>CM039721.1:25456384-27957421 GCA_022539455.1 Dendrobium nobile | reverse complement strand
CCACCAGCTCTAGCTTCGTAAGGTAGATGGACTGGAAGATGTTCCATAGAATCAAAAAAACCCGGGGGAAATATCTTTTCTAACTTGCAGAGGATGATTGGTATGTTATCCTCGTACCTCCGTAAAGCATCTTCGCTTAGTTTAGATGAACATAGGTCTTTGAAGAAAATGCTAAGCTCAGTCAACGGATTTGATATGTAATCGGGTAACATACATACTATGATTGGAAGAAGAACCTCCATAATTATGTGACAATCATAACTTTTAAGTCCAAATAACCTTGCAGATTTCATGTCAACACATCGGCTTATATTTGATCCATAGCCATCAGACATTTTTAAACCTTTAAACCACTGACATATCGATCTTTTTTGCTCTAACGTGAAAGAGTACGGAGCTTTGGTCTTCATTATTTTACCGTCGATTGTTGTTACTAACTCCAGATTTTTTCGGCGGTAGTACTCTTTAATTTTCATCATTGCTTTGACATTATCTTTACTCTTACCTTTAACATCCATAATTGTATTAAAAATATTATCCAAGAAGTTCTTCTCAATGTGCATAACATCTAAATTATGCTTTGTCAAATTAGTTCTCTAATATGGTAATGTCCAGAAAATACTCTTTTTAATCCAATTATGTTCAACACCATAACTCGGAAATTTAGACTCTGATAGCATTGGAAAATCAATAATTGTTAGAATGTCAGAAAGTCTCTGTAGTACATCATCACCACTTAATCTGAGTGGAGGAGGCGACCGCTCAATTCTGCTTTTAATGAATGCTTCTTTATTTCTCCGAAACTGATAATTAACAGGTAGAAACATACGATGACAATCAAATCAAGTATTTTTCCCATGTTTTAGTGTGAAAGCTTTACTATTCTCCATGCAGTAAGGACATGCTAATTTTTCTGCTGTGCTCCAACCAGACAACATACCATAAGTTGGAAAATCATCAATGGTCCACAACAATGCAGCTTTAAGGAGAAAGTTTTGTTTTGTTGATATGTCATATATGAGCATTCTTTCCCATAATAACTTGAGGTCATCAATTAATGATTGCAAAAAAATATCAATTTTTGCTTTCGGATTATGTCGTCCATGTATTATAAGAGTTAAGAACATGTACGGAGTAGTCACACACATCTCTGGTGGATGGTTGTATGGTGTTAATATAACTGGCCAACAAGAGTACGGTGTAGCAGTTTGACTATAGGGGGTAAAACTATCAGCACATAATCCCAATCTTATGTTGCGGGGTTCATCAGCAAATGAAGCATGCACTCGATCAAAATGTTTTCACGCTTCTGCATCTGATGGATGAGAAAGAACACCACTTTTTACTATTTTCTCCTTATGCCATCTCATATGGCCTGTTGAACTTATTGATGCATAGACTCGCTGAAGTCTTGAAATGATTGATAAATAAAATAAACAGGAATATGACACAGCTTTTTTTTTTGACGACGTTGTTTTCTCGAGTTTGGCTTAAACCGAGGAGCATTACAAGTGCGACAATAAACTTCTGCTGCATCATAGTTGTAGTATAACATACATTCATTGATACAACAATCAATTTTTGTAGCAGTGAGACTTACCTTGGATATTAATTTCTTCGTTCGGTACAAGTCTGAGGAAATTAAATTGTTCGCTGGATTAGTTTCCTTCATAAGACTAATAAAGTCATTGAAACAATCACGGGGAATATTATACTCAGTTTTAATACTTAGCATCCTCACTGTAATAGATAACTCTGAATGTGTACTGCAACCATCCCAAATTGATTTTTGAGCTGAATGTAATAACTCAAAGACTTTTTGTGTTTCTGCATTTGGTGGCTTTTCCATACTAGATCTTAAATTATGACCTACTACATCAAAAATAAGTTCTTCATAGGGTCTATTCATTTGATCTTCATCAAATATTTCATAAGCTGTAGATAAACCGGCATGAGCATCTCAGTGTGGCTCGTACTCGTCATGTGATGTCCAAATCTAGTAGTTTGGAAGAAATCCCCTACAATATAAATCAACCTTCACATCATCGGGCTTGAGGAATGCTAGATTTTTATGCTTCGAACATGGACATCTAAACATTTTATCAAATTGAAAGGAAGACAGTTGAGATGCAACTTGAATGAAAGTTTCAACTCCCTGTATAAATTCAACTGTCAATCCTTTTCGACCCGGCAACAATCTGTTATACATCCAACTTCTCTCTTCTTGGATAGTCATTTGGACGTTGAAGCAAACGTCCCCCTACATAGTTATGAAAACATTTATTATAACACATGTGCAAACGTACTATACTTTAAAATAAGTATATTAAAGTCAAATTCAATACCTCAACTTTCCTTACCGGGTCATCAGAAGCCTCCGTTTAATGTCAATATACCATGTAAAGTGACTCTATCTCTAAGGGTCAAGCCACTCATGATTCTCTTTAATTTATTGACCACGATTCGGCATCATAAAGCATTGCAGATCTCGCCACCATCTTATAGAATTTTTAGTAAAGTTTAAGGGAGACTATTCTATCACACAAGGCATGATCGCTGCCTCACAAATGGACCCGTTGTGCACTTTCGTTTGGAGGTACTAGGTTGAGTTACCAGTCATCGTTAGATCAACTAGAGGATGTTCTTTACATCTCCAAATGTTTTTTATCAGCAATGTGATTATGCTGATAATATACCCTTCTATTTCACCATCACTCTGAACAAAAGATCGAAGATATCTAAAACATGTATCTTATTAATGACTTGATCACCCAAAGTCACAATCCCCTCACTATGTCTATTTCCACTAAAATTACACTCCATATATTCAGTTTTAGATCTACTCAAGCCAAAACCTTTAGACTCTAAAGTTGACCATCATAATTCAAGTCTAAGGAAAGTACTTAGTACATCCACTTGCAAATGTCTAGTGAGAGCATTCGTGACTAAAGCAAAAATTATTGTTCTGAAGGCTGATCCTTGATGTAATCTAACCGAATAAGGAAAGTACTTAGTCAAACCAATTTGTGACATGTTAAAGTTAAATTCTCATCTAAATCTAATAAAGAAAGATCATTTCTAATATTTTCTAACCAAGTCTTTGAAGGTCTACCTCTACCATGCTCGATCTCCCTCTCTCTCTCGCTCACTCTCTCTCTCTCTCTCTCTCTCTCTGGAACTCTCTCTCTATTACCTCTCTCCTGCTCTCTCTCTCTCTATCTCTCTCTCCCTCTCTCTTTCTATCTCTCTCTCGCTCTCTCTTTTTATCTCTCTCTCGCTCTCTCGTTCTCTCTCTCTCTTGCTTTTTCACTCTAACTCTCTCTCTCCCTCTCTCTCTCTATCTCTCTCTCCCTTGATCTCTCTCTCTCACTCTCTCTCTCACTCTCCCTCTCTCTTGCTCTCTTACACTTGCTTGCTCTCTTTCTCTCTCTATATATCTCTCTCTCTCCCTCTTTCTAGCTCTCTCTTGCTCTCTCTCTCTCTATCTATCTATCTATCTCTCTTGCTCTCTCTCTCTCTCTCTCTCTCTTTTCTCTCTCCTTCTCTCTTAATCTCTCTCTTGCTCTCACCCAAAGTCACAATCAACCCATTAGATATATTATTACTAAAAATATATTTAATAAATTTAAATTTAGATCTACTCAACCGATTACAAGACTACAACCTCTTGCAAATGTCTAGATTATAACCTAAAGCATGCACTAGATTACAAACTCTTGCAAATGTCTAGTGAGAACAAATAATCACAGAAAAAAATTCAAGTATACCTTGCAATCCCGGTTTTCCTTCAACACCCACGAACACTAGGGCGGCGGGTGTGAGATCGACGGCGGCAAGACAGCGAGCCTTCGAGGGCGGCCAGTGTGGGGTCGGCGGCAGGAGAGAGGTCGTCGGCCGGAGAGAGGCCGCTCGATCGAGCGCGAGGCGGGCGGAGGCGAAGGCGTTGCTTGGCCGAAGTGAGAAAACGGAAGAAGAGAAATGAAATGGGAGGCTCGGGCCTGTTCATTTTAGGGCTTTAACCGGCGGCTTTCCGGCGGCCACAACCGTCGGTAATGAACTCACTTAACAACGGCGGTGTGAGCCGTCGTTATACCGACGCTAATTTTGACGGCCGACGGTTCGAGCGGCGGTCATATGACTGCCGCTAATTCTGGCGGCCTGAACTTAAATAACCGCCTGTAGGCCGCCGGTTATTACCGGCGGCCAAACCGCCGGCGGCAATAACCGGCGGCCAAACCGCAGGCTAAACCACCGTTGTTAATGGCGACCATGTAACCGCCGGTTACATGGTCGCCGGTAACAGCTGAATTTTCTGTAGTGTTAGTTTTTGAACTGCATGTAGTAACTCAAAGAATTTTTGAGTTTCTACATTTGGTGGCTCTTCCATACTAGCCCTTAAATTAGGTTATGCTACATCAAAAATAAGTTCTTCATACGGTTTACTCATTTGATCTTCATCAAATGTTTCATAAGCTGTGGATGAACCGGCATGAGCATCTCTATGTGGCTCGTACTCGCTATATGATGTCCAAATCCAATAGTCTGGAAGAAATTCCCTACGATATAAATAAAGCTTCACATCATCAGGCTTGAGGAATGCTTGATTTTTATGCTTCGAATATAGACATCTAAACATTTTATCAAACTTAAAGGAAGGCAGTTGAGATGCAACTTGAATGAAAGTCTCAACTCCCTGTATAAATTCATTTGTCAATCCTTTTCGACCCGGCAACAATCTGTTATACATCCAATATCTCTCTTCTTGGATAGTCATTTGGACGTTGAAGCAAACATCCCCCTACATAGTTATGAAAACATTTATTAAAAGATATGTAACTTTAACGAGTGTACGTGCTATACTTTCGAACAAGTGTACTTTACTTGAATTGGAATGTATTGTAGGTCTCACAACCATCTCATATGATATTTATTGATTAAGAGAAAGCATATGATAAGTCAAATCTAATACTTCCACTTTCCTTACCGGGTCATCAGAAGGCCTCCATTCAATGTGACAAAACGATGTAAAGCGACTCTCTCTAATCTTATCTTCCACTGGAGCTACTATAACCTTATCACGTATATGCTCACTTCGTATCCTATCTCTAAGGGTCAAGCCACTCATCCACCCAAGCGAAAAAGAGTTCAAAATGTTATGGTGCCGAATGTTGGACATTAAAAGAGAAGCATAATACTAAGTTAAGTGTTGCCGATATTAAAATCACTTAACACTGGCGGTTCTAGCATCCTGTAAGACACTGGTAATTTTAAATACCGGCCGTTGAACCGGCGGTTTCTGGACCGCTGCTATTCCTGGCGATTTCTGGACCGCCGCTATTCCCGGCGGCTTATCCTTGCATAACGGCCGGGTAGGCCGCTGGGTAAGCCACCGTTACTACCGGCGGCTGGATAACCGCCGGTCTAGACCGCCGGTAATCTATGAATTTCCTGTAGTGATTGGGCGGCAGCTTGAGTGGGACCCACACAATAATTAAGGCTGGGATTAGGAGGGAAAATTCAAATTTGGGGCTATTTAGGGATTAATGAATTGTCCTTTTACTTTAAATAATTTTCTTCTTGCCAGGGTTAGGTTTCATCTTGAATTTGGGCTGAAATTTGAGATCTTGTTGTTGATTTTGGGCTCTAGACTTCGGCTAGAAATTTGGAGGGTTGAATCTTCCTCTGCAATTGAAGATTTATTATATCGGGTTATTCTTTTCTTTCTACTATTTAATTTCTAATGATTTCTCCCTGTTTTTCCTACAGTTTTGGGCAAAAAGTGCTATCTTACTATAGAATTTTTGTGAAATTCTTCGCTGTTTGTCATTATTTTGTGTTGTTCCCTAACAAATTGGTATCATAGTATGTCGATCTAAGAGATATCAATGGACGGTAAGAAGGTTGAAGCCTTGGAGGAAGAACTTGGGCAACTCAAATCAAATTTTAAGGAAAAGATTTTTTAATTTCATAATCAAACTGCTGAGTGGGATAAAGGCTTGATGTTGTTGTTGTTGTTGTATAATCAAACTGCTTCAGTCCATGAAATGATGGAAGAAAAGTTCGCCATGGTGGAAGATATGTTAAAGAAATTGCTAGAAGCCAAACCCAATTTGGCGACATTGGAAGCAAAGGAAAATATCGGCGGCCATGAAATAGGTGGGAACCTTAACACGTTTAAGGGAAGGGAAAATCCAAAAAATGATGACCTTTAAGGGTGAAGACGGAATGCCTCATCTAGAACCACTTTCTAGGGAGGATATGATCATTGGCTACGAAATAATGGGTGCTTATTTTGTGAGGAGAGGAGATGATTTCGATCGTTGGTGTGCTGAATTTGAAAGAAGAAGAGGGGATTTTGATGATGGGGTTGGATATGATCATTGGAGGGAAGATTGTGACAACTGTAAAGCACCTTCTCTCTAAGAAATGTGAGGCTTTGGAGGATTCAGGGAAAACAAGGGTGACTTGAAGGTG
The DNA here is from genome assembly GCA_022539455.1 of Dendrobium nobile. Classification (NCBI taxonomy): domain Eukaryota; kingdom Viridiplantae; phylum Streptophyta; class Magnoliopsida; order Asparagales; family Orchidaceae; genus Dendrobium; species Dendrobium nobile. The sequence continues at coordinate 27,950,947 of CM039721.1, read as the reverse complement.
AGAAAGCTGAAGATGCCAATCTTTGTGGGCGAGGATGCACATGGCTGGATTTACAAGGTGGAGTGATACTTTGCAGTAAACGGGTTGACAAAGGAGGAGAAATTGATAGTTGCAGGGCTGTGTTTAGAGGGGAAGGCACTGGCATGGTACCAATGGTGGGACATGTGGCGACCAATTCGGAGTTGGAGGGAGTTCAAGAACTGTTTACGAAAACATTTCTGAATCAGTAGGGGAGGAGACTTCTATGAGCATTTTTTCACCCCGAATCACACCATGAATGTGAAGGGAGAAATAGTTGATATAGAGGTGGTGGTGCTGGTAGATAGTGGGACACCCACAGTTTCATTTCCAATCAGATTGTAGACCTGTTGGGGGTGAAATTAGTGGATACAGGTAGCTATGGACTGATGATGGACTCGGAGAAGGTGAAGATAGGTAGAGGAGTTTGTAGGAGAATAGTGCTGATGATTCAGAGGATTCAGGTGAGGGAGGATTTTCTTCCCTTGGACTTGGGGAGTACTGATGTCATCCAGGGGATGAAGTGACCACAGACATTGGGGGATACCATGGTCAATTAGGGAGCACTGAGAATGGAGCTGGTAGTGGGATGAAGGAGGATGGTGATTCAGGGCGATGCAGAGCTATCCATTGGTTGGAGTATCTTTCATATCCATGATCAGGACCATACAAGTAGGAGGAGAATATTTGGTGGAATTGCAATGCTTGGAGGGGAATAGTGTGGGGGAAGAGGGAGATATATCTCTTGCAGTACAATCCGTCATACAGCAGTTCAGTGAGGTCTTTCAGCCGCCTCAAAACTTGCCACCACCAGAGAGCAGGAACATGGAATCATTTTGAAGGAGGGGGTGTGCCTAATTAATGTATGGCCGTACCACTACCCCCAAATACAAAAATATGAGATTAAGAAGCTGATCAGGGAGATGTTGGAAGCGGGGATCATAATGCCAAGTGTGAGTCCTTTCTCTAGTCCAGTCTTACTGGTTAAGAAAAAGGAGGGAAGGTGGAGATTTTGTGTGGATTATAGAGAGTTGAATAAGGAGACTATGCTTGATAAGTTTCCCATCCCTATGATCAATGAATTATTGAATGAGTTGTATGGAGCAGTGGTGTTTTCTATGATGGATTTGAAGTCGGGCTACCATCAAATCAGATGAAGGAGGATATTCAGAAGACGGCTTTCAGGATGCACGAGGGGCACTACGAGTTCTTGGTGTTGCCATTTGGGCTTACAAACGCCCCTGCTATCTTCTAATCATTGTTGAATAGGGCGTTTAGGATGTACCTACGGAGGTTTGTCTTGGTGTATAACATGCCGTTGTCTCTCATCACCTAATATGACATTCTTCAGGTTTGAAAAATTTTAATCAATTATTTAACTGGTAATTAAATGGTTCATGCATTAACATAAAAGATATTAATAGTATAATGTATGTATATGAAGATAAAGAATGCAATAGATAACTAGTTGCTTTTCTTTTTAAAATTGTTTTAATTAGTGAAACATTTATGTAATTATATTATAATTAATTGTAAAAATCTTTGTGGTGTTATTTATACCTGAATACTCGATTGTAGACACAATTCAATAATATGAAAAATTCTAATGCATTTCACATTTAATTTTGCATAAATGCAATTGGTAAACACTGAAAAACTAAAGATTTTTTTTTTATAATTAGAATTTGCATTTCCTACAAACCACGATGAGTTCCATAACTAAAAAGTTGAAGAAAATCTTAATTTCATTCATAACAGATTCTGACTCTTAGATATTTACAAACATCATAAAAATGGTACCTATGCTAGCATCGCATGTTAAAACTTTAACTTTCTGACTAAACACAAGTATAGAGACATTGAAAAGCTTTTATGTCCCACCAGTAAGAGGTCACAATGAACAGGGAATTATTTTGTACAAATCAAAAGGAGTATTAAATCATATTTCTCATGAAATAAAATTTGAAGAGGAAGACAAGCTGCCAATCATCCCTTGATATCCCACATTTCTTATAAAATGGCTTATTGAAAGAAATATCATCTTGATGCAAACAAATAAAAAAACAAACCTATTATTTCAGGAATCTATGGCATAATGAACATACACAAACGCTCATTTGACATGGGTTGTCTATAACATGGGGTCTTGGGTATGCTCAGTCTTCATGTCTTACACGAATAACATCCTACAACATTATAAACAAAGATAAGGAATCACCTGAGTCCAAAAATCAAGCTAAAGACCTAATTGTGGATCTAAAGGAAGTTTCAAAAGAGTTTGAATAGAGTGGTCAAGCCACTGTAGGCGAGCTCAAAGAAATAAATTTGGGCATTAAAGAGGAGCCTAAACCCATGTTTCTCAGTGCTAATCTCTCACATGATAAAATGAAAGAGTTGTAAATGTTACTGGAGTATAAAGACTTTCCTATGGAATTATACTAAAATGCTTGGATTATCACCGAAGGTATTGCATAAGCTTGACATCGATACGAAAATGACACATGTCAAATAGGCACCTAGAAGAATATGACTTGAGATTGAAGAACAGGTCATTGCTGAAATAAAAAGATTATTAAAGTTAGGTTTATTCGAGAAGAAAAATATACTGACTGGATAACTAATATTGTCCCAGTAAGGTAAAATAAATGTCAAATCCATGTTTGCATAGGCTACTGGGATTTCAACAAGGCATGCCCAAAAGATGAATTTTCACTACCCAATGTAGAACTCATGGTTGATAATACATCGAACCATGATGTGTTTTCATTAATGGATGGATCATCATGTTACAATCAAATTAAGATGGATCCAGAAGATGAATAACATACTTCATTCCATACTTTGATTAGTATATAATACTACAAGGTTATGCCATTTGGCCTAAACAATGTTAGGGCTATCTATTAGAGAATAATGATCCATATTTTCGATGATCTAATTCATGAATATCGAGTTTTATGTTGACGACTTGATTCTAAAATGTAAAATTCAACATAAACATGTAAATGATCTCAGAATTGTATTCAAAAGAACTCAAAAATTCAATTTGTAAATAAATCTACTAAAATATGCTTTTGGTGTTTCATCCGAAAATATTTGACATTTATTGTATGCCATAGGGGAATTGAAATTGCTTTCGATAAAATTAAAGCAATTGTGAAAATGAAATTGATCCTGGTAAAATCCTCTCAATTGTGGAAATGCTACCCCGAAAAGTTTAAGATAACATCGATCAATCGTAGGAAGATTGGCGTATATTCAAAGGTTTATATCTAATCTCTTAGGTAGATTTCAACCCTTCGCCTGACTAATGAAGAAAAATTCCCCCTTTATACGAAACAATGCTTGTTATGAGGCATTTGATAGCATTAAATAATATTTGTTACATTCTCCAATTGTTGCTGCACCTATCATAGGAAAACCACTAATTTTATATATACCAGCTCTTGATGAATCATTCAGGGCATTGCTAGCAAAAATTAAAAAAAAAATATAAAGAAAATGCCCTTTTACTACATTTGTCGACGACTAATAGGGCCAGAATCAATATATTTACCAATCGAAAGGCAATGGCTAACATCAATCATTATTAGAAATAAATTACGGCATTATATGCTTGCTCATAAATTACGGCATTATATGCAAAGCTAGCTAAAGAACTGACAAATCTTTAAGAGGATCCAATTATCATAACTATCCAAAATATACATGCATTAGCTCCAACTTGGCAATGACAGTAGAGGATAACAACAAACCATATTATTTGAAGAAAAGCTCATTGGCTAACCATCTTGTACAGGTCAATTTGTCTCCAACGGGTCAACTAATCTTTACTAATTTTTTTACACACATTATTATAACAGTACACTAATAATATTAATAATATGCTATTAATCAATCAAATACATTCATTTCTAATACATTATAGTAAATAAAACATAGTTGGCTTAATTCAGAAAGTGTCAAAATGTTCTAACAGGAGGCAACAATAAATTCTACTAAGCAAACATTCGCACTTTTAGAAATTAATCAAATTATCAGGAATCATATATAACAATATTCTTAAGCTTTAATTGAACTAAAATATTATTTTGGAAGTCAAAATAAATTTTTGAATTGGTAAAAATTACTATTTTTCCAAAATCAAGTGGAGAAAATATATCAAATAAATACTCAAAATATTCATCATCTCAATCTCTATAATATATAAAAATTACATGGTGAAAGCTTTAGCAATACAAAATTAACCCTTTTTTTTGTAACGGAAATACAAATTTAAACAGAAAAATATAAGAAAAACAAAGTAATTGATATCAGAAATAGAGTAATTGTTCTTGACAGTGTGGCGAGCAAATTTCTCAATTGGACTGACGGACGAAAATCACTCTGTGGCCTCATAATCTCATATTCTGTTTTCTCTCTTCTCACACTTCTCTCTTAATTCATATTACCCTTCTCTGTTAAATGATGATAATAGAAAAAAATAATATTTTAATAAGTTATGTTAATGGAATTAGATATTTTGTAATGAAATAAATAAGAATATATAAATATAATTATGTAATTATTTAATTTAAGTAAATAATCAATATAAATTCTTTTATATTTTCAAATCGAGAACTTCAAAATTATAGAAAAATATACATAAAATAGTACATTTTATTTACAAAAATCTGGTGAAATCGGTTTTCAAATCCGACATCTAACAGTCCCAAATTCAGTTCTTGTACGGATATGTGTCAGTTTCCTAAGAATTTGCATGCGTGCCCAAAAATTATAACAAAATTAGTATAATTAAATCACTATAATATCTATATTATGATAAAGAGGTTTCTTATCTGGACTTATAATGACTTCTGAAAACATTTATTTGTTAGGGTTAAAATACGGGCTATTTCAATACAATACTGAAACTCCGAGATGGCAAATTCCTAATCGAAAATCTGTAAATGAGTTTGAAACGATCAATCATACATAGTGGCGAAAAGATAAACAATTTAATCTGAGCTCGATCTTTAGCCGAGATCACTCTAGCCAACTGAATCATAGAAGGGAAATGATAATCCAGAACTAAATTAGGTAGCTTGGGGCAACCTAGGGCACCTATAATTTGAATATGCGCCCATCCATGAACGTAATGCCAGGGTACCTCAACACGGTGCTGGTGGCGTCCGTATTAATCAGTGATATACCCAAAACCCGATATCTGTCCAAGGACTGTTGAAGCCAACGAAACCTGCCTCCCATTGGCAGTCATGCTGGCCATCAAAACAATACAACAACATCAAGCCTTTGTCCGTCAACATGGGTTCGGCTAAATAAATTCTTTTTCGCCATTATGTACTGTTAAAGTCAAATTCTTATTTAAATCTAATAAACAAATATCATTTCTAATATTTTCTAACCAATTCTTTTTAGGTTTATGATATAGGACTACGTGAGGATGCAATGATTTGTTTTAGAATTTGCACAACTCTTGATTATAATAAAAGTGAAGAAACTATTAGCAGCTTGAACAACGAAATAAAACGAACAAGGGGTCACGCCCTCTTAGGCTAAACCACATAACCAGAGATTTGAAACATTCAAAATGAAATAGAAAACAACATTATGCCAGAGTAGTAGTTTCAATAAAAATTCCTAGTCTAACTCAAAACCCATACGTTTACTAAGTTCAGCAGAAGCAAGAGGAATCGTCCTTCGTGACTACAATCAAACACAAGATAAAGTTAGACTCAAGAAGTATGTTGAAAGGGGAAAGTAGAACCTTTTTTTGTTAAGGATCGGTAGAGATCCTCCACTCAACGCCTTCAAACTGCTCTTCGATTGCTTCCACCAAAGTATCCATAATGCGCTCGATGTAATCCTCAACAGTGTGATCGACCCTTGTATTAACATCAAAGAAAGTGGATTGGAGAATGTCTACAAAATCGTCCTCGTCGTAGGTTAGGCCGTATTCAGTTTCTGGATCGGCCATGCATGGATGCTTGATGATTAAAGTCTTCCCAAGGCTGCTAATGATCTTAAAGATCGCCGACGAGAAAGAAGTTTCTCGAGAAATTATGGTGGGGGCAGGAGGCCGGCCAAGGGACAAATGGTTTAAACGGTTTTGCTTTGGACTTGAGAAGGAGAAGAAATAAAACCTGAAAATAATTTCAGATTTTGGTGAAGAGAATTGCTTAATCTCTCCTTTAATTAATTCCCTTGGGTTGGCAATAATTAAAGAGAAGGAAGAGGTTGGGGGGGGGGGGGGGGGGGGGCGGCGGGTAGAGAGAGGAGGTGGGGATTTGGAAAGTAATTCCAAATAGGAGAGGATATTAATCGGAAGGAAATTAATTGAATAGGGGCAAGGGGATTTTGGCCAAAGAGGGATGAGAGGATTTTGATTTGTTTCCAATAGAGGAGGTGGGGGAATTAGGAAGCAATTCCTAATTTACATCCATGATAAGGGGTCGGCGGCTATAGAGGGAGGGGACCAATTAATGAGAGCAATTATTGCTTCTTAATTGAAGTTTTGGGAAGTAGGAAAGTTTTATTTTAAATCCAATTGAATTTAAAATTCAAAAGAGACTTAGAGTAAATACTTTCCTAAAATAGAGGAGTTAAATTAGGAAAGATTTTGAATTCAAATTCAAATGATTTTGAATTCAAATTCAAATGATTTTGAATTTCAAAATTATCCTAATTTAATCCTCAACCCAATTAGGAAACTCAAGGGAGAAGGGGAGTGGGGGATGGCCGGCGGCTATGGAGCTAGGGCCGGCGGCAAGGAGGGGATTTCGAGTAAGGTGGCCGGTGGCTTGTGGGGAAAAAATTGTGGAGCCTGGTTAGGAGGAGATGTCGGCTTGGATATGGAGGTGGTTCGGATGCAAGGATGTCCGGTAGCGGAGGTGGAAGGGAAAGGACAAAGAGATAAAAAAGAAAACCATGAACCCGGTCATCTCCAAGATTGGTGGGTGATTCGATCTCCATCTCCTAGGGATTTCTCTCCAATCACACTCTCAAGCTCTCACAAAAACTCATGCACGGAAAAAATTTTAATTCATCATTCATTGCTTGAAAAATAAAATAAGGGGTTATAAATATCCTAATACATGAGACTCAAGAAATAAAAGATGAAAAAGCCCTCGGGGCTTACATACGACATCCCTCATTAAAAGGGTACAACTGAAAATCTCATAAAACAAATACACGACACTGAAAATAAAAAAATACATAAATAAGAAAATAACATAAATAAAAAAAATAACATTGACTCGATCGTGGCCGTAGATCGACGGCCACGCCTCTGATAAACCTTCCATGCTCTGATGTCCCCATCAGTTTACCTCTGCCTTTCTTAACATAAGTCAAATATAATACCTCAACTTTCCTAACCATCGGAAGGCTTACGTTTAATGTGACCAAACCATCTAAGGCGACTCTCTCTAATCTTATCTTCCATTGGAGCTACTCCAACCTTTTCATGTATATACTCGTTTCGTATCCTATTTCTAAGGTTAAAACCACTCTTCCACCTAAGCATCCTCATCTCTGCAACACTTAACTTAGTATTATGCTTTTGTTTTAATGGACAATATTCGACACCATAAAACATTGCAGGTCTCACCACCATCTTATAGAATTTCCCTTAAGTTTGAGGGGGACTTCTCTATCGAACAACAAGTCTGATGTATTTCTCCACTTCAACCATCCAACTTGGATTCTGCTGATAATATCCGCATCTATTTCACCATCACTCTGAATAATAGATCTAAGATATCTAAAATGTGTACTTTTATGAATGACTTGATCGCCTAAAGTCACAATCCCCTCACTAGGTCTATTGTTACTAAAATTACACTTCATATATTTAGTTTTAGATCTTACTAACTGAAAATTTTTAGACTCTAAGGTTGACCTCCATAATTTAAGTTTACCTTCAACTCCCTCTATAGTCATATCAACAAGAAGAATATCATCAACAAAAAGCATACACTAAGGTACATTCTCTTGCAGATGTCTGGTGAGAACATCCATAACTAAAGCAAAAAGATATGGGCTTAAGGCTGATCCACCTTTGTTGAATATCATCTTCCATGAAAAATTCTTTTTGATCTTTATCCTTAATACACTTTACTTGAACTAAATCATTACTAATCCTATCTCTTTGTTTAACTAACTTATATATATATATATATATATATATATATATATATTTCTTCATCCTTAGTATTTAATTTATTATATAAATCATTAAAAGCTAAATTCTTTGCATCTCAAATAGACGTTACGAGTCTCTTTGTAAATTTTTCAATTATTAGAATTTTTACATCTAAACTAATTTTTATAACAAGTTTTCTTATTTTTTATTTTTTCTTGCACATTTAGATTCCACCACCAACTATTTTTACTATTAGAAGATTTTCTCTTTGAAACTCCAAACACATCTTTTGTAATATTCTTAATATCACTAGCCACTTTTTCCCACATAACATTAACATCCTCATGCACAGACAAAATCTTAAGATCTAATGTCTTACTCTCAAAAATATTTTTTTTTTTAATATTCTTTAAATGTTCTCATCTAATCCTAGAAAATCGTTTTACTTTATTTTTTACCATTTAATCTTAAAGTCCAAAATTAATAATCGATTTTAAGTACATAAATTTTCACTTGGAATAACTTTACAATTTTTGCAATCTAAACGATCTAATTTTCTTATAAGAAAATAATCAATCTATGAAATACATGGATAAAAATCCTGCCCTGATAAGGAAAAACAAAATAGCACAATCATGTGGCTATAAAAGCCACTAAAGACATCCTTTCTGAAACTCCCCGATAGAAATACTACGCTCCTATTGCTAGCTCAGGCTTAAACATCTCGAATGAAAATTGCTTAGTTGGTTGAAATCTCATACCAAGAGGATCATTAAGGGTGAATATGTTGTATGACATATGCCTTATGAATTAATAAGATCTTGATCTAATCATCTAAAAGATTGGAACCCAGTGGTGGTAATTTCTTCTCCTTTGAAGATAAAGACGAAAGCAATGGGTCAAGCTCTAATAAAGATTGTTAGAGTACACACTCTCCTCTCTTCTACAGACCAGCTAGCTAATGACTAAAAAGATCATAATATGAAGGGATGCATTCCTTGTAAGGAATGCTAAAAATATGTAAGCCAGAAATGAGCTGTATATCACAAAGAGTAAGAGTTATCTCATTCAGTTCAATCCAAAAAGTGTTAGTGATATTATCCCATTGTTCAGCTAGCCCATGGAGCCAAAAGAATGATAGATGTCCATAACCAAACATCGATGCATAAATACGATCAACTCCTGCCTGCTTGAGCACTCTCTGACGTAGTCTGAGTATGTAATGAGCCCAACAAACTTATCCTCTCAGCACTTGGAGAGGACTACCAAACTGTAACACCCCATAGTACCCCTGAATAGTACTGTAGAGTGTACTTGCATAAACATAATATTACATCATTTTCTTTTATCCTTCAACATAAAGAAATCATACTTGAATAAAACATCCAATTATATTGTCATTTATAATAAACAGAAGCATCTAGTTAATCCAATTTCCATAACACAAAGATTTACAGAGCCACTAAGAAACTCAAAAGAGTACAACATTAAATTGTCTACATATCTCCCATGTAGACTTATATATAGATTTAAAACTGACAAGTGAAATCAAAATACTTGCAACTTAGTCTTCTTCTAATTTTTCGATTTCCTTTCCTATAACAATAGCCAATAAAGAAAATACTAGTGAGCTATGAGGCTCAATAAGCATGCAAATTAAATAATAATTAAAATACAATAAAATAATGAATTACAACATTGAGTTAATCATTAAATCAACTTATCATTATTTGTAAAATATCATAAGCATCATATTGGACTTCATCTTTTATGTTATTTGAGGTAGATACTGAATATTTATTTTTTTAAAGGATTCAACTATATATTCATAAACATATTCAATGGAGCTCAAATAGACCTGTTATTATCATCATTGAATTTCATAAAGGTCTCTTTTGTCTCGTTAGGGGTCCCTTTTGCCCCACCTGCTATGTATGTATCAATTTTCTTGGGGTCCCTTTTGCCCTTACCATCTACAATACATGTTTCATATTTGATCGTTTTTGCCCACCTGATTATGTAGATATCATAACATAGAATAACCAATCTTTATTAAATAAATATTCAGTAACTCTCATATATTCATACTTCATAACTGATTATAATGGTTATAGACTTTCCACCATGTTTATAATCATTCATCTGACATAGGAAGAATTTGATATGCATTACTTACAACATCTATCGACTAAGAAAAGTCTGAGTTGAGCATACATAGTTGTTTATCAATTCTCACATAATTCCATGAATCAACAATTGTGAATACCTCAATGTATTCTCATGATTAATAAAAAATTAACATAATACATTTCAGTCATCAACACATTCACAAGACATTAGGAAACTATCAAAATTTTATAATCATTGCAATTATAACTACTTTACATAACTTACCTTCTTGATGAGTTGACTTTTCTAATCCTTCACTTCTTTTCTTCTTCTTTTATAAGTCACCTCAAAACCTTTCCGCAGTAATTCCTACATACATTTTGGTAAAAATTAATGTATTCATTCAGAAATTATTACAATTATATTCACTCTTATTCTTTATTTACTGAAATGATTCCTCTTAATCTTCCTTCACTGTTTCCATCATTAATTTGCACAAATTACATTTATGACATAGTTCTAAATTAATACTATTCAAACCTTAATGACAGTTTTCAAATGGTATACCTACGACCAACAGCAATTCATCACATAATCCTATATGAATTACATTCAAACTTTGATAACAATTTCCAAACACTTTCCATAATTCCTACTGTTAATACCAGTAAATTTCTGCACTGTTGAATTTCTTCCGAAATACTTCTTAATCTTCTTCCCAGCACAGGCGAACTCTCCAAGTTCTGTTACAAGATCTTCTGCGAATTCTCACAGTGCTTCTAGTCACTGTGCCGAACAGAGCAGAGTGATTTCCTGCAACTGTGCCGAAATCTTGCCACTGGAATGTTTGCCGAGTACTGCTACAATGAAATTCATTCACAAGCCCTATGCTTGCTGCACTATGCTGAGATTCCATTACAGCAATGTGCCGAAAACTTCCTCACACAGTGCTGCTTCCTAAACCGCTTCCTCCAGCAATGCCCTATACCGATTCCAGTCACAGTGTTTTTGGACAGTGTACCGAACTCTTGCATACGGAACTCCTGGCTTGTGTGAAATCCAAAACAGAGAAAGTAATATGAGAAGTAATGGATAGGAGGCCCCACCATCTAACCGTTATCCCCTTTCCACCTTTTGAAAGCACCTATTCAATAATTTATTATTTAAATTTCACTGTCAATTTCTTACTATTTTACTAATAGAAATAAATCTATTGACACTTATTTAAAAGATAATAAAACTAATAAATTTACATATTTATATACTTGAAATTTTTTTTGGGTCTTACACAAACCCAGAATCATAGGGCTACTCTGCAACTTCATGGTATAGTAAGCTACTATAACTCAACAATTGAATAATACTAGTACGCTTTTCAAAATCTACTATAAGTTGCAGTGCATCTTGATCATCGTAACTCAGCCCCTCAATAATCCACTTTAGAAAACATCCATCACTATGATATAATATGAGTAAAAATCCAATATGTCGGATCATGTTGTATTGGAAGCTCTGAATCAAAAACCGTTGGACGAGACGATCGAATGAAGAGCCCAACATATGTCTCTATCAACCAGCATCTCCTGATGCCAAGTCAGATGATCCCAAATAAGAGCCGATTGAGAAGGGTCATGTTTGTCGATCTTCCTCTAAATGTACTCCTTTGAAGGCTCAATATACGACATTAAATGAGGTCTGTGCCAATTACACATTGCAACTTGAAACAGAAAAAGTGATAATGAATACAAATATTCAAAAAGTTTGATAATCATTGCAACGAATTCATTGTATGAAAAACATACAACAAATCCGTTGGGAGGTAATTTATTGAAATGAAAAAAAAAGAGAAAGACGAAACTTGCTTCCTTTAACGAACAGACACCACCGTTCGGCGTTAATAAATAAATGAACAAGTAAAAAGAAAAAAAAAACTCATACTCATTCTATCACTCCTTTGTTCGTCTCTATTCTTATGCACATCCTTCTAATCCATTGCGAAACTTGCTTGCGATCAGTCCAGAGATTGCATATGACATGATCTCACGCAAACTTCGGCGCTTTGACATTCGTTCGTTCGCAACCCAACTCCACATTCTTATGTCCCACTCACACTTTTGCCCAGGAAATTGCCTCGCCTGACCTAGTCCATGCGCACTCCACTCTCGTCTACATGATCCAGCCCGACCCCCCTCCCTTCGCGCTTCAACCTGCGCTATTGCAATCGTCAGCTAACTCCAGTGCACACGCCCATTTATACTCCGACTTTGATTACAATTAAGCATGGCCTACTTAGTATTTGTCTCCTATTTGATTGCCCGTGAGTGTATAAAATGAGTGTTTACATAAAAAAAATAAATGAATTAAAAAAGCAGGTGCTCCAACAACAAAATGAAGAATTTGAAGACCTATTTGGGACTAATTCTCGTCATGAAGCCCTCGACTCTCTAGTTTTTAATTCGGCTGGGTGGATTGAGAGGGCACGTCTTTACCTTCTCTTGCTGGGAGTGGACACCGGGTGGCTACCAAATTATCGAGAAAATAAAATTATAACATTTTTCTTAATTAAAAATAGAATAGGTTCCTCGATGAAATACTAGAAGACTTATATTGTGACCGATCACTGTCTCGAAGCCCTCAGCTATCGAAATTTAATCCGGCTGGGCATATTGAAAGCACAAATGCCCTCCCAATCTCCCCTCGTGGGGGGAGGACACCGTCAGGTTTCCATTCCTAAAAAAAAGGGGAGAAAGAAAATTTGTTGGAGCAGTTGGAGATATAAAACATAAATAAATAATTAATTAGTTAATTAAAAATCTGATTTAGAAATTAAATAATTAATTGGTTAACTAAAATTTTAATTAAATCTTAATTTTTAAAATAAAATAAAATAAATTATTTTATTAATAAATATATAAATAAATTGATAAATTTAAAATACAATAAGTTAAATCTTCTTTTAAATAAATAAATTAATTAAGAATGCAATAAAATAAAAGACAAATAATTTTTTGCACTAAAAATCATCTCCTATTCAACGGTCCAACTGACCCAAACTTAAACTCCAAAACAAAAAACTACATGCTCAAACTGAAAACCCAAAACATAACTGTACAGGCTCACACTTAAACCGAACAAACTTCCAAGCAAACAAAAGCATGCTCCTATTTGTGAGAGCTTCAAATACTTGCAAACAAATAAACTAAAGGCTAACTCAGTACTGTAAGAAAAACAATAATGTAAAGGAAGAAAACAAAATGCTGTAACAAAACCAATGTTTAAAATTGCGTATTCGGGTATTGAGGCGTTTTTCATTCGTGAGGCGAGGCGTAAGCCTCAAGGCGTTTTGAGGCGTAAGCCTCAAAATCAAAAAATTGCGTAAACATAAAATGATAAATTTTTTAAATACTAATGAGTGAATAATATAAAACATAAAAAAACATAAGATATGAAGTGAAATCAAAATATCTCAATAATAAGACAACATGAAATATAATTCAACTCAAAATTCTATCTTTCCCAAATCCCAATATTCTTTTCATTAACATATAATTTCAATTTCTAAAATTAAATATCAATGACATAGCACATAAGAACTCATAAATCATCAGCACTGTCATCACTAAGGGGTTCTTCATTTGAATCATCATTATGATGAATTGCTCTCTCCCCTTCCTCCTCTCCTATAGAGTCCAATGTCGGGCATTTACTTCAAGATTTATGTAAGTTTTATATATATAGCGTGAGGCGTAAGCCTCATGCCAGTGAGGCGAGGCGGGCCTTAAGGCAGGCCTCAACCAAGTTGAGGCGCAAGCCTCATAACAAAAACTCGAGGCGTAAGCATCGAGGCGTTTTTTACTGGAATTGCGCAAAGGCGGGCCTCAAGGCGAGCCTCATATTGCGCAATTTTAAACCATGAACAAAACTACAATGCTAAAAGTAAAAGTATTGGAATTAAAACAGCAAAAGTAAAATTAAAAAAATTGTTAAAGCAAAAAAGAGAAGTAATGAAGCAAAAACACTAGTGTTAGGGCTGTAGAAAAATTGAAAAAATATAAATAACCACTACCAAAATTCACTCTAAATCAGATCTATAAGTAACTTCTAAAAGTAGTAAATCCTATTCCAAACTAGTTTATTGGAAAAAAACTTCTTAGTGACTAATCCTAACCTGAGTCTCAAAATCAACAGGTTATTTTGAATGGAAGAAGTAAGACTTGTTTTTAATCAAATTATCATGCAACTTTCAATGAAAGCCGTGAGACCTACCAAAAAACTAAATTAATAGGCTACTTCCAAGGAAAATATTAAGACCTATTTTAACTAAGGTGTTAGGGAAACTTTCAAGTTAAGTAATAAAATAGATTCTAATGAACCTCAAATTTAAACTACAAACAACTTATAAATGAAGCCATAAGTCTTATCTTAAATAATTAATAGACAACTTCCATGGGAAACAATAAGATCTATTCTAACCAATTTGTTAGGAAACTTTTAAATGAAATAATGAACCCTAATAAACCTCAAAGCTAAATCGACAAGCTACTTCCAATAAAAGCAGTAAGACTTGTTCTGAATGAAATTATCAGACAACTTTCAATGAAAGCGTAAGACCTATTCAAATCTAAAACAACAGGCCACTTCCAAGGGAAGCAGTAAGACCTACTGTTTGTGAAACTTCTAATATATCTCAAAGCTAAACCTATTGACAACTTCGAAATAGAGCCTTAAGCCCTATCCTAAATCAAACTAATATGAAACTTCTAAGCGGAGCTGTTCCTAAACAAATTAACAGGCATTTTAACATTTATAAGTCTCAAAACTTAAACCATAACAAAACAAAAACTAACATCCAACCACTTCACTCTACTCAGGATCTCTGATAGGAGACAACCTATGACTGCTAATCAGATTCCCAAACGCGACAACTAATAGTTTGTCAGCATTGGTAGATTGAGATCTACAGTATTCCCGGGATGATTAAATTGTAGGATCTTGATCGGGTCTACCTCTATCCCTTTTAAACGAGACTAAAACTTAAAAATTTGAAAGCTATATTAACTGATTCATCCTTAATCGAGAGTTCTTTCCTACGAAGTAGGTGTAATTAACTATGAGGTGCTTATAGGAAATAAAGACATAGATCTAAATAAGCTTTGATACAATTCTTGGGGGAAATTTGGTTAATTAAAACTCAATCTGTCTTAAGGAGAATGAAATCCTAATTTTTAAAAGCGGGATTCGTGCCGAATGCCATTTTTCTTGAGCAAACAATTAGTTATGTTTTTCGTTTTTTCATTTCTCATTTTATCTTAAAGCCTATGAATTTGTTATGATTAGATGTTTAAATTTTTGGCCATCATTATAATATAAAATTTTCCTTTATAACTTTATAACAATATTCAGTAGAGCCTAAGTATAACCCAATATTATCGTAATTAAACTACATTAAAGTCCTAATGCCTCTATTGGGGTTCCTTTTGTCTGACCTATGCAGATATTATATCATATCGTTGTCACTCATCACTTAGCATGATATTCCTCAAACATAGTAATTCTAATCAATTATTTAACTAGTAATTTAATGATTAATGCATTTACATAAAAATCATTAATAATATAATGTATATATATGAAGAAAAGAAGGCGGTAAATAACTCGTTTTTCTTTCCAAAATTTTATCACTTAGAGAAGTATATAATTTTAATATACTTAATTTTGAGCTTGAATAGTAAAAATCTGCGCATGATCATTTACAGTTGAATACTCGGTTGTAGATACGCATTCAACAATGTGAATATTTCTAATGCATTTCACACCTCATTTTACTCAAATGCAATTTTAAATGCCGGAAAACAATATTTTTTTCTTTCTAAATTAGATTTTACATTTCCTACCACCACAATGAGTTGCCCCCCCCCCCATTCTGACACCCTGTAATATTTTATTTTTGTAAATCTCCTGCACATCCCAAAATCACAATTGCTATGATTTCTACCTAGCAATATAAAATTTTAATCCAAAATAATATTTTACCTTAAAATTTCCTATACTCATATAATTCTGCGAACAATCGAATAAAAAGGTGGATGAGGCGGACGAGGAGGACGCATTGAGGCACGCCTCAAGTCTAGGCGTAAGCTATCCGCATTGAGGCTTAAGCCTCGAAGTGTCAGGTGGAGCGTGCGATTTTTTCTTACGGGGCATAGGCTTCGGTTCATAATGCCTCGAGACATAACGAGGCATTGTATCGGTTTATATATATATATACACTACCGAGTGGTGCAGTCGTATAAGAATCAACTATAGGATTAGAGTAACACTTATCTGCTTCATGTTAGAACTGAATGGCGAAAGCAAACTCTGCCGACATTGACAGCCACAGTTTAGTTGAGTTCCTCATACCTGGAGGTGAACGTAACGATTTATTTCTTTTCGTTCCTCTATCTTTCTTCCTGTCGTTTGCTTCATCTTCACCTACTTTTCATCAATGAGTGATTTGTATGAGAATTGAGGAGGTTTCAAACACCGACTTCAACAGCCACCTTCTTGATTTCGATGCACCTCTCCGCGAAGGTAATTTCAAAGAGAAAAAATTGATTGTCTATAGAACGAATGAAGAAACTAGTATATGTTATGTTGAGCAAAATGATTAAAGGATAGATATCTCAAATTATAGAAGCAAAGAAACAGTGATAATGAAATTGACCATTTGCTTGTTGATGATTTACAATTTGATGATGAATAGGTTACTCCTAAAAATGCTGATGTTATAAAAATAAGTGAAAACATAGCAATTTGTCTCAACCAAAATTATGAAATTGCTTGATGATCTGTCTGAGATCTTTAGATAACATGGTTTGTATTCACCGCCTGTAAAGGTTATATTTTGTATTCCTGCACCAATTTTATCTTGCATCTTAATTAGAATTTTTTATTTCGTTTATTTGTTTTATATTGTTATGAGCCTTTATAATTTTACGTCCATATTATCAGTAATTACGTACATGCACCTTGATGAGGTCTACCATACTTTATTCCAAGCTGCATTATTAGCATTAGTTCGAGGCATGTGAAGTGGAGGCTTTTTTAATTATTGAAAAAAAACATAAGCTCACAATATTATGCTTATTCGCTAGTTGGATTCTGTTGTTAGCACTTTCTATTGATACATTTTGTTTTGCAATTTTGATCATTCAAGGTTGAGATGCAAAGATTTGTTAGTAAAATTGTCAAAATGATGAAAGAGGAAATGCTTTTCTCATGGCAAGGTGGTCCAATAATTCTATTGCAGGTTTGATATCTCGTCTGATTTTACTTTAGAAGTCTTATGTTTTATTTTCAATTAAACTTATTTCTTTTTGTTTTTTACCACCTTTTTTGTGGTTATTTTTTCAGGGGAATTTTTAGGGAAAAGTGGTTGGTTCTGGATTATGTAGTTTAAAGTTCTTATTGAGTTCGAAATATTTGGTGCTTTGTTCATGTCTTGTTTGATAATGGGGATAACATGTTGATTTGTTCTCGTCTGGTTTGAGGGTGGGGATGACATCTAAGTTAATGTATTGAAGACCTAATGTTGATGATGGGTATGCCAATCTATATTAGTTGTTTATCTCCATCGATGTGAATCCAAAGGCTATATCATTAATATAAAACAAAATACTTGCATTAATGTGATCACTTTGAAAATTGAACTTCTGTAAAATTTATTTCTGAATTTTGAAATTCTCTTGTACTAAGTTTGTTGCATCTAGTACAGTTTTTATTTACATGCGTATAATATTATCTTATTCTTACAGCTGTCATTTTCTTATTTTGGTCTTGTATTTCAGTTCGTTAATTTGGTGTTCTATTTTAATTGTTTTGATCCTTCTTCTTATGCTATAGTAAAGTCTTCATTCCTTGCTGGTAAATGAATCTTCAACTTTGGGATTGCTATAAGTTTTCTATTTTTGTGGTTATATTTTTTTTTTGGAGGGATGATATTCTATGATGCTGAGTATTTTGGAATAGTGGATGGCGATTATGGTATCCAAAAGGCTTATTGAAGTGTTATGACTGAGAACTTTGTTGATGGGATTGAGTTTGATGTGTGTATTGGGAGATAAATATGATTGTTTATAGCCTTACCAAAGATTATATGCAACCACAAAGGGGAGTAAATAATCACCAAATCAACTTCAAGGGAAGAAAGTATCCAAACCAATCTTCGATGTTGCAAACAAGTTAATGTAATTTTATTTCATCAAGTAATGAGTTCCATAATCACCTATCATGCCTTTGTAGGTCATAAAGTTGGTTAAGAAATGGTCGATTATTACATGATTTAAAACTTAATTTTGTCTAATAAAACATACATTGCAAGCATACCTAAGAGGGGTTGTTGACCATGACACATAAGAAAAATGAGTGACATTAAATTTAGGTAAATAAGTAAACTATAATCTTGCGTATTTCGTCCATGCTTATTTGAAAGCATGCATTAATTTGAACACATTTTTCTTCATCTTAGAGTGAGTGGAATGTCCAAGCCTTTGTTGGAAAGTGTGGTGTTATTTACGCAAGCACATAAAGAATTTTTTTCAATGGAAGGGGCTGAACATGTATTTTTTCTTATTTTAAAATTTTTGGTTCAATTATCTTCTCTTTAGAATTTGATTTCAAGGTAGGATTATATATTATTTGAATTTAAAATTTAACCTTATTTTCTATAAGTAGGGATTAATGACCTATAATTTAAAAGCTTTGTTGATTGTTGAATATATGAAATATGATTTTTGTTACGTCAATTGAGTGATCTTATGATATAAATTGTGTATGTAGGTTGTTCCAAGTTGTGTCCCGAGTTTTTTCCTTACCTATTTTCCATCATTAGTCAAGTTTTAAATATATACAATTTAACTTATATATCATGTACCATCAATCAAATTCCGGTGATTCTTTTTATTTCTAGCTCTTTTTTAGAGTTTCACATCTAATACATAATTTGCGTATTGGCCAAATTGTCATATTGAATTTTTCTTGAATCTATTATTGTAGATGTAACCATTTGTATCATTGATGGTGGATATTAGAGGTATCTTGCGCAATGGGGGGAGAGAGAGAGAGAGAGAGATTCATGGACATCTATGAAGGAGATCTATGTCAAAATCTATAT
This sequence comes from Dendrobium nobile, assembly GCA_022539455.1. NCBI lineage: Eukaryota > Viridiplantae > Streptophyta > Magnoliopsida > Asparagales > Orchidaceae > Dendrobium > Dendrobium nobile. The sequence goes on along the minus strand of CM039721.1, from coordinate 27,931,523 downwards.
GAAGAATAATGTCAAATCAATTCGTAAAAGTTGTATAATCCCATGTCAAGCAAAATCTATAAAGAGCCTTTCGATTCCCTCTTTTCCTGTTTTGTGGCTTGTCCTTTATTTTTGTTTGATTGTTATGATTTGGTTGCTATCGTATAGCTTCTTTAATATTTTGAATTATTGGCATATCTCTAGGTTATGTGTTGGGCTATTATACATTTTAGTGCTTATCAGTTGTTTTGTGATTTATATTGATTTTTTTCTGTTTCTTTTAAGTGATGAGTATCCACAGGTATATTTTCTGTTGAAAAGATGCAATGACTTGCATCTTCGACTTGGCTAGCATTATATTTGGAATGTATGGCTTTTATGATTTGGCTGTTGTCTTTAACTATTGGGAAGTGATTTTCAATTGATTTTTAATTTTAAATAAGGTTCTAAGGCATGCACCGAAAACATTGGCTTTTGAGTTAAATTTTTAATGGATGCATAAATTATTTTTTATTTTTGTTGCTTTTAATTCTTAACTGAATGTGAGATTTTATAAAGTTTTTGGAGAGGTTACCTACTCTTATAGATGCGGCTAGCCTTTGTGGTGAATTCTTTTTCTCTTTCTTTCTTCTTCCTTTTCTTATTATTTTTTTTGTTATTGGATGAAACTTGTAAATAATATTGATTTTTTGTCAGGTTTGTTGTAATCTAGATTTCTACGTGTCCATGAGAAGTCAATTGTGTGCTTGATTTTTGTGACCCTTAATTTCTTATCGATAACTTTTATTAGAGGGCCATAGGGTTTTCATTTAAATCAAATTCCCTCGTGTTCTCATGTTTCATCGATTAATTAATAATTGTTTTGGATTAATAGCTTGGGACCTATGAAATCTTGCGTATTTTTTATACTGATTTCTGCATTGCATATTATGTTTGCATTAGAAACTTTATACTGATTTCCGCATTGCATATTAAATATGCATTAGAAACTCTATACCCTAAGATGGTCTAAGAATATTTTAAGTTGTTTTATATATTAAAAATATTTTTTTAGTTCCTTTAAATCTTAGTTATTGAAAATTTATGATTGATGATGTGTGAGGTGTGACGGAATATGCTTCTATTCTTCTTAATAAATTATAGTCTTACATTTGCTTGTTTCAAACAAATTATGCAGATTGAGAATGAATATGGTAACGTAGAAGGTTCATATGGTGAGGGAGGTAAAGAGTATGCTAAATGGGCTGCTGAAATGGCACTTAGCCTTGGGGCTGGCGTTCCATGGGTCATGTGCAAGCAAACTGATGCACCCGAGACAGTTGTATGAGCCATCATTTCTGTCTCCTATATGTTTCATATTTACATTTTTCATCTACTTATTTCTTTAGTAAGAATAAAAAAAAATTTGAAGTACCTTACACCAAGTTTCCTGAGAGGATGATGTCAAATAGTCTACTAACTTACCAGTAATATCAGCGTGTTTTATCTATTAATTTAATTAATATTATGATTGTTTATAAACTTGTATATTTGCATTCTACAGTTAATACTGTTCATACCGCGATTTCACACATTCATGTTCAAAACATTTTTAACAGATCTTTTTACACACAGAATATTAAATTGCATAACTTACTCTTATAGAATTGTAGTACATGTTATTTGTCCATGCTAATTTAGATAAAAATTTCCTAAAGTTTATTCCTTATTTGAATTAATGCTAAGATTAATGTCAATTGCTGGCTTTAGATATTTTGTTTAGTTATCCTGTATTCCGTGAATTTCGTTATATTTTATTTAATTTGACAGATTGATACCTGTAACGGATTCTACTGTGATGCTTTCAAGCCCAATGCTTATAAGAAACCTAAGATTTGGACCGAGGATTGGAATGGCTGGTACGAGTTTATACCAAGTTCTATCAATTTGACAAACTATGATTTTCTCTTGTTGTATTGCGTGTGTGCTTTAGCCAAATACATTAAAAAACTTGCAATTTCCTAGTTTTTCAATCTTCAATGATTTCCCTGTCTTTCTTAAAAAACGTTTCCTACATTTTTTGTCTTAGTTGATGTCTTAGTGTATGATTAGTCAATGAGATATCAAAGATATATCTCAGAGAAAAAGAATTCACATTCATTTGATCTTAATATTTGCGAAGTGAAAATACACTATTGGATATGGATAGATTTCTGACTAATATTCATAAATATCTTTTTTGGTAATAGATGAACATTACTTTATGGATATTTGGGATCATAGTAGCCATTAATACTCCAATGCATTTCTCCTTCCAACTCGGAATAAATATATTTTGAACCCTTTTTAAAATAAAAGTGGATGTTCTGGGATGAATCTCATTATTACATGTTTTGATTCTACATATTGATCATTTTGAGGTAAAATCAAACTTTTTGTTGTAATATTTACCTTATGTAGGATATCCTGAACATACAATTTCATAAAACATAAAAAAGGGGGCTTATGTTGGATACCCGTGCAGTGAACCAAATCCTCATCAATTTTATTTTTTTTAATAAAGGATGCTTATACATGTTTGGCAATACTACCTATGAACACTTTGCTGCAGCAACAACAACAACAACAACAACATCAAGCCTTCGTTCCACTACGTGGGGTCGGCTACATGATCATTTTTCTCTATTGTGTCTTGTTAAAAGTCAAATTCTCGTTTAAATCTAATAATGAAAGATCATTTCTAATATTCTCTAACCAATTTTTTTTAGGTCTACCTCTACCTTAACTTAAGTCAAATCTAATACCTCTACTTTCCTAGCTAGGTCATCAGAAGGCTGCTATTTTATCTTCCATTGGAGCTACTCCAACCTTTTCATAAATATGCTCATTTCATATCCTAAGTTTAAGAGTAAAGTCACTCATCCACCTGAGCATCCTCATCTCTGCAACACTTAACTTAATATTATGCTTCTCTTTTAATGACCAACATTCGGCACCATAATGCATTGCAGGTCTCGCTACCATCTTATAGAATTTTTTCGTAAGTTTGAGGGGGACTTTTCTATCAACCATCCAACTTGAATTCTGCTGATAATATCCCCATCTATTTCACCATCACTCTAAACAATATATCCAAGATATCTAAAATATTTACTCTTATTAATGACTTGATTTCCCAAAGTGACAATCCCCTCACTAGGCCTATTACAACTAAAATTACACTATATATATATATATATATATATATATATATATATATATATATATATATATATATATATATATATATATATATATTCAATTTTAGATCTACTCAAACAAAAACTTTTAGACTCTAAGGTTAACATTCATAATTCAAGTTTACCTTCAACTTCCTCTCTAGTTTTATCGACAAGAAGAATATCATCAGTAAAAAGCATACACCAAGGTACATCCTCTTGCAAATGTCTAGTGAGAACATCCATGACTAAAGCAAGAAGATATGGGCTTAAGGCTGATCCTTGATGTAATCCCACCAAAATTGGAAAATACTTGGTCAAACCACCTTGTGTTAGAACACGTGTAATAACTTCTGCATTCGTATCTTTATTGATTTGAATATAAACGTTATTTGTTCATTTCTTTTCAAGAACTTTCCATAGCACTTCTCTTGGAATTTTATCATATTCTTTATCTAAATCGAAAAATATCATATATAGATCCTCCTTATTCTCTATATTTCTCCATCAAACCTCTCAATAAATGTATGGCTTTGATAGTAGACCTACCCGACATGAATCCAAATTGATTTTGAGAAATATTAATATCAGGCCACAACTTACGTTCCATAACTCGCTCCCATAGTTTTCAAGTTTGATAGATTAAGTAAATTATTTTATAATTCGCACAATATTGTGCATCATCTTTATTCTTAAAAATAGGAATTGACACACTTATTCTCTAGTAATCTGTTAGACCGGTCCACTGGACCGAACCAGCCGGTCCAGGCGGGACCGGCTTAAGGGAGAAATAGCGAAATTTCTCCGCCTGGGTGGAGGCCGTGCGAGCCATTAGCCTTGCAGGAGCATTCTAGGAAGGAGTTTTGAGGAAGATTAGGAGGGAAATTGAATGTAGGGACTGTTTAGGGAATTCCTTTTGATTTGTATGCATTAAATACTTTGTTTTACTAGGGTTAGGGCATCTTGAATTTGACTGAAATTTGAGATATCTTAGATTTAGGTTTTCTTTGGGCTCTAGCGGCGTGTAGAGATTTGGGAGAGATCGATCATCCTCTCAAATAGAGGATCAAGTGTATCTTGCTATTTTCCGTGTTCCTTTCATCAAATAATACAAATTTTCTACTGTTTTTGTGGTTCGGTGCGGGTTTTTGTGAAGATTTTCGCTGTTTTGAGAAGATTGATAGGAAATACTCGCGATTTACACGTGTTTCCTATCAAATTGGTATTAGAGCAAGTCGTGTGACCGGTGGAGGGCTGATTTTGACTAATTTCAGCTGCGATTAATTGTCCGGAAGGAAGGTGAATTGCTGTTTTTGAAGTTCCAAATCTAGAATTTGTGATTTTACAAACTCCGGATTGTGATGGCGGCCAAAAAGGTGGATGCTCTGGAGGCTTGAATGGGAGATAAATCAAATCAAAATGACAGTGGAGGAAAGGATTTCTTCCATGGAAGTACAAGTCGTCGATCTCCGAGACATGATGAAGAAGATGTTAGAAATTGAAAATCAAACGGCGGCTTCCGTCGCAAGAGGGGAGGGAAAAAGTATGAATTCGAAAGTTCGTAGGGAGGAAGATGAGGTGGAAATCATGGAAGGAGGAAGAAGAAGGCCCTATCTGAAGCCTGTCCAGAGGGAAGAAAGAGGGGGTGGATATGGGAAACGCCAGGAGGGATACTATGGTCGTCGAGGTGCTGATTTTGAAGACAGAAGAAGGCATTTCGAAGGGGGTTTGGGCTATGGTAGAGCAAGGGAAGACCGGGAAACATGGGGTGCACCTAGCACTTGGGAGAGGGGAAATTATAAAAGAATCCGGGGAAATGGGGGCGACCAGAAGGTGAGGAAGTTAAAGATGCTCATATTATAAGGAGAAGATGCGTATGGGTGGATTTACAAGGTGGAGCGATACTTCGCCGTCAATGGGCTGACGGAGGAGGAGAAGCTGATCGCAGCTAGATTATGCTTGGAAGGAAAAGCCCTTTAATGGTATCAGTGGAGAGATCAGATGAGGCCTATTAGGAACTGGAGGGAATTCAAAAACTGCATAATAAACATTTTCAAACCGATCAGGGAGGAGATTTCTATGAGCAGTTCTTTGCTCTGGTGCAGGAGGGATAAGTAGCAGACTACCATGAGCGGTTCGAGCACCTAGCTAGTAGGGTGGAGCAATTATCAGATATCGTATTAGAGGGGAACTTCATGAAGGGGTTGAAGACAGAGATCCGAGCGGCATTGAAAGTTATGATGCCTAGTGACTTGGAGGAGGCAATGAAGTTGTCACAGCTGATAGAAAATCAGAATAATCTGGAGAAGGGAGCCAGGAGCAGCAGCTCAGGAGGCTCTAACATGACTACGATCGCTCTTTTAGCACCCAAGGGGCCTACATCAGACAACATTAATGACACCACCAGGGAGATGCCATCAGGAAAAGAGGGAGTCGGGACAACTTCAAGAAGCTCACTGAGATAGAATTACAGAAGAAGAGGGCAAAGGGGCTTTGTTTCAGATGTGACGAGAGGTATATGTCGGGGCACATGTGTAAGGACCGAACTCTTCAGGTTCTTATTGTTTGTGATGAAAAAGGAATGGAGGGTGTCGTCTTTCCACCTTGTAGACAATGTGGATCTTTGGGAGGGGAGTATTGTTAGTCCGGTCCACTAGACCGGACCAGCCGGTCCACTAGACCGGACCAGCCGGTCCACTAGACCGGACCAGCCGGTCCACTAGACCGGACCAGCCGGTCCAGGCGGGACCGGTTTAAGGGAGAAATAGCAAAATTTCTCCGCCTGGGTGGAGGCCGCGTGAGCCGCTAGCCTTGCGGGAGCATTTTAGGAAGGAGTTTTGAGGAAGATTAGGAGGGAAATTGAATGTAGGGATTGTTTAGGGAATTTCTTTTGATTTGTATGCATTAAATACTTTTCTTTCCTAGGGTTAGGGCATCTTGAATTTGGCTGAAATTTGAGATTTCTTAGAGTTAGGTTTTCTTTAGGCTCTAGCGGCATCTAGAGATTTGGGAGAGATCGATCCTCCTCTCGAATAGAGGATCAAGTGTATCTTGCTATTTTCTGTGTTCCTTTCATCAAATAATACAAATTTTCTACTGTTTTTGTGGTTTGGTGCGGGTTTTTGTGAAGATTTTCGCTGTTTTGATAGGATTGATAGGAAATACTCGCGATCTACACGTGTTTGATTAAAGGAATACGGAAAATAGCAAGATACACTTGATCCTCTATTCGAGAGGAGGATCGATCTCTCTCAAATCTATAGACGGCCACGAGAGCCCAAAGAAAGCCTAAATCTGAGAGATCTCAAATTTCAGCCAAATTCAAGATGTCCTAACCTTAGGAAAACAAAGTATTTAATGCATACAAATCAAAAGGAATCCCCTAAATTGTCCCTACATTCAATCTCCCTCCTAATCTTCCTCAAAACTCCTTCCTAAAATTCTCCCGCAAGGCTAGCGGCTCGCGCGGCCTCCACCCAGGCAGAGAAATTTCGCTATTTCGCCCTTAAGCCGATCCCGCCTGGACCGGCTGGTCCAATCTAACATAATCTAACATCTTTTTAGTCTTCAAAATAGTATTAAAAGTTTAATAAGCTAAGAAATTTCTTTGATCTCCGAAGCATTTCAACACCTCTATTGGAATATCATCAAGTTCTACAACTTTTTAACACTTCATTTTCTTTAAAGGCTCTCCAACTTTAATTTTATTGATATGCCGATAAATACAGAAATCTTTATTTTTATTTAGGATGCTAAGGTCACTAAAGTCAATCGTATTTTCACATCATTCATTAAAAGTTTAGCAAAATATCTCATCTAGCTTTGTTGAATATCTTCTAAGAAAAGTTCTTTATAATCTTCATCCTTAATACACTTTACTTGAACTAAATCCTTACTACTCCTATCTCTTTGTTTGACTAACTTATACATATATCTTTCTCTCTCCTTAGTATTTAATCTATGACACTTTGTAGGTATAAAAAATTCTTAATGTTAGTGGAGTCTTCGATTATGCAGCTTGTTGACCACAACTTGACTAGATCACCTTGAGTAGGACTCTGGCCATAATATAATGAACCTGTCACCCGGGGTACGACAACTGTAAACCTTGGGTGTTCCGCTATCACTTTTGAGAAGGTTCTCCTGAAAATTTCCCAAAGTTAGGGAGTGAGTTACGCTCAGCAAATGGCAACTACATCTAAAGTTCATGTGCATGAAAAAGAAAACAATATGTAGGTTGATAACATGTGCTAGTGTATATCCAAAGCCATGTACTATGTTTACTATATAGTTAACATGAGAGATCTATTCAATCATATGCTTATTCTCTTATTCGTATCATATACATCCGTACCGGAGTACCGAAATTGTACTGATCATGTACACATATTTATGACCATATCATTTTCCTTTCTTTCCATATCGCCTCAAAGGCCGTATTTGCTATAAAGAGCCACATATTGGTACTTCGCCATTAACAAACACAAGCTTTGCATTTCATATATCTTAATATAAATGATAAGATGAATCATACATATGATGTTGATTTAAGCATGAAGATAATGCACTTGTTTTAGCATGACATTAAAAAGAGTTTTCTATTCAAATAAATATATGATTTAACTAAGTCAATACGAACTGAAAATGAGGCATATAAGCATGGCATATAAACAACTTGAACATAAAAAAGACATAAGGAATACTATCTTGTATGCTAACTTGAACATAACAAAGAAATATATACCTAAGAAAATGAATATGTTCTCTATCATGTAGTGTCACTTACCTTGAGTTTTTCTTCGCTCAATTTCTCTTCGCACAACTCCCTATTAAACCGTCTTCTTCTAAGGTTCAACACCTAAAGCATAATTTACAAAAATATCATTACTCTCTTCTCTTTGTTTTTATTCAAATCTAAAAATCCATATCCCACTATCCCTACACCATATACTTCTCCTACACCATATACTTCTATTAGTTACATTCTAATGCATAACCCACTATCCCTACACCTAAAACATGCTTCTATTAACAATTTATTAATTCTTCACAAACCAAAATCTAAGTATTTATTTTCCTTAATAAAAAATGAAATTTTAATATAACATTTTTGGATTTACATAAAACCTAAATTATGGAGACCTAAAATTACACTAATTTCATTCCAATTGCTTGTAAAATACTCCCCTTTCTTATACATATATATAAGACATTAAAAATTTCGGAATTAAAGCATCAAAATAATTGGGAAAAATATTTTTTCTCAAAATTTTACTTTCTCTTCATTAGAGAACTCCCTAAACCCTTAGGAACATCTTTAGTGAGCATGCAAATCTAAAAACCCTACTTTAGGAAGAACCCTAATTTGTAAAATCAAATTTCTTTAAGAAAACATTACATTTTCTAAATCACATTCCTTCGCTTTCATCCTTTCATCATTCCCTACAAAAATAAATCAAAAAGAAGAAACCCTAATTTCGGATCCTATGTTTTCCTTCAAGAAATCATCAACTTTAAAGCATAAAATATAAATATAAGCAAACCCTAAAAGTTTTCTAAAGAAATGATCCAAAAAAAATCAAACACTAAATCTTTGCTTCAAGGAAATGAGAAATACAAGATTCTTAAAGAATACCTTACCTTCTAGCTTCTCCAAGTCTTCCACTATCTTTTTCCTAAAAGCCCTCGCCGGAATCTCGCCGGAATCTCGCCCGCCGAGCTCTCCCGTCGCCACTCCTCCCTCTCTCTCGCGTGCGGCCGAAGGAAACAACAAGGGACCCTTAGGCTTATGAGGGTTTAAGGAAATGTTTTTACATGGTATATTACGCATGTACCCTTCTCCCATAAATCATTCTATTTTCTTATGAAGGGCAAAACATGAAATACAGGCTAAATATTACTTAAACGAACTTCGACGAATTTTAATTTCAAATCGATGCAAAATTGGTTACAAGACCTTTATATCGTTTCGATCGAATTTCATGACGAAATTAATAAAATTTATTTCGTCGAATTCCAACGATATTGAAATTTCACTTAAGTTTGTCGCGGCGCATCGACATGCGTGCGACGCTCTCAAATGACGAATTTTGGGTCTTACAATTTCCCCCTCCTAATTAAAATTTCGTCCTCAAAATTTAAAAGAAAGAAAAAACAATCATACCTTACTCAAAGAGATGAGGATAGCACTTCGTCATTTCTGAATCCTCCCAAGTGGCATTCTCTTCCAAGCCATGCTTCCATAAAACCTTAACAAAAGAAATCTCCCTGCTCCTTAGTTGCTTCACACTGAACTCCGAAATACGATCCGGTTCTTCAACATATATATGATCTGGCTATAATTCCACATCTTCCGTTATGATCTTAAAAGGATCATCTGCTACAAACTTCCTTAGTGAAGAAACATGAAATACATTATGGACAGCATATGTAGCGGGTAAAGCTAATCTGTAGGCCACCATCCCAATCCATTCCACTATCTCAAAAGGACTAATGTAGTGGAGACTGAATTTGCCAACCTTGCCAAAACGAAGTACGCCCTTCATTGGTCTGATTTTAATGAAAACAAAATCTCCCACATTGAATTCCACAAAACGGTGCTTATCATTATAGTACTTCTTCTGCCTATCTTGTACTGCTAGCAAGCTATCCCTGATCATTCTGATTTTGCTTATAGCATCATCAACTAGATCTGATCCAATTACTTTCCTCTCACCTCTCTCTGCCCAACAAAGAGGTGTTCTGCATTTCCTTCCATAGAGGGATTCATAAGGAGCATTCCTATGCTGGCTTGGAAATTGTTGTTGTAGGCAAACTCTATCAAAGGAATATGAGTTTCCCAACCTCCACGAAAATTAAGAATACACAGTCTCAACAAATCTTCAAGAGTTTGAATAGTCATCTTTGTTTGTCCATCATTCTGAGGATGGAAGGTTGTACTAAATGTCAATTTAGTGCCTATAGCCTCTTGTACTTTCCTCCAAAGTCTAGAAGTAAATCTACCATCTCTATCAGATACTATGAATTTAGGCACATCGTGTAACCGTACAATCTCAGCCACATACAACATTGCTAACTTTTCAACTGAATCAGTTAGTCGGATAGGCAAAAAGTGAGCCGACTTTGTAAGCCTATCAATAATCACCCAAATAGCATCATGACCCTATCGTGATCTGGGTAAACCTGACACGAAATCCATAGCGATGTCATCCAACTTCCACTCTGGAATCGGTAAGGGTTGACGTAATCCACTTGGCCTTTGATGTTCAACCTTTACCAAATGCATATAGTGCACTTAGCAACAAAATCAGCTACACTCTTCATCTCGGGCCACCAAAACAAACCCTTAAGGTCTTGATACATCTTACTGCTACCAGGATGAATAGTATAAGCAGAGTGATGAGCTTCATGAAGAAGAACACCTAAAGCATGCTTCTATTCACAATTTATTAATTCTTCACAAACCAAAATCTAAACATTTATTTTCCTTAACAAAAAATGAAATTTTAATATAACATTTTTGGATTTACGTAAATCCTAAATTATGGAGACCTAAAATTACACTAATTTCATTCCAATTGCTTATAAAATACTCCCTTTTCTTATTCATATATATAAGGCATTAAAAATTTCGGAATTAAAACATCAAAATAATTAGGAAAAATATTTTTTTCGCAAAATTTTACTTTGTCTTCATTAGAGAACTCCTTAAACCCTTTGGAATGTCTTTAGTGAGCATGCAAACTTAAAAACCCTAGGTTAGGTAAAATCCTAATTTGTAAAATCAAATTTCTTTAAGAAAACATTACATTTTCTATATCACATTCCCTTCCCTTACATCCTTTCAACATTCGCTACAAAAATAAATCAAAAAGAAGAAACCCTAATCTCGAATCCTATGTTTTCCTTCAAGAAATCATCAATTTTAAAGCATAAAATATAAATCTAAGCAAACCCTAAAGGTTTTCTAAAGAAATTATCCAAAAAAAATCAAACCCTAAATCTTTGCTTCAAGGAAATCTCATGAGAAATACATGATTTTTAAAGAATAACTTACCTCCTAGCTTCTCCAAGTCTCCCTCTATCTTTTTCCTAAAAGCTCTCATCGGAATCTTGCCCGCCGAGCTCTCTCGTCGCCACTCCTCCCTCTCTCTCGCGTGCGGCCGAAGGAAACATCAAGGGACCGAAATATTCGGTCCCTTAGGTATGAGGGCTTAAGGAAATGTTTTTACATGGTATATTAAGCATGTACCCTTCTCCCCTAAGTCATCTATTTTCTCAAGAAGGGCAAAACAGGAAATACAGGCCAAATGTTATTTAAACGAACTTCGGCGAATTTTAATTTCAAATCCATGCGAAATTGGATACAAGTCCTTTATATCGTTTCGATCGAAATTTCGTGACGAAATTAATAAAATTTATTTCGTCGAATTCCAACGACATTGAAATTTCACTTAAGTTCGTCGCGGCGCATCGAAATGCATGCGCCGCACTCAAATGACGAATTTCGGGTTTTACACCCCCTCTCTTATAACAAACCAATTATATTTAGTTCTTTAAACCGCCATTAGATTATTTAATTTAATTTTATTATTTTAAAAACCGGTTTTATAGGCTGAGATGAGCAACCCAATTTATTTGATGAACCTTTAGGTAAAGCCTCTAGAACGTAGGTTGCTTGTGATGAGTCCAGGATCACAGCGCTCACATCTATCCATGGTTACTTTCAGAAGTGTTTGTGTAGGTATGGCCCACTGGCATAATCCCATTGGCTGCCAACTATTTATAATCCCCAGCTCCATGAAATGTTCTACTCCTTTTTTTCACCTTAAATGTTAATTTTTAATCAATAATTAGTTAGGATATATAATGAATGATTGCAAGAAATTAAATTCAATAGCTCATATAGAAAGAAAAGAAATTTATCATAAAATATTTTGAAGAAATTACAATATTAGCTACATCATGCCATCAATTCTTGTACCTAGGAAGCTGACTCTAATACAAAACCGATGTAGAAGAGGTAGCAGAAAGGTGGATGAATTGAAAGTTAATAGAAAAATGGTAGAAGAGGAGAGAGTTATAAAATTTTACAATGTACATAGAAAATCATCACGCCGATTAACGATTGAATCCTCAAAGAAGCTCATACAAAATCCCAATGTAGACATAAATTTGAAAATTTTCATTAATCATTATGTCTAATGAATTACATGACAATGAGCTACTCTTTATAGTGGCAGAACATTCTTAAAATGACAACTATCCTAAGGAAAATATGACAATAAACTACTTCAAAAGGGAAAATGACACCATAACCCCTGAAAATTGAAACAAAGATAAATAAAGCTAAATAAAATAAAAATGACAACATATATAAAAATATTAACAAGGACTGAACTCATATATATGGTGTATGGCGATTATAATTTGTGATGGATGGTTTAGGTAATAAATATAATATCGGTGTTATCAACATTGTGAAATGACTTGGTTTCAAACCTATGGAAAATGACTAAATTATTTGCTTCTTGAAAAATTAAAACAATAAATTGCTAGGTTTATGAAAATCATGACCAAACTCTTGTGCGTGGCAAAACAATCAGTTTAAACTGCATGTTGCTGTAAATTTCCCTTTCTCCAATTCTCCTTTCGAGACCCTTTATCTCAGGTATCAATTTGCTAGTTCTCAAGTTCCTAGTAATAAGCATGTCATTTGGTTAATGTACCCAGTAGCCATTTGATTCTTTTTTTTTTCTACCAAGTGAATGATCGACTGATCTATCATATTTCCATGCATCCATGCATATATATATATATTAGTATAATTTCGTTTTCTTGCAGGTTTATTCTAGCTTAGAGAACTTCATCTTGATGGATTATTGATGATTCTACTGCCACATCATTCTCTATGCTTACTATAAGCTTTGTTAACTTTATCATTTGGAATACTAAGCTACATCCATGTTTGCATTGATGCACAAGGTTTTGTTTTCCTTTGATGAGTGGAAAAGCAATTTTGTACCCTATATTCGGCATCATTCCTAATTTTATTTGTCGAAACGCCACGATAGAAGGCTGTTTAGTGCTTTTCACATCAACTGACTTAACATTTACTTATGGATCATTTTTTTTCTTGCCGACAATGATTTATATTTATTCTATTTTGAAGGTATGCCTCTTGGGGTGGAAGATTGCCACATAGACCTGTTGAAGACAATGCATTTGCTGTTGCTCGCTTTTTCCAACGGGGGGGAAGTTATAACAATTACTACATGGTAATAGAGTGTATAGTTGTACTGTGGTAGCCGATTTATATATCTATATGGTAGTTTGTATAATCCTCAGTTTGCTTTAAGATTATTTTCTTTTACCACAAATCTCAGTCTTCATCCCTCTCCATCTCCCTTCTTTGTAAACTTGTTTTGTCCTCTCTTTGCTAAACAGAAACATTATAAATCTTTGTAGAAGTTATGTTTGAAATATTTGAGCGCTGCCCTAACTCTAACATATGGGTGGCACAATTTTAATTCAACTTTTTCTCTTGTTTTATGCAAATTTATTGGTTAAATATTAAAACTTTACTGAATTGATCTCTCTTATTTTACTTGATCACAGTTTTTTGGCGGAACAAACTTTGCCAGAACAGCTGGTGGCCCTTTTCAAATAACTAGTTATGATTATGATGCTCCCATAGATGATTATGGTTTGTTAATTTCTTCATTCGTGCTCTATTTTTTTATTTTTAATTTTTGAAATGTCATAGTTATTATCTTCCTATTGCAATAAGCCGTGAAACATTTTACTACTTGGAGAAATCCTTTTTATCATTTGTTATGAGGTTGCTAATTGTGTTGTTTTACCTAGGTCTGTTATCTGAACCTAAATGGGGGCATCTGAAGGATTTACATGCAGCAATAAAGCTATGCGAACCAGCTTTAGTTATGGTTGATCATGAACCCCAGTATTTTAAACTGGGGCCAATGCAAGAGGTTAGTATTATATGCCATACGAGAGATTATTAATAATTAGGTTAACATGTATAGCTAGACTTTGATTTAAGGATTGGGTTTCAATTCCCTTCTCAAATATTACCTTTGCTTTCCCAAAATTATAATTTATGGAGAAATCATGTTCTTTAGAAAATCTATTATTTCCAATGAAATTGATATTTCAAAGTCTTATGAACCATGATGATCTTAACAGTTCTATCCCTAATTGTCATTTTTACCAAATGTTCCAATAAAATATAATAATTAATTCCATGGCATGTTTTTGATACTTCTTTCCATGCTCTATCTATGGCCGAGAAGCATAAGCTACCACCTTCCTATGTCGCATTAGTATAAAATGTAATCCTTTGATAGAGGCATCCCTATACAATTGAATCTTATCTCTAATAGATGGAATAATGAGCAATGACGCTCTTGTTAACCTATTCTTAAGCCTCTCTAAGCCCCTCTTGCAAGCTAAGTTACTTTACATTCTTGTAAATTGAAGGGGACAAAGTGCTTTACTTTTAGTAAAACCTTCAATGAATCTCACGTAACAGAATGTTTGTAATACTCAAAATTTTAAAAAAGTAAACTTAATGTTTTGGCATAACAATTTTCCAAAGTGACTCCATTTTATCATTCTTTCATAAAACTTCAACGTTATTTTCATTGAAGTCTATTTTTAATTTTGAGCATTTTGATATATATAAGTATACCTAACTTACATAATTAGTGTGTGTGTATAGGTACAATTATTAATATTTAAACTCAAGTATTAACGGTTAATTAAAAAGTTATTTAAATTTAAGTTTACCCAAACTATGATATAAGAAATAGTAAACTTTACATAATTGTGATCGCATATTTTTATATAGCATTATTTCTAGTTTCATTATGTTTTTAGTTACTAGTTCATCAAATTTATCAATTATTTATTACAATTACTTTTTTGATGATTGTTATGAAAAGGTAAATGAAAATGCTAAATGAGATAAGTCATGTATAGGTTGATATGCCCATCCAAATAAAAACGAAACACTTGACTAGGGAAACCTTATAGAAGGTACCCTAAGTTCTCTAACTTCTATAAGTTGGGAATTCGGATCTTTCCTTCAATGAGAGAGCTGCCGTCTAATTCTAGAAGCTATACACAAATCTTTGGATACAAAAATGTTATTTGAAAGTATAATAAGCTCTATATTTTATTCGATAAGTTTTAAATATGCTTCCAATTATGAAACATGAAATGGAATCTTAATGTTTGAAAAGCTTGATCTATTCAGATAGTTTGGATGGGCTATGTCCTACTCACTTGATTCAGATATATGTATTGTAGGATGTGTGTTAGTGTGAGATATGTCTCTCCAGATTCTTCTTCTCTATTACACTCCAAGTTGACTTAAAAGGGTGGAAATGAAGTGTGACAGAAATTGATATCGGAGTCAAATCTGATCATATGAAAGCATAATTTGATTTTGAAATGAAGTAGGATGAGATAAATGAATTTGATTTATACAGAGCTATGGTTGGATTGAGGTTGAATTGAACTGTGCATTCATTCTAACATAGTGGAATAAGCATACATACGTAATATGGTTTAACTTGTACAATATGATTTAATGCATTAAAATGATCACATGTATATATAAATTATCTATATATGTGTATTTTCAGACAAATATACCGGAGGTATTATTAGAAAAAATGATTGGCTAGTCATCCAAGTCAGATAGAGAAACAAAAAGGCACTTTGAAAGTTCTGAAAGAAGATGAATGAATAAGGGGAATAAGTTTAAGGAATTTCATGACATTGTGCATCTAATATGACAAGTGGTGGATAAAATAACATCTGTAATAGCCAATTTAACTAGCTGGTTCAATTGTACCAGCAGGCCCATATATTTAAAACCCCGAACAATAGATGCAAAACCGAGTAGAGCAGGCGCAACTGGAGCAGACCGAACGCGTGCGCTTAAAGGCTTTGAATGTTCGTTTCACTATTTTGAGCGAGCGACTGCGATTGGGGATAAGATTTACCAACTCCTTTTCATTCCTATCGCTAAATGAGTGGAGAGTTGGAAGAAACGACGATGAATGAGAAGAACGGCAAGGAGAAAGGAGGAAGAAGGTTTCTTGATTTTTATTTTCATTTATGTATAAATCCTCCTATTTTTCTTCAAATTAAGGCAAGTAATATTTCCATAAAGAAAAATGAATAGATTGAAAGCGAGGAGAAGCGATTTGGTAGAGAAAAAAGAAAGGTTTTGGATTTTTGGAAAATCCTCATTTGTAAGTGAATTTTTATGGTATAGTTTTCAATAAAATTTTATTATTAATTTATATTTACATGAAAATTTATATTGTATGTTTTAGAGATTTTAGAAAGGAATAGATCGAAAGTTGTAGGAATTTGATTCAATAAAGATTCAACAAGGAGGAAAAGTTTGAGTGTTGAGGTTGTACCAAGCATTGAGGATTTGAAAGAATCAAAGTGGGTAAATGATGTTATTTTTTATAGTTATTTTATGATTTTATTATTCACACAATCTCTAATTATTTGCTTTAATTACGAATGTTAGAAAGTATTGATATTTCACGATCATACAACCTTCTGATTAATTGCATCAATTACAAATGTTTGAAAGTTTCATTAAAGTGAAATGTAATACTTATATATATGTATTGACAATATATGCAAATGTATCAATAATGATTATATGGAAAATGAAAAAGAAGAGGAAAGATAAAAGTTATATATATTGAAATAAAACAAATGTAAATATAAAAAGAGAAATGTATATACATGCAAATTAGAGGAGTGCACTCTCATATCTACTAGCTGGGAAAGCAACGTACCCGTACACGTGTTGACAAATATTTTCGCATCGACTCGACCCCGATCAAACCCGACTAGGCTCGATCGCGCTCGATCAACTCAATCGATTATCGTCGAGGCAAAATTAATCTGAATTAAACCTCAATTTAATTAAATTAAACCCAATTTAATTTAATTAAAATCAAATCAAAACCAATCGAACCCCGTCGAGTGTCGTCGAGCCCAATTCAATGCAATTCGGCGCCAATTCAAGCTTAATTTCACAAAATTAACTTGATCGGACCCACTCGGACCCAAACCGACCCAAATCGGTTTGAGTCGAGTCCAATTTGGGCTGAATTTCAGCCCCAATTATTTGATTTAGGTTAAATCAAATAACTAAATCTGAAATCTAAATGAAGGGCTCAGATTTGTTGTGGAATTTTGCCCTAAATCCCTGATTCCACGCGTGAGAAGCCCGATTGGTTCCTTTGGGCGGCAGGACCTGCTGTCCTCGTGCTCACTAAGAGCACGCAAGGGAAAGGGAGAGCCATTCAGCTCCCCCATTTGGTTCGGCACTTCCCAGACGAAACTTGAGAGGGAGAGCAGAGGGAGGAGTCGGGGCTGCCCTGTGTGTGCGTCTCCAGGAGTGGAAGGACTTCCAAGTTTGATGCTTAGAACTTCCTCAAAGTTCTAAGCTATATGTTGCTTGAGTTCCAACAAGCATAAAGAGCTTGCTTCCAAGCACTCTTTTCCCTTCATGTGAAGTATTTTGGAGCCCCTCTAAGGCTCCAAATGTTCTATTACATGAATCTCCAAGGCTTTAGGATCAAATCCTAAGTCCAACCCTTTCTTTGTTACGATATGAAAGTAACAAGTGAACCTCTCCCATTCAAGTTTCCTAATCATGTCAAAGTTGGTTTAGGAATCCTTTTCAAAGCCCTAAGGTGTTTCCTTCCCTTATTTCTACAACTCAAAAGTTGTAGGAAATTCCCTCACTCTCCTAAGCCCAAGCTACTAAGCCCAAGCTAGGAGAGTGCATTTCCCTCTTTGAACAACAAATGTTCAAAGAGGTTTTAGAAGCTTGCAACCCAAAGTTGCATCTTCTCTTCTTCTTTCTACAACTCAAAAGTTGTACAAAAGTTTCATTCGCTCAACTCATGTTGAGAGTGAATCAATCTTATTCCAAGTCATCTATTTGTTGAATAAAATCAACAAGTAGTTCAATCCAAAATCATTTATTTGTTGAACCAAACTCAACAAATAATTTCATGTTAAGCAAGGGAGTCAAAATCCTAGCTTTTCTTTCATTTTCCTAACCTAAATTAGGTGAATGAATTCATCTCTTTGGACACCCAAAAGTCCAAAGAATCCTTGATGTGTAAGCCAAAACTACACATCTTACTCTTGTGTTTGCTTAATCTAAATCTAGCAAATCAAATACCCATCATTAAACATAAGAGTTCAATGGTAATTCCTTTTGATTTGTAACCCCAAAGTTACAAATCTCTCTCACCTATTGAGCTAAATTCAATAAGTGACATACCGTTATTTGCCTAATTCAAATTAAGCAAGTGAAACTCAACTCTTTGAATACAAAATTCAAGAAGTCACTCTTTTGATTTTTAGCCTCTAATATTCCATCACTTCTATAGGTTCCAAAGGCCTTAAAAAATATTATACCTTAGCCCAAAAGCTATAGGTTCTTTCTCCTCTTAGCTTCAAAGGCTAAGGAAAATTCCTTAATATGTAGCCCAAAAGTTACATGTTGGACACCTTTCTTAGATACAAAATCTAAATAATCTCTTCCATTCAACTTAAATTGAGTGACCTCTCCTATGACATTTAAAATGCTAAACCCATAGATGTCCCTTAGGAATTATCCAATCTGTTGAAGTTCATCCTACCCTATTGGATGGATTTCACCAAGTCCTAAGTGAAACCCCTTAAGCAAGTCTATCTTACCCTATTAGATAGATACTTCTCTTATCCAAACTCTAAAAGAATTCCAAAAACATCTAAAAATTACTTAGGTTCCTGTTGATACAATGATCAATCATCTCCCCCCCAAAAGGTGTGATGCCTATATCATTGTATCTTAGGATTCATAAGTAATAGGCCCAAAAGCAAACGGTGGTTACTTTATGGGTTCTTCATAACTCTCATAAATATGAAACATTTAGAAATCAATTAAAATCTTTAAGTCACAAACAACTTAAAGTAAAATCACCCTTGAATAAGATTAAATATCTTCATTCCAAAATAAAACCAAACACCCTTAGTGTGACATGCTACACAAGCCTCACACACTTAGGTGCACAGCCCCTTAGGCATACTAGGATTATGATTTTTCTTTTCTGTGCATGTGTTTGATGTTGTGGTGTGATTGCCCTTGAATTGTCTGTGTTGTGAGCACTTGCTCTTAAGTGGATAGTGAAAATATACTTGTTTTTCTTGCAGGTGGCTATATCTAAAAGGGGGGCGCTCATAAATAATAAACTGCTTGCATGATAGGTGCTGCTTAAAACCCCCCAAAGATGTGGTCAATAGGGTAGAAGCAGATGTTTGGCACTTTAACTGCTAAACAAAATTTTGAATGTAATGTTTTATTATATGAATTGTGATGTAGACAAGAAAGATAGGGGACCCTATATTTCTTGAACACAATAGACACACAAGAAGAAATCTGACACAATGAGTAGAACTTAAAACAAATTTTATTAAATAAACACAAACGACCCAAAACTTGACAAACACAACAAAAGATGCTAGGAGATTTTAAAGAAATAAAGAAATTTAAAAAGACGCTATTCTCAGACAACCGTCAGAGCGGGTTCCTCACATGCATCGAATTTGTAGGTTAAATAAATAAAGTGCATAGAACTAGCAAACCGATGGTCCACCACTGCAAGACTGTCCCAAATGCTTCCAAATTAACCAAGACACGACACCCTAAAGTTGCTTCACTGTTGAGAAGAAGGATACAGATGGAGTGGCACTTGCGGAGAGACGAAGAGATTAGAAGCCCGAGAAGAAAGGGTGGAAAGAGCCCGCAGGATTTCCGGAGGGGATGAGAAAAGAAGGTTGGAAAGAGCCCGCAGGAATTCCGAATAAACCCGCAGGTTAATAGCAAATATGCTCACAAATATCAACTCCCTTTTCTTCACAACATCATCTCATTTTTATAGGCAAAGAAAAGGAATGCCAAAAGCCACCTTTATGAATGCACACAACATCACAAGCATTATTTTCCATAGGATTTCCAAGAGCCTTTTTTTTTGGAAAAACAACCCAGCAACTCATGGAACCAAGGAACCAGCAAGCAGGCGGAGATTTCAAAACAACACAGCAACGGGAAAAACTTCCCATTTTGGAAATCAGCCCCATTTAAAACCAGAGAACAGGAATCAAAGGGCTAGTTCATGGAACCAAGGAGTCCATGTCTCGGTAAGCAAGCAGCCCGCCATAAATCAAAGCTTTTTATTCACTGGAGCCAAAAAGTTCACGGAATCAAGGAGGCTAATGTTTCGGAAATAGGCCCAGGCATGGAAATATCAGCCGGCTGTATTAAAATCATTAACTTCCCCATGAATTCAAAGCATAGAATTCAGCCCCCAATTAATACAAGCCACAGTTTTCCAAGAGACAAGAAGAAAAGGGGAAGGGGAAGGGATAAGGCCACTCCAAAAGTAAATCTTCTTAATGATGTACCTTTTTGGATATTAATGAGTTACTAAACTTCAGCTCAAGCAACTTAGAGATCAAGCTCAAAATTGAATGCTCCAAAACAGCCAACCCGTGAACCACCAGCAGCTAGGGACCAATCGAGCCAGCAAACCAAAGGTCTACCAAGCCATATGCACTCTCTACCATGATCATTGGATGCTTTCCCGTCATTGGATAGCTAAAAAAGAAAAGAAAACAAAATATACTATTGTTCAAATAAAATAAAAAGTACAGAATTTCTTGATAGCATCAATTAATACACATAAAACTTAAAAAGCAATGGTGGAATTCAAGGAGCAACTAATGAAAAAGAAATCTTGGAATTCCAAAGGCCGGTTTGGAATTCCAAGAGACAAACATAAAAGCAAACATAAAAAGCATAAAATTACATTAATTATAAAGATAACTATGAGCTAAAAATCCTAGTTAATAATGAGCTAACCTCTAGTTCAATAAATGAACTAAAGCCTAGCTCATAAATGAACTAAAATTCTAGCTCAATTGGATTGAGCTAGTAGACTCAAGGGAAGCCAAAATCTGGATTATTTTGGACTTGTGTTGACCCCCCCTTTGTCTACATCAGACTCCCCTTCTTGCGAATTCAGCTCCTGATGAATTATCTGTTGTTGATTCCCTTGAGGCGGTGCATACAGTTCATCGATCTCTTTGAGTTTTTCACCAAACCTTTTCAGAATTTCGTCCTGCTCTTTTTCAAATTGCTGTTGCAGATACCTTTTATATTTTTCAAACTTTTGATCATATAGGAACATGTGATACTGTAATTTGTAGAGTCGATCTTGAAGTGGATCCGTTGAGTCACCTTTTGTAGGAATCCACCTGTCTAACAGGAGTGGGACATTAGGATCATGTTGCTCGCTTTCCTCCATGAATGATGCCATATTTTTGGTATTTTTCATTTTTTTGACACTAAAAAAAAAGACTTAAAAATTAAAACCTAAACTTAGACTCACAATTCTTTTACGACTCAAGATTCACAAAACTCTCGGCAAAACTTGACTTGACAACTCAAATTGACAAACTCACAAACTTAGGACTTTCTAACTTGCTTTGATACCAAAATTGAAATGTAAGAGTTTGTTGTTTGTAAGTCGTCGTCATAGTTTTTTTTTATTTGGTTTTAAAATTGAAATGTAAGAGTTTGTTCTTCCCTATTTTGTTCATCCCTCTCATTTTCGTCGTAAGAAGTCCGTCTATGTATTTGTCGAGCAAGAAATATAGGGTGCCTATAGATGTTGCTCGCATCAATTAGTATCAGAGCAAGTTAGGAAATCCTAGGTTTGTGAGTTTGTCAAATTGAGTTGTCAAGTCGAGTTTTGTCAAGAGTTTTGTGAGTCTTGAGTCGTAAAAGAATTGTGAGTCTAAGTTTAGGTTTTAATTTTTAAGTCTTTTTTTTTTAGTCTGTCAAAAAAATGGAAAATACCAAAAATATGGCATCATTCATGGAGGAAAGCAAGCAACATGATCCTAATGTCCCACTCCCGTTGGACAGGTGGTTTCCTACAGAAGGTGACTCAACGGATCCACTTCAAGATCGACTCTACAAATTACAGTATCACATGTTCCTATGTGATCAAAAGTTTGAAAAATATAAAAGGTATCTGTAACAGCAATTTGAAAAAGAGCAGGAAGAAATTCTGAAAAGGTTTGGTGAAAAACTCAAAGAGATCGATGAATTGTATGCACCGCCTCAAGGGAATCAACAACAGATAATTCATCAGGAGCTGAATTCGCAAGAAGGGGAGTCTGATGTAGACAAAGGGGGGGTCAACACGAGTCCAAAATAAATCATATTTTGGCTTCCCTTGAGTCTAGTAGTTTATCATATTTGAGCTGAACTTTTAGTTCATTTATGAGCTGGACTTTAGTTCATTTATTGAACTAAGGATTAGCTCATTATGAGCTAACAATTTTAGTTCATATTTATCTTTATTTAAATGCACTTTTATTATAGTTTTTAATGTCTTAAAAGTTGTCTCTTGGATTTCCAAAATATGGCTTTTGGGAATCCAAGATTGTTGTTTAGTCTTCCCATGTGTGTCTCCTTGAATTCCACCATGGGAAATTGAATTTTTTGCTTTACCTCTTGGGATCTCACGGCTGGCTCCTTGTTCCGTGTCCACCCCTTGTTTCCCGTGGCTGTGGCTCTCGGTCCGTGCGGTTCCCTTCGTCTCCCGTGGCTGTCTCCTTGTTTCCTGATTTGGGTGTAAATCGAGAGCTTTGGGGGGAGATTTTTATGCTTTTTAATGCTTTGAATTATGTGTTAATTAAATGTTTGTGTCCTTTTGTATTCCCCTTTCATACTTATAAATATGGGGGGTTATGTAATATTTTGAATAGTGAATGATATTTGATTTTTGGAAAATCTGTTAACCTGCGGGTTGCTCGGAAATCCTGCGGGCTCTTTCCAACCTTCTTTTCTCATCCCCTCCGGAAATCCTGCGGGCTCTTTCCACCCTTTCTTCTCGGGCTTCTAATCTCTTTCGTCTATCCGCAAGTGCCGCTCCACCTGTATCCTTCTTCTCAAAGTGCAGCAACTTTAGGGTGTCTGTCGTGTTGTTTGTAAGTCGTCGTCATAGTTTTTTTTATTTGGTTTTAAAATTTAAATGTAAGAGTTTGTTCTTCCCTATTTTGTTCGTCCCTCTTTTCTCGTCTTGTAGTCATTTTCGTCGTTATAAGTCCGTCTGTGTATTTGTCGAGCAAGAAATATAGGGTGCCTATAGATGTTGCTCGCATCAAATTGCCTCTAATCCATTGCAGGGTTGAGTCTCTTTTCTTTTCAAACATGTATTTGATAGAATTGTAATTGTATCAAACTTGTGGGGGTTTGGAGTAAAAGAATGAAGTAGACTAGAAGGATGTACCTGTCAAAGGTGAAGCCCAATGTCCATTCAGAACTCAAAAGCCTGAAGAACCCCCCACAAGTAGAGTCTGTAATAATTTGACTGGGTTGTATAATGGCAGGCAACTCAGCTGCCAAATATGTTTGTAATAACTCGGACTCTATTTACATTCCCTGCACTTTATTCATAAATAAAAGCATGTTTGATTGTTTACCTGATTGTGCAATAGAAATGCATGTTTTTTCTAGATTTCTTTTTTTGTTTTTGCTTGAGTGTGGCTTGGACTTTTGATACGGTAAGCTCTTAGGACAAAATAAGATTTCTACATATTAAAATGTAATCAATCTAAAAATTAATTTAGGCTCCATGATTTTCTAACAAATAAGAAAGTCTTGCATGGCTCCCTCCAAGGAGCTAAGTTTTCTAAAAATGAAAACAATCATGCATAGCCCAAATATGTTGCATATAGAAAGCCCTCATTTAATGATTAGATAACAAAAATATATTTTCCTTGAGTCAGCATATGCATATCTACATGTATAGGCATCTTGGCCTCAAAACCAAGTTATAAGTCCTACATTCTAAATAAAAACAGTCATTCACTCTACATTTGCATTGAGGCCATGATACATGATTTTAAAAGTGACTAGGTGAGTCTAGCTGGTAATCCCTTGCAGGCAGTATAGTAAATCCAGAGGTCGGACAGGCTATGCCTCTTGTGAGGTGTAGTTTATAAGCCCCTTTGCACTTGTTAGACTTAGGTTCGAGGTACTACCTATCGGTAGTCCTCACCTTAGTTTTAGGATCTGAGGGATTGATTAATTTCAAATCACCATATAAGCCCTCACTTCTCGGGCAATTCCTCCAACAAGCGTTGTTGGGATGTAAGCCCCAATCGTCTAATAAAAATATCAACTTAAACCAAAATTAGATTAAAAAATGTAAAGCCCAATATAGGATAGTTTGAGCACTTCTGAGTTTCCCTTAGAATCAAGTGCTCCTACTTCACCTCCCTTGGCTTCATTCCAAAATCTAATTTCTAAGTTGATCAACTTTTTGAAATTCCTAAAGGACCAAATCCTTTAACTAAGACTTTCATGGATTTCAAAAATCAAATCTTAGCCAATGTTTAAATGACTTCAAAAAGGAAGAAAATCACTAGTTTAATCAAAAGTTTTTCCAAATCAAAACTTGTGATGTAATTAACCATAGGGGTAAGGGTGTCAATTTTTGATACGATCCGAAACCTGACCGACCTGCACCCGACCTTGAAAAATTCGGGTTCGGGCTGAAAAATTCGGGTTCGGGTCAACCCGAACCCGAAACGGATCGGGTTCGGGTTGAACAAATCAACCTGTTTTAAAAATCGGGTCGGGTTCGGGTTGACCCAGCAACCCGAAATTGACCCGAAATTGACCCAAAAGTGACATGAAAACTCATATTTGACCCGAAAATCAGATATTGATCCGATTTTGACCCGAAAATTGAATATTGACACGATTTTGTCTCGAAAATTAGCAATTTTAGGTCAACTTCGGGTCATTTGTGTTGGGTCGGGTTGACCCGAACCCGAATCGGGTCGGGTTCGGGTCCGGAAACCTGACCTGTTTTTAAAAACGGGTCGGGTTCGGGTTGACCCGAACAGGCTGGGTCAGTTCCGGGTTCGACCCGAACCCGACCCGCTGACCCGAATTGACACCCCTACATAGGGGCTTGCCCCTATGTGATGTCTGTACCCTAGAAATAAATAAACCTCACTCGACCAAACATCGAGTAGGGGAATCTCTGTTAATAATTGTAAATTTTATAGTTGAGTCCATAAGGAAATGATATTTTTTTCCTTCGGGGTAATATGTCATGTTCTTATGCCGTACTCGATTATAAAATATGCAATCCGTTTGAGGATACAAAAATTCTCCAACAACACGTTAAATGGAAATGAAAAAGAAAGTGAAAATTGATGTACCTTTAGTACATTTAGATGATGCTCATATACTAATGAAATTGGAAAAAGAATGCATGTCAAAGTGGAAAAGTGTTGAAAATGTTATACATGAATGTGATATGATATGTATAAATGAATGAATAAAATGAAATGAAACAAAGAAAAAAATGTATATTAAATGTTAAATGAATAGACCTATATGAAAGATTATATGTATTGTACTTATACATGTTAAACTGTTGTACATATAATAGTTACCCACTGATTTTATTTTGTAAACTCATTCATTAAATAATTATTTTAAGGTAAGTCTACAGAGAATTAGAAATGCCAGATAGAGGAGAGGAATATGTCTACAAAAGATGGCATGCAAATGCAAATAACTAATCTATAATTTGAGATATGTTAAGTATTTGAGGATTTTGTTTGTAATTACTGGCTCTTCAGTTGTTTTGTTAAGTTGTATGTTAAATTGTTTATGATATGAATTGAATTGTTACTACCGTCCAATTTTTCGTTCGCACCTAGTTTAGTCGAGTTTTTAGGTTTGGTCGTGACAAAAGTGATATCAGAGTCCAGTTAAGATATGAATCATATTAAAAGAGCCATTATGATGAATATTAATGGTTTATGATTAAGTTATGGAATCGTAAAATAAACTATTTTATTTTATAATTGGAACAAAAATGATTTTGAAGTTGTAGAAGTGGAAAGGACGGTGCCTTATGTTGCTGTTAACCCTGATGTACTAACACAAATAATGAAAGCTATGATAAATAATTGATTGAAGACTTAAGGAATTAACCATCATGGAGTAGTGGTGGTGGTAGTATGACTATGGATAAGTACTTGAAATTGTTCCAGGATATGAGACCACCTTTATTTGAGGGTGTAGAGGGATAAATTTAGATGAAGAACTGGTTGCTAAGGATTGAGAAAATATTATAAGGGATGTTTTATTTTGAAATGAGAAAAGTTTTTTTGGCAACTTTTGTGCTTGATGGCAAAGTTGAAAGGTGGTGGAGAGGTCAATATCAAGATAAATTTGGAGGAATCCCTAACATGCAAATTAAGTGGGACGACTTTACTCAAGTGTTCAGAGATTGGTTCGTGCCTCTTTCTGCGAGGAGGCAGATGTAGGATAAGTTTATGAGATTGGTGTAGGGAGATAGATCAGTTATGTAGTATGATGTTGAATTTACTACATTGTTTAGATATGCTCCCCAGCTAATACATATTACAGAGGAAAAGTATCATAGATTCTTATCTGGATTGAAGGATATAATTATGCAACCTTTTGTTTCACTTAGAATTGAAGACTATTCAGTGTTGGTGGAAAGAGCTAGGATGGTAAAAATGGGCATTCAAAATACTCAAAGGAGACGTGAATTTTGGAAGAGGAAAAGTGGTGAGGTTATAAGAGCTTCTAAGGATTCACATAGTAAAACCCTTTTACAACCTGGAAAATCTAATTGGAAGAAGACAATGTTTAGTAGCAATGACAATTCAATGAGCATGAATAGTTACATCAAGTGTGGAAAGTAATATAAAGGAGAATGTCTATCTGGTGCAAACATTTGATTTTCGTCTCATCAACTATTACACATAGCTAAGAACTGTCCTACTTTGGAGTAATGACCACCAGGAGAATCAAAGATGAATACTGGACCTCAGAAAAAGGTTGGAAGACTAGGAATGATAAAATCAGCTGCTTATACTCTAGGAATAAGGCAAGCCCGACAGAATACTCAGCCTAGATTATATGCACTAGCTCAGAAGGATGCTAAAAACTCACCTGAAGTGATTACAAGTGATTAAACAAATGAATAAGCATGTATTATGAAAAATTGTTAAATAAATGATATATGCTTATGTTAATTTGTTTGAAAATTGTAGATATGTATAATAACGATTTAAGGAAAGGCTATACAGATTGTTTTTGATACTAGAGCTTCACATGCTTTCATTGTAGAGGAATTCATTAAATCAGTTGGGTAGAATGTTTATGAAACAAATACAACTTTAGAAGTTTTGATGCCAAATTGGTCTATTATGAATGCTATTGGTGTATGTCAAGTGACTTTAAAAATAAATGAAAGAGAGTTTGAAGAAACAATAAATGTTTTACCACTAAAAGAATTTGATATGATATTGGGAATGGATTGGTTATCAAATCATTTTGTAATCATAGACTGCAATAGGAAAATTATCAAATTTCATTTACCGGGAGAAATATAATGTAAATTTTATAGAGATAGAGGAATTTCTTCAATGATCATCACTTATATGAAAGCATTCAAATTTGTATCCAAAGGATGCCAGTATTTTCTTGCAAAAGTAAAGAATACAAATAAGAAAGTTAAAGAGTTGAAAGATATACCTGTAATCAAAGAATATTCAGAGCTGTTTCTAGATGATTTGTCAGGATTACCACCAGAAAGAGAGATTTTTCTATTGAATTATTATTGGGTTCATAACCAGTGGCAAGGGCACCTTACAAAATGACAGTCAAAGAGTTGCAGAGTTGAAAAGTCAATTACGAGAATTGTTATATTAAGGGTTTTTTAGACCAAGTTCCTTGCCATGGGGAGCTTTAGTATTATTTGTAAAGAAGAATGATGGGAGCTTTAGAATGTGTATAGATTACGGGGAATTAAATAAGCTTACTATTAAAAACAAATATCCTTTGCCCAGAATTAATGGTCTATTTGATCAACTAGAGGGAGCTATAGTTTTCTCTAAAATTAATTTGTGTTCTGGATACCATTAATTACACATTAAGGAGAATGATATAGCTAAATCTGCTTTTAAAATCGAATATGTTCATCATGAGTGTTGTTATGCCATTTGGAGTAACAAATGCTCCAGCTATCTTTGTGGACTCGATGAATTGAATTTTTAGACCATTCCTAGATACTTTTGTTATTGTGTTTATAGATGATATCTTAATTTATTTAAGAATGAAGAGAGTCATTCCAGTCATCTGCATACATTGTTGCAAATATTTAATGAAAACAAATTATATGCCAAGTTTTCAAAGTGTGAGTTTTAGTTGAGCAGTGTGAACTTTCTTGGGCATGTGATTAGTGGTGAAGGCATTTCTATTGATATGAATAAAATTCAAGCTACTGTTGAGTAGTCAAGACCAACAATAGTTTCAGAGGTGAGGAGGGTTTTAGGTCTTACTGGCTATTACATGAGCTTTGTTAAAAGATTCTCTTATATTGTAATGTCGTTATCCAGATTAACTCAAAGGATAGTAAAATTTAAATGGAATGATCAGTGTGAAAGAGCTTTTCAGAAGCTGAAAATTGTTTAATGATAGCCCCAATTTTAACATTTCCATCAGGCTCAGAAGGATTTCAAATTTTCTAGGATGCTTCATTGAGTTGACTTGAATGTGTATTAATGCAACATGGTAGAGTGGTGGCCTATGCTTTAAGGCAATTGAAAGTTCATGAAAGAAATTATCCCACTCGTGATTTGGAATTAGCACCTGTGGTTTTTGCACTCAAAATATGGAAACATTATTTATATGGGGTTAGATGTGAAGTATTTACAGATCATAAGAGTTTCAAATATATTTTCAATCAAAATGAACTTAATTTGAGAAAGAGAACGTGATTAGAACTCATTAAAGATTATGATTTGGATATACACTATCATCCTTGTAGATGCACTTAGCAGAAAATCTCTTCGATATGCAAATTGGCTAATCACCCGCAGGAGCAAATAATCGGAGACATGAGAAAACTAGAGATTTTAATGATAATTAGAAAGAGACTAAAGATATGTTACTAAATCAGCTAGTGATACAATCCACTTTGAAGCATATAATATGTGATTCATTGCATCAAGATGTAAAATTCAAGGAAAGCTTAAAGAAAGTATAAACAGATGAGTTGAAAAATTTTGTATGAGAGGATGGAAGAATTTTGAAATTTAAAGACAGTATCTATGTTCCAGATGTTAAAAATTTAAGAGAAGAGATATTGTAAAAAACTCATCTCTGGCTATAAGATTCATCAAGGTATAACACAAAGATGTATAAAGAACTGATAGGAATTTTATGGTAGTCAGGATTAAAAAGGAGTGTTGCAGAATTTTTGGCTAAATATATTCCCTATCAAATGATTAAAACTAAACATCAAAAGCCAAGTAGTCAACTATAACCCTTACCTATACCTGAGTGAAAATGAGAAAAAGTTGCAATGGATTTAATAATTGAATTACCTAGGCCAAGGCAGAGTCGAGATATAATATGAGTTATTATAGAGACATTTACCAAGTTAGCTCATTTCTTACCAATTAAGTAGATAAATTCAATGGAAAAATTTGCTAAGATATATGTTGATAAAATTGTGAGATTGCATGGAATTCCAAAATCAATAGTCTTTGATAGAGATGCCCATTTAACTTCTTCATTACGGAAGAAAATTCAGGAAGCTATGAGTACTAATTTGCCTTTTAGTACAATATTTCATCCTCAGACAGACAAACAATCAGAAAGAATTACTCAGACTTTAAAGGATTTACGACGGTTTTGTGTTTTAGATTTTGGAGGAAGTTGGGTGGAGGAAGTTGGGAGACTCGCATATTATTGATTGAATTTGCTTATAATAATAGTTTTCAGTATAGTATTGGAATGATAGCGTACGAAGCTCTTTATGGAAGAAAGTGTTGAACACCCTTGTATTGGGCAAAAACATACAAAAAAAATAATTGGTACAGAACTGGTGGATGACGCAACTAGTAAAGTCAGATTGATCAGGGATAGACTAAAGATAATACAAGACAAGTAGCGAAAATATTATGATGCAAAACAAAAACCATTTTATTTTGAAGTATGAGAATTAATTTTTCTAAAAGTCAGTCTAATGAAAGGTGTACAACAATTTGGAAAAATAAAAAAATTGTGCCCACAATTCATAGGTCCGTTTAAAATCATTGGAAGGATTGAAAATATGGCCTATAAATTAGATTTGCGAGTGCATATGCAAGGAATTCATAATGCTTTTCACATATCAGTACTCCGGAAGTATGTGTCAGATAAATCAAAGAGAATCCAGTCGAAATTAATTGACTTGCAGCCTAATTTAAAATATGTTGAAGAGCCTGAAAGAATACTGGACTATGATGTGAAAGGACCGATGAATCGGGAGATTCCTTTTGTAAAGATTTTATGATTTATGGATTAGAAAGAGACATCACATAGGAGAAAGAAGCATAAATGAAAGCTCAATATCCCGATCTATTAAGTTAAGGTATGTTATTTATATTTGATTTTAAATTTTGAGGATGAAATTTTTATGAGAGAGATTATAATAGTCGGTTTAACTGGCTGGTTCAATTAAACAGGCTAGCCCTTATATTTAAAACCCTGAACAACAGAGGAAAACCGAGTAGAGCAGGTGTAACTGGAGCGGACCAAACGCGTGCGCGGAAAGGCTTGGAATGTTCGTTTAACTATTTTGAGCAAACAACTGTGGTTAGGGATAAGATATACCAACTCCTTTTCATTCCTATCGCTAAATAAGTGGAGAGTTGGAAGAAACGACGTTGAATAAGAAGAATGACATGGACAAAGGAGGAAGAATGTTTGTTGATTTTTTCTTTTCATTTTTGTATAAATCCTCTTATTTCTTTCCAATTAAAGTAGGTGATATTTCCATGAAGGAAAAGGAAGAGATTGAAAGCGAGGAGAAGAGATTTTGGTAGAGAAAGAAGAATGGTTTTAAATTTTTTGGAAAATCCTCATTTGTAAGTGAATTTTCATCGTATAGTTTTTATTAAAATTTTGTTATTAATTTATATTTACATCAAAATTTATATTATATATTTTAGAGATTTTAAAAAGGAATGGATTGAATATTGTAGGAATTTGATTCAACAAGGAGGAAAATTTTGAGGGTTGAAGTTGTACCAAGAATCGAGGATTTCAAAGAATTAAAGTGAGTAAATGATGTTATTTTTGTATAGTTATTTCATGATTTTATTTTTATTCACACAATCTCTAATTATTTGCATTAATTATATATGTTAGAAAGTATATAAATATATTTCATGATCTTATAGTTTTCTGTTTAGTTGCATCCGTTACAAATATTTGAAAGTTTTATTAAAGTGAAATGTAATACTTATATATATGTATATGCAATATAGGGATAATGATTATATGGAAAATTGAAAAAAGAGGAAATACAAAAGTTATATATATTGAAATAAAACCTATGTAAATATAAAAAGGAAAAAGTATATCCATTCAAATTATGGGAGTTCATCCCTGTATGGTACTAGTTGGGGAAGCAACGTACCCATCCACGTTAAATGGAAATGAAAAAGGAAATGTAAATGGACGTACATTTGGTATATTTAGACGGTGCTCCTATACTAATGAAATTAGAAAAGAAATGCATGTTAAAGTGGAAAATGAATATATATTAAAGTGTTTATAAATGTTATACATGATTGTTATATGACATGTATAAATGAATGAATAAAATGAAATGAAACAAAGAAAGAAAATGTATATTAATGTTAAATGAATATACCTATATGAAAGATTATTTGTATTGTACTTATACATGTTAAATTATTGTACATATAGAAGTTACCCAGTGAGTTTATTCTGTAAACTCATTCTGTTAATTAATTATTTTCAGGTAAATCTTCAGAGAATTAGAAATGTCCAATAGAGGAGAGGAATATGTCCACATAAGATGACGTACAAATGCAAACAGGTAATCTATAGTTTGTGATATGTTGAATATTTGAGAAAATTTTTGTAATTAGTGGCTCTTCAGTTTCTTTCAGAAGTTGTAAGTTAAATTGTTTATGATATAAATTGAATTATTACTATCATTGTTTAAAATTGCATAATATAAGGCTTGCCTTGAGGCCCGCTTCTCCGCAATTCCAGAAAATGCCTCGAGGCTTACACCTCTAGTTTTTCTTACGAGTCTTGCACCTTAGCCTCGTTGAGGCTCGCCTTGAGGTGTGCCTCGTCACACTGGCGCAAGGCTTATGCCTCACCTATATATATATATATATATATATATATATATATATATATATATATAGAATCAAGACATTTTTTCTAAGTGAGGCGAGGTGTAAGCCTCGAGGGGGATCGAGGCGTAAGCCTCTAAACAATTAAAATAAATTAATTTAAAATTATAAATAATGACAAAAAATAATAAAATATTATGTCAACTATGAATTTGAAGATTGGTTTTAAGATAATATTACTAGAATACAAGATTTAAATAAACTCACTTAAAAATAAAACATCCCCTTAGGATCAAGACTCAAAGTATGCTCATCCTCACTTTGATTGTCTTAAGAAGAATCTTCATAATTAATATCAAAGTCATCGTCAACTCTTCTCTATCTATAATATTTTTTCCTTTATTTCCTATATGAGTTAATATTTCATTAGCTCTAAAATGTAACAATAGTAACATACAAAATAATTCATTATATTTAAAAATACCTTTAAATTTTTTTGAAGCTCTAATCTCACTTTGTTTCTTTCTTTTATATATTTGGGTAGTTACTTTATTGTCTTCTTCATTGACATGAGTTTTTTCTTCTGTTTCAACTTCAGAAACATCACCATTTTTAGGTGTAACCCATTCATCATCAGATTGTAACTCATCAACAAGTAAAGAGTCAATTTCGTTCTAAATATTTCCTTGATTATGCAATTTGAGATATCTATCTTTCAGTTTTTTGTTATACATAACATAAACTAGTTTGTTCATTCGTTCTGTCGCCAATCAGTTTCTTCTCTTTCTATGAATTTGATTGAAGATACTCCAATTACGCTCGCATGCAGAAGCCGAACACGTTAGGCTAAGAACTTTAACTGTAAAAGTTTTCAATTCAGGAACATGATCTCCAAACTGAGCCCACCAACATTCTACATGAAGAAAAATATAGTATTTTATGAATATTAGTTGAAGTAAAAGATTTGAATATAAATATTAACATTAAAATTATAAATATACAAACTATAAACATACCAGGAGATTCTATTTTGTATCATGCGTGTGCTGCTCTAAATCCAAACATTCCCTTTTTCAAATGAAAATTTTCAAGTTGATCATTCACTTTGAGGTAGTCTTCTTTCGAAATGAGTCTGTCCATACATGCATAGAAACCAGTTTTCACCTCTTTGTCAATATGAAAATTCTTATCATAATGAAATTGGGGGTTTAAATAGTACGCAGCAGCATGTAAGTGTTGGTGTAATTGTCTACCCTACTTTTCATCTATAACATCCTATATTTCTTTGTAGGCACTTTCTTGACCTCCCAATTTTTTTGCAATGTCTTCTTTAGCCCTATTCATTGCTTCATAAATAAATCCCATAGATGGGATCCTCTCACCATCAACTATTATAAGCACCTTTACTAATGGTCCTGTTGTCTTCAAAGCATAATTTGTACTGCGCCAAAATGAATCGTCTTTTATAACAATCTTTTTAACTTATTTTTCTTCTTGTTTTTTGGTCCATGAACTTTTATCCCACTCTTCAGAAGCAAACATTGCTTTCAAAGTTTGTCTTAACTCCTTGAATTTCTGCAATGTTAAATATGCAGTAGCAAATCTTGTAACAGCAGGTCTAATAATTTTCTTATTAGTGGATTTTCTCATCAAGCTGAGGACCCAAGAATGATTGTATATAAATTTATTAACATATTTGGCCTTCAATATGACTGATTTATGTTGAGGCAACAGTCCCAACCTCTCAAGTATCAAGTCAATACAATGTACAACACAAGGAGTCTAGTAAAGGTGAGGCCTCTTCTCCATTAACATTCTCCTTGCAGTTTTGTATGCACTTGCATTATCTATAATAACCTATACAACTAAGACATCTCCCACTTCCTCCACAACTTCATTCAACATTTCAAACAATAATTGTGCATCCTTTACACAGCTTGAAGCAACTATTGATTTGAGAAAAACTATTCCATATGGATTGTTGACCAAGAAATTAATGATACTTCTGTGTCGAATATCTGACTAACCATCTGACATTATTGTCACTCCTATCTCAATCCAAATCTTCTTAATATCATCCATCATTTTTGAAGTTGTCTTAACCTCCTCATTCAGCATCTAAATCCTCAGCTCATACATGCTTGGAAGTTGTAGTCCTTTTCCATAGCTTCTAACGGATCATAACATATTAATTCATGATAGACTCCTAACAACATTAAATGGAATCCCATTTTCATAGATGAATCTGACGATATCCAAACAAACTCTGTTCCTGAGTTCTTTTGTAGCTGTAGGAGGCTGAAGATCCTGAGTATTTATGTTATTCTCATCATCAATATTTATCATAAATCTATCCATAGGACTCCGATTGCCTCGGTTAAAAGAAACTAAATGGCTTCCGCTACTGGAACCTTCATGCTGTGATCCATAGTAAGAAGAATTTCCTATCATCTCTTCCATATTTATTGGTGTGACCTCTTTTGTGGTGGCAAAATTCTTTAAATAATCTGTACATTCCTTTTTCACCTCATCAGGTACTTTTGCACATGGTCCCACATTGATATAAGTGCAGGATAGATAATCTTTGAACCTCTTGACGCCACCAGTTATGCGTTTCTCACAAAAATACATTTCATATAAATATATCCCTTCTTTGCACCTTCGCTTGACACTTCAACTTGAGTTTTATATTTCCATGCAAGATCTTTTCTTCTTGTGCCATTAATCATGCTAATAATTTATAGAAATAAATAATCAACATCAAATAGGACATATTTTAATAATTATTTGTATTATCAATAATAAGACAACATGAATACAACAATATACTGGTCTGCCGGGGGTCCAAGGGGCGCTGCCACCTGGCAGGGTTCTACCTAGCGGTACTGGCTCGGTACCGAGCATATACTGAGCGGACGAATGAAAGAAAGCTGAATCAGAAGTTATTCAAGCTTTCGTTACTACACGTCAAAGTCAAAGCCCACAACATCGCTCACCTGGTCTTTCGACTTAACCAAGGCCTGAATGTTTCCTGCACTCACAACCTCGGCTTCATTTCCTGCTTTCGACGGCATCGTTTCCTGCGTCGTCTTCTTTTGACTTCGTCTCCTGCACTCACGGCTTCATCTCCTTCCCTCACGGCTTCGTCTCTTTCCCTCACAGCTTTGCCTCCAGTTTGCCTTTCAATTCTCCCAGGAAGCCCTAATCCTATAAGCGAATACGCGAACACGAATCAGCTGCGTCGTATTTACAAATATACCAAAGAAAAAATTTCAAGGCGGTGCCTCGTACTGCCTTGAGGCGTTACGCTCTGATGCGTACGCCTAGTGCGAAAAAATCGTAGGCTTCGTTGGATGGTTCGAGGCGTACGCCCCGATACGCATGACTTCCGCCTTGACTTGAGGCGCGACTCAATGCGGATAGCTCATCCGCTTTTTTTTAATATATATATATATATATGTATATATATATGTATGTATGTATATATACATGTATGTATATATATATACATGTATGTATGTATATATACATGTATGTATGTATATGTATGTATGTATATATATTCAAGCCTACATAAATCCTATAATAAAGCCCCAAACAAATCACACTTTGTGCACCTCCAAGTCTTAACAACTTCCTCTCAATTGCCTTATCCTCCAACCCATCGCCTTCGTCACAGCCACCACCATCATAGTCGCTGTCAAGGATAACTTGAAAGCCGCACATCACCACCTATAAATATTTTTGTGTATTAATCTCATCTTTATATTGATAAAAGATATTTATGAAAGAGTAAGATGCCTGAAATAAATGAAAAAGTATATTGGGAGGTATTGTACTCCATAGGATGAGACGGGAGAGACCAATTTGTTATAATGACGACTCAAATTTTGCGTACTTAGAGTTATAAATGCAGTATCCTGAAGTCAATTTCAGTTTGTGAAGAAATACATCTACCTGCGCACTTGTAACAGTGACGGATATACTACAAGAGATCAAATACCATAATAAATTGCATAAAAAATACGTAAGATCCAATCTCTCACGAGCTTCTGCTGGAGCCCCACTACGAATATCACATACAATCTACAAACAAATGCCAAAGAACTACAACAAGTGCAAGCTTCTACGACCTAAAGCAGGAAATTCGTTAGTGGATATCAATCCACCTGCTGAAAGCAACAAATAATGCATGACAGTCTACCTGTATAAATCAGTGAACCATTAAATTCAGAAGCTGCTACGTCACGCCACCGGATCTGCAACATTCGTACAAGCAAACAAAAGGCATCCACAACTACAATGCCACGCCACCGGATCTGCAACACTCACACGAGCAGACAGAAGGCGTCCACAAGACTACAATGCTACGCCACCGGATCTGCAACTTCTATGCAAGCGGACAGAAGGCGTTTACGAATACTTTCAAAGTACCCCCGCACGTGCACCATAGTTTGTATACACATAGGTACACTAAAAGGGGTAAAAGCAATTATAAAACCCGCATGGGCCCCGACAAGCATGTTATTGATACACACGTGACGTTTAGGGATGCTGCGCGGGTTATTAAATTTAAACCCGATCCTCCTTAACAGGTAAAAAGGAGTAGACAATGTTTAATTACAAAATGCCCCCAAACACCCGTATGGGCCCTGGCGAGCATGTTATTGCTACACACATGACGTCTAGGGATGCTGCGCGGGTTGACAAGTGAATTCAAGTTCGAACCCGATCATTCTATATAGATCAATAGATGTCGACAAGGTTCGAACCAACAAATAAATATGTGGCCGTGGCGATCAGAATATTTGTTTTAGGCCTTCAAAGCCTAA
The DNA here is from genome assembly GCA_022539455.1 of Dendrobium nobile. Lineage (NCBI taxonomy): Eukaryota > Viridiplantae > Streptophyta > Magnoliopsida > Asparagales > Orchidaceae > Dendrobium > Dendrobium nobile. The sequence goes on along the minus strand of CM039721.1, from coordinate 27,894,166 downwards.
AATTAAGAGAATTCACTCTCAAAGGCATAAAGCATATGAAACTCGATCCCCTGTCCACAGCCAGATAGAGTCGACAAGGTTCAAGCTTTTAAATGGAAATAACCCCAAACACCCCAATGATGGCCGCGTTGATTGAAGATCTCAACCGGAGGGGTCCACTCCAAACACTTTCAAATTCCACCAAAAAATCCCAAATATCCCAAATACCCATAAAAATTCAAAAAATCCAAAGCTCCACCCGAAATCCCAGAAAATTCCAAAAATCCCAAAAAAATCCAAAATATTTAAAAATGAAACTATCCATCTCAACGCTTAAAGCAAAATCCATCCACCCTCCGCAACAGTTTGCCAGGATGGACAAATCAAAATTTACTTCAGCTCGCAAAAAGCTAATGCCTAGTCGAAAATATTACTAGGATTCATTCTCAAACAAGCTCCTGCCCGTAAGGACGTGGTATGTGTCCTCTAACTGACAGTTTTGCCGCCAAATGGCACTGCAGGTAAACGGTTATGACCTGGGGCCCTCTGAACCGAGTGGTTTTGCCGCCAAATGGCACCACGAAATACTGGTTATGGCCAGCGCCAATACGCTCCTTATTGGCATCAAATCCTTGAGATATGAATAAATAGGATATGATCGATAGGGCACAAAGCCCTCTGTTAGCTAAGGTGAATTCAAAATTTGTCCCCTTAGACAAACATCCAACCCAGGTCTACAAGGTCCCCTTGGACGAAGCAACCCATGGCTGCCGATAAGGATCCTTCTGTCAGGTTGTGTCGACTACCTCCTCTGACTAAGTAGACCAGGGACCACGATGGCCCGGGACGACGGAACCATGAGATCTTGATCAGGTCTATCATCTATTCCCCCACCACCATCCGCTTTAAGTGCTAGATGGTGAAATTTCATATTTTAAATATCAAACTTTTCAATACTTTCCAAATCCCCAAATCCAAATCCAGTTCTCCAATCTCAAACCCATTGCTGCTATTATATGCTAGATAACACATATCTATACGTATCTTATTGACGACTAGCCTTAATCGAAAGTTCTCTCTCGTAATCGGGAGGGGTAATTAACTATAGGGGCTTGTGCCTATAGGAAACCAGAACTCAGATCATAAAGTCCTCACCAAATGAGGGCGAAATCCTGGGTAGCGTATCTACAATCCATCTGCCTTCCAAAATTTACCCCGGAACATATCCGTTAAAACTCCCTCGCCGAATAAAAAGAAAAGCGGGAGGAGGTCGGGGCCGAATTTTCGGAGCCCACAGTCAGGCTACAAATGTGCCAGTAGTAGGGACAACATAGGAGATATGTAGAAGGCAGTCAGACAGGGAAAACATAGTTTCAGGCTAAGGCAGCTATGTAAGAGAAGCCAGTAGTTCACCTAAGAGAAGTATCACGTGTTAAATGTAATCAATCTGTGAATGGTATAGTCAGATTTGGGCATGGAGGAAAATTGAGTCCTAGAAATATAGGATTTTTAAAGTTATTGAAAAGATTGGTAAGATTGCTTACAGGTTTACTCTTCTAGCTGACGTGTTAGATATTCATAATATTTTTCATGTGTCACTACTAAAGAAATGAGTTGCAAATATTCGTAAGAGAATTTTACATGATGATATTGATCTACAAAAGAATCTGACTTATACTAAGGAACTAGAAATAATTTTAGATTTTGATACTAAATAACTTAGAATCCGTTAGATTTTTTTTTGCTATTGTAAAATGAAAATACAGGCTATATGTGAGAAGGAAGAAAACATTTGATCAAAATTCTCTCATTTATTTGAAGGCTGCTAAGAAAATGAATTTCAAGGATGAAATTTCAATGATGGGTGAAATATATCTTGTGTAAAACCTATCGAATAATCATGACATAAGTCCTTTTATACATTGTGTTAATGCTGAGGCGTTCCATGGAAGCGACTCGTTGTATGGCTTGAATACAGCGACAAGCGAGCAAGTGAGAGCAAGGGACGCTTCATCGGCGCCCGGGTGCAGCGTTAAATAGGAAAGAGTTCCCACATTATGACTGGATGTGGGCAAAGAAGCTAGTCCATGAAAAAAAAATTAGGATAATAACTTGAAATATAGGTTCCCTTACAGACAAATTAATGGAATTAATAGATATTATGATTCACAAGAAGATAAATATTTTTTGCATTAAGGAAAATAAATGGGTTTGAGAGAATTCTAAGGTGATTGATAGTTTAGGATTTAAACTATGGTATTCTAATAGGTGTCACACTATAAATGGTGTAAGTGTGGTTATAGATAAGAGTTTAGAGAATAATGTTATGAAAATTAATAGAATTTAAGATATAATTATAACTTTAAAGATTATTGTTAATGCTAAGATTATTATTAAAATAAGTGCTTATGCCTCTCAAGTAAGTTTGGAAATATGTTCAAAATTAAAATTTTGAAATGAGCTAGAAAAATTTATACAAATGATACTTTTTGAAATATATATAGATTGCAAAAATTATAAAGTTATTCCGAGTGAAAGTTTATATACCAAATATTACTAATTAGTTTTGGACTTTAAGATGGAGGGGCAGAATAGCAAATCGTTATTCTTTGATTAGATGTGGACATTTAAATAATATTTTTTTTTTTTTGAAAGTAGGATTCTAGATTTCCCCACGTAGTTAGATAAAGCTTGATGTTATTGTATGTTGTTGTTGTAGTAAGATTCTAGATCATAAGATTTTATCCGTGCATTAAGAAACTAATGTTATGCGGGAAAATGTAGCTAGTGATATTAAGAATGTTGCAAATGATGTGTTTGGAGTATCAAAGGGAAAATCTACTAATAGTAAAAATAATTGGTGGTGAAATTAAAATGTGAAAGAAAAGATAAAAAAATAAAAATATTTGTTATAAAAAATTTCTTAGCTATAAAAACTCTGATAACTGGAAAAGATATACAGAGGCCGGTAAGATATTTAAGAATGAAATTTGCTATGCAATGATTTTTGCTTTTAATATTTTATATAATAGATTAGATATTGGGAAGGGTGAAATATATATGTATAAGTTAGCTAAATAAAAATATATGAGTAGTAATGATTTAGTTCAAGTGAAATGTATTAAGGATTAAGATCAAATTTTTTTTTTATTAGAAGCGGATATTCAACAAAGGTGGATGAGATATTTTGCTAAACTTTTAAATGATGATTATGAGATTGCAATTGACTTTAATGCCATTAAAAAAGAAGCATAATATTGAGTTAAGTTTTGAAGAGATGAGGATGCTCAGGTGTTTGAGTGGGTTTACTCTTAAAGACAAGATACGAAATGAGCATATACATGAAAAGTTTTGAGTAGCTCCAGTGGAAGATAAGATTAGAGATAGTCGCCTTAGATGGTTTGGTCATATAAAACAACGGCCTTCTGATAACCCTATTAGGAAAGTAGCTGTATTAGATTTTACTAATATCAATAAAGGTAGAGGTAGATCAAGAAGACTTAGCTAGAAAATATTATAAATGACATTTCTTTATTAGATTTAGATGAGAATTTGATCCTTAATAACACAACAGAGAAAAATGATTCATGTAGCCGGCTCCTCATAGTGGGATAAAGGCTTGTTGTTGTTGTTGTTGTTGTTGTAGGCTTTGACGGACTAGTCTAAAAGTAGACGCACTTAAAATTAGCAATCTTTTTAAAGCTGTATTGATTTAGAAGTAGATTTTCACTTGACACTAAGAATTGCTTCAAGATGCTTCAGCATTTTCGTTGTCTTCCTAGAGACTGCAGTCTCCCATTGTTCGTTTTGAGCCAATTCTTTTTCTATTTCCTCTTTAATCGAGGGTACGAAAGAGGATGTGATCATCCGTGTTGATTCTCTCTTGGGGTGAACTAAAATACTGTTTAATAGTATAAATTCTCCTTTTTGATATTTTTTTTTTTTTTTTTTTTTGGGTGGGGGGAAGGGGTTGGTTGTAATCCCTATTTGTTTAAAGGCTCAATGTTTTCTGTTTTTCTTTACAATCTCTCATATCTTGGACATCTTTGATATCCTGATGTTGTGGTGTTTCTATGACTGCTCATCTCTGTTTGGATTTTTGTTGTGTGCTTTGTTAATTTTCAGGAGTTACAATCTATTTCCTGGTTTATTTGGATTTTTGTTGTGTTCTTGTGTTTTTTTTTTTTTAGGGGGGGGTTGTAATTCCTATTTGTTTAAAGGCTCAATGTTTTCTGTTTTTCTTAGGGTTACCTTTTCTTTTATATTGGCGAATTTTAATCATCTTGCTCTGTTTTCCCTAGTTAGTCTATTCAAGCAAAAAAAAAAAAAAAAAAAATGAAAAAAGAAAAAAAAAATTGAGTTGGCGTAGCACATGTTCTTTGACAGCTTCCATACTACATCAGTCTTATTGAGCTTGTTTTTTTCTTTTCTTTTTCGGTAGCGTATTCAATACAAACATAAAGAAATAATTTCTTCAAGCAGTATATCTTTCTGGACTTGAAAAGGTTTTGATCAACGGAAACTTCAGAGAAAATATCTGCTTGATTACGTGCTTTCTGTTTTATTTCGAATGGCATTACTTCAATAAATTAAATGACGTGTATTTGTAGGCACATGTTTACTCCAATGTTCCAGTAAAAATGAATGAAAGACTTCCAAAAAACTTGAGCGTTTGCTCGGCATTTCTTGCAAACATTGATGAGCACAAGTCAGTTGCAGTGAAATTTTTTGGCAACGACTACACTTTACTTCCCTGGTCAGTCATCATATTACCAGATTGCAAGAATCTTGCATTTAACACCGCTCAGGTGAGATTCAGAGCATATTTCACCATTTTCAAAGTGCAGTGCTATTGTGTGTGCTGAAGGGTGTGTTTTGTGCTGTGCTGTTTCCATTTCGTCTTCATCTTTCCACTCATTTCTGGTGCTGCCTTTTAATTATAGATTTTTATTTTCAATGAAAGACACTTTCATGCGTTCAAATTTGATAACTAAGAATCTGATAATTCCACGTTCTTTACTGAAGAAATTCTGGAACCGTTTCCCTTAACTAGTGGAAAGATGGCATTCTTTACTGAAAAAATGCCAATACCAGCATTACCAATGCCCTTGTCTCGTGCAAAGATTATACCTTCTGTATGCTTAATATGTGCTACTGGCAAGTTGCTAGGATTATTTGAGCATGCCGCTGAGGACCTTGACCAAGATGTGCTCATCCAACATAGAGGGGGCCTTTCCTCAATAATGTCTAACAGGAGCATGCCCTCACCCCTAAGGAGCTTGACCAAGGAAGCACATTTAGGGAGAAACTTTGAACATCAGTTCTCAACCAAGGAGGTACTTGCCTCATGAAAACTCACCTAAAAGGAAAACTCGCTCCTACCAAAGTGACTCGTCCCTCAGAGGGCCCTAATCAAAAGGTAAGGAGTTGCACACCTATTATTCACATTAATGGCCTCACAAGTCATGCTAGTCCCTAGCTAGGCGCTCGCATGGAGCACTCACCAGAGACACTAGCTCAAGGCACTATCATGAGAAACACTCATCAACCATAGGTATTCACCTAAGAGGCGGTCAGGAAGTCACTGTGAGGGGTAACTTGGTCCAATCAATAGACTCTTATTTGAAAGCTGATGTCGCAACCTAAGAAGTTCTACATCCTGAAGTGCACAGAGTAGGGATGGAGATCTCTAAACTAGCAGAGCTAGCCCTAGAAGCAAAGAGTGACATTGAGCAAACTCTCAGAATTAGCATGTCATTCAACTATGAGCATCATGACGAACTCATACAGTTCCTTGACATAGATTAATCATGTTTTCCTTGAGAGCTGCTAAGATGCTAGGTATGGACAATGAACTTGCTTTCCATAGATTAAATATAAAGGAGAGGTGAGACCTATCAAGCAGAAAATGAGGAAGACGACTATCTTTTTGGCCGAGACTATAAAGTAAGGCTTAGAAACTCTTTAACGCCGAGTTTATAAAGGAATTATAATACCTTGATTTGATTTCTATTAGTAATGCTTAAAAATGCTGGTGGAAAATGGACGTTATACATAGATTTCATCCACCTGAGCTCAGTCTACCTCAAAGATAGCTACCTGCTTCCAAGGGTTGACGCAGTTGTTGACTCAACTATCAAACTCCCATTCATGAGCTTCCTAGACGCTTTCTTAAGCTACCATATGATCAAAATGCATCCTAGAAACTATAGGAGGATTATATTTATCATCAGAGAGGAAGTCTTCTGTTATGAGGTGATGATAATCAGCTCGCACAATTCAGGAGCAACTGACCAATACTTGACAAAGTTTTCAAGAACAAAAAGGTGTAGGAATATTGAGGTCTATCTTAACGGTTCAATGGTGAAAAGTTTGCCGCCAGAGCTTCATATCTTACGATCTAAAGAAGATGATCACCACACTAAAATGTTATAATCTATAGCTTAAACATTTGAATTGTACTTTCAATCACCCCACGATGATCCATCTAGGTACACGAGGCGAACAGAGACAAGTTCTACTAACCTTTTTGAATACCACAAATTCCTAATAGGAAGAAGAGCAAATATCCACAATTCATTAGTGTGGAAGCATTCCCAAAATAAAATTTTTATCTATTAAACTATAGAGCTGCTAAAACAAATTAAGATTCTTTTGTTTATCATCAAAAGGTTTCTTATGAGTCATAATAGATATATTTGCCAAAGCTTTATCTATCAACAAAATTATACACCCAAAAGATAGTGTGGACCAAACTATCAAATTTTGCTCATTTTTGGGTTTTAATTCAAACTTTCTTTAACTTGAAGTGACATTCAACAGAGTATGGTATATGCTAAAACTCAGCATGATAAATAATTTAAAGACACTATACAATCATCATAAAAAATTAGATTTACTCATATGTTAGTATAATATGTTACTTGAAGTCTTCTTATATGAAGTACTTGAATTAACATCTATTTTATTCTTTAAAAAATATATTTTAATCATAAGAAAAATATATAATTGGGCACAAAAATTTATATAAAACATTAGGGCTTCAGGTATTAATAAAATTTCATTAAAAGTGTGTATGAATCATTATGTTAACTAACTATCTAGATATTTCTTTTATTGATTACATATATCATATATAGTTCTTCTTTCATACATGATATGGTATATGTTAAAACTCAGTAAGATAAATAATTTAAAGATATAATGTAATTAACATAATAATTTATGTATAGTCATATGTTAGTCCAATATGTTGAAGTCTTCCTATATGAAGAAATTGAATTAACATCTATTGTACTCTTAAGCAAAATATATAATTGGACACAATTTTTGGCAAAACATTTGATTTTTAGGTATTAACAATATTTCATAAAAAAGTGTGCACAAATCAGTCTGTTATATAGCCATCTAGAAATTTCTTTTATTAATTACACACAATATATATAGTTCTTTATTTTCGACTTTATGACATATCGTATATGTGAAAGTGTTTATTGGCTGTCGAAATCATGAAAGTTACATGCCGAGAATCCTTTTACCTCCATATGGACTTGTCTTTATTGCCCTACCTGTATATGTCATCATATGCATTTTAATTGAAGGACCCTTTTGCCTCCCAATAAGCTCGCCTGTGTTACTCTATCTATATAGGTTATGACATTATCAACTTATTCATATATATGATCTTTTTGAAGTTTATTCCATTAAATTTCATTTTCCAAATTTCTAGTGGTATACATAACATTTTTCATATTATAACCTATATGCATACACTTTCAAAATTGAATAAAATAACTTTTAGTACGGGATAATTAAACTTCCCTTTAAAGAAACGTAATGAAATTTAATCCAATTATATATCACTTTACACTTTATATTTCACATAATGTTGTTTTTAACAAAGTTACTTTCTGAAATTAGAACTTCAATAAAATTCTTTTCAAAAATTAAAAGTGCATATCTTACTTATTTGAGGGTGTTGAAGATTAATCCCCATATAAGCTGTCTTGCTACCAATTTTCCATAGTCTTTATCAGCAGCAGATGATCTAAAAAATAAGTTTAATGTGTAAAAATCTCAATTCCTACTTAAGGCACAATTAGCATTCAATTCAAGCTTAAAAATCTCTACAAAATCTCTCATCATGTAAATCTCAAGTTCCCCAACTTTTATTTGTTATCAATTCTACAAAAGAACATGCTATAACACAATATTTACTTTAATTTTCTAGCTTTCCCATTTTTTTTATTTCTTCCTTGCGTTGGCTAGCTCCCGATTTTCCCTTGTAGTTGCTCTCATCGGCTACGGATGAGAGCTTCCAGTTGGATCAAAGGGTAATGGTTTTGGCTTAGTGTCAGGGTATTAATGTATTATATTTACGTAGTTTGGTTAATTTCATTTTCCTAAAATGCCCTTATCCACACATCATCTTTGTCATCCAATTTCCATAAGCCGTTGTGTGCACAAGAAAGTGTATTTGTCGGAAACTGAAACGCTGTTATAGTGCTGTACTTCTAATGAACTGTGTTATTAAATTTTAACTTGGGAAAAATTTAATTGAAACCATTTTAATTCATATGAGCTTATATAATAAATTTTTTTTATATATGTACATATTAAAATGATTGGTATAATTTGTAGGAGCAATCATAAAACCTGCATGGGCCCCGGCGAGCGTGTTATTGGTACAAATGTGACGTCTAGGGATTGATGTAGACAAAAGGGGGGTCAACCCATGTCCAAAATAATATGAATTTTGGCTTCCCTTGAGTCTACAAGCTCAAATAAATTTGAGCTGAAATTTTAGCTCATTTATGAGCTGGTCTTTAGTTCATTTATTGAACTAAGGGTTAGTTTATTATTAGCTAACATTTTAGTTTATCTATTATCTTACTTTTTATTAAATATTATTTATAGTTTTAATGTCTTCCTTTATGATGTCTTTTGGAATCCCAAGTTATTTGTTTAGTCTTCCCATGCGTGGCTCCTTGAATTCCACCATGGTTTTATTGCTCTCACCTTCTTGGATTTCGGCCGGCTGCTGGTTTTTCGTGCCTGTGCTCCCTCCCACGCTCGGCCTCCTTGGTTCCCGCGGCTACCACTTCGGTTCTTGGGTTTGGGATATTTTTCCGTGCAAAGCATTTAGTTTTTTTAATGTTTGTCTTTTAGAATTCCTATGGGAATTCAATGTTAGTGTCTTTTGGTCTTCCCTTTCATACCTATATATATGGGGGATTTGTAATGTTTGAAGTAAGTGAATGATATTTGATTTTTGGAGAAAATCTAACCTGCGGATTTGTTTTAAAATCCTGCGGGCTCTTTCCACTCTTCTTCTTGGCTTCTAACCTCTTTCGTCTCTCCGCAAGTGCCATTCCACCTGTATCTTTATTCCAAGTGCAGCAACTTTAGAGTGTCTTGTTTGAGTCGTTTGAGTCAAAGTTTATATATCTTAATTTCATAATATTAAAGTTTGTTTTGTCTATTTTGTGTTCTTTTGTGTCTTCCTTGTTCTCTTGGAAAGTAATAAGTCTGTTAAGCTAAAATATAGGATCCCCTATATTTTTGCTTGCACCAATTTGGTATCAGAGCAAGTTAGGAAGTCCTAGGTTTGTGGTTTGTCAAGTTGAAGTTTGTCAAATTTTATTTTGGTTGTCAAGTTGAAGTTGTCAAGTCAGAGTTTGTCGAGTTTGTCAAAGTCGTTTTGTTGTGAGTCTTGTTGAGTCTCTAAAAAAAATTGTGGGTCTAGAGTTTTTTTTTAGATCGAGTATTTTGGGTCTTGTTATTTTTGAGTCTTTTTTGAGTCTGTCAAAAAATGAAAAAAGACAAAAAGACAGAAGAAAGCAAGCCAGTTGAAAATGAAGATCATATTGATAGATGGGTTCCGACAAAGTCAACACATCCTTTGGAATATGAGCTGTACAAGCTTCAATCGTGGATGCACATTCGGACGGAAAAGTACTTCAAGAAGAAGTAACGCTTACAAGATAAATTTCTGAAAGAACGAGATGAGATCATGCAGAAATATGAAGACAAGATCAAAGAGCTGGAATCGCAGTATTTACCGTCTCAAGGGAATCATCAGATAATTCATTAGGAGCTGAATTCGCAAGAAGGGGAGTCTGATGTAGACAAAAGGGGGGTCAACCGATGTCCAAAATAATATGAATTTTGGCTTCCCTTGAGTCTACTAACTCAAATAAATTTGAGCTGAAATTTTAGCTCATTTATGAGCTGGTCTTTAGTTCATTTATTGAACTAAGGGTTAGCTCATTATTAGCTAACATTTTAGTTCATTTATTATCTTTCTTTTTATTAAATGTTATTTATAGTTTTAATGTCTTCCTTTATGATGTCTTTTGGGATTCCAAAAAGGGCTTTTGGAATCCCAAGTTATTTGTATAGTTTTCCCATGTGTGGCTCCTTGAATTTCACTATGGTTTTATTGCTCTCACCTCCTTGGATTCCGGCTGGCAGCTGGTTTTCCGTGCCTGTGCTCCCTTCCGTGACCGTGCCCCCTTGGTTCCCGCTCGGCATCCTTGGTTCCCGCGGCTACCACTTCGGTTCTTGGGTTTGGGATGTTTTTCCGTGCAAAGCATTTAGTTTTTTTAATGTTTGTCTTTTAAAATTCCTATGGGAATTTAATGTTAGTGCCTTTTGGTCTTCCCTTTCATATGTATATATATGTGGGATTTGTAATGTTTGAAGTAAGTGAATGATATTTGATTTTTGGAGAAAATCTAACCTGCGGGTTTGTTTGAAAATCCTGCGGGCTCTTTCCACCCTTCTTTCTCATCCCCTCCGGAAATCCTGCGGGCTCTTTCCATCCTTCTTCTTGGCTTCTAACCTTTTTCGTCTCTCCGCAAGTGCCATTCCACCTGTATCTTTCTTCCAAGTGCAGCAACTTTAGGATGTCTTGTTTGAGTCGTTTGAGTCAAAATTTGTAAGTCTTTATTTAATAATATTAAAGTTTGTTTTGTCTATTTTGTGTTCTTTTGTGTCTTTCCTAGTTCTCTTGGAAAGTAATAAGTCTGTTAAGCTAAAATATAGGATCCCCTATATTTTTGCTTGCACCAATTTGGTATCAGAGCAAGTTAGATTGTCCTAGGTTTGTGGTTTGTCAAGTTGAAGTTTGTCAAATTTTATCTTGGTTGTCAAGTTGAAGTTGTCAAGTCAGAGTTTGTCGAGTTTGTCAAAGTCGTTTTGTTGTGAGTCTTGTTGAGTCTCTAAAAGAAATTGTGAGTCTAGAGTTTTTTTTTAGATCGAGTATTTTGGGTCTTGTAATTTTTGAGTTTTTTTTGAGTCTGTCAAAAAATGAAAAAAGACAAAAAGACAGAAGAAAGCAAGCTAGTTGAAAATGAAGATCATATGGATAGATGGGTTCCGACAAAGTCAACACATCCTTTGGAATATGAGCTGTACAAGCTTCAATCGTGGATGCACATTCGGACGGAAAAGTACTTCAAGAAGAAGCAACGCTTACAAGATAAATTCCTGAAAGAACGAGATGAGATCATGCAGAAATATGAAGACAAGATCAAAGAGCTGGAATCGCAGTATTTACCGCCTCAAGGTAATCATCAGATAATTCATCAGGAGCTGAATTCGCAAGAAGGGGAGTTTGATGTAGACAAAAGGGGGGTCAACCCATGTCCAAAATAATATGAATTTTGGCTTCCCTTGAGTCTACTAGCTCAAATAAATTTGAGCTGAAATTTTAGCTCATTTATGAGCTGGTCTTTAGTTCATTTATTGAACTAAGGGTTAGCTCTTTATTAGCTAACATTTTAGTTCATTTATTATCTTACTTTTTATTAAATGTTATTTATAGTTTTAATATCTTCCTTTATGATGTCTTTTGGGATTCCAAAAAGGGCTTTTGGAATCCCAAGTTATTTGTTTAGTTTTCCCATGTGTGGCTCGTTGAATTTCACCATGGTTTTATTGCTCTCACCTCCTTGGATTCCGGGCGGTTGCTGGTTTTCCGTGCCTGTGCTCCCTCCCGTGATCGTACCCCCTTGGTTCCTGCTCGGCCTCCTTGGTTCCCGCGGCTACCACTTCGGTTCTTTGGTTTGGGATGTTTTTCCGTGCAAAGCATTTAGTTTTTTTAATGTTTGTCTTTTAGAATTCCTATGAGAATTTAATGTTAGTGTCTTTTGGTCTTCTCTTTCATACCTATATATATGGGGGATTTGTAATGTTTGAAGTAAGTGAATGATATTTGATTTTTAGAGAAAATGTAACCTGCGGGTTTGTTTGGAAATTCTGCGGGCTCTTTCCACCCTTCTTTCTCATCCCCTCCGGAAATCCTGCGGGCTCTTTCCACCATTCTTCTTGGCTTCTAGCCTCTTTCGTCTCTCCGCAAGTGGCATTCCACCTGTATCTTTCTTCCAAGTGCAGCAACTTTAGGATGTCTTGTTTGAGTCGTTTGAGTCAAAGTTTGTAAGTCTTAATTTCATAATATTAATGTTTGTTTTGTCTATTTTGTGTTCTTTTGTGTCTTTCCTAGTTCTCTTGGAAAGTAATAATAAGTCTGTTAAGCTAAAATATAGGATCCCCTATATTTTTGCTTGCACCAGATATGCTATGCTGGTTATCAAATTTTAAACCCGATCCTCCTTAGCAGGTAAAAATGAATCAACAGGGTTTAGTTATAAAATGCCCCCAAACTCGCATGGGCCCCGGCGAGCGTGTTATTAGTACACGTGACGTCTAGGGATGCTACGCGGGTCAATAAGTGAATTCTAGTTCGAACTTGATCCTTCTATACGGGTCAATAGAAGTCGACAGGTTTCGAACAATCAAATAAGTATACGATGATGGTGACCGGTATATTTGTTTTAATACATTTATATTAGGCCTTCAAGGCCTATAATCAAGAAATTCACTAATAAAGATATAAAACCTACGAAACCCGATCTTCTGTCAACAGCCATACAGACTCGACAAGGTTCAAGCTACAAAAGAGAAAAAACCTCATGAACATCCCGATGATGGCCGTGTTGAATGCAGATCTCAACCGGAGGGGTTTCCAATTATTTTCAAATGTCTCCCAAATGTTTAAAGTTCACAAATATTTCTTCAAATTCCACCCAAATATTCATTCAAAATCCAATACCAACAAAAATAAAAAAAAATCTCAAAATCCCAAAAATTCAAAAATATTTAAAATTGAAATCCAGCCATTCAAGCACTTAAAGCAAAATCCATCCACCCTCCGCAACAGTTTGCTGAGGTGGACAAATTAAAATTTACTTAACACACATAGAGATAAACGCCTAGTTGAAAATATCACTAGGATCCATTCTCAAACAATCTCCTGTCAGTAAGGACATGATACGTGTCCTCTAACCGACGATTTTGCTGCCAAATGACACCGCAGGATTAACAGTTATGACTCGGGGCCCTCTGAACCGAGTGGTTTTTCCATCAAATGGCACTACGAAATACCGGTTATGGCCAGAGTCAATACGTTCCTTATGGGCATCAAATCCTTGAGATATGAATCAATAGGATATGATCGATAGGGCACAAAACCCTCTATAAGCTAAGGTGGATTCAGATTTGTCCCCTTAAACAAACATTCAGCCCAAGTCTACAACGTCCCCTTGGGCGAAGCAACCCATGGTTGCCGACAAGGATCCTTCAGTCAGGTTGGGTCGACTACCTCCTTTAACTAAGTAGACCAGGGACCACGATGGCCCGGGATGACGGAACCATGGGATCTTGATCGGGTCTATCATCCATTCCCCCACCATCCGCTTTAAGTGCAAGATGGTGACATTTCAAATCTTAAATATCAAACCTTCAAATTCTCAATCCTTTCAAAATCTTCAAATTTCCAAATCCTTAATGCCCATTGTTGCTACTATATGCCAGATAATACGTATCTCTACGTATATGATTGATGACTAGCCTTAATCGAAAGTTCTCTCTGGTTATCGGGAGGGGTAATTAACTATTGGGGCTTGTGCCTATAGGAAACCAGAACTTAGATCATAAAGTCCTCACAAAATGAGGGCGAAATCTCTAGGTAGTGTCTTATCTACAAACCCATCTGCCTTCCAAAATTTACATCGGAACTTATTCGTTAAAACTCCCACGCCGGATAAATCAAAAATGAGCGGGGAGGCTGGGGCCAAATTTTCGGAGCCCAAAGATTTCGGGCGACTCCGCTGGGGAATGGTTTCTCTTTCCATTTTTGGCTAATCATTTAAATGTTATAGTAGCAGTAAAAAAGTAATGATGATATTAAGCTTTGTACGGTGAACCTCAGGATGTGACATTTGGTCATTATGTCCAAGGATCCATCACTGAAAGGTCCCGATAGAGCTAAATGCTACCATCTTTTATGATGATAAAGCAAAAAAAGAATAAAGATGTGTACGGTGAACATCAGGATGTGACATTCGGTCTTTATATCCAAAGATCCATTATTGAAAGGTCCCGATAGAGCTAAAAGCAACCATCTATTGTGATGGTTAAACAAGTAAAGAATCAAGATATGTACGGTGAACATCAGGATGTGACATTTGATCTTTATGTCCCAAGATCCATCACTGAAAGATCCCGATGGAGCTAAAAGCAACCATCTATTATGGTGGTAAAACAAGTAAAGAATCAAGATATGTAGGGTAAGCATCAGGGTGTGACACTTAGATGCATATCCAAGAATCCACCGCCGAAAGGTCCCGACATAAGTGAAAATAAATATAGAGACGCACATCTCTAGAATATATATATATATATATATATATATATATATATATATATATATATATTAAAAAATGGTGTGACATCTAGTGTGTAATCCTAGAGATCCACCATTAAAAAAATTCATCAAAAGTGGGACCTAAAGAGGATCCTTACAAATAATATTTTTTATGGTTGGCATCTTGAAGAATCCTCCAAGAAATCCCATCATCTTTCAATTATATCTTCTCAAACTGAAGAAGATCGCATGACCTTCATCAGTGCCCTTCTACCAGAAGATCAAGTGGAAGAAATAAAAATACTTCTCTGTGAGTTCAGGGACTGTTTTGCCTGGATATATGCTGAGATGCCTGGCTTATCCCTTGATGTGGCAGTTTATAGATTAGCAATCAAACCGGTTGTAGCTCCCGTCAAACAAGCTCTAAGGAGAATGAGATTGAAGATTGAAGATTGAAGAGCAGGTGATTGCTGAGACAAAGAAGCTAATAGATGCAGGCTTTATATGAGAAGAAAAGTATGCCAATTGAATTGCAAATATCGTCCATGTGAAGAAGAAGAATGGTCAGATTTGTATCTGCATCGACTTCCGGGACCTCAACAAGGCGTTCCCAAAAGATGATTTTTCACTTCCTGTATCCGAACTCCTGGTGGATAATACGTCCAATTACGATATGTTCTCCTTCATGGATGGATCATCAGGTTACAATCAAATCAAAATGGCACCTGAAGATGAAAAGCACACATCATTCAGGACGCCCATCGGAATTTTCTTCTACACAGTCATGCCCTTTGGCCTGAAGAACACTGACACCACCTATTAGCGGGCAATGGCTCATATATTTGATGATCTAATACATCAAAAGGTCGAGTGCTATGTAGATGACCTTGTTGTTTAGAGCATGGTTCGAAGAAATCACGTAGATGACTTGAGGATTGTATTTAAAAGGATCAAGAAGTATAATCTAAAAATGATCTTCTTAAATGTGCTTTTGGAGTCTCTTCTGGCAAATTCTTGGGGTACATTGTTCGCCATCGAGGTATCGAAGTCGACCCCAACAAGATCAAAGCAATCATGGAGATGCCACCTCCAAAGAACCTTCGACAGCTTTGCTCAATACAAGGGCAAGTGACTTTCATTCGGCGGTTCATATCGAACCTGTCGGGTAGGTGCCAACCATTTTCTAAGTTGATGAAAAAAAATGTACGTTTTAAATGGGATGCAGAATGTCAGGAGGCGTTTGACAGTATCAAGAGATATTTATTGAATCCGCCCATTCTCGCAACGCCAATTTCGGGGAAGCCTCTTATACTGTACACAGCAGCACTAGAAGAGTGGGCACGGCGCACTATTGGCCTAGCACAATGAAGAAGGAAAGGATAATGCACTCTACTACATCAGTTGAAGGTTGATCGGAGCAGAAAGCCGTTATTCTCCTATTGAAAAACATTGCCTAGCGCTGATTTTTGCAGTTCAGAAACTCCGCCACTATATGTTATCTCACAAATCACACTGATATCAAAGATCGATCCGCTGAAATTCTTAATGACAAAACCAGCGTTGACAAGTCGTCTGATCAGGTGGGTAGTATTGTTATTGCAGTTCGATATCACGTACATGCCACAAAAAGTAGTGAAAGGACAAGCCCTGGCAGATTTTCTCACTGCACATTCGATCCCAACAGACTCTCCACTTAACGATGATTTGCCCGATGAGCAGATTATGCAAGTCGAGGAAGAAAATAAATCACAATTTTGGGAGATGTACTTTGTCGGGGCATCATCTATTAGACATGCCCGACCTCCAAATATTGTAAGAGCCCGAGCCGGCATCGGTCTCATTTTCGTAGCACCCGAGGGAGGCATAATGAGATTCTCATTCAGCTTGACTGAACCTCGAACCAACAACGAAGCTGAATACGAAGCTCTATTCGCAGGGCTGAAGATTGCGATCGATATTAGAATCCAACATCTCCAAATCTTCAGTGATTCTCAGCTCGTGATAAATCAATTCCTCGGTATTTATAAAGTTGGGAAAGTTGAATTTGCTCATTACCACGGACGAGCTCTCGAACTTTTGAAACAAGTTCCAAAAGGAAAAAATAGCACGAGTTCCTCGAGGACAGAATGCTAAAGCTGAGAAGATCAATCATCCCACACCGAAAAATTGGTGGCAAATTCGTATCCAATTGGGAAGGCCCCTTCGTCATGAAGAAGGTATACCAAAGAGGAGCATATCAATTGATCGATCTGAATGGTCAGAGGTCTATGTCACCTATCAACGGTCGACATTTAAAGAAATATAATGCATGAGAATTTCATGACTAATGTATTTTGCGATTATCAAAATTTTATGTACATAATTATCAATGCATGCACATTCATATTTTGAGATTCTCTTATATAGCAAGAACATATTTCAAAATCCCTCATCAGACTCGGGGCATTTTAAATATTTATTCGGATCGACATCGCGCTGCATGCCTAGATCCCCGAATAAATATTTAAAATTATCAATTTAAACTTTCTTTGTGCTAAAGATTACAAAGACTTGTTTTTTAAAGTATATGTAGGTGATCTTTCAAAAGTTAGAGGCACCACCTTCTCCAACAAACTAAGGTTCAAAAGTCAAGAAAGATACTTTTGTAACTACACACTCCAACAAATTGAGTCAGAAAGCTTAAAGTCTTTCAACAGTCTGAAGCTTAAGGTTCGAATGGGTATAAAAGGCCATATCCAACACGCCCACATATGGCCGGATCGCTGGCAGCTCCGTCTACTCAGCACGCCATAAGAAAGGCCGTAGTAGCGGAACCCCCACTTCGTCAACTCGTCAATTGGGACTGTAAGAAGAACAAAGGCCAATTTGACTCGACCAGTCCAAGTGATCGTAGTCTACCAAATTCTTCTAATTGACCGGAGAATCAAAGTTCCAATGGTAAGGAAGAATCTCGAGCGGTAGATACCAAATGTTTGTAAGCTCCAAAATCTTCAACCATGAAGGATGACTCCATATCTGTCAACTTCAATAAAATCAACATTGGGAAGCGCAATTCCCATAGCTCAAGTCTGAAGCCTGAATAGGTGTAAAAGGTCGGATCCAACAAGCCCAAATATGGCCGGATCGTTGGCAGCTCCATCTACTCAACAAGTTATAAGAAAGGCCGCAGTAGATGAACCCCTATCTCAGCAACCAGAGGATGAAGAGCTGTCAAATCCTAGCTCTCCCGATCTAATGAACTCAAGTGACTCAGATTAAAGTTTTCTCAAATGGTTAAGGATCAAGATACTACCTACGTTCGGTACTATCAATTAAATCCAGAATCTGCAAATCCTTCAACAAATCCGTAAATCACAAAGCTAGGATTGAAGGAATTATTCTTCAACAAGTTCGCCAAAGCACAAAGCAAAGGATCGAAGAAAATTATCCCAAAGTTCGTGAAAAGCCTATTGTTGAACTAAGTGGATTCTGTCATCAACAAGTCCGCTATGTATAAAGCTCTGGACCGATGACTCCTTACCACAGACCTAGTACAAACCTAAGGGTTTAGATCACCGGCATCTACACCTTCATCAAGCCGCCAAAGCTAGAAGCAAAGGGCCGAAGGTACAAAAATCACCTGACAAGTCAGTAAAGACAAATCAGGCAATTCTCCATCAATGTCCGCAGCACAAAGCACAGGGTAAAAGAAATCAGTATCTCAACCATCTATTGATACATCAAAGAAATCTATGGAGGAAAAAAATTTTAGTGTGACATCCAAACAAATTTTTGGAGATCCATTAAATGAGAATCTTAGTGTGAAATCCAAGTAAATTCTTGGAGATCCACTAAATGGAAGCTCTAGTGTGACATCTACAACAAATACTTAGAGATCCACTGGATCGATCAGCTTACAACAAACGTGATTCGCTCTAGACGCATACCACATTTGTTGGGGGGTATTTGTTGATCTCTGTTAAAGAAGCCAAAGATAAAACAAAATAAAAAGCCTAAGAAAACCTACCTCTGTTAGATCCCATGAATCCATGCATAAATCCCGCTGAAATACTGTACAGTCGGCGCCGCGCATCTCTTCCCGGAAAATCTGCCCAAATCGCGTGCCAACTAGACGCCTCTCTCTTCGTTAAATACCCAATCCAAACGAGGCATTCAGTCGCTGCTGCTTCCATTTGCTCTCCACGCACAAGCTCCCTAACCTGAGCCCTTCTTCTATTCGCAAACCCCACGCGAACCAGACGAGCCCGTCGTTCTTCTTCTCCATGCTCTTTCGACCGAGACCAGGCCGAATCCCTCCACCAATCTTCTGCCCTAGTCGGACATCCACCTCCTCCCGTGACGTTCCCTTCTCTACTGGATCGGAAGTAACTACGTGAGCTCGAGTGCTGTTAAGGTAATTATCTCCCTTTCACGCGCTCGTTCGGCCAAATCCAGTAAACCGCCGAACTATAGAGAGAGGGAGAGGGATTATAAAGTAATTATAATTATTTTTGATTAAAATTAATCATTATGATTAATTAAAATTAATTTTAATTAAATAATTATAATTAATTTAATTAGTTATAATTAAATAATAATAACTAATTTAATTAATTATAATTAATTTTAATTAAAATCAATTTTAGTTAATTATAATTTATAATGGTTAATTATTATTAATTATAATTTATTAAAATTGATTAATATTCATTAGTTATAATTAAAGTAATTATAACTAATTATTTTAATTAATTTTAAATAAGCTATAATTAATGATTTTAATTAATTATAATTAAAAATAATTATGATTATTTAATTATAAGCATTAAAAAGAGAAAGAATGCTTGCTATCTTCTCTTACCTCGATGTTCGTGGCGGACCGGAAAATCGCCCCAAGCACGTCTTTGATGCGCATGGTGGGATGGGACCCTGGTGCGACACTTACAACGAGGTAGGCGAGCGACCCCTCGATCCACGTGCTAACATCGACAACCCCGCGAAGGCATGAATTCTTCTAAACTCAAAACTCTGCTTCAATGTTCGTGGCGAACCAGAAAACCGCCCCAAGTACGCCTTTAGTGCGCGTGGTGGGATGGGACCCCGGTGCAGCACCTACGACGAGGCGGGGTCGCTCATAAGTGCCTCAGAGTGGTGGGAAATCAAAATTGCTTTTCAAAAAATGCTTTTTAAAAATCTAATGCACGCCTTTATTGGCGTGGTGGACGAAAAAATAAAAAATTACCGCTGCGGTGTCTCAAAAACACCAACCGTGTACGTCTTTATTGACGTGGCGGGTAGGCGGCCTCTTGGTTTTTCACCTAAACGGGGGAGATGACGGGAGGCTTCCGAATTTTTGTCTGAAATAAAGACAAGGACTTGGAACAATTTGGGGCCTGGACTTGATTGAACTTAGAAGAACAACGGATAACTTGTACTTGGACTTTTGAACAAAATCTAAATGAATTAATAAAGAATTGAACCCAAGTAAAATGAAATTGAACTAAAATCAATTTTGAACTTGATGACTTGGGTTGGATTCAAACTTGAACTTGTATCTTGAGTCTCATTTGATTCAAAATGAAGTAGAACTTGATTTGAATGATGACATCAAAGCTCCAAAGGAGTGATAAGGAGTTGTCACTTTAATTTAAGGGTAAAGTACGCATTCAAATGTCATACAAAAAAGTGAAGATTCATGCACAAATTCATTTCAAACTTGACATGGAATTTTTGTATGATGATATTTGATTTACAACATCCATTTAGCCAACTTCAGCTAATTGGCAAATGAAAGACATAGTCCCTTACAAGTGCTAAAGGATCAATATTTAATGATAGGTCGATGTATCCTCAAGTGTTATGTATCCTGTAAATATATATATGCAACATACATTGAATACTACGAGATGCTTGTAATCAATGCAAACAAAGAGGGCAATTCACTTGCAAGCAACATTGGTAGATATACTATAGATATGATTGGTCCTCTATAGACACAAGAGTATATTCAACACGTCATCTATGGGAAAGTATAGAAAGACTATAGCAGATGTAAACCCCTACGGGTCGCTGTAGAGTACTTGTTACACAATCAGCAAGCTGTAATTTGAGGGCAAGCATAAAAGAGATTCACTAATGCGTAATGGTTCGCTCATAAGCAGCGACGAGTGGCTTGTAACGCAATACTACGATCAATTAACATTCAAATGGTTAGCAAACACATTGATTCATTGCAAGTGAAGATGAAAGATGTACAACATATGAAAGATCCTACTAATTGTCGTAGGAGGTTTGTTGTATATTTAATGCATCATCCCCAACAAAAGTTAATACGACTACATCAAATATAAATGATAATGAGTCACTGTGAGAAACTCGTGATGTATACAATGGGCCATTTACAAATATCTACAAGTATAAGGCTGGAGATTAGTTAGTGCACAACGATCCACCTGCAGAAAGCAACGAGTAGTGCACGACAATCCACCTGTACGAAGCAGCGAACAACCCAATTCAGAAGCTGCTACGCCACGCCACCGAATCTGCAACATTCGTACAAGCAGACAGAAGGCATATACAAATTACAATGCCATGCCACTGGATTCGCAACTTATATGCAAGCGGACAGAAGGCGTCTACAAATGATTTCAAGGTACCCCCGCACGTACACCGTAGTTTGTATACACATAGGTACACTAAAAGGGGTAAAAGCAATCATAAAACCCGCATGGGCCCCGGCGAGCGTGTTTATTGGTACACATGTGACGTCTAGGGATGCTACGCGGGTTATCAAATTTTAAACCCGATCCTCCTTAGTAGGTAAAAAGGAGTCGACAGGGTTTAATTATAAAATGCCCCAAAACCCGCATGGGCCCCGGCGAGGGTGTTATTAGTACACACGTGACATCTAGGGATGCTGCGTGGGTCAATAAGTGAATTCTAGTTCGAACCCTATCCTTCTATACGGGTCAATAGAAGTCGACAGGGTTCGAACAATCAAACAAGTATACGATGATGGTGAACGGTATATTTATTTTAATGCATTCATATTAGGCCTTCAAGGCCTATAATCAAGAAAAATTTACTAATAAAGACATAAAACCTACGAAACCCGATCTTCTGTCAACAGCCAGACAGAGTCGACAAGGTTCAAGCTACAAAAGAGAAAAGACCTCATGAACACCCCGATGATGGCCGTGTTGAATGCAGATCTCAACCAAAGGGGTTTCCAAATATTTTTAAATGTCTCCCAAATGTCTAAAGTTCACAAATATTTCTCAAAATTCCACCCAAATATCCATTCAAAATTCAATACCCACAAAAATTTAAAAAAAAATCTCAAAAACCCAAAAATTCAAAAATATTTAAAATTGAAATCCAACCATTCAAGCACTTAAAGCAAAATTCATCCACCCTCCGCAACAGTTTGCTGAGGTGGACAAATTAAAATTTATTTAGCACATATAGAGCTAAACGCCTAGTTGAAAATATCACTAGGATCCATTCTCAAACAATCTCCTGCCAGTAAGGACGTGGTACGTGTCCTCTAACCGGCAGTTTTGCTCCAAATGGCACCGCAGGATAAACGGTTATGACTCGGGGCCCTCTGAACGGAGTGGTTTTGCCGCCAAATGGCACCACGAAATACCTATTATGGCCAGAGCCAATACGTTCCTTATTGGCATCAAATCCTTGAAATATAAATCAATAGGATATGATCGATAGGGCACAAAGTCCTCTGTAAGCTAAGGTGGATTCAAATGTCCCCTTAAACAAACATTCAACCCAGGTCTACAAGGTCCCCTTGGTCGAAGCAACCCATGGCTGCCGACAAGGATCCTTCTGTCAGGTTGGGTCGAATAGCTCCTCTGACTAAGTAGACCAGGGACCACGATGGCCCGGGACGACGGAACCATGTGATCTTGATCGGGTCTATCATTCATTCCCCCACCATCCGCTTTAAGTGCAAGATGGTTAAATTTCAAATCTTAAATATCAAACCTTCAAATTCTCAATCCTTTCAAAATCTTCAAATTTCCGAATCCTTAATGCCCATTGCTGCTACTATATCCCAGATAATACCTATCTTTACGTATTAATCGAAAGTTCTCTCTAGTTATCCGGAGGGGTAATTAACTATAGGGGCTTGCGCCTATAGGAAACCAGAACTCAGATCATAAAGTCCTCACAAAATGAGGGCGAAATCTTTGGGTAGTGTCTTATCTACAAACCCATCTGCCTTCCAAAATTTACCTCGGAACTTATTCGTTAAAACTCCCTCGCCGGATAAATCTGTGGGCTCCGAAAATTCAGCCCCGGCCTCCGCCTGCTTTTCTTTTTATTCGGCGAGGATGTTTTAACTGAATAAGTTCCGGGGTAAATTTTGGAAGGCAGATGGGTTTGTAGATAAGACACTACCCAGAGATTTCGCCCTCATTTTGCGAGGACTTTATGATCTGAGTTCTGGTTTCCTATAGGCACAAGCCCCTATAGTTAATTACCCCTCCCACTAACGACAGAGAACTTTCGATTAAGGCTACTCGTCAATCAGATACGTAGAACATACGTGTTATCTGGCTATAGTAGCAGCAATGGAGAAATTGGATTTGGAAATTGGGTTTGGATTTGGGAATTTTGAAAGCATTGAAAAGTTTGATATTAAAATATGAAATTTCACCACCTAACACTTAAAGCGGATGGTGGGGGAATAGATGATAAACCCGATCAAGATCCCATGGTTCCGTCGTCCCGGGCCATCATGGTTCCTGGTCTACTTAGTCAGAGGAGGTAGTCGACCCAACCTGACAGAAGGATCATTGTCGGCAGCCATGGGTTGCTTCGTCCATGGGGACCTTGTAGACCTGGGATGGGTATTTGCCTAAGGGGACAAATTTGAATCCACCTTAGCTAACAGAGAGCTTTGTTCCATATCGATCATATTCTATTGATTCATATCTCAAGGATTTGGTGCCAATAAGGAACGTAACGACGCTGGCCATAACCGTATTTCGTGGTGCCATTTGGCGGCAAAAGCACTCGGTTCAGAGGGTCCCGGGTCATAACCGTTTATCCTGCGGTGCCATTTGGTGGCGAACCGCTGGTCAGAGGACACGTATCACGTCCTTACTGGCAAGAGACTGTTTGAGAATGGATCCTAGTGAAATTTTCGACTAGGCATTTGGCTCTATGTGAGCTGAAGTAAATTTTAATTTGTCCACCCGGCAAACTGTTGCGGAGAGTGAATGGATTTTGCTTTATGTGTTTGATGGATTGATTTTTATTTTAAATATTTTTGAATTTTTGGGATTTTGAGATTTTTTTTTGGATTTTTGGATATTTGGAACTGCATTGGAAATATTTGTGAACCCCTCCAGTTGAGATTAGTGTTCAACACGGCCATCATCGGGGTATTCGGGGCCATTTCTCTTTATGGATTGAACCTTGTCAACTCTATCGGGCTGTCGACAGAGGATCGGGTTTCGTAGGCTTTATGCCCTTTTGTTTAGTGAATTCTTTTGATTGTAGGTCTTGAATGTCTAATATAAATGTATTAAGACAAATATAACGGTCGCCGCAACCGTATATTTGTTTGTTGGTTCGAACCCTGTCGACTTCTATTGACCCGTATAGAAGGATCGGTTTCGAACCTGAATTCACTTTTCAACCCGCGCAGCATCCCTAGACGTCACGTGTGTACCAATAACACGCTCGTCGGGGCCCTTGCGGGTATTTGATTACATTTACCCCTTTTAGTGTGCCTATGTGTATACAAACTATTGTGCACGTGCGGGGGTATTCTTGGAATAGACGCCTTCTGTCTGCTTGTACGAATGTTGCAGATTCGGTGCGTGGCGTAGCAGCTTCTATATGGAGTTGTTCGTTGCTTCGTACAGGTAGACTGTCGTACACTACTCGTTGCCTTCTGCAGGTGGATCGTGGTGTTCTAACTAATCTCCTGCCTTTCTTTTGCAGTGTAGTCATTTAGTACTTTGCTTATGGACGATATATGGGGTATACGACGGGTCTCCCATAATGACTCGTAGGATCTTGTATTCGATACAATCATTTTTTGTATTTTGTTTGTAAACAGTGTATTGGGTGTAGAACAGACCTCCTACAATAGTTCGTAGGAGCTTGCATTCATTGTGATATTCTCCCTTGTAGGTAGAAGATCCATTAAGCCTTTGACACATCTTCCGCCGTAGCTTGTAGATAGGACTGATGTATTTCAACATTGGTAGAAAGAGGGTTGTATCCTCTATAATTCTCTTACTTCACCTGTGGGCATACCACATTGATTTTTTGTATAAATATCACTTGTAGGGACTATTACATCTCTTTGCAAGATTGATATGGGTGCTTCCATCATCGGTATATGATTTTTAGCACTCGCTAGGATATTCTAATGCATCTATTTACAAGTGGATCATGTATATGCAACAGATTCGTGTTCATGCTTGTAGGCGTAGTATGCCTTTTCATACATATATTGATTATACATCCCTTGTCCCTTCCGAGCAACTTTCTCCACTCGCATAATTTTCATGAATAGGAGACGACTTCTATTGAAGGTTTCGTAGATTTGCCGTTCCACTTATAATCATTTGAATGTTATTGTTCAAGGGGTTCCATGTCAAAGTGCAAGCATCCTTATTCATTTGCATAGGGCTTGAATGGCATCTCCTAGTTAACACTTGTATTCGAAATGAAAATTCTTTAAAATTCCATTTAAAATTTTATGTCATTATCAAGCTGGGCTCACATTCATTTCCTCATTTGGATTTGATTCCAATCAAGTCCAAGCTTATAAGTCAAAGCTTACAAGTTATAGTCAAGCTTTCTTTTAGCTCATTTGATGTTCCAACCAAATTCAGTCCCAATTCTTGTCCTTGTTTGAGTTTCAAAGCACAAGTTCAACTCACGTCTTTTTTGATCGTTCATTTGAGTTCAAATCAATGTGCAAGTTCAAGTGCATGTTCAAAACTCATTGCACCAATCTCCTTTGAGTTCAAGTAGTCCATATCTTGTTTTGAGTTCAATGTAAAAGTTCATCTTGCAAGTTCGGGTCAAGCTCAAGTTCACTTGAGTTCAAGCTCATTGCTTTAATCATTTGATTTTTAAATAAAATATTAGCTCCAAATCTTATATTTTCAAAATTTATTTGAGTTTAAGTTTAATTAGGTCTATTTGAATCAAGTCCACAAGTCCAATTTGCTCTAAGTCCTTGTCTGTATTTCAGACAAAAATTCGGCAGCCTCCCGGCGTCTCCCTCGTTTAGGGAAAAAACCAAGAGGCCGCCTACCGCCACGTCAACAAAGACGTGCACGGTTGGTGTTGGTGAGACACTGCGGCGGTTGAATTTTTTTGTTTTTCTCCCACCACGCCAACAAAGGCGTGCATGGGGTTTTTTTTAAAAAGCGTTTTATTTGAAAAGAGGACAGTTTGATTTCCCCCCGCCCGGGGGTACTTTTAAGTGACCCCGCTTCGCCGTACGTGCCGCACCGGGGTCCCATCCCACCACGTGCAACAAAGGCGTGCATGGGGCAGTTCTCCTGTTTGCCACGAACATTGAAGTAGGGTTTTGAGTTTAGAAATATTCATACCTTCGCGGGGTTGTCGTGGTTGGCACATGGATCGAGGGGTCACTCGCCTACCTCGTCGTAGGTGTCGCACCGGGTTCCCATCCCACCACGTGCACCAAAGGCGTGCTTGGGACGATTTTTCGGTCTGACACGAATGTCGAGGCAAGAGAGTGAAGGGAAGCAAGCATTTTTTTTAATATAATTAATTTAAATTAATTATAATTAATCTTAATTAATCATAATTAAAAAAGTTCATTTAGAATTAACTTAATTAATTATCATTAATATTAATTAATTAAAATTAAAGTAATTAATTATAATTTAATTAACTATAATTAAATTTAATTAATTATAGTTAATTAATGTCATTATTAATTAATTATAATTAGAATAATAATTAAATTATAATTAATTTAATTAATTATTATTAATCATAATTAATTAAAAATTAACATAATTAATTATAATTAAACTTAATTTAATTATACTTAATTACATTAAATAATAATTATACTAAATATATAATAAATAAACAAATAAATAAAACATCTCTCCCTTCTCCTCTCGGTTTCACGGGATCAAGCCGAAGGAGCGTGCGTATGGGAGAACGTTACCTTAACTACACGCGAGCTCCCGTTCTTGTCTCCGTTCAAAATGTCGTAACTTCCAATTGGAACAGGAAGGAGGGAGGCAGAGTCGGCTAGAGTAAGGAAGGATTGATTGTTGGAGGAGTTCGGACGGAGGAGCGGGTTCGGCCGGAGCTCGGGGAGATCCCGTCGGGGTCGGTCTCTCTCTCTCTCTCTCTCTCTCTCTCTCTCTCTCTCTCTCTCTCTGTGAATCGGAAAGACTAAGAGGTCGGGCAATGATCCCGATCGAGCTGGCTTCGGCGGGATGGGGTCGGAGAGGAAGGAGGGATCAGCCAGGTAAGAGCTGGATCTCTCTCTCTCTCTCTCTCTCTCTCTCTCTCTCTCTCTCTCTTTCTCTCTGTGGCTTGCAACCTGGGTGAGATCGGGAGGAGGAGTCGGGAGCAGCAGGGAGCCGAGAGGCAGCGACGGGATTAGAGGAATGAGCAGGGGAAGTCGTGGATGTCGGGAGGAGAAGCAGAGAAGAAAGGCTTCGGCAGTGGAGAAGGGTGTCGTGGGAGAGCGAATGCTTCTCTTGGTCGGGTATTTAACGACAGGAGCTGGAGTGAGATCGAGATCTCTGCAGACATGCGATAAGACCATTCGGCGCCGATTGCAGGATATGGGGCACTGTAGCAACGGCGGGATCTCAACTGGACTTGCGGCATGGGCAACGACAGGTAATCATTTTAGGCATTTTTTATTTTGTTTTCTTTTATCTTAATGCAGAGGTCAACAAAATCAAAAGCGAGCGGGGAGGCTGTGGCCGAATTTTCATAGCGCACAGTAGGACACTGTGAAACCTAATGATTACTCTAACATTTTATTATGTTTTAAAATTCCTTTATTATGAGATATGAATATGAAGTGCTAGCTATTTTTTTTTTAATGAAAAATCTTATATGAGTCTATATAGATATGTTGGATGATTTTTTATAGTCATGACTTTTTTGTTTTTTTCTCTGCTGCCTTTGCCATATATTTTTTGTATACACTTATTTTGATTGTGAATATTTTTGAGAAGAATGAAAAATTTTTTGATGATAAGTATTTATTTATTTAATTGAAGTTTTAGGGGCTCTAAAATAGCAACAATAACATCATCAATCTTTTATCCCACTACATGGGGTTGGCTACATGAATCTTTTTCTCTATTTTATTGTTTTAAGAGTCAAATTTTCATATAAATCTAATAAGAAAAGATCGTTTCTAATATTTTCTAACATAGCTTTTTTAGGTCTACATCTATCTTTCTTAAAACAGTCTAAATTTAATACATCTACTATTCTAATCCGGTTCCGGGAAGGCCCTAATCTCTTGCAAAATTTGGGAATGTTGATCCTAATTCTTGTTATGTGAGTAATCAAGACGCCTAATACCAGAATTTCTCTATATTGCTAATTTTGTGAGGCTGAGGGACCCCATTAAAGTCCCTCGGTTTCATAAATTGTGTTTGATATCAGGTTGCATTTTTTAATGTTGTGCTGGTATTGTGTTGTTTGGTGCAAAATAATGATGCTGATAATTTTGTGGTGACCGACAAGCTACTCTACAAGAATATTGGCCTTCGTTGTGAAGATATGGGTATGATTTACAACAATATAGCACCTTCTGACACTCATACCAGCAGAACCAACAGATTCTCAAATTTCTCAAACAAAAGCAGTTCATATCTTTACCAAACAATGTCTATGATTCTCAAGAGCCCGTATGTTCTCTTCAAAGCCTTATGGCATCATCATGGTGCTGCAGACAAAGAATATCTACCCACTAGTAACGAGACAAGTATTGTTACTACAATTTTTATATTCCTCTTTATCCCAAGTCATCTTATGCCGATTCTTCCTCCTTCCATAAATCCTCCAATTGGAAAGCAGAGTTAGCGTATCATATAAACCTCTTCCAAAACATTCTTACATGATATTCATAAAGGAGATTTATTATATTCTGTATAAATGCCATTGGGCAAAAGAATATTATCTGTTGTTTGTAATGTGATAATAGATTTGCCATATTAATTCTGCTTGTCACATTTGGCTTTGTTATTTGTTTTATTGAGTTAACTCACACTTCAATGGTTATTTTCAGGTAGGGTCCCAGATTTCCATTAAAACCTCCAGTCCTCTTTTATCTAGTTATTCAAACACAACAGCACCTGGGAACCTTCTGCTTGCTGCTAAAGATTTTAGTGTCTCAAGTACCTTGATGGCTTTCAGTGAGCCAATAGGCATATGGAATTCTAACAGCTTCACAACACAACAAATTCTAGAGCATCTTAATGTAACAAAAGATGCTTCTGATTACTTATGGTATATTACCAGGTAAAATGCAACATTCATCACAACCTAAGCATCTCACATGCTACGTGAACTGAATATAGCATCATTGATTTTTGATGACAACTTGTTTGATGTAGCGTAATTGAACAAGTAGGTAAATTGGAGTTGTCCAGGTTACAATATCGAACAAGTTTGTTAGGAACATTATTGAAAGAATTGATGTCCTTGTATTTTATGTAATATACATGCCTGGCGTAAGATGCAAATTGCTAATATTGTTCATCCCTCCAGATTTGAGATCTGTCCAGTATGTTAATAACTGTATGGCATTTTACTTATCATCTTTAAGCTGTCACTCATACAGCAAGAAATACAATTAGATTAAAGACTCCCTATTTTGTTGTATGTTCTTTAATGCATATATATTTCGCAAGTATGAATTTGTTTAGCAGAAAACAACATAAAGCCTTTTTTTTTTTAATCAGAATCAATGTTTCGGGTGAGGACATCACTTACTGGAAGGAAAAAGGTAGTCACCCAGCACTGACAATACATAGCATTCGAGATGTAGCCCGAATTTTTCTAAACGGTCAGCTTGTAGGTACTGTTTTCACTTTATGTGGCTTTTATCTTCCTTGTAAGTAACAACAAAAACAGTTGTTTTCTGAATTTCAACATTAACATATAAGCAGTGTTCTTTTTTTCCACTTTATTAACCTTCTAAATCAAATATAAATCATATTTAGTTTCTCTGCTGTGAAAAGGATGGCACTGATAAATTGTGGAGGTTGTCTGGTTTATATTCAAATTGAACTTCCCAGTTTCGGTTATTTTAAAATTTTTTCTTGCCTTGTAGTGGTCGTATATATGATTAGGATAGGAACTTGGAATATGGTTTTTCTTACAAGCAAATTAATGAAATTAATATATTTTTATTTATAGGAAGATAAATATTCTATGAATTCATGAAATTAAATAGGTTGGTAAGAAGGCCAATGAGATTGATAATTTAGAATTTATATTATTGTATTCAGTATTCTAGTATGAGTCATACTAGAACTGGTTTAGGTGTGATTATAGATAAGAGTTTGAAGGATAATATTATAAAAATTAGCAGAATTAGAGATAGAATTATAGCTTTAAAGATTGTTATTGATGCTTAAATTATTAATATTATAAGTGCTAATGTTCCTCAAGTTTAGATATGTGTTTAAAATTAAAATTTTGATAATGACTTGGAAGAATCAATATAAAAGCTACCTCTTGAAGAAAGAGTTTTTGTTGGAGAAGATTTAAATGTACATGTTGGTAAAGTGATAGATGATTTTAAAAGCATTCATGATGCTTATGAATTTTAAGCGGCTAATGATTGGTAAGATCATATTAAATTTTTTTTTTCATCTTTTTATTTTATAATTACTAATATCTTTTTTAAGAAAAGTGATGATCATCTCATCACATATAAGATAGGATATAGTAAAACTTAGATTGATTATTTTCTTATAAGAAAAATATATTATTTAGATTATAAAGATTGTAAAGTTATTATGAGTGAAAGTTTATGTATCCAACATCCTTTATTATTTTTGACTTTAAGATGAGGGGACAAAAAAATAAAAAATAAAGTAAAACTTTATTATATGATTAGATTAGGGCATTAAAAAATATTAATAAAACTATTTTTGAAAATAAGATTTTAGATTTTAATATTTTATCTGCGTATGAGGAAGCTAATGTTATGTGGGAAAAAATAGTGAGTGTTATTAAGAATGTTATAAAAGATCTGCTTGAAGTATCAATGAGAATAGCTCCTAATAGTAAAAATTGTTGGTGGTGGAATCAAAATGTGCAAGAAAAGATAAAAAATAAGAAGATTTGTTATAAAAATTTGTTTAGATATATCTATTCTCAAAATTGGGAAAAATATAAAGAAGTCCGTAAGAAGTCTAAGAAAGCAGTATGCAATGCAAAAATTTTAGACTTTAGTAATTTATATAATAGATAATTATAAAGGAAGTTGAAAGATATATGTATAAGTTAACCAAATAGAGAAATAGGATTAGTATGGATTTAGTTAAAGTGCATTAAGGATGAAGATCAAAAAGTGTTTTTATAAGAAAATCATATTCAACAAAGGTGGATGGGAGATTTTGCTAAACATTTCAATGAAGATTTGAAAGTTCGTTCGGGATGTTAAGCCCTATGAACTTAGTCCCAAGCTAACCAAGAGGGGGGGGTGAATTGGTATTTAAAAAATTCTTAAGACAAAGAAAGAAAACCACAAACCAAATCACACCACAAGAAATTAATGCGGAATTAAAAAGTGCGGAAGCAAAAATAAGAACACAAGATTTATAGTGGTTCGGTCGACTCGACCTACGTCCACTCCTTGGAGACACCCTCCAAGTATTGCACTACAAAACGTGACTCTCCTTTAGCCCCCACGGCTAGGCGGAGAAGCCCTTACAAGAACCTCCTTTTGCTTCCTCCTGAAGCTGGCAGAGAACCACAACCAAAAGCAAACTCTTTACCTCTACCGACCCTTCCACGGACGAGAAACTCCAGACGAAAGACAAGCAGAGCGATCCTTGAAGCAACCCTTGTGAATCCCCCTCACAAGCTCCCCCTCACAAGATCCTCTCTCTCTCCCTCTCTCTCTTTCTCTCCTCAAGGTCTTCTTAGGTCAAGGCAGCAGTCAAAGGTCTTCTAAAACGTTGAAGAAGAGCTCTTTAAATAGAAGAGCTCAAGAGGAGCTCATTAATTGCAAGTAGCCGACTTTATCGTCCCGGCTGATCTGTACATCGGCCTGGCTGATCAGTACAAATCAAAGAAGATCGGCCAGAGCACAGCCCTGGGAATAGTCCTGGACGATTGAAATTTGGCTTGATCGTCCAGGCCGATCTCACGATCGTCCTGGCCGATTAGTTCAAATCAGAGGTAAATCGTCCTGAGCACAGCCCTGGGAACAGTCCTGGCCAATTGAAATTTGGCTTGATCGTCCAGGCCGATCTCACGATCGTCCTGGCCGATATGATCGTATCAATCATCCTTAATTACTCCCTTGATTTCCTGATCAATTAAGGCATAATTTGGTAATTTCGTCCAGGCCGATACGGGGATCGTCCTGGCCGATAATTTAAAATACAGTATGCCTAAATTGTCTAAGGCGGCTATCTCTTTCTATTTTGAGCTTATCGTCCTGGCCGATACACGTATCGTCCAGGACGATATGTTAATGTCGGCTGCCTTAATTAAGAATCCTTAATTAGACTTTCTGTTTTAAGCTGATCGTCCCGGACGATATAAATATCGGCCGGGCCGATGTGGGCAAAAACAGAAATTCTAAGTCTCTCAAGTGTGTGTGTGAAGGGTTACTTAGCATCAGTCTTTTTGACCATTACAATTAGACTCAAAAGGTAAAAAACAAAAGTACAGACTGACTCAACCCTAAACCTACGCGATCCTGAACTTGGCTTCTTCTTGATCGTCCGATCTTCGATTTCTGAAAAGTTAGAAGCAACAAGTAGTCCAAGAGAAATAGTGTTTGTCAATCATCAAAACATGAGACATGAAAATAGGTTTGCAACAATCTCCCCCTTTTTGATGATGACAAACACAAGTAGGAAAATTTCATTAAAACAGCAAGGTTACAAAACCCAAGACCAAACAGCTTTTTCCTACACCCTACTCCCCCTTTTGTCATCACAAAAAGAGGGTCTAGAAACACAAGAAAAACATCACAAAAGATTAATCAAGCAAACTAAAAAAGAACAGGAAACAAACAACACAAAGTACAGACTAAAAAAGCGAGGGATCCAGATCATCTGATGGAGGTGATGGAGGTGGTGGAGGTGGCTGCTGAAAGTAGGTGGCAAGTGTGGTGAACTGAGCATTGAACCAGGCGATGTCCTGGTCATGCTGCTGCTGCTGAGTAACGAAACTGTCAAAACGAGCTAAATCCTCAGTGCGGTGCTGCTCGTAGCGGGTAATATCCTCAAAGTGTTGCTGCTCCTGTGCAGCAACGTAGGCGTCAAATCGAGTCTCCCAACGATCAAACCTCTCAATCAACTGATCAAACGGTGAGTGCTGGTGGAGAGGGACAGGATCCGGAACGGGAGCGGGAGCGGGAGCCTCCTCTCTTGCCCCCCGACCTTCCCCATCTCCTGGGTGGAGACGAGTACTATGAAGTGCAGTGAAGGAATTGTTTGAGTAGTAGGTAGGGTGACGGTCAGGATGATTAGGGTATTGGAGATTGTATTTGGTTTCAAGGATATAGGCTATGATGTGTCCTAAGGCTAGATTGGGCTTTCTCTTTTGGCCTGGGTCGCGAATTGTAGTTAGGTGATCGATGTAGCGAAAGAGTAGATTAGCGGCATTGAATTCTCTTTGGGCCATAATGTAGAAAGTAGTGAGGGACAGTAGAGGGGTGATGTGAATCCGGTCCCCGGCTTTTGGGATTATGGATGTGCGAAGGACATGTTGGATTGTCCTATCATCTTTGACCAAAGAGCTAGTCTCTCCAACATGGAAATGTGTATTGGTCTGACGAAGGAAGTGATTCGCCGTAGACCAGTCAAAATCAGGATCAGAGACTATTTGGTGCAGCTTATCCCCAGTGGTGGATAGCTGTAAAAGATCAACACAATCCTGATATGTGATTTCGACAGGGCGTCGATTCACATAGGAGGTCATGACTGTGAAGGTGTGATTAATGCCCAGGCTAGCAAAAAATTCAGTGAGAAGTTCGGAAGAGAAAGGAAAGGCGAGAGTGAGTATAAAACAAAGAGAGGTGTGGGCAAAAAGGTCCATTACCGGGTATGAGAGATATGCAGGATTAATTATCCGGGAAAGGGTGATGCCACTCTCCTTGTAGCGATGATAGGCAGCCTGATCTTCTGCCTCCCTGAATCGAGGGTCCAGAGTCGCCCTCGAAGAACTCCCAGATGCCTGACGAATACGTTTCCCACCAGCCATTTGAGAGAGGTAGCAAGGAAACACACAAGAGCTGAAAGAAGAGGGTGAGAAAACATGGCTGGAATTGGCCTGAATTTAAAGAAACGGCCTTATCATCCTGGCCGATCGCAGAATCGTCCAGGCCGATAGAGTACAATAATTGCGTACAGGCCGATTGGTCAAAAAGGCGGTCCGATCGTCCGGGCCGATCAGATATCGGCCAGGCCGAATAGACACAGGTGATCGGCCCGAGGAGTCAGGCCAAACGACCGTTGAAAAAGCAGATCGTCCGGGCCGATTAGGTGTATCGTCCAGGACGATGCACAATAATTGATCGTACCGGCCGAAGTTAAAACGTTTAAAATGCTTGCCATGTGTATCGTCCAGGACGAACAGTGGATCGGCCCGGCCGATTGTCCAATAATGGATCGTCCGGGGCCGAATTTAAAGATCAAAACGTACTGACACATGGATCGTCCAGGATGATCCAGTGTATCGGCCAGACGATGCACATAAAATGCATCGGCCAGACGAAATATACTATCGGCCAAGACTATCTCCATGAGTTCGATCAAATCGTCTAGGACGATATGGGATCGTCCGGGACGATGAGTTAGGGTTTACAAACAAAAAGGTCAGCAGATGGATTTTGAACAGAATTTGTCATATCGTCCAGGACGATAAGTGTATCGGCCAGGACGATGTGACTAGGAATTGAATTCGAGAAAAAGATGGTGAAGATCAAGACCCTCAAAAATAAAACAAAAGAAACAATAGATAAAACACAATAAAAGAAAAATAAAAGACACGAAGAGGAAAAACGAATATTTTTGGATTTTAATCTTTCTAATTTTTTTTTTGTTTTATGGAGGCATCATATGAGAATTTTTTTCAAAAAATTAAACTTTTAAAGTTTCAAGAGATCAAGAAGTTTAACAAATCTCAATTAGAAGAAGGTAGAACATCTGATTTTGTTAACCCTTGATCGGACATTCTTCAGGGTACAAAAATTCTTTTTGGAAAATAAAGATCCAACTTAGAATAACTAATAGGATAATAAGATCCATTCAAGACTTGTTTACAAAGAAAATATCTCATATTTAATAAACCAAAGTAATTTTTCTCAATCATGGAAATTGAAATCAAGTCTTTGAAAACATCACATAGTTAATGAGTTTTCTAAGTTTTAAGAGTTTTACCAAAGAGAGGATAGCTTGCATTTAGTGGGCTCATTTTATGCCTCTTGTCATTTTGATTTGCTCTTTTGAGCATCTTTTGATTCTTTGATATATTTTTGTGTATACAGCATTCTTTTCAATTTTGGCTTCATTGGCCTTTTTCCTTTTTAACTTTTGCAAATTAGAAACTCTTTAATATACCTTTAAAAAAAAAACTTAGTTGTGAGTATATCCTCCAAATATTAGAGAATAAGAGCTCTTTCTCTAACATAGGGAAGAACAATCCACAACACAAAATCAAAATCATGTGATAAATGCAATGGCAAGATTTCAAAAAGCTTGAATGATGCATAAGATAAATTAATGTAGCAAGATAAGAAAAAGATCTTAAATAACAGGCCATTGGTTAAACCGAGTTTAGACTTTTCTTTTAGAGAAGAAAATCATACCACTAAATAAAGTCAGAATGAGGGAAAACATCAACAGTAAACTCCCTTTAACCAATCTTGAAAAGCTAAACGCTATCTCCAAAAACTCCAAAATCTAAAAGTTTGAAAGAATTAATCATATGGAAGGCCATATTTAAAGAGCAACGAGTAGACGAAACAAAACAAAATAAAAACAAACGAAAATAAAGCAAACTAAAATCAATACAAAGTGAGCACAAAAAAAACTAGAAAAAAAAGAATAAAAAAAGAAAAACACTAAATAAACTAAAAATTTCAAGCAAGAGATAAAGTAGCGAATTTAAGCAATTTTGAGCTGCAAGCCTCCTTATGTCCAGTTATCCTATGCTCCCACGAGGTCTTTGGTGAGAGCACACCTGCAAAACTCAACAACAGTCAGATTTAGGAACCCAAACAGGTTTGGGATCCTTCTTAAGAAAAGTAGAATGCAATGCAGATATGATATGCTGTGAATTCTGCATCTTAGGTTTCCACACCCAATGTGTACTACGGTGAATGATGCAAGTGTGTGAGATGTGTCCTAGCATGCCACAAGAAAAACATCTAACTCCAGGAAAAGGTTTTCTTAAATAATTTGAATTATAACGCCTCTTCCTAGGTTCTGGCTTAAAATCAACAGTGGAAGTCATCCGATTTTTCTTACATGTATCAAAATCATTTTGAATACTCAAACTTGTTTTCTTTAATGCATCAATCTCAATCCTCAAATTTTTCTCAATATCTTTAGATTTCTTAAGATCAAAACTGAGTGAGGTGTGTGAAACTTTTAATGCATTATGTTCATCAATTAATTCCAAATGCTTTTTGTTCAACTCATCAAATTCATCAAGAAGAGCCATGTGATTAGAATCAATTGTTGCATGATCTTTAAGAATGACTTCATGCTCTTTTTGTAGATTTGAATGTTCTAATTTTAAGCTAGCATGTGTCTTCTTAAGTTTTTTGTATGATGCATGGATTTTTTCACAAATTTCAAACAATTCATCATAGGTTGGTTTACATACCTCTTCATCATCACTTTGATTTTCTCCCATGAAATACAAGTTTGTAATCTCTTCCTCTGGTTCAGTCTCAGAGGAATCAGTACCAAATTCTGCCCAAAAACCTCTTTGGATTTTCTTCTTGTCCTTCCTTGACTTGGCTTTCTCCTCACCTTTTTCCTTATCTTTGCTTGAATGATTTTGAAGTGTAGGGCAATCGGCTTTCACATGTCCAGGTTTCCTGCATTCAAAACAAACAACATCAGAAGATCCCTTAACATATTTGTGATACTTACCTCTCCTCCAATTTTGATGATGCTTTTGTTTCTTCCTTAGAAAGCTTTTGAATTGCCTTGTGATGAAGGCAATTTCATCGCTTTCAGACCCGGAAGATTCGGAATCCGATTTGTGCGCCTTTAGTGCGATTGTTTTCTCCTTTTTCTTCTCACCTGTATCAAGATTTCTTTGATTCACCCCTTGCTCGTAAGCAATGAGTGAGCCAAGTAAGTTATCAATAGAATAGGTGTTCAAATCTTTGGATTCAGTAATGTCAGTAATTTTTGCATCATAAGACGAAGGCAAGCATCTCAAAATCTTGTTAACTTTTTCATAATTTGAAAGCTCTTTTCCTAGTGCATGCAATGAAGTAACAATCTGAGTAAACCTAGTGTACATGTCAGAAATCGATTCATGAGGTTTCATACGAAAAAGTTCGTAGTCATGCAAGAGAAAGTTCAAACGGGATTGCTTAACTTCATTAGTACCTTCATAGGTGATGCATAATTTATCCCAAATCTCTTTACCCGTTTTGCAAGTTGAAACACGCATGTAATCTTCAGATTTCAAAGCACAGAAAAAACAGTTCAAACACTTTGCATTTAATTGAGCCAAATCACGTTCATCGAAAGTCTATTCAGTAAAAGCAACTTCAGTTTTAATACCATTAATTTCACGACAAGGTGGAGAATATCCTTCTTGAATAAGCATCCACATACGATAATCAGTAGATTGTAAAAACGTTGACATGCGGGTTTTCTAAAAATCAAAAGGTAAGTTGTCAAATAGAGGAGGTCGTGTAATCGAATAACCTTCAGTAGTGTTTCTTTTTCCTAAGTTAGCCATGGATCAAATTCAAAAAGTTTTCAAACTTAAATTTTCGAATCCCGCTCTAATACCACTTGAAAGTTCGTTCGGGATGTTAAGCCCTATGAACTTAGTCCCAAGCTAACCAAGAGGGGGGGTGAATTGGTATTTAAAAAATTCTTAAGACAAAGAAAGAAAATCACAAACCAAATCACACCACAAGAAATTAATGCGGAATTAAAAAGTGCGGAAGCAAAAATAAGAACACAAGATTTATAGTGGTTCGCTCGACTCGACCTACGTCCACTCATTGGAGGCACCCTCCAAGTATTGCACTACAAAACGTGACTCTCCTTTAGCCCCCACGGCTAGGCGGAGAAGCCCTTACAAGAAACTCCTTTTGCTTCCTCCTGAAGCTGGCAGAGAACCACAACCAAAAGTAAACTCCTTACCTGTACCGACCCTTCCACGGACGAGAAACTCCAGACGAAAGACAAGCAGAGCGATCCTTGAAGCAATCCTTGTGAATCCCCCTCACAAGCTCCCCCTCACAAGATCCTCTCTCTCTCCCTCTCTCTCTTTCTCTCCTCAAGGTCTTCTCAGGTCAAGGCAGCAGCCAAAGGTCTTCTAAAATGTTGAAGAAAAGCTCTTTAAATAGAAGAGCTCAAGAGGAGCTCATTAATTGCAAGTAGCCGACTTTATCGTCCCGGCCGATCTGTACATCGGCCTGGCCGATCAGTACAAATCAAAGAAGATCGGCCAGAGCACAGCCCTGGGAACAGTCCTGGACGATTGAAATTTGGCTTGATCGTCCAGGCCGATCTCACGATCGTCCTGGCCGATTAGTTCAAATCAGAGGTAAATCATTCTGAGCACAGCCCTGGGAACAGTCCTGACCGATTGAAATTTGGCTTGATCGTCCAGGCCGATCTCACGATCGTCCTGGCCGATATGATCGTATCAATCATCCTTAATTACTCCCTTGATTTCCTGATCAATTAAGGCATAATTTGGTAATTTCGTCCAAGCCGATCCGGGGATCGTCCTTGCCGATAATTTAAAATACAGTATGCCTAAATTGTCTAAGGCGGTTATCTCTTTCTATTTTGAGCTTATCGTCCTGGCCGATACACGTATCGTCCAGGACGATATGTTAATGTCAGCTGCCTTAATTAAGAATCCTTAATTAGACTTTCTGTTTTAAGCTGATCGTCCCGGACGATATAAATATCGGCCGGGCCGATGTGGGCAAAAATAGAAATTCTAAGTCTCTCAAGTGTGTGTGAAGGGTTACTTAGCATCAGTCTTTTTGACCATTACAATTAGACTCAAAAGGTAAAAAACAAAAGTACAGACTGACTCAACCCTAAACCTACGCGATCCTGAACTTGGCTTCTTCTTGATCGTCCGATCTTCGATTTCTGAAAAGTTAGAAGCAACAAGTAGTCCAAGAGAAATAGTGTTTGTCAATCATCAAAACATGAGACATGAAAATAGGTTTGCAACAAGATTGTGAGAATGCGATTGACTTTAGTGACCTTATCACCTTAAATGAAATTAAAGATTTTTGTTTTTATCAGCGTATTTGTAAAACAATAGTTAGAGAGGCTTTAAAGAAAATGAAGTGTGAAAAAGCAGTTGGACCTGATGATATTCCAATAGAGATGTGAAAATGCTTAGGAGATGAAGGAATTTCTTGGCTTACTAAACTTTTTAATATTATTTTGAAGACTAAAAAGATGTCAGATGAGTGGAGAATGAGTGTTTTGATTCCTATTTTTAAGAATAAAGGTGATGCAAAATATTGCGTGAAATATAGAGGAATTAAGTTAATGTGCTATACTTTAAAACTATGTGAGAGAATTATGAACCCATATCTTTTTGCTTTAGTCATGGATGTTCTCATTAGACATCTGCAAGAGGATGTACCCTGGTGTATGCTTTTTGTTGATGATATTCTTAATGTTGATCAGATTAGAGAGAGAGTTGAAGGTAAACTTGAATTATGGAGGTCAACCTTTGAGTCTAAAGGCTTGTGTTCGAGTGATCTGAAATTGAATATATTGTTTGTAATTTTAGTTATAAGGATCTTGTGGGGGGTTATGATATTGGGCGATCAAGTCATTAATAAGAGTTCAAATTTTCGATATCTTGGGTCTATTGTTCAGAGTGATGGTGAAATAGATGGGGAATATTATTAGTAGAACTCAAGTTGGATTCTTGAAGTGGAGGAATGCATTATGCTTGTTGTGTGATAGAAAAGTCCCCCTTAAACTTATGGGAACATTTTATAAGATGGTGGTAAGCTTTGCAATGCTTTATGGTGCAGAATATTGGCAATTAAAGGAGAAGCATAATACTAAGTTAAGTGTTGCAAAGATGAGGATGCACAGGTGGATGAATTGCTTTACTCTTAGAGATAGGATACAAAATGAGCATATATATGAAAATGTTGGAGTAGCTCTAGTGGTAGATAAGATTAGAGAGATTCGCCTTAGATGGTTTGGTCACATAAAATGGAGGCCTTCTGATGACCCAGTTAGGAAAGTAGATATTTTAAATTTGACTTATGTTAAGAAAGTTTTAGGTAGATCTAAAAAGACTTGGTTAGAAATAGTAGGAATGACCTTTCTTGATTAGATTTAGATGATAATTTGATTCTTAGTAGGACACAATGGAGAAAAAGGATTCATATAGCCGACCCCATATAGTGGGATAAAGGTTTAATGTTATTGTTGTTGTAATGGTCATATTTATAATTTGAGGTATTTATTTATTCCACTTTTGTGGGACTTTTTAGGAAATTTGGTATGAAGTTGGAAGCAAAAAGAATCTCTTATATCACAATTCTAATCAAATCTGGTTTACCACTTCTGTTCCTACCAGAAAATGAGCCGTATTTTTATTTCTTTCATTTTCATTTCTGGCCTTCTGTTACAGGCAGCTAAACATGCCTCCAAGTGCAAGTTTTTCTATTGCAATGGTGCAGAGACTATATTTTGTTGTATATTTGGAGTTTCTTTCTTTGTTTCTTTTTCCTTTGTAACTTGTAGAATAACAAGGATTTAGCTTTACATGCATTAATGACTTTGGTTGGAAATGAAGGTGGTACATATGGGAACTGGGTTAAGCTGGAGCAAACCCTTCAACTGGTCCAGGGATGCAATGAATTGGCATTATTGTCTGAGACTATTGGTTTGAAGGTAAGGTGACATGATTTGAAAAGCTTTTAATTTATTGAGCTGATTGTGAATTTTCCATTTGGGCTGGTATATTTGCAACGCGATCTGTATTCAGGTAGCCTGTTGTTCACTTGCTGAATTGCTTTTTTTTAGTTCATGCACCTTTAAACGATGGTATTTTATAGCAACTGGTAGTAGCAAAACTAAAATATTCTAGAGAGAAGAGTTAGAGCGTTAATAAATTTTAAAATATATTTCCTTAGGAAGATATTCTTGTAATTTCATATCAGGTAATGTAATATAAATTTCCTTTCCTGTTGGATTTGTGCTATCTTAACCATTCTAAATGCTGAATAACAGGGGAAAAGAAAAAGAAGAGAAAACAATGTTTATTCCTCTATGCCAACCTTTTTCATCTCTATATTTTGCAATTAAGCTAATGTCGAGCAACTTTTAATAGAGAGATGAACATGGTTGATCTATTGGCAAAATGGCCCAAAATAGTTATTTTTTATTTTTATAATCATATTTAAAACGGAATTTATGGAGTGTAATTTTGGTAGTAATAGACCTAGTGAGGGGATTGTGACTTTGGGCGATCAAGTCATTAATAAGAGTACACGTTTTAGATATCTTGGATCTATTGTTCAGAGTGATGGTGAAATAGATGGGGATATTATCAGCAGAATTCAAGTTGGATGGTTGAAGTGGAGGAATGCATCGGGCTTGTTATGTGATAGAAATGTACCCCTCAAACTTAAGGGAAAGTTCTATAAGATGGTAGTGAGGCCTGCAATGCTTTATGGTGCCGAATGTTGGCCATTAAAAGAGAAGCATAATACTAAGTTAAGTGTGGCAGAGATGAGGATGCTCAGGTGGATGAGTGGCTTTACCCTTAGAGATAGGATACGAAATGAGCATATATGTGAAAAGGTTGGAGTAGCTCCAGTAGAAGATAAGATTAGAGAGAGTCGCCTTAGATGGTTTGGTCACATAAAACGGCGGCCTTCCGATGACCCGGTTAGGAGAGTAGAGGTATTAGATTTGACTTATGTTAAGAAAGGTAGGGGTAGACCTAAAAAGACTTGGTTAGAAAATATTAAGAATGACCTTTCTTTATTAGATTTAAACAAGAATTTGACTTTTAATAGGACACAATGGAGAAAAAGGATTCATGTAGCCGACCCCACGTAGTGGGATAAAGGCTTGATGTTGTTGTTGTTGTTGTATAATCATATTTCCTGCACCATTTTGAGATTGGAGTAATATGCAAATCAATTTTTTTTACTCTGGACTTGGAGCCCCATGCATTGTTTGCACTCTTTGATGATTGCGATTGGTTGGAATTTTTAATTTTCTACATTTGTTTGACAAGATAAAAATTTTCTATCTCGTAGTATTCATATTGCCCTCCTACTCTATGGGCATTATTTTAAAATTTATTTTTCCAGGTATATTTTATTTATTTTATATACTTTCATTCTTTCATAAAAAATTTTCTATTCTATGCCATTATGTTTGTTAGTAATTTGTTAGCAGCTCATTAGTAATTATTAATATTTTGTTAGTACTTTATTGGTAATTTGTTTGCATGTTTTATTTTTTATCATCTATAATTTTTAGAATTCTTAGTTATTTAACATAGTTTATGGCTTGGACAAATTTGTATTATGGATCTGGAGACTCTTATTCCCCAAATATTTTGGGAATTTTATCATTTAATCAAGTGTGAGGTTTGAAGAATTTTTAGAGGTTATCTCCTCATACTAGCATGAAGCTTATTTTTCAAGTAACTTTTTCCTTCTTGCATTTCTTCTCTCTTTCTCGTTCTTTTCTTTATCTGTGATTGATTCAATATTGGTTTGTGTTTAGTTAGATTAATTACAAGTTCTATTACCGATGCAGCAGGTTTCTGATAAAACTCTCTTTCTATAATTTTGACTTCAAAATTTTTCTCTACTGTTAATTGCAGAACTATGGTGCTTTCATAGAAAAGGATGGAGCAGGATTCAGGGGTCCAATAAAGCTGACTGGGTTTAAAGATGGGGAAATTGAACTATCTAGTTTTCCCTGGACTTATCAGGTATGCCGTCTATAAGATTCAAATGTTTGTTGAAACCATGAAACAGTAGTTATATCTGTTTCTTTTATTTATTTA
Organism: Dendrobium nobile; assembly: GCA_022539455.1. Taxonomy (NCBI): domain Eukaryota; kingdom Viridiplantae; phylum Streptophyta; class Magnoliopsida; order Asparagales; family Orchidaceae; genus Dendrobium; species Dendrobium nobile. The sequence goes on along the minus strand of CM039721.1, from coordinate 27,851,016 downwards.
TTTTATTTCAATAAATACTTTAGTTCAGGAAACCAGCATGTGGGCTCCGAAAATTCGGCCCCGGCCTCCGCCTACTACTGTTTTTTCTTTGGCGAAAGAGTTTTAACGGATTAAGTTCCGTGGTAAATTTTGGAAGGCAGATGGGTTTGAAGATAAGAGACTACCCAGAGATTTCGCCGAGGACTTTATGATCTGAGTTCTAGTTTCCTATAGGCGCAAGCCCCTATAGTTAATTAACTCTCCCGATCACGAGAGAGAACTTTCAATTAAGGCTAGTCGTCAATCAGATACATAGAGATACATGTTATCTGGCATATAGTAGCAGCATATATTTGGATTTGGTAATTGTGTTTGAATTTGAGATTTTAATATTTAAAATAGAATTTTTCACCGTCTTGCATTTAAAGCGGATGGTGGGGGAATGGATGATAGACCCGATCAAGATCGCATGGTTTTGTCGTCCCGGGCCATTGTGGTCCCTGGTCTACTTAGTCAGAGGAAGTAGTCGACCCAACCTGACAGAAGGATCCTTGTCGGCAGCCATATGTTTCTTCGTCCAAGGGGACCTTGTAGACCTGGGGTGAGTGTTTGTCTAAGGGGATAAATTAGAATCCACCTTAGCTAACAGAGGGATTTGTGCCCTATCGATCATACCCTATTGATTCATATCTCAAGGACTTGATGACACTAAGGAGCGTATTAGCTTTGACAACAACCAGTATTTTGTGGTGCCATTGGGCGACAAAATCACTCGGTTTAAAGGGCCTCGGGTCATAATCGTTTATCCTGTGGTGCCATTTGGCTGCAAAACTGCCGGTTAGAGGACACGTACCACATCCTTATTGGCAGGAGATTGTTTTTGAGAATGGATCCTAGTAATATTTTCGACTGGGCATTTGGCTCTTTGTGAGTTGAAGTAAATTTTAATTTGTCCACCTCGGCAAACTGTTGTGGAGGGTGGATGGGTTTTGCTTTAAGTTATCAGATGGATTATTTTTCAATTTTAAATATTTGAGATTTGGATGATTATTGGGTTTTGGATTTTTGGGCATTTAAGTGGCATTTGAAAATATTTGTGAACCCCTCTGGTTGAGATATGCATTCAACACGGCCATCATTGGGGTATTCGGGGTCATTTCTCTTTATTGATTTAACCCTGTTAACTCTACCAAGCTATTGATCGAGGATCGGGTTTCACGTAGGCTTTGTGGCCTTGAGAATGAATTTCTTTTGTTATAGACCTTGAATGCCTAATATGACTGTATAAGATAAATATTTCGGTCAATTTCGTGATCGCATATTTATCCGATGGTTCGAACCCTGTCCACTCCTATTTACATGCTTAGGAGGATTGAGCTTCGTAGGCTTTGTGCCTTTACTAATGAATTCTCATAGTTATAGGCCTTGAAGGCCTAATATGAATATGTTAAAACAAATATATTGGTCATCGCGATCGTATATTTGTTTGATGGTTCAAACCCTGTCGACTCTTATTGATCCATATAGAAGGATCGGGTTCGAATCTAAATTCACTTATCGACCCGTGCAACATCCCTGGACGTTATGTGTGTACCAATAATACGCTCGTCGGGGCCCATGCGGATTTTGATTGTATACTCCCTGTTAGTGTACCTATGTGTATACAAGATACAGTGCATGTGCGGGAGTATTTTGAAAATATTTGGCAAATGTACTACAATATCCCTTAGAAGATCATGCCTGTCATAGGCCTTCTGTATTTGGAGTAGCGGGTATACTTTCAAATTATAGTTGTGAACTTATATCAAGCATTGATCTTTAGCAGCACATTTGTCAAGCATGGCTCATTAATTTCGATGGGCGTGATACAGTGTGTGATAACATTCACTTGAAAACATCTAGATGCATAACATTGTTACTTTCACTGCATCCAAAATCCCTCTGGCTGCAACTAACACATTAAATGGGGGATAAGTCTCCCATAGTACATTTGTTGTTGTTCCAGGTAGTCAAATAGATGTATTCATTTCTAGACTAAAATTAACTTCAGGATACTGCATTTACTGAAGTCTTTTTGTATCTACCCATAAATAGCCTGTAGTACGTATATAGAAATTGTATGTATTGCAGATCTTATAATGAATGTGCTAATACATTATTCATGAACGACTCATTGTATGCAGATTGATTTGCATGAATGGTCTAAGATAATTTTGCTTTATCCTCTCTTGCTTACATGCTTCTTGAAATTTTGTCCTTTGCTTATCACGACTCCCAATGACTATCACTAGATTGCATGATTGGATGAATATTGTGAATTGATTGTTATTTTGTACATATTTCATATTTCATCCAGTTGATAAGTTAATTTCTTGATATTGAATGAAAACTTTGTATCATTGGCCACTGGCATATCATTATATTTCCATCGTAGCTTTGTAGTCACCTCATATTCTCCACAATACTTTGTCATTATTTGTAAACAAGTTCAACTTATAAACTCATTATCTTCAAAGAGGATTTGCCATGTGCATGATGAGTTTGATATCATGCTCCTTAATATTTCATTTTCAGCTCATATGACTCTTACAAGTCAAGTATAAGAATCTAAAAACTCCATGCTAATATCAATGATCGACTCATGCATGAACCTTTGTTTGCTTACATGATGTCTGCTTGAATGCATTTAAAAGATCAAAGTGGTTATTTTAATATTCATTCAAAGATCTCTGCATTGCTTCTCATAAGTATCTCATTTTATGTTTGTTATTTTGCATCAGCATGTCTGACCAAACACTTGATGATTCAAAATTCAGTCCTTTATCAGTCACTTGAATTCTTTATCATTTGTTCTTTATTTAAACTCATTACTCAAATCCAGGCTCAAGTCAAATTCGAGCTTTTTGTAGTCTAGTCGAGCTCAAGTCCTTGCTTGAGTTCAAGTAGCAAATTCGAGTTCTTGTTCTCATGTTGAATTCCAAGTTCTTAATGTCTTTTGTTCAAATTTTAATTCATTTGATTGTTCAGATCAAGTCCAAATGAAGTCCCCTGCGTTCAATCAAGTTCATTTGCATGTTCAAATTGTTCGAGTCATGTTCTATGTCTCCTGCAGTCTGAATCTTGTTCAAGTTCAACGTCCACCACACTTAGCTCATTTGAATTTGAGTTTGATCCAATGTGTTAAATTTAGATTTGGATTCATGTAAGTTTGACTTAGGCTCAATTTCATGTTCGAATTAAGTCCCAAATTTTGCCCGAGTCCTTGAATTTTCGGTCCAAATTTCGGCAGCCTCCCAACGTCTCCCCTGTTTAGGGGAAAAATCAAGAGGCAGCCTTCCTCTCGACGCTACGTGAGCGCTTCAGGTAGGTGTCAAAAATGACATCACAGTTGCATATTTATTTAAAAAAAATCCCCGCCCGCTACGTGAGCGTTTAAGGGTTCTGAGCACATTTTGAAAAGAGCGCAAATTTCCCCCCTCTATACTACGTGAGCGTGGTACTTATCAAACATTTTTTTATCCCTCTCGCCGCAAGCATCGCATCAGTTTCCCTCCCTTCAATGCTTTGTGAGCGCGTAGGGGGTTTGTCGGCTTGTGGCTAGCATTGAAGAAGGATTTTGAATCGTCGCGAGCGCCACGTCGATTTCACTCCCTACAACACTACGTGAGCACGTAGGAGGTTTGTCGGGCCATTGCAGGCCACGTGAGAAGGGTTTTCATGTTAGAAGTTATACCTTTAAATGGATGGCGGCGACGGCGAGATGGCACAAAAATGAAACAACACATTTTTTTGTATTTTGTTTTCTTTTTCTTTTCTCTTTTCTTCTCTTTTTTTTTTTACTTTCTTTTCTCTTTTTTTCTAAATCTTCTTTTCTCTCATACACACACACATAATATATATATATATATATATATTAGTTTAGATATTAATAATTAATATTAATATAAGTCCTAACCTAATATGCCTGTGGAGAGGGGATCGAGCAAGGCTGCTCTAGCTTGCGGGCTTGGAGTTTGGCATGGCGAGGAGATCGGACAAAGGGAAAGAGGAGGGCTTTGGCTTTGGCGTCTGATGAGGACAAGAGCTCAAGATCCTCTTGTCGCTTGTTGGTAGAGTTCGGCTAGGTAAAAGAGAGCGGAGCTTCGGTTACGGCTTAGGCTCATGGAGGAGGCGACGGGATATGCGGTTCTTGGCTAGGTAAGAGAAGGTTCTCTCTCTCTCTCTCTCTCTCTCTCTCTCTCTCTCTCTCTCTCTCTCTCTCTCTGGACTGAAAGAAGCAAAGGGAGGAGGGAGGCTTTGCGTGGGAAGGAGCCGCGAGATGAAGCCGGGGGAACACTTCGTTTAGCGTTGTATTTAACGACTCTGGTGGAGGTGCAATCGAGGAGAGATCACCAGATTTCCACAGGAATCGTGGGAAGAGATGTGTTCGGCGTTGAAATGTCAAAGTACGTGGATTTGAGCGGGATTTTGTGCAGGATTCACAGGATTTCAGTCCGAGGTATTCAATTCTTCTTCTCAGATTTTGTTACTTATCCAGAGGTCAACACAGCAGCATTCAACCTTCGGGCTTCCTTGAACATCATCATGGACTCAATGCTATCTTGCCTAGGGCACGTGCTTTTTTGCACTTAATAACATATGCGCATGCTATTTCAAAAACGGCTTTATTAAAACTGAGGATAATGCTTTTCTAGTTGTAGAGAGGTGTTTTGATGTCTATTTATAATATAAAACTAGAGTAAGAAATAAATACTAGAGAGGTTATACCAATTACAATAATATATTATAGAATAATGATTAAATTTTTTATAATTATTAAGTTCCAATATGTTAACCCCTATGATAACGCTCTCTGTCTAGCTAAAGCATAGAAATTATAAAGATCCAATTTACTGCAAAGATTAAAAAAGCAAAGTGATCCTAGAGCTTGTAAAAAATTAATTAGCTAAAATTTAGTGGGCACATGATAATGATAGTTTTCTTGAATAGAACTGCATCTTGAATGAGGTAACATTAAATTTTATTATGTTTTGTTATTTCATAAAAAAATTGGGTTTCTAATAATATTTTTTTTTATTTCTCGCAAAAAAGATGCCTATTGGGTTTCTAATAATATAAATCGCTAGTTGGCTCATTTAAGAAGCATGGGTTTTTTTTTTTCCTTAAGAAAACATTTTCAAAATTGTTTAAAAGCATGGGTTGAGCAATGTAAAACCCAAATTCTTCAATGAGATTTTTTATCCACATTATGTGATAGGCAAAATGAGCATTACCCTATATTCAACTTTAGCACTTGTTTCTAATAATAATAATAAACTTTCTTACAATATTTTTCTCCACAATAACTAATATTCTGAAGTAGATATTTTATCTTGAAAGAATAATGAAGACAGCATGAGAGGAGGTTTTGATTTTTAAATGTCTGTTTTTTTTTTTTTTTTTTTTTGATAAACCAATCATTTTCCATATACTTTTAATATATCTTTAGATCCTTAAGAGAACATCATAGTGTTTTGCTTGCTTATAAATATGTTGACTTCTCATACGAGCAACAAAAAAAAAAAAAACTTAGGCAGCGATAATTCTATAGATAATCTTACAAAGATGATAATAATAGGTTAATGCTTGGCTTCTTAATAGGTTAATTCTAATACTTAAACTATTATTGATCTCTCAGTTTCCCCGGATGGTTATGCTATTCAAAGCTGCTTTGTTCATTTGTGGCTTAGCACGCTTGTTTCTAATAATAATAATATACTTTCTAAACATCTTTTTGTTCTGTAGCTCCCTGATTGTTTCTCATACAATTTCTCTTGATATTGCTTGGCTCTCCACATAAATAACGTTTCTCTGAATTCAATAGGCAATTCCCTAGATGTGACTTTCCACAATTGCACAGGCGGGTTTCACACGGGACCCTACTATTTGGTGTTATGGACCCTGATGAAATTTTTGTTTTTTAGACTGACCACTTTTGATATTAAATTTCTTGTTACCAATCTCCCATTTCTGCTTGATCATATCCATATCATGCTCTAAAAGTCTAGCACTTTCAACTAGTTCAGCAAAATCTTTAATGTGTATTGGAATTAGAGTTTATGTCAATGAATCTCTAAGCCATTTCAAGAATCTGTAACATTTCTCAGTAGGAGTATTGATAAGATGTGGAGTATATCTCGATAAGGAGGTAAATTCCACTTCATTTTGAATAACTGGTATAACTACTGGTGAAACATTAGGTGCTGCATGTCCTATTAGAGACTGCATCATTTCCATAATATACATCATCATGTTATCATTTGCATTTGCTTCATAGTCCCTGATATCATACCAGTAGGATTAGGTACCAATGGCAGATTATTTGTTTTGAGTGTATTGCCTCATATAGTATAATATTTTCAAGACCCTCTATTCATTGATGTTGAACTGATTGGTTATTAGTCCACTCAAGTACTCTTTCAGCTATTGTATTTGTAATATATTACCTCATAAAATAATCCTTTATATAATCATGTACACATATAAACATGTTACTCTGTTATGCTAAATGCAGGCAAGATCATGAGATAAACTTATTACTAACTTAAGGACACTAGTCCCACCTAAGCTCTCTAATTCTCATATCAAATAAATTTTCTTTCTTAAAACTATTATATTCATTTGAGCTTCCATAATTAAATTCTTATAATCTTAATTCTTACTCTAATACCACTTTTTTCACACCCCACATTACACCCCACGACACCCCTAGGAATAACATAAGGAACAATAGAGAAAATATAGAATTCTTTAATATTTAAAATATTATTTATAAACATATTCAAACAATAGTTCACCACATTCCTCTATAAAATGGAAGCATCCCAAAATGTCTCATTTAGATCATGCATATATAATTAGAAAGCTACTAAGAATCCCAAAACATTATAATAATAAGTTGCCTACATATCTCTCCTACAGATCACTTACCTAGCTATATAACAAAATATAAAGTTTTATATTAATCTGATGTTATTCTACTTTCACTCTTTCGGTGCCCCTTCTTGCAAAAATAACCAAAAAAATAAATCAGGTGAGCTATGAAGCTTGGAAAGATATGTAATCTAATAAACAATTCGATGAATAATATAGTGAATAATATGATAAGATTCATAACTGAACTAAACTCATGAAGTAATTCGTAAAATAATTGAATATATATACATATTGAAATTAGTAAACAATAAGTATATTACAGTACAATATGTAGACATATCATATCTTTGAATGATTGTAACATCAAACTTTGCATTTAGATATGTAAGCATCTTGCATTTTTTTAAATTGCAAATAATATCATAATTAGTTTGTTCAGGTTCTAACCATATATCTAACATCAAGTTGGCTTTTATTGTTTCATGATAATGTTCAATGGAGCCTAGATAAAACCTAGTATTATCGTCATTGAATTACATTTAGATCCTAATGCCTCCATTGAGATCTCTTTTGCCCACCTGCATTGGTACTATAACGTTTCATTGCTAACCCTCAACTAATATGATATTCATTAAGCTTCAAATTTTTGTACTCATATTTTATTAGGAATTTTATGTTTCATGACATAATATAAAAACATTTATATAATACTTGTATAAGCATAATGAGAAAGTAGTAAATAGCTAGTCCTTTTTTTGCCAAGAATATTACCAAGTAGAAAAATATTTATGTAATCATATAATATCTCAATTTAAGTTTGAACTATAAAAAATTATAAATTGTCGTTCATACTTGAATATTTGTCTTTAAAGTCACTCAACTAAATTGGAGTTTAAGTATTAATTACTATTAGTACTTACTACCATAAGATACTATTTAATATATTATAAATTATAAACTTATATATACAAACTTAATAATTGACAACTGAGTGGAATTGAAATATGAATTAGTGTCTTAGTGTTGTGCTAGTGTTTAATTATACCCACATTAACTTAAATATTAGTATTTACTTAATAGTAGTTTAACTTAATGTAATTTGTGCTAGGGTTTAATTACTGATTAAATGTAAGTAAATGTTAACAATAATTAACATTAATTTATTAATTAATAGAAAGTAATTTATTAATTAAATATAATTAACGGTTAATAGTAATTAAAAGGAATTATAAAGTAAACTTTGATAAAAAATAAACTTGTTGGGAATTTTAATAAAAGTTAATCTTTCAGGCATACTTTTAATTAAGAAAAAATGTTTTTTATCTAAAACTTTTGTGTATTTTATCTACTTAGAGGAGGCATACCCAAGCTGACCGAAGGATACTTGTTGGCAGCTATAGGTTGCATCGTCCAATTTTTGTTTTAGACATATTTGAGTCAATATTATCTAACAAAGTCCTTTTTGACAACGGAACCATCGACTAGTGGACTCATGTCATATCCTTACTAGTGAGAGGTGGTTTGATAGTGAATCTTAGCAATACATCTATCATGACATTCGCTCTTTCTGAGTTGAGGTTAATCTTAAATTTATTACTCTGGACAAACAATTATGGAAGGCAGATGAATTTTAACCAGCACAACATTCTCAGACTTAGATTTAGGAGTTTTGATATGATAATCGAAGCATATGTGGGTTCACCATTTTTAAGACTTATCCTTTCATGCAATTTTGAACATTGTTGGATTTTACATTTGCATTACCTTTAGTACATGTATATGAGATTTACATATAACATATGATGCAATAATTACATATGCACGTTTGTTTAGGCGAATTTGGTGAGATTGATACTACATCAGAATGCATGCACGTTTTAAACATATCCATATTATCCATATTTTACCACTTCTGTAGCCTTGGACCTTTTTCCACGAATTTCTAAGCATTTTGTATTAAAGTTATATCTTTACTTTGTAGAATTCATGTTAGTATAGATTATGTGAATTCTTTTTTTTTTTTTTTTTTTGCTTTCATATTTTCCAAATTTAAGAATTTTAAGACTTTCGGGGTATCGCCTTTTATCTACCAATACAAATGGGGTTGCGCATTCAGTAGCGTGGAAGACAATTTTACGAAAATATGAAAATTCTTGTTTAAATTTCAAGACATATAATAGGATTTGAATGTCATATTTCAAAATTCATACAAGTGACAATCATGCGAATTTGACTTTTTCATTTTGATATTTTGCATTTTTTGATGAATTTTTTCCTTCACCCTTTGTTCGCTTTCACGAAAATATTGCGGATCCAATGGCTATTAATAGTGTTTTGAACAAACATTTGGAGTAGGTATGAGTATAAGAGGGTATCTACACGGGTACGTCATGTTTTAAATCTGTCATACACTTAAGCATTAAATTCTCATTCATTTTGTGGACCCTATAAGGCCTATTCCTCCTCTATAATTTTGAGGGATAGGGGATTCATTTCACTTGCAAGGCTTGGGTTTTATTGAGAGCTTTGAGTCTCTTGAGTGTTATGTGATAGATCCCTTAAATGTTTTTGGAGGGTATGCTAATGTTTTGGGTAAATTTACCAATTATGTTCCCTGTATTTTAAGTTCTATTCCCTGTTGCTTTCATTATAACTCTTGTGATTGCTTACATTTAATTTTTAAGCATTTTATTTTATATTGTAATTTGCTTAAATCATTTAGGTTTATAAGTTTTGGGCTCCCTGTTTTAATTGAATTATGTTCCCTGCAAAAAATTTTTTAAGTCCCAAATTTTACTTAAGAATTTGACAGCCTCTCAGCGTCAATTGTCATATCCTACCACCCGGAAGGGCATGATCGGATACATGCATGGCAAAATTGTGTTAGCTAAAAACACTCACGTCACACTCACCATTGTCGAAATTCAACACACTATGCCCAAATGGACGACAACTGCCTCATCTCACAGTGACGAGTATGTCACTTATGAGTCTACCCTTTGCACCAGAAACATCACTAACAAGCTTCTTCCCACCACGACCAAAAGGTATGGCATGGGAGTACTCACTACAATAAATGCATGGCAAGCAAGATCCACTCACAATGTTGTGAATTCCATCGACGGGGCTCTTCCTTGATGTGCCCGAAAGGGTGTGCCTTGTAGTTCTCTCACTGCGTCGATCGTATCATTAAGAGTTTTAGAGATTTTAAGGCTTAGCATTATTATACCTGTATCCGTAGAACTAGCGAGCCAACGATAAAGTGATTAAATTTGTAAGAAGGCGAATATGTTGTTATGCGCGCGCGCGCAAACATACACACAGATATATATATATATATATATATTATGAAATTAGCTTGTTGAATTTTTTTTTCTTTAACATGCTTCTTTAAGAGAGAGAGAGAGGTGTTTTTAGCTCTCTTTCTATAGAGAGAAAATGAGAAAGAGAGTTTCAATTTATTTATTTATTTTTTTAAAGAGATTTGGAGGTGATTTGAATGATGTTTATAGAGATTTAGAGGGGATGATTGTAGGAATTTTAGTACATAGAGAATAATGAAGAGATAGATTTGATCAAAACCTTTTCAGTTGAATCAAAATCAACATACTATTTTATCAGAAATTGATAATGAGTTTCGCATATATATATATATATATATATATATATATATATATATATATATATAAACCATGATAAACATTAGTAGACGTAATTTTAGTGAGGTTTTAGTTTTAATTAGCCTGAATTCCATAAGTAAGAATAACTCTAACATGCTATGTTTGACGTGGTTGATTAAAACTAATAATAATGATAAACCCATTCTCAACATATTGAATACACAATATTTATTTCATCAAATGGAAAACCAAACTTCATTTTTGTGCTTAATTTCATAAAAATGATTGTAGATTTATTAAAGGTCTAATATAAAGCAAATGGTGGCTGTTTGGTCGGCACAGGTGGTGGATGGGAGCTCGGACGGAGTTTGACCTATGTATAGAGATGAATGACATAGGGAGCTGGAGGGAGATCGGATCACACGACTTTCGCTGGTCGCTCGGCAGAAGCTGAGGTGGAGTTGAGGTTATCAAGGGGTCGATTTGACTAGTGTCTACTTAAGAGATCCCATTCTCACTACAGAGAGAGAGTATTTGTGTGTGAGAGAGAGAACCCATTCTCACTAGGATTTCTTCATTCGTGGCGTCGAGTTTTACCTTGTTTTGTGCACACATGAAGAATATCTACCAATTTTCTCGTACCAGCACCCGAACAATATGGGTTTTGTTACCTATGTTTTGGGAAGTTTCAGATGCACTTGTGTAGTTTGTTTTGCCAACAGAGTCATTCAGGCAACCTGGTATATCATCGCACACTTAATTTGAGATTTTAGTAAGCTTTCACTTGACCTCCTTACGGGCGGTCTCATTTGGCTAATTTTTACGTACTGATCATGAGGACGTGTTCCATTTCGTGATTGGAGGTATTTTGAGTGGTTTCGAGTGTCATTGATGGATGTTGTATCAATTTATGCAATCTCTTCGATTGATCGTTGACCTCATTAGATGTGATCGTATTGATCATTGACACTCGAAAGAGTTAGGGACCATTTTGATCCCTCAAAAAGGTTTCAAGGACCATTTTGGTCATTTTCCCTTGCAAAAAATATGATTGACTTTATTGATCTTTGCATCCAAAATGAAAATAGAGATTTTTGTGTTTATCTCATATCAGTAAAACCTTTGTTATTGAGATTTTAGAGAAAATGAAGTGTAAAAATTTGTGGATCTAATGATATACCAATAAAGGTGTGAAAATATTTAGGAGATTGAAAGAATTTTTTCACTTATTAAATATTTTTATATTATTTTGAAGCTTAAAAAGATTCCCCATATGTGTGGGAGGGTGTTGGTTCCAATTTTTTAGAAAAAAGGGGATGCACAAGACTAAGTGATTTATGGAGGAATTAATTTGGTGTGTCATACATTAATGCTATGGGAGAGAGTTATTGGGCTTAGATTATGACATGATTTTGATGTTTCTCAAAATCAATTTGGATTCATGTCATGTAGGTCTACTATAGAACCTATACATTTATTTAGAGGTTTGATGGAGAAGTATAGAGAGACGAGGATCTACATATAATATTTATTTATTTAGAGAAAGCATATGATAAAGTTCCAAGAGAAGTGCTTTGGAAAGTTATAGGAAAGAAAAGAGTTAATAATGCTTATATTCAAGTCATTAAAGATATGTATGCAAGAGTTGTTACTTGTATTCAAATACAAGTTGGTTTGATCAAATATTTTCCTATTATAATCAGATCATAGCAAGGATCAGTTTTAAGCCAGTATCTTTTTTGCTTTAGTTATAGATGTTCATACTAGAAATTTGCAAGAGGCCGTAATCTGGTATATACTCTTTGTATATGATATTCTTATTGTTGGTAAGACTATAGAGGGAGTTGAAGGAAAAGTTTTAAGAAAACTTTAATTATGGAGGTGAACTTTACAGTATAAAGTTTTCGTTTGAGTAGATCTAAAACTGAATACATAGTGTTTGTTTTTTATAGTAATTCATCAAGTGGGGGGATTGTGACTTCGGGCAATCAACTCATTAAATTTAGTGAATATTTTAGATATATCGTGTATATTGTTCGAAATGATGTTGAAATATATGGGGATATTATTAGTAGAATTCAAGTTGATGGTTGAAGTAGAGGAATTCATTGGGCCTATTGTGTTATAGAAAAATATCCCTCAAACTTAAGGGAAAATTCTATAAGATGATGATGAGATATCCAAAGCTTTATGAGAGAATGCTGGCCATTAAAAAAGAAGCAAAAATGAAGTTACGTATCACAGAGATGAAGATGCTCAGGTGGATGAGTGGCATTATTCTTACAGACAGAATGCAAAGCGAATATATATGTGAAAAGGTTGGAATAGCTCTAGTAGAAGATTTGATTAGATAGAGAGTTTCCTTAGATGGTTTGGTCACAATATACGTTAGCCTTTTGATGACCCAATTAAGAGAGTAGATGTATTAGATTAGTTTATTTAAAGAAAGAAATAGACCTAAAAAGACTTTGTTAGAAATTATTAGACCTTTTTTTATTAGATTTACATTAGAATTTGACTCATAGCATGGCACAATAAGAAAGGAATTCATGTAGCCAACCTCACGTATTAGGATAAAGGCTTATTTTTATTGTTGTTAATGTTATGCATTTTATTTCCGTACTAATCCTTGAAGTTGTTAAATCTTTAGAGCATACTTCATTAATGTGCAATTTTTAATTTTATTTTTGGATTGTATTGCTGCATTTGGCTATAGTAATGGCTTTATTTGAGTTTGCTAGGGAATCATAGTTCATGAAAATTCACAGTTCTTACTGACATTTTTATACTGCAGGTAGGGTTGAAGGGAGAATTTGTGAAGATATTTGCTCCAGAAGAAACAGAAAAGGTTGACTGGACTATTTTGCAGCCTGATAAGATGAAAACACCCTTTACATGGTACAAGGTAAGCTGCAGATTGGATGTATCTATCCGGAGAATGCTGTATGGAATTAATATTCTTATTGAAATTAGAGTTGGCAATACTTTTTGATACATTTATGTGTTTTATATTAAAGTAAAGAAATAAAATATAGTTAACATGTGTGCCTTTTCAATGTTGTAAACAAAACAAAAATAGAAAGAACTTTATTCATTTGGGCACTTAAATGTCTGTTCATTTGCCTAGTTATTCTTGATTTGACTAATATTAATATTACTTCAGCTTAACTCTTAAAAAATTAGTTGGCTTCTCCTGCAGTCCACCACTGATACTTTCTACTGTATGCAGACTTACTTTGATATACCAGAAGGAAAATTTACAATTGCTCTCGATCTAGGCAGCATGGGGAAGGGCCATGCTTGGGTAAATGGCCACGGACTTGGACGATACTGGTCACTAGTTGCACCAAAATATGGATGCCCCGGAACTTGCAACTATCGTGGTGCTTACAATGAAAACAAATGCTTGACCAACTGTGGGAAACCAACGCAAACTTTGTAAGCATACTGTCATTCTTGAATTAAACATGTCTACTATTTAGGTGTAAGTGCTTCTCATTATGTTCATAATTCACTTATTTTATTCGTACTAGTTCTTGATATCAGCTACCATATTTTGCAGTTGTGAATTCAAAGCTAAGTACATCTATGGGATCCTAAATGATGAGTGATTGGTGGTTTTTTTCGTCAGATATCACATTCCAAGAGCGTGGTTACAAGCTTCCAACAACTTGCTCGTCATATTTGAGGAAACAGGCGGGGATCCGCTAGAGATAAAATTAAAGAAACATGCGACTGTAACAATCTGTTCACAAGTTTCAGAGACTCACTATCCGCCCCTTTCTTCCTGGCATAATCCGGAGCGTTTTACTGGAAATATCTCGTTTGATAAATCTCAACCCGAAATGCACTTGCACTGTGATGATGGCTACGCTATCTCTTCCATAACATTTGCTAGTTTTGGAACCCCTCATGGCAGCTGCCAACATTTCTCCAAGGGAAAATGCCATGCACAAAACTCATCATTTGTCATATCCGAGGTTTGTGTACTGCTGCAATGAATATTCCTTGACAGCTATTTATCATGTAATCATTTATTTAATTTACTTGCTTAATCTTCCAGGTCTGTTTGGGAAGAAACAGCTGCTATGTCACAGTTTCAGTACAAACATTCAGCCCTGACCCATGTAGAGGCACTGTCAAGACGTTAGCAGTGCAAGCAGAGTGCTCTCCACCTTCAGATTATAGCTTGCGCTCGTCGTTCTGAGACCTCTATGTAGGATATATGATATTTGAACAAGACTTTTATTTGTGGCTATATCATGCTGCAGCAGGGGGAATAAAGAATGCCGCTTTATGGTGCACAATATGGTTGGCTCTTCGATTTGTTGTGCGCACTGTACAATTTGTGTCAACTAACACGGCACAGAATTTAACTGCATTCATATTTTAATCAGCTAGATTTGTGTCTCATGTGTTATGTTATTTTGAATGTTAATCAAACTTGTAAATTAAACAGATCATTAATTGTTTGCTATGAGCATAACTATTGAATCTAAATGTGCCCGTAAATGACACATGGCTTTCTTGGTAGGCAATTCACAAACACTAGAACCTAATAATTTCAGATGAGTATAGAATAGGAAAAGGAAGAAAAATATTAAGAGGGTTTATGGAAAGACTAAGGTTTCGTTTGGGACGGCTTTCTTCCTGCTTCTTAAAGAAGCTTTTTAGTACAAAATTTAAAATTTTTGTACTAGAAAGTCGCTTTAAGAAACAGGAAGACAGTCGTCCCAAACGAAGCCTAAGATAATAAGAAAACTGCTCATGTAGATTAATAACACTCCAAATGATGTGTTTCTCACCTCTTCTTTATAGAAATATGAGCCGCAGATAAGGCTTCGCATATATAAGTGCTTTATTAATATAACCCATTGCAGGTTGTACGTAACTTGCACTGTAGTTTGATAGGTTGCTAGGTTTCCCCGTCTTCAGCTTAGCCTTATGTCTCATGACAACTTCCTTGAGCAATTCTATGAGAGGGACTAAGTGAGGCGAGCATCTTTAGTGAACTAGTAAATTGACAATCTGAAATAACTTAGCTTGTCAATGGGTGTATACCTACAATTCACCGACTAGTAAGCCTCGAAGTCGAGTTACTAGAGGTTGTGGTAATCACAAGTTGAGAACATATTGAGTTTAGAAAATTGGACCATTGACTTTTTAGATCTTTCTCATTATGGATGAGTTCAGATGTTGATTGTGGCTTGTCAGTTTGGGTGAGGGTGAGTAGCCTTAGGGGCCTAACCTGCACCAAGTATATATAACTTGGATGGATTTGTGGGAGCTCCTTGCAACTCTTGTTGGAGATGACTTTGGACCTCAGTGAGTTTCTTAAATTGGCGAATTATCGAGGAGGCAAGGTAACTATCTTGGTTGAATTATAATCACTAATACCCTATATAGATATGTATGAGTTTGCATTAGTTTTTTTTTTCTCTTTGAAGGGCAAGTTGCAAAAATGATAATTAAATTAATAATGAGCTTTTATTATTACAATCAAATAGAACAAAGAAAAGTAAATATGAGTTATTGACTTACTATTGTTTTAGTCTCGGGTATAATGCTAATTTATCATGATGATTGTGATGACATGATATTCAATTCACCATCAATAAATTCTATCTTGAGAGTTTAGAGATATCTAATTTTGAGCATCTTATGAACTTGTGACTTATTTGAAAGAGTAGAGATGGATCCTATCAAGTTAGTGATGTCTAGCTTTAAGCAAGTGAGGTGTGCTACCCTTTAGTACTTGCCTAGCTATGTGAGGGAGTTGAGGTGAGTTCTACAATGATCTTTAGGGAGACATAGGTGGCTGCCCTTACTTTCTTGAAAGTGATGAAAGTGGAGCTGGCGTGGCATCATGGATTGCCGCATTGGTAAATGTGATATAGTCCACCAAAAGAGGTGGCTCCTTAAGTGTTGACCCTTATAAGTCAAAGGAGAGTCTCTTTTCTCAAGTTTTGGTGGCACCCCATTGCCATCTATGTTGGCCAGATGACCTCTAATTAGGCTTCCAATAGAGATAATTTCTTGTCGAGGAGGTTAACTCCACTATAGTTGTTGATGCTCCTGTGATGGTCAAGCCTTCAAAGTTGTAGAAGAAGGAAAATAGAAAAACTACTTGGAACATTTGGAGAGAATTTGTCTGGTGGTTGAATATCATCATGATACAGTGAATCTCGAGTATGCATCTCTTCAAGAAATTTGTAGGAGCATTCACTAAGTGAATTTGAGCCATTAGCATTAACGTAGTGGGCACTTGACTTCTTCATAGATTGTTAGCCTTTTTGTTGGGCATTTTTATTTTGAATAAATGATTTTCCATTAATGCTCATTCTTTATTGACCATATGAGCATCCCCTTTGGCAATGAGTACTCCTATTGTGCCATAAACAAAAAATGTTAAATCAATGGTGAAGATTGTGGAGGATGTTTAAATTCTCTGTCAAATCATCATACGATGATAGTCATAACTATCTCTCTCTCTCTCTCTCTCTCTCTCTCTCTCTCTCTCTCTCTCTCTCTCTCTCTCTCTCTCTCTCTCTCTCTCTCATAGCTCCTTAGGTGATGCTATTTTAGTGAATGTGTTGCTTGCTTTGCAGATGTTAGTTATACTATTCAATATATCAGATAAAGTGCTCAATGTCCATGTTGACTGTTTAAAATATATATACCAAAAAAAAAATTCAAAACAACCGACATACCTCCGAGCCGGCCCCATCTCGCCAAAACGACGCACCTCTTCGGAGGCACCGACAATACAAAGTGTTAAAAAGGAACGAATCGCGAAAAAAAAAAAACTGACGCTCGCTCATTCGGTTCCCTCGTCGCTGTTCGACTTTGTTGCTTCGCACAAGCGTCTAGGGTTCGTCGTTCATCTTCTCCTTCCGTCGTTGTTGTTCGACTTCGTTCCTTTGCAAGAGGAACAGAGGTTGCACGCGACGCTCCTCCGGCTTCCTCCTTGCTGTGCGACTTTGGCTCCTTCATTGCAGTTCGACTTCGCTCGCCGGTCTGACCCCAAGCTGCCGACCCGCCGCCGACTTCACTCGCTCCGACGCCGATCCCAGCCTCCCATGCGTGATCCCGCTGCCCCAGCCCTAGTCCGATCGGCCTCTACCCGATCCACCTCTCCCTCTCTGTGTATATATATATATATTCCTCTCCCTCTCTATATATTTATATATATATATATATATATATATATATATATATATATATATATATATATATATATATATATATATGTCATATATATATATATATATATATATATATAATATTATATAAAAAATGAAAAGAAATAAAAAAATTTAAACGAATGTCGAAGACCCCGGCCGTCGATCTTAGATCCGACCGGGATGGTTGTAAATTGAAGACCTCATGTCGTCGATCTTAGATCCGGCCAAGATGGTTTTAAAATACAAGACTTCGTACCGTCGATTTCAAATCCGGTCGGGAAGAATTCAAATTGAAGACCTCATGTCGTCGATCTTAGATCCGACCGAGATGGTTTTAAATTCAAGGCCTCGTGTCGTCGACCTTAGGTCCGACCGGGAAGAAAATATCGGCAAATGCCGTCCCGATTTCTCCCTCGGTGGGGAGGTGATGCCGGAAGGCTGCCAAAATTTTCTTGAAAATTTGGGACTTAGCGAATTTTGAAAAAAAAGCACGGATCTCTAAGAAAAATTTTAAAATTGGGGAGCAATCAAATTTTGAATGTTAATTAATCAATTTATTAATACAAATTTTATTAATTGACTAATATTAATTAATAAAAATTAATTAAAATTAATTGATTTATTAATTGTATAAAATACAAAAGTTATTTAAAATATAAAAAATTATTTGAGAGCAATTTAAATTCAGGAGCATTTTAATTGACTAATTAGAGCAAGTAATAAATAAAAAAAAAATGCTTTGAATAAAATGGAGAAAGGAGGAGGGGGAGAGATCCACTAATCAACATATGTTGCTCTCTAAAATCTTGTTCAAGTTGCTCTCCAAAAATTTTAAACTCCCCAAATCCCTTATACAAACTCGCTCATCCTCTCCAAACAACTCTACCCACTCAAAATTGAACTTCTTGCAAGCTCTTCAAAGCTCCCCTATACGAGCTCCTACAATTACTTGTGAACTATCCCCTGAACTGCTGCAAGCATTACTTACCTGCAAACAAGCAATCAAAAATCAGTGCATCATAAATAAAATAAATCAATGAGGGAAAGTGGTAAGTCCAACTACTGCAAGTAAAAACATAGTACTGGAAAGCAAGAAAAAGCTAAGTATGAAAAAAGCTAGTGGTGTAACAGTGCTGAAAAGACGGGTAAAAAAAATGAACTACTGTAGTAAGAAAAAAAAACTACTAGCGCAAAGCAACTAAAGCATCAAACAAGTGTCAAACCCCTCAAAACGAAACATCGGTGACAAATCAACAAACACACAATCAAATTCAAACAAAATTTTGAGCAGCCTTGTTTATAAGGACTTGGTTGTAAGACCCGCTACCCGGCAACTTTCGTAGGAAAGCCATAAGCCCGACCTTAGGGGAAAGTTTTAGGTGGAAATTGACTTAAACCCTAAACTCAATTAAAACCCCCGGCCACTTCTAATAGAAGTCGTAAGTCCGACATCTGACAGAAGTGTTTAGGTGATAATACACCTAGACCCCTCACTTGGGCATCCTAGTCTATAGGATTAGGTTGTAAGACCCGCTTTCGGGCAACTTCTTACTGAAGTCGTAAGCCCCACATTTTAGGAAATTTGCTAAATAAATAGTAATGATCCTAAACCCTAAACAATCAAAATTTAAACCTTTGGGCATCTTAGTCTAAACGATTAAGTTGTAAGACCCTCTTTTCAGGCTACTTCCTAAGGGAAGCCATAAGTCCTACCCAAATAATTAAAATTCTCGGGCATCCTAGTCTATATGGCTTGGTTGTAAGACCCACAACTCGGACCGCTTAGCTTACAGGGCTAGGTCGTAAGACCCACCATTAGGCAACTTCTAAGGAAGCCATAAGACCTATCCAACCAAAATTCTCTGGGCAACTCCTAATTGGAGCCGTAAGCCCCAAACTAAACAAACTATCTGGGCAACTTATAAATAGAGCAGTAAGCCCCATTCTAAATAAAAATCTTGGGCTACTTTCTACAAAAGTCGTAAGTCCCAAAACAAATTTAAATCCGCGGGCAACTCCTAATTGGAGCCGTAAGCCCCAAACTAAATAAATTAACGGGCAACTCCTAATTGGAGCCGTAAGCCCCAAACTAAACAAACTATCTGGGCAACTCATAAATAGAGCAGTAATCCCCATTCTAAATAAAAATCTTGGGCTACTTTCTACGAAAGTCGTAAGTCCAAAAATAAATTTAAATCCCCGGGCAACTCCTAATTGGAGCCGTAAGCCTCAAACTAAATAAATTAATGGGCAACTCCTAATTGGAGCCGTAAGCCCCAAACTAAACAAACTATCTGGACAACTCATAAACAGAGCAGTAAGCCCCATTCTAAATAAAAATCTTGGGCTACTTTCTACGAAAGTCGTAAGTCCCAAAACAAATTTAAATCCCCGGGCAACTCCTAATTGGAGCCGTAAGTCCCAAACTAAATAAATTAAAGGGCAACTCCTAATTGGAGCCGTAAGCCCCAAACTAAATAAATTAACGGGCAAATCCTAATTGGAGCCGTAAGCCCCAAACTAAACAAACTATCTAGGCAACTCCTAATTGGAGTCGTAAGCCCCAACCCAAACTAAACTAAATTAAAATCCACACCTAACCACTTCAGTCTATTCGGGATCCCTGAGAGGAGGCAACCCATGGCTGCTAATCAGATTCTCTGGACACTACGATCAATGATTATTAGTGTTGGTAGACTGAAATCTATGGTATACCCGGGACGACGGAACCATGGGATCTTGATCGGGTTTACCTCCATTTCCCCCAATTGAGACTAAATTTATCTAAAATTTATTCATCCTTAATCGAGAGTTCTCTCTTACATAGTAAGAGGGGTAATTAACTATGAGTGCTTGCACTTATAGGAAGTAAGAACCCCAGATCTATAAACCCTGACACTATCCTCAGGGGAAATCTGGTTAATTTTAATCTGACTTAAGAGAAATGGAATCCAAAGGTTGCAAAGCAGGATTCGTGCACTCGTGCCATTTTTCTTAAGCCAACAGTCCAAGGCATCCTTGGTGAGATGGTGGCTCACAAAGGACTTTTAGAGGAGACTTCAATTCTAAGGTAAGGAGGGAGATGGAGGCTCTTGAACCTAAGATGGAGGCGAATCACAACTTTTTAAGACGAGCTCCTTTATTATTAGTGATCAACTTCTCTCTCTCTCTCTCTCTCTCTCTCTCTCTCTCTCTCTCTCTCTCTCCCTCCCTCCCTCTAACTCCCTTAGCTCCTTAGGTGATGCTATTTTAGTGAAGGTGCTACTTGCTTTGTAGATGTTAGTTGAACTATTCAACTTATAAGATAAAGTTCTTTAAGAGTTGGCTAGCCATGGTGATTTCAAGTAATGATGAGGTTAGTTGCAAGTGATGATTGAGGTTCGTCGAAACTCATGTTAGTCTTACTTCTATGACTACCTTCCTATCTCTACTTTTGAGGTGTGAGATCTATAATTGTGAAATTGTCCTTTGTCTTCCACTTTCCAAGCAATTGTGAATAACTTTATTAGTTGATCTTCACAAATGTACTTTGTCTTTGTTAAATGTTTATTACTTGTGGTCCTCATGAGTGACCCCAAGTTATGCCAACATGGTGTATATGGGTTATTGTTATGCAAATACAAATTTACGAGTTTTGTATTCTTGATGAGGATGGTCACTTTCTTTCTACTATGATGAGCTATGTCTACTATACGACCTCTTCAAGCTAAGGTTACAGTTCCCCTTCTATAAGGATTTGTAGATATTTTGAACTTTTATGGCCTTATCCCTTTTGAGATTTTGCCCAACTTACTAGAAAGTGTTGATGGATACGAAACCAAGCATGCTAGTGATCAAGGTTAGAGATTGGAAGGCAAAGTTCTTGTTCATGCATTCCATAGTTAGATGTTTGTAATGATTTCCCTATGTCATATAAGTTCCTTATAGGAATGTCTTTGATTTCCATATCCATAATGACTTCTATGGTAAGGACTACATTCACTACATAATTATATAAGATTTTTAAGTTGTCCTCCGCCTTGATGTGTGTTATGTCTATGTACAATGAGTATGTTTAGTTGGTCCAACTTACCTGAATCTTCCGTGCTAGTCCTTAGGTGGTGAAAAAATAGAGGATGAAGGGTTGGTAATGAGATAGAAAGAGGCATAGTAGGCACCTCCCAAGAAAATGAGGAGGGATGTCTGGGTTTCAAAAAATCATGCCCAGCCTCTCCTCTTTTTCGGAGGAGTTTTAATGGATTAAGTTCCAAGATAAATTTTCAGAAGGCATATTGGGTTTTCTAGATAAGACACTATCTAGAGATTTCACTCTCATTTTGCGAGGACTTTATATCTGAGTTTTGGTTTCCTATAGGTGCAAGCCTCTATAGTTAATTACCACTCCTGATAACGAGAGAGAACTTTCGATCAAGGCTAGTCATCAAATGAATATATCGTAACCATAGGTACGTAATATTAGACATATAGTAGTAGCAATGGTTTAAGATTGGGAATTTGATATTTAAAATTAAAAATTTTACCATTTTCTACTTAAAATGGTTGGTGGGGTGGATGAACGATGGACCAAATCAAGATCCCATGGTTCTGTCATCCTTAGATATTACGGTCCCTGATCTACTTAGTAAGAGGAGGTAATCAACCCAACCTAACAGAAGGATCCTTGTTAGTAGCTGTGAGTTGTGTCATCTAAGGGTACCATGTAGACCTGGGGTGGATATTAGTCTAAGGAGAAAAATTTGAATCCACCTTAGTTCATATAGGGCTTTGTGCCCCATCGATCATATCATATTAATTCATATCTCAAAAATTGAGTGCATTAGGGAGCTTACATTATGACCATAATCTAGTAGTGCCATTTGGTGCCAAACCACCGAGTTCAGAGGCCCTTGGTTATAACCGTTTATTTGTGTTGTCATTTAGCAGCAAAACTGCTGGTTAGAGGACACATGCCACGTCTTTGGTGCCAAGAGACTACTTGAGAATAAATTCTAGTAATATTCACGACTAGATATTAACTATTTGTGAGCTAAAGTGATATTTAGATTTGTTTTCATCGGTAAACTATCACGAGGGGTGGATGGATTTTTCTTTAAGCATTTGATGGTTCAATTTTAATTTTAAATATTTTAATTTTAGAATTTTTAGAGTTTTGTATCTTCTCGGGCATTTGATGGTATTTTGAATATTTTAAATTAACCCCTCTAGTTTAGATATATGTTTAACACAGCCATCATCGAGGTATTTACGGACAATTATATTTTATTGTTTGAACCAAGTTGACTCTGTTTGCTTTGAAGCAGAGAATTGGGTTCATTATCGGCTATATATTTTTATTAGTGATTTTTTTTTTGTTATGGACCTTGAAAGCCTAATATGAACTATATAATCAAATAACTCGGTCGACGCCATGACTATATACTTGTTCATTAGTTTAAGTCATGCTAACTCTCATTCTATCAAGGGGGAGGATTTGACTTGAACTTATATTTTTTACTTGACCCACGCAGTATCTTGATGTCATGTGTTACCCATAACGCACTCATCGGGTCTTGCACTGGTATTTAAGGAGTATTTTTAATTATTATATAATGTACCTTATCGACTCTATTTAATTACTAATAGAGGATAGGGTTCATAGTAGGCTTTATGTCTTTATTTAATGAATTTTCGTTCTTATAGACGTTAAAGGCCTAAAATAAATATATTGGTTAACGTCGTGACCATATTTTTGTTTCATGGTTTGTGCCATGCTAACTCCTATCTCTTCGCATAAAAGTGGGCTCGAACTTAAGTTCATTTCTAGACATGCGTAGCATCCTCAGACATCAAATGTGTACCCATAACATGCTCGTCAGGGCTCATGCGGGTGAACGATTAAATATTCATCTCTTTGGGTTATATTCAAGTACTTACATGCACACTTATGTTTTCATTCGTGTATTGATGTGCTTACATGTGCGCTTTTGTATTTGTGTTTATATGTGTTGTAATACACATGTGGGGGTATTTTAAAATGTTAGATGTTGATCACCTATGTTGGCAATTGTCATTTAAATATGTGTAATGCTCTACTTGAGACCTCGTACATGCCTTTTATTCGCTTGTAAGAATGTTACAAATTCGGTGGAGTAGTGATCCAACTTGTGGAACTTTATCTATTACAAATTGGTAATTGTAGTTTGGCATATTCATCATCTGCATGTCACTATCTTCTTTAATGTTTAGCCTGCGGGGATATGCTTTAGCTTGCATATGAGCCGTGCGATGCATCAGGGATCTCATATTTATCACTTACAAGTAAGATGATTTATTTGATGTGATAACCATGTGTCACAAATCTTCTACTTCAGTTTACCAATGACTTGCAATTTTACTACTGATTCTCTGCTTTTTCTTATAGGTGAATCGTAGCGTATGATCTAGATCATTTGTGACTTCTTTCATACAAGCTATTATACACTATAATCTTTATTGAATAAATCTGTAGGTTGTTAGTGGATATCTAGCAGCCACTCGCTATTACATGCAAGCATATTGCATTCAACATATATCTTTCTTGTCGATGGGTTGTAGTGCTATACTACGGGCTATTTGCCGTTTCTTGCAATAAACTATCATACACTTCAAGCTTTGTTAACATCATATATAGACAGGAAAGAAATAGGCATTTATGATTCATCCGATGTTGCAAACAATCTAACTATTTTTGCTGGCAAATGTTGCTTCAAATCATTTGTTGCTTCAGATAAGCTTCCTCTAGTAGCTCGTAGGAGTTTGTATTTGTTGCATGTTATCCGCCTTTGCATACTAGGGATTAGAGTAATTATTTAACACTGAATTCTTCTTGACTGCAAGGATGCCCATATCATTTATTGCATGTGTTTTTGTCATAACTCGCAGGTGGATAACTTTATATATGATGAGCCCTTTACAGTGGCTTGTATTCACTACACTTTATCAACCATTGCTTACAAAGGACCAGTGTACTTAACTTCCATTGCATGGTTCTTGATTACAAGGGCATTGTGACATTCATTGCTTGTTGTCAGTTACAGTTGTACATAGGTTATCGTACATACGACAAATTTTTGTCATTGTTATTAAGTATCCATATTCATCGTATGTTGTACCATGTGTGTTTGCATGGAGCTTCGACATTTGCAAGAAAACATGTGCGTTCATTTGCATATCACATCAGGCTATCGGCCAGTTACATTTACCATAGGATTTTATGCGCGCTTATAAGTAGCAAGTTATACATATAGCATATCTTCTACGATAACTCGTAGGTGTTCACATTTGTCACAAATTGACCAACTTTCCTTGCACGAGATCAATATATTTTCTTGACATTGAATGGTGATCAATTTATAGGGCATCATAGCATCCACTGTTGTTGTGTCTACGACACATCTTTTGTTGTTGTCAACAAATGCTCGAATTCATTTGAAGCTCCTTGTATGTTTATTTTTAAATAATGAACTACATGTATTAAGGGTCTCCTACAGTGGCCTATAGTTGTTTGTACATGTTGTAGGGAACTATTGTATTCATTCATAAGTGTATTAACATTAATTTCTAGAGTATTGTTGTATTCATTGAATATCCTCCATGTATCATTCATGAGCATAACACTATATACCTCTTTTACCACTCATGAATATTCTGTTAGGTGCATTGGTCTTTGAAATGCTTGCTTACAAGATTTATATAAATGCCCCACATCTATCATCATTATTCATGTATGATTTGCAGTGCATATATTTATATGTTTACTTACAACTAGATCACATATCCATTTTTATTCTTGCTAATGATTACTTGCAAGCAAATGATGATTGAATTCTTGTTCACTATAAGTCCTATGCTCGTTCATTTGCATTTGCCTGATTTTGCTTGTAAATTAATTTTGCTTAAAAATTTGACCATTCTGAATTTTTTGTTTATTCAATGATTAATATATTTCTATTTAGATGATCAATATTATGGGTTAGTATTTGCATTTTAATCTTTTAGTGTACTATTCAAATCAATGTTTAGCTTCCTACTTATTATCTTAAGTCTTGTTCCTTATAGTTTATGTTCAGTCCAAGTCCCTTATTTTTTTCGTCTTGTAAATTTACAATTCCCTTGTTATCCTTTTCATTCAAATTAGGTCCCACGTTGTCATTCAAGTTCCATGTGTCTTCAGATTGAATTTTGGTAGCCTCCCAACATATCCCCCATTTAGAGGAAACTACAATAGTCTTAGCCTTCCATCCATGTCAAGAAAGACGTGTACGATCAATGTTGGGTGACATCACGACTGCAGTCTTAAACCCTACCACACCAAGAAAGGCATACATAGGTCTTCAGGGGTACTAGTTTGAAAACCCATAGTTCTTTCTCCGCTGGCACTAAGGTGCATAGGAGTACTTATATTTTACCTTGTCATGCTAAGAAAAGTGTGCACAAGGATCCCTCGCTTAATTGTAAGTGCCACATTGAGTTCCCTCTTATAACGCTAAGAAAAGCATGCATTGGGGGTCCTTCGACGTGCTGCAAATGCCAAAAATAGGACTTTAGAGGTTTTGAGTTGAGGGATTATACTTACGTGATGTGATGACGATGAAAATGCACAAAAATATTTTCCTTTTTTCATTTTTTTTCATTTTTTCTCTCTTCTTCTTTTTTTCTATCTATCTCTCTCTCTCTCTCTCTTTCTCTCTCTCTCTCTCTCTCTTGCATCACTATATTCTACTTTTTTTATGATGATGAAGACCTTATTATTGTATTATTAATGATAATAATAATATTTGAGTAGGTTTTTTAATGTAGCTAGTTGATATCTTGCTCATTAAAACTGCCTACAAGATTTGAGTAGGTTTTTTACAGGCTTGAAGTAGCTATGCATATTTTTTATTTGAATTTTTTATACATTATGTTGAGGTCAACAAATGCCCCCCAATAAATATGGTATATGTCTAGAGTGAACCACATTTATTATATGTTGATTGACCCTCTGGATCTTCAAATAGTTAATCTGGTTGCACACCAAGGGTTTTCATTTTGCGGATCTCCACGAGCTTGTTTGGATGTCACATTGAAGCTTTCATCTTACTGAGCTTTAGGAGTCTATCTTAATGTATTTATAGATCCTTGAATGTGCTTGTCATCAATAATGTGATTGACATATTGGCTTTAGCTAGGCAGGGATCCATAAGGTAGTGGTACAACACTTTATACTTAGATCCCTAGAGCATCACTTTATAAACTAAAACTTGTGCATCACATTGCAATTCCTTTGTTTTCTTTTGATACAATCATCACTTTAATTTCTTGCATATTTATAATTGTTCACTTTTGCAATTGTATATAAATATAATATTTCTGTTATATAATTACAAGTGTCCTTCAAAATTTGTTCAAGCTTTGTAGTTTAAATAACTTATAGGTCTCTGCTACCTTAGGTATTTTATAATGGCTTTTTCTTAGGTACTCTCTCTTTCCTTTCTTTTTTAGTTCTCACTTTATACTGGTACTAGCGATGTTTCATTTCTATGCAATTTTTAATGAGCAAGATATCAGCTAGCTAGCTACTACAAGAGACTTCAGCTTAGGTATGCTCTTGTTTATTGATGTAATTCCTTTTCTTTCTTTAGTTGTTCATTGATACCCTTGCTGCCCTATAGAGGTTTTAGGAGGAGCGAGACACCTGTTTGTGAGCTACTATTGGAGACCTTGGTTCATATACACCATTTTCTTAGCTTTACAAATATTTGGATAATACTTCTCCTTTCTAATGACATTTTTATTGTTTTACATAGGCCCCAAAAGTTCAGAGTGCCTGATCATTGGAAGGAGTATAGTGAAGCTGACGACTTCCTCTTTAGGTATAGATTTAAGATGCAGATTCTTAGTCCTTTATGAAGGACAATATATCTCTATCTTTAGTTGGCTAATGTAAGATTGTAAAAGATGTAATTTGGAAACTTGTATATAAATTTTGATTTAATAAAATAAAGTAATTTTATAAATTCAGTAGTTCACATGTTCTTTTACTACTATTATGATCTATATGTTTGTGATGGTTCTCACAATTTTAAACACTTGTCAGGATCAGCAGTTATACCATCTTTACTGGATTTTGGTGGTATTTGTAATTTGGTTGAAGATTTTAAATATTTATTTAGAAATTTTGGCACACGGAACAATATTGACCCAAATAAATATTTAAAATAGCTCTATATCTAAGGATATTTGTGAGCATTACAGCTTTAGCCATTATTAGAATTAACAATTGTACTCTTCACACTGTCATATTGGGTTTTAATGTTTTGGTTCCTTTTTCCCTTCAATTTGTGTGGTGGGCATTAGCGAATGATTACTTGATTTGTCTACATTGACTTGTCATGAGATTTTTATGCCTTCTGCCCTATGCTTCTAACTTTGACAGACTTAATGAAGGAGTATATGCAAATAACCTAATCCCTTCAATTTTATATTAGGTCGGTGGCAAGGAGTCATCAGTCCAGAGATTTGTGTATAATGGACTTTTTTATGTTGAAATCCTCTTAGTTCAACTTTAAGCTTTTATATGAACTTCTGGATAATTTCTTTAGTCCTTTACTTTGTCCTTTGGTGGACTTGTTAAATAAAAATTCCTTAAATCTTCACTTTCTGCTTCATGAATTTGTTAAAGGATTTATAGGTTTTGGGTTTAGTAGGTAGTACCACATTTAGGTAATTCTTTTATCATTGACCATTTGAGAAGACTTCAATATAGGTTATTTGATTGGGTGAGCTAGGATTTAATACTTCTTGCATCCGACTATTAAAATGAGGGTTCCTCTACTACGGCCTTTCATATGGCTTATTGAGTAGAAGGATATACCAGCAACTCGACCATATCTTAGCATATTGAGTTTAAACTCGTACACTCATTCAGGCTTCAGACCTAAGCAGTGGAGAAATGCACTCCCTAAGCTATATTTATTAAATTTTACGAATTTGAAGTCATCCATATATGTTCTTGTTGAGTTAGAACTCTTATTCTTATTTGAGTTTTAAGCTGCAAGCTGTTCAAAGGCTTATGACATTGTAGCTTCACTTGCTGAATTATGTAGTTGTGAAAATCTTCTTTCTTGTCCTCTGAGATCTTGGTATGCTAGAGAAGGTGATATCTCAAAAATTTTTAGAGAACCACCTGTGTATATTTTGAAAAGGGCAGTTATTTTTTAGGAATACACACATTTACACTCTAACTTTGACCCTCCGGTCAATTAGAAAAATGTGTCAAATTACAACTACTTTTACTTATCGAGTCAAATAAGCATTCGTACTCCTAATAATCCCTATGAGTTGAAGTAATGGTGGTACCTATACTACGGCCTTTCTTAAGGCTTATTGAGTACATGGAGCTACCAATGACTTGGCCTTATATAGGCTTGTTGAGTCAAATCTCTTACACCCATTCAAACCTTAAGCTGCCTTTGTTTTTCTTGTTGGAGCATGTAGTTACAAAATTTCTTGTTGTTGACTTTTGAAATATTGGTAAACTGGAGGTGGTGTTCCAAGCTTTTGGAAGATTATCTGCATATATGTTGAAAAAGAAATTGGAGTATCCTCCTACTCAAAAGAATATTGGCATTTCATGATTTTAAATATTTATTTAAGAATCTTGGCATTCTGTGCGATGTTGACCTAAATAAATATTTATGAATGCCCATATCTTGCAAGGAGGGTTTAGATAGAATAAATTTATTATTTATGAGATTTTAAATTTTTATTTGAGAATCTCTACGTGATCTTAGCACTGCCGTTGCCAGGTCTCAAGTCCTAGATGAGAAAAGTAGAGGGTTGCCTTAGATAGTCGATAGCGAGTGTAAAACTTATCAAATAGTCATGACATGACTCCTTAAAAAATTTAACTCGAGACAATGGCAAAAAAGGATTCATGTAGCTGACCCCACGTAGTGGGACAAAGGCTTGATGATGTTGTTGTTGTAATATCTGCGTGAAACATAATGTCAACCTAAATAAAAATTTAAAATACCTCCTTTTTTATAGGGAGATTTTAGATAGGTTTTATACTTCAAGATTTTAAATATTTATTTAGGAATTTTGATGCGTAGCACAATGTTGCCTTGAATAAATATTTAAAATGCCCCATCTTATAAGGGATTTTTATGGGCCTTTTGAAATGCATTCTTATACTACAAGATAATTTCAAAATTTAAAATATATATTTTACTTACTATGTATGAAATATATAGTACATTAAACATAATATTTTCTTATGTAATTTAATGTGTAGTATAGGGGTGTCAATTCGGGTCGACGGATCGGGTTTGGGTCTAACCCGACCAGACCCAGTTGTAAACGGGTTAACCCAAACCTGACCCATTTAGTTAAGTGGGTCATAAAATTATACTCGAACCCAACCCACACGGGTTCCTGAGTTGACCTGACATGACCCGCAGACCCATTTGATTCAAAAGTGGGGCAAGACGGCAAGTGTTAGGCAGTGCCAGAGACATTGGCTGCATGGAGGTCGGCAGTCGCCAGTCAGTTTGAACTCGAATTCGTGACGTCATCGTCTCAACTGACTCGCATGAGTGGTTAGTTTGTGAAGGGATGTTGCAAGTTGGACGATAGACATAGGAACTACTAGTGCATGCCGAGGGCTGAGGCGGTGTGGCACCGGTATGGACATCGAATTAGGCATCATAGGTTAGTAGGTGATTGCAATGAGGTGTTGCCAGAAATAATTATCCAGGTGAAGTGACTGACGTCCAGTCCAATCCCTTGAGTTAAGACCCGAACCTTATTTCCCTTTCAGTCCCACATGAGAAAAGTTAAAATGAGCAGGTTATCAGGTTAATTTCGAGTCAATTTTGGGTTATCGGGTTGACTCGGACCTGACCCATTTTTTAAATGGGTCAAAAGTTGAAACATGAACCCAACTCGTTTGTTAAACGGGTTGACCCTAACCTAGATTTTTTGGGTCGGGTTATCGGGTCGGGTCAATAATTGACACCCCTAGTGTAGTACTTCTTCAGGTATCGGCAACATAAGCCTCTAATCCTGTAGATTCATAAGTTGATAGGTTTCATGAGGGTTGTTAAACCTTTATGAAATATCTTGAGACTAATCAAGAGGGGAGGTGAATTAGTTATTTTTGAAAATTTCTTAAGACAAAAAGAAAATATTTTTGAAATATTTTTAAATATTTTAAAAAAATAATTTTATTCCACAATGAGGAAGCAAAACTACTTTCATTATAACTAAAACCAAAGAATTTAAACATAGAACAAATCACAAAAAATGCAAAAACCAAATACAAAAAAGTAAATAGAAAGAACACATCAAAATTATAGTGGTTCGGTCAACTTAACTTACGTCCACTCCCCGTAATCCTCCATTCCAATTATTAAATTAAAAGTAGTGTCTCTCTTTTTGCCCCTATAGCAAGGCGGAGAATCCCTTATTCAATATTTCCACCGACTTAATGAGGTAGAGTACCTTGAATCTTTTTACTCCCGCTTTTAGCAGGTAGACAACCTAAAAAACCTTTTCCCCCTCCAAGAGTAGGCAGAGAATCTAGAAATTCTTTTACTTCCTATTGGAGTAGGTAGAGAATCTTGGAATCATTTTAGTCCCTCTTGGAGTAGGCAGAGAACCTTAGATCCAATGCTGATGAAAGTCTTCCCAGAGCCACCACAAAATTAAGGAAGAAGCTTGAAGAAGATGGTGTTAACCTTGCTTGGAGCTACCTTTATAAATCCCTTAGAACTCCCCCTTTAAGGATCTCTCAAACTCTAATCTCCCAAGCTCTCTCTCAGACTACGTCAACAATAAAAGGACTCTCAAAAGATAATATGAAAGGCTAAATAGAGAGCCTTAAAAAAAGCCCTAATTTTTAATTTGTTGTCAAAGATCATCTAGTATAATCTTAAGGTCACATGTATGATTAGTACAAAATAGTACAAAATAGCCCTTTGAGCCAATACAATCAGCATTGTCCTGTACGATCAATTCAAGTATTTGTACAGATCTTACAGTAGGGTTATGCAATCATCCGGGACAATTCGTTCGAGATATTGTATTAATCATCCAGTACGATATAGGATGATGTGTTGCAAATTTAGATCCAAATACTATGATTTTGATGATAATAAATATTATTATTATTTTTACTACTACTAGTATTAGATACTATTTTGTTTTCCCTGCTTACTAACCTTTTAGGTTAACAAAAATCACTTACAATGTAAATCAGCTAAAGATTGGGTAAATAAGGTTGAGTTTTCTTGTAATTTTATTTTAATGTATTTTTTACCTTTCTTGAGTCAAATCTTTAATATGATATAGCCCAAGCTAAGTAATCTTTCACACACACACACACACACTTAGGAGAAAAAATTTGGTGAGTAAGAGTATTTTTCTATTTTTGACCTAATCATACACAATGATTTGAAATCATACTGGACGATCAACCAAAAATAGTAACCCTGATTAGGGCATCCATGCTAATTTTTAGTGATTAAACTAATCGTACTAGATGATCCATATCATCAAGGATGATGAATTTAGATGATGAAAATAGCCGCCAATCACAATTTAAGAAATATTTTAATTTTCAAATTTTGTTCTAATCATACAAAATGATATACATCATCCTGGACAATTTATGACAATCATGTCTAAATTGATCTAGTGATTGAGGGAATAATTATGGTTAATTTGTTCAATCATATCATATAGGATGATTCATTTTAATCATACTAAATGATCTAGTATATTTCATAGGATGATCCCGGATCATCTAAGATGAAAAATAATAATTTTCTTTTAATTATCCAGGAGAATTGTACTTGATGTCCTGAAACAGTTGCGGGATTATATGAAGATCACCACCCATCATCCCATGCCATACTAAGCAATCAATATAGTATCTTGAACTAACTGTCTCGGACGATCACAGGATCATATTGGAGGATCTGTACAAATACTTGTACTGATCATATAGAGAAAAGGTGATTGTCCTGGCTGAAAGGGCTATTTTGTAATAATTGTATAGGATGATTTATCAATCATTTTGGACGATCAGTTGTGCCGAGTTAAAAATTAGGGCTTTTTTGGAGGCTCTCTATTTAGGTTTTTTAATTATATCTTGAGACAGTATTTTGCTGTGGAGTTGATCCAAGAGAGAGCTTAGAGAAAGAAGAGGGAGAGCTTGAGAGAGCGATTCTTTTGAGGGGGAGTTCTTATGGAATCACAAAGGTTTCTTCAAGCAAGGTGTTCATCATCTAGGAAGATTATCTTCAATATTAGATCCAGGTTCTCTGGCTACTCCAGGATGGAGTAAATGGATTCCCGAGTTATCTGTCTTCACCAGGTGGGTGAAAAATGATTCAAGGTTCTCTGCCTCATCATGTCAGTGAAACGTTTTGGTAAGGGCTTCTTTGCCTTATTTTCGGAGAAAAAAGAGAGTCACTTCAATTTTAGTGCAATACTAGGAGAGGGAATCTCTAAGGAGTGGATGTAGGTCAGATTTTTTTGAATAACTATAAATTTTGGTGTGTTTTTTTATTACTTTTAGTGTATTTTATTTCGGCACTTTTTATGATTTATTCTGTGATTGAAAAATCTCATTATGTTGTTATCATAAAAATTATTTTTCTTTTTCATCAAGGGTTATTATTTTTGTTTTAAAATATTTTAAAATTTAATTTTTTTTATTTAAGATTTTTAAAACTACCAATTCACCCTCCCTCTTGGTTAACCTAGGGCTATTTCTTTCAGGTTTAACACCCCTCATGTACTTTCAAGTAGTATCAGAGTGGGATTCATAAGATCAAGTTTTATAAAACATTTTAATTTTGATCCATGACTAACTTTGGAAATAAAAATACCATGAAATGATATTCAATTACTAGACCACCTCTTTTTGATAATATACCTTTCAATTTTTGAAAAACTAGCATGTCCACCTTTTTACAATCAATTGATTATTATATGTGGATGCTTGTTAGGGAAGATTATTATGCACCTTTTAGATTAGTTTAAAATTATTTTTTTTAATTGATTGGACTATTGATGATAGAGATCTAGCACAATTGAATGCTAAGTGCTTAAACATTTTTTTTATTGCCTTAAAATATGAAGACTATAGGCATATTTTCACTTGTTTCACTGGAAAATAAATTTTGGACAAATTATGCATAACATATGAAGGTATAAATGAAGTTAAACAATCTATATTGAATATTCTTCTACATGATTATGTGCTTTTCTACATGAAACCTAACGAATCTATTTTTGAAATGTATACTAGGTTTATACAAATTGTTATATCCCTGCATACCTTTGGAAATGAATTAACAAAATATAAAAAAGTTAATAAGATTCTGAGATTTTCACATTCTTCCTTTGATGTAAAAATTACATCCATTGCTGAATATAAGGATTTAAAATTTTATTCAATCTATAATTTACTTGGATCACTCATTGCTTATGAGCAAGGAGTGAACCATAGGCAGCTTGATAGGTGAGAAGAAAAAGAAGAAAACTACAACCTTAAAGGCTACTGATTCTGACACCGATTCTTCTAGTTCTAAAAATGATGATATTGTTTTAATAACTAGGCAATTTAAGAGGTTCTTGAGGAAAAAGCAAAAGCATCATCAGAAATAGAATAAAAGTAAGAATAAAACAAATTCTAAAGTTTCTTCTGATGTTAATATTTTTCAATACAGAAAGTTAGGGAATCTGAAGTCTGATTTCCCAACTCTAAAAGCTCCCCCAAGTAAGGAGAAGAGAGATGAAAAACCTATGTTTAAGATGGACAAGAAAAAGATCCAAAAGGCTTTCTAGGAGGACTCAATATCAGACTCCTCAGAAATTAAAGTAGAAAGGAGGTAACAAACCTGTGTTTAATAGCTGATGAACACCTTGATCACTCCGATTAAGAAGAGGCATATGAGCTTACTTATGATCAATTACTTGAACTTTTTGGAAAAATTCATTATTCATATAAGAAGCTCAAGAAACTACATACTAGCCTTAAAACTGATTTTTTAACTCTGCAAAAATGAGCATGAATGATTGAGAAAAAATCATTCCACTTTAGATAGCAATCATATGATTTTACTTGATGAATTTTATGAATTGAATAAAAGCATCTTGATTTAACTAATGGGCATAATTCGTTGAAAAGTATATATGTTGAACTAGAAAATGCATATAAGGACTTAAATAATCTTAAAACTAATTTAGATAGTAGGGAGCATGCTTTTAAAATCGAAAAGTCAATTCTCACAAATAAGTTTTTAAAGATAAATTAACAACTTTAAAAAAAAATTAAAATCATCTATAATGCAAGAGTTTCATAATCCATTAGATCAGCATGAATCATTCAAACCTAGGAAGAGGTACTATAAGATTACATATGACCTGGGTCAAAATGAAGTTTTGCCAAATATCATACTATGGTAATCAAGAAAATTGATTGCTAATTTCATATTTGAATTCATCATAATAAATGATATGTATCCCTAGAGGAAGGATATATCATTTGTTAATAATTATTTGAATATGACGGCAACGATCGCTACAAATTTAATTTCCCAAAAGAAATAACAACTAAGCTTTGAAAATTAATTTTGACAATCGATGTGGATTGTAAATCTCCTATGAGTGCAAGCCCTCATAGTTAATTACATTATAGGAAATTTTTTTTTTTTGAATATTCTTGATTAAAATAACGATGAAATTTTGTTTAAAGATTTTCTAGTAGTGATATCAAAGGAGTTGTATTTTGAAATTTCAATTAGGAATGGATCAAAATTAGAGCACTTAATTTAGAGTCAATAGAAGAAGGGTAGGATGTTGTGAATCTGATTTCAGGGAATATAATTTTGATTATAGTAAATACTTCTATTTCTCTATGACTGCCTTGCCTACTAACATTTTAGGTCCATAAAATCAAAACTGCAATTTGAACTAGCTCAAGATTGGATAGACTAGGTCTGAGTTAGTTTGTAAATATTTTATCTTTTCACGAGTCAATTGTAAACAACATGATTCCTGATGCTAAGTAACCTTGCACAAACATACTTGGGAAAATTTCTGACTATTTTTAGAAGTTTTTTTTATTCACAATATCCGGGTCAATCCAAAAATCATCCTGGATGATCCGTTAAAAATGTAAACCCAAATTAGGACATCTTGGTTAAGGCAGCCATCATTTAGCACATCATCCTGGATGATATTCATGTTGGCTGAGACGATAGACTCAAATCAGAAAGAATCAGCCTCTAGATCTATTTAAGTAGATTTTATTTTTGGACATCATCCTTGATGATGCAATACAATTATGCCTAAATTAATCTGGTAATTTAAAAAAGTAATTAAGGTTTGATTGAATGATCATATCATCTTGGATGATCGTAGGATCGTACAGGATGATCAGTTAAACAAAACCTTAATTCTTCCTGGACAATCAAAAATTGGCCTGGGTCTATTCAGGGCGATGTTCTTAATGATATGTACTAAATTGAACTAATTGTACAGGACGATCTAGGATTATCCTGGATGATCAAGTTATTCTTCCATCGTCCAGACATCCATCCAGGGCGATGTTCTGGATAATATTCATCATTTTGAAATAATCAACCTGGACGATCATGGAATTGTCCTAGATGATATAGCAATTTTTTCATGGTCCAGACATCCAGCCAGGGTGATGTGTTGGATGATATTCAACGAATTGAACTAATCGTACAGGATGATATACTATCATTCTGGATGATATAAACAAATTTCCTTCTGATCATCCCAAATCATTCAAGCTAATTGAGCTGA
This sequence comes from Dendrobium nobile, assembly GCA_022539455.1. Classification (NCBI taxonomy): domain Eukaryota; kingdom Viridiplantae; phylum Streptophyta; class Magnoliopsida; order Asparagales; family Orchidaceae; genus Dendrobium; species Dendrobium nobile. Next base: position 27,814,472 of record CM039721.1, on the reverse strand, counting down.
ATTTGCACTAATCATATAGGAAGATATTATTATCGTCGTGGAAGATAATGTTTATTTGTTGCAATTAAGAGCTATTTTAAACTCTTATATTTAAGACCACTTATTTACTCAAGGAAGAAATCTTTTTCTTTTATCTTGACCTGAGAGAGCCTAGAGGAGAGGGAGAGAAAGGGAGAGAGGGAGAGGATCTTGTGAGGGGGAGTTTGTGAGGGATTTCATAGAGGTTGCTTAAAGAAAGGATCCGAATCATCTTCTCCAGTCGTCATCCCTGGTTCCTTTGGGGATCAAGAGAGGTCTACTTTAGTAACTGATCGAGATTCTCTGCCTGCTTCAGGAGGAAGCAAAAGGAGTCAGGTTCTCTACCTGCTTTAGGAGGAAGCAAAAAGAGTCGGGTTCTCTGCCTGCTTCAGGAGGAAGCAAAAGGAGTCGGGTTCTCTGCCCCACCATTGTCGGTGAAAAGGAGCTTTGTAAAGGCTTCTCCATCTTGCTATAGGAGCAAAAGAAGAGTTACCGAGTTTAGTGCAATACTCAAAGGGCACCTCCGAGGAGTGGACGTAGGTCATGTTGACAGAACCAATATTAATTCATGTGTTCTTTATTATTATTTTTTTCTGCATTTAATTTTTGCACTTTAGTTTTCTTTGTGGTGAGTTTTGGTTTAGTTTAAGATTATGTTTTGATCAAAAACAATTTAAAATACTAATTAAACCCCCCCCCTCTTAGTTAGCCTTAGGCTAGTTTATAAGGGCTTAACATCCCTAATGAACTTTCATAGGAGGCACTTGGAGATTCTAAAATAATTCAGAAGTGTCCTGACCTAATATAAGTGTTGGGATTTAAGTTTTAGATTGATAGAATATTTAGTTTGAGTTGAATGTTTTATTAGAAGTTGTAGATTGTATTCCCGGGGGTTGGGTGATTTAAAATCCATCATGGATCCTAAATTTGAAGTGGGAATCAAATAATGGTCACCCGAACCTAATTATTATAATACAAAATTTGGACTTACACTAGCTCTTATTAAGGAGCCAATAAACCATCTAGTTTATTTTAAAACTATAAGTCTGGTCATTTTATGAAATAATGGTAGGGACATTTTTATTAAGGTCACATCAATCCATAGAATGCAGTAAAAGTAAACAAACACATCAAGCAATTTTAATCACATCATGCAATGAAATCTTAAAAACTCATCACACAATAGAAAAGTAAACACTGGCCTAGCCTAAATTTATGTTTAGTTGTCCTAGAAAACCATTTAAAGTGTGTGTAGAAGGTCATGTGGCTGGGGTAGATTCTAAACTGGGTTGTTTGTTGAGATTGTCTAATGTTTTAGTTTATCAAAGGTTAAAGGTAAACTTTATGTTTGATTTTAAGTATTAATGTGTTAAAGATTGATTTAGATGTATTTTAATTTTTAGATGATCGCTACCTTGTTGCTCACTAAGACTATGAAGTTTATTTCACCTTGCATGGGCCTAAGTTAATAGCCTCGTAGGCCTGTGTTACCTAGTAGCAATCGTGGTTGATTAAATTAATTTAGTTGGTTAGAAATTATGGGTGGATTAAAATTAATTATTTTGGTTAATTATTTTTTTTAAGATTTAAATTAATTTATGTTTTCCATCAATAGGTTCGTGGCGTTGTGCCACTAGGCTCAAAGATCTAGACCACCATAAGACACGTAGCCCTATAGCCTAGAGTAGTCCATCCTAAAATGTTTCTTGATGTAGTTGAATTAAGGATTCTAATTTGGTTAAATAATTAAAAATAACATAATTTTGATGTTTAACACTCCATTGAATTCATTTGTGGCATTGTACCACCAGGCTTGAGGAACAAGCCCTCTTTAGTACATGTAGCCCCGTAGCCCGGAGTAGTCCATCCAATAAACTTTATCTTTGGAGTGATTTTTGTTTATTAGAAGGTTGGTTAAATGATTTTATTAATTAAATTAGATTTTTTTTTTGTAATTTTAATGATTTATTGAATTTTTTAAAATTATTAGAATTATTTAAATGTCTTAATAAAGGGGATAAAAATTGACTTTTTAAATTACAGTTAATTTTTAAACTTTAAGATTTTTATAAAATACTAGGCCTTTTATGAGTAGTTATACTATTAGTATGCTCAATTTGGAGCTTTCCACAAAAGGTTATGAATTTTTAAAGTCTTGACTTCATTTTGACTTGAGTTTGACCAGATTGTTGACTTTTTGACTTTGATTGATTTTTGAAGGTTTTAATTTTTTGTAAAATATTATATTTTAATTTGAGTTGAATGCTTTTGTGTTTGATTAATTTGGAAGTTTTTAGAATTAGATATGTTTTTGGAAGTTAGAGAATTTATTAAATTTTTAAAATTATTTTAATTAAGGGGATTTTAACTCTTGGAATCAACCCAAAGGTCAAAAATAACCTAAATGGATGTTTCCAAGCATTTAGGATTTTTTTTTGGAATTTTAATTATTTTTAATGGATTAAATTAATTAAATATTCATTTTTACATAAAGTTATATTATTCTTAAAATTATTTTCAAATTAAAGTGGTTTTGATTTTCTCTAATTAAGGGCTTAATTTTGTTTTATTTTTGATAAATTGTAATTTGCATTAAAATAAAAAAGAGCCTTAATACAATCTACTATGTGATAAAAAATCTATCACACTCCTCCTTTTATAAGGAAAGAAATAAAGGAGGAATCTTATTACAATTTAAATCATCCAAAAAATCACCATCTAAAGCATAGTTAGCACACCAATTTGCTAACTTATTACAATTCCTGACAGAAAAATTAAATAAAGTATTATCAAATTCCTTCAGAAACATCAAGTCTTCTATCTCATCCCCATTTGCATTCAGAACCATCATTCCACATGAGCCTTGTAGATACTTGATGATATTGAAGTTATCTCTTTTAATAATTAAGCCTTTTCATTCAAACATACACTTTTGAATGACCATCTTTATGGAATGAAATCCCAAAAAGTTTCAAAATGCCACTATCCCAAAGAATGAGCTTGAAACCAAATGCAAGAAGAAATCTTCCCTTGTGATCTCTAAAAATTCCACCCGCTACCGCCAAGTTTGAACACAAAAGAGAGGCATCAATATTGACCTTAATCTATTCAGGTGGAGGGTTCCAAGAATTTGAAGACAGCTGAAGCTGGTTAACACCCCAGTGGTCTGAATATATATTAAGTTTATAAGAAATAAATGCCAAACCAATAGCATTAGAAGCTATAAAGAACAATCCACTTTCTTTACCACCATGAATAACAATGTTCCTACTTTTCCAAGAAAAGAATACCAAGGAACACTAGAGATAAGCAATAACAGGATTAACCTTAGAAAGTACCTTTAATTTCTTCTTACAATCCAACGTTTAGGAGAAAATAGGAACCAGGAATCCCCATTTATTTAGCACATCAATAACCAGTATTAGTTTAGAGCAGCTAATCGCAACATGTTCAAAATCTTCTATATTATACCCTCTTTGACAAAAGTTATGATCCAAAAGCCTTATACCATACATGAACACATTTGTAGGAATATCTTTATTCCATAGCTTCGACCAAAACAGCTCCAAGTAAGGTGACAATTTCAAACGTCTAATCTAACTCCAAAAATCCACCTCCGTAAGCTCCCCTACAATGGAATACAACATCATGGCTGTAATAGACTAGAAAACTTCTTAATAAGCTCCAATCGGTCATTCAATAGCTAAGGAAAACTTTTAATTTGAACAATATTCTCAATTAAAGGCTTTCCAAAATACTTGATAAGTTCAGCTATATTCCAATTTCCATTCTCAATAAACATATCCATAGAAGGGAATTCACTGCCCAGAACTACAATAAAAGTAAGCCATTTATCAATTGGCTTATCCAACACCCAAATATCACTTAAGATGTTAATAAATGAACCCGAAGCAATGTTCCACCTAATTAATGGCCAAAGACATAAAACACCATTACATAGAACCTTCCTAGTGATAGAACAATTTCTATTGGAATTTGTTTTCCAAATATCATATCCATATTTAGCAATTAAAGACTTGTTAAGTAAAGAATAAGGTTTATTCAGAAAACTCCAAACAAACTAAGCTCTCCATGGTCCACCAATAGAAATAGAAGAATGAATACCCAGACCTTGCAAAGCACATTCCAAGCTACATAATGCAACCCCTTATTACCACCTTCTTGATTCCAAAGAAAGTTCCTACACATCTTATCAATTTCTATGAAGATGTTTAAAGGAACCAATGAATGTGTTACAAAAAAAATAGGAATATACATTACAACTAAATTAATCAACTCCAACCTTCATGCTAAAGATATAAATTTATTACCCCATGCATTCATTTTGCAAGCATGTTTTCCTAATGGGTAATCAAGAAGATGCAGATCTAAGTCAAGTTAACCGTAACCTAATGGTTAATTTTGAATTTAATGAGAATGAAACTATGAAAGATGTTGGAAATAATGGAAATGTCGAAGAAAAGAATGAATTCATTACAGCATGGAAGAAAACACAACACATTATGTTATCTTACAATAATGGCCTAATGGAGATGTTGGATGATGAGGTTCCAGTTATGTTAAATATTGATTTGGAACACAAATTTGGAAATTTTAAAGAACTCCCTGGTTGTTAAATTTCTAGGGAAAAATACGCCCTTTGATGTGTCTAGTATGGAACTGAAAAGGCGGTGGAACAGATTTATAAGTTTTCATTTGACTATTCTCAGAATGAACTAGATTTTGTGTTCGTTTAAAAATTTTGAGTCAATGGAGGAAGTGCTAAGTGGTGGTCCATGGTATGTTGGAGGTCACATAGTTGGAATGGATAAGTGGTCTCCATCGTTCTCTCCAAACTCATTTAAAGGTCTTACTACTCCTGTATGGATTCATTTTCCATGTCTTTCTTTATTTTGTTGGGATGAAGAAAACATTGCAAGAATTGCATCATGTATTGGAGTGCCAATGTATCTTGATGGAAATTCGTTCAAATGGGGAGGAAGAGAGTTTGCCTATGTGTGTGCCAGGGTAAATCTGTAGAACAAACTTCCAAATGGCGTTTGGGTTGATCGAATTGCTGGTAGATTTTTTCAAATTGTGGAGAATGAGAAGATTGCTCTGTAGTGCTATCATTGTGGTAAAGTTGGTCATGATAGATCAGTTTTCCCTGAAGATGCCATTATTCAGATGAAATAACCTGTGAGGCAAGCTAATAAAGTAAGGTGGATGTCCAGGTTGCACACGAAGGGAAATAATTCATCTTTGTAATAGGATGAGTATGGTCCATGGATTCATGTAAAGTGTAAAAATAATAGATTCAAAAATATGAGAAGCATAGCCGAAGGAAGAGTAGGGAATTACGTGAAGAATATTAATTATATGGTGCCTGATATCCGAAGAGTTAGTGAGGAGGAAACAAAACTTTCTAGGAATGATAGTATGGTGTTGAGGGAAAATTCTGGTGATCAGCAACTGTTGGGTGAGGTAATAGAAGTCTCCAAATTATCTGAAAATGTAGCTACAAACGTTCCTAAGAAGAATGAAATGATTGTGATAAACAAATTTAATGTCTTGGTAGATAAAATTAAAGATGTTGAAGTTGAAATTCCAACACATATGTGAATTATGAAGGATCGGGAAAATGTTGTCTCTAATCCAAAACCTGAGCAAAATGCTATTGATGTTCATAGAGGAGGTGAACCTTATGCTTTCAAAAACAAATTGGATAAGGAGCTGAGGTCATTGGGTCCCGTGGAAGCTGAACATAAGAAAAGAAGGGGAGATGGGAAAGGGATCAAGATAGGTGGGGACTTTTCCCCTTTAGATGTTTAATGTCTTCATTTGTTTTCTGGAATTGTAGAGGGGATAGAAAGAGGGAAGCCTCTCTTTATATTAAAGAGATTCTAAGAGACCATGAGGTGTCTTTTATTGGTTTGACTAAAACTAAGTTAACAAATATTGATTGGAGGGATGTTAATGGTTTCATTGGGAGTGATTAGGTTTTTTTTTCACCATCCGGATGAGGGTATCTTTGGTGGAATTTTTGTAGTATGGAATAGGAATGTGGCGTCTTTTGAAAATGTTGAGCTTCATTTTAATTGGTGTTTGGAGTACTTACTGCTCCTACAACTTTGATTACCAAACTCTTTCCTTTCTGATGAAAAGCATTAGACATTAGTTGAGAGCATAGAATAAATAGATATGGAGATAGCGGACAACCATTCCTAAATCCACTTTTAACCTCAATCCATTTGGACTTATTACCATTAATTACAACTGAAAACTTTGGGTCTTCCACACATTCCATCACAAGATGAGAAAACTTAGGAGGAAATCCAAAATACTCCAATATCTGTTATAGAGTATCCCAAGGCATGCTAACATAAGCTTGTTCCATGTTAACTTTGATTGCCACCAATCCTTTCTTTGACATTGAATATTTGAATTTGTAGAATAGCTCTTGAGCAAGAAGAATATGATCTTACAAAGATCTTCCTTTAATAAAACCTACTTGCACATCAGACATCAAAGAACTTATAACCTTGGTCAATCTATTTAACATCTTTGCAACAATTTTTTAAACCAATAAACATATACTGATAGGTCGAAAATTTGTAGGAACCAAGGGATTATTGATTTTAGGAATAAGAAAAAATAAAGTTTCCTTCCATTTAGAACACATCTTACCTGTTAATAAAAATTGTCGGATAGCATTCCACACATCTTCCCTAATGACCTTCCAATAAGTTTAAAAAAAGAATATGTAATACCATCAGAACCTGGAGAAATATTCCATCCAAGTTTCTTAACTACATATTCTATTTCTTCAATCAAAAACTCAACATTTAAGAAATTGGAGGGCATTTGGGACTTAAGGTATGCAAAATCTAAGGCCAACCCCTGAGATCACACTCCATATACCTCCATTTGTTATTAAATAAATTAAGGAAAATTTCTTCAATATCCAATTGATCCTCCATCAGACTACCATTATTATTCTTCACTAGGGAAATGAAATGAGCATTCTTCCTACCATTAGCATAAGAATGGAACATTTTGTAATTCAGATCACCTTCATTTTCCAACTTAACCTTGGCTCTTTGTCTCCATCAATTTCTTAAACATGCAAGTGTGACATTCAGGTCATTGATCTTTGATCTCAGCAATCAAAGACTGTCTTTTGATAACCCATTTCCATTGGACTCTCCAATTAAAGCTCTTCAATATTTTTTCCAATAATTCCATCAAATCTACAAAGTTTTTTAGTTTGACTTTACTCTAAAAAAGTAAAGCCCTCATCACTCTATGGAGTTTTTTGTTAAGAGACTCCATTACATCTCTACTAGCATCTTTACTCCATGATTTGAACACAACTACAAACGTAGTAGGGTATGAAATCCATACATCCTCAAACCAAAAACTTCTATTTTTACAAGCCTCCACATTGAAAATTTTTCAAAATAATAGGGCAATGATTCGATGCAATCCGAGCCAAATGATGGACCGAAGGCTGTTGTATCACATCCATAGCTTTAGAATTCAAAATACACATATCAAGCCTATCCAAAATATGTGCACTGCCACTTTTATTATTACACCAAGTGTACTTCGATCCAACCAACCCCTCATCATGAAATCATTATAATTCATAAATGATTTTATCTCTTGAGGCCCTAAAGAAAAAGAGAACTTCTAACCACTCCTCTTCTTCTTTTGAGACATGATGCAATTGAAATCTCCTCCTATAACCAAAAGAAAGTCCAAATTAGAATGCCTTTCTAAACACTCCCATAACTTCCTCCTTCTATACACATCTTTACTGCCATAATCTGTCAAAACCAACCAAATGCCTTTATTTGCTACCTCCAGTTTCCCAATCACACATTGGGATGAATATTCAATCACTAAAAATGATGCCAAATCTGATTTCCATAGCACCAATATACCACCTGGTGTAACCTTCAGATGGAATCAAACAAAATTCCCAATTATTTCCCATCACTTTTTTAACCTCACATTTATTAATGGAGGTAATTTTGATTTCAACAATCCTAACAAAGAATACATCCCAGCCTCTAACAAACTCCTTCAAATACAGAGAGGCTTCTTTTTTATTAGCCCCTCTATAATTCCAAAAGGCTATAGAACTCATTTATCCACCATGGGGGAAGGAACCCCACCCCTTTTTTTAATCAAACCATCTATCTTCTTAAACCTAGAAGATGAAATCAAAGGGCCAAGGGATCTAAGTTCATTATGAAGTTTTAGCTTACTACTACCAACTCCACCATTTCCCATACCACCAACAACTTCAAATTTATTATCACCAACAAACTCTTTTTCCTATTTTTTAAATTGAATTTTTCTGAAATAAGTTAAAGACCAGTGACTTCTCCACTTCACCCTCTTCCACCTCACCCCTATCCACATCATCCATCCCAACTTTATCCAATTCTCCCTCTTCCTCATAACAGGACTCCAACAATTTGAACTTGTTCTCCCCAACAAAAGGAGCAAAAGAAGGAAGAGAATTATTCATACCAGAATCAGAAGATGGCACCAACTTTTTCCCATCTGAAATTGAATGATTACAGGTAGCTTCCTTCAAAGAATAATCCTTCTCCATAACAACTTGATTAGGTACAAAAAATTGTTCTTCAATGACCAGAGGAGACTCCACACCTTTGTCCTCTAGAATACACGTCTACATATTAGCCATAGCTGAGATATTCCCTTCTATCATTCGTGCTTTATTCCCTTTTTCAGATCTGGATAACTGAGTTCTTTTCTTCATTGGTACAAACCCCTTCCTTCTCCTCTTATTATCAATAAGAATCCAAGATCCATAAGAAGAGCCATTATCTTTGGCTAGAGACCCCAGCTTTTTTTAATCAATTACCTAAGCATCTGGCTTAATCATAGCAGCCCCTTCATACTCCTTCTCTACCAATATATAAGCATCCACCAAATGTCCAACTTTCCCATATTTGAAGCAAAAGGATGATATCTTTTCATACTCCACATTTTGAAAAAATTGATCGTCCACACCATCCACCCACTCTTCCAAAGATAATTGTTTATCAAGTTCGACCCTCACACAAACTCTCGCAAATTCTCTCCTCCCCCATTGAAATATGTCCCCATCAATGAAAAGAGGTTTCCCAATCAATGAAGCAATCCTCACCACTTTGATCTCATCCTAAGAATAGAGAGTTAAATTAGGCATCCTTACCAAAATTGGGGATGACAACCCTTTTGAAGAATTTGTTGAAAATTTAGGGTTCCATTTGTCAAGACCCACTATATTCCCATTCACAAACCAAGGTCCCCCCGATAGAACATTCTCCTTTGCATCAACAGAGAAAAATGAGCATAAAACCCAACCTTTTTCTAAAATCATCAGATGAAATTTTCCAAATTTTATCCATTGACATCGTAATTCCTCAGCAATCACATTTACTAAAATGTTCCTCCCAAAGACCTTCACTACAATCAAAAGCTTAAGTCTTTTACTAATTCTTTTTATATTTAGCTCAATTAATTTAAGAACTATCCCATCCTCTATTATGAATGACTCATCATAGATTAACTTTAATGTAAGAACATTTAGCCTATGGGTTGATAGGGCCTTTACCAACCAATACTTCTACAGCAGTTGGTCCAACCACATGTACATCACTACCAACATTTCTATCTTGAACATTATCACAACAACCTGAGGATCCTTTAGCAGCATATTCAATTTCGATAGCAACAGAAGGTTTGGCAGCTCCATTGCCAAACTTATTCACAATTAGCTTCATACCTGAAGATGAAGAAGATTCAAAATCATTAGGCCTATTATTGGACACCATTCGAGGAGTATTAGATTGCATATTTTCTATAATATGCTTTCATTTTCCAACAACTTGATTTGATGATTTTGTAGGAATACCAGATGGTTCCTTAATGACTAGCGGACCATTGATAGTTTAAATAATAGAGACGTATCTTATAAATCCATAGAAATATGATCAATAAATTGAGAACCCAATGCAAAATTTCAACCATCCATAGCCGAAAGATCTTCTATCTTGGCCAAAACTTCATCTCTTGCTAAAGGAGATAGGTCAAGAATATGATGATCAACAGCAGATTTTCGGCTGCCAGTTGTCGGACGATCTGCCGTCATACCCTAAAATTCTTCCAAGTGTTGGAATTTGAAAGTTAAAAAAAAAATCAAATTTTCAAAACATGGAGTTTCTCTCACTAATAGCCCCTAAACTACGTAATTTCCAGGAATTTGAATGCTTGGCGTGGCTTAATTTTTGTTAGTATACATAATTTTTATATTAATTTTGATTTATTAGAATTTTTGGAAGTTTAAATGACTAATTAAGGTTTTAAACTTAAGTAAATTAAATAAATAGCCTAATGACTTCAAAAATTAGTGAGCAATTTTTAGTGGGTAGGCAATGTCACTATGCTTATGAGTTAAAAATTTTAAATCAAGGGGATATGTATCCTAATTATTAGAAATTTTTAAGTTCTATAAACAAGTTCTTAATTAATATCCTTAATGATGTCACTAAGTTAAGTAGATTTGAATTAAGGTTCTACTAACCCTTGGACTTAACTCATATAAATGGACAAACGTAATACAATCAAGTCTTTAGATCTAAGAGAGCCTAGGCTAAGTGTTGTTTGTACCCTACACATATAAAAGACAAAATTAAATTTAATGATTAACAAATTGATTAGTGAATATTTAAGATAATTATTCACTAACAATCCCCATCAAATCTATCCATTCAAGCTTAAGCCATATTTAAAATTTCAAAAGACCTCTCAAGCTCTCAAGATTTAATAAGTATAATTTTGATATTAGAAAATATATTAATTTTAGGAATTTCTAGAAAATTTGAGATAATTCAAAATAGTTTTAAGAATAAATCTAAAATAATTTTAAAATAGTTTTAAAATGATTTTGGAAAATTGTTTGTATTTTGAAAATAATTTGAGGTCATTTGGACTTATAAAAAATATTTAGACTAACTTTTTTTTAGTATTAATGAGACATCTAAGTAATTTCAATTAATCAACTTGATTAAAATACTTTGAATATTAAAATAAAATTTTAATATGAAGATAATTAGATCCATATCATCTGATTATTTAAAAATAAAAAGCTTGAAATTTTGAAAATAACTAAATTAACATTTATTTTAAACATAAATTAAGAACTTACATAGTTAAATAACTAAAATCATTTAAAATGTATTAGATATATATATATATATATATATTATATAACTTAATTTTGAAATATTTAAAAAAACTTTCGTGATTGAAAGATATATTTAAAATAAATTTTGAATTAAAAAAATTTAAGTTAATATTAATTAAATACTAAATGAATACTAAATTATTAGCATTATGTAAAATATTTAAGAGGAAGATGTTTTAAATTAAATTAAATTTTAATAGAAAATTATTTTAAATATTATGTCTCATCATTTGAAATAGTTTATGGTAAAGTTTATATAAATATTTCGAAAATATTTAAATTTATATTAATTAGATATTAATTAAAATACCAAATATTTTTTTGAAATAATTTAAAATAAACATAATATTTAAAATTAGTTTTAACTTTAAATTAAAGAAATTTAAATTTTGATATATCACATTAATTTTTTTGGATTTTTATTTAATTTTTAATGATTTTTTAATGTTCTGTTAATTAAAATATGTTTAAAACTAATTTTAAAAAAGTTTAAATATTAACTGGCGATTGTTGAGTTGGATGACACTATCTTGCGCGTTGAATCTAAACTGCAGATTCAAGAGGTGTACGTGGCAACATCTGGCACATTCATTCTGAGCCACGGGCATTGATTGCCAATGATTGTGCAACGACAATCATCGGCCAACATGGCTGGATGTAGCACCACATGACCGCGGCCACTTATATCCAAGTCAGCAAATCGCAAGAGCTATTGGATCTTCTGAGGTTTGAGATAGTTGTTCTAGATTGAGGAAAACCAAAATTCAAATAACTGAGGCTAACACATGGTCAAAATGACCACAAAAATGATAAAATCCGGATTGTTGATCGTAAGATCAATGATCCAGATTTTATACACCATAAAACACTAACAGTGAGCCCTAAGAATCATATTTTTGTCTCGTTCTTTCGACCCAATAAACTGAAATGAATAAAAATTTAAACACGACATGAGGTCAAGAACAAAATTCATGGGGATAACTTTTGAATGCTGAAAGAATGCTTAATAAAAAGCTATTTAAATCTAAGTGTCCTAAGCTAGGTTTCAAGATTATACCTATTCTAACCAATGGATCTGGGAGATTTTTTATTTTCTAAACTTGTGGAGTGTCCTCATATATAACTGTAGAAGATATATGCATCCAAAAGCATCTGGATCCACTACTAGGAGGCTAGGATGGGATTAGAAGTTGGTTCACTGAAAAAAATAGCCACCAGTGACATGTAACCACTTGGATTCAGTAATGGAGAGGTAGTGGAAGGGCTGGAGAGTTAGAACAAAATGAGGACTAGGTCTGGGAGGCTAGAGGGAGTGAGAGAGTGTGAGGGATTGAATGATACCCATTTTGTAGAGTTTTCGTTATTCAAAATTTTGGGGGTAAATGGACGGCTCTAATGCATCAGAACCCTCCCCTTGATGCTAGGCACTTGCCCAGATGATTATAAGGCTGAGCAAAAGCTTGGGTTGAGCCATGCTCTCATTGGATGGTTTAGGGGGCGGGGGAGGGGGGGACCATTGCTACTAAATGCTAAACCCGACCTTGTGCTCAGTTTAGAGGGCTTAAGGAGTGCTTTTGCACTTAATAAGAAGCCCTACAACAGACTAAAATAGAGAGAGATGGGAAAGACCTAGGGGGTTGGCCATGAAAAAGTGTTTTCTAGTACTTATTGACTTCCTTGACCAGTTAACTAAGTCAAGGTTGATAAGGTGGCATGGGAGGAAGCTTGGAGCTACATGTGGAGTCATCCTAAGGGCTTTGGAATAAGGAGTTGGAGTTGGAAGGGATGTTTGACCATTCCAAAGGTGGATTTGAATATTCAAGTGGACTTGTTAACTAGTTAAAGGGTCTTGTTGACTGGTGAGATGGATTGGAGGGAATATATATGTTATTGAATTTAATGGGAAGGATCAAAGGGGTTAGAGCCATGATATGGATGAATGGGAACATATAACATAGGGGTTGACCATGGATTTTAAGTTGACTTGGTTAAACTCAAAGGGTTTGAGTGGTGCATGAATAAGGTTGATTCAAAATATAGCATGGAGTGAGATTGAGGGTTCGAAGCAGTTGATTTGGCCAAATGGATGGATTTGATTCAAATAAGCTAGATTCGACTAGATGTTGACTAGGTTAATTATTAACAAGGTCAACATGTCTAGTCAGGTCTAAACCACTAGAAAAGGTGTTTGAATGAATTTGGATTTGATTTTAGTTTGGATTAAGTCGGCACAGGGTTTATGTTGGGCTTGGTCAACCAGGTTGATTGAAGGGCAGAGGTTGGGCTCAATAGGTTTGAATTGATCCAAGGAGTCCATTGGAGGGGGTTTCAAGTTTTGAGGAGGTCACTTCAGCCAAAATGATTGTTTTAATCCTTAAGAGACATTTGGGTTAACCTAGGTTGACTGATAGTATGAGATGCGCCAAGAGGGGGGTGGGGGGTGGGGATGAATTGGAAATTTTTGAAATAAAGAAACAAACCTAAATAGGTTTTCTAATTTTTTTTTTTAAATTTTTTAAACAAAACTTAACTTGATGTTGAAGTGAATGATTAAAGCATGATTACAACATAAGTGGTAAATTTTTAAATCACATAAAAAAGATCTAGAATAGAATTTTTAACAAGCAGCTATGGCAAATGTAAGATACAAAGTATAAGTAAAGTGTAGTAAATGAAAAAATCACACCATAAGATTTATAGTGGTTTGATCACTTAACCTACGTCCACTCCCTGGAGTCCTCCACTTTGGGAATTTCACAACTCAAAAGTAATTCTCCTTTTTCCCCCACAATAAGGCGGAGAAGCCTTTACAAAACCTCACTTTCACCTTCTCCAGGGTGGGGAGTACCAAATGCTATTTCTCCCTCCTAGGGATCGCAGTGAAACTTCTCATTTTTCTCTCTCTTGGAGAAGGCAGAGTACCTTTGAGGATATGGACCTTGAAGGATCTCCCCCTTAGAAAGCTCCCACATACTTTTCTCGGGCCATAGAAGGAGCAAGCATGCAGCAGGCTTGGAGCTACTGTGTGATTCCCTCACACTCCTCCCTCACAAACTCACATTATCCTTCCTCAAACAAACCCAAAATCTCATCAAGTAGCTCCCTCTCAGGAGTTCCCCTTCTTGTAACGTTCCTCCCTCTTGTTCCTTTTTTAAAGATAAAAGTATGATATATAAATAAGGCTCCAAAAAACCCTAAATTTTTAATTCAGCCATTTTTGTTCAAACAGTACGATACACGATCATACTATACGATCAAGTAAAAAATGTTTTCATCCTGGTATAAAGGAGTACGAACAAGTAATATTTCTGAATAATATCGAACAGTACGATACAAATATTGTCCGGTATGATATGTTATATTTCTTCTATTTGTACAGGATGAATGTTGGGATGACCAAAACTCATCTATGTTCATCGTTTGGTATGATCCAACTCTTACAATATGATTTGTTAAAAGCTTCAAGTCATCTGGTATGATGCTTCATTGTCTAGTATGATTAGTTCAAAAATCAAGAGATCATTCGATATAATGTTCAGGACGATCAAAAATAGCCTCGGTTCATCATACGGTATGAACCATATCGTATAGTACGATCACCAATCAATAATTAATCCTTGATTTAATTGACTAATCATGAGGGTTAATTTAAGTAAGTATTCAAATATTCAAAAATCAAGTTTTTATAACTTACTTAAATTAATCTAATGGCTAGAGTTTCAAAATTAGAAATATATAGTACAGTACGATGACGATCGTATAGTATGCTTAGTTCATAAAGAATAGAAGTTTAGCTACAATAGTTTTTATAGTACAATTTAAAATCGTACAATATGATCTATAGAAAATAAAAAAAATTTCCTTAAAAAAAAACTCTCCCACTATGTGTGTGCATGGTTGCTCAATTTGTATACACTTTGTGGCTAGAATCAAGAAAAGAAAAAATATAGAGTTTTAGACTTTACATCCTATTCTACCCAGCCTTGAGTCTTCTATTGTCTTGAGAAATATGTGATCTCCCTAAAATATTAGTACTCATAGACAAGAGAAACATTAAAAAAATTTAATGAAAAATGAGATAATTCAATCGACATTATTTGTCATCATTAAAATCTCAGGCTAGGGATCATGGACTGCAACATTAACTTGGTCAACCATGCTGACCTAGTATTTAGGTTTGGGTCCAATATATTTCTAAGGGAATTTAGGATCCATTGGGATAGCTTTTGAGGGCTCATAAGGGAATTCCATATTAGATTTTGGGGAAAAGACCAAAAACTCCTTAAAGGGAATTTTGGTTATTTTGACCCTTGGTCAACACTTGGTCAAATTGGAGATAGAAAAGTGTAGTTTTGGGGTCAAGAGGTCTTAATAAAGGCCATGGTGTGGTTGGAAGGGTTGGAAGGTTTGGAAGGGGTCCCAAGATCAAATTCCACTGGATTGCATATCCAGTGGCGTATGCTATAAATATTTAAAGGTTTTGTAGCCATTGGGAAAAGATTCAATTTTAGGGGCTAGGAATGTTATATTGAGCTCAAATTTTGATCTTTAACCTCATAGACATGGATAAATAATATGAAGTTGATAGACCCCAAATCATAGGTCATTAGGTTAGGTTTCATAGAGATTGAAAATTCTTCTAGAAAGGGTTTCAAGACCTTAGTCTTTAGCCCTTGGATTTGGTTTGAAAGTTTTGAATTGGATTGGATCCTAAATAGGACCTATATGATTGGGTGGTGGACATTCCTCAATCATTAGCTCACCATAAGAAGACCTAGGTAGGTCCTAATGACCTCATACAAAAATGAGGTTAACAAATGGATTCCTAATATATATAATAGAATGAAGTTCTAGTGCACATATTGGCATTATTCGAATGGAAGATTGAAGTGGAATTTTGATCCTAAGGAAGAGGAGATCTAACATTAGAGAATTAGGCAGAAGGTAAAACTTGAGCTGGGCCACAAAGAGCATAATCCACTACTAATACGTCTAATCCTAAGGGAAAGAAGAATCCTATCCTAGAGGAAAAGAAAGCTAGAGGGAGCTAGGATGATACCATGAAGGGTGTACTCCACCACTAGCATATCCAATCCTAAGGAAAGGAGGAATCTTATTCTAAAGGAAAAGAAAATTGGAGGGAGCTACGATGGTGCCATGAAGGGAGTACTCCACCACTAGCGGGTGATCATGTGATGGGGTTAGGAATTGGCCCATCATAGAGGTTGAAACTAGGATGATCATATAATGGGGGTAGGAATTGGCCATTATAGAAGATCAAAATTAGGTTGGTTCCACGTAGGGTGTACTCCACCACTTGTGGATGATTGTGTGATGGGGATAATAATTGGCCAATCACAGAGGATCAAAATTTGGATGACCGTATAATAGGGGTAGGAATTGGACCATTACATTGATAAAAACTAGGATGGTGCCACGAAGGGTGTACTCTACCACTAGTAGATGACGTATGATGGGGGTAGGAATTGGCCCATCATAGAGGATCAAAACTGGGATGATCGTATAATGGGGGTAGGGATTAGCCCATTATAGAGGATCAAAACTAGGATGATCATATAATGGGGGTAGGTATTAGCCCATTATAAAGGACTAAAATTAAGATGGTGCCATGATGGGCATACTATACCACAAGTGGGAGATCGTGTGATGGGGGTAGGAATTGGCCCATCATAGAGGATTAAAACTAGGATGATCTTATAATGAGGGTAGGACATGGCCCATTATATAGAATTGAAACTAGGATGGTGCCACAAAGGGTGTACTCCAATAATAGCGGGTCTGATCCTAAAGAAAAGAAGAATCCTAACCTTAATAAAAAGAGGATAAGAATCAACAGGTTGATTTTGGTGATGTAGTAAATTGAGTCAACTCAGGTCAAGAATTAGAAAAAAAATTCATTAATTGGAAATTCAAGCAACATCAAGCATAGTATTTCTTAAGGAAACACCCATTGACAGGCAACATTATGTGGTTTCCCTTATAATCCACTTGCTGATATGTGCCTCCTTTATAGACAGTTACTATAATGAAGGATCCTTCCAGTTGGTTCAAACTTCCCACAAACCATTCAGTGGGATAAGATAGGCCTCCAAAGAGCCAAGACCAAGTCTCTTACTTAGAAGGTTCTAGGTCATGCTAACTTATCATGAGCTTGAACCATCTGGGCCTTATACAACTCTAGACTCTGCTGAGCTTGGAGACAATGCTCTTCAAGGCCTTCGAGTTCTTCTAGCTAGAGTTTGTATTTTTCTCAACTATGATTTGATTATGGATTGCAACTCTAAGTGAAAGAACTTGTATCTCTAAGGGGAGCATGGCCTAAAACCCGTACACTAGTACAAATAGAGTGGATTGGGTCGTGGTTCTATAAGTGGTCTGATAGGCCCACAAAGCTTCCATCAAATGCTCATCTCATTATTATTTATTATCATCATGGGTCTTCTTAATAATCTACACCAAAGTCTTATTGAAGGCCTCAAATAACCTACTAGCCCAGTGGTAATAGATTGTTGAGTATCTCAAATCAATGTTATGGTGTCTTACAAAATTGTTGATTTTTGTGAAATGCATACCCATTATTGGATATAATTATGTAGGGTATGTCAAATAATTATACAATATGGTCATAAAAGAATTTCAAAATATGGTGTGATGTTACATTTCATAGGGGAATTGCTTCTACCTACTTTGAAAAGTAATCAGTCACAGCTAATATGAAGTGATACCCTTCAAAGAAGAAGGGTCAATCAGCCAAATAACATCCGTGCCCCACCTTCCAAAGAACCATGAAGCTATCATAGGATGCTAAACATTAGGTGGCTAATGTAAAATTACACCATGAACCTGGCATTGATGATAATAATTTGCAATATTCATGCAATCCTTAATCACTATAGGCCAGTAGTATCTATGTTTTTTTATTCTTAACTTCATTTTTGGACCTGATTGATGAGCACTGCATAGTCTAGAATGTACTTCATTAATGATCTTTAGGGCCTCTCATTTACCTAAGCAATATAGCCATATTTTATTATCGACAGTATAATGTATTGTTGACTAGTGCATATGATAGGGCATGTTTCTTGACTTGAATAGCGAGGGATTTGCCCTGGGAAAGTTGGCCTTCTTGAAGATAGTCCATAAACGGTTGTCTCCAATTGCCTTCTACATTATTTATTGAAGAGGTAGAAAGCATATAGGGAGAATGCTTATTGATGTTCTCCAAATCTATAGGGGAAAAGACCTAACGATCTTGAGTCTCTATAAGAATAGAGTCTTCTTCTGGGCATACAAATTCCTTTGCAAGCTTTGCTAAGTCATCTGCCATAGAATTGCTTCCAAGAGGAACCCTATAGAAAGTTACGATGGGGATCTGCTCGAGCAAGTGAGTAGTGTATTGATGATATTTAAGGAGGTTAGAATTCAAAACCTTATAGGTTCCTACAATCTAGTTGATTACTAGTTGAGAATCACTAAAGATTTTAATTACTTTAATCTCCATTAAGATTCCAAGTTCCAAACCAATTATCAAAACTTCATATTTAATCTTATTATTCATGCAAGGCTCTGATAAATGGTAAAAAAATACATCATTCTTATTTATGGTGTTATAAAAATTTGGCAAATTTTGGCTTTTTTAGGAGTTATAGATTTTTGTGTTATGCTCCATTGAGAGGATGCCACACTATCAAACTATAATTCCTAGACAGAGTCATCAGATTCCCTTAAACTCATGATTTGTTCATTAAGTAAATCATCATTTAAAGGTTAATCTCCCAACAATGTGTGCACTATAAAAATGTCAAAAATGGCATGTCATTTCACAACACGTAGGAGAATGAAATTGATCTCGAATTAGAGCAATATTATAGACCACTAGGCCAAACATTCTGATAACATAGGTCAGGTTATAAAATATTATAAGGGATTAACTCTTGAAATCAGGCTGATTGAATAAGAAAGCATGTAATGCCTTAGCTTTTGAGCTCAAATATTAAAGCAAGACAATGCTTCTTGATTGAAGGATATCAAATTTTTATAGGAAGAAGTCTCCGGCGAAGGTAATAGAGAGCATTATCTTTTTCCTCGTCATTGACTTGAGCTAATAAGGCACCTAAAGACTCATCTAGGGCGACAATGTAGAGGATCAAAGGTTTCTCCATAGTAGAGGCTATTAAAATTGGTGGACTAGAAAGATATTATTTGATGTCATCAAAGGCATTCTGATCCTTGTCTCATATGAATTTAGCATCCTTTTTAGCTAGGAAGGAGAAGGGTTGCCATCTTCCAGAAAAGTTAGAGTTAAACCTCTTTATATATGCCAACCTACCTTGAAGAGACCATAATTGGGTAAGGCTTCTAGGAGGTGGCATATCTAAGATGGCTTCAATTTTGATTCCGCAGTGCTTCACTACAAATCCTAAGAACTTTCTTGAAGTGACACTGAAGGCACACTTTAAAGGATTCATTTTTAGTTTGTAGTGACGCAATCACTCGAAAATGACTCTTAAGTCATATAGGTGAGCCTCTTTAACTTTACTCTTGACAATTAAATCTTCAATGTAATACTCGACTTGATTGTGGATTAAGTCATTAAAGATATGGGTCATGGCCTGCTGGTAGGTTGCTCTAGTATTTTTAAGTCCAAAGAGAATCACCCTATAATAAAAGATTCCTATGGGAGTTCTGAAAGCAGTGTTTCTCTCATCTTCTAAGGCCATCCTGATTTGATTGTTATTGGATGAGCCATCCATAAAGGAGAAAATAGCATGTGAGGACTCGATGTCCACCATGAGTTTATATATGGGTAGAGAAAATTCATCCTTGGGACACACCTTATTTAGATCCCTATAGTCGACACAAATCCAAATTTGACAATTTTTATTTCAAACTAGCACGATGCTAGCCACCCAATAAGGATATTATTACTTTCGGATAAACCAAGCCTCGACTAATTTCTTAACTTTAAAAATGACTTGTTGCTTGATCTCTAAGCACATGCATCAAGGAGCTTATTTAATAGGAATGATATCATGTTTGATTCAAAGTTTATGGGCTACTACATTAGCGAATAGACCCAACATTTCTTCATATATCCAGGTGAAGTAATCCTTAAACTTGAATAAAAGTTGAATTAAATCTTGAGACTCATCCTCACTCAATAGGGTGCTAATGTGAGGGTCATCATCAGTTCCCATATTGATTTCTCTTAACTCATTGACTGTCGATTTAATTTCTTCCTCAAATTTAGGGGGTGCATCCCAATCTTGAAGTTCATTAGGATCATCTAAAGTCTCTAAACAAAATTCATTGAGGGGATTGATGACTTAAGTAGGGACATTCAGATATTCAAGATGGCAAGTTATCATTAAATAATATTCATCATCAACAAATAAACTAATGGTACCAAAGCCATTACCACTTATCTGATTTTTTCTTAATTTTTATTTGAAAAATGTTTTCATGGTATCTAGCTTTACTCTTAGTCCATTGATATGGTACAGGACCTTAGAAAAATAAATCTTTACACAAATAGAAAATTAGCCGAAAGATAATTCCATTAACTCAATCAAATTTGCCTCCTCCAGGGTTACATCACTTTCATTCTTTGAGGAGGAGGAGCCAGGGAAACATTTCTTGACTTTCCTCACTTCACCACTTTGGTTGGGGGCCTCTTTAATCTCTAACCTTGCAATCTTGCCAGCTAAAAGTGGGGTTAAGGATAGGGTCTCAATCCTCCTATTGAGCTTTTCATACATCATCAATTTAGGCTCATCAATTTTAACCTTTAGAACATCAACCTCATGGTCACTATCCTGATCTAAAATGAGATCAAACTTTGGAGGAGTATTTATAGTTTGGTAATTGAAATGAATCACAACACCCCATCTTTTTGACTCTTTATCAGAACTTAATTATAGATCAATATATACGGGGGTTATTCTTCTTTCAAATGAAGCACAGCCTCGACCACGTGCCCTTAAATTCATCTTCCCACCTCTTTCAGGCAACATGTTTGGAGGCCTAAGGATAATGTTGTTGAGATCATCTTCACTACCCGATTATGTCACTTCTTGATCCTTTTCTTCTTCTATTCATTTTTCTTTTAATTCATAGCTTTGGTTAGAGCTTTGTCCACCCATTTTCTCATTAACTTTGATCTTAACTTTAGAATTAGACGAGGATCCCTTTGGTATGAAATATTCAACATCCTCATAGATCCCAATTTCTTGAATTGAGAATGGTTGCAAATCACCCCTAATTATGTATTTAATGCCCTCTCATTGGTACTTGATGCAATGATGTAGGATAGATGGAACCATTATGTATTCATGAGTCCAAGGGCTATCTAGAAGTGCATTAAAGGATATTTCCAAACCAATTATATGAAATTTCACGTCGTTTTTCAACTCTTCTATCTCTAGAAGAAGGGTAACTGAACCTAAAGCTTTTTTTCCCTTTTCATTGAACCCATGAAGCACCATCTTGTCAGTTGAGAGCTTGCTAGTATCAATTCTAAGGTATGCAAGATTCTTTATGTTCATCACATTGATAGATGGATCTGAATCAATAAGGACTCTTGATAACTTTAAATTGCCCACATCTACAGTAATGTAAAGTGGGCAATTATGATCGGAAGTTCCTAGAAGTAAATCTTCATTAGAGAAAGTTACTCCTAGGATTTCCTTGAAGTAGAGTGCTTCCTATTTTGACATTGAAGCTAGCTGAGCTAGAAAAATCTCATGATTGAGAAGTGCCTTGATTAAGGATTCCTTCATTTTTTTTGGAAAGAAGGAGGGCGTTGTACATGCTCAGTTTGGCCGGCAACTTCCTAAGATGGACTAAAATGTTATAGTCAACCTTAGAAACAACATACTCAAAACCTGGTGACATTAACGAAAAATTATATTATTGAGGAGGACTTGAAATTGGATCATCAGAGATAGCTTGCTTGCTCTTATCCTTAGGGGGAAGCTTAGGTGGTAAGACCTTACCACCATGAAGTTGTACCTACTCGACATCTTTGAGAGAGCAAACTAAGGTGGTGTCTACACTCACCATAGGCATTGGATCATTATTTCCTGAAAGGGAGTCAGAATCTTAGAGGTCTATCATGATAAGAATTTCCTGAAAATTGATTAGAGGGAATTCACTTTATGGTAAGGCTTAAAACTCAACTTCTCCTTGAAGGGTCAATTCAGGAAGGTCAATTTTTTGAATATTCATATTGATTTAAATAGAGTTTTAACTTGGAGGCGAAGAATTATCAACTTACATTTTAGTCTCATGGTTAATCATAAAAATAGGAGTAGAAGGATACTTTTTTTTATTTTATTTTGCAACCCTTTGACTTTGATGTGGAAAAGTAAAAGTCATATAATAAGAGAGGGGAAAGAGTTTTTACACCACTATTTGCCACTCTGATACATTTCTCATCTACATGCTTCCTCTCTAAAAATATCCCTCTTTTCTTTTTCATGTAATATAGTAGTTCCTATGACTACTAGAGAAGGAAGAAGCTCAACATTCTCCTGCAAAGCATCTAGGTCAACCTCCCAAATGAAGACTTGGGCTATCATGGTCAGCTGTTAAAAAGAATAAAATATTTGTTAATTAAATTTTTAAATGCATAGGATAAAGTAATATCACAACCATCATAAATGGATAGAGAAGTATTAGGAGTGTTACCTGAGATAATTTTGATTGAGCCTTATTCTAAGTCTACCAGATATTCTTTAGAGATAATAATGTTTCCTTGCTTGAGATTCTTTTCTAGCCAGTCCTTAAACACAATGCAATCCTCAAGTGGGTGACTAAGCATGCAGTGGTAAGGACAGTATTTGGGATTATCTTTTTTATGTGCTCCATCTAGGTGTCTTGCCTCTGGTAATTGAAAATCTAGTTTCTTCAACAAACTCCTAAAAATCATCTTCACCAACTCCCTCATAAATGGATAAGGTTTTTCCAATTACTCTCTAACAGGGATGAAGGTGGGATCTTTAACAAACTGAGAGGTTACTTGGAATGGTTACTTCTGAGGTGACTATGATGGAGGAGCACTGGGCTGACTGATAATTAGCTATTTCCCCTTATCAGCTACTGAAACTATGGCTATCTTCTCCAAAAACTTCACCAGCTTAGGACCCTTCTTTTCATCAAACTGATCGCATAAAAATGGCATCCTAGGAGTCACTTCGTGCAAATTACTAATATTATTTAGATGTTTCTAAAAAGTTTTAAGTGTGAAACCCTTTAGGAGAAAAGAAATTGGCCTGTGGATATTCTTCAGAAGAATCTCCACTACTTGTTGCTCTTATAACTGGGGTTTTTAATTCATCAAGAGGTTTTTCCACCTCAAAAAGTATTCAACCAAAAATTCCCCTAGTTTATGCTTTAAATAACTAGATAGACCACTATATTATGTTACTACGCTCCAGAAAATATCTTTAAGAATATATTTTCTAGTTCATTAAAGGTTTTGACTGAAGCATTAGGCAGATTAACATACCATTCAAAAGCAATGCCAGAGAGACTACAAACAAATTGGTGAAATAGTAGAGTATCTGACCCTCTTGTGTTGCAATAGCTTGCTCAAAAGTGAGCCATATGATGTATCAGGTTTTCAATTTCGGTAGACTGTTGCAACTTAAGGGAAGCTTGCTATGATTTATCTATCTGAGCATGTATTTCCTTAAGCTAAAGCAACATCTCTGTCCCTTATTATTCTAGGTTCTTTATGTGCTAATCTTCCTTAGCTCTCACTGACTCATCAGAATATGAATCAACTACAGCTAAACCTTCCTCCTTACCAGATGGACATTTACATGGTTCAATTTCTTTAGTAGATCCACATGTCTCAACCATGCATATGATACTAGTAAATTCATCCTCTTTCAATAACAAATCATCTAACTTCAGATCAAATGTCACTGTTCCTTCTTTCTTTTGTAAAATATCTCTTATCTCCTAGATTATCTCATCGATTGGCCTATCTCTTACTGCTTCAGGATTAATGGGTAAGTAGCCCTTATATTCCACCATATGAAAAAGTTCAACTTTCCATAATCTAGAGATGATGGCATGCAGTCTTTAATCATCATCCATTTGAGGTTCTGAAATTGACTTGTCAGTCATTTCTTGGTCTATGTCTATCCCCTCCCCCTCGGCTGTCCATAGACTAGTATTTAGAAGGGTGGCATCCCCTACTGGGTGAAAGATATATACCTCATGAGGTGATACAGGAGCTTAAAGGGTAATAGCTCCTATATTGGGTAAGGTAAAGTCCTCAGACCCCAGAGTAGGGAGCCTAGGAATGACAGATGAACTTTAAGAAAAACTATCCGGGGCATCAGTAGGGTCGATAATTGGAACATCAATTAGATTAGCAGCGGGAATACTATCTATCGTGATAGCTGAGACATTGGTAGGAGTATCAACTGAACCAATTATGTTTGGAGGAACACTAACTAGAATTTGTGTCAACTTGATAGAGAACCTCGGCTTTTTAAATAATTGTGGAGGAACATCTAGCTTAGTTTTCTTCGGAACATATTTCCTTTCAAGAGACGTAGGCCTCTTTCCCTTAACATTAGTTATTCTCTTAACTTCAGAATCTTCTTTAGTTTTTACTACCACTGAGGCCAACTTCTTCAATTTTGGAGAAGGGATCGGTGGCCTACCAGTAGGATGGTGGCCTCTCTCAAACCTAGTAAGTATGATACCCTTCATTTTAGAGGACAAAGGGCGTGGCACCTAGGGGTAGCCAACAACCAACACCAAGGTAGCAGGCTATTTGATAAATCGTATTCCTCTTAACAGATTGAGGAGTCAAATTCTTAGCCTTGAATTCTTCCTCTTTCAAGATTTTCTTTTGGAAATGATAGGAGATAACTCCCTTCAACTACCTTATATACTCTTCCTTTATTTGTCCAGATTGAACAGCACAAGTATGGATTATATTCCTTAGAGTTCTTATCCTTCAGAGGTGTTTTTCCATAGGAGTTCTCTTAGTTGATTAGTCAATTAGGCAGGGCGGGGACCTCGCTATTCTAGCTACCCTCTCCTCCCCTTCAGCAGCAACAAGAGGGTAAAAATGAATCCCTTTAAGGAGTGGAGAGGAAGTAGGAATAGGAAAATCCTCAACAGCCTCTAGCTCTATCTAACCTAGAGCCTTGGCCATAATAACCTTCCTTGACTTGGTTATTTTCTTCCTTACTCATCTTAGATAGTTCTTTCTCTTATTTTTGCTGGTAAATGGGATCCCAGGGCTTGATCTCTACTAAAAAATAGACATAATAGTAGTAGGGGGCTTAACAGTCAACTTAGATTCTTTCTTCTCATCACTAAAAATAGGGACAATAGGTCATGTCCCTATAATCAGCACTTCCATAGGAGGATCTTCCTTAGTAACATCTAGATTAATTATCTTGTGCCAATCCATTGACTGTTCAAGGGTACTGAAGCCTATCCCAAAGAGTATGTTACTTCATAAGTCAATCTGCTTATAAGCTAGGTCTCTATCAAAGGAAAATATCAACTTGCCAACCATTGTTACATAGTTTATGTTTATGGAATTGAAGAAAGGAATTGGAATTAGATATTTTTGAAAAAAAAAATTCTTTTAGAAAATTGAAAATCATAATGGAGCCTAGGTTCTATCATATATGTTGAGTTGTAAGAACTACAACCCGACATATAATAATAGAATACAAAGGTTAGTTATGAAATTGAGGAGAGGTGAAATCCTCACAACATATACTAACCCACAAGGAGACATTGGCAGACAGAATAAGATGGTGTAGATTTCAGATTGAGATTGAAAAGGACTAAAAAAAAAAGAAACTTAGTTTTGAAATTAAAAGTAAACTTTTACCAAATTTTGAAACACAACAGGTTAGACTTTTGTCCAATCTGAAGGCTTACAAAAATGAAAGAAAATTCAAGAAAAAATAGTTTTCTAACTCTCTTCATTCCATGAGTCAAATAGAAATGGAAGGTCTAGACTTAAATATTGAGAAATTGAATATTTTGGAACCAAGATCGACAAGGCTCCTCACAATTTTAAAACTCCACATATTCAGTTAAATTCAATAACATAGGTTTATAAAATTGAGAAGGAGATCTTAAAAGTTTGATTTGATGCTATCACCTCATCTATCGACTTGGGGGGCAGAAGGTCAAAATCCAATTTTTTGATAGAGGTCTCAAAGAAATTTGATGTTGGCTTACCTTTCCCAAGGAGGAAATGGGTGAAGGAGCAAACGAAAGAAAATATAGTTAAGACTACTAAAGAAATAGATATTTATCATTATTAGAGATGGAGAGAGAGATTTTGTCCCATCGGGTATGCCATTTTTTGTATGTTGGTGGAAGTTTGGAAAGTGGGTTTTGAAAAGGGTTAATTGTCTTTGGAAATTTAAAATTTACTTTGGATTTGAATTCTGAGATTAAACATCCTAATAGATAAGTCATACCACCTCGAGAAATGGAAATAAGATTTTTGAACGAGCTTCAAATCTAGAAATGCAAATCCTACCGCGAATATCTTAACCAGGTTAAAAAAAAGAACTGCATATGACTCCGAAAGGTCAAAATGGAGTTCAATCTAACTTCTAATAGTGATATTCTTGGTTAATTATTATTAATTTCATGCCCAAAGCCTTATTAACATTTAATATATCTCCCCTAAGGAAGAAGATATCACTGATTAATAATTATTTGGACATGATAATAATGATCATCATTGGTTCAATTTTTTCCAAAGAAGACTATTTTGAATTTTGCAAAAATATTTTGAGAAATTTGGGATTAAGTTTAGATTTCAATTCTAAAATTAAACTAACCATTATGGGTAATTTATCGCCTCAGAAGGCATAAATATAAAACCCTAACGAGTTTAAATCTAGAATTATAGATTTTCTCTTTAATAACGTAGCCTGATTTAAGGTAAGACCATATTTGACCCGGAAGGGTCAAAAAGAAGTTTATCCAAATATTATACTATGTTAATCGAGAGAAGTGATCACTAATTTTGTATTTGAATTCATCCTAACAAATGATATATATCCCTCGAGAAAGGAGATATCATTTATTAATAATCATTTGAACATGACGATAACAATCATTACAAATTTGATTTCCCAAAAGAAATAGCAATTAAGTTTTGAAAATTGATGTGGGTTCTAAATCTCCTATGAGCACAAGACTTCGTAGTTAATTACATTGTAGTAAATCAGAATTTCCTTCAAATACTCTCGATTAAAATAAAAGAAAATTTTTGTTTGAAGATTTTTTAGGAGTGATATCAAAGCAGTTGGATTTTGGAATTTTAACTAGGAATGAATAAAAATTGGAGCACTTATTTTGGAGTCAATAGAAGAAGGGTAAGAGACACTTGGAGATTCTGAAATAATTCAGAAGTTTCCTGACCTATTCTAGGTGTTATGCTTTAAGTTTTAGATTGAAAGAAGGTTTAGTTTGAGTTTAACATTTTATTAGAAGTTTGGGATTGTATTCTTAGAGGTTGGGGTCTTATGATTCAAAATTCACCCCAAATACTAAATCTAAAGTGGTCACCAAATAATGGTTACCCAAACCTAACTAATGCAAAGTAAAATCTGGACTTACCCCAGCTAGGATTAGGGAGCCAGCTAACCACCTAATCAACTTTAAATCCATGAGTCTCATCATTTTTATGAAAGAATGGATGGGACATTTTAACTAAGATTTTGGAGAGTCAGGGCAGATGTCTAGAGTTTGTCCTAAGTGGCTCCTTGACTTATGTTGGGGTGAAAATGCTAAAACGGATGCAATTAAGATTTAAACTCCTTTTAAGTATTTTTCTTATTTGATGCATGCTGATCAAGTCGATCAATACTTGAAATTAGAATGAAGCAATTTTAAAAAGGCATAAAAATAATTCTTATCATGGAGATTGCATAAATTCCCCTTGATAGATCTACACCCTCATTGGCCAAGTGGTCTGCAAAAACCTGTAGGTTGGGAGCTGCCTAACAAAAGGAAGAAAAAGTGCAGCAATATGTTATACAAACTCCTGATGATCCCGGGCTTCCTGCTTAGATCATTAGAGTATATGTTATTCTAAAAAAATTGTTTAAGTTTGAGTAGAAAACTTTTTTACACCATTATAAGCCTCGTGTATTCAGTTTAAATAAAGAATGACACACAATCATAAAAAAACTAAAAAATAGGCAATCCTATATGCAGTCAAATCAATTGATATATCAATATAATTAATTCCTTAAAGTAAACTCCATAGGCAAATGCCCCATTTATTACAACCCAGGGTCTACAAAAATTAAAAGTGGCAAGCACTACTAAGAATAACCCAGATTCTAATCCTTGTACAGATACAAGTGACTTTGAGTGGGACACTCTTTATCTTCTATTCCTCGATCTTCTCTCATTTGGGCTCCTTTGATTATTTCTAATTGAATATCCAAATGAAAAAGAAAACTCTTCCCCCGAATGTGTAGGTTATTCTTTCCACTTTGGATATGAAAGTGAACCAAACATAGGCTTCCAAATGAAATAGGATTATCCCCTTAAGGGGTATCCTTTCCTCTTTGGAATTCAACATTGGATATGTGTATCCAAAACTAAAAGTGCAACTTTCACAACTCAATAATTGAAAAAATTACATCAATATAAAAATAAAAATTCTACACTCTCCTACAGGGTTATCCTAAGCATTTCATAATCAAATTAATTCCCAAGAAGTTATATATACATATGGATAGAAAAGTAAACACACTTGGCCATGTTCCTTTTATTTTGGGGATTAAGAAGTTGAAGCATCTATAGCAGTTATATTTATTATTTACTTAGCCCCCTTTATTATCCTATATATGTGTGGCCACTTGCAAAAAACTTAATAAGAATCCAATTTGCTCCTAACGTAAGGATAATGTAATTGCTAATCACATCAATCTATAAAGTGTAGTAAAAGTGAATAAATATATCAAGAAATTACAATCACAACATGCAATAAAATATCAGAAACCCAGAACACATTAGAAAAATAAACATTGGCCTAGCCTAGATCTAGAGTTGGTTGTCCTAGCAAACCAGCTAATGTGTGTGTAGAAGGTTGTGTGGCTAGGGTAGATCCTAAACTGAGCTATTTGTTGAGATTGTCTTATGTTTGAGTTTGTTATATGTTTGAGTTTGTTAAAGGCTGAAGGATAATTTTATGTTTGTGTTTAAGTATTATGTGTTAAATCTTAATTTGGATGTATTTTAATTGTTAGATAATTGCTACATTTGTTGCTCACCAAGGCTATGAAGTTTATTCCACCTTCCTTAGGGCTAAGTTAATAGCCTCGTAGTCCTAGGTTACCTAGTAGCATTCGAGGTTGATTATATTGATTTAGTTGATTAGAAATTAAGGGAAGATTAATATTAATTAATTTGATTAATTATTTATTTTAAGAGGTAAATTAATATTTTCCATCAACAGGTTTCTGATATTATGCTAACAAGCTCGAGGAACTAGGCCTCCTTAGGATATGTAGCCCCATAGCCAGAGCAGTCCATCCAGAAAACCTTATTCGTGTAGTTGAATTAAGGATTTTAATTAGGTTAAATAATTATAAGAAACTTAATTTTGATGTTTAATACTCCATTGAATTCATTTGTGGCATTGTGCCACCAAGCTTGTGGAATAAGTCCTCCTTAGGACACAAAGCCACATAGCCCAGAGTAGTCCATCCAATAAACTTCATATTTGAGTGGTTTTTGGGTATTAAAATGTTGGTTAAATTATTTTATTAATCAAATTAAAATTTTAATGAATTATTGAATTTTTTAGAATTATTGGAATTATTTAAATATCTTAATTAAGGGGTTAAAAGTTGATTTTTTAAAATAAAGTTAATTTTGAAAGTTTAGGATTTTTAACAAATATTAGGGATCCGATGAGTAGTTACACTATTACTATGTTCAAATTTTAGTTTTCTATAAAAAAATATGACTTTTCAAAGTTTTGACTTAATTTTGATTAGAGTTTATCAGATTGTTGAATTATTGACTTTGATTAATTTTTGAAGGTTTTATACTTTTGTAAAATATTAAATTTTAAATTGAGTTGAAGTCCTTTGATTTTAATCAATTTGAATTTTAATCTTAAGATAATAGATTAATATTCTCTAATTAATTAAAAAAAAAAAGCTTGAAATTTTGACAATATCTAAATTAACATTTACATTAAACATCAATTAAGAATTTAAATATTTAAAAAACAAAAATCGTTTAAAATGTGTTGGATATATATATATATATAATTTTAAAATATTTAACACATCTTTCCTAATTGAAAGGGATATTTAAAATATATTTTGAATTAAATTTAGACGGTTAACCTTAATGGTTTTGTAACCTTTGGAAAAAGATTCAGTTTTAAAGGCTTGGAATGTTAGATTGAGCTCAAATTTAGTTGGTTTATCTTAAAGGCATGCTTAAAAAATATGCAATTGATAGACCCTAAATTAGAGGTCATTAGGTTGGGTTCCATGGGGTTTGAAAATTCTCCTAGAAAGGTTTCAGGACCTTAGTCCTTAGCCCTTGGATTTAGTTTGAAATTTTGGAATTGGATTGGGTCCTAAATGAGACCTACGTAATTGGGTGGTGGACATCCCTCAATCATTAGGTCACCATAGGAAGACCCAGGTAGGTTCGAGAGACCTCATAAAAAATGTTTTCAACAAGACCAAAACTTCAAAATTCATATCATAGAATGCATGCTTTTCATTCTTCTTTCCATAAGATGGGACACAAACTTGTTTGGGTTCTCAAATCTAACATTTGATGATTTTGTAGGTGTGCTCTGATATAAGTGCTCATGAGAGCATGTGGTAGCTGGATAGCGGATGTTCAAGACATATTATTGGAGATGTAAATCAATTCATTTTGCTAGAGGCTAGGGTAGGAAGCAAGGTAACACTTGGTATAACACTGCCAGGAGAGTGATGGGATTATGTATACTTGATAACTCTAAAAATTTCATCATTGAAAATGTTTTACTAGTAGAAGGCTTGAAATATAACCTGCTCAACATAAGCTAGCTCTATGATAAAGGCTTCAACATCAAATTCTTATCTAGCAACTGCATAATAAACTTAAATCACAAAATTATTTTGTAGGAAATGAGAATCATTAATGTTTATATGTTTGATGTAAATTGCATTAAATCTGACACTACTCTTTGTTTAAAAACTATTACTGATAAATCTTGGTTGTGGCATAAGATATTGTGTCATTCAACCATGAAAAACTTTAGGAAAATCACCCAAAAAGGCTTAGTAAGAAAAATTACCAAACTAGAGTTCACAAAAGACCATCTATGTGATGTCTATCAATTAGGGAAACAAGTCAAATCCTCTTTCCACTAAATCAAATACATAAACACTAGTAAACCCTTGGAAGTCCTACACATGAATCTCTTTAGACCTATCAACACTACAAGCTTAGGAGAGAAAGTTTTTGGGTATATGATTGTAGCTGATTATTTGAGATTTACTTGGGTTAAATTCCTATCTCATAAAAGTGAATCATTCAAAAGAGTTTATTTTTTTTATCCACTTAGATTCAAAGAAAGCTAGGTTGTGAAATTCTAACCATTCACTGTGATCACAACAGAGAATTTGAGAATGAAAAATTTAAATCTTTCTATAAGGAACAAGGGATATATCATAACATTTCAACTTCTAGGACCCCTCAGTAGAATGGGATAGCTGAAAGAAAGAATATGACCCTAGTCGAAGCTGCTAGAGCCAAGTTTTTTAACAGGCATTTCCAAAATACTTTTGTGCGGAAGCAATGAATACAATATATTATGTTTTGAATAGGGTGAATGTTAGATCCAAAATAAACAAAATACCTTATAAAATTCTAAAGGGTAGGACACCCAACCTCTCTCACCTCCTAGTATTTGGATGTAAATGTTCATTTTGAATAATGGGAAGTCTTTCTCTTAATGCAATTGATGCAAGACTTCAAAAAAATAATAATGGGAAGTCTCAACTAGGAAATTTTGACCCAAAATCTGAAGGAGTATTCCTAGATTACTCAAGTATTGGAAAATCTTATGGAGTCTTCAATAAAAGAACACTAATAGTTAAGGAGACCACTCATATTATATTTAATGAATTTGATAATTCTGGAGGTTTTAGGGTAGAAGAAGAGGAGGTCGTAGAAGTCACCCAAGGATTAGAATCTATAAATATGGAGAAAAGGGTATAACCTAAAAATACTTTGCCTAGAGAATAGAGATATTATTTAAGTCATCCTAAAGAATTAATCTTAGGAGACTCATTTGAAGGTGTTAGAACTAGTAATAGACTTAAAAAAGAAGTAAACCACTTTCCCTTTATCTCTATGACTAATCCCACCAACCTAAATCAAGCATTATACGATGAATTATGAATCTTAGCCATGTAAAGTGAGTTAAATCAATTTGTATGGAATGATGTTTGGAAGCTAATTGAATGATCTAAGGACTAGAGTGTGGTTGGAACTAAATGAGTGTTCAAAAATAAAATGAATGATTTTGGAGTAGTGGTGAGAAATAAGAAATGATTGGTGGCCAAGGGGTATAATCAAATAGAAGGGATTGATTTTAAAGTGATTTTTGCCCCTGTAGCTAGATTGGAAGTCATTAGAAGGTTACTAGCCTTTGCTTGTTTTAAATGATTCAAACTATATCAAATTGATATTAAGAGTGATTTTCTAAATGGGGTCATAAATGAAGATGTATATGTTAAACAACCCCATGCATTGAAAATTCATAATTTCCCATTCATGTGTTCAAATTTAAAAAGGCATTATATGGACTAAAACAAGCACCTAGGGCATTGTATGAAAAGCTAAGCACATTCCTACTAGAAAGAACCTTTAGCAAGGGGAGCATAGACACCACCCTATTTCTTTAAACGGTATGAGATGAATTACTCGTAGTCCAAATTTATGTTGATGATATTGTATTTAGATTTTTTGATAAAAATTTATGTGATGAATTCTAAAAAATAATAAGGAATTTGAGATGAGTATGATGGGAGAACTAACTTACTTTTTGTGGTTTAGCATAAGATAGAAGGATGGTGGAACCTTCTATCATCAATCGAAATATATTAAGGATATCCCTAAGAAAAATGAAATGGATAAAGCCAAGCCAATCAACACTCCCATGAGTTTAACTGTTCAGTTAGATAAGGATCTAAATGGAAAATCTATTGATCAAAATAAATACAAAGGAATAATTGGATCACTTATTTACTTGACTACTAGGAAACTTGATATTATGTTTAGTATTTATCTTTGTGCTATATTTTAGGCTGATCCAAAAGAGTCCCATTTTACTTCTTTAAAGAGAATTCTAAGGTACCTCTTAGGAACCCCTGACTTATGAATCTAGTATCCTAGGCATAACACCTCCTTTAAAATCATAGGATATTCTAATTTAGATTTTATGGGATATTGAGTAGATAGAAAAAGCACATATGGAACTTATTAATTCATAGGATAGTTCTTAGTCTCCTTGTCTAGTAGAAAATTGAACTCAGTTGTCGTATCCACTGTTAAAGCTGAGTACATTGCCTTAGGAAGTTGTGTGGCCCAAGTCCTCTAGTTAAAGTAATAAATTTTGTATATAAGATTACCTGTAGGCATAATTTTCAATCCTCTATGATAACACTTATGTCATCTGTACTTCAAATAATCCAATTTAATAATCCAAGATAAAACATATTGACATAAGGCACCACTTCATTAGAGATCATATTACTAAAGGAGACAGAGCTACACTATATAGCCACTGAAAACTAACTTGTTGAATTTTTTACTAAACCATTAGCATTTGAAACTTTTCGTATATTAAGAACCAAATTATGTTTCATAGATATTAATGCTTGAAATTGCTACTTTTTTTATGTTGTTATTTTATTTGTATATCTATTTCTATTTATATTTTTTTATTCATATTTTTTATTTTTCTGTTATTTTCCCTTAAGTTCTTTTTAAGAATCAGATCAATGGTCATTATTAATAATGATTTCGTAAAAGAAATTTTTGCCTTGCTTTTGGTTTTAAAAATTTTTTAGCTGTGACTGACTTCCCTAAAACGATTAAGAAAAGAAACATTGATGATTATCTCTCTTTCTCTAATTCCTTTAGTGGTGTGTTTTTCCTTTTAAAGCTAAATCTATTTCAAATTCAAATTTTGACTTAAAAATTGAGATCTTTCTATCTTCTTATAGTAATCTATCTCGTATTAATAATGTTCATAGTAATTAAATCACTTTCAAATTTTCTTTGTCAGGTTGTTGCATTTATCAAATGGATATGATTCTTATTTATGGGTTATTCTTCCTTATACTAGAGAGTGAGTTTTCTTCTCTTATAACCAGAAGATAATCTAACATCTAAGAGTCTTTAAAGTTTTTAAAAGGAAGCTAGCTTGAAAAAATTGACCAGAGGCACAAAATAAGCCCAAAGAAAAATAAAAAAGATGCACAAAGACGGTAAAGTAATTATAAGATACACCAAAATATATCACAAATCATAAGATGTGTAAAATACACCAGATAATTGAAAAAGAGGCACAAAATGAGCCCACAAAAATAAGTTTCCTTCTCTTTCAAATCTTATAAGAATTCTTGAGCTACTTGATATCTTTAAAAAACTTAATTCTTGAAACTCATGATTTTGATTGATTACTTTGCATATTATTCTATCAGATATTTTTTTTGAAACCAAGTTTAAACAGATCACCTTTCTTATCTAATTTCTTTTATGAATTAAATTTTTAATTTAAAAATATTTTTAATATGTAAGGAGTCCGAGCTAGGGTTAACACGATGAATTTTCTACCTTTTTCAGATTTTGACTTTGTTAATTTATTTCTTATTGATTTTTAATCCAGTCACAAGGGAAATTTATCATTTACTAGAGTTGATCATTTCAAAAAAATTGTGTTCTTTTTTTTTTTATTTATGTTTGGTTTTTTTTAATGTTATTTTATGCTCTTTTGCATTTTTAGTTTTATCTTGAAGAAGATCTGATCATTACTCTTCATATCCTAAAATGTTTTAGTTTTGCTCACATCATCTAACATGATTTGTATCTTTCTACACGATATGAACAAAAATACACATCTCTGATCACAACACATCCAATGGCTGACCTAAACTAACTATTGGTTATCGTTTTGTACTATTCATCCATCATACAAGACAATCCACATGGCAGAAATAGTTGGATGATTTGAATGTTGTTAGCCTAATCCATTATTATACATCATCCTAAAAGATACACATGTTCATCCTGTAAGATCTATTTATTCAATGCTCATATAAGATGAGTCCTCGGGATAATTGCTCTGTGTTTAATCATCTAGTATGATGTCTGATCATCTTGGATAATAAGATCAACCTTTTTTACCGATCATCTAGAGAACAATATTGCACCTGATTGTTCTGGACTATCTCATGATCATTTTGGATGATTTTCTGATTCTATATAAACTGTCAATCTCAAGCCTATTCTTCTCTCCAATAATTTCAATTCTCTTCTCTTCAAGCTTTCAGTTCTTGAAAATGGCTGGCGGTAAATAATTGCATGCACTCACAAGCTGCTCTTCTTGGAGAGCTATCAATTCTCATTTTATTCAAGCATTTGATGAAGCTTCTTACTAATGGTACAAATCTACAGGGATTAATCCCTCAAAGGTTGCCAATCAAGAGGTGTTGAACTATTCGGTATTACACCTCTTTCTCACACCACTCTTAGCTTTGTTCCCACACTTGCTTTCCTCTTTAATTTTGAATTGCTTTTTAAATTTTTGGCCAGTCTCCATATGAATTCTAATTTTATTACGCTCTAATCGTATGTTAATTAGCACCCTGTTGAAATAACATATCAAAATTTCTATAAATTTCTCCACCTTTCCACAAATAGAGATAAACTTCAGGTTTTGGCTTCCAATCCTGACTTTAATTGGGGCCCTGCAAATACTAATGCCCCCTGTCATGACTCACAACTAGTTGCTTACTGAAAGATGCCCGAACCATCCATCATATTCTTCACACTTCTATTATTCTGAAAGTTGGAGATAGGATCTATAATACTCCCATCCTATCACTCACCACGTACTATATAATGGATCATTGAGATTTTAATTCCACTGAACTTCTAATTTGCTACATTAAATATCTAACCAGTATTAAGGATCCCATCCATAAAAGAAAGTCAAATCTAGCTTTAGGACATATCATAGCCTATGTCCTTGAAACCAAATACAACCTTCAGTATCTAGGGCCACCTGATCACCTCATTATTTTCTAACCAAATAGTTCCTTGCACATCCATCATTGTACTTTTCATCACCCTATGCATGAGAAGGCTATGGTAGAAGAGGAAGGATATATTCCTACACCTGTCCCTATCCACCAATACTCCCAGATCGATCAAATGGTTTAGTGGTTTGACTAGTGGGAAGCCAAATTTGAGTTATATATCATTTAGTAGTAGCAACAACATGATTAGAATGTAGTTCGATTTGAGGCATATGTAGCCTAATAGCAGTAACAATATGACCAGGATATGGCTTGGTTTGACGAACAGTTTTCTTCTCATCACCTATACTTTCAACAGCCACCCCACCACCCCCACTTGATCAGGGTTCCTCTTTTTATTAGTCTGCTAGTATTTATTTTTGTGTGTGTAATGGTTTTCTTTTATGTATTATCTTCCATTTAGTGTTCTTTCTATTTTATTCTTTTTGTGATGTAAAAAAGGGAAGTAGTATATTGTGCTGTTTAATTTTATTTTTAGTGGAATTTACTTTATTCTATTATTGTTAATTTTATGTCTCAAATTTTTTTCTTTAATTTAAAAAATTTATTTCT
This sequence comes from Dendrobium nobile, assembly GCA_022539455.1. Lineage (NCBI taxonomy): Eukaryota > Viridiplantae > Streptophyta > Magnoliopsida > Asparagales > Orchidaceae > Dendrobium > Dendrobium nobile. Next base: position 27,777,248 of record CM039721.1, on the reverse strand, counting down.
TGTTTGATCTAAAATTTTTAACAATAATATTTTTCATCATTATAAAGGGGGAGATTATTACAAATCTGGATTAAAATAGTATAATTTTGATGATAACAAATATTATTGTTTCATTATGGCTACTATTTTTGCATATCTATTTTATTTAACCAGCTTACTAATCATTCAAGTCCACAAAGATTACTTACAATGCAAGTTAGCTCAAGATCGGGTAGATTAGGGATGAGTCTTCTTGTAATTTTATTTCAATACAACTTTTACCTTTTTTAGTTCAAATCTTAAATATGTTGGATCAAAAGCTAAGTAACCTTTCATATACACACTCATAGGAAGAAATTTGGTGACTTAGAGTATTTTTTATTTTTTGAGCTAATCATATAAGATGATTTGAAATCATACCAGATGATCAACCAAAAATACTAACCCTGATTAAGGAATCCATGCTAATTTTGAGTGATTAAACTAATCATACTGGATGACTTATATCTTCTATGATGATCAATTTAAATAATGAAAATAAAGCCACTATAATATTTTAATTTTCAAATTTTATTCTAATTGTACAGGACAATATACATTATCCTGGATGATTTATGAAAATTATACCTAAATTGATCCAATAATTAAGGGAATAATTATGGTTAAATTATTTAATCATATCATATAGGATGATCTATTTAGATCATACTGAACAATCTAGTATATTTTGTAGGATGATCCCCTATCATCCAAGATAAAAAACCATAACTTTCTTCTAGTCATCGAGGAGAATCGTATTGGATTTCCCGAGGTGGTTGCAGGATGATATGAAGATCGCTACACATCATCCCATGTCATACTGAATGATCAATATAGTATCTTGAATTAATCATCCCAAATGATCACAGGATCGTACTGGACTACCTGTACAAATACTTATACTAATTGTACAGAGCAAAGGTGATCATCCTTGCTGAAAGTGTTATTTTATATTAATCATATATAATGATATGTCTATCATCCTGGATGATCAGTAGTGCATAATTGAAAATTAGTGCTTCTTTTGGAGGCTTTCTATTTAAGCTCTCTAATTGTCTCTTGAGACAATCATTTATTATGGAGTTGATCAAAGAGAGAGCTTAGAGAAGGAAGAGGAAGAGCTTAAGAGAGAAAGAGATCCTTATGAGGGGAGTTGTGAGGGAATCACAAAAGGTGCTCCAAGGAAGGTATTCATAGTTTTCCTTAAGGTTCTCCTCTGGTTCCTTGGTGGCTCTAGGGAGATCGTCTTCAAAATTAGATCCAGGTTCTTTATCTACTCTATATGGGAGTAAAATGATTCTCGGGTTCTTTTCCTTCATTAGTTGGAGGAAAAAAGATTCAAGGTTCTCTGCCTCATCGTCTCGGTGGAAAGATTTTATAAGGGCTTCTCCGCCTTGCTGTTGAAGTAAAAAGAGAGTCACTTCAATTTTAGTGCAATATATGGAGAGGGAGTCTCCAAGGAGTGGACATAGGCCACATTTTACCGAACCACTATAAAATTTGGTTTATTATTTCTTATTACTTTTACTGTCTTATATTTTTACACTTTTCTAAGATTTATTCTGTGATTAAAAAATATGATTATATTGTTATCACGAAAACTATTTTCTTTTGCATCAAGTGTTATTGCTTTTATTTTAAATTATTTAAAAAGATCAAAAAGTTTTTTTTAATGATTTTTAAAACTACCAATTCACCCCCACCCCCCTCTTGGTAAGCCTCGGGCAAGTTCTTTAGGGTTTAACACCCCTCATGAACTTTTATGATGGGCGGTGATTTATATATTGTTCCACACATCCCTCATAATATCCAGTATGATCTCTTATATGATTAGGAAAAAAATATGGTTTTTATCTTGGATGATGGGGGATCATCCCATGAAATATCAAAGATTATCTAAATTATCATTGAATATTACTTGCATGATCTAATCGAACAATCTCACCATAATTAGTCCCCTAATCATAGGATCAATTTAGGTATGGCTGAAAAAAATTATCCAGTAAGATGTATATTATCTTATACGGTTAGAATAAAATTTGAAGATTAAAATATTACCTAAATTGTGATTGGAAACTATTTTTCAAGTCTATAACAGATTATCGTATATAATCTGAATTGTCTAGTATGATTAGTTAATTATTCTTAATTAAAAAAGGGTGTCCTAATTAGGCTTTTCTGTATAAATGATCATCCAGTATGATTTACATCATAATGTATGATTAGATCAAAAATATTTTTATCTCCTAACTCCCTAACTTACCCAATTGAGTGTGTGTATGTATGGTTACTTAGCTTGGGGTTCATGAGATATATGACTTGACTCAAGAAAAGTAAAAAGTACATTAAAATTGCAATTATAAGTAGACTCAAGCCTAGTCTACTCGATCTTGAGCTTATTTGCAATATAAGTGAACTTATGGATCTAAATGATTAATGAGCAAGGCATACAAAATAGTTATTCAATAATAGAAATAGTAAAGAAATAATAATATTTATTATCATTAAAATCATAGTACTTGGGCTCAAATTTGTAGCTATCTCCCCCTTTTTGATAATGGCAAACATTGTTGTTAAGAATTTTCAAAGCCCTTTGACATTCTTTAAAACTTCCCCTTAGAAGATGAAATTCTAAAAGTAAGAGGAGTTAAAAAAAATTGTTTCTATATTTTTTATTTTTAAGAAAAATGCCAGATATAAGTAAAAATAGAAAATAAGTAAGCATAAAATCAACTAATTTTACTAAAAAAAAAAAAAGCAAACAACACATTAGTCCTCCTTTTGACATCATAAAAAGGAGGAAAAAGAAAAATAGTAAACATAGTAAAATAAGTACATCACAAAGTAAAGAAGTAAAGACTAGCATAAACATAGAAATAAAAGCACTAAGCAAACTAGAAAAAGGAAAAATACTGATCAGGTGGAGGTGGTGGTGGATGAAAAAGGTGATAAAGAGAGGCAAACTGCTCTCCAAACCAAATCTAATCCAGGTCATGCTACTGCTACTACTGTGCTGTAGAGCTTTCAAAATGAGCCAGATCATTTGCATATTGTTTTTGCTGCTTAGCTATGTAGTTTTCAAATCTAGCCTTACATTGATCAAACCTCCAAAGTAGCTGATCAATCTGAGGCTATTGGCGGATACGGGTAGGTGCTTGAATAGGTCCTTCCTCTTCAACCACAGGCTCTTCATTTGCAAAGTGATGATGAGTACTATGAAGGATATGGAAGGAGCTATTAGAAAACAATACATGGAGGTGATCTGGTGGATTAATGAATTAAAGATTGTATTTTACATCAAGGACATAGGCAATGAGATTTATTAAAGCTAGATTGGGCTTTCTTTTGTGGCCTAGATCTCTAATATAGAATAAATGTTTAATGTACTGAATGATAAGATCAGTTGTATTAAAATCAAGGTTGTCCATGATGTAGTAAGTGATGAGTGAAAGAATAGGACTAATTTGAATATGTTCCCCAGCTTTAGGATAAATTATGTTGCGAAGAAAGTGTTGGATGGCTCAGGCATCTTTGACTAAGGTGCTAACTATGGATTCTTGATAATGAAGATTGGTTCCCTAAGAATGTTGTTAGCAGAGGTCCAATTCAAATATGGATCAAAAGCTAAGATATGGATTTTGTCTCCAATGGTAGACAAGTAATAAAATTCATGGAAATCATGGTAGGATATCTCTATAAGCTTTCTATTCACATATGATTGTAGAGCAGTTAAATCAGCATTAAGGCGAAGGCTTGCAAAGAATTTAAATACATTTTGGAGTTGAAAGGAAAGGCAAGAGTAAGAATAAATCCAAGAGTTGTGTGAGCAAATAGGTTTAGTGCCTAAAAGTTCAAAGTATTTTGATTGATAATTTTAGAAGAGTTTATAGAAGCAGTTTTATAGTCGTTATAGGCCACATCATAGATTCCTTAGTGAATCGAGGATAAATAGGATTCTAGGAAGAGCTTCCTACAAGTGCTCTCAACCTTTTCCCACCAGCCATTATAAGAGTATGAGTTCAAGAGGGAAGAACAAATGATTGGAGGGGTGTGAAGAAAATGAAGAAAATTAGCTATTTATAAAGAAATCACCAGATCATATAGTACGATCATGAGATCATCCTTGACAATTATGTGTAATCTATTTATCTAAATGATTAGTCCAAAAAGTTGGTCATATCTTACCGTATGATCAGGTATCATACTGGACTATTAGACATAGTGCAATCATCTCGAGGAGTCAGCCTATACGATCAATAACTGAGTAGATTGTACCATATGAACACATGGATCACACTGACTGAAGTGCTATAAAGGATTGAACTAACTATATTTAAGTCATCCAGCAGTTTATGCCATGTGGATTATATAATATGATGTTGTAATTGTACTAGATGATTACCAATAAATTACCATTTAAGCTAATTGATATGCTGGATCTAGGATTGGAATTTTTGTTAAGATTGTATAGGATGATGTGGATCATCCTAGACAATGTGAACAAAAATTAAGGAAATTATGAGATGGAATGTGATGACCAGGAGGGTTTCAAACCAAAATGAAATACATAAAACATAAAACAAATAGTCATAAATCAAAATAAAAAACACACTTTTTTTTTGAATTGATCAACATTAGTAAATAATAAATTTACCTTATTATTAGATTTAAAAACCCATAAGAAATGAATTAATAACACTAAAATATAAAATGTTAAAATTCTTTGAAACAAAAATCTAATTTATAAAAGAAATTAGATAGGAAAGGTTATATTTTCAAACTTCATTTCAAAAAAAAATATCTGATAGAACAATATTGCAAAGTAATGAATCAGGAATCATGATTTTCAATTTCAAGTGTTTGAAGATATCAAGTGGCACTGAATTCTTCTTAGATTTAAATATTTGAAAGAGAAGAAAACTTATTTCTTTGTGGGCTCATGATGTTCCTTTTTATAAGTTATTTGACACACTTTACACATCTTTAATTTTTTATGCGCTTTATGTATCTTGTTAATATTTGGCAGTTATTATGTATCTTTTCAATTTTGGGCTCCTTTTATTCTTCTTGTCATTTTTGCGAGCTTGCTTCTTTTCAAAACTTTTAAAGACTCTTAGTTATGAGATTATCTTCTAGATAGAAGAGAAGAAAAACTCACTATTTAATATAAGGATGAGTAAACCATAAAACAAAATCATATTCATATGTTAAATGCAACAGCCTAATTAAGAAAACTTGAAAGTGGTTCATTAACTTGGAACATTATTCATATGAGATATATTACTATAAGATGATAAAATAGATCTTTATTTCAAAGCCTAATGCTTAATGTGAAATAGAATTTGATTTAAAAAAATACCATTAAAGGAGTTAGAGGAAGACAAAAAATCACCAATCTTTTTTTCCTTTAATTATTTTGTAGGTGTCAACCACTTCTTACTTGTTTTTAAATAGTAAACAAGGAAAAAATGTAATTTAAAAAATTCCACAATTGAACTGAGTAGTGATCTGATTCTTAAAGTACTGAAAGAAAGCAACAAAAAAACAAAAAAATTTAAAATAAAAACACATAAGAAGAAATAAACATACAAATCAAACAAAAAAATAAAAACATAAATAAAAAGCATCAATTTTAAGCATGAATATATATCACACCAAATATGTTTCTTAAGTTGCTGAAGGTTTCAAAGGCTAGTAGTTTTATAAAGATATCTGCAATATGATTTTAAATGGCTACATCATGTAGCTCTATGTCTCTTTTGGTAATATGGTCCGTAATGAAATGGTTCCTTATGTCTACGTGTTTGGTCTTGATGTGTTGGATTTGATTCTTTGAAATACATATGGCACTAGTGTTATCACATAAGATTGAAATGGTTCCTATAAGTAATCCTAAATCTATTATTTATTGATTTAACCAAAGAACTTGGGCCATACAACTTCCTGAAGCTATGTATTCAGTAGTGAATAGGGCAACTACATTTTTTTCTACTGTACCATGAGACTGAACATTATCATATGAATTGGCATGTTCCAAAAGTGCTTTCTATTAACCCCATATTCTAAAAAATCTGAATAAGAATATTTTATGATTTCAAAAGAGGTTCTATGCATAGGATACCATATTCTTAAGTCTTGGGTTCTTAAGAGATATCTAAGGATTCTCTTAACAACAATCAGGTGGGACTCTTTTGGATCAACTTGAAATCTAGTAAAAAGATAAGTACTAAACATATTATTAAATCTACTAACTGTTAAGTAAAGCAGTGATCGAATTATTCCTATTTATTTCTTCTAATTAATGGATTTTCCATTTGAATATTTATCTAATTAAATAGTGGAGCACATGGGAGTATTTTTTAGTTTGGCCTTATATATTTCATATTTTTTAAGGATGTTCTTAATGTGTTTTTATTGACTAAAGAAAGTTCTATCATCCATTTGCCTTATGCTAAATCCTAGAAAGTAGGTCAATTCTCTCATTATGCTCATTTCAAACTCCATACTCATTATTTTTAAAAATTCATCACATAGATTTTTTTCAAAATATGCAAATAGGATATCATCATTAAAAATTTGGACAACGAGTAGCTCATCTCCTACCCTTTTTAGAAGAAGGGTGGTTTCTATGCTCCCCCTAACAAAGGTTCTTTCTAGTATGAATGTGCTTATCATTTCATACCATGCCCTGGGTGACTGTTTTAGTCCATATAATGCCCTTTTTAATTTGAACACATGATTAGAAAATTATGAATTTTCAAAGCCAAATTTATTAAACTAATACATCATCTTTTATTACCCCATTTAGAAAGGCATTTTTGACATCTATTGGTACAATTTAAATCCCTTAAAGAAGGCAAAAGCTAGTAGCACTCTAATTACTTCCAATCTAGCTATAGGGGTAAAGGTCACTTCAAAGTTAATCCCTTCTATTTGGTTATACCCATTAGCCACTAATCTTTTTTATTTCTAACCATAACACCAGAATCATTTTTTTATTTTTGAAAACCCATTTAGTTCTATCCACACTCTACTCCATAGGTCTTTTAACAAGTTTTAAAATATCATTCCCTACAAATTGATTTAACTCTTCTTACATGGCTAAGATCTAAAGTTCATCAGATAAAAGGCTTAATTTATATTGGTGCGTTCAATCATTGATATCAAGGAAGAGTAGTTTACTTCTTTTATAAGTCCATTCATCATTCTATCACCTTCAGATGGTTCTCCTAAGATCAGTTCTTTAGGATGACTTCAAGAATATCTCCATTCTCTAGATAGTGTGTTTTCAGGTTATACCCTTTTCTCCATATTTGTAGATTTTTATCCTTGGGTAATTTCTACAATCTCTTATTCTTCTACACTAGACCTTTTAGAATTATTAGATTCAACAAATACAACATGAGTTGTCTCCTCTATTACCAGGGTTTTTTAAGAACTCTATAAGATTTCCCAACATTTGAGTAACCTAGGAACACTCCTTTATCAGATTTAGGGTCAAAATTTTTTTGTAGAGATTTCTCATTATTCAGATGAGAGAGGTTAGGTATCCTACCCTTAAGGATTTCATATGGTGTCTAATTCATATTAGATATAACGTTAACCCTACTTAGAACATAATAGAATGTATTCACCACATCTGCCCATAAATATTTGTTGCAAATATGATTTAAGCACTCTGATTTTGATGATAATAACTAGTATTGTGTCTAGTAATACTTTCTTTTATTTCTATAATATTTTGTTTTATTTTTGTGTGCACTAACATTTCAAGAAATCTATCCACCATTCACTTGCAATTCTGATTAGCTCAAGACTGGGTAGACCAACATTATAGTTTATATTTTCAATTTATTATGCATATTTTTACTTTATTATGTTGTATCATATAATTAGGTGGATATCATTGCTGAGTAACCTTACACACACAGAGAAGGGAGAGAGAAAATATTTTTGAGAGAGTTTTTAAAGAAATTTTTACTATATAATTTTGGCTTTGTATTGTACGACCTTGTTTTATACTACATAATTTGAATTCATATTGGACGATCTATTACACACTATTAAAACCCTAGTTGCTAGATGTTAATGATGACACTAATTTTATGTTGATTGAACTATACAATTTGGTTCATACTATACGCCCTAATTAAATATTTTGTAATTAATCCCTTAATATTAAGCAATTAATTCATGGCCAATTTTTATGATTGATCATACTATATGATACAGTTTGTAATATCTAATTACCCATGTACAAAATTGGTTATCTTATGGATAATACAAAACTAGATCCACAATTTTTATACTAATTGTATCGTACAATATACATAGTATTGGATAATAACCTGTGTATGATGTTGGCTATCCCAAGGATCATCCCAAATTAATAAAAGGAATTTCTATAGTTTGTATCATATGATATTTTAATCATATTGTATGAATTGTTATAAAAGTTAAACAATTCATCTAAATAATCTTATTGGATGTGTCCTAATTACAATGATCATACAGTATGATACGTGTATCATACTGTATGAACAGAAGATAGATCTCTTAAAATTTAGGGTTTTTTTAAGCCCACTATTTAAGGATTTCTAATCTCTTATTAGAAAATCTTTTGCTATTAGGTTGACCTAAGAGAGAGCTTAGAGAAGAAAGAGAGGAGAGCTTTAAGAAAGAGAGAACCTTATGAGGGGAGCTGTGAGGGATTCACAAAGGTTGATCTAAGCAAGGTTTCCACCATCTTCTTCAATCTTCTTCCTTGATTCTTTAGTGGTTCTAGGGAGACTTACATCAGCATCTGATCTATGGTTCTCTACCTATCCCAGAAGGGAGTAAAAGGATTTCCAGGTTCTCTGCCTACTCCATAAGGGATTTCCAAGTTCTCAGCCTACTCTAGGAGGAAGTAAAAGTATTCAAGGTACTTTGTCTCACCAGGTTAGTCAAAAGATTTTTTAAGGGCTTCTCCACCTTGCTGTCGGGAAAAAAGAGTAGACACTACTTTTAGTGTAATACCTGAAAAGGAGGTTATGGGGAGTAGATGTAGGTCAAGTTGATCGAAATAATATAATTCTTGTGTGTTCTTTCTATTTAATTTTCTACATTTAATTTTTGTATTATTCTGTTATTTTTTCATTTATTTGAAATCTTTGATTTTTATTATTATGAAATTAATTTTGCTTCCACATAAACTATTTGTTTCAAAATATTTAATGATTTCAAAAAGATTTTCTTTTTGCATTAAAAAATTTTGAAATAACCAATTCACCCCTCCTCTTGGTTAGCCTCGATCTAGTTCATAAAGGTTTAATAGTCCTCACAAACTTTCAAGTGATATTAAAGCAAAATTCAAAAATTAAGTTTTAGAAAACTTTTGAAAATAAATCTATGGTTAACTTTGATAATCGTAATACTACCGAAGGATATTCAATCACTCAGCCACCTCTATTTAATAATATTACTTTCAATTTTTGGAAAATTTGAATGTCCACTTTTTTACAATCAATTAATTATCACATGTAGATGTTAGTTCAAGAAGTATATTTTGCACCTTTTCATTTAGTAGATGGCATTAAAATTGAAATACTTTTTTTAATGGAGTACAGAAGATAGAGATTTAGCCCAATTGAATGCTAAATGTTTGAACTATTTTTTTGTGCTTTAATATATAAAGATTACATGTGTGTTTCTACTTGTTCAAGTGGAAAAGAGATTTGGGATAAACTCTGCATATCATACAAATGAACAAAGGAAATGAAACAATCTTGGTTTAATATTCATTTTCATGATTATGAATTATTTTGCATAAAACCTAGTGAATATATTTTTGAAATATATATTAGGTTTACTTAGATTGTTACTTCCCTATATGCATTGGAAGAGAACTTACAATTTTTAAAAAAATCTAACAAAATTCTTGTTTATTTACCTTTTTTCTGTGATGCAAAAATCATTGCCATTACTAAATCTAAAGATCTGAATGTTTATTCCATTGAAAACTTACTCAGGTCATTCATTGCCTATGAGCAATGAGGGAGTCCAAGGAAGCTTGATGCATGTAAAAAAATAAAAATGAAAAATTATAGCCTTAAAGGCTAATGATTCATATAGTGGCTCTTCTGGATAAGATAATGGAGATATTTTACTGATGACTAAAAAATTCAAGAGTTTCTTTATAAAAAAGCAAAAATGTCATCAGCAGTAGAATGAAGGTAAGAATAATAAAAATTCTAAAATTTCTTTTAATGTTATATAATTTAAATTCAGGAACTCAGAGCACTTGAAGCCTGATTGTCCAACTCTTAAAGCTCACTCAAGCAAGGAAAATGGTGAAGAAAAATCTAAATTTAAGAATGGTAAGCAAAGGACTCAAAAATATTTCTAGGCACACTCATTATCAGACTCTTCTAAAACTGAAGCAGAAGAGGAGGTAACCAACCCATGTTTAAAGGTAGATGATTATCTTGATCATTCTAATTAAGAGGAGTTATGTGAGCTTACTTATGATCAATTATTTAATGTTTTTAAAAAATTCAAATTGTGTATACTTACCTAGAAAAAGTATGAATGCCTAAGGAAAGATCATTCCACTCTCGACAACAATCATATGGCTTTGTTAGATGAATTTAATATTTTAAACAAGAAGCCTTTTGAATTAACTTATGAGCATGATTCCTTAAAAATATAACATATTGAATTGGAAAAGGTATATAAGAGATTAAAAACTCTTGTATATGACTTAGATAATAGGAGGCATGCATTGAAATTAGAAAATTTAATTCTTGAAAGTGCAAATGAGTTTTTACAAGATGAATTAACTACTTTTAGGGAAAATAAAAAACCAGAAGAGTTTAAAAAACTATCATTAAGGCATGCATCACTCAAACCTAAGAAGAGACACCATAACCTAAATAGATTAGTAAATCCTTTTCGTAGTGCTAGATGTTTTCTTATGGCATACAAAAATATATCAATCACACTTGCACCATTCACCATAGAATATACATTAGGTGTGGAGACTAAAATTTCAAAATTCATAGAATATCATGGATTCATTTCATTCTTCTTTCCATAAGATGGGACCCAAACCTCTTTCATTTCCCAAATATAACAAGTGATGATTTTGTAGGTGTGCTCTCATAAAAGGCCTCATGAAATCATATGGTTGCTAGACAAAAAATGTTCAAGGCATGCAATTGGAGATGCAAATCAATTAATTTTACTGGAGACTAGGATAAGAGGTAAGGGGACACTTGGAGATAACATCACTAGGAGAGTGGTGGGATCAGGTATAATTGGTAGCTCAACATTTATCATCAAAAATGTTTTACTAGTAAATACTTAAAATATAGCCTGCTTAGAATAAGCCAGCTTTGTGAAAAAGGATTTAGCATTAATTTTTTGTCTACCAGCATCATGATTAGCTTAGATGGAAACACTATGTTATAAGGAATTAGAATTAATAATATTTACATACTTGATTTAAACTATATTAAATCTACTATTTCTTTTGACCTAAAAACTAGGTGAATCCCTATTATGGCATATGAAATTGTGTCATGCAAGAATGAAAAACCTTAGAAAAATTATCCAAAAAGACTTAGTGAGAGGAATTCCAAAATAAGAGTTCACTAAGGATCACCTGGGTGATACCTGTCAATTAGGAAAATAACTCAAATCCTCCTTCCACTAATTTAAAAACATTAATACTATCAAACTCTTAGAAGTCCAACATATGGATCTTTTTGGACCTATTTGCACTATAAGCCTAAGAGGGAAAGCCTTTGGGTATGTGATTATTGATGATTATTTGAGATTTACTTGGGTTAGATTCCTATCTCATGAAACTGAATCATTCAAGGAGTTTAGATCATTCTCAACTTGCATTTAGAGGAAGCTAGGTTGTTAAATTCTGACAATTCATAATGATCAAGACGGAGAATTTGAGAATGAGAAATTTGAATTTTACTATAAGGAGTGAGGGATACATCACAATTTTTCAGCTCCTAGAATCCCTTAATAGAATAGGGTTACTGAAAGAAAGAATAAGAACCTAGTAGAAGTCGCTAGAGCCATGTTAGATAAATACTCACTTCCTAAATATTTTTGGGTAGAAGCAGTGAATACAACTTGTTATTTTTTTAATTGGGTAATTATTAAATCAAAGCTTAATAAGACACCCTATGAAATTCTTAAGGGCAGGGCACTCAACCTCTCTCACCTTTATGTCTTTGGATGTAAAGTGTTCATTCTAAATAAAGGGAAATCTCTACTAGGAAAGTTTAATCCAAAATCTGATGAAGGAGTGTTCCTAGGTTACTTAAATATTGGGAAATGCTATAGAGTTTTCAAAGAAAGACACTAATAGTAGAGGAGACCACTCATATTGTATTTGATAAATTTGATAATTTTGGAGGGTTTAGGGTTGAAGAATAAGAGGTTATAGAAATTACCTAAGGATTCTAATCTATAAATATGAAGGAAAGGGTAGAACCTGAAAACACATGGCCTAAATAATTGAGATATTCTTCAAGTCATCCTAAGGAACTAATCTTAGGAGACCCATATGAACGTGTTAAAATTAGGCATGGACTTAGAAAAGAAGTAAATCACTCTACCTTCATTTTAATGATTGAACCCACCAACATAAATTAAGTCCTATCTAATGAATTCTAGATCCTAGCCATACAAGAAGAGTTAAATCAATTTGTGGGGAAGGATGTTTAGGAACTTGTTAAAAGGCATAAGGACTAGAGTGTGGTTGTAATTAAATGGGTTTTCAAAAATAAAATGAATGATTCTGGTGTAGTGATCATAAATAAAGCAAAATTAGTGGAAAAGGGGTACAATCAGATAGAAGGAATTGATTTTAAAGATACCTTGCCTTTATAGCTCAGTTGGATGCCATTTTGGGTGCTTCTAGCCTTTACTTATTTTAAGGGGTTCAAACTGTACCAAATGGATGTCAAAAGTGCCTTTTTGATTGGGGTGATAAAAGAATGTGTATGTTGAACAACCCCAAGGCTTTAAAAATTCCTAATTTCCTAATTATATGTTTAAATTAAAAAAGGTATTATATGGACTAAAACAAGCATCCAGGGTATGGAATGAAAGGCTAAGCACATTCCTACTAAAAATAATCATTATTAAGGGGACATAAACACCCTATTTTTAATAAATGTAGGAGATGAACTACTAATTGTCCAAATTTCTATTGATGATATTTTTTTTGGATCCTCTAATAAAAACCTTTGTGATGAATTTTTGAAAATAATGAGTAAGGAGTTTAAGATGAGTATGATGGAAGAGTTGACCTACTTTTAAGGATTTAGCATAAAGTAGAAGGATGATCGAATTTTCCTTAGTCAATCAAAATATAATAAAGACATCCTTAAGAAATTTGAAATGGATAAAGCTAAGCCAATCAACAGTCTTATGAGTTCCACTATTCAGTTAGATAAAGATTCAAATAGAAATTTTGTTGATTAAAAAAATATTGAGGAATAATTGGATCACTTCTTTACTTGATTGCTAGCATACCTGAAATTATGTTTAGTGTTTATCTCTGTGCTAGATTTCAGGCTGATCCAAAAGTGTCCCACTTAACAACTATTAAGAGAATTTTTAGATATATCTTAGAAACTCAAGAATTAAGAATCTGGTATCCTAAGCATAATACCTCCTTTAAAATAATAGGATATTCTAATTCAAATTTTGTAAGATGTTGAGTTGACAAGAAAAGCACTTCTGCAATATATCAATTCATAGAATAATCCTTAGTCTTCTAGTCTAGTAAAAAATAGAACTTAGTTTCCTTGTCCACTACTGAAGCTGAGTACATAGACTTAGGAAGTTGTGTGGCCAATTAGGTCCTTTGGTTAATGGAACAAATTCTAGATTTAGGACTACTTATTGGCACAATTCCAATCTTATACAATAACACTAGTGTCATCTGTATTTCAAAGAATCCAATCCAACACTCAAAGACCAAGCATATAGATATAACGCACCATTTTGTTAAGGACTACATTACTAAAGGAGACATAGAGCTACACTATATATCCACTAAAAATCAACTTATTGATATCTTTATAAAATCACTGGCTTCTGAAGCTTTCAGCACCTTATGAACCCAATTAGGTATGATTGATATTCATGCTTGAAATTGACACTTTCTATTTCTATTCTTTTTATTTTTATTATGCCTATTTATGTTTACATGTTTTAGGCTTTTATTATCATTATTTTTTTTTGATTTTTTTTTTATTTTTGTCCTTTGGATTTATTTATTTTTTTAATTATTATGTTTAATGATTATGTCCTGGTCATCTCACAAACCATTTCTCTAAACCTCACTGGTTTTTCCTGTAAATAAAAAATTTTCATCCTCTATAATACTGTATGAACCACTTTCATACTATATGATATGCACAACACTGCTTTAATCACAACCCTTGAGTTAATGGACAAATCAAATTGAATCTATGATAAATAATCATACTATACAAACACCTATTAGTCTGGATAATCTATGTGTAAATTCAGATTGGGATGAATTCATTTCAATTTGTATGACATTTATTATTGATTGCACTGTTTGAATATGTGTTTGTACTATATAAACCTTTTGGTCTAACATCATATTGACTAACTCTTTCAAATGATCTCCCTATCTCTAATCATCCCATTCGATCTTAGATCATATTGTACGATCAAGCAACCTTTTTGATTGACCATTTTGGCCGAATTTATTGGTCATGATCATCCCGTATGATCTCATAATCATTTTGTACAATCAATGGGATTTCTATTTAATCAATCCTAATTCATTCAAATTCTTCACACAATCTTTCTAATCCTCCCACTGATAATCATATTCTATATAATGGCTGGAGATGGAAAGCATAGTCGCGAAATCCAAGGTGCTTCCTCCTATCGCAACCCTACTGATGATCACTTTTTTATAGCTTCTAAAGAAGCTGCCTACCAAAAATACAAAGAAGCCAAGATTACACCTTCCAGACTTCTTAATCAATAGGCCTTAAGCTTCCAAATAATGAACATCTTCAATTACATTACGCTTCAATTTCTTCTGACTTTAGCCTATACCTTCCATTCTAAAATCCTACATGAGTTCCTTACAAACCATATAATTAGTGCGGATGCTACTGTAATGTCTTCTTGTGTGTGTTGTTAGAATGTGGAAATCACCAAAAAGGATATATGAATTAATCTTTAGTTAAACACCCAAGGAAATAGACCCCTTAACATGGCCTCTAGATCCAATTTTGATTGGAGTGCTATTAATCTCCTACTAACAAATGCTGCTCATAACTACCACCAACCCTTGGTTCACACTCTAAATTAAAATACCAGGGTTATCCAACACATTTTAAGAATATTTGTCATCCCTAAAGCTAGAGACCAGATAAAGATCACTCTCATACTATCAATTATAACCTACTTTATAATGTCAAACACCTAAATGATTGAAGCCCAAATGCTAAATGATTTCATCCAAAACCTCACTTCCATTTGAATTCCAACCACTTGGAGAAAGAAAAACATTACTCTAAGATATGTGATTGGGTATATCTTGGATAAAAAATAAAACATCACATATCATGCTCCTCTTGACCCACTCCAATCTACTTTTCAGATGTCGCATTCTGAATGCTCTTTGATAGAGATCAAGAGCCAAATGACTCACTATTTGATGAAGAGGGGAGAAGCTTCCCCTATGGTTGATCCTATACCTACACCACCTCCTCACCACTACCCATATGAGGAGGTGATTCAGTGGTTTGACAGACTTGAGATTTCCTGGATCAACATCAAACCCAACATGGTAATGATATGGGTTGGCTTAGAGAGCAATTTGGAAATATCCATCAGCAGTTCACCAGCATCCAATAGTAGTATGATAGCTCTACTCAGTTTATCCAACCACCTCTATAGCCATAAAATGATAATGATCCACCACTGTACTAGTTTTATTTAGTTTTTCTTATATTGTATTATTTTATTTATCAATGCTTGCTTTTTTTCACCTTATTTTGTAATGAATTTTACTTTCAGTCCTTCTTTTGTTATTTTTCTTTCTTTTTAATCAAAAGTTTTTCTAAGAAAATATTTATTTTCACTTTCAAATGGTATTTCTTTTTCTTTCTAGCTAGTTCTGTGCCATTAGATCTCTATAATGTGCTCTTTGCTTGAGAAATCTATAGTTAAAGAAAAATGTGTTTCTGTTGATCATATTGTGCAATTAAACTCATACTATACGACTTGGATCATATTTTATGAATAAACTCTCTACATTGTTCTTTGCTATTTATAATAAACATACTTTTATTTTGACTTAAAAGTTTAATAAGTAATTCCTGGCATTGTCAGAACTCAAAGGATAATTGAATCTTATGAATTATCATATTTCTTCTTATTTCCTTTACATGATAATTCCTTTTGTGAACTTAAAAATCAAAATGAAATTAGAATTAAGATGGTTTAAATGAAAATATATTCACTCTACTACATATTTTTATATCATGGATATATGCTACAATTTGATGAATGAAATTCATTATTTTTTTACATCAAGCTATTTATTCCTACTAGAAAACTTGGGCTTGCTTTGTAGATTACTTCTCCCTATATATGAGAGTGAGTTATTCTTCTCTTCTATTTGAATGATAATCTTACAATTGAGATTCTTAAGGACTTAGAAAGGAAGCAATTTGCAATAATCAAAAGAGGCATAAAATGAGCTTAAAATCAAACGATGCGCAATGGCACCAAAAGTAAAAGATGCACTAAGTGTATCAAAAATAAAAGATGCACAATGTGTGCTAAAAGCTGATAAAAGAGGTAGAAAATGAGCCCAACATAAATTAGCGTACCTTTTTTATAAATCTTTAAATCTTAGAAAATCTTTATGTTTCATAATATTTTTTAATTGATTTTGGAAAATCCTAATTCACATTCATCACATTTACTATAATATTCTATTCAATATATTTCATGCTAGAATTCTAAAAGGTTTATGATTCCCTATCTAATTATAATTCTTGAATTAGATATTTATTTAAACAAAGGATTTTAGCTTGTGAAAATGTTAAGTTGGGTGTGCAAACTCTAGAATTCAAATCTTTTGGTTTCAATAAAGTCAACACTTATCTTATCTGGTCTATTCTATCTATAGAGTAAGTTTATTATATTTTGAAAAATGCCCACAAGAGTTCTCATGTATGTGATGGTTCTTTCTTTACCTTGAATTGTTAGTCATTTTGGGTCAGTTTGTTTTATGCATTCCTTGTTTTTATTTTCTTTTTTTTTTTCCTTTTATTTTCCCTCTTTTTGTGATGTCAAAAGCGAAGTAGTATTTTGTTATTTGTTATTATTATTATTGTTGTTTGCATACTATTTAAAATTTAAAAAAAATATGATCCTTATAATGGATTTTCATCTAAGGGAGAGTTTAGAGGAAAGCAAATTTTTGAAAATAAAAAAAAATATTTGCCATCATAAAAAAGGACTATTGTTGCAAACATAGTTCAAGCACTATGATTTTGATGATAACAAATATTAATTTGTGTGATACTACTTTCTCTTATTTCTATGATATTTTATTTTGTTTATGCATGCACTAATATTTCAGGAAATTAGTCCATCATTCACTTGTAATTTTGATCAGCTCAAAACTGGTAAGACTAAGGTTATAATATGTATTTTTCAATTTATTAGGTATTGTTTCTTTTCTTGAGTTGTTCATGCAATTGGGTGGATATCATTGATTAGTAACCTTGCACACACATAGGGGGAGAGAGAAAAATATTTTTGAATTAGTTTTTTTAAGAAATTTATATTATAAGATTTTGGCTTCGTACTATATGACCTTATTTCTTTTTATACCATTTGACTTCATACTGTATGATCTATTATGCTCTATTAAAAGCCTATCTACTAGAGGTTAAGGAAGATACTAATTATATACTAATTATACTGTATGATTTTGTTCATACTGTATGCCATAATTAAATCTCTTAATTAATCCCATGATATGAGGCAATCAAATCAAGGATAATTATTATGATCAATCATAATGTATGATACAATTTATATTGTATAATTACTCATATACGAAATTGATCATCCGATGGATTATACTAAATAAAATCCATGATTTTTGTATTGATTATAGAGTACGATGTCCATAGTGCTAGATGATCTCCCTTATATGAAACTGGCCATCCAAAGGATCATCTTAAATGAATAGAAGAAATTTCTACAGTTTTTATTGTACTATGTTTTGACTGTACTATACAAAATGTTATAAAAGTTAAACAGTTCATCTGAACAATCTTACTGGCAAGTTTGAATTACACCCATCATAAGGTATGATACATGTATCATACTAAATAAGCAAAAGAGGGGTCTCTTGAAATTTAGAGTTCTTTGAAACCCACTTTTCAAGGATTTCTAATACTCTTATTAGAAAATCTGTTGCTGCTGGGTTGACATGAGAGAGAGCTTAGATAAGGAAGAGAGGAGAGCTTTGAGAGAGAGAGAGAACGAGAGAGAGAGAGAGAAAGAGGTCCTTATGAGGAGGAGTTGTGAGGGATTCACAAAGGTTGCTCTAAGTAAGATTTCCACCATGTTCCTCAAGCTTCTTCCTTAGTTCCATGGTGGCTCTAGTTAATGAGTGACCCAAGTGAGTTATCAATGGAGTAAACATTTAGATCTTTAGATTTAGTAATGGCAGTGATTTTTACATCATAGAAAGAAGGTAAACAACATAAAATCTTATTAACTTTTTCATAGTTAGTAAGTTCTCTTCCTAAGGCATATAGGGAAGTAACAATCTGAGTGAACCTAATATACATTTCAAAAATAGATTTACTAGGTTCATATGAAAAATTTCATAATCATGAAGAAGAATATTTATCATATATTGTTTCACTTCCTTTGTTTATTCATATGTTATGCAGAGTTTATCCCAAATATCCTTACCATTAGTGCAAGTTGAAACACACATATAATCATTTAGATTTTAAAGCATAGAAAAAATAGTTCAAACATTTGGCATTTAGTTGGGCTAAATCTCTATCATATGTACTCAATTTAGAAAAAGGTATTTTAGTTTTAACTCCATTTACTAAGCATGAAGGTACAAAATATCCTTCATAAACTAACATCCATATATGAAAATTTATAGATTATAAAAAGGTAGACATGTGAATTTTCTAAAAATTAAAAAGAATATTATCAAATAAAAGTGGTCGTGTGATTGAGTATCCTTCCATAGTATTATTATTAGCAATGTTAGCCATTGATTATTTTTTTTCTAAATTTTTCTGAAACTTAATTTATGAATCCCGCTCCAATACCACTTGAAAGTTTGTGAGGGTTGTTAAACCTTTCTGAGCTAGCCTGGGGCTAACCAAGTGGCGGGGGGGTTGGGGGTGGTGAATTAGTTATTTTAAAAAATTTCTTAAGGTAAAAAGAAAATATTTTTTAAATCTTTTTTAATAATTTAAAATAAATAATTTTATCCCATAATGAAGAAGCAAAACTAATTTCACAATGAGTAAAATTAGAGATTTCAAACATAGAAAAAATGACATAAAAATGTAAAAATTAAATGCCAAAAGGTAAATAAAATATCACTTCCGAATTATAGTTGTTCAGGTCAACTTGACCTACATCCACTCCCGAAAATCTAATTTCCAGGTATTACACTAAAAGTAGTGTCTCTTCTTTTTCCCCCACAGAAATAGGGTGAAGCATGGAAAATCTAAAGAAACTAATGTGATGATTGCAGTTTCTATGCTCATTTTTGTTGGCTCAGTTAAACAGACTTTAATTCGGTTGGATCACTGGGTTGCTAATTAGTCTGTTGGACTGTTCTTAGATAAATGGCAACCTCCTCCACCTGACTGGGTTAAAATAAACTTTGATGCTTAACTTGAAGGAAATTATAAAGCTAGTATTGGAGGCATTGTAAGGGATAGCAAAGGATGATTTGTTTTAGCATTTGATTTGGGAAAAGTGCATTGAGACATTGCTCAATTGGAGCTTTTAGCATTTTCTTCACTCAAAGAGGTGTTGCAAGGGAGGTTACAAGATGTTAAAGGCATTATTGTGGAAGGTGACAATAAGAATGTTCTCCATCTTCTTCAAAATCTGCATAGCTTACTGAAGAAGAAAGTGTGGAACTTTAAAAGTGAAGATTTATCATTTTTAAGTGAGTACAATAATGTTATCTTTCATTGTAATAATCATAATTGTAATAAGTTAGCGGATTACTGTGCTAACATAGCTTTATCTTATGATTTTCTTTGGGACTTATTTTGTGAGAGCAACCTTCCTTCTTCCTTTATTCATTTAGTAACGGA
The DNA here is from genome assembly GCA_022539455.1 of Dendrobium nobile. Lineage (NCBI taxonomy): Eukaryota > Viridiplantae > Streptophyta > Magnoliopsida > Asparagales > Orchidaceae > Dendrobium > Dendrobium nobile. The sequence continues at coordinate 27,756,837 of CM039721.1, read as the reverse complement.
AGAATGTGATAGATTGGGTTCCTCTCATTAGCTTGTATCTAGGCTTCTTCTTTTATTTTATGCAAATTTGTATTCTTCAAAAAAAAAACATATTGAGGCAGAGTACCTTAAATCCTTTTACTCCCTCCTGGAGTAGGCTGAGAACCTTTAAATCCTTTTACTCCATCTTAGAGTAGGCATAGAACCTAGAAGTCCTTTTACTCCCTCCTTGAGTAGGTAGAGAACTTTGGAATCCTTTACTCCCTCCTAGAGTAGGTAAAGAACCTTTGATTTGATGCTGATGAAAGTCTCCCCAGAGCCACTAAGGAACTAAGAAATAATCATGAAGAAGATGGTTGAAAACTTTCTTGGAGTAACCTTTATGAAACCATCATAACTCCTACCACAAGGATCTCCCAAACTCTTCTCTCCTAAACCTCTCTCTCACTCTTCCTTCTCTAAGCTCTCTCTCATACCAGGTCAATAGTAAAAGTACACTCAAAAGATAATATTAGAGATTAATTAGAGAGGCTAAAAAAGAAGCCCTAATTTTAATTTGCCATCAAAGATCATGCAGTATGATCCTCTCTCTCGTCCCTTTGCTCTGTGGCGATTCTTGGGCGACTTAGGGCTTCTTCCCGTGTATTCACGTTTGGGCTGGCTGGACATTTTTTGCTGGATTGGTTTGGATTTTTTGCTCTTCTCCTCGGTTTCTCTTACGTCCCTTGATTTGTTTGTTTCCTCATTATTTTTTCATGTGGGGAGATGATGACCCCGTCGTCATCTTGCCTGATCTCTTCATCTATTGATGGGAAAACATGATCATTCAAGGAGGCTCTTGATGGGAAAACATGATCTCCTAATTTGCGTTTGCATTTTTTTAATCATCAAATTTTATTTGGTTTAGCCTACATTTTTTGTCATCCCCTTCAGACCGATCAAGCAACTACTTTGGTTTCTAGGCCGTCAGTTGCTAGAGTTTTGGTTGAGCTGGATGTATCTAAGAAGCACCCTAATGAAATCTGGATTGGATCCAAGGTTAAAGGGTATTTCCATAAAGTGGAATTTGAAAATTTACCTATCTTTTATTCCTTTTGTAAGATGCATGGTCATGCTATGAATGAATGCTTTAGGAAAAACCCTCATTTACATCCTACAAAGAAGGAACATCTTGATGGCCCTTTGAAATAGCCCTTGGAAACTCATCATACTGAAAAAACTTTAGGGGATGGCCCTTTGCTTAATGCCAGGGTGGATAATCTTGATGGAGCTATTGCTCTTGTCCCTCAAGAATAGGAAGTTTCTCCTATAAAAAATGTTTTAAATGATTTACTTAAGGTTTCTTCTACTATTTGTGAGAACAATATGGATAGTACTGTGCAAGATGTTGTTATTTCTCCTCCATGCATTATCAATCATACTATAACTGAACCTACTTAACTTGTGATTACTAACCTGATAAATGCTCAGGTTGCGGACACAGTTTCTAATGATGCTATTCAATTGCATAACACTGATAGTTAGAAAAATGATAATGCTTTAGAGGATGGAGAATTTGTTTCCATGGGACATCAATTGTTGCATTCTTCCAGCACTGTTGTTTTGGAGAAACAAGCCTTTGAAAATTGGGATGATGATGGCAGGTTTATGGAGGATGATTTTCCTGATTTACATAACAAACAAACCAACGATGGTAAGACTCCTTTAGCCTCAAATTATAATAGTGACACTCTTACTGATACTGATGATGTGCTTACTTTGGCTAGATGCTTTGCCAAAGATGATAATGACAATAGTTTTATAAAATTTTAGAGTAAAAGAGGGCGGAAACCCAAGCACATTTCTTTACAACCTGCTAAAAACACTGCTAGAAGTACTCATTCAAATACTTCTCATTATTATTTTGTTATGTTCAGTACGATTATTTGGAATGTTAGGGGCATTAGTTGTCCTTTTTCTAGGATTCGTGTTAAAAACTTATGTCATGTTCATCATATTTCTATTCTTGTTTTGCTTGAACCCCTTATCCCTGCTTCTAGATTAACTAGTACTTCTCGCTTTCTTGGTTTTAACCAACCTACTTCGAACATATCTAATAAAAATTGGGTTTTCTGGAATAATCTTATTAAAATTCATGTTATTGATGATTTTATTCAACTTATTCATTGTAAAATTGAGGCTTTCAATTCTCAATGTTGTGCATCTTTCGTGTATGTTTCTTCCTTACTTTATATTAGGAAAGTGTTATGGTACCAGCTTATGAATTTTAATAGTATCTTCCAATTGCCTTGGATGGTGGGAGACGACTTTAATGCTATTACTTCTCATTCTGAAAGGAGTGGAGGGTCGCCTCCTTCTTCTCTATGTCTAATTTTAATAACATGATTTTGTGTTGTAACTTGATTGATATTTGTTTTGTTGGTAATAATTTCACTTGGAACAGGGGTCACTTATGGAAAAGGCTTGATCGTGTTCTTTTTAATGATTCTTGGATTAATGATTTTAATCTTTCTAATGTTCAGCGTCTTAGTAGAACTCTGTCGGATCATTGTCCTTTGCTTATCAACATTAACAGTAGACATAATTATGTTTCTTCTCAATTCAGGTATCAAAATATGTTGTTACTTAACAACTCCTTTTTTGAGGTTGTTAGGTATAATTGGCAAGCTCCCCTTCAGCCTGACAATTCTATTATTGGTATTAAAATTCTTTGGTTCAAGCTTAAGAGGTTGAAACCATTCTTTTTAGAAATATTTTCTCTAACATTCTTCAAGCTGAGCAATGTGTGGCTTTTAATGAAAACTTATGTCAAAATGATCCTTCTGATGTTAATTTTTCTTTGCTTAATCAATCAAAACATAATCTTTTTAACTTTCAAGCTCAAGAAGAGGTTTTTTGGAAGCAGAAAGCTGCTGCTAAGCACTTGGTTGAAGGTGATAGTAATATTAAATACTTTCATGCTTTAACTAAGATAAAAAGGATGAAGAATATCATCTCCAACATCCAAAGAAAGGATGGTTCTTTTTCTAATGATAGTGTTGAGATTGCTAATTTAGCTATTCGTCATTTTAAAAATCATTTTAATAAAGCTTTTACTCCTACTCAGGCCACGGATTACTCTTTTATTCCTAACCTTCTATCTTATGAAGTTAATGTTTTCTTCTCTTTTCCTCCTTTGGAGGAAGTTAAAGATACTGTTTTTGGAATGAATAGTGATTCTATGGCTAGTCCTAATGTTTACATGATTCCTTTCTTTCAAAAAAGTTGGCATTTTATTTATGATGAGAATTTTTTGGCTACTTCAGATTTCTTTTGCCGGTAATCCTATCCCTAAATTTTTTTACTTCCACTTCGCTTGTGCTTATTCCTAAAAGCAATTTTATTCAAATGTGGAATGATTTTTGGCCTATCAGTCTTTGTACTTTTTTCAATAAATTGATTTCTAAGATTATTTCGAATCTTTTATCTTCTATTTTGCCTAAAATTATCTCTCCTTATCAAATGTGCTTTGTGAAAGGTAGGGTTCTTACGGATAATATTATTTTGGCTCAAGAATTATGTCAAGATTTGGATGTTAGGGTTAGAGGGGGTAATACTATTTTGAAGCTTAATATTTCTAAGGCTTATGACAACATTAGTTGGAAATTCATTTACTTTATGCTGGATCTTTTTGGTTTTAACACTGTGTTTATTAATCTTATTAAGAACTGTGTTGAAAATGTTTATTTTTCTATTATTTTGAATGGTTCTAACCATGGCTTTTTCAACACATCTCATGGCTTAAGGCAGGGTGATCCTATTTCCCCAACTCTTTTTATCATTGCAGCTGAATTTCTATCTAGGGGTCTCTACAATTTTTTTGAACTTAATCCCAACCTTTATTTTAAAAGTGTGGGAGGCTTTCATTTATCCCATTTGTGTTTTGCTGATGATTTCATTATTTTCACTAATGCTACTATTAATAAAATTTAGAAAATCATGGATTTTTTCAATATTTTTGAGTTAGTTAGTGGCCTCCAAAAGTTCGTTAGGGATATTAAGCCCTATAGAACTAGCCCAAGGCTAACCAAGAGGGGGGGGGGGTGAATAGGTATTTAAAAAATTCTTTAGGCAAAGCATGATACAAACCAAATCACCACAAAAAAAATAAGTGCGAAAGAAAATAAATGCGGAAGTAGTTAAAAATAAGAACACAAGGGTTTATAGTGGTTCGAACAACTCGACCTACATCCACTCCCCGGAGGCGCCCTCCAAGTATTGCACTACAATCGTGACTCTCCTTTAGCCCCCACAGCTAGGCAGAGAAGCCTTTACAAACATCTCTTTTGCCACACCCGGCAAGGTAGAGAACCTTCATCCTTTTGCTTCCTCCTGAAGCAGGCAGAGAACCTCCCAACCCTTCCAAGGACAAGAGACTCTAGGAAGGAAGAAGTGGAATAATGCTTGGAGCAACCCTTATGAATACCCTCACAAGCTCCCCCTCACAAGATCCTCTCTTTCTCTCCCTCTCTCTCTCTCTCCTTTAGGTTTTCTTAGGTCAAGACAGCAGCGAAGGATGTTCAAAAACATTGAACAAGAGCTCTTAAATAGAAGAGCTTCAAAGGAGCTCATTAATTTCAAGTTGCCGACTATATCATCCAGGATGATATGGAAATCGTCCTAGCCGATCAGTTCAAATCTCAGAAGATCGGCCAGAGCATGGCCCTGAATGCAAACTGGATGATTGAAAATTGGCTTGATCATCCAGGACGATCTCACAATCGTCCAGGCCGATCAGTTCAAATTAGAGGAAAATCATCCAGAGCATCGCCCTGAATTCAAGCAGATTGATCCTGATCGTCCAGTACATCGCCCTGAATTTGTGCTGGCCGATATTTATCGTCTAGAAGTAACTAAGGTTTTTGAATAGATCGTCCTGGCGATCCTTCGATCATCCAAGATGATGTGATCGTATCAATCATCCTTAATTACTTCCTTGATTTGTCTGATTAATTAAGGCATAATTGTGAATATCATCCAGGCCGATCCAAGATCGTCCTGGCCGATTGCCAAAAATATAGAGTACCTTAATTATTTATGGCGACAATTTCTTTCTGTTTTGATCCTATCGTCCTGGCCGATACATATATCATCCAGGATGATTTGCTAATGACGACTAACTTAATTAAGAACCCCTGATTAGATTTTCTATTTTAAGCCCGATCGTCCAGAACGATGTAAATATCATCCTGGCCGATTTGAGTAAAAACAAAAATTCTAAGTATCTCAAGTGTGTGTGTGTAGGGTTACTTTTCATTAGTCACACCAAAGATTACAATTCACTCAAGAGGGAAAAATAAAATTACAGACTCACTCAACCCTAATCTACCCCATCTTGGGCTGGCAAGATTTATTTGCTATCATCAAAATCATAATCCAACAATAAATTTATAACAATCTTCCCCTTTTTTATGATGGCAAATATATTAAAAATTAATTCTAAAATAGTAATGCAAAAACTAAACAGGCTTTTACCAGAACAAATACAAACATACTAAACAAGAGCAAGTATAAATACACTAATCAAGAGCAAGTATAAACACACAACTCCCCCTTTTGACATCTCAAAAAAGAGGAGGAAACTAAAAATAAACTAAAGCAAAAAAAAAAAAAAACTAAAACTAAAAAAACGAGGGATCCTAGTCATCAGATGGAGGTGGAGATGGTGGGGCCTGCTGAAAGTAGCTAGCTAGCGTAGTAAACTGAGCATTGAACTAGGCTATATCCTGGTCGTGCTGCTGCTGCTGGTGAGTAATTTAGCTGTAAAAATGGGCTATGTCCTATTTGCGGTGCTGCTCGTAGCGGGCAATGTCCTCAGAATGTTGCTGCTTCTGTGCGGCAACGTAAGCGTCAAAACGGGTTTCCCAACAATCAAATCTCTCCACTACCTGGTCAAACTGTGAGTGCTGGTGAAGAGGAGAAGGATCAGGAACGGGAGCGGGAGTCTCCTCCTTCTCGGCCCCTTGAGGTTCCCCATCCCCTGGGTAGAGACGAGTACTATAAAGGATATTGAAAGAGCTATTTGAGTAGCAAGGAGGCTGAAGGTCATGATGAGCAGGATATTAAAGATTATATTTGGTTTCAAGAATGTAGGCTATGAGATGTCCTAAAGCAAGGTTGGGTTTCCTCCTATGGCCTAGATCGTGAATAGTTGTTAAATGATTAATGTATCAAAAGATTAGATCAATAGCATTAAATTTTCTCCTGGCCATGATGAAAAAGGTAGTCAGAGAAAGCAGAGGAGTGATGTGGATTTGGTCCCCAGCTTTTGGAATAATGGAGGTGCGAAGGACATGCTAAATTGTCCTAGCATCTTTGACTAAAGAGCTAGTCTCTCCAACATGAAAGGGTGTGTTGGTTTGGCCAAGAAAATGGTTTGTCGTGGACCAGTCATAATCAGGATCTGAAAAGATTATGTGCAGCTTATCCCCGGTGGTGGATAGCTGTAATAGTTCAACACAGTCCTGATATATGATCTCGACCGAGTTTCGATTCACATAGGAGGTCAAGGCTGGGAAAGTAGGATTTATGCGAAGATTTGCATAAAATTCTAACAAAAGTTCTGAAGAAAAAGGGACAGTGAGGGTAAGAATGAAATAGAGAGAAGTGTAAGGAAAGAGATCTATTACCGGATATGAAAGGTGGGCAGGATTGATTGTTCTGGAAAGGGTGATGCCACATTCTTTGTAGCGATGGTAAGCTGCTTGATCCTCCACTTCCCTGAATCGAGGGTCCATAGTGGCCCTCGAGGAACTTCCAGAAGCTTTTTGGACTCGCTTCCCACCAGCCATAGCAAGAAATCAGTAAGAAAACACAAGAGAGGAAGAAGATTGAGGTGAAAATAATGGCTGGAATGGCCTGAATTTAAAGAAAAAGCCATATCGTCCAGAACGATCGCAAAATCGTCCAGGATGATTTGGTTCAATTATTGCGTACAGGCCGATTGGTCAAAAAGGCAGTCCGATTGGCCGGGTCGATCAGATATCGGCCAGGACGATTAGACACAGGCGATCATCCCGAGGAGTCAAGCCTGACGATCGTTGAAAAAGTAGATCGTCCGGGATGATTAGGTGAATCGTCTAGGATGATGCATAATAATTGATCATACCGGCCGAAGTTAAAATGTTTTGAATCTGTGCCACATGTATCATCCAGGACGAACAGTGGATCAGCCAGGATAATTGTCCAATAATTGATCATCCGGGACCAATTTTAAGGATTTAAACGTGCTGACAATCATCCAGGACGATCTAGTATATCGGCCAGGACGATGACCATAAATGCATCAGCCAGGACGAAAATTGTATCAGCCAAGATGATCAAAAAAGATTGTAATAGAGTTCGATCATATCGGCCAGGATGATAAAGGATCGTCCGGGATGATGAGTTATAGAAAGCTCAGAAAAGGTTCAGTAGAAGGAAGTTTAAAGAAATTGTCCTATCGTCCAAGATGATATATGAATCGGTCAGGACGATGTGACAAAAATTTGAAAATCAAGGAAAGATAGAGATGATCAGAAAAAAACCGAAAAAGAAAACAAAACAAAAACAAACACAAAAAAGAAACGAAGTTTTTTTTTAGCAGAGCAAGCATATGACAAATTTCCCAAATAATTTAAATTTTAAAGATTTGAAAGATCAATGAGTTAACTACGTCATAATCTGAAAATGGTAGAAAATTCAATCCTGTTTACCCTACCTTGGACTTTGTTTAGGATAAAAATTGTCTTTTGAAAATAAGAGGTCTAACCCAGAATAAATTGGATAAAAAAAGATCCGTTCAAAATTTGGTTACAAATTAGATAACTTATAAAATAGTATACCAAAGTAATTTGTTTCTTTCATAGAATTTGAAATCAAGCCTTTGAAAATATCAAATAACCCATGAGTCCTTCTAAGTTTAAAAGTTTTGAAAAGAGAGGATAGCTTGCATTTAGTGGGCTCATTTTATGCCTTTGTCACTTTAATTGGCTCTTTAAGCATCTTTTGATTTTTGATACACTTTTGTGTATATAGTTTTCTTTTCAACTTGGCATCATTGGCCTCTTTCCTTTTTAATTTTTGCAAGCTAAAAACTCTTTAACAAACCCTTTAAAAAAGTTTTTAGTTATGATTATATCTTCTAGATATTAGAGAAGAGGGGCTCTCTTTCTAACATAGAGAAGAATAAGTCATAAAATGAAAATCAAAATCATACGATAAGTGCAGCAAGATTTCAATTAACTTGAAGGATATATAAGAACTTTGGATCATATATATAAGATAGATTATTGTAACAAGAAGAAAAAGAAAGATCTTAATTTTAAAAACCATTTGTTAAAATGAGATAGACTTTTTGTTTTAGAAAAGAAAATTATATCACCAAAAGAGGTTAGAGGGAGGGAAACCATCAACGATGTTTTCTCCCTTTAACCGATTTAGAAATGCTAATGATTGGCCATAAATCTTCAAAATTTATGAACAAGGAAAAATCATCATAAAGAAAACAAAAGTAAAAATGTCTAGAACAACTAAAAAACTATCACAAAAAATAAAACATAGCAATACTCAAAATGCAATTCAAGAATTTGCTAAGCAGCAAATTTAAGCAGTTAAAAGTTGCGAGCCTCCGTTTGTTCAAGTAACCTATGCTCTCACGAGGTCTTTGGTGAGAGCAATCCTGTAAGAATCAACAACTATCAGACTTAGGAACCCAAATAGGTTTGGGTCCCTTCTCATAAAAAGTGGAGTGTAATGCATGTGTGTTATGCTGTGAATTATGCAATTTTGGTCTCCACACCCAATGTGTACTACGGTGAACAGTGCAAGTGTGTGAGATGTGTCCTAGCATGCCACATGAAAAATATCTAACTCCAGGAAAAGGATTTCTTAAGTGACTTGGGTCATAATGCCTCTTCCTAGGTTTTGGCTTTGGATTCAAAGTGGGAGTCTTCCAATTTCCTTTAAGTGAGTCCAAATCATTTTTAAGCCTCAAGTTATTATTTTTTAAGACATCATTATCAGCCCTTAAATCTTTTTCTATCTCTTTAGATTTCTTAAAATCAGATTTAAGTGAGGTGTGTGAAACTTTTAATGCATCGTGCTCATCAATTAATTCCAAATGCTTTTTGTTTAAATCATCAAATTCATCAAGTAGAGCCATGTGATTTGAATTAATCGTAGAATAATCTTTGAGAATAATTTCATATTCTTTTTGTAAATTCAAAAGCTCTAACTTTAAACTAGCATGAGTCTTCTTGAGTTTTTTGTATGATGCATGAATTTTCTCACAAATTTCAAACAATTGATCATAAGTTGGTTTACATACCTCTTCATCATCACTTTGCTCAAGATGATCTTCCCCCATTAAGCACAGGTTTGTTGTCTCTTCCTCCGGTTCAGTCTCAGAGGAATTTGATGCAGATTCTACCCAGAACGCTTTTTGAACTTTTTTCTTGTCCTTCCTGAACTTGGATTTCTCCTCACCCTTTTCCTTTTCTTTGCTCAAGTGATCTTGAAGTGTAGGACAATCGGCTTTCACATGTCCAGGCTTCCTGTATTCATAACAAACAACATTAGAAGATCCTTTAGAATATTTTTTATCCTTACCTTTTCTCCAATGATGCTTTTGCTTCTTCCTTAGAAAGTTTCTGAATTGCCTTGAGATGAAGGCAACTTCATCGCTCTTAGACCTGGAAGAATCGGAGTCAAGTTTGTGTGCCTTCAGTGCCACCATTTTCTCTTTCTTTTTCTCACCTACATCAAGATTTCTTTGATTCACCCTTGCTCATAAGCAATGAGTGGGCCAAGTAAGTTGTCAATCGAATACATGTTCAAATCCTTAGATTTACTTATTGCAATAATTTTTGCATCAAAAGAGGAAGGCAAGCATCGTAAAATCTTGTTTTCTTTTTTAAAATTTGAAAGCTCTCTTCCTAAGGCATGCAAGGAAGTAACAATCTGAGTAAATCTCGTATATATTTCAGAAATTGATTCATGAGGTTTCATACGAAAACGTTTGTAGTCATGCAAGAGAATGTTCAAACGGGATTGTTTAACTTCATTAGGGCCTTCATATGTGATACACAATTTATCCCAAATTTCTTTACCAGTTTTGCAAGTGGAAATACGCATGTAGTCTTCTGATTTTAAAGCACAAAAAAAATAATTAAGACATTTTGCATTCAATTGAGCCAAATCCCTATAATCTAAAGTCCATCCAGTAAAAGGAAGTGGAACAGTAATGTCGTTAAGTTTACCAGTTGGAGGTGTGTAACCATCTGTAACAAGCATCCACATGAGATAATCAGTAGATTATAAAAACGTTGACATGCGAGTTTTCCAAAAATCAAATAGGATATTATCAAACAAAGGTGGTTGGGTAATAGAATACCATTTTGGTGCATTACGATTCCCAAAGTTAGCCATGGATCTTAATTCAAAAAGTTTTCAAACTTAGTTTTTTGTGGTGATTTGGTTTGTATTCGTGCTTTGGCTAAAGATTTTTTAAATACCAATTCACACCTCCTCTTGGTTAGCCCTGGGCCAGTTCTATAGAGCTTAACATCCGTAACGAACTTTCAGCACCCTCCGAGTATTGCACTACAATCGTGACTCTCCTTTAGCCCCCACAGCTAGGCGGAGAAGCCTTTACAAACATCTCTTTTTGCCACACCCGGCAAGGCAGAGAACCTTCCTTTTTTTGCTTACTTATGAAGCAGGCAGAGAATCTCGATTGCTTGCTGGAACTTACCTCTCCCAACCCTTCCAAGGATAAGAGACTCTAGGGAGGAAGAAGTGGAACAGTGCTTGGAGCAACCCTTATGAATCCCCTCACAAGATCCTATCTCTCTCTCCCTCTCTCTCTCTCTCTTTTATGTTTTCTCAGGTCAAGACAGTAACCAAAGATATTAAAAAACATTAAACAAGAGTTCTTAAATAGAAGAGCTTCAAAGGAGCTCATTAATTTCAAGTTGCCGACTATATCGTCCAGGACGATATGGAAATCATCCTAGCCGATCAGTACAAATCTCAGAAGATCGGCCAGAGCATTGCCCTGAATGCAAACTGGACGATTGAAAATTGGCTTGATCGTCCAAGATGATCTCACAATCATCCAAGCCGATCAGTTCAAATCCGAGGAAAATCATCCATAGCATCGCCTTGAATTCAAGCGGCCTGATACCGATCGTCTAGTACATCGCCCTGAATTTATGCTGGCCGATATATATCGTCCAGAAGTAACTAAGGTTTTTGAAAAGATCATCCTGGCTGATCCTTCAATCGTTCAGGACAATATGATCGTATCAATCATCCTTAATTACTTTCTTGATTTATCTAATTAATTAAGGCATTATTATGAATATCGTGCAGGCCAATCCAAGATCGTCCTGGCTGATTGCCAAAAATACAGAATACCTTAATTGTTTATGGCGACAATTTCTTTCTGTTTTGATCCTATCATCCTGGCCATTACACGTATCATCCAGGCTGATTTGCTAATGACGACTACCTTAATTAAGAACCCCTGATTAGATTTTCTGTTTTAAGCCTGATCGTCTAGGACGATGTAATTATCGTCCTAGTCGATTTGAGTAAAAATAGAAATTCTAAGTCTCTCAAGTGTGTGTGTGTATAGGGTTACTTTGGATTAGTTACACCAAAGATTACAATTGACTCAAGAGGGAAAAATAAAATTACAAACTGACTCAACCCTAATCTACCCAATCTTGGGCTGGCTCCGTTTTTTTTTTTTTCAATCTTTAATTCCTAAAAAGTCAATAGAGAAAAAGGCAGTTGTAGTGAACCAAGATTTATTTGCTATAATCAAAATCATAATCCAACAATAGATTTGTAACAGTCTCTCTTTTAGTTAAAACAAATTCTGTTTTATTACTTCTAAAAGAATTCCCAATGATCGTATTCGTGCTATAAAAGATGTTACTGGCTTTATTCATTCTAACTTTCCTATCAAGTACCTTGGTGTTCCTTTATTTAAAGGTAGAAGACAAACATTCTTATTTGATGATCTTGTTGCGTCTGTTCATAATAAGCTTTTATTGTGGTATTCTAACTTCCTTACTTTTGGTGGTCAGGTTAATTTAACTAAAAGTGTTCTTTGTGCCTTACCTATCTATATGTTTCAGACTATTTTTCCTACTTAAACTGTTTGTAGTAGGATTCACAAGATTATTAATAAGTTTTTTTTGGAAGGGTACTCTCTCTTCTTCTAAAATTACTTGGGCTTCTTGGGAGAAATGTTGTGATGTGTTGGCTGAAGGTGGTCTTGGTTGTAAGTCCCTTTCTGACATTGGGATGGCTTTTTCTTTTAAACTTTGGTTTAAGTTGCGTTCTAAAGAGAATCTCTGGGCTACTTTTATGATTGCCAGATATTGTGTGGGTAATCACCCTATCAATATTTCTTCTAAACCTGGTGATTCTAAAGTGTGGAAAAGGCTTTGTAAGATTAAATGGGAGGTGGAGCCCATTATCTTGTGGGGGCTTGGTGAGGCAACATCTTTTTCTGGCAAGACAAATGGCTTGGTAAGGATTCTATTGATTTTATATTGCACTCTACTTCTTCTGCTTCTATTAAAGTTAATTTTTTTCTTCAAGGATAATTATTGGGATTATGAGAAACTTCTAATTTTATACTTAATTGCATTATTTAGAGAATTCTTAACATGCCTATCAATTTCAATTCTAAGGGGAATTTAATCTTAAGAATGCTTGGCATTCTTTTATAATTAAAGGTAACTTAGATAAGAATTTTGCTAACATCTGGCACAAGAGTATCCCTTATATGGTTTCTATGTTTGTCTAGAGAGTTTTTCATAAATTTATTCCTACGGAGGACAATCTCATTAAAAAAGGTTTCAATCTTGCTTCCAAATGTCAGTGTTGTTTTCATATTGAGAATATGCATCATGTGTTTATCTCTAGTCCTGTGGCTATTAGAACTTGGGTCTACTTTGATGATTTGTTTCAATTAAATAGTTTTAATGCTCATCTCCCCCTTAATGCTTTACTTAAGTCTTGGTTAGTTGATACTAAAGGTCACATTCGCAATATCATCCCTTCCCTTATTCTTTGGTTTATTTGGCTGGAGAGAAATAACTCCATGTTCAATGGAGTTAAGATGAACCACCTCAATGTTATCCAAAGGGTTAAAGACAAGACCTTATCTCTTGTGGCTATTAATTTACTTACTGTTATAAGTCTTAAGAATTGTTTTCATATTACCTCTTCTTTGGGGATTGGTTGGAAGAAGGCTCCTGCTGCTATCATTGTGATTTACTGGATTAAGCCTCTTCCTAACATTTTTAAACTTAATGTTGATGGTTGTCATTTGGAGTATGGTGCTGGTTGTGGTGGTTTGATTTGGGATTCTAATGTCCACTTGGTTGTGGCTTTTGCCAGCCCCATTCACAATAGTAATATTGATTTTTCTCTTAGTATGGCCATTCTTTATGGTATCCAACTTTGCATCCCTATGAATTTACTTAATTTAGTAATTCAGGTTTTAACATCACCTCATTTCAGGTTATGGAGGAAGTGTGCTGCAAGCCAATTATTTTTTATATTGTCCGGGAAATTAAGAAGTTGCTAGTTTTTATGAATACTTCTTTCTCTAATGTTGGTAAGGCTAGTAACTCTTGTGCTTCTTGGCTTGCTAATCAAGTGTGTAATCTATATTATTTTACCAATTTTATTAAATCTTCTATTCCTGCCCATCTTAATGGTCTGCTCTATCTTGATGCGTGTGGTGTCCCCTATGTTAATCCTTAACTATTTGGTTTTCCTTGTGCTATTTCTCCTCCGGATTTCCTATTTTCTAGGAGTTGGTTTGTTGCTGTTATTTTTGTGATGTAGGGCTATTTTTCTGGCTTCGTTTGCTGGGCATGGCACCTTGGTTGTTGGATTTTATCCTGGACATTTATGGGTTTCCTTTTCAGTGATTTCCTTTTGTCAGTTGGCCTTTGTGTTGCTTTTGTTCCTGAGAATTTAGACAAGAGTAATGATTTTTTTAGTGTGGATGCTGAGGATTTGTCCTGTTGTTGCTCTCCTACTTGGTGGTATTTGGGCAATTTTTTTGGGCTGCAATCCTTCTTCTCCGGCAACTATTTTTTTTTTCTGTGTGGCTCCCAAGCTCTCAGTTTACCATTTTCTGTGGACTCCTGGGTGTCTTTTCCAAGTTGGTTTGTTTAGGCTGGATTTCTGTCTCTGTTCATTAAGGTGTAGTTGGTTGTGCCAGCTCTGTTTTGTTGGTTCTTGTGTGGTTGTCTTCCTTCCTCTTTATAATGTTCTATTTGGGATTATATTTAATTTCAAGTTTTTCCTTTTCTCTAATCTGTGCTTGGTTAGTGAGACTCTTACTAGGTGTTGCTGGAATGCTTTTGGTAGGATTGAGTGGCTTGTGGACAATCCTAATGAGGCTATAGATATTGATGGTACTCTGAGCTCTTATGATCTATATTCTGAGACTGGCTTCACTTGGGTCTATTTTATCTTTTGTTTATTTACTTATTCCTTGTTTCAAATATGTTTTGCTAATACACTTTTTGTGTGTAGCCTTTCTTTTTGTTGTTTTCCTTTTTTGTAGAGGAAGTTGGTAAGAAAGGACTTCAAATTTTTTGGCAGAAAGACTGAGCTTTATGGTTATATTCTGATCTTTCTTTTTTTGGATGCTAGTCTTTAGTATCAGAAGAATGTTACTAGGGCTCCTTATATTTTTTTGGTAGTGGAGACAATTGGCTCGTAGGTTTTCTTTACCTTTGTTTTGTAGCTCGTTTGAGCAGTAGTGAGCTGATGGTTTCCCTTAAGGACTCTGTAACATATTTTTTATATTAATTCGTAGGCCCCATTGTAGGTTTTATTAAAAAAAAAATCATGCAGTACGATCCTTAGATCATCTTATATGATTAGTAAAAAATAGCCTTTTTAGCTAGTACAATCAATATTACCCTATATGATAAGTTCAAGCACTAGTGTAAATCATCCAGTATGATTTTATGATTATCTAGAATTATTAGTTCAATATATTATATTGATCATCCAGTATGATATATGATGATGGGTGATGATTTACATATCATCCCGCACATCCATTGGGATGTCTAGTATGATCGCCTGTATGATTAGAATAAAATTATGATTTTCACCTAGGATGATGTAGGATCATCCCATAAAATATCAAAGATCGTCTAATGCGATCATCATATATCATTTTGCTTAATCTGATCGAACAATCTAACTATAATTAGTCCCCTAATCATAGGAAAAATTTAGGCATGATTATCATAAATCATCTAGTATGATGTATATCATCTTGTATGACTAGAACAAAATTTAAAGAAACAATATTGCCTGAATTATGATTGGGAGCTGTTTGTCATGTGTATAATAGATCAACTTGTATGATCTAAATTATGTAGTATGATTAGTTAATCAATCTTACTTAATAAATGGTGCCATAATTAGGGTTTCCTGTATAATTCATTATCCAATATGATTTAAATTGTATTGTATGATTAGTTCAAGAACCTATTTTTCTCTTAACTCACTAACTCACCCCCTTGATTGTGTTTATGCATGGTAACTTAGCTTAGGGTCCACCAGATACATAACTTGACTCAAGAAAGATAAAAATTAAATTGAAATTTAAATTGCAAATAGACTTAACCCTAATCTACCCAATCTTAAGCTTTTTTGCATTGCAAGTGAACTTTTGGACCTGAAAGGTTAGTAAGCAGAGCAAACAAAATAGATATGTAATAATAGTAGTAATAAAAAGACAATAATATTTATTATCATCAAAATCATAGTACTTGTGCCCATATTTACAACAATAGGCTCTTCCCCGATACACCTTCAAAATCACAGTACAAATTTATCGCTTTTTGGCTTTCTCAACACCAGCTTTAATTCTCCTTCTTGAAATGCCTAATGACACACCATCCAATCAAAGAACTTTACCATCTTCGCCCGATAAATCTCCTAGTTCTATTAATCTTGTAATCTGATTTCATTAAGTGCATTGAACTTTTCCATTCTAAGTTGAGCATTTTGCTCTTGAGTGATATTGTGTTGGATGGCTAAACGGAGTGATGGTAGCTCAATTTCTAGTGGTAGTACTACTTCAACCCTGAATACTAGTGCATGACGAGTCGCTTTGGTTGGCATCTTATAAGTAGCATGATATGCCCATAACACTTCTACCATCTTACTATGCCACTCTTTTTCATTTTTGGTAAGGACTTTCTTTAAATGCTTCACCAACATCTTATTGAAGGACTCCGTGAAGCCATATACTCTTGTATTATATATAGATTAGTATCACCGATCAATTTTATGTCGATAAACAAACTTCAAGATTTTGGCCCTCTTGAATGTTTTAATACTGTCTGAGATTATACAATGTGGCACGTCAAATCTATATACAACATCATGGGTGAAGAACATAATTATGTTCTTGGATGTGACTTCTTTGAATGGAGCCTCTTTTGTCCATTTAGAAGAGTAGCCTATTTTTGCTAGAATCAAGTGGTGTTTAGCCAATGTTAGCAAATCTATAGGCTCAGTTATATTAGCGACCCAACATTCAAATGGGTAAGACACTACTATAGGGTGTAGTTGATTTGATAGTTGATGTATAACATCACTGTGAATATGACAGTTATGGTGTTTCTTAGAATGGCCAATAAGATTAGTCACTATTTTTGGCCAATAGTAACTCATTCTCTTAATTTTAATGGTCATTTTGGGACCTTACTGGTGTATGCAATAAAGTCCTTTATGGACTTCTATGCTTCTTTGGTCTCTAGGCATCTTAGCCGCATTTGATCAAAATTTCATCAATGCAGTGTTTTATTGACAAATGCATATCATAATGCTCTCATCTGAATTTGTGCAGTTAGAGATTTATCTATTGCGAGTTTAATTTCTTTTTAAGTAGTCGATAAATAGTTTCCCCCAATCATCTCTTTCTTTAATATCTAAGTAATGAACAATGAACCCGACGTAACATTGGATTTGAATCTCCTTTTATCTACTAGATATTCATCTAGCTTATTATTAATAATAATTTATTGGGGAGGTTGAGGATCAACCAAAGTTATATCCTGTTGGCTTGAATTTAATATTCTCTTTGCCTATAAGAATTATAAAATTGCTAGCTCTAAGACCTTATAAGTGTAAACTCTAATTAATATAGGCTCATCATCACCTATACTTGCCATTTCCTTAGCACATTTCTCAATGCAATTTACTTTGTCATTATGACCTCAAGGAACCTGATCTATTTTAACATTTGGATTATATTTCAAAAGCTCAAGAGCTCACTAGCGATAATGTGCCAACCCAAGCTTATAAATTTTATAGATGCCAAGAACTTGATTTATAACAAGCTAAGAGTCATGATATATCTAAAGACTCTAAATTTTGATTAAAATTATAATCTCTAACCTACTTTTAGAGCTTCATATTTAACCTCATTATTGGTTTAAGGTTCAGTCAAACTAAATGAGAACCTCATTATGCCTCCTCAAGGTGCTATAAAGATGAGACCAATGCCAGCTTGAGCTTTTGCCCAATTTGATAGTTGGATAGGTTTAATAGATGATACTCAATTGAAGTACATCTCCCACACTTATAATTTCTCTTATTCCTTGACCTGCAGGATTTGTTCATCATGTAAATCATCATTGAGTAATGAATCTATAGTTATAGGATGCATGACAAGGAAAATTTATCTCAAAGAGTTTGTAATTATAATAAGGTGGTTTCTCAAATATTTGAATATGCTATTAGCATGGCTTATGGTATCCTTTTAAATACTAAAATTATGCAAACTTCTAATATCATGGGAATTGATATTAGTGAAGAAGGTGAAATTCTTCCAGATTCTTTTAATGTTGATATTATTAATGATCTTAATGGTATTATTTCCAACAATTAGAAGAATGATTTGTTGACTAAAGTCTCTATGCATAATAATGATGTGGATAATATGATGGATGAAATAACCAAGGTTGCTGCAAAGAAAAATAAATCAATTAAATAGGGTATGACCCCCACGCCATGCAAAACTAGAGCTCAAACTTTTTTAAATGCTGCCAATGGTTAATGCCATCATTTGGAATATTAGGAGGTGGGGGGATTGGATTCTATTTGTAGGGTCAAGAACTTATGTAAGATTAAACATGGTGAGGTTCTTGTGCTGCTAGAACCGCTTATTTCTTCAAATAAACTTTCTTCTATGTCTAAATGTTTGGGTTTTTCTAGGTTTTTTTCCATCTGTTCAAATAATATTTAGATTTTTTGGAAAGATCTTGTTACCATCAACATCATTCATGACTTTAATCAGGTTATTCACACACAAATTTCTACATCTAACTTTACTTATTTTGGTTCAATTATTTATGCTTCATCTTCTAAGCATGGTAGACAAGCTCTTTGGAATTAACTATCTGGTTAATATTCCTTGGATGGTAGGTGGTGATTTTAATATTGTTACTAATGCTAGTGAAAGGATTGGGGTTCATTCTTCTAATCCTCAAGCCATGAAGGATTTTAATAATTTGATTTTGCATTGCAATCTTTGTGATATTGGTTTCTTAGGATGTAATTTCTTGGAATAGTGCTTCGATGTGGAAAATATTTGACCGTCTACTTTTTCTTTTCCTCTTACTCATGTGCATCATTTAAAAAGAACTAGCTTGGATCATGCTTTTTTTTTACTTAACATTAAACTTGATAATAAGTCTGGTCCTATTCCTTTCATATTTTTAAACATGTGGCTTTTACATGACACTATCTATAACATTATTGCTCAAAACTATCATTATCCCATGGCTCCTAATGATAATGTTAAATTTATGGTTTTGATTTGATTTAATTTAAAAATACTTATAAAATTAACTTGGTGGAATAAGTTGATTTTTTATGTTTTCTAATATTTTGAAGGCTAAACAGGCGGTTCAAAGGTTGTAAAATAATATGATTCATGTTCCTTCCAATAATAACTTAGAATAGTTGAATGAGGATAAGATTAATTTAATCCATCTTCATGAGATGAAAAAGGTTTATTGGAGGCAAAAGGTTTCTTCTAAACTATTATCTGAATGTAACAAGAATAATAATTTTTTTTCATTCCATTGCAAAGTTCAAAAGAACTACTAATCATATTCATAAGATTAATTTGCAAGATGGATTCTTACGTAAGGATGAGAATCTTATTACTAGCTTAGTTGTCGATTATTTCAAAACTTGTTTTAATTCTTTCTTTATACATGTTCCTTTTGGTAACAGTGGTATGATTCCTTCTTTAATTAATAATAAGGATAACAACTTTGTAATGCAACTTCCCTCAAAATAAGAGAATTGGACACTATTAAAGGTATGAAGTCTGATATTGAGGTGGAGCCAGCTTGTTCCACCACTAAATTCTTTCAAAAAACTTCAGATATTATTGAATCTAATTTGATTGAGGTGGTCAAAGATTTGTTCAGCGGTTCTTCTTACCCTAAATTCTTCACTTCTACTAATATTACCTTAATTCATAAGAAATATGATGTTAACCATTGGATTGATTTTATACCTATTAGTTTATGCACTTTCTTTAATAAGCTTATCTCCAAATTTTTGATGGGTCAAACTGGCTTAGTGAAGGGACATAGCAATTTTTATAATATGTTGTCGGCCCAAGAATTTATTCTTGGTATCCATATGTTTGTTGAGGGTGGTAATGCAGTTCTTAAGCTTGATATCAATAAAGCCTGTGATAATCTTAATTTGAATTTTCCTTATAATATCTTGGATTAGTTTGCTTTCAACGATGCCTTTATTAACATGATTAAGAATTGTATTGAAAATTGCTATTTTTCTATGATTATTAATGTTAGGAATCATGGCTTTTTCAAAGCTTCTAATGATATTAGACAATGAGATCCTTTATCTCCAACTTTATTAATTATTGCTATGGAATTTTTTTCTCATGGTCATGACAATCTTTATATTTAGCATCCCAATCTTCATTATGTTAATAATGTTGGTATCCCTATTTCTTATTTGTGTTTTTTTTATGATTTTATTATATTTTGTAATTCTTCTCATAAAAGGCTTATGATTATTTTTCATTTACTTTTTAATTTTCATAATAATAGTGGTTTGATTTGTAATAAAAGTAAAAGTTGTCTCATTTATGAGAAATTTGTTATGCAAAATAGACTGAACACTTTAAAGAATATATTTTTTTTATTTCTCATAATCATCCCATTAAGTACTTGGGGCACCACTGTTGTAAATCTGTATTCAGAAATTATAATATTTATGATAATAAATATTTTTGACATTTCTATTTTTCTACTATTGAAAGTTCATTAGGGATGTTATGCCCTTAAGAGCTAGCCTCGGGCTAACCAAAAGGGGGAGGGGGGTGGTTGGTAAATTGGTATTTTTAAAAAATCTTTCACAATAAAGCACAAATAAAAATCAAACCATTATGACCACAAAGAAATCAACGTGCGAAAAAATAAATGCGGAACATAGTAAGAAAAGAACACAGAGAATTTATAATGGTTCGGTCAACTCGACCTACGTCCACTCCCCGGAGGCGCCCTCCGGGTATTGCACTATAAACGTGACTCTCCTTTTGCTCCCATAATAAGGCAGAGAAGCCCTTACAAAAACTCCTTTTCTGCCAACCCTGGCAAGGCAGTGAACCCAACTCCTTTTGCTTCCTCCTGAAGCAGGCAGAGAACCTTGACCAATTGTTGAAGAAGACCTCCCTTGAACCCCTAAGGACCAAGGATGAAGACTGGAGAAGACACCTTGGAACCTTGCTGGGAGCAACCTTTGTGAATCTCTCTCACAAACTCCCCCTCACAAGTTCATTCCTCTCTCTCCCTCTCCTCTTGGCTCTCTCATGATAAGACAGCAGCATAAGATCTTACAAAGTAGAGAATAAGAGCTCTTAAATAGAAGAGCTTCGGAATAGCTCATTAATTGCAACTTGCCGACTTTATCGTCCATTATGATATAAATATCATCCTGTACGATCAATGCAATTAAAGCCTAATCAATAGGGATGATCTGGGATGAACAGAAGAAATTTGTTCATATAATCCAAGATGATAATATATTGTCCTGTATAATTAGTTCAAATCACAGATTATCGGCCAGACAATTGCTCATAAAGGATGTATGGACGATCCAAAATTAGCTTGATCGTCCGGGCCAATATCACGATCATCCCAGATGATTAGTTTAAAATTGAGGTAAATCGTCCAGAACATCGCTCGGAATAAGAGCTAGATGATGATTGATCATCCAGGAGAAACTAAGGATTTTTGAATTGATCGTCCCGGACAATCCTACGATCGTCCAAGACGATGTGATTATTTCAATCATGCCTTAATTGCTTTTCTTAATTACCAAATTAATTTTGGCATAATTATGTTAAATCGTCCAGGCCGATGTAATGGATCGTCTTGGCCGATGTCTAAAAATAAAACTTACCTAAATAGATATGGTGTCTAATTCTTTCTAAAATGAGCCTATTGTCCTGGCCGATATAAGGATCGTCCAGGATGATATTCTTAATGACAGCTGCCTTAACCAGGATGCCCTAATTAGGGTTTTTGTTCTTAGTCAGATCATCCTGGCCAATATGGACATCATCCAGGACGATGTACTCAAAAATAGAAAATAATACAAAAACCCTCAAGTGTGTTTGTGCAAGGTTACTTAGCATCAGGAACCACTTTTATAATGAACTAAAGAAAAAAAAATTATAAACTGACTCAAACTAAATCTACCCAATCTTGAGCTGGCTTGAGTTGCACTCGATCTTATGGATCTGAAAAGTTAATAGGCAAGGCAGTCACAGACAATTATGAATGTTTGCTATTATCAAAAGTTTAATCCATAAACTCAAATTTGCAACAATCTCCCCCTTTTTGATGATGGCAAACATAACTAGAAAAATCTAAAAAGTTATGGCAATCTAATGAAAATAGTGTAACGAAAGCAGTTAACTAAATTCCAGAATCGAAAAACAACAGACTACTCCCCCCCTTCCCCCCCCCCCCCCCCCATTTGACATCACACAAAGGAGGAAAGTAAAAAATAGAACATAAACTAAAACAACCATAAGAAAAACAAACTAAAGAAAAACAAAATAAAAAACTAGAAAAATGAGGGATCTTGATCATCAAACGGAGGAGGTAGTGGTGGTGGCTAAATGTAACTGGTCAATATGACAAATTGTGATCCAAACCAGGCCATGTCCTGGTCGTGCTGGTGCTGCATGCGGATGATATCCTCAATATGTTGCTGCTCCTGTATAGCAATGTAGGCCTCAAAGCGGGTCACCCACTGATCAAATCTCTCCACCAACTGATCCAGCTGAGAGTACAGGTGGAGAGGAACAGGTGCAGGATTAGGAACGAGAGCCTCCTCCTCCTCGGCCTCTTGAGCTTCCCCATCCCCTAGGTGGAGATGAGTAATGTGAAGGATGTTGAAGGAACTATTTGAGTATAAGGGAGGCTGAAGGTCGGAAGGAGCAGGATATTAAAGATTGTATTTGGATTCTAGAACATACGCAATGATGTGTCCTAGAGCAAGATTGGGCTTCCTTCTATGACCTGGATCTTGAATTGTATTCAAATGTTTGGTGTAGCAAAAAATCAGATCGATTGCATTGAATTCACGATTGGCCATTATATAAAAAGTGGTGAATGAAAGAAGGGGAGTGATATGGACTCGGTCGCCAGCTTTAGAAATCACAGAGGTGTGAAGGACATGTTAAATCATCCTAGCATCTTTAAGTTATGAGCTAGTCTCTCCAACATGAAAGGGGGCATTGGTGTGATGAAGAAAGTGATTGGCCGTAGTCCAGTTAAAATCAAGATCAGAAATCAGGGTATGCATCTTATCCCTAGTGGCGGAAAGCTATAGCAATTCTGCACAATCCTGGTATGTGATTTTGATAGGGTGTCGATTAACATATGAGGTGAGAGCAGTGTAGGAAGAATTGATTTGGAGGTTGGCATAAAATTCAAAAAGAAGTTCAGAATTTAAAGGGATTGCAAGAGTGAGAATAAAACATAAATAGGTGTGAGTGAATAGGTCGAGTACTGGGTAGGAGAGGTGGTTTGGATTGATTGATCTGGAGAGAGTAATGTTGCAATCTTTGTATCAGTGGTAGGCAGCCTGATCGTTTGCCTCCCAAAATCGAGGGTCCAGTGTGGCCCTCGAGGAGCTTCCAGACATGTGATGAGAACGCTTGCTACCAGCCATTAGCAGAAAAAGGTAAGGAACAGGAAGTAGAAAGCCAAAGATAGGATTGGTATGAAAATAAATAGCTGGATGGCTCAGAATTTAAAGGATCGGTCGGATCATCCAGGCCAATACCAGGATCATCTAAGCCGATCCGGTGCAATTATTGTGGCTGGCCGATTGGTCAAAAAGGCTGTCCAATCATTCAAGACAATCAGATATCGTCCGGGACGATTAGACATAGGCAATCATCCTGAGGTGTCAGGTCGGATGACTGTTGAAAAAGTAGATCATCAACATCAATTATGTGGATTGTCTAGGATGATGCCCAATAATGGATCATACCAGTAGAATTTAAAATGTTTTAAATCATATGCCACGTGTATCATCCAGGACTAATAGTGGATTGTCTAGAACGATTGTCCAAAAATGGATCGTCCCGGGCAAATTCATAGATTTTAAACGTGCTGACACGTGTATCATCCAGTACAAACATGTGTATCAGACGGGATGATTACCAATAAAAGCATCATCTAGAATGAAAAAATATTGGATAATAAGATCAAGATGATTGTAGCAGAGGATGATCATATCGTCCAGGATGATAATGGATCGTCCAGGACGATAATGGATCATCCAAGACGATGAAGAGCAGAAAAGTTAAAAAATTTAGCAGATGGAGTTTTTGAAGAAAGATGAGCAGATTATTTAGGATGATATAAATATTGTCCAGGATGATGTGAGAAAAATTTGAAATAAGAAGATGGATGGAGATGATCAAACAAGGCCCAAAAATAATAAAATCAACAAAAAACAATAATGATAAAACATAAAAAGGTATAAAAACTAGCAAAGAAATAAATTTTCTTTTTAAAACAAGGCATGAACATGATTGATTTTTTAAAAATTTGTAAGTTAATGAGTTAACAACATCAAAAATCCAGAAAAATGGTAAAATACCTGATCATGTTAACCCTAAGCTCGGACTTCTTTTAGGGCAAAATTGTCTTATGAAATCAAAAGGCATAACTCAAAAAAATCAATTGGACAAGAAAAAGAGATCTGATTAAGACTTGGTTTCAAAAAAAATATCTTATAGATTAATATATCAAAGTAGTTTGTTACAATCACAAAATTTGAAATCAAGTCCTTGAAAACCTCAAGTGATATATGAAATCTTCTAAGTTTTAAAAGTTGAAAGGAAGGAAGGTAGCTTGCTTTTTGATGGGCTCATTTTATGCTTCTTGTCCATTGAATGATGCACTTTGTGCATCTTTTGATTTTCGATACACTTTGTGTGTGTGTGTGTGTGTGTGTGTATATATATATATATATATATATATATATATATATATATATATATATATATATATATATATATATATATATTTCAATTTGGCATCATTACGCATCTTTTGCTTTTGACATCATTGGCCACTTTTTTTTTATTTTTTTGCAAGCTAGATTCTTTCAAAAAACTCTTAAATATTCTTAGTTGTGAGTATATCTTCTAGATATTAGAGAAGAAAAACTCACTCTCTAATATAGGGAAGAATAATCCACAAAATAGAATAAAAAATTATATGAGAGATACATTGACAGGATAACGAAAAATCTTGAAGTAAAAAAAAACTTTGATTATTATAAATATAAGCTAGATTACAGTAGCAAGGTAGAAAAGATCTTAATTGCAAAATTAAATTGTCAATTTGATATAAACATTTATTTAGAAAAGAAAATTTCAACACCAAAATAGGTTAGAGAAAGAGACATAATCAATAGTATTTTTACCCTTTAGCAGATTTAAGAGATGTAAAACATTGACTACAAATTTTCAAAAAAGTCAAAAATAAAGCATAAAATATCAATTCAGCGATAATTTGAAAAAGAAAATAAAGTAAAAAATAAAGAAAATCAAAACAAAAGAAAATAAATAATAAAAAAACTACCAAAAAATAAAACCAAGTAATCAACAGATAACAAATCAAAAATCAGTAGAAATCAAGTTCATGCATTAATGTCAATCACACCCATTCAGGTCCTTAAAGTGCTGAAAGTGTTGAAGGTCAGTGGTTTAGTAAATATGCTAGTCAGTTGATTCTCAGTCGCCACATGGTGTAACTCAATGTCTCCCTTAGTCACATGATCTCTAATAAAGTGATGCCTAATGTCAATGTGCTTAGTCCTTGAATGTTGGATAGGATTCTTAGAAATGCAGATGTCACTAGTGTTGTCACACATAATTGAGATGGTGCCTACAGGTAATCCTAAATCTAGTACCTGCTGTTTTAACCAAAGGACTTGGGCCACACAACTTTCTAAAGTAATGTACTCAACTTCAGCAGTGGAAAATGCAATAGAGTTTTGCTTTCTACTAGACTAGGAGACTAAAGACTGTCCTTTGAATTGGTAAGTTCCAGAAGTGCTTTTTCTATCTGTTGCAAATTCGGTTTCATAGATTATGTTTTGATGATTAGCAAACACTCTTGCTTCTTTTTAACTGCCTTTTACTATTGACATTTTAAGGATTCAAAGATCGGACGAAAATCGGATCCAGCTCAAGATTGGGTAGATTAGGGTTGAGTCAGTCTATAATTTTCTTTTTTTCCTTTTTTGTGTCAATTGTAAATGTTTGAAGTGACTGATGTTAAGTAACCCTATACACACACTTGAGAGATTTAGGATTTATGTTTTTACTCACATCATCCTGAATGATATTTATATCGGCCTGGATGATCGAGTTCAAAATAGAAACTCTAATCAGGATTTCTTAATTAAGGTAACCGTCATTAGCAGATCGGCCCGAATGATACTTGTATCGGCCAGGACGATAGGCTCAAAATAGAAAGAAATAGCCACCATAATCAATTTAGGTATTCAGTATTTTTGGAAATCGGTGAGAACGATCTTCGATCGGCCTAGACGATATTGTACAATTATGCCTAAATTGATCCGGCACTCAAGAAAGTAATTAAGGATGATTGATATGATCAAATCATCCTGGATGATCACAAGATCGGCTGGGATGATCTATTCAAAAAACCCTTAGTTGTTCATGGACAAAAAATATCGGCCAGCACAAATTCAGGGCGATGTTCTGGCCGATCCGGATCGGATAGCTTGAATTCAGGGTAATGCTCTGAACAATTTTCCTCTGATTTGAACTGATCGTTTGGGACGATCATGAGATCGGCATGGACAATCAAGCCAATTTTCAATCATCCAGAACATTTTCAGGGTGATGTTCTTGCCGATCATCTGTGTTTTGAACTTATCATACAGGATGAGGTGCTTATCGGCCTGGACGATAAAGTCGGCAACTTGCATTTATTGAGCTCCTTTGAAGATCTTCTATTTAAGAGCTATTGTTCAACATTTTTTGAACATCCTTGGCTGCTGTCTTGACCTGATAAAACTTAAAGGAGAGAGAGAGAGGATCTTATGAGGGGGAGCTTATGAGGGAGTTCAAAAGGGTTGCTCCAAGCATTATTCCACTTCTTCCACTAGAGTCTCTTGTCCTTGAAAGGGTTGGGAGAGGTAAGCTTCAGTGATTGATCGAGGTTCTCTTCCTACTTCAGGAGAAAGCAAAAGGAGTGGGGTTCTCTTCCTTGCCGGCGGTGGCAAAAAGGAGGTGTTTGTAAGGGCTTCTCCACCTAGCTATGGGGGCTAAAGGAGAGTCACATTGGTAGTGCAATACTCGGAGGGTTCCTCCAGGGAGTGGATGTAGGTCAAGTTGACCGAACCACTATAAACCCTTGTGTTCCTTTTACTGCTTCCACACTTTAATTTTTTACACTTGTTTTTCTATGGTGACTTTGCTTTGAGATAATTGTTCTTTTTGTTTAAAGATTTTTAAAATACCAATTCACCCCCCCCCCCCTCTTGGTTAGTCTCGGGACTAGTTCTTAAGGGCCTAACATCCCTAACGAACTTTCAAGTGGTATCAGAGTGGGATTCATAAAAGCTGAGTTTGAAAACTTTTTGAATTTTGATCCATGGCTAACTTTGGGAATCATAATACAATTGAAGGATATTCTATTACACGACCTCCTTTGTTTGACATCCTTCCTTTTGATTTTTAGAAAACTCGCATGTCTACTTTTCTGCAATCAACTGACTATCGCATGTGGATGCTTATTAAAGAAGGATATTCTCCACCTTCTCATGAAATTAATGAAAGTAAAACTGAAGTGGCTTTTACTAAATGGACTTTTGATGAAAGAGATTTAGCTCAATTAAATGCGAAGTGTTTGAATTATTTTTTCTGTGCTTTAAAGTCTGAGGATTACATGTGTATTTCTACTTACTCTGCTGGAAAAGAAATTTGGGATAGGTTGTGCATTACTTATGAAGGAACCAATGAAGTGAAACAATCTCATTTGAATATTCTCTTGCATTATTACGAACTCTTTCGTATGAAACCTTCTGAATCAATTTCTGAAATATATACAAGGTTTACTCAAATTAAAACTTCTTTGCATGCCTTAGGAAGAGAACTTTCAAACTATGAAAAAGTGAACAAAATTTTAAGATGCTTTCCTTCCTCTTTTGAAGCTAAAATCACTGCAATCACTGAATCTAAGGATTTGAACACTTATTCGATTGATAACTTACTTGGCTCACTCATTGCTTATGAGCAAGGAGGGAATCAAAGAAATCTTGATGCAGGTGAGAAAAGAAAGGAGAAAATTGTGGCATTGAAGGCCAACAACACAAATTTTGATTCTTCTGGGTCTGAGAGCGATGACATTGCCTTAATCACAAGGCAGTTCAAAAGCTTTCTAAGGAAGAAACATAAGCATCATCAAAATTGGAGAAAGGGTAAGGATAACAGATATTTAAAAGGATCTTTTGATGTTATTTGTTATGAATGCAGGAAGCCCGGACACGTGAAAGCTGATTTCCCTACACCTAAGACGCAAACAAGCAAGGAGAAGAGTGAGGAGAAATCAAAGTTTAGAAAGGACAAAAGGAGACTTCAAAAGGCATTTTGGATGGATTCTGCATCTGATTCATTGGAGACTGAACCAGATGATGAAATAATAAACTTGTGCTTAATGGAAGATGATCATCTTGATCAAGAAGAGGTATGTGAACTTTCCTACAATCAACTCCTTGAAGTTTCTGAAAAAATTCATGCATCATATAGGAAACTTAAGAAAACACATGCTAGCTTGAAATTGGAATTTCTGAATTTACAAAAAGAGCATGGAATTTTGACTAAAGATCACTCAACAATTGATTCAAATCATATGGCTCTACTTGATGAATTTGATGAGTTAAATAAAAAGCATTGTGACTTAGTTGAAGAGCATGATTCACTAAAAAGTTCATACACCTCACTTGAATTTGATTTTAAGAAATCTAAAGAAATGTAGAAAAATTTGAGGGTTAAGAATGATGTATTAAAAAATACAAACTTGAGGATTAAAGATGAACTGGATTCACTTAAGAAAAATCGGATGATACCAATACTTGATCAAAAGCCAAAACCTAGGAAGAGGCATTATAACTCAAACCATTTAAGAAATCCTTTTCCAGGTGTTAGATGCTTTTCATGTGGCATGCTAGGACACATCTCACACACTTGCACTGTTCACTATAGTACACATTGGGTGTGGAGCCCCAAGGTGCATGATTCACAACATATCACATATGCATTGCATTCTACTTTTCATAAGAAGGGACCCAAACCTGTTTGGGTTGTTATATCTGACATTTGATGATTTTGTCGGTGGGCTCTCACAAAAGGCCTCATGAGAGTATGCGGTACCTGGACAGCGAATGCTGTCGACATATGACTGGTGATGCCAATCAATTTATTTCGCTGGAGTCCAGGACTGGAGGCAAGGTTACTCTTAGAGAAAACACCACCAGGAAGGTGGTAGGCTTAGGTATAATTGGTAATTCCAAGAACTTTATGATTGAAAATATTTTTCTTATAGATGGATTAAAGCACAACCTGTTCAGCATCAGTCAACTCTATGATAAGGACTTCATCGTATAATTCTTTACAAATTCATGCATTGTAAGTTTAAGTAACAACACTATTTTGCAGGGAAAGAGGATCAACAACGAGTACATGCATGATTTAAATAACATTGAATGTGCTGCATCATTTTGCTTAAAAATTGTTGTTAATGATTCATGGTTATGGCACTTGATATTATGTCATGCAAGTATGAAAACTCTTAGGAAAGTGAGCCAAAAAGACCTAGTTAGAGGAGTCCCCAAACTCAAGTTTTCAAAAGACCACCTTTGTGATGCCTGGCAACTAGTTAAGCAAGTCCACTCCACCTTTCACCCCATTAAGGACATTAGCACCTCTAGACCTTTAAAAGTCCTTCACATGGATTTGTTTGGACCCATTAGCACTGCCAGCTTGGGAGGGAAAATCTATGATTTTGTGATTGTTGATGACTACTCGAGGTTCACTTGGACTAGATTTCTTTCACATAAAAATGAGTCTTTTAAGGAGTTTAGAGCATTTTCTACTTGGATTCAGAAAAAGCTAGGTTGTGAGATCTTGACCAACCATAGTGACCATGGGTGAGAATTTGAGAATGAAAGATTTGGAGATTTTTGTGAGGACAAGGGGATTAGCCACAACTTCTCAACTCCTAGGACCCCTCAGTAAAACGGGGTAGCCGAAAGGAAGAGTCAGACCTTGATGGAAGCTACTAAAGCCATGCTTGCTGAGTATTCACTTCCAAATACTTTTGGGCTGAAGCGGTTAATACCGCTTGTTATGTGTTGAATAGGGTGAATGTTAGAGCCAAACTAGATAAGATACCCTTTGAGATCCTTAAGGGTAAGACACCCAATCTTTCCCACCTTCATGTCTTTGATTGTAAGGTTTTTATTCCCAATAATGGGAAGTCTCACTTGGGAAAATTTGATCCTAAATCTGATGAAGGAGTATTCTTGGGATATTCTAGTGTTGGGAAGTCTTTTAGGGTGTTTAACAAGAGAACTTTGATGGTCGAAGAGACTACACATGTAGTATTTGATGAGTTTGATCCTAAAAAGCCTGGAGTTGAGGCTGATGATGATGTTGGAGAGATTACCACTGGAGTAGAAAATTTAGAGAAGGGAGTAGATCATCAAAACATTGAAGGAGTAGGAGATGTCACCCAAGGAGTAGAAAATATAGATCTGGAGGAAAGGGTTGGACCTTCTCACACCTTGCCTAGAGATTAGAGATACTTTACAAGTCACCCCAAGGATTTGATCTTAGGAGACCCTTCTGATGGAGTTAGGACTAGACATGGACTTAGGAAGGAGGTGAACCACTCTGCCTTCATCTCAATGACTGAACCCACCAACACAAACCGAGCCCTTACTGATGAGTTTTTGATTTTCGCTATGCAAGAGGAGTTGAATCAATTTGTTAGGAATGATGTTTGGGAGCTTGTAGAAGAACTAAGGAAAAATGTGTAGTTGGAATAAAGTGGGTCTTTAAGAATAAGGTGAATGATTCTGGAGTGGTGGTTAGGAATAAAGCAAGATTAGTGGCTAAGATGTATAATCAAATAGAAGGGATAGACTTTGAGGAGACTTTTGCCCCTGTAGCTAGATTGGAAGCCATTAGAGTGCTATTAGCCTTTGCTTGTTATAAAGGATTTAAGCTTTTTCAAATGGATGTTAAAAGTGCCTTATTTAATGGGTAAATAAAAGAGAATGTGTTTGTAGAACAACCCCCAGGTTTTAAGAGTTCCCAATTTCCAAATCATGTGTTTAAATTAAAAAAGGCATTTGTATGGTTTAAAGCAAGCACCAAGAGCTTGGTATGAGAGGCTTAGCACATTCTTACTAGAAAGGGAGTTTGTTAAGGGGAGCGTAGACACCACTCTTTTTCTTAGGAAAGTTGGAGATGATTTGCTCATTGTTCAGATTTAAGTGGATGATATACTTTTTGGATCTTCTGATAAGAAACTTTGTGATGAGTTCTCTAAAATAATGAGTAGAGAGTTTTAGATGAGTATAATGAGAGAGTTATCCTACTTTTTGGGGTTTAGCATAAAATAATTGGATGATGGAACCTTTCTAAATCAAACAAAATACATTAAGGACATTTTGAAGAAGTATGAGATGGATAAAGCTAAGGCAATTAATACTCCCATGACTTCTAGTGTTCCGTTAGAGAAGGACACAAGTGGTAAGTTTGTTAATCAGAAGAAGTACAGAGGCATGATTGGATCCTTACTTTACCTGATTGCTAGCCAACCTGATATTATGTTTAGTGTTTGCTTTTGTGCTAGGTTTCAAGCTGACCCCAAGGAATCCCACCTGACTGCAGTTAAGAGAATTTTTAGAAACCTTTTGGGGACCCAAAGCTTAGGGATTTGGTATCCGAGGAACAACACTTCTTTTGATATTATTAGATTTTCTGACTCTGATTTTGCAGGATGTAAGGTGGATAGAAAAAGCACTTCAGGAATTTATCAATTAATAGGACAATCTTTCGTCTTATGGTCTAGTAAAAAGCAAAACTCTGTTGCACTTTCCACTGCTGAAGCTGAGTACATTACTCTTAGAAGTTGTATGGCCCAAGTCCTTTGGTTAAAATAATAGGTATTGGATTTAGGATTACTTGTAGGCACCATCTCAATCTTTTGTGACAACACTAGTGCCATATGCATCTCTAAGGATCCTATCCAACATTCAAGGACTAAGCACATTGACATTATGCATCACTTTCTTAGAGATCATGTGACTAAGGGAGACTTTGATTTAAACCATGTGACAATTGAAAATCAACTGGCTGAAATCTTTACTAAACCACTGCCTTCAACACTTTCAGCTCTTTAAGAACCAGATTGGGTGTGATTGACATAAATGCATGAACTTGATCTTTTACTTGCTTTTCTTTTGATTTTGTTCTTTTTCGTTTCCTTTATTTGCTTTTACTTTTTGCTCTTTGTTTTCTTTTTCTTCTCTTTGCTTTACTTTTAAGTTTTTGTTTAGTTTGTTGTACTTTCAATTGGTTTCCAAAATCATTGCTGAACTGATATCGTATGCCTTGTCCTTGCTTTTGAAAATTTGTAGTCAATATTTTACATCTCTTAATCTATTAGATGGTAAAAATATACCGTTGAATGTGTCTCTTTCTCTAATCTATTTTAGTGGCATAGTTTTCTTTTCAAATCAAAAATCTATTTCAAATTAACAATTGTGTATGAAATTAAGATCTTTTTTAATCTTGCTATAGCTAATCTATCTTGTATTTATAATGATTAAAGTATTTTTATCACATCAAGATTCCTTGTTACTCTTGTCGTTGGTTATTGATTATGTTTTGTGGATAGTTATTCTCTATGTTAGAGAGAGAGCTCCTATTCTCTAATATATAGAAGATATAATTACAACTAAGAATCCTTTTTAAGAGATTGTAAAAGAGAATGGAGTTTGCAAAAATTAAAAAATAATTGGCCAATGATGCCAATAAAAAATGTGCAATGACGCCAAATTGAAAAAAAAATATACACAAAGTGTATCAAAAAGCAAAAGATGCGCAAAGTGCCAATCAATTGATAAGAGGCAAAAAAATGAGCCCACCAAAAGCAAGCTCTCCTCTCCTTTCAAATCTTTTAAAACTTATAAGATTTCATGTATCAAAGGCGTGATTTCGAGTGTTTTGCGATTGTGACAAATTTACTTTGGTACATTATTCTATAAGATATTTTTTTTTGAAACCAAGTGATGAATGGATCCTTTTTCTCATATCCAACTGAATTTTTGAGTTAGGTCATTGATTTCAAAAGACGATTTTACCCTAAAAGAAAGTTCGAGAAAACGATAGCCATGATTGGATATTCTACCGTCTATTTTGATTTTTGATGTTGATTAACTCATTAACTTACAAATTTTTAAAAATCAATCACATGGAATACTATATCTTATTCTTGCCTTGGTTAAAAAAAAAATTTGTTTACTTTGTTTCTTTGTTTCCTCCTCCTTTTTGAGATCTTAAAAGGGGGAGAGGGGTCTTTTGTATGCTTGCACTTTTGATTTCATGTTCTATACTATTGTTTTTAAAATAATTGTCAAAGTGTTTGCCATCGTCAAAAGGGGGAGATTATTGCAAATTCAATTTCATGGATTATGTTTTCATGATTAGCAAATACACTTGCTTCTTTTCGACTGCCATTTTCAGGATTCAAAGATCGGACGGAAATCGGAACCAGCTCAAGACTGGGTAGATTAGGGTTGAGTCAGTCTGTAATTTTCTTTTTTTTTTCTTTTTTGCATCAATTGTAAATGTTTGAAGTGACTGATGTTAAGTAACCCTACTCACATACACTTGAGAGATTTATAATTTCTATTTTTACTCACATCATCCTGGATTATATTTATATCCACCTGGACGATTGAGTTCAAAACAGAAACTCTAATTAGGATTTCTTAATTAAGGCAGCTGTCATTAGCAGATCGGCCCGGACGATACTTGTATCATCCAGGACGATAGGCTCAAAATAGAAAGAAAAAGCTGCCATAATCAATTTAAGTATTTAGTATTTTTGGAAATCAGCCAGGACGATCGTGGATCGGCCTGGATGATATTGCACAATTATCCCTAAATTGATCTAGCAATCAAGGAAGAAATTAAGGATGATTGATACTATCACATCATCCTGGACAATCTATTTAAAAAATCCTTAGTTGTTCCTAGACGAAAAATATCGGCCAGTGTTGCAAATCTATTTTCATGGCTTATGTTTTGATGATTGACAAACACTATTTCTCTTTGACTGCTTGTTGCTTTTAACTTTTCGGGAATCGAAGATCGGACGAACAGACGAAGCTAGTTCAGGATTACATAAGTTTAGGGTTGAGTCAGTCTGTACTTTTATTTTTTCTCTTCTTGAGTATATTTGTAATGGTCAAAGAGACTGATTCTAAGTAACCCTACACACACACACTTGAGAGTCTTAGAATTTCTGTTTTTACTCATATCGGCCAGGATGATATTTACATCGTCCTGGACGATCAGACTTAAAATAGAAAGTCTAAATAAGGATTCTTAATTAAGGCAGCCGTCATTAACAAATCTTCCTGGACCATACATGTATCGGCCAGAACGATAAGCTCAAAACAGAAAGAAGTTACCGCCATAGCCAATTAAGGTATACT
Organism: Dendrobium nobile; assembly: GCA_022539455.1. Classification (NCBI taxonomy): domain Eukaryota; kingdom Viridiplantae; phylum Streptophyta; class Magnoliopsida; order Asparagales; family Orchidaceae; genus Dendrobium; species Dendrobium nobile. The sequence goes on along the minus strand of CM039721.1, from coordinate 27,722,430 downwards.
ATATTTTTAAATTATCGGCAAAGACGATCATTGATCGGCTTGGACGAAATTCTCAAATTATGCCTTAATTGATCAGGAAATCAAGGGAGTAATTAAGGATGATTGATACGATCATATCGTCCAAGACGATCTCAGGATCGGCCAGGACGATCTAGTCAAAAAACCTTGGTTACTTCAGGACGATAAATATCGGCCAGCTCATATTCAGGGCGATGCTCTGGATGATTTTCCTCTGATTTGAACTGATCGGCCGGGACGATCGTGAGATCGGCTTGGACGATCAGGCCAATTTCAAATCATCCAGTTTTCATTCAGGGCGATGCTCTTGTCGATCTTCTGAGATTTGTACTGATCGGACAAGCCGATGTCCATATCGGCCTGGACGATATTGTCGACAACTTGCAATTAATGAACTCCTTTGAAGCTCTTCTATTTAAAAGTTCTTATTCAACATTTTCAGAAGACCTTTGGCTAATGCCTTGACCTGAGAAGGCCTTGAGGAGAGAAAGAGAGAGTGGGAGAGAGAGAGGATCTTGTGAGGGGGAGCTTGTGAGGGGATTCACAAGAGTTGCTTCAAGGATCGCTCTTCTTCTTCTTCATCTAGAGTTTCTAATTCATGGAAGGGTCGGTAGAGGTAAGGAGTTAGCTTTCTGGTTGAGGTTCTCTGCCAGCTTCAGGAGGAAGCAAAAGGAGATAGGTTCTCTGTCTTGTCGGGGTGGCAAAAAGGAGGTGCTTTGTAAAGGCTTCTCCGCCTAGCTGTTTGGGCTAAAGGAGAGTCACGTTTGTAGTGCAATACTAGGAGGGAACCTCCGGGGAGTGGACGTAGGTCAAGTTGACCGAACCACTATAAATTTCTGTGTTCTTATTTTCTTGCTTCCGCACTTTAATTTCCGCATTTATTTTTGTGGTATGATTTTGGTTTATGTGATTTCTATTCTTTGTTAAAAGAAAATTTTAAAATACCAATTCACCCCCCTTCTTGGTTAGCTTGGAATAGGGCTTAACATCCCTAACGAACTTTCAAGTGGTATCAGAGCGGGATTCATAAAAACTGAGTTTGAATATATTTTGACTTGATCCATTGCTAACTGTGGGAATCGTAACACTACTGAAGGTTATTCAATTACATGACCTCCCTTGTTTAACAACCTACCTTTTGATTTCTGGAAAACCTGCATGTCAATGTTTTTACAATCTACTGATTATCGCATGTGGATGCTTATCAAAGAAGGTTATTCTCCACCTTCTCGTGAAATTAATGGTGTTAAAACTGAAGTTGCTTTTACTGAATGGACTTTCAATGAACGAGATTTAGCTCAATTGAATGCAAAATGTCTAAACTGTTTTTTCTGTGCTTTAAAATCTGAGGATTACATGCGTGTCTCCACTTGCAAAACTGGCAAAGAAATTTGGGATAAGTTGTGTATCACCTATGAAGACATTAATGAAGTTAAACAATCCCGTTTGAATTTTCTCTTGCATGACTACGAACTTTTTCGTATGAAACCTCATGAATCAATTTCTGACATGTATACTAGATTTACTCAGATAGTTACTTCACTGCATGCATTAGGAAAAGAACTTTCAAACTATGAAAAAGTAAACAAGATTTCGAGATGCTTGCCTTCGTCATATGATGCTAAAATCACTGCAATCACTGAATCTAAAGATTTAAACACTTATTCTATTGATAACTTACTTGGCTCACTCATTACTTAAGAGCAAGGGGTGAATCAAAGAAATCTTGATGCAGGTGAGAAGAAGAAGGAGAAAACAGTTGTATTGAAGGAGCACAAATTGGATTCTGAATCTTCCGGGTCTGAAAGAGATGAAGTTGCCTTCATCACAAGGCAATTCAAAAGCTTTATAAGGAAGAAACAAAAGCATCATCAAAATTGGAGAAAAGGTAAGGATCATAAACATGTTAAAGAATCTTCTTATATTATTTGCAATAATTGTAGGAAACCAGGACATGTGAGAACGGATTGTCCGACACTTCAAGATAACACAAGCAAGGAAAATATTGAGGAAAAACCTAAGTTCAAGAAGGACAAGAAGAGAATCCAAAAGGCTTTCAGGGCGAAATCTGGTACTGACTCCTCTGAGACTGAACCAGAGGAAGAGACTACAAACTTGTGTTTAATGGGAGAAGATCAAAGTGATGAGGAAGAGGTATGTAAACCAACCTATGATGAATTATTTGAGATTTATGAGAAAATACATGCATCATAGAAAAAACTCAAGAAAACTCATGCTAGCCTAAAATTAGAACATTTAAATTTACAAAAAGAGCATGAAGTTTTTCTCAAAGATCATGCAATGATTGATTCAAATCACATGGCTCTTCTTGATGAATTTGATGATTTAAACAAAAAGTATTTGGAATTAATTGATGAAAATAATGCATTAAAAGTTTCACATACCTCACTTAAATCTGATCTTAAGAAATCTAAAGAGATTGAGAAAAAGTTGAGGATTGATAATGATACATTAAAAAGAACTAACTTGAGGATTCAAAATGATTTTGAAACATGTAAGAAAAATCGGATGACATCTACTTTTGATCCTAAGCCAGAACCTAGGAAGATGCATTATAACTCAAACCATTTAAGCAACCCTTTTCCTGGAGTTAGATGTTTTACATGTGGCATGCTAGGACACATCTCACACACTTGCACCGTTCACCGTAGTACACATTGGGTGTGGAGACCTAAGATGCATGATTCACAGCATACCATATCTACATTGCACTCTACTTTTCTTAAGAAGGGGCCCAAACCTATTTGGGTTCCTAAGTCTGACTGTTGTTGAGTTTTGCAGAAGTGCTCTCACCAAAGACCTTGTGGGAGCATAGGATAACTGGACATATGAAAGCTCGCAGCTCATAAATGCTTAAACCTGCTGCTTCAATAATTCCTTGAAATGTGTTTTGTTTTCAGTGTGTTAGATTTCTGCTTTATTTGTGTTTTTAATGTGTTTTGTTTTCACTTTGCTTTTAAAATTGGCTTTCCATATGTTGAATCTTTTCAAGATTTTAGATTTTGGAGTTTTGAAGATTGTGTTTAACTTTTCTAAAATTGGTTAAAGGAAGAAACACCGTTGATGGTTTCCCTCCTTCCGACCTTGTTTAGTGGTATGACTTTCTTCTCTAAACAAAAGCCTAACTCATTTTAGCCAATGATTTTTGAAACTAAGATTCTTTTTATATTGCTACAAAAAATCTATCTTGTGCATAATATCCAAAGTTCTTATGTATCTTTCAAGTTATTTAAAACCTTGCCATTGTTTTCATCACATGACTTTGATTTTATTTTGTGACTTGTTCTTCCCTATGTTAGAGAGAGAGCTCCTATTCTCTAATAATTGGAGGATATACTCACAACTAAGGGTCTTTTTAAGGGTTTTTATTAAAGAGCCTATAGCTTGCAAAAACTAAAAAGGAAAAAGGCCAATGACGCCAAATTGAAAATAATATATATATATATATATATATATATATATATATATATATATATATATATATACACACACACAATTGTGTATCAAAAATCAAAAAGATGCTCAAAGAGCCAATCAAAGATTCAAGAGGCATAAAATGAGCCCACTAAAAAGCAAGCAATCCTCTCTTTTCAAAACTTTTAAAACTTAGAGAACTCATTGATTATTTGATGATTTCAAAGGCTTGATTTCAAATTCCATGATTGAGAAAAAGTACTTTGGTTTATTATTTATGAGATTTTTTCTTTGTAAACAAGATTGATTGAATCTTCTTTTTACCCAATTAGGTTTATTCTGAGTTAAGCATTTTTTTTTAAAGAAAAACTGTACCATAAAGAACGTCTGATCTAGGGTTAACAGAATCAGATATTTTACCCTTGTTTGATTAGGATTGGCTAAACTCTTTGATCTTGTGGAACTCTAAAGTTTAATTTTTTTTGAGAACTTCTCATATGATACCTCCATAAAAAAAAAATTAAAATTCAAAAATATTCATTTTTTTATTTTCGTTGTGTTTTTGTTTTCTTTTACTATCTTTTTGTCTGTTTTTATTTTGTTTTATTTTTGAGGGCCTTGATCATCACCATCTTTTCCTTGGTTTCAATTTCTAGTCACATCGTCCTGGCCGATACTTTTATCATCCTAGACGATAGGACAAAATCTATTCAAATTCCATCTGCTGGTCTTTTCTGTGCTTGCTGTAACTCATCATCCTGGATGATCCCATATCATCCTGGACGATATGATCGAACTCTGTTGCAATCATGACAATAGTCCTAGCCGATAGAATAGTTCGTCTGGCCGATGCATTTTATGTGCATCGTCCTGGCTGATACACTGGATCATCCTGGATGATCCACGTGTCAGCACGTTAGAATCTTTAAAATCGGCCGCGAACGATCCATTATTGGACAATCGTCCTGGCCGATCCACTGTTCATCCTGGACGATACACATGGCACAGATTTAAAATGATTTAACTTCAGCCGGTATGATCAATTAATGTGCATCGTCCTGGACGATACACCTAATCGGCCCGGACGATCTGCTTTTTCAACGGTCGTCTGGCCTGACTCCTCGGGACGATCGCCTGTGTCTAATCGGCCTGAACGATCGGACAGCCTTTTTGACCAATCGGCCTGTACGCAATTATTGAGCCATATCGGCCTGGATGATTTTGCGATCGGCCTAGATGATATGGCCGTTTCTTTAAATTTTGGCCGATCCAGCCATAGTTTTCCACTTCATCCCTTCTCCTCTTGTGTCTCCTTGCTAATCCCTTGCTATGGCTAGTGGGAAACGAGTTCGACAGGCTTCTGAGAGTTCCTCGAGGGCCACTCTGGACCCTCTATTCAGGGAGGCAGAGGATCAAGCTGCCTACCGTCGCTACAAAGAGTGTGGCATTACCCTCTCCCGGATAATTAATCCTGCATATCTCTTGTATCCGGTAATGGATCTTTTTTCCCACACCTCTCTTCCTTTAATACTCACCATCGTTGTCCCTTTTTCTTCCGAACTCCTCCTAGAATTTTATGCAAACCTTCGCATTAACCCTACCTTCATAGCCCTTACCTCCTATGTGAATCGACGCCCAATCGAGATCACATATCAGGACTGTGCTGAGCTTTTACAGCTATCCACCACCGGGGATAAGCTGCACATAATCGTTACTGATCCGGATTTTGATTGGTCCACGGCAAACCACTTCCTCCGCCAAACCAACGCACCCTTTGATGTTGGAGAGACTAGCGCTTTAGTCAAAGATTCTAGGACAATCCAACATGTCCTTCGCACCTCCATAATTCCAAAAGCTGGGGACCGAATCCACATCACTCCACTACTTTCCTTGACCACCTTTTTCATTATGGCCCGGAGAGAATTTAATGCCACTGATCTACTCTTTCGCTACATCGATCACCTAACAACTATTCGTGATCCAGGCCATAGGAGAAAACCCAATCTAGCCTTAGGAAATATCATAGCTTACATTCTTGAAACCAAATACAATCTCCAATATCCTGCTCGTCATGACCTTCATCCTCCTTGCTACTCAAAAAATTCCTTCACTATCCTTCATAATACTCGTCTCCACCCAGGAGATGGGGAAGGTCGGGGGGCTGGGGCGGAGGAGGCTCCCGCTCCTGCTCCCGTTCCTGAACCTATTCCTCTACACCACACCGGTTGATCAGTTGATAGAGAGGTTTGATCGATGGGAGACCCGCTTTGACGCTTACATTGCTGCATAGGAGCAGCAACACTCTGAGGATATTGCCCGCTACGAGCAGCACCGCATTGAGGATTTAGCCTGATTTGATAGCTTTATTACTTACCAGTAGCAGCAGTATGACCACGACATCGCCTGGTTCAATGCTTAGTTCACCACGCTTGCCAGCTACTTTCAACAGCCACCTCCATCACCTCCATCTGATGATCAAGGTCCCTCATTTTTCTAGTTTGTGTTTTTTGTTGTTTGTTTCCTATTTTTCTAGTTTATCTTTTTAGTCTGTTTTAGTTTCTATTGTGTTTCTTTTTCTTTTGTGTGTCTGGACCCTCTTTTTGTGATGACAAAAGGGGGAGTAGTTTGTGGTAGGAAAAGTTGATATGCTTGTAACTTTGAAATTCTAATGAACTGTTTTTTCTAGTTTTTCCTACTTGTGTTTGCCATCATCAAAAAGGGGGAGATTATTGCAAATCTATTTTCATGGCTTATGTTTTGATGATTGACAAACACTATTTCTCTTGGACTGCTTGTTGCTTCTAACTTTTCAGGAATCGAAGATTGGACGAACAGACGAAGCCAGTTCAGGATTGCAAAGGTTTAGGGTTGAGTCAGTCTGTACTTTTGTTTTTTCTCTTCTTGAGTATATTTGTAATGGTCAAAGAGACCGATGCTAAGTAACCCTACACACACACACTTGAGAGTCTTAGAATTTCTATTTTTACTCATATCGGCCAGGACGATATTTACATCGTCCTGGATGATCAGACTTAAAACAGAAAGTCTAAATAAGGATTCTTAATTAAGGCAGTCGTCATTAACATATCGGCCTAGACGATACGTGTATTGGCCAGGATGATAAGTTCAAAACAGAAAGAAGTTGTCGCCATAGACAATTAAGGTATACTGTATTTTTAAATTATCGGCCAAGACGATCATTGATCGGTCTGGACGAAATTCTCAAATTATGTCTTAATTGATCAGGAAATCAAGGGAGTAATTAAGGATGATTGATACGATCATATCGTTCTGGACGATCTCAGGATCGGCCAGGATGATCTAGTCAAAAAACCTTGGTTACTTCAGGACGATAAATATCAGCCAGCTCGTATTCAGGGCGAGGCTCTAGACGATTTTCCTTTGATTTGAACTGATCGGCTGGGACGATCATGAGATCGGCCTGGATGATTGGTCAATTTCAAATCGTCCAGTTTGCATTCAGGGTGATGCTCTGGCCGATCTTTTGAGATTTGTACTGATCGGCCAGGCCAATGTCCATATCGGCCTGGACGATATTATCAGCAACTTGCAATTAATGAGCTCCTTTAAAGCTCTTCTATTTAAGAGCTCTTATTCAATGTTTTCAGAAGACCTTTGGCTACTGCCTTGACCTGAGAAGGCCTTGAGGAGAGAAAGAGAGAGTGGGAGAGAGAGAGGATCTTGTGAGGGGGAGCTTGTGAGGGGATTCACAAGGGTTGCTTCAAAGATCACTCTACTTCTTCTTCGTCTAGAGTTTCTCATCCGTGGAAGGGTCAGTAGAGGTAAGGATTTAGGTTTCTGGTTGTGGTTCTCTACCAGCTTCAGAAGGAAGCAAAAGGAGAGAGGTTCTCTGCCTTGCCGGGGTGGCAAAAAGGAGGTGCTTTGTAAAGGCTTCTCCGCCTAGCTGTGGGGGCTAAAGGAGAGTCATGTTTGTAGTGCAATACTCAAAGGGCGCCTCCGGGGAGTGGACGTAGGTCAAGTTGACTGAACCACTATAAATTTCTTTGTTCTTATTTTCTTGCTTCCGCACTTTAATTTTCGTATTTATTTTTCTGGTGTGATTTTGGTTTATGTGATTTCTATTCTTTGTGAAAAGAAAATTTTAAAATACTAATTCACGCCCCCTCTTGGTTAGCTTGGGCCAGTTCTATAGGGCTTAACATCCCTAACAAACTTTTAACCAGCATAAATTCAGGGCGATGTTCTGGCCGATCCGGATCGAACAGCTCGAATTCAGGGCGATGCTCTGGACGATTTTCCTCTAATTTGAACTGATCATCTGGGATGATCTTGAGATTGGCCTGGATGATCAAGCTAATTTTCAATCATCCAGATCATTTTCAGGGCAATGTTCTGGCCGATCAGCTATGTTTTGAACTTATTGTACATGACAATGAGATTATCGGCCTAGACGATAAAGTCAGCAACTTGCATTTATTGAGCTCCTTCAAAACTCTTCTATTTAAGAGCTATTGTTCATCATTTTTGAACATCCTTGGCTGCTGTCTTGACCTGAGAAAACCTAAAGGAGAGAGAGAGAGAGAGAGGATCTTGTGAGGGGGAGCTTGTGAGGGAGTTCATAAGGGTTGCTCCAAGCATTGTTCCACTTCTTCTTTCACTAGAGTCTCTTATCCTTGGAAGGGCTGGGAGAGGTAAGCTTCAGCGATTGATCGAGGTTCTCTGACTACTTCAGGAGGAAGCAAAAGGAGTGGGGTTTTCTTCCTTGCCGGGGGTGGCAAAAAGAAGGTGTTTGTAAGGGCTTCTCTGCTTAGCTGTGTGGGCTAAAGAAGAGTCACGTTGGTAGTGCAATACTCAGAGGGCACCTCCGAGGAGTGGACGTAGGTCAAGTTGACCGAACCACTATAAACCCTTGTGTTCTTTTTACTACTTCTGCACTTTAATTTTCCGCACTTATTTTTTTGTGGTGACTTTGGTTTGAGATATTTGTTCTTTTTGTTTAACGATTTTTAAAATACCAATTCACCCGCCCTCATGGTGAGCCTCAGGACTAGTTCTTAAGGGCCTAACATACCTAACGAACTTTCACTATCCACCTTACATCCTAAAAAATTAGAATCGTAATATCAAATAATCTCAATGGAAGTGTTGTGTATAGGGTACCAGATTTCTAAGTTTTTGGTTCCTAAAAGGTATCTAAGAATTCTCTTAACTGTAGTCAGGTGGGATTCCTTAAGGTCAGCTTGAAATCTAGCACAAAGACAAACGCTAAACATTATATCAGGTCGGCTAGCAGTGAGGTAAAGTAAAGATCCAATCATCCCTCTGTATTTCTTCTAATCATCAGACTTTTCACTTTGGTCCTTATCTAACTGAACACTGGAGGTCATAGGAGTATTAATTGGCTTAGTTTTATCCATCTCATACTTCTTCAAAATGTCATTTATGTATTTTGATTGATTTAGAAAGATTCCATCATCTAATTGTCTTATGCTAAACCCCTAAAAGTAGGAAAACTCTCCCATCATACACATCTCAAACTCTCTACTCATTATTTTAGAAAACTGATCACATAATCTGTTATCAGAAGATCCAAAAAGTATATCATTAACATAAATCTGGACAATGAGTAAGTCATTTCCTATTTTCCAGATCTATATTTTCTACTCCTTGGATAACATCTCTTACTCCCTCAGTGTTCTGGTGCTCTACCCTCTTCTCTAAATTTTCTACTCCAGTGTTAATCTCTCCAACATCATCATCATCCTCAACTCTAGGATTTCTAGGATCAAACTCATCAAACACTACATGAGTAGTTTCTTCCACCACCAAAGTGCTCTTATTAAACACCCTAAAAGACTTCCCAACACTAGAATATCCTAAGAACACTCCTTTATCATATTTTAGGTCAAATTTTTCTAAGTGAGACTTCCCATTATTGCGAATGAAAACTTTACAACCAAAGACATGAAGGTGGGAAAGATTGGGTGTCTTACCCTTAAGGATCTCATAGGGTGTCTTATCTAATTTGGTTCTAACATTCACCCTATTCAACACATAACAAGCTGTATTAACCGCTTCAGCCCAAAAGTATTCTGGAAGTGAATACTCAGAAAGCATGACTCTAGCAGCTTCCACTAAGGTCCAGTTCTTTCTTTTAGCTACCCCGTTCTGCTGAGGGGTCCTAGGAGCTGAGAAGTTGTGGATAATCCCCTTGTCCTCACAAAAATCTTTAAATCACTCATTTTAAAACTCTCGCCCATGGTCACTATGAATGGTCAAGATCTCACAACTTAGCTTTTTCTAAATCCAAGTGAAGAAGGCTCTAAACTCATCAAAAGACTCATTTTTATGTGACATAAATCTAATGCAAGTGAACCTCGAGTAGTCGTCGATAATCACAAAATCAAAGACTTTCCCTCCCAAGCTGACAGTGCTAATGGGTCCAAACAAATCCATGTGAATGACTTCTAAAGGTCTAGAGGTGCTAATGTCTTTATTGGGGTGAAAGGTGGAGTGGACTTGATTTCCTAATTGGCAGGCATCACAAAGGTGATCTTTTGAAAACTTAAGCTTGGGAACTCCTCTGACTAGGTCTTTTTGGGTCACTTTCCTAAGGGTTTTCATACTGGCATGACATAATCTCCTATGCCACAATCATGAATCATGAATAGCAGTTTTTTTAAGCAAAAAGAAGCAACACATTCAATGTTATTTAAATCAAGCATATAAACATTGTTGATCCGCTTTCCCTGCAAAACAGTGTTATTATTTAAGATGATAATGCATGCATTTGCCTAAAATTTTATGATGAATCCTTTGTCGCAAAACTAACTGATGTTGAGCAAGTTGTGTTTCAGTCCATCTACAAGAAAAATATTTTTAGTCAAAAGATTCTTGGAATTATAAATTATACCTAAGCCTGCCACCTTCCTGGTGGTGTTGTCTTTAAGAGTAATCTTACCTGTTGTTCTGGTCTCCAACAAAATGAATTGATTGGCGTCGCCAGTCATATGTCGAGAGCATCCGCATTCCAGGTACCACATACTCTCATAAGGCCTTTTGTGAGAGCTTGCCTACAAAATCATCAAATGCCATATTTAGGAACCCAAATAGGTTTGGGTCCCTTCTTATGAAAAGTGGAATGCAATGCATGTGTGTTATGCTGTGAATCATGCAATTTTGTTTTCCAAACCCAATGTGGACAACGGTGAATGGTGCAAGTGTGTGCAATGTGTCCTAACATGACACATAAAAAATATCTAATTCTAGGAAAAGGATGCACTAATGTATGGTGATGCTTTTTATGTGATACATAAAATGAAGGTTTTTTATTTTCAAAAGCTTTTACATTTTCTAGTTTTTATATTCTTTTTCTAAATCAATATGGGATGGTTTTAAAGAATTATAAGCATCAAATAAATCAGCATATTTTTTGTTTAATGCATCAAACTCATCAAGTAAATCCATGTGATTAGTATCAATTATAGAATGATCTTTAAGAAGAATTTCATGAATTTTTTGTAGATTTAAAAATTCTAATTTCAAACTAGCATGAATTTTCTTAAGCTTCCTATATGATGCACGAATTTGTTCAGAAACTTCAAGAAGTTGCTCATAGGTTAGTTCACATACCTCTTATTGGTCACCTTGATCAAGATGATCGTATGCCATTAAGCACAAGTTGGTTATCTCCTCTTCAGTTTCTATCTTAGATGACTCCAATGCAGAATCCACCCGGAACGCCTTTTGGAATAATTTCTTGTCCTTCCTGAACTTGGGTTTCTCCTCACTCTTCTCTTTGCTTGGGTGAGACTTAAGTGTAGGGCAATCAGCTTTAACATGTCTTGGCTTCCAACATTCAAAGAAAATCATATCATTAGAACTCTTAAAATTTTTGTTTCCTTTACCTTTATTCCACTTTTGTTGGTTTTTGTGCTTCTTCCTTATAAAGCTTTTGAATTGTCTTGTGATTAAGACAACATCATCACTTTTAGACCCGAAAGAATTAGAGTCTGTGTCGTTGGCCTTCAATGCCACAGTTTTCTCCTTCTTTTTCTCACCTACATTAAGATTTCTTTGATTCACCCCTTGCTCATAAGCAATGAGTGAGCCAAGTAAGTTGTCAATCGAATAAGTATTCAAATCTTTAGATTCAGTAATTGCAGTGATTTTAACATCAAAAGAGGAAGGCAAGCATCTCAATATTTTATTAACTTTTTCATAGTTAGTTAGTTCTCTTCCTAAGGCATGCAAAAAAGTAACAATCTGAGTAAACCTTGTATACATTTCAAAAATCGATTCAGAAGGTTTCATACAAAAAAGTTCATAATCATATAAGAGAATATTCAAACAGGATTTCTTAACTTTATTAGTACCTTCATAGGTGATACACAATTTATCCCAAATTTCTTTACCAGTAGTGCAAGTAGAAATACGCATGTAATCTTCCAATTTCAAAGTACAGAAAAAATAGTTCAAACATTTTGCATTTAATTGTGCTAAAAACATATCATCGAGAGTCCAGTAAAATGAAGTGGAATAATAATACCATTCAAGTTTCTAGTTGGAGGTGTATAACCATTCTTAACAAGCATCCACATACGATAATGAATTGATTATAAAAAAGTAGACATGCGAGTTTTTTAAAAATCAAAAGAGATATTATCAAACAAAGGTAGTCGGGTAATAGAATACCCTTCTGTAGTATTAAGATTTCCATTGTTAGCCATGGATCAAAAATTAAAAAGTTTTCAAACTTAGTTTTTATGAATCCCGCTCTGATACCACTTGAAAGATTGTTAGGGATATTAAGCCCTTAAGAACTAGCCTGAGGCTAACCAAGAGAGGGGGTGAATTGGTATTTTAAAAAAATCTTTCACAATAAAGCACAAATAAAAATCAAACCAATTTCGCCACAAAGAAATCAACGTGCAGAAAAATAAATGCATAACGTAGTAAGAAAAGAACATAGAGAATTTATAGTGGTTCGGTCAACTCGACCTACACCCACTCCCCCGAGGTGCCCTCTGGGTATTGCACTACAAACGTGACTCTCCTTTTACTCCTACAGCAAGGCAGAGAAGCCCTTACAAAAACTCCTTTCTGCCAACCCCGGCCAGGCAAAGAACCTAACTCCTTTTGCTTCCTTCTAAAGCAGGAAGAGAACCTTGACCAATTATTGAAGAAGACCTCCCTTGAACCCCCAAGGATGAAGGATGAAGACTGGAGAAGACACCTTGGAACCTTTCTTGGAGAAACCTTTGTGAATCCCTCTCACGAACTCCCCCTCATAAGTTCCTCCCTCTCTCTTCCTCTCTCTCCTTCTCCTCTTGGCTCTCTCAAGTCAAGACATCAGCAAAAAATCTTAAAAAGTATAGAATAAGAACTCTTAAATAGAAGAGCTTTGGAATAGCTCATTAATTGCAACTTGCCAACTTTATCATCCTATACAATCAATACAATTTAAGCCTAATCATCTAGGACGATCTGGGACGAATAGAAGAAATTTGTTCATATCATCCAAGATGATAATATATCATCTTGTACGATTAGTTCAAATTACAGATTATCGGCCAGACAATTGCTTGGAAAGGTGGTCTGGATGATCCAAAATTAGCTTGATCGTCTGGGCCGATATCTCAATCGTCCCGAATAATTAGTTAAAAATAGAGGAAAATCATCTAGTACATCGCTCGAAATAAGAGCTGACCGATGTTTGATTGTCCAGGAGCTACCATGGATTTTTGAACTGATCGTCCTAGATGATCCTGTGATCTTCCAGGATGATGTGATCGTATCAACAAGCCTTAATTATTTTCCTTAATTACCAGATTAATTTAGGCATAATTGTGTTAAATCATCCAGGCCAATATAATGGATCAGCCAGGCTGATGTCTAAAAATAAATCTTACCAAAATAGATCTGGCAACTAATTCTTTCTAATTTGAGCCTATCGTCTTGGCCAATATAAGGATCATCTAGGATAATATGCTTAATGATGGCTTCCTTAACCAGGATGCCCTAATTAGGGTTTCTGTTCTTAGTCAGATCATTCTGGCCGATATGGACATCATCTGGACTGATGTAGTCAAAAATAGAAAATAATACAAAAACCCTCAAGTGTGTGTGTGCAAGGTTACTTAGCATCAGGAACCACTTTTATAATGGACTCAAGAAAAAAAACTATAAACTAACTCAAATTAAATCTACCCAATCTTGAGCTAGCTTGAGTTGCACTTAATCTTGTGGACCTGAAAAGTTTGTAGGCAAGGCAGTCGTAGATAATTATGAATGTTTGTTAGCATCAAAAGTTTAATCCATAAACTCAGATTTGCAACAACTATTATCCTGCCTACTAACATTTTAGATCCACAAGGTCAATTGCAAATCAATCCAACTCAAGATTGGGTAGATTAAGACTAAGTCAGTTTATGAGTGTTATTCAAGTGTTTTTACCTTTTCTTGAGTCAAATATAACAAAGTGGATTCTGATGCTAGGTAGCCTTGCACGCAAACTCAGGAGGAAAAATTTTGTCTATTTTAGAGTTTTTTATTTTTGATCATATCATCTAGGATGATCCAAAAACATTCTGGATGATCAGTTAAAAATATAAACCCTAATTAGGGCATCCTAGTTAAGGCAATCAAAATTAAGCAATTCATCCTAGATGATATTATAATTGTCCTAGATGATATGCTTAAATTAGAAAAAATCAGCCTCCAACTCTTTTAAGCATGTTATTATTTTGGACATCGACAGGACATCATCCAAGATGATACATTACAATTATGCCTAAATTAGTCTAATAATTAAGGAAAACAATTAAGGTTTGATTGATCAATCATATCTTCCTAAACAGTCAACTAAATAAACCTTAGTTTCTTCTTGGATGACCAGAATGATATTCTGGATGATATGTATTCATTTGAACTAAATGTACTAGACAATCCAAGAATCATCCTAGATGATCAGTTATTTTTTTATCATCCAATATGAAAAGTCTAGCCGAACAGAGTGATGGTTTGGACAATACTTGACATTTTTGAACTAATCGTACATGATGATGCCCATCATTCTGGATGATTAGAACAAATAAATCTTCTAATTATCCAACCTCGTCTAGATTATCCTGACTGATTGAACTAAATTTGTAATGATCGTACATGTGATCCATCAATCATCCTAGATGATCATTGTCGGTTTGTTGCAATTTAGGGTAATTTTGAAGCCCTTCTATATAAGATCTCTTATTTACTCAATATATGATCTTTTGCCGTTGTCCTTTCCTGAGAGAGCCAAGAGGAGATGGAGAGCTTGGGAGAGAGAGAGAGGATCTTATGAAGGAGGATTTTGTGAGTGTTTTCACAAAGATTGCTCCAAGCAAGGATCCGAGTCATCTTCTCTACTTTTCATCCCTAGTTCCTTATAAGTTTTGGAGAGATCTACTTTAACAATTGATTGAAGTTCTTTGCCTTCTTTAGTAGCAAGTGAAAGGAGTTGGGTTCTTTGCCTGCTTTAGGAGGAAGTGAAAGGAGTTGGGTTCTCTGCCTCACCAGGGTTAGTGGAAAGGAGTTTTGTACAAGCTTCTTTGTCTTGCTGTGGTAGCAAGAGGAGAGTCACTGAGTTTAGTTCAAAACCTAGAGGAGAGGTTACGAGGAGTGGACGTAGGTCTAGTTGATCAAACCACTATAAAATATGGTGTGCTCTTTCTTATTAAGTTTATGCATTTTTTAATTTCCCCACTTTATTTTCTGGTGAATAATTGTTTGGTTTAGATCATGATTATTGTTTGAGAATTTTTAAAACACCAATTCACCCCCCCCCCCCCCTCTAGGTTAGCCTCGGGCTAGTTTATAAGAGCTTAGAATCTCTAATAAGCTTTCAACCACTTTATTTAAAGGTAAAAAAGATTTCATCTTTTTGAAGGCATTTTCACTGCTATTAAAAAATAACTCTCTACTTGGACTCTTAATTTTTTAACTTTTAGTGGTAGATTGGTCTGAATTAAAAGTGTTTTATGCTTCTCATCAATATTTTTCACATTGTCCAAGCTACTATTTTTATGTCTTTAAGGATGGAATGTATGATTAATAAATTTTTTTAGGGTTCAAAGAATAATTCTAGCTATATTCCTTTGGCTTCATGGCATAGCTATTGCAGTTTTCTAGAAGAAGGGGTATAGGTTGAAAAAGTATCTCTAATATGGTTCATGCAATCTCCAACAAATTATGGTATTCTTTTAGAACTAAAAATAGCCTTTGGGCTAACTTCATGCTGAGAAAGTATTTTATGTGTAAACATTGTCTTATTTATCATTGGAAGAAAATAGATTTCCCTGTTTGGAAACAAATTTGCACTATTAAGTTGGATGTTGAACATTACATTCAATGGGGTATTATTGAAGGTAAAGTCTTTTTTTGGCAAGATAATTTGATGGGTTCCAATGCTATTGCTAATTTTTTAAATTCTCACTCCACTACTTCTATCAAGGTCAATAATTTTTTTACTGGTAATAGTTAGGATATTTTTTAGCTGAAAAATAATGTCCCTAATAGTTTGATTAATAGAATTTTAAAGAACCCCATCCATCTGGACATGAAAGATTGCATTTTATTTACCTTGTCTAATGCAAGCAAGTTTGTTCTTAAGATGATTTGGAATGCTATCTGTGCTACTTGTCCTAAATCTCTTTTATTTAAAGTTATCTAGCATAATATCATTCCCTTGTCTTATTCTATTTTGGTTTGGATAATCCTAAGGAAACTCTTACTAATTGATGATTTATTAATGAAAAAAGGTTTCTTTTTTTATTCTTTCTAAATGCCAATGTTGCTATCACATTGAAACTATTAATCATGTTTTTTTCTCATTGAACTGCTACTTCTATGATTTGGAGATATTATGATGATATGTTTAATATTAACCATTTTAATACTCATAGGTATATTCACACTATGTTTGCTGCTTGGATTACTCCTACTATGAGTCAAATTAGAAACATTATGCATGTCTTTATTCTTTGGTTTTTGTGGGCTAGTAGGAATGATTGTAAACATAATAATGTTAAGATAGATGTCAATGTTATCATTTCTAAGATCAATGATAAATTGCAACATCGTTTTGTGGTCAACTTCATTTCCAAAAAAAAAAAAATTAAGAATTATCTTTGTGCGGCTACAAAATTTGGCATTTCTTTCTATGACCGTAAAGAGTTAGATCATTACAAAATTTTCAAATGGATTAAACCTCTGATGCCTTAAATTAAGTTAAACGTTGATGTCTCTATCAATAGTAGTTCTACTGGCTATGATGGTATTATTAGGGACTATAGGGGTATTGTGCTTTATGCTTACTCTAGTTCCTTGTACCACTACTCTGTTATTACTACTAAGCTTAAGGCTCTTAAACATGCTCTAACCCTTTTCTATAACAAGAATTTTAGGAATATTTAGATTGAAGTTGATGTTATGCATATGTTGCACCTAATTCAAAATGAGAATCTTAGTAATCCTAAGAACTTTTATCTTATTTCCGATCAAATAGCTTTTGAGGCTCTATAATGTTTACATTACTCATATTTATTGTGAAGGAATCTACTGTGCTGATTGGTTAGCTAATCAAGGTGGTAAATTATCCTATTACGCTAAATTTGATGGTGCTCATTTTTATAGATTATTGAGAGGCATGTACTTTCTGGATAAAGTCAGTTTTCCTTTTCTTTGGTTGTAGTTTTGTCTTTTTGGTTCTATTATTTCCTTTGTTATTCTTGTGTTCTTTTCATGTGCTGGTGCTATGTTGGCTTTTGTTTTGCTCTAGTCTATGATGTTGTTTGTTACTTCTTGGCCTAGATGGTTCATTTTGGCTATTGACATGGTGTTTCTTTTAAATGGGTTGTTGTGGGGATGTCTCTCTCTCAATTTCTCTTTCGGGGGGGTGTACTCGGCCTTTGTCCTCTTCTTTTTATATTTTTATTTCTCTTGCTAGGGGTTGGGCCTCCAATCTTATTTTTAAGAAATTTTTATGTTTGCCTGGATTTTTGGTGCATCTCCTTTCTACTTTAGATTTTCCTATCCAATTAATGTTGTTGTTAGAGTTCTATTATATTATTTATTTCAGTGTTAAGGCTTTGGTTTGGCCTATTGCCTTAGATTGAGATCTTATTCTAGATTTTTTTGTGTTGTTGGAGTTTTCTCTTAATTCTATTATGCTAGTGATTAACTTTTATAATGCCTAGATAAGTGATATTCAAAGCTTACCTATTGGTTATCCCAGCAGCTTTTTGGGTCATTTGGTACAACCAATGGGTAAGCATTGGTTCTCTTATCTTCTTCTCCTTGATGCTTTATTAAATTGAAATTGTGTTAGTTTTTGTTGTTATATAGTAGTTGGAGCATATGTTTGTTGGTTTCATGCAACATGTGTTGTCTATGGTTTCTATTTTTTCCTAGTTTTGTGTGCTTTTATTTATTTTGATGTTTTAGCCCTGTAGCTTACATATTGTTCTTTGCTTGTGGTGGTTTCTTCTGTTCTCTAATGTATTTATTTTGGGATTTTTTAGTTTTTCCTGCTTGCTGGACTTATTGGGTCTTTTTGTTTGGATTCTTATTGTTCATCCTAATTATTATTGGCTTGGGTTTTGGAGTGGGAATTATGCTTATCTAATATGTTGTCTTATGACTTGGGGGCCTCTGTATAGAATTTTGTTGAGACTTTTTCGTTGTCCCACACTTGTGATGTTTTTGTTGGTTTGTCATCAATTCCCTCAACCTTCTTTCATTTTATTTTATTATGCTTCCTTATAAACGACCAAACTTATTCTGGGAGCTTTCTTTTGATTTAGATATGTGGAGTAGGCATTCCTTGATGCTTTGTACTATGTACCAACAAAATCAAGTCAGCTTTCTTAGTAATTTGATTATGTTGATACATGCACCAAACCCAAAGTATTTTCAGTATTTTATTTCTTTCATGTGCCAGGTGGTACTTGTCAAACTGTGGTGTTATGGATTTTGCTTGTATTATTTGCTGGGATGTTGGTTTTACACTCTACTCTTTAAGATACTACCAACTATTATACTGATTTAATTTTAATTTTTACCATTCTTTTGTTTCATACTTATGCATTTTTTTGTTTTCTCACTTTTTCTTTTTTGCAGGTTATTTATGGTGCAAGTTTTTTGTCTTCATTTTCATTTTGTAGGAAGCCTGTGCTTGATCTTCCTTTCTTAGGTGTTGGCTCCTAGCCACCCTAGAATGTTCCTAGGTGATTTAGTACATGTGCTCAGTAGGGACCTTAGGCTCTTAGATTTTTTTTTTGAATTTTTTGTAGCACTATTGAGTAGTAGTGAGCTAAACGTCCCTTTTAAGGACTTTATAATTTCATTTTTAATAAATGAGTAGCTAAAAAAGATAAAAAGAAGCCATCTACCACATAGGTATCGGCCAATACTAACCAAAACCAACAGTAGCCCTACATAGCCATAAAAAATAAATGCATCTCTACCCAACCATCAGCATCAGTAAGTCAGCAAGCTGCCAAGCCCTAATTCAATAGCAAGAGCAGCACTACACTACAGTACTACACTCCAACTTTTTTTAATAGTGGATTATGATGTATAAACTAAATAACTAATAATCATAACAATAGTTGAAGTAATGAATAATAACATTACATAACAGTAAGCCCTAATCCAACGATGCAACATAGCAGCAAGTAGCTCGATAATAGTCATTATAAGCATAACATGATAACAACATCAATATTTTAATTTTCAACCCCATCTCCTAAGTCATTGTTTTTTTGAAAATGGATGAAACAAATAAGGAATGGGCCATGCTCCACTTGTAAGTGCAAAAATTAATGACATGCCAAGACTTACACATAAAAGGAAAGACATTACAATTGGCAATAAGATAAAACCTGCAAAAACCACTCGATAAATCACAGGAAACATAATACACTAGTCCCAAATTTTGCCCAGAAAATAGGAGTAACCAAGATTAGAAAGAAACAAACTATTATGATTACAAGATAGCATAAACCAGCCACTATCTAGCACATACAAGCTTTCACAGAAATGCATCAGCCCTATAAATAACTTACACATATAACTCCATACCAACATTAACCCGATAGCACCCCAGACATAACGATCATCCCAAATATACAAAATGCCCATGGAATTATTACAGAAAAGCCTCAAAACTAAGAAAAATATTATGTAATTATTGATCCAGATAAGGCAAAAATAGCAACTGGAGAATTAAAGGTGACATGTCCCCTTATCATTGATGGAAGAATTGCTAAGGATTAAAGCCAATTGTTGCCTAATGGATAATGATCAAGGGACACATGCAAAAAGAATGGGCCAAAAGTAAAAGGAAATTTCCACATCAAGTGGGCCATCCAATTATGGTTAAAAATCAATAATTGACAATGAAATCATCATAATAATTGAATCAAGGAGTGGTTAAAAACCATGGTTCATACTGGCTGAACTGTGTAGTATCAAAATTGTCATGCAGACCAATGCCCATCTGCTGCAGAATGCCACAGCCCTGAATAGAAGCCCAGCACAAAAAAAATGTCATAGCCCATCAATAGTATTAATTACAAAGGATTGAATATTATGAGAATTGCATAAAAAGAAGAAGAGAATTTTTCAAAAATAAATAATTAAACCCAAACATAAGAAAAACCATTCTAGCAAAGATTGGAATAAGCATGACATATGAAAGCCATCCCACTCTAAATCCTAATGGAGAAGATGATTAGCATATGTGATAAAGGTCAAGATCCAAATATAAACCATCGCTTCCAAACATGTCACTCAAAATACCAACAAAATATAAATCAATAAGGTATAGTTACATACGATAAAAGACTTAAAATTCATGATGAAGAGAAAAAAAACTAAGCACAAAATAATAATCCTTATAAATAACAATGACTGAAGGATAACCCTAACACAGATTAAAGGCCATCTAGCATAACATAAAAGAGAATGAATCCATAAAGGCCAACCAGCAAAAGATTCAACAAAATCCATAGGAAACTAAAAAAACCAAAATCCCAACAAATAAAAATCAATAGTTAATCTTTACATAGGGAATACCCACCCTATCCAAACATGTTAGACCCCTAAGATTGGTAGTTCAAGAAGACCCCACAAATTAAGTAAAAATAATAAAATTATAACCCATCCAAACCAAAAAATGAGCAATCGATTTGTCTTCTCTTAAGATGTGGGAAATTGAAAAACTTTATGAGAGAAAGCCAATGCTTAATTTCTCTAATGAGATAAATATTAGATGGGTTGGAAGTTAAATTACCCTTAATATGATGCATAATAAGCATAACATCAACTTCAATTCAAACATTTGTAATCCTAAGAGAAATACACAATTGTAAAACATAATGGAGAACCTGTAATTCATCCATTATCATAGAGGAGGCATCCGATGGACAAGCATAAGCAACAATAGCATAACCAATAGAACACGAATCATAACCTCACAACCATCATTAGAATTATTCAAAGAGTCATCAGTGTTAAGTTTAAAGTAGTCTTGCGCAATTTTAATCCATCCACAATTCTCTCTATAAAAATATATGGAGAAGAAACAAAACTAAAACCAAACTCCACAGCCGTATGATGGAATTTATTGAAAGAATCCTCCTTGATTGAATCAGCCAAAAATAATTACCTCACTTTATCTTTGGCTTTAACAATAATATTCATGGCATTCATACTAATATCTTCATGTTTGGACTCATTCCTACTTCTCCAAATAAACCAACATATAATGACAAGTAAAACATTGCTAATCTGACCATTGGTAGGAGCAAACAAGGTTTTCATAATAGCAGGGATACACCTATGGCCAGTACAAAAATGGGCATTAAACACATTGTGAAAGTATGACCAAACTTTAAGAGTAATAGGTCCACTAGCAAAAACATGGTTCGGGCTTTCAATGTAAAAATTACATTGACATTTAGAAATAATATAATAACCTTTTTGAATTAAAATAGAATCAATAGAAACATAGTTATGAAGAATTCTCCACACTTAAATAGAACAAGTAACAAGAGTAGCCTTATGCTAGATAGATGAAAGGTAATGATTCCAAATGTATCTACCTTATAGAATGCTAACCCTCTTTAAGAAAAAATTACCATCATATGAGTTAATGAACATCAAGTAATCCTCCTTATTTAAATGAAAAGGGATTTTAAGAATGATGTTAATAATAAAATCAGGAATCATGTTACTAAGGGAATCCATATTCCAAACCCCATGTTGAATAAATTGAGAAACTTTGTAAGCAGTAGTGGATTGAGTGTTTAACAAATTATCAATAGAGAAATTTCCAAGCCATTTATCTTACCAAAAGAACATATCACCAATCCCAATCCCCCATTGAATAAATTACTCAACGTCCCACTTAATGCCATAAAGTATTTTCTAGTTAAAAGAATCCCCATATTTGAAATGACAATTAAGAGGATGCCTCCCAACTAAGTATTTAGGAATCATAAAAGAAACCCTGAGGCTCTTTTGATCTTAAGGCATACCAAAGTTTATAGGAAAAAAGCTTGAGCCATCTCACCCAAAGTTTTAAAACCTAACCTCCTTTCCTTAAAAACCCTATAACACTTAGACCAGGAAGCCCACATGATAACAGATATTCCCTTCTTGGCCCCCCACAAAAATTTATTGAAATTTTTTTCCAATCTAATATAGACATTTAAAGTATGACACAACATACGAAACAAATAGATTAGGATATAACAAAGCTTTAATTAAAACTAATCTACCACCAAAAGAAAGTTAAAAGCCCAAGTTGAAAGTTTCTTATGCACATTAGAAATAATGTCCCCAAATATGTTGGACTGCTTCTAACCCCTAAACAAAGGAGTCCCTAAATATTTTAAAGGAAGATACTTAGGCAGAAAATAAAATTTATTATGAATAGAATTAATTCTCTTGTTAGAAATAGATTTAGAAGTAATAAAATAGCTTATGAGATGGTTATAAATTTAGCCATTAGGTTTTTAAAATTGATTGAGGGATTTAAATAGAATATAAAGCATTTTAAAAGATTCATTCATAAAACTAGAAAAATCATCAGTAAAACTTAAATGAGAACTAGGAAACCCACCCTTGGTCCTAAATTTCACAGTAGGATACTTACTAAAAAGATCATTAAGACCACTAAAAAGATATTCCACAACCATAATAAACATAATAGGAGATAAAGGATCCCTTTGTTTAAGCCCATGAGCAGATTTAAAATAACTATGAAACTTGCCATTAATAATAACAAAAAAGAAACATTATTTAATTTTATTCTTATTGAGTCTAAAAAAATGATGTTAAAACCACTTTAAGCATAGTTTAGAGAAAATCTGAATTGAGATTACGATAATCCTTAGAAATATCAACTTTAAAAATAATGTTACCCCCATAAATTTTAGCTACTAACTCCTGAGCCAATGAGACATCGTAAACAATAGAGTGGCCTTTGACAAAAAAACAAGTTTGCTTAAGTGAAATAATTTTAGGAAGAATCAAAGCTAATATGCCCATCAACAACTTGACGTTGAGCTTGTTAAAAAAAGAACAAAGGCTAATGGGATGAAAATCATTCAATAACATCATTTTTAGGAATTAAAGTTATGCAGGCAGAAGTAAAATATTTTGGATAAGGGTTAACCTTGAAAAAATCAATAGCAACATTAATGAAATCACATTAAATAATAGGCCAGGATTTCTAAAAAAATTTAGTAGTAAACTCATCAGATCCGACAACTGAATCAACATTCATAGCTTTAAGAGTTAGCCAAATTTTAATTTCATAAGGGAACTTAGTAAGCTTAATGTTATCCTCCTCAAAAATAATATCAAGAATAAAAGAGAAATAAAAATTTAACTTAGGATGAAAATCTTTATTAAACATATTTTGAAAATCGTCAACGTCAGACTCATAAATCAATTCAGGAAGATCAATGAAAATTTTGTTAGGATTAATAATTTTTTAATATGATTGACAACTTTTTAATGTTTAGCTATATTATGAAAAAAATTTGGTATTTCTATCACCCTCAACCAAGAATTTTTGTGAGGCCTTTTTTCTCCAAAAAGCTTCTTCTTATTCTTGTAGTTTAAATAAATTATCTTTAGCATCATTCAAAAAGGCAAGGTTATCCACAAAAGAATCATTCCTATACTTGCTATCAGCTATGACCAACATGTTTTCAATCTATAAAATATTAGAAAAAATGTTCTTGAAAACACATTTGTTCCACAAGTTCAATTTTTGCCTAAGCCTCTTGAGCTTAAACCACAATCTACACATATCACCAATATTATCACTAGGGAAAAGTGGGCATGCCAATTGCTATCTAAGATATTTAAGAAAGAGTCATGAATAAGCCACATGCTTTGAAATTGAAAAGGCGGATGTGTGTTACGTAAATAAAAAGAAATATTCAAAGAAAAGGAGAATGATCGGATAAAGTTCTCATCAAATGCTCATTATGGGTAGTGAGAAAATGAGAAATTGATAAATCATTACATGAAATATAATATAATCTTTGTCGCATGGTAGCCTTATCCTAGGTAAATGTATTTCTAGTAAAACCAATGTCATGCAAATTATAGTTTAAAATAGTTTCATTAAAGCCTTTGATAGCATAGGAATTGGGATCTTTCCCTCCAATTCTTTCAAAAGCATTAGAAATGGTAATAAAATCTCCACAAACCATCCGATGACCATTTAAACTAGAAGAAAAATAAAAAATCTATCTCCAAAGAGTTTTCCTTTCAAATCTAGAGTAAGAGGCATAAACAAAGGATGCATAACTTGAAAATTGGAAAAAAATAATATTAGTATGCACAATTTGAGGATAATCATTCATAATATTTAAATTCACAAAATTCTTCCAAAAGATCCAAACTTTATTAGAATAATAACTAAAAGACAAATCAAACCCCAATTTAGGATGAGTAGAATCCAACTTAGATGAAGAAATAAAAGGTTCAATTAAAAACAAAACATTATTATTGTGATTCTTTCACAACTTTCTCACCCTATCCCTGGAAAGAGGGACACCCATGCCTCTAATTTTCCAAATGATAGCTTTAAACATTGGAAGAAGATGTGAGAGTTTAAGCATGAGAAACTCTAGAAGTTTGACAAACAAAGCTCTTATTGATCTTATTCTTATTCTTTCCAACTAAAGTAAAGCTCTCCTCATTATTATTGGCATATTATTTTCAAGAAGGAGATGACATATAACCTCTATCTACACCTTCATAATTATCTATAGGAGAATCCTTAGCATGAGTTTTAATCTCACCCTACTCCATATTATCCTCCTCAATAATCTCATCATTATTGGGTTGTTCGCCACTAGTATGATTTAAGGCACATTTATATTGAAGTAAATCACTAATAACATCTCCATTATTAACCACATCTTTACTACCCTCTAAATTAACAGGTCCAATAGATTATAAGCTATTAGGAATAGAAGAACCACCAACCATATTATTACTACTATTTTAACTCAGTTGAGGAAAGAACATGCCTTCTATAGTTAGAGAATGATCCTTAGGTTTGCCAACACCTCCAATAGATTTATCTGAAGGTATAGTTTCAGTGTCATCTCCCACAACCATATGGTCAGTGTTCAATTAAACAGGGACATAAACTTTCTTAGAATCTCCCTGGTTAGATTGATTCACTCCCTTAGTTCCTTTCTTGAGGTCGAATGAACCACAAAATGATGATTGACCTAATGACCATGGACCTTACAATGCATAGAAAAATTAGGATTATTTTCAAACTTAATGTTTTATAAATAATAAGAAGCTTTTGAACCAAGACAAACCTCTTTTTGATATTGTTAAGTAATATCCAATTCCACAAGTATATGGTCTACAAAGGGACTCTATCTTTAGGCAATCACTTGGTCCGATTGTAAGGGTCGACCAAAAATTGAACTAAAGGCATCTAAAACATGAGAGTTTAAGAAGTGCAAATGTAATTTGGAAATGACATCCATATGGGGACAATAGGAGATTCCTCCTTGATGTCAAAATAAGGAGTCCACTTCATAATTATCTTTTGATAGTTGCTTATGTAATATATTCTTCTAGCGAACACTTGACTATAATGTAAATCGTTAGAGAGTTGTATAATCACATGCCTTGCATCAAATAAACCAATGGAGAAAACACCATAAAGCTTCAAATTACTGAGAAATAACAAAATAGAATCAACATTAGGCCATTGAATCGAAAACAACCCAACCAAAATAAACTAATACAAAGAATCAAATTTTACAATATCATCGATAAAAATAAAAAAAGCTAGAAATCATTTAACGAAATATTTTGTGAAAGAAAATGTTGGATCTTTTGACGCAGAGGCACACAAAACTACACCACGGAAGGAATGATGTTTAGGTGAATAAATGTTACCATTCCTATCTAAGAAGCTAATCTTGGGAGAAATTTAAGTACAAGGAGGATTACCCCAGGGACTTGAACTAATGCGATCCAAAAAACAGTGAAGAAAACATAAGGCCAACCAACCTTAGGAGAAGAAAAAAAATAAAAATCTAGCAAAGCTATAAGATTAGAAGCCACAGGTAGTAGGAATATGATGAGTTGAATAGTGAAAACCATAATTGCCAGAGTATTAGATTACAAAGAGGAGAGAGAAAATAGATGTTGAGCTAAATAACAAGGTGGAACACACTTTCCTAATTATTTGCGGTCATTATACTAGCAAAACATTCTCAAAAAAATTAGATGTTATTTTTATTTTACATGTAAGATTTTAGAATATTAAAAAGGTATTAAAAAACGTTTTTTATACATTAGCTCGATGCATGAGTACTCCTTATGGCCAAGCTAACTTAGATTAAAAAAGCTAAATGATAAGGCTTATTTCCTAAGCAAAGATTAACCTACCCATCCTATAAAACCAAATGTTATGTTTTAAAATGATTAGGTGGAGTTTAGTAGGCTTTCACTCCAAGAAAAATATAAGTGTAGAAGTGTTGAACTATCTTTAAACCATTTAAAGCTTTAAAGATATAAGTACCACCTCACAAACTTCCACCATGTATTTATTTACCTTAGATCAAGCTTTTGAGAAAGACTTTAAATCGTAATTCTTCACCCTCTAGGAATATTGTCCCAAATTTCTAATAAAATATTAACTTAAATAAATAAATAAATCTTAATTCTAAAATTATAAAGCCAAATATATGATAGACTATACTAAATTTTAGGTTTTAAAGAATTTTAATACTCCCTAGTTCTTATCCTTTGACCTCCAAAAATAACTATTTAATGTTGAACTAATTTCCATGAAAATTTTTCAAATTCTTATTCTTATCTTTAATCTTTAAAATTAAAAATATTTTATATTATTTTAATGAGGATTATTCTAAAGAGTTTATTCTTCTTAAATGTAATTAATAATAAAAGAATGCCTTTATGATGAACTCAACCCTAGGTTAAAATAAACCATATCTTAGGTTGTTGCAAATCTTACCCCAATTATAGTGATTTTGATGATAACAATTATTATTATTTTTTTACTACTTCTATTCTTACATATCTAGTTTATTTTTCCCTACTCACTGATTTTTTAGGTCCACAAGCTCAGTTGTAACATCCATCAGCTCAAGATCGGGTAGACAATGGTTGAGTCTATTTGTAATTTAAATTTTAATGTATTTTTTTACCATTCTTGAGTCAAATCTTATATATGATGGACCCCAAGCTAAGTAACCTCATACACACACACTCGGGGGGAGAAATTTAGTAAGTTAGAGAATTTTATGTTTCTTGATCTATTCATATAGGATGATTTCAAGTCGTACTGGATGATCAATTAAAAATAGAAATCCTAATTAGGACATCCGTAAAATTTATGTTTGCTTAAATAATCATACTAGATGATTCAAGACCATACAAAACAATAAGTTTAGATTATAAAAATAGTCACCAATCATAATTTAGGTAATCTTTTAATTTTTAAATTTGTTCTAATCATAAAGGATGACATACATCATCCTACATAATTTATAAAAATCATAACTAAATTGATCCAATGATTAGGGGAATAATTATGGTTAAATTAATCAATCATATCATACAGGATAATCCACTAAAATCATATTGGATGATCTAGTATATGTTATAGGATGATCCCCTATCGTCCAAGACAAAAAAACTATAATTTTCTTTTAATCATCAAGGAGAATTGTATTAGACATCCTGAGAGGGTTGTGGAATGATATGAAGATTGCCACCCATCATCCTATGTCATACTTGACGGTAAATATAGTATCATGAACTTATCATCCCGGATAATAGCAAGATCATATTGGATAATATGTATAAATACTCATACTGATTGTACAGGGCAAAGGTGATTATCCTAACTAAAAGGTCCATTTTGTACTAATCGTACAGAATGATTTGTCGATCATATTAGATGATCAGTTACGTATAATTAAAAATTAGGACTTCTTTTAAAGGCTCTTTAGAGATAACATTTTGACATAGAGGAGATCCAAGAGTGAGCTTAAAGAAGGAAGAGGGACAGCTTGGGAGAGAGAGAGAGAGAGAGAGAGAGAGAGAGAGAGAGAGAGAGAGATCCTTATAAGGTGGAGTTATGAGGGATTCTTAAAGATTGCTCTAAGTATGGTGTTCATCATCTTCAAGTTGTTGTCCTAGTTCCTTGGTGGCTCTGATGGAGATCTTCATCAGCATTAGATCCAAGATTCTTTGCCTACTCCAGGAGGGCATAAAAGGATTCCTAGGTTCTTTACCTTCACTAGGAGGGTGGAAAGGATTTCTAGGTTCTCTCCCTACTCCAGAAGGAAGTTAAAAGATTCAATGTTTTCAACCTCATCGGACCAATGGAAAGATTTGTAAGAGCTTATTCGCTCTACTGTGGGAGCAAAAGGAGAGCCACTTCTATTTAGTGCAATACTTGGAGAGGGAGTCTCTAAAGAGTAAATGTAGGTCATAGTGATCAAACCACTATAAATCTTCATGGGTTCATTCTGTTTACTTTTTCTTATTTTAACTTCTACATTTTTTATGATTTGATCGGTGTTTAAAATATATTATTTTTGTTATTCTAAATTTAGTTTTATTTTTGAATCAAGAGGTTCTAACTTTTAAATTGATTTATAAATTTGTAAAATAATAAATTCACCCCCCCCCCCCCACTCTTGGTTAGCCCCGTGACTAATTCTTTAGGGTTTAATCACCCTTATGAACTTTCAAGTGGTATTAGAGCTTGATTCATAAGATCAAGTTTTAGAAAAATTTTAAATTTATATACATGGCTGACTTTCAAAATAGAAACATTATGGAAGGATATTCAATTACTAGAATACCTCTTTTTGATAATATACCTTTTGGTTTTTGGAAAACTCATATGTCCACTATTTTACAATCAATTGACTATCATATGTGGAAGCTTGTTAGGGACGGTTATTCTAAACATTATAGATTAGTAAATGGTGTTAAAATTAAAATTCCTTTTGTTGAATGGACTAATAACAATAGAGATCTAGCTCAATTAAATGCTTAGTGTTTGAACTATTTTTTCTCTTCCTTAAAATCTAAAGATTTTATGGGTGTCTTCACTTATTCTACTGCCAAGGAAATTTGTGACAAACTATATATAACATATGAAGGTACAAACAAAGTTAAACAATCTAGATTAAATATTCTTCTTCATGACTTTGAACTTTCTGCATAAAATCTAGCTAATTTATTTCTAAAATATATACTAAGTTTACACAAATTATTATATCCCTACATGCCTTAAGAAGAGAACTAACAAACTATGAAAAAATTAACAAGATTGTGAGAAATTTACCTTCTTCCTCTGATGCAAAAATTACTACCCATACTGAATCAAAAGATCTAAATATTTATTCAATTGATAAATTACTTGGATAACTCCTTGCTTATGAGCAAGGACAGAACCAAAGGTAGTTTGATGCAGGTGATAAGAAAAATGAGAAAATTATAGCCTTAAAGGCTACTGATTCTGACACTAACTATTTTAGTTCTAAAAATGTTAACATTGCTTTAATAACTAAGAAATTCAAAAGCTTCTTAAGGAAAAATCAAAAGCATCATCAGAGATGGAATAAAGATAAGAATAATAAGAATTCTAAAGCTTTTTCAGATGTTATTTATTTTGAATGCAAGAAGCTAGGGCATCTAAAGTCTGATTACCCAAATCTTAAAGCTCACCCAAGGAAGGAGAAGGGTAAAGAAAACCCTAAGTTTAAGAATGACGCGAATAGGATCCAAAAGATTTTATGGGCAGATTCAACATCAAACTCCTCTAAAACTGAAGCAGAAGAGGACGTAACAAACTTGTTCTTCATGGTTGATGATTATCTTACTTATAATTAATTACTTGAAGTTTTAAGAAAAGATCAAGAAATTACATGGTAGCCTCAAAGTTGATTTTTTAAATCTATAGAAAGAGAATGAATTTTTAAGGAAAGATCATTCCACTCTAGATAACAATCACATGACTTTTTTAGATAAATTTGACTCATTGAATAAAAAGCATCTTGATTTAACTAAAGAGCATGATTCCTTAAAAACACTACATGTTGAATTAGAAAATGAATACAATAACTTGGATACTCTTGCATGGTATTTAGGTAGTAAGGAGGACGCATTAAAATAGAAAATTCAATTCTTGAAAGAGCAAATAAATTTTTAGAAATTGAATTAACTACTTTTAAGAAAAATTAAAAACCACCTACACTTGAAGAGTTTCATAATCCATTACATCAATATGCATTATTCAAACCTTGGAATAAGCACTATAACCTAAAATGATTAATAAATCCTTTTCCTCGTGTTAGATTTATTTCTTGTGGCATGCTAGGACATATCTCCCGCACTAGCACCGTTCACCATATTACACAATTAGTGTGGAGACTAAAAGTTCAAAATACATATCATAGCATGCATGCATTTTATTCTTCTTTCCAAATGATGGGACCCAAACCCATTTGACTTCCCAAATCTAATATCTGATGATTTTATAGGTGTGCTCTCATAAAAGGCCTTGTGATAGCATGTGGTATCTAGATAGTAGATGTTTAAGACACATGACTTGAGATGAAATCAATTCATATCATTAGAGGCTAGGACTGGAGGAAAGGTAACACTTGGAGATAACACCTCCAGGAGAGTGGTGGGGAAGGTATAATTGGAAACTCTAAAAATTTCATCATTAAAAATATTTTACTGGTAGATTGCCTAAAGTATAACATGCTCAGCATCAATCAGCTCTGTGATAAAGGCTTTAGCATAAAGTTTCTGTCTTCCAGCTACATAATAAGCTTAAATAATAACATTATTTTATAAGGGAAAAGGATAAATAATGTCTACATGCTTGAGTTGAATTATATTAAATCTTATACTACTTTTTTCTTAAAAATAATTGCTGATGAATCCTTGTTGTGGAATAGGAGATTATTTCATGCATGCATGAAAAACCATAGAAAAATCACCCAAACGACATAGTGAGAGGAATACCCATACTAGAGTTCACTAAGGACTACAAATGTGATGCCTTTCAGTATGAAAGCAAGTCAAATCATCCTTCCCCTCAATCAAAGATAATACCATTAGAAAACCCTTAGAAGTCCTTCACATGGATCTCTTTGGTCATGTCAGTACTACAATCCTAGGAGGGAAAGTCTTTAAGTATGTGATAGTTGATGATTATTCGAGGTTTACTTGGGTTAGATTCCTATATCATAAAAGTGAATCATTCAAGGAGTTTAAGTCTTTTTCCACTTTAATTCAGAGGAAGCTAGGTTATGAAATTCTAACCATTCATAGCAATCACGGTAAAGAATTTGAGAATAAGATTTTTGAATATTTTTATAAAGAGAAAGGGATATACCCAGCTTTTTAGCACCTAGGACCCCTCAGTAGAATGGTGCAGCTGAAAGAAAGAACAGGATCTTAGTAGAAGCCGCTAGAGCCATATTAGCTTAATAGTCACTTCCTAAATATTTTTGGGTAGAAGCAGAGAATACAGCTTATTATTTTCTGAATATGGTGAATATTAGATCCAAACTAAATAAGATATCCTATGAAATTTTGAAGGGTGGGACACCCAACTTCTCTCACCTTCATGTCTTTAGATGTAAAGTGTTCATTCTGAATAATGGGAAATCTCTACTAGGAAACTTTGAACCAAATCTGATAAAGGAGTGTTCTTTAGTTACTCAAGTGTTGGAAATCCTATAGAGTTTTCAATAAAATAACACTGGTAGTTGAGGAGACCACTCATATTGTGTTTGATGAATATGAAAACTTTAAATGGTATAGGGTAGAAGAAGAGGAGGTTGTAGAAGTTACTCAAGGACTAGAATCTACAAATCTAAAGGAAAGGGTAGAATTTGAAAACATATTGCCTAGAGAATCGAGATATTCTTCAAGTCATTATAAATAACTGATCTTATGAGACCAATCTAAAGGTATTAAAACTAGGCATGGACTTAGAAAAGATGTAAACCATTCTGTCTTCATTTCAATGACTGAACCCACCAACCTAAATAAATCCCAATCTGATAAATTCTAGATCCTAACCATACAAGAAGAGTTAAATAGAAATAATATTTGGGAGCTAGTTGAAAGACCTAAGGACTAGAGTGTGGTTGGAACTAAATGGGTTTTCAAAAATAAAATGTAATATTCTGGTGTAGTGGTAAGGAATAAGGCATGATTGATGGCAAAGGGGTATAGCGAAATAAAAGGGATTGATTTTAAAGAGACTTTTGCCCCTGAAGTAAGATTGGAAGCCATTAGAGTGATACTAGCCTTTACTTATTTTAAGGGATTCAAACTATATCAAATAGATGATAAGAGTGCATTTCTAATTGGAGTAATAAAAGAATATGCGTATGTTGAACAACCCCTAGGCTTTGGAATTTAACAATTTCTTAATCATGTATTCAAATTAAAAAAAGGCATTATATGGACTAAAATAAGCACCAGGGCATGGTATGAATGGATATGCACATTCCTTCTAGAAAGAACTATTATTAAGGAGAGCATAGAGACCACCTTATTTCTAAAAAATGTAGGAGATGAATTACTGATTGTTCAAATTTATGTTGATGATATTTTTTTAGATCCTGTGCTAAAAGCCTTTCTGATGAGTTTTCAAAAATAATAAGTAAGAATTTGAGATGCGTATGATGAGAGAATTGAATTACTTTTTGGGTTTTAATATAAGGTAGAAGGATGATGGAGCTTTTTTTAGTCAATAAAAATACATTAAGGACATCCTTAAGAAATAAGAAATAGATAATTCTAAGCCAATCAACACTCTCATGAGTTCCGCTGTTCAGTTTGTTAAGGATTTAAATGGAAAATTTATTGATCAAAAGAAATACATAGGAAGAATTGGATCACTTCTTTACTTCACTGCTAGTAGACTTGATATTATATTTAATGTTTATCTCTATACAAGATTTCAAGCTAATCCAAAAGAGTCATATTTGATTGCTATTAAGAGAATCCTTAGATATCTCTTAGGGACCCAAGACTTAAGAATTTGGTATCCAAGCCATAGCAACTCCTTTAAAATCATAGGATATTCTGATTAAAATTTTGCAGGATGTTGAGTTGATTGGAAAAGCACTTCTGGGACATGTTAATTCATAGGACAATCTTTAGTCTTCTGGTCCAATAGAAAATAGAACTTAGTTACCCTGTCCACTATTGAAGCTGAGTAAATAAACTTAGGAAGTTGTGTGGCCCAAGACTTCTAGTCAAAATAATAAATTTTGGATTTAATATTACCTGTAGGCACATTTTCAATCCAATGTGATAACACTATTGCCATATGCATTTCAAAGAACCTAATCTAACACTCCAAGACCAAACACATTGACATAAGGCATCACTTCATTAGGGACCATATTACTAAAGGAGATATAGAGATACACCTTGTGGCCAATGAATACCAACTTGCTTATATCTTTATAAAACCACTGGTATTTGAAACGATTAGCATCTTACAAACTAGATTAGGTGTAATAGATATTAATTCTTGAAATTATTGCTTTCTATTTTTTGATGTTTTACTTTTGTTTTACTTGTATGTTTGTTTCAATTTATGTATTTCGATTTTATATTTTTTATTTATCTAATATTTTTCCGTCAGCATTTGTAAAATAATCATATTAATGGTCACCTTTGTTTTTGCCTTATTTTTAGTTTTAGAAATTATTAAGTAGTGTTTGACTTCCTAAATCAGTTAAAGAAAGAAACATTGATGATTGTCTCCCTTCCTCCTTTAGTGGTGTATTTTTCTTTTTGAAGCAAAATATATTTCAAATTAAAATATGGATTTTGAAATTAAGATTTATTTTATCTTCTTACAATAATTTTTCTTGTTAACTTTTAGTGATGTATATATAATAGATTAGATACTAAAGAGGGAGAAAGATATATGTATAAGTTAGCTAAACAAAGAGATAGGAGTAATAAGGATTTAGTTCAAGTAAAGTGTATTAAGGATGAAGACAAAAAATTCTTTTCTTAGAAGATGATATTCAACAAAGGTGGATGAGATATTTTGCTAAACTTTTTAATGAAGATTGTGAAAATAAGATTGACTATAGTGACCTTAGCACCCTAAATGAAAATAAAGATTTCTATTTTTATCGTCATATTAGTAAAACGTAAGTTAGAGAGGCTTTAAAGAAAATGAAGGGTGAAAAAGCTGTTGGACCTGATGATATTCCAATAGAGGTGTGGAAATGCTTAGGAGATGAAGGAATTTCATGGATTACTAAACTTTTTAATACTATTTTGAAGACTAAAAAGATGCTAGATGAGTGGAGAATGAGTGTGTTAATTCCTATTTTTAAGAATAAAGGTGATGCACAAGATTGTGCGAATTATAGAGGTATTAAGTTAAAAACATGGGAGTGAGTTATGGAGCATAGGCTGCGGTGTGATACGGATGTTTTTCAAAATCAATTTGGATTCATGCTTGGTAGGTTGACTATGGATGCCATACATTTATTAAGAGGTTGATGGAGAAATATAGAGAAAATTAAGAGGATCTGCATATGATATTTATTGATTTAGAAAAAGCATATGATAAAGTTCCAAGAGAAGTGATATGGAGAGTTCTTGAAAAGAAAGCAGTCAATAATGCTTATATTCAAATCATTAAAGATATGTATGTAGGAGCTATTACTTGTGTTCAAACATAAGATGGGTTGGCCAAGTATTTCCCTATTTCGGTTTGGTTACATCAAGGATCAACCTTAAGCTCATATCTTTTTGCTTTAGTCATGGTTGTTCTCACTAGACATTTGAAAGAAGATGTACCTTGGTGTATGCATTTTGCTGATGATATTCTTCATGTTGATAAGACTAGAGAGGGAGTTGAAGGTAAACTTGAATTATGGAGGTCAACCTTAGAGTCTAAAGGTTTTCACTTTAGTAGATCTAAAATGGAATATATGGAGTGTAATTTTAGTAGTAATAGACCTAGTGAGGGGATCGTGACTTTGGGCGATCAAGTCATTAATAAGAGTACACATTTTAGATATCTTGGATCTATTGTTCAAAGTGATAGTGATATAGATGGGGATATTATCAGCAGAATTCAAGTTGGATGGTTGAAGTGGAGGAATGCATTGGGCTTGTTATGTGATAGAAATGTACCCCTCAAACTTAAGGGAAAATTCTATAAGATGGTAGTGAGGCCTGCAATGCTTTATGGTGCCGAATGTTGGCCATTAAAAGAGAAGCATAATACTAAGTTAAGTGTGGCAGAGATGAGGATGCTCAAGTGGATGAGTGGCTTTACCCTTAGAGATAGGATACGAATTAAGCATATACGTAAAAAGGTTGGAGTAGCTCCAGTAGAAGATAAGATTAGAAAGAGTCGCCTTAGATGGTTTGGTCACATAAAACGGCATCCTTCCGATGACTCGGTTAGGAGAGTAAAGGTATTAGATTTGACTTATGTTAAGAAAGGTAGGGGTAGACCTAAAAAGACTTGGTTAGAAAATATTACAAGTGAACTTTTTTATTAGATTTAAATGAGAATTTGACTTTTAATTGGACACAATGGAGAAAAATGATTCATGTAGCCAACCCCACGTAGTGGGATAAAGGCTTGATGTTGTTGTTGTTGTTGTTGTACAATAATCTATCTCGTATGAATAATGCTTAAAGTCATTAAATCACTTTCAAGTTTTCTTGATTAAGTTTTGCATTTATCATATGAATATGATTCTAATTTGTTATTTATTCTTCCTTATATTAGAGAGTATGTTTTCTTCTCTTATATCTCAAAGATAATATCACAATTTAGAGTATTTAAATATATTGAAAGGAAGCTAGCTTGCAAAAAAGAAAAAAGGCTTAAAATGAGCCTAAAAGAAAAATGAAGAGATATGTAATGACCGCCAAGTTATTGCAAGATACACCAAAGTGTATGAAAAATCAAAACATTTGTAATGTGTGTCAGATAACATAAAAAGAGGTGAAAAATGAGCCCACAAATAAATAAGCTTCCTTCTCTTTTGAATATGTAAATCTTAGAAAAACTCATGTGCCACTTGATATCTTCAAACACTTAAATTTTAAAAATCATGATTTTGGTTAATTACTTTGCAATATTATTCTATCAAATATCTTTTTTGAAATGAAATTTGGATAGATCACTTGTCCAATCTAATTTCTTTTTGAATTAGAATTTTGTTTTAAAAAGATTTTTAACCTATAAGGAGTCTGATCTAGGGTTAACAAGATCAATTTTCTACTTTTTTGGATTTTAGCATTGTTAATACATTTCTTATTGATTTTTAATCCACTCATAGGGAAATTTATCAATTACTAGAGTTGATTAATTCAAAAAAAATTCTTTTATTTTGATTTATGATTGTTTTTTATTTTTTTATGATGTTTTATATTCTTTTAATGTTTTTATTTTTGTTTTGAAAAACTCTTGATCATCACTAGCTAAGGCCTAAATTTTTTTAGTTTCGCTCACATCATCCAGGACGATCCACATCATCATATACAATATGAACAAAGATACCCCTTTTAGATCATAGTACATCCAACAACTAATCTAAACCAATTATTGGTGATCATCATGTATGATTCATACATCATACTGAATGATCCACGCGGTAGTAACAATTGGACAATTTAAATGATGTTAGGCTGATCCATTATTATATATGGTCCCATACAATATACATGTTCATCTTGTACGATCCCTTTATTCAATAAATGTACAGTATGACTCCTTGAGATGATTTCTCTATGTCTAATAGTTTAGTATGATATCTGATCATCCTTGATGATATGATTAACCTTTTGATCGATCGTTCAGATAAAATTATTTTGCCCAATCATCTTGGACTATTTCATGATCATCTAGAATGATTTTCCCCATCCTATATAAACAGCCAATATCAAGCTTTATTCTTCACTCCAAGCATTCCAATTCTCTTTTATCTCATTCAAGCTCTCAATTATTGGATATGACTGGCAGTAAAAGATCCATGCACTCACAGGAAGCTCTTCTAGGAGTGTTATTGATTCTCACTTTACCGAAGTAGCTGATGAAGCTTCTTATACCCGCTATAAATCTATTGGGATTAATCCCTCAAAAGTTGCCAATCAAGAGGAGTTAATCTATCAGGTACCAGATCTCTTTGCCCACACCACTCTTAGCTTTATTCTTACACTTGCTTTCCCTTTTAATTCTGAACTGCTTTTTGAACTCTTCGCCAGTCTCTACCTGAATTTTGAATTTATTGCACTCCAATCGTATATTAATAAATGCCCTGTTGAAATAACTTATCAAGAATTCTATAAATTTCTTCACCTTTCCACCATTAGAGATAAACTCCATATTTTGGCTTCAGATCCTCACTTTAATTAGGGCCCTACAA
The DNA here is from genome assembly GCA_022539455.1 of Dendrobium nobile. Classification (NCBI taxonomy): domain Eukaryota; kingdom Viridiplantae; phylum Streptophyta; class Magnoliopsida; order Asparagales; family Orchidaceae; genus Dendrobium; species Dendrobium nobile. The sequence continues at coordinate 27,684,967 of CM039721.1, read as the reverse complement.
ATATTATTCTTAGAGAAACTAATGCCCCTATCATAACTCAATAACTAGTACTTTAGTGAAAGTTGCCCGAACCATCCAACATATTTTTTGCACCTCCATTATTCCTAAAGCTGGGGATCAAATTCATATTACACTTATCCTATCACTCCCCACTTACTACATAATGGCTTGTCGAGATTTTAATGACATTGATCGTCTAATTCACTATATTGAATATCTAACCAGTATTAGGGATATCAATTTTAAAAGAAAGTCAAATCTTGCCTTAGGACATATCATTGTCTATGTCTTCAAATCCAAATACAACCTTCAATATCCAAACCCACTTGATCACATCTTTATTTTCAACTCAACTAGCTCCTTCCACATCCTTCATAGTACTTGTTTCCACCCTGTGCATGAGGAGGCTGTAGTAGAAGAGGAATAACCTATTCCTGCACTTATCCTTATCTACTAGCACTCCCAAATAGATTTGTTTGTTAAGAGGTTTGGCCAGTAGAAAGCCATGTTTGAATCCTATGTCACTGAGAAGCACTAGCAGCATACTCATGACTTAGCTCGATTTGATGTATACGTAGCCCAATAGCAGCAGCAGCATGACCAGGATATTACCTAGTTTGGAAAATAGTTTAGCTCTCTTCACTATTAGATTCAACAGCCACCAACACCACCTTCACCTGATCAGGGTTCTTCTTTTTTCTAGTTTGTCTGTGCTTTTATTATTGTGTTTGTGCTCATCTTCCTTTTTGTACCTTATTCTAATTAGTTTTTTTTTTCATCATTTTTGTGATGTCAAAAGGGGCAGTAGTGTGTTATTTTTTTTATTTTAGGGGAATTTATATTATTCTATTTATGTTTTAATTTTATGCATCTTTAAAAGAAAAAAGAAACAAAAGCAAAAAAAATTTATTGCTTTTAAAATTTTTAACAACAATGTTTGCCATCATAAAAAAGAGGGAGATTGCTTCAAATTTGGTCTCAAATATAGTAATTTTGATTATAACAAATATTATTGTTTCTTCATTACTACTATTCTTAAATTTCTAGTTTAATTTGACCTTCTCACCGACTTTTCAGGTCCACAAGCTCACTTGTAATGTCCATCAGCTCATGATCTTTTTTTTTTTTTTGATCAAAATGCAAATTGAATTAAAAAGGAAGGAAATTATTACATACTACTGTGTAATAAAAACCTATCACAATCCTCCTTTAAAAACTTGAGAAACAAAGGTGGTACCTTATTACAATCCAAATCTTCCCAAAGAAAATCACCTTCTAAAGCATTGTTAGCACAAAAATTAGCTAACTTATTACAATTTCTATTTGCAAAGAGCTTTCGTACCTTCATTTGGACCATTTTGATTCTTTTCTTCCACCGCCTTTAGCAAGTAATTGATAATATTGAGGTTGTCACTTTCTATTATGATTCCTTTTGCATCCAACATCCATTCCATGATGATCATCTTCAAAGAACAAAATGCCATTAACTCTAATAGGCCACTATCCCAATGAATGCAAGGGACTCCAAAAGCAAGCCAAAACCTTCCTTTTGAATCTCTAAAAGCTCCACCGACTTTGACTTTGTTAGACCTTGTTAAAGAAGCATCAATATTTACCTTAATCTATCCTGGGGTAGGAGGGTGCCAAAAAGAAAATAGCCGATCCAGCTGGTTGACACCCTAGTGATCCACGAATAGATTAGTGTTGGCATTTAATGCAGAACTAATAGTATTAGAAGCTATAAGATTTAAACTCAATTCTCGGTCACCATGCTTTTACATGTTTCTACTTTTCCAAGACCAAAAAATCATAGAGCAATATATCTTTGCAATGAACCGATTTTCCACTGCTATTCGTTCCAAATTGAGTTTACAATCTCTGGTTGAGGTCAAATTTGCAACCGGAAAACCCCAGCTCCTTAATAATGATGTAGCTTGCTGAATCTTCAAACCTTACACCATTATATGTTCAGAACTTTCCTCTCCATTGCATCCTCTAGGACATAAGTCATGTCCCAACAACCTCCAGTAAATAAAAAAGGAATTAGTGTTGCAAATCTATTTTTCAAGTCTTATGTTTTGATGATTGACAAACACTATTTCTCATGGACTACTTGTTGCTTCTAACTTTTCAGGAATCGAAGATCGGACGATCAAGAAGGAGCCAAGTTCAGGATTGCGTAGGTTTAGGGTTGAGTCAGTCTGTACTTTTGTTTTTCACTTCTTGAGTCAACTTGTAATGGTCAAAGAGACTGATGCTAAGTAACCCTTCACACACACACTTGAGGGGCTTAGAATTTCTATTTTTGCCCACATCGGCCCGGCCGATATTTATATCGTCCGGGACGATCAGCTTAAAACAGAAAGTCTAAGTAAGGATTCTTAATTAAGGCAGCCGTCATTAACATATCGGCCTGGACGATACGTGTATCGGCCAGGACGATAAGCTCAAAACAGAAAGAAGTAGCCGCCATAGTCAATTAAGGTATACTGTAATTTTAAATTATCGGCCAGGACGATCCACGTATCGGCCTGGACGAAATTACCAAATTATGCCTTAATTGATCAGGAAGTCAAGGGATTAATTAAGGATGATTGATACAATCACCTGGACGATCTAGTCAAAAACCTTAAGTTACTTCAGGACGATAAATATCGGCCAACTCGTATCCAGGGCTATTGTCAGGATGATTTTCCTCTGATTTGAACTGATCAGCCAGGACGATCGTGAGATCGGCCAAGACGATCAAGCCAATTTTCAATCGTCCAGTTTTGCATCCAGGACGATGCTCTGGCCGATCTTCTTTGATTTGTACTGATCGGCCAGGCTGATGTCCATATCGGCCTGGACGATATTGTCGGCAACTTGCAATTAATGAGCTCCTTTGAAGCTCTTCTATTTAAGAGCTCTTTTTAAATGTTTTTTGAAAGACCTTTGGCTGCTGCCTTGACCTGAGAAGACCTTGAGGAGAGAAAGAGAGAGAGGAGAGAGAGAGGATCTTGTGAGGGGGAGCTTGTGAGGGGATTCACAAGGGTTGCTTCAAGGATCGCTCTGCTTCATCTTCGTCTAGAGTTTCTCATCCGTGGAAGGGTCGGTAGAGGTAAGGAGTTTGCTTTTGGTTTTGGTTCTCTGCCAGCTTCAGGAGGAAGCAAAAGGAGGTAGGTTCTCTACCTTGCCGGGGTGGCAAAAAGGAGGTTCTTGTAAGGGCTTCTCTGCCTAGCCGTGGGGGCTAAAGGAGAGTCACGTTTTGTAGTGCAATACTAGGAGGGTGCCTCCAAGGAGTGGACGTAGGTCGAGTCGACCGAACCACTATAAATTTCTGTGTTCTTTTTCTTGCTTCCGCGCTTTTTAATTCCGCATTTATTTCTGTGGTGTGATTTGGTTTATGCAATTTTCTTTCTTTGTGAAAAGAGTTTTTAAAATACCAATTCACCCCCCTCTTGGTTAGCTTGGGACTAAGTTCATAGGGCTTAACATCCCTAATGAACTTTTAATTAGTAGGTTTAGCATTGTTAAAAAGCCTCCACCAAAAGCATTCCACTCTAGAGTTCAATTTTAGCTTTTTTAACCAGCTTCCATAATCAACTTCCAAAATCTCCTTATCATAGGAAGATGAAGCCAACCCCGTGATACTTTTACCAAAAAAATTTAACCTTAATTTGAAAGCATCATCACCTATATCAGGATGAGTTTGAATTTGGAGAATAACTTCAACCAGAGACTTTCCAAAGAAATCATGAAGAAGTACTTTGTTCCACACCCCATCATTTATAAAGGATTCAAGTGGAGGGAATTCAAAATTTCCCACCGCTATAAAGGTTGGCCATTTATCTAAACATTTATCAAGACTCCATACATCTTTCAAGATGTTAATAGATTTACCTGATGAAATCTTCCACCTTGTAATTTGGTGTAGAAATTGAGCTCCACTGGATAAGATTTTCCAAGTGGTAGATCTGCTGCTCATACTGGAATTTTCCCAAAACTTCAATCCATATTTGGACATTAAAACCTTGTTCAATAATTAGTTTTCTTTTTTCATGATGCTCCAGACAAATTTAGTCCTTAGAGGACTGGTTATATTGACCACCGAATGTACACCTTGGCCCCCCCTTCCAACTCTTGCATAAGTTATCCCAAGCCACATAATGTAAACTGTGGCTTCCTCCTTGCTTCTCCCAAATAAAACTTCTACAAGCCATGTCCAACTATTTTAATATACTCATTGGAATCAATGAGTGAGCAACCACAAAAATTGGTAATGAAACCATTACCGACTTAACCATCACAAGTCTTCCAGCTAGAGAAATTGATTGCTTACTCCAAATACTGAGTTTGTTAGCAACTTTCTCTAAGATGAAGTTAAAATCTAAAGCCACCAACCTTCTAAGAGCCATCTTGATCCCAAGATAGTTGAACTCATTAACTGTTTTATATCCCCAAAGCTTGGAAATTGCCTTCCTCCTTTTCCTTTTACTGATTTCCCAAACAGGATCACAGATTTCTACTCATTCACTTTTTGTTCAGTTCGGCTGCTAAAATCTTCTATAATCCTCTTGAATTTCTTCATACATTTAAGAGTTGCTTATGAGAATAAAAGTATGTCATCTGCAAAAAAAAAATGTGAGATTCTCGGAGCATTTGAAGAGATTTTTATACCCAATTTACTTCCTCTATGACTCAAGTCATTTGTCAAAATTTGAGAGCAAAGAATGAACAAATAAGGAGAGAGCGGACAACCCTATCTAAATCCGCTATTGGCTTTGATTCCATCAGAAATTTTGCCATTTAGCATGATGAAAAACTTTGGATTCTCCACACATTCCATGAGTAGATTAGTAAAATTATTTGGAAAAATATAGCGGTTCAAAACCTGTCTTAATGTTTCCCAAGCCATACTATCATAGGCTTGTTCCATATCTAACTTGATTGCCACCAAACCTTTCTTAGATTTTGAAAATTTGAGTTTGTTGAAAAGTTCATGGCCTAACAAAATACAAGTAGATAGAGATCTACCTTTGATAAAAGCAGTTTTCACTTCTATGATAAGTTCATTAACCACCTTCAAAAGCCTATTCAGTAACATTTTGGCAATGATTTTATATAATGTACAACAAAGAATGATTGGATGGAAGCTTGCAGGAATTACCAGGTTGAGCACTTTAGGAATAAGAACCACTAAAGATTCTTTCCATTCAGGACAATGCTTCCCTGTTTGAAAGAACTGCTTCACTAAAAGCCACACCTCCTTACCTATAATGCTCCAATAATTATTAAAAAACAAATAAGTAATACCATCTAATCCAGGAGAAACATTAGAAGTGCAGCTTTGGATTACCAATTCTAGTTCTGATAAAGAGAATTCTGCCTGTAGCAGCTTATAATCAGATTTAGTTAAAAAATTCAAACCTGGCGGCACCCCTCCAAACAACTGATCCATTTTTTTCCATTTTTTCTTAAAGAAATTCAACATGATCTCTTTAATTTCTAATTTCTCTTCTACCAAGATCCCATCTTCATTCATCAGTTGTCGAATTGCATTCCCCAATCTTTTCCCAACCTAGACCCTCCATAATTAAAGAAATTATTTTTTGTTTCATCCTTTTCTTTAAGATATATATTTTGAATTCCTTGGGTATTCTCTTTAATCTCTTATTCTTCCAACCTAGACCCTCCATAAATATCAGAGTCATCAAAACTACATGGGTGGTCTCCTCTACTACCAAAGTTCATTTATTAAAAATTCTATAGGATTTGCTAACACTTGAATGTCCCAGAAAATTCCTTCATCAGATTAAGGATTAAATTTTCCTAAATGGGTTTTCCTATTGGTATGAATGAACACTATACATCCAAAGACATGTAGGTGTGAGAGGTTGGGTATTCTACCTTTAAGAAGTTTATAGAGTGTCTTATTCAAGTTAGATCTAATGTTCATTTTATTCAAAACAACTTGTTGTATTAACTGCTTCAACCCAAAAATATTTAGGAAGTAAACATTAAGCCAACATCGCTCTAATGGCTTCTACCAAAGTTTTATTTTTCCTTTCAACAACTCCATTCTGTTGAGGAGTCCTATGGGCTAAAAAATTATGATATATGCCTTGCCCTTTACAAAAAACTTAAAAATTTTTAATTTTAAATTCTTTTCCACGATCACTTTGAATTATAAGAATTTCATAACCTAGCTTCCTCTGAATCCAAGTAGAAAAATTTCTAAACTCTTCAAATGATTCACTCTTATGAGATAAGAATCAAATCCCAGTGAACCTTGAATACTCATCAATAATCACATACCTAAAAGTTTTCCCTCCTAGACGTATAGTGCTAACAAGTCCAAAGAGATCCATGTAAAGGACTTCTAAGGGTTTGCTGGTTCTAACATCATTAATTGAATGAAAGGAAGACTTGACTTATTTTCCTAATTGACATGCATAACACAAGTGATCCATAGTGAAGTATAATTTGGGTATGCCTCTTACCAATTCCACTGGGTAATCTTCCTAAGATTTTGCATGCTTGCATGACAAAGTCTTCTATGTTATAACCAAGATTCATCAGTAATAATTTTTAGACAAAAAGCATTTAAAAATTTAATACTATTTAAACCAAGCAGGTAAATATTATTTATCTTATTTCCATGCAATACATTAACTCCATTTTATCTTATAATGCAACTTGTAGGCAAAAATTTTATGTTAAAACCCTTATCACAAAGCTAACTGATACTTAACAAGTTATGTTTCAAGCCTTCAACTAATAAGATATTTTCAATCAAAAAATTATTCATATCGCAATCAAACCTGATCCTACCACTCTCCCAGCGGGGTTATCTCTAAATGTCACTTTACTTCTAATCTTGGCCTCCAATAGTATAAATTAATTTGCATCTCCTTTCATATATTTGGAACATCTACTATCCATATACTAAATGCTCTCACAAGAGCTTATATGAGGGAATTTCTATAAAATTATCAAATGTTACACTTGGGAATCCAAATAAATTTTGATTCTCCTCTTAACAATGATAATCTAGATGTATGTTTGATATGTTGTGATGCATCTTAAGTCTCCACACAAAATGTGTTCTATGATGATAGTGCAAGTGTGCAAAAAATGCCCCATCCTTCCACATGAAAAGTATTTAACACCAGAAAAAGGATTTACCAATCTATGTGAGTTATAATATCTTTTCCTAGACTTTGAAATTGTATTTTTTTATTCAGAATTATAAAATTATTTAAGTGTTGGAGGTGCCTTATTTTCCTTTAAAGCTTTTAGTTTTTCTTTAAGATCTGAGTTTTCTCTTTCTAAAACTAAATTATCAACTTTCAACTCATGTTCTCTTTGATCTAATTTAGCTATAAATACCTTAAAATCATTTTTGAGTTCATAATAAGTTGTTTTCAATAAATCATGCTCCTTATTTAAATTATCAAATTCATCAAGCAAAGTCATGTCATTGCTATCTATGTTTACATGAATAGAAAATCCCATTTCTTGTGAGAGAAACTTCTATTTCTAGTGAGAGAAAGTTTCAAATTTCTTTCTCCGTTGCCTTGGCAAAAAGTTCGCACAGGGTGGTAGATGGCATGGCGACCTTCTTCAGTGGCCAGAAATCTATTTTTCCCATCCCTAGTGGTTCTCGTCATTCTCTGACTTTTGAAGCTTCATCTCTTGATGAATAAATGAAGAAGTTTTATTTTTTAAATGTCCCTCTGGTGATTAAAGAACCTACTAGTGTTCTATCTAAACCTTCTCCTGTTAATGGTAAACGTAAACAAATTCTAGAAAATTTTTAGGAGAAGACTCTTCAAACCAAAAAAAAAAATATTTATAATGATGTTGACGCTCCATCTTCTTTGGGTATGAAACTTATTATGAATACATATAGCAATGGGAATATTAAATCATCTATGATAGCTGATAAGGATCAGTCAACTCAAATTAATTTTTTCAACCCTTCAACTGTTCGAGGTATTGCAATAATACTGTTGTTTCTTATGTTTCAATAAACAATTTTAATAAAGTTGATGTTGTTTTGAATGGTAGTAACCTAGTTAATCCTTGGGTTAATTGACCTTATATTAAATGTAATCTTCTAAGTGATAAATCATTTTTATCTGAAGATGGGATTGAAGTGAAATTACATGAGGAAAATGTTATTAGCAATTCTGAAAAACTATAATATTCAATTGTAGCTAAAGCTTTTGGAAAAGATATTCCAGTTCAAGTGGTGGCAGGAGAATTGTGACGTCAGTGGTTACAATTTGGAAAATTTCACCTAATGAGCCTTGGCTTAAGTTCGGGGTTATGTTCTTTTTTCTATCTTGAAGCAATGGATAATGTTCTTTCAAGTGGTCCTTGGTTTGTAAATGGTCATATAGTAGGTATTGATAAATGGAGTCATAAATTTTCATCTTCATCTTTGAAAGGTTTATCTTCTCTGATTTGGGTTAGAATGCCCAATTTACCTCTTTACTATTGGGATGAGGTTAATGTGTCTAGAATTGCTTTGTTGATTGGAACCCCTCTTTTATTAGATGGTAATACGTTTCAATGGGTAAGAAGGGAGTTTGCAAGAGTTTGTGTTCAGGTGGATCTTGATAAACAACTTCCTTTAGATATTTGGGTGGATGGTTTGGATGGTCAGTTCTTCCAAAAGGTGGAATATGAGTAAATTTCTACTTTTTATTTCAAAATTGGCAAGATTGGGCACTTGATCAATTCCTGCAATTTGAAGGATAGGGAAGTGGGTGAGGATAGAGGTATGTGTTGTGACTCGAGCTCATGAGTTTTATGTTTTTTATGATAACAAATATTTTTATATCTTATAGTATTTTTTATTCTATATTTTTTTGTGTGTATACTAATATTTCAGGAATACCATGCAACATTAAACAAAGAATCAGAGCTCAAGATTGGATTGAATAATGTTAGATTATAAAGTGTCTGTAATATTCATTGATATAATTTGATTTCTTTAGTCAAGTCCTGTAAGGGAGTATGCTTGCTTGGTGAACATGCACAACACACTCAAGGGAGTGAGATCTAGTCAAATCTAGAAGATTAGGTTTTGAACTAATCGTACTGGATGATTTTGGATCGTCCGGGATGATCCTTTATGATCTTGGAAAATAGTCACCAATAATAATTTAGGCAATATTTTAAAATTTAATTTTTGTTCTAATCATCCCAAACGATCTAGATCGTCCAGAATGATCAATACAAATCATGCCAAAATTGATCCTATGATTAGGGGATAATTATGGTTAAATTTTTCAATTTGATCGTCCTAGATGATCTGTATATCGTACTAGATGATGTTTGCTGACATACTTGATTTTCCTAAATTATCCAAGCTGAAATAGCATAATGTTTCTTCTAATCATCCCGAACGATCCACAATATCATCCTTACCAATTTGTATAATTTTGCACTGATCGTCCTGGACTACCCTAATATCGTCTGGTACTATCAGGTCAAATTCTACACATCATACTGGACGATCTTGCAATTATCCAAGAAAAATTTTTGCGCTGGAATTACATTTTTAGGGCTTTCTGAAGCCCTCTTTTTAAGCACATCATACGAGATGTTCTTACGATCATCCTAGATGATATGTGGCACTAAAATTGAGTCTTTAGGGTTTTTAGAAGCGCTCTTTTTGGGCACATCATACAGAATGATCCTGTATTGTCCTGGATGGTTTTTATTGCCAAGATTAATTTTTAGGGTTTTTTAAAGCCCTCTATTTAAGCTTTATGAAAAAACTTGATATATGTCTTTGGCAGCCATTGAGGCTTCGTTTCTTTTGGAGAAAACTTGAAGAAAGAGCTTGAAAGGGAGAGAGGAAAGAGTGGAGTTTGAGAGAGGGAGAAGATCCTTAGAGGTGGTTTCAAGCTAATATGGAGGGGATTTCACATGGTTGCTCCGACAAGCTTGTGCCTTAGTACCATCAGATTCAAGGCACATCTTGAGGGAAGTTTTGGGAAGAAGAAGATCTCTTTGGTGTCAAAGGATCCAGCTACTCTGCTGCACCGGGGAAGGTGGAAGTGATTTTATAAGGGCTTCTCCGCCTAGCTGTAGGGGTTAAATGAGAGACACTGAGTTTAGTGCAATACTCGGAGGGTGACTCTGAGGAGTGGACGTAGGTCAAGTTGGACCAAACCACTATAAATTTGGTGTATTATATCCTTTAATATTTCTACGTTTAATTTCTACATTTTTTTTTTCTTGTGGTGAATTTTGGTTTGGTTTGAGTTTGTGTTTTTGATTGAAAGATTTTTTAAATAACAATTCAGCCCCCCCCCCCCCCCCCCCCCCCACCCTTCTTAGTTAGCCTCAGAACTAGTTCATAAGGGCTTGACATCCCTAACAAACTTTTAAGTTGTATCAGAGCTCTTTTAAGTGGTATCAGAGCACTTTCAAGTGATATCAGAGCGAGACTCATTAAAATGAGTTTTTGAAATCTTTTGAATTTAGATCCATGACTAATTTTTATAATCATAATATTACGGAAGGTTATTCAATCATTTGACCACCTTTATTTAAAAATATTACTTTTGAATTTTATAAAATTTGCATGTCTACTTTCTTGCAGTCAATTGATTACCGAATGTGGCAAATGATTTTAATTGGTTATTTTGTACCGTCACATGTAATAGATGGAATTAAAACTTATACTCATTTTAATCAATGGAGTAGGGAAGAACAAATCAATGCATAATTAAATGTTAAATTATTAAACTATTCTTTTGTGTTTGAAATTCTAAAGATTATATGTTTGTATCCATATGCACTACTGGCAAGAAAATTCGGGATAAATTACACACTATATATGAAGGCAATAGTGAGATCAAACAATCTAGGTTGAACTTTTTAATGTATGATTATGAACTATTTTGTATGAAATCTTATGAGATGATCTTAGATATGTATACAGGGTTTATTCAAATTGTTACATCATTATATGCTTTAGTTAAAGAAATTTTAAACTTTGAAAAAGTCAATAAAATTCTACGTTGTCTACTTAATAAGTTTGATGCCAAAGTTATTGCTATTTATGAATTGAAAATTTTGAATGAATATTCTATTGATAATTTGATTGACTCACTCATTACCTACGTGCAAAGTTTGAGCCAAAGACTTTTGGATGCAAGTGAAATGATAGTGCTAAACACTAAAAACATGGAGAAAAGATGCTTAGTTGGTGATGAAAATGATGACTTATCAAGCAAATTAGAAAGCTCACTAAAGCATAAGCATCAACAAAAGTGGAATAAAGGTAAAAATGGTAAGAATGTTAAAAAAATTTCTAACGTTATTTGCTTTGGATGTAGAAAACCTGAACATATGAAAAATCAGTGCAATAATTTGAGAACTCTTACTGCAAAAAAAAAGGGTAAAGCTAAGCAAATTATAAAAATGGCAAATAATAAAAAGCAAAAAATCTCCTATGCATACCTAGCTTCTGAATTATCAGACTAGGAGCAAGATGATGTTTAAATCCTTGTTTGTGTGTTTATTTATTTATGTATGCATGTTTTTGTTCATTGTGTTTTTTGGGTTTTTATTTATTTATTTTATTTTTGTTACGTTAAAATTTTAAATTTATTTTTACTTTTCTTTTTGTAAAGTTCTCTCTAATCAACACACACATATCACCTTTGTTGTTTCCTATACACTTTAGAAAACCAAATTTTTTTTAAAGATCATTTTTTTCTTTCTAAAAATGAAAAACCTATCTCCTATTTTTCTTGAATTCTTATGTAAGTTGTGATTGACTTCTCTTAAAATAATAAAAGAAAGGAAACTCATGATATTATCTCTCTATCCCTTTTCTTAAAGAGGTTATTCTACTTTTGATTCAAAATCTTCATCATATTATAAAATGAATTCTGAAATTAAACTTTTTTCATCTCCCTACATTTTGTCTATCATATAGGGATCCTTTGCAAGTTGTTGAATCTACCTCATAACATTTTTAATCAAAGTAGTTCATTTTATCAATAGAATGGGTTTGCATTGTTTTTAAACTTTCAAAAGGGTGGATCTTTTGATTGAAAAAAAAAGATGGTGAATGACGTCAAATCAAAAGATGTGCAATGTCGCTAAATTGAAAAGATACACAAAGTGTATCAAAAATTTAGAGATGCATAAAGTGCATCAAAAAACTGACAAGGGCCATAAAAATGAGCCCAAAAAAAGTAAGCTTACCTTTCTTGTACTTCTTAAATCTTAAGAAAATTGTTGATATTTTAGATACTTGAGCTTGAAAATTATGATTCTTGATTCACAAAATTTTGTATTAATCTTCTATTAGATACATTTTATGAAAGGGGTTTTGAAAAAATTAGAGTTTCTTTTTCTAATTTGTTCCTTGATTTAGATATTGTATTAAAAAGTTTTTCAGCCTTTCTTTTGAGCTTGAATTAACAATTTTTAAATTTCTAATCTTTCTGGGTTATGCATTGTCAATATATTCCTCACTAAGCTTTTGAATAAAATCAAGATGTAACTTTCTCATTTTAAGAATATTTGATTTTTTTCACTAGATCAGGGATCATTTTGTTTTTATTTTTTATTTTTTTTTTCTAATTTTTTGTGCCTCTCCTCTTTTTGATAATGTCAAAGGGGGAGCTTAGTTATTTGTTTTGTTTTACTTGTTTTATTTTTAAATAAAAAATTTTAAAAGAAGGAAAGTTTTGTTTTCCCCTATTTTTAAACTTTTATCTTAGTGAGGGGGAGTTTAGAATAAAATACTTTTAGTTTGCAACTTCACTAGTAATGTTTTCCATCATCAAAAAGCTGGAGATTGTTGTGACTCGATCTCATAAGTTTTATATTTTTGATGATAACAAATATTTTTATATCTCATAATATTTTTCATTCTATATTTGTTTGTGTGTATACTAATATTTTAGGAATACCATGCAACATCGAACAAAGAATCAGAGCTCAAGATTGGGTTGAATAATGTAATGTTGTAAAGGATCTATAATATTTATTTATGTAATTTTGATTTCTTGAGTCAAGTCCTGTAAGGGAGTATGCTTGCTTGGTGAACATGCAAACACACACTCAAGGGAGTGAGATCTAGTCAAATCTAAAAGATCAAATTTTGAACTAATCGTACTAGATGATTTTGTATCGTCCAGGATGATCTTTTATGATCTTGGAAAATAGCTGCCAATGATAATTTATGTAAGATTTTAAAATTTAATTTATGCTCTAATAGTTTCGGACGATCTAGATCGTCCTTGACGATCAATACAACTTATGCTTAAATTGATCCTATGATTAGGGGATTAATTATGGTTAAATTTTTTAATCCAATCATCTTACCGGATGATGTTTACTGACATATTTGATTTTCCTAAATCATCCAAGCTAAAATACCATAATTTTTCTTCTAATCATCCCGAATGATCCATAATATCATCCTAGATGATCTGTATAATTTTGCACTGTTCGTCCTGGACTATCCTAATATCGTCTGAAACTATCAGGTCAAATTCTACGCATCGTACTAGACGATTCTACGATCTTCCAAGATGATGTTTTGCGCCAGAATTGAGTTTTTAGGATTTTTTGAAGCCCTCTTTTTAAGCACATCATACGAAATGATTATGCGATCATCCTGAAAGATATGTGGCACCAAAATTGAGTTTTTAAGATTTTCATAAGCAATCTTTTTAGGCACATCATATAGGACGATCCTGCGATTGTCATAGACAATTTTTGCTGCCAAGATTAATTTTTAGGGTTTTTCAAAGCCCACTTTTTAAGCTTTGTCAAGGCACTTGATATGTGTCTTTGGCAACCATTAAGGCTGAAAGTTTGTTAGGGATGTTAAGCCCTATGAACTTAGTCCTAAAGCTAATTAAGAAGAGTGGTGAATTGAAAAGAAGAATCTTAAAATCACAACACAAACCAAAAATCAATATCACCACAATAAAAACCAAAGTGCGGAAATTAAAATGAATGCGGAAGCAATAATAAGAAAAGAACACATTGGATTTATAGTGGTTCGGTCAAACCTTGACCTACGTCCACTCCTTGGAGGCACCCTCCAAGTATTGCACTACAAAAGTGTCTGTCCTTTTGCCCCCACAGCTAGGCGGAGAAGCCCTTACAAAATCACTTCCACCTTCCCCGGTGCGGCGGAGTTGCCGGGTCCTTTGACACCAAAGAGATCTTCTTCTTTGGTGAACTTACCTCGAGACATGCCTTGAATCCGATGGCACTTAGGTGCGAGTTCGCTGGAGCAACCGTGTGGATCCCCCACCACACTCCCTTGAGTTCCTCTCCCTCACAGGATCTTCTCCCTCTCAAACTCCACCCTTTCCACTCTCCCTTTCAAGCTCTCTCTTCAAGTCTCCCCCACTAGAACGAAGGTCCAATGGCTGCCAAAGACACTTACAAAGTGCCATGCCATAGCTTAAATAGAAGCTCTCAAAACAAGCTCATTAATGTAAGTTGCCGCCATTATCGTCCAGGACAATAAGCATATCGTCCTGGCCGATTAGTTCAAATATGAGGAAAATCATCCTGAATATCACCCTGAAATGAAGCTGGACGATGTCTAATCGTCCCGGACGATCTTGCGATCGGCCTGGACGAAATCCCCATTAAATGCTTTCCAAAACTGCCTGAGAAATTTTGGAAAAATTTCTCTGGATCGTCCAGGACGATATTTTATAGTCTAGGACGATATACCAGGACGATGTCCAAAAATAAGTATTTCCTAACTAGATATGGCGGCAGATTCTTGCTGAATTGAGCCGATCGTCCTGGCCGATACAAAATCATCCAGAACGATGTGTTTTGCATAAAGACGGCTTCTTTAAAGAGGATGCCCTAATTAGGGTTTCTACTTTTGTCAGATCGTCTAGGATGATATAAATATCGTCCCGGACGATGTTACCAAAAATAGAAATCTTTTAGGGCACAATAGAAAATCTTCTAAGTTACAAATCATCAGATGCCACACCAAATACAATAGACTCAAGAAAGGAAAAAGATTACAAACTGACACAGACCTAGTCTACCCAATCTTGTGCTGGTTCCAGATTGCAGTCTGATCGTATGGACCTGAAATATTAGCACATAAGGCAATCGTAGAGAAATAAGGAATGTTTGCTATCATCAAAATCATAAACCATAGATCCGCAACAATCTCCCCCTTTTTAATGATGGCAAAACATTTCAAATTGAATTTTCATAAAAGTAAATCCTCCTAATCTCCCCCTCACTAGAATAAATCCTTTTAAAAAAAAATAGGGGAGATAAAAATATTTTTATTGTTTTTAATTTTTTGAAACAAAGATACAAACACGATAACAGTATAAAAATTCAACAATACGTTCTCCCCCATTGACATTATCAAAAAGAGAGGAGGCACAAATAAAAAACAAAACAAAAAACATTTCCTGATCTAGTGAAAAAACAAATATTCTTAAAATGAGAAAGTTACCTCTTGGTTTTAATCAAAAACTTAATAGAATTGGATTGACAACGCATAGCCCAGAAAAAGTTAGAAATTCATAATTTGATAATCCAAACTCGTTCTTTTAAAGGCTCAAAAACTTTTTAATCCAATATCTAAATCAAGGAATAAATGGGAAGAAGAAACATTAATTTTTCAAAACTCCTTTCATAAAACATATCTAATAGAAGATCAATGCACGAATTGCTGAATCAGGAACCAAGATTTTCAAGCACAAGTTTCGAACATATCAAGGATTTTCTTAGGCTTTTAGTAGTATAAGAAAAAAATAAGCATATTTTTTGTGGGCTCATTTTATGCCTTTTATCACTTGAATGGCTCTTTGAGCATCTTTTGATTTTCAATACACTTTGTGTATTATTTTTTTCAATTTGGCGTCATTGCGCATCTTTTGGTTTGGCATCATTGGCCACTTTTTTTTTTATTATCTTCAAAAAATATGCTTTCTTTCTTATTTTTTCAAAATGAAAGTAAACCCAAATTATTGACAATATGAACATCTTGATTAAGAAAATTTTAAGGTGGATTCAACAATCTTGCAAAAGATTTCTATGCGATAGAAAAAATGTAGGGAGATGAAAAAACAAAATCAGTTTCAAAGTCCAATTTAAAATATGATGAAGATTTTAAATCAAAAGTAGAATAACCTCTTTTAGGAAATTAGAGATTGAGAATCAAAAATATGAGTTTCCTTACTTTGACTATTTTAGAGAAGTTAAACACAACTTACCAAAGATTTCAAGAAAAAAACAGGAAGTAGATTTTCCATTTTTAGAAAGGTGAATGTGTGTGTTGATCAGAGAAAAACTTTCACGAAAACGAAAATCTCAAAGAAAAAACAAAACAAAAAAAAGAAAAAAACATAAAAACAAAAACACAACACAACAAAAAAAAACATGAAAGGCTCTTAACCATTATCTCTCTCCTGGTTCGATTCTTCAGAGACTAGATCTGCCCATAAGATTTTTTGCCTTTCATTATTTCCCCAGTATAAATTTTACTTCGCCTTGCCCTTTTCTTTCGTAGGAAGAATTCTTAGATTTGGGCACTCATTTTTCATATGTCCAGGTTTCCTACATCGAAAACAAATAATATTAGAGGAAATATTAACATCCTTACCATTTTTATCTTTTTTCCACTTTTGCTTTTGCTTTGGTGAGCTTTGTGATTTGCTTGACAAGTCATTGCTATCGTCACCAACTAAGCTTCCTCTTTCCGTATCTTCAGCTTTAGAACGATCATTTCACCTGCATCCAAAAGTCTTTGACCCAAACCTTACTCGTAGGCAATGAGTGAGCCAATCAAATTATCAATAGAATAATCATTCAAATCTTTTGATTCACAAATAGCAATAACTTTGGCATCAAATTTTTCAAGTAAACAACGAAGAATTTTATTGACTTTTTCAAAATTTGAAAATTCTTTTCTTAAAGCATGCAATGAGTTTACAATTTGAATGAATCTGGTGTACATGTCTAAGATCATTTCATAAGGTTTCATGGAAAATAATTCAAAATCATGCATTAACAAATTCAACTTGGATTGCTTGATTTCACTAGTGCCTTCGTATATGGTGTGCAATTTATCCCAAACTTCCTTACCGGTAGTGCATGTGGATACTAACATAAAATCATCAGAATTTAAAGCACAGAAAAGCAATTTAAATACTTTGCATTTAATTGAGCATTAAGTTGTTCTTCCCTGTTCCATTGACTAAAAGGAATATCAATTTTAACTCCATTAACAATTCGTGACGGTAATGAATAACCAGTTAAAATCATATGCCACATGCGAAAATCAATCGATTGCAAAAAAATAGACATGCAAGTTTTCCAAAAATCAAATGACATATTTTCAAATAAAGGAGGTCTTGTGATTGAATAACCTTCTGCAACAATACGATTAGCCATGGATCGAAAATTCAAAAGCTTTTAAAAACTTATTTTTGAAAGAAGCTCTGATACCACTTGAAAGTTCGTTAGGGATGTTAAGCCCTATGAACTTAGTCCCAAAGCTAATTAAGAAGAGTGGTGAATTGAAAAGAAGAATCTTAAAATCACAACACAAACCAAAAATCAATATCACCATAATAAAAACCAAAGTGCGAAAATTAAAATGAATGCGGAAGCGATAATAAGAAAAGCACACACCGGATTTATAGTGGTTCGATCAAACCTTGACCTACGTCCACTCCTTGGAGGCACCCTCCAAGTATTGCACTACAAAAGTGTCTCTCCTTTAGCCCCCACAGCTAGGCGGAAAAGCCCTTACAAAATCACTTCCACCTTCCCCGGTGCGGCAGAGTCGCCGGGTCCTTTGACACCAAAGAGATCTTCTTCTTTAGTAAACTTACCTCGAGACAAGCCTTGAATCCGATGGTACTTAGGTGCGAGTTCGCCGGAGCAACCGTGTGGATCCCCCACCACACTCCCTTGAGTTCCTTCCCCTCACAGGATCTTCTCCCTCTCAAACTCCACCCTTTCCTCTCCCTTTCAAGCTCTCTCTTCAAGTCTCCCCCACAAGAATGAAGGTCCAATGGCTGCCAAAGACACTTACAAAGTGCCATGCCATAGCTTAAATAGAAGCTCTCAAAACGAGCTCATTAATGCAAGTTGCCGCCATTATCGTCCTAGCCGATTAGTTCAAATATGAGGAAAATCGTCCTAATATCGCCCTGAAATGAAGCTGGACGATGTCTAATCGTACCGGATGATCTTGCGATCGGCCTGGATGAAATACCCTTTAAATGCTTTCCAAAACTGCCTGAGAAATTTTGGAAAAATTGCTCTGGATCATCCAGGACGATATTTTATAGTCCAGGATGATATACCAGGACGATGTCCAAAAATAAGTATTTCCTAACTAGATATGGCGGTAGATTCTTGCTGAATTGAGCCGATCGTCCTGGCCGATACAAATCGTCCAGGAGGATGTGTTTTGCATAAAGACGGCTGCTTTAAAGAGGATGCCCTAATTAGGGTTTCAACTTTTGTCAGATCGTCCAGGACGATATAAATATTGTTTCGGACGATGTTATCAAAAATAGAAATATTTTAGGGCACAATAAAAAATCTTCTAAGTTACAAATCATCAGATGCCACACCAAATACAACAGACTCAAGAAAGGAAAATGATTACAAACTGACACAGACCTAGTCTACCCAATCTTGAGCTGGTTCCAGATTGCAGTCTGATCGTGTGGACCTGAAATGTTAGCACATAAGGCAATCATAGAGAAATAAGGAATGTTTGCTATCATCAAAATCATAAACCATAGATCCGCAACAGAGGCTTCATTTCTTCTGGAGAAAACTTGAAGAGAGAGCTTGAATGGAAGAGAGGAAAGGTGGAGTTTAAGAGAGGGAGAAGATTCTTGGAGGGAATTTCAAGGGAGTATGGAGGGGATTTCACATGGTTGCTTCAGCAAGCTTGTGCCTTAGTACAATCAAATTCAAGGCACATCTTGAGAGAAGTGTTGGGAAAAAGAATATCTCTTTATTTTTAAAGGACCCGACTACTCATCCACACCGAGGAAGATGGAAGTGATTTTGTAAGGGCTTCTCTACCTAGCTGTGGGTTCTAAAGGAGAGACACTGAGTTTAGTGCAATACTCAGAGGGCTCCTCTGAGGAGTGGACGTAGGTCAAGTTAGACCTAACCACTATAAATCTGGTGTATTCTTTCCTTTATTATTTCTGCATTTAATTTCCGCACTTTTTTTCTTGCGGTGAATTTTGGTTTGGTTTAAGTTTAGGTTTTTGATTGAAAGATTTTTTAAATACCAATTTACCCCCCCCCCCCCCCCCCCCTCTGGTTAGCCTAGAGACTAGCTCATAAGGGCTTAACATCCCTAACAAACTTTCAAGTGGTATCAGAGCACTTTCAAGTGGTATTATAGCACTTTTAAATGGTATCAGAGCACTTTCAACTGGTATCAGATCATTTTTAGTATGAATCCAAATAATCCTATTGTTAATTCTAATAGAGTGATGCAGCAGGATAGTATGGATGAACCTTCCTATGGGCCTTGGGTCCACATTAACTATAGAAGAATAAAGGATTTCAATGTTAATTCTAATAACAAGAATAAGGTGAAGATTTCAATTCCTATTTATATGGAGAAAAATTAGTCAAAAAATTTGAATAGTACTAATTTGGAGAAAGTTCAAATGACAAAATCTGCTGTTGAGTGTATGGAGGTTGCTAATAAGGCTACTGCTCTTAGTCATTCGAGTGCTCTCAAAGTTCTTTAGATAATGGTGTGGAGTTTATTAGAGAATATAGGGGTCGTGATATTGTATGTGCTATGGGCAAACTGGATGCTAAACAAAGTTTATCTGAAGTTGGTGTGGACCTGACTGAAGAAAAAAATGCTCTGGTTTCTTCTTTTGAAAAAGGTATAGAAGTTGATAAATTTCCTTTTTCTTCAAATATTGTAATCCCTATTGAGAATAATATATTTAAAGTATTAGAAATTTTATGTGGTGGAGATGAAAGTATTAATAATCCCTTATTGGCTGAATTGGGAAAGGCTAATTTAGAAGAAGGAGAATTGGTTGTTGTTGTGTCTGGTGACACAAAACCTGGGTTTACTTTGTAGTGAGATAACTCAGCCCCTATGAAATTTAAACTTCAGAAGGAATTAAAATCTCTTGGCAAAGTGAATTTTTTGTCTCATAGTAGAAAGATTAATATGAGAAAAAATGATTTTAGTGGGAGCAATCCCATTTTGAATCTTAAATGACTTCCACAGCCTTTTAGAATTATAGGATGGCAAGGAAAATTGAAGCCTCTCATTATTTGAAGGAGTTTGTTAAAGAATTTGATATGTTCTTTTTTGAGCTTATGGAGACAAAAATTACATCTATTGATAGGTTTGAATTCAATATATTCATTGGTGATAATTGGGATTTTTTTCTTTTCACTACGAATGGATTATCAGGGGGCATTGTGGTGTGCTGGAGAACTGAGACTTAATCCTTTTTAGTTTTGAAAGCTTCTTCTCATGTTGTTATTAGAGAGCTCAACATTAAAAGTTCGTTAGGGATGTTAAGCCCTTATGAACTAGCCGAAGGCTAATCGTGTGAGGGGATGAATTAGTGTTTTAAAAATTTCTCAAATAAAATTTATAATCTTAAACCAAACCAACATTCACCACAATAAAATTAAAGTGAAAAAATTAAATGCAAAAAATCAGTAAGAAAGATCACTGAATTTTATAGTGGTTTGGTCAACTTGACCTACATCCACTTTGTAGAGTCTCTCCTCTAGGTATTGCACTAAACCCAATGACTCTCCTTTTTCACCCACAGTAAGGTGAAGAAGCCTGTACAAACCTCCTTTCCACTAACTCCGGTGAGGTAGAGAACTCAACTCCTTTTGCTTCCTCTTAAAGAAGATAGAGAACCCGACTCCTTTCACTTCTTCTTGAAGTAGGTAGAGAACCTCGATCAATTCCTAAAGTAGACCTCTCTTGAAGCTCTTAGGAACTAGGAATAATAACTGTAGAAGATGATTTGGATCCTTGCTTGGAGAAACCTTTATGAAACCCCTCACAAGATCCTCTCTCTTTCTCCCTTACTCTCCCTCTCCTTTTGGCTCTCTTAGGTCAAGACAGTAGCAAAAGATATAATCTCGGGTAAATAAGAGGTCTTATATAGAAGAACTTCAAATTTGATCTTATTTGTAACAAATTGACTTGATCATCCAAGATGATTAATGGATTGTCCTATACTATCAGTAAAAATTCAGCTCAATGAACCAGGATGATCTAAGAGAGTATGAATGATTCAAGGACTTATTTGTTCTGATCATCCAGGATATCATCCTGTATGATTAGTTCAAAAATGTTGAGTATCATCAAGAACATTGCCTTAATTTTAGGTCTAGATGATATAGAAATAAACTGATCGTTTAAGCCAATTTCACAATCATCCCAGACGATTAGTTCAAAACATTAAATATCATCCAGAACATTACCCTGATTGCATGTCTCGACGATAGAAAAATAACTGGTCATCCAGGTTGATTTGGGATCATCCTAGATGATTAGTGCAAAATAATACACTTCATTTCAAACATCATTCTGGTCATCCAAGAAAAAACTAAGGTTAGTTTTACGATCCTGCGATCGTCCAGGATGATATCATCGAGCAATCAAACCTTAATTGCTTTCCTTAATTACCAAACAAATTTAGGCATAATTGCACTGTATTATCTAGGATGATGTTCTGGATGATGTCCAAAAATAAAATATGCCTAAAAAGATCTGGAGGTTGATTCTTTCTATTTTGATCTTATCATCCTGGACGATGCTAATATTATCGAGGACAATTTGCATAATTGCAGTTGCCTTAACCAGGATTCCCTAATTAGGGTTTCTATTTTTAGCTGATTGTCCAGGATAATTTTGGATCATCTCGAAAGATATAATCAAAAATTAAAAACTTTTAATAATAGATAGAATTTTTCCCTGAGTGTGTGTGTGCAAGGTTACTTAGTATCAGGACTCACTTTATTACAATTGACTTAAGAAAAGGTAAAAACTCTTGATGAACACTTACAGATTGACTCACTACTAATCTAACCAATCTTGAGCTAGCTTGACCTTGTGGACCTGAAATGTTAGTAGGCAAGGCAATCAAAGCAAAATAACATAAGTGTTATAAATATTTGCTATCATCAAAATTATAATTCCTAAATCCATATTCATAATAATCTCCCCTTTTTTTATGATGGCAAATAAAAAATAATTTAAGCAGTTTAATTGAAATATAAGAAGTTCAAATATTAAAAAACAAATAGATGGTACAAACACTAAATAGAAAATAGTACAATCAAAGCAACATAAAATACTACCACTACTCTCCCTTTTGACATTACAAAAAGGAGGGAAATATAAAAGAAAAAATATAATAGAAACTACCAAAAAGAAATAACCTACATTGTAGAAAAATAACACAAGAAAATAAACTACAAGTAGGATGGCCCCTAATCATCAGAATGAGGTGGTGGGGCGACTGAAAGAAGCTAGAAAGAGTAGCAAATTGCTCGCCAAACTAGGCTATATCCTGGTCATGCTGCTACTGCTGGTGAGCCATGTATTAGTCAAAATAAGCAACATCCTGTGCATGTTGCTACTCCTGTGCATCAACATAAGAGTTGAATCAAGCCTCCCACTGGTCAAACCGCTCCACCAGCTTATCCAGTTGTGAGTGCTGGTGGCGCAGAGCATGTGCAGGAATTGGTGCAGGAGCCTCCTCCTCAGCTCCCTCAGCTTCCTCATGCTCTGAGTAGAGATGAGTACTATAAAGAATATGGAAAGAGTTATTGGTGTAGTAGGCATGTTGAAAGTTCGATGGGGTAAGGTACTGAAGGTTGTACTTAGATTCAAGAACATAGGCTATCTTGTGTTCTATGGCAAGGTTTAGATTCCTTCTATATCCTACATCCCTAATGCTAGTGAGGTGCTCAATATAGCATAAAATAAGATCAATGGTATTGAATTCTCAATGGGCCATGATATAAAAAGTGGTGATCAAAATGAGTGGAGTGATGTGGACATGATCACCAGCTTTGAAAATAATAGAGGTGTGAAGCACATGTTGTATTGTCCTAGCATCTTTAACTAAGGTGTTAGATTCCCCATCATGATTGGCGACAAACGTGTTTCACAAAAGTTGATTGGTCGAAGCCAAGTCAAAATCAGGGTCTTGAGATAAAAGGTGAAGCATATCTCTAGTGGTGGTCAAATGAAGGAGCTCATGATGGTCTTGATAAGTGATCTCAATAGGATGTTTGTTGACGTAAGATTGAAGTGCAGTATACGAAGAGTTGATTTGGAGGCTAGCAAAAAATTCAAAAATTAGTTCATAATTGAAAGAGACGGTAATGGTAAGGATGAAAGTAAGTGATGTGTGCCCAAAGAGGTCAAGAATAGGGTAAGAAACCATACGTGGATTGATAATCTGGGATAAGGTTATCCAGGTTATCTTATAGCATAGGTAGGCGACTTGTTTGGCCATCTCAGTGAAACAAGGGTCAAGGTTGGCCCTTGAAGAGCTTCCAACTAGCATTTTGGATTGATATCCTCCTTCCATGAATAAGAAAATCAAAGAAATAGTGAGAACAAAGGAATTTGGGGTAAGAAAAATCATTTATAGCTTATATTTATAAAGAAATGGGTCGATCATCCAGGATGATCATAGAATTGTCCATGACGATCAGTGAAATTATTGCATCCGAGATAATTAGTCAAAAAGGCAATTATATCATTTAGGAAGATTAGACATCATCTGGGATGATAAGATACAGGAGATCATCCCGAGGAGTCATGTTTGATGATCATTGAAAAAGCATATCATCCAAGATGATTAGGTTGATCATCCAGGATGATTAGGTGGATCATCCAGGATGATTAGGTGGATCATCCAGGATGATCGATAAGAATAGATCGTATCGATCGAATTTAAAATTTGTAACAACTTTGTTATGTATATGATCTAGGACAAACAAGTGGATCATCTAGGATGATCACCAATAATTGAGCAAAAAAATAAAAGATCGTCCAAGATGAGGAGGATCATCCAAAATGATCACAAATAATTGAAGCAGAATACAATCAGATCATCTAGGAAAATAATGTATCGTCCATGACGATCCTAAATAGAAGAGTCATATAATTTACCAGATGGAACGGTAAGAGTGCATTGAAGGTATCATCAAGGATGATGTGACCAAAAATTAAAATTCTGGAGATGGATGGAGATGATCAGAGAAGGTCTAAAAATAAGAAAAATAACAGTAAAGATAAAATAATGAAAAAGATGATAAAAATGACAAAATGAATGAAAATAAAGGTTGTTTTTTTATCAAATCATGAATATGTTAAATTCTTTACATGATTGAATTAAAAATTTATAAGAATCAATCAATTAACTTCATCAAAATCTAAAAAATGATAGAACAACTGATTATGTTAGCCCAAGCTCGAACCTCACATAGGGAAAACCATCTTTTAAAAATAAAGATCTAACTCAGAAAAATTGGATAAGAAAAAGAGATCCATTCAAAACTTGATTCCAGAGAAATATCTTATAGAATAATATATCAAAGTAATTAATCACAATCATGAATTTTGAACACAAGCCCTTAAAAATATTAAGTGACATATGAATTATTCTAAGATTTAAAGGTTTAAAAGAGAAGGAAGCTTGCTTTTAGTGGGCTCATTTTATGTCTCTTATCAATTGATTGGCACACTTTACGCATCTTTTATTTTTGATATACTTTGTATATCTTTCAATTTTTTGCGGTCAATGTGCATCTTTCAGTTTTTCTTCTTTTTGGGCTCAATTTATGCCCATGTCTTCTTTTTTTCTTTTTGCAAGCCAGATCCCTTTCAAAACTTTTAAATACTCTCAGTTGTGAGAATATCTTCCATATATTAGAGAATAAAAACTCACTCTCTAATATAAGGAAGAGTAAAACACAAAGCAAAATCAAATTCATATGATAAATACAACGACAAGATTATGAAAGCTTGAAAGTAATTTAATTCCTTTGAACATTAATTATATAAGATAGATTACTGTAGTAAGATAGAAAAGATCTCAATCGTAAAGTCTAGTTGTTAATTTGAGATAGACTTTTGTTTAGAAAAGAAAATTACACCACTAAAAAAAGTTAGACGAAGGAAAATAATCAATAGTGTTTCTCCCTTTAACTGATTTAAGGATGTCAAATATTACTAAAAATTTTCAAAAATAAAAACAATGCACAAAATATCATTTCAGTAGTCATAAAAAAAGAAAAAAGGAAGTAAATTAAAACTACAGAATTGAAAACAAAAATAAATAAATAAATACAACTAAAGTCAACATAAAGAAAATAGAATAGCAAACAATTGATCAAAAAATAAAATTCAAAATCCAGAAAGCATCAAGTTCATGCATTTATGTCAATCACACTCATTCTGTTCCTTAAAATGCTAAATGTTTCAAAGGCCAGTGGTTTAATAAAGATGTCAGCCAGTTGATTCTCAGTTGCCACATGGTGTAACTCAATGACTCTATTAGTCACATGGTCTCTAATAAAATGATACCTTATGCCAATGTATTTTGTCCTTGAATGTTAGATAGGATTCTTAGAGATGTAGATGGCACTAGTGTTATCATAAAAGATTGAAATTATGTCTATAGGTAATCTTAAATATAGAATTTGTTTCTTCAACCAAAGGACTTAGGCCACACAACTCCCTAACATAATGTACTCATCTTCAGTAGTGGAAAATGCAACAAAGTTTTGTTTTCTACTGGACCAGGAGATAAAAGACTGCCATATGAATTGGTAAGTACTATAAGTGCTCTTTCTATCCATCCTTCATATTATAAAATCAGAATTGGAATATAGAATAATCTCAAAAAAAGTGTTATGTCTAGAATACCAGATTCCTAAGTTTTGGGTCCCTAAGAGATATCTAAGGATTCTCTTATTTGCAGTCAGGTGAGATAGTTTAGGATCAGCTTGAAATCTATCATAGATATAAACACTAAACACTATATCAAGTTAGATAGCATTTAGGTAAAGTAAATATCCAATCATTCCTTTGTACTTCTTTTGATCAACAGATTTTCCATTTAGGTCCTTATCCAACTAAACACTGGAGGTTATGAGAGTATATATTAGCTTGAATTTATCTATTTCATATTTCTTCGAGATGTCCTTTATGTACTTTAATTGATTCAGAAAGGTTCCATCATTCAATTATCTTATGCTAAATCCCAAAAAGTAGGACAACTCTCCTATCATACTCATCTCAAACTTCTTACTCATTATTTTAGAAAAAAATTATCACATAGCTTTTTATGAGAAGATACAAAAAGTATATAATCAACATAGATCTAAATAATGAATAACTCATCTCCTACTTTTCTGAGGAAAAGGGTGTTCTCTATGCTCCCGTTAACAAACTCCCTCTCTAGTAGGAATGTGCTAAGCCTCTCAAACCAAGCTCTGGTGCATACTTTAATCTATATAATGTCTTTTTTAATTTGTAAACATGATTTAGAAATTGGGAACCCTCAACACCTGGGGGTTACTCTACAAACACATCCTCTTTTATTACCCCATTTAAAAAGACACTCTTAACGTCCATTTGGAAAGGCTTAAATCCCTTATAAAAAGTAAAGGATAATAGCACTCTAATGGCTTCCAATCTAGCTACAGGGGAAAATGTCTCATCAAAGTCAATTCCTTCTATTTGGTTGTACCCCTTAGCCATCAATCTTACCTTATTTCTAACCATCACACCAGAATCATTCATCTTATTCCAAAAGACCCACTTGGTTCCAACTATACTTTGTCTCTTTGGTCTTTCTGTAAACTCCCAAATATCATTCCTAACAAATTGGTCTAATTTCTCTTGCATGGCTAAGATCCAAAAGTCATTAGACATGGCTTGATTGATGTTGGTGGGTTTATTCATTAAGATAAAGGCTGAGTGGTTCACTTCCTTCCTAAGTCCACGCCTAGTTCTAACACCTTCAGAAAGATGTCCTAAGATCAATTCTTTAGGATGACTCAAGGAATATCTCTAATCTCTAGGCAAAGTATGTGTAGGTTCTACCCTATCCTCCAGATTTATATTTTCTACTCCTTGGGTAATCTCACCTACTCCTTCAGTGATTTGGGGCTCACCCTCTTTTCAAAATTATTAACTCCTTGGGTAATCTCTCCAACTTCATTTTCATCCTTAACTCTAGACTTTTTAGGATCAGATTCATCAAACACTACATGAGTAGTCTCCTCCACCACCAATGTTCTCTTATTAAACACCCTAAAGGATTTCCCCATAGTTGAATATCCTAATAACACTCCTTCATCAGATTTTGGGTAAAATTTTCTTAAGTGTGACTTCCCATTATTAAGAATGAAAACATTACACCCAAAGATATGGAGGCGGGAAAGGTTGGGTGTCC
Organism: Dendrobium nobile; assembly: GCA_022539455.1. Classification (NCBI taxonomy): domain Eukaryota; kingdom Viridiplantae; phylum Streptophyta; class Magnoliopsida; order Asparagales; family Orchidaceae; genus Dendrobium; species Dendrobium nobile. The sequence goes on along the minus strand of CM039721.1, from coordinate 27,657,479 downwards.
TACCCTTAATGATCTCATAGGGTGTTTTATTTAGTTTGGCTTTAACATTCGCCCTATTCAAGACATAATAAGTTGTGTTTACCACTTCAACCCAAAAGTATTTTGAAAGAGAATACTCAACAAGCATTGCTCTAGCATTCTCAACTAATGTCTTGTTCTTCCTCTTAGCTACCCCGTTCTATTGAGGGGTCCTAGGAGCTGAGAAGTTGTGGCTAATCTCTTTATCCTCATAAAAGTATCCAAATCTCTCATTTTCAAACTCTTCACCATGGTCACTTTGGATGATCAAGATCTCACAACCTAGATTTTTTTGAATCCAAGTGAAGAAGGATCTAAAATCATCAAAAGACTCATTCTTATGATACAAAAATTTAATCCAAGTGAACCTCGAGTAGTCATCGATAATCATAAATCTATAGACTTTTCCCCCTAAGATGAAAGTGCTAAGGGGTCCAAATAAATCCATGTGAAGGACTTCTAAAGGTCTAGAGGTTCTAATATTCTTAATGGATTAGAAAGAGAATTGGACTTGCTTCCCTAGTTGGCAGGCATCACACAGGTTGTCTTTAGTGAACTTAAGCTTAGGGACACCTCTAGCTAGGTCCTTTTGGATAACTCTCCTAAGGGTTTTCATATTAGCATGATATAACCTCCTATGCCACAACCATGACTCATCAGTTATATTTTTTAATCCAAATGATGCAGCACATTCAATGTTATTTAAATCAAGCATGTAAACACTATTAATTCACTTTCCATGCAAAACAATGTTGTTATTCAAGCTAATAATGCATGTATTTGTCAAAAAATTTATTATGAAGCCCTTATCACACAGCTAACTGATGTTTAGCAAGTTGTGTTTCAGTCCAACTATAAGCAAAATATTTTCAATCAAAAGGTTCTTGGAGTTTCAGTTTATACCTATGCCCACCACTTTCCTGGTGGTATTGTCTCTAAGACTGACCTTGCCTCCAGCCCAGGCCTCCAGCAAAATGAATTGGTTGGCATCTCCAATCATACGTCATGAGAATACATTATTCAGGTACCACATGCTCTCATAAGGTCTTTTGTGATATCATCCCTACAAAATTATCAAACATCAAATTTAGGAACCCAAATAAGTTTGAGTCCCTTCTTATGGAAAGAAGAATGTAATGCATATGTGTCATATTGTGAATCATGCAACTTGGGTCTCTACACCCAATGTGTACAATGGTGAACAGTGCAAGTGTGTGAAATATATCCTAACATGCCACATGAAAAACATCTAACACCAATAAAAGGATTTATTAATCTACTCGAGTTGTGATGCTTCTTCTTAAGGTTGTGTGATGCATGCAATGATGGTTTATCATTTTCAAATGCTTTCAGTTTTTTTAATTTCTTATACTCTTTTTCTAACTCAACATGAGATGACTTCAAAGAATCATGTGCATCAGATAATTCAATATGCTTTTTTTTAATGCATCAAACTCATTAAGTAATGATATGTGATAGATATAAATTATAGAGTGATCTTTAAATAAAATTTCATTCTCTTTTTACAAATTTAAAAATTCAATTTTCATGCTAGCATGAAATTTATTAGGTTTCCTATATGATGCATGAATTTGTTCAAAAGCTTCAAATAACTGATTGTAAGTTAGTTTACATACCTCTTCTTGGTCAGACTAATTAAGATGATCATCCTCCATCAAGCACAAGTTTGTAGTCTCCTCTTCAACTTCAGTATCAAAGGAGTCAGATGTGGAATCCACCTAGAAAGCCTTTTGGATCTGCTTATTATCCTTTCTAAACTTGGGTTTTTTCGCACCCTTCTCTTAGCTTGGATGAGTCTTAAGTGTAGGACAATCAGCTTTAACATATCCTGACTTCCTACATTTGAAACAAATCATATGAGAAGAACTTTTAAAATTTTTACTACTCTTACCTTTTTCCACTTTTGATGGTGCTTTTACTTCTTCCTTAGAATGCTATTTAATTTCCTCATAAATAAGGCAACATCAACGCTTTTAGACCCAAAAGAATTAATTTTCGTGTTGTTAGCCTTCAGCGCCACAGTTTTCTCCTTCTTTTTCTTACCTGCATCAAGTTGTCTTCAGTTTACTCCTTGCTCGTAAGTAATGAGTGATCCAAGTAAGTTATCAATAAAATAAGTATTCAAATTCTTAGATTCAGTTATTGCAGTAATCTTAGAAATAAAGGAAGAAGGCCAGCATCTCAAAATTTTATTCACTTTTTTATAGTTAGTTAGCTTTATTCCTAAGGCATGTAGTGAGGTGATGATTTGAGTAAACCTAGTATACATGTCAGATTTTGATTCACTAGGTTTCATGCAAAAAGTTTATAGTCATGTAATAAGATATACAGCCTAGATTGCTTAACTTCATTTGTTCCTTTATAAGTACTACACAATCTATCATATATTTCTTTACTAGTAGCACAAGTTGAGACACACATGTAATCTTCAAATTTCAAAGCATAAATAAAATAATTTAAACATTTTAAAATAAGTTGTGTTAAATCCCTATCATCAAATATCTATTCAGTAAAAGGAAGTTTAATTTTTATGCCTTTGATTTTATGAGTTGGTGGTGAATATCCATCCTTAACAAGCATCCACATGTTATAGTCAATCGATTATAAAAACGTGGATATGTGAATTTTCCAAAAATCAAAAGGTATGTTATAAAACAGAGGTGGTTGGGTAATAGATTACCTTTTTACAGTATTACAATTATCAGAGTTAACCATGGATCAAAATTAAAAAATTTTTAAAAACTCAATTTTATGAATCTCACTCTGATACCACTTGAAAGTTTGTTAGGGATGTTGAGCCCTTATGAACTAGCCCTAGGTTAATCAAGAGGTGGTGAATTAGTATTTTAATAATTTCTCTATCAAAAATCATAATCTTAAACTAAACCAACATTCACCATAAGAAAATTAAAGTGTGGATATTAAATACAGAAAAGTAGTAAGAAAGAACACATAGAATTTTATAGTGGTTTGGTCAACTTGACCTACGTCCACTCTTCAGAGCCTCTCCTCTGGGTATTGCACTAAACCCAGTGACTCTCCTTTTTCTCCCATAGTAAGGCAGAGATTCCTATACAAATCTCCTTTTTACAGACTCCAGTGAGGCAGAGAACCCAACTCCTTTTACTTTCTCCTGAAGCAGGCAGAGAACCTAACTTCTTTTGCTTCTGCCTAAAGTAGGTAGAGAACATCGATCAATTATTTAAGTAGACCTCTCTCAAACCTCCAAGGAACTAGGGATGATGACTAGAGAAGACAACTTGGATCCTTAATTGGAGCAACCTTTGTGAAACCCCTCACAAATGCTCCCTCACAAGATCCTCTCTCTTTCTCCCTTTCTCTCCCTCTCCTCTTATCTCTCTTAGGTTAGGACAACAACAAAAGATATAATCTTGAGTAAAAAAGAGGTCTTATATAGAAGAGCTTCAAATTTGCTCTTAATTGCAAAAAACTGACTTGATCATCCAGGTTAATCAATGGATCATCCTGTACGATTAGTACAAATTCAGCTCAATCACCCAGGATGATCTGAGAGAGTCTAGATGTTTAAAGATTTTATTTATTTTGATCGTCCAGAATGATAGGACATCATACTGTATGATGAGTTCAAAAATGTTGAGTATCATCTAAAACATCTCCCTAATTTCTTATCTAGATGATGGAAAAATAAACTGCTCATCCAGGCCAATTTCATGATCATCGCGGACGATTAATTTAAAACATTAAATGTTATCCAGAACATCGCCCTGATTGCATGTCTAGATTATGGAAAAATAATTTATCATCCAGAATGATTTGGGATCATCTCGAATGATTAGTGCAAAATAATATACATCATCTAGAACATCATTCTAGACATCCAAGAAAAAATTAAGGTTAGTTTAACTGATCATCCTGGATGATCCTACGATCATCCAGGATAATATGATCGAGCAATCAAACCTTAATTACTTTCCTTAATTACCAAAATAATTTAGGCATAATTGCACTACATCATCAAGGATGATGTCCTAGATGATGTCCAAAAATAAAACATGCCTAAAAAAATCTGGCGGCGAATTCTTTTTTATTTGAGCTTATCGTTCGAGACGATGCTAATATTGTATAGGATGATTTGCTTAATTGTGGTTTCCTTAACCAAGATGCCCTAATTAGGGTTTTTATATTTAAATGATCATCCATGATGATTTTGGACCGTCCCGGATGATATAATCAAAATAGAAAGCTCTTAAAACAAACATAATTTTTCCCTGAGTGTATGTGCGTGTGTGTGTGCAAGATTACTTAGCATCAGGACTCATTTTGTTACAATTGACTCAAAAAAAGGTAAAAACCTTGGCATGCGCTTACAGGCTAACTCACTCATAGTCTACCCAATCTTAAGCTGGCTTGACCTTGTAGACCCAAAATGTTAATAGGCTAGGCAATCATAAAAAAATAATAGAAGTGTCAGAAATATTTTCTATCATCAAAATTATAATTTCTGAATCCATATTCGCAACAAACATTGTTAATAAAGGTATGCGGAAGATTGCCACGTTATATGGTAGTAGAGATATGTATCAAAGGAAATGTTTGTGGAATATCTTGGAAGCTTTTTTAGGTAGTAAGCTTCTTGTTGTGGTCGGTGGTGACTTTAATTGTATATTGTCCCAAGATAATAAAAGAGGTGGTAAAAAATTTGTTCTCTCTCAAGGTTCTTTTAATATGCTTTCGTTTATGAGTAATGGTGATTTCCATGAAGTAGGAATGATTGGTCTTAGATTCACTTGATGTAACAATAAAAGTGGTAAATCTCATGTTTGGGAGAGATTGGATTGGTGCATTCTCAATGTGGTTGCTTTAAACTCAATTTAGTTGGCTTCTATTAGACACTTGGCTAGAATAACCTCAGATCATTGTCCCATTTTGTTGAACATTATATCAGATACCTTTCAAAAATGTAGAGATTTAAAATTTGAAAATGTTTGGATTTCTTATCTGGCTTCCTTCTTTATTGCCTCTCTTTCTTGGAAGAAGAATTGTCAAGGAGATGTGGTTAGTAGCCCTTCTAAAAAGTTTAGTAAAGCCTTAAACTCTTTATTTTTTTGTAGTAAGGAAACAAGGATCGAGTAAAGAAGGAGCTTCTCAAATTACAAGCTAAAGAAGAAGAATGTGGAGGTTAAGTCTAAGGTTAATGATTTTAATTCTTTCTTGGTCCGTCTCTCTTCTTGTTGGATGAAAAAGGCAAAAGTGCATTGAATGGAAGTTGGTGACACTAACTCAAAGTTTTTTCACGCGTATGCTTCATCTATGAGGAATGGAAACTAGATTAATCAAGTGAAGCATAATAATAGCCTTCTGATAGAAGACCAAGATAGTTTTAGGTCTTTTTTTTTTCTTTCGTTTTTTGAAATCTTTAAAGATAAATGGAAAGAAAGAAGATGTGTCTTAGATGATTGGCCTTCACCATTGAGGGTGCTTGAAGAATGGGACAAATGTTTTTTAGAAAATGTTTTTATTAAAGAAGAACTGGAGTTAGTGGTTAACCAGTAGGAAGCAAATATTTCTCTAGGTTGAGATTGGATAACTTACTCTTTATTAAAACTTATTGGTCCATTATTAAAGATGATGTTTGGTTAATGGTTAATTCCTTTTTAAATTTTGGAAAGATGTGTCCTTAGTGAAAGCAAACTTTAGTTGTGATGCTTCCTAAGGTGAAAAATCCTTGGACTCCTTCCAATTATCAACCTATTATTCTGAGCTTAATTATTTATAAGTTGGTTGCAAGAATTTTACTTAACATGTTGAGTCATTGTATTCCTAAATTTATTTCAGATGAATAATCTTCTTTTGTGAAGGGCCGATTTATGTTATATCATATCTTAATTGCTAAAGAGATCTTTCACAACTTTAGATATTGTAAGTCAAAGAAAGGGCTAAAAAAAATCAAATTATATATGGAACAGGGTTATGATAGCATAAGTTGGTTGACTCTTAAGTAGGTGTTGGATCATCTTAGTGTTCCTTTGAAGTTTTCTTCTCTCCTACTAGAATGTGTGGAGAAATTGAAGTTTTCTATCAAAGTGAATGGTGAAAGCTCAAATTAGATTGAGGCTAGGAGTGGCTTTAGATAAGATTGTCCCTTGTCTCCTTATCTTTTCATTATGTGTTCACAATTTTTATCGGATGCATTTGCTTGTAAAGGGAGAAATATTGGTGTCAAGATTGCTCCATCTTCACAAAAAATTTCTCACTTACTTTATGCTGATGATATTATGGATTTTTTCTGAAACTAACCTCAGGAATGCAATGAAAGTGAAAGAAGATTGTTTGTAAATATTGTAAATGGTTGAGACAGAAAATTAATTTCCACAAATTATCTATGATTTTAGGAAAATCAGTCAAGAAGAAATAGGTGAGATGTATTTCTAAAGAAATGTGTATAAAAGTGGTTGATGAAATGGAGTATTTGGGTCTAAATATTTCCTAAAGAAGATTAAACTATTCTGATTTCCAATGTCTTTTGGAAAAAGCTTTGAATAGATTAAATGTTTGGGGGAATAAATTTATTTCTCTTGAATGTAAATTTATTCTTGCTAATGCTACTTTCCTTTATATTCCTATATATTTATCTGCTCATTCACTAGTTCCTTTGGGGGTGCTGAATGAATTTGATAAAATGTGTAGGAATTTCTTATGGCATAAGCTTGATGGTAGTAAAAATCTTCATTATGTTGTTTGGGGGGTATTGTGTAAATCCAAGATAAAAGGTGGTCATGGGTTGAATTCTGTTGTTTGCAAAGTTGGCTCTTTGAGAGCTAAGTTGGCATGGAATTTCATTTCTAAACCTGATTAATTGCTTAATAAGAAATTGGTTTCTAAATATGGTGAGAATGCCATCAATTCTAATCCAAAGAAATGTGCTTCCCTACTCGAAAGATTATATTGGATGGAGCTAAGTCTCTCTATCCAATTGTTGGGTAGAGGATCTCGACTGGGTCTAAGATTAATATTACTAAAGACACATGGATTTTGGATAAATGTTTTGATAGATGGGCTACATTTGTTATTAATATGAATGAAGACTTTGAATGTCATGATTGCTTCATTAATAATGGTAAATGGGATGAAGATCGGTTGAAATAGATATTTGGACAGCATTTGGTGGATCTTATTTTTTCCATCCCTATTTTTTCAAAAGATCCGAAGGATATTTGGAATTGTCTTTTAAGTTCTCTGGGAAGAGTATTTCTTCTTTAGCTTTCGAAAAGTTGATTGAAGATGGGGATGAGGAAGATCATTGGAGCTGGATTAACAAACTCAAATTCAAACTTGTTGTTGAGCTATTTTGTTGGCGTCTGAATAGGAATGCCATTCCCTCTAATAGTTTTCTGCATAGTAGAAGGCTTATGGAATTTGATGGCTATCTGAGGGGCAGTATAGAAAGTGAAGATGCTGATCATGTTGCTGCTAGATGTTTGAAGATATCTCAAGTTGCTCTTCTTCTTAGTAAATGGGGATTCTCTATTCCTTTTATTGGATTATTTACATAAGGTATAAATTCCCTTAAACAACTTGCTATTTCAAATCCACTTTATGGGAATTTGTATTATTCAGTTGTATATTGGTGTTAGAAAAACACAAATAAATTACTTCATGGAAAAATAGAGGATAGCTCTTCTTTTATAGCAGCTAACATTATTAGTGTTGTTGTGGCATCTTTTCGAAAGGATCAAACTTGGGAAAATTAGGATGCTAATTAGCTTTGTAAGCTATCTCTTTCTTCTTGGCATCCCCCACCTTCCAATTGGATCAAGGTCAATATGGATGCTTCTTTGTTGAGTTTAGACAAGGTAAGTGCAGGTGGTGTGTTTCATGACTTTAAAGGCAAATTTTTGGGTGCCTTTGGATTTAGTTATCTAAATTGGGATAGCTTTCAGTTGGAAATTCATTTTATTATTTCTTTGTGGAGATTTGTTCAAGATTGGATGCTTGAGGTTAATGTTTTATCATTGAAGGAGATAATAAAAATGTCATCAATTTGTTTCAAATAGTTATGTTCAACATAGATGAAGTCAAGAAAGAGATCATTAATCCGAAGGATTTGGCTTTTCTTAATGTCTTCAAACAAGTCTAATTTCTTTTTGTTAGTAGAGATTATAATAAGTTAGCTTATATGTGTGCTAACTTTGTTATTTTTTCTTTTTTCTTTTTTTTTTTTGGATGATGTTAGCAATATTGATATTCCTCGTTCCTTTATTCTGTTGTTGATGGAGGAATGTGATGGGTGTTCTTAGGATTGTTTTTCTTCCTGATTAATAAAATTTTGCCTAGTGCATTTCTTAAAAGAAAAAATACTCAATGTTAAGATTTGCATGAAATTTTTTTAATTTCCTATATGCATTGTGGATTTTCTAAGAAACATCAAATAATTCATCATAGGATAGGTCACAAACCTCCTCTTGATCTGAGTGATCAAGATTATCTTCCATTATGCATAAGTTTATGACCTTATATTTTTCTTCTATTTTTGAAGAGTCTGAAGCTGAGTTAGCCTAAAAAGCTTTTTGCATCATTTTCTTTCCCTTCTTGACATTAGTTTTCTCCTCCGCTTTCTTCTTGTTAGGATTAGCTTTGAGATTTGGGCACTCTGTCTTTATATATCCAGGCTTTCTGCACTCATAACAAATGACTTCATAAGAAATCTTTGCATTTTTAATGAACTTACCTTTGTTCCTATACGGACATTATTATTGCTTTCTCCTAAGGAAACTTTTGAAATGCTTAGTCATAAGAGCAATTTCTTCATCATCTTCTCGCATTGAATGATCACTTTCTAAATCATCAATCTTCAAAGCTATATTTCTCTCCTTCCTTTTGTCACATGCATCAATTTGTCTTTGATTCACTCCTAGTTCATAAGCAATAAGTGATTAAAGCATATTGATAATAGCGTATATATTTAGATCTTTAAACACAGTAATGGAAATTATCTTTGCATAAAAGGAAGTAGGAAAATAACGTAAAATTTTATTTTATTTTTTTAATTTTTAAGCTCTCTACCTAAAACATGCAATGAGATAACAATGTGGATAAACTTCGTATAAATATCAAAAACTAACTCATTTGGTTTCATGTAAAAAAGTTCATAGTAATGTAATAAAATGTTCAACCTAGTTTGATTTACCTTATTTATCCCTTCATAAGTTATGCAAAGTCTATCCCAAATTTCTTTTATGATTTTACAAGTTGACACATGAATATAATCCTCAGATTTTAAGGAATAGAAAAAACTATTTAAATATTTTGCATTTAATTGTGTTAAATCCCTTTCTTTTATAGTCCATTTAATAAATAGCGTTTCAATTCTAATGTCATCTACTATTCTAGTAGGTTTAGTATAATCTTCTTATGCTAACATTCACATGTGATAGTGAAGTGATTGCAGAAAAGTAGACAAGCGAGTTTTCTAGAAATTAAAAGGAATGTTGTCAAATAAAGGTGGTATAGTGATCAAATATTCTTCAGTAGTGTCTCAGTTTCCAAAATTAGCCATAATCATTTTTCAAAAAGTAGTCTAAACCTTAATTTTTTAAATTGGCTCTGATACTATTTAAATATTTGTGTTGGTTGTTAGACCATATAAAACTATCCCAAGGCTAACTAAGAGGGGGGTGAATTAGTTATATAAAAAAAATAGATTTTGGAAAACCTTTTTTTCCATTTTTAAAAATCTTTTTTGGAAGATTAAAAACCACTAATCTTGAACTATACAGTTATTTATAAAAATAATTTTTTCAAATATCTTTCAACCACAAATATAAAATGTAGTGAAATAAAATGCAGGAAAAATAAAAAGTAATAGAAAAACACAAAATTTTATAGTGGTTTGGTCCAACAAGACCTACATCCACTCCTTGAAGACTCCTTCACTTAGTGTTGCACTAATGAAAAGTGACTCTCCTTTTGTCCCCATAGCAAGGCGGAAAAGCCCTTATAAACTCTCTTCCAGCAACTCGATATGGTAGAGAACCATCGCCTTTCACACTCTCCAAGTGACGCTAGCATACCTTCTCATCCTTTTTCACCCACCTGGTCAAAAAAGAGTACCTACACATCCTTTTTCACTCAACTAGTGGACACAAAGAACCAAGCATCCTTTTTCACCATCCTGGTGAATGCAGAGAACCATCAACATCTTTTTCACTCTCCGGGTGAAAGTAGAGAACCTTGATCCAGTCTTGAAGATCTTCTCTCAAGATACTCTAAAGATGTTGGGAAGAAATTAGAAGAAGAACAAAGAAATCCTCACTTTGGGCAACCTTATGAATCCCTCAGAATTCCCTCTTTCTAGATCTCTCACTCTCCAATCTCAAAATCTCTCTCAAAGACACTCCCAATAGTCACTCACAAGAGAAATTTTAAAGCAAAGGATAGGGATGATAGTTTTAGGACCCTATTTATAGAAAAAATCTAAAAAATTATCCAAAGATTGGATTTTTTAAAAGAACTGTCCAAGGTTCATACTATAAAATTATGGCTTCATTTGCATATGAATTGGGACAAACTTAGTTTTGTGCACTGTGGATTGTCTATACAAGTTTGTATCGTACAATACAAAAAGTTCAAAAATGAACAAGTTCATATGATACAATATGGTATGAATCTAATTTCATACACTATTGATCATTTGTATAACTTGACATAGTATTTCATAAATTGTTCAAAAAAGAACAACTTCGTATGTTATAATTTGGTATGAATTTGATTTCATACACTATTAGTCGTCTATATGAATTGATATCATATTATACAAACAGTTTAAAAATAATTATGTTTATCTGGTATGATTTAGTACGACCTAAATTTCATACTCTATTAGTTGTGTATATGACTAGCTATCGTACATTGCAATCAGTTAAAAATCAAGCCATGGTTTGAGTAACTAGATTCTGGAGAAAAAAATAAGTCAAATCATATAGTATGATAATATGTTGTATAATATGATCAGTTTTAAGAATTTTATGCACTCCCCCTGTGAATGTGTACATGGTTACCCAATTATAATTACACTTGCTCGGACTCAAGAAATAAAAATAAAGACATATAGACTGTTTTACATGAAATCCTATTTTATCTTGTTTTGAAGTCTTCAGCAATCTAGAGTAATATATGAATTTTTCTGAAATGTTAGTACTCACAAAAACAACTAGAAATATCCAAATAATATTTGGGGAAAAAAAGATAAAATCATAACAATAATATTTTGTTATCATCAAAAATCACAATCTCAATATTGATTACTAATTCGTAACATATACATGATATGAACACATAAACACAATCAAGTCCTTAAAACTAGGAGAGCCTAGGCTAAGTGAGTGTGTGTATCCTAGACATGCAAATATTAAAAATAATTAACATAAGTAATAGCTTGATTAGTTAATAGTTGAAACACAATTATCCACTAATCCTTCCCCATGATTTCCATTCACATAAGCTCAAGCTATGTATAAAATTCCAAAATTTCCCTCACGTCTCTCAAGAATTAATGAATATAATTTTAAAATTAAATTTAATATTAATTCGTAACATATATGATATGTACACATAAATACAATCAAGTCCTTAAAACTAGGAGAGCCTAGGCTAAGTGAGTGCGTGCATCTTAGACATGCAAATATTAAAAATAATTAACATAATTAATAGCTTGATTAGCGAATAGTTGAATCACAACTATCCACTAATCCTTCCCAATGATTTTCATTCACATAAGCTCAAGCTAAGTATAAAATTAAAAAATTTCCCTCAAGTCTCTAAAGATTTAATGTATATAATTTTAAAATTAAATTAAATTTTAAAAAATAGGATGATTTTAGGATTTTCTAAAAAAATGATATAATTTTAAAATAATTTAAAATAAATTTAGAATAATTTCAAAGTAGTGTTAAAATAGTTTTTTTAAAAATATACTTTAATAATTTAAAATTAATTTCAAACGAAAATTTTATATTTTTAAAAATTATTTAACTAAAATTTTAATTGAATATTAATTAAATATTTAAATCTTTAAAAATTTTAAATTACTTAAGATTTTAAAATTATTTCAATTAAATTTAATATTTAATTAAATATTAAAAAGGTTGGATGAGTAAGTTTAATTGAATATACCATAAATTATTTTTTATTTTAAATTAGAACATTTTAAAATAACTCTCTCATTTATTTAAAATATTTTAAGATAAAAATAAAAAAGTAAGTTTAAAAAATATTTAAAATTAGTTTTGTTTTTTATTATTAAAAAAATATGAAATATTTTTAATTAGTTTTAATTTTAAATTAGAGGAATAAATTTTCTAAAAAATTTAATATAAATTATTTATTTTTTTAATATTTATTTAATTTTTAATAATTATTTTTTGATATTTTTTAAGTTCTTTGTAATAATTTAATTAATTAAAAAAAATAGGGTGGCGCTGGCGGTGGGAGCACTCATGACAACCTAGGATTAGTTGGATCTGATCATGGGGCAATCATTGGGTGATCATTAAACCACACACATAGTTCACTTAATCGGAGTCAATAGCTCATCCTCACCATCGGATCTCCTGCTATCAAATTTAATAGCACTGATCCAGTCGGATGAAGACTAAATTGCGAGATAGAATATGCAGTTAGATGAATCCATGAAATACCTAAATCTAGACTATTAAGTATTAGATCAACGGTCTAGATGTGATGCACACATAAGGGTTGTTGGATATGCCATAGGGCTTAATTTTGCCTCATTCTCCTAAATTAATCAATCAAAATGCTTGAAATTTTAAACTTGAGTTGATATAACGAATGGAAAGCATGGGGAATCTTTTAAACATTTTAAAATTGCTTTTTAAAATGCTAATTTGCTCAAAGAGCTTCTACCTAGGGCTAAAGTTCTTAAGAAATCTCTCCATGGGGTTAAAAAGATTTAGGTTCGATTGAGTTTATAAATTGTCCCTGTATAGGTTTAAAGAATATCCCTAGACTTCAAAATGTTTTGATTAACCAGTCAAGATTTGGATGGACTTGGGGTTGGTGTAACTAGAATCCCGTTGTCGGTGAGGCTTGACTTGTTGGATTGAGCTAAGGAAGTATGGAGGGATTTTAAGCGATCTTGAGTAAACCAGGAAATGGCTCTTGTTGCAAATCTATTTTCATGACTTATGTTTTGATGATTGATAAACACTATTGATTCTCTTGGACTACCTGTTACTTCTAACTTTTCAGGAATTGAAGATCGGACGAACAAACGAAGCCAGTTTAAGATTGCGTAGGTCTAGGGTTGACTCAGTCTGTACTTTATTTTTTCTCTTCTTGAGTCTATTTGTAATGGTCAAAGAGACTGATGCTAAGTAACCCTACACACACACACTTGAGAGACTTAGAAATTCTGTTTTTACTCATATCGGCCAGGACGATATTTACATCGTCCTGGATAATCAGGCTTAAAACAGAAAGTCTAAATAAGGGTTCTTAATTAAAGAAGCCATCATTAACAGATCGTCCTGGACGATATGTGTATTGTCCAGGACGATAAGCTCAAAATAGAAAGAAGTTGCCGCCATACACAATTAAGGCATACTGTATTTTTTAATAATCGACCAGGATGATCATTGATCGGCCTTGATGATATTCACAAATTATGCCTTAATTAATCAGGAAATCAAGGGAGTAATTAAGGATGATTGATATGATTATGTCGTCCTAGACGATCGCAGGATCGGCCAAGACGATCTATTCAAAAACCTTAGTTACTTCAGGACGATAAATATCGGCCAGCTCTAATTCAGGGCGATGCTCTGAACGATTTTCCTCTGATTTGAACTGATCGGTTGGGACGATCGTGAGATCGGCCCGGACGATCAAGCCAATTTTAAATCATCCAGTTTGCATTTAGGGCGATGCTCTAGCCGATCTTCTTAGACTTGTACTGATTGGCCAGGCCGATGTACATATCAGCCTGGACGATATTGTCGGCAACTTGCAATTAATGAGCTCCTTTGAAGCTCTTCTATTTAAGAGCTCTAGTTCAATGTTTTGAAAAACCTTTGTGCTGCTGCCTTGACCTGAGAAGGCCTTGAACAGAGAAAGAGAGAGAGGGAGAGAAAGAGGATCTTATGAGGGGGAGCTTGTGAGGGGATTTACAAGGGTTGCTTTAAGGATCGCTCTGCTTCTTCTTCGTCTAGAGTTTCTCATCCGTGGAAGGGTGGGTAGAGGTAAGGAGTCAGCATCTGGTTGTGGTTCTCTGCCAGCTTCAGGAGGAAGCAAAAGGAGATAGGTTCTCTGCCTTGTCGGGGTGGCAAAAAGGAGGAGCTTTGTAAAGGCTTCTCCGCCTAGCTGTGGGGGCTAAAGGAGAGTCACGATTGTAGTGCAATACTCGGAGGGCGCCTCCGGGGAGTGGACGTAGGTTGAGTTGATCGAACCACTATAAATCTTTGTGTTCGTGTTTCTTGCTTCCGCACTTTAATTTCCGCATTTATTTTTCTCGTGGTGTGATTTTGGCTTATGTGATTTTTGTTCTTTATAAAAAGAAATTTTTAAAATACCAATTCACCCTCCCTCTTGGTTAGCTTGGGCTAGTTCTATAGGGCTTAACATCCCTAACGAACTTTCAAGTGGTATCAGAGCGGGATTCATAAAATACCAATTCACCCCCCCCCCCCCCCCTCTTGCATGATTACAAACTTTTTTGTATGAAACCTCATGAATCTATTTCTGACATGTACACTAGGTTTACTCAAATAGTCACTTCACTGCACGCATTAGGAAAAGAACTTTCAAACTATGAAAAAGTAAATAAGATTTTAAGATGCTTGCCTTCGTCATACGATGCTAAAATCACTACAATCACTGAATCTAAGGATTTGAACACTTATTCTATTGATAACTTACTTGGCTCACTCATTGCTTACGAGCAAGGGGTGAATCAAAGAAATCTTGATGCAGGTGAGAAGAAAAAGGAGAAAACAATTGCAGTGAAGGCGCACAAATCAGATTCTGAATCTTCCGGGTCTGAAAGCGATCAAGTTGCCTTCATCACAAGGCAATTCAAAAGCTTTCTAAGGAAGAAACAAAAGCATCATTGGAGAAAAGGTAGGGATCATAAAAATTCTAAAGGATCTTCTTATGTTGTTTGCTATGAATGCAGGAAACTAGGACACGTGAGAACTGATTGCCCTACACTTAAAGATCACTCAAGCAAAGGAAAGGGTGAGGAGAATCCTAAGCTAAAGAAGGACAAGATGAGAGTACAAAAAGCATTTTGGGCGGATTCGGCATCGGACTCATCGGAGACGGAACCAGAAGATGAGACATCAAAATTGTGCTTGATGGCGGACAACAATCTTGATCAAGAAGAGGTATGAGAACTTTCCTACGACCAACTTCTTGAAATTTTCAGAAAAAATTCATGCATCATATAGGAAATTAAAGAAAACACATGCTAGCTTGAAATTAGAATTTTTGAATCTACAAAAGGAGCATGAAACTTTGACTAAAGACCATCAAACGATTGATTCAAATCATATGACTTTACTTGATGAATTTGATGAGTTAAATAAAAATCATTGTGAGTTAGTTGAAAAGCATGATGCATTAAAAGTTTCACACACATCACTTGAATCTGATTTTAAGAAGTCTAAGGAGATGGAGAAAAATTTGAGGATTGAAAATAAAGTCTTAAAGAACACTAACTTGAAGATTCAAAACGAATTAGATACATGCAAGAAAACTAGGATGACACCTACTTTTGATCAATTGCCAAAACCTAGGAAGAGGCATTATAACCCAAATCACTTAAGAAATCTCTTTCCTGGAGTTAGATATTTTTCATGTGGCATGCTAGGACACATCTCACACACTTGCACAATTCAACATAGTACACATTAGGTGTGGAGACCTAAGGTGCATGATCCACAGCATATCACACATGCATTGCATTCTACTCTTCATAAGAAGGAACCCAAACCTACTTGGGTTCCTATATCTAACATTTGGTAATTTTGCAGGAGGCCTCTCACAAAAGGCCTCGTGAGAGTATGTGGTACCTAGACAATGGATGCTCTCGACATATGATTGGTGATGTCAATCAGTTTATGGTACTAGACTCCAGGACTGGAGGCAAGGTTACTCTTGGAGACAACACCACCAAGAAGGAGGTAGGCGCAGGTATAATCGGTAATTCCAAGAACCTTATGATTGAAAATGATTTGCTTGTAGATGGATTGAAGCACAACTTGCTCAGCATCAGTCAATTCTGTGACAAAGGCTTCATCGTGCAATTCTTTGCAAATTCATGCATTGTAAGTTTAAGTAACAACACTATTTTGCAGGGAAAGAGAATCAACAACTTCTACATGCTTAATTTAAATAACATTGAATGTGCTGCTTCATTTTGCTTAAAAACTGTGATTAATGATTCTTGGTTGTGGCACCAGAGACTTTGTCATGCAAGTATGAAAACCCTTAAGAAAGTGACCCAAAAAGACCTAGTTAGAGGTGTCCTCAAACTCAAGTTTTCAAAAGACCACCTTTGTGATGCCTGTCAACTAGGAAAGCAAGTCCACTCCACCTTTCACCCCATTAAGGACATTAGCACCTCTAGACCTTTAGAAGTCCTTCACATGGATTTGTTTGGACCCATTAGAACTGCCAGCCTGGGAGGGAAAGTCTATGGATTTGTGATTTTTAATGACTACTCAAGGTTCACTTGGACTAGATTTCTTTCACATAAAAATGAGTCTTTTAAGGAGTTTAAAACTTTTTCTACTTGGATTCAGAAAAAGCTAGGTTGTAAGATTTTGACCATCCATAGTGACCATGGGGGAGAGTTTGAGAATGAAAGATTTGGAGATTTTTGTGAGGACAAGGGGATTAGCCACATTTTTTTAGCTCCTAAGACCCCTCAACAGAATGGGGTAGCTGAAAGGAAGAACTGGACCTTGGTGGAAGCAGTTAGAGCCATGCTTGCTGAGTATTCACTTCCAAAATACTTTTGGACTGAAGCGGTTAACACAGCTTGTTATGTGTTGAATAGGGTGAATGTTAGAGCCAAATTAGAAAAGACACTCTATGAGATCCTTAAGTTTAGGATACCCAATCTTTCCCACCTTCATATCTTTGGTTGTAAGGTTTTTATTCACAACAATGGGAAGTCTCACTTGGGAAAATTTGATCCTAAATCTGATGAAGGAGTATTCTTGGGATATTCTAGTGTTGGAAAGTCTTTTAGGATGTTTAACAAGAGAACTTTGATGGTGGAAGAGACAACCCATGTAGTATTTGATGAGTCTGATCCTAAGAAACATGGAGTAGAAGATGATAATGTTGGAGGGATTACAAGTGGAGTAGAAAATTTGGGGAAGGGGATAGAACACCAAAATAATGAAGGAGTAGGAGAAGTCACCCAAGGAGTAGAAAATTTTGATTTGGATGAAAGGGTTAGACCTTCACACACTTTACCTAGAGATTGGAGATACTCTACAAGTCACCCTAAGGATTTGATCTTAGGAGACCCTTCTAGTGGTGTTAAGACTAGACATGGACTTAGGAAGGAGGTGAACCACTCTGCCTTTATCTCAATGACTGAACCCACCACCATTAACCAAGCCCTTACTGATGAGTTTTGGATTTTAGCAATGTAAGAAGAATTGAATCAATTTGTAAGGAATGATGTTTGGGAGCTTGTAGAAAGACCTAAGGGACAAAGTGTAGTGGGGACAAAGTGGGTCTTTAAGAACAAGGTGAATGATTCAGGAGTGGTGGTTTGGAATAATGCAAGATTAATGGCTAAGGGGTATAACCAAATAAAAGGGATAGAATTTGAGGAGACTTTTGCCCCTGTAGCTAGATTGAAAGCCATTAGAGTGCTATTAGCCTTTGCCTGTTATAAAGGATTTAAGCTTTTTCAAATGGATGTCAAGAGTGCCTTTTTAAATGAGGAAATAAAAGAAGATGTGTTTGTAGAACAACCCCCAGGTTTTGAGAGTTCCCAATTTCCAAATCATGTTTTTAAATTAAAAAAGGCTTTGTATGGTTTAAAACAGGCACCAAGAGCTTGGTATGAGAGGCTTAGCACATTCTTACTAGAGAGGGAGTTTGTCAAGGGGAGCGTAGACACCCCCCTTTTTCTTAGGAGAGTTGGAGATGATTTACTCATTGTTCAGATTTATGTGGATGATATACTCTTTGGATCTTCTAATAAGAAATTGTGTGATGATTTTTCTAAAATAATGAGGAGAGAGTTTGAGATGAGTTTGATGGGAGAGTTGTCCTATTTTTTGGGGTTTAGCATAAAATAATTGGAGGATGGAACCTTTTTAAATCAAACAAAATACATAAATGACATTTTGAAGAAATATGAGATGGACAAAGCCAAGCCAATTAAGACTTCCATGACTTCTAGTGCTCCATTGGATAAGGACCCAAGTGGTAAATCTGTTGATCAGAAGAAGTATAGAGGCATGATTGGATCTTTACTTTACTTGACTGCGAGCCGACCTGATATTATGTTTAGTGTTTGCCTTTGTGCTAGATTTCAAGCTGACCCTAAGGAGTCCCACATGACTGCTGTTAAGAGAATTTTTAGATTCCTTTTGGGGACACAAGGTTTAGGGATTTGGTACCCTAGACATAGCACTTCTTTTGAGATTATTGAACTTTTTGACTCTGATTTTGCAGGATGCAAGGTGGATAGAAAAAGCACTTCAGGAACTTGTCAATTCATTGGACAGTCTTTGGTCTCTTGGTCTAGTAGGAAGCAAAACTCTGTTGCACTTTCCACTGCTGAAGCTGAATACATCGCTCTTGGAAGTTGTGTGGCCCAAGTCCTTTGGTTGAAATAACAGGTATTGGATTTAGGATTACGTGTAGGCACCATCTCAATCTTTTGTGACAACACTAGTGTCATATGCATCTCTAAGAATCCTATCCAACATTCAAGGACTAAGCACATTGACATTAGGCATCACTTCATTAGAGATCATGTGACTAAGGGAGACATTGAGTTACACCATGTGACAACTGAAAATCAATTGGCTGACATCTTTACTAAACCACTGGCCTTCGACACTTTCAGTTCTGTAAGGACCAGATTGGGTGTGATTGAATAAATGCATGAAACTTGATCTTTTAGTTACTTTCTTTTGCTTTTGTTTTTATGTTTAGTTTTTTAGTGTGTTTTACTTTCCTTTTTTTCTCTTAGTTTTCAAAATTATCACTGAAATGATAACATATTCCATACCCTTATTTTTGAAAATTTGTAGTCAATGTATTTTTCATCTCTCAATCTCTTAGATGGTAAAAATATTTTGTGATTGTGTCTCTTTCTCTAACCTATTTTAGTGGCATAGTTTTCTTTTATAATCAAAAATCTATTTCAAATTAAAGATTGTGTATGAAATTAAGATCTTTTCTTAAGCTTGCTTAAGCAAATCTATCTTGTATTTATAATGTTTAAAGTCTTTTTGTCACATCAAGACCCCTCGTTATCCTTGTCTTTGATTATTGATTCTATTTGTGGTAATTCTTCCTCATATTAGAGAGAGAGCTCCTATTCTCTAATATCTGAGAAGATATATTCACAACTAAGAATTTTTAAGAGGTTATAAAAGAGAATGTAGCTTGCAAAAATAAAAAAAATTGGCTAATGATGCCAACAAAAGAAGCGCAATAACGCCAAATTGAAAAATATACAAAAAAGTGTATCAAAAATAAAAAAAGATGCTCAAAGCGTCACTCAAATTGACAAGAGGCATAAAATGAGCCCACTCAAAAGCAAGCTATTCTCTCTTTTTAAATCTTTTAGAACTTAGAAGTTTTGGTTCTCAAAGATTTGATTTCGATTATTTTGCGATCGTGACAGATTTATTTTGGTTCATTATTTTATAAAGATAGTTTTTTCTTAAACCAAGTGATGGATGGATCCTTTTTCTCATATTCAATTAATTCTTTGAGTTAGGTCATTGATTTCAAAAGACGATTCTACCCTAAGAAAACGTCTGAGCTAAGGGTAACCATGACCAAATATTCTACTATTCTATGGATTGTTGAGATTGTTAACTTAATAACCCACAAGTTTTTAAATCAATCACATGGAATACTATATCATTTTCAAGCCTTGGTTAAAAAAAAATTATTTTGATTTGATATTGTTCTTTTGTGTTCCCTCTTCCTTTTTGATATGTCAAAAGGGGAAGAAGTTTATGATGCTTTTACACTTGCCAAACCTGAAATTTTAATGCTAATTGTCTTCGTAGTGTTTTGCCATCATCAAAAAGGGGGAGATTATTGCAAATCTATTTTCATGACTTATGTTTTGATGATTGACAAACACTACTGATTCTCTTGGACTGCCTGTTACTTCTAACTTTTCAGGAATTGAAGATCGGACGAACAAATGAAGCCAGTTCAAGATTGCATAGGTCTAGGGTTGAGTTAGTCTGTACTTTATTTTTTCTCTTCTTGAGTCTATTTGTAATGGTCAAAGAGACTGATGCTAAGTAACCCTACACACACACTTGAGAGACTTAGAAATTCTATTTTTACTCATATCGGCCAGGACGATATTTACATCATCCTAGACGATCAGGCTTAAAATAAAAAGTCTAAATTAAGGCAGCTGTCATTAACAGATCCTCCTGGACGATACGTGTATCGGACAGGACAACAAGCTCAAAATAGAAAGAAGTTGCCGCCATAGACAATTAAGGTATACTATATTTTTTAATAATCAGCCAGGACGATCATTGATCGGCCTGGACGATATTCACAAATTATGCCTTAATTAATCAGGAAATTAAGAGAGTAATTAAGGATGATTGATACGATCATATCGTCCTGGATGATCGCAGGATCGGCTAGGATGATCTATTCAAAAACCTTAGTTTCTTCAGGATAATAAATATCAGCCAGCTCGAATTCAGAGCGATGCTCTGGACGATTTTCCTATGATTTGAACTGATCGGCCAGAACGATCATGAGATCGGCCCAGATGATCAAGCCAATTTTAAATCGTCCAAATTGCATTCAGAGCAATGCTCTGGCTGATCTTCTGAGATTTGTACTGATCGGCCAGGCCGATGTACATATCGGCCTGAACAATATTGTCGGCAACTTGCAATTAATGAGCTCCTTTGAAGCTCTTCTATTTAAGAGCTCTTATTCAACATTTTGAAAAACCTTTGTGCTGCTGCCTTGACCTGAGAAGGCCTTGAGGAGAGAAAGAGAGAGAGGGAGAGAGAGAGGATCTTGTGAGGGGGAGCTTGTGAGGGGATTCACAAGGGTTGCTTCAAGGATCGCTCTGCTTCTTCTTCGTCTAGAGTTTCTCATCCATGGAAGGGTCGGTAGAGGTAAGGAGTCAGCATCTGGTTGTGGTTCTCTGCCAGCTTCAGGAGGAAGCAAAAGGAGATAGGTTCTCTGCCTTGCCCGGGGTGGCAAAAAGGAGGTGCTTTATAAAGGCTTCTCCGCCTAGCTGTGGGGACTGAAGGAGAGTCACGATTGTAGTGCAATACTTGGAGGGCGCCTCCGGGGAGTGGACGTAGGTTGAGTTGACCGAACCACTATAAATCTCTGTGTTCATGTTTCTTGCTTCTGCACTTTAATATTCATATTTATTTTTCTCGTGGTGTGATTTTGGTTTATGTGATTTTTGTTCTTTATAAAAACAAATTTTTAAAATACCAATTCCCCCCCCCCCCCCCTCTTGGTTAGCTTGGGCTAGTTCTATAGAGCTTAACATCCCTAACGAACTTTCAGCTCTGTGGGATAAAAGAAAATGATAGAGGGTGAAGGTTAGAATGTAGCTCATTTTGAGACTTTCGGGTAATACAAAACCCTAAGTTTTGATCTGGATGACCCTGATCGATCAGTGGCCTTACTTTGATGAAAGACAAAAGTCCCGGGCCATTACAATGGCAGGTGGAAGGCTGGGTTAAGATGGCTTACTATTGGGTGCTTTAGGCATGAAGGACGGACCATTTCCCTTTTGGGTCAAACCAACCCTTGGGCTCAGTTTAGGAGCTTCTAAGGGAGCTTTAAACCTGAACGAAGTGACCCAAGCAGCCATGATCAGAGGAAAAGTGAGCTAACATGTGATTTTGACCATTTAGTGGAGTTTTGAGTATTTATTGACCACTTTGACTAGTCAACTGGTCAAAGTGGGATGAGGTAGCAAGGTGTAGGATTGGAGTAATTAATTGAGTGGCTTGGAGAGAGATAGAGGCCACATGTGTTGATTTTATGTGAGAGTTCAAAATAGAGTATAAGGGTTAACCAAGGTTTGTTGAGTGGGTTTGGTCAAATTCAATAGATTTGACTCATTGATGGCTAAGGCATGCTTGAGTCATAGATTGGAATATAATTATAGGTTTGGAGGTGTTGATTTAGTCTCATGGGGGAAGTTAACCTATATGAGTCAAATTTGATCTAATTTGGACTTAGTTGACCAGGTCAAATGTTAACTGAGTAAACAAATTTAGTCAAACACAAACCAGTGAAAGAGATGACCAATGGAATTTAGATAGATTTACAATTTGTTTGGAGCTGAATAGGATATAAATAAGGTTTATGTTTGATTTGGTCAACTTGGGTTAACTTGGTCAACCATATTGACCCAAGGGCAGGAGTTGGGCTCAAGAGGTTTGGATTGTTCCAAGGAGTCCACTAGAGGTAGTTTAAAGGTCAAGGGAGGTCACTTTAGTAAAAATGATTATTTTGACCCTTAAAGGGCTTTTGGGTCAACCTAGGTTAAGTGGATCCTAAATGACATTCATGATTCATTGGGATAAGTTTTGAGGATTGAGGAGGGAAAGTCATGCTAGATTTTGGGGAAAAGATCAAAAGCCCCTTAAGGAGCAATTTAGTCATTTTGACCCCTGGTTAATACGGGGTCAAACTAGATGCAAAAAAGTGTAGGTTTGTGATTAAAAGGTCTTAACAAAGGCCATGAGTGTGGTTGGAAGGTTTGGAAGGGGTCCCAAGGTCAAATTCCACTAACTAGCATGTCTAGTGGCATATGTTATGAATATTTTAAGGTTTTCCACCCTTTTAAAATTAACCTAGTTTCTGGGGCTAAAGTCCTTCAAATGGGCTCAATTTGAAAGGTTGGCCCCATAAATATGTCTGGTCAATATGTAATTTATAGACTCTAAATTAGATGCCAATTGACTGGGTTTCTAGGTGATAGAAAATTCATCCAGACTACGCTTCAGGACCTAACTTTTGGGCCTCGGTTTTGACTTAGAATTTTGGATATAAGATGGATTTTGAGTTGGAATTATTATTGTTGAATTATTCATACCAATCATTAAAATAAAGATGGTTAAAATTTATTAAGCATGATTAAGGGATAGATAGGTTATTGATTTGGATCTCTATGGATGAAAAGTATACAACTATCCTCCATTGGATCACAAGTCAAGGGATTGGAAAAAGTCTTAATGACCTCATTTGAGGTCAATAATAATTAAGCATAGTTTCTAATCTTTTGAGTCACTGAATTATGTCATCATGAGGGTAGGCAGGTGGGGATATTGGTGCTAGTGTAGGTCCACCTACAGGAGTAGAGTCCCCTTCTTTAGAAAACTTTAGCTTATCATGCTAGTGCCTCGATGGAAAAGGATACAGAAAGAGACGTCCATGTAGAATATATGAACATTATCAGGTTGAGGAAGAAAGTTGATTTGGTCTTTTTTGTTTAGGATATATCCTATGGCATGTCCTAAAGCAATATTTTATTTTCTTCGGGTGCTAAGATGTTGATTATGAGTCATATTTTAGATATAATTAAGAATTATTTGGGCTTCATCAAATTGGGTATTTGATAGATTAGGTAGGTGACTACAAAAAGAAGTGGAGTTATATTAACCCGATCCCCAACTTTTCTGTATAATTAAGGTTTTTAAGGACATGTTAAATGATCCAAACATTCTTATTTAAGGTTTGGACTAGTGGTTGATGTCAGTTTATGGTTACATTCCTAATGATAAAGTTGATAGAAGTCCAGTCAAACTCAATTATAGAGATAAGGGATGTGGACGAGGTCTTTCAACAGAAAGATTGATATAGTCTCATAAATCTTCCTTGGTAAGCTCTATGAGTTGGTGACAAATAAAGGAAGTCATGAAAGTGGTTTCCATATTTAGCCTAAGATTGGCTAACAATTCATATAAAAGTTCAGAGTCGAAGGGAAAGCTAGTGTGAGGAGAAATTGAAGAGTAGTTGAGGCAAAGAGGTTCATCACCTCAAAGTTAAGGGTTGGTTGATTTATCATTCTAGAAGGGGTGATTTTTTCCTCCTTGTACTTGTAATCCCTTGCATATAGGGAATGATCATCAAAGTGATGAGAAGAGGTGGAGCTCCCCTGAGTCATTCTACAATGTTTTCATCCACTGGCCATTGGATAGGAAGGTTTAGAGGGTATGAGTTCGAGGGAGTAGTGAGTTGAGTGAATAGAAATTTTAAATACTTTCAATTTATAGGTTTTAGGCAAATCATATAGCACGAATGAAGTTCATACAAAATGATCAGAGAAGTTAATTTTCCTGGATGACTTATCAAAAAAAGTGGTCAAATAGTATAGTGCAATCAAGTAACATACTGCTTAAAAGTAGAGTGAGAAAGTCTAGGATTTTGAAGTTCTATTTTATCAAATTTTTGGATTTGTGGCTTTATCAGATCTTGATGGCGATGAACAGTCATCGGCCTCCTTTGGTCGGCAGTCCATTTGAGGAGTGATGTTCCTCTGGATACCCCCTGATTGGTGGTGCTCGTGGTGTGTCATCTTCCCCTCTGGCATTTGGAGATGACAGAACAAATTTAAACCCTGGAGTTAAGGTAAATGCCAAGATGAACAAGCCCTTAATCATTAATGAGGGAGGTTTGCTTTTGAAGAAACAAATTACTGAAGTTGTTGGTAAGGGGAACGGAATTTTGTTGGAAGATAATCTGGAGGCTTTTGGCTCGACTGGAACGGTTTTGTTGGCTAAGGGTGAAATGGCAACTTCTCCGTCATCAAATTCTAGAGAACACTAAGAAGCTTGAAAAATCCTTAGTTGTAAAAATATTTGGTGGTGACGTTCCATTTTCTTCAATTAACTTTGAATTGAGGAAACATTGGGCTCAATATGGAAAATTCCATCTCATGGTGATTGAAATGGGATGGATATTATGTTTGTTCTATGATTTCGAGCATATGGAAGTTGTGTTAACTAATGGACCATGGTTTGTCAATGGAAACATAGTGGGAATTAAAAGATGGATCCAAAGTTTTGATCCTAACTCGCTCAAATGACTAACTGCTCCAATTTGGATTAGATTGCCCAACTTACCACTGCATTATTGGGATGAGATAAACATATGTCGTATAGCTTCCATGGTGGGCAAGCCTTATTTGATTGACGGTAACATGTTTCAATGGTCCAGAAGAGAATTTGGGAGGGTATGTGTCTGAATTGATTGGGATGCAAAGCTACCTACAGGTGTTTGGGTAGAAGGAGATGGAGACAAATTCTATCAAAAAATTGAGTATGAAAGGATTCCTAACCATTGTTTTGAATGTGGAAAAATTGGCCATGTTAAAAATGTCTGTGCCAAATTCATCATGGAGAACAGGGTGAAGTCTACATGGCCTGTAAATACAAATACTAATAATATGGTGGAAACTAGAACTACTGAAGGAAATCAAAATCTGGGTATAGAAGGGGAGATTGAGAAAGAGGAGTATAGACCCTGGATGTTGGTAAAGTATGGGAAGAAAAAGTTCAAACATAATATGTATAGAAAACCTATTTCTCGGGTTGAAGGTAGGAGAAACTTTGTGCCAATAAGGCAAAGTGATAAAATAGAGGAAGTAAGCAAGTTATACAAGCCAATTGAAGGTCCAAAATCTGAGCAACAACATCTGTCTAGCAGTGAAACAGATATCTTGGATGTAGATAATAAAAAACGTCCAGCTGTTCTGGAATTCAGCAAGCCTGTGAGACTCAATGAGGGAAATTGCTTCAATGCACTTTTGGATCTTGAAGAAGGAGAGATTGTTCAATCAAAAAATGTTGTCACAGTTGATGAGGAGGTAAATATTTCTAATGATACCAATGTAATAGCAAATGCTGCAGGAAGGGAAGATAAAGGAGTTTTTAATTCAGTAATATGTGAATCCGAGAATATTGAAAGTGAAGGGAAGGTGGTTTGTTCTCAATCAACAAGAAAGAAGATATCTAAATAGTTGAGGGAATTGGGACCAATCAACTCTTCATCCAGGAGGTGTAGATTGGAGCTTGAAGGGAAAGGTACCTCGGGGAATAATACCCCAAATCTCAATTAATGTATTCTATAGCATTTTGGAATTGTAGAGGAGCAAGGAAGAAAAGTGCTTCTCTACACCTTAGGGAATTTGTTAAAACTAATGGAGTGTTCTTTTTGGGGTTGGTAGAATCCAAATTGACTTCTATTGATAGAAGTGAAATTAATAATATGATTGGAAATGAATGAGATTTTTTCTATATCCCTTCATCAGGGCTATCTGGTGCGTTTTGATTTTGTGGAACTCTAATCATCCTGATTTCTCGGTTGTTGATTTTTCTTGTCAAGTGGTTATTGGAGATCTAAAAAAGTTTAACAAAGGTATGTGGAGGGTGGCCACGGTTTATGGAAGCAGAGAAGTGCAAAGGAGAAGGGATTTATGGGATATGCTAGATAAGCATTCCACTATAGAAGTACCTGTGGCAATAGGTAGAGATTTAAATTGTATAATGTGTAAAGAGGATAAAATAGGAGGTAGAAGGTTCATTTTCTCTCAAGGGCCAAAGGAGATAGAAGAATGCTTGCTTAAAAATGATTAACATGAAGTTGGGTTCATTGGGACAAAATACACATGGTGCAACAATAAATGTGGTGGAGCAAGGATACTTGAAAGATTGGATAGGTGTCTCATCAACTCAACTACATTGAGCTCCCCACATCATTTGGTTGATAGGCATTTGGCTTAAATAGCCTTGTACCATTGTCCAATCATTTTGAACTTTCTGGATTTCACTCCAATCTCTAAAAAAACATCAAGTTTGAAAATTGTTGGGCATCTTATCAAGCATCCTTTGCAGTGGTGAGAAAGGAATGGAGTAAAAATTATCAAGAGGATAGTTCTCAAGTTCTCAATAAGAAATTTAAAAGATCTTTGAAGTCTTTGTTCTTTTGGAGCAAGGCTAAGTCAAAGGATCTTAACAAGCTTAAAGGTGACCTTATGAAAGATATCAAGGACCTTCAAAATAAAGAATCTTCAAATGGGTCTCTCTTATAATTTAAATGTTGGAGTTTCAAAGCAAAGGTAAATGAATTAAATTCAACCATGGCTAGATTGAACTCTTGGTGGAAGCAAAGAGCTAAGGTGAAGTGGTTAGCTTAAGTAGATGGGAATTCAAAATTCTTTCATTCCTATGCTAGTGCTAGATGAAACTCCAATAAAATTGCCAAAGTGAAGAATAAAATTGGGTTTTTGGTGGAAGAACAAGACCAGATTGAAGAAGTTTTCTTTCGATTTTTTGAGAGAAAATGGGATGCCAAAAGTTGCAAGCTAGATGGATGGCCGACAACAATTAATTGCCTGAACAAATGTGACAAGGACTTCCTGGAGGAAGAATTTACAATTGAAGAGGTTGAAAGGGTTCTGAAACAATTGGGAGGAAATAGTTCACCTGGCAAGGATGGAATTTCATACTCTTTCATCAATGCATATTGGGGCATCATCAAATCTGATTTTTTTGAAAGCATTAAGTCAATTCCTTTGTTATGGGGAGTTGAACAAAGAATTGAAGGAAACATTAATTGTGCTTATACTGAAGGTATCAAATCCTATTCTTCCCTCTAACTATAGACCTATAAGTCTATGCAATATTGTGTACAAGGTGGCGGAAAGGGTAATATTGAATTGATTAATTGTAGTTATTTCTAAGCTTATTTCTAAGGAGCAAGCGGCATTTAACAAGGGGAGGTCTTTGTCAGACCATCTGTTGGTGGCCCAGGAAATTTTTCACAAACTCAGGTTCTCAAAAGCTGCTAAAGGTAGACATGGAAAAGCTTATGATTCCATGTCATGGTCTTCTCTTAGGAAAGTGTTCGAGTATTTTGACTTTCCTGCAAAGATCTCTAAACTTATCATGGAATGAGTGGAAGATCCAATGTTTTCTTTAATCATCAATGGCAATTGCTCAAATTGGATACAAGATAAGAGTGGTTTTCGTCAAGGGTGTCCTTTGTCTCCACTCCATTTTATACTTTGCTCTCAACTCCTTTCTAATGCTTTTGCTCAAAGCTCTTGTGGTATCAAAATCAATTCAATTGGGATGAGAATATCCCATTTACTATATGCAGATGATGTGATAATATTTTTTGAAGCAAATAGGAGGGATGTTAAGGGAGTCAAAAACATATTAAAGGATTTCTATGAATGGACTGGTCAATGAATAAACAAGTGCAAATCTGCCATGTTGTTTGGTAAACATGTGTGTATGAAGAAGAAGAAAAGCATCTCACGAATAATGGGTTTCAAAATGGTAAAAGAATTCAATTACCTTCGGATGAAGGTTGCTTTATGAAGACTTGCTTGTGACGATTTCCAGTTCATTATAGATAAAGCAATGAGGATGCTTAATATATGGGGAAGTAAATTCTTATCTCTGGCGAGTAAATTGATTTTGGTAAAATCTATAATGTTGTCTTTTCCTACATTTCATGCTACACACTCACTAATCCCAAAATGAGTATTGGAAGAATTAGACAAAAATTGCAGGAGCTTCATTTGGAACAGGACTAATGGATCAATGAGGTTACACTATGACAGTTGGTCTAAATTGTGTAAACCAATATATAGAGATAGCCGAGGATTATATTCAAGTATCACAAAAACTCCTGCTTTGAGAGCTAAATTGGCATGGAGATTCATACATGACAAAGACTCTCTTTTACATAAGGTAATGGTAGCTAAATATGGTGAAAGGCTTGATATGGGAAGTGGTAGAGGCAGATGCTCTTCCTCTAGGAAATTATTGAATGGTGGATGTAAAATGCTGAAACCAATTGTGAGATGGTCTTTAGTTGATGGAGAATCAGTAGATGCATTCAAAGATAATTGGATAATGGATAAATGTATCAATTTGTGGCCTACGTTTGTAGTTCCACATGAGGATGAAGCTATTTTAGTCAAAGAATTCATACTTGATGGCTGTTGGAATGAACTGGTGCTACTGGAAACTTTTGGAAGGGAGTTGGTAAATCTAATCATGCAGGTGAAGATTATACAAGATGGGGAGGAAGATCGAATGGAGCTGATTCAACAAAAATTTGGAATATTTACTACTGGATTAGCCATTAATGCTTTGGTGCAAGAGAGCTGAGAATTTCAGCATTGGAAGTGGATCAAAAAAAGCATGTGTGAATGCTTGAAGTTAAAAGAGGAAATTTATCATCTAAACAATGGGGATTTGGAATTCCTATTTTTTTTAGAATTGAAGATTGTCTTAGATGGCTGGAAGCTATTGCATTGAAGAAAGGTATGATTGTTAATCTGTATTGTAATGCAGTATTCTTATCTTGGAAAGGTATGAATAAAATGATTCATGGAGTGGAAGACAGTCCTATTTTTATTACTTCCAATGCAATATGTTATACTTTGGTTTCATACAGATTTAGTCATTTCAATTTGGGCCACTGGAATGTTAACCAGTCATTCAGACTGTCCAAAACTTGGCATCCTCCTCCACCCGAATGGCTAAAGGTTAATGTAGATACATCTCTACTTTCTTTCGTATACATCAGGGATAGCTGGAGTTTTTCAGGATTGCAAAGGTAGATTCCTATTTTCTTTTGGTAGATATTGTGTTCATTGAGAAAAAGCACAATGGGAGCTTCTAGCAATTCATTCTTTAAAGGAGGAGATCAAGGATTGGATGTTCAAATATAAAGGCATCATCATTTAAGGGGACAATTCGAATATCATTTCTTTTCTTCAAAGAACTTGGACGAAAGGAAACTACAAAGAAGAGGATATTGGCTTTCTTAAGAATTTTAATTTTTGTCATTTTCAATTGTATAGGTAAGGAAAGTAATAAGTTAGCACGTTTATGTGCTAACTATGCTCTTTTAAGTAGTTTTAGTTGGGAAGAGTTTTCTTTGAATAAGGTTCCTCCTTCATTTTATAACATTTTGAAGGAGGAATCCACTTTGTAGTTGTTCTTATTTTTCTTCTTGATTCAATATAATACAAGCTTAGGCTTTTCTTCAAAAAAAATAAAAAATCAAGTATCATACTAAATGATCTTAAAAAATTGAATTTGTTCTAAGGAGTCATCAATATGGCATTTGACAAAAGGTATCATCCAGTAAAATAGGTGTCCGTATAATACAAAATGCAATTATTATCGTACCCACCAAATTGAATTCATCCCAATCCAGTTTGATATGTGTATCATATAGTACAAAGAGAGGTATTATACCATATGATTTGCAATAATTTTATATCAAATGAATTGAATTCCTTAACAGTTAGTTACATATAGATTACATAGAATGAAAAGAGGTTCGTACAATACGATGTGCATATCAAGGATCTAATCTAGACCAATGATTGAACTAAGGGTTGAGATTTGTATATATCATACAATATGAACGTGAATCATACAATGCAATATAAAAGAAATCTAAAAGATTTTGTTAGGAAGTAAGGTGTGTGTTATAATTTGGAAATACAAATTTAAAAATAAATAAATAAATAATAACATATAAACAAGCACAAGAACAAACACATACAGTTTAACACATATGAATGAATAACTCCAAATGAAGTTTTTATTATTATTTATCTTGAGTTAAGCATGAATGTCTATAACACCTACTTTTGTCCTCAATGCGCTAAAGGAGTCATAGGCTAGGGGTTTAGTGAAGATGTCTGCCAATTAATCTCTTGTGGCTATATGATGCAATTCTATATCTCCCTTGGCTACATAATCTCTTATAAAGTGGTGTCTAATGTCTATATGCTTTGTACTAGAAAGTTCAATTGGATTTTTGCATATGCAAATAGCACTAGTATTGTTACACATAATTGGAATGATTTCTATAGGTAGTCCATGATCTAATAGTTGTTACTTTAGTCATAAGTCTTGAACAACATAACTCCCTACTACTATATATTCTACCTCAGTTGTGGCAAGGGATAATGAGTTTTGTTTTCTATTGGACCAGGAGATTAAATATTGTCCTTTGAATTGGCAGGTTCTAAAAGTGCTCTTTTTATCTACCCTACATCTTGTAAAATCAAAATCTAAATATCATATGATTTCAAAAGAAGTATTGTGTCTAGGATACTAGATTCCTAGGTTTTCTTAACAGATATATAAGGATTCTCTTAGCAGTAGTCATGTGGGATTTATTTGGATAAGCCTAAAATCATGCATAGAGACACATACTAAACATTATGTCTGGTCTACTAGTAGTTAAGTAAAGAAGTTATCCAATTATCCCCCAATACTTTTTCTGATCTATTGATTTTCCATTTGGGTCCTTTTCTACTTGAGCATTCGATTCATGGGAGTATTCATGGCCTTAGCATTGTCCATTTTATAATTTTTAAGGATTCCTTTAATATATTTATGATGTCTAATAAAGGTTCCATCTTTTATCTTCTTTACATTGAATCCAAGAATGTAACTTAACTCTCTCATCATACTCATCTCAAATTCTATACTCATTAATTTTGAAACTTCATCACATAGGTTTTTATCTGAGGATCCAAATAAGTTGTCATCAATATATTTTTGGATAATGAGTATGTCTTCACCTTCTTTCTTAGGAAGAGGGCAGTGTCTACACTACCCTTAACAAAGCCTCTATCTAAAAGAAATGTACTCAACCTTTCATGCCCTGGTGCATACTTCAGCCCATACAAGGCCTTCTTTATTTTGAATACATGATTTGGGAATTATGAATTTTCAAAATCTAGGGGTTGCTCAACATAAAAATTTTATTGAATAACCATATTTAAGAGACACTCTTAACGTACATTTTATACAATATAAAGCTCTTAAAGTAAGCAAACATTATTACCACCCTAATGGCTTCTAATCTAACTACAGGGGTAAGGTTTCCTCAAAATCTATTCCTTCAATTTGGTTATACCCCTTAGCTAATAACCTGACCCTTTTCCTTACTATTATTCTAAAGTCACTCATCTTATTTTTGAAAATCCTCTTGACTACTTCTCATACATCATTTCTAACAAATTGGTTTAGATTTCGTTCATTACTATGATTTAAAATTCATCAGGTAGGGCTTGATCTATATTGGTGGGTTCTTTCATAGAGATAAAAGTTGAATGACTAACTGCCTTCCTGTATCCATGCCTAGTTTTGACACGATCAGATGGTCTCCTAAAATAAGTTTTTTTATGATAACTAGAAGAATATCTCCATTCTCTAGGCTATTTTTCCTAAGGTTCTACTCTATCTCTTATAGCAATGGCCTCTACCCCTTGAGTAACCTTCACTTCTTCTTCTTCAAGTTTAGATTTGGAGATCATATCTGATTCATCAAATACCATATGGGTAGACTCTTCTACTACCAGGGTATTATTGAAATTCTATAGGCCTTACCTAAATATGAGTAACCTAAGAAGACACCTTCATCAAACTTGGGATCAAATTTTTTTTAAGGCTAATTTTTCATTAGTTAAGATGAAGCATCTACAGCCAAAGACATGCAAGTGAGAAAGGTTGAGTTTCCTACCCATATGGAGTTCATAAGGTATCTTATCAAGCATGAATCTAACATTCACCCTACTTAAAATATAACAAGCACTATTTACTACTTCTATAAAAAAAAAACCTAGGGAGTGAATACTCAGCTAGCATTACCATAGCAGCTTCCACCAAGGTTCTATTTTTTTTTCTTTCGGCTATTTCATTTTGCTGATAGAAGGATTCAAACTTATCATTTTAATCACTATAAATTTTTGAGATTTCACATCCTAATTTCTTTTGAGTCCAGGAGGAGAAAGTTTTAAATTTCTCAAATGAATCACTCATATGTGCTACGAATCTAACCCAAGTAAATTTAGAGTAGTCATATACTATTATAAATCTAAATGTCTTTTTTCCTAGGCTATATGTGCTAATAGGTCCAAATAGGTTCATATGAAGGATTTCTAGTAACCTAGATGTGTTAATGTCTTTGATTGATTGAAATGAAGACTTAACTTGTTTCCTTGTTGGCATACATCACATATATGATCCTTAATGAAGTCTAACTTAGGTATACCTCTAACTAGATTTTTGTGGGTGATATTCCTAAGATTCTTCATGCTTGTATGACATAGTCTCCTATACCATAGCCAAGATTCATTAATTATAGTTTTTAAGCACAAGGAATTTGAATATTCAATGCAATTCAAGTCTAACATGTAAACATTATTCAATCATTTTCATTCTAACATAATTTTTTCATTTAAGCTAATTATATATTTTTCAAAAAGAAATTGTTTATCAAAGCCTTTATCGCACAATTGATAAATACTTAATAAATTATGCTTTAACCTATCAACTAGTAAAACATTTTCAATTATAATTTTTTTTTAGTTGCCAATCATACCTGAGACCACCACTTTCTTGGTGGTGGCCCCCTAATGTCACCTTGCCTCCTGACCTAACCTCTTGTGTAATGAACTATTTCATATCACTAGTCATGTGTCTTGAGCATCCACTGTCCATATACCACATGCTCTCACTAGGTCTTTTATGAGAGCAGCCCTATATATAATCATTCAAAAGTTAGATTTGAAAACCCGAGTGAGTTTGGGTTCCATCTTATGCTTGAATGAATAAGATGAATGCATGATATGTTGTGATGAATACAATTTAGGTCTCCACACTAGATGTGTCATATAGTGGATTGTGCAAGTGTGCGCTATATGACCTAACATACTACAGGAGTAACACCTAACACCAAGAAATAGATTTACTAACCTATGTGGGTCATGGTGCCTTATCCTAAGTTTATATGATGCATATTATGTTGAGGGTTTACGAAATTCTTCTAAAGTAGGTGGTGGTTTATTATTCTCAAATGAAGATAGTTTTGTTTCTAAAAATTTGTTTGTATTTTTAAGAAGAGAGTTCAATTTTTAATGCATGCTTCCTACCATCTTGTTTAGTTGTACATGCATCTAACACCTTGTTTGTTTTTTCTAGTTCAATATGTGATATTATTAAGGAATCATATGCATTAGATAGGTCAGTATGCTTTTTATTTAATGTATCAAATTCATATGATAAATTCACATGATTTTTATCTAAAGTAGAGTGCTCATTAATTTAACTAGCATGCTTCTTTTGTAAATTGAAGAATTTAGTATTGAGACTAGTATGCATCTTCTTTAACTTCCTATATGAGTCATAATTTTTTTTATAAATAACTAGTGATTCAATATAAGACAGTTGACATGCCTCATCTTTATCTGATTAATCAAGATTATAATTAGTCATAAGACATCGGTTGGTTACCTCCTCTTTTGCTTTTGATTCTTATGACTCTGAAGTTGAGTTGGCCCAAAAATCTTTCTGCATTTTTTTGCTTGACCCTCTTAAACTTTGGCGTTTCTTGACCCTTCTCCTTGATCTAGTGAGTCTTCAGATTGGGGCATTTAGCTCAGAGGTGACCTGGTTTTCTGCACTCAAAACAAATTATGTCTGATGAAGCCTTAATATTTTAGTTATTTTTACCATTACTCCAGTTGTGTTGATGACATCTTTATTTTATTTTCAAAAAACTCTTGAACTGTCATGTCATTAAGGTGATGTCATCATCATACTCCACTGTAGAACTGTCACTGTCAGAATTATTTTCTTGTAGTGCTACAGTTCTCTCCTTCTTCTTCTCTCCTACATAACTTTGTCCATGACTCACCCCTTCCTCGTAAGCAATGAGTGACCCAAGCAAATTTCCAATGGAATAAACATTCAAGTCTTTAGATTCCATAATTGCAGTTATCTTGGCATCATAATAACTAGGTATATAGTGTATAATCTTATTAACCTTTTTAGAGTTTAATTGTTCTCTATCTAGTGCATATAAGGATGCCACTGTCTAGGTGAACCTAGTAACTATTTCATATACAGTCTCTCTAGGTTTCAAGCAAAAAAATTTATAGTCATGGAGTTGAATATTTAGCCTAGACTACTTAACTTCACTAGTTCCCTCATAAGTGATACATAACCTATTCCAAATCTCTTTCCCCATAGTGCATGTAGAAACTCGAATATAGTCTTCAATTTTTAGAGCACAAAAGAAATAATTCATATATATAGCATTTAACTGTACGAGTTCCTTATCATTACTCCATCAGTAAAAGAAATATCAGTTTCAACACGATTAACTACATGTGATGGAAGTGAATAGCTTATTTGAATTATATGTTAAATTCTATAGTCAATGGTTTGTAAAAAATGTAGTTGTATGTATTTTCTAGAAATCAAAAGGAATATGTTCAAACATTAGTAGGCATGTTATAGAATAATAGTTTATAGTGTTACAATTATTAAAATGAGACATTAACCATTCTTTGAAAGTTTTCTAAAACCCAATATTTTAATCCCTCTCTGATATCATTTGAAAATTTGTGAATGTCATTAAATCTTAAGGAACTAGCCCGAGACTCACCAAGATGGGTGGGGTGAATTGGTAATTACAAAAATTCAACATCAAAATAGCAATGACAATATGTTTGAAAAATTTTTAGAAACAAAAAATACCAAAATTTTATTTAATTATAGAAGCGAATGAGTTAATCAAAAATATTAATTTAACTATGATGATATCTTAATTTATGAAACAAAGCAATAATCACCAATTTTTCTAACTAATTATAACAGTAATAAAATGCAATAATAGTAAAAGTGTAAAAATGAAAAAAAAAAAACACCAAAGATTTATATAGTAGTTCGGACAACCTTGACCTACATCCACTCCCTGGAATCTTCCACTCTGAATATTGCTCTAATCACTAAGTGACTCTCCTTTTGCTCTCAAAGTAAGGCGAAGAAGCCCTTATAGACTCACTTTCACCAAACCTGATGTGGGCGGAGTGTTGGATGTTGTGTTACCCTCCTGGTAATGGTAGCAGATCTTGGCTCATTTTTTTCCCACCTAGAGATGGTAGAGAACCTCAGCACATTTTTCTCCCTTCTAGAGAAGGCAGTGTATCTCAACTCCTTTTTTTTCCTCATGGAGAAGGAAGAGTATCTCAAGGACATGACCTAGAAGCCTCTCCTAAGAGAGCCTTCAAGACTCACCAAGGCCACAGGAGAATCACGTGTGTAGCTAGCCTAAGCAATCCTGTGATCCCCTCACACTCCTTCCTCATGCTCAACCTCACCTTCTCCTTCCTCTCACACCTTGGATTTCTCAAAAGCTCCTCTCTCAGAGTATAATTCAGCTATCATACAATCTGTTATCATTAATTAAACCATAATTTGATTGATTAATTATGAGGGGATAATTTAATTAAGAATTCAAATATTTGTATAATATGAATCCAATCATGCAGTATGATTAGTTCAAAAAATGAATTTTGAACATCTTACTTAATTCAGCCAATGGCTAGGGTTTTCAAATCCTAATGAATCATACATTATGATCTTGATCATAAAGTACAATTAGTTCACAGAAACTAATTCTTCAATTATCCATTAAGCCTGTTCTTTTTAGACTGATCGTATAGTACGATTATAAGTCATATAGTATAATTAGTACAAAAAATTTTAACTTTTAAAATTCATCTCTCCCCCTGTGTGTGTTTGTATGCATGGTCAGCCAATTGCATACACTCTTATGTGGTCAGACTCAAGAAATAGAAAATAAAGAAAAGTAAAATTACAGACTTCATTTACTTAACATTCCTATTTTACCAATTCTTGAGCTTCTAGTAGCCTTAAGCAATGTATCTCTTATATGCAATGTTAGTGCTCACAAACAAAAACATAACTAAAATATTTAATGAGAAAAGTAAAACTTCAATTAATAATATTTATCATCTTCAAAGTCATAATATAGATTTTGTTTGTAACATTATTAATGACTTAATCATCATAAGTCACAATCCCCCACTAGATCTATTACTACATATTCAATTTTAGATATACTGAAACCAAAAAAAATAGACTCTAAGTTTGACCTCTATAATTCAAGTTTACCTTCAACTCCATCTGTAATCTTCTCCACATGAAGAATACAATCAGCAAAAAGCATACTCTAGGGTACAACCTCTTACAAATGTCTAGTAAGAACATCCACAACTAAAGCAAAAAAGATATGATCGTAAGGCTTATCCTTGATGTAATCAAATTGAAGTAGAAAAATATTTGGTCAAACCACATTATATTTGAACACAAGTAATAGTTCTTGCATACATATTCTTAATTAGTCGAATATAAGCATTATTATCCCCTTTCTTTTCTACAACTCTCCATAGCACTTCTCTTGGAACTTTATCATATAATTTATTAAAATCAATAAATATCATATGTAAATCCTCCTTATTCTCTCTGACTTCTCCATCAAACCTTTAAATAAATGTATTGCTTCCATAATAGACCTACCTGGCATGAATCCAAAATGATTTTGAGAAACATTAGTATTATGACGTAACCTATCCTCCATAACTCTCTCCCATAGTTTTAAAGCATGACACATTAACTTAATTCCTCTCTAATTCACACAATCTTTTGCATCACCTTTATTCTTAAAAATAGGAATCAAGACACTCATCTGACATCTTTTAAATCTTTAAAATATTATTACAATGTTTAACTAGCTAAGAAATTCCTTCATCTCCTCTATTGGAATATAATCATGTCCAGTAGTTTTTCCATGCTTTATTTTCTTCAAAGACTCTCTAACTTCGATTCTATAAATATGTTGATAAAAATAAAAATCTTTATTTTCATTTAGGGTGCAAGGTCACTCAAGTCAACCGTATTCTAAAAATTTTCCTTGAAATATTTAGCAAAATATCTCATCAACGATTGATGAATATCCTCTTATAATAAAAACACTTTTTTATTTTCATCCCTAATGCACTTCACTTTAACTAAATCCTTACTACTCCTATCTCTTTGTTTGGCAAACTTATATATATCTTTTGCCCTCCTGAGTATCTAATATATTATATAAATCATTAAAAGCTAAGATCTTTGCATCGCATATTATTTTCTTAGTTATGAGCCACTTTATATCTTTCCTAATTCTCAAAATTGTTTTATCTAAACCAATTTTCGTAATAAAGCTTCTCAATTTTTATTTTTTCTTGCACATTTTGATTCCACCACTAACTATTTTTACTATTAGGAGCTTTGCCCTTTGACACTTTAGGCACATCTTTTGCAACATTCCCAAACAAACTCATAGTAGTAAAAAACTTGAAAACACTATATTAAAGCACTATAAAGAAACTATAAGATCAAACAAAGTAATGTGTCAGGATGTCTATGAAAGCATAAGGAATAGGCCTTTATAATTGGGTAGGTTGTTTTATACATACCATTAAAACATAAAGGTATTGTTGATTGAAGGTAAAAGTATACACTGGGTTAAAACATGGTCATATGTCATATCATTTATAAAAGAGAGTATTTATATCCAACCCTTTTTTTTTTTTTTTTTTTTGAAAAACTACAAATTGCATTAGAAAGATAAACCTAATACAAACTACTAAGTAATAGAAAGCCTATCACAATCCTCCTTTAACAAGAAAAAAGAAAAATAGGAGGAATCTTTTTACAAAGTAGATCTTCCCACAAAAAATCACCCAACAAGGCCAAGTTAGCACACAAATCGGCAAACTTATTACAATCTCAATTAATACAATGAAATAATAAATTCTCAAAATCTTTAAGGAACAACAAATCTTTCATTTTTCCATCCCAAAGAGGACAAATAGCTTTACCAACCGACGCCTAAAATACTTCATAACATTAAAATTATCACCCTCAATAATGATACCTTTCAAATCCATCATCCATTCTTTAATTATCTTCTTCAGTGAATGGAAAGCCAATAATTCTAGAAAACCATTGTCCCACTGTATACATCTGAATCCAAAAGCAAGAAGAAATATCCCTCTATAATCTCTAAATAAACCACCCACTCCAGCTTCATTAGAACTTAACAAAGTTGCATCAATGTTAACTTTAATCCATTCGGGTGGAGGGGGTGCCAAAAAAAGGAATTTGATCTTAAATGTCGGTTAGCACCCCAGTGGTCTGAAAAGAGATTAAAGTTCAATGAAATAGATGCTAAGCTAATAGTATTAGACACCACAAATGCTAATCCAAGCTCATGACCTTCATGCACCAAATTGTTTCTACTTTTCCAAGAAAAGAACACCAACGAGCAATACAAATTTGAAATGAACGGATTAATCTTTGATTAAATTTTTAAGTTAACCTTGCAATCTGTTAGGGAAGAGAATTCAGGAATAGAGAAGCCCTATCTATTCACCAATGCTATGGCTTGAATTAACTTGGAACATTTGATTGAAATATGCTATGAATTCTCCACCGAAGAGCACCCTCTAGGACAATGATTAAATCTTAACAACCTTCTATACATCAAAAAATCTATAGTTGGTATTGCTTCCCTCAACATACGCCACCAAAAGTAGTCTACACATGGATGTAGCTTCAATTTTGTTAGCCAGTTCCAATGATCATAATTATTCTCTAAAGAATGCATTGCTAAACTAGCTATCGTTTTCCCATAAAATTTGTTGAATAATTCCAGCTCATCATGTATAAAATCTGGATATATGTTTATTTGAATAATCGCATCAACTAGAGACATACCAAAGTGTTTATGTAACTCGACCTGATTCCAGCAGCCATCCAAAATGAAATTATCTAATGTAGGAAAGTCATACTCCACCATAGCAATGAATGTCGACCATCTATCCAGGCTTCCATCTAAAACCCAAATATCATTTAATAAGTTAATAGAATTCCCTACAGCAATATTTTATCTCATAATATGCTTGAGAGCTTTAGCTCCGCTTATTAAGATTCTCAAGGTTGATGAAATATTTCTCTTTACATCAGCACACATAATATATCTACCATATATAGCAGATAAAGATTTATTGAGTAGAGAACTAGGATTATTTAAGAATCTCCAAGAGAATTTAGCTCTCAGTGGACCCACTGTAGCAATAGAAGAATGAATTCCACAGCCTCCATCACACATTGGTTTGTACATATCTTCCCATGTTACATAATGAATACCATGATTGTCATCTTCCTTATTCCATATAAATTCCGTACACATCTTATCAAATTCCCTTAAAATGCTTAAGGGAACCAAAGTGTGGGAAGACTAGAACAAAGAGATGGAAAGAATAACATTTTTAATTAGCACCAACCTTCCTGTTAATGAGATGAACTTCTTTCCCCACACATCCAATTTAGACTCAGCTTTCTCCAATATATTGAAGAAATCAGATGAAGTCAGCCTTCTCAAATCCATCTTGATACCCAAATAATACATCCCTTTTACCTCCTTAAATCCCATCACATTAGAAATATATTTTCTCAAACTTCAATCCACTGAATTCCCAAATAGAATAGCTAATTTTTTTGTATTGATTTGCTGATCCGTCCAACAATAATAATCATAAATGAGTTTTTTAATTTTTTTTTCAAATACCCAATCTTAGCTTCAGAGAATATGAGGATGTCATTGGAAAACATAAGATGATAAATCTTAGGAGTCAATGGTGCATTTTTAATCCCCAACTTACTCCCCTTCGGAGCAAAAGCATTAGTTAAAGCTAAGAACACAAAATGAATAGGTAAGGTGAAAGAAGACATACCTGTCTAAATCCACTCCTTCCCTTAATCCATTATGAACCAACCCCATTCACTTGGACCAAAAAAGAAGGATCCACCACAAAATCCATCAATAGTTTAGAAAATTTTAATGGAAATCGAAAATACTCTAACGTGTGCCTAAGAGTATCCCACACTATACTATCATATGTCTGTTCCATGTCCACCTTGATAGCAACCAAACCTCTTTTAGATTTAGAAAATCTAAATTTATATAAGATCTCTTGTGCAAGGAGTATATGATCCGATAAAGACCTTCCTTTGACAAAAGCCGATTGAACATCAGAAATCAAACACTTAATAACTTTCAATAATCTGATTAACAAAATCTTTGCAACAATCTTATAGATTGACAAGCAAAAACTAATAGGCCAAAAGTTGGAAGGAAGCAGAGGGTTACTAACTTTTGGAATGAGAACTACAAGAGTCTCCTTCCACTTAGAGCACATCTTACCCGAGGATAAGAAAAGAAGAATAGCTTGACAAACATCTTTACCAATCACCTTCCAATAAGCTTTGATGAATGAATACGAAATTCCATCAGACCCGAGATAAATATTCAAAACAAGGCTTCTCACCACCCATTTCCACCTCCTCAAATGAGAAGTCATCATTAAGAAGATGACAATCCTCTTGGCTTAAGAAACTCAGTGAAGAAGGTCAACCCTTCAAACAACATTCTCCATGTCTCCACTTATTGCTGAAAAAATTAAAAAATATGTCTCTAATTGCCGTAAGATCCTCCACCAGAATTCGTTCATTATTCTTCACTTGATTAATAACATTGCCATTTCTTCTCCCATTTGCAAAAGCATTGAAAAAGTTAGAATTAATGTCTCCATCATCTAGCCATTTCACCTTAGCTCTTTGTTTCCACCATGTATTCAAATTGGCAAGAGTGACATTCAAATCATTAATTTTGGATCTTAACAATAGAAGTTTCTCTTCTGAAAAATTAAGTCCAATTGATTCTTCCAGTTGTAGTTCTCCAATTTCCTTTTTTAGATTTTCCTTGAGTTCTAATAAATCCTTGTGATTGGCTTTGCTCCAAAAATGTAAAGCTTTAAGAGATCTATAGAACTTCCTATTGAGGGCTTCCATAGCATTTCCCCAAGCAAACTTATTCCATGATTTGCTCACAATGGCTGGTGACACCGGATAAGATAGCCAAACATCTTCAAATCTCAAAAATTTATTATGACAATACTCTTGAAGAAAAATCTTCAAAATAATGGGGCAATGGTCAGAAGCGACCCTCGCCAAATGTCTAATAGAAGCATGATAAACCATTTCCAATGCCTTGGAGTTAAGTAAGCGTCTATCAAGCCTTTCAAGGATGCTAGAATTACCCTTCTTATTATTGCACCAAGTGTATTTGGAAGCAATAACCCCCACATCATGCAAATCGTTGTTTTTCAAGAAGTTTTTCATTTTTAGTGGACCTTGGAAAAATGAAATTTTTTTCTTAAAAGTACAATATACGCCAAAGGAGGGGGTGAATTGTAAATTTGTGGCAATAAAAAGACAATCCTAAATAGGAGTTCTAACTTTTTTTTTTGTTTTTAATTTTAAACAAGAAAATTAAATTGATGCGAAAGCAAATGCTTAAAACAAGATTACAACAATAGGTGGTGAAATTTTAACTTACTCAACAAAGAATTCCACTATGATTTTCACCAAGCAATTATAATGAAAGTAAAGTTCAAAACATAAATAAAGTGCAATAAGGGAAAAATCACACCAGAGAATTTATAGTGCTTCGGTCACTTTACCTACGTCAGCTCCCCGGAGTCATCCACTTCAAAAATTTCACTACAAAATAATAATTCTCCTTTTTCCCCCACAACAAAGCGGAGAAGCCTTTACAAACCTCACTTTCACCTTTCAAGCATGGCGGAGTACCACACACTATGTCACCCTCTCGATGTCGGCAGTGAACCTTCTCATTTTTCTTCCTCCTGGAGAAGGCAGAGTACCTTAGAGGACATGAACCTTTAAGGATCTCCTCATTTAGAAAGCTCCCCATAAGATTTTCTCAGACCACAGGAGTAGCAACATGCAACAAGCTAGGAGCAACCGTGTGATCTCCCTCACAAAGCCCACCTTCCCCTTCCTCTCACGATCCCAAAATCTTCTCAAAATGCTCTCTCTCAAGAAATCCTCTAGTCATGTTCCTCTCTCACACACTATTCTCAAAAAGATAGAAGTTTAGATATTTAAATGAAGCTCCAAGAAACTCTAAATTTTCAATATAGTCATTTCTATTCGTACAGTATGATCCAAGATCATATAGTACAATCAATTCAAAACAGTCTTCATCCTGGTATGAAGGAATACAAATAGGTAATTTTTTTTAACAATATCATACAGTAAGATATAAGATCGTCCAGTATGATATGTTAAATTCCATCAATTCATACAGGACGAATGCTGGGATGATGAAAACTCATCTCTGTATTTCATACGGTATGACCAACTTTGTATATTATGATATGTTAAAATCTTCACATCGTCCAATACAATTAGTATAAAAATAAAGGGATTGCCCGGTATGATGTTCGGGGCGATCAAAAATAGCCTCGGTATCTTGTACCGTACAAACCATATCATACTATATGATCACCAATCAGTAATTAATCCTTAATTTAATTGACTAATCATGGGGATTAATTTAAGTAAGTATTAAAAAACTCATACTGTATGATACAATCATACAGTATGATCAGTTCAAAATTTACAAATTAAGAACTTACTTAAATTAATCTGATGGCTAAAGTTTTTTAATTAGAAACACATCGTATAGTATGATACATGTCGTAGAGTATAATTTATTCATAGATAGCTATTGAGCCAGAGCAGAACGTTCAATATGATTGAAACTCATACAGTATGATCAATAGAAAAAAAATTCTTCATTTTAAAAACCTCTCCCCCTGTGTTTGTGCATGGTTGCACAATTTTGCATATACTTTGTGGCTAAACTTAAGAAAAGAAAAATTACAAGGTTATAGACTCCAAATTCTACTCTACCCAGTCTTGAGTCTTCTTGTTGTCCTAAGTAATTTGTGATCTCCCTGAAATATTAGTACTCACAGATAAGAACAGAAATTAAAAATATTCACTGAATAATAATTCAATCAATATTATTTATCATCATCAAAATCACAGACTAAGGGTCATTGACTGTGATAATCTCCACCTTTTTTATGATGTCAAATAATATTATTAATAAGTAGATTAGTAATGATTTTATTTTTTAATTAACTTAAATAATATGATTAGAAGCAGGAACTGATAACAAAAAGCATTCTATTAGAATTAAAAATAACATGATAAATAGGATATACTAACTAAAGCACACAGCAAACTTCTCCCTCTTTGACATCACCAAAAAGAGGAGTAACATAAAATACCTAGAAAAAAAACACATAATAGACATAAGTCAAAAAGTAGGATCCTCATCAGGTGGAGGTAGAGGTGGAGGTGGCTGAAAGTAGTGGTTGATGGATGCAAATTACTGATGAATTGAAGAGAATCTTTCCTCAAACCATCGCATGTCCTTCTCGTGTTGTTGATGCTATTCTTGAATGTGA
The DNA here is from genome assembly GCA_022539455.1 of Dendrobium nobile. Classification (NCBI taxonomy): domain Eukaryota; kingdom Viridiplantae; phylum Streptophyta; class Magnoliopsida; order Asparagales; family Orchidaceae; genus Dendrobium; species Dendrobium nobile. Next base: position 27,612,913 of record CM039721.1, on the reverse strand, counting down.
GCATCAAGGTGACTTTGTAGTTGGTCAAATCATTAGGCTAGGACATCATGAGGATAGGTTAGTGCATGGTCTCAAAGTGGTGTATGCCATCTTGGTGGAACAGGAGCTCCTGTTGGACCAGCCTCTCCTTCTTCTTCATCAAAATCTAGTTTATCCTGCTCATAACCCTGATGAAACAAAATACGGAAGGAGGCATCTATATAGAAAATGGGTAGATTGTCGAGTTCGCCAGGATAGGTTAATTAATATTTTTGATGAAGAATATAACCTATGAGGTGGCCGACGGTTAGGTTTTATTTTTTATGGGTGGTAGGGAGGTGAACTAAGGTTATGTTTTAGATATAATCAATAATTAAATCAGCCTCATCAAATTTGGTGTTTTACATAATAAGGTAGGTAACAATGGATAAGATTGGGGCCATGCGGATTCTATCGCCAACTTTGGTTATGATTGAAATTCGAAGAACGTGTTAAATAATTTTGGCATTTTGGGTTAGTGACTGAACAAGTGATTAGTGTTGGTAAAAAGATATATTCCTAAGGACTAGATTTGTGACACTCTAGTTGAATTCATTTGCAAGGAAGGAATAAACTCCGAACAAGTGATTGAAGTTCGAAGAACGTGTTGAATAATTTTGGCATTTTGGGTTAGTGACTGAACAAGTGATTAGTGTTGGTAAAAAGATATATTCCTAAGGACTAGATTTGTGACACTCCAGTTGAATTCATTTGCAAGGAAGAAATAAACTCTAGGACCTTTAGTAGACAGCCCAATGTATTGGGTGAGGTCTTCAATAGTGATTTCGACATGTTATCGACAGATAATGGAGGTAAGGGTTAGGTTTTTGACATTCATAGTTAGGTTAGCCAGGAATTCAAATAGAAGTTCAGAGTTATACGAGAAGGTTAGGGTAAGAATGAATTTTAAAGTGGTGGACATGAATAAGCTCATTACCTCAAAATTTAAGGTAACTTGATTCAACATTCGAGACGGGATAATTTTGCATGCCTTGAATTTATGGTAGGCTTCTTCATCTTTGGCGGTCAAGAAACAGCCGTTGGAATGGCGAGACCAAGATGAGCTTCCAAGGATGAGATGACCGCACTTGTTGGAGCTTGCCATTGAGTGAGAACTGGTAAGAGTGAGAGAGGTCACTGGGATGAGTGAGGTGATCATAGGTGCCCTCAAATTTATAGAGTTTTTGGGATATCATACAATATGATCTAGGATCATACAGCATGATGTGCAATTATGTCATCTGGACGAATGGTTGGGAAAAGGTAGTCAAATCATACCGTATGATCAGTATCGTATAGTATGATATAAAGGATTTGTAATCATCTTGAGGGTCGTCGGTATGATCGTTGATGAAAAGTGTCATATAGTACGAATGGGTGTTCGTTTAGTACGAACTGTAATTATACCATACCAACCCACTTTAAGTCATTTTCTTCCATTTTGCTAATGTGGATCATACAGTATGAAGAAGAGATATTGTACAGTACAAAGTGGAATTATATCATGCAATACGATTTGAATGCATAGCTATGTGTATCATACAGTATAATATGCAGAGAAGAAATTGAAGCTAGGCAGTTGGTTTGATAGAGGATTGTGATTTGTGTAGTTTTGATATATCGTACAGTATGAAAGTGGATCGTACAGTTTGAAAGTGGATCGTACAGTATGAGTAAAAATTGTCAATTTCTGAGTGTTGTGTGGTGAGTGTGTGATGATCAGAAAATACCTTAGACCAGTTCTTTTTTTTAATGGTTTTGTTTTTATTTATTTATTTATTTATTTTGTTTAGGACCACGCATGAATGTCTATGACACCTAGTCTTATCCTCAAAGTGCTAAAGGTGTTGTAGGCTAGTGGTTTCATGAAAATGTCTATCAATTGATCTTCTGTAGCTATATGTTATAATTCTATATCTCCTTTAGCTACATGATCTCTTATGAAGTGATATCTAATGTCTATATATTTTGTTCTAGAGTGTTGAATTAGATTTTTAGAAATATAGATTGCACTCATGTTATCGTATATGATTGGGATGGTTCCTACGGGTAATCCAAGATCAAGAAGTTTATTTCAACCATAGTACTTGTGCAACATAATTTCCTACTATAATATATTCTGCCTTTACCATGGAGAGGGCTACCAAATTTTGTTTCCTATTGGACCAAGAAACTAAAGATAGTCCTATGAATTGGCAAGTGCTAGAGGTATTTTTTCTATCTACCCTATATCTTACAAAATCAAAATCTGAGTATCCTAAGATTTTAAAAGAAGCGATGTGCCTAGGATACCAAATTCTTAAGTTTAGAGTGCCTAGAAGATATCTAAGGATTCTCTTAATAGCAGTTAAGTGAGACTTTTTAGGATCAGCTTAAAAATGGGCACAGAGGCACACATTAAATATTATGTACGGTCTACTGGCAGTTAAGAAGAGGAGAGATCTGATTATTCCTCTATATTTTTTTCTGGTCTATTGATTTTTCATTTAGGTCTTTGTCTAGTTAAATCGTGGAGCTCATTAGAGTGTTCATAGGCTTTACACTGTCCATCTAATATTTTTTATAATATCCTTAACGTATTTCATTTGGCTAAAAAATGTTTTACTTTCCATTTATTTTATACTGAAGCCAAGAAAAAAAGTAAGCTCTCAAATCATGCTGATTTCAAACTCATTACTTATTATTTTTAAGAATTCATTGCATAAATTTTTATCTGACGATCCAAAGAGAATGTCATCTACATAAAGTTGAATAATGAGAATTTCATCTTTAACCATTTGTAGAAAGAGAGTGGTGTCCACACTACCCTTTACAAATCCTCTATCTAGCAAGAATGAGCTAAGTCTTTCATACCAGGCTCTAGGTGCTTGCTTTAACCATACAATGCCATTTTTTAATTTGAATATGTGGTTTAGAAGTCGTGAGCTTTCAAATACGGGGGGGGGGGGGGGGGGGGTGGGGTGTTGCTCAACATATACATCCTCTTTGATTACCCCATTCAGAAAAGCACTCTTTATGTCCATTTGATATAATTTAAATCCTTTAAAGCAAGTAAAGGCTAAGAGCACCCTTACGGCTTCTAGTCTAACTACTGGGGCAAAGGTTTCTTCAAAGTTTATTCCTTTAATCTAGTTATACCCTTAGTTACTACTCTGGCCTTATTTCTCACTATGGTTCTTAAGTCATTCGCCTTATTTTTAAAACCCATTTTGTTCCAACTACACTCTACTCTTTAGGTCTCTTGACTAGTTCCCAAACATCACTCCTGGTGAATTTGTTCAACTCTTCTTACATTGAAAGGATCCAAAATTCATCTCCTAAAGCTTGATCTATTTTTGTAGGTTCTATCATAGAGATGAATGCATAATGACCAACCTCCTTCCTAAGTCTGTGTCTAGTTCTCACACCTTCTGATGGGTCTCTTAATATTAATTATTTAGAGGTTCTACCCTTTATCTTATGGTCATAATTTCTACTCCCTAAATTGCCTCTATTTCATCTTCTTTAATTTTAAATTCAGATGGCTTATCTAATTCATCAAACACGACATGGGCGGACCATCTATTACTAGGGTTCTCGTATTAAAGATTCTATAGGCCTTACCTATGATGAATAACCAAATAAGACACCCTCATCAGACTTGGGATCAAATTTTCATAAGGAAAGTTTTCCATTAATTAAGATAAAACATTTACAACCAAACACATGTAAGTGCGAGAGATTCGGTGTCCGACCCTTAAGGAGTTCATAACGCAATTTATTCAACTTTGATCTAATGTTAACCCAATTTAAGACATTACACGCCGTGTTTACTGCTTCTGCCCAAAAATATTTAGGAAGAGTGTATTCAGCTAACATTGCCCTAGTAGCTTCTAACAAGGTTCTATACTTTCTTTATGTTATTCCATTTTACTTAGGAGTTCTAAAGGCTCAACATATACATCCTCTTTGATTACCCCATTCAGAAAAGCACTCTTTATGTCCATTTGATATAATTTAAATCCTTTAAAGCAAGTAAAGGCTAAGAGCACCCTTACGGCTTCTAGTCTAACTACTGGGGCAAAGGTTTCTTCAAAGTTTATTCCTTTAATCTAGTTATACCCTTAGTTACTACTCTGGCCTTATTTCTCACTATGGTTCTTAAGTCATTCGCCTTATTTTTAAAGACCCATTTTGTTCCAACTACACTCTACTCTTTAGGTCTCTTGACTAGTTCCCAAACATCACTCCTGGTGAATTTGTTCAACTCTTCTTACATTGAAAGGATCCAAAATTCATCTCCTAAAGCTTGATCTATTTTTGTAGGTTCTATCATAGAGATGAATGCATAATGACCAACCTCCTTCCTAAGTCTGTGTCTAGTTCTCACACCTTCTGATGGGTCTCTTAATATTAATTATTTAGAGGTTCTACCCTTTATCTTATGGTCATAATTTCTACTCCCTAAATTGCCTCTATTTCATCTTCTTTAATTTTAAATTCAGATGGCTTATCTAATTCATCAAACACGACATGGGCGGACCATCTATTACTAGGGTTCTCGTATTAAAGATTCTATAGGCCTTACCTATGATGAATAACCAAATAAGACACCCTCATCAGACTTGGGATCAAATTTTCATAAGGAAAGTTTTCCATTAATTAAGATAAAACATTTACAACCAAACACATGTAAGTGCGAGAGATTCGGTGTCCGACCCTTAAGGAGTTCATAACGCAATTTATTCAACTTTGATCTAATGTTAACCCAATTTAAGACATTACACGCCGTGTTTACTGCTTCTGCCCAAAAATATTTAGGAAGAGTGTATTCAGCTAACATTGCCCTAGTAGCTTCTAACAAGGTTCTATACTTTCTTTATGTTATTCCATTTTACTTAGGAGTTCTAAAGGCTAAGAAATTGTGCTCTATTCCTATCTCTTGACAGAATGATTCAAATGTTTTATTTTGAAACTCTCTATCATGATCGCTATGAATTGTTGAGATTTTGCATCCTAATTTTTGTTGAATCCAAGTGGAGAAAGTCTTAAATTATGTAAATGACTCATTCTTATGTGCTAGGAATCTTACCCAAGTGAATCTAGTGAAGTCGTCTACAATTACAAATCCATAATTTTTCCCACCTATGTTAGCTGTGCTAACGGGTCCAAATAAGTCCATGTGAAGGATTTCTAGTGGCCTAGATGTGTTCACATCCTTGATTAAATAAAATGATGATTTTATTTATTTTTCTAGTTGATAAGCATCGCATGGATGTTCCTTAGTGAAGTTTAACTTAGGTACGCCTCTAACTAGGGTTTTCTGGGTTATATTTCTAAGTGTCTTCATACTAGCATGGCATAGTCTCCTATGCCATAGCCACGAGTCATCAATTATCATTTTTAAACAAAATGAATTTGAATTTTCAATGCAATTAAGATCTAACATGTAAATATTATTTATTTATTTTCCTTCTAATACATTAAAATTCTTACCATTTCCAACCATACCTAAACCCACCACTTTCTAGGTGATGTTGTCTCCTAACATGTAAATATTATTTATTTATTTTCCTTCTAATACATTAAAATTCTTACCATTTCCAACCATACCTAAACCCACCACTTTCTAGGTGATGTTGTCTCCTAATGTTACTTTTCTAGGCTATGTCATCTTCTTCCTCCACTGCAAAACTTTTACATTTCAAGTTGTTTGCTTTTAAAGCCAGCGTCCGCTCCTCCTTTTCTCCTGCATCATTTTGCCTTTGACTCACTCCTTCCTTGTACACAATGAGTGACCCAAGCAAATTGTCAATAAAATAAACGTTTAAATATTTGGATTCAGTAATTGCAATAATTTTAACATCATAGGAACTCGGTAAGTATCTAAGAATCTTATTAACGTTTTTAGAATTAGAAAATTCTTTACCTAATGTATGCAAGGATGTCACAATTTGGGTGGATGTAGTCTACATGTTATATATAGTTTTACGAGGTTTCATACAAAAAAGATCATAATCATGCAATAGAATGTTAAGTCTAGATTGTTTAACCTCACTAGTTACTTTGTACGTGATACACTATCTATCCCAAATCTCTTTACTAGTAACACAGGTAGATACTCTGATGTAGTCCTCAAATTTTAATACACAAAAGAAACAATTTAAGCACATTGCATTTAATTACGCTAGATCTCTATCCTCATTCTTGAACCAACATCCACATACGATAGTCTGTAAACTGTAAAAAAAGAAGACATTCTAATTTTCCAGAAATTAAACTGAATATTGTCAAACAAAGGTGGTCGGGTTATAGAATAACCCTCTGCAGTATTACGATTACCAAAATGAGCTATGATCAATTTTTCAAGGTTTTCTAAAACACTATTTTTGAAACCTCGCTCTAATACCAATTGAAAGTACGAGATGCACCAAGAGAGGACTGAATTGGAAATTTGTTGCAATAAAAAGACAATCCAAAATGAGTTCTATTTTTTTTTTAACAAGAAAATTAAATTGATGCTGAAGCAAATGCTTAAAATAAGATTGCAACAATTTGTGGTGAAATTTTAACTTACTCAACAAAGAATTCCACTATGATTTTCACCAAGCAATTATAACGAAAGTAAAGTGCAAAACGTAAATAAAGTGCAGTAAGAGAAAAATCACACCAGAGAATTTATAGTGGTTCGTTCACTTAACCTACCTCCACTCCGAAAATTTTACTACTAAATAATAATTCTCCTTTTGCCCGCACAGAAAGGCGGAGAAGCCTTTACAAACCTTACTTTCACCTTCCTGGTATGGTAGAGTACCACATGCTATGTCACCCTCCTAGTGATGGTAGCGAACCTTCTCGTTTTTCTCCCTCCTGAAGAAGGCAGAGTACCTTAGAGGACACGGACCTTGAAGGAGCTCCCCCCTTAGAAAGCTTCCCACAAGATCTTCTCGGGCCACAGGAGGAGCAACATGCAGCAATCTTGGAGCAACTATGTGATCTCCCTTACACTCCTTCTCCCTCACAAAGCCCACCTTCTCCTTCCTCTCACAAATCTAAAATCTTCTCAAAACGCTCTCTCTCAAGAAATCACCCTCTAGTCACGTTCCTCTCTCACACATTATTCTCAAATAGACAAAAGTTTAGATATTAAAATCAGGTTCCATGAAACACTAAATTTTTAATATAGTTGTTTCTGTTCGTACAGTACGATCCAAGATCATACACTACAATCCGTTCAAAATAGTTTTCATCCTAGTATGAAGGAATACGAACCGACAATTTTGCTTAAAAATATCATATAGTATGATATAAGATCATCCAGTACGATATGTTAAATTCCTATTTGTACAGGACGAATGCTGGGACAATGAAAACTCGTCTCTGTACGTCGTATGGTATGACCAACTTCATACAATACAATATGTTAAAACCTTCACATCGTCCAGTACGATTAGTATAAAAATCAAGGGATCATTCGGTACGATGTTCAGGACATTCAAAAATAGCCTCAGTATCTCGTATAGTATGAACCATATCATACTGTATGATCACCAATAAGTAATTAATCCTTGATTTAATTCACTAATCATGGGGGTTGATTTAAGTATTCAAAAACTCGTACTGTACAATAAGGTCGTATAGTACGATCAATTCAAAATTTACAAATTAAGAACTTACTTAAATTAATTTGGCAGCTTGGGTTTTTTAATTAGAAATACATCGTACAACATGATACGTATCGTACAGTATGATTTGTTCATAAAAAGTCGTTGAGCCAGAGCGGATCGTAGAGTACAATTGAAACTCATACAATACGATCGACAGAAAAAAAATTTCTTCGTTTTAAAAATCTCCCCCTGTGTGTGTGCATGGTTGCTCAGTTCTGCATACACTTTGTAGCCAGACTCAAGAAAAGAAAAATTACAGGGTTATAGACTCCAAATACTACTCCACCTAGTCTTGAGTCTTCTTATTATCCTAAGTAATTTGTAATCTCCCTGAAATGTTAGTACTCATAAACAAGAGCAGAAATAAAAAATATTCAATGAATAATAATTCAATCAACATTATTTGTCATCATCAAAATCTCAACCTAGGGATCATAGACTGCAAAATTTCTCTTCCTTTTCTCTTCCTGAGACAAGATGTAGTTAAAGTCCCCACCCCCCACCCCCCCTACTACTGAAGGCAAATCCAAATTAGAATGCAACTCCACAAACTCCCGTAACTTCCTTCTTTTATACAAGTCTTTACTACCATAAATAGTAGAGACCACCCATTTACCCTTATTAGCAATTTTCAGCTTCCCAATAACACATTAAGCTAAAGCTTCTAATAAAGTAAAAGAAGACAAATCAGTCCTCCAAATCACCAAAATACCACCTGACATCCCAATAGAAGGAAAGAGAAAGAAATCTCAATCAACTCTCATGCATTTATTAAACTCACATGTACTAATAGAAGAAATTTTAGTTTCAACTATTCCCCCAAACAAATTATCCCAATCTTTAACAAAATCTTTCAAATACAATGAGGCTTCTCTTTTGTTATCCCCCCTATAGTTCCAAAAAGCTAAGGAACTCATTAAGATAATAAGAGGGAAGGACCCCCGCTCCTCTTTTTGTTTAACACATTCACCCTTTTAAGCCTAGAAGATGAATTTAAAGGTCCAAGGGACCTAAGCTCTTTAAGAAGTTTTGGTTTATTACCTCCAGAAACAGTAATGCCCACACCTCCTTGGCCATCTATTTTGATTTCCATATCAACCTCTTCAACAAGAATCGACAATGAAGAGTCTTCTGGAGCTTTGACTAAAGCCCCTACATCAACCAATTTGCCTTCTTCCACCTCTTCTAAAACAGAAACAACAGTTTCATCCATAACATCCTCTTCTCCACACAGAGAACCAAGAATTTTAAAGCTATTACAATAGTTAGTAGCAACATTGTGAGAAGAACACAGATTTTTATCCATACTAAATGATACATCCCTCCCCTTATCAGTAGAATTTACAACCGTTGATTTTGGAATTACATTATCTTCCACAATAACCTGATTACCACCACCTTGCTCAACTATTTTTGTCATAGCCAAATCTGTTTCTTTCACAATTGGTTCTTTAACAGCTACATTTTGAATTTTTTCAAGATCGGGAGGAAACACTTCAAGCACATGAACTTTAAAAACATTTTTAGCTTTCAGCAAATTCACTATATTCCGTGCTCCCATATTCCTTTTTCTTCTTCTTCTATGATTTGCCAACATCCAAGGCCCATAAGATGAGTAATTAGAGTTAGTCTTCATCTGATCTTCGACATGAACATTCTCAATTTCATCTTGCTTCCCCTTATCTTCCTTCCCTCCTATCCCCACCATTAAACCACAAGCATCACTTAAATGCCCAACCTTTCTACACTTGAAACAGAACAATGAGATCTTCTCATACTCAACTTTTGAAAGAAACGTCCATTCATCCCTTCCACCCAAACACCCAAAGGAAGTTGTTTATCAAGCTCTACCCGAATGCATACTCTTGCAAATTCCCTTCTCTCTCATTAAAACATATCACCATCTATAAGGAGAGGAGTTCCAATCAAAGAAGCAATCCTCTACATGTTGATTTCATCCCAGCAATATAGTGGAAGGTTGGGCATTCTCACCCAAACAGATAATGACAAGCCCTTCAAGGAAGCCAGTGAGAAGTCTGAACTCAATTTGTCAAGACATATAATGTGGCCATTCACAAACCAGGGGACACCAGATAAGACATTCTCCATAGCTTCATTTGAAAAAAAATGAACATAGCACCCATCCAGAACCAAGAACTGTCAAATGAAACTTACCAAACAGTGACCATTAACATCACAATTCATCCGCAATCACATGAATTGGAATGAATCTACCAAACACCTTCACTACCACCAAACACTAAAGCTTATTCGAGTTAATATTCATGTTCGGTTCAAATAGTTTAACAGCCAAACCATCCTCAGATAAAAAGTGTTCTTCCTTAGACAAATCAACTTTAATATAAGGACTCTTAACCCATGGATTAGCCGAGATTTTATCATCCACTTTGAGAAAAGCAATACGGCTACCTCCTGGAATTTCAACAACACAACTTCTAACTGGAGCAATATCACAAACAACTGAAGGATTAAAATCCTTATTTTGGACTGAAGGAGTTCCCTCCAAAATGGAACCAAGCTTGGGATTGTTACCAAACCTATTGACAAAAAAGTTTCATATCCGAAGAAGAAGATCCAAAATCCTTTGATTTACAAATGTCGCTCTTAAGAGGAATAGTATTCTTAAAATCATCGACGATCTGCTTCCCCTTACAAGACACCGGTAGAGAGGAAACAAGTTTGACATCATTTAGTTCTCTAATGACCAAGGGAGCATTGAAGCGACCAAACTTTGGTGAGCCAACACCTAAGGAAGAAATAGTTGGATCAGGAATGACATGGGAGCTAAATGACGGATTAGCCATAGAGTTCCAGCCATCAGAGTTGGCCGGTGGGCGGTCCTCCATCCAGAGCGGAAAGTCCGCTAACGGGCCGAAGAAGGAAAATTTTGAAAAAGCTAATTCAAAAACTGGGAGTCTCTCTCTCTAACTTCCTCCCTCTAATTAATTATGATTCTGTTGTTGGGCCCAATGGTTTCACTACTTTAAACTAATAAAGTAACTAAATAATCAAGCACAGACATAAATATCAAAACTAACAAATAACCCGATACACAGAAAATTATGTTATACAGTGCAAAGGATTTTCTAACAGGCCATTGACTGAATTATAACATTCTTATTGTAAGCAACTAAGGGTTTGGTAATTATCACAATATTTAAGTATGTGTAAAAAATGTTAGGACAGTAGGGGTCAAATCATATGAGTAATAAGCCAGCAAACAAGCTCGTCTCAAGGGATTCTACTAAATTAAAGCATGCAATCTTAATTCAGTTATATTTATAGGATTGATTTTGAAAACATTAAGATAAAATGTCCAAGATTAATCACATTTTCTAGACAATTATATTAAGTCCAGTTATGATAGAATGCATTTTATTATTAAAAATATTATAACCTAACAATAATAATCAAACTGTTATGACTACATATAAGTACCCAAAACCAACTAACGTTCAAGCATAGGAGATATTTGAACAGCGGAATGGCGCAATCAATAAAGCAAAACCAAGTAAGACGAGATTCAACCAAATGTGATACGATTGAGATTCAGGACTTTTAAAGAAAGCCACCAATAGATGTATAGAATCAAAATAGCATGATTCTACTACAACAAACTCAACCAAACATATCCAAACATATTATTGCCGAGTCCAAAGATAGTCTACCAAAAAAAATGTGGCTAAATCTGAATATTCTGGTGAAAATAGTGAGACTACACTGGTAGATGTAGTCAAAAAAAATATGATTCAAGGAAGAGATTCAACCAAACGGGCCTAATCAAATCAAAATAATAAAATCCAAAGAGTATGAATACATTAAAGATGAACTTAGCTAGAAAAGCATAGCTAGTTCAAAACGCTTCGAATTCTAAAGACCATTATTAAGAGGCTATGTAGTACAATCAGTGAGGTATGATAATACAAAAATTAGACTTCACCAAATATGATATAATTAGTCTGAAAAAATTCTCTATCAATGAAGCGTGAATGAGAAGAATGCATAGAAAAATATATCGAGCTAACTCACTTTTCTAGCCCTTAAACCTTACAATTATATAAAAAACATTGCCTGATGGTTTATAAAACTTTGAAACAAATATTAAATATAAACACAAAGTGCAATAACAAACAGACATCCGGGTCTCCAAAAAATATGACGGTTCTTATATAATAATTTTTTTTTTTATATGCCCAAAAATTCTTGGTACCAACATATATTACAACCTATGTTCCACTACAAATGCACAACACAGGTAGAAGGCTCATTGTCAAATTACAGACTTACATATTCAAATTTTAACAGTTCATCCCGCATATGTGATCTCCCAATTCTTGATGGAATTTGATGAATCTTTAGGTAGAATTTATCTTCCTCTCCATATGATGTAATAACTCTTCAGTCTTTTCACGACATATCATGAAAAGTTTATTGGTAGTAACCAACCCAATCTTACGCCACCAGCAAATAGTAGGCTGAAATAAAAGTCCAAAGATACTCAACCAGAGCCGCAATGTAATATATAATCAAGTAAAAAAGGTCCCCAAGACCCTTCAAGCATTCAAGATTCTTCTTTTGGTTTGTCTAGCATTCTCTGAGCATAAATGTTTTCCTCACGAGCCCGCTTTGCAGCCAGAGCTTCTTCATCCAATATCTGAATTGGAGACCACTCAGGTATTCTCCACCAGCTTGAGCGGCCAGCATTTTTCTGGGATTTCTCTTCAGGTACTTTTCGAATGAAGTGCTGCAGGACAGGGCTTAGCTTCAGTACAGAAAAGTCAAAAGCTGTTCCAACAACTGCAATAATGATAGAGTAACGGATAGCTCCAAACTGGCCACCTGCACAGTTACTCATATAAGAAAAGAACTAACTATTACTACTTCATGATTTATATAAAAATAAGGTATGGTTGTCAACTTTATGACAATGACACTTATTAGAGATTACGTGTATTATAGGTAGGAGAAAAAAGCATAAAAAATGTACTTGAGTTGTATGAGGTTTCAGGCACTAGCCTAGAATATCGAATGCAAGGACTGAAAAGCAAACAGAAACTATAGCTTTCTTGAGTTGTATGACCCTTGTTTAAATTGACTACAATGAATTTTTAAACAAACCACCCTCCCTCAAACACAAAAGGTAGTGGTTTGGGTAGCCATACCTTGAAGCCGGCCAAGCAGAGCTCCACTAGCAAATCCCCCAACCGCTGAATTAACTAGATCATCTGGTTCTGATTTGCGAGCATCTCTTGCAAGTTCACGTGCTCCTAAAATTGATCAATGTACAAGGGCTTCGTAAGGTATACAATGGGGGGAAAAACGTACAGCAACAATTATGAGCTTTGCCATCATTTATGATGATTAAATTACACGCCCACCAAAAAAACAAAGATGTTTTCTGTAGGAAAAAAATGCATCACCATAACCATTAGACTTATCCCAAGAATTTCAGGTCAACATTATGAATTACCAATTTCATTCATTCGTGTTTCGTGTTGTTTGAGTAACTAAAATTATTTACGTAGTTTCAAAAATCATTGATCCATGTAATCTTACATGTCTACCACTCTATCTCAATCCTTCAATATAATTTGATCTATACATCCAATAGGCACACTTTCTACCATTAATTGTGCACATTAAAAAATCCAGTAGTTCTTTTAAGTATGTTATACTCAATAAGGGTCACTCCAGCCATTTTTCTATATATCATTACCTAATTTATATTCTATGTTTGGCCACACATTTATCATAAAATTTTCATTTTCTCTATAATAAACATAGCTATCAATGGCATTTATATTGCCCAATTCAAATAATTGATCCAATTGTATTGTTATTAAAACCACTATGAACATTTCATAACTACTACTAATATTAATATGTATTCGATTACATATTTTTAAAAATTTCAGCAAACCTTCGACACACATTTCTTCCTAAATGAATTTTAAATCAGTTTTCATAATAATTGATCATGTTCCATCTGAAGATAAATAAAAATCACATGAAGAGCTTTTTTTTTAATTTAACTTAATTTACATTAAATATCTTCACACAAATTGATTTCAAAACTAACATGCTCTTCTGAAATACATGATCCATTACTCTTTCCATAATTGTTCTGCAAGACATAATTTAGATTACTCTATGTTTAATACAATCTTAAAAATCTTATTTGTAGTTAGATAATCTGTTAAATTCAAAGAATTGGAAACAGAAAATGCTTAATTTTATTGCACAAAATTATCACTATTTAAAGATCTGTACAAGATATCTTAATAAAGAAATAAATAATTACATAATCATGCATAATTGCCCTAATATAATCCTTCTTAAATCAGCCACCCAAATATGGAAGGAGATCGACATGATCCAGGTGAGCCTCCCACGGATTCCCATCCTGGCCATGGGATCAAGTGTCAAGGGACAGTTGTGATTTAACAAAGATCAACGTAACCCAAGTGAGACTCCCATGAATTCTCATCATGGCCATGGTATCCAGTGTCAAGAGACGGATATTTAACACTGCCCCTCAAACTGGAGAATACAAATCTGTCACTCCCGGCTTGACACTCAATCTAAGAAAGGTAGAGTTATCGAGTCCTATGGTCAGTTTGTCTGCAAACTGATCTTTTGACAAAACATGGTAGACAAATATAAAACCACTATCTAATTTTTCCTTTATGAAATATTTGTCCACTTCTATATGCTTGGTCCTGTTATGCTAAATTGAATTGTGAGCTATATTGATTGCTGATTTGTTATAATAATGTAGCTTCATGGATCCTTCCTACTTGATCCTTAAGTCTTCTAGAATCATCTTGATCCATAATAGCCCATATATTCCCAAGGCCATAGCTTTGAACTTCTGCACTAGATTGTTGACCATTGTCCCGAAACACAAAAAAAAAGGAAAAAAAATTGCTTACCTACTCTCTGCCAAAACCATCCCGCGCACGTCGAGCTGTCAGTTCGCACGTCGCTCGCACATCGTCTGCACGACCTCCCCATCGCATTAAGTAGCGGAGGATTGAGAGAGACAAGGCTCTTGCTTGCTGCTTCTCCGAATCCTTCGTTGCTGTTGGACTCGCCACCGACGACGACATTCCCGCTAGGTCGGATTGGAAGCTACGATATCCTGATCATAAGCAACGATCAGAGCTCCGCTCGCTGCGAAGGTGTAGAGACTACAAGTGTTGCTACTTTGGCTCCTTCGTTGGCATTCGACTTCGACTCCCTCGACGACTTCCCTTCCAGTCGGATCGGAAGTTGCAACATTTTGATCAAACGGAACAACGGGAGCTCGCTTCTCTGCCTCCCGTCGTGGTCGGACGACCTCGCTCCCCCGACGCCGTTCCTTTTTGTCGGCCAAAAGTTACGACATTTTGATCGTAAGCAACAGCGGGAGCTCTGCTCGCTGTGAAGGAAACTTCCTCCCGATCGCGAGCTTCTTTCGTCCTGTCGTTACTATTCGACTTTGCTTCCCCGACGACTTTCCCCTCTTACCTGATCAGAAGCAGACGGGAGCTCGCTCTATGTGAAGGTAATTTCTCCCTTTCACGTGCTCTCCTTTGGCCAAATCCAGTGAACTCGACGAACTACAAAGAGAGGAAAGGGAGAGAGTTTACATAATTTTAATTAAAATTAATGTTGATTAATTTTTATTAAAATTAAAGTTAATTCTTAATTAATCTTAATTAGTTTTAATTAAAAAGTATTTTAATTAATTATAATTAGTTTTAATTAACTATAATTATTAAATTAATTATAATTATTATAATTAATTATAAATAACTTTAAGTAATTAATTATAATTAATTTTAATTAAATATAATTAATTATAATTAATCTTAATTACAATTAATATTAATTAATTATGATTAATTAGTATATTTTTAAATTAAAGATTAATAATTTATACTAATTAATCATAATTAATTAATATTATCTTTAATTAAGATTAATTATAATTAATTAAAGTTATTTATATATAATTATTTTTAATTAATTATAATGACTTTAAATTAATTATAATTATAAAAAATAAAAAAATAAGTAAATAAAATCCCTCTCTTACCTCTGCATGCGTTTCGAGCCTGCAAACCGCCTATACATGCTTTTCTTAGCTTGATGGGAAGGGAATCCGACGCGACACCTACGACAAGTTAGTGAGCGACCTCTCGGCCCCCAAAATCCTGCCCTCGGCGTGTGCGATGAGCCGGCTAACCACCTATACACGCTTTTCTTAGCGTGGTAGGAGGGAATCCGGTGCTACGCATACGACGAGACAAGTAAGCCTGGAGCACGTTGTTCTTAGCGTGGCCGAGACAACTCTTAAGTACCCATATGCGGCTCTGTACTTGCGGGGAAACAACTGCTCTTTTCTTGTAACAGGTACCAAAGACCCATACACGTTTTCTTAGTGTGGTCGGGACAAAGACTTTACATGGCCACGATGTCCTCGTACGCGGGCACCTACCATACACGCTTTTCTTAGCGTGGTGGGAAAGGCCCAATTATCCGTAGTTTTCCCCTAAACGGGGGAGACGTCGGGAGGCCGCCGAAATTTCGGGTGAATATACGACCATACCTCGGACCTGTTTTGAAACTAAATGAGCAAGTTTGAACTCAAAGAACAGCAAGGGACTTATGCTTGGACTTGTGGATCAAATGCAAATGATTAATAATAAAAATTTTGAACTTAATCAGAATGGGATGAAAATGACACAAAAAAAAACAAACTCAAAGAAATATAAGCATCTGATAAAGGACTCAAACAAATATGTGCATAACTTGATATGAACAATCATACAAATTTTGAACTCAAACTAAATATCAATTCCAAGTACAACTCGCTTGATGAGTGAGATGCAAGAACTATCAAGTGACATGACCACAAGAAGTAACAGTTCAATGTCAAACAAATGCAAGGGACTTTTGCAAATCATAGCAATCAATATGCAACATGAAATGCTCACAAATAGAAGCGAACAACGTATAACAAGTGCAAATGCCTACGACCATTCATAGAAAACTCACTGTACACACAACATGTGATTTACAAAGAGAATGCAAGGAATCTACCACAAATGTTAAGATGCCTATACATCCTATCATAAGCCAGTGGAAGATAGATGCACCTGTCTTTTGCAAGCCGAGGAGATTTGATATTCAACAAATGCAAGTACCTACAATCTTTTGTAGGAGGCCCGCCATAAATTCAACACATGTTCGTGAGCAAATGTGAAAAATTTGCAATACATCACAAATATGTATAAGCATAATGCAACAAACTCCTACAACAGTCCCTACAAAGTCAATGCACTGTACTTGTAAGCAGCAACAGACAATTGCAAAGTGTACGAGTACTACCCATATGTAGCAATCAAAGACCCATCCCTATAAACAAGTACAATCAGCAACCCACCTGAGATTAGTGAAAAGTGGATATGATACAGGTACAAATGGCTTTCCTACAAACATTTCTAAGAGGTCGTAGTGAATACAGCGGTCCTTGCAAATGAACACGTACTACTTATGGATAACAACAGTGTGTATATCGTAGGCACAACGAACCTCTGTGGACACAAGTACGGATATCACCTACGACAATGGTGACCAAGATCTACGAGTACACCAGGTACGAGGGCAACTCAATGTACGAAAAAGGACATCTCGCAAAATGGAAGATATGTCTGAACAAATAAGAACTAAACTTCCAGGTGCTCCAAAGCCTCTCCTTAGTCCTATACTCAAGAAGAAAATAGTTATGGTGTCCACAAACACCGAAAGTAACAAGTCTACGACAATAAAGAGTTTGAAAGAAGTTCTCTTCAAGGCAGCGGCCACTGACCTCAAAGTCCAGAAGAACCTCCCCGGTGAATGAGAAAAAGGGAGTCAACATCAAGTTGACAAGATGCCTCACAACATCCAGACATCCCGCCACAGAATCTGCAACACTCGTACTAGCGGACAGAAGGCGTGTATAAATTCTCAAATGAAATGTTGTGCATTCAAATGGCAATTACTTGCACAACTGAAATATTTCAAATACCCCTGCACGTGCACCGTAACTTGTATACATATAGGTACACAAAGGGGTATGTCAAATCAATGAAATTTTAAAACACCCGCATGGGCCCCAGCGAGCGTGTTATTGGTACACACGTGACGTCTAGGAATATTGCGCGGTTTAATAAGTGAATTCAAGTTCGAACCCGATTGTCCTAAGCAGATCAATAGGAGTAGACAGGATTTCGAATCATCAAACAAATATACGCTTGAGGGGACCAGTGTATTTGTTTTAATATATTCATATTAGACCTTCAATGCTTATAATCAAGAGAATTCACTAATAAAGGCATAAAGCCTGTGAAACCCGATCCTCCTATACGAATAAATAGGAGTCAACAGGGTTTAATTATTAAATGCCCCCAAACACCCGCATGAGCCCCAATGAGCATGTTGTAGAAACTCATGTGACGTTTAGGGATGCTGCGCGGGTCAATAAGTGAATTCAAGTTCGAGCCTGATCCTCCTGTGCAGTAAATTGGGAGTCGACAAGGCTCGAATCCTTAAATCAATATCTGATCGCAAGGTCGGTCGAGATATTTATTTTATACATTCATATTATGCCTTCAAGGCCTATAATAATGAAAATTTACTAACAAAGTCATAAAGCCTATGAGAAACCCAAACCTCGGTCAACAACTTGCTCAAGTTGACAAAGTTCAGTCCATAAATGAAAATGCCTCTAAAGCACCTCGATGATGGCCGTGTTGAATGTCTATCACAACCGGAGGGGTTAACTTCAAGAATCCAAACTCCACAAAGTTCAAATCCAAAATTCCAAAATCAACAGAATCCAAATATTTAAAACTAAAATCCAATCATTCAAGCATTTAAAGCAAATATCCGACCACCCTCTGCAACAGTTTGCCGAGGTGGACAAATTTGAAAATTACTTTAGCTTACAAAGAGCTAAATGCCTAGTCAAAAATATCACTATGATCCATTCTCAAACAATCTCTTGCCAATAAGGACATGCTACGTGTCCTCTAACCGGCGGGTTTTGCCGTCAAATGGCACCGCAGGATAAATGGTTATGACCCGGGGCTCTCTGAACCGAGTAGTTTTTGTCGCCAAATGGCACCACGAAATACCGATTATGATTAGAGCCAATACGCTCCTTAGTGACATAAAATCTTTGCGATATGAATCAATAGGATATAATTGATAGGGCACAAAGTCCTCTGTTAGCTAAGGTGGATTCAAATTTATCCCCATAGATAAACATTCACTCCATGTCTATAAGGTCCCCTTGGACGAAGCAACCCATGGTTGCCGACAAGGATCCTTCTGTCAGGTTGGGTCGACTACCACCTTTGACTAAGTAGACCAGGGACAACGATGGCCGGGGATGACGGAACCATGGGATATTAATTGGGACCATCATCCATTCCCCCACCATCTACATTAAGTGCAAGATAGTGCAATTTTTATTTAAATATCAAATCTTCCAACCCAAATTCCAAATCCAAACCCAACTCTTCAATACCCAAGCCCATTGCTGCTACTATATGCCAGATAACACGTATATTCTACGTATCTGATTGACGACTAGCCTTAATCGAAAGTTCTCTCTCATTACTGGGAGGGGTAATTAACAATAGGAGCTTGCGCCTATAGAAAACCAGAACTCAGATCATAAAGTCCTCGCAAAATGAAGGCAAAATCTTTGGGTAGTGTCTTATCTACAAACCCGTCTACCTTCCCAAAATTTATCCCGGAACTTATTCCGTTAAAACACCCCTCCCGAAAAGAAAAACAAACAAAGCGGGCGGAGGCCATGGCTGAATTTTTGGAGCCCACGGATTTCTGGCAACTCCGCTAGGGATTGATTTTTCTTTCCATCTTTGGCTAGTCATCTCAGTGTTATAGTAGCAGTTATATTAACTCGTACTCAAAATTAAGTCTTTCAAAATGATCGTTTGACGAATCAAAACTTTGAATTTTCTAAAAATGACTATTCAAACAAATTCATTAAGATAACGCATTTAGCAAGTATTTTAAATTTATATTAGTTGAATTGCTCGCTAATGTTATCTGCTTTTATTTTCCATTATGTGCAAGTCTCTGCACTTTGGAAGTATGGGGTGACGTATCAAATTTTAATTACTAACCACTACCTTTCATTTGTGTAGAATGAAAATTCAATACACCCCGATGACCATCCAAGTAGGACGAGGAGCCAGGATTCATCTGGCAAATTCTGTCATAGAAATTGGAAACACTGGAGCCACCATCCACTTTGGTGGGCTCGAATTCTCAGCAGCTACTGCAAGGGCTGCAGCCATCCCTGTGTACGGCGTAAATTCTGAAGAGCTTTCTGGAATATCTCATTCTACCAGGACTGCTGCCAGAGGTGCTACTCAAGGAAGAGTTTCCGTGTTTGAAAGATTATCCCAACCTGAGACCCTTACTGCAAAAAGGGTTATTACTGGAAGTAAAGTCTCAGTGGTGACCGCCAATACCACTATCCTGTAAACCAGGTTTTTGCACCTGGGAAATATAATACTAAAGCTTCCTCATCTGGAGGAAGGCTCAACAGAAGGCAAAGGAAGAGAAAAGCAGAGCTACGCGCTCAGCGGCTGCTTTACTAATCCATTCCTCCAACTTGCCAACACAAGAACCAGAGATCAATATTCCCACTCAAAATAGGTTCTCCAACCTAAAGTGGATAAAGAGAAATAGCTCTTCTGATGAGCTTAAACAATCTTTCTGGGAGCATCGACCTGAAGCCCCGACCCCTTAGAAAACAAGAGAGCTCGAACGCTTGTCTGCCCGAGTACACCGAGTATTGAAGACAGTTAAGGAGAAGGGCCTAATAAAAAAGAAATTCCAAAGGCCACTGATCATTGAGGCCTGAAGAACCCCTCCTAGAGAGAGGCTATTATCTGTTGTGATAGCCAAAAGAAGAAGTTATCAATGACAAGCTCCGCAGGAAGCACAATGGGGCGTGACACTTGGACCCCGTGTCCAAGAATCCGCCGCCGAAAGGGCCCAGCGGAAAGGCAAACAAGTGTGGAGGCCGAAGCCTCAAAAAGAAAAGATTTAAGAAAGAACTAATTCGGGTGTGACATCCGAAACAATCTCCCAGAGATTCGACCCCGCCAATAGAACTCTTCAGAGATGGGCCCAAAAGATGGCCAATAATGACAATCATTGTAATGACGGTCAACACCCTAGAGAGTCGTCCAGGGGATCTCGTCATTCACCTACTTCAGCCAGAGAAGATGTTCATTTCGATCGCAGTCCACGGATCGAAGAAATAATCATCCCAAGCCAAGAACGTGAAATTTAGTGGCGACGCTGCTCAGAAATTCAGGTACAAGAAGAAGAAGAATATAATTATGAAAATATTATGGAAATCGAGGTGGTTTGTATGGTCAGCCGCATCGATGTTGAGGATGATGATGGTGATGAAGATGACCAACAATCGCAGCCACGTGTATGTGTTTATCGACGTCACCATAGGACTAGATCCATCACCAGCCGAAGAGCTCGCTCCTGGGAAGAAGAAGAGGTCGGAGAAAACCCCTTCGTTGGCGAAGATGTCATGCTCGCTGCGATGAGAAGACAGATGAGGCAGCAGATGTAGAAAAAAGATAGAAAAATCTCTCAATTAAATGATAAAATGAGTGAGATGATGACTCAAATGACAACTATGATGGAGATAATACAAAAGGTCACTTCTGTGGGTCATGCACCAGCTCAGCCCATCAACCAAGCTGCGAATAATATTCGAGCAAATCCTCAACATCCTCAAGCACCGCAAGCCTCAGGAGTGAAAAGTGTACTTGAAGATGGTAAAGAGATTGATGATCTAATCCGTCGGCGTACTCCACAAAATGTGGCGAGTGCCTCTGAACCTATAACTGTCGCACAATTAGAGGGCTTAATCAGCGAAAAGATTAAAGCCATTATAGTTGCTGAACATGCAGAAAAATTAGTAGGAAAAGGTCGCCCGAACCCAACAGAGTACAATCAGGTGCCATTTCCAAAGGGATACTATGTGCCGAAATTCAATATTTTTTATGACAATAAGAATCTCAAACAGCACCTAACACAGTTTAAAGCCACCTACGGAAACACAGGAGGCAATAATGCCCTACTCTTCCAAAAATTCGTCAGCAGCTTGACAACAACTGCTTTCGAATGGTACACTGAACTACCAAATGATTCTGTGAAGACCTTCGCAGAACTATAAACTATATTCGTGAAGAGATTCGTCAGTGCAACAGAGAAGATTACGATCGCTGACCTTACTCTAGATAAAAGAAAAAAAAGGAAGAATCAGTGACAAAATACATCACTCGTTGGCGCAACCTGAGCATGAAATGTGAGCAACAACTTGAAGAAGAACATGTCATACAATTGTTAATGGGCAACATTGCTGACATGATGCAACCCTTCATGTGCATAGCTATAATCAACACATTTCAAGACCTGCTAGACAGAGTGGCCAAGTTTGAAAAACTGAACTTGTCCAGATCAGAAAATCACTTTGATAAGCCCAAGAAGACTAAGACCCACGGTGCTAAAAGGGGTGAGGCCGACTCTGCATTCTTCTCTAGAGCTGATAGAGAAAGACAGGTGATTTGCAATGTAAATAAGGGCAAGCAACAGATACAGTATGAAGAAAAGTCCAAGCAGGCCTATAACCCTAACTCCTAACCGAAGCTGATACTAAGGGGAAATGATAGGCCACGAACCTTCCAAGGTGGAGGAGAACACCCGAGACAGGCAATAGGAATTGGTGATAAAACATTTCAATCCCTCAAGGAGAAAATGAATAAAGAATATTCATTTAAGAGGGATACTGTCGCTAAACTGTTCCTACAAGCTCTCAAGGCCGGTCTGGAATTGCCAGAATGCAAGAGACCTGAGGAGTCCAAACATAGTGGCGACCCAAACTACTGCCCATATCATCGGACAATTAGTCATCCAATTGAAGATTGTTATGCCTTCAAAGATTGGCTGGAGAAGAAGTACAAAATAGGAGAATTAACATTATCAGATAACATATTAGTTCGTCCTAGAAAAGAGTCTACTCGGGTAGTCACGTCCTCTTCTGTACTCCCGCCTAAGGAAACAACAACAAAAGAACCTATTCAAGAGAAGCAATGGGAGACTGTGGTCTCCGAGAAGACAACCAAAATGCTGAAATAGATGGAAGAAGTTCTAGGTGTCAAGTAGAAGTCTCCTACTAAACCAGTGCTGAATTTAAAGTGGTTTCCTGCATCACATGCATCCACCACCAAGCAGCAACGTAGCCAAGCTAGTTCATCTAAGTTTACTAAAGCAAAGTCAAAGGCTTCTAAGAGGAAAGCCAATTTGAAGAAGCCTGAGGCAAAGAAAACTACAACTCAAAAGGCTATCGATAGTTTGGGTGAATATTACCAGACAGCTAGGAGGCCTATTAAGCTCGGTGATTTCATGACGGAGCTTAAAATAAATGAAAATGAAGAAGAAGCTGAGGATGAACCCCTACTTGAAGTAGATATGCCGGGTCATCTCGGCGACATCAAAGATAACAGACAGGGAGAAATACGCTGAAGAAGCGGCCCCTGAGTTCTGTCTAAAGGTGTCATCAATGGAATTCAGTTCAGAAGAAGATCTATGTTTTTCAAATGATGAAGATTCAGATCCAAGCATAACGTCACAAATGGAGCAAGTGAAACTAGGGGGCGATTTTGATTCTACAGGTGAATCCACAGACGCGACAATGGCTGATTTTGAGGAGAATACCTCATCAATAAGGTATGAATCATACGAGGTGGCCCAGATGCAATTGAGAAGTGGCAAGGTATTGCCATCTCCACCAAAGAAAGGGGCCCCTAATAAGATAAGGGAAAAGAGATAGTTATCAATGAAGATATTATCCCCGAAGACTTCAAGAATAAAGAAACTTTAACTAAGAAAATAGATTACAATATCTTATCCCACTTAAGGAAGATCCCAGCACAACTCAGCATATATGACGCCCTCGTGATGTCTAAAGACCTTCGGGAAACTTTGATCAAAGCTCTCAAGGACTCTGAAAGATGAGGGGTATTTTACTGAACGCAACCTAACTGAGGTCTTGCAAGCTCGAAATGAGCCACTAATTACTTTTGCTGAGGATGATTTGATGCTTAAAACGGTAGAGCACAACCGCCCTTTGTATGTTACGGCAGAGAGCGACGGTATGATGATCAGTCGAATCCTGATCGATCCCGAATCTTCCGTAAATCTTATGAGCCTTAAGGCATTAAGATCATTGTGCCTCGATGTGGAACACCTTGAGCAACATAAGCTGATGGTGCACGGCTTCAACGAGAAAGGGCAGAAAATTCTTGGATCTTGTATGCTCCCTCTTATATTTGGGGAACTCCGCACAAAAGCCAAATTTCATGTAATTGATGCGGACACTTCATTCAAGGCGTTACTGAGTCGCCCTTGGCTGCATGAATACAGCGTTGTCTCGTCAACATTACATCAGTATATGAAATATCTCAAGAATGGAGGAGAATCCAAGATCTCTAGTGACATCCAACCCTTTACAGTACATGAAGTAACGATATATGAAGATGCCAGGTACTTCATGCCAAAGAAGCAAAAGCCTTCGAATTCTCTTGAGGCTAAAGCATCAAACTCAAAGGCTGCAAAGAAACACAAACAAGAATGTGAGAAGAAGCATATGGAGAGATTCTTGAGAGTGACACAAATGAAAAAGATGCCACCCCAACAAAATCTCGAAACATATACCAGTCTGCGGCCAAATGGAGTACGGAGGCTGAATACTCAAATGATTATTATGACTACGATTCTATCTACATGAACACTGTACAGGGTGTATTCTCCCGAAGGATAGAAAGTCTGTCGATCTCGGATAGCGTGCTCGTAGTCACGAGAATTCCCCTACAAAATTTCAAGGAAATCATTCCGCGTAAGGTGCATAAGATTGAAGAGCTCACCATCCGTTATCTGCCTCCTCTTAAGAAGGGGACTGCACCAGGAAATTTATTATATTCAACGGAAATGCGTGAAGAAGAGAATTATGATTGATGCTGCATGCACCTCAATTCTGTTACTTCCTACGAGGCTACCAAGGTTTAATACCAAAGATAATCAAAGAATGCTACGAAAGCAGATCAATGTTCCTACCACTAAACGACGACTTCGTACATGTCTGGGCCTCTGGTATGGAAAGAATCCACGTCCACTATGATAGAAGGATATAGCTGCTTACAAAGGCATTGAATTCATCAAGCGAAAATACCTTCGAAAAGAGATCTGCCAAGCAATCACTTGTGAGGAAATCAAATTTGATAATGATGAAGATGAGACATATGAAGCTAACGCTTATGACAACCAACCTGTAGAAGCCAAGCCTGCACCAGAAGAACTGAAAGATGGTGGACAGGCTGCTACAATGGATGAGCTAAAGGAAGTCAACTTGGGAACTGATGAAGACCCTCGCCCAACCTTCATTAGTTCCCTTCTGTCAGAAGAACAAGTGGAAGAAATGAAGAAGCTCCTCCATGAATTTAGGGACTGCTTTGCTTGGACATATGCTGAGATGCCTAGCTTCTCCCCTGATGTGGCAGTTCACAGATTAGCCATCAAGCCTGATGCAGCACCCGTCAAGCAAGATACAAGGAGAATGAGATTGGAGATAGAAGAACAAGTGATTGCTGAAACAAAGAAGCTCATAGAGGCGGACTTTATTCGCGAAGAAAAGTATGTTGATTGGATCGCTAATATCGTCCCTGTAAAGAAAAAGAATGGCCAGATTCATATCTGCATCGACTTCAGGGACCTCAACAAGGCGTACCCGAAAGATGACTTTCCGCTCCTAGTATCAGAACTTCTAGTTAATAATACTTCCAACTATGATTTGTTTTCTTTTATGGACGGGTCATCAAACTATAACCAAATCAAAATGGCGCCTGAAGATTAAAAAATACATCATTCAGAACACCTATAGGCATATTCTGCTATACAGTCATGCCCTTCGGCCTGAAGAATGCTGGCACCACATATCAACGAACGATGACTCGTATATTTGATGATTTAATTCATCAAAAGGTCGAATGCTATGTAGATGATTTGGTCATTAAGAGCATGGATTGAAAAGATTACATTAATGACTTGAGAACTGTGTTCGAGAGGATCAGAAAGTACAATCTGAAGATGAACCCTCTCAAGTGTGTGTTTGGGGTATCCTCAGGGAAATTCCTAGGGTACGTCGTTCGACATCGAGGCATCGAAGTCGACCCCAACAAGATCAAGGCAATCATGGAGATGCCACCTCCAAAGAACCTGCGACAACTTCGCTCCTTACAAGGACAACGGGCTTTGATTCGGCAATTCATATCGAATCTGTCAGGTAAATGCCAACCATTTTCAAAGCTGATGAAGAAAGATGTACGCTTTAAATGAGACGAGGAGTACCAGGAAGCATTCGACAGTATCAAAAGATACTTATTAAATCCGCCCATTCTTGCGACGCCAATCTCGGGGAATCCTCTTACACTGTACATGGCGGTACTAGAAGAGTCTCTCGGAGCACTATTGGCCCAGCATAATGAAGAAGGCAAGTAGAATGCACTCTACTACATTAGCCGAAAGTTGATAGGAGTAGAAATTCGCTACTCTCCAATTGAGAAGCATTGCTTGG
This sequence comes from Dendrobium nobile, assembly GCA_022539455.1. NCBI lineage: Eukaryota > Viridiplantae > Streptophyta > Magnoliopsida > Asparagales > Orchidaceae > Dendrobium > Dendrobium nobile. Next base: position 27,586,501 of record CM039721.1, on the reverse strand, counting down.
TCCTGATTTTCACAGTTCAGAAACTCCACCATTATATGCTATCTCACAAAATCACCTTGATATCAAAGATCGATCCGTTGAAGTTCTTGATGACAAGACCAGTGTTGACAGGTCATTTGGCAAGATGGATAGTGATACTCCTGCACTTTGATATTATATACGCCCTATAAAAAACAATGAAAGGGCAGGTGTTGGCGGATTTTCTCGTGGCTCATCTTATCCCTATGGATTCACCGCTCAACGATGATCTACCTGACGAGCATATCATGAATGTCGAAGAGGAGATGCTACGAGTATAGGAAATGTACTTCGATGGAGCATCATCAATCAAGCACGTTCGGCCTCCAAATCTGGACAAAGCTCAAGTGGGAATTGGTCTTATCTTTATAGCACCCGATGGAAGCATAATGAGATTCTCATTCAGCTTGACTGAACCTCGGACCAACAATGAGGCCGAATATGAAGCTTTAATAGCAGGACTGGAGATTGCAATAGACGTTAGAATTCAAAATCTCCAAATGTTCGGTGATTCTCAACTTGTCGTGAATCAAGTACTGGGAGTTTACAAAATCACAAAGTTCGAGTTGGCCTGTTATCATCGGTGAGTTCTCGAGCTTATGAGGCAAATTCCAGTTGTCAAATTAACTCAAATTCTCCGAGGTCAAAATGGTAAAGATGATTCCCTAGCCAAATTGGCTAAATAAATGGCGAATATGAATGATGAATGGCCTATCATAATCATGATACATAATCGGTAGATCCTAGGGCCAGTACTATTACAATTCCCGCAGGCAGAGAGAACATCAAGTTCAGGCTAGCAGGATGCAACTCTAGTTGATCCTCAATCTCCGCAACCAGTTGACCTTGAAGATCAACTTGAAAAACAGCAAATTCCTAAGAAAAGATGCAAGGCTAGTAAAGCTTCAGAATCATGGTGGCATTGCCAAGATGTCGAGGAAGAAGATGATTAGAGGTAGCCTTTCGTTGATTATTTCAAAGAAAGTAAACTACCAACAGACAAATCATTAGCTGCCCAAATCAGAAAGAGAGCGCTACGATACGCATTTGTTGACAACACGTTATATCAATGTGCTTTCGATCAAATGTGGCTAAGGTGCCTAAGGACCCAAGAAGATGATAAAGTGGTAGCAGAAGTTTATGAAGGACTTTGTGGAGCACATCAATCAGGTCCCAAGATGGCGGTTAAAATCAAAAGAATGCGCTACTATTGGCCTATAATGATAAAGGATTGCATCGATCATGCTAAGAGGTGTCATGAGTGTAAGATTCACGATGATGTTATATATCAACCGCCAAATCCACTGCACCCTACAATAGCATTGTGCCATTTGAATGTTGGGGTACTGATGTTATCGTGCCGATAGATCCATCTTCATCAACAGGACACCACTTTATTTTGACAACAATCGACTACTTCTCCAAGTGGGAAGAAGCAGCTCCATTTAAAGAAGTTACATTTGAGCATATAATCAACTTCTTTACCCACAACGTTATTTATAGATTCGGTGTGCCCCGCCGTATAATCTCGGACAATAGTACAGCTTGCAAAAGCACTAAGATCAATAGATTTATCGATCGGCATAAGATCAATTGGTGGTATTCCTCCATATAGTATCCAAGAGCAAATAGCTTGGCAGAAGCCTTCAACAAAACACTAGTGAAATTACTAAAGAAGATTCTCACCAAGAATAAAAGAGAGTGGCATACGAAGATGGCAGAAGCGTTGTGGGCGTATCGTACAACCTACAAAACTCCAACCAAAGCCACTCCTTACTCTTTAGTGTTTGGAGTTGAAGCAGTGTTGCCACTAGAAGTTGAACTTCCATCTCTTTGAGTCGCTATTCAGAATTAGCTGACACAAGAACAAAATGCTCGATTACGGTGGAGAAGCTCGATGCACTTGATAAACTCAGGTTGCATGCTCAACAAAACCTGGAGATCTACCGAGTAAGGATGACAAAGTCTTTTGATCGAATGGTGCGTCAGGAGAATTGGTCCTGATGTAGAGAAGGCCAATCATCCCGCATAGAAAAATTGATGGCAAATTCGTACCAACTGGAAAGGACCTTTCGTCAACGAAAAGGTGTATCAGGGAGGAGCTTATAAACTCATCGATCTGAATGGTTAGAGGCCCATGCCACCGATCAATGGTCGATACCTGAAGAAATACTATGCATGAAATTGCCCCTGAAAAATTTATGTTTAATGTGTTATGCTTTCAAACATGTTTATTAGCATATGCATTTTATATTTTGAAATTCTCTTGTGTTATGAGAATGTATTTCAAATTCTCCTATCAAATTGGGGGGCATTTAAATATTTATTGGGGTCGACATCGCACTGCGTGTCGAGATTCCCAGATAAATATTTAAAACAGTCAAAATTTCAAATCTATTCTACTCTAAAATGTTCCTGCGAGACGGGCATTTTAAATAATTATTCGGGTCGACATCGCGCTGCATGCCGAGATCCCTGAATAAATATTTAAAATTATCAATTTAAATGTTCTTTTGTATTAAAGAATAGAAAGACTTTTTTCAAAGTATATGTAGGTGACCTTTCAAAAGTTCAGGACACCGTTTTCTCCAATAAACCAAGACTCAAAGGTCAAGAAAGAGACTTCTGTAACAACACACTCCCACAAATTGAGCCAGAAAAGCTTGGAGTCTTTCGACAGCTTCAAGCTTAAGGTTCGAATGGGTATAAGAGGTCGAATCCAACAAGCCCAAATATGGCCAGATCGCTAGCAGCTTTGTCTACTCAACAAGCTATAAGAATAGTCGTAGTAGCAAAACCCACACTTTGTCAACCCGTCAGTAGAGACTGTAGGAAGAACGAAGGCCAATTTAACTCAACCAGTTCAAGTGATTATAGTCCACTGAATTCTCCCAAATGGCTGGAGAATCAAGGTTCCAATGGGAAGATGAGTCTCGAGCAACTACCGAATGTACGTAAGCTTCAAATCTTCAACCACAAAGGATGACTTAAAATCTGTCAACTTTAGTAAAATGAGCATTGGGAAGCGCAATTCCCATAATTCGAGTCTGAAGTCTGAATGGGTGTAAAAGGTCGGATCCAACAAGCTCAAATATAGTAGGATCGCTGGTAACTCCGTCTACTCAATAAGCCATAAGAAAGACCGTAGTAGAGGAACCCCCACCTCAGCAACTAGAGGACAACGAGCTGTCAAATCCTAACTCTCCCGATCTGATGAACTCAAATGACTCAAATTAAAATCTCTTCAAGTGGTTAAGAATCAAGATACTACCCAAATTTGGTACTATCAATCGAATCCAGAACCTGCAAATCCTTTAACAAATCCGTAAAGCACAAAGCGAGGATCCAAGGAATTTTTCTTCAACAAGTCCATTAAAGCACAAAGCAGAGGACCGAAGAAGATTATCCCAAAGTTTACACAAAGCCTATGGCTGAACTAAGAGGATTTCATCATCAACAAGTACGCTATGCACAAAACTCTGGACTGATGACTTCGTGCCACAGACCTAGTACAAACCTAAAGGGTTTAGGTCACTAGCATCTACTCCTTTATTAAGCCCGCCAAAGTAAGGAGCATGGGGCTAAAGGAACACAAATCTCCTAACAAATCACTATTGATAAATCAAGTAATCCTCCATTAATGTCCGCAGCACAAAGCACAGAGCGAAAAGATCAAAATCTCGGGACTCAAACTAAAGCTATGGAATGAGGACCTAGATGATACCCACAAATGTCCCTAGGGGTTTTTTAAATATTTATTTGGGTCGACATCGGGCTGCGTGCGGAGATCCCCAAATAAATATTTAAAATTTTATCAAGATATAATTGGATGATAGAGAAATATTTAGCATATACAAAATGGCCACAAATTAAAGTGATCATGGTGATTAAAGAGAACAAACGATGGTGATGCTATCTACTAGCGTCAATCTATAGAATGATGCTCTAGAGATCTAAGTATAAAGTACTCCATCACTACCCCGTGAATCTCTACTTGACCAAGAGAAAATGTGTCAGCTATACTGAAGATTACAGAGCTATGAAGACACCAAGATGGGCTCTTTGAGATATGAAAATGAAAATTTTAGTGTGACATCTAAATAAGCTTTTGGAGATCCACTAAACGACAATCCTTAGTGTGACATTCAAGCAAGTTTTTGGAGATCCACTAAATGAAAGCCCTAGTGTGACATCTAGAAAAAATATCTAGAGATTCACAATGTCAATCAGCATACAATAAATGTGGTTCACTCTAGATGCATACCACATTTATTGGGGGGTATTTGTTGACCGTTGTCCCGAAACATAAAAAAAAGAAAAATAAAAATTTCCTTACTTGCTCTTTACTGAAACCATCCCACGCACATCGAGCTATCAGTTCGCACGTCGTCTGCACGACCTCCCCATCGTGTTAAGTAGCGGAGGAATGAGAGAGCTGAGGCTCTCGCTCTCTCTCACTGCTTCTCCGAATCCTTCGTTGCTGTTCGACTCGCCTCCAACGACGACGTTCCCTCTAGGTCAGATTGGAAGCTATGAAATCTTGATCAGAAGCAAGGATCAGAGCTCCGCTCGCTACGAAGGTGTAGAAACTGCAAGTGTCGCTACTTCGGCTCCTTCGTTGGCGTTCAACTTCGGCTCCCAAAATGACTTCCCTTCCGGTCGGATCGGAAGTTGCAACATTTTGATCGAACGGAACAATGGGAGCTCACTTCTCCGCCTCCCCTCGTGGCCGGACGACCTCACTCCCCCGACGCCGTTCCTTTTTGTCGGCCGAAAGTTACGACATTTTGATCGTAAGCAATAGCAAGAGCTCTGCTTGCTGTGAAGGAAACTTCCTCCAGATCGTGAGCTTCTTTCATCCTATCGTTACTGTTCCACTTTGCCTCCCCGACGACTTTCCCCTCTTACCCGATCAGAAGCAGATGGGAGCTCGCTCTCTGTGAAGGTAATTTCTCCCTTTCACATGCTCTCCTTCGGCCAAATCCAGTGAGCTCGCCGAACTACAAAGAGAGGAAAGGGAGAGAGTTTACATAATTTTAATTAAAATTAATGTTGATTAATTTTAATTAAAATTAAAGTTAATTATTAATTAATCTTAATTAGTTTTAATTAAAAAGTATTTTAATTAATTATAATTAGTTTTAATTAACTATAATTATTAAATTAATTATAATTAATTATAAATTATAATTATAATTCATTTTAATTAATTATAATTAATCTTAATTAAAGTTAATATTAATTAATTATGATTAATTAACATATTTTAAAATTAAAAATTAATTAATACTAATTATTTATAATTAATTAAAGTTATTTATAATTAATTATAATGACTTTTAAATAATTATAATTATAAAAAATAAATAAATAAGTAAATAAAATCCCTCCTACCTCGGCATGCATGTCAAGCCGGCAAACCGCCTATATATGCTTTTCTTAGCGTGGTGGGAAGGGAACTCGGCGCGACACCTACGAGTTAGTGAGGGACCCCTCGATCCCCAAAATCCTGCCCTCGGCATGTGCGACGAGCCAGCTAACCACCTATACACGCTTTTCTTAGCATGGTAGGAGGAAATCCAGTGCGACGCATACGACGAGGCAGGTAAGCCTAGTGCACGCTTTTCTTAGCATGGCCGGTACAACTCTTAAGTACCCGTACGCGGCTTTGTACCTGCGGGGAAACAACTGCTCTTTTCTTGTAACAGGTACCGAAGACTCATACATGCTTTTCTTATCGTAGTGGGGACAAAGACTTTACACGGCCGCGGTGTCCTCGTACGAGGGAACCTACCATACACGCTTTTCTTAGTGTGGTGGGAAAGGCCAAGTTTTTCGTAGTTTTCACCTAAACGAGGGAGATGCCGGGAGGCTGCCGAAATTTCGGGTGAATATACGACCACACCTCGGTCCTGTTTTGAAACTAAATGAGTAAGTTGAGGATCAAGTTTGAACTCAAAGAACAGCAGGGGACTTATGCTTGGACTTGTGGACCAAATGCAAATGAATAATAATGAAGATTTTGAACTTAATCAGAATGGGATGAAAATGACACAAAAAAAACAAACTCAAAGAAATATAAGCATCTGATAAAGGACTCAAACAAATCTGTGCATAACTTGAATTTAACAATCATGCAAATTTTGAACTCAAATTAAATATCAATTCCAAGTACAACTCGCTTGATGATTGAGATGCAAGAACTATCAAGTGACATGACCACAAGATATAACAGTTTAATATCAAACAAATGCAAGGGACTTTTGCAAATCATAGTAATCAATATGCAACATGAAATGCTCACAAATAAAAGCGGACAACGTATAACAAGTGCAAATGCCTAGAACATTCATAGAAGACTCACTGTGCACACAACAAGTGATTTACAAAGAGAATGCAATAAATCTACCACAAATGTTAAGATGCCTATACATCCTATCATAAGGCAGTGGAAGATAGATGCACCTGTCTTCTACAAGCCGAGAGATCTGATATTCAACAAATGCAAGTACCTACAATCCTTTGTAGGTGGCCCGTCGTACATTCAACACATGTTCGTGAGCAAATGTGAAAGATTTGTAATACATCACAAACATGTATAAGCATAATGCAACAAACTCCTAAAACAGTCTCTACAAAGTCAATGAACTGTACTTGTAAGCAGCAGCAGACAATTGCAAGGTGTACGAGTACTACCCATATATAGCAATCAAAGACCCATCCCTATAAACAAGTAAAATCAACAACCCACTTGAGATTGGTGAAAGGTGGATATGATACTATTGCAAATGGATCTCCTACGAACATTTCTAAGAGGTCGTAGTGAATACAGTGATCCATGCAAATGAACACGTACTACTTGTGGATAACAACAGTATGTATATCGTAGGCACAACGAACCACTGTGAACACAAGTACGGATATCACCTATGACAATGGTAACCAAGATCTATGAGTACGTCAAGTACGAGGGCAACTCGATGTACGAAAAAGGACACCTCGCAAAAAGGAAGAGATGTCTGAACAAATTAGAACTACACTTCCTGATGTTCCAAAGCCTCTCTTTAGTCCTATACTCAAGAAGAAAATAATTTTAGTGTCCACAAACACCGAAAGTAACAAGTCTACGACAATAAAGAGCTTTAAAGAAGTTCTCTTCAAGGCGGCGGCCACTGATCTCAAAGTCCAAAAGAATCTCCCCGGTGAATAAGAAAAGGGGAGTCAACATCAAGATGACGAGATGCCTCATAACATCCAGACATCCCGCCACCGAATCTGCAACACTTATACTAGCAGACAGAAGGCGTGTATAAATTCTCAAATGAAATGTTGTGCATTCAAATGGCAATTACTTGCACAACAGAAATATTTCAAAATACCCCTGCACGTGCACCGTAGCTTGTATCCATAGGTTCACAAAGGGGTATGTCAAATCAATGAAATTCTAAAAGACTCGCATGGGCCCCAACGAGCGTGTTATTGGTACACACGTGACGTCGAGGAATACTGCGCAGGTTAATAAGTGAACTCAAGTTCGAATCCGATCCTCCTAAGCAGATCAATAGGAGTCAACAGAGCTTCGAACCATCAAACAAATATACATATGAGGGGACCAATGTATTTGTTTTAATACATTCATATTAGACCTTCAATGCCTATAATCAATAGAATTAACTAATAAAGGTATAAAGCCTGTAAAATCCGATCCACCTATACGAATAAATAAGAGTTGATAAAATTTAATTATTAAATGCCCCCAAACACCCGCATGGGCCCCGAATAGCATGTTGTAGAAACACATGTGACGTATAGAGATGCTGCGCGGGTCAATAAGTGAATTCAGGTTCGAGCCCGATCCTCCTATGCAGTAAGTTGGGAGTCGACAAGGCTCGAATACTTAAATAAATATCCGATCACAAGGTCGATCGAGATATTTATTTTATACATTTATATTATGCCTTCAAGGCCTATAACAATGAGAATTCACTAACAATGGCATAAAGCCTATGAGAAACCCGATCATTGGTCAACTTGGTCGAGTTGACAAGGTTCAGTCCATAAATAAAAATGCCTCTAAAATACCACGATGATGGCCGTGTTGAATGTCTATCTCAACCGGAGGGGTTAACTTCAAGAATCCAAACTCCAAAAAGCCCATATCCAAAATCCCAAAATTAACAAAATCCAAATATTTCAAACTGAAATCCAGCCATTCAAGCATTTAAAGCAAATATCCGTCCACCCTCTACAATAGTTTGCCGAGGTGGACAAATTTGAAAATTACTTCAGCTCACGAAGAGCTAAATGCCAAGTTGAAAATATCACTAGGATCCATTCTCAAACAATCTCCTGCCAATAAGGACGTGATATGTGTCCTCTAACCGGCGGGTTTTGCCGTCAAATTGCACCGCATGATAAACGGTTATGACCCGGGACCCTCTGAACCGAGTGGTTTTTGCCTCCAGATGGCACCACGAAATATCAGTTATGGCCAGAGCCAATACGCTCCTTAGTGGCATCAAATCCTTGCGATATGAATCAATAGGATATAATTGATAGGGCACAAAGTCCTCTATTAGCTAAGGTAGATTTAAATTTGTCCACTTAAACAAACATTCACCCCATGTCTACAAGGTCCCCTTGGACGAAGCAACCCATGGTTGCCGACAAGGATCCTTCTGTCAGGTTGGGTCAACTACCTCCTCTGACTAAGTAGACCAGGGACCACGATGACCCGGAATGACGGAACCATGGGATCTTGATCGAGACCATCATCCATTCCCCCACCATCTGCTTTAAGTGCAAGATGGTGCAATTCTATTTAAATATCAAATCTTCCAACCCAAATTCCAAATCTAAACCCAACTCTTTAATACCCAAGCTCATTGTTGCTACTATATGCCAGATAACACGTATATTTTACGTATCTGATTGACAACTAGCCTTAATCGAAAGTTCTCTCTCATTACTGGGAAGGGTAATTAACTATAGGGGGTTGCACCTATAAGAAACCAAAACTCAGATCATAAAGTCCTGGCAAAATGAGGGCGAAATCTCTGGGTAGTGTCTTATCTACAAACCCATCTGCCTTCCCAAAATTTACCACAGAACTTATCCGTTAAAACTCCCCTCCCCGAAAAAGAAAAACAAACAAAGCGGGCGGAGGCCAGGGTTGAATTTTGGGAGCCCACATAGACCTTGCCACCACACTGTTTCTTGCTCCTCCATGTAACAAAGTTTCTTCCAAGAAATGTGCAGTATCCTAAGGTAGATCGTATATCTACTGGTGATCCTGCATAATCTACATTAATATATGCTTCTGGGGTTAGTCCACAGTCTCTTTGTTAACCGCCACACTACATCCAAAGGAAAACAGACAAAATTTTTAAAAATATACTTAAAATGATTAACTTGCTGTAGTACATGCCCACGCCGCCTGTTGTAGTGTCGCCAATCCTTCTACATTCAGCGTCGCTGCAGTCATTTCATGTTCGCCTCAATTCTATTAAAGTCATTAAATACGACACTAAACGAAGCTCTCGTCTTCTACTTGGCCTCCTCTCTCAATTCGCAAGTTCTTCAACCTCATCCAACTCCGAGCTCCAGATCTCGGTCTCCTCTCTCGTCTCCAACCGCAAAATACAAGACCCAGCCTAAACCTCCTTAAGCCGTCAAAGTCCTCTTCCCATGTCGAACCTACTCCAGCACCAGCAACCCCATAGCCAACCCCAATCTTACGACCTTTGACCCATACCTGACTAAACTGCAAGCTCTAGACGAAGCAGACTCCTTTTTGCCTCCCATACATCCAGCCAACCGCAAGCAACCACCTCAACCTGCAGACCTACATTTAACCAATCTCCTTCCTAGCTCCCTTCCTCTTGTCCAATCCCTAAGCCACAAGAGACCCTCCATCCCGTCACCTCTAATCGCTAAACCCCACTCCAAATCCCTCAAGTCTTCAAAACCCGACACCTCCCTCATGATTGACCCTCAAATTTGGTCCAGATCTTATCGAGCTCCAAGCCGTAGGCCACCGCCCCTCTGCTCCCCTCCAAGCCGAATCCATACCCATCCCTCTGCCTTCATTCAGTCAAAGCCATTGCCCCAAGCCCTCTTACCCGACCTATCCAAATAATTAGGTATAGGTATTATCTTAATTTTAATGATTAATTGCTATTTGTTGGTATTTTAATTAGTATTATGAATAGATGTATATGTATTTATTTATAAAAATGTGTTATATTTATTATGTGTGTGTCAAAAAAAAGAGAAAGAGAGGACGAATTTAAAAAAAGAGATGTTTCCAAAAAAAAGAAGAGAAGTAAAAAAGAGGGGAGAGGGAGAAATATTGATTTTGTAAAAAAAAATGTGTATGTGTGTATCTCCCCTTGTCGTCGAAAAAATATCAAAGGTTTAACACTCTAAACCCCGAAAATCTGTTCTCGGTGCTTGCAATGCAACGAACAACCACCCATGCACTTTTTCTTAGCACGGTGGGAGGAATTTCGTTGCGGTGCTCGCGACGAGGCGAGTAATCTTCTAAAGTCATATTTTTGGCATTCGTAGCGAGCCGAGAAACCCCCTATCCTCGCTTTCTTAGCGTGGTGGGAGAGAACTCCGTGTGGTGACTAAGGCAAGGCAGACGAGCCTTGTGCGCTCTTTTCTTAGCAAGACGGGGCAAAAATATAAGTATCTGTATGCGCCTCAGTGCCGTCGGGGAAACAATTGTGTTTTCAAACATGTACTTTCAAATACCCATGCACACCTTTCTTGGCATGGTGGGATTGAAGATTACGACCGCGGTGTCCCTCAACACCGACCGTGCATGTCTTTCTTGACGTGGCAGGCAGGCTATGACTCCTGCAGTTTCCCCTAAACGGGAGAGACGTCGGGAGGCTGCCGAAATTTACACTGAACTGAGGACCTTATTTGAACCTAATTGAACGCAAGGAACTAGACCTTCAAACTCTAAAATGCATAATGAACTTGAAAATATAAATGCTAACTAATAATTTGATGCACTCAAATGAATATTAATAAGCAAATGAAGAACGTTCTATATGCAATGAACGATGCTCGCACAAGAAAATATGATTGCCTTCATATGATGATGAACAAGAACACAATGTTCGAGTAAATACAACAATGCACTTTTATAAAGGGGAAACTTATAATGAGTATGCAGCCTCATTTGCAAATACTAATGGGAAATAGTGTGACTATAATGAATATCACAGTGTGTTCATCAATAAGACATAGAAGCTCGTACACAGCTGATGTTACTTAGGTGTAGACAAATACACCAGACTCCTGCAAGTGACGACGATAATAACATGAAGTTTCCCATAAGTAATAAAAGTCTTCATGATGCTTAGAATGTAAATATCAACAAGGAACATTGTCAGGTTCATTATGTATGAAACAAATCACCTTCGAAAACGACAGAGAACCTATAATATACATGGAAGCAATAGATATGCAACAAATACTACAGTATTCTTCCAATCAACATCAAAACACAAACATCAATGGACACAATTATCATGTAAACCATGAACTATTTTCAAGGAGAAGGGAAGACCTATAATTACCTACATGATTCGCTTACAAGCATCAATGAACACAATTATCATGTCTACCATGAACTATTTTCAAGGAGAACAGAAGGCCTATAATTGCCGACATGATTCTCTTACAAGCATAAGTCATGAATTTGATTGGCCTATGGGCATGAACAAAGAATTGGCGGTGCAGCAAAGTATCTTCAACCTATACATAAGCAACATGTGGCCTGTTCATGCAAAGAAGCTGGAGAATACCAACAAAAGAAACTCCTAATGAATGTGTTGACTCATTAGTAAACACCTGACAAATGAAGTAACAATACAAGCAATGGACTTGTGAAGCTGCAGTCCCCTTACAAATGATTACAACTATCTTGGGAATGTATACAATAGCTCCCACAAGCATTAAAATGCATGCAAGCAAATGCAACAAATTGTTGATCAATGTGTATAAGGAAACCGATGACGAATGCAACAACTTACCAATCAACAGGCAATGAAGAATTGGTGATGAATACGATTCACCTGATGATTAGTCTTAACTTATAGATGAATACAAAAAGCCTATAAGTGTTAACCAGCGATAAGTGATGAGTGTTATGACACTCCAACAATCAATAACAGTCCAGCGCTAACCAAATGTAGTAATTTTCCACAAACCAGATGGTCAAGTTGTAGCAAGTGCAACCATCCATAGGCCACCATAGAAAACTCATCATATGCATAATTAGCTATTTACTAATGAATGTAGAGTTATGATGAATACAAACGTCTGTAAACAACATTAGAAGACTTAAACTCCCTGCAACTTGCTTGTAAACAACAAATTCTCTTGCAAACATGCAAACGTAGCATGTAGTAAACACCGGGATATTCATGTAGTGAATACATCGGTATCCTACAAGCAGCAGTAGAAGATATGCATCAACACAGCTTGACCATGGGTGATAGTAGTGAGCTGGCAAGGATAAAAGATCATAGCGAATGCAAATACCCATTAACAATAGTGGAATATTTGTTATATGCATAACGACACACCTACAATTGTTAGCTAACAGTAGGTCGTAGGTGTTACAACACTCCTACAATAAACCACAATTAAATGGTCAACAAATACATTGATCTTCTGCAAGCCAAGGGAGGATGATATATAGCAAATGCAAATGTCCACGAGCTCTTGTAGGAAACCAATACATGCTCAAAATATCATCTACGAACAAAATGCCAAGTGATTATAGCGAATGTAAGTGCCTACGGGCTACTGTATAAGGCCCGTCATGCACTAATATGTTATCTACGAGCAAATATAGAAGGACTGTGATGAACACACAATCCTACAAGTTGCCGTAGAAGACCCATCGTACATCGAATGTGTTGACCACAAGCAAAATGTCACATAACTGCAGCAAATACAAATGCCTATGGTAAGCGCTAGAAGATTTGTATGTAAAACAACTCAGCCACGAACAAAGACATCATGTCCATGATGAATGTAGATATCTACAAGTAATAACAGGAGATTTGTTAGTGCATAACAAACTACCAGCAGAAAGTAACAAATAGTGCACGGTAGCCTACCTGTACAAGGAAGCAAACAGCTCAATCCAAAATACGACGCCACGCCACCGGATCCACAACTTTCTTACAAGCGGATAGAAGGTGTGCACAAGCCCCCAAATCAAATACTGCATTCAAATGATGGTTGCTGGCACAACTGAGCAGCAACAAATAATTATAAAAAAGCCCCCCTCCCCCCTGCGACACATACTATAGATTTGTATACACCAAAATTCAATGAAAAGCATGTTTAATCATATACTTGCAAGGGCCCCAAAGAGCATATTATTGATACACATGTGACGTCTAAGGATGCTGCGTAGGTTAATAAGTGAATTCAAATTCAAGTCTGATCCTCCTATATGAGTAGATAGGAGTCGACACGGCTCGAATTATTGAACAAATATTCAGTCACGACAACGACCGAAATATTTGTTTTACAATTCATATTAGGCCTTCAAAGCCTAGTAAATAAATGGTTCAACACCTAAGACATAAAATAAAGAAGAGACCCAATTTTTTGTCGACAAGTTGATAGAGTCAACAAAGTTCAACCTCAATGATGGCTGTGTTGAATGTAGATCTCAACCAGAGGGGTCAATTCCAAACAATTCAAGTGCCACCCAAACACCCATGAAATCCAAAACTTAAGAAAATATCAAAATCCAAAATGTTTAAAATTGAAATTACCCATCAAAACACTTAAAACAAAATCCATCCACTATCTGCAACAATTTGCTGAGGTGAACAAATTTGAAAATACACTTCAGCTCTCAAAGAGCTAATATCTGGTCAAGAATATAACTATGATTCATTCTCAAAACAGCTTCCTACCAGTAAGGACATGGTATGTCTCTAACCGGCGGTTTCACAGCCAAATGGCACCACAGGTAAACGGTTATGATCGAGACCCTCTGAACCGGGTGGTTTGCGGCCAAATAATACCATTAAATTATGAATATGACCAGAGCCCGTAAGCTCCCCAATTGCATCAAATTCTTGAAATATTAATCAATAGGATATAATTGATAAGGCACAAAGCCCTCTATTTGTCACACCCCAGTTTGGCCCACGCTCTAACAGCAAATCTGGAGTACAACAGATAAGGAAAATTTAAAACGGCTCCTTACTAATACCCATTCCGAGTCGCTACCTTCAGAATCAAGTGAGTAAAAAGAAACTTATTTAGACTCTCCTAATATGTCAACCTATCAACTCCATACTTAATCATATAAAGCATGTAATGTATTCCAATTTACATCAAAGATAATTAAAGTAAATAAAGAGCTCTACTAAGTTGGCTATAAATGAATAATCTTGGAGACTATTTTGAATTTTTTTGCTTTTTATATCAATAAATAATATCTCATTATTTTGCTAATTATGCTCTTCCATAATTATTTTTTCTTTAAACTCCCATTTAATAATTCTTAAAATAGTAATTTCATTTTTGCTTAAAATCATTATTTTTAGCAAAGATTTTATTCTCTTCACTTCTAATATATATAGCATAATTAAATTCATTAGATTTTTATCTTAGATGTTCTATATATTTCATTAAACTCCCATAGCTACCATAAATGTTTTTAAAATCATCTATTTTTTTACCAATATGTCCATTTAAATCTCCTCCAACAAAAAATCTTTATTCAATAGATATCTTTTGAATTAATTCTTCGAAGTTATTCCAAAATTTTAATTTTAAACACATCCAAACCTACTAGAGGAAATGAGCACTTATAATATTAATAATCTTAGCATCAACAATAATCTTTAAAGTTATAATTCTATATACAATTATATTAATATTTATAACATAACTCTTATCTATGATCACATCTACAATATTTCAAGCATGCATATTACCAAAATATCATAGTTTAAATCGTAAACTATCAATATCCTTAGCTTTCTCTCCAACCCATTTAGTTTCCTAAATACATAGAATATTTATCTTATTATGAATCATAATATTTATTAATTCAATTAATTTTTCTACAAGAGAACATATAGTTTAGGTTCTTATTTTAGTTTCATGGACTAGCTTCTTTATCCACATTCGTCCCAGATGTGGGAATCCTTGCCTTAACACTGCATCCGGGTGCCGGTGCAGCAGTCCATGTGTACTTATTGTTGTATTCAAGACATACATCGTGTCATTCCCAAAGAAAACCCTAGCATTAACATAATGTATTAAAGGATTTATGTCATAATTATTCGAAAAGTTTTGTGCTGGCTGTCAACCTTTATTTGCTTCACACTAAATCCAAAAAAATATGTCAACTCACCCACTATATTTATTTCAAATTCAATACTTATAGTGGATGAAAATATTTAGCATAAATCATCAGTGGATCTAAAAAGAATATCATCGATATATATGAACTATGAGTATATCATCTCTAATTCTCTTAATGAATAGGGTGGTATATACGATGCCCTTAACAAAAGATTTCTCTAATAAAAATTTACTAAATCTATTATATTATGCCCTAGGTGTTTGCTAAGCCCAAATAATATTTTCATAAGTTTATAGTCATGATTTGGAAAGACTGAGTTCTCAAGACTAGAAGGCTATTCTATATACATATAATCCTTGATAACTATATTTACAAAAACACTCTTTACATCATTTGATATAATTTAAAGCCTTTAGAGCATGCAAATGCCAATAATACTTTGATGGCTTCTAATCAAGCTACTAGGATAAAGGTCCTCTCAAAATATATAACATTCAATTTGGTTGTAACCCTTTGCTACCAACCTAGCATTATTCCTAACAACTGATTAGAGTCATTTAATTATTTTTAATACCCATTTCATTCTAAGAACACTCGGATCCGTGGATCTAGTCACTAATTTTCATACATCCTTAACAAATTGATTTAATCTTCTTACATAGCTACAATCAAAAACTCAATTTCTAGTGTTCGTTCTACATTAGAGGGATCCATTACAAAGATGAAGTTTGTGTGGATAACTTCCTTTCTATGATCATGCCTAGTCCTAACCCCTGTGGATGGGTCGTTTATGATAAGTTCTTTAGGATAACTAAATGCATATCTCTAATTTCTAGACAATGGATCATGTGCTTCTTCTTTATCCCCTAATCCAATATTCTCAACTCTATGGATTATATCTTTTTCTTCATTATCAATTCTTCTATCTTCATAAATCCTATCAAATTCATCAAATGTAACATGGGTGGACTCCTTAACAACTAAAGTTCTTTTGTTAAATATTATATACACTTTGCCTACTTAAGAATATCCTAAAAACACCACTTCATCTAGCTTTGTATCAATTTTTTCTAAATTTAATTTTTCATTATTTAAAACAAACACTTACACCCAAACACATATTACATATGACACAAATTAAGTGTTCTATCATTAAACAACTTATATGATGTCTTATTCAATTTATATCATATGTTTACTCTATTAAAAAAATAGCAAGAAATATTTACTTCATCTGCCCAGAAGTACATAGGTAGACTTAGTCACTAAGCATTGTCCTAGCATCCTCTTATTGTCCTCTTTTTCCTTTTGGTTATATCATTCTGTTGTGAGGTTCTAAGAGTTGAAAAGTTATGTTCAATCTCAGATTCTTGACAAAATAATTTCAATTCTTTCAATCTCAAATTCACCAAATCATAAATATAGATGGTATAAATTAAGAAACCTGTTTTATGTTGAATCCAAATTGAGAATATTATAAATTCTTCAAATGAATCAATCTTATTTTGCAAGGAATTAAACCAAGTATATCTAAAATAATCATAAACAATTACAAATCTCTCTCATAGACTCATTATACTAATAGTTTCAAATAAATTCATGAGAAGTACATCTTTAATGGAATGAAATAATGATTTAAATTTATTCTCTAGTTCACATGCATCACAAAGATGTTCTTTAGAAAAATCTAACTTAGGAATGTCTCTAACCAATTCCTCATGCTTGCATGGCATAATCTCTAATGCTACAATCATGATTCATCAACAGTGGATTTCAAATAGCAAACACATTAGACTTATCAATACAATTCAGATCAGTCAAGTATACATTATAAATTCTTAAACTTTCAAATACAATTTTAACATTCAGCATTAACAAATATTTTGTAGAAAATGCTTATGTTAAATCTTTTATCACATAGCTGACTAATGCTTAACAGATTATGCTTTAAACATTCTACTAACAAAATATTTTCAATAAAAAAATAGTCAATATTACCTATTGTAACTGCTCCCACTATCTTTCTGATAGTGTTGTCTTCCAGTGTAACATTTACTCTGTTCCTAGATTACGAGATGAATTTCTTCATGACTCCAATTATATGATGTGAATATTCATTGTTCAAGTACTATATGCTCTCCTACAAAAACAATTACAGTTTAGTTTTGTGAATCCAAGTGGGTTTGGGTACTGTTTTATATTTTAATAAATGTCTGTTATGTTGTAAAGATAATTTCTTAAACCTCCAGACCAAATATGATTTACGATAAATTCTACATGTATAAATGCATGCAATATGCCCTATAATATGCCACAATAAAAATAGTTCACTCCTCGAAATAGATGTACTAATCTATATGAAAAGTGATGTCTCATTCTAGAGGATGGTGCATGTTGTATTCTAATGTGTGGCTTACTAGTATGTGTAGGCCCTGATGTGTCTTTTACATACTGTAATTTTTTCTATTAAAATTTTATTAGCACTTTTTTACATGCCTACTACTTACAATGCATGTTCATCTTCTTGCAAATACAATGCATTTTTCCTAACTCCTTGAATGTCCATTCTAATTCAACATGCTCTTTGTTTAAAATATCATACTTATCTTTTAATGCAACATAATTAGTTTTTAAGTTTGTATGATTATTAATGAGATTGTTATGTTCTTCTTGCAATATAATATGTTTTTTTTAAGACAATAATATTTTTTTTTAATTTTCTATAATTTTCATGCAATTGTTCTAAAAGATAAAATAATTCATCATAAGTGAGATCGCATGCATGATCGCTTTCAAAGCCTTGACTATGAGATATAGATTTGTTACCTCCACTTCAACTTCTATCTCTGAAGATTTTGAATCTGAGTTCGCCCAAAAAATCTTGTGTTATTTTTTTCCCTTTCTAGGGCTGCTTTTCTCTTCACCTTTTTCTTTTGCCAAGTGGTTCTTTATGTTTGGTCAATCGGATCGATTATATCCTGGCTTTTCACATTCATAACAAATAATGTCGATAGAAAACTAATTTAATTTTATACTTTTATCTTTATGTTTATCACTGTGGCGTTTTTGCTTGTTGTGTTTCATCTCTTAAATTGTTTGGTTCATACTTTTCAATGGCGCACGCCATGGCGCATGGCACGGCATGGCGCACCTACAGCACCAGTTGCATGGCCCGGTGCACATGTTCATGTTGGTGTGTGCGCAATGGCACATGGCACAAGGCTCACGGCACGTGCAATTTAAATTTTAAGAATTTTTTAATATAATTATAAATATTTTTTAATAGTTATATATTTTAATTTCTAAAATAATATAATAATTAATTTTAAAATTATTTGATATAATTAAAATAGTTTAGTTAGATTTTATTAGAATTTATTTTACTAGAAATTTTGGACGAACTTGAAGCTCACTGTAATGGTTTGGACTTTGGACCACAAACATATTAAACCAAGCCTTACCCAACTTGATTTATACTCTAAAATAGGGTCCATATATGATTTTTATAATTATTTTTTATTTTGTGTTTTGTTCAAAATGGCTCAACACAAAACTTTGCACCATGATGCACCATTCATCGTTGACAAGTATGGTTTGGTCATAAGTGTAATACATTCGTTTTAATCCATACTAGAATCACTGATTTCGTATCATCAGCTTTTAATTCAATTGTTTTCTCCTTTCGTTCACCTGTATCTACATTTCTTTGACTGATTTTTTGCTCATGGGCAATTAAAGAAACAAGTAAATTGTTAACAAAATAAGAATTTAATTTTTTAGATTCAGAAATCATAGTAACATTGGCATTCTAAGATTTAAGTAAACAACTCAAGATTTTGTTCAATTTTCAGCATCGGAGATGTCTCTACCTAAAGCATGTAATGATATAATTATTTTAATGAACCTAATATATATATATATATATATATATATATATATATATATATATATATATATATATATATATCTGAAATAGATTTGCTGAATTGCAAGCGAAGTAATTCACAGCATGTATAAGTATATTTATACAGAATTATTTTGCTTCACTAATTCATTCATATGTTTGCATAACCTATTCCAAATTTCTTTACCACTAATACAAGTAGACACTCACATATAATTTTCAATTTTTAAAGCATAGAAAAAACAATTAAGACATTTATCATTCAATTGATAGATCACGATTATCTATATTCCATTTAAAAAACAATATTTCTATCTTAGCTCCATTAACAATTCTAAAAGACAAATAATAACTAATATGAATCATGTGCCACACGAAAATCAATAGATTGTAGAAGGTTGATATTTGAATCTTTCACAAATTAAAAAGAAATATTATAAAAAAGTAGCAGTTGGATATTAGATATCCTTTCGAGGCGATTATATTTCTAAAGTGTGTCACATAGATCTACGCAATGTGTTAAAACTAACTAATGTGAGAACTCCACTCTAATACCACTCGAAAGTGCTTATTGCGTACCAAAAGGAACATTAATTGGTTTTTTTAAATGTTTAACATAAAATTAGAGTAATATGCAAAAGCTTTAAGAACATAAAACTTTAAAATTAAAAAACCAAAAGCAAATATTTTTATTTTTAAGCCTTTTAGAAAACAAAATATTTTTCTTTATTTTTTAATTTCAAGAAAAAACTCGATCATAAATTTATCGATCATAATGTTCACAAAGATAAGCAAAACAAATCAAAACTCATGAAAGTAAATACAAAAAAAGTAAGAAAAAATGCAAAATAGATTTTTATAGTAATTCGGTTGAAATCGATATATGTCCACTTCCTAAAAATCCTCCTCTTTGAGTATTACACTATATCACGCTCCTTTAACACTCAATCAAGCGGAAAAGCCCTCCCCTACTAGGAGGAAAGTGACCTTCACAGACTCTTCTAGTCCCTGAAAAATCTCCCTCCTTCAGCCTCCCAAAACAACCGACATTTGGTTCCCTCATTTTGCTCCTCGCACAATGATGCCATTCCCTCCTGCTCCTCATACGATGGAGATATCACTCCCTCCTGCTCCTCACACAGCAGAGATGCCAACTCTCCTTATGTTCCTTAGAATTGTAGACATGTCGCTACCTTCTACTCCTCGCACGGCAGAGATGCCAACCCTTCTTTTGTTCCTCACAATGGCGAAGATGAAGTCCCCTAGCCTCCTCGGCTAATAAATCTTTCGTAAAAAGATTTTCTCCAATGCTCTTCTCCAAAAGCTCCACAACCAAAATACGGAATAACTAAGGTGCCGGCTAACAAGAACAATCGGGTGAAACCCTAAAATCATTGACACTTTCAAGAAAAACTCTCCCTCAACCTCACCTCCTCTCTCTCCCAAGTAGTTTGGACACTCTCTTACAAGAAAGGAGACTCCCTCTCCTTCTCTAAAGCACTCTTCCTGAAAAATCATCTCTGATTATTCAACCTTAGAGCTTGCCTTTTGTGAAATTAATAAAGCGGACTATTTAAATAAAATCCTAATTTTCAAATTAAAGTTTCTAATTATACAGTGTGATATACTCGAATCATACAGTCCGATTAGTTTAATTCCTATCAAAGATCATCTTGTACAATACAGTCGCACAATATGATTAGTTATATCGAATTAAGGATTGTCGAGGATGAACCGATGTTCGATCCGCTATCTCTCTATTTAATCGACCTATATGATATGAATCATAAAGTACGATGCTTAATTAAAATTTGATCCTAATTCGATTCCTTAATCAATGGGATAAAATTAGGTAATATTAATTAATGTTCGTACAATACGAATGACATCATGTAGTATGTTCAGTTCAAATTTCAAATTTTAAGATTACCTAATTTTAATATCATAGATTTAATGGCGAGATTTTATCAAAATAGTTGATTATCTTGTACGAATAAAAGTCGTACACTACGATTAACTAAAACTCAATTTGATTTATCTCATTTAATTGAATACTTGAATTAATTTCATATTTAACAAATTATACAATATGATTAAGATCGTACTACACGATTTAACTGAGACTTCAAGTATTTAATGTTCATCACCCTAGTGAGTGTATGCTTGGTTTTCTAGCCAACATACATATAATACAAAAAATGACTTAAGAAAAAAAAAAGTTATAGACTTCATAATTATAAACGAACTCAGACCTCAAAATTATACTATCTTGAGTTTGATTCTTTAACCCAGCTCGGTGTATGATATAGCTAAAATGATTAGCAATACAAAAGAAGCATACAATGTATATAAAGTAGAAACAAGTAAATAATAACACTAGTAATATTTGTAATCATTAAAACACTAGCTCGGGCTCACAAATTTCAACAACACAATCATGGACACTCACCGAGGAGTGAAAGTAGGATAAGACAGCGATCGATGTGCGGCTTCTTAGTGTAATGAGCGAATAGCGCGAGGAGGTTTCCCCACTTTTGGCACTGGTGGTCCCACTATCTTGTGGGCCTCATATGAGGTAGTGTCCTCTAGCACTCAAGGTGATGGCGGACATATAGTGGTCGAGGTCTTTAGTCTTCAGTCCCTATTATCCCTGAAACAAAATCTTTCTCCATCTCTTCCTCGCTATTTCTCTCTCCCGATAGTGGTAATGTGGGAGCTAGTGCTCAAGGAGTATTCGACCACCCTGTTTTATTCTTCAGTTTTAACATGGTTTTTCGCTAACTCCAACAACTCACCATGCATCTTTAGCTACTATAAGCTGAGTGCATACCTGAATGGTCCCTCTATCAATCCTTGGGTCAAAGTGACCTAGGGAACAATAGGCTCAAGGTCTTTCACTTTCAATATATTTCTCTAGAACCTCACCATGAACTTCATTAATGACTCCCCTGGCTCCTATATCTTCTTCAATAAAGCTTATGAGCTCTTTTGCAACTTCTAGGCGTTGACAAATTGGGTAATGAATATTCTCTTGTACTCAAAAAACAAGGTGATCACTCCTAGGGGCATGCAAGTGAACCATCTTCGGGCTGACTTCTTAATTGTGGTGAAGACGAGCCAGCAATTAAGGGCATCATGAATATCCAACATATAGTTCTCTCACTCAAAAGTTGTCAAATGGCCCGTGAGAATAATCTTGCTTATATACGACTCCAAGTGAGGTACTTTAAACTTCGAAGACGACCTTGCCTCAGTGATTGCCTTGAATAAGATATTGGTGACTTCAGGCTCTTCTCTTATAATCCAGCTGGTGAACAATAGTACAATAGTCTTCATCAATCGTCGAAGTGCGAGTGCAGTCGGAGATGGGTGTCAAAGTTAGCACTCTCTTTGGGTGCCTACAGCAAGCTGTCGAGTTAAGAGATCCATCAAGAATGTCTTGAACTCGCACTAGCCTCTGGAGGACGCATAGAGTGTCTTGGATTGTCCTCATAAGTCATTCCTCCATCTACTATAAGTCGCAATGGATAGTGAATTCACAATTCTTCATATTCACTTAAGATTCTTGCTAAAATTACTCGTTCTGCAGGGCATGTCTTCTTGTCACTGGCATTAATCCACTCTCACCGCATCTAAGAGTATGTTAATTTCATATTTGTCCATGGATGACACCCGACTTTACTAGCAGGTCTACCCAAATAGTAGAAGAATATATGCATGAAAATAGAGAGTGCAAAAGAAGAGCAGTGAAGAACTAAAGATCTCAAACAAGTTGAATTTTTTCTACTAGTCAAAGAGATCTTTTTATATTTTCTAGGATCTATTTGTGTCCCTCCGAAATGTTCTCATCACCCCTTATTTATAGGATTATGGGGGCTACAAAAAATGCTACATAGAAAATGTAAAAAATACAATGCTACACAAATTACATATACAATGCTACAGCCCATTTTATGCATGTGTCACCCTCCTTATTTCAATATTAAAACCTTCTTTGCATGCCTGCATAATAAAAGATATCAAACTGAAATTTAATATTGGACTCTCTGCTTGTAAAAATTATGGAATCAGTAAAAAGAAGTGAAGGAAAACAAGTGAGTTATAAGAGAGGCCACAATAATGCACCTGTCAACTATGAGTCCAAGAAAATGATTCCAGCACACAACAGTCAGGTTCCTTGATTGGATAATCAATCATAATTAAAACAAATTAACTCGATTATGCACATTTTGGATGCTTCATTTGCAAAAGTACAAGATCTTTTATCTACGATAAATAAATTTGGCTTCAATAAACTTTACACATGCATATATCTAAATTAAGAAAAATTATTTCGATTGACAAAAAAGTTCCAAAAATGATGTTGTGATAAAAAAAACTCACAAGTAAAAAGCACATAAATATCTTTGATGAATAAAAGAGCACATTTCTATTGCAAAGCCATTTAATTAATTAATATGAACATTTTTTAAATTTAGTTCAAATTAGGAATAGAATGCAAGAATTATTTCACCTTACAATAAATTAGCATCCAGAACTTTCATGGTAAAATAAGTAAATAACCATGCATAAATGGAAGAGACGTCACAAATAACCATCCGGAGATGTGGTGTCATAACTACACCATGCAAACAGATCCTTAGCCCATTCCTTAAAACTTCAATAGTAATACTTTCAATCTCCCTGGTTCTTTTCGGAACTAGTATTTCAATTTAATAAGACAGGTTTGCCAAATATTTAACTAACAATGGCACATCACAAAAGTTAAACATTATATATATATATATATATATATATATATATATATATATATATATATATATATATATATATATATATATATATATATATATATATATATATATATATATATATATCTTGAAATGTTAAATTAAAATAGTCAACCAAACTTTACAATAAACATATTTGTTTATAAATGGATCAAACTTCTATAATTAAGATTAAATTGTTAAAATTGAGATATATTTAAAACATGCTATTGCTTTCCCCTCAACAATCCCATGTAAATTAAAACTAACTAGCCCTTCAAACCAATGCAGCAGGTTACGCATTTAGTTTCAAAGAAGACTCCAAATTCACAGCAAGAATGTTATTATGCACGAGTATAGATCCATAAAAGTTTTTTAGAAAAAAATCATTATCAACACCAGTAATTTCAACCTAACATGACATAGAAGAATCCATCAGAAAGGAAGGGTACAAAATGTATGTTCCGAGCTACTGCGAGGTGAAAATTACCACAATAGAATGCAGCGACGATGGCCAGGTTGGTGGCATAAGTTGCAGAGACCTTAGCGACGCCAAAAGTCATCCTGTTCTTGGAGACCAGTCCGGCTGCTCCACCAATCACGCCTGAATGTCAAAATAACCGTAGTAAATTTAGTTTTGTAGTTAAAATTAAACCGTTACGAGTCAATACTTAATCGTCCACCTGATTTAATCAATACGGCTAACGTATGTGGGTCAGTGTGAGAGAGAGCGATAGACAGAGGGAGCCGGGAGAGAAGTTTGGAGATTTGGGTTAGCGCTGCACAAATAACGAAGTGGAAAGTGTCAAAGAAGAACCTGCAAGTAATGTCGGAATAATGATGCGTCCCTTCCAGCCGTCGGAGGAGTGACTTTCCAGCGGGACGCCGTCGGAATTAGACATTGCTAACGTTTGTTTCCGCCCGGCTTCTATGCACAACCTAGACGAGAGAAATAAAAGCTTAACGGAAGCAGCTATGGGTCAGCGCTGCCGGAGGGTAGACCGATGGTCATAAACCAGTTAAATTATTGAAATTTTTACCTACATAACACTTAAAACTATTTCAAATGCATATTTAACATCTAAATTTCTATATTTACTAATATAACACACAAAAATCCTCTTTTAATCAATTCTAACATTTTATTTAAGCCTTCCGTCAAAAATCACTATCAACAAATGTCTTCCCTGTGAATGATATCCTTTCAAAATGAATACAAGTATCTCATCGCTTTAATGGAGTGGTAGAATAGAAGGAAATGGGGATTTTAAGTGGTATATTAGTAAATATGAAAGTTTATGTGTTAAATATGTATTTTCAATAGTTTAGATGTTATGTATGTAAAAATCCCTAAATTATTTGGTGCTGCGAGTGCATGTTTCATTGTATTTTATTTATTAAAAATAATTATTATTTTTTTTTTAATTTAAGAAATATTTTACATACCTGATGGCAGATTTGGATTTGATATGCTCTCTTCAATGTTCGATAAGTTTTTATTTAATGATTGTATATTATTATTCATAGCAGCATGTATTTCTGAAAGATTATTTAATATGATCTCAAACTTTTCATGAACATTATAAAAAATTTTATTTATATCTTTGATCTGTCCATTTAAAATCATATAAATTTATCGAATCTCTAACATATTATGAAATTTATCAATTATTTCATTGAATATAATACCGTAAACCTGCTAGCCCTACATAAAATAAGAAGAAAATTAATATATAATAAAATTTAATGGAACTAAAAATATGAAAAAAAAAAATTCAACCATATTAAAATTTACAATTACAATAAAATATTGAAAATGAGATTTACCTTGCTATCCATGAAAGTAAGTTTTTGAATTTTTTGTTGTCCATGTTTAAAATTTCTTACAATATCCATTTTAGTTAAAACAATAATAGGTGTCCAATAACGTTGATGTAGAGTTAAATTTAAATGAGAGTTGATGACTCTATTAGTCTTTATCTAACATTAACAAATAAAACATAATAAACAAAATTTAATAAAAAATATTGTAAAATATATTTAATAGAAAATGTATTAAAGTATAACAAATAATTGAAATTTTATATGAGAGTGCATGTTGATAACTCTGAAGAATTCAAAATCTCCTTATATACAATATTTTTTGTATAATAACCTTCAATTGAAGCATATATATCTAATATAATAAGAACTTTTGATTGTCTCATTGAAATACCTCATGATAAAGCAACATATTATTGTCATGTTAAAAGATATTATATAGAAGATAAATCCCAACATTGGCAATTATTTGACATTGTGATTTGTTGATTGTCATTGCAAAACATAAATGTATAGGAAATTGATTCCTCTTAAATTTGAATGGTAGAGAATCATCGTCACTTATACACAATGAAATATAAGGTATTATAACAACTTTCCAAGAGAATTACCCAATATAAATCTCATCAATTATAACATTATATTTAAATGATTTGCAAATCATTCATGTCCCATTACACAAATCATTTGATGGATCTAAATTCCTTAATAATATTATTGGATAATTTTTATTGAGCACAAAACGATGAGGAGGAAGTTCATTCGGTGTCAATGAGTTAAGAAATTAAATTTGATAAATATTTGATGTAACATCAGTAACACTATCAACACTGAAATATACAAACTCTTCTCCTAAAAAATACTTAAAAAGTTTTTGATTAAGTTTATCAATAAACTCATTTTTTATTGCTAGTATAACTCATTTCATAATATATTCTGAATATATATCATTTCGTTGTAGACAAGAAAATATTATATTTATTAATAAATCTTCAGAATTCCCATTATTTGAATATTCTATTATCATGTCATCTGGAATATGCACTAATCCATCTTCAGTTTTCTTCTTCATCTTCATTTTTAATTCAAAGTATAAATTCACAAAATAAAAGATCTATTCTTGCTCTCATATTTTCCTTTAATCAGAAAACTTTCTTATCTGACCATAAGTATGATTTTGTCAAGCTATAGTTAATCATTTTTTATCTAGATGCATGTCTTATCAATGGTAATACTTGTCAAAAATCACATCCAAATACAACAATTTTACCACCAAAGCAGTTAGAGTTGTTCATAATATCTCTCATAGTTCAATCTAAAGATTGATTGTTATACAATTCACCATAGGTGCTTTGTCCCAAATTATAATACTTGATTTAATTAGTAACTAAGCAAGTCCACTTTGCTTAGTAATTGCAAACATATTGCTTTCCGTTGAATTTATAGTTATTTTAAATATTGAATGTGATGTTTGACCACCATACAAGATTGATGTTGTTATTAATAAGTATATTTTTCATTTACCTCTAGGACCATCATAAAAACATATCATTTTATTTTTTATTAACATGATTGATAATCTTATCATATGCACTCCTCTAATCAGCATTGAGAAAATGAATATTATTTATATGTACAATACTAGTAACCACATTTAGCTCCTCTATTGTTTCTTTATTATAGATAAGAGCCATTGAGTCCAAATAATAAAGACTTTCATTGGAGGAGTGCATATTGATTTTTTTTATATAATTCTGATCTAATTGTATTCATTGTTTCATTGATCAGAATTATTTTATTTTTTTATTAATGCTCAGAGTATTCATTTTCACATGAAGATTGAAATAAATTGATTGAATTTTTATTAAAAAAAACAGCATACAATTATAATAGAATTATATAAAGGAAACATTAATAGTGTGGTAGCTGATGAAACATTAAGCAATAATGTCACCCAAGAAATTATACTTCCACCCTCATTTATTAGAGGACCTCATGATATGAGATGTAGATATTTTGACGAAATGGCTCTTGTCCAACATATTGGAAAAACTAATTTGCTTATAACAATTACATGCAATCTTAATTGGCAAGAAATTTAGGATGAGTTGAAGCCAAGGCAATCTGCACAAGATAGTACAATCTTAACTACACATATTTTCAGGGCTAAATTATAAGATTTAAAGGACCAATAATTTAAAAAGATTATTTTTGGGGCTATTGCTGCTCATGTATATGTTATAGAATTTCAAAAAAGAGGTCTTTCACATGCACGTTTTTTAATTATTTTGAAGATTGGATTTAAGATGTCTACTCCAATGCAATTTGATAAAATTGTGTCTATGAAATTGCCAGATTCATCAAAGTATAAAAGATTGCATGAATTAGTTGTGAAACATATGATGCATGGTCCATGTGGGATATTATACAAAAATAATCCTTGTATGAAGAAATGATTATACACGAATAAATATCTTAGATCCTTTTGCCAGATTCATCAAATAATAGTAAGTGATGACTCATATCCAATTTATCATAGAAAAAATGATGGCCAACAAGTAAAAGTGAGACATTATATTCTATATAATTGTTGGGTTATTCCTTATAACCATATATATTATTTAGATATAATTGTTATAGAAATATTAAGATATGTTCTAGTATCAAGATAGTGAAGTACATTTGTAAATATATCTATAAAGGATATGATAAAATTTGAGTATCATTTTCGCAACAGAATGCATAAAACATTTTTGATGAGATTTAGCATTATCAAGATGGAAGATGGATATCTGCACTAGAAGCACTAAGGAGAATTTTTAAATATTATTTAAATGAGATATATCCATCAGTATGTAATTTACAACTATATTTAGAGCATAAACAAACAATTTACTACAAAGAAAATTAGAATTTATTAGACATATTATAAACAAATATCATAAAGAAAGTTATATTGATAGAGTTCTTCAATCTCAACAAATTGATTCAGAGGCAAAAAATTATCTATACGTAGAAATTCTAGAAAAAAAATGTGTGGGGTAAACAAAAAAATTTTGGAAGAGGACAAAAATATAAGAAAATAGGTCATATTATCATAACAAATCCAACTAATGGTAAAAGATATTATCTGAGAATTTTGCTAAATCAGGTGTACAAACCTACATCATTTTCTAATTTATTACACATTAGTGGAATACAATGTTTAATGTTTAAAAAAGCTGTAGAGAAATATGGTTAGCTAGAAATGGATAATTATATATCAAAGTGTTTAATTGATGCAACTGTTTATCAAATGTCATATGCATTCGGATAATTATTTGTTGTTATTCTTATTTACTATGAGCCAATTAATGTTCACCAATTGTGGATTGATTACTACAAAGATTTATTTGATGATTATCAAAATAATAGTTTGATTGTTGATGAAGAATGCATTATAAAAACATTATCAGATATCAGACTACATTTTAAAAGAATGGGGAATTTTTTGATGAATTTGATTTGCCAAACATGCCAAGTATAGAAAATGACTCTAATAAAAGTCATAACGAGCTATATAATGAAGAAATAATATAGGAGCTAAATGTGGATACTAATATTGAAGATATAATTAGTATTCATTGCCTTAATATTAATCATAGGAGTGTATATAGTGAGATTATTAGTCGCGTTAATAATAAACACAAAATGGCATAATTTTTATTGATGGTCCTAGAGTTACAGGAAAAATATATTTATATTATGCTATACGTGCAACTTTAAGAAGTCACGATCATATATCATTAGTAACAGCTACATCAGGAATAGCAACATAAATCCTGCCTGGCAGTTGAACAACATATTCAAGATTTAAAATACCTTTAAATTAAATTGAAAGCATCATGTGCACAATTAATAAGCAAAGTGGACTTGTTCAATTTTTGATTAAATCAAGTACTATAATTTGGGACGAAGCACCTGTGGTGAAACATTCATCAATCTAATCTTTAGATGGAACTCTGAGAGATATATGAACAACTCTAACTACTTTGGTGGTAAAATTGTTATATTTAGATGTGATTTTTGATAAGTATTACTAGTGGTAAGATGTGCATCTAGATTGGTGATTATTCATTATAGCTTGGTAAAATCATATTTATGGTCAGATATGAAAGTTTTCAGATAAAAAGAAAATATGAGAGCAAGAACAAATTCTTTATTTTACAAATTCATACTTAGAATTGGAAATGGAGATGAAGAAGTAAATTGAAGACATAATAGTGCATATTTCAGATGAAATGATAATAGAATATTAAAATGATGAGAATTCTGAAAATTTATTAATAAACATAATATTTCCATGTCAACAATGAAATGGTGCATCTTCATAATATATTATAAAAAGAGCTATACTAGTAACCAAAAATGAGTTTAAAGACAAACTTAATCAAAAACCTAGTAAATGTTTTCTAGGAGATGAGTTTGTTTATTTTAATTTTGATAGTGTTACTAATGGTACATCGAATCTTTATCTAGTTGAATTTCTTAACTCATTGACGTCGAATGTACTTCCTCCTCATTGTCTTGTTCTCAAGAAAAAATGTTCAATAATGTTATTAAGGATTTTAGATCCATCAAATGATTTGTGTAATGTGACAAGAATAATTTGAAAATAATTTAATAAAATAATGTTATAATTATTGAAATTTATTCCGAGCAATTCTCTTGGGAAACTATTATGTTACATCAGATTTAATCATGTACAAGTAACGATGAATATCTAATATTCAAATTTAAGAGGAATCAATTTCATATATGTTTGTGTTTTGTAATTACAATTAATAAATCACAAGATCAAACAATTGCCAATGTTGGGATTTATCTTCCATATCATATTTTTTCATATGGACAATTATATGTAGTTTTATCAAGAGGTATTTTAATGAGACAAACAAAAGTCCTTATCATACCATATATATATATATATATATATATTTATATATATATATATATATATATATACTATAATTTAAAGTCCTTATACAAAAAATTTTGTATATAAGGAGATTTTCAAATCTTTAGAATTATCAATATGTACTCTCATAAAAAAATTCAATTATTTGTTATACTTTAATACATTTTCAATTAAACATATTTTACAATATTTTTTATTAATTTTTGTTTATTAAGTTTGAATTTTTTAATGTTAGATAAATATCAATGGAGTCATCAACTCTCATCAAGAGTTTAACTCTACACCAACATTACTGGATATTTATTGTTGTTTTAATTGAAATGGATATTGTATGAAATTTTAAATCTTGTCAACAAAAATTTTATAAACTTAATTTTATGGATAGCGAGGTAAAACTCTTTTTCAATATTTTATTCTAATTATAAATATTAATATGGTTGAATTTTTTCCATATTTATTATTCCATTCAATTTTATTATATATTAATTTTCTTCTTATTTTATGTAGGCTTGTAGATTTATGGTATTATATTCAATAAAATAATTGACAAATTTCATAATATATTAGAGATCTGACAAACTTATATGGTTTCAAATAGAGAGATTAAAGATATAAATTTTTTTTATAATATTTATGAAAAGTTTGAGATCATATTAAATAATTTTTCGAAATATATGTTGCTATGAATCATAATATGCAATCATTAAATAAAAAATTATCGACCATTGAGGAGATCATGTCAAATCCAAATCTACCATCAAGTATATAAAATATTTCTTATCTTTAAAAGAAATTTAATTATTGTTATTTTTAATGATATAATTTATTTATATTTGTTTATTTTTATATAGATATAATTTTATTAATTTTAAAAGTCTATGAAGCAAGAATGATATACAGATAGAGGGATAAAAAAAATTCTTAAGTGAGACTTACAAGTTATTAGATTAAAGTATATGAATTTATTAGTAATCATATTTATTAATATTATTTTAATTTTTTTTTGTTGTTGTAGGTTTGAAATAATAACTTTAATTTTATGAGAATCACTAGCAACAAAAGAGGGTTAATAATTAAAAGATATGATGAATGAAAAGCCCATCATTTTTATAAAGAGTTATTGGAAAAAAAATTTATGGTACGCTTACCTTATACCTATTATATTTAAATATTACACCACTTCAACATGAACTGTACATTAAACCATTAGGTTTCATGCAATCATCAATAATGTCAACAATTATAGAAATCAATCCAGATTTGCCCACCACATCAAAGGAAATGATGGATTGGTATAATTTTAGTTATTTTTAAATTTTATTTATTTTTATTTTCTTATAATTTCTTCATTCATTAATAATTAACTCTTTAGGTTCAATGAGTCTGGGTTTCGACAAGCATCATCAAATTTTGATGTATACGTGATGGCATATTTATTAAAAATCAACACTTCAGAACTTTTATCAGGAGAGGTAATACTTATATTAATTTTTTAAAGTTTTTAATTTATTATTTTTAATTAATTTTTCAGATAAAATAATATGCTACCAAAGTTATAAAAGAAGTTTTCAACAAAAAGAAAATATATGGTATCCCTCTTGTAATACATGTAAATCAAAAGTTACTATTACTGAAGATGAAATACAATATTCTAAATTCTCAAAAGAAAATATTGATTGTATTTTGAGGTAATTATTCTTACATTTTTTTTAAATTTAAATAAAAAATTAAAATTATTACTAAAATATTTGTTTATAACTTGTATAGATATCTTATCAAAGTATATGTTGAAGATGAAACTTCTTATGCAATTTTCACATTATTTGATAATGAAGCTGAAAATATTATTGGTGTGCCAGTTTCAGAATTATAAAATATAAAGGTAATTATAAATGTTGTAACATTTTATTTAAATTAAATTTTATTTATACGTTCCTTGGTGTATACTTTTTGCTAATGATATTCTTGTTGATAAGACTAGAGAGGGAGTTGAAGGTAAACTTGAATTATGGAGGTCAACCTTAGAGTCTAAGGGATTTAGCTTGAGTAGATCTAAAACATAATATATAGAGTGTAATTTTAGTATAGTAATAAACATAGTGAGGGGATTGTGACTTTGGGCGATCAAGTCATTAATAAGAGTATACATTTTAGATATATTGGATCTATTGTTCAGAGTGATGGTGATATAGATGGGGATATTATTAGTAGAATTCAAATTGGATGGATAAAGTGGAGGAATGCATGCATCGGGCATGTTGTGTGATAGAAAAGTACCCCTCAAACTTAAGGAAAAATTCTATAAGTTGGTGGTGAGGCCTGCAATGCTTTATGGTGCTGAATGTTGGCCATTAAAAGAGAAGCATAATACTAAGTTATGTGTGGTAGAGATGAGGATGCTTAGGTGGATGAGTGGCTTAACCTTAGAGATAGAATTTGAAATGAGCATATACATGAAAATGTTGGAGTAGCTCCAGTAGAAGATAAGATTAGAGAGAGTCGCCTTAGATGGTTTGGTCATATAGCATGATAGCCTTCCACTGACCTGGTTAGGAGAGTAAAGGTATTAGATTTGGCTTATGTTAAGAAAGGTCGAGGCATACCTAAAAAGACTTGGTTAGAAAATATTTGGAATGGCCTTTCTTTATTAGATTTAAACGAGAATATGACTTTTAATTGGACAAAATAAAAAAAAAAGTATTCATGTAGCCGACCCCACAGTGGGATAAAGGTTTGTTGTTGTTGTAATTTATTTATTGATTTATTTTGGTAGGTGACAAATATAGAAGAATATAATAAAATAATCAAGAATTGTTGCGACAAGTAGATGACCTTCATAATTAAGTCTTAGGACAAAAATATGGCAATCAAACTTTTTATTCACTAACAATTCAATCAATATATAAAAAAAGACTCTAATGAAATCAACCATAGTATATAAAAAAATCAAATTAGTGGAAAACTAAATAAAACTAATTATGAACATTACTTTGTGAAATCTTTTATCTTTCTACTCATGCTTTATATACATCATTTATTTTGTCTTAAATATACTTATAAGAAGTTTTAAATTTCTTTATAGAAGATGTTTAATTTTATATATTTATTTATTATTTTGTGTTTGTCTTATGTTTAGTAAAATTTGCGTTGATGTGTTTTTTTTGTGATATCATGCTTGAGATAACAATATACATTTTTTTTAAATAGTCAATGCCGATCCCAAGCCTAGATGAAAAAGGTTGAAGGTTTATTTTTGTCACAATAAATATTTATTATACTCTTCTAAAAGTTTATAAAGGAGTAGAATATTTGATAGACTTGGAAATATCATCCATGCTTTGTGGAATCAGCTTTCATTAACATTTTCTCTTTGGTGCAGCTACTACTACTTTTCAGGTAAGAATAAATCTCTTTATATAAAATATTCATCGTTACTTATTTCTTCTATTCCGATTATGCAGTGGTAACATAACAAACACTACAGGAAATTTACTCATTACCGGCAATTTTTGCTGGCGGTTTACTCATATGTTCCGACTGTTTTGAATAAAACCGACGGCTTTTAGGCGGTTATCAAATCGCCAGAAAAAATGGCACCGGAAACCGTTGCCGGCGGCATTTTTTTGGAGGTTTATTTCACCGACGACATACACCGCTGGTTATTGCCGGTGTTTTTACCAGCGGCTTCTCGGCCGTCCGATCGTCGGAACAACTACCATCGTTTAACCGCTGGTAGACCACCAGGAAATGTACCGACAGCTAACCGGCGGTCATAGCCAAAGGAATTGCCGATGGTTGTAGCCGCCGGCGTGTCGCCAAACTACTACCTGATAGCATCGGTAATTTGCCGGTAAATACCGACAGTTAAAAGGAATTTCTGGCGGCGTCAATCAGCCATCCTGTATCGTCGTTACCGGTGACCAAACCGCTTATTGGCCGCCGGAAACCTGTAGCACCTGAAAAAAATTGACAGCCTCCCATTTATTTGAGGGATTTTTACCCTAAACTCTAATCCTGCACAAAAAACAATAACCAAAATTTTGGGCAACACGCCACTATAATCCATCATAATAATTATCACAAATATATTCATAAATTAAATCAAACAAAACAATACATAAACCAGAGTTATAACTTCACAAGTTCAACCAAGTTCATCAAACCATAGTTCTAAGTTCAATAAGTTCAACCAAATAAGTTTACAATCAAATCATCTTAAGTTCATCAAACATAAAAAGGTGCTAATCCTCAGCTATATCCTCGCTGTCTGGAGATGCATGTGACTGCTCCGTCTCTTGCCCTTTCTTCATTTGATTTTCATCTATGTAGAATTGCAGCTTTGCTTGCATTTCTTTTTGAACCTTTCTCATCTCTTCAATCTCTTTAGTCAGCGCTGCAACCCTCTGGCTTACAATTTTTTCAACTCCACTTGGATCATAAAATGCTGAGGTGGATGAACTGCCCTCATAAGTATAGCCTTGTGAACCCAAGACATATACCCTCCCCCTCTGTCTTCCTCCAACAACATCTGAACATGTATGATACTCAAAAATTTGGGTCGATCCTGAAGATGATCCCTCACCAGTGGACTACCAACTTTTCCGAGCACGTATAAAATCATCCTGCAAGAATAAATTCATAAAATATATTGATATTACAATTAGTTTTATTAAAATAAATTTCTATTCTCAAACTCTAAAAAATTATACTCACATGAGCCTTTTTAGCCTTTTCATCAACCCACTGATGGTCACCTTGATGTTGATGAGTTCTTGTATGCAACTCTAGCGGTGTTGGCTCCTGACCAAGTTACTCTTTCTGAAAATATAAGATATAGATAATAATATAGATACATTTAATAAACTAATTTAAAACTCTTACCAGTCATCATCTATATTCTGTATGAGGAACAAATCCACCAGTATAAAGAGAGCTTCCTAAAGCCCCACAGTTAGAGGCTCTATTCTGCTTATTTTGCTCTCTTATTTTTGTGATCTCAGGGCTCTCCCAAGCTCTACTCAGATCAACCCATACGCCCTCTCCAATTCATGTTGGAAGCTGCCCAGACTTTTTAATGTCCGTGAACATGTTCTTGAGATGGGTCGCTCCTCTCCTCTCAAAATTAGTTATGATCCTCGTACTATGCTTAGGCAACCACCTAAATTTTTTC
Organism: Dendrobium nobile; assembly: GCA_022539455.1. Classification (NCBI taxonomy): domain Eukaryota; kingdom Viridiplantae; phylum Streptophyta; class Magnoliopsida; order Asparagales; family Orchidaceae; genus Dendrobium; species Dendrobium nobile. The sequence continues at coordinate 27,550,498 of CM039721.1, read as the reverse complement.
TATAAAAATTTAGGTATAACCAAAAAGATTAATACAAATTAAATCAAATATTTGAATTCATACCAATTAAGTATACCAAAAATTCTCCAAACCATATATCCCTAATCTCCTTTAGGATCTTCTTCCATGATAAGTAAGGAGCATCATATTTGTTCTTTATAATATCTCGGATCTTATGTGTAGATGGCCTTAAATGATTGAAGCTGCAGGTTAATTTTTTTGTCAATAACATATAATATATCAAAATACAATCAACTTAATAACATAAAATAAACTTACTCATCGCCCTCAGGCTCAATGTATTGACGCTTATCTGCTACAGCTACATGATCCCCAGCACCAACCTCTGCTGGTCTAGATGGTCCACCATGTTATGGATGCACCGAATATGGGTAATAATATGGGTAGGGGTAAGGAGGATGAGGACCAGTGGATGGACCTACTACATGTGATGATTGTCTAGGGTAATATGGATAGAATGGTGTAGCATGTGCCTGATCTGAAGAGGGAAAGTGAGGACTCGTCGAGGGAGGAGGGAAGCAAGGGAGGTGGTACAACAGTAGGTGGATCTAACTGACCCTACCCCTGCTCACTCGGGGACTGCTGCTGACTCCTGGGTGGTAGTGGTGTAGGTATAACTAGTGGTGCTGATCTTTGTCCCTCACTTTTATCAGGCTGTCTAGCTATGTTAGGAGTAACACTCAACTTCTTATGGTGGAACTTTAAGGAAAATGATTTACGAGGAGGATGGTCACCTAAAGTCATCTGTATTAAAAGAAGCAATTAGTAAAGCTTTGTAATATATAAAAAGTACAATTCTATAATTCTAAATATTATAGAATACAAATAAAAGAAGCAATTAGTAAAGTAATTAATGAATTACAAAAATAAAGAATGTCAAAATACAAATAAATAATTAACATTTTCATTGCTCAGAATTCAAAAAGTACAATTCTAAATATTACAAAAAGTAAAATTCTACAATTCTAAATTATAAAAACTACAATTCTAAGTTTTAGCTCCCTGTATAAATTCATCTGTCAATCCTTTTCGACCCGGTAACAATCTATTATATATCCAATATCTCTTTTCTTGGATAGTCATTTGGATGTTGAAGCAAACATCCCCCTACATAGTTATGAAAATATTTATTGGAACTTGTGTGTCAACCTTAACAAGTGTACGTACTATACTTTCGAACAAGTATACTTTACTTGAATTAAAATGCATTGTCTACCTCTATCTTTATTAAAATACATTATACTTTTACTACTTACTTGATCGCCTAAAGTCACAATCCCCTCACTAGGTCTATTGCTACTAAAATTACACTCTATATATTCAGTTTTAGATCTACTAAAGAGAAAACCTTTAGACTCTAACATTGACCTCCATAATTCGAGTTAACTTCAACTCCCTCTCTAGTCTTATCAACATGTAGAATATCATCAACAAAAAGCATACAATAAAGTACATCTAAGGCGACACTCTCTAATCTCATCATCCACTGGAGTTACTCCAACATTTCCATGTATATGCTCATTCCATATTCTATCTCTAGGGGTAAAGCCACTCATCCACCTAAGCACCCTCATATCTGCAACACTTAACTTAGTATTATGCTTCTCTTTTATTGACCATGATTTAGCACCATAAAGCACTGCAGATCTCACCACCATCTCATAGAATTTTCCTTAATGTTTGAGGGGGACTTTTTCTATCACACAACAAGCCTGATTCATTCCTCCATTTCAACCATCTAACTTGAATTGTGCTGAAAATATCTGCTTCTATTTTACCATCACTCTAAACAAAAGATCCAATATATCTAAAACATGTACTTTTACTAATTACTTGATTGCCCAAAGTCACAATCCCCTCACTAGGTCTATTGCTACTAAAATTGTACTCTATATATTTAGTTTTAGATCTATTAAAGTGAAAACCTTTAGACTCTAAAATTGACCTCCATAATTTGAGTTTGTTGCGACCCATGACCCCGAGGTTGAGATTTTGATGATGCCAAATAATGTTGCTTAAACTACTTTTTATTGAATATCATTTAATTTTTGCTATTGTCCGTGAGTATTAACATTTCAAGAAGATCACAAGCCACTCAGGAGAACGGGAAGACTCAAGACTAGTTGCATTAGGAGTATGAGTCGGACAATGTATTTTATTATTTATTTTATTTTATATTTTCTTTAGTTTGGCCACAAACAGCAGGTAAGTTTGAGCAATCATGCACACACACAGGGGGAGAGGGTTTTTAAAAGTAAGAAATATAGTTTTTCATTCTCTAGTAATCGTACTGTACGAATTTATTTCGTATTGTATGATCTACTATTATAACACGTGTTCTGTAAACACATCGTACTGTACGAATACTATCGTATGATACGATCTATTTCAAATCCAACGTCATGATAAGTTAAGTATGATATTTTGCACCGTTCGTACTGTACGGCTATGTTCGTACGATACGATCTATTTTAAATACATACTTAATTTAACCCGTGATTATTACAAGAAATTAAGGCTTAATTACGAATTGAAAATCGTACTGTACAAATCCCTTCATACAATACGATGAACAGAGACGAATTTTGATCGTCCCGGAGATTGTCCTAGATGATCCTGTGTTTTTTGTCTCATCGTACTATATGATTACGATCGTACCATATAATGAACAGAGATGATATTTGATCATCCTGGAATTCGTCCTGGACGATGCCTTAATTTTCACTATTTGTACGGTACGATGTTGATCATACCATATGATGAATAGAGACGACATTTGATCGTCTCGACTATCAGCCAGTACGAGTAGTGTGTTGTGAATCATACCGTACGATAAATTATCGTACAGTACGATTAGATTTTGAACTATTCATACAACTTCGTACCAGGATGAAGCTAGTTAGTACATATCATACTATACGACCAAAAATTGTACTGTACGATTGTAACGGCTACTTTTGAAATCTCAGGGATTTTGGAGCCCATTTTTATGTGTAAAACTTGCCATATTTTGAGAGAGAGAGAGAGAAAGAATAGGAAAATGTGAGTAGAGAGAAAATCCTAGAGAGAACTCTTGAGAAGTTTGAGGGGTTGAGAGAGGAAGGAGAAGGTGAGCTTGGTGAGGGAGAAGAGGTGTGAGGGAGATCACACGATTGCTTCGATCTTGCTGCAACTTGCTCCTTCTGTGGCCTGGAAAGAACTTGTGGGAGGCTTTCTAAGGGGGAGACTCATCTACGTCCGTTGACCTCGAAGGTACTCTACCTTCTTCAGGAGGGAGAAAAACGAGAAGGTTCTCTGCCATCTCTAGAAAATAGTGCTTGGCACTCCGCCACGCTGGGTTGGTGAAAGGGAGTATTGTAAGAGCTTCTCCGCCTTACCGAGGGGGGCAAAAGGAGAGCTATTTATTGGTAGTGAAATTCCCGGAGTGGAGGACTCCTAGGAGTGAACGTATGTCATGGTTTGACCGAACCACTATAAAAATGTCAGTGTTCTTTTTCCTTATTGTTTTTATTCTTGCGTGCATTTTTATTTCATAATATTTTCTTGGAAAAATTGTGAAAGAAAAAGATTTTATTGTTGCGCGTTGCCTTAGAAGTTGTTTTAAATTTTCATGTTAAAACCTTTCAAAAATATCAAAAATATTAGAACTCATGTTTAGGTTTTATTTATTGCAATAAAGTTTTCACAATTCACCCCCCCCCCTTGTCTATCTAGTGATTTCAATTGGTATCAGAGCCTATTTTCAAAAATAGTGTTTTAGAAAACCTTGAAAAAACGATCATGTCACATTTTGGTAATTGTAACACCACGGAGGGTTATTCAATAACCCGTCCACCACTTTTTGATAACATTCCATTTGATTTCTAGAAAATTAGAATGTCTACCTTTTTACAGTCTATTAATTACCGCATGTGGTTGTTAGTGAATGATGGATATATTGCACCGTTTAAAACTATCAATGGATTGAAAACTCCTGTACCTTTTAATGAATGGAGCAATGAGGATAGGGATTTAGCCCAACTAAATGCTAAGTGTTTAAATTGCTTTTTCTGTGCATTGAAGTCTAAGGATTATATGAGAGTTTCTACCTATGCCACTGGTAAGGAGATTTGGGATAGACTGTGCATCACCTACGAAGGAACAAGTGAAGTAAAATAGTCTAGGCTTAACATTTTATTACATGATTATAAACTCTTCCGTATGAAACCTAGCGAAATAATATCTGACATGTACACTAGGTTCACCCAAATCGTGACATCCTTGCATGCATTAGGTAGAGAGATTTCAAATTCTGAAAAAGTTAATAAAATTCTTAGATGCTTACCTAGTTCTTATGATGCAAAGATAACTGTTATCACTGAATCTAAAGACCTTAACATTTATTCTATTGATAATTTCCTTGGGTCACTCATTGCATATGAGCAAGGAGTGAGTCTGAGACAAAGTGATGCAGGCGAAAAGAAAAAGGAGCAAACAATAGCGTTAAAAGCAAACAACTCAGAAAGTGAAAGCTCTGCAGGGGAGGAAGAAGATGAGATAGCACTGATGACCCAACAGTTCAAGAACTTCCTGAAATGAAAACAGAAGCGTCATCAGAACAGCTGGAATAAAGATAAATTCTCGAAGTCTAATATAGCTTCATCTGATACAATCTATTTTGAGTGCATGAAGCCAGGTCACTTTCAAGCCAGGTCACCCCAATCTAAAGATCCAACCAGCTAAGGAGAAAGGTGATGACAAAGCCAAATACAAGAAAGGAAAGATGAAGACGCAAAAAGCTTTTTGGGCCGACTCTGCCTTAGAATCGTTAGAAGAAGAAGCAAAGGAGGATATAACAAATTTGTGTCTTATGGCTAATGATAACCTTGATCAATTGGATCAAGATGAGGTATGCCAACTTTCGTATGAAGAATTATTGCTTATTTCTGAGAATATCCATGACTCATATAGGAAGTTGAAAAAGATGCATGCCAAGCTTAATATTGAATTTAGTTCTTTACAAGCCGAGCATGCTAAGTTGTTTAAAGAAAATTCTATTTAGATAGAGATCATATGCTACTTCTTGATGAGTATGATGCATTAAATAAGAAGCATATTGAACTAACTGAAGTGCATGAAACCTTGAAAACCACTCATGTTGTACTAGAAGAAGTTTTTGATAGACTAGACAAACTTGCATTAGAAGTAGATCATAGTGAGCACTTGCTATTAGTGGAAGTTGATGGATTGACAGCTCAAAATAAAAATTTCAGGGAAAGAATCAAAGAACTAGAAAATGAAATTGCATCACTCACATTAGGCCAACCTAGAAAACCACCAACACAGCATGCATCACATAACCTTAGGAAGAGGCATCAGGAAGAGGCATCACTATCCAAATAGGTTAGTTAACCCATTTCCTGGTGTTAGGTGCTTCTCATGTGGCATGCTAGGTCACATAGTCCGCACATGCACAATTCACCGTAGGACACAATTAGTATGGAGACCTAAGCTGCATCCATCACAGCATAACATACATACATCTCATTCATACAAGCATAAGGAGGAACCCAAACTCACTTAGGTTCCCAAATCTAATCTTTGAATGAAATTGTAGGGATGCTCTCACAAAAGACTTAGTGAGAGCATGTGGTACCTAGATAGTGGATGCTCGCAACACATAACTGGAGATATGAAGAAGTTCATCCTATTGTAGATCAAAACTGGAGGCAAATATTGGGAGACAACACTACCAGGAAAGTGATAGGCTCAGGTATTATTGGTAATGCTAAGAATTTTTTAATTGAAAATGTTTTATTAGTTGATTGTTTGAAGCATAACTTACTTAGCATTAGTCAACTGTGTGACAAAGGTTTTGATATTAAATTTCTGTCTGATAAATGCCTGATTAGTTTAAATGATAAACTAGTTTTAGAAGGAAAACGAATGAACAATGTTTACATGTTAGACCTTGATTGCATTGATAGTTCAAATTCATTGTGTTTGAAAATAATAGTTGATGACTCATGGCTATGACATAGGAGACTATGCCATGCTAGAATGAAAACTCTTAGAAACATCACTTAGAAAAACTTAGTTAGAGGCGTACCTAAGTTAGATTTCACAAAGGATCATTTATGTGATGCTTGCCAACTAGAAAAACAAGTCAAATCATCTTTTCATTCAATTAGAGATGTGATCACCGCTATATTGCAGATCAATGGCTTATGATTTTGATGATAGCAAATATTCTTATTTCTCTATGACTGCGTTATGTACTGACATTTCAGGTTCACACGATCGGACTGCAATTTGGAATCAGCTCAAGATTGGGTAGACTAGGTCTGAGTCAGTTTGTACATTTTTTCCTTTCTTGAGTCTATTGTATTTGGTGTGGCTCCTGATGCTTTATAACTTGGAAGATTTTTTGACTATTCCCTAGAGTTTTTTATTTTTGGTAACATCGTCCGGGATGATATTTATATCAGCCTGGACGATCTATTCAAAATCAGAAATCCTAATTAGATCATCCTCATTGAAGCAGCCATCATTTTGCAAAACACATCGTCCTAGATGATTTTGTATCGGCCATGATGATAGGTTCAAAATAGAAACAATCTGCTGCTAGATCTATTTAAGAATTACTTATTTTTGGACATCATCCCGGTGGATCGTCCAGGACTATAAAATATCATCCAGGACGATCCAGGGCAATATTTCCAAAATTTCTCTGGAATTTAAGGAAAGCAATTATGACTTAATTTTACGGTCAAATCGTCCTGGACGATCGCAAAATTGTCCGGGACGATATGCTGGACGATTGGTCATCGGATAGCTATTTTTTAGGGCAATGTTGAGGATGATATTCAACAATTTGTACTGATCGTCCAGGATGATATATTATCGTCCTGGACGATATGAATAAATTTCTTATGATCGTCTCAAATCGTCCTGGCTGATTGGGCTTAAATTGTACTGATCGTACAGGACGATATGCCTATTATCCTGGACGATAATGTCGGCAACTTGCATTAATGAGCTTGTTTTGAGAGCTTCTATTTTAGCTTTGTTAAGGTACTTTTGTAAGTGTCTTTGACAGCCATTGTAGCTTCGTTCTTTTGGGGGAAACTTGAAGAGAGAGCTTGAAAGGGAGTGAGGAAAGGGTGGAGTTTGAGAGAGGGAGAAGATCTTATGAGGGGGGACTCAAGGGAGTGTGGAGGGGGTTCCACACGGTTGCTCCAGCAAGCTCGCACCTGAATACCGTCAGATTCAAGGCTTGTCTCGAGGGAAGTTCACCAAAGAAGAAGATCTCTTTGGTGTCAAAGGACCCAGCGACTCCGCCGCACTGAGGAAGGTGGAAGTGATTTTGTAAGGGCTTCTCTGCCTAGCTGTGGGGGCTAAAGGAGAGACACTTAGTTAGTGCAATACTTGGAGGATGCCTCTAAGGAGTGGACGTAGGTCAAGGTTTGACCGAACAACTATAAATCTGATGTGTTCTTTCTTATTACTGCTTCCGCATTATTTTCTTCCGCATTATTTTCTTCCGCACTTGATTTCTGTGGTGATTTTGATTTGAGTTTTATCTTTGGTTTTAAAGTTATCTAATTCACCTCTCTCTTTGTTAGCCTTGGGCCAGTTTATAAGGGCTTAACATCCCTAATGAAATTTTAAGTGGTATCAGAGCACTTTCTAGTGCTATCAGAGCACTTTCACACTAGGCCACTAGAAATCCTACACATGGACTTATTTGGACCCGTCAGTACAGCCAGCCTAGGTGGAAAAAATTATGGATTTGTGATTGTAGATGACTTCACTAGATTCACTTGGGTAAGATTCTTAGCACATAAAAATGAGTCTTTTGAGGAATTTAAGGTTTTCTCCACATGGATTCAACGGAAATTAGGTTGTGAAATCTCAACAATTCATAGCGATCATGGTGGAGAATTTCAAAATGATTGATTTGAATCATTCTGTCAAGAACTAGGAATAGAACACAATTTCTTAGCACCTAGAACACCTCAGCAAAATGGTATAGCAGAAAGGAAGAATAGAACCTTGGTAGAAGCTGCTAGGGCAATGTTATCAGAGTACACCCTTCCTAGATATTTTTGAGCAGAAGCAGTTAACACAGCGTGCTATGTCTTAAATAGGGTGAACATTAGATCTAAGCTGAACAAGACTCCTAATGAACTCCTTAAGGGTAGGACACCAAACCTTTCACACTTACATGTCTTTGGGTGCAAGTGCTTCATCTTGAATAATGGTAAACATCCCTTATGAAAATTTGATCCCAAGTCTGATGAGGGTGTCTTCTTAGGCTATTCATCTGTAGGTAAGGCCTATAAAATCTTTAATAAGAGAACCCTTGTAGTAGAAGAGTCCACCCATAATCTAAAATTGAAGATGATGAAATAGAGGCAATTCAAGGAGTATAGACTATGACCCTAGGAGAAAGGGTAGAATCTCAGGAAGATTTGCCTATAGAATGGAGATATTCTTCTAGTCATCCTAAAGATCTGATTTTAGGAGACCCTTTAGAAGGTGTAAGAACTAGGCATGAACTTAGGAAGGAGGTTAGCCATTCAGCATTCATCTCCTTGATAGAACCCACAAGTATAGATCAAGCCTTAGGAGATGAATTTTGGATCTAGCAATGAAAGAAGAGCTGAACCAATTCACCAGGAATGATGTTTGGGAGTTAGTCAAGAGACCTAAAAAACAAAGTGTTGTTGGGATAAATGGGTCTTCAAGAATAAGGTGAAAGATTCAGGAACAATATAATAAGGAATAAAGCCAGACTAGTAGTTAAGGGGTACAACCAAATTGAGGGAATAGACTTTGAAGAAACATTTGCCCCTATTGTTAGACTAGAAGCCATAAGAGTGCTCTTAGCTTTTTCTTGCTTCAAGAACTTTAAGTTATATCAAATGGATGTAAAGAGTGCGTTTCTGAACGAGGTGATTAAGGAACATGTCTATGTTGAGCAACCCCCCGGATTTGAAAGTTCACAATTTCCAAACCATGTATTCAAATTAAAGAAGGCACTTTATGGATTAAAGCAAACACCTAGAGCATAGTATGAAAGACTTCGCTCATTCCTATTGGATAGAGGATTTAAAAAGGGTAGTATAGATACTACACTCTTTTTACAAAAGGTCAAAGAAGAAATTCTCATTGTTCAGATTTACGTGGATGACATTCTATTTGGATCTTCAGATAAAATGTTATGTGATGAATTTTCAAAAATAATGAGTAATAAGTTTAAAATGGGCATGATGGGAGAGCTTAACTACTTTCTTAGCTTTAGTGTAAAACAAATAGATAACATAACTTTTCTTAGCCAAACAAAGTATATTAAGGATATTTTGAAAAAATACAAAATGGATAGTGCTAAACCCATGAACACTCCTATGAGCTCAACAATTCAATTAGACAAAGATCCTAGTGGAAAATCAGTAGATCAGAAAAAATATAGAGGAATGATTGGGTCCCTTCTTTACCTGACTGTCAGTAGACCGGACATAATATTTAGTGTGTGCCTCTATGTCTGTTTCAAGTTGATCCTAAAGAGTCTCACTTAACTGCTGTCAAGAGAATTCTTAGATATCTACTAGGCACCCCAAACTTAGGAATTTAGTATCCTAGGCACAGCACTTCCTTTGAAATCTTAGGGTACTCAGATTCTGATTTTGCAAGATATAGGATAGATAGAAAAAGCACCTCTGGTACTTGCCAATTCATCGGACAATCATTAGTTTCTTGGTCCAGTAGGAAGCAAAACTCAGTAGCACTTTCCACAACCGAGGCAGAATATATTGCAGTGGGAAGTTATGTTGCATAAGTACTATGGTTAAAACAACAAATTCTTGATCTTGGCCTACCTGTAGGAACCATTTCAGTTATGTGTGACAACACAAGCATAATTTGCATCTCTAAGAACCCAATTCAACATTCTCGAACAAAACACATAGACATTAGACGTCATTTAATTAGAGATCACGTTGCTAAGGGAGATATAGAATTGCATCACATTGCTACAGGAGATCAATTGGCTGACATATTCATAAAACCTCTAGCATTCGACACCTTTAGCACCTTGAGGACTAGATTAGGTGTCATAGATATAACTGCATAAAAAAACAAAAAAAATCTTCTTAGGCTGCTCCTGATCATCACACACTCACTACACAAAAATCACTAAATTTGACCTTGTATCATCGTACTGTACGATACTCCGATCGTACTGTATGATATGCTTAATCTGCACAGAATAAACCAATAACTAAATTTCGTCTCTATTGATCGTATTGTATGACCTACATCGTACGGTACGATACATTATTGCTCATCGTACGGTATGATACCTCCTATTCATACTGTACGATCCACCTTAGCAAATGGATAAGAACGATATAAAGGAGTTTGGTACGATATTAATGTCATTCATACTGTATAATACACCTGTTCGTACAGTACAATACTTTTGGTCAAATGGTCAAAAGTCGTACTGACGCCCACAGGATGATCGATATTCCTCTGATCGTATTGTACGATACACATCGTACTGTACACTTTGACCACCTTTTCCCGATACGATTCATCAGAACATTTAATGCCATATCGTATTGTACGATATCCTATTGTACTGTACGATTCTGGAAAAACTCTATAAATTGGCTGGCAAGGCAGAACTCACTTCACTCACCTTCACTTGTTCCTTCTTACCTTTCACTCAGCCTCTACACGATGTTTAGTTCAAGCAAGAGAGGTCTTATGGTAGTGGGAAGCTCGTTTTCCTCTCACCGCCACAGCACTCGATTCTTGAATGCTGAAAATGAGGATGCATACCACAAGTTCAAAGCCTGCAAAATCACACCATCTAGACTGCTAAATCAGGAGGCTCTGAACTTTGAGGTACTGAACCTCTTTGCTTCCACCACCCTCCAATTTCTTCTCACCCTGGCCTTCCCATACAACTCTGAACTCCTTTTAGAATTCCTTGCAAACCTAACCTACACCGTCGACAACCTCACTTTTCACTCCTTTGTTTGTCGTCAAAATGTCGAAATTATAAAAGTCGACATCGCTCAGTACATTGGGCTATCTACTGAATGGCCTATGGTTTGTTCATTTCTCATGAATGACTTTGACTGGAGTGAGGTTAATCAAGTCCTTAGGAACGTCACATTTTATCAACACCAACCTCTCGTATAATCACTCACTCGAAACTCCAGAATCATTCAACACGTCCTTAGAACCTCCATTATACCCAAAGCTGGCGACCGTGTTAACATGACCCCGACTCTATCTGTCGCTACATATCTTATTATGACCAACACCAAATTCAATGAGGCCGATTTAATTATTGACTACATTCGCCATATGACCTTCGTTGGTCTCCCCACTACTCGCCGAAAACAAAATACAGCTCTTAGTCACCTTATAGAATACATCCTTCAAAATAAATATCAACTGACCTATCCTGGTGAACTCAATAATCTTCCAATCTATTATACAGATGCCTCTTTCCATATTCTTTTCCATCGGGGACATGAGCCTGAAGAACCCGTCTTTGATGAAGAAGAAGGAGAAGATGTTCCGACTACAGCTCAAGCACGTCCACGACAACATGCACCACCCCGAGCACTTGCACCAGCTTACCCTCACGACGATTTAGTCGAACGTTTCAACCAACTTCAGACTCGTCTTGATACGCACATTCAAGAGCAACATCAGCAACACGAGACTGACATGCAATGGTTTGGGGAATGCTTTACTGCTATTGATCACCCCTTTGATGCTCTCCTTCAGTACTTCCAACCAAACCCACCTCCACCACCAATTGATCAGGATCCTCTATTTTAAATTATCTTTATAGTGTAGCTTTCTTTTCTTTCTTTAGTGTTTTCTCCTCTTTTTGGTGCTGTCAAAAGGGGGAGAAGTTTGTTGTAGTTTTCTTTATGTTGTAGTTTGTTTGTGTTAAATATAATGCATTTGCATTTCCTTTCGTATTGCATTTTATCTTTAGTGCTTTTCTTGTTCATTTTCTCTTTAGTGTTTTTCTTATCCTTATGTCAAAACAAAAAAATGAAAAAAATAAAATGCCCTTCGAACTTGCTAACAACAAAAATTATTTGACATCATCGAAAAGAGGGAGATTGTTGCGACCCATGACCCCGAGGTTGAGATTTTGATGATGCCAAATAATGTTGCCTAAACTACTTTTTATTGAATATCATTTAATGTTTGTTATTGTCCATGAGTATTAACATTTCAGGAAGATCACAAGCCACTCAGAACAACGGGAAGACTCAAGACTAGTTGGATTAGGAGTATGAGTCGGACAATATATTTTATTATTTATTTTATTTTTTATTTTCTTGAGTCTGGCCATAAACTGTAGGTAAGTCTGAGCAATCATGCACACATACAGGGGGAGAGGGTTTTTAAAAGTAAGAAATATAGTTTTTCATTCTCTGGTAATCGTACTGTACGAATTTATTTCATACTGTACAATCTACTATTATAACACGTGTTCTGTGAACACATCATACTGTACGAATACTATCGTACAATATAATCTGTTTCAAATCCAAAACCCTACCCATCATGATAAGTTAAGTATGATATTTTTGCGCCGTTCGTACTGTACGACTATGTTCGTATGGTACTATCTATTTTAAATACATACTTAATTTAACCAGTGATTAGTGCAAGAAATTAAGGCTTAATTACAAATTGAAAATCGTACTATACAAATCCCTTCGTACAATACGATGAACAGAGATGAATTCTGATTGTCCCGGAGATCGTCCTGAATGATCCTATGTTTTTTGTCTCATCATACTGTACGATTACGATCGTACCATATGATGAACAGAGACGATATTTGATTGTCCTAGAATTCATCCTGGACGATGCCTTGATTTTCACTATTCGTATGGTACGATGTCTATCGTACCATATGATGAACAGAGATGACATTTGATCGTCCCAGCTATCGTCTAGTACGAGTAGTGTGTTTTGAATCGTACCGTATGATATATTATCATACAATACGATTAGATTTTGTTCTATTCATACAACTTCGTACCAGGACGAAGCTAGTTATTACATATCGTACTGTATGACCAAGAATCGTACTGTACGATTGTAACGGCTACTTTTGAAATCTCAGGGATTTTGGAGCCTGTTTTTATGTGTAAAACTTGTCATATTTTGAGAGAGAGAGATAGAAGAGGAAAATGTGAGTAGAGAGAAAATCCTAGAGAGAGCTCTTGAGAAGTTTGAGGGGTTGAGAGAGGAAGGAGAAGGTGAGCTTGGTGAGGGAGAAGAGGTGTGAGGGAGATCACACGATTGCTCCGATCTTGCTGCAACTTGCTCCTCCTGTGGCCCGGGAAGAACTTGTAGGAGGCTTTCTAAGAGGGAGACTCGTCTACGTCCATTGACCTCGAAGGTACTCTGCCTTCTCCAGGAGGGAGAAAAACGAGAAGGTTCTCTGCCGTCACCAGGAGGGTGAAAACAGCGGTTGGCACTCCGCCACGTCTGGTTGGTGAAAGGGAGTATTGTAAGGGCTTCTCCGCCTTGTCGAGGGGGGCAAAAGGAGAGCTATTTGTTGGTAGTGAAATTCCCGGAGCGGAGGACTTCGGGCAGTGGACGTAGGTCATGGTTTGACCGAACCACTATATAAATCTCGGTGTGCTTTTTCCTTATTGTTTTTATTCTTGCGTGCATTTTTATTTCATAATATTTGCATGGAAAAATTGTGAAAGAAAAAGATTTTATTATTGCACGTTGCCTTAGAAGTTGTTTTAAATTTTCATGTTAAAACCTTTTAAAAATATCAAAAATATTAGAACTCATGTTTAGGTTTTATTTATTGCAATAAAGTTTTCACAATTCACCCCCCCTCTTGTCCATCTAGTGATTTCAGAGTTTACCTTCAACTCCCTCTCTAGTCTTATCAACATGTAGAATATCATCAACAAAAGCATACACCAAGGTACATCTAAGGCGACACTCTCTAATCTCATCATCCACTAGAGGTACTCCAACATTTTCATGTATATGCTCATTCCAGATTCTATCTCTAGGGGTAAAGCCGAAATTAAGTCACAAACCGCTCACTAGGTCTACTTCTAGTAAAATTACACCCCATATATTCAGTTTTAGATCTACTCAAGCGAAAACATTTAGACTCTATAGTTGACCTCCATAATTCGAGTTTACCTTCAACTCCTTCTCTAGTCTAGTGAGAACAAAACACATACAAGTAAAATATCATTAACAAAAAGCATACAACAAGGTACATTCTCTTGCAAATGTCTAGTGAGAACATCCATGACAAAATACATAAAAAAATGAAAAAAGCTCAGCTCGGAGGCGGCATCGTGCACGAGAAATAGAAGTTTGTCGCCGGCCTTGCAGTGGGAAGTTCGTGGGCGGCTGGTGTGATCGTCGGCGGTCCGAGACAACTCGTCGGCGGCAGGAGACAGCTTGGTCATGCGAGAGGGCGGGCGGAGGAGAGGGGCGAGTGTAGCCGAAGAGAGAGAGAGAGATGAGGAGATGAAATGAAATGGGAGGCTTAGACTGGTTAATTTTAGGGCTTTTATCGGTGATGTTCCAGCAGCTCAAACCACCGGTAATCAAATTACTTAACACCGACAGTTTTCACCGCCGGTTTCTTTTAAAGCCGGTAGTTTCCCGGCGGTTATGTGACCACTGCTATTTCTGGTGGCATAAGCTTTCATAACAGTTGGTTAGGCCGCCAGTATTAACCGACTGCCAAACCGCCGGATAAACCGTCGTTACTACCGGCGGCTAGACAACCACCGGTCCAGGCCGCCGGTAATTGATGAATTTACTATAGTGAAATTATGGAATTGCAATTATAATAAATGTATATTTATGGTTGGTGTGGCCCAATTTTCTTGCTTTTGGTGTCACATTAAGTTTTCTAGACAACACATTTATTGTAAAATTGTTATGAAAGAAAATGTAAAGATCTTGGTGATAGATATGTAAATATATAAAATTTTATTATAACTCATTGAATCTTTGTTATAATAATAATAATAATAATAATAATAATAATAATAATAATAATAATAATAATAATAATAAACTCTCTAACTCTTTTAATCTTTGTTAGATTAAAAAGAATTTTTCTTCTCAGAGATCCTTTTGTGAGTTGTCATCATTAAGATTTCTCGTGACACTAAACTCGGTGAATGCAAGGGGCTTCAATGAACAAGAGTTGTTAGTTATCATCACTTGATAGATAATGCCATATATTATGAGAGCTGAAAATAGATTATCTTAATTCTATTTGCACTCATGTAGAGGCTTGTTACGGAATTCTGGAAGAAAGTTGTGGCATCATTTTATTTACTAAGCATTGTTTATGAAGTGTTATATATGAAAGTTTGATGTTATTTTTAATTAGCGCATAATGATCTATTTGAAAGTTTTTCATTCCTTTCAACTCTATATTTTTCAACTATTTTTAGAGTAGAACACGGTTCTAATAATGTGGTATAATATTGTAATTTTGTGTTTTCTTTTGTGCCACAATCACCCTCAAAATCTTTTGAAGCCTTTATAAGATTCCGAATCATTGTTTGTGTTGCATAAGAATGTTTGACTGAAAAGTTGATGACAATAGCCCAATGAATCTCGAATAACCAGCAGCAACTTCAACTCTGTCTACAATAAAAATTCATATGCAATTAGAATGATGAGTTTTATTTTCCATTTTTATACACTACATAAGTATGTCGATTTGCATGCATATATATCTGAAATGTTTACATGTTTCATTTGAATATGTCATGTTAACTTGACACAATTGTGAGTTGATCTATATTTAAGAATTAGCAATATCTTGATGATTGACTAAACTTGGGCTTTAAGAAAAAAGTTAGTTGAAAATTAGGCTCTATTTTTTGTGAAAAGAAGTTTATGTAGGTGTAATAGAGCTCTATACTAGGTATTGGGTAATTTAATCACAAAATATACTCATCATGCTTTAGTTGGGTAGATTATACTAAGTTAAAATTCTTGGATGAGAAAACTTCATTTTTTTCATATATATTATGATCAAAAGACTCTTTCTGAATTATAAACCCATGATGGGATTTTCAATTCACTTTTTATCACATTTATTTTCTTTTCAACTGTAGAGGCTTTCTTGCTCTTAATTACGTGAGAAAAAAAAATTGCTTGGATAACTTTTAAATTATGATTTTGGTTTGAGCTATTGGATCTTAGGAGATCTTAAATGTCTTCAAAATAAACTCACTTCATAATTGTTATTAACATATTATGTGATTCAAAATTTTATGATTGCATGATGATTTTACAATTTTTGTACCTCGCTATGCAAATTTTATTGTTAGTTTATTCCTATTATGTTTTAGAATAGAAAGTGTAGAAAATTTTTGATGGATCTGTAGGCATGGGTGGATTGGTTATGGATACATGTTCCAGGGATTAAATCATGAAGAAGATAGAATTGCCTTCCGTATCATGAAATTTTCTATAGATTATAGGACTTCTGTGCCCCATTGTGAAATAGAGGTGGTCTTATACATGTTCCAAGCTACTCGTATATGGTACTCCTATATTATCGTAATAATTTTGACTTGAATAAAGAACATACAATTCTTCTTGCCTCTTTTTTTTTTTTTTTAAATTTTTTAACTTATTGCAGCTAAATATGATAAAAATGGTCCCGATTTTACCATTGTAAGATCTATCAACTTTATAGGTCAAAGAATTGCCTTTATTTCTAGATTTCATGGTTCGAATGAGGATATATATATCAACATTGACAAATATTATTACTGCTTTCCATTATATTTTTTTTTCTATTTAAAATAGGAATATAACATTAAAACACATATATGTTATTATTAACCTTATCCTACTTGACATTACAATTTTGTAACTTTGAAGTTGATCTTACATGTTAAAACATAAATGCATATTAGTTTTCTTATATTAAATTATTTGCTTCATCTGTTTTATTATACTATTATCTAAAACTATCCTTATTTTTGTACCCAAAGGCAATTGATTGTAATTTTGTTTGGTTTTTTTTTTGTTTTTTTTGGTTTCTCAAAACATTCCTCAGGATTTTTTAGATATCCTTAGGAATGATTTGAGTTTGCATAGCTGTTCTTAGGGCCTTTTTATTTTCCCTTTACTTGTACTTACTCTTTTTGATATAATGCATAATGCAAATGTTTTAGGAAAATTATCCTTATTTTATTATTATTTATCATGGGCATCTTAGCACCTATAATATAACTCAACGAAGAGAATATCATCCAAAAACTCCTTTTTTAGATTAGTGTTGAGATGGAGATACTCATGGTCATGAACTGGTACTTTTTTATTCCATTTATCATACTACATTTTGATTTTATTCTAATAATGCTTTTTAATGTATTTATGGCAGTTCTTTGGGATTCTTTAGATCTTTATAATTATGCATTGTTTGATGATTCTATCATTTAGTGTTTATGCTATTAATGTCTCCTCATGGTTTTATTTAGAGTAGATGAGCTTTTGAGCTTTTACATATCACAAATCTCTCTTTTTTTAAATTATTTATGTTGATTTTTCCTTTATTTTTTGTTGCGAATTTGATGAATAAAATGTCTGAACTTGTTCTTGTGCATGGATTTTTTACTAATATTATTTTAAGAAAAATATATAATTTTTTATTAATATTAGTAATAATTATAATTAATTATAGAAATAAAGATAATAAATTTATTTTTTATTAAATTAAATATTATTAAAATTTCCATTATAAAACATTTCTATTTTTAATTTGTATTCATGTGCATTTAATGTACATGCAATTAAATTGGCAACATTAATTGTACGTTTTCACTAAACTTTAAATTTTTTTATTTTTATTCATGTAGACTTTAATTTGTGCACATATAAATAAACATTAGTTATTATGATTATTTATAATAGTATATTTAACAAAATTTTTTCATCTTAACAATGATAATATAATTAAAATATTTATAATATAAATTTCTATTTTAAATATTTAATCATGTGCATTTAAGCATAAGAAATTTTTAAATAATTAATAAAAAATTTTAATTGGAAATCTATTTATTTGTAAATAATTAAAATTTTCCAACCACATACTTAAAGCAGATGGTGGGGGAAATGAAGATGAACCCGATTAAGATCCCATAGTTTCGTCGTCCAAGGTTATCATGGTCCCTGGTCTGCTTAGTCAGATGAGGTAGTCAACCCAACCTGGTAGAAAGATCATTCTCAGTAGTATTGTGTTGCTTCATCTAAGAGAATCTTATAGACTTTGGGTAAGTATTTATCTATAGGGACAAATTTTAATCCACCATAGTTAATAAAGGGCTTTGTGCCTTATCGATTATATTCTATTGATTCATATCTCAAGAATTTGGTGCCATTGGGGAGCATACGAGCACTATCCATGATCTTAATTTTGTTGTGCCATTTAGAGGCAAACCACCTAATTTAGAAGGACCTGGTCATAACCATTTACCTACGGTGCCATTTAGTGGCAAAATAATCGGTTAGAGGACATGTGCCACATCCTTGCTTATAAGAGACTATTTGAGAATGAATCCTAATAATATTTTTTATTGCAAACCTATTTTCATGCCTTATGTTTTGATGATTGACAAACACTATTGATTCTCTTGAACTACTTGTTTCTTCTAACTTTTCAGGAATCGAAGATCGGACGAACAGATGAAGCCAGTTCAGGATTGCGTAGGTCTAGGGTTGTGTCAGTCTGTACTTTGTTTTTTTTTTTCACTTCTTGAGTCTACTTGTAATGGTCAAAGAGACTGATGCTAAGTAACCGTACACACACACACACTTGAGAGACTTAGAATTTCTGTTTTTACTCATATCGGCCAGGACGATATTTACATCGTCCTGGACGATCAGGCTTAAAACAGAAAGTCTAAATAAGGATTCTTAATTAAGGCAGCCGTCATTAACATATCGGCCTGGACGATACGTGTATCGGCTAGGACGATAAGCTCGAAACAGAAAGAAGTTACCGCCATAGACAATTACGGTATACTGTATTTTTAAATAATCGGCTAGGACAATCATTGATCGGCCTGGACGATATTAACAAATTATGCCTTAATTGATCAGGAAATCAAGGGAGTAATTAAGGATGATTGATCGATCATATCGTCCTGGACGATTGCAGGATCGGCCAGCATGATCTATTCAAAAACCTTAAGTTACTTAAGGACGATAAATATCGGCCAGCTCGTATTTAGGGCGATGCTCTGGACGGTTTTCCTCATATTTAAACTGATCGGCCAGAACGATCGTGATATCGTCTTGGACGATCAAGCCAATTTTAAATCGTCCAGTTTGCATTTAGAGCGATGCTCTGGCCAATCTTCTGAGATTTGTACTGATCGGCCTGGACGATATTGTCGGCAACTTGCATTTAATGAGCTCCTTTCAAGCTCTTCTATTTAAGAGCTCTTGTTCAACATTTTAAGAGACCTTTGGCTGCTGCCTTGACCTGAGAAGGCCTTGAGGAGAGAAAGAGAGAGTGGGAGAGAGAGAGAGGATCTTGTTAGGGGGAGCTTGTGAGGGGATTCACAAGGGTTTCTTCAAGGATCGCTCTACTTCTTCTTCGTCTAGAGTTTCTCATCCGTGGAATGGTCGGTAGAGATAAGGAGTTAGCTTTTGGTTGTGGTTCTCTGCCAGCTTCAGGAGGAAGCAAAAGGAGATAGGTTCTCTGCCTTGCCAGGGTGGCAAAAAGAAGATGCTTTGTAAAGGCTTCTCCGCCTAGCTGTAGGGGCTAAAGGAGAGTCACGTTTATAGTGCAATACTCGGAGGGCTCCTCCGGGGAGTGGACGTAGGTCGAGTTGACCGAACCACTATAAATTTCCGTGTTCTTGTTTTCTTGCTTCCGCACTTTAATTTTCGTATTTATTTTTGTGGTGTGATTTTGGTTTATCCGATTTCTATTCTTTGTAAAAAGAAAGTTTTAAAATACCAATTCACCCCCCCTCTTGGTTAGCTTGGGCCAGTTCTATAGGGCTTAACATCCCTAACGAACTTTCATTTTTGACCATATATTATCTCTTTGTGTAGTTTTAAATTGTCCACCTTGTTAAACTATTACGGAGTGTGAATGGATTTTGCTTTAAGAATTTTGATGGTTAATTTTAATTTTTAAATATTTCAATTTTAGATTTTTTTTTTGAAATTTTGAGTTTTTTTTGGCATTTGAGGATTTGGGAGGCATTTTAAACATATGAAATTAATCTCTCTTGTTGAGATCAATGTTCAATACGACCATCATCAGGATGACTTGTGGGCATTTTCACTTATTGATTAAACATTGTTGATTTTGTCTACTTGTTGATTGAACTCTATAGGCATTATGCCTTTATTAATCAATTTTCTTTATTATAGATCATTAAGGACTAATAAATATCCCAGTCAACATCATGACCATATATTTGTTTAATAGTTCAAGCCATATCAACTTATATCCATTCAAATAAGAGGATTGGGCTTGAACTCAAGTTTATGTGCTTTTTCTAGAATGAAAAGATGTATCTTTTTGCCAAGTATATGACATGACTAGCACGAAAGAGAGCAATATCTTTTTTTAATTGGTTAAACTCTTCTAGGAAGTCATTCATTTAGATCATCTTCTCGCTGGATGTAGTCTAATATGTGTTTTTAGCTTCAAAAGTATATAATGTAATTATCTTCTACAATTGTGACACCTAATTGACTAATGAGCTACCTAGATTATATATGTATCTAGTGGTGCTCCTCCTTTTATTTAAATTCAATTCAACAATGCCATGTAGTTTTAGATCAATCTTTCTAAAATTTTCACAATAGTTAATTGTACATTAAAAAGATATATTATCCCCTTGATAACTTCTCCATGCTATTTTCGTAGATTAAACATTTATCTACTAATTTATCTCACTACTTATGTAATATTTGGTTTCAAGTAAATTTTGCATGTATGAGTGATCTAACAACTGAAGCATTGGTGACTTTATCTATTTTATCCTTTTCATCAACAATTTTTGGCATATGTTCTTTAGAAAATTTGAAGAAGCTAAGAAATGATATACATATAGTATATACTCATCATATTGAATTATTCTAGTACTTTTTAAATATATTTTGAAAATGAAAAATTTAAAGTCCTTATGATCTTGTTTTGGTTTATTCTTGCCTCGAGAATACTTTAGAATTCCCCCAAAATTATTATTTCAAACACCATGAACAATTGTCTTTAGATTATTGGTCTTTTGAATATCACCCTCACATACAACAATAGAATAATGCAAACATTTTCTTTTTCTTTTGCATAGTAAAAATGTTCTACTCTAATTATGGAATTTGATCCTATGCATGAGTCTATAAGATTTTACATTTCGTTGATGTGGTGTTTATTTAGCTTGCATATAAGATTTTCTTTTTCTAGCTCAACAAAGCTTTTGTATTACACTATGCAGATACATTCGTCCATGATAGCATGAAAGAGAATTTTCTTGACATTCATTTGTTCAATATATAAATCTTGTATTACTCTAGTGCTTAGTTCTAATTAACTAATCTTTAGTTTGACTACAATAGAAAGTAACTTTGTAATGTCTAGACTTTTTGGCTTGTTAGATCCCCTATATAACAAGTCTTACCTCATACATTTATCTTTGGCCAACATTGTTACTATTCATATGCCATTCTTAAAAAGTGTTTTCATCTCTTCTTTTATGGCAAGCTTCCTCTTTATAGAATTTTTTTTACTCATATGAGTTCATTGTAGTATTCAAACTCTTCTGCATTTGTAAATATAAAACAAAAAGAATGAAAGTAATGGTTAGTCTGGTTGACCATATGACTTGAGTAAAATGTGTGTAGGCTCAAATTACTCCTATGTTTC
This sequence comes from Dendrobium nobile, assembly GCA_022539455.1. Taxonomy (NCBI): domain Eukaryota; kingdom Viridiplantae; phylum Streptophyta; class Magnoliopsida; order Asparagales; family Orchidaceae; genus Dendrobium; species Dendrobium nobile. The sequence goes on along the minus strand of CM039721.1, from coordinate 27,528,531 downwards.
CTATGGTGTTTCATATCTTTTTTTTCCCCGCTTGCCCGATTCCTCCAATTCAATATGCTATGGAGTGAAGTTTTTTTGGTGGAAGATCATGACTTATCCTTATATAATATAGATTCTTTGTATTTAATATTTTTACTCATAACAATTCTTAAACCTTTATGAATCCCAAATTTGTAGTAAAATTCATTTTTTTATGTTGAATAAAGTAACCCTTCTTGGATTTTATGCTAAGATTCTTTATGGTGATATGATAAACATAAACATATGATCCAAATGTGACAAACAAACATCCTTGCATATCCAAGCTTCTTTAGAAAGCTCAAAATTGAGTGCAATTAAAGTTCTTGATTGAAACTATCAACCTAGAAGGCCTTGGGAAGAATGATATGCAATCTTATGATGCTTGTATGTTCATTTTTTTTTGTGGAGTTTTGAATGATATTATCTTCATATAAGTCCCTTGAGCAACACAATAGTTTATGAATTATATAAAGTTGTGCTCTCCACCATTGCTTGGTCATATACACTTGATTGCGATGGAGAATTATGAATCATATATACTTGGGTGCACTAGCTATAGCTGTTTAGAATTTTGTACTTCTATCCTAATTTTGTAAAAAAAGAATTGACATTGTTCACATAAAATACACCTTAGTGCAATGTTAATTCAACATGCTTTGAACTTAAAAATTTTCCTCCAGCTTTGGAGTTTCTTGAGGCCTTCTTATTCATTGGATTAGCTTTAATGCCAAAAATTTTAATATGCTTATGTATTGGTGGCAACTCCATAGAGTTTTGTATTGGTTAAAGAGTGGATTTCTTTACTAATTCATAAGTGGCAACTCCTATTAAATGCTTTGGTTATGTAAAAAATACATGTTTTATTCTCTTGAGAAAATCATCAAGGTATCTCTCATGAGTTGCTGAGTATCAACGTTGAAGTGTAACATTCTTATGTAGCTTGTTGTGTGATTGAAATCGGATTTATGATCAATCTTGGGTGTAAGATGATGCTCAGTTACTAAGTGTTTCTATTTACTATTTTTATTTTAAATTGTTAAATATATACAATAATCAACGTATTTGTCTATAAACTCTTCTCTTTTTTACTTTGTCGACCGTGGCTATAGATTTTCAATGATTTATGGAGTTATTTGTGGTACACATTGTCCTTTTGCAACTTCTAAAACCCAAATTCTTGCTATCTAATTTATGGATTTTGATCTTCATAGCCTCCTACTTGGATCTAAAATCCTTTTAGATTAAAGCTATAATACTAATTGTTAGAATAATAATATAATTTTGAGTAAAAATTAATGTTGTTGGATAGTATGATAAAATGATAATAATAATATGGGGTCCAAACCTGTGAAGAAAGCTAATGCTGCTGAGATAAAGAAGGTGGATAATGTAAGTAATCTGAACTTACTGTATGATAAAATGCTAGATCAGAAGAAGGATGTTGTGGGACAGCAGAATATTGTAAGAGATACTCAGCCAATTACGGTCAGTAACAGATTTGATGCTCTGTTGGATGAGTCTGGAGATGAACCCGTGAAGCAAAATGTGGATGTGGATAAGTTTGAGGCCTTGGTTATTCAAGGCACTGAGGAAATTAATGGGGTTGGAAATAATGTTATGAAATTGAATGATGTAGATTTAATGCATGCTGGTTTGGGATCTCAAAGTGGGAGCACCAATGTTAAACTTGCCAAAGAGCTAAGATCGTTGGGTCCTCTTGAAACAGGTTATAAAAAGAAGAGAAGGGATGGGAGGGTGAACTCCATGTGTGGGGAGGATTCCCCAACCAAATATTAAATGTCTACACTTCTTTTCTAGAATTGCAGGGGGGCTAGGAAGAGGGAGGCCGCCTTGTATCTGAAGGAGATGGTTAGAGAGCAGGATGTATGTTTTGTTGGTCTTTTGGAAACTAAGATGACCTGTATTGGTAGGAGGGAGATTGATTATCTCATTTGGAATGATTGGGACTTTTATCATATTCCAGCCATTGGCTTGTCAGGGGGAATGCTGGTGATATGGAACAGGAAGTATGTGTCGTTTGTGGTCAAGGCTAGTTCTTCACAAGTGATCTTGGGGGATCTTCTGATCCCAAGTATGGGCTTATGGAAGATTGCCACGGTTTATGGAAGTCGTTGTTGCAAAGAAAGGGAGGATCTTTGGAGGCAGCTTGAAGAGGGATTGAAAGAGCATTATCCCTCTATCATTGGTGGGGATTTTAACTGTATTTTGAGCAAGGAGGAGAAGAGAGGAGGTAAGAGGTTTGTATTTTCTAAAGGGCCGAGGGAGATGAAACAATTTATGACAAATTCAGATTTTCATGATGTAAGGAGTATTGGACCAAGGTACACTTGGTGCAACAACAAAGAAGGAGCATCTTGAATTTGGGAAAGATTGAATAGGAATTTGGTGAACTCGATTGTTCTTCAGAGAATTCCATCGGCTATGACTAGACACTTAGCAAGAGTGGCTTCGGATCATAGTCCAATTGCCTTCAAATTGGATGAGAAGATCCAGGTCAAGAGGAAGAATATCAAATTTGAGGATACATGGAGGTCATATCCAGTGGCTAGAAGCATTGTGTATCATTCTTGGAAGAAGAATGATTTCGGTGATCCTAGTGAAATCCTTCAAAGGAAGACTTGTAGAACAATGAAGGCATTATTTTTTTGGAGCAAAAGCAAGTGTAAAAATCTGAATACTCTCAAAGAAGAGCTGAAAAAGGGTATTATTGAACTCCAAAACAAAGAGGCTGTTGGAATAGATTGGACTAATGAGGATCTCCTTTTGCTTAGAAGTAAAGTACACGAGCTTAATGTAACTTTGAACCGGCTAGCTACATGGTGGAATTAAAGGGCAAAGGCTAGATGGCATGAAGAAGGTGACAGCAATTCAAAGATGTTCCATAACTTTGCCTTGGCTAGAAGGAATGGGAATAGGGTGGTTCAAATTAGAGACGTGAATAACATATCTCAGGTTGATGATGATGAAATTGAGAAGGTGTTCACTCATTTCTTTGAAGCTAAATGGAAGAACAGAACTTGTGAATTAACAGGATGGCCTGTTGTTTCGGAAAAACAGAAGTTGAGCCAGGGAGCTGTTGATGAATTATGTTTCGAATTTACTTTGGCTGAATTACAGGCTTCGGTTTTTCAGCAGGGTAACAATAGAGCTCCAGGTATGGATGGTGTTACCTCATCTTTTTATAAATGCTATTGGGATATTGTGTGGAAATCCTTATGAGAAGCTATTAAGAGCTTCCTTAATTCCGGTCAAATGAATAGGACTTGGAAGGATACTCTAATTGTCTTGATTGCTAAAATCAAATGCCCTTTAACTCCCTATGACTACAGGCCGATCAGTTTATGTCAGACTAACTATAAAATTACAGCCACTATTCTAGTTAACAGATTGAAGAAATGCATCTCCAATTTGATCACTGAAGAGCAAATGGCCTTTATGCCGGGAAGGTTTATTTCTGAACATTGCTTGTTGGCCCAAGAGGTATTTCACAAATTTAAATTCTCCAAGAACAAGAAGGGATTTATGGCTTTGAAGTTAGATATGGAACAAGCGTATGATAGCATGGGATGGCCTGCACTTGATCAAATCCTTAAATGGTATGGATTCCCTTGTATGTTTTCTAAACTTCTCATGGATTGTGTTGTAGGTGTGAGATTCTCAATCATTATTAATGGGAGGAATTCTGAGTGGATTGATGCTCATAGTGGCTTCCGTCAAGGATGCCCACTATCTCCTTATCTCTTCATTATGTGCTTCCAGTTGTTTTCTAACTCTATTGAGCAGAAGGGTCAGGACCTTGGCATTAGAGTCTCTCCTAGAGGCCCTAGGATTACTCATCTGTTGTATGCAGATGATGTGCTACTCTTCTCTCATGTATCCATCCTTTTAGCCAAATCATTAAAGAAGATTGTTCAAGATTTTTGCAATGGGACGGGCCAAAGGATAAATGTTAATAAATCTCAGATTCTATTTGGAAAGGCAGTTGGGTACCCAATTAAGAAGAAGGTTATCAGGTTGTTTGGCTACAAAAATGTGAAGGAGATGAACTACCTTGGGATCAAGTTGTCCTTAAATAGATTGAAGTTGGCTGATTTTCAAGATATGTGAAGCAATGTTATGGATAAGTTTAATTCATGGGGCAAGAAGACATTATCATTGGGAGGTAAGATTACTCTTATCTCTAGTTCTTTGTTATATATGCCAAACTTTTTAGTAACTCACTCCTTAGTTCCTAAGAAGTTTTTATATGAGATGGAGAAACTATGTAGAAAATTTCTATGGCATAAATCGGGTGGAGAGCATAGTATGCACTATGTGGCTTGGGAAGAATTATGCAAATCGAGAAGTTTGGGAGGAATGGGACTTCATTCTCCTTTGTTGAGGGTGAGCTCTTTGAGATCCAAACTGGCTTGGGACTTTTATCAGAAAACTGAATCTCTTTGTTTTAAAACCATCAAGCACAAGTATGGAGAGGACTTGATGAATGGAACACAGAAGAAGATAACTTCAAATGCTTGGAAATTTTTAATTGATGGGGGAAGACAGCTGCAGAACATTACCAAATGTGTTGTGGGAAGTGGCAATAATATAAACATTTCAGATGATATCTGGGTGCTGGACAAGAGCATTAACATATGGCCTACTCTAGTGGATTGTGTAGCTTTGGAAGGGATGAATGTCAGCCAACTATTATCTAGTGAAGGTCATTGGAATTATGCACTGCTTCAGGAAGTTTTTCATCCTGATTTTATCATGTTGATTAACAATATTCAGATCTTCCCTGGGATGGAGGATCGGAGAGAGCTGCTGAGGATGTTTTTGGGTAAGTCTATCTCGGCAATGTCTTATGAATTTATGATGAACTGCACTTACAATTTGGATTGTGAGGATTACTACTCATGGCTGTTTAAGCTCAAGCTCAACAAGAAAGTCAAAATTTTCTGGTGGAGGCTCGGAAAATCTGCTGTTCCCACAAATGTTTTTCTGCATTACCGCAGGCTTGTTATGGATAAAGCTTGTGTGAGAGGCTGTGATAATAATGAAAGTTATGAGCACATTATGGTACATTACAAATATTTGATTGAAGTCATGAAACAGATGCAAGATTGGGGCATCTATACTCCAGTTTTTCAGTCTCTTAACTGCTGTCTGCAGGAGTTGAGGAGAATGTCCACCCGTAATCTTAGTACTGTGAGGATTTACTGCACTATTATTTATTTGTCTTGGAGGAATAGAAACTGTGTGAAGCATGGGAAACCTGCATTGCCATCTTCTGTGATTGCTTCTAATGCTTTGGCATTGGCTAGTAATAAAGATAGTCCTTATCTTTCAAACTGGGGAACCAATCTCCTTAGGGAGTCTTGTGATTCTTGGTGCCCTCCTCCGAAAGACTGGATGAAGATAAATGTTGATGCTTCATTGCTTAGATCCAACTGTGCTGAAGTTGGGGGAATCTTTAGAGACCATAAGGGGAGGTTTATCCTTGCTTTTGGGGAGAAGAAGATTCATTGGGACATTACTAAACTTGAAATGGATGCTGTTTACTCGGTTAGAGAGTATATTAGGAGTTGGATGCTTGAGTACAAAGGGGTGATTATTGAGAGTGACAACATTAATGTCATAAGATTCATTCAGGACTCTTCCAAGAAGAATAAAAAGATCGCTGACAGGTGGCCTTTGGAGGATATGCTCTTTGTCAATGATTTTCATAAAGTGGTCTTTAATCATGTTCATAGGAATTGTAATAAGGTGGCCAACTTATGTGCTACCATGGCTCTTAATAGTAGCTTCTTCTTTGATTGTTTTACTTTTGGCAACATTCCTTCCTTGCTTTTATGTTCTATCAAGGAGGAATGTGATGCTTTTCATTCTTTTAAAGTGTAATTAGCTTTACTTTGTTTTCTTAATGCAAATGATGCATGTTTTTTTTAAAAAAAAAGAGTAAAAATTAATGGATACATGAGAACAAACATCATGATGATCATAAACATAAGACAAATGTTTGTGTTACAATGAGATTTGTTTATGTTTATGATTGCATAGAGACTAAATAATTCTCTAAACTTCAAAAAATGTTCAAGGAGATATTATAAGAACATAAATAACACTATCTATTTCATTGACCAGTACGTGCAACCACCTGCATCAAATGAGTAATGAAGATGGAAATGAAAAATATATTACTTTCTGCATGTATTTGTTCCTAGAGACAAAATGAGAAATTCTCCCTCTTATGAATCATTTTGATGGAATTGAAACTATTATCACCTTTTTTTATTGAAGAAGTAGAGTACCTCCCTTTTATAAGCACTTGAGAAAACTTCTTTTCTCTTTTTTTTCACAACTTGTTTCACCTTCCTCTCATTCTTCTTTCTATTTGCTTTTGGTTATGAGATGCCAAACCATCCTTTTTAAGGCTCTATTTATGGTGGCAGAAAGAATTGAGTTTGGAGACAATGGATTTATTACAAGATCCACAAAATATTGCTATATCTCTTAAAATTAGTAAACTTCAAGACATCTTAAATTCAATAAATGAATATCTTTAAAATATTTACTTTAAAATAATTCAAAAAATATTCCATAAAAATGGATTAGTAAAAAAATATGTTTAAATATTTTCATCCTCAACTTGCAAAATATTTTTTCATGAGGAAATTTGTCTCCACAATTCCAACACCATAATTATAACAATGGATTTATTAAGTCCTAGTTTTGTATTTATACGATTCATTTCAAAAACCCATGAACATGTTTTTTTGTTTATGTGGAAATACATAACTAGCTAATGTCTACTTATTAACCTTTTTTTTGTAAAACCCTTCTAAGGATACTATAATAGGAGAAGCATGTGGCCACTTGTTCAACATTATGTTAATTTTTTATAACAAATTAACATGATATGACATTATCATATAACTTTGGTTCCATTTGGGATGATTGCAACTATTTGTAAAATTAGTTGTGTAATTATTATGAGAAATAAATTTTTCAAAAGCTATTGTGGTAATTATATGCTTTTCCTCTCTAAAAGATTTGAAGTAAATTAATGGTTAAAATTATTATGATTTTAGAACAAAGACTAATTACACCATAATTTAACTTATTTAAATAAAATTAAATTTAATAATGGTGAAGCATCATGTCCAACCAAAGTGTGATATATTTAGAGTGTGAGAATAGCACTCAGTCCTTGTTTCTTTTTATGGACGTGTTTGAAACTCATTGTAATTAAATGCCTCTTATTAATGGTAATATTATATAATATAGACCTAGGTGTTTTGTTGGTACTTTGTAATTGCATAGGAGAGATAATGACGTGAGGATTTAAAATTAGAGAGAAGGAAATTTGTTAAACCAAAGAGAATTAAGTAGATTGGTGTCTGCTCCACTCATCAGTGCAATTGTGATTTACATTTTTGTTAATGCATTTTTCTTAGGATAATGTTTGGGGTTATCATGATGGACTTTATAACCATTAAGTTTATTTTATGATAAGTGTAACACAAATTTTAATTGATCAAACATATAGTACACTTATAACAAAATAAATTTAATAGCAACAAGAAACATTCTAAATAAATTTAGGCCAAAACATTTTGTCTAAAATTTTATCCATTTTCTTGTCAGTTTTAATTCCTTTTTGAAGTATGTCACAAATATGCAATATTTCACTATGATTTTTTTCCACCTTATCATCTCTTTGCACTGAGACAAGTATTCACATTAGTATATTCATCTTCTGCATGGTTAGCTTTTTCTTTGTTTTTTACATTTTACATAATATGTTGTGGTACAACATCCTTGAAATAGGCCTCCTTGTGATCATATATTGTTACTTATTATTGTTATTTATGCATGGAAACAAAATCTTTACTTGCTTTTTTATTTCTTGTAGGCATTCATTTTTAGATCAACAACTAGGAGTACTATGAAATAAGAGCCAAGGTGCTAACCGCTAACTACAAAAAAAAAAGACTTTATTGGAAAGAGACTTTATGTGAGCCTGTACATTAACATGATTTCTCCAGTGCATGACTAAGGGAAGCAAAAAGTCTTCTGGTGTAGACCAATAGCTTTTTTGTAAAGAACATATTGTGGCAAGGAATAATGCCCCTCAAGAATGAAGCATTTTGTTATATGTTCGACCTCCAATGGTCACATTAGTGAGAGGAAGAGAGAAAGGGAGAGAGGTAGAGAGAGAGAGAGAGTGAGTGAGTGAGTGAGAGAGAGAGAGAGAGAGAGAGAGAGAGAGAGAGATGAAGAGAGAGAGAAAGGGGTATAGGGAGAGAGAGGTGGAATGTGGTTATTTTCATGACATCTGTAGATAATAATGATTCTTTAACATAGTTGTAACATGTTCTTGTCCTTTGTTACACCTTTAATTGTTTATCAAGTAAATTTCTTTGATTGAGCAAAGTAATCGAAAGCTATTCAGTACATTAGCCAATTATAAGTGAAAAATGCATATTGCTATCAATTATATGGAAGTTCATCTCAATAAATAGGTGCCAAATTTGCTTGAATTGATTGATTTTTACCATCTTTTTAGATTTTTTTTTGACCCACAACCTGTCTTATTTCTGAAGCTTTACATTTTTTTTTCATCCATTATGTCCATTAAATAGAGGGATACATTTGAATCTTGACAACAATCTCATTAATATTATTATAGGATTTGTGATACCCAAGTTAAAAGTGTGATACACTTAATACTACAGAATGTGATGAAGGGACTTAGGGTCTATTTTTTTATTTTTATTTTTATTTATTTTTGAATAAAGGATGCAAATTGCATTAAAACTAAAGGAATAAAGGAAATACAACCTACTAAAATGAAGAGAAACTAATACGGTCCTTCTTGATCAAGTTAACAAAACTTGATGGAAGTTCCGTATCTAAAAAAGTTTCCCAATAAAAATCTCCTAGTAAAGCAAAGCGTGGAAGCTAAAATCAACTACCTTATCACAATCTCTTTGAATGAATTTAAAAATAATATTGCTGAAAACTTCAAGGAAGGATAGATCCGGCCTTTGAGATTTCATCCTCTCTGATTTCCTTTTTATTAATAGTTGGAGCTTATTGATGATATTTACATTATCACCTTCCACTATTATTCCCTTTTATTCACTTATCCATCCTTGTATATGGCTGTCAAATGTTAGAATTGACTTTAGCTCCAAAAAAGCAATGTTCCAATGTATCATTTTCTTACCATAAGCACATATCATTCTCCCTTTGTGGTCCCTTAGTACTCCTGCTATCCCTGCTGCATTTGAAGGAAGAATTGCTGCATCAACATTTAGTTTAATCCAACCTTCAAGAGAGGGGCACCAAATTTTGGACAGCATTTGCTGATTATTGTCCCAGTTCTTCTCGATTGGAGCTAGCTGTATGGAGCACACCTAAGATAAGACTTTAGCCGCTATATATGCTGTAGTTGGTATGTTCTTCTCATGCTTTGAGTAGTTTCATAACTTCCAGTTATGGTAAATAGAGGAAATATAAATTCTTGCCATAACCGCATTCATCTTTCCTATATTTTTTAGCTCTTCTTCGCACTGCCCAATGGTTTGAAAAGTCGGTACATTTATACCCCATTGTCTCAACTTCTGCAATATTGCCGTTAGCTTAGAAAACTTAACAACAATATGATTTGTATCTTCAGAACTTTTACATCCTCTAGGACATTCCATTTTGCTCGTCAATCTTCTATGGTGTAACCATTCATTTTTTGGCAATGCTTCATTAAGTAATCTCCACCAAAATAGACATTCTCTTTGATGAACATTGAGCTTATTCATCCATCTTATATTCTTCACCTCACGGCTTTGATTAAGATTGATGGCTTCTTGTGACAGAGAAGTAATGGATCTCCCCGAGTTGTTGTATATTAGTTCAATCTTGTCCTCATCACCATCATTTTCAATTGGTATTTGTTTAATCAAATCACACATCTCTTTTGAGAAATATGTGTTTAGCTTTTCCTTGTTCCAGCTCCCATCCTCCTTGATAAGTGAAGAGACCTTCTCATTTTCCAGATCGTTGATGTTATATGTGGCTGGCCACGAATCTAATCTTCTATTAAGTAATCCTGTATCAGATGTAATGTTGATTTTTTCTCCATTCTTCACTCTCCATCTTATTATGGATTTCAAAAATTTTGCTCCTTCATTCAAAATTTTCCATGTTGGAGATATATTTCTACTAGTGCCTTCATCCCAAATACTATCACCATATCTGAATTTTAATACTCTGTTTAGGATAGATTGATCACCTTGCAAGAAGTTCCAAGCAAACCTTGCTCTCAATGGTCGTTGTCTCTCTGCAGCTCCTAATATACCAAAGCTACCTTCTTTGATGGGTAGACATAGTGTTTCCCAAGCAATGTAATGCAAGCCTTGTCTCCCATCTTTCTTATGCCATAAAAAGCTCCTGGTTAATTTATCAATTGTCATTAAACACATTTTGGTATAAGTGACTGCACCGATTGATATGAAATCATAGATGATATAGCTGTTTTAATCAATAGCACTCTTCCTGCCAGAGAAATCCATCGTGCTCTCCATGAGTTCAATCTCTCGATTGCTTTCTTAATAGTATGGTTGAAGTCTTGTGCTTTCAATCTTCTTAATGCCAGTTTAATTCCCAAGTATTTGAATTCCTTTACTTCATTTACTCCCATCATTTTGTTTAGTTTCCTCCTTCTCCTTCTTGTTACCTGCTTCCCATATAGCACTAATGACTTTTGGGCATTTATTCTCTGGCCAGTTTAGCCGCAGTAATTATTGAGAATTTGCTTCAATGTTTTAACATTATTTCTATCAGCTTTGGCAACTAATAACACATCATCATCAAACAATAAATGTGTTATTCTTTCCACTTTAGGATTCAATCTAATACCCAATTGATCGGCTTCTGCTTGAAGAGCTTTAGACAACCACTCGGAGCACAAGATAAAATAGCTTGGTGATAGTGGGCAACCTTGTATGAATCCACAAAGTGCATTGATCCATCCCGTCCTTCTATTATTTATGTTGATTGCATATTTTGGGTAGCTAACACATGCCATAATTAGCTTCATTATCTTCTCCAAAAAACCCATTTTCTTCATGACTTGATTCAATATTTCTCAACACATGCTGTCATAAGCTTGTTCCATGCCAAGCTTAATCAACATATATCCAGGTTTTGTAACAAAAAATCTCATTTTGTTAACTATTTCTTGTGCTAGGAGGCAATTCTCTGAATGTTTCTTCCCGGTACAAATGCACTTTGCTGCTTTGAGATCACCATAGGAAGGCACATTCTGAGTTTGTTTAGGATCATTCTTGCTGCCATTTTGTAGATGGTCTGGCATAGACAGATGGATCTAAATTTAGAGCATTATTAGCATTTTGAACTTTAGGAATTAATACCACTAAAGTCTCTTTCCAATACTCTGGATGTCTCCTGTTTTGAAAAAGCATTCAATTGCATTCCATGTTTCGTCATAAACAATGCTCCAATAGTTTTTGAAGAAGCAAGCTTTCGTACCGTCCATTCTAGGTGATTTGTTATTACCCATCTTCATCATTGTATTATATAGCTCCTCCTTGGTATAATCAGAATTCAGCAAATTTATCATGTCTTCTTTTAGAATGTCTTTATTGGTAAATACCGACCATTCATCCATTTCTACATTGTGTTTGCTCCACTTTTTTAAGAAATAGTTCTCTATAATGGCATGTATTAAATCCTCATTCACTTCCATTCTTCCTTCTTCATCAGCTATTTGATTTATCATATTACTCTTCTTCTTTGTTGTGGCATGTGTATGGTAGAACCGAGAGTGTTCTTCTCCCCATTTTCCATCCATTGGATTTTTGATCTTTGTCTCCACCAAGTTGCTAATCTTGCCAGAGTAATGTTGAGTTCATGGACTTTAGTTCTAAGAATCAGTAATTCTCCTGATTCAAGCCCTCTTATGAAACTACCATCTCTTGCAAATTTAGTATATCCTTTTCAAGCTCTTGTTTCTTCAACTTGAATTCTTTTAATTTCTTTTTGCTCAAAAAATAAAGATTCTTGAGCGATCTTTTAATTTTCCTTCTCAAAATTTCTTCAGCATTTCCATGATCCTTCTTCCTCCAGGCATTAGAGATGATCCCCCTCGCCGCCTCATAGGAGCTCCAGACGTTTTCAAATTTGATTTCTCTTGGCTTAGCCCTCTTCATGGTTTGAAATTGAAGGAGTAGTGGACAATGATCCGATGCTACTCTGGGAAGATGTTTGATAATTGATGTATGGAAGTCTATCAAAGATTTTGAATTAAGTCAAATTCTGTCTAGTCTCTCCCATATTCTAGCAAGTCCTTCTTTGTTATTACACCATGTGAATTTTGGCCCCATGTAGCCAATGTCATGAAAATCATTATTGTCATGAACTCTCTCATCTCTTGAGGTCCATGTGAGAAAATGAATCTTTTTCCACCATTCTTCTTGTGCTTATTCATCAAGCAATTAAAATTTCCCCCTACAATGCAAGGTTCTTCACTATTCATGTTTCTTTCAATCATTTTCCATAGGTTTCTTCTTTCATATAAATTTTTGTTTCCATATATGCCAATCTTCACAATGATACCTCCTGGAGTTGTCAGGTTGCCAATAATTCCTTACTTAGATGACTCTATCACATTAAATGAAGTGATTTTTTGTTTCCACAATGCTAATACTCCTCCATACTTACCAATAGTAGCCTCGTGGTAGAAGTTCCATTCATCTCCTACCAATTTTTTAACATCTTTTCTATCCAACCTTTCAATTTTGGTTTCCAAAAGACCAACAAAGAAAGTTTCATTTTGTCCTATTAAACTTCTCAAGTAGTGGGAAGTTTTCTTTTTCTTTGCTCCTCTACAATTCCAAAACAATATAGAAGACATTTAATTGACTTGTGGGGTAGAGGCCCCACCCTTTTCACCACCTCCTTCTACTTTTCTTGTTCTTTGATTGGATTTAATTGGTCCTAGCATTTTCATTTCCTTAGCTAGTTTAACTTTATTAGAAGATAGTTTAGGATAAGAACCTGTTTCCATCTTCACTTCTCCCTCAAGTACCATTGTAGCATCTCCATTGCCTTTGAATTGCTTCACTTTTTCCTTATGAACTATTGATTCTTTACTACTAGCCAAATGAATCACTCCATCTTAGTTTGTAATTTAGACTGGTGCGACTTTTTCTCCAAGGAGCTCTGATTTCTAAATAGTTTTTTCAGATTGACGAACCTCTATTTTATCTGTAGTTGAGATCACTATTTTCTCTGCTTCCGTGCTTTCCACATTTTCCATAATGAATTCTCCTTCTTCTAGCATTGAAACGTTACTGGTCTCATTCTCTGCAGCCACTTTTTCATTTGTTTCCTTCTCTTTAATTGTAAAGGCCTTAACATTAACTATTTCCTCAGTAGTTATTTTCTTTGTTATCTTCTTCATGAAGGTGTTCTTGGCCATTCCACCATTAGAAACAAACCTAGTTCTATTTTTTTTTTATAATTCACATGGACCTAAGGTCCATAGCCATTCTCACCTTTATGGACTACATCATGTGTCATATTGCTGGCATCTTCAAGTTGAATTTTTACCACCCTGACTCCCTTTTTGCAATCACCCTTAGTGTGTCTAATTTTTCCACTTTCGAAGCAAAAATTTGAAATCCTCTCGTACTCAAATTTTTGAAAGAATCTCCCTGCCATACCATCCACCCAAACTCCTAGAGGCAGTGGTTGATCTAACTTCATTCAACACATACTCTTGCAAACTCTCTCCTACCCCATTGGAACATATTGCCTTGCAACATTAATGGGACCCCGGCCATAGAAGCAATCCTTGCTACATTGCTCTCATCCCAACATTACAGGGGGAGTTGGGGCATTCTAATCCAAATTGGGGAGGTAAGTCCTTTCATAGAATTGGGTGAGAATTTTGTTGACCAGCGATCCAATCCTATAATGTGTCCATTCACGAACCAAGGTCCTCCCGACAGGACTTCTTCTAGAGCTTCAACTATTTTAAATGAACACAAGAACCATCCCATTCCAAGAGTGGTAAAGTGGAATTGGTCATATTATTAGCCCATTGACGCCTTAGCTCCCAAGCTACAATATGGGACGGTATTTCTTTCCCAAAAATCTTGCAAACCAAGGACTTACCAAGAATGGCAGCATTCCTTACTTCTGACTCCACAATCATTTTAACTGCTTTCCCATCATCCGTCATCACATTTTCTTCCTCATTGAATTTTATTTTTATGTAAGCCTTCTTAGTCCATGCATTCTTAGGATTCAGGTTCTTTGCATTCTTCTCAATCATTGATCATACATTTGGTTTGCTGTGTTATCATTATCCTCCGGCAGCTTCACATTCAAATTATCATCTTCCTTGTTGACATTAGGAGTAATATTTTTGTTCTCAGAACTCAGGGAATTCGCATTTATCGCACTGTTGCCAGGGATTGCATTTGAATTTCTGAATCTTTGAACAAAAATATTCATTCTTGAAGAAGATGCATCATTGTCTGCAAATTTCGTAGGAGACATTTCTGATTTCTTCAAGATCCTAGGAGTTTTGAATTCAGAATCTAGAGACACTTGTTTGCCCTTACCTTCCAATTAATTGTTAATTTTAGGAGTAATACCTCCGTTTTCATTTATCACTACCATACCTCTAGCTCTTCTTCTCGTGCCTCCACTGCATCCATCATAAAATTTCCTTTCGGTCCTTCAGCTGCAATAGTAATCAGCTTTCCGTAGTCAATAACCTCTTTGTCCTTCATAGTGGAACACATTGATGGCTGCCAGGAGTCTGCCGCCATGTTCAGGTCTCCTGCGGCGATGATGGCTTAAAATCCAGGAACAAAGAATTTGAAAAATTCTCTCTCTAGCGAGGTGTTTCTCTCTCTAGTGGGGAGTTTGCCAGGAAAGTGGTTACTTAGGGTCTATTTAGGGTGGCTGCAATATTTTATAAAATTGGTTGTTTTATAAAATTGGCCGAGAACTTGCTATAGAGAAAACAACTTCACTATTATAATTGTAGAAAATAAATTTTTAAAATAAAAATTTAAAAAGTATGTTATAAATAAATTTAATTATTGTTTGAAACGTAAAGCAACCAAAAAGCCATTCCAAATATACCTTTAAATTGAACTCATTATATAACCTCATGTGCTAAGATGAAGAAGTTTTGTATTTAAAAAAAAAAAGTTTTCTATATAAAATTCTGTAAGCTTAAATTGATAATTATAAGATAGTTGAAATAACGTTTTATAGAGTTAATGGAAGATATCACTAAATAATTTAGGAAATATGGTCCGATAAAGAACGTGATGTAAAGAACCATTGAAGTAAATGCTAAATTAAAAAAAAAAAGGTTATTATTGATGAATCTACTCTTATGATGATGATTGATTAATCAAACTTGCAAGGTTTATTCAAAGGAATTTTAACAATAAATGAGTTTGTCAGATTATATAATAAATAATTTTTGTTTATTAAAACATGAATGATAAATCATATAATATAAAATATGATCAATATAATTGATAAATCATCGTATGTTATTGTAGATATGATATGATATATATATATATATATATTCATTTATTTTTTAAATGTATTTTTTTTCATTATGCTTTATTTTTTAAAGTAATTTATCACTTGCTATACTTTTTTTATTTTTTAGTTGTTTTTTCTTCTGTACCTTGTATTTCATGCCCAATTCATTCATATGCATTAGTTGTTTATTTTCTTCTTAAGTATGTTGTTTCTAATCTTATATATAATATGTTGGAACAATAAGAAAGTTTGACATATGGTTGTTTGACATATTTTGTCCCTCTATTAACAACAATTTTGCATGGTTGTTTGACATATGACATAATTTTGGGTGATGTAGTTGACATTTTTTTAACATTTGATTGCAACGAAGGCTTGAGACAGCTTTCTTACTATTTTTTAAAACAACTTTCTCTTACAAAAAATTCTAGTTCAAAAATTTTTTGTAGTAAAAAACTGCTTTTGATAGCAATAAGAAACTTTCCCCAACAAAACCTAAATAATGTCGGTGTTTAATTTCTAGATTTCACAATGCAATCTTTGATGTCACACTTAGTTGTGACTAAAACAATAACTAGTTCTGATTAATTCTATGTAGAAGTGAACTTTCAGACCAAGCAATAAATTTTGATTTTTAAAATCAAGAGTAAATTGATATTTAATAGTGTTATGTATAGGTGGAAACGTGATAAACCATACCATGAATTTTAAGTAAATCATTTTGGATATAAGGTCCACCATCCAAGTCCTCTTTCTTTTTTTATTTTTATTTTAAATAACAATTAGGTTTCATTTGGGGCAGTTTTCTTTCTGATTCTTAAAGAAGGTTTTCAGTATAATTTTTTTTAAAAAAATAAAAATTTCAATTAAAAATTAATAAAAATTTAAATAAATAGCCTTATGTTATTTCCTTTAATTCTACTTTGAACATGAATATCGAAGAGTAAAAAAGGAAATACATAACGCATAATGCATAATGCAAGCACACTTTATATTACCTTGATAAAGCTTATAAATAAATAACTTCTTCTTACATAATAATCACATTAAACCAAAAATAGAAAGCAGAAGCAGATGCAATCCAATTATGAAGAAGGATGGCCCCACACAAATTAAGCAAATCATACAAACAATAAGTACTATGACTCAATATATTGCTCACTAAAATGCAAACAACATGCACCACAATAACTGAATAATCCATATAAACCCTCCAACATCTGAATTAATTGAAGAATTGTTTCATAAACATAGGGTAGCTTACTATATTGAAGAAAATGATACTTGTGAAATGTGCTGAATTAAGTTCCAATAAGAACTTCCTTTTAAGCATTCTCAAAAAGTATTAAAAGTGCATATCAATTTAAAAAAGAAGTCATCATTAGAATCATTTTACAATCTCTGTTGTCACAAAAACTTCAATAGCCACTTTGGAAGCACTACAGGAAAAGCAGTCGTTACCGGTGGCCTAAATCCGTCGGTAAAGACTGAAATGCGCCGAAAATATACGTTTCCGACGAATTTCTGAAAAAAATCCCTCCGACCGTAAATTACGCGTTGAAAACTTTTTCCATTGTATTATTTTTGCCAAAAATATTTTTTGGCGGTTGTTCCAGCGAAATACCGGCGGAATATTTGCATGTCATGGCGACATTTTCATTTTTGTCTTCCGTCGACTTTTCCATCGGAATTTTTGACAAAAACACGTGTGGACAATCTGACGAAAACAAACCGATGTATCACTATTGTTGGAGAGTATCAGAGAAATAACCGTCACAAATGTTCACCAGAAACCTCGTCGTATTGTCTTACTAACAGGTTTCCAGCGTAAAATCCGCCAAAAACCTGTAGCATAAAGAAAAAAAAAACATTCCTCTCTTTGTAAAGTGATTTCTATAATTAAACCTGTATAAAAGAAAATACAACACAATATGCATTTATACATTAACGTTTGATCAAGAACATCACCAATTACGTAATTAAATTTGTCCAAACAATAAATAACTAAACATGTACACAATAAACATAAACAGGATGTTCAAACAACAAATATATAAACATGACAAAAAATAAATAAAAGTAGATGTCCACGTTAGTAAAATAGATAAATAACATCTACTCTGATTTAGTTTCATCCTCAGTTGATGCTGTACTCCTCCAACTACTCATCTACTCCCCATCTTTTGCATTTCTTCTAACATTTGAGCTTGCTGCTGCTGCATATGCATCTGCTACTGCTGCATTTGCATCTGCCAATCAGCTTGTGCTTTCCTTACCTGTTCTAGCTCGGTTGTAAGGGCAATTATCTGTTGGGTATATAAAGACTCTTGGGTAATAGATGAAAAACTGGAGCCACTAGATGTCTGCCCTTCATATGCATAACTAGTGAAAGATAATTTCTATAATGAATCAAGCTTCTCCTTGTAACCAAAGCTTCTCAATGCTCAATAAAAAGTGTCTTTAACATAGGGGGATAATAGACCATTTCCAAATTTTCACTGTTAGTTAATCTTAGTTTTCTTCAATTTTACTAGAGAGATTGCCAAATGATTTTAAGTTACTAGCATGCACTATCCTGAGAAACTTTATAGGTGAGTACTTTAAACCTTTTGGTAGCTATTTCAATAATTGGCAACCACATATTAATAATTTTTATAAATATGGAAGTCTTACATTTTGCTTAATTTGTGCAACAAACGGCCATTCTTCCAACTTAGGAAAACCTAAGATATCAAGCCGTTCAAGCTTGTGAAAAGCAATCTAGGTTAAATTGACGTTACCACCAAAAAATTTTGGCCCATTTTTCTTCGCTTTCTTCCCACCGACAATCTAAAGCTTATGACCCATCGAAGCTAGTTTAGTGAAAGAATACTAGTGAGAGGGTGTCTTATTTCTAGTGAGAGAAATTCCTTCATTTTTTCAAAATTTCAAACTCTCAGTCTTCTTACACTTTTTCAATATTTTGTTAAGGGGATGGCGACAGATGGCCATCGGCTATCTATGTCTTCTTCGGTGAAGGCAGTTCCTATTGGTGGAAGTATTACTCATGGTTTAGATGGTACTGTTTGTCTGATTATTGGTTTCAAGTAAAGGTAAGGCTATTTTTGAGGATTTTGAATTTGTAACCCCACGACAGGAGAATGTTCTATGGCCTCTAAAATTAATCGAACCTGGTGCTTCATTATCAGGTATGAAATTTTTTTTTAACAGATTTGGGAATTCATATTCAATCCCTGGTAATAGTGTAATAAATGTGAATTCACCTATTTCAGTTAAAAAAATGTTCATGACATTGACAGAAGTGTAAATGATGTCGAGGATGATGTTATTTTGTTGAAAGTTAATATTGGATTGCCTAATGTTGCTGAAAAGGAGGTTGGTGTGAATTCCTGGTATAAGAAGCCTTACATTAAATTAAAATTTAAAGAAGAAGATAGGTATTGTTGGAAGATGGTAAAGCAGTGAAATTGAAGGAGCCTAATGAGATTTTGAACTCAAATAGGTTGGCGAACTCTTTGGTAGTCAAGGTGTTTGGGAGAGAAATCCCCTCTCATATTGTGGCTTGGGAAGTGAGATGTCAATGGAATCAATTATGCCAATTTCATTTTACTACTCTTGGAAGGGGTTGGTTCTTGTGCTCCTTCAGATCAACTGAAGCTTTAGAATCTATTCTTATAGGTGGCCCGTGGTATGTGAATGAACACATTATAGGCATGGATAAATAGACTCCTGAGTTCTCTCCACTATCTATTAAGGGACTTACTTCTCCTATATGGATTAGAATGCCTCATTTGCCTTTACAATGCTGGGATGAGGAAAATGTGGCAAGAATTGCTTCTAAGGTTGGTAAAACATTAATGTTAGATGGAAACATATTCCAATGGGGGAGAAGATATTTTGCAAGAGTTTGTGTCATGTGAAACTTGACCAATGCCTTCCTTTGGGTGTTTTGGTAGAGCGTATCTCTGGAAGGTTTTTTCAAAAGGTGGAATATGAAAAGATTTCCATATTTTGTTTTGAATGTGGAATGATTGGCCATGTGGAGTGTGACTGTAAGAAGGGGAGCTCGGTGGTGAAGGAGGTGGTTGATGATGTTTGTAGGAGTTGATTAGATAATGTTGGTGTGATGAGACAAGAGGTAATAAATGATTCAACCTATGGACCTTGGGTTCATGTCAATCATAAGAGGAATAAGAGGGTAGTTCAAAGAGTTACAAATGCCAAGTCTTGGAATATGAGGTTTTTGAAGAAAAGCCAATTGAAACCAGTCATGGTGGAACCTGATATTGCTCTTGGGTTAGAGTCTGATAGGCCAGGTTCATCTAAGAACTCAGAGGTGGAGAAGGATGAGGTAAATATTATTGAAACTGAAGAGGGTGAAATAATCATGGAGAATGACTAAAACAATAAAGGAATGACAGCCGATGGATCCAAGGAGCATGACTTCCCGATAGAGGAAGGGTTGGTAAATTTTGATGGTAATAAGGGTATGGACTTAACTCATATTTCTTCTTTTATATCTGTAGTAGTAAACAAATTTAATGTTTTGAATAATGGTGGGGAGGAGATGGTGGAGTCTGATGAAACCAAAAAAAGAAGGCTTAGGAGTGGTGATAAAGGTAATCGATCCTTGGAAAAGGATGCTATTTTAGAAAAATTGTAAATGGTGGAGAAAGGAGCAGTGGTGATTTTGAGGATGTTGGTGTAGCTAAGGAGGTTGGTGCTAATTGTGAGATGACTACGTTTAAGCTTACAAAAAAGTTAAATCTTTGGGGCCAGTTAAAATTCTTCCTCGTGGTAGAAATGTTGAGGTTAGTAGTAAGAGAAGGAATGGGGGCTCATCCCCCATGATGGTTCAATGAATTCTATTGCTTTTTTGAATTATAGAGGGGCCAAGAAAAGAGAGGCCTCTCTCTATCTTAAGTAATTTGTTAAAGAATTTAATGTTTTTTTTGTGGGATTGGTAGAGACTAAAATTACTTTTTTTTGATAAAGAGGCCTTTATGAAAGTGATGGGGCCAGATTGGGATTTCTTTCTTCTTCCGTCAGAAGGTTTATCAGATGTTCTTATGGTATTGTGGAGATCTGATTTGGCTTCCTTTTCTATGTTAAAGACTTTAGATCAATGTGTTATTGGGGATCTTAATGGTTTTAATAAGGTAGTGTGGATGATTTTGACAGTGTATGGTAGTAAGGAGGTTCATAAGAGGAGAAGTTTATGGGATTGTATGTAAGGGTTGTCTCATAGGAAGGTTCCTTCTATTATAGGTGGAGACTTTAATTGCATTTTTTCCCAGGAGGATAAGAGGGGTGGAAAGAAGTTTATTTTTTCTTAAGGTCCCAAGAAGATGATGAATTTTATGAATGATAATGATTTTGATGAGGTGGGGATTGTTGGACCAAGGTTCTCTTGGTGTAATAATAAAGTTGGTGGTGGAAGGATTTTGGAATGGTTGGATAGGTGCTTGCTTAATTCGATTGTTATTAAGTATATCCAAGTTGCTATGGTGAGACACATTGCTATAGTGGCTTCAGATCACTATCCAATTGTGTTAAAGATTTTTAATTCATTCATTAAGAAGAAAGGTATTTTGAAGTTTGAAGACGTGTGGATTTCTTTTCATGCTTCTTCTTGTATTGTTTCTAAAGTATGGAATAAATCTTATGATGGAGATGATATGCAAATTCTTAAAAAGAAATGTAAAAGAGCTTTGAAGGAGTTGTTCTTTTGGAGCAAGGCGAATTGAAGGATATTTTGGAGATAAAAGAAAGACTTAAGAAGGAAGTGTTACAAATTCAAGAAGAGGAGGCTAGGGTAGGGTGGTTGATTGAAGGAAAATTATGGCTAGATCTAAAGTGAGAGATTTGAATGTGCATCTTGCCCTTTTTAATACATGTTGGAAGCAAAGAGCCAAAGTAAAATGGATTGAAGAAAGAGATTCTAATTCCAAAAATTTTCATGCATTTGTAAATGCTAGGAGAAATGGAAATTGGATTTCTCAAGCAAGAAAAATAGATGACAGTTTAACTGAAGATCTGAAAGAGGTAGAAGAGGAATTTATCTGGTATTTCCAGGGTAAATGGAGAGATAGGGTGTGCTATTTGGCGAACTGGCCGGTTCCTTGGAAGGTCTTAGATGAAGAGGACAGAAGAATTTTGGATGGAGATTTTTCCAATTTAGAAATCACAAATGTTATCAAGAGTTTGGGTGAAAATAAGTCTCCGGTTTGTGATGGAATGTCTTATTATTTTTTTAAAGCTTATTGGGATATAATTGGTGATGGTTTTGCAGAGCTGGGAATAGTTTTTTTTTTTATTTCGGGTAAGCTGTGCAAGGAATGGAAGGACACTTTAATCATATTGATTCCCAAATTCAATAATCCAGTGCTACCTTCTGGCTTTCATCCAATCAACCTTTGTAATTCTATTTACAATATTGTGGCTAAAGTTTTTTTAATAGGTTGATATTGGTTATCCCTAAGATTATCTTAAAAGAATAGGTGGATTTTGTAAAAGGAAGATCAATCTCAGATCATTTGTTATTAGCTCAAGAGGTGTTCAATACAATCAAAGTTTATAAAGTAAGGTATGGACTCTTAGCTATCAAGTTAGACAGGGAGCAAGCTTACGACAGTATGTGTTGGACTACTCCAAAACAGATGCTGAATAACTTGGGTTTTCCTATCAAATTTGCGAGCTTGTTGATGGAATGTGTTATGGAACCAAGATTTTCTATTTTGATCAATGGTTGCAACTCTAAATGTATTGAGGGGAGGAATGGATTTTGGCAATGTCGTCCACTCTCTCCAGTTTTATTTATTTTATGCTCTCAATTACTTTCTAATGCCTTTATCAATAGAGGCATGAATCTTGGTATCAAGATCTTTCCAAATGCTCAGAAAATCTCTCATATGTTATATGTGAATGATGTTTTGTTATTTTTAGATGCTAAGTTGAAAAATATTAAAAAGTTAAAGAAGATTCTAATGGATTATTGTAATTGGATTGGGCAAGTTATTAATCTTCAAAAATCTTCTATGTTATTTGGTAAAACTATTGTATGGATGAAGATGAAACAAATTACAAATATATTGGGATTTAATGTAGTAGAGGAGATGGAGTACTTGGGAATTAAGATTATTATAAGAAGATTAAGGAAATCTGATTTCCAAATTTTGTTGGACAAATTATTGAAAAGATTAAATGCGTGGGGCAATAGATTCATTTCTCTTGTAAGGAGATTGATTTTAGTTAAAACAATTTTTCTTACACTTCCTTTATTCCTTTCAACACATTCTCTTATTCCTTTGAGCATTTTGAAGGAGTTTGATAAGTTATACAGGAATTATATTTGGGATAAGCATGATGGAAGCCATGGGATTCATTTTGTGGCATGGGATGCCTTATGTAAATCAATGGAAATGGGGGACGTGGTATTCAATCAGCGGTATCCAGAATTTGACCTTTGAGTGCATGGTTTGCTTGGAATCTTTTGAATAATCTATCTACACTTATGTACAAAAATTTATTGGCCAAAGTTGGTGATAACTGGTGGAGATGTGATGAGAAGAAAGGTGGCTCGGCTTCATGGAATATCATTTTGAGTGGATGGAGGGCTCTTAAAAGTATTGTAAGATGGAGAGTTGTATCAGGATCTTGCATTAATGTCTTGAAGGTGAAAGTGCTCTGATGGCACTTGAAAGTTTGACAGGGATGTTAAGCTTTTATGAACTAGTCCCAAGGCTAACCGAGAGGGGGGGGGGGGGGGGGGGGGTGGGTTGAATTGGTATTTTAAAAAATCTTTCAATCAAAACAAAATCTTAAAACAAAAACGAAGATTCACCATAAAAATCAATGTGTGGAAATTAAATGCGGCAGTAATAAAGAACATAAAAATTTATAGTGGTTCGGATAACTCGACCTACGTCCACTCCTTGGAGGCGCCCTCCGAGTATTGCACTAAACTTAGTGTCTCTCCTTTTGCCCCCACAACAAGGTGGAGAAGCCTTTTCAAACCTCCTTTCCACCAACCCACAGAAGCAGGTAGAGAACCCAACTCCTTTTGCTTCCTCTTGAAGTAGATAGAGAATCTTAATTAGATGCTAAAATAGACCTCTCTAAAACCCCCAAGGAACTAAGGACGATGACTGGAGAAGATGATGAACGATCCTTGCTTGGATAAACCTTTGTGAAACCCCTCACAAACTCCCCCTCACAAGATCCTCTCTCTCTCTCTCCCTTGCTCTCCCTCTCCTCTTGGCTCTCTCAGGTTAGAATAATAGCAAAAGATACACTCTTGAAAGGAATAAGAGGTCTTAAATATAAGAGCTTCGTAATAGCTCTTAATTGGAAAAAATTGACTTTATCATCTAGGACGAAATAAATATCATCTTGTATGATAAGTGAAAATTAAGCTCAATCAGCCAGGACAGTTTGGGAAGATTAGAAGGTTTTTGTTCATATCATCCAGACTTATAGGATATTGTCCTGTACGATTAGTATAAATTATTGAATATCATCCAGGCAATCGCACTGAATGGATATCTGAACAATGGAAAAATAGCTTGATCATCCAGGCCGATCTCATGATCGTCCCGGATGATTAGTTCAAATCTATGGAAATCATTCAGAGCATCACACTGAGTAGAAGCTGGCCGATGTTTGGTCATCCAGGGACAATTAAGGTTTGTGAACTAATCATCCCGGCTGATCTTCTGTTTATCTAGGATGGTATGATCGAGCAATCAAACCTCAATTGCTTTCCTTAATTACCAGATTAATTTAGGCATAATTGAGTTGCATTATCCATGACGATGTCCTGGACAATATCCTGAATGATAACCAAAAATAAAAGCTACCTAAATAGATATGGCGGCTGATTCTTTTTTATTTGAGCCTATCGTGCTGGCCGATACAACTATCTTCTAGGGCGATGAGCTAAATGATCGTCCAGGCCAATTTTGAGATCATCCAGGACGATGTGAGGAAAAATAAAAAACTCTAAAAATAGTCAAAAAAATTCCCCCAAGTGTGTGTGTGCAAGGTTACTTAGCATCACGAACCACATCATTTACAATAGACTCAAGAAAAGGAAAGTATACAAACAGACTCAAACCTAGTCTACCCAATCTTGAGCTGGTTCAAATTTTAATTTAATCTTGTGGACCTGAAATAATAGTAGGCAAGGCAGTCGTAGAGAAACAGAAGTGTTTGCTATCATGCAAATTATATTCTCTAAAAATAGATTCGCAATAATCTCCCCCTTTTTTATTATGGCAAACACAAAAAATAATTAAAGTAGTTCAAAGAAGTTTAATGGAAATAGCGTGAAGAAAAATACAGTTTAACTATCCAATATAAAAATATAACAAACTAGAACAATGAAATTAGATTAGAACAATACAAACCAGAACAATACAACTACTCCCCCTTTTGATATCACAAAAAGGAGGAGGGAAAAAGAAGAATAACACTTAAACTAAAAAAATAGGAGAAGATTAAAATAATGAAAACAAACCAAAAGAAAGATGTCCCTTGATCATCCGAAGGAGGAGGTGGTGGTGGTGGATGTTGCTGAAAGTAACCAGAAAGAGTCGCAAACTTCTCCCCAAGCCAGGCCATATCCTAGTCATGCTGGTGCTACTGGTGAGTCACATAGGAGTCAAAATGAGCAACATCCTTAGCATGTTGCTGCTCCTGTGCAGAAACATAGGTCTCAAACTGTGTCTCCTTCTGGTTGAATCGCTCCACCAGTTGATCCAGCTGAGAGTGCTGGCAGAGCAGAGTAGGGGCAAGAATAGGTGCAGGAGCTGCCTCCTCCTCAGTTCCCTTGGCTTCCTCATGCCTCGGGTGGAGATGAGTACTGTGAAGAACATGGAAGGAGGTTTTTGAGTAGAAGATAGGCTAAAAGTTTGGTGGGGCCGGATATTAGAGGTTGTATTTGGATTTTAGGACATAGGCAATGATATATCCTAGAGATAGATTGGGCTTCTTCCTATATCCTAGATCACGAATATTAATCAGATGCTCAATGTATTGAAAAATCAAATCAGAGACATTAAATTCATAACTGGCCAAAATATAGAAAGTGGTGATCGAAAGGAGTGGAGTGATATGAATGCGATCACCAGCTTTTGGAAGAATAGAAGTGCAAAGGACATGTTAGATTATCCTAGCATCTTTGAGTATGCTGCTAGACTCTCCAACGTGAAAGTGAGCATTAGTATTTCTTAGAAAGTGATTGGCTGGAGCCTAGTCGTAGTCAGGATCAGAACACAGGGTGTGGAGTTTGTCCCATATGATAGAAAGTTGCAAAAGCTCTTGATAGTCCTGATATGTAATTTCGATGGGATGTTTATTCACATAGGACTGGAGAGCAGTGAAAGAGGAATTTATGCGAAGGTTAACAAAAAATATAAAAAGTAATTTCAGATTGAAAGGGACAGTGAGAGTGAGGAGAAAGGTGAAGGTAGTGTGAGTAAACAGATCAAGGGCAGGATAAGAAAGAATGTGTAGGTTAATAGTCCAGGATATAGTGATCCCGGCTATTTTATAACTCAAAAAGGCAGCTTGGTCACTTGCCTCGGTGAAATAAGGGTCCAAATTTGCGCTCAATGAGCTTCTAGAAGGCATGCAAGACCTCTTTCTGTCGGCCATAATCAAGAAAATAAAAGGGAAATAAGAGCAGAGAGGGTTGAAGAGGAATTGTGTGAGAAAAATTAATTGAATGCCTCAATTTTTAAAGAAACAATCTGATCGTCCAGGACGATCGCAGAATCATCCAAGCTGAATGGTTGCAATAATTGCATCCGGAATGATTGGTCAAAAAGGTGGTAAAGTCATCCAGGTTGATCAGATATTTTCTAGGACAATAAGACACAGGCAATCATCTCGAGGAGTCAAGCTGGACGATTGTTAAAAAAGGAGATCGTCTTGGCCGATTAGGTGAACCGTCCAAAATGATGCATAATAATGGATCGCACCGATGGAATTTAAAAATGTTTAAAGCATTTCCATGTGTATTATCCAGGATAAATAGGTGGATCGCCCGGGACGATCATCAATAATTAATCACACCAGCCAAATTTAAAGGTTTAAACGTATTGCCACTTGTATCATCTAAGAAGAACATGCGGATCGTATGAGCCCATTTCCTATAATTGAGCAAAGATTTAAGAATATCGTCCAAAATGGGGAGGATCGTTTGGATCGATCATTGTAAGCAAAGCAAGATACAATCAGATCATCCAGGATGATAAAGTTTCATCTAGGACGATGATAAACAGAGAAAATATATCATCTACTAGATGAAAGGTTAGGAGTTGATTGAATGCATCATCCAGGAAGATAAAAAAATCATCCAGAATGATGGGACCAAAAAATAAAATTCAAGAGATAGATGTAGATGATCAGAGAAGGCCCAAAAAAAAAAAAAACCAAAAACACCAGTAAAAGATAAAGTTAAAATACAAGAAAGATAGAAAAGAAGAGACAAAAAAAAAAGAAACGAAAACAAGAATTTTTTTTTTAATTTTTTAATTTTAATTTTTAATTTATTTTTTTAAGGCATGAAATTGATAAATTCTTCAAGTGATTAAATTTAAAGACTTGTAAGACCAATGAGTTAACATCGTCAAAATACGAAAATGGTAGAATATCCAATCCTGTTAACTCTAGCTCGGACTTCTCTCAGGGTAAAATCGTCTTTTGAAAATAAAAAATCTAACTCAGAATAAACCAATTGGATAAGAAAAAGAGATCCATTCAAAACTTGATTTCAGAAAAAATATCTTATAGAATAATATACCAAAGTATTTTGTCACAATCTTGAAATTTGAGATCAAGCCTTTGAAAATATCAAGTGATACATGAATTCTTTTAAGATTTAATGGTTTGAAGTAGAGGAAGCTTTCTTTTTGTGGGCTTATTTTATACCTCTTGTCAATTGATTGGCACACTTTGCACATCTTTTGATTTTTGATACACTTTGTGTATCTTATAATTTTTTGGCGATCATTGCGCATCTTTGATTTTTGGCGTCATTGGCCATTTTTTTTATTTTTGCAAGCTATATCTCTTTTCAAAACTCTTAAATATTCTTAGTTGTGAATATATCTTCTAGATATTAGAGAAGAAAAACTCACTCTCTAATATAAAGAATAATAAGCCACAAACTAGACTCAAAATCATGTGATAAATGTAATGACAAGATTTTAAAGAACTTGAAAGTAATATAAATATTTTAAACATTATATATATAAGGTAGATTACTGTAGCAAGATAGAAAAGATCTTAATTACAAAGTCTAGTTGTTAATTTGAGATAGACTTTTATTTAGAAAAGAAAATTACACCACTAAAAGAGGCTATAAGGAGGGAAACAAGCAATGGTATTTCTCCCTTTAACTAATTTAGGGAAACAAGCAACGGTATTTCTCCCTTTAACTAATTTAGGGATGTTTATACATTAACTATAAATTTCCAAAAATAAAAATAAGGCATAATATTATTTCTTCTTATTAAAAGGAAAACCAAGAAAAAAAAAACACTAGAGATGTAACAGCTATAAAATAACAGCAAATATAAAAAGCTAAAATAGAAAATAACAATAATCAACAGAGTAGTAAACATGTAATTCAAAATTTATTAAGCAACAAGTTTATGCAATTATGAGCCACAAGCCTCTACTATCCAAGTACCATATGCTCTCACGAGGTCTTTGGTGAGAGCACACCTACCAAAATCATCAACTATCAATTTAGGAACCCAAATAGGTTGGGGTCCCTTCTTATGAAAAGAAGAATGCAATGCATATGTGTTATGCTGTGAATCATGCAGTTTGGGTCTCCACACCCAATGTATACTACAGTGAATAGTATAAGTGTGTGAAATGTATCCTAGCATGCCACATGAAAAAGATCTAACTACAGTAAAAGGATTTACTAATCTGTTTGGGTTATAATGCCTCTTCCTAGGTTTTGACTTTAGATCAAGTGTTAATGTATTTGAATTTCTCTCAAGTGTATTTAATTTAGCTTTAAACTTAAGTTAGAACTTTCTAAAATAGTATTATCAACATTCAAATAGTGCTCTTTATGCTCAGATTCTTCAATATAAGTTTTAAAATTAGATTCAAGTGAGGTGTAGGATGCTTTCAAATAATCATGCTCAACAATAAAATCAGAATGCTTTTTATTTAAATTATCAAATTCATCAAGTAAAGATATGTGATTGCCATCAAGTAGCGTGTGATCTTTACTTAAACTTTCATGCTCTTTTTATAAATAAAAAAACCCCAATTTCAAACCAGCATGTGATTTCTTAAGTTTCTTATATGATGCATGAATTTTCTCACAAATTTTAACTAATTGATCATAGGTTGGTTCACATATCTCTTCTTGATCAGATTGATCAAGATGATCATGCATTAAGCTCAAATTTTTTATCTCCTCTTAAGCTTAAATTTTAGATGTGTTAGATGTAGAATCCACCCAGAAAGTCTTTGGGTTATGCATCTTGTCCTTCCTATATTTGGATTTCTCCTCACCCTTTTCTTTACTTGAGTGATCCTTAAGTGTAAGACAATCAACTTTAACATGTCCAGGCTTCCTGCATTCAAAACAAATAACATTAGAAGAACTTTTATAGTTTTTGCTATCCTTACCTCATTTCCACTTTTGATGATACTTGTTGTTCTTCCTTAAAAAGCTTTTAAATTGCCTAGTGATGAAGGTAACATCTTTGCTTTTAGACCCAGAAGAATCAGTGTTTGTGTTATTGGTCTTTAGTGCCATAGTTTCTCATTTTTTTTCTCACCTGCATGAAGATTTCTTTGATTCACTCCTTACTCTTAAGCAATGAGTGATCCAAGTAAATTATCAACAGAAAAAGAATTTAAATCTTTAGATTCAGTAATTATAGTAATCTTAGCATCAAAAGAAGAAGGCAAACATCTCAAAATTTTATTAACACTTTTATTACTAGTTAGCTCTCTTCCTAAAGCATGCAATGAGGTGACAATTTGAGTAAACCTAGTATACTTATCAAAAATTGATTTAGTAGGTTTCATACGAATATGTTCGTAGTCATGCAATAAAATATTCAACCTAGATTATTTAACTTCATTGGTTCCTTCATAAGTTACAGTCTATCTTTAACAAGCATTTACATATAATATTCAAGTAATTATAAAAACGTAGACATGCGAGTTTTCCAACAATAAAAAGGAATATTATCAACAAAGGTGGTCGTGTAATAGAATATCCTTCCATAGTATTATGATTACCAAAGTTAGCCATCGATCAAAATTCAAAAGTTTTCAAAAACTAGATTTTATGTATCCCACTTTGATACCACTTAAAAGTGCTCTGATGGCACTTGAAAGTTCGTCAGGGATGTTAAGCCCTTATGAACTAGTCCCAAGGCTAACCAAGAGGGGGGGGGGGGGGGTGAATTGGTATTTTAAAAAATCTTTCAATTAAAACACAATCTTAAAACAAAAATCTAGATTCACCATAAAAATTATAGTGCAGAAATTAAATGTGAAAGCAGTAATAAAGAACACAAAAATTTATAGTGATTCGGTCAACTCGACTTACGTCCACTCCCTTGAGTCACCCTCCGAGTATTGTACCAAACTCAGGATCTCTCCTTTAGCCCTCATAGAAAGGAGGAGAAGCCTTTATAAACCTCCTTTTCACAAACCCAGGTGAGGTAGAGAACCCAACTTTTTCTTCCTCTAGAAGTAGGCAGAGAATCCAACTCATTTTGCTTCCTTCTGAAGCAGGTAGAGAACCTTGATCAAATGTTGAAGTAGACCTCTCTAGAACCCCCAAGGAATTAAGGATGATGATTGGAGAAGATGACGATGAATCCTTGCTTGGAGCAACCTTTGTGAAACCCCTCACAAACTCCCCCTCACAAGATCCTCTCTCTCAATCCCTTTCTGTCCCTCTCCTCTTGGCTCTCTCAGGTCAAAACATCAACAAAAGATACACTCTTGAAAGGAACAAGTGGTCTTAAATAGATGAGCTTCATAATAGCTCTTAATTGCAACAAATATGCTTTATCATCAAGGATGATATAAATATCATCCTGTATGATAAGTGTAAATTAAGCTCAATCAGCCAGGATGATCAAAATGTTTTTGTTCATATAGTCGAGGCCGATAAGATATCATCCTGTACGATTAGTACAAATAATTGAATATCATCCAGACAATCACACTGAATGGATGTCTGGACGATGGAAAAATAGCTTGATCTTCCAGGCTGATCTCACGATCATCCCAAACGATTAGTTCAAATCCATGCAAATCATCCAAAGCATTGCCCTAAATAGAAGCTGGCCAATGTTTGGTCATCTAAGGACAACTAAGGTTTTTCAATTGATCATCCTTATCAATCTTGCGATCATCCAGGATGATATGATCGAGTAATCAAACCTTAATTGCTTTCATTAATTACCATATTAATTAGATGATGTCCAAAAATAAAAGCTACCTAAATAGATATGGCGACTGATTCTTTTTGATTTGAGCCTATCATCCCAACTGATACAACTATCGTATATGACGATGAGCTCAATAACGACTGCCTTAACTAGGATGCCCTAATTAGGGTTTCTATTTTTAACTGATCATCCAGGCTGATTTTGGGATCATCCCGGATGATGTGAGCAAAAAAAAAAAAAATTCTAAAAACACTCAAAAAAATTCTCCAAAGTGTGTGTGTGTGCAAGGTTAATTAGCATCAGGAACCATATCATTTATAATAGACTCTAGAAAAGTAAAAGTTTACAAATTGACTCAGACCTAGTCTACCCAATATTGAGCTGATTCAAATTGCAGTTTGATCTTTTGGACCTGAAATGTTAGAAGGCAAGGCAGTCGTAGAGAGATAGGAGTATTTGCTATCATCAAAATTAAATTCCTTGAAAACAGATTCGTAGCAGGAGGATGTGTGGATATTTGATAAATGTTTAGAAATGGTCAACATTTATTTCAAGATTTTAGGATAAAGGTATAACTCTTGACTCTTTCATTTTAAATGGTTCATGGAATTATGATAAACTGAATTTGTTTTTTGGGAAAGACCTGGTGAGCATGATAACCAAAGTTTTGATATGTTCTAATTTGGTTGAAGACTGTATGGAATTAAAGCTTGCAATGACTGGCAAGACTATTTTGACATTGATTTCAGAAGCTAGCATGGAGGAAGATAGAGAGGATTATTCTATTTCATGGTTCTATAAGCTGAAGTTGAATTCTCTTGGAGCTCTTCTTGTGGCGTGTTTGTAGGAATGCCATTCCAATAGCCGACTTCCTTATGCATAGAAGATTATCTAACAACAATTTATGTCCAAGGGGTTGTGTGAAGTTGAAGACACTAATCATATTACTGCTACTTTTCTGAAGCTTGTAAAGGTTATTAAATTGCTTAATACATGGGGATTCACAGTACCAAACTTTTATTCGTTCCAGGTTTGCTTGCGGGAGCAGGAGAAAATTGCTGGGAGGAATCCATTTATTGTTAAGATTTATTTTACTTTGTTATGGTTTTCATGGAATAATAAGAATAAGGTGAAGCAGGGTAATGTGGAGGATAGTGATACAGTTTTTGCTGCTAGAGTGATCAGTTTTATGAGTATTACTAATCAAAAGAAAATCATCTCGGATTACTGGGGTGCTAATCAGTCTTTAAGATTATTTTCTGAATTTTGGCACCCTCCTCCTCTTGAGTGGTTGAAGATTAACATTAATGCTTCGTTGAAGGGAAGTAATAAGGCAGTTGTTGGTGGTATTGTTAGAGATAGTAAAGGAAGATTTATGTTAGCAATTGGATTTGGTTGTGTTCATTGGGACATAGCACAATTGGAGTTACATGATTTCAAATATTTTTAGGAGGTGATGCAAGGATGGATGCAAGATGCAAAAGGTATTGTTATTGAGGGGGAAAATCATAATGTAATCAATTTTCTTCACAAATTGTTCAACAAACCAAAGGAATTGATTGGAAGACATGAAGATGATGATTTGTTATTTTGAAAGGATTATAATAATGTTTTATTTCATTTTGTTGGTCGTGATTATAATAAGTTAGCTGATTATTGTGGTAACTTAGCTATTTCTTATGATTTTGTTTGGGATTTTTTAGTAAGAATAATCTTCCTCCTTCAGTTGTTTATTTATTGAAGGAGGAATGTGATAGGTTGGTTTTTTTCCAGTAGTTTGTATCTAGGTTCTTTTTTGCTCTTATTTTAATGCAATTTGCATTCTCTAAAAAAAAAAGATAATATAAAGCTCTCTAAGTTTAGGCAGCTGACCTAATGACGGGGGCCTGAGTGCATGATTTTAGGTTCAAAAATGTCAATTCAGTCAAATTTGGAAGGAAAATATCAAAAGATGGTGAGACCATCCAATTTGAGAAATGGCGGCCGAAGAAGTGTATTTCTGTGAAATCTTTTTGGCTTTATGGAGGTATTATCTTATTGAAAAGATCCATTTGTTCCTCGCTTACAGCCAGCTCTTGTTCTTCATGAGGAATTATCCTATCCATAGAGAAGTCCAATGTCAAAGTAGAAAGGTTATGTAGTTCTTTAAAAACTATTGTTTCACTTTGAGGTCTCTTCAAGTTGCCAATGTTGAGCATTCTTATCTATTTAAGATAATTCAACTCTTCGAATATGCTGCTTCTAGAGTCATTGTTGGCCACCACAAAACCACTCAGATAATTAAGTTGTTGTAGTTTCTCTATTACTTGGAGTATGAAACTAACAGGCATATCTTTAATATCAAGGAGCCTAAGATTTTGTAACAGATTGAATTCAGTAGGAAGTTTTTCCAAATTAAAGCAACGACATATGTATAAGAATAATAGGTTTACTAATCGTCATATGGATTCTTATTTGGTAGTTATACTTAAACAGCTAAAATCAAGATACCTTAAATGCATTAGGTTTCCTATACAGGAAATACTTGAATTTGTGTTCTGGAAATGTCCAAGACACGTAGATCCGAAAGCCGCCTCAATCTTTCATAATCCAATAAGAGATTAGAATATGAAGCAAGCAATATTCTAAAGATTCTATGATCTGCAACATAATTGAGTATTTCAATTGCTACTTCTTGATTTACAACTGATAGGTGACGAAGCTTAATTGATGTGGTGGGATTCCTCACATTCAAAACTCCAGAAGAAGATTATTATTTTGACAAAAATATTACTAAAAATCTTACAAGAGCATGCATTTTGTACTCACCCCTAGAACCTTTTGGAAGCAAAAGATTTCGATTGAGTAACGCATTGAAGCATTATTCTGCTAAATCCTTCAATATTGAATCTTGTTGCTTTTTTATGAATTCTTTAAACAACCAAATCTGAGCAGACTCAATGAGATCTAACTAGGCATCCTCAAGATATAAGAGAAATATAGAAAACGTTGCTTTTGATGTGAAGGTAGATCTTCAAAACTAAGGTAATTGGTTCCTTTAAGCTCCTCGGGAAGCTTGTTAATGGACCACACATCACTTCTAAAAAATGCTTCCCACTCTTTCGTAGTGCGCTTTTTTTCCAAGAACACTAGTAATGGCTTTGATTGTAAGAGAAAGACCTTTATATTTTTTTTAATCTCTTTAATCCTAGCTCCTTCAAGCCATATGCTTGCTCCTCTTGTTCCTCTGAGAAAAGCCTCCTATGAAGCATATCACATCTTCATGCCTCATGAACAAAATCAATGAGCAAAGTAAAGAATTTGCTTATAAAAGCATCCATGATCTTCACCATGTTGAGCTTGCTGAAGGAGAACAGGCTAGGTTGTAGGATGTTATTGGAAGCTCTTAAAGTCAAGAAAGATAAAGGGTTAAGGGCAAGTAAATCCACAAGCAACTGCATACCACACAATTTTGTAAGTCTATCTAGAGGGAGAAGGGCACATAATTGTTTTTGATAGACGTGACTATTATTACCTATAGTAGAAGAATACTTTAATAGAAATGTTTTTTGGGGAAATTTGGGGCTGAAGCCCATAAATTGCTAGAGAAAGAACATTACAAGTAAGGTGTAAAAAGATCAACCCAAGAGAAGCTAAATCATAAAAATTAGCTTAAGATGGAAGGAAAAAAATAAAAACCTATACCCCC
The DNA here is from genome assembly GCA_022539455.1 of Dendrobium nobile. NCBI lineage: Eukaryota > Viridiplantae > Streptophyta > Magnoliopsida > Asparagales > Orchidaceae > Dendrobium > Dendrobium nobile. The sequence goes on along the minus strand of CM039721.1, from coordinate 27,493,767 downwards.
CAAAACAATAAAAAAGAGTGAGTAAAAAATAGAGCAAATAAAACTAGCTAAAAACTGGACTCATACTACAATCGGAGCAAGAAGACTGACAAAATATAATCATAGATGATAAAAAATTCCCCTAGTTGCTAGAAAGACTTTCCAAGGGAATGCAGGAGTAGCGAAAAATATCACCGTCCTTCAAAAACATTCTCCCAGGTGATAGGGATGGAGCCCCTAGTTGCTATGGAGGCCTTCCAGGAGCAGAGAGGTGGAACCATCAGAGGAAATCTCAGGCATACTATCAATCCGAGAGTCACATTAGCTGGCATTAGCCAGATAGGCAGAGAGCAATAAGTGACAACCAACACCATCAAGAGTAAACATCAAACTAAAGAATTTGGCTGTATTAGAAGCCTCACAAGAGCAATTATTAGAGGATAAAAGAGTTTTTCCAGCTAGCTATTTTGAGCATAACAGCTTATTTAATTTTAGCAGTCATCATAGTCTGACAGTCAAATTGATTCCCAAAATGTCTATTATTTTTAGCCCACCATACAAAATAGATAGTAGCACATTGAATGAGATTTAGAAAATATTTTAAATTTTTGTTAACATTTAGTTCCTTAATAAAATAGAATGTTTGCAAAAGGTTTGGCCTTAAAAGAATTTAATATAAATTTTAATCCATGCAAATCACTTTTTCCTTGAGGAAAAAAAGTTCTATTAATAGTTGAGGATGGATGACTATTATGTTAACTGATGGAGAGAGATAGAGATGGATGAGTTTTCATTGTCACAATTTACCTAAGAAAAAATACTGTTTAAAATTTCTTTGTACATTTACTAAAAAATAGAAAAAATATTGCCCGTGCGTTTATCAAAAGTGGGCCATTTGATTGCCCGTGCATTTATAAATGCCAAAAGCATACAAGACTAACCACTAATCCCTCTTCAGTTATTGTGTTCTGACCTATAACATCTTTCTTTCTAATCACAAAGGATTATTTTTTGTAATTATTACTTTTTTAATTGAGTGTTAAAATATAAAATATTTATAAGTATATATATATATATATATATATATATATATATATATATATATATATATATATATATATATATATATATATATATATATATATATATATATATATATATATATATATATATATATATATATATATATATATATATATATATATGAACTTACTTTCGATAGTAACAGGGAAGCATTGGTTTCGCTTTTTTTGTGATTTAATCAATTTATCATTAGTTTTGGTACTTAATTCAAAATTGAAAAAAAAATTCTAATATTTATATAGATAAAAGTTTTAAAATTTAAAACTAAGAAATATATCAATTAAATTTATATTTATTCTTTGACTTTAAATATACATTTTAAAATGAAAATATACAAGTTTTTGAAATAATATAATTTAAATTATAAATATTTTAATAATGGATTTGAAAAATATTGCAGAATATATTTTTTCAAATTTTAAATATATTAATTAAAAATATTAAGGGTGATTTGCTACCATTCTCTATTCATGAGATCGGGAACTATGAAGATGTTACATATAATGCGCCTAAAGGGTCTTCTACCTATTCTAAGGGCAAGATCTCAAGTAAAGAGGAGAAAACTAATAAACAAAGTTCAAAAGCAATTCAAAAGTCAAAAGTACAGAAAGTCAAAAATAAAAAAAGATAAAAACTAAGTAGTGAAGATAACATCGAGGGCATGATCTTTTGTCCTCCAAATAATTTACCTCAGATAAGTGAGAGGATGGCTCAAAGAGCATGTGGTCGAGGCTGTACTTTAGCTAAAAAAAGAATACCCCCAATGTACATTGAACTGGAATCAAACTCTGATGAAGAAAAAAGGAGGTGCCAGAATTACTTTTGACTATTGAAAAATAAATTCGCCTCTAAAATTTGATCTCACTTTAGAGACAAATTGTGACCAGGAGGGTGAAAATTCATTAGTTCTAAGTGACGAGCTTGAATTGACTCTTAATGAATAGCTTAATAGGGAAATTGAAGCCTTAACATTAACCTCACTATTTATTATTAACATCTCAGGGTTAGTGATTAAGGATGCTCCTAACTTAGATGGTGAAGTAAGGAAAATCCTTAAGTTTTTCCCTAGAGCCTCCTTCTCAATGAGTGAAGATGATGTAATCCTTGAGGGGGCATATTTTAATGAATTAATAGAATTATCTTTTAACTACTTTCCTATTTTTGTTCAAACTCTTATCTCTAAAGGTCTTGCACTGAGTCGATGGACTAAGGTCAAGCTAGATACCCCAAAAATATTTAGAATTCAAAAATCAATAAAAATTGGTCAAGTAGTATCAGGTTTTATATTGTTAGTTCATTTGATGATGATGAACATTGCTTAATAATAACTAGCCATCTTAAATCTGAAAATTACCTTACTAAAGTCATCGATTCACTCAATAGACTTTGTTTGGAGACTTTAAGACAATTCTGATAAACTTCAAGTTTGGGATGCACCCCCTAAATTTGAAGATGAAATTAAATCAACGGTCGATGAACTTAAGAAAATTAACCTTGGAATAAAGGAAAACCCTCACCCTACTTTTTTAAGCTCTTTGTTGAGTAAGGATGAGTCTATGGATCTGATTCAACATCTTTCCAAGTTTAAAGATTACTTCTCCTAGACATATGATGAAATGTCAGGTTTATCTGCCGACATAACGATCTATAAACTTGGAATTTAGTATGATGCTATTCATGTTAAGCAAGCTCTCCTAGACGCATGCGTCTGGAAATCGAATAATAAGTTATTTCTGAAGTCATGTAGTTATTCAAGGCCAGATTTATTCAAGAGAAATAATATCCCTCTTAGTTAGCCAATGTCATGATGGTTTGAAAAAAGAATGGTCAAATTCAAGTCTTTATTGACTATAGGGATATGAATAAGGCTTGTCGAATGGACAAATTTCCTTTACCCATACTATAATGCATTGTATTCATTGCCTCTTTGCATGTTTTTTCTCCTTTGTGGATGGCTCATCTAATTTTAACCAAATCAAAATGGCCCTAGAAGATGAGAGAAATACAACATTCAGAACCCTTATGGATCTTCAATTATAAGGTGATGTCATTTGGCCTTAAGAATGCTGGTGCAACCTACCAATGGGCCATGGATCAAATCTTTGATGAATTAATCCATAATATAGTATGAGGTTACGAGGACCCATCTATATCTCTACTTAATTGATCTGATGGTTGACAAAGGCCTCATGTATCAACCATTTAGATTTTAATTTAGAACTCAATCTATTCAAGCTTCAAATCAATCCAAACCTCAAATCAAACTAGATCTCAAGTTAACCCAAACATCAGATTAAGCTAGATTTCATACCTATATAGACTTTAAACTCAGACCTAGACCATAATTAACTTTTAATCCAGCCTGTGATCAAGCTTCAATCATGTCCATTCATTATAAATTATCCATTTGATTAGTATTGATATGGATATTTCAAATTTAACAATCAAATTCAAAACCCAGTTCAAACCTAGAAATCCATACCAAATCCAGAACTAAAAGGCCAATATCCTGAAAGCCTTTTTGAGTGATTTTTCAAAATCTTCAAAACCTAGTCAAATGACTTCTTATTCATGATCTATTAATTTTTTCATATTGATTGATCATGTCCCTAGGGCCAACTCTCCAAATTTAAGCTCAATATGAGGTTTCTAACCTATATATATATATATATATATATATATATATATAAAGGAAGTAAAAGCTTCAAATATTTATGGCCTAAGCCACCAGACACTACCCTATGGAATTTGTCCTTGGGACCTTCCCCAAGATCTTTAATCATGTCTAGACCCTTGATCATGAGATGTTGAGCATCAAACTACACTTTGGTAAGAAAGTTTGAGGAGGTTGTTAAACCTCAAAGAATAAGTCTAAGGCTAACCAAGAGGGGAGAAGGGTGAATTGATCATTTAAAAATTACTTTAGCAAAAAGGAAATATTTTTTATAACTTTTTTAATATAAAAAAAATAAATAATTTAACCTTCTAATGCAAAAGAAAATTAATTTCACGATAGTAAAAAATCAGAGTTTATCAACCACACAATAAATCAAATGAAAATAAGTGTGGAAAATAATAAGAATACATACACCGGATTTTATAGTGGTTCTATCCAACCTGTCCTACATCCACTCCCCAAAACCTTTCATTTAAGGTATTGCACTAAAAGTAGTTTCTCTCATTTTTACCCCATATTAAGGCGGAGAAGCCCTTACAAAAGCTCTACCACCAACCCGATGAGGTAGAGGACCTTTCTCTTTTTCACCCTCCTAATGTCTAGAATCCTTTTTCTCTCTGCTTGAGATGGAAGACAACCAAGAATAAGTGTTGTAGAGTGCCTTCCTGGAGCTTCCAATAGATCAAAGAATAGGCTTGAAGAAGATAAGGAAGAACCTTTCTTGGAGCAATCTTGTGAATCCCTCAAAAATTTTCCTAGCAAAAAACTCTCCCTCTCTTCTCTCTTCCAAAGCTCTCCTAAGCACCTATTTGTTCCTTCTCAAGAAAAAAATTAAGAGTAAAAGTCTTTTATGCAAGACTTTATGAAAGCTTAAATATAGTGCCTCTCAAGGAGCCCTAATTTTCAATTTGCCAACTCAATCATCTAGTACGATCCATGATCGTCATGTACAATTAGTTCAAAGTACTTCTATTATTACTATACAGGGAGACATATTATGTACGATCAGTTCAAAGAGATGAACAGATCATCAAGGATGATTTAGAACATCATCCAGTATGATTAGAACAAAATAGCCTCTTTAGCAGTACAAAATTTATTGCCCAGTACGATCAATTCAATAGATGTATTGATAATCCCATACAATAGAGGATGATGTAATTATCATACCATATAGAGATTGATTCATATAATTTGAAATTAGGGGTTCATCTTGTTTGATTAGTAGAAAAATTATGCCATTTCATCTTGAATGATAGGCGACGATGTTATTATCGTCCCATGTAGCACTCAAATCATATAGTATGATCATCATTAATACAACGACAACAACATCAAGCCTTTGTCCCACTATATGGGGTCGGCTACATGAATCCTTTTTCGCCACTGTGTCTGATTAAAAGTCAAATTCTCATTTAAATATAATAAAGAAAGATCATTTCTAATATTTTCTAACCAAGTCTTTTTAGGTCTACCTCTACCTTAACATAAGTCTAATCTAATACGTCAACTTTCCAAACCAAGTCATCGGAAGGCCTCCCATTTAATGTGACCGAACCACCTAAGGTGAATGTATCTAATCTTAACTTCCATTGGAGCTACTCCAAACTTTTTACGTATATGCTCATTTCGTATCCTATCTTTAAGGGTCAAGCCACTTATCCACCTAAGCATTCTCATATGTGCAACATTTAACTTAGTACTATGCTTCTCTTTTAATGGCAAACATTCGACACCATAAAGCATTGAAAGTCTCACCACCATCTTATAGAATTTTCCCTTAAGTTTGAGGGGGACTTTTCTATCACACAATAAGCCCGATGCATTCCTCCACTTCAACCATCCAACTTAAATTCTGTTGATAATATCCCCATCTATTTCACCATCACTCTGAACAATAAAACTAAGGTATCTAAAATCTGTACCCCTAATAAACAATCATCTTAAATAATTTGATTAAACAAATTAACCATAATGATTCCCCTAATAACTAGACTGGATGACCCTGGCATTTTTTTTGAAGATAATGCATCAAATAGCGTTGAAGAAAAAAGCAAAAAAAGGATTACAAGCCTAAGGACTCATAATAGTAGATTCCTTCTTTAATAATGACATAAATAAAGGAGGAACCTTATTGACACTAATATCATCTGAAATAAAGAGCTAAAAATGCCATAGTTAGCACATAAATCCGCTAACTTATTGCAACTTTTATCAACACAATTAAAAATGACATTGTTAAACTCATTAAATAAATGAACTTCTTCATACCTTGTGTCTCTACTTTATTTGATATTCTTCAAGAACTTCATGACATTAACATTGTCTCCTTCAATAATGATTCCCTTGTACTTAAACATCGAGTCTTTCAGCATCTCCTTAATAGATTGAATGGCCAAAAACTCCAAAGTAGATATGTCCTAATGTATATAAGGTTTGCCAAATGCTAGGAGGAATCTTCATTTGTGATCACAAAAAACTCCTCCAATACCAGCTTTGTAGGAGGGAAATAAGGCAACATCCACATTTACCTTTAGCCATTTGGGTGGAGGGGGGATACCAATGAATATTTGACAGCCTAGATGGCTAGTTGGTATCGCATATACCCGAGAATTTTCCAATTTTTTGAGCAAAAATTGAAGCATAACTCATTGCATTAGAAGCAATAATCAACAAGCTATCTTCCATCCCATTGTGAATCAATTTATTCCTTGACTTCCATGTTAAGTATACCACCAAACAATACATATTAATCAAAAAGGGACATTGAGAGGAGAGGAACATACAGGCGTCTGACAATGAGTCAAAGTCTTGGAATACAAAGCCCCATTTCTTAATTTGATTAAGCACATCTTTCAATTTTTTCACATTTAGCTGAAACATGATCTCTGTCTTTGGTAACATTACAACTTCTTGGGCATAGATTAACCCTTTGCAATCTTCTATGTGTAAGGAATTCATATGTAGGTAGGCCATTATTGAAATTCCTCCACCAAAATGTCTCCACCTTCGGGTTGAGCTTGCCTTTCTTGATCCAGCTCTAGAACAATTTCAGGTTTGAGTGCTTCACTGTGTTTTCAAATACCATCGAGGATAATGACCTCCCATTCTTATGAAACATCTGTTCCATTCTATCTTCTTCCAATCCACTAGGAATATTTGTTTGTAAGATTAAACTTACAAGATCATCCCCCATTATTGTTCTCATAGCCTCCACATTCCAACTCCCATTATATAAGAAGTTGGAAACTGAAAATCTACTGCAGTCTTGAGGAGTAACAAAAGTTGGCCAATTGTTAATGCTTTTATCCAAGATCCATATGCCATTGAATACGTCAATATCATTCCCATTAGCAACCCTCCATCTAATTAAAGGCCTTAAAAATTTACCTCCTTCCATTATTATCTTCCATGCATGAGAGCTCGATCTTTTAGAATCAACATTTGCTAACAGATTTCCATACTTCGGATAGAAGACTTTGTGCAGTAAGGAATCTTTATCATTCATGTAATTCCATGCAATTTTGGATCTCAACGAACCAACTTTAGTCAAGCAAGAATGGAGAGCTCTACCTCCCATTTGGATGGCAAGCATATAGTATTCCAATTGACATAGTGTAAATGATGTTTTCCATTTGATTTGTTCCAAATGTAGCTTCTACAAATTTCTTCTTCCTCCTCAAGTATACTCTTAGGCACAAGAGAGTTAGTGCAATGGAATATGGTGAATGATAACAAGATAGTTTTGGTTAACATGATTTTTCCTGCCAAGAATATCATTCTACCTCCCCAAATGTTTGTCATTCTCAAGGTTTTATCAACAATAAAAAGAATGTCTTCTTTAACTAACCTTCTCATTGCAAGCTTAACTCCAAGGTAAGACAATTCTTTGGTAGTTTTGAAACCCATTAATCGACTAATAGACTTCTTCCTTTTCTCATTACCGATTTGCTGAAAACCATAGAAGATTTCTTGATGTTGATGGAAAGGCCCGTCGAACTACCAAAATCTCGCAGAATAATTTTAATCTCTTTTGTTGTCTTCAAGGTTGCTTTCGAGAATATGATCACATCATCTGCATACAACAAGTGAGAAATAGAAGACCCATTTTCACACAGCCGAACTCCCAATGATTCTCCACTTTGTTTAAAAGCATTAGATATCAATTGTGCACGAAGGATAAATAATTAAGGAGACAAGGGACAACCTTGTCTAAAACCACTATGTCCATCTATCCACTTTCACAACTTTACATTGATTGAAATAGAGAATTTAGAGCTTTGAATGCATTCCAAAATCAATTTAGTAAAATACCATGGAAACCAAAATAATTCAAAACTTTTGCCAAAGTTAGCCATCCCATTGAATCATAAGCTTGCTCTATGTCAATTTTGAAGGACACAAAACCTTTTGGGGAATTGGAAATCCTTAATTTATGCATTACCTCTTGAGCAATTAATACATGATTTGATAGAGATCTTCCTTTAAGGAACATTACTTGCTCTACAGAGATCAGTTTAGGGATGATATGATCCATTCTATTCATAAGAATTTTGTCACCAATTTATATACCAAATTACAAATACTAATTGGTCTATAATTTGATGAAGTTAGTGGATTGCTGGTTTTGGGAATTAGCACTATAATTGTTTCCTTCCATTTAGGATCCATTACAGATGATTCAAAAAAATCATTTATGGCATTCCACAAATCATTTTTGATTATCTCCCAATAAGCTCTAAAGAATGAAAAAGTAATTACATCATTACCTGGGGAGATGTTGTTACCACTATGTTTGACAACTTCCTCCATCTCTTCAAAAGTAAAGGCTTTGTTCAATAACTTTCTATCTTCCTCATCTAGACAGCTCCAAGTTTTCGGCCAGTCATCTAGTTTACAATAATATTTTCTCCATTTATCCTTTAAATGATCAACCAAGATCTTTTCTATAAGAGAATGATCCTCCACCATTTCACTGTTCTGATTCTTAATCTTAGAGATTAAGTTAGAATTCCTTCTAGATGAGGCATAAGCTTGAAAAAAATTTGTATTTCGGTCTCCCTCCAACATCCACTTTACCTTATCTCTTTGTCTCCACTAAGTGTCCAACCGAGCTAATGTTGAATTAAGTTCTTCCACCTTAAATTTCAGCAACTAGCATTCATTTTTTGATAGTTCTCCTTCATTAGCTTCCTTCAATTGTAGATTTTCAATTAGCTTCAACAAGTCATTTTTTTGTGATAATAAATTCTGCATTTTTTCTTTGCTCCAATAGAATAAAGCCTTGAGAGAGTTCTTCATTTTATAATTAAGGACTTGAGCTGAATTTCCCAGCCACCGAAGCCTTGTTAGAGGCCCAAACATATTCAAATCTTAATATCTTCTTACTAGTTTGCTGTACTATAAGGTTTAAGATGATCGGGTAATGATCCGAAGCCACACGAGCCAAGTGCCTTACCAAACAACGATTAGAAGAGATTATAGTAGCCAGATTTAGGAAGCATCTATCCAGTCTCTCCAGAATTCGATCCACTCCTTTCTTGTTGTTACACCATGTGAATTTTGGACCCACAAATCAAACCTCATGGAAGTCATTGTTGGCTAAAAAGGTCTGCATTTCCTTGGATCCAAGGGAAAGTTTGAATCTTTTCCCTCCCCTCTTATTATCACTAGATAGAATAGAATTGAAATCTCCTCCAATGACCCTAGGAAAGTCCTTTGAGGCGAAGAATTCAAACCTTTCTCATAAACTTCGTCTTCTATAAACATCCTTGTTGCCATAGATTAAGCTATTCTCCATATGCCTTTATTAGGAACCTCCAAATCACCAACAATGAATTGTGACGAGGATTCTAAAACTTGAAATTTAGCTATATTGGATCTCCATACCACAAGAATACCTCCTGATAGTCCTTGTGAAGGAACATGGAAAAAATCCCATTCAAAGCCAATTAGATGATCTAATTTTTTCCTTTTAAATAGTGCTATTTTGGTTTCCATTAAATCAATAAAAAAAACCCCATATTCTTTAACACACTCCTTCAAGTATAGAGAAGCTCTTCTCTTCCTAGCTCCTCTATAATTCCAAAATGCTATGGATGAATTCATTGAATTAGAGGGGGTGAAGACCCCATCTTATCTTTAATTTCAGCTTCATCTCTCCTACTCCTCGGAGCTATGTTAATAGGACCTAGTCCTTTTAAATATTTAGTTCCCTTCCCCTTAATAGTAGAGGATCTTCCATCCTTCATAAGAATGGCCTTCTTCAAATCTTCCCTGTTGTAGATGTAATTTTCTTCTGAGACTTTGATTGACCCCTCCATTTCTTCAAATAAATTGTTATAAATCTCTCCGGTAGATACAATTTCCCCTTCCTCTACCAATCCATCTAGGATATTGAATTTATTAGTAGAGATTATACTAGAGGATTGAACAACCTTACCATTATCAACCTTGTTTTCCTCAGATGAGTTATTCATTTTTCCTGAAATTGATTGTTCTCTGGTTATGGATTTTCATTGATTTCCTTTGATTGAGTAACCAGCTCCTCTATAGTAGATTCCTTCACTGTTTCTATTGCCTTCCATACCTGCTGTTTATTGACAGCTGCCATTTTCCCCTCAGCCATTTAATTCTTGTCCTAGGGGAGATAACTTCTGATTGCATTTTTATATTTCTTTTTCCTTCCATAGTTGACTTGAAGCCAAGGACCATATCCATTCTTTTTAGCAATTGTTGCATCAACATTTTTAACATCATTGATTTTTGAACTACCCTCAGCCAACTCCTTTGAAGCTTTTCCATCTTCCTTTCAGACAAAGGCTTCATTTATTGATTTCTTCAATCAATTATTCTTTATATGCTCAATTTTTCCACAACAAAAATAGAAATCTGGAATTCTTTCATACTCTATCTTTTGAAAGAACTTGCCAGAACTCCCTTCCACCCAAACTCCACAAGGAAAGTTAGTGTCCAAATTGATGTGAACACAAACTCTCCCAAACTCCCTCCTACCCCATTGGAACATGTTTCCATCAATCATGAGGGGTTTTCCAACCATAGAGGCAATTCTGCATATATGGATTTCATCCCAACATTGAAGTGGTAGATTAGGAAGCCTAATCCAGATAGGGGCAGATAACCCTTTTAAGGATGAAGGATTAAAATTTGGTGACCATTTGTCCATCCCTATGATTTTCCCATTTACAAGCCAAGGGCCATTAGTGAAGATTGCCTGCATGGATTCTTTGTCATAGAAAGAGCAAAGAACCCAGTCCAGTCCTATCATTATTAAGTGAAACTTTCCATACAAAGACCATTGCCTTCTGAGATTAGTACTTACTACCTGGAATGGGGTTTTACTTCCAAAAACTTTGATCACTAATGAGTTTTAAAGCCTCCTTGAATTTTCCATCTCCTTGTCCACATGTAGTTTAACTGTTGCTCTATCTTCTGAAAGAAAATCTCCCAAATCTAGGTTAACTACCTTTATATGTTCCTTCTTACTCCATATATTTTGTGAATTATTTGACATTGGCCTTTCTGTAATTTCCTTTAGGATTCCTTGCACATTCCCAAATCTCCATTATTGCATTCTCAGACTCTATCAAATCAGAAATAGTCAAATTTTGATTCCCATTGCCTTCTGTAGCAATAACTTTCAGAGGTCCCTCCATTGCTTCAGCAACAGCTTGATCACAATCACAATCCAAACCAAATGTTTTTCCATCAGAAATGAGAATTCTAAATTCATTCCCAATTTTTACATATTCTTCTACCATCATGTTAGGAGATAACTTTGTTGAAGGAGACACTTCCCCATCCTTCATAACACCAGGAAATCCCTTTTTCTTAAGCTGCATCATAGCCGTAACTACTACTATCACACCTTTCCCTTTCCCTGCAACTTCAGGAACCTTTTTAGAAGTCAAAATTGAACCCCCTTCATTAATTACTAGTGGCATTCCAGAAAGAAATTTGGATTTTTCCCCTTGAGCAAAGCTTGGAAGGACATCTCCAAACACAGGTGGAGATGAGGAAAAAGACCTAGTTGGTACATGAGAATTTCCTATGGTAGTATGCCGAGCATCCACTGGACCACCGGCAATTAGTTGCCGGTGATCCTTTGCCGCCATCATTCTCAACAAAAAATTGTGAATTAGATATTTTGAAAAAACAACTTCAAAACTATAATTTTTCTCAGAGCTTCTCTCTCAAGCTTCTCTCTCTAAACATTCCCTAAAGATTTAAATGTTTTATTAATGACCCTGACATTTGATTCAAAGTATATACTCTATCCAAGTGAGAAACTTGAGTGACACCTCTAAGAGTCTTATTTATTTCAGACCAATCATAGTCAGATTTGGAGGTTAAAGTGTGTGCTCTAGTTTCATGTGTTCTTAAATGAACAAAGGTTCCTACATCTTTCTTAGTGATTTCTATCTTTTGTTTCTTGAAAAATGATGTTATCATACTCTCATCCTCGCTAAATCTCATATTTGCTAAGAAGTAGTGAAAGGTCTCCCTATGATAAGCATGGATCAATGTCAAAATGAAGGAGAATTGGATTGAAACAAGTAGAGGCATAACTTGAAAGTGGATTTCATCTTGAATCCGTAATCTTGAGGGGTGATTTTCAAGTCTATAAACATATAGAAGGAATCCTCATTTGCTCTAGTCAGAAAATTATCGTCCCCACCTCTAGATGATGACCCCTTTATAACTCTAGAGCATTTGCTAGAACTTGCCTTTCCCAGGTTAGTGCCTTTAGAAGGATTTAAGGAGGGTTTAGAAGTGAATGAAAATGAATTCCAAAGCCCTCCTATTTAAAGAAAAAATGACCCTTCGTAAAGTATGAAAATGAATTCGTACTAATGATCTAGAGATCGTACAGGATGAAAAATTTTTTGTATGGACGATCGATAATGTCCAAAATGAAATGACTTTTCGTAAACCCATACTTTATGAGGCATCCTTTTATACATACTTTTTAATCATATGATCGTACATATGAACAGGTGTTCATTCAGGATGATCAGTTATTTAAGATCATTTTAATGACAGTTAGGTTCATCCCCCATAGAAAATGATAAATGGATCATACAGAAAAAATTTTTGTTCATACATACGATCATTTATAATAACTGATTCTACCAAGATAACCATCTACATGAGTACAAATGAATGTATACAGATTATATGGGATGATGATAGTATTGTACAATACAATTTATAAAAAAAAATCAATACTTTATGCATTTACTCAAAAATAACAAATACAGACATGCTACATAAAATGAGATGCTACAGAATTCATACAGTACGAAGATAATTTTGTACAGTACAATTTAAGCACTTAGAAAAATTAGCATAAAAACCAAAAAATCTATTTTGATAAATGATACATGTCCAAAAAAAAAAAAAACACACAAACAAAAATATTTACAAATAAAAATAGAGAACAAACATAAGAAATATATCAAGTTTGCAAACGTTTTTATCTAAGCATTAAGATCAATCACACCTAGCCTTGTTCTTAATGTGTTAAAAGTATCAAAGGATAGTGGTTTTATAAAAATATCTGCAAGTTAATTTTTTAACTAAAATATGATTCAATTCAATTTCTCCTTTGGATACATGATCCCTAATGAAATGATGCCTTATGTTTATATATTTGGTTCTAGAATGTTGAATAAGATTTTTTGAAATGCAAATGGCACTAGTGTTATTACAATAAATTTGAATTGTACCTATTATAAATCCTAAATCAATCAATTGGTGTTTTAACCAAAGAACTTGTGCTACATAACTTCCTAAGGCAATGTATTCAGCTTCAGTAGTATATATAGCTACAAAATTCTTTTTTTTACTAAACCAGGAAACTAAAGAATTTCCTATAAATTGATAAGTTCCAGATGTACTCTTTTGATGAACCATATAACCTATAAAGTCTGAATCTGAATATATAATAATTTCAAATGAAGAACTGTACTTATGATACCAAATCCCTAAGTTATGAATTCCCAAAAGATATCTCAAAATCCTTTTTACTGCTATCAAATGTGATTCTTTTGGATCTAATTGAAATCTAGCACACAAATAAACATGAAATATAATATCTAGTCTGCTAGCTATCAAATAAAGCAAAGATCTAATAATTCCTCTAAATTTCTTTTGATCAATAGACTTTCCCTTTGAGTCCTTATCCAATTGAACTAAGGAACTCATAGGTATACTAACTATTATAGCATTATCTATTTCATACTTCTTGAGGATGTATTAATATACTTTAATTGACTAAGAATTATTCCCTCCTTAATTTGCTTAATGCTAAAACCAAGAAAATCATCAAGATCTCCCATTAAGCTCATCTCAAATTCACTACTCATTATTTTAGAAAAATCATCACAAAGATTTATATTTGTAGATCCAAAAATGGTATCATCAACATAAATTTGAACAATGAGTATATCATCTCCTAATTTCTTCAAAAATAGAGAGGTGTCCACACTTCCTTTTTCAAAAGATCTCTCTAATAAGAAAGTGCTTAACCTTTCATACCAAGCTCTAGGTGCCTATTTCAAACTGTATAATGTCTTTTTAATTTAAAAAACATGTTTAGGGAATTTTGAATTTTCAAAACCTTGAGGATGTTCAACATAAACGTCCTCTTGAATCACCCTATTCAAAAAGGCACTTTTAACATCTATTTAAAATAATTTAAATCATCTAAATTAGGCAAAGGCTAATAAAACCGTAATTGCTTCAAGTCTTGGTACAGGGGCAAAAGTCTCCTCAAAATTAATCCCTTCAATTTGATTATACCCCTTAGCCACCAATCTAGTCTTATTTCTAACAACAACTCCTGAGTCATTCATTTTATTTTTAAATATCCACTTAGTTCCAGCTACACTTTAATTCTTTGGCCTTGCAATCAATTCCCAAACATCATTCCTTACAAACTAATTTAATTCTTCTTGCATGGAAAGAATCCAAAATTCATTCGAAAGTACTTAATTTATATTTATGAGTTTTATCATCAAAATAAAGGCAAAATGGTTAACTTCTTTGTTAAGTCCACACCTAGTTCTAACACCCTCACTAGGTTCACCTAAAATTAATTTCTTATGTTGGTTTTTAAAAAAATTCAAATCTCTAGGCAAAGGATTTTCTTGTTCCAAATTTTCATTCAAATTAATCTTCTCAATCCTTTGGAGTTATTTTCTATATTATCCTCTTCCAAACTTGGCACTTCCAAAATCTCAGATTCATCAAACACAACATGTGTGGTCTTCTTAATAATTAAAGTTCTTTTGTTAAATACTCTGTATGACTTTCCAACACTAGAGTATCCAAGAAAAATTCTTTTATCTAATTTTGTATCAAATTTTCCTAAAGAAGATTTTTCATTATTATGTATGAACACCTTACATTCAAAAATATGCAAATGAGACAAATTAGGTGTTCTTCCCTTTAGAAGCTCATAGGGCGTTTTATTTTATTTAGACCTTATGTTTACCCTATTCAGAACATAACATACAGTACAAACTAGTTCAACCCAAAAATATTTAGGAAGTGAATATTCAGCCAACATGGCTCTAGCAGCTTTAATTAATGCTCTATTCTTTCTTTCAACTACCCCATTCTGCTCAGGGTCCTAGTTGTAGAAAATTTTTGATCAATTCCAAGTTCTTTACAAAAATCCTCAAATTTTTCATTTTCAAATTCACCTATGTGATCACTTTGAATTATTAAAATTTGACATTCTAGTTTTCTCTGAATCCAAGTCTTAAAATCTCTAAATTCTTCAAATAATTTACTCTTTTGAAATAAAAATTTAACCCACGTGAATCTTTAGAAATCATTAACTAACAAATTCGTATACATTCCCTTATAGACTTACAGTACTAATAGGTCCAAAAAGATTCATATGAATAACCTCTAATGGTTTTCTAGTTCTAAGATCCTTATTGAAATGAAATGAGGACTTCATCTGTTTTCCTAATTGACATGCATCACAAAGGTGATCCTTAGTAAAGTCTAGTTTTGGTATACCTCTAACCAATTCTTTTTGGGTAATTTTTCTAAGATTTTTATGCTAGCGTGAGAAAGTATCCTATACCATAACCAAGATTCATCAAAAATAGTTTTTAAATAAAAGGCATTAGGAGTTTTAATAAAGTTCAAATCTAATATATAAATTTTGTTTACTCTGGTTCCATTCAAAACATCATTCCATTTAGGCTTAATATGCACTTAACGGGAAAAAATTTATCACTATATCCTTTATCACATAGCTGGCTAATACTTAATAAATTATGCTTTAAGCCTTCTATAAGTAAAACATTTTCTATGAAAAATTTATTCAAGTTTCCAATCATATCTATGCCAATCACTTTCCTAGTGGAATTATCTTCCAGTGTAACCTTGCCTCAATTCTTGGCTTACAACGATATGAATTATGTAGTATTTCTAGTCATATGCTTCAAGCAATCACTGTCTAGATACCAAATGCTCTCATGAGGTCTTATATGAGAGTGTACCTACAACACAGTCAAATGTTAGACTTGAGAACCCAAAAAAGTTTGGGTTCTCCTTTTGGCAAAATAAAACTAGATGCATATATGATATGACTTGATTTATGCATCTTAGGTCTCCACACTAAATGAGTTTTTCTATCTAAAATACAAGTGTGTGAAATGTGTCTGATCATCCCATAAGTAAAGCATTTATCTCCAGGAAAAGGGTTTTTCAATCTCTGATAATAAATTTGCCTCTTTCTAGGTTTTAAAATTTTTGACTTTAAAATAGAATTTGTAAAATCTTCAAGTGTTGGGGGTATCTTATTTTCCTCAAGAGCTTTCACTTTCAACTTAAGAAATGTGTTTACATCTTCTAACACATTAATATCATATTTTAAATAATGCTTTTTATTTTTAGATTTTTCTTAAAATTCTTAAAATCTTTTTCCAATTCAGTGTATGATGATTTTAGTAATTCATTTTTCTTGTTCAAATCATCGAATTCATCAAGTAAGTTCATGTGGTTGTTGTCAATCATTGCAAGATATTTCCTAAAGATTTTATGCTCTTTTTGTAATTCTTACAATTTTAAGTTCAGTTTAGCATGCATTTTCTTGAGTTTTTTATATGTTGTATGTATTCTTTCTGAAACTTCAAGCAATTCAGCATAGGTTAAGTCACATATTCTTCTCGTCTCATTATTCTCCAGCATCAATCTTCCTTTGACTCACTCCTTGCTCGTAAGTAATTAGTGATCCAAAAATATTATCAATAGAGTAAACATTTAAGTTCTTAGACTTTATAATCATAGTTATTTTAGCATCATAAGTAGTAGGCAAATAATGAAGAATTTTATCAATCATTTCAACATTTGTTAGTTCCCTACCTAATGCATGCAAAGAAGTGACTATTTGAGTGAATCTTGTATACATGTAAGAAATAGATTCATTGGGTTTCATGCAAAATAATTCATAGTCATGTAATAAGATATTTAATCTAGATTATTTACTTCATTAGTCCCTTCATAAGTAATACAAAGTCTATTCCAAATGTCCTTTCCACTTTTGCAAGTGGAAACCCACATGTAATTTTCTGGCTTAAGTGCATAAAAGAAATTATTCAAGTATTTAGAATATAACTGTGCTAAGTCACCTTCTTCTACAATCCAATCAACAAAAAGTGTTTCAACTCTAATGCCATCTATAAGTCTAGTTGGCCTAATATACCCTTCTTGAACTAAAATCCACATATGATAGTCAAGCAATTAAAGAACTGTAGACATACGTGTTTTCCAGAAATTGAAAGGGATATTATCAAATATTGGAGGTCTAGTGATCGAATACCCTTCAGATGATTTCAATTTCCAAAAGTAGCCATTTTTGTTTTTTAAAAGTAGTCTAAACTTATAGTTTTGAAATAAAGCTATGATATCACTTGTTAATTCCATATAGGTTGTTAAACCTAAGCAATTATCCCAAGGCTAACCAAGAGGGGGGTGAATTGGTAATTTAAAATTCTCTTGGATTTTAATAGCAAATCATTTTAAACTTTCTTAGCAATTTTAATTTAGATAAAAAATTATCTTTTTTATCACAGTAAATAAATTGTAGAAAATAAATGTAGAAATTAAAATGACACAAAAATATATAGTTATTCGATCAAATACGACCTACTTCCACTCCCTGAAGACTCCCTCTTCAGGTATTGCATTATTACCAAAGTGACTCTCCTTTTGCCCCCACATCAAGGTGGAGAAGCCTTTCCAATTCCTCTCTTCCACCAATCCTTGGTGCGATAGAGAACCATCTTCCTTTCACACCCTCTAAGTGTTGGCAGAGAACCATCATCTGTTCACACTCTCTAACTGTCAGCTGAGTACCGTCATCCTTTCACACCATCTAAGTGCTGGCAGAGTACCATCATCTATTCACACTTTCTAAGTATCAGCAGAGTAGTATCATCCTTTCACACCCTCCAAGCATTAGCAGAGTACTGGATCTTCTTTAAAGATCTTCTCTCAAGCAACTAAAAAGAATAAAGTAATAGTAATAACCAAAAATACAAATAGATTCTTACCTTTAAGTAACCTTGTGAACCCTTCACACTCCACTTGCAAGAAATCTCTCTCAAACACTATCCCAAATATCCTCTTTCATTTGCTCTTAAAAAATCACAAAGACAGGACTGTTTCACATTAGTTTTAAGGACCTTTTATATGAAAGACAAAAAAAACTATCCAGAAAACTAAAATTTTTCATTTTGAGCGTGTATGATCATACAATACGATTGTATGTTCGTATGTACAAACAGTTCAAATTGTTGCGTATGAACCTTTTATGAATCTATATGAAATGATTTCATACACGGTGATTATCTAGTATGAATCTACTTTGTACTACATGAATAGTTAAAAAAATTTTCATCTTCGTCGGGATGAAAAGAGACCCCACAATTTCATACTCTGGATGGCGTACGCACAAGGATGACATCGTACAGTATGATCCGTTCAAAAAAATTTCAAGTTTGTCGAGACTAGAAGGGACCCGTCCAATTCATATACTTGATGGCATACGTAGATGATGACATCATACGGTATGAACCATTCAAAAAAACTTTTAATTTGTCGAGATGAAAAGGGACATGTCTAATTTGTACACTAGATGCTATATGTATGAAGGAAGCTTTGTACAGTACAATCCATACTTAGAAAAATTTTCTACCTTATGTTCGTTTGACTATTCAAAGGGGAAAATAATTAAACAAATTATCCTGAACAAAGTGAGTTCAAATAATACGATTAGTTTAAAAAATGCAACTTTAAAATACTCCCCCAATGTGTGTGTGCACAATTACTCAATTACAATCACACTCACTCATACTCAATAAAATGAAAAATATATACTTCATTTATAATGAACCCTAATCTAATCTGATTTGAAGTCTTCAACAATCTGGAGTATGATTTCCTTGAGATGTTAGTTCACACAAACAACAAAGCAATACATCCAAAATATGTTAGGAGAAATTATAATTAAAATAATAATATTTAGAATCATAAGAAATATACATGTTGCAAGAATATCAATAATCGAAAAACTTAAATGCAACTATCTCAACACCAAACACTCTACCAAAACACTCTCTCTACTACTCCCAAGAGAAAATTCATAGATGAAGTAGGATAGCCAATTTTTAGGACTCTTATATATGAAAGACCAAAAAAATCATTCAAAAAATAAAATAAATTCAAGTTGAACGTACTTGGATCGTATAATGCAATCGTACTTCATAGATACGAACAATTAAAAAAAATCGTTATATGATCATGTATGAAATGATTTTGTACTTTGTCAGTCGTATATATAAACATACATCATACTATGCAAATAGTTCAAAATTAAATAGGTTCATCCAGAATGATTCAATATAAATTCATTTTATATACTGGTCGTCGTCTGTACGAACCTTATATTATACAATACAAACTATTAAATCAAATCATGCTTTGTATGATATGAACATGGATGAAACCATTTTGTACTCTGCATGTCGTCTGTATGAATATAACTTAGTATAGTATAAACTATTCAAAAAATTTACCTATTCGTATGGGATGAACTAGGATGCACCCATTTTGTGCTCTAGACATTATTTGTATGAACTTCACTTCATACTTTATGATCCATTCAAAAAAATGGTGAGTTCATTTGGGATGAGTTAGTATGAATCCATTTTTTACTCTGGATGTCATCTATATGAATCTAACTTCGTACAATACAAACAGTTCAAAAGAAAAATTTTAAGGCATAATTCAATTAACTTCGTTCTGGATGAAATTTCATGTCAAATCATTCAATATGATTCCAGAATCGTATAATATGATTAGTTTAAAAAATAATTTGACTCACTCCCCTAGTGTGTGTGCACAGTTACCTAATTACAATCACACTGTCTTAGACTTAAGAAAAATAGGAAAAGTATATACTTCAATTACAAGAAACCCTAATCTAATCTGCCTTGAAGTCTTCAGTAGTCTGGAGTATGATTTTCCTGAAATATTAGTACATACAAATAACACAAATAAAATACATCCAATATATGTTAGGAGAAAATAGTAATCAACACAATAATATTATAGTATCATAAAAAACTCACATGATATAAAAACATAGTTTTGAAATCTAAGATGCAATAGAACTACCTATATAAACCATTCTAATTATGTGTGACAACACTAGTGCAAATTTTATATCCAAAAATCTATTTCAACACTTCTGCATAAAGTATATACTCATTAAGCACCACTCTATAAGAGATATTGTAGCCAAGGGAGGTATAAAATTGCATCTTATAGCTAGAGGAGATTAATTCGAAAACATCTTCACTAAACCCCTAGCCTATGACTCCTTTAACACCTTGATGATTAAACTAGGTGTTATAGATATTCATTCTTAACACAAGATAAAAAAAAAAAAAAAGTAATTTTAATTTATTCATTCATATGTGTCAAATTATATCTGTTTATCCTTGTGCATGTTTTTTGTGTTGTCGTTTGTTGTTTATATTTTTTAAAAATATTTTTTTAGTATTACCCTATCATAATCATACACACCTCATTGCCACACAAAAAATCTTTCAATTTTTATATTGTTTTGTACGATCAACATATTTATAATATAATATGCACATATCACAACCCTTAGCTTAATCAACGGTCCAGATTAGATCCATGCATGTTATATAATCATATTGTATGAACCTTAATTGTAATGTATGATTTATGTGTCACTAACCATTGACAAATTAAATTCATTTGGTATGAAATTATTGCCAATCATACAGTATGATACTTCTCTTCATACTGTATGATACACGTGTAAAATTGGATTTTGATGAATTCAATTTGGTCGATATGATAATAATTACATTTTATACCTGTTAGTATTTTATGATACCTTTTGTTAAATGTTGTACCGATGACTCCTTGGGATGAACGTAATTCTTTAAGATTGTCTAGTACGATACTTGATCGTGTTGTACAGTTTGACCACTTTTCTTACAAGTCATCCAGATGAATTAACCTCTCTGATCGTACAGTAAAACCTCAGTTATACTTTATGATCTTCCTAAAATCTATAAATTGGACGGATTTGAATATTTAAATTCACTAAACTCACAACTCCCTCAAACTCATACCCTTTGAACCTTCCTCTCTAATGGTGAATGGAAGCAAACTGGATAGAATTACTTAAGGGAGTTTGTCCTCCTCTCATTGCTTTCATGATCATTTCATGATCATTTCCTATTTGCAAGTGATGAAGATTCCTATTATGAGTATAATGATGCAAAATTCAGCCCTTCTAGAATTCTATATCAACCAACCCTTAACTTCAAGGTAATGAACCTCTTTGCCTCCACTACTCTTCAATTTCTCCTCAAACTGGCTTTTCCCATCAACTCTAAACTTGTTTATGAATTCTTAGCCAACATTAGGCTAAATTTGGAAACCTCTATCTTGATTTCCTTTGTTTGTTGCAAACCTATAGAGATCTCCAAAGAAGATTTAGGAGATTATATCAGTATTTCTACCGAAGGACCTCGTCTATAATCCCTTATATCTACAACTAACTTTGACTTGACTTCTATCAACTTGTTCATTAGGAATGTGCCCATAAACCAACATCAACCACTAGTCCACACCTTAAATCAAAATGCCTAGGTTATCAAGCATGTCCTTAGAGCCTGAATTATACCCAAAGCTGGGGATCAGGTTAACATAATCCCACTTCTTTCTGTAGTCACCTATCTAATCATGTCAAATACCTAATTTGATGAAGCTAAAATGATTCTTGATTATATATAAACTATGACACATCATAGGATATATCCTATATAAAAAATACGAAATCAACTTTCTAACTCCTCCTAATAATTTCCTTATTTTTTATACTGATTTTGCCTTCTGTATCCTTTCCATCGAGGGTACGAACATGATAAGCCAGAGTTTGTTGAAGAAGGGGAAGCTGCTCCATCAGGTGGACCTACACCATCACAATTACCACCACCTTCACTTACCTACCCTCTCTACCCTCCCTACCCTCATGATGATATCATTCAGTGACTCAAGCGATTAGAAACTATGCTTGACTACCATATTCAGCAACAACAACAATAATATGAGGAAGAGAAGAGATGGTTTGGAGAAAGGTTTTTATCAATTAATAACCAATTTGCCTCCATCCATTAATACTTTTAACTGCCACCACCACCACTTGATGAGGATCCACCTTACCTTTAGGGTTTTTTTTGTTTTATTTTTCTATTTTAATTTCTTATAATATTCTCTTTGTTTGTTGTTACTCCTCTTTTAGTGATGTCAAAAGGGGGAGAAAATATATATTTTTGTTGTATATTTTAATAAAATCCTGTGTTTGTGTTAGTGTAATTTTTATATTTTATTTTTTCTCCTTTTATCTTTCACTTAAAAAATAATAAAAATTAAAAATAAAAATTTGCAATCCCTAATTTTTAAAACTATCACCTAGTGAGGGAAAGCATAGGAGAAAAGAATTTTTGTCTTACATATCAACCAACATTATGTACCATCACAAAAAAGGAGGAGATTGTTGCAATTCAGAATCCCTAGTCTGGGATTTTTATCATGACAAATATTATTCATGGAATTATTACTTTTCTCATTGAATATTTTATATATTTCTTTTGTCCGTGAGGACTAAATTTGCAAGTAAGATATAAACTGCTCAATGATACTGAAAGCTAAAGAATGGACAGAATATGAATGTAAAGTAAACAAAATCTATAATTTTTTTCTTTATTTTCTATTTATGAAGCCTAGCTACAAAAGAGTGTATACAATTGGGTGACCATGCATACACATACATGAGGAGTGAGGAAAATTTTAAAAGTTAAAATTTTTTATACTACTCATATTGTATGACTTACAATCATACTGTAGATTAGGATAGAAAAAATGGGCATAACAACTAATTGAAAAATTAGTTTCTATGAACTAATTTAACAGTATGAAATGGATCGTACTATATGATTCATTATGATTTAAAAACCTTAGCAGTTGGATGAATTAAGTATGATTTTTAAAATTTGATTGTTGAACTGATCAAACTATACGATCTAATTAGTACTGCACAAATAATTGAAATCTTACATAAATTAACCCTCATAATTAGTCAATAAAATCATTGGTTAATTAATGATAACATATTGTACTATACGATATTGATCGTACCAAATGATTTCAGAGATGAAATTTAGTCATCCAAAGATCATTCAAAAAAACCATAATTTTTAAACTAATCATATTATATGATATTTATATCATACTAGATGACCAACTTGAAATTAACTAACTATAATGTATAATGATAACAGCACGAGATGACATACGAAGATAAAATCTAATCATCCTATAGGTATAAGAGAGAAAAGCTAACAGATCGTACTGGACGATCTTTAGATCATTATGTATGATGTGTTTAAAAAGTTGAACAGTTCATCTGAATAACCATTTACATCTTACTAGATGGGTCTTATTTTGATCTGATTGTATTGTATGAAGTCAAATCATAATATACAAATAATGATGGCTAACTTGAATTTTTTAGGGTTTATTGAAGCCCAATACTCAAGCAAGTTTTTGTGATTCTCTTTATAATATAGAGAGGATTATGTGATTATTAGAGGAACTCTGAGAGAGGAGTTTTTTGAGAAATCTAGGGTTTGAGAGGGAGAAGAAGGCGAGGTTGATCATGAGGGAGGAGTGTGAGGGGATCATATAATTACTCTGAGCTAGCTACATCCTTGCTGCTCTTATGGCCTTGGTGAGTCTTGAAGGCTCTTTTGGGAGAGATGAATCTTGGTTAAGTCCTTGAGGTATTTTACCTTTTTTAGGAGGGAGAAAAAGGAGTTGAGTCACTCTGTCTTATCTAGGAGGGAAAAACATGAGCTAAGGTTCTCTGCCTTCTCCAGGTAGGAGAAAATGAGTCAAGGTCCGCTATCATCACTAGGAGGTTGCATAGCATCTGACACTTTGCTACATTAAGTTTGGTTAAAGTGGGTTTGTAAGAGCTTCTCCACCTTAATATGGGAGAAAAAGTTGAGTCACTTAGTGACTACTATAATACATGGAGTGGATGACTTTGGGGAGTGGATGTAGGTCAAGGTTGGCTAAACCACTGTAAAAATCTTTGATTTGTTTTTTCCTTTTTACACTTTTATTTTTCTTGCATTTTATTTCTTTTATAAGTGCTTAGGAAAATTGGTGATTATTACTTCATTTCATAAATTAAGATACCATCATAATTAACACAGTATTTTTGATAAGCTCATTTTCTTTCGTAATTAATTAAAATTTGGCATTTTTTTAATTTTGGAAAAACTTTTCAAAAAATATTATGAGCATTATTTTGAAATTGAAAAAAAAAAATTAAATTTCTAATTCACCCCCTCTTTTGGTAAACCTCGGGCAAGTTCCTTAAGGTTTAACAACCTTTACGAACTTTCAAACATGAGAGAAGAAGAGCTCACTCTTTTATAGAAGGAAGTGTAAACCACAAACCAAATCTTGGTTCATTTGTTATAGACAAACAACTTGATTAAGAAAAATTGAAATAGATTCATTGATTTGCAAAAATAATCAAATGAGATAGAAGACTGTAGGAAGATGAAATAGATCTCATTTTAAGGCCAATTTTTAATTTGAAATAGATTTTGATTAAAAAGGAAATTACACCACTAAAGGAG
Organism: Dendrobium nobile; assembly: GCA_022539455.1. Classification (NCBI taxonomy): domain Eukaryota; kingdom Viridiplantae; phylum Streptophyta; class Magnoliopsida; order Asparagales; family Orchidaceae; genus Dendrobium; species Dendrobium nobile. The sequence goes on along the minus strand of CM039721.1, from coordinate 27,468,726 downwards.
TTAGAGAAAGTGGGACAATTTTCAGCTTTTTTACCTTTAACTATTTTAGAGGAGTCAATCATTGCTTACAAAAATATGTAAGGTTTTCATTTAAAGAAATGTCCTACTACTAAGGTAAGTAGTGATTAGATTCTTAAGGTTTAAAAGAAATAATCAAACACATGCATAAAAAATGACAAAAGCATAAAATAAAATAACAATTAGATTTCAGAATTTTAAAGCATCCAATTTCAAGCATGAATATCTAGACATCTAATCTAATTCTTAACATGCTGAAGGTTTCATAAGCTAGTGGTTTTGTAAAGATATCTTTAAGCTGATTTTCAATGGCTACATGATGTTACTCTATGTCTCCTTTGGTGATATGGTCCCTAATGAAATGGTTTCTTATATCTATGTATTTTGTCTTGGAGTGTTGGATTGGATTCTTTAACATATATATGGCACTAGTGTTATAACATAAAATTAGAATGGTGCCTACAGGTAATCCTAAATCCAACATTTATTACTTCAACTAAAGGACCTGTACCACATAATTTCCTAAGGCTATGTATTCAACTTCTATAGTGGACATGGCTAATAAGTTCTATTTTCTACTAGACCAGGAGACTAAGGATTTCCCGATGTAATTTGTAGGTTTTATAAGTTCTTTTCCTATCTACCCTATATCCTGTAAAGTAGATCTGAATCAAAATATCCTATGAATTCAAATTAAGTTATGTGTCTAGGATACCATATTCCCAAGTTTTAGGTTCCTAAGAGATATCTAAGGATTCCCTTTATAGTAGTCAAGAGGGATTCTTTTAGATTAGCTTGAAATCTTGCACAGAAATAAATACTAAACATTATATTAAGTTTGGTAGCAGTTAAATAAAGAAGTGATCCAATTTTTCCTCAGTATTTCTTTTGACCAATTGACTTTCCATTTGAGTCCTAATCCAATTAAACTATAGAACTCATGGGAGTGTTAATTGCCTGGACTTTATCCATTTCAAATTTCTTAAGGTTGTCCTTGATTTATTTTGATTGACTAAGACAAATTCCTTCATCCTTCTTCCTTATTCTAAATCCAAGAAAGTAGAACAGTTCTCCCATCATACTCATCTCAAACATCTTTCTCATTATTACAAAAAATTTATCACATAGCTTTTTATCAGAAGATTTAAACAAATAATCATCAACATAGATGTGGAGAATGAGTAATCTTCTCTTACCATTTTGAGAAATTGGTTGGTGTCTATGCTCCTCTTAATAAAGGTTCTATCTAGTAAGAAAGTGCTTAGCCTTTAATACCATGCTCTAGGTGCCTATTTCAGTCCATACAATGCCTTTTTTATTTGAACAAATGATTGGAAAATTATGATTTTTTAAAGCCTGGGGGTTATTCAAATCCTAGGGGTTATTCAATATATACATCTTCTTTTATCATCCCATTTTAAAAGGCATTCTTAACATTCATTCGATATAATTTTAATTCCTTAAAGCAGGCAAAAGCTAATAGCACCCTAATTGCTTTTAGCTTAGCTATAGGGATAAAAGTCTCTTCAAAGCTAACCCCTTCTATCTGGTTGTACCCCTTCACCATTAGTCTTACTTCATTTCTAACCACTACACTAGATTTATTCATCTTATTTTTGAAAACCCTTATTATTCCAACAATACTATGGTCTTTAAATCTTTTAACTAGCTCCCAAACATCATTTCTAGCAAATTGATTCAGTTTTTCTTGCATGGCTAGAATCTAGGATTCATTATATAGTGTTTGGTTTATGTTTATGGGTATATTTAATCATTAAGATAAAGATAGAGTAATTAACTTCTTTCCTAAGTCCATGCCTAGTTCTAACACCTTTCAAATGGATCTCCTAAATCAATTATTTAGGATGACTTAAAGAATATCTCCATTCTCTAGGCAGTAAATTTTTAGGTTCTACTCTTTTTTCCAGATTTATAGATTCTACTCCTTGGGAGACTTCAACCACTTCTTCTTCTTCTACCCTAAACCCTCAAGAATTATCAAATTAATTAAAACTACATGAGTGGTTTCCTCTACCACCGGTGTCCTTTTATTGGAAACTCTAAAGGATTTTCCAACATTTAAGTGTCCTAAGAAAACTCCATCATATTTGGGGTCAAACTTTTATAATAGAGATTTTCCATTATTTAGAATGAACACTTTATATCCAAAGATATAAAGGTGAGAGAGGCTGGGTTTCATACCCTTAAGGATTTCATAGGGTGTCTTATTTAGCTTGGATCTAATATTAGCCCTAGTCAGAACATAATAGGTTGTATTTATTACTTTTGCCCAAAAGTTGTGCTTCTACCAAAATCCTATTCTTTCTTTCAACTACCTTGTTCTATTGAGAGATTCTAATAGTTGAAAAGTTATGATCTATCCCTTGCTCCTAATAATAAGATACAAATTTTTCACTTAAACTCTACATCATGATCACTGTATATAGTCAAAATTTCATAACCTAGCTTTCTTTATCTAAGTGGAGAACTTCATGAATTCCTCAAATGATTCACTTTTATAAGATAAGAATCTAACCCAAGTAAACCTTGAGTAATCATTAACAATTACATACCCAAAGGCTTTTCCTCCTAGGCTTGTAGTGTTAACGAGTCCAAAAAGATCCATATAAAGGACTTCTAATGATTTTCTAGTGTTAGTATCCTTCATTGAGTGGAAGGAGGATTTTACTTGTTTTCCTAACTAACAGGCTTCATCCAGGCGGTCCTTGGTGAAATCTAGCTTGGGTATGCCTCTTACTTAGTCTTTTTGGGTGAGGTTTCTAAGATTTTTCATACTTGCTTTACACAGTCTCCTATGACATAACCAAGATTCATCACCAACAGTTTTTAGGCGAAGAAAAGTAGCATAATCAATATAATTTAGATCAAACATGTAAATATTGTTACCTTTCCCCTTACCCTGGTCTTCAACGTAACGAATTGCTTTATATCTCCATTCTTATGCCTTAAAGATCTACTGACTAGGTACCACATGCTCTCACTGGGCCTTTTGTGAGAGCAATCCTACCAAATCATCAATGATTAGATTTGGGAACCCCAAAAAGTTTGGGTTCTTCCTTATGGAATGATGGATGAAAAGCTTGCATGTTATGTTATAATTTATGCAATTTTGGCCTCCACACTAAATGTGTTTATGATGGATAGTACAAGTGTTGGAGATATGTCCTAGCATGCCACAAGAAAAGTACCTAACTCCTAGGAATGGATTTATTAGTATATATGGGTTATGTTGCCTCTTCTTAGGTTTAAATGATACATGTTGTGGTGATGATTTATGAAATTATGCAGGTGTAGGTAATGGTTTGTTTTCTTTAAAAGTAATCATTTTCTCTTGGAAAAATTTGCTTGCACTTTCAAGAGTTAAATTATCAATTTTTAATGCATGCTCCCTATCATCAGCTTCATTTAAACATGCCTTTAAATCTTTAAATAAATTTTTTAAATCAACATGAGATGCTTTCAAGGAATCATGCTCAGCAAGTAAATCATGATTCTTCTTGTTTAATGCATCAAATTTATCAAGTAAAATCATATAATTATTATCCAAAGTAGAGTGATCTTTTCTCAGGCATTCATGTTCTTTTTGTAAGTTTAAAATATCAAAATTAAGGCTTGCATACATTTTCTTGAGCTTTCCATATGCATTATGATTTTTTTAGAAACTTAAAATAATTAATCATTAGAAAGCTTACATAGATCCTCTTGATCAGAATAATCAAGATGGTTATCTTCCATTAAGTACAGGTTGGTTACCTCCTCTTCAGCTTCTATCTCAAAAGAGTATAAAGCTGAGTCTTTCCAAAAAGCCTTCTAAATGTTTTACTTGCTTTCCTTGAATTTGGCCTTTTATTCACCCTTTTCATTGATTGTCTAAGCTTTAAGATTTGGGAAATCAGTCCTTATGTTCCTTGTCCTCTTACATTCAAAATAGATGACATCAAAAGAAGCCTTAGAATTTTTATTAGGTTTACCTTTATTCAATTGTTGATGATGCTTTTGCTTTTTTTTTTTTTGAGAAAGCTTTTAAATTATCTTGTCATCAATGTAATGTCATCATTATCATTTTTAAGAATGGAATTGTCACTATCAGAATCATTAGCCTTTTAAGATATAGTTTATTTTCTCTTCTTCTCTGGCATATATTAATTTGTCTTTGACTCACTCACTCCTTGCTAGTAAGAAATAAGTGATCCAACTAGGTTATCAATTGAATAAATATTTAGATCCTTTAATTTATTAATAGCAGCTATTTTTACATCATATGAACTAGGTAGATAACACAAAATCTTGTTAACTTATTTAGAATTTTTGAGTTCTCCACCTAATGCATGCAGGGAAGTGATAATTTGTTTGAACCTAGTATACATTTCAGAAATAGACTAACTAGGTTTCATGCAAAATAATTCATAATCATGGAGCAAAATATTCAACCTAAATTGTTTCACTTCACTTATTCCATCGTAGGTTTTGCAGGGTTTATATTAAATTTCTTTACCAGTTGTATAAGTAGATACACGCATGTAATCTCAAGATTCTAATGCACATAAAAACAAGTTTAAACATTTTACATTTAATTAGGCTAAATCTCTATCCTCTATTTTTTATTCAGAAAAAGGTAGTTCAATTTTAATGCCATTTACAAAATGAGAAGGTGCAGAGTATCCTTCATGAACTAATACTAGATACGATAATTTATAGATTGCAAGAAAGTAGACATGCAAATTTCCAAAAGTTAAAAGGAATATTATCAAACATGAAAGTTTACTAGGGATGTTAAGTCCTTATGAACTGGCCCAAGGCTAACAAAGAGAGAGGTGAATTGGATAACTTTAAAACCAAAGATAAAACTCAAACCAAAATCACCACAGAAATCAAAGTGCGGAAGAAAATAATGCAGAAGCAATAATAAGAAAAGAACACACCAGATTTATAGTGGTTCGATCAAACCTTGAACTACGTCCACTCCTTTGAGGCACCCTCTAAGTATTGCACTACAAAAGTGTCTCTCCTTTAGTTCCCACAGCTAGGCGGAGAAGCCCTTACAAAATCACTTCCACCTTCCCCGGTGCGACGGAGTCACCGGGTCCTTTGACACCAAATGAACTTCTTTTTTGGTGAACTTCCCTCGAGACAAGCCTTGAATTCGACGGTATTAAGATGCAAGCCTGCTGGAGCAACTGTGTGGAATCCCCTCCATACTCTCTTGAGTCCCCCCTCACAGGATCTTCTCCCTCTCAGACTTCACCCATTCCTCACTCCATTTCAAGCTCTCTCTTTAAGTCTCCCCCACAAGAATGAAGCTACAATGGCTGCTAAAGACACTTAATAAGTGCCTTCACAAGGCTTAAATAGAAGTGCTCAAAAACCAGATCTGCCCATGACACAGAAACATGCAAGGCTTTTAACCATTATCTCTCTCCTGGTCCGATGCTTCAGAAACCAGATCTGCCCATGACATTATTTGCCTTTCATTATTTCCCTAGTTCAAATTTTGCTTTGCATTGCCCTTTTCTTTCGTAGGAAGAATTTTTAAATTAGGGCACTGATTTTTCATATGTCCAGGCTTCCTACATCGAAAGCAAATAACGTTAGAAGGAATATGAACATCCTTACCATTTTTACTTTTTTTCCACTTTTGCTTATGTTTTGGTGAGCTTTGTGATTTGCTTGATAAGTCATTGCCAACTAAGCTATCTTCTTCTCTATCTTCCATTTTTAAAACAATCGTTTCACCTGCATCCAAAAGTCTTTGACCCAAACCTTGCTCGTAGGCAATGAGTAAGCAAATCAAATTATCAATAGAATAATCATTCAAATCTTTTGATTCACAAATAGCAACAACTTTGGCATCAAAATTTTCAAGTAAACAACGAAGAATTTTATTAACTTTTTTCAAAATTTGAAAACTCTTTTCCTAAGGCATGCAATGATGTTATTGAATGAACCTAGTGTACATGTCTAAGATTGTCTCATAAGGTTTCATGAAAAATAGTTCAAAATCATGCATTAACAAATTCAACTTGGATTGCTTGATTTCACTAGTGCCTTCGAATATGATGTGTAGTTTATCCCAAACTTTCTTACCAGTAGTGCACGTGGATACTAACATAAAATCTTCAGAATATAAAGCACATAAAAAGCGATTTAAAGATTTTGCATTCAATTGAGCATTTACTTGTTCTTCTATATTCCATTGATTAAAAGAAATATTTTAAAAAATTAGTGATGAATAACCAGTTAAAATCATATGCCACATGCGAAAATCAATCGATTGCAAGAAAGTAGTCATGCAAATTTTCTAAAAATCAAAAGGAATATTTTCAAACAAAGGTGGTCTGGTGATTGAATAACCTTCCGCAATAGTATGATTTAAAAAATTAGTCATGGATCAAAATTCAAAAACTTTTAAAAACTTATTTTATGAATACGGCTCTGATATCACTTGAAAGTTCGTTAGGGATGTTAAGCCCTTATGAACTGGCCCAAGGCTAATAAAGAGAGAGGTGAATTGGATAACTTTAAAACCGAAGATAAAACTCAAACAAAAATCACCACAGAAATCTAAGTGCGGAAGAAAATAATGCGAAAGCAATAATAAGAAAAAAACACATCAGATTTATAGTGGTTCGGTCAAACCTTGACCTACATCCACTCCTTGGAGGCACCCTCCAAGTATTGCACTACAAAAGTGTCTCTCTTTTGGCCCCCACAGCTAGGCGGAGAAGCCCTTACAAAATCACTTCCACCTTCCCCGGTGCGGCGGAATCGCCGGGTCCTTTGACACCAAAGTGAACTTCTTCTTTGGTAAACTTTCCTCGAGACAAGCCTTGAATTCGAAGGTATTAAGATGCAAGCCTGCCAGAGCAACCGTGTGGAATCCCCTCCACACTCCCTTGAGTCCCCCCTCACAGGATCTTCTCCCTCTCAGACTTCACCTGTTCCTCACTCCGTTTCAAGCTCGCTCTTCAAGTCTCCCCCACAAGAGTGAAGCTACAATGGCTGCCAAAGACACTTAATAAGTGCCTTGACGAGGCTTAAATAGAAGTGCTCAAAATGAGCTCATTAATGCAAGTTGCCGACATATCATCCTGTACGATCAGTACAATTTAAGCCCAATCAGCTGTGACAATTTGAGACGATTATAAGAATTTTATACATATCATCCAGGACGATAATATATCATCCTGGACTATCAGTACAAATTGTGGAATATCGTCCTCGACATCGCCCTGAAAATAGTTATCCAATGACCAATCATCCCGGACGATTTTGTGATCGTCCAGGATGATTTGACCGTGAAATTAAGTCATAACTGCTTTCCATAAATTCCAGAGAAATTTTGGAAGAATTGCCCTGGATCGTCCTAGCTGATATTTTATAGTCCTGGACGATCCACCGGGACGATGTCCAAAAATAAGTAATTCTTAAATAGATCCGACGGCAGATTCTTTCTATTTTGAGCCTATCATCCTAGCTGATACAAAATCGTCCAGAACGATGTGTTTTGCATAATGACGGCTGCTTTAATGAGGATACCCTAATTAGGATTTCTACTTTTGGACAGATCGTCCAGGACGATATTACCAAAACTAGAACTCTTTTAGAGAATAATAGTGAATCTACCAAGTTACAAATCATCAGGTGCCGCACCAAATACAATAGACTCAAGAAAGGAAAATTATTTACAAATTGACTCAGACCTAGTCTACCCAATCTTGAGCTGGTTCCATTTGTAGCCTGATCGTGTGGACCTGAAATATCATTAGATAATGCAGTCGTAGAGAAATAAGAGTGTTTGCCATCATCAAAATCATAAACCATGAAAACTTATCCGCAACAATCTCCCCCTTTTTGATGATGGCAAAACATTTCAATTGTTGAGGTTTCAAAAAAGTAATTACTCTTCCTAATCTCCCCTCACTAGAATAATACTTTTAAAAATAGGGGAGATAAAAATATTTTTGTTGTTTTTAAATTTTTTTTTAAATGATACAAATATGATAACAGTACAAAAATTCAACAATACGTTCTTCCCCTTTGACATTATCAAAAAGAGAGGAGGCACAAACAAAAACCAAAAGACAAAAATGTTCCCTGTTCTATTGAAAAAAATAAATATTCTTAAAATGAGAAAGTTACCTCTTAGTTTTAATCAAAAACTTAGTAGAATTGTATTGACAATGCATACCCCAGAAAATGTTAGAAATTCAGAGTTTGATAATCCCAACTCAAGTTCTTTTAAAGGCTCAAAAACTTTTTAATCCAATATCCAAATCAAGGAATAAATGGGAAAAAGAAACATTAATTTTTCAAAACTCCTTTCATAAAACATATCTAATAGAAGATCAATGCACAAATTGCTGAATCAGGAACCAAAATTTCCAAGCACAAGTTTCAAACATATCAAGGATTTTCTTAGGCTTTTAGAAGTATAAGAAAAAATAAGCATATTTTTTTGTGGGCTCATTTTATACCCTTTATCACTTGAATGGATCATTGAGCATCTTTTGATTTTTAATACACTTTGTATATTATATTTTTTTTTCAATTTGGCATCATTGCGCATCTTTTGATTTGGCATCATTGGCCCCTTTTTCTTATTATTATTTTCAAGAAATATGCTTTCTTTCTTATATTTTGAAAACTAAAGTAAACCCAAATTATTAACAACACGAACAACTTGATTAAGAAAATTTTAAAGTGGATTCAACAATCTTGTAAAAGATTCCTATGCGATAAAAAAATGTAGGGAGATAAAAATAAAGTTTCAAAATCCAATTTAAAATATGATGAAGATTTTGAATCAAAAGTAAAATAACCTCTTTAAGAAGAGAGAAAGAGAAACAAAATCATGAGTTCCCTTCCTCTGACTGTTTTAGAGAAGTCAATCATAACTTACCAAAGATTTCAAGAAGAAACAGGAAGTAGATTTTTCATTTTTAAAAAAGTGAATGTGTGTGTTGATCAGAGAAAAAATTTTACGAAATAAAAATTTCAAAGAATAAACAAAATAAAAACACAAAATAAAAATAAAAAACATAAAAACCAAAATACAACACAAAAACACGAAAGACTTTTAACCATTATCTCTCTCCTGGTCTAATGCTTTAGAAACTAGATCTGCCCATGACATTATTTGCCTTTCATTATTTCCCTAGTTTAAATTTTGCTTTGCATTGCCCTTTTCTTTCGTAGGAAGAATTTTTAAATTAGGGCACTGATTTTTCATATGTCCAGGCTTTCTACATCGAAAGCAAATAACGTCAGAAGGAATATGAACATCCTTACCATTTTTACCTTTTTTCCTCTTTTGCTTATGTTTTGGTGAGCTTTATGATTTGCTTGATAAGTCATTGCCAACTAAGCTATCTTCTTCTCTATGTTCCATTTTTAAAACAATCGTTTCACCTGCATCCAAAAGTCTTTGACCCAAACCTTGCTCGTAGGCAATGAGTAAGCCAATCAAATTATCAATAGAATAATCATTCAAATCTTTTGATTCACGAATAGCAACAACTTTGCATTTAAATTTTCAAGTAAACAACGAAGAATTTTATTGACTTTTTCAAAATTTGAAAACTTTTTTCCTAAGGCATGCAATGATGCTACAATTTGAATGAACCTAGTGTACATGTCTAAGATTATCTCATAAGGTTTCATGGAAAACAGTTCAAAATCATGCATTAACAAATTCAACTTGGATTGCTTGATTTCACTAGTGCCTTCGTATATGATGTGTAGTTTATCCCAAACTTTCTTACCAGTAGTGCACGTGGATACTAACATAAAATCTTCAGAATTTAAAGCACATAAAAAGTGGTTTAAAGATTTTGCATTCAATTGAGCATTTACTTGTTCTTCCCTATTCCATTGATTAAAAGGAATATCAGTTTTAACTCTATTAATAATACGTGACGGTGATGAATAACAAGTTAAAATCATATGCCACATGCGAAAATCAATCGATTGCAAGAAAGTAGTCATGCAAATTTTCTAAAAATCAAAAGGAATATTTTCAAACAAAGGTGGTCTGGTGATTGAATAACCTTCCGCAATAGTATGATTTAAAAAATTAGCCATGGATCAAAATTCAAAAACTTTTAAAAACTTATTTTATGAATACGGCTCTGATATCACTTGAAAGTTTGTTAGCGATGTTAAGCCCTTATGAACTGGCCCAAGGCTAACAAAGAGAGAGGTGAATTGGATAACTTTAAAACCAAAGATAAAACTCAAACAAAAATCACCACAGAAATCTAAGTGCGGAAGAAAATAATGCGAAAGTAATAATAAGAAAAAAACACACCAGATTTATAGTGGTTCGGTCAAACCTTGACCTACATCCACTCCTTGGAGGCACCCTCCAAGTATTGCACTACAAAAGTGTCTCTCTTTTGGCCCCCACAGCTAGGCGGAGAAGCCCTTACAAAATCACTTCCACCTTCCCCGGTGCGGCGGAATCGCCGGGTCCTTTGACACCAAAGTGAACTTCTTTTTTGGTGAACTTCCCTCGAGACAAGCCTTGAATTCGACGGTATTAAGATGCAAGCCTGCCAGAGCAACCGTGTGGAATCCCCTCCACACTCCATTGAGTCCCCCCTTACAGGATCTTCTCCCTCTCAGACTTCACACGTTCCTCACTCCCTTTCAAGCTCTCTCTTCAAATCTCCCCCACAAGAATGAAGCTACAATGGCTATGAAAGACACTTAACAAGTGCCTTGACAAGGCTCAAATAAAAGTGCTCAAAATGAGCTCATTAATGCAAGTTGCCGACATTATCGTCCGGGATGATAGGCATATCGTCCTGTATGATCAGTACAATTTAAGCCCAATCAGTTGGGATGATTTGAGATGATTATAAGAATTTTATTCATATCATCCAGGACGATAATATATCACCTTGGATGATCAGTACAAATTGTAGAATATCATCCTCGACATCGCCTTGAAAAATAGCTATCCGTTGACTAATCATCCAGCATATCGTCCCGGACAATTTTTCAATCGTCCAGGATGATTTGACCGTGAAATCAAGTCATAATTACTTTCCTTAAATTCCAGAGAAATTTTGGAAAAATTGCCCTGGATCGTTCTGGACGATATTTTATATTCCTAGACGATCCACCGTGATGATGTCCAAAAAAAGTAATTCTTCAATAGATCTGGTGGCAGATTCTTTCTATTTTGAGCCTATCGTCCTGGCCGATATAAAATCATGCAGGATGATGTGTTTTGCATAATGGCGGCTGCTTTAATGAGGATGCCCTAATTAGGGTTTCTACTTTTGGGCAGATCGTCCAGGATGATATAAATATTATCCCGGACGATATTACCAAAACTAAAACTCTTTTAGGGAACAATAGTGAATCTACCAGGTTACAAATCATCAGGTGCCACACCAAATACAATAGACTCATGAAAGGAAAATTGTTTACAAACTGACTCAGACCTAGTCTACCCAATCTTGAGCTGGTTTCAATTTGCAGCCTGATCGTGTGGACCTAAAATGTCAGTAGATAAGGTAGTCATAGAGAAATAAGAGTGTTTGCTATCATCAAAATCATATACTGTGAAAATAGATCTGCAACAAAACAAAGGTGGTTATGTGATTGAATACCCTATAAAAGTATTACAATTACCAAAATTAGCCATGGATCATATTTCAAAAGTTCTCTAAAATTGAGTTTTTAAATCTTGCTATGATATTACTTCAAAGTTTGAGGAGGTTCTAAGACCTCAAAGAATAAGCCTGATGATAACCAAGATTGGGGGGGATGAACTAGTAATTCAAATTTTTCTTTAGCAAAAAGAAAGTCTTTTTATAACTTTTTTAATAATTAAAAAATAGACAATTTAATATGCTAATACAGTAGATTAATTTCACAATAACAGAAAATCAGAGTTTGTCAACCGCACAGTAAATCATAGAAAAATAAAAGTGTAGAAAATAATTAGAACAAACAAACACGATTTTATACTGGTTTTTTCCAACCTGACCTATGTCCACTCCCCAAAACCCTTTGCTCCATATATTACTCTAAAAGTAGTGTCTCTCCTTTTGCCCTCACAGTAAGGAGGAGAAGCCTTACAAAATCTCTTCCACCAACCTAGTGCTATAGAGGATCTTACTCTTTTTCACCCTCCTTGTTAAGGCAGAGAACCTGGAATCTTTTTTCTCCCTCTTGGAGATAGTAGAAAACCAAGAATTAGTGCTGTAGAGTGTCTTCCCAAAGCCTCCAAAAGATCAAAGCAGAAACTTGAAGAAGATGAGGAAGAAACTTCCTTGGAGAATACTTATGAATCCCTCATAAATTTTCCTTATAAAAACTCTCCCTCTTGAAATTACTAGATGCGCTAAGAGGAGGTGAATTAGATGATTAAAAACTTCTTTAATGAAAAGAAATATCTTTTTATGACTTTATGCAAAAGCAAATTTCATTCACAATAAAAAGATAGATAATCAATTTCATCCACGTAATTAATCACAATAAAAATAAATGCGAAAATAAAGTGCAAAAAAAATAAAGGAAAGAACACACCAATTTATAGTGGTTCGGTCAAACCATGACCTACGTCCACTCCCCAGAGGCACCCTCTGAGTATTACACTAAACCTTTAGTGATTCTCCTTTAGCCCCCACAGCTAGGCGGAGAAGCCCTTACACAATCACTTCCACCTTCCCCGGTGCGGCGGAGGAGCCGGGTCCTTTGACACCAACGAGATCTTCTTCTTCCCAAAACTTCCTTCAAGATGAATCTTGAATTCGATGGTACTGAGGTGCAAGCTCGCCGGAGCAACCGTGTGAACTCTCCTTCACACTCCCTTGAAACCCCCTCCAAGGTTCTTCTCCCTCTCTCAAACTCCACCCTTTCCTCTCTCCCTTTCAAGTCCTCTCTTCAAGTTTTCTCTAGAAAAATGAAGCCACAATGGCTGCCAAAAGACTCTTACAAAGTCTTATGAGAGTGTTTAAATAGAGGGCTCAAAAAACCCTAAAAATACTCAATTCAGCCGTCAAATATCGTACCATACGATCGCAAGATCGTCCAGTACGATGTGCAAAAATTGACCTGTTAGTACTGTACGATCCAGTTAGTACAGTACGATCCAGTTCGTACAGTACGATCCAAATGAAAAATTTCAACCGTTTTGATTGCATAATCTCAAGATTAACTTAGGCAATATTTTGAACATCGTACAGTAGGATTATGATCGTACAGTACGATTATATAACTTTTCAAATTCAAATTTTTGCCTAATTTAATGGACGGCGGGCTTTCTAATTATAACAGATCATACAGTATGATGTGGTGATCGTACAGTATGATTAGTTATATTCAAAAATAATTTTTTCAGGAGAAATAAAATATTTTAATTTATTTCTGTTAAACCAGATCGTATAGTACGAAATAAATTCGTACAGTACGATGAACAGAAAAGTTAAAATATTTATAATCATTTTTTGCTCCCTGTGTGTGTGTGCATAATCAACAAACTAACATACATCATTACAAGACTTGACTCAATAAATAAAAATTACAGACTCAGTTAATACGATCAATTCTATGCAATCTTGAGCCTTGAATCTTCAAAGAATGGTGCATGATGTACCTGAAATATTAGTCAACATAGAAAGAAATATGCACTACATATACTAGGAGAAATAAGATATTAATAAATATTATTTGTTATCATCAAAATCATAAACTCGAAAGCCCGAGTTGTAACACCTCTTTTCTCTCTCCTAAAGCTCTCCTAAGCTCCTCTTTGCTATCTCTTAGAACACCTTAGTAGCAAAAGTCTTTTAGTCAAGACTTCGTGAAAGCTTAAATAGAAAGCCTCTCAAAAAGCTCTAAATTTTAATCTTCTGAATCTAATCATCCAGTATGATATAAGATCTTCCTATACGATTAGTTTAAAGTACTCCTATTAGTACTATATGAGGAGACATGCTATGTACGATTAGTTTAAATACATGAAAAGATCATCCAAAATAATTTAGAACATTATCCAATTTGATTAGAACAAACAACCTCTTTAAATAGGATGAAATGTACTGCCTTTTGTAACTCGAACTCATGAGTTTATATTTTTGATGATAACAAACTTTATGGCTCATATCCTTATGTCTACTTGTATCTACAATGTATATTTATTTGTGTGTGTATTAATATTTCAAGAACATCATGCACCATCCAACAAAAATTTAAGGCTCACGATTGGGTACAATAGATTATATTTTAAAGATTTTTGTAATATTCATTGATATATTTTTAATATCTTAAGTCACGTCTTGTAAGGGTGTATGCTAGCTTGGTAACTATGCACACACACTCAGGAGGAGTGAGATTGAGTCAAAACCAAAAGTTTAAATTTTTAACTAATCATACGGTATAATCAACTCACCTAACTAATCATACTAGTTGATTTAGATCATTCAGGATGATCAATTATGATAATAAAAAAATGGACAATAATTGTAATTCAGGCAAGATTTTAAAATTCAAATTTTATTCTAATCGTATAGGATGATCTACATCATACAGGATGATTTATGATAATAATGAAAAAATTGATCATGTGATTAGGGGACATTATGGTTATTTTGTTCAATCTAATCATTTAGGATGATTAGTGAGGATCGTACTAGATGACTTAGAGGATGCATGGGACGACCCTTAATTGTACAAGATGAAAACCATAAATTTGTTAACTAGTAATCTTAGATGATCTCATAATCATCCTGTATGATTAGCATAAACTCTTAAAATGATTGTACAGGATAATGCAATTCATACTGTCAAAAAGGGCTATTTTGAACTAATCATACATGACGATTGTATAGGATCGTGTTGGATGATCTTTGATGATAGAATTAATTTTTTAGGGTTTTTGAAGCTCGCTATTTATGCTTTCTCGAAAGATAATGTAAGTGTCTTTGGAAATCAATGAGTCTCTGTTATTCTAAAGAAATCTTGAAGAGAGAGCCTTGATAGGGAGAGAGGAAAGGAGGGAGTTTGAGAGGGAGAAGATCCTTGTGGTTTTCAAGGGAGTGTGAAGGGAGTTTCATATTATTACTTTATCAAGCTTGCACCTTTATACCATTGGATTCAAGATTTGTCTTCAGGGATGTTTTGGGAAGAAGAAGAACTCTTTGGTGTCAAAGGACCCAGCTACTCCATAACACCAGAGAAGGTGAAAGTAATTATAGGTTCTCTACCTCAGCAGGAGGATAAAAAGGAGTCAAAGTTCTTTGCCTCACTAGGAGCGTGAAAAGGAGTCAAGGTTCTTGAAAGTTCGTTAGGGATATTAATCCCTTATGAATTAGTCCAAAGGCTAACTAAGACGGGGTGAATTGGATATTTAAAAAAACTTTTTTACGTAAAAGAAAAATATTTTTATATCTTACAATGGAATAAAAAATAATAAATAATAAAAAAATTAACAAAAGATTTCACCCAAGCAGTTAATCGTAATAAAAATAAAATGCAAATATAATAAAGGAAAGAACACCCTAGATTTATAGTAGTTCGGTCCAACTTGACTTACGTCCACTCTTCAGAGGCACCCTCTGAGTATTGCACTAAACCTTTAGTGACTCTCCTTTAGCCCCCATAGCTAGATGGAGAAGCCATTACAAAATCACTTCCACCTTCAACGATGTGGCAGAGTAGCCAGATCCTTTAACACCAAAAGATCTTATTCTTCCAAAAACATCCCTCAAGATGAACTTTGAATCCGATAGTACTAAGGTACAAGCTTGCTGGAGCAACCATGTGAAACCCCCTCTACACTCCCTTGAAACCCTCTCTAAGGATCTTTTACCTCTCTTAAACTCCCTCTTTCCTCTCTCCCTTTCAAGTTCTCTATTTAAGATTTCTCTAGAAGAACGAAGCATCAATGGCTGCCAAAAACTCTTACAAAGTCTTATGAGAAAGTCTAAATAGAGGGCCTTAGAAAACCCTAACAAATCATTTTAGTCATCAAAGATCATACAGTATAATTGCATGATTGTCCAGTATGATGTGCAGAATTTGACCTATTTGTACTGTACGATCACCAGTTAGTACTATACAAATAGTTCAATTTTCTTGTTTGTACTATACAATGTCCAATTAATATTGTATAAATAATTAAAAAAATGTAGTATAAACATCAGTTAGTACTGTACAAACAATTCAATTTGCTTGTTTGTACTGCATGAAGTCTTAGTTAGTACTGTAAGAACAGTTCAATTAAAATCCAGTTCGTCCAGGACTAAGCATGGGATGGACAAAATCATCTCTATTGATCATACAGTACAATCCAGTTCATACAGTATGATAAAAATATCAAAATTAAGCCGTTTTGATTGACAAAACACATGATTAAATTAGGCAATATTTTAAACATCATACAGTATGATCATATTCGTATAGTACGATTAGAAAAAATTTTTAAATTCAAAATTTTGTCTAATTCAATGGATGGCGGCCTTTTTAATTATAACAGATCATCTAGTACAATGTGGTGATCATATTGTATGATTACTTATATTTTAAAAATATTTTTTCAGGAAAATAAAACATTTTAATTAATTTTGATTATACCAGATCATACAATATGATCCAGATCATACAGGTGATGTACAAAAAAATTAAAATATTTAAAATTATTTTTTAGCTCCCTCTATGTGTGTGCAAGATCACCAATCTATCATACATCATTACAAGACTTGACTCAAGAAATAAAAATTACAAACTCTTTTTTTTTTTTTTGAGGAGAAATGCATCAATGCATTAAAAGAAAAAAAAAAAGGAGAGTACTTACAAACTAAGTAGACTCCTCTAGCAAATTGAAAGCTTCCTTCAAAATGTACAAGAATGAAGGAGGAATTTCAAAGCTAGTCAAATCGTGCCAAATAAAGCTTTTCTTCAAAGCAAAATTAGCGCCACAATCCGCTAACTTATTACCATTTCTAGTAGTAAAACTAAAAGCAACTTGATTAAACTTACTTACAAAGGATAAATCGTCTTCAAGGGTAACTTTAGTCTTGAATCTTTTCCAAGCAAGCAGAAGTCTTTTTATGATGTTGAAATTATCTCCTTCAATAATGACCCCTTGAGCTTCCATCATCCAATCTTGTAAAAAATTCTTTAACATGTACACCGCTTGAAGTTCCAAGTAGCCAATGTCCCAATGAATATGTTGGGTACCAAAAGCAAGTAACATTCTTCCTTTATCATCTCTACAAATTCCTGCAATACCGGCCGAGTAGTTGCTACCCATGGCTGCATCAACATTGATTTTAACCCATCCGGGAGGAGGAGGATGCTAAGATGAAAATAGCTTTAGCTGGTTGACTTCCCAGTTTTCTGAATGGATGTAAATTGAAGGAGCCGTGGCAGCCAAGGAGAGAGAGTTAGCTGCAATGTGAAGGTCAGTTTCTTCCCTCCTTTCATGAATTAACAGGTTCTAACTTTTCCAGGTTAGAAAAACCAAATTGCAATAGATATTAACAATGATAGGATTACTCCTTGACAGTAATTGCAAAGCATTTAAACATTCTTCAAAGTTGTTAAATTGAGGTACTTGATATCCCCATTTAATCAGCCAAGCAATAACATTTTTCAATTTATTACAACCTGCAGCTATATGATCTACATTTTCCACATCAATGCAACCCCTCGGGCAAGCGCGCAGAAATATTAGAAATTTTTCTATGACAAAGAAAGGAAAATGTTGGAAGTGCAGCATTCAATAATCTCCACCAAAATAATTCTACTTTCGATTTTAATTTGGTAATTTTCATCCATTTCCAGAAATTGCAATCCATATCATACATTTGTATTGAATTTTGTGAGAGATCAGCAACTGATTTACCCATATGTTTCCATTTAATTTCCAGCTGATCAGCTCCTAGATCCGAAAATTCTACACAATCTTGAGTCTTGAATCTTCAAAGAACGGTGCATGGTGTATTTGAACTATTAGTCAACTAAATATGCAATACAAACACTAGGAGAAATAAAATAATCAATTTTACTTATTATCATAAAAATAATAAACTCGGAAGCCCAAGTTGTAATAGTTCTCTGCCTATGAAAGGGGTTCAGTCCTCTGCCACACCAGGTTGGTGGAAAAGAGTTTGTAAGGGTTTCTCTGCCAAGCTGTGGGGGTTAAAGAAGAGTCACTAAAGATTTTAGTGCAATACCTGGAGAGAGAGTATCTAAGGAGTGGATGTAGGTCAGGTTGACCAAACCGCTATAAATTATTGGTACTAGTTCTTAATTTTTTTTTACACTTTATTTTTCAGCATTTATTTTTGTGTTAATTGTGTGGTTAAAAATCTTTGATTTATTATTATTATGAAATTACTTTGCTTCTGCATTGAAAAATAAAATTATCTAATTTTAGATGTTGAAAAATCTTTAAAAAGGGGGATTTTTCTATGTTTTTAAAGAAGTTTTTAAATCACCAATTCGCCCCCCTCTTGGTTAGCCTTAAGACTAGTTCATAAAGGTTTAACAACCCTCACTAACTTTTATTACATAGTATGATCAGTTCAAAAATTTGGGGTTCATCTTATACGATTAGTAGAAAAAGTATGGCATTTCATCTTGGATGATAGACAATGATAATGTTATCATCCCTGCAGTGCTCAAATTATATAGTATAATCATCACTAATTGTCATGCATAATTTGACTAAATAAATAGATTATAATTATTCCCCTAATCACTTGATCAATTTAGGCATGGTTGTCATGTATCATTCAATATGATGCATAGCACACAATATGATTATACATAAATTTTGAATTTTAAAATATTACTTAAATTATGATTGATGACTACTTTGTTTATTATAACTAATCATCCTATATGATAGGGAATGTGCAGTATGATAAGTTTAATCAATTGTACTTAGCACATGTGCCCTAATTAGGTTTTTCTAGTTATCAGATTGTCCAGTATGTTAAAATTTGTAGTTTACAATTAGTTTAAAAAATAGTTATTTTTCTAACTCACCAACTCACTCCCTTGATTTTTTCTACATAAGGTTACTTAGATTTAGGATCAACCATAATACTTATTTCACCTAAGAAAGGTAAAAAAATACCAAAAGCTAAAAAATATATACTTTTCCTAGTCTACCCAATCTTGAGCTTATCGAGGTTGCAAGTGAATAGTGATCATGAAATGTTAGTGATAACAACAACAATAAGCCTTTGTCCCACTATGTGGGGTTAGCTACATAAATCCTTTTTCACCATTGTATCATGTAAAAAGTCAGATTCTCATTTAAATCTAATAAAGAAATATCATTTCTAATATTCTTTAACCAAGTCTTTTTAGGGCTACCTTTACATTTCTTAACATAAGTCAAATCTAATACCTCAACTTTCCTAGCCGGGTCATCGGAAGGCCTCCATTACTATATCTAAAATGTGTACTCTTATTAATGACTTAATCGCTCAAAGTTACGATCCCCTCACTAGGTCTATGGCTACTAAAATTACCCTCTATATATTCAGTTTTAGATCTACTCAAGCAAAAACCTTTAGACTCTAAGGTTGACCTCCATAGTTCAAGTTTACCTTCAACTCCTTCTCTAGTCTTGTCAACAAGAAGAATATCATCAATAAAAAGGATACAACAAAGTACATCCTCTTGCAAAATGTCTAGTGAGAACATCCATGGCTAAAGCAAAAAAGATATCGGCTTAAGGCTAATACTTGATACTTGATATAATCTAACCGAAATAGAAAAATACTTGGTCAAACCACCTTATGTTTGAACACAAGTAATAGCTCCTGGATACATATCTTTAATGATTAGAATAGAGGCTTTATTAACTCCTTTCTTTTCTAAAACTCTCCATAGCACTTCTCTTGGAACTTTATCATATGCTTTCTCTAAATCAATAAATATCATATGTAGAACCTCCTTATTCTATCTATATTTCTCCATAAAACCTCTCAATAAATGTATGACTTCCATAATAGGCCTACCTGACATGAACCCAATTTGATTTTGAGAAACATTATTGTCATGCTGCAACCTATGCTCCATAACTCGCTCCCATAGTTTTAAAGTATGACACATTAACTTAATTCTTCTATAATTTATATAGTCTTGTGTATCACCTTTATTCTTAAAAATAGGAATTAATACACTCGTTTTCCACTCATCTGGCATCTTTTGAGTCTTCAAAATAGTATCAAAAAGTTTAGTAAGCTAAGAAATTCCTTCATCTCCTAAGCATTTCTACATCTCTATTGGAATATTATCAGGTACAATAGCTTTTCCACACTTCATTTTCTTTAAAGCCTTTATAACTTTAGTTTTACTAATATGCCCATCAAAACAAAAATTTTAATTTTCATTTAGGGTACTAAAGTCACTAAAGTCAATCGTATTTTCACATTCTTCATTAAAAAGTTCAGCAAAATATCTCATCCACCTTTGTTAAATATCATCTTCTAAGAAAAATACTTTTTTCTCTGTTTTAAAGGCTTCAAAGATCGGATATTGCTTCTTTCTCTGTTTTCCTTCGGCTGGCATGTCAGGTAGAATTATGGTAATGTGGAGATCGGATCTTGCTTCTTTCTCTATTTTAAAGACTTTGGAGCAATGTGTAGTTGGAAATTTGGAAGTGTTTAATAGGGGAACCTGGATGATTTCTTTTATTTATGGTAGTAAAGAAGGAGTAAAGAGGAGGGAATTGTGGAATTGCCTTCATGAGGTATCTCATAGGAAGGTTCCATCGGTGATTGGAGGAGACTTTAACTGTATTCTAGCCCAAGAAGACAAAAAAGTTGGAAGGAAATATGTTTTCTCTCAAGATTCTAAAGATATGATCAATTTTATGAATCTCAATGATTTTCATGAAATTGGAGTGGTTGGACCAAGGTTTACTTGGTGTAATAACAAAAGTGGGGGAGCAAGGACTTTAGAAAGATTGGATAGATGTTTATTGAATTCATATGCTTTGGAAAAGATTCAAGTGGCGGTTGAAAGGCATATTGCTAGGGTAGCATCTTATCATTGCCCGATTATCTTAAAAATATTGGAGCCAACTGAGAGGAAGAAGAAGATTTTGAAATTTGAAGATGTATGGGTGTCTTTCCATGCATCTTCATGTATTATTTCAAAAGTTTGGAAAAAATCCTATATGAGAGATGAAATGCAAGTTTTAAACAATAAATGTAAAAGAACTTTAAAGGAATGTTCTTTTGGAGCAAAGCAAAATTGAAGGACTTTTTATCTCTTAAAGGAGGGTTGAAAAAAGATATTTTTCTGAATTTTTTCAAGACAAAATGGAGGAACAGGGAATGTTCTATACTGAATTGGCCGACACCTTGTAATGTGTTGGGTGAAGAAGATAGAACTATGCTGGAAGCAGAATTCAGCAGCTCAGAAATTCTAAATGTAATCAGAAATTTGGGTGAGAATAAAGCCCCAGGTTGTGATGGTATAACTTATTCCTTCTTCAAGTCTTATTGGAGTATTGTTGGTGATGATGTATGCAAAGCAACAAATAAATTCCTTTCTTATGATAAGCTTTGTGATGAATAGAAAGAGACATTGGTTGTGTTGATCCCAAAGGACAAAGTTCCAGTGTCTCTTTTAGGATATAGACTTATAAGCCTTTGCAACTCCATTTACAAGATTGCAGCTAAAGTATTATTGAATAGATTGCTTTTGGTGATTCATAAGGTGATATCAGAAAAATAAGTTGCATTTGTCAAAGGAAGATCAATTTTGGATCATTTATTCTTGGCTCAAGAGGTTTGTAACAAAATTAGGTGCTCTAAAGCTAAAGAAGGTTATTTGGCTATTAAAATAGACAATGAACAAGCATATGATAGTATGTGTTGGGATACCTTGAAGCAAATGTTGATGATATTGGGTTTTCCATCTAGATTCTCAAACTTAATGATGGAATGTGTGAAGGATCCAATGTTCTCTATTATGATTAATGGAAGCAATTCTAGATGGATTAAGGGAAGATGTGGATTTTGGCAAGGATGCCCTCTTTCTCCCTTATTATTTATTATTTGCTCAAAATTATTGTCTAACTCTTTTTTGGATAGAGGCTTGGATATTGGCATCAAACTTTCACAAAATGCAAAGAGAATTTCACATCTCTTATACGTAGATGACATTCTTCTCTTCTCGGTTGCAAAATTGAGGAACATCAAATTAGTGATGAATTTAATCCAAGACTATTGCAATTGGACCGGTCAAAAGGTAAATCTTCAAAAATCTTCCATACTAATGGGGAAGAATATAGGGAGGAGAAGAAAGAAACAAATAGCTAAATGCTCAACATGAAAGTTGTTGAGGAAATGGACTATTTGGGTATTAAAATTGCTTTAAGAAGATTGAAAAAAGCTGATTTTCAAAATCTATTGGATAAAGACTCTAAAAAGCTCAATGTTTGGGGAAATAGATTCATCTCAATGGCAGGAAGAATAACCTTGTTAAAGAATGTTTTTCTTACTCTTCCTTTATTTACTTCTTCTTATTCCTTGGTTCCTTTGAGCATATTGAAAGAGTTTGACAAGGCATGTAGGAATTATATTTGGAATAAACATGATGGTTCACATGGTTTTCATTATGTGGCATGGGATATATTGTGTAAACCAAAAGAACATAGAGGCTTGGGTCTTTTTTCAGCCGTCTCAAGAATGGGTCCTCTAAGAGAAAGATTTGCTTGGAACCTACTTGATAAACTGAACTCTTTGCTCAATAGGGATATTATGGATAAATATGGAACTTGTTGGTGGAGTAATGAGGGGAAGAAATGTTCTTCGGCCACATGGAAGATCTTGATGGATGGATGGAATTCTCTTAATGGGATCCTAAGATGGAGCATAGCTATAGGCTCATTGATTGATATTTGAAAAGATATATGGATACTTGATAGGAGCTTAGAGAGATGACCAATGTTTGTCACCAATTGGGAGGCATAAATGTAACTCTTAACTCTATTATGGTTAATAGAGCTTGAGATGTGCCTATGCTTTCCCAATTCTTTGGAGAAGAACTCATAAATCTGATTACTAAAGTTGATATGCTACAGAACTTGGAGGAAGATGGATTGGAGCTCAAATTTAAGTTATCTGGTAAATCCATTTCAACATTATCTTTTGCAGCGCGGTATTTAGAGAATATGCAAGAAGAGTTGTATCATTGGTTCTTCAAGTTAAAGTTTAATTCAAGAGTTGAAGTGTTTGTTGGATACTATGTATAAATGCAATTCCAACTACAGATTTTCTATTTTGTAGAAGGCTGTTTGATTCTAATCTTTGTCCAAGAGGTTGTCTTGAGGTGGAAAATATTGACCATTGCACAGCAACATGTCCGAAATTGCTACAAGTTATAAGCTTATTAAATACATGGGGATTCTCCATTCCATGCTTAAGATCATTCTCGGATTGCTTGAAGAAATTAAAGGAGATGTTGGTAAGGAATCTTTTCTTTCCTAAGATGTACTTTATTTTGCTTTTTCATTGATGGATGAATAGAAATAGAGTAAAACATGCTGATGTGGAAGAAAGCAATGTTACTATTGCCTCTAGAGTCATAAGTTTTCTGGCCACTACACATAAAGACAATATCATATTGGAAAATTGGGGTACTAATCAGTCTTCCTGGCTGTACAATTTTTGGTACCCCCTCCACCCAATTGGTTTAACATAAATATTAATGGATCACTATGCAAGTCTAGCAAAGCAGGAATTGGGGGAGTTGTAAGCAATGTTTTGAAAATCGGATCGGATAGGCCGGTTCAACCGTGAACCGGTCTGGTGGCCGGCCCGATCAAGCTTCAGAACCGGCTCTACATCGAACCAAATCAAAATGGATTGAACCGGCGGTTCAACTGGTGAACCGTTGAACCGGTCCGTGTTGGAAAGAACCGACCGGTTTATAAAAAAAAATTATTTTTGTTTTAATTAAAATTTTAAAAATATATTTTATTTTATTAAATTTTTTTAACTTTTTAAAATATTTTTATAAAATATGATGATTAATTTCACCATAATACATGTAGGCTATTTTAAATACCTCACATAATTTTTTTTTGCAAAAGGAGTGTACTTCTCATTTTATATAGGTTTCAAGGCAACATCCTCAAACTTTCCCTATGATGTGGGACTAAAAAACTTGCATGAGTAGTTTAGAATGTGAATTTTGGCTTATTTGGGCTAGTTGGGCTTCAATTTTTTGCTTAGTTGGGCTATAAATTTAGATAATATGTATTATAAATTTACTATAATATATATTATAATAATTTTATTATAACATATTAATATTATAAATTAATATAATACCTTAAATATTATTTTAATAAATATATTTTATTATAAATATATAGATATATTATTTTTAAATAATATTTATATTTATAATTTTGTATTATATATATTTTTAAATTTATAAATATTATTAAACGGTCATATATTTAATTATTTATATGATATAAGTGATCATAAATTTTTTATATTATATTAAATATTATTCTTATAAATATATTATTCTTAAATAATGTTTATATGTATAAAATTTTATAAATATTATTAAATGCTCATATACTTATATTATATGATTTTTATTTTATTAATTTTTAATAATATTATTATTTATTACGTCATCCGGTTCGACCCCGGTTCGACCGGTCGAACCGGTTGAACCGTGAACCTCTCCCTCTTTCAGTTCGTTGTCCGGTCCGATTTTCACAACCGTGGTTGTAAGAGATTGAAAAGGTGGGTTTTTAATGGCATTTGGATGTAGATATGTTCATTGGGATAGTGCACAGGTGGAGCTCTTGGCCTTTAAATCCTCGAGGAATTTTATTCAAAATTGGATGCTCGAGGCTAATGGTATCATTATAGAGGGAGATAATATAAATGTAATCAACTTTCTCCAAAAGTTGTATAGCATCTCGGAGAAGAGGAGGAAAGATCAAATAAATGAAGACCTTTTATTCATGAAGAATTTTAGCAATGTGTTTTTTAATTTTGTGAATAGACAATGTAATAAGTTAGGCAATTATTGTGCTAACTTAGCTTGTGAGTACAATTTTTTTTGGGATGTAATTAGTGATAATAATACCTCCTTCATTTGTTCTTTTATTGAAGGAGGAATGTGATAGGTTTCTTTGATGGAGTAATTTGTACCAAGGTTACCTTTTAATGCAATTTAGCATTTCTTCTCAAAAAAAAAAAGAAAAAAAAGAAAATTACTTTTTGATCTTCATCCTTAATACACATCACTTGAATTAAATCCTTACTACTTCTATCTCTTTGTTTGGCTAACTTATACATATATCTTTCTCCCTCCATAGTATCCAATCTATTATATAAATCATTAAAAGCTAAGCTCCATAGTATAATTTTTTAAAGGATTCATGTCATAATTATTCAACATGTTTTATGATAGATGTTGACTACCTAATGCAACCCTCCACTTTTCTCATCTAGGACTTGGGACCTAGCAACGACGGTATTCCTTAAATGTTAGTGAGCAGGGCAAAAGAAGATATGTAATATATTTAAATAGTATAGTGGAAAATCAAATATTATTTTTTATTATCAAAATCATAAAACTTGGGTCCATATTTGCAACATGGTGGACCCACTTACACCCCTAGTTGATTAGGGGTCAAAATGACCAAATTTCCTCTGAATGGTTCAAATGGTTAAAATTAAACCCTCCAAGCTCTCAAACCCACCCTAAAGTATATCCCAAACATGTTCAAGCTAAAGGAGTTAAATCATTTTTTGTTTGAATTGTTCAAACCTTAACACATAGTCAAACCTTACACTCCATGCACTTTTTCCTTCAAACTCTAACCCTAATGCATTAAGAGAGTTCAAATCCACCCCACTAGCTCAAGACCTTCCCATATGCCACCTCAACAATCTACTTGACTATTTAACTACTCAAACTAGCCAAAAAATCTTCCAAATTTCTTTGAAATGGTCAATTTTCCTTCCAAACTTTAAATATATTACTTCAATGACTAGGCAGTTGCTTAATCAGCAGATGAGCATCGCTCCTTGCCACCTCAGTAGTATTGTTGACTGTTTGATTGGTTAGATAGTAAAAATTAGCTTTTTAAGGGGGTCCAAGATGGTCAAAACCCTTCTAAAGCTAATCTCTTATATTCTAAGCCACTATAATAATCCTAATTAAATTTTAGAAGGTTCTTAAGCCTCCTATAATCCTTAAATTATAGATTAAGCAAGCTTAGTAATCCCTATGGGCTATAAGAGGACAAATCCACTTTCCACATGGGATGTCCTCCCTCCCTCTACCCCTAACTACCCCTAGCTAGGTGGAAAACATCTGAGATGATGCCAAATGAATCCTAGCTATCCCCTAGGGTTCTATGGTTTTGAATAGGCCAAATCATCCAAATGAAGCCTCATTTAATCCCTAATCTTCTCTATTCCTGAAGCCTCTCCAATAGAACGCATTGTTCTTTAAAGCTCCCCAAACCTCCCTCTACATATTCCAAGCTCAATCCCACCAATCAAAGCCATCAAGGATCAATTCTTTGGTGAGTCGAAGCACATTCCCTCCTAGCTTCTATAACATTCGACCAAGAAATTAATAGCTTTAGGAGTCTTCTACAAATTTATATGTGGATAAATTACAAGTTCAGAGATTCAAAAATTCCCAAAATTAAATGGTAAAATCTCTCAAAAACCATAACACAAGGTCATGACACATAGGATTAAATAACTTTTTATTAAGCTCTTTTCAAACCATTAAAATATGTCCCCATGATTTATGTACATGATTTCAATCTCTGTTTAAAATTTCTTTCGAATTGATTGAGTATATTGAGAGAATGAGCCAATATTTATTTCTAGGGTTTATTTTATTATCTATTTGGTCTTACGATCAATGAGTGATATCTCATTTTTTAGCCATTTATTTGACCATAGATCTACAAATATTCAGATAATGGCTCATCCATCTTAATCAAAGTCATTGATTTTGAACCATATAAAATTAATGGCCCTAATATATTCCTGCATTGATTAGCGAACCATATAGAGCAGTCTGAAGTTAAGGTGTGGTTGATCACCACCATGATGATTACATGCAGTTGCACAATCATTTCAATCATTGGCCTCATAAACACATTTTTTATCTCACAAACTGGAACAGGCCCCACCATCTCTACATTTTGATTATACGAACTTGGAGCCGCCACGTGTGATTATGCCCTCTATTGGCACTATCGTTTAATGAAAATGAGTTTAATATAATTTAAAATAATTTTTAAATCCAAATTTCTTCAAAAATTTATTAAAATTTATTTTAAATTAAAAAATCCATATTTTACATCAAAATTCTACAAATTAAATTTTTTTTTTAAATAAAATTAAAATTATTTTAAAATATTCAATATATTTTAAATTATTTTAAAAAATTTAAAATTTGATATTTTGATTATTAATTAATTAAAATAAATCAAAGTGGTTTAAAAAATTTAAGATAAATTTATTTTAAAATCATTTCAAATCAGAGAGAGTTTTAAAATATTATTTTAAAATTAAGATTAATTTAAAATATCTTATATGCTTTAAATTTTAAAACTTTGTGAAAGTTCGTTCGGGATGTTAAGCCCTATGAACTTAGTCCCAAGCTAACCAAGAGGGGGGGTGAATTGGTATTTTAAAAATTCTTGAGACAAAGAAATAAATTCACAAACCAAATCACACCACCAAACCAAATGCGGAATTTAAAAGTGCGGAAGCAAAAATAAGAACACAAGATTTATAGTGGTTCGGTCGACTCGACCTACGTCCACTCCTTGGAGGCACCCTCCAAGTATTGCACTACAAAACGTGACTCTTCTTTAGCCCCTACAGCTAGGCGGAGAAGCCCTCACAAGAAACTCCTTTTTGCCACCCCGACAAGGCAGAGAACCTACCTCCTTTTGCTTCCTCCTGAAGCTGGCAGAGAACCACAACCAAAAGCAAAACTCCTTACCTCTACCGACCCTTCCACGGACGAGAAACTCCAGACGAAAGACAAGCAGAGCGATCCTTGAGCAACCCTTATGAATCCCCTCACAAGCTCCCCCTCACAAGATCCTCTCTCTCTCCCTCTCTCTCTTTCTCTCCTCAAGGTCTTCTCAGGTCAAGGCAGCAGCCAAAGGTCTCTACAAAACGTTGAAGAAGAGCTCTTTAAATAGAAGAGCTCAAGAGGAGCTCATTAATTGCAAGTAGCCGACTTTATCGTCCCGGCCGATATGGACATCGGCCTGGCCGATTAGTACAAGTCAAGGAAGATCGGCCAGAGCACAGCCCTGGGAACAGTCCTGGACGATTGAAATTTGGCTTGATCGTCCAGGCCGATCTCACGATCGTCCTGGATGATATGATCGTATCAATCATCCTTAATTACTCCCTTGATTTCCTGATCAATTAAGGCATAATTTGGTAATTTCGTCCTGGCCGATCCTGGAATCGTCCCGGACGATAATTTAAAATTCAGTATGCCTAAACTGTCTAAGGCGGCTATCTCTTTCTATTTTGAGCTTATCGTCCTGGCCGATACACGTATCGTCCAGGCCGATATGTTAATGTCGGCTGCCTTAATTAAGAATCCTTAATTAGACTTTCTATTTTAAGCTGATCGTCCCGGACGATATAAATATCGGCCGGGCCGATGTGGGCAAAAATAGAATTTCTAAGCCTCTCAAGTGTGTGTGTGAAGGGTTACTTAGCATCAGTCTTTTTGATTATTACAAGTAGACTCAAAAGGTGAAAAATAAAATTACAGACTGACTCAACCCTAAACCTACGCGATCCTGGACTTGGCTTCCTCTTGATCGTCCGATCTTCGATTCCTGAAAAGTTAGAAGCAACAAGTAGTCCAAGAGAGATAGTGTTTGTCAATCATCAAAACATAAGCTATGAAAAAGTAGATTTGCAACAATCTCCCCCTTTTTGATGATGGCAAACACAAGTAGGAAAAATTCATTTAAAACACCGCAAGGTTACAAAATCCAAGACCAAACAGTTTATTCCTACACCCTACTCCCCCTTTTGTCATCACAAAAAGATGGTCTAGGAACACAAGAAAAAGACTATCAAGCACATAAAAAAAAGACATGAAACAAACAACACAAAATACAGACTAAAATAATGAGGGATCCAGATCATCAGATGGAGGTGGTTGAGGTGGCTGCTGAAAGTAGGTGGCAAGTGTGGTGAACTGAGCATTGAACTAGGAGATGTCCTGGTCATGCTGCTGCTGCTGCTGAGTAACGAAACTGTCAAATCGGGCTAAATCCTCAGCGCGGTGTTGCTCGTAGCGGGTAATGTCCTCTGAGTGTTGCTGCTCCTGAGCAACAATGTAGGCGTCAAACTGAGTCTCCCAACGATCAAATCTCTCAATCAACTGATCAAAGGGTGAGTGCTGGTGGAGAGGGATAGGTTCCGGAATGGGAGCGGGAGCGGGAGCCTCCTCCTCTCTAGCCCCCCGATTTTCCCCATCTCCTGGGTGAAGACGAGTACTATGAAGTGCAGTGAAGGAATTGTTTGAGTAGTAGGTAGGGTGAAGGTCAGGATGATTAGGGTATTGGAGATTGTATTTGGTTTCAAGGACATAGGCAATGATGTGTCCTATGGCTAGATTGGGCTTTCTCTTATGGCCTGGGTCGCGAATTGTAGTTAGGTGATCGATGTAGCGAAAGAGTAGATTAGCAGCATTGAATTCTCTTTGGGCCATAATGTAGAAAGTAGTGAGGGACAGTAGAGGGGTGATGTGAATCCGGTCCCCGGCTTTTGGGATTATGGATGTGCGAAGGACATGTTGGATTGTCCTAGCATATTTGACCAAAGAGCTAGTCTCTCCAACATGGAAATGTGTATTGGTCTGACGAAGGAAGTGATTCGCCGTAGACCAGTCAAAATCAGGATCAGTGGCTATTTGGTGCAGTTTATCCCCAGTGGTGGATAGCTGTAGAAGATCAACACAGTCTTGATATGTGATTTCGACAGGGCGTCGATTCACATAGGAGGTCATGTCTGTGAAGGTTTGGTTAATGCGTAGGTTAGTAAAAAATTCAGCGAGAAGTTCGGAAGAGAAAGGGAAGGCGAGAGTGAGTATAAAACAAAGAGAGGTGTGGGCAAAAAGGTCCATTACCGGGTATGAGAGATATGCTGGATTGATTATCCGGGACAGGGTGATGCCACTCTCCTTGTAGCGATGATAGGCAGCCTGATCTTCTGCCTCCCTGAATCGAGGGTCTAGAGTCGCCCTCGAAGAACTCCCGGATGCCTGACGAATACGTTTCCCACCAGCCATTTGAGAGAGGTAGCAAGAAAACACAAAAGAGTTGAAGGAAGAGGGTGAGAAAAATGGCTGGAATTGGCCTAAATTAAAAGAAATGGCCCTATCATCCTGGCCGATCGTAGAATCATCCAGGCCGATAGGGTACAATAATTGCGTACAGGCCGATTGGTCAAAAAGGCGGTCCGATCGGCCGGGCCGATCAGATATCGGCCAGGCCGAATAGACACAGGCGATCGGCCCGAGGTGTCAGGCCGAACGACCGTTGAAAAAGCAGATCGTCCGGGCCGATTAGGTGTATCGTCCGGGACGATGCACAATAATTGATCGTACCGGCCGAAGTTAAAACGTTTAAAATGCTTGCCAAGTGTATCGTCCAGGACGAACAGTGGATCGGCCAGGCCGATTGTCCAATAATGGATCGTCCGGGGCCAAATTTAAAGATCAAAACGTGCTGACACGTGGATCGTCCAGGACGATCCAGTGTATCGGCCAGAACGATGCACATAAAATGCATCGGCCAGACGAAATATACTATCGGCCAGGACTATCACCAGTGTTCGATCAAATCATCCAGGACGATATAGAATCGTCCGGGACGAAGAGTTATAGCAAGCACAGAAATAGGTCAGCAGATGGATTTTGAACAGAATTTGTCATATCGGCCAGGACGATACAGGTATCGGCCCGGAAGATGTGACTAGAAATTGAAATCAAGAGGTGAAGGCTGATGATCAAGACTCTCAAAAATAAAACAAAAGAAAAACAGTCAAAACACAAAAAAAATAAAAAAAAAAGAACACAAGGAAAAATCAAAAATGAATATTTTTGGATTTTAATTTTTCTAAATTTTTTTTTTTGTATTTATGGAGGCATCATATGAGAATTCTTTTTCAAAAAGTTTAAACTTTTAGAGTTCCAAGAGATCAGAAAGTTTAATAAATCTCAATCAGAAGAAGGTAGAACATCCGATTCTATTAACCCTAGATCGGACATCCTTTAGGGTACAAAATTCTTTTGGAAAACAAAAAATCCAGCTTAGAATAACTAATAGGGATAATAAGATCCATTCAAAGCTTGTTTACAAAGAAAATATCTCATATTTAATAAACCAAAGTAATTTTTCTCAATCATGGAAATTGAAATTAAGTCTTTGAAAACATCACATAATTAATGAATTATCTAAGTTTTAAGAGTTTTATCAAAGAGAGAATAGCTTGCATTTAGTGGGCTCATTTTATGCCTCTTGTCATTTGATTTGCTCTTTTGAGCATCTTTTGATTCTTTGATACACTTTTGTGTATATAGCATTCTTTTCAATTTTGGCTTCATTGGCCTCTTTCCTTTTTAACTTTTGCAAGCTAGAAATTCTTTAATATACCCTTAAAAAAAACTTAGTTGTGAGTATATCCTCCAAATATTAGAGAATAGGGGCTCTCTCTCTAACATAGGGAAGAACAATCCACAACACTAAATCAAAAACATGTGATAAATGCAATGGCAAGATTTCAAAAGCTTGAATGATAACTAAAAACTTTGGCTATTATACATAAGATAAATTAATGTAGCAAGATAAGAAAAAGAACTTAATTAACAAGCCATTGGTTAAACCGAGTTTAGACTTTTG
This sequence comes from Dendrobium nobile, assembly GCA_022539455.1. Taxonomy (NCBI): domain Eukaryota; kingdom Viridiplantae; phylum Streptophyta; class Magnoliopsida; order Asparagales; family Orchidaceae; genus Dendrobium; species Dendrobium nobile. The sequence goes on along the minus strand of CM039721.1, from coordinate 27,436,754 downwards.
TTTTAGAGAAGAAAAATCATACCACTAAATAAAGTCTGAAGGAGGGAAAACATCAACAGAAAACTCCCTTTAACCAATTTTGAACAGCTAAATCACTGTCTCCAAAAACTAAAAGTTTGAAAGGACTAATCATATGGAAGGCCAAAATTAAAGAGCAGCGAGTAAACAAAACAAAACAAAACAAAACAAATGAAAAATAAAGCAAACTAAAATCAATACAAAGTGAGCACAAAAACCAAAAAAATAATAAAAAGACACACAAAACTAATGTTTCAAGCACGTGATAAAGCAGCGAGTTTAAGCAATTTTTGAGTTGCAAGCCTCCTTATGTCCAGTTATCCTATGCTCCCATGAGGGCTTTGGTGGGAGCACACCTGCAAAACTCAACAACAGTCAGATTTAGGAACCCAAACAGGTTTGGGATCCTTCTTAGAAAAAGTAGAATGTAATGCAGGTAAGGTATGCTGTGAATCATGCATTTTAGGTCTCCACACCCAATGAGTACTACGATGAACGGTGCAAGTGTGTGAGATGTGTCCTAGCATGCCACATGAGAAACATCTAATTCCAGGAAAGGGATTTCTTAGATGATTTGAGTTATAATGCCTCTTCCTAGGTTTTGGCTTAAGATCAACAGTGGAAGTCATCCGATCATTTTGAATCCTCAAATTTGTTCTCTTTAAGGCATCAATCTCAATCCTCAAATTTTTCTCAAGATCTTTAGATTTCTTAAGATCAAAACTAAGTGAGGTGTGTGAAACTTTTAATGCATTATGTTCATCAATTAATTCCAAATGTTTTTTGTTCAACTCATCAAATTCATCAAGAAGAGCCATGTGATTTGAATCAATCGTTGCATGGTCTTTGAGAAACACTTCATGCTCTTTTTGTAGATTTGAATGTTCTAATTTTAGGCTAGCATGAGTTTTCTTAAGTTTTTTGTATGATGCATGAATTTTTTCACAAATTTCAAACAATTCATCATAGGTTGGTTTACATACCTCTTCTTCATCACTTTGATTTTCTCCCATGAAACACAAATTCGTAGTCTCTTCCTCTGGTTCAGTCTCAGAGGAATCAGTACCAGATTCTGCCCAAAATCCTCTTTGGATTTTCTTCTTGTCCTTCCTTGACTTGGCTTTCTCCTCACCTTTTTCCTTTTCTTTGCTTGATTGATCTTGAAGTGTAGGGCAATCGGCTCTCACATGTCCAGGTTTCCTGCATTCAAAACAAACAACATCAGAAGATCCTTTAACATATTTGTGATCCTTACCTTTCCTCCAATATTGATGATGCCTATGTTTCTTCCTTAGAAAGCTTTTGAATTGCCTTGTAATGAAGGCAACTTCATCGCTCTCAGACCCGGAAGATTCAGAATCCGATTTGTGCGCCTTCAGTGCAATTGTTTTCTCCTTTTTCTTCTCACCTGCATCAAGATTTCTTTGATTCACACCTTGCTCGTAAGCAATGAGTGAGCCAAGTAAGTTATCAATGGAATAAGTATTCAAATCTTTTGATTCAGTGATTGCAGTTATTTTTGCATCATAAGACGAAGGAAAGCATCTCAAAATCTTGTTAACTTTTTCATAATTCGAAAGCTCTTTTCCTAGTGCATGCAATGAAGTAACAATCTGAGTAAACCTAGTGTACATGACAGAAATCGATTCATGAGGTTTCATACGAAAAAGTTCGTAGTCATGCAAGAGAAAGTTCAAACGGGTTTGCTTAACTTCATTAGTACCTTCATAGGTGATGCATAATTTATCCCAAATCTCTTTACCAGTTTTGCAAGTTGAAACACGCATGTAATCTTCAGATTTCAAAGCACAGAAAAAACAGTTCAAACATTTTGCATTTAACTGAGCCAAATCAGTTCATCGAAAGTCCATTCAGTAAAAGCAACTTCAGTTTTAATACCATTAATTTCACGAGAAGGTGGAGAATAACCTTCTTGATTAAGCATCCACATGTGATAATCAGTAGATTGTAAAAATGTTGACATGCGGGTTTTCCAAAAATCAAAAGGTAAGTTGTCAAATAGAGGAGGTCGTGTAATCGAATAACCTTCAGTAGTGTTTCTATTTCCTATGTTAGCCATGGATCAAATTCAAAAAGTTTTCAAACTTAATTTTTCGAATCCCGCTTTGATACCACTTGAAAGTTCGTTCGGGATGTTAAGCCCTATGAACTTAGTCCCAAGCTAACCAAGAGGGGGGTGAATTGGTATTTTAAAAATTCTTGAGACAAAGAAATAAATTCACAAACCAAATCACACCACCAAACCAAATGCGGAATTTAAAAGTGCGGAAGCAAAAATAAGAACACAAGATTTATAGTGGTTCGGTCGACTCGACCTACGTCCACTCCTTGGAGGCACCCTCCAAGTATTGCACTACAAAACGTGACTCTCCTTTAGCCCCCACAGCTAGGCGGAGAAGCCCTCACAAGAAACTCCTTTTTGCCACCCCGGCAAGGCAGAGAACCTACCTCCTTTTGCTTCCTCCTGAAGCTGGCAGAGAACCACAACCAAAAGCAAAACTCCTTACCTCTACCGACCCTTCCACGGACGAGAAACTCCAGACGAAAGACAAGCAGAGCGATCCTTGAGCAACCCTTGTGAATCCCCTCACAAGCTCCCCCTCACAAGATCCTCTCTCTCTCCCTCTCTCTCTTTCTCTCCTCAAGGTCTTCTCAGGTCAAGGCAGCAGCCAAAGGTCTCTACAAAACGTTGAAGAAGAGCTCTTTAAATAGAAGAGCTCAAGAGGAGCTCATTAATTGCAAGTAGCCGACTTTATCGTCCCGGCCGATATGGACATCGGCCTGGCCGATTAGTACAAGTCAAGGAAGATCGGCCAGAGCACAGCCCTGGGAACAGTCCTGGACGATTGAAATTTGGCTTGATCGTCCAGGCTGATCTCACGATCGTCCTGGACGATATGATAGTATCAATCATCCTTAATTACTCCCTTGATTTCCTGATCAATTAAGTCATAATTTGGTAATTTCGTCCTGGCCGATCCTGGAATCGTCCCGGCGATAATTTAAAATTCAGTATGCCTAAACTGTCTAAGGCGGCTATCTCTTTCTATTTTGAGCTTATCGTCCTGGCTGATACACGTATCGTCCAGGCCGATATGTTAATGTCGGCTGCCTTAATTAAGAATCCTTAATTAGACTTTCTGTTTTAAGCTGATCGTCCCGGACGATATAAATATCGGCCGGGCCGATGTGGTCAAAAATAGAATTTCTAAGCCTCTCAAGTGTGTGTGTGAAGGGTTACTTAGCATCAGTCTTTTTGATTATTACAAGTAGACTCAAAAAGTGAAAAATAAAATTACAGACTGACTCAACCCTAAACCTACGCGATCCTGGACTTGGCTTCCTCTTGATCGTCCGATCTTCGATTCCTGAAAAGTTAGAAGCAACAAGTAGTCCAAGAGAGATAGTGTTTGTCAATCATCAAAACATAAGCTATGAAAAAGTAGATTTGCAACACTTTGAATATTTAAATAATTAATTTAATATTTATTTAATTTTTTTTAAAATTTAGACCATTATTTTAAATTTTTTTAAATAATTAGAGATGATATTTAAAATATTTTATTTTAAAATTAAAATAAATTCAAGACATTTTCTTTAAATATTTTAATTAATTATAATATTTAAATATTTAATAAATAATTAATTAAATATTCGCTCAAATATTTTTAAAACTTTAAGAATTTCTATTTTAAAATATTTCTAAGTAATTCAAGATTATTTAAAATTATTTTGAAATTATTTTTAATTTTCTGAAATTACAATTTGATATATATATTCATTTTGAAATAATAAACTTTAATTATTTGAATGTTTTTTTAGCTTGATTAAATTTAATTGATAGGGAGATAATTAGTAAATAATCATGTCTTTATTGTTCACTAATATAATTATCAATTATATTTTGTTATTTTTGTTCTCTTCATGTTTAGGGTTGCCCTTGCACATAGCTTTAGGCTCTCCTAGTTCTAAAGAAGTGATTGTACTTATGTGTGCATTTATATGCATGTCAAGGGTTAGTGGAGCATTTAGTTGAACTCATATAACTTAGTGTCACCTTACAGATAAAAATTAAGGACTTATTTAGATTATCTAGATTATTTTTAGAAATTAAAATATATATCTAATAGGAAAGAAATTTGTACTATTTAAATATAATGACATCTTCAACTTTAAGCAAAAATTCCACTAATTTTAAAATCTATTTAGCAATTTACTAATTAATTCATATTTAATCCATTAATTAAGCCTTAAAACTTCAAAAAATTATAATAATTTTAGATTAAATTATAAAATTATAAATAATACATTGAACTTACAAGAATTCAATCCTTAATAAGAGAAAATTAAGAGCCACTTGATAGGAGTTCAATTTTAAGTATAATTAAATTTTAAGTGAGAAGAAATATTTAATTAATTTAAATTTATTAAAAATAACTTAAATTTCCAAAAAAAATTCTCAAACACTTTAGAACACTTCCTTAGGTCATTTCTAATCTTTGGAAATAATTTTGAGAAGTTATGAGTTCATCTGAATATAAATCATGAAACCTTCCTAATTAAACAATTTTAAAAATTCAAATAAACACACGAACTTTGAAAATTCAAGACTAATTTTAGAAAATTCTAAATTAAGAAAACTCAAAGATATTGGAATCTATTTGGGGGACAAATATTTATTAATAATATCAAACCATCATAAATAATTCAAAATAAAAAAATTAATATTTTGTGAGCTCTATTATAAATTTCTAGCCAAACTTCAAAAATTCATAATTAAATCTAAAAAAATCCAAATATAGAAAACATAGTGTTTAACTACTCATTGTATTGTTTAATATTTAAGAAAAAATATTGCATTTCTAGAAATTAACCTTAATCAAATAGTCAAATTTTAACCCCTTTAATTAATGCATTTAAATAATTGTAGAAATTCAATATTTAATTTAAAATTCCAGAAAGTTTTAATCCAACATTAAGATAAACAACTAATCATCATAATCAAAATTTATCAACCTTCAAACCCTTAATCAATCAAGTTACCTAATTTATATCGATTACTACTTAGAAACCCGAGCATATGAGGGTATTAAGTTAGTATCAAGGAAGGTGAAATAAACTTTATGGCGTTGGTCTAATAAAGATAGTAATCACCCAATACTTAAAAGACATTTTAAAATTAACTTTAAAGCATTATTATTTAAACTTGAATTAAATTACAACTTAAGACTTCAACCAACCATAACACCAAACAACTTTAACTAGTTATGTTATATAGGACATACCAAAACCACATAGCATTCTCCACATATTTAAAATGGTTTGTTAGGACAACAAACTCTAGTCTTAAGCTAGGCCGATATTTGACTTTCCAATTATTGTGGCCATATTTTTTGAGTTTTCATTACATGCTGGTTTCTATAATAGACTGATGTGGTTGTTTATTTAATTTTATGCAATCTATATATTCATGTGATGGGCATTAGATTACCCTTAGGTTAGGGACGATTTAAATGCTAACATAAATTTATGCAGGTAGTCATGCTCATATAGGGTTACAAAAATAAATGGGGCATACAAAAATTAAGCATTTAAAATTAACAGACTACACAAGCTAAGTCATCCTTTAAAATTAAAAGATTATTACCAAGTGCGGCTGGATTGAGCATTTTAATATTCTATTATGCAACTACTTCAGTTTATTTAAATGTTAATTGTTTAGGATAACCTTGCAGGTGATTTGAGTTTAGATTTTTTGATTTATTTAAATATAATTTAATTCAAGCATTGAGTTATAAATCTAAAAGTGACAATTTGATATGGGATAAATATCTAATTTGGAGTCCAAAGAGGAAAGAATAATCCTTAAGGGAGAGTTATTTTCTAATTGGAGATTCAAATTGGGATAGTTTCAAGTATCTGAAGATAAATGAAAACATCCCCTTCGGAGGAAAGTTTCTTTTCTTTTGGATATCCATACCCAACGGATCCAAGGAGTTTGCAGAAGGATGAAGAAGAGAAGATTGTGAAAAATACCATTCTCAAATTCATTTATGTCTTAAGAGTAGAATCCGGGATACTATTAGTGGTACTTGGCCACTTTACTTTTTTGTAAAATTTTGGGTTATAATATTAAGTGAACACTTGCTATATGGACTTTGATTTTTTTTTTAATTATTAATTAAATTGATTAATTACATTGGTTGTGCTTAGAAATGCTTGCATTAGTTTTCTAGTTCTTGTTGATTTTGATTTAGCTTGAAATTCAATCAGAGGCTCATAAGAGCACAATTTTTTTTTCTACTTTAATTAAATTAAAAATTTTATGCTCAAATAAAAACTCTAATGATTTTAACAAGTAAGCGCGAGAACAAACCAACAATTTGCTTGCATTCATTTTGGACTTTCTCTTCCTTGTTAGACACCTCCCCACTTATGGGTTCTCGCAGGCCACCTGACCTATTAGGGTGCAGTCCTATTAAGCGAATGTTAAGCAATCTCTAGGGAACAAAAACTATTTTTAAGCCTTTTTAAAATTGGTACATTTTAATTTATGCATTTCATTGATCCAATCAACATGCATTGCATTAAAAACAAATTTAAAAGAGTTAAAAAAAATTAATTATAATTTTATTTCAAGCTTCAAATTACCCTACATAAGTTAAGGATCCAAAGAATATGCTCTTGATATCATCCCTCACTCCTCATAATTTAATTAAACATCCATACCACTCTTTTATAAATAACCTAACTCATGGTTTTAAAGCACCTAGGTGGTTAGCTAGCTCTCCAATCCAGGCTGGGGTAAGTTCAGATTTATACTGTATTAGCTAAGTTCAGGCTACTGATTATCAATGCTCAATTTATATTTTAGTTCTAAGGCTAGTTTAGACTATAAGTTCTCGGCCTTCTGGGAATATAATCCCAACATTTTAATAAAATTGACAATTTAAACTAAAAATTCTCTTCAAACTAACTTATTAAGCCCAATAATTAGGATAGGCTAGGCTGTTTCTAAAATATTTTAGAATTCCAAAGCACCTCTTACTTTACATCCCTTGACCTCCAAAAATAAGTGTTCAATCTTATGCTAATCCCATTTGGGATTCAAATTTTATTCTTTTGATATCAATCATTTAAATTTTAAATAAAATTCTTTTCATTATATTAATCAAGAGTATTCATAGGAAATTAAATTTTCCTACGATGTAATTAACTACGAGGGCTTACGCTCATAAGAGATTTAGAAACCCATATCAAATTTAAAGAAACCAATTTTTAAAAACTTAATGAATTATCTTTGGGAAAATTCAAATCAAAATCAACTATCATTATCATCATTTTCAAATGATTAATAATTATTGATATCTTTTTTCCTCAGGAAGATATATCAATTATTTTCATAACTTTGATTATGAAATTAATGATATTTTATCCAAATTATTATAATTAAATACTTGATTGAATAATCATTTTGACCCTTCGGGGTCATATGTAGTTCTTGATTGAATTTGACTAGGATAATCGGGATGAATTCTCAATATCTTTGTCTCTCAGGGAAATAAATTATTCATAAAGATGCATTAAATCTCAAAATTGAAAATTTAGAAATTAAATTCTTCCAAAGAAAATTAACTTTTCAAAAACTAAAAATTTTCAACTCAAACAATGTATTGTACAGTACAAATAGGTGTTCAAACAGTACAAAGTGTAATTATGATCATACTAATTGAATTGAATTCAACCTAATAGATTCTAACATGTGTATCATATAGTACAAATAAGGTTTCATATAGTACAAAGTATAATTATGATCTTAACGGACAAATTGACTGTATCCCAATAGATTCTAACATATGTATCGTATAGTATGAAAGGAGGATCATACTATACGATCTCCAATAATGAATTTTATCTTGACCATTGATCTAATCCAAAAAGAAAGACTTATGTAAACTATATAGATTATATAGTTCAAAGGTTAATCATACATAATAAAAGTGAATAGTATAGTATGATGTGGTTAGTTTTTTTTTTGTGAAAAGTGTGTGATGATACGGGAAAAACTACAAAAAAATAACTTAAAAAAAAACAAAAAAATTTAAAATGACATAAATATGAAGCACATAAAGAAATGGTTGACTTCAAATGATAAAAAAAAAATTTAGATTCATCATGAATCAAGCATGAATGTCTATAACATCTAATCTTTCTAAAGGTTTTAAAGGTGTCATAGGCTAGAGGTTTAGTTAAGATGTCTACCAATTGGTCTCCAGTAGCTATATGATGCAATTCCAAGTCTCCCTTGGTTACATGATCTTTTATAAAGTGATGGCTAATATCTATATGCTTTGTGCGGGAGTGTTGAAGTAGTTTTTTAGATATGCAAATGGCACTAGTATTGTCACACATGATAGGAATGGTGTCGACAAGTAGTCTAAGATCTAAGATTTGTTGCTTTAGCCATAGGACTTGAGCAACACAACTTCAATAATATATTTTTCCTCATCAGTGGATAAGGCTACTGAATTTTGCTTTTTTACTATACCAGGAAACTAAAGATAAGCCAATAATATGACAAGTTCTTGACATACTTTCCTATCCAACATCTTGAAAATTTAGAATCAAAATATTCTATGATTTCAAAAGATAAGCTAGATCTGGGGTGCTAGATACCTAGGTTTTGGGTTCCCAGAAGGTAATTAATAATTCTCTTAATAGTAGTTAGATGAGATTTATTTGGATTAGCCTAAAATCTTAATAGTAGTATATGGTCTAGTAGCAGTCAAATATAGAAGTGATCCAATTATCCCTTTATATTTCTCTGATCTATTGACTTCCCATTTAGGTCCTTATCAAACTGAATGGAAGAGCTCATGGGAGTGGTTATTGCCTTAGCATTGTCCATTTCATAATTTTTAAGAATTTCCTTGATGTATTTAGATTGGATAAGGAAGGTTCCACCATCCCTCTGCTTCATACTAAATCCAAAAAATAAATTAGGTCTCCAATCATGCTCATTATTTTTGAAATTCATCACATATGTTTTTATTTGAAGATCCAAATAAGATATAATCAACATATATTTAGACAATGAGTAGTTCTTCTCCTACTTCTTGATAAATAGGTTGGTATCTACACTACCCTTAATAAAGTCTCTATCTAGGAGAAATATGCTTGGCCTTTCATATTATGCTCTAGGTGCTTGTTTTAATACATATAATGCCTTCTTTAACTTGAATACATGATTGGATAATTATGAATTTCCAAAGCATGAGTTTGTTTAACATACACATCTTCTTTAAACTCCAATTTAAAAATGCACTCTTAACATCCATTTGATATAATTTAAATCCCCTAAAGAAGACAAAAGCTAGTAGAACACTTATGGCTTCTAGTTTAACTATAGAGGTAAAGGTTTCTTCAAATTTGATTATACCCTTTAGCTACCAATCTAGCCTTATTTCTCACTACCTTTCCAAAGTCATTCATTTTATTTTGAACACCCACTTTATTCCAACAATACTCTGGTCCTTGGGTATTTTAAGTAGTTCCCATACATAATTTCTAACAAATTGATTCAATTCCTCTTACATTACTAAGATTCATAATTATCGTCTAAAGCTTGATCTATATTGGTGGGTTATATCATAAAGATGAATGCAGAATGACCAACATCCTTCCAAATTCCATGCCTAGTTTTGGCACCTTCAGATAAGTATCTCCATTCTCTAGGCAGTGGCTCTTGATGTTCTACTCTATCTTCTATAGTAATGGATTCTACCCCTTGAATGACCTCTACTTCTTCTTCTTCAATTTTAGATTTAGAGATCATATCTGATTCATGAAAGTATGAGGTGCGCCAACAGCGGGGTGAATTGGAAATTTTTGTAATAAAGTAACAATCCTAAATAAGATTTCTATTTTTTTATATTTTAAATAAAAACTTAACTTTATACAGAAGCGAATGATTAAAACATGAATGCACGTAAGTGTTGAAATTTTAATCACATAACAAAAGATCTAGAGTAGAATTTTCATCAAACAGTTATAATAAATGTAAAATACAAAACATAAGTAAAGTGCAGTAAATGGAAAAATCACACCAGAAGATTTATAGTGCTTTGGTCACATGACCTATGTCCACTCTTCAGAGTCCTCCACTCCAAGAATTTCACTACTTAAAAGTAGTTTTCCTTTTGCCCACACACCAAGGCGGAGAATCCTTTACAAAATCTCACTTTCACCTTCCCCGTTGTGGTGGAGTACCAAATTCTATCTCACCCTCCTGGTGATGGAAATGAACTTTCTCATTTTTCTCCCTCCTGGAGAAGAAAGAGTACCTTAGAGGACATGGAACTTGAAGGATCTCCCCCTTAGAAAGCTACCCATAAGATCTTCTTAGGCCATAGGAGGATTAAGCATGCATCAAGCTTAGAGCAACCTTGTGATCCCCTCACACTCTTTCCCCCTCATAAACTCACCTTCTCCTACCTCACAATAACCCAAAATCTCACCAAGTAGCTCTCTCTCAAGAAGTCCCCTTCTTGTCATGTTCCTCTCTCTTATTTTTTTTAAAGAAAAAAAAGTTTCATATATAAATCAGACTCCAACAAACCCTAATTTTTCAATTTATCCATTTCTATTTGTACAGTACGATCCAATATTGTATAGTACGATCTGTTCAAAGTAGCATTCATCTTGGTACGAAGGAGTACGAACATGCAATTTTTCTGAATAATATCGTACGGTATAATATAATATCATCCAGTACGATATGTTATATTCATTCTATTCATACAGGATAAATGATGGGACAACTAAAACTCATTTATGTTCATCGTCTAGTACAATCCACTTCGTATAATATAATATATTAAAAGCTTCAGGTTGTCTGATATGATGTTCACATCATCCAATACGATTACTTCAAAATCAAGGGATAGTCCGGTATGATGTTCGAGATAATAAAAAATAGCCTCGGTATATCATATGGTACGAACCATGTTGTATAGTATGATCAATAATCAATAATTAATCCTTGATTTAATTGACTAATCATGGGGGTTAATTAAAGTAAGTATTCAAATATTCATACTATACGACATGATCATACAATACGATCAGTTCAAAATTTACAATTTAAGAACTTACTTAAATTAATCTGGCGACTAGGGTTTTAATTAAAAACACATTGTACAGTATGACAATAACAATACAGTATGATTTGTTCAAAGATAGATATTAATCCATAAATAGTCATACAGTACGTTCTACATAGAACTTTTTTTCTTATTTTAAAAACAAACTCTCCCCCTATATGTGTTCATGGTTGCTCAGTTTGCATACACTTTGTGGTCGGACTCAAGAAAAGAAAGAATACTAAATAAATGAAATTTACAGAGTTATAGACTTTACATCCTACTCTACCCAGTCTTGAGTCTTCTTGTTATCTTGAGTAATAAGTGATCTCCCTGAAATGTTAGTATTCATAGACAAATAACAAAATTCAAAATATTCAATGAATAATAAGATAATTCAAATCAATATTATTTGTCATCATCAAAATCTCAGGCTATGGGTCATGCACTGCAATAATCTTCCCCATTTTAATAACGTTAAATAATGTTGTCGATAATCAAATTAGCTTATTTTTTTGTTTTGTTTTTTTAAATAAATATAAAAGAATGAATAGAAGTATGAAGAAATAAACAAACATGCATTTCATTAGAATTAAAAAAAAAAACATGATAAATAAGTCATCTAGATAAAGCATACAACTTTAACTAAAGTACATAATAAACTCCTCCTTTTGACATCACCGAAAAGTGGAGTAAAAAATAATACTTAGAGAAACATAAGATAGTGTCAAGTTAATAAGTAGGATCCTGATCAGGCGGTGGTGGAGGTGGCTAAAAGTAGTGGTTGATGGATGCAAATTGATGATCAATTGATGAAAATCTTTCACCAAACCTTCGTATGTCCTCCTCATGTTGTTGGTGTTATTTTTAGATGTGAGCATCAAGGTGACTTAGCAGTTTGTTGAATCATTCGATTAGATAATCATGAGGATGAGTAGGTGCAGGTCCTCATTGTGGTGTATGTCATCTTAATAAACCAGGTTCTCCTGTTAGAGCAGCCTCACCTTCTTCATCAAAATCCAGCTCATCATGCACTTGCCCCTAATGAAATAGAATATGAAAGCAGGCATCTGTATAGAAAATAAGTAGATTATCGAGTTCACCAGGATAGGTTAACTTGTATTTGTGGCGAAAAATGTAACCTATGAGGTGGCCAAGAGGTAAGTTGAGTTTTCTACGGGTGGCAGGAAGGTGAACTAGGGTCATGTTTCAGATATAGTCAAAAATTAAATCAGCTTCATTAAATTTAGTGTTTCACATGATGAGTTAAATGACAACAAATAGAATTGGGGTCATGCGAATCCTATCACCAGCTTTGGGTATGATTTAATTTCTAAGAACATGTTAAATGATGCAGACATTTTGGTTTAGAGACTAGACATGTGGTTGGTGTTGGTGAAAAGCAACATTCCTAAGGACTAGATTGACGGCACTCTAGTCAAATTCCTTTGTAAGGAAAGAGTGGGATCTAGTACCTTCAGTATAAATCACAAAGTATTGGGCAAGGTCTATCTTAGTGATTTATATATTTTGCCGGCAGACAAAGGAGGTGAGGGTCAAGTTTTCTATATTCATAATTAGATTTGCAAGGAATTCAAAGAGAAGTTCAGAATTGTAAGGGAAAGCTAGGGTAAGTAGGAATTGTAAAGAAGTGGATGCAAATAGGATAATCACCTCAAAGTTTAAGGTGGCTTAATTTAGCATTCGAGAGGGGGTTATCTTGCAAGCCTTGAACTTGTGGTATGCTTCTTCATCCTTAGCGGACAAAAAGAGATTATTATGGAAACAAGAGGAAGAAGAGCTTTTTAGGATGAGTCAGCTACATTTGCTTCAGCATGCCATTGAGTAAGAACAAGTGATAGTGAGTGCAGTGAGGAGAGGATGAGTGAAGTGATCTTAGTTCCTCTCCAATATATAGATTTTTTGTCTGATCATTCATTACGATCGAGGATCATACAGTATGATAAGCAATTATGTCATTTGGATGAATGGTTGGGAAAAGGTGCTCAAATCATACAGTTTAATTAAAATTATACAATATAATTTGAAGGAATTGTATTTGTCCCGAGGGTCATTAGTATGATCTTTGATGAAAATGTTTGTATAGTACGAACGAGTGTTCTTACAATATGAATATCAATTATATCATACCGTTCAACTTTAATTTGTCTCAATCCATTTGTACACGTGGATCATATAGTACAAAGAAGAGATATCGTATAGTATGAAGTGCAATTATATCTTACCAAACGATTTGAATGCACAACCATGTGGATCATACAGTATGATGATAATCGTACAATATGATATGCAGAAAAGAAATTGAATTGGGATTGTTAGTTTAATAGAGGGCTGTGATTTGTGCAGTTTTGATAGATCGTATAGTATGAAGGTGAATCATATAATATGATGGGAAAAATTATCAATTTTGGGGTTTTGTGTGGTGAGTGTGTGACGATCAAGAAACACCTGAGACCAGTTTTTTGTTTTGTTTTTATTTTTATTTTTTTTTATTTTTGATTATTTTTGTTGTTTTTTTTTGGATCACACATGAATGTCTATGACACCATGTATTATTCTCAAAGTATTAAAGGTGTCATAGGCTAGTGGTTTTGTGAATATGACTGCTAATTGATCTCATGTAGCTATATATTATTATTCTATGCCTCCTTTAGCAACATTATCTCTTATGAGGTGTTGTCTAATGTCTATGTGTTTTGTTCAAGAGTGTTGAATTGGATTTTTAGATATGTAGATTGCACTCGTGTTATCACATATGATTAGGATGGTTCATACGGGTAATCCAAGATCTAGAAGTTGTTATTTCAATCATAGTACTTATGCAACACAACTTTTTACTACTATATATTCTGCCTTAGCCATGAAGAGGGCTATCAAATTTTGTTTTCTGCTGGACATAGAAATTAAAGATTATACTATAAATTGGCAGGTTCCAAAGGTGCTTTTCCTATCAACCCAACATCCTGCAAAATCAGAATCTAAGTATCCTAAGATTTTAAAGAAAGTGTTGTGACTAGGATATCAAATTCATAAGTTTGGGGTGCCTAGTAGATATCTAAGGATCCTCTTGACTGTAGTTAAGTGAGACTCTTTAGGATTAGCTTGAAATTAGGCATAGAGGCATACACTAAAGATTATGACCAATCAACTAGTAGTTAAGTAGAGGAGAGATCCAATTATTCTTTTATTTTTTTTTCTGGTCTATTTATTTTCCATTCGAGTCTTTGTCTAGTTGAATCATAGAGCTCATTTGAGTGTTCATGGGCTTAGTACTGTCCATTTCATATTTTTTTAGAATATCCTTAATATATTTCATTTATCTAAGAAATATTCCATTTTCCATTTATTTTACACTAAAACTAATAAAATAATTAAACTTTCCCATCATGCTCATTTCAAACTCATTACTCATCATTTTTGAGAATTCATCATATAACGTTTTATCTGAAGATCCAAACATAATGTCATCTACATAAATTTGAACAATGAGAATTTCATCTTTTATCTTTTGCAAAAAGGGAGTGGTGTCCACACTATCCTTAAAAAATCCTCTATCTAATAAGAATGAGATAAGTCTTTCATACTAGGCTCTAGGTGCTTACTTTAACCCATACAATGCCTTTTTTTATTTGAATACATGGTATAAAAATTATGAGCTTTTAAATTTGGGGGATTGCTCAACATAAACATCCTCTTTAATTACCCCATTTAGAAAAATACACTTTATGTCTAGTTGATATAATTTAAAACCTTTGAAGCAAGTAAAGGCTAAGAGCACCCTTATGGCTTCTAGTCTAGCTATTGGGGCAAAGGTTCTTTAAAATCTATGCCTTCAATCTGGTTCTACCCCTTAGCTACTATTTTAGTCTTATTTCTTACTATGGTTCCTGAGTCAATCACCTTATTTTTAAAGATCCATTTTTTTCCAACTACGCTCTGCTCTTTAGGTCTCTTGACTAGTTCCCAAACATCATTCCTAGTAAATTGGTTTAATTCTTCTTGCATTGCTAGGATCCAGAATTCAACTCCTAAAGCTTGATCAATACTAGTGCGCTCTATCATAGAGATGAATGCAAAATGACTAACCTCCTTCCTAAGTTCGTGCCTAGTTCTCACACCTTCTGATTGGTCTCATAAATTTAATTCTTTAGGATGACTAGAAGAGTATCTCCATTCTCTAGGTAAGTCTTCATAAGGTTCTCCCCTTTCTCTTATGGTCATAATTTCTACTCCCTCAATTGCCTCTACTTCATCTTCTTCAAATTTAGGTTCAGAGGTCTTATCCGATTCATCAAATACTATAAGGGTGGATTCTTCTACTATTAGGGTTCTCTTATTGAAGATTCTATAGGCTTTACCTACAGATGAATAACCTAAGAAGACACCCTCACCAGCCTTGGGATCAGATTTTCCTAAGGGAAGTTTTCCATTTATTAAGATAAAACATTTGCAACCAAAGACATGTAAGTGCGAAATATTCGGTGTTCGACCCACAAGGAGTTAATAAGGCATTTTATTCAACTTTGACCTAATTTTAACCCTATTTAAGACATTACACGCGGTGTTTACCACTTCTTCCCAAAAATATCTAAGAAGAGTGTACTCAGCTAACATTGCCCTAGTAGCTTCTACCAATGTTCTATTCTTTCTTTATGCTATTCCATTTTGCTGAGGCGTTTTAGGGGTAGAGAAGTTATGCTCTATTCATATCTCTTGATAGAAGGATTCAAATCTTTCATTTTGAAACTCTCCACCATAATTACTATGGATTATTGAGATTTTAAATCCTAATTTTCATTGAATCCAAGTGGAGAAAGTTTTAAATTCCTTCAACGACTCATTCTTATGTGTTAGGAGTCTTACCCAAGTGAATCTAGTGAAGTCATCTACAATTACAAATCCATAATTCTTCCCACCTAAGCTCTGGCCAGCCACCATTTCAATTAGGTACTTTCTAATAGGAGGTAAAATAAGGTTCTAGAGTATTTGAGCCCATTGGGATAGTTAACTATTTAATTAGAAGTGAACGAATGATTGTTTTGAGGTTATTTTGGGGAATATTGCCACATCAATAGTCCATATGGCTAAAGCTTGACATGAAATATGGGAGGAACATTCAAGAGTGTAATTAATCAATTAGTTGGGTCCAATTTGGGATGGGTTATTAATGGGCCCAAGAGCATTAATTTTTGAAGGCTTGGTTTAACTCAATTTGTTAGCTTAGGTCAACCCATGGGTAGGGCTTACTGGGTCATGTGCATAGAGCAAAGAGACATCTAATATATTAATTTATGTAATTTAAGTATATAACAATTTATGCAATTAAGAAAAACACATACGAAAGGAGGCATCATAAAATAAGATTGGAGCATTGTCAGGAAGAACAAGATATGCGATATTGTGTTTTTTATCCAAGATATATCCAATCACTTATCCAAGAGCAATGTTTTGCTTTCTTCTAGTGGCTAAAAGTTGAATGGAAGTGAGGTTTTGGATGTAATCAATTTTCATTTGGGCTTCATCCACTTGGGTTTTTTATATTATGAAAAGGTTTATTACCAAAAAGTTTAAGGCATGTTGGTTAAGAAGTCTAGAAGGAGTGATTTTGGCTTCTTTGTATATGTGGTAGGCAGCTTCATTAGAAGCTCTCAGAAAGCAATCATTGGTAAGTTTGTGAGAGGAGGAAGCACCCTGGGCTTGGACACTATGCTTTCCACTACTAGCCATTACACTTGTCGTGATTGTAAGGAGGATTAGAATGATTGTGTGAAGAATTTGAATGAATTGGGGCTCTTTAAATAAAATTCTAGGAGATTATATAGTACAATCATGAGATTGTATGAGACAATTGTGAACAATCAATTCAACCAGACGATCAATAAAAAAGGTTGTTTGATCATATAATACGATCAGACATCATACGGGATGATTAGAGACAGAGAGATCATCCAAAGGAGAGGTAGTATGAATTTTATCCAAAATATTTGTATAGTACAAACTAGTGTTCGTACAGTACGATCAATAAAAAATGTCATACCAACCAAAATGAATTTGCCCCAATTTGGATTGAGATGTGGATCATCCAGACAAAAAGGTGTTTGTATAGTACTATTTTTAATCATAGATTTAATCTGGTCAATCCATTAAGTCAAGGGTTATGATCAAAGTAGTGTTATGTACATCATACAGTATGATGGTGGTTCATACAGTATGATAGAAGATGAAATTTTTTGGTTTGCAGGGAAAAATAATGAGGTTTAGTAAATGGTTTGTGTGATGATCAGGACATAATCATAAAGAATGATAATAACAAAACCAAAAGAATAAAAATAAGAACAAAAATAAAATCATCAGTAAAAATAAATTAAGGACTTAAAAAGAAATAAAAAAATAAAGTCACAAATAAACAAAAAATATAAGATAAAACATATATGTTGAGAAGCTCATGAATGGTTGATTTCAAGTAATAGGAAATAAATATTGAGCCCAAAAACCACATGCTCCCACTCGGTCGTTTGTGAGAACCCTTAAATCCAAAGATCATAGAAGAACAACTCTGGGATCCCAAGTGAGTTTGGGTCCCGTCTTGAAATTAGATAAATCATCATAATGCATGCCATCCTTTGTTTGATGGAACTTAGGCCTACACACTAAATGTGTTCGATGGTAGATTGTGCAAGTGCGGCTAATATTTCTTAACATGCCACGGAAATAACATCTAACATGAAGAAAAGGGCTAACTAACCTATGATAGTTATGATTCTTATTCCTAGAATTATGAGATGCATGACATGGTGAGCTCTTAAGAACATGTTTATTTTGAAAAGCCTTTACTTTTTCTAACAAAATTTTATTAGCACTTTTAAGAGTAGATATTTCAATTTTTAATGAGTGCTCACTAAGATCTAAAATGTTAGCACATGCTTCTAAGTCCTTAAATGATTTTTTCTAAATCAAGATGCAATGCTTTCAAAGAATCAAGTGTTTCAGATAAAATAGTATATTTCTTATTCAATTCATAAAACTCATCCAGTAAAGCCATATGATCCTTATCTAAATTACACCCATCATTTCTAAGCATTTAGTTTTTAAGCTAGCATGCTTCTTATTCAGTTTCCTATATGAATCATGAATCTTTTTTGAAACGACAAGTAATTCACCATATGAAAGTTGACATGCCTCATCTTGATCAGATTGATTAAGATAGTTATTTGTCATTAAGTGCAAAATTCTCACCTCCTCTTCTACTTCTATTCTATATGAATCTGATGTAGAGTCAGCACATATTTTTAAAATTATTACCTTTGCTCCACTGCTTATGATGCTTTTGCATTTTCTTCAGAAATCTTATGAACTATCGAGTCATCAGTGTGATATCTTCCTCTCCTCCATTAGAGGAACTGTCTGAATAATTTGCCTTTAAGGCTACCATTTTCATTCTTTCTTTCTCCACCATAAAGCTATCTTTATCTCACACCTTGCTTGCAAAAAATAAGTGATCCAAGTAAGTTATCAACATAATAAATATTTAGATCCTTGGATTCATTAATAGTAGTAATTTTTGTATCATAAGAAGAAGGCAAATAATGCATAATCTTATTTAATTTTTCAATATTTGATAATTCTTTACCTAAGGCTTGAAGGGATGTGATGATTTGTGTAAATCTAGTATACATTTAAGAAATAAATTCACTAGGTTTCGTTCAAAAAGTTCATAATCATGGAGTAGAAATTTTAACCTAAATTGTTTCACTTCACTTGTTCCTTCATAAGTTATGTAGAGTCTATCCCAAATCTCTTTACTAGTTGTGTAAGTAAAAACATACATGTAATCTTCAGATTTTAAAGCACAAAAGAAAAAGTTTAGGCATTTAGCAATTAGTTGGGCTAAATGTTTATCATTAGTACTCAATTCATAAAAAGGTATTTCGTTTTTCATGTCGTTTACTAAATATGAAGGTGTAGAATATCCTTCCTAAACTAACTTCCCATGTGATAATCAATTAATTTTAATAAAGTGGTCATACAAATTTTCTAAAAATTAAAAAGAAATATTATCAAATAGAGATGGTCATGTGATTAAGTATCCTTCCACAGCATTATGATTTCCAAAGTTAGTCATTGATTAATTTTAAAAATAATCTAAAAATTTATTTATGAATCCTTCTATAATACAACTTGATAGTTCATGAAGGTTGTTAGACATTTAAGAACTAGCCTGAGGCTAACCAAGAGGGGGGGGGGGGGGGGATGAATTAGTAATTTTGAAAAAAAATTTGTGAAAAAGAAATTATTTAAAAAATTTTCAAACCCACACATTATAATCGTAAAGTGGATACGAAAACAAGTAAATTTTACAATAACGAAATAAAATAGGTTTTTAACTACACATATAATTGCAAAAAATAAAGTACGAAAAATAATCAGAATGAACACACACAAAATTTATAGTGGTTCAATTAACCTGGCCCAAGTCCACTCCTTGGAGACTTCCTCTCCAAGTATTGCACAAAATAGTGGTGACTCTTCTTTTTCTCCCATAACAAGGCAGAGAAGCATGTATAGATGTTGTTTCACCACCTCAGTGCGATAGAGAACCATAACTCTATTTTCACCCTCCAGGTGATGGTTAGGGAACAAAAACATAAACTTTAACCCTCTATGTGATGGTCAGAACCACGACTCTATTTTTACCCTCTAAGTGATGGTCAGAGAAGCACAACTCTATTTCACCCTCCAGGTGATGGTTAGAGAACCATGATCTTTGTTGAACAACTTCTTCTCCAGAGCCATAGAGAATCCAGGAAAATACTTTTAGATACTAGGCAAGATTCTATGTTGGAGTAACCTTCTAAATATCCTCGCAACTTCTCCCTCACAAAATGTCCCTCTCTTCTCTCATAAAGCTCTCCTTCTTCTCTTCCTCAAGTGTTTTTCTCCTTAAGAGTCAATAGCCAAAGATTTTCTAATAGGAGTATTAGAAAACATTAATTAGATGGCTTCAAGAAGTCCTAATTATCAAGAGATTAATCTTTTCTTCATATAATTTAATACACGTATCATACAGCACGATCAGTGTAAATCAGACTCATCCAGCAAGGTCATTTAGATGAACTATTCAACCTTTATAACATTTTGTATAGTATGATCAAAACATCGTACAATATGAACTATAGAAATTCCTTCTATTCACTTGGGATGACCCTTGGGATGGCCAACTTCATACACTATCAATTGTCCAGAACTATGGACATCGTATCGTACGATCAGTATAAAAATCATAGATTCCATTCAGCACAATCTCTCAGATGGCCAATTTTGTATGTGAGAAATTATACAGTAGAAACTATATCGTACACTACGATCAGTCATAATAACTATCCATGATTTAATTGCTTGATATCAAGGGATTAATTAAGAAAGATTTTAATTAGGGCATACTTTTCAAACCTAATCGTATTGTATGATCAGTGCATAATTAGTATATTTCTTAACCTCTGGTGGCTATGGTTTTGATAGAGCACAATAGATTATACATTATGAATTAAAATTATATAGTAGGAAATAAGGTCATATAGTACAAAGCCAAAATCATATAGTATGATGTACTTAAAAAAAACTCTCTCAAAAAATATTTTTCTCTCTCCCCCTGTGTTTGTGCTAGGTTACTCAACAATGATATCCACCCAATTACATAATACAACTCAATAAAGAAAAAAAATAAAAAATAAGATGAAAACATTCATTTTTTGCCAGCTTACTCAGTAATAATATCCACCCAATTACATGATACAACTTAAGAAAAACTGATCAAAATCCATGCAACATTTATTTGGCATAAAGATAAGAGTAGGAAATGATTACATTATGTGGCACTGACTGATTTGTGTAAATCAAAGATGTTTGTTAGATGAGGTATTCATTCTATATTTAGGAAAGTTTGTGCTTCAAGAGCAAGGTGGGCTTAGAATTTCATCCAGAAACCTTCATCACTTCTTAATCACAATATTTCTATTCAATATGGTATGGATGTGTGGAATGTGAACAATAAAAGAGGACCCTCATCTACTTGGAATATACTATTATATGGTACTAGTTTTCTTAAGTCAAACATTAGATGGAGGGTTTCTAATGGTAACAAAATTAAAATTCTTGATGATGCTTGGATCCTTGATAAAAAGTTGAATAGATGGCCATCATTTATGGATCATGTGGAGTTACAAGATTTAAAAGTTTAAAGCTTATTTTCTCTAGATGGAAGATGGAATTATTCAGAAATTTAGAAGTTCTTCATTGCAGATTTGGCTTCCTTAATCATGCATGTTCCAATTTATTATGGTTTTGATGAAGATCACATTAAACTGCTACAGTAATATTCTGGAAAGTCAAGTTCTTTTTCAGCGTATCAAGCTAAATTGGAAAAGCTTTATGTGGAAGAGTTTGATGTATTTGTGAACTGGATTTTGAAATTAAAACTCAAGCCAAAGATAAATTGCTTTTGGAAGAGACTTAGTAAGGTTGCACTTCCTATAAAAAAATACCTTAATTATAGGAATCTTACTGATATTACTTCTTGTGTTAGAGGTTGCAATGAGATTGAGAGCATTGCTCATTTTTCTATGTGTTGTATGTATCTCAATGATATTATGGTAAAAATTAAAGAATGGGGGTTCAAAGTTCTAATTTTTTAATCCATGGAGGAAGGTGTTGAGGAACTTAGAAGACTTTCAAACACTAATCCAAGTATTGTTTGGGTATACATGACTTTGGTGTTCTTCTCATGGAAGAATAGGAATGTTGTTAAACATGGAGCTATTGTATCTTCAATTTCAATTACTGCATCAAATGTATTAGTAACTATGAGGTAACCAATAGTTAATCCAATACTAGAAGATTGGGTTGTTAATCTCCATTTAGAGTTTTTGAGTCTCTGGCATCCCCCTCCACTAGATTGGTTAAAATCAATGTGGATGCTTCTTTGCTGACTTTGAATCTTGGGGGAATTAGAGGAGTTATTTGGGATGATAAAGGTAGATTTGCACTTGCTTTTGGCAAAGAAATAAAATAATGAGATTTAGCCCAATTGGAAATTTAAGCGGTGTTATTCATTAGAGAAAATTTGCAAGATTGGTTGTTTGATTACAAAGGAGTGGTTGTTGAAAGGGATAATGTAAATATCATCTACTTGATTCGTGACTCAATGAAGGCTTCTAATTGGAAGAAAGAGAGCTTGTGGATCAAGGAACTTCATTTTTTGCACAGGTTTAATAATGTTTTCTTTCATTTTGTTCCTAGAAGTTAAGGTGGCCGATTAGTGTGCCACGTATGCTTTGAGTAGAGATTTTAGATGGGATAGTTTTGATTTTAATAACTTTCCTTCTTTTTTAAGTGTTTTGTAAAGTAGGAATGTAATAGTTTTTATTAGTAGTTTAGTTTTTCTCCTTCAATGCAAATTGCTAAAGGGTTTTAATATTTGAGTTATTTTAACTTGAAGTTGTTTGTTTAGTATAGACCCAAGGGTGTTTTGATTCAAGTTTAAATTTTCATGATTTACTATTTGTTAATCATGTTTTAAAGTGTTTTAGTGTAATTATTTAATTTTCAAAAAATAAGTAAGCTAAAGACTCCAAAGTGTAGAAGCCACTAACCTACAGGTCCTAAGGTTCATAACGTAATAGATTTATTCCCCCATATAGCATCGATTGATTGCATAGAGTCCATGAAGTTTTATTTTAACATTTTGATTATTATTTAAAACATAGTTACTATAAAAAACATTTTAGTTGAGATGCTTCAAATTACTTTGAAGTGCTCAACCCCACATCTTAAGCCATATGAATCAAAAGAATATATGCCTGCAAAAAGAAATCAAGCATATGTATAAAAGGATTTATTTTATTAAAGATTAATTAAATACCTATAAATTTAATGAATTTGAGTCCTCCATTGGAATCAAACATAATTCATAAAGGCCTTCTTAATTTAGTTTAAGTAGTTATTAAGTGAGTTGATCAATTAGGTTAAAGTTTATGTTATTTAGTTTAGTTGACTTGAGAGTTTAAGTGAGGTAATTTGAATAATATAGTTTGATTTAAATATTTTAAAATTGATTTAAAGTTCTCTGCCTTTAGTTAATTTTTTATTTAATTTATTTGTTATTTATTTAATCTTTTAATTATTAATTTAATTCCCTATTTATATAAGGAACTTAGGTTGGGTTTTAAAAAATTAGATCAATCTTAAATGTTCAAGAGACTAATATCATTAGTTAATAATAACGCATGAATAAATCCTTAAAATTTTGGGATTAAATGGACTAATACTTAATTTTATATTAAATAATTAATTTAATTAATACTTATAGTTTAATTTTAAATCAATCTAACTTTAATGAAAATTGAGGGTTGATTTTAACTTTCCTTGATTCTATAATGGATTTAGAGTTTTTTTTTTTGAATTTAATTTGTTCTTTAATGATTTTTCTTTAATTACTTACAAATTTTTTAAATTTGTTTTAATTGAAACCTGTGGAGGGAGTACGCGTTAATATAAGAAAGAGATTACAAAGTCCTTAAGGGAGACGATCAACTCACTAATGCTCCAACGAGCTAGAAAATAAAATAAAGAAAAATTTAGGAGCTAACAATCTCCACTCATAAAAAAATACAATAATGCCTAGTAACATACTATTGATGCTATACAGAAGCATCCAAAAAGGAAAGATGTAGTAAGAGAATGGAAGCACGATCTTTTTGCAAAAAATGTTGATGACAACTAAAATCATCTTCACCTACAAAACAAAAGGGTTGCAGAGCAAAAGGGTATAGCAAAAGATTTTATAGTTAACCCAAGAAAAATTGTAAAACTTTAATCTAAAGAGGAGGAAAAAATAATAAAACATTAAAATAGAAATGATCCAAGGGCAGACACCACTTAAAGTAAAAATGGGGATAAAGACTGATAGAGCTCAGGATTAAATTAGTATATAAAGCCTCATAAAGGTAATCCACAGGCCACTCAATCCAACCCTCAAGTACAAACACCATCCAGCCCTCTAAATAACCCAAACAATAGGGCTTAGCACCAGTAGCACAACAGCACCCCAACTCCAGGATATCACAAGGACCCAGCCCAAAGGCACACAATCAACATATCAGATAACCAAAACCAGAACATAGAAACATAAGGCCACCCATAACAAGGCACAAATCCTCTAGAAAATCACAAAAAACTAGCCCAAAGGCACTCCAGCAAGTGACATGATACAAAAGCCAAGCCAAAGTCCAAGGTAATTAAATACCATAGTCAAAACATCCTAGAAACTCATCCAAACGACTACAGAAACCCCCAGCAATCCAGAGCAGCACCTTGAAGGAAGGAGAGCACCAATGGGAAAAATCCTCAGCAACAACATCAGTGCAATCATAGCTAAAGTCTATATCCACCCATACAACAGATAAATTGAAGAACACCGAGAGATGCAAATATAAAAATAAATACATCACCAAGAAAAGCTCAGCAAAGTAATTGGTCCAAATGCAACATGAGCCAACACAAGTCCCAAACAGTAAGAAACTAAACAAACCATCCAACCAAACAAGCAATTAGGAGAAAACAACCAACCAGGGCAACCATGACAAAATAACATAGTATCCCCACTAAAATTCAGATGCCAAAGAAAATGTCCCCAACAACCAAAGCTGGAATAACACCCAACACCAGCAGAAGCAACCAAAGAGGCACCCAGAATCGCAAGGTAGCCCCAGCAACCAAAGATGGAGCCAGAAACAAAAAGAAACAACAAAACCCCACCACGAAATCACAACCAAAACCAAAAATTCCAACTAAATATAACCACAGCGAAAAGCTTATTCATCCAACTGAAAAAATCAAAAGACAGGGCCAAAACAGACCCATAAAACAACCTATAGCAATAATCACAAAAAGAATAACCCCACAACAAGCTAACTAACCCAATAATCACAAAATTATGGAAGCTATTGATCTAACACAGAAATGAATAATATTGATAGTCCCATAGAGGGAAGAAAAACTAACTCGAAAGACCACCAAGCTAGACAGCCCTCCAAACAGACCAAGCCATATGATGCATGCCACCACAACCTGCCAATAGGTGAAGCCAAGAAGCAAAAACAAAACAAAGGAATAGCAATACAACCCATCCACCAAAAAACCATAGCAAACAAACCAACCAGCACCCCACCAAGGGGGAAAACCACCTAAGAACTAACATAAGGGATACCAAGACCATCTAGTTTAAGTAAACTATGAAGAGGCACTGGAATGGAGCTCCCAATAACTTCAAAAAAAATAATTAAGACTACAACCTCAGTTAGCAAGCCAAGAAGCACATGCATTACCTTCCTTGCAAGTATGAAGAAATGAATAATTAAAAAATAACAACAGCTTTTTAATTTCCTTAATATGATAGAAAAGGTCAGAGATACAACACATATCTCCATCAACAAAAAGTAGCTAAAAATCATAATCAAAGTTCAATTCCATAAGTAAATAAGTTAAGTTAAGGGAAAAACATAACTGAATAACATAAAGAATGGCCAAGGTGACAGCAGTAATGTAATTACCGAGATGAACAGGACCAGCAAAAGCTAAAATAAGGCAGCCATTACTATCCCTTATAGCACCACCACAGCCATAAGAGTCACAACTTGCACCATCCACATTCAATTTAAAAAAATTACTGGGAGGTTCAGTCCAGTAGATAATATTAGCTCGAGAAGCAGTCTGAACGCCCTCCAAACTAAGTCCTAAACAATGCCAACAAAATAATATATCTAGAAATTCTTAGAAGAAAGCATCTTAATAGCCACAAGAGAGAAAACCTTATCCTTCACCCTCTGAATCACATTATGATGATTCATCTGCACATCATTAAAAAGATAGTTAATCCTTTCCAACCAGAGAAACTAATGAATGAGAGAAGGAATAAGATTACTGATGTGACCTTTAGAGTTAATAAATCAAGCATTAAGCATAGATTTAAGGGAGAGATGGGCATTAAAATAATTTAACTGAAACAAATCATCAAAGTAGACCCATGTTCTAACAATAATAGGACTAGAGATAAAAACATGATGCATGTTCTCCAAATGGCAACAACATTGATACTTTTTTTTTTTGAAAGAAATGCAAATTACATTGAAAAATAAAGGGAAAGTAATTAAAAAGTACTAGGTGATAGAAATACTATCACATTCCTCCTTTAAAATTTTTAAAAATAAAGGAGGAACCTTATTGCTACTAAGATCTTTCCAAAGAAAATCTTCACTTAATGGAAGGTTAGCACAAAAAAGTGCTAACTTATTACAATTTCAATTCACAAAATGAAATAGAACCTTACCGAACTCATCCAAAAAAGAGAGGTCTTCAAGCTTTTCCTCCTGTACAATCCGAGATCCTTTATTCACAGAATTTTGCAAATGCTTCATGATGTTGATGTTATCTCCTTTAATAATAAAGCCCTTTACCTCAAACATCCAATCAAATAAGAATTTATTCAATGAACGAACTGCCATCAACTCCAACAATCCACTATCCCAATGAGTGTATTTAATTCCAAAGGCAATTAAGAATTTACCTTTAGAATCTCTAACAATTCCACCAATGCCTCCATTATAAGAACTAGTTAAAGCCGCATCCAAATTAACCTTAATCCATTCTGGGGGAGGGGGTGCCAATGAGAGAACAGCCGATCCGGCTGGTTAGTGCCCCAATGGTCCATGAACAGATTAGATTTTGAGATTGATTCATAACTAATAGCATTCTAAGCTATATGGTTCAAACTTAGTTCTTGTTCTCCATGTTTGAATAAATTTCTTCTCTTCCATGAGAAATAAACTAGAGAACAATATAAATTTGCAATGGAGTTATTATGTTCAGCTAATTTTTTCAATAGACACTTATAGTCATTAGCTGAAGAGAAATTTGGCACAGGGAATCCCCAATTCTTCAGCACACCAATAGCTTGCTTCAGTTTCGAGCATTGGACCATAACGTGATCAGCATTTTTCAGTTCATTACACCCTCTTGGGCATAGAAAATGGGCCAGTAACCTCCGATACATTAGAAAACAATTAGTTGGGATAGCATTAATTAAGAAGACGCCACCAAAAACATTCAATTTTAAGATTTAGGTGTAACTTTTTCAGCCAACTTCCATACTCTACTGGTTCGTTATTCTCCTTAGAATAAGAAGCCATCGCTGCTATACTCTTGCCTGAGAATCTCTATTTCAACTCAACGTATCTCTGTTTTGATATGGAAAGATTTCTATTTGAATAATCATCTCCACTAAAGCCTCCCCAAAGAAGTTTTTCAGCAAATCTTCCTTCCAACAACCATTTGGAATAAAGTTCTCAAGTGATGGAAATTCAAAATTCCCCACAGCAATAAATGTCGTCCATTTATCTATGCTTTTATCTAGAATCCATACGTCCTTCAATATGTCTAACAACTTTCCTGTTGCTATCTTCCACCTTGTGATCGGCATAAGAGCATGAGCACCATTAGCAAAGATCTTCCAAGTAATAGATTTATTATTTCTATTAGAATGTTCCCAGAATTTCTCACCATACTTTGCTAACAAAGTTTTATTAAGCAAAGACTCTTCTCCCTTTAAGAATTTCCAAGGAAATTTTGCTCTAAGGGAACCAGTCATAGCAGTCACCGAACATAGTCCTTGGCCCCCTTCCTTCCAGGTTTTGCACATTTTCTCCCAAGACATATAATGTAGACCATGAAGTCCTGCTCTTCTATCCCAAATGAAGTTCCTAGCTGCTTTATCCACTTCTTTAAGAACACTCATTGGAACCAATGAGTGGGTTGCCACAAAAACTGGTAAAGCAGCAAAAATCGATTTGACTAAAACAATTCTACCAGCTAGAGAAATCAATTTATTACCCCAAACATTAAGTTTAGAAGCAACCTTCTCAAGATTATAATTTAAATCTAAAGCAACCAACCTTCTCAACGTCAACCTAATGCCGAGATAATTGAATTCTTTCACAACTTTGAAGCTCCATAATTTTGCTATAGCCTTCTTCCTCTTTCTTTTCACAGATTTTCCATAAAGTGTCACAAAGTTTTGTTCATTTATAGACTGCCCCGTTCTGCTACAAAAAGCTGAAATAATTCTCTTAAATCATCTCATACTAGCTTGGGAGAACAAAAGGATATCATTGGTATATAAGTGATGAGAAATTCTAGGTGCATTAGCTGAAATTTTAATCCCCAAGTTCTTTCCTCTATACAACATATCATTCGTCAATAATTGAGAGCAAAGAATAAACAAATAAGGAGATGGTGGACAACCTTATCTAAATCCACTATTTTCTTTAATCCCTTTTGAAATTCTCCCATTCACTAATAAGAAAAATTCAGGAAACTCAACACATTCCATAATAAGATTCATAAATCTTCTAGGAAATCCCATTTTACTTAACATCAATCTCAAAGTATCCCAAGCCATACTATCATAAGCTTGCTCCATATCAAGCTTGAGAGCCACCCAACCTTTCTTAGCTTTAGAAATTTTGAGTTTATTAAATAATTCTTGGGCTAACATAATGTGGTTCGATAAGGATGTACCTCTTAAAAAAGCTGCTTGTACCTCTGAAATGAGACCACCAACCACTTTTAGAAGCCTGTTTAATATTATTCTTGCAAAGATCTTATATATAGTGCCACACATGCTGATAGGCCGAAACTTAAGGGAGAACAAGGATTCAGCACCTTGGGAATGAGAACAACCATTGACTGCTTCCAGTAAGAACATAGTTGCCCTGTTCGATAAAAATGATATATTGCTCTCCATACATCATTCCCTGTAATGAACCAATAACTTTTGAAGAATGAGTAAGTCATCCCATCTAATTCGGGTGAAATACTAGTTCCACTATCTTTAATAACCTCCTCCAGCTCAGCATAAGAGAAATCCTCCTCTAACATCCTACAATCTGCATCTGATAGAGATTTTAAAACTGGAGGCCAATCACTCAAAATGCAGCTTCTACTCCTCCATTTATTGCTAAAGAATTTCATCAGGATATCTTCAATTTCATTTTGCTCATCTACCCAGATACCTCATTCATTCTTCAGTTGATGGATATAATTGCCCATTCTTCTCCCATTTGCAAATGTATGAAAAAATTTCGAATTCATATCATTCTCCTTTATCCATTTCAATTTTGCTCTTTGTCTCCACCAAGTGCTTAAATTAGCCAAATTCACATTAAACTCATGAATTTTAGACCTTAACAGAAGCAGCTTTTCATCAGACAGACCTCCTCCATCGGACTCTTCTAGTTGTAACATTGCAATCTCATTCTTCAACTTATTTTTTATTCCATAAAGTTCTTCAGCTTTGCCTTGCTCCAATAATGGAGAGCTTTTAGAGTTCTTTTGTACTTCATATTTACCACCTCCATAGCATTCCCCTATATCGGTTTGTTCTAAGCCTTTTAGACTATAGCTTTTGAAGTCAGGAATGAAGCCCAAACCTCTTCATACTTAAGAATTCTATTTTTGTTAGACATATCATTGAAAATTCTCAGAATTAATGGACAATGGTTGGAAGCTATCCTTTCCAAATGCCTAACAACTGCATTTTGAATATCTTCCATTGCTTTGGTGTTCAAAAGACATCTATCTAACCTTTCAAGGATACGAGCATTACCATTTTTGTTGTAATGAGCCCATCGTACAATGTTGCAGTGAGCCCATACTTGTGATAGAACCAGCCATATTCATTTGGTGCACCTGATTTCCAAGATTTTCATGTTGTTGCATCTGTAGAACTTGAGATGGTTGATGCTGGGGAGTACTTTGAGCAAGTCCACCAGGATGATGGAGCTGCTGCTGCTGGCCTTGCAGCTATGAGGGCATTATTTTTTGCTTATTGTTTGTATTTAACAAGCCAAGAATTTGTTTCTCATAAGTAGGGAGCTTTTCTTTCAAGACAATTGTAATACTATTCTTAGAAATCTGAAGGAAAGCTAGCACGCGTTCCAGCAATGAGTACTACGATGAATGGTCCAAGTGTGTGAGATGTGTCCTAGCATGCCACATGAGAAACATCTAATTCTAGGAAAGGGATTTCTTAGATGATTTGAGTTATAATGCCTCTTCCTAGGTTTTGGCTTAAGATCAACAGTGGAAGTCATCCGATCATTTTGAATCCTCAAATTTGTTCTCTTTAAGGCATCATTCTCAATCCTCAAATTTTTCTCAAGATCTTTAGATTTCTTAAGATCAAAACTAAGTGAGGTGTGTGAAACTTTTAATGCATTATGTTCATCAATTAATTCCAAATGCTTTTTGTTCAACTCATCAAATTCATCAAGGAGAGTCATGTGATTTGAATCAATCGTTGCATGGTCTTTGAGAAACACTTCATGCTCTTTTTGTAGATTTGAATACTTCGGGCCTACAATCCCAACATCATGTAGATCATTTCTGGACATAAATGCATACATTTCTTGTGGTCCTTGAAAAAATGAGAACTTTTTTCCTCCCCTCTTCTCATCTTGTGAAAGAATACAAATGAAATCCCCTCCCACAACTAGAGGGGCCTCTTTATTACAGTTTTCTTCTAATTTATCCCACAACCTTCTTCTCATCTATGGGTTTTTTTTGCCATACACTGTAGAAACAATCCACTTGCTTTTGTTCAACAAGCTTAACTCCCCAATCACACATTGAGCAGTGGCCTCAATTAAAGAAAATTTTGACATATTTGCTTTCCAAAACACCATAATACCACCGGAAGCACTAACGGAAGGATAAGGGAAGTAATCCCAATCATCTCCCAACAACTTGTTAACTTCATATCTCTCCAAAGAAGAGATCTTGGTCTCAACCACCCCAACGAAGAAGACATCCCAATTTTTCACAAACCCTTTTAAATATAAGGAGGCTTCCCTCTTATTAGCCCCCCTACAATTCCAAAAGGCAAGAGAAGTCATTTGGATAAAGGTGGGGAAGGACCCCCACATTTACCTTTGATTTTTACCTAAGCTTTTTTGGATCTAGAAGAGTTGCTCAAAGGTCCCAAATGTCTTAGCTCCTTCATTAGCTTTTTTTTTTTTTTTTTTGAAAACTGCCAAAGCCAACTTACTATAAAGGAAAAAACAGATACAACCTAGAGAATGATAGAACACCTATCACACTCATCTTTAAGCAAAGCAAAAAAACTAGGAGGGATCTTATTGCAATAGAGATCCTCCTAAATGTAATCCTCTACTAAAGAAAGATTAGCACATAAATCGGCTAACTGATTACAATCTCTATGACCAAAATGAAAAAGAAACGTACCAAAAATTTCCAAGAAAGACAAATCTTCAAACTCCTCCTCCTTGTGAGAAGCTTTATTCAAAGAACTTTGAAGATAATTGATGACGTTGTGATTATCCCCTTCGACGATAATCCCTTTAGCTTCAAAGTTCCACTTATTGTGAAAGAATTTCAAAGCCCTTATAGCCATAAGATCCAACAAACCAATGTCCCAATGTACGCATTTGATACCAAAATAAAATAGGAATCTTCCTTTATGGTCTCTAAAAACTCCTGCAACCCCGGCCTCATTAGAGTCAGGAGGGCAGCATCAAAGTTGCCTTTAATCCACTCAGGTGGAGGAGGGTGCCAAGAAGAATTAGGCAACTTACAAAGCTGATTAGCTCCCCAATGATCCAAAAATATAGCGCACTTAGAAGAGGAAACAATAGTTTCAATAGCTTTAGCAGCGAGAAAACCTGTCCTCAATTCCTTGCCTTTATGGGTAATATTATTCCAACACTTCCAAGAAAAGTAGACTGCTATATAGTAAAGATTGGTCAAAAAAGGATTTGATTTAGACAAAACCTATAGACCATTGATACACTCTGACCAAGCATTATATCTAGGAAGTTTAAATCCCTAATTGTGCAAGGTATGAAACAGGCAAACTAATAAACCACAGTATCTATATGCTTTGTGCGGGAGTGTTGAATTAGTTTTTTAGATATGCAAATGGCACTAGTATTGTCACACATGATAGGAATGGCGTCGACAAGTAGTCTAAGATCTAAGATTTGTTGCTTTAGCCATAGGACTTGAGCAACACAACTTCAATAATATATTTTTCCTCATCAGTGGATAAGGCTACTGAATTTTACTTTTTTACTATACCAGGAAACTAATGATTAGCCAATAATTTGACAAGTTCTTGACATACTTTCCTATCCTACATCTTGAAAATTTAGAATCAAAATATTATATGATTTCAAAAGATGAGCTAGATCTGGGGTGTTAGATACCTAGGTTTTGGGTTCCCAGAAGGTAACTAATAATTCTCTTAATAGTAGTTAGATGATATTCTTTTGGATTAGCCTAAAATCTTAATAGTAGTATCTGGTCTAGTAGCAGTCAAATATAGAAGTGATCCAATTATCCCTCTATATTTCTCTGATCTATTGACTTCCCATGTAGGTCCTTATCAAACTGAATGCAAGAGCTCATGGGAGTGGTTATTGCCTTAGCATTGTCCATTTCATAATTTTTAAGAATTTCCTTGATGTATTTAGATTGGATAAGGAAGGTTCCACCATCCATCTGCTTCATACTAAATCCAAAAAATAAATTAGGTCTCCAATCATTTTCATTTCAAACTCTTTGCTCATTATTTTAGAAATTCATCACATATGTTTTTATTTGAAGATCCAAATAAGATATAATCAACATATATTTAGACAATGAGTAGTTCTTCTCCTACTTCTTGATAAATAGGTTGGTATCTACACTACCCTTAATAAAGTCTCTATCTAGGAGAAATATGCTTGGCCTTTCATATTATGCTCTAGGTGCTTGTTTTAATACATATAATGCCTTCTTTAACTTGAATACATGATTGGATAATTATGAATTTCCAAAGCTTGAGTTTGTTTAACATACACATCTTCTTTAAACACCCAATTTAAAAATGCACTCTTAACATCCATTTGATATAATTTAAATCCCCTAAAGAAGGCAAAAGCTAGTAGCACACTTATGGCTTCTAGTTTAACTATAGAGGTAAAGGTTTCTTCAAATTTGATTATACCCTTTAGCTACCAATTTAGTCTTATTTATCACTAATTTTCCAAACTCATTCATTTTATTTTGAACACCCACTTTATTCCAACTATACTCTAGTCCTTAGGTATTTTAACTAGTTCCCATACATAATTTCTAAAAAATTGATTCAATTCCCCTTACATTACGAAGATTCGTAATTATCATCTAAATCTTGATCTATATTGGTGGGTTATATCATAAAGATGAATGCAGAATGATCAACTTCCTTCCAAATTTCATGCCTAGTTTTGACACCTTCACATGAGTATCTCCATTCTCTAGGCAGTGGCTCTTGATGTTCTACTCTATCTTCTATAGTAATGGATTCTACCCTTTGAATGACCTCTACTTCTTCTTCTTCAAGTTTAGATTTAGAGATCCTATCTGATTCATGAAAGTATGAGATGCGCCAACAGGGGGGTGAATTGGAAATTTTTTTAATAAAGTAACAATCCTAAATAAGAGTTCTAATTTTTTTTATATTTTAAATAAAAACTTAACTTTATACAGAAGCGAATGATTAAAACATGAATGCACGTAAGTGTTGAAATTTTAATCACATAACAAAAGATCTAGAGTAGACTTTTCATCAAACGGTTCTAATAAATGTAAAATGCAAAACATAAGTAAAGTGCAGTAAATGGAAAAATCACACCAGAAGATTTATAGTGGTTTGATCACATGACCTATGTCCACTCTTCAGCGTCCTCCACTCCAAGAATTTCACTACTTAAAAGTAATTCTCCTTTTGCCCACACAGCAAGGCGAAGAATTCTTTACAAAATCTCACTTTCACCTTCCCCGTTGTGGTGGAGTACCAAATTCTATCTCACCCTCCCGAAGATGGAAATGAACTTTCTCATTTTTCTCCCTCCTGGAGAAGATAGAGTACCTTAGAGGACATGGAACTTGAAGGATCTCCCCCTTAGAAAGCCTCCCATAAGATCTTCTCAGGCCATAGGAGGATTAAGCATGCATCAAGCTTAAAGCAATTGTGTGATCCCCTCACACTCTTTCCCCCTCATAAACTCACCTTCTCCTACCTCACAATAACCCAAAATCTCACTAAGTAGCTTTCTCTCAAGAAGTCCCCTTCTTGTCATGTTCCTCTCTCTTATTTTTTTTAAAGATAAAAGTTTCATATATAAATCAGACTCCAACAAACCCTAAATTTTCAATTTATCCATTTATATTCATACAGTACGATCTAATATCATATGGTATGATCAGTTCAAAACAGTATGATCAACAATCAATAATTAATCCTTGATTTAATTGACTAATCATGGGGGTTAATTAAAGTAAGTATTCAAATATTCATACTATACGACATGATCATACAATACGATCAGTTCAAAATTTACAATTTAAGAACTTACTTAAATTAATCTGGCGACTAGGGTTTTTAATTAAAAACACATCGTATAGTATGACAATAATAGTACAGTATTATTTGTTCATATATAGATATTAAGCCATATATAGTCGTACAGTACATTCTACAGAGAACTTTTTTTCTTATTTTAAAAACGAACTCTCCCCCTATATGTGCATGGTTGCTCAGTTTGCATACACTTTGTGGTCGGACTCAAGAAAAGAAAGAATACAAAATAAATGAAATTTACAGAGTTATAGACTTTACATCCTACTCTACCTAGTCTTGAGTCTTCTTATTATCTTGAGTAATAAGTGATCTCCCTAAAATGTTAGTATTCATAGACAAATAACAAAATTCAAAATATTCAATGAATAATAAGATAATTCAAATCAATATTATTCGTCATCATCAAAATCTCAGGCTATGGGTCATGCACTGCAATAATCTCCCCCATTTTAATAATGTTAAATAATGTTGTCGATAATCAAATTAGCATATTTTTTGTATTTTTTTTAAATAAATATAAAAGAATGAATAGAAATATGAAGAAATAAACAAACATGCATTTCATTAGAATTTAAAAAAAAACATGATAAATAAGTCATCTAGACAAAGCATACAACTTTAACTAAAGTACATAATAAACTCCTCCTCCTTTTGACATCACCGAAAAGAGGTGTAAAAAATAATACTTAGAAAAAACATAAGATAGTGACAAGTCAATAAGTAGGATTTTGATCAGGTGGTGGTGGATGTGGCTAAAAGTAAAAGGTTGATGGATGCGAATTGTTGATCAATTGATGAAAATCTTTCACCAAACCTTCGTATGTCCTCCTCATGTTGTTGGTGTTATTCTTAGATGTGAGCATCAAGGTGACTTAGAAGTTTGATGAATCATTTGATTAGATAATCATGAGGATGAGCAGGTGCAGGTCCTCATTGTGGTGCATGTCATCTTAATAAACCAGGTTCTCCTGTTAGAGCAGCCTCACCTTCTTCATCAAAATCCAGCTCATCATGCACTTTCCCCTAATGAAATAGAATATGAAAGCATGCATCTGTATAGAAAATAGGTAGACTATCAAGTTCACCAGGATAGGTTAACTTGTATTTGTGGTGAAAAATGTAACCTACGAGGTGGCCAAGAGCTAAGTTGAGTTTTCTACAGGTGGCAGGAAGGTGAACTAGGGTCATGTTTCAGATATAGTCAAAAATTAAATCAGCTTCATCAAATTTAGTGTTTCACATGATGAGGTAAATGACAAAAATACGATTGGGGTCATGCGAATCCTATCACCAGCTTTGGGTATGATTTAATTTCTAAGAACATGTTGAATGATGCAGGCATTTTCGTTTAAAAACTAGACAAGTGGTTGGTGTTGGTGAAAAGCAACATTCCTAAGGACTAGATTGACGGCACACTAGTCAAATTCCTTTGTAAGGAAAGAATGGGATCTAGTACCTTCAGTATAAATCACAAAGTATTGGGCAAGGTCTACCTTAGTGATTTATATATTTTGCCGGTAGACAAAGGAGCTGAGGGTCAAGTTTTCTACATTCATAATTAGATTTGCAAGGAATTCAAAGAGGAGCTCATAATTGTAAGGGAAAGCTAGGGTAAGTAGGAATTGTAAAGAAGTGGATGCAAATAGGCTAATCACCTCAAAGTTTATGGTGGCTTAATTTAGCATCGAGAGGGGGTTATCTTACAAGCCTTGAACTTGTGGTATCCTTCTTCATCCTTAGCAGACAAAAAGTGATTATTATTGCGACGAGAGGAAGAAGAGCTTTTTAGGATGAGTCAGCTGCATTTGCTTCAGCATTCCATTGAATAAGAATAAGTGATAGTGAGTGCTGTGAGGAGAGGATGAGTGAAGTGATCTTAGTTCCTCTCCAATATATAGAAATTTTGTTTGATCTTACATTACGATCGAGGATCATACAGTATGATAAGCAATTATGTCATCTGGAAGAATGGTTGGGAAAAGGTGCTCAAATCATAGAGTACGATTAAAATTACACAGTATGATTTGAAGAAATTGTATTCGTCCCGAGGGTCATCAATATGATCTTTGATGAAAATGTTTATATAGTATGAACGAGTGTTCTTACAATATGAATATCAATTATATCATACTGATCGACTTTAATTTGTCTCAATCCATTTGTACACGTGGATCATATAGTATGAAGAAGAGATATCGTATAGTATGAAGTGCAATTATATCATACCAAACGATTTGAATGCACAACCATGTGGATCATACAGTATGATGATAATCGTACAATATGATATGCAGAAAAGAAATTGAATCGGGACTGTTAGTTTAATAGAGGGCTGTGATTTGTGCAGTTTTGATAGATCGTATAGTATGAAGGTGAATCATATAATATGATGGGAAAAATTATCAATTTTGGGGTTCAGTGTGGTGAGTGTGTGACGATCAGGAAACACCTTAGACCAGTTTTTTGTTTTGTTTTTATTTTTATTTTTTTTATTTTTGATTATTTTTATTATTTTTTTTTTTTTGGATCACACATGAATGTCTATGACACCAAGTCTTATTCTCAAAGTATTAAAGGTGTCATAGGCTAGTGGTTTCGTGAATATGACTGCTAATTGATCTCATGTAGCTATATATTGTTATTCTATGCCTCCTTTAACTACATTTTCTCTTATGAAGTGTTGTCTGATGTCTATGTGTTTTGTTCAAGAGTGTTGAATTGGATTTTTAGATATGTAGATTGCACTCTTGTTATCTCATATGCTTAGGATGGTTCATACGGGTAATCCAAGATCTAGAAGTTGTTATTTCAACCATAGTACTTATGCAACACAACTTCCTACTACTATATATTCTGCCTCAGCCATGGAGAGGGCTATCAAATTTTGTTTTCTGCTGGACCTAGAAATTAAAGATTGTACTATAAATTGACAGGTGCCAGAGGTGTTTTTCCTATCAACCCAACATCCTGCAAAATCAGAATCTGAGTATCCTAAGATTTTAAAGAAAGTGTTGTGCCTAGGATATCAAATTCCTAAGTTTGGGGTGCCTAGTAGATATCTAAGGATCCTATTGACTGCAGTTAAGTGAGACTCTTTAGGATCAGCTCGAAATTAGGCATAGAGGCACACACTAAAGATTATGTCCGGTCAACTAATAGTTAAGTAGAGGAGAGATCCGATTATTCTTTTATATTTTTTCTGGTCTATTAATTTTCCATTCGAGTCTTTGTCTAGTTGAATCATAGAGCTCATTTGAGTGTTAATGGGCTTAGTACTGTCCATTTCATATTTTTTTAGAATATCCTTAATATATTTCATTTGGCTAAGAAATGTTCCATTTTCCATTTATTTTTCACTAAAACCAATAAAATAATTAAACTTTCCCATCATGCTCATTTCAAACTCATTACTCATCATTTTTGAGAATTCATTATATAAGGTTTTATCTGAAGATCCAAACAGAATGTCATCTACATAAATTTGAACAATGAGAATTTTATCTTTTACCTTTTACAAAAAGCGAGTGGTGTCCACACTATCGTTAAAAAATCCTCTATCTAATAAGAATATCCTTAATATATATTTCATTTGGCTAAGAAATGTTCCATTTTCCATTTATTTTTCACTAAAACCAATAAAATAATTAAACTTTCCCATCATGCTCATTTCAAACTCATTACTCATCATTTTTGAGAATTCATTATATAAGGTTTTATCAGAAGATCCAAACAGAATGTCATCTACATAAATTTGAACAATGAGAATTTTATCTTTTACCTTTTACAAAAAGCGAGTGGTGTCCACACTATCGTTAAAAAATCCTCTATCTAATAAGACTGAGATAAGTCTTTCATACTAGGCTCTAGGTGCTTACTTTAACCCATACAGTGCCTTTTTTAATTTGAATACGTGGTTTGAAAATTATGAGCTTTTAAATTTGGGGGATTGCTCAACATAAACATTCTCTTTAATTGCCCCATTTAGAAAAATACTCTTTATGTCCATTTGATATAATTTAAAACCTTTGAAGCAAGCAGAGGCTAAGAGTACCCTTATGGCTTCTAGTCTAGCTATTGGGGCAAAGGTTTCTTCAAAATCTATGCCTTCAATCTGGTTATACCCCTTAGCTACTAGTTTAGCCTTATTTCTTACTATGGTTCCTGAGTCAATCACCTTATTTTTAAAGATCCATTTTTTTCCAACTACGCTCTGCTCTTTAGGTCTCTTGACTAGTTCCCAAACATCATTTCTAGTAAATTGGTTCAATTCTTCTTGCATTGCTAGGATCCAGAATTCAACTCCTAAAGCTTGATCTATACTAGTGGGTTCTATCATAGAGATGAATGCGAAATGACTAACCTCCTTCCTAAGTTCGTGCCTAGTTCTCACACCTTCTGATCGGTCTCATAAATTTAATTCTTTAGGATGACTAGAAGAGTATCTCCATTCTCTAGGTAAGTCTTCATAAGGTTCTCCCCTTTCTCCTATGCTCATAATTTCTACTCCCTCAATTGCCTCTACTTCATCTTCTTCAAATTTAAGTTCAGAGGTCTTATTCGATTCATCAAATACTATAAGGGTGGATTCTTCTACTATTAGGGTTCTCTTATTGAAGATTCTATAGGCTTTACCTACAGATGAATAACCTAAGAAGACATCCTCATCAGCCTTGGGATCAGATTTTCCTAAGGGAAGTTTTCCATTTATTAAGATAAAACATTTGCAACCAAAGACATGTAAGTGCAAAAGATTCGGTGTTCGACCCATAAGGAGTTAATAAGGCATTTTATTCAACTTTGACCTAGTTTTCACCCTATTTAAGACATTACACGCGGTGTTTACCACTTCTTCCCAAAAATATCTAAGAAGAGTGTACTCAGCTAATATTGCCCTAGTAGCTTCTACCAAGGTTCTATTCTTTCTTTATGCTATTCCATTTTGCTGAGGAGTTCTAGGGGTAGATAAGTTATGTTCTATTCACATCTCTTGATAGAAGGATTCAAATCTTTCATTTTGAAACTCTCCACCATAATTTCTATGGATTATTGAGATTTTACATCCTAATTTTCATTGAATCCAAGTGGAGAAAGTTTTAAATTCCTTGAATGACTCATTCTTATGTGCTAGGAGTCTTACCCAAGTGAATCTAGTGAAGTCATCTACAATTACAAATTCATAATTCTTCCCACCTAGGCTAGCTGTGCTAAGGGGACCAAATAGGTTCATGTGAAGGATTTCTAAGGCTCTAATCCATGTTGTTTGGGAGGTCCACGCATTGAGATAATAATGTAATTTACATTTAATTTTAAACCTTTAAATGGGAAAATTCCTATATCTAGTTGGCAAATCTTCTTGATGTTGGGCTCTATGGATTATTGGAGATGTCCTAAAGAATTTTCTTAAAGACTCTAAGCTATAAAAGCTATTTGACGGGAAATTGATTGGCTTGGTTCACTTTTTCGTTCCTCTCTCTCTCTCTCTCTCTCTCTCTCTCTCTCTCTCTCTCTCTCTCTCTCTCTCTCTCTCTCTCTCTATCTCTCTCTCTCTCTCTATTAAACTTTCCTTGGGGAAATTTAGAGCTCGAGAAGGCTAGGGATTACTTGTAGGAAGCTTAAGGGGTTGCTTTGAGGCAAGAGGATGCAATTGATTAACCCTTTCTTAAAAAAAATTTGGGAGTATTTATAGGATGTAGAAATTACAATCAAGGGTCAAGATCTTGCCACCTAAGCTCTGGCCAGCCACCATTTCAATTAGGTACTTTCTAATAGGAGGTAAGATAAGGTTCTAGAGTATTTGAGCCCATTGGGATAGTTAACTATTTAATTAGGAGTGAACTAATGGTTGTTTTGAGGTTATTTTGGGGAATATTGCCACATCAAAAGTTCAAATGGCTAAAGCTTGACATGAAATATGGGAGGAACATTCAAGAGTGTAATTAATCAATTAGTTGGGTCCAATTTGGGATGGGTTATTAATGGGCCCAAGAGAATTAATTTTGGAAGGCTTGGTTTAACTCAATTTGTTAGCTTAGGTCAACACATGGGTAGGGCTTACTGGGTCATGTGCATAGAGCCAAGAGACATCTAATATAATAATTTATGTAATTTAAGTATATATTAATTTATGCAATTAAGAAAAACACATACAAAAGGAGGCATCATAGAAGAAGATTGGAGCATGGTCAGGAAGAGCAAGATATGTGATATTGTGTTTTTTATCCAAGATATATCCAATCACTTATCCAAGAGCAAGGTTTTTCTTTCTTCTAGTGGCTAAAAGTCGAATGGAAGTGAGGTTTTGGATGTAATCAATTATCTTTTGGGCTTCATCCATTTGGGTTTTTTATATAAAGAAAAGCTTTATTACCAAAAAGTTTAAGGCATGTTGGTTAAGAAGCCTAGAAGGAGTGATTTTGGCTTCTTTGTATGTGTGGTAGGCAGCTTCATTAGAAGCTCTCAAAAAGCAATCATTGGTATGTGCGGAACTTAGGCCTTCTTGAAATTAGATAAATCATCATAATGCATGCCATCCTTTGTTTGATGGAACTTAGGCCTACACACTAAATGTGTTCGATGGTGGATTGTGCAAGTGTGGCTAATATTTCTTAACATGCCATGGTAATAACATCTAACATGAAGAAAAGGGCTAACTAACTTATGATTGTTATGATTCTTATTCCTAGAATTATGAGATGCATGACATGGTGAGCTCTTAAGAACATGTTTATTTTGAAAAGCCTTTACTTTTTCTAACAAAATTTTATTAGCACTTTCAAGAGTAGATATTTCAATTTTTAATGAGTGCTCACTAAGATCTAAAATGTTAGCACATGCTTCTAACTCCTTAAATGATTTTTTCTAAATCAAGATGCAATGCTTTCAAAGAATCATGTGTTTCAGAAAAAATAGTATATTTCTTATTCAATTCATAAAACTCATCCAGTAAAGCCATATGATCCTTATCTAAATTACACCCATCATTTCTAAGCATTTAGTTTTTAAGCTAGCATGCTTCTTATTCAGTTTCCTATATGAATCATGAATCTTTTTTGAAACAACAAGTAATTCACCATATGAAAGTTGACATGCCTCATCTTGATCAGATTGATTAAGATAGTTATTTGTCATTATGTACCAATTTCTCACCTCCTCTTCTACTTCTATTCTATATGAATCTGAAGTAGAGTCAGCACATATTTTTAAAATTATTTCCTTTGCTCCACTGCTTATGATGCTTTTGCTTTTTCTTCAGAAATCTTATGAACTATTGAGTCATCAGTGTGATATCTTCCTCTCCTCCATTAAAGGAACTGTCTAAATAATTTGCCTTTAAGGCTACCATTTTCATTCTTTCTTTCTCCTGTATAAAGCTATCTTTATCTCACACCTTGCTTGCAAAAAATAAGTGATCCAAGTAATTTATCAACAAAATAAATATTTAGATCCTTGGATTTATTAATAGTAGTAATTTTTGTATCATAAGAAGAAGGTAAATAATGAATAATCTTATTTAATTTTTCAATATTTGATAATTCTTTACCTAAGGCTTGTAGGGATGTGATGATTTGTGTAAATCTAGTATACATTTTAGAAATAAATTCACTAGGTTTCGTTCAAAAAGTTCATAATCATGGAGTAGAAATTTTAACCTAAATTGTTTCACTTCAATTGTTCCTTCATAAGTTATGTAGAGTCAATCCCAAATCTTTTTACTAGTTGTGTAAGTAAAAACATACATGTAATCTTCAGATTTTCAAGCACAAAAGAAAAAGTTTAGGCATTTAGCAATTAGTTGGGCTAAATGTCTATCATTAGTACTCAATTCATAAAAAGGTATTTCATTTTTTATGTCGTTTACTAAATATGAAGGTGTAGAATATCCTTCCTGAACTAACTTCCCATGTGATAATCAATTAATTTTGAAAAAGTGGACATACAAATTTTTTAAAATTAAAAAGAAATATTATCAAATAGAGATGGTCATGTGATTAAGTATCCTTCCACAGCATTATGATTTCCAAAGTTAGTCATTGATCAATTTTAAAAAATTATCTAAAAATTTATTTATGAATCCTTCTATAATACAACTTGATAGTTCATGAAGGTTGTTAGACCTTTAAGAACTAGCCTGAGGCTAACCAAGAGGGGGGTGAATTAGTAATTTTAAAAAAAAAAATTGTGAAAAAGAAATTATTTAAAAATTATTCAATCCCACACATTATAATTGTTAAAGTGGATACGAAAACAAGTAAATTTCGCCATAACGAAATAAAATAGGTTTTTAACTACACATATAATTGCAAAAAATAAAGTACGGAAAATAATCAGAATGAACACACAAAAAAATTATAGTGGTTGAATTAACCTGGCCCAAGTCCACTCCTTGGAGACTTCCTCTCCAAGTATTGCACTAAATAGTGGTGACTCTTCTTTTTCTCCCATAACAAGGCAGTGAAGCATGTATAGATGTTGTTTCACCACCTTAGTGTGATAGAGAACCATAACTCTATTTTCACCCTTCAGGTGATGGTCAGGGAACAAAAACATAAACTTTCACCCTCTATGTGATGGTCAGAACCACGACTCTATTTTCACCCTCCAAGTGATGGTCAGAGAACCACAACTCTATTTCACCCTCTAGGTGATGGTTAGAGAACCATGATCTTTGTTGAACAACCTCTTCACCATAGCCATAGAGAATCTAGGCAAATACCTATAGATACTAGGCAAGATTCTATGTTGGAGTAACCTTCTAAATCCCCTCGCAACTTCTCCCTCACAAAATGTCCCTCTCTTCTCTCATAAAGCTCTCCTTCTTCTCTTCCTCAAGTGTCTTTCTCCTTAAGTCTAAATAGCCTAAGATTTTCTAATAGGAGTATTAGAAAACATTAACTAGATGGCTTCAAGAAGCCCTAATTTTCAAGAGATTAATCTTCTCTTCATATAATTTAATACACGTATCATACAGCATGATCAGTGTAAATCAGACTCATCCAGCAAGGTCATTTAGATGAACTATTCAACCTTTATAACATTTTGTATAGTATGATCAGAACATCGTACAATATGAACTATAGAAATTCCTTCTATTCACATGGGATGACCCTTGGGATGGCCAACTTCATACACTATCAATTGTCCAGAACTATGGACATCGTATCGTATGATCAGTATAAAAGTCATACATTCCATTCAGCACAATCTCTCAGATGGCCAATTTTGTATGCGAGTAATTATACAGTAGAAACTATATCGTACAGTACGATCAGTCATAATAACTATCCATGATTTAATTGATTGATATCGAGGGATTAATTAAGAAAGATTTTAATTAGGGCATACATTTCAAACCTAATCGTATTATATGATCAGTGCATAATTAGTATATTTCTTAACCTCTGGTGGCTAGGGTTTTGATAGAGCACAATAGATTATACAGTATGAATTAAAATTATATAGTAGGAAATAAGGTCATATAGTACAAAGCCAAAATCATATAGTATGATGTACTTAAAAAAACTGTCTCAAAAAACATTTTTCTCTCTCCCCCTGTGTTTGTGCTCGGTTACTCAACCATGATATCCA
Organism: Dendrobium nobile; assembly: GCA_022539455.1. Lineage (NCBI taxonomy): Eukaryota > Viridiplantae > Streptophyta > Magnoliopsida > Asparagales > Orchidaceae > Dendrobium > Dendrobium nobile. Next base: position 27,392,456 of record CM039721.1, on the reverse strand, counting down.
CCCAATTACATAATACAACTCAATAAAGGAAAAAATAAAAAATAAGATGAAAACATTCATTTTTTTCCAGCTTACTCAACAATAATGTCCACCCAATTACATGATACAACTTAAGAAAAACTGATCAAGATCCATGCAACATTTATTTGGCATAAAGATAAGGGTAGGAAATGATTACATTATGTGGCACTGACTAATTTGTTTAAATCGAAGATGTTTGTTGGATGAGGTAATCATTCTATATTTAGGAAAGTTTGTGCTTCAAGAGCAAGGTGGGCTTAGAATTTCATCCAGAAACCTTCATCACTTCTTAATCACAATATTTCTATTCAATATGGTATGGATGTGTGGAATGTGAACAATGAAAGAGGATCCTCATCTACTTGGAATATACTATTATATGGTACTGGTTTTCTTAAGTCAAACATTAGATGGAGGGTTTCTAATGGTAACAAAATTAATATTCTTGATGATGCTTGGATCCTTGATGAAAAGTAGAATATATGGCCTTCATTTATGGATCATGTGGAGTTACAAGATTTAAAAGTTCAAAGCTTATTATCTCTAGATGGAAGATGGAATTATTCAGAAATTCAAAAGTTCTTCATTGCAGATTTGGCTTCCTTAATCATGCATGTTCCAATTTATTATGGTTTTGATGAAGATCACATTAAACTGCTACAGTAATATTCTGGAAAGTCAAGTTCTTTTTCAGCATATCAAGCTAAATTGGAAAAGCTTTATGTAGAAGAGTTTGATGTATTTGTGAACTGGATTTCAAAATTAAAACTCAAGCCAAAGATAAATTGCTTTTGGAAGAGACTTAGTAAGGTTGCACTTCCTATAAATAAATACCTTAATTATAGGAAGCTTACTGATATTACTTCTTGTGTTAGAGGTTGCAATGAGATTGAGAGAATTGCTTATTTTTCTATGTGTTGTATGTATCTCAATGATATTATTGTAAAAATTAAAGAATGGGGGTTCAAAGTTCTAATTTTTTAATCCATGGAGGAAGGTGTTGAGGATCTTAGAAGACTTTCAAACACTAATCCAAGTATTGTTTGGGTATACATGACTTTGGTGTTCTTCTCATAGAAGAATAGGAATGTTGTTAAACATGGAGCTATTGTATCTTCAATTTCAATTACTGCATCAAATGTATTAGTAACTATGAGGTAACCAATAGTTAATCCAATACTAGAAGATTGGGTTGTTAATCTCCATTTAGAGTTTTTGAGTCTCTGGCATACCCCACCACTAGATTGGTTAAAATCAATGTGGATGCTTCTTTGCTGACTTTGAATCTTGGGGGAATTAGAGGAGTTATTTGGGATGATAAAGGTAGATTTGCACTTGCTTTTGGCAAAGAAATAAAATAATGGGATTTAGCCCAATTAGAAATTTAAGCGGTGTTATTCATTAGAGAAAATTTGCAAGATTGGTTGTTTGATTACAAAGGAGTGGTTGTTAAAAGCGATAATGTAAATATCATCTACTTGATTCGTGACTCGATGAAGGCTTCCAATTGGAAGAAAGAGAGCTTGTAGATCAAGGAACTTCATTTTTTGCACAGGTTTAATAATGTTTTCTTTCATTTTGTTCATAAAAGTTAAGGTGGCTAATTAGTGTGCCACGTATGCTTTGACTAGATGCTGCAAATCTATTTTTCATGACTTATATTTTGATGATTGACAAACACTATTGATTCTCTTGGACTGCCTGTTACTTCTTACTTTTCAGGAATCAAAGATCGGACGAATAAACGAAGCCAGTTCGAGATTGTGTAGGTTAGGCTTGAGTCAGTCTGTAATTTAAGTAAACCTACACACACACTTGAAAGACTTAAAATTTCTTTTTTTACTCACATCGGCCAGGATGATATTTGTATCGGCCTGGACGATCTAGTTTAAAATAGAGATTCTATTTAGGATTCTTAATTAAGGTAGCTGTCATTAACAGATCGACCTGGACGATACGTGTATCGGCAAGGACGATAAGCTCAAAACAGAAAGAAATTACCGTCATAAATAATAAAGATAATCTGTATTTTTGGCAATCGGCCAGGACGATATTGGATCGGCCTGGACGATATTCATAATTATGCCTTAATTACTCAGACAAATCAAGGAAGTAATTAAGGATGATTGATACGATCACATCATCCTGGATGATCGCAGGATCGGCCAGGACGATCTATTCAAAAACCTTAGTTACTTCTGGACGATAAATATCGGCCAGCACTAATTTAGGGCGATGCTCTGGACGATTTTCCTCTGATTTGAATTGATCAGCTTGGACGATTGTGAAATCGGCCTGGATGATCAAGCCAATTTTAAATCATCCATCTTGCATTCAGGGCGATGCTCTGGCCGATCTTCTGAGATTTGTACTGATCCGCCAGGACGATGTCTATATCATCCTGGATGATATTGTTGGCAACTTGCAATTAATGAGCTCCTTTGAAGCTCTTCTATTTAAGAGCTCTTACTCAACATTTTTTATAAGCTTTTGCTACTTCCTTGACCTGAGAAGACCTTGAGGAGAGAAAGAGAGAGAGAGAGAGAGAGAGAGAGAGAGAGAGGATCTTGTGAGGGGGAGCTTGTGAGGGGATTCACAAGGGTTGCTTCAAGGATCGCTCTGCTTGTTCTTCGTCTAGAGTTTCTCATCCATGGAAGGGTTGGTAGAGGTAAGGATTCACCAACTGATAGCGGTTCTTTGCCAGCTTCAGGAGGAAGCTAAATGAGATAGGTTCTCTGCCTTGTCGGGGTGGTAAAAAGAAGTTCTTTGTAAAGGCTTCTCCGCTTAGTTGTGGGAGCTAAAGGAGAGTCATGATTGTAGTGCAATACTCGGAGGGCGCCTCTGGGGAGTGGACAAAGGTCGAGTTGATCGAATCACTATAAAATTCTGTGTTCTTGTTTCTTGCTTTCGCACTTTAATTTTTGCACTTATTTTTCTTGTAGTGTGATTTTGGTTTATGTGATTTTACTTCTTTGTGAAACGATTTTTTTTAAAACACCAATTCACCCCCCCCCCCCTCTTGGTTAGCTTGGGCCAGTTCTATAGGGCTTAACATCCCTAACAAACTTTCAAGTGGTATAAGAGCGGGATTCAAAAATTTAAGTTTGAAAACTTTTTGAATTTGATCCATGGATAACTTTGGGAATAGAAATACTACTGAAGGTTATTCAATTACACGACCTCCCTTGTTTGACAACTTACCTTCTAATTTCTGGAAAACCCGCATGTCATCATTTTTACAATCAACTGATTATCGTATGTGGATGCTTATCAAAGGAGGTTATTCTCCACCTTCTCGTGAAATTAATGGTGTTAAAATAGAAGTTGCTTTTACTGAATGGACTTTCGATGAATGAGATTTAGCTCAATTGAATGCAAAATGTTTGAACTATTTTTTTCTGTGCTTTAAAATCTGAGGATTACATGCGTGTCTCCACTTGTAAAACGGGTAAAGAAATTTGGGATAAATTATGTATCACTTATGAAGGAACCAATGAAGTAAAACAATCTCGTTTGAATATTCTCTTGCATGACTACGAACTTTTTCGTATGAAACCCTCTGAATCTATTTCTGACATGTATACAAGGTTTACTCAAATTATTACTTCATTGCATGCCTTAGGAAGAGAACTTTCGAATTTTGAAAAATTAAACAAAATTTTGAGATGCTTGCCTTCATCTTTTGATGCTAAAATCACTGCTATAACTAAATCTAAGGATTTGAACACGTCTTCGATTGATAATTTACTTCGCTCACTCATTGCTTACAAGCAAAGGGTGAATCAAAGAAATCTTAATGCAGGTGAGAAGAAGAAGGAGAAAACAGTTGCACTGAAGGCGCACAAATTAGATTCTGAAACTTCCGGGTCTGAAAGCGATGGAGTTTCCTTCATCACAAGGCAATTCAAAAACTTTCTAAGGAAAAAGCAAAAGCATCATTGGAGAAAAGATAAGGATCATAAATATTCTAAAGGATCTTATGATATCGTTTGTTATGAATGCAGGAAGCCTGGACATGTGAAAGCCGATTGTCCTACACTTCAAGATCACCCAAGCAAGGAAAAGGAAAAGGGCGAGGAGAAACCTAAGTTTAGGAAGCACAAGAAGAGAATCCAAAAGGCATTCTGGGCAGAATCTGGTACTGATTCCTTTGAAACTGAACAAGAGGAAGAGACAATAAACCTATGCTTAATGGGGGAAGATCATCTTGAGCAAAGTGAGGAGGAAGAGGTATGTAAACCAACTTATGATGAATTGTTTGAGATTTATGAGAAAATTCATGCATCATACAAAAAACTTAAGAAGACTCATGCTAACCTAAAATTGGAACTTGTAAATTTACAAAAAGAGTTTGAAGTTATTCTTAAAGATCATTCAACGATTGATTCTAATCACATGGCTCTTCTTGATGAATTTAATGATTTGAACAAAAAGCACTCGGAATTAATTAATGAGAATGAAGCATTAAAAGTTTCACACACCTCTCTTCAATCTGATTTCAAGAAATCTAAAGAGAAAGAGAAAAGCTTAAGGGTTGAGAATGATGTTCTAAAAAATACAAACTTGAGGATTAAAAATGAATTGTCTACTCTTTAAGGAAACTTGGATGATGCCTACTCTTGATCAAAAGCCAAGATCTAGGAAGAGGCACTATAATTCAAACCATTTAAGAAATCCTTTTTTCTGGAGTTAAATGTTTTTCTTGTGGCATGCTAGGACACATCTCACACACTTGCACCATTCACCGTAGTACACATTGGGTATAGAGACCTAAGGTACATGATTCACAGCATACCACACCTGCATTGTATTCTACTTTTCCTGAGAAAGGACCCAAACCAGTTTGGGTTCCAAAATCTGATTGTTGTTGAGTTTTAGTAAGAGTGCTCTCACTAAAGACCTCGTGGGAGCATAGGATAACAGGACATATGGGGGCTCGCAGCTCATAAATGCTTATACTTGCTGCTTCATAATTTCTTGAACTATTTTTTAATTAGTTTTGTGTTATTTTTTTGTGTTGTGTGCTATTTCTTTGTTGTTTTAAATTATTTTGTTTTCACTTTACTTTTATGATTGGTTTTCTATATGATTATTATTTAAGCTTTTAGATTTTGGAGATTTAAAGCCATTGATTATCATATCTAAATCGGTTAAAGGGAGAAACACCGTTGATGGTTTCCCTCCCTCTAACCTCTTTTAGTAACATAATTTTCTTTTCTAGACAAAAGTCTATCTCATATTAAAACAACTGGTTTTTGAAACTAAGATTCTTTTTATCTTGTTACAATAATCTATCTTGTGCATAAGATCCAAAGTTCTTATATATCTTTCAAGTTAAATGAAATCTTGCCATTGCATTTATCACATGATTATGATTTTGTTTTGTGGGCTGTTCTTCCCTATGTTAGAGAGAGCTCCTATTCTCTAATATTTGGAGGATATACTCACAACTAATGTTCTTTTTAAGGGTTTTGTTAAAGAGAATTTAGCTCTCTCTATATATATATATATATATATATATATATATATATATATATATATATATATATATATTATAAGGGAAAGTGGAAAAGAAGAAAATTTGAAATGAAAAATTTGTATACACAAATTTGTATCAAAAAATCAAGATGCTCAAAGAGCCAAATCAAAGATACAAGAGGCATAAAATGAGCCCACTAAATTCAAGCTATTATCTCTTTTTTGGACTCTTAAAACTTAGAGAACTCATTGGTTATTTGATGCTTTCAAAGGCTTGATTTCAAATTCCATGATTGAGACAAATTACTTTGGGATATTATTTATAAAATATTTTCTTTATAACCAAGTTTTGATTGAATCTTATTTTTACCCAGTAAAGTTTTTCTGAGTTAGCCCTTTGTTTTTAAAAGAATGATTATTGCCCTGAAAGAAGTCCGAGCTAGGGATTAACAAGATCGGATATTCTACCTTTTTCAGATTTTTGACTTGTTAAAATCTTTGATCTTTTAAAATCTCTAAAATTTAATTGTTTGAGAAATTTATCGTATGGATTCTTTGTTAAAAAAAAAATTATTCGTTGTTCTTTTTAGTCTTTTTTGTTTTCATCTTTGTATTATGAGTCTTTTATTTTTTAGGGCTTTGATCATCAACATCTTTTCTTGGATTCAAATTTCTAGTCACATCGTCCTGGCCGATTTTCATATCGTCCTGGCCGATTTTCATATCGTCCTGGATGATAAGATAAATTTTCTGCAAAATTCCATCTGCTGAACTTTTCTGTGCTTGCTATAACTCTTTATCCTGGACGATAATTTATCATCCTAGATAATCTGATCGAACTTTATTGCAATCTTAATGATAGTTCTGGACGAAAACATATTTCGGCCTGACTGATGCATGTTATGGTCATCATCCTGGCCGATACACTAGATCGTCCTGGATGATCCACGTGTCAGCACGTTTAAATCCTTAAAATTGCCCCAGACGATCCATTATTGGACAATCGTCCTGGCCGATCCACTGTTCGTCCTGGACGATACACGTGGCATAGATTTAAAATATTTTAACTTTGGCCAGTATGATCAATTATTGTGCATCATCCTGGACGATACACCTAATCGGCCAGGATGATTTGCTTTTTCAACGGTCGTCCGGCTTGACTCCTCGGGACGATCGCCTGTGTCTAATCGTCCTGGCCGATATCTGATCAGCCTGGACGATCGGACCGCCTTTTTTACCAATCGGCCTGTACGCAATTATTGTGCCATATCGTCTTGGATGATTCTGCGATCAGCCTGGACGATATGGTCGTTTCTTTAAATTCAAGCCATTCTAGCCATGTTTTTCACCTCACACCTCTTCCCCTCTTGTGTTTCCTTGCTAACTCCTTCTTATGGCTGGTGGGAAACGAGTTCGACAAACTTCTGTGAGTTCTTCGAGGGCTTGGATTGACCCTCATTTCAGGGAGGTAGAAAATGAAGTTGCTTACCATCGATATAAAGAATGTAGGATAACTGTCTCTAGAATCATCAATCCTGTCCACATTTCATATCCGGTAATGGATCTTTTCGCTCCACTTCCCTTTGTTTCATTCTGTCTCTCGCTTTCCCTTTTCATTCTTAGCTCCTTCGTGAATTCTTTGCAAATCTTCGCATAAATCCTACCTTCACAGTCCTAACCTCCTATGTGAATCGATGCCCTGTCGAAATCACATATCAGGACTGTGTTGAACTTCTACAGCTATCTACCACCAGGGATAAGCTTCACATAATCATTTCAGATCCTGATTTTGACTGGTCCACGGCAAACCATTTCCTTCGCCAGACCAATACACCTTTTCATGTTAGAGAGACTAGCTCTTTAGTCAAAGATGCAAGGACAATTCAGCATGTCCTTCGAACCTCCATTATTCTAAAAGCCAAGGACCGAATCCACATCACTCCTCTACTTTCTTTAACTACTTTTTACATCATGGCACATAGAGAATTTAATACTACAGACTTAATTTTTCGGTACATTGATCACTTAACCACAATCCGCGATCTAGGTCATAAGAGGAAACCCAATCTGGCTTTAGGACACCTCATAGCCTATGTCCTTGAAACCAATATCAACTTCAATATCCTGTCCCACCCAATCTCCCAACTCTCTTCTACTCAAATAGTTCCTTCAGTACCCTTCACAGTACTCATCTCCACCCTGGGGATGAGGAACCTCGGGGGGCTGAGGAGGAGGAGGCTCCCGCTCCTGTTCCTGTTCCTGATCCTACCCCTCTTTGCCAGCACTCTCAGCTTGACCAGTTAGTAGAGAGGTTTGATCGATGGGAGACCCGCTTCGACGCTTACGTTGCTGCACAGGAGCAGCAACATTATGAGGATATGGCCCGCTACGAGCAACACCGCACAGAGGACTTAGCTCGTTTTGATAGCTACATTACTCACCAGCAGCAGCAGCATGACCAGGACATCGCCTGGTTCAATGCTCAGTTTACTACGCTAGCCAGCTACTTTCAGTAGCCACCTCCACCACCTCCATCTGATGATCAGGGTTCCTCATTTTTCTAGTTTTTATTTTCTATTTTCTATTTTATGTAGTTTGTATTGTACTTTGTTTTAGTTTCTGTTGTTTTTTGTTTTTTCTTTTTCTTTTTTGTGTCTAGGACCCTCTTTTTGTGATGACAAAAGGGGAGTAGGATGTGGTAGAAAAAGTTAATGTGTGTAACTTTGAAATTTTAATGAACTACTATTTTTACTGAGATTTTTCTACTTGTGTTTACCATCATCAAAAAGAGGGAGATTGTTGTAAATCTATTTTTCATGACTTATATTTTGATGATTGACAAACACTATTGATTCTCTTGGACTGCCTGTTACTTCTAACTTTTCAGGAATCAAAGATCGGACGAACAAACGAAGACAGTTCAAGATTGAGTATGTTAGGGTTGAGTCAGTTTGTAATTTGCTTTTTCTCTTCTTGAGTATATTTGTAATGTTCAAAGAGTCTGATGCTAAGTAACCCAACACACACACACACACTTGAGAGACTTAGAATTTCTATTTTTACTCACATCGGCCAGGACGATATTTGTATCGGCCTGGACGATCTAGTTTAAAACAGAGATTCTATTCAGGATTCTTAATTAAGGCAGCCGTCATTAACAGATCATCCTGGATGATACGTGTATTGGCCAGGACGATAAGCTCAAAATAGAAAGAAATTGCCTTCATAAATAATTAAGGTATTTTGTATTTTTGGCAATCGGCTAGGACGATATTGGATCGGCCTGGATGATATTCACAATTATGCCTTAATCAATCAGACAAAACAAGGAAGTAATTAAGGATGATTGATACGATCACATCGTCCTTGATGATCGCAGGATCGGCCAGGACGATCTATTCAAAAACCTTAGTTACTTCTGGACGATAAATATTGGCCAGCACAAATTCAGGTCGATGCTCTGGATGATTTTCCTCTGATTTGAACTGATCGGCCTGGACGATTGTGAGATCAGCCTGGACGATCAAGCCAATTTTAAATCGTCCAGCTTGCATTCAGGGCGATGCTCTGGCCTATCTTCTGAGATTTGTACTGATCGGCCAGGACGATGTCCATATCATCCTGGATGATATTGTCGGCAACCTGCAATTAATGAGCTCCTTTGAAGCTCTTTTATTTAAGAGCTCTTGCTCAACGTTTTTGATAAGCATTTGCTGCTGCCTTGACCTGAGAAGACCTTGAGGAGAGAAACAGAGAGAGAGAGAGAGAGAGAGAGAGAGAGAGAGAGAGAGAGAGAGAGAGAGAGAGAGAGAGAGAGAGGATCTTGTGAGGGGGAGCTTGTGAGGGGATTCACAAGGGTTGATTCAAGGATCGCTCTGCTTCTTCTTCATCTAGAGTTTCTCATCTGTGGAAGGGTCGGTAGATGTAAGGATTCAGCAACTGATAGCGGTTCTCTGCCAGCTTCAGGAGGAAGCTAAAGGAGATAGGTTCTCTGCCTTGCCGGGGTGGCAAAAAGAAGTTCTTTGTAAAGGCTTCTCCGCCTAGCTGTGGGAGCTAAAGGAGAGTCACGATTGTAGTGCAATACTCAGAGGGTGCCTCCAGGGAGTGGACGTAGGTCGAGTTGACCGAACCACTATAAATTTCTGTGTTCTTGTTTCTTGCTTCCGCACTTTAATTTCTGCACTTATTTTTCTTGTAGTGTGATTTTGGTTTATGTAATTTTACTTCTTTGTGAAACGAATTTTTTTAAAACACCAATTCACCCCCCACCCCACCCCCCCCCCCCCCCTCCCTCTTGGTTAGCTTGGGCCAGTTCTATAGGGCTTAACATCCCTAACGAACTTTTAGTTGAGATTTTAGATGGGATAGTTTTGATTTTAATAACTTTCCTTCTTTTTTAAGTGTTTTATAAAGAAGGAATGTAATAGTTTTTATTAGTAGTTTAGTTTTTCTCCTTCAATGCAAATTGCATCTTTAAAAAAAAAGGGTTTTAATATTTGAGTTATTTTAACTTGAAGTTGTTTGTTTACTATAGACCCAAGGGTGTTTTGATTCAAGTTTAAATTTTCATGATTTAGTATTTGTTAGTCATGTTTTAAAGTGTTTTAGTGTAATTATTTAATTTTCAATAAATAAGTAAGCTAAAGACTCCAAAGTGCAGAAGCCACTAACCTAACGGTCCTAAGGTTCATAATGTAATAGATTTATTCCCCCATATAACATCGATTGATTGCATAGAGTCCATGAAGTTTTATTTTAACATTTTGATTATTATTTAAAACATAGTTATTATAAAAAACATTTTACTGAGATGCTTCAAATTACTTTGAAGTGCTCAACCACATCTTAAGCCTTATGAATCAAAAGAATATATGCCTGCAAAAAGAAATCAAGCATATGTATAAAAGGATTTATTTTATTAAAGATTAATTAAATACCTATAAATTTAATGAATTTGAGTCCTCCATTGGAATCAAACATAATTCATAAAGGCCTTCTTAATTTAGTTTAAGTATTTATTAAGTGAGTTGATCAATTAGGTTAAAGTTTATGTTATTTAGTTTAGTTGACTTGAGTTTAAGTGAGGTATTTTGAATAATATAGTTTGATTTAAATACTTTAAAATTGATTTAAAGTTCTCTGCACTTAGTTAATTTTTTATTTAATTTATTTGTTATTTATTTAATCTTTTAATTATTAATTTAATTCCCTCTTTATATAAGGAACTTAGGTTGGGTTTTAAAAAATTAGATCAATCTTAAATGTTCAAGAGATTAATATCATTAGTTAATAATAACGCATGAATAAATCCTTAAAAATTTGGGATTAAATGGACTAGTACTTAATTTTATATTAAATAATTAATTTAATTAATACTTATAGTTTAATTTTAAATCAATCTAACTTTAATGAAAATTGAGGGTTGATTTTAACTTTCCTTTATTTTATAATGGATTTAAAGTTTTTTTTTTTATTTAATTTGCTCTTTTATGATTTTTCTTTAATTACTTACAAATTTTTTAAATTTGTTTTAATTGAAATCCGTTAAGATAAGAAACTCATTAATATACGCGGAGGGAGTACACGTTAATATAAGAAAGAGATTACAAAGTCCTTAAGGGAGATGATCAACTCATTAATGCTCCAACGAGCTAGAAAATAAAATAAAGAAAAACTTAGGAGCCGACAATCCCCACTCATAAAAAAATATAATAATGCCTAGTAACATACTATTGATGCTATACAGAAGCATCCAAAAAGGAAAAATGTAGTAAAAGAATGGAAGCACGATCTTTTTGCAAAAAATGTTGATGACAACCAGAAACAACTTCACCTACAAAACAAAAGGGTTGCAGAGCAAAAGGGTATAGCACAAGATTTTATAGTTAAGCCAAGAAAAATTGTAAAACTTTAATCTAAAGAGGAGGAAAAAATAATAAAACATTAAAATAGAAATGATCCAAGGGCAGGCACCACTTCAAGTAAAAATGGGGATAAAGACTGATAGAGCTCAAGATTAAATTAGTATATGAAGCCTCATAAAGGTAATCCACAGGCCACTCAATCCAACCCTCAAGTGCAAACGCCATCCAACCCTCAAAATAACCCAAACAGTAGGGGTTAGCACCAGTAGCACAACAGCACCCCAACTCCAGGATATCACAAGGACCCAGCCCAAAGGCACACCATCAACATATTAGATAACCAAAACTAGAACATAGAAACATAAGGCCACCCACAACAAGGCACAAATCCTCTAGAAAATCATAAAAAAACTAGCCCAAAGGCACTCCAGCAAGTGACATGATACAAAAGCCAAGCCAGAGTCCAAGGTAAATAAAGACCATAGGCAAACATCCCAGAACCCCATCCAAATGACTACAGAAACCCCCAGTGATCTAGAGCAGCACCATGAAGGAAGGAGAGCACCAATGGGAAAAACCCTCAGCAACAACATCAGTGCAATCATAGCTAAAGTCTATATCCACCTATACAACAGCTAAAATGAAGAACACCAAGAGAAGCAAATAGAAAAATAAATACATCACCAAGAAAAGCTCAGCAAAGTAATTGGTCCAAATGCAACAAGAGCCAACACAAGTCCCAGACAGTAAGAAACCAAACAAACCATCCAACCAAACAAGCAATTAGGAGAATACAGCCAACCAGGGCAACCATGCCAAAATAACATAGTATCCCCACTAAAATTCAGATGCTAAAGAAAATGTCCCCAACAACTAAAGCTAGAATAACACCCAACACCAGCAGAAGCAACCAAAGAGGCACCCAGAATCGCAAGGTAGCCCCAGCAACCAAAGATAGAACCATAAATAAAAAGAAACAATGGAATCCCACCTCAAAATCACAACCAAAACAAGAAATTCCAACTAAATATAACCACAGGGAAGAGCTTGGTCATCCAATTGAAAAAATCAAAAGACAGGGCCAAAACAGACCCATAAAACAACCAGTAGCAACAATCACAAAAAGAATAACCCCACAACAAGCTAACTAACCCAATAATCACAAAATTATGGAAGATATTGATCTAACACAGTAAAGAATAATATTGATAGTCCCAAAGAGGGAAGAAAAACTAACTCGAAAGACCACCAAGCCAGACAGCCCTCCAAATAGACCAAGCCATATGATGCATGCCACCACAACCTGCCAATAGGTGAAGCCAAGAAGCAAAAACAAAACAAAGGAACAGCAATACAACCCATCCACCAAAAAACCATAGCAAACAAACCAACCAGCACCCCACCACTAGGGAAAACCACCTAAGAACTAATATAAGGGATACCAAGATCATCTAGTTTAAGTAAACTATGAAGAGGCACTGGAATGGAGCTCCCAATAACTTCATAAAAATAATTAAGGCTACAACCTCAGTTAGCAAGCCAAGAAGCACACGCATTACCCTCTTTACAAGTATGAAGAAATGAATAATTCAAAAATAATAACAGCTTTTTAATTTCCTTCATATGATAAAAAAGGTTAGAGATACAACACATATCCCCATCAACAAAAAGTAGCTAGAAATCATAATCAAAGTTCAATTCCATAAAAAAATTAGTTAAGTTAAGGGAAAAACATAACTGAATACCATAAAGAATGGCCAAGGTGACGGCAGTAATGTAATTACCAAGATGAACAGGACCATCAAAAGCTAAAATAAGGCAGCCATTACTATCCCTTATAGTACCACCACAGCCCACATAAGAGTCACAACATGCACCATCCACATTCAATTTAAAAAAATTACTGGGAGGTTTGGTCCAGTAGATAATATTAGCTCGAGAAGCAGTCTGAACGCCCTCCAAACTAAGTCCTAAACAATGCCAACAAAATAATAAATCTTGAAATTCTTATAAGAAAGCATCTTAATAGCCACAAGAGAGAAAACCTTATCCTTCACCCTCTGAATCACATTATGATGATTCATCCGTACATCATTAAAAAGATAGTTATTCCTTTCCAACCAGAGAAACCAAAGAATGAGAGAAGGAATAACATTACGGATGTGACCTTTAGAGTTAATAAATCAAGCAATAAGCATAGATTTAAGGGAGAGATGGGCATTAAAAAAATTTAACTGAAACAAATCATCAAAGTAGACCCATGTTCTAACAATAATAGGACTACAGATAAAAACATGATGCATGTTCTCCAAATGGCAAAAACATTGATATTTTTTTTTTGAAAGAAATGCAAATTGCATTGAAAAATAAAGGGAAAGCAATTACAAAGTACTAGGTGATAGAAATACTATCACATTCCTCCTTTAAAATTTTTAAAAATAAAGGAGGAACCTTATTGCTACTAAGATCTTCCCAAAGAAAATCTTCACTGAATAGAAAGTTAGCACAAAAATGTGCTAACTTATTACAATTTCTATTCACAAAATGAAATAGAACCTTACCGAACTCATCCAAAAAGAGAGGTCTTCAAGCTCTTTCTCTTGTACAATCCGAGATCCTTTATTCACAGAATTTTGCAAATGCTTGATGATGTTGATGTTATCTCCTTCAATAATAAAGCACTTTGCCTCAAACAACCAATCAAATAAGAATTTATTCAATGAATGAACTGCCATCAACTCCAACAATCCACTATCCCAATGAGTGTATTTAATTCCAAAAGGCAAGCAAGAATTTACCTTTAGAATCACTAACAATTCCACCAATGCCTCCATTATAAGAACTAGTTAAAGCCGCATCCAAATTAACCTTAATCCATTATGGGGGAGGGGGTGCCAATGAGAGAACAGCCGATCTGGCTGGTTAGTGCCCCAGTGGTCCATGAATAGATTAGATTTTGAGATTGATGCATAACTAATAGCATTCGATGCTATATGGTTCAAACCTAGTTCTTGTTCTCCATGTTTGAATAAATTTCTACTGTTCCATGAGAAATAAACTAGAGAACAATATAAATTTGCAATGTAGTTATTGTGTTCAAATAATTTTTTTAACAGACACTTATAGTCATTAGCTGAAGAGAAATCCGGCACAGGGAATCCCCAATTCTTCAGCACACCAATAGCTTGCTTCAGTTTCGAGCATTGGACCATAACGTGATCAGCATTTTTCGATTCATTACACCTTCTTGGGCATAGAAAATGGCCCAGTAACCTCCGATACATTAGAAAACCATTAGTTGGGATAGCATCATTAAGAAGACGCCACCAAAAACAATTAATTTTAGGATTTAGGTGTAACTTTTTCAGCCAACTTCCATACTCTACTGGTTTGTTATTCTCCTTAGAATAAGAAGCCATCGCTGCTATACTCTTGCCTGAGAATCTCTGTTTCAACTCCAACGTACCTCTGTTTTTATATGGAAAGATTTCTATTTGAATAATCATCTCCACTAAAGCCTCCCCAAAGAGGTTTTTCAGCAAATCTTCCTTCCAACAACCATTTGAAATAAAGTTCTCAAGTGATGGAAATTCAAAATTCCCCACAGCAATAAATGTCGGCCTTTTATCTATGCTTCTATCTAGAATCCATACATCCTTCAGTATGTCTAAAGACTTTCCTGTTGCTATCTTCCACCTTGTGATCAGCATAAGAGCATGAGCACCATTAGCAAAGATCTTCCAAGTAATAGATCTATTATTTCTATTAGAATGCTCCCAGAATTTCTCACCATACTTTGCTAACAAAGTTCTATTAAGCAATGACTCTTCTCGCTTTAAGAATTTCCAAGGAAATTTTGCTCTAAGGGAACCAGTCATAGCAGTCACCGAACATAGTCCTTGGCCCACTTCCTTCCAGGTTTTGCACATTTTCTCCCAAGACATATAATGTAGACCATGAAGTCCTCCTCTTCTATCCCAAATGAAGTTCCTAGCTGCTTTATCCACTTCTTTAAGAACACTCATTGGAACCAATGAGTGGGATTTAGGTGTAACTTTTTCCACTTCCTCCAATGTATATTCAGCATCCAGTAAACTAACATTTTCACTGCTCAATGTATTCAGTTTATTCAGCCAACCTGTTATAATGCAGTCCCGTTCCTTCCACTTTTGAGAAAAAAATCTCAAAAACGTTTGTTCAATAGTAGATAGAACATTTACCATATTTCCCATATCATCCTTTACTTGCTTTATGAAATTACCATTCTTCCTCCCGTTAGCAAAGGCATGGAAAAAACGAGAGTTAATATCACTCTCCTGAAGCCATTTTAATTTCACCCTTTGTCTCCACCAAAAATTTAATCTTGCTAGAGTGATGTCCAATTCATGAACTTTGGATTTGAGCAACAAAACAATTTGTTCAGACATGCCATTTCCATTTGCTTCTTCAATTTGCAAAGCATCTACCTCTTTTTTAAGCTTCTCTTTAAGTTCCATCAGATTTTTGTGTTTAGCCCTACTCCAAAAGAAGAGGGCTCTTAACACAAAATGAAACTGCTTATTCAACACCTCATAGGATCACCTTTAAATTGCTTGTTCCACGCTTTTTTGACAACATGAAAGGAAGAAGATATGAGAGCCAAACGTCTTCAAACCGCAGCAATTTTGGATGCTGAAATTTCTGGAAATCTAACTAAAAAACCACTGGACAATGATCAGATGCTACCCATGCCACATGTCGGTTAACAGCTTGAGGGAGAGCTTCTAAAGCCTTGGAATTGATAAGACACCTATCAAGTCTCTCCCAAATACGGGCACCTCCACTTTTATTATTACACCAAGTGTATTTAGGCCCAATAACTCCCACATCATGAAGATCAAAATGGTTCATGAATGAATTCATCTCTTGAGGAGCAAGAGAGAATTTGAATTTTTTACCTCCCCTCATGTCATCTTGAGAAAGGATGCAATTGAAGTAAGCACCGATAACATAAGGTAACTCCAAAGTAGAGTGAGAGCCTAAACAATCCCACAAACTCCTCTACTATAAACATCTCTACTCCCATAAACAATAGAGATAATCCAAGAACTTTTATTAGCTATACAAATCTTACCAATCACACATTGCTCATTTGCTATAATTAATGAAAAACTGGCCAAATCAGACCTCCGCATCACCACAATCTCTCCAAACAATCCATTGGATGGATAAAGAAAGAAATCCCAATCTTTACCCATGTATTTACTAAATTCCCACTTCTCCAAAGAATCAATTTTTGTTTCAACAATTCCCACATAGATAGCATTCCAATCACGGACAACCTCCTTCAAATATAGAGGGGATTCCCTTTTATTTTCCCCTCTACAGTTCCAAAAAAATAAGAGAACACATTTGGTCACCGAGGGGGAAGGTCCCCCACCCTTTTTTCTACTAATTCCAACTTGTTTTTTAAGTCTGGAGGATTGATTTAAAGGTCCCAAAAATTTAAGCTCCTTTTGAAGCTTGGGTTTAGACTTCCCAATATTATCCATCTCTCTACTGTCAAATATAGTAGGAGTTTCAGCAATTTCCTAATTCACCACAGAGTCTTCGATATTAAAAAATTCTCTTTCTTCAATATGAGGCCTTCCAGGAGAGCATTTCTCAGAAACATTTTCTCCACACAGCTCCTCCTCAATTTCACTAAGCAATTCAAATTTGTTGCTATTCGGGAAAGAAAAATCAGTATGATTATGAATTACCAAATTTAACTCAGAAGACCCAGCACCTTCCAGCTTTTGAAATCTCAAAACAGCCAGCTTCTCATCCGTTGATAGTTTCTCAGAATTTTCTGAAGCAGCAACCTGAATAATTTCCTGAACATCTTTTTTCTTGAAAATCTGCTTGTTTCTTTTTTAGTCTGGTTTGGAATTAACTTGATTTACCCTCTTCTGATTGTTCCAATTCCTCTTTTTATTTTTGACGTGAATCCAAGGTCCTTGTACTGAACCTTCAGGAATTGCTTCATAATCCTTGACTCCCTTCAAAATATTGTCATCCTTCTGAACAATGTCCTCATTCACCACTTTGGCTCCACATGAAGAAATTAAGTGTCCCACTTTGCCACATTTATAACAAAGAGAAGATCAGATCCTTTCATACTCAACTTTTTGGAAGAACCTACCATTAGGACCTTCAACCCACACCCCCAATGGTAGCTGTTTATCAAGCTCCAATCTTACACAAACTCTCCCAAATTCCCTCTTGCTCCATTGAAACATATTCCCATCAATAAGAAGAGGAGTACCAATAAGGGAAGCAATTCTTGCAACATTGATTTCATCCCAACAAAAAAGAGGGAGGTTATGAAATATGATCTAAACCGGAGAGCTTAAACCTTTCAATGAAGATGGAGAGAAATCTGAACTTCATCTATCCATTCCAATTATATGCCCTCTAACAAACCAAGGTCCTCCGATAATAACATTCTCCATAGTCTCTTTGTCATCAAACGAGAATAACATCCATCCTAATCTAAGAGATGTCAAGTGAAATTTACCAAAATGATTCCATTGATGCCTTAACTCCCATGCAATCATTGAAATAGAGATGTCATCTCCAAATGCCTTCACCACTATAGATAAATGAAGATGTTCTGAGTTGGCCTTCACATTTGGTTCAAACAATTTCACTGCCCTGCCATCCTCTGTTAAGCAATTTGCCATTGTTTAGAGTCAATTTTAAGCTGATTTTGCTTTAACCATGGATTTGATCCCTCCATCTCTCTTTCGTTATCTAAAACATTAAGATTATTAGCCAATAAAGGTGCATTACTGACATTTTCAAGAACAGTTAAGGAGTAATCTTTAGATTTTTGAATTGAAGAGAGATCTGAAGATTCCCTTTAAACGAATTGCCAAAATGATTGACAAAAATCTTCATACCAGAAGATGAAGAAATTTCACCATCAGTAGATTTAATTTTAAGACCAGAAATGGGTGAACCTGAATCCATCCTTGAATCCAAAATTTCCTTTCCATTACCCGGAACAAGAACAGGGGAGATCATCTTTGGAACAGAAGGTTCCCTGATCACCAGATTCCCATTTTTAGTGGGACAACTAGTCATCAACACATTCACAGAGTTGAAGCCATCAGTAGCTTCGCTGTCGGCGACCGCATCCGGGCCTCCCGCCGGCAATAAACTTTCTCTCTCTAGAATCTTGGAGCTTTTCTCTCTAGAATCTTGGAGCTTCTCTCTCTAAACTTTTACTCCTTCATTAGCTTTGGCTTTTGAGAACCGGCAATAAATTTCTTTAGCACTTTTTTATCCAGATCATTCTGACTTTCTTCAATATTGCTTTCCACATTGACTTCTCTATCTTCCTTACAGCTTTCAGTAACCAAGCTGATTTCACCCTCTTCCTTCTCCGCTTCTTTCTATATACTTCCAGCTACTGTATTGGTAGAGAAATCCTCTCCACCAATCATCTCCAATAGGCTGAATTTATTACTTTCCTCGGGAATTGATGTAGTAACCTTTGCAGCTTCTTTTTCTTTATTAGCACCAACTTGCTCATCCCGAACTTCCATCACTTTAACTGGAGCTTCTACAACCTGGTCTACAAATCTATATACTTCTGAAACTGGCTCAGTTAACTTCTCATCCAGCAATTTGTTAGCATCTCTATTAACAACCTCTTTGTTCTGAAAGGTAGGCTTCCAACTTCTCTTCGTTTTGTGTTTGACATGGACCCACGGTCCATAATTTGATACTTCACTAGGAGCATTAACTACTCCTCTCATCCCTTCTTTAGAACCATTTCCAGAACAATCATTACTTGAACTATCAGTCTCCTTGCACATGTTGTTGAGGTGACCAATTTTACCACAATGGTAGAAAAATGTTCATATCTTTTCATACTCAATTTTTTGGAAGAACCTCCCTTCAAGACCATCAACCCAAACTCCCAAAGGTAATTTTTTATCAAGTTCTAGATGGATGCACACTCTAGCGAACTCCCTTCTACCCGATCGGAACAAATCTACATCAATTAGCATAGGGGTCCCAATTAATGAAGCAATCCTTGCAACATTAATTTCATCCCAACAAAAGAGTGAAAGATTCGGCAATCTTATCGACAAAGGTGATGTCAAACCCTTTAGGGAAGTTGTAGAAAATTTTTGGCTCCATTTGTCTAATCCAATAATATGACCATTCACAAACCATGGTCCTTCTTAAATAACTTTTTCCATAGCCTCTAAAGCACCAAATGAACAAAGAATCCAACCAGATCCAAGAATTGTTAAATGAAAATTACTGAATTGAGACCATTGACATCTCAATTCTGCCGCTATAACTTGTATTGGGATCGTTCTACCAAAGACTTTAACCACAATTGATTTCGGAAGTCTTTTCAAATTCTTAATCATTTTTTGGTTGACATAATTTGACCGCCAATCCATCCTCTGACAGGACAGATTCATCCATAGACATATTCACAGTGATATGAGCACGTTTACTCCAGGGATTCAGTTACTTTTTAACCGGTGAAGGATTCAACCTTTCAGCATTAGGTTGAGCATTCTCACAAATATCTGACTTGCTTCCTTCTATCTTCTTGACAAAAGCTTCTCCCTTAGCCAAATTCATATTGTTACCAAAACGATTCAAAAAATTCTTCATACTAGAAGATGAAGAATCCAAATCTTTTATATTATCATACAAATTTGCCGATGGAGTTTCCACATTTGCATCCACAACGATGGGATTTTGACGCAATCAGAGCAGTTCTCTCTGATAACCAGCGGACCATTGAAAGATTTAAGAAATCCCAATTCTGCCTAGGGACCTTTCTTGATCATCAACGGACTACCATAATCCATTCTTGACGTCGTCCGGCCATTAGACATGGCCATCGAATTGCTGGCCACCAACTCCGGCGAAGCTGCCAAAGTAATAGAAATTCAAAATTCTTGAAGTTTCTCTCACTAGAAAATGGGAGTTTCTCTCACTAGAAATTCAAAACAACATTGATTCTAGGAAGCCATAATAAACCCTTTTTTGTAGAATTCTCCATACAAAGATAGAAACTGTATAAGGAATGCTCTTAAGTCAAATATAAGTAAAAATATTGTCAATATTTCTTTTAGCTCTAAAAGTATGCCAAGCATTTTTTAAGTGAAAACTACCATCTTTCAAAAAATCACATAAGATAAAATGTCCTTAGAATCAGTGTTGATAGGCAAATTTAAAATGAGGTAAATAATGATTTTAGGATACACGTTAGAGAGTTTTTCAAAATCCCAACAATTATCATTAAAAAAGAATTGACCTTAATTGAAGTGGTAGAGGAACAATTCAAAATAGAGTCAATAGAGTGTTTACCTTACCACTGATCTTGCCAGAAGAAAATATTACCAGCACCAAGCCCCCAAGAAATAAAGGGCTCCACATCCCATTTAACCTTGCAAAGTCTTTTCCAAACTCTAGAGTCGCCTTGTTTAGAAAAACAATTAGTAGGATGTTTGCCAACACAAAACTTGGAAATCATAAAATTAGCCCAATGACTAGCATTAGTGCGTAAATTATACCAAAGTTTAAAACAAAAAGCCTTAGCAAGATCATTAAAATTCTTGCAGCCACGACCACCTTCAGCCAAAACTCCACAACACATCTCCCAAGCAGAAGTGCCTTTCCAAAAGAATTTGTTAATAAGCTTGTGGACCCTATTATACACAGCTTGAGTTGGAAAAATAGTTTGAAAATTATAAATGGTAAAGCACAAAGAACACTTTGATAAGAGTAACTCTACCACCAAACCTAAGGAAATTCAAATCCCAATATAAAAGTTTATTTTGGACAGAGGTAATAAGATCATCAAACAAAAAGGATCTCCTCCTCCCATTAAAAAGAGGGACACATAGATATTTGATGGGTAAGTGAGCATGAGTAAAGCCAGTTAAATCTTTAATAGCTAAAATACGATCATTAGATATTCTCTTAGAAGCAATGAAACAACTTTTATTTTGCTAAAGGATAAGCCACTAAACATCTCAAATTGATAAAAGAAATCCATAAGTTTGTGAAATCTATTAATAGATACATTAGTAAAAAAAATAAAATCATCCGCAAAGCATAAATGAGATATAAGAAAACCTCCCAAAGTTCTAAAATAAAGACCAGGATTAGCATCAAACAAATTGGTAAGACCCCTAGAAAGAAATTCAGCAGCAATAATAAAGAGATCGGGAGAAATAAGATCACCTTGCCTTAAGCCATGAGAAGATTTGAAGAAGCCATTATTAGAACCATTAACAATAATAGAAAAATAGACATCTTCAATATAATTCTTAATAAGCTTGATAAAGATAGAATAAAAAGCCAAAAAATTCTAAAGAAAGATAAAGAAAGTTTCAATCAATATTATCATACACCTTGGCAATATCAATCTTCAAAATTAAATTACCCCCTCTAACCCTAACATCCAAGTCTTGACAGAACTCTCAAGCCAACAAAATATTATCTGTAATGGCCCTACCTTTAACAAAACCAGTCTAATAAGGAGATATAAATCTAGGTAAAATAGAAGTAAGATGATTCATAATAATTTTAGCGATCAATTTATTAAAAAAAGTACAAAGATTGATAGGTCTAAAGTCATTCCATGTGTTAGAAATATTGTTTTTGGGAATAAGAATAATAGAAGTAAAAAATAAAGAACTTAGGGATAGGGTTACCAGCAATAATAAGAGTAAAAATATCATTATCAATAAGAATAAGAATAATAGAAGTAAAAATCCAAAATAGTAGTAAAAATATCATTATCAATAATATGCTAAGCTTTTTGGAAGAAAAGAGTGGTAAACCCATCAGGCCCAACCATAGAATCACTATTCATATCGAATAGAGTCTCTTTAACCTCCTTAAAAGAAGGAGGCCTAGAGAGAGTGACATTCTCCTTATGTGAAATAAGTGTAGGGATGAAAGAATGATCTATAATCTGAGCTGGATTAAAAACTTTATTAAAACTAGTTTGAGAAAATTGGACAACTAAATTAGTAATCTCCACAGTATTTTCAGTGACAGAACCATCCTCCCTTTGGATTTTATTGACACAATTTTAACCCTTTTCCTCTTAACAAACGTATGAAAATATTTAGTGTTATTATTAGCTTCAACCAAGTGCTTAGCTGTAGCTTTTTGCTTCCAAAAAACCTTTTCGTGAGCTTGGAAATTAAAAAGGTCCTCTTTAGACTTCTTTAAAAGAGAGAAATTAGCATCAATATGATCATCTTGATAAGCCAGCTCAATAGAATTAGCAAGTTGCTCGGCTTAGAGGATATTAGAGAAAAGATTTCTAAAACATGATGAATCCACCAACTTAAAACTTGTTTCAGCCTTTTTAGCTTAAACTAAAGTCTCCTCATACAAAACATAGAATTATATGGATGTAAAGGAGCTTGCCAATTATTCTAAATAACCTTAAAAAAATGAGTCATGAAGTAACCACGTTTTGAAATCTAAATTGGGAACAAGCATTAAAATGTCTAAAATTGAGGCTAATAAGTAAAGGGGAGTGATCAGACAAAGTTCTACGAAGATGCTGCACGTTGGTGGAATTAAGGGAATTAAGCCAAGAGTCATTAAAGAGCACACGATCCAACCTTTTCCATAAGTGACCCCTATTCCAAGTAAAATTATTACCAACAAAACCAATATCAATTAACTTGCAGGTCAAAATCATATTATTGAAATCCTCCATAGATTGATAAGGAGGAGAGGAACCTCCTATCTTTTCAGAGGGATTAGTGATAATATTAAAATCACTACCAACAAGCAAAGACAAATTGCAAATATTATGTAAATCAATAAGTCGATACCAAAGCAGTTTTTCATTGTAAAGAGAAGAAGCAGCATACATAAAATAAGCACAATAATTAAAATTAAGAACCTCAATTTTTTAATGCAATAGCTGAGCAAAATCACCAATAACATCAATTTTAATCGAGTCTTTCCAGAAAACCCAAATCTTGTTAGCCACATTTGAAAGAGAATGATTAAAACCCAAGACCTGAGAGGTACTTAACAACCGAGAAGAGGAAATAAGAGGTTCAAGCAACATAAGAATAGAAAGGTCATGCACATGATAAAAGTTCTTAACATAAATTCCAGAAGGGCAACCATGAACTGGCAAAATTTCTAGATATTGATCATTGTCTTTAATGAGCATGATACACTGTGTATTAATGTTCAACATATCATACAATATGATAATAACGGCTAATTTTAAATTTTTAGGGTTTCGTGGAGACTGTTTTAAGTAACAAACTTTTTGTTTTTTTGTGTGTGATTGAGAGAGAGGAATGTGATTAGAGAGAGATTCCATAGGAGAGAGCACTTGGGAAGATTTTAGGTTTTGTGAGAGGAAGGAGAAGGTGGGCCTTGTGAGGGAGAAAGAGTGAAAGGGAGATCACACGGTTGCTCCAAGCTTGCTGCACTTTGCTCCTCCTATGGCCTTAGAAGATCTTGTGGGAGGCTCTCTAAGGGGGGTGATTCTTCTACATCCGTGTCCTCTAAGATACTCTACCTTTTCCAAGAGGAAGACAAATGAGAAGGTACGCTGCTGTCACAGGATGGTGACAAAGCGCTTGGCTCTCCACCACGCTGGGTTGGTGAAAGTGAGGTTTGTAAGGGCTTCTCTGCCTTACTATGGGGAAAAAAGGAGAATTACTATTTAGTAGTTAAATTCTCGGAGTAGAGGACTTCGGGAAGTCTACGTAGGTTAAGTGGTCGAACCACTATAAAGTCTTTGGTGTGATTTTTCCTTACTGCTTTTTATTTACGCTTGCATTTTATTTTCATTAAAATTGATTGGTAAAAATTATTGTGAAATTCATTGTTGCAAATTATGTTAAGCATTTACTTCCATATTATTTTATTTTCTTGTTTAAATTTTAAAAACACAAAAAATAGAACTCATGTTTAGGATTATATTTTTATTGTAACAATTTTCCAATTCACCCCCCCCCCCCCCACACCTTCTTGGCTTGTCTCATAATTTCAATTGGTATTAGAGCTAGGTTTCAAAAATAGTGTTTTAGAAAACCTTGAAAAATCGATCATATCTCATTTTGGTAATCACAATACTGTGGATGGTTATTCAATAACCCGTCCACCTCTGTTTGACAATATCCAATTTGAATTCTGTAAAATTAGAATGTCTACTTTTTACAGTCTATAGACTATCGTATGTGGATGTTAGTTAAAGAAGGTTATATTACACCGTTTAAACTTGTGAATGGAATGAAAACTCAAGTACCTTTGAATGAATAGAGCAATGAGGATAAGGATCTGGTTCAATTAAATGTGAAGTGCTTAAACTATTTCTTTTGTGCATTAAAATCTAAGGAATACATGAGAGTATCTACCTGTGCTACCGGTAAGGAGATTTGGGATAAATTGTGCATCACATATGAAGGAACTAATGATGTTAAACAGTCTAGACTTAACATTCTATTACATGATTATGTACTCTTCCATATAAAACCTAACAAAATAATATCTAACATGTACACTAGGTTCACCCAAATTATGACATCCTTGCATGTATTAGGTAGAGAAATTTCTAATTTTGAAATAGTTAACAAGATTCTTAGATGCTTACCTAGTTCCTATGATGCTAAAATTACTACAATCACTGAATCTAAAGATCTTAACATTTATTCTATTGACAATTTGCTTGGGTCACTCATTGCGTATGAGCAAGGAGTGAGTCAAAGGCAAAGTGATGCGGGTGAAAAGAAGAAGGAGCAGACGGTGACATTGAAAGTAAATAACTCAGAAAGTGAAAGTTCTACAGTGGAGGAAGAAGATGACAAAGCCTTGATAAGCCAACAGTTCAAGAACTTAAAAAAAAATAAAATAAAGGCGTCATCAGAAAAACTAGAATAAAGATAAAAGCTCAAGAACTACTAAAGTTTCATTTGATATAATTTATCTTCAGTACAAGAAATCAGGTCACCTACGAGATGATTGCCCCAACTTAAATAGTCAACCAACTAAGGAAAAATGCGAGGATAAAGCTAAATATAAGAAAGGGAAGATGAAGACACAAACGGTATTTTGGGCTGACTCTACCTCAAAATCGTTAGAAGAAGAAGCAGAGGAGGAGGTAACAATTTGTGTCTAACGGCTAATGATAATCATGATCAATCGGATCAAGATAAGGTATGTCAACTTTCATATAAAGATCTACTGTTCATTTCTAAGAAAATCCATGACTCGTATAGGAAGTTGAAAAAAATGCTTTCAAGTCTTAATATTGATTTTAGTACTTTACAAACTGAGCATGCTAACTTAGTTAAAGAAAATTTTGATTTAGATAGAGATCATATGTCCCTGCTTGATGAGTTTGACGCATTAAATAAGAAGCATGTTGAATTAACGGATGCACAAGAATCCTTGAAAATATTGCATGTTAAATTAGAAACAAAGTATAAGAGTTTAGAGGAACTTGCATGGGAGTCAGATAGTACTGAACATCATTTGAAATTACAAATCTTAAACATGCAAATAACTTTTTACAAGTTAACTTAAAGGTTTTGAATGAAAATAAAAAACCACCTTCACTTGAAGAATTTTGTAATCCATCACAACAGCATGAATTAATCAAATCCCCAGCATTGCATGCATCACATAACTTTAGGAAGAGGCATCACCACCCACATAGGTTAGTGAACCTATTTCCCAGTATTAGGTGCTTCTCTTGTGGCATACTAGGTCACATAGCCCAGACATGTACGATTCACCATAAGACACACCTAGTATGGAGACCTAAATTTCATCCATCATAGCATAGCATGCATATATCGCATTCATGCAAGCATAAGGAGGAACCCAAACTCACTTGGGTTCCCAAATCTAACCCTTAATGAAATTGTAGGGAAGCTCTCACAAAAGACCTAGTGAGAGCATATGGTACCTAGACAATGGCTGCTCATGACACATAACTGGAGACATAAAGAAGTTCATTATACTGGAGACTAGGATAGAAGGCAAAGTAATGTTGGTAGATAACACCACCAGGAAAGTGGTGGGCTCAAATATTGTTAGAAATGCTAAGAATGTTTTAATTCAGAATATTTTATTAGTTGATGGTTTAAAGCGTAACTTACTAAGCATTAGTCAATTATGTGATAAAGGTTTTGACATAAAATTTGTTTCTGACAAATGCCTGATTAGAAAGATATGGTTAAAGTTGTCTTCAGTCAAGGTAAAAACAAATCCCCTGGTTTTGATGGCATCACAACTTTTTTTTTCAAATTTTATTGGAAGATTGTGGAGGAGGATACATGGAAGGCTATTGATAATTTTTTCAAAATCGGTTGCATGTATAATGAATGGAAAGATACACTTATTGTCTTAATTCCTAAAATCAATAAGCCTATTGTTCCTTCTAACTTTAGGCCTATAAGTTTATGTCAAACAACTTATAAGATTATGGCAACCATGATTCTAAATAGAATGAAAAGTTATATTTCCAAGTGTATCACTGAAGAACAAGTTGCATTTATCAATGGTCATTCTATGTCTGACCATTGTCTTCTAGCTCATGAGATTTTTCATAAGCTTAGAATTTCAAAAAGCAAAAAGGGTTTAATGGTGGTTAAGCTTGATATGGAGCAAGCTTATGACAGTATAAGTCTTAGATATGTTTGGCATGCCAATGAATATATCTAGGCTTATTATGGAATGTATAAGAAATGCTAGATTCTCTTTTATCATTAATGGAAGAGCTTCCAAATGGATTACTGCAGAGAACGGCTTTCGGCAAGGTTGCCCACTATCGCCATATCTTTATATCCTTTGCTCTCAACTTTTCTCTTTAGCTATGTCACAAAGAGGTCATGATCTGGGAATTCAAGTTTCATAGAGAGCTCCCAAGGTGAACAATTTACTATTTACTGATGACATGTTGATATTTTCCCAAGCTACGAACCATCTGGCTGTCAAACTGAGAAGTATTGTGATGGAATTCTGTTCCTAGACAGGTTCAAATTTTTTTTAGCAAGAGAATGAGTAGAGCTGCTGTTTCCCGAGTAAAGAAAGTTCTAGAATTTAAAACTGTTAAAGATTTATAGTATTTAGGCATGAATATGATGATGAGGTGACCTCTGAAATCTGATTTTCAATTTCTGCTGGATAAAGTGATGCAAAAGATGAACTCATGGGGAAGTAAAAATCTGTCCTTGGCGAGTAAGTTTACTCTTGCGAAGACTTCTCTCTTAACTCATCCTAATTTTGTTTCTACACATACTTTGGCCCCAAAGAAGGTGTTACAAGAGGTTGATAAATGTTGTAGAAATTTTATTTGGCATAAGGGGAATGGTAAAGGGGTATGCATTTCATTGGTTGGAATACTCTGTGCAAACCTTATGCAAAAGGAGGTTTGAATTTTGACTCGGCGGCTAGTAGAGCTGGTCCTCTTAAAGCACGACTGTCTTGGAGATTTCTACAAAACCATGATTCTTTACTATATCAAGTTATTTCAGCCAAATATGGAGATAACGTGTGGGAAGCTAAAAGTAGGAATGGTAGTTCAATTGCTTGGAAGATTTCGATTGAAGATGCCCAATACTTAAAACCTTTATTAAGGTGGAGAGTTGTTAATGGTAAGAATATAGATATTCTTAATGATACTTGGCTGCTTGACAAATGTTTGAATCAATGGCCAATCACTGCAAATTGTTTGAAGTTAGAAGGATTAAAGCTCAATCATTTCATCAATGACAATGGTGGCTGGAATCTCCATGAGTTTGCAAGACTATTTCCAGAATGACCTGATCACTACCATCCTTCAAATTCTGATTAATAGAAGTGAAAATGAAAATTATCTGGAAGAAATTTGTTGTTTATCTGGAAGGTCTATTACTACCCGTGCATCTGAGGCATTTAACAAATATAGCAGTATTAGTGATGATATGGGTTTTTATACTTGGTTAAAAAAATTGAGACTTTCAACTCGGATTGAATTGTTTTGGTGGAGAATGAGTAAAGAAGCAATGCCAACAAATGAGTTCTTAAAATTAGGAATCTTAAAGATGAGGAATTATGTTCTAGGGGCTATCAAGCAGCTGAAAATCTGGAGCATATTGATGTCCGTTGCATTCATCTACAGGAGGTTCTTAGAAAGATTCAAGAATGGGGGTTGTACATTCCTATCTTTAATTCTCTGGCTGAATGTTTATGGGAGCTAAGTACTCTTGCTATCTGTGCACCTAATATTGCCAATCTGTACTATACCACGGTATACTTTAATTGGAGGAATAGAAATGATGTTAACCATGGAAAATCTGCAAGTTATATTGTAGTTACAGCAGCTAATGTGATGTCTTCAGCTTTTAAATCTTCTAATCCAATCATAGATAGCTGGGGTGCTAATCTCCCTAGGGATTTTCAAAACTTTTGTCACCCTCCACCGCTTGGTTGGATTAAAATCAATGTGGATGTAGCTCTCCTAACTTCTTATAATGCTGGAATTGGTGGTTGCTTTCGTGACCATAAAGGGAGATTATTGATTGCATTTGGAGAAAGAAGAACGCATTGGGATATAGCTCATCTTGAATTGGATGCTGTGATGGCTATTAGAAGTTTCATTCAACCGTGGATGCTTAAGAGTAAAGGGGTTATAATTGAAGGGGATAACATCAATGTTATCAAATTCATTCAACATTCTTTGAATAAGGCTAACTGGCAATACTACAATTGGATGGAGGATGATCTTCTTTTCTTGGCCGATTTCAATAAGATAATTCTACACCATATACATAGAGATTGTAATAAGGTAGCCAATATGTGTGCTACTTTGCCATTAGATAGCAACTTTTGTTTTAATAGCTCCTCTTTTGATAACATTCCTCCTTCTCTTTATTCTTTACCGAAGAAGGAATCTGAGCATTTACTTTATTTTGTTTCTAGTTCTTTTCATATTAATTGCTATTTGCGTTCTTCAAAAAAAAAATACAAATGCCTGATTAGCTTAAATGACAAACCTTTTTTAGAAGGAAAAATAATGAACAATATTTACATGTTAGATCTTGATCGCATTGACAATTCAAGTTCACTTTGGTTAAAAATAATAGTAGATGACTCGTGGCTATGGCATAGGAGACTATGCCATGCCAGTATGAAAACACTTAGAAACATCACTCAGAAAACCCTAGTTAGAGGCGTACCTAAGTTAGACTTCACTAAGGACCATTTATGCGATCCCTACCAACTAGGAAAATAAATAAAATCATCCTTTCATTCAATCAAAGATTTGAAGACATCTAGGCCACTAGAAATCCTTATATGGACTTATTTGGACTCATTAGCACAGCTAGCCTAGGTGGGAAAAATTATGGATTTTTTATTGTAGATGACTTCACTAGATTCACTTGGGTAAGATTCCTAGCATATAAGAATGTGTCGTTTGAGGAATTTAAGGTATTCTCCACTAGGATTCAATAAAAATTAAGATGTGAAATCTCAACAATCCATAGTGATCATGGTGGAGAATTTCAAAATCAAAGATGTGAATCATTCTGTCAAGAGATAGGAATAGAGCATAATTTCTCAGCCCCTAGAAGTCCTCAGTAAAATGGAAAAGCATAAAGGAAGAATAAAATCTTGGTAGAAGCTGCTAGGGTAATGTTAGCTGAGTACATCCTTCCTAGATATTTTTGGGCAAAAGCGGTTAACACGGCGTGTTACATCTTAAATAAGGTGAACATTAGGTCAAAGATGAATAAAACTCCTAATGAATTATTTAAGGGACAGACACCATTTATTGAACGGGTGAGAGAAATTTAAGAGACAGAAACTCTAGGTTTCTAGAGAGAGAAAATTTTCAAATTATGTTTGATTTCTGACTTGCTGGTTGTTTCAGAGATGCTGGCTATCATCTCTGGTGATGAAGCTACTGATGACTTCATAGCTCGTAATTCATGACCACTTTTGGCTCATGATTCTTCTACAAGGAATGGTACATTAGTGATCAAAGAGCCTATTGTTGTTAAACCAAATTCTCCTGTTCATGTGCCGAGCAAAGGAAAGGAGATTATGGATTTTTTGGTGGATTTAGGATTGCCTATTACTGGAATGAAATTCAAGTCTAATGAAGGTGAAGATTCTTCATGTGGTATAAAGATTTTTGTAAATCATTTTGGTAATATGAATAAAGAGAACTGCGGTTCTAAGGAGGTCCCTTCAATTCAAATTAATAGAGATGATGCTTCAGTTGTTTGTGGAAATGCTAAGAACAATTCCTTGTTGGTTAAAAATTAGGAAGTTATAGCAAGTGAAAAAGGTAACATGGAAGTTAAACCATGGAACAAGCGATCTTATATCAAGGTTGATACAACAAAGGTGGAGAACTTTTTAACAGAGGACGGGAAGGCAGTAAAATTGTTTGAGCTTAATATTAAGAGTAATTCTAATCATCTACAACTCTCTATTATTGTAAAGGTGTTTGGAGGAGATGTACCAGTTTAGATGATTGCTATGGAATTACGGTGCCAATGGAATCAATTTAGTAAATTTCATTTGACGACCATTGGATTAGGATGGATGTTGTGCTTTTTTTTTTCAAAGGAAACAATGGAAAATGTACTTGTTGGAGGGCCTTGGTTCGTTAATGGGCACATAATTGGCATGGATAAATGGAGTTTGGATTTCTCTCCTTCATCTTTGAAAGGTTTAAGCTCTCCGATTTGGTTAAGGATGCCTAATCTCCGTCTTTTTTGTTGGGATGAAATTAATGTTGCTAGAATTGCTTCCCTTATTGGCACTCCTCTTCTAATTGATGGAAATATGTTTCAAAGGAGTAAGAGGGAATTTCTTAGAGTTTGTGCGAGGATGGAGCTTGATAAGCAACTACCTTTGGGAGTTTGGGTTGAAGGTCCAAATGGTAGGTTTTTTCAAAATGTTGAGTATGAGAGGATTTCTTCTCTTTGTTATAAGTGTGGCATGATTGGGCACTTAATCAACTCTTGTGAAATAAATAAATTGAAAGATGGTAAATAATCGGTTGTGGCACAGGATGTTAAAGTAGCTAATGATGTGGAGGTTGAACCTAAGAGTCCTTTGTATGGGCCTTGGGTACATGTCAACAATAAAAAGAAGAGATGGATTTCTGCAGTGAAAAGGAATAGGCCTTTTTTCCCAAATACGTTCTTGTAAACAAAAAGCAGAATTCTAAGGGAAAAAAAGTTTAGAAGGAAGTGAATGAAGATGGTATTCAAATTTTTGAAGAAAGCCTTCAGACCGAAAGGGAGGCTAATTCTGCTCCAGTATTTCCAAATCATGAAGGTTCTGTTTCTATAGGGGTGAAATTGGTAAGCAATACTCTTACTAGTTTTTCTATTCCATGAAAGAATAAATTTGAAATGTTGGGTGAACTTGAAGATGGAAATGGTGAGAAGATTTCTATAGGGGAAGTTCAAAATGAAGATCCTGGAATTGAAGAAGGGGAAATTGTAATTTCTGAAAATGCTATAGTATCTGTGGTGGAGAAGGAAAGTTATGGAACTATATCTGTAATTGATAGTAAAGATTTGGATAGTGTTGGAAAGACTAAGCCAAAACTTCAAAAGGAACTTAGATTTTTGGGGCCTTTAAATCAATCATCAAGGCTTAAGAAACAAGATGGATTGAATAAAAAGAAGGGTGGGGGTCCTTCCCCCTTGGTGGGCAAATGAGTTCACTTGTTTTTTTTTTGGAATTGTAGAGGGGCAAATAAGAGGGAGAACCCTCTATATTTTAAAGAGGTAGTCAGAGATTGGGATGCTTTTTTTTGTTTGTATTGTAGAGACAAAAATTGCTTCTATGGATAAATGGGAGTATCATAATTGTATGGGCAAAGATTGGGATTTCACTTTATAATCCTCTGACGGGATGTCAGGAGGAATAGTGGAACTAATTTGGCAAATTTTTCCTTGATAAAGGCAACTGAGCAATGCGTGATTGGGAATCTTTGTATTGTGAACAAAGGCTCCTAGATTGTTTCTACCATTTATGGTAGTAGAGATGCATACAATAGAAGAAATCTATCGGAGTGTTTGGGCCTACATTCTTCATTGGATTTTCCATCTGTGATTGGTGGCGACTTTAATTGTGTTCTATCTCAAGAAGAAAAAAGAGGGGGAAAGAAGTTTAAATTCTCTCTTGCACCTCAAGAGATGAATTCTTCTATGATTCATTTTGATTATCATGATGTGGGAATCATAGGTCCTAAATACACATGGTGCAATAACAAAAGTGGGAATGCTCAAATATGGGAAAGACTTGATAGGTGTCTACTCAACTCTTAAGCTTTGGAATTAGTTCCTCATGTAGTTAATAGACATGTGGCTCGGGTGGCATCGGACCACTATCCTGTAGTTTTCAAGATTTTTTATAAAGAAGTTCAGAAGTCCAAATTGCTGAGGTTTGAAGACGTATGGTTGTCTTATCTTGCATCTTTTAATGTGGTGAAAAAAGCTAGGAGTAAGCCAGTTGGAGGTGATCCTATGGAGATGTTGAATAAAAAGTTTCATAAGGAGTTAAGGGCTCTATTCTTTTGGAGTAGAGCTAAACACCAAAATCTATTGGAACTTAAAGAAAAGCTAAAGAAAGTGGTGGCTGATTTGCAACTTGAAGAAGTAAATTGTGAAGGAAGTACAGAGCAGACA
The DNA here is from genome assembly GCA_022539455.1 of Dendrobium nobile. Classification (NCBI taxonomy): domain Eukaryota; kingdom Viridiplantae; phylum Streptophyta; class Magnoliopsida; order Asparagales; family Orchidaceae; genus Dendrobium; species Dendrobium nobile. Next base: position 27,359,401 of record CM039721.1, on the reverse strand, counting down.
ATTTTCTTACTCAAAACTAAAGTCCATGAGCTGAATATAACTCTTGCACGGTTAAATTTGTGGTGGAGACAAAGAGTGAAAGTAAAGTGGTTGGAGGAGAGTGACATCAACTCAAAATTTTTCCATGCATTTGCAAATGGTATAAAGGATGGGAATTTCATCAAGCAAGTGAAGAATGAAGTTGGGCAGATGGTTACTGATCAAGATGCAATTGAACAGACTCTCTTAAACATTTTTTCTCAAAAGTGGAAGGAGAAGGATTGTATAATTTCTGGACAGCTGAAGAATCTTTGCTCATTAAACATCGAAGAAATTAAATTATTGAAGGCTGATTACACTATTGAGGAAGTTGAAAAAGTTATTATGAGTCTTGGAAAGAATATCTCACCTGGTGTAGATGGCATTCCTTATTCCTTCATCAAAGCTCATTGGAAATTAATTGGTCGGGACATTTGGAAGGCTTTCTATCAATTTATTTATTCATGAAAAATGAATGCTAAGTGGAAAGAGACGCTCGTGGTCCTTATTCCTAAAGGACAAAATCCAGTAGATCCCTCTCATTTTTGTCCTATTAGCTTATGTTTGTCTATTTATAAAATTGTTGCAAAAGTTTTATTAAATTGACTAGCTATGGTGATCAATAATTTGATTTCAAGAATCAAGCTATTTTTTTAAAAGGTAGATCACTATCGAAACATGTCCTTTTGGTCCAAGAATTATTTCATAAATTTAGATTTTCTAAATCCAAGAAAGGAATGGTGGCGGTGAAGATAGATATGGAACAAGCATACTATTGTATGTCTTGGAATTCTTTGAGCATGTTTTGAGTCATTTTGGATTTCCATTGAGTTTCTCAAATCTTCTGAAGGAGTGTGTAATAAATCCAAAATTCTCTATACTTTTCCAATGGCATCAAATTGAAATGGATAGAAATGAAGAGTGGATTTAGGCAAGGATGTCCACTATCTCCTTATTTATTCATCTTATGCTCCCAACTTTTATCAAATAATTTGTATCAGAATGGCAAGGATTTTGGGATAAAGGTAGCTGCTGCGGTTCCCAAGATTTCCCACTTATTATATGTGGATGATATACTGCTTTTTTCTAAAGCAAAAGTTGTACATTTGAAAAAGTTAAAAAGGATCATTGCAGATTATTGTAACTGGATGGGTTTGTCAGTTAATGTGAAAAGATCTGCTATTATTTTTGGGAAATCAGTTATTAGAGCCAAAAAGAAGGCTTATTCTAAAATTCTCAAGTATAAGGAAGTGCAGGAATTGAAGTACTTTGGAATAAATCTATGCTTGAAAAGAATGGTTTCATCAGACTATCTATTTATCCTTGAGAATGTTATGACCAAAATAAATGCTTGGGGAAATAAATTCTTCTCTCTACCAGGAAGACTAGTTTGGTTAAATCAGAAATGCTTGCGATTTCGATTTTTTAGGTCTCTCGTTCATTGGTTCTCCTTAACATTTTGCAGAAGATGGAGATGATGTGCAAATATTTCATTTGGAAAAAATCGGATAATGCTCGAGGTATGCATTATATATCATGAGAAGTTCTTTGCAAGCCTTGGGATGAAGGAGGAGCTGGAATTCACTCATCTGCATCTATGGTCGGTCCACTTAGATCTAAATTTGCTTGGGAATTCATTAAATGATCTAATTCCTTGTTGTATAGGACTTTAAAAGAAAAATATGGGAATAGCATTTTGAATGAAAACGGGAAAGGTAATTCCTCATCCACATGGAAAATTTTGCTGAAAGGAATGCAATCTTTGTGTCCATTGGTGAAATGGAAAGTTGCTATAGGTTCCTCCATTGATACTCTACAAGATGTGTGGCTCCTTAACAGGAGTCTATTTAAGTGGCTGACATTTGTTAATGTTATGGTGGAGGAGTTTCAAAAATTAGAGTTCTTTATTAAAAGAAGAGAATGGGATCAAATTGAACTTGAAAAGTTTTTTGGAATTGATTTGCTGGAAATGATTTTACAACTGCAAATTGAAAAAGAGGATGAAGAGGATTCCATGGAACTTCTGTACAATTTTTTTGGTAAATCTCTGGCTTCTATGGCAAGGATGGTGAATGATCCTGTTTGTGCTGATAATGTTTATTGGAAATCACTGAAGTTTATCAAACTTTCACCGCGAGTGCTTTGTTTCTGGTGGAGGTTATTAAATAATGGCATTCCTACATTTGATTTTCTAATGTACATAAAAATTATTCAAAACAATAGATGTCTGAGGGGATGCCTAGCACCTGAAATGAATGAACATATTACGGTATGTTGTGGAAAGTTAATTCAACTATTTGAATTATTAAGCAATTGGGGATTCAAGTTACAAATCTTCAATTATTTGACAGATTGTATAAAGAATCTAAAGGTTATTGGAAATTCAAATCCTTTTATGGCTAATCTATATTGTACAGTGGTTTATTTCTCTTGGAAAAGTAGAAATAATGTTACACATGGATGCCAAGAGCTGGGGAAGGGATTCTTAGCTGCTAGAGCTATTGATATAGCTACATCTTCATCCAATTGTAAAATCTTCTCGGACCACTAGGGTGCTAATCAGCTCTCTAAGCTGTCTAATTCTTCTTGGCACCCTCCTCCACCTGAGTGGATTAAAGGCAACTTTGATTCAGCTCTCTTAAATTCAAATGAAGTTGGAATTGCTGGAGTTTTTAGAGATCATAAAGGAAGGTTTCTTTTTGCCTTTGGTACTAAATGTGTTCATTGGGACATTGGTTTTTTGGAACTTATGGCTATCTAGGCTTTGGAATTTGTTCATCACAGTTGGAATTTTGAAGCTAAAGGGATTATTATTGAAGGAGATAATTATAATGTCATCAAGTATCTTCAAAACTCATTGAATAAAGTTCCTAATAATAAGGAAGCGGCCGAAGACTTGTCTTTCTTAAAGGATATAGGAAATTTTATTTTTATAATGTTCATAGGGAATGTAATAAATTAGCCAATTTGTGTGCTAATTTTGTTGTATTAGAATATTTTATTTGGGAGGATCTCTATTGTAATAAGATTCCTCCAAGCTTTCTTGTTTTGCTTAAAGAAGAGTGTGATAGTCTTACTATCACAAGCTAGTCTGTAATAGTTTTCTCTATTTTAATGCTATTGGCAATTTCAGAAAAAAAGGGTCGAACACCGAATCTTTCACACTTACATGTCCTTAGTTGCATGTGCTTTATCTTAATCAATGGAAAACTTTCCTTAGGAATATTTGATCCCAAGTCTGATGAGGGTGTCTTCTTAGGTTATTCATCTATAGGTAAGGCCTATAACATCTTTAATAAGAAAACCATAGTAGTAGAAGAGTCCACCCATGTAGTATTTGATGAATCAGATAAGCCCTCTTAATCTAAAATTCAAGAAGATGAAATAGAGGTAATTTAAGGGGTAGAAGCTATGACCATAGGAGAAAGGGTAGAACCTCAGGAAGATTTGCCTAGAGAATGGAGATACTCTTCTAGTCATCCTAAAGAATTAATTTTAGGAGACCCATCGGAAGATGTGAGAACTAGGCATGGACTTAGGAAGGAGGTTAGTCATTCAACATTCATCTCTATGATGGAACCAACTAGTATAGATCAAGCTTTAGGAGATGAATTTTTTATCCTAGCAATGCAAGAAGAATTGAATCAATTCACCAGGAATGATGTTTGGGAGTTAGTCAAGAGACCTAAATAACAAGTGTAATTGGAATAAAATGGGTCTTTAAAAATAAGGTAAATGACTCAGGAACCAGAATAAGAAATAAAGATAGACTAGTAGCTAAGTAGTACAACTAAATTGAGGGAATAGACTTTGAAGAAACCTTTGCCTCGGTAGCTAAACTAGAAGTCATAAGGGTGCTCTTAGCTTTTGCTTGCTTTCAAAAGTTTCAAACTATAATAAATGGACGTAAAGAATGCTTTTCTGAATGAGTTAATTAAGGAGGATGTTTATGTTGAGCAACCCCCCAGATTTGAAAGTTCACAAATTCCAAACCATGTATTCAAATTAAAAAAGGCACTATATGGGTTAAAGTAAGCACCTAGAGCATGGTTCGAAAGACTTAACTCATTCTTACTGGATAGAGGATTTGTTAAGGGTCGTGTGAATACCACACTCTTTTTAAAAAAGGTTAAAGATGAAATTCTCATTATTCAGATTTATGTGGATGACATTCTATTTGGATCTTCATATAAAAATTTATGTGATGAATTTTCAAAAAGAATGAGTAATGAGTTTGAAATGAGCATGATGGGAGAGCTTAATTACTTTTTTTCAATGTAAAACAAATAGATACTAGAACATTTCTTAGCCAAACAAAATACATTAAGAATATTTTGAAAAAATATGAAGTGGATAGTGCTAAGCCCATGAACACTCCAATGAGCTCTACGATTAAACTAGACAAAGACCTTAATGGAAAATTAGTAGACCATAAAAAATATAGAGGAATGATCTGATCTCTCCTCTACCTAACTGCTAGTATATCTGACATAATGTTTAGTGTGTGCCTATGCTTCCATTTTCAAGCCATCCTAAAGAGTCTCACTTAACTATGGTTAAGAGAATCCTTAGATATCTACTAGGCACCTGAACTTAGGAATTTGGTATCCTAGGCACATCACTTCTTTTGAAATCTTAGGGTACTCATATTCTAATTTTATAGCATGTAGGGTAGATAGAAAAAGCACCTCTGGTACCTGCCAATTCATAGGATAATCTTTAGTTTCTTGGTCTAATTGGAAGTTAAATTCGGTAGCCCTCTCCATGGCCGAAGTAGAATATATTATGTAGGAAGTTGTGTTGCACACATACTATGCTTAAAATAACTACTTAATCTTGGATTACCCGTAGGAACCATCTCAATCATGTGCAATAAAATGAGTACAATATGTATTTCTAAAAATCCAATTCAATACTCTAGAACAAAAAAACATAGACATTGGACATCACTTCATAAGAGATCATATAGCTAAAGGAGATATTGAATTAAATCACATAGCTACAGGTGAACAATTGGCAAACATTTTCATGAAAACACTAGCCTACGACACCTTTAGCACTTTGAGGAAAATACTTGGTGTCATAGATATTAATGTATAAAAAAATAAAAATAAAAATCATTTTGTCTAAGGTGTTTCCTGTTCATCACACATTCACCACACAAAACTCAAAAAATTTTCTTCATCGTATTATACGATACAAAGTCGTACTGTATGATATATCAAATTACATAAATCACAACCCAGCCTCAATTTCGTCTCTGCACATCATATTATATGCTACTAATACTAATGTATGATATACGTGGTAGTGCATTCACTGTTTGGTATAATATAATTATATATTATACTATACGAGATATCCTCTTTGTACTGTATGATCCATATCAGCAACGAATTGGAGCGAATTAAAGCTGTTTGGTATGACATTATTGTCCTTCATACTATACGATACCTCCTCATCGTACTGTATGATCAACATCAGCAAAACAGATGAGGATGACTTAAAGTATGCCAGTATGATATAATTACCATTCATACTATATGAACACCCGTTCGTATTGAACTACCTTCTTCATCAAAGGTCATGCCGACGACCCTTGGGATGATCAAAATTCCTTCATATCATACTGTATGATATCCATTGTATTGTACGCTTTGACCACTTTTTCCCAACCGTTCATCCAGATGACATTATTTCCCTTCATACTGTATGATCTATGATTGTACTATATGATATGCCCACAAGTTTATAGTGGTTGAATTTGAAGCTCTTTTCACTCACTCTTCCTTCACCTCAATTGGTATCACCTGCCTTCACGAAATGTCAAGCTCTAGTAAGCGCGATCATCTCATCGTTGGAAGCTCATCTTCCTTTCACTGTTCCAACGACCTTTTCCTGACTCCCCAAAATGAAGAAGCCTACCATAAATAAAAGGCATGCAAGATTACACTGACTCAGATGCTAAATCAAGTTGCCATAAATTTTGAGGTAATGAACCTCTTCGCATCCACCCTCTCCAATTCCTCCTTACCCTGGCCTTCCCATATAATTCTGAACTCTTATTTGAATTCCTGGCTAACGTAACCTTCACTGTCGAAACCCTAACCTTCAACTCTTTTGTCTATCAATAACACATAAAAATCACTAAGGCAGAAATCGCCCAATACATTGGGCTATCTGCTGAAGGCCCTAGAGCTCATTCCTTCCTCTTAAATGAATTCGACTGGAGTGCTGAAAATCTAGTCCTTAGGAATGTAGCTTTCTACCAACACCAGCCTCTTATTCAATCCTTAACCTGAAATGCTTGAATTATTCAGCAGGCCTTCGCACTTTAATCATACCCAAAGTTGGCGACCGAATTCGTATGACCCCAATCTTATCAGTCGTTACCTACCTTATAATGTCAAACATAAAATTTGATGAGGTAGATTTAATTATTGATTATATCTGAAACATGACCTTCATTTGCCTCCCTACCACCCATAGAAAATAAAATCTAGCCCTTGGCCACCTTATAGGTTACATCCTTCAAAACATATGCCAATTAAACTATCCTAGTGAACCTGATAATCTACCAATCTTCTATACAGATGCCTCTTTCCGTATTCTATTTCATCGGGCGCAAGAGCTTGAAGAACTAGACTTTGATGAAGAATAAGGAGAAGCTAATCTAGTAGAAGCCCCTGTTCCATAAAGATGATGTGCACAACCCTGAGGACGTGCACCAGGCTACCCTCACGATGAATTGGTTGAACATTTTGACCAACTCCATAGCCTCCTTGACACTCACATACAAGAATAGCATGAATAACACAACGACAACATGCGGTGGTTTGGGGAATGTTTTCCTCAATTAATTAACAATTCACGTCCATCCACCCACCTCCACCTCCACCTGATCAGGATCCTACTTTCTAACATGTATCTATTTTGTGTTATTTTTCTTAGTGTTGTTTGAGACACCTCTTTTTGGTGATGTCAAAAGGGCGAGAAGTATGTTGTAGTTAGTATGTCCTGTTTATATGTCATGCTTATGTTTTCTTTCCTATTTATGTTTAAGTTCAATGAAATTCATTTTTATTTTCATGTTTATTTCGTGATGTTTTAGTTAATTAAAAATAACAAAAAATAAATAAAAATATATAAACAAACAAAAAAAAATGCCTTGCAAAATTACTTATAACCAACATTATTGGACATCATCAAAAGGGGGAGATTATTGCAATCTATGTCACCTAATATGAGATTTTGATGATGACAGATAATGTCATTTGAATTACTATTCATCAAATTTTTTTTTTTTTTGCTATTATCTGTGAGTACTAATATTTTTGGGAGATCACAAGTTATTCAGGACAACGAGAAGACTCAAGACTAGGTAGAGTCGGAGTTGGATTTTAAATCATTGTAATTTTTTTTTATTTTTTTTTATTTTTCTTTTCTTGAGTCTGGCCACAAATTGTATGCAAGACTAAGCAAACATGCACACACATAGGGGGAGAGGGTTTTAAAAATGAACAAATTTTTTCTCTGTTGATCGTACTGTACGAGTTTTTATCATACTATACGATATGATCTAGCTCAAATGGCTCTCTGTGAATAAGTCATATTGTATGATGTGTTTCTAATTAAAAACCCTAGCTGCCAGAATAATTTAAGTATGTGCTTAATTAAAAAATTTGAACTCATCATACTATATGATGATATCGTATAGTACGATATTTTTTGAAAAATTACTTAAATTAACCCCGTGATTAGTGTATAAATCAAGGATTTATTTCTGATTGGTGCATAAATTAGCCATTATTATCATACAGTATGATACCATATCATACAGTATGATAAGTACTAAACAGCCTTCATCCTCATACGAAGGTTTACGAATAGGCAAAAAATTTTATATAATCATACAGTATGATTTCAACCCATATTGCATGATATGTAAATCCTTTTGTTCATACAAGATGATTGCTGGGATGATGAAAACTCATCTCTGTACATCGTATGGTACAAACCACCTCGTATAGTATGACTAGTTCAAAATCAAGTGATCGTCCGGTACGATGTCTGGGATGATAAAAAATAGCCTCGGTTGATCGTACAATACAAACTGGGTCGTACAATATGATAACCAATTAGAAATAAATCCTTGATTTACGCACTAATCGTGGGGCTAATTTAAGTAAGTATTCAAAAAATATTGTATAGTACGATCAGTTCAAATTTTTGTATTATGCGATTACTTAAATTATTCTGGCGGCTAAGGTTTTTAATTAGAAACACATTATACTATACGATATTTATCATATAGTACGACTTTTTAACAGAGAGCCGTTTGGGCCTGATCAGATCATACAGTATGATAAAAACTCATATAGTATGATCAATAGAAAAAAAATTATTCATTTTTAAAACCCTCTCCCCTTGTGTGTGTGCATGGCTGCTTAGTCTTACATATAATTTGTGGCCAGACTCAAAAAAAGAAAAATAAAATAAAATAATATATAATGATTTAAATTCTAGCTCCTACTCTACCTAGTCTTAAGTCTTTTCATTGTCCTGAGTAACTTGCGATGTCCCTAAAATGTTAATACTCACAGACAATAGCAGAAAAAAAAATATTCAATGAATATTAATTCAAATGATACTATTTATCATCATCAAAATCTTAGACTAGGGGTCTTGGATTGCAACAAACCAATGCCCCTTACATTCCAAATAATAGCATTAAACATAAGGTAAAATTTAATGGGAAGTAAGCGAGCGAGTGTTTCTAGGAGGTTGCAAAGTGATATGCTTAGTCTTCCTTCCTCTTTTTCTATGAACTTTACTAAAACTAAAATCATTATCATCCCTAGCAAAAACATTTAGTAGTAATATGCATATCCTCAGAATTAGTCAAAGCATCACTATTATAATTAGAAGTTGAAGGAGTCTTACTACCATTTGGGTGTTCCCTTTGAATAGTCTGTTAAGGACATTCATCCTCCATAAACATACCATTATCCTTCAAATTATCATGAGTCCTCACAATAAGCTCTTCAATTTATTTAGAGATAGGTGAACTATGCTCCATAGAAATAAATTCACCTTCCTCTAATGGGATGTCATTCCTCTCACCCTCTTTGCAAGGCACTTGAATAGCCACAACTTCCTATTCATTTAAAGGATTAGAACAACTAAAGGAAAGCATAATACCATTAGACTCATAAACATTTTGATTAAAAGTGCAATAATGGGTAGTTTCAACATTAACATCATTTTGGACTCCAATACTAGGCAAAGTATGCATAACATTCTTCTCATAATCAATAGAAGAAAAAGCAAATGATTAGATAATAACTCTCTGATCATGATTTAAATAACCATCGTTGGTAATAAACGGAAGAGGGTCTTCAACATTAACCACTGATGGCTCCTCAAGAGATTGGGGAGGATTAGAGACATTGCACTCTATAAGAAACTGAATGGGAATTAGAAACATTCTGAGCAACCACCCCATTTTTTTGTATCAATGAATCCTTTTCTTTACAGAGATGCGGATTCTTCCAAAAATAATCATTCATAACATGTCCGTGCATCTTACAGAAAGAACCAAATATAGGTAAATTTTCAAACTCAATTTTCTGGAAATAACCCTAATCTTCTGACATAATCCATATCTCACTAGGATGTTTTTTAGAGACATCTAATTCAACCAACACCTGAGAAATAAACGGCCTCGACAAAAAGGCAGTGACTTAGTCAGTTTGTAACAGTCTCCCAAAAATAGAAGCCATACTAAAAAGGATTTGATTATTAAAAAAGTGAAGTCTCATATTAGGGAAAGAAATCCAAACCGGAGCAATAAGGGATTCCACCCTAATGTCAAAATCTGGAGTCCACCTAAGCAACCGCATTTGACACACTTGAATATAATAAGATCTCTTAGAAATATGTGGCTATAATCAAGATCATTAGAAAGTTGGATAGCAACATGTCTTTGATTAAGTAAACCAAGGTGAAATGATCAGGAAAGATTTAGGTTAAGGAATAAATTATGTATAACATCAAGATTCAGTTGCTTTAAAACAAATTTACCCACCAACGTCAAAGCATAAGGAGCCGCTAACTGATCAACAACTGAGTCCTCGAATAAAAGGGCCGGGCAGCCCTTGAAAGAGGAATGAACAAAATTCAATTTAGGATAAGAAGATAATGAACCAGCCAAAACATCTTTGAAGGATCGACTTTTTCCCTCAAAAAGAGAAGAACATGTTGGGATGGTTCAGGATGGAGTCATCATCTCCCAGTACCAAAAAAACACATAAAACCTTAAAATTGGTGAATGAAAAGCAACAAAAGAAGAAAATCAAATGAAGTTGATTGGAAATAACAAAGAGACTAGGCCAGGAGGTCCATAATCTAGCACGTGAGAAGGAGCCCTAAAATCGCACAGGAATCACCTCAGAGCTAGAGCCCAAAATAGAGGCTAATTTTAGGGTTTATGATTTAACTAACCTAATGAACTCTAATTAAGGTGAAATTTATTTCTAAGGCTCATCATATCCCTATTTTATGTTAAAAGAATTTCCTAGAATTCTACTAAGTTCACTAGACTATACCCAAAGTTATTTTTCTTATGTGTTTCTAGTTTTCAAAAGGGTTTATAAACAAAAGTATCTAACCCTTGGAAGTATGTAAACAAACCACATAAATTTGGTGACCTAATTCAACATGCATTAATGTTATGAATTTCTAAATTTTACGTTAAATAATGACCTATAACTTTCAAAATTCTATTACAGAAAATGGGTGCATCAAATTGAACAAAAAATTAAGGGATTTAGGGAACATCCCCTATTATGCCTTATTAAAATTTAAGCCCAAAATATCACATGGTTAGAGAGTAGTTAATACAAAATCATAGAGGTTTAAATGACTGTATTCCCTAAACATGAACTAAATGGATCTAAAACTTTTTAAAAATTGAAGAGGACATTACCCTTGTTCTATAGAACCAAAGATCATAAACTATTATTCAAAGATAGCTTTACTATGAATTTTTACCTATTAATTTGAATTAAAAATACATTTAAAGCAATGATTGGCCTGACAGCAAAATCATTAGCAGTGGTGTAATCATTGGCGGTAGTCGTAAGATGTGCCACATATGAATTGGGTCAAAAAAAAGTGTCATTCAATCACTCAACCCCATCAAAATGAATCCAAATTATTCATTCTAAATGACTTTAAATCGATTGATCTGATCTGGTCGAATAAGATTTTATCCATCTAGCTATTTTAAATGAGTAAATCAGGCGATCCATTTGATGAAATCTTGGCTATTCATGTGAAATGGATGTTAAAGATTTCATTTTCTTCCATAAAATTTATTTTTTAAAGGAATTGTTTTTTATTATTATGGATTATATATTAAACCAAACTTCTTGAAACTTTCAAGGATTATTACTAATCATATGAAGTTCTAATATAAGAAGATTGGGAGCTTCATATAGTAAATTTTCAAAGCAATTTAAAACCCTAGTTCTAGGATTATAGTTTGATATTTGCTTATATAGGATGAGTCTCAAAGCTTGATCCAAAGCATGTTATCTTCCTTCCTTAGCTCCTTAGGAAGAAGTTTTATAAAGAAGCAAAGACTGGAAAATGACTATATAGAGAGTGTAGAAATCTTGAAGGATGAATACCAAGTTCACTCTTAGATCTCTTAACTAGCAAAACATTAAGGCCTAGAAAGAGTGGGGAAAAGAGGGATATTAAAAGAGTAAATTGAAATCAAAGGAATCTATGGATAGGGAGTATAGCTTAAATCAATGTTTTGGATAGCTTGCCTTGTTCCAAGCCATGGAAGCTAATCTAATGGCTAAGATTGGTCAAATATTTTTTGTGGATGATTGTAATGTGCCCGAGGTGGTTAGAGAAGTATGTCTTATCCATGGAAGGAAAATCCAAGGTGGATAGCATTTTTTCACATTTTGTGAAGGGGGAACACTTGGGGTTAATATGAGCTAAAATAAGGCTTTAGCTTATATTTATTTACCTTCAGAATGTTTATAGAGTGGTTCAAGCAAGCCAAATAGACAAGTGAGGGCTAAAAGAGAGGTTTTACATGGGTGTAACCTTATTTTATCATTTGGGCTTTTTTTTTTATGGATTTAACCTACTTTGATTATATAAACCTAGTCAAGCCACCTAAGATAGACTATTGGGAGCCTCTAGGAGCTATTTGGGTTAAATGTATGAGGTTTGATGAATTAGGTTTGGAGTTTGAGTTTAGAAATTGATTTTAAATAGGTTTTGGCCATTTTGACTGAGTTGATCAAGTCAGCTGGTCAAAGAAGGTCTCCCATGGTCTTGACTTATCAAAGGCATAATTAGGTTTGGATTTTTAGGTTTGATGAATTTAATTTATTTGAATTTAGATATTTGATATAAATTAGTCAGGTTTGACACATTTTAACTGGAGATGGCTAAGTCAATATGTGACAAGGCCTGGTTGACCAAACATATTCAATTAATTAGGAGATATATTTAAAATGATTTAGAAAAGTTTTAATGTATATTGTAGTTTAAAATAGATCAATACAATATTATGATCAATTGGGCTAGGTTGAGCTAGCTCAACTGGTTAAATGTGTCAAACACTAGATTAGGTAGCCAGTGTTGATGAGTTTAATGTATGAAGCTCAAAACAGTGAAGTTTAAACAATTATTAAAGTCACAAAGTTTGTGTATTATAGAGAGTAGTGCACTAAGCATGTTGATTGTCATTTAGGGTTTCAATGCTTAGATGACCTTAGATAGAAATGAGGTCAGCCGAATGTACATCTCTTAAGTATAGTCTTTTGAAGATAGAAAAGGGCATGAGATTGATACCAAGTAACATAATGCTTTACAATAGAATTATTTCATAATATCACGAGGAATGATAAAATTTCTACAATCCTTTAACATTTGAGGAAGGTTCATCTAAAAAATTGCTCAACATTCCTCAATAAGTGCGATAATTATAAAGTATCCTAATTTTCTTTTTTAACATTAGATTTCTTACATAAATTTAGCATAGCATGGCTTCTACTGCAAAGCTTCTGCAAATGGGATGTTTATAGTTAACTTCATGAATGTTTTTTAAAATCTTAAAAATTATTAATCTAGGTTTTATTAATGTAGTCTTCACGGACAAGGTTGTGATGGCCTCTCTAAAACCTTTATGATTGATTTTTCTATCTTTGGGTCTTCCTTAGGTTATTTTATAGGAAGAATGGATTCAACTTTCATCTCCTTAGGATGATTTTGTTCACTAATTCTTTCCTTAAGCTACTTATAACTCCTTAACTTAATGGATTTACATTACTCTTTACCTTTATCTCTTCGATTTACTACAGTGTTACTAGGTAAGGTACCTTGGAGTCTATTATTTATTTAATCAACCAATTTCCCGAGCTCATTTTCTATATTTCATATTACAATAGCTTGGCTTTATAATTGGGTCTCTATCTAACACTCTATATCCTCTAATGGAGGCTTCTTATCTTTAAATTGAGTATTAGAGTTAAACCTTGGAGGATCAATAGGTCAAGGGTTTTCAAAATTTTGTTAAGGTTGATTCCAATTCCACATAGGATTAGATTAGTTATTATTCCAATTATTATTCTCTATATTTTGATTATTATTCCAATTAAAGTTTGGGTGGCTCTTCAAACTAGGATTATATATTTAGGAAATATTTTTCTATTATAAATTATGTTTAATGATTCAACTCTGGAAGAAAAAGACTCACTTATTTTCTCATACACATTTTCATCAACATTTAAAGGTCCTCCCTAATTTGAATTAATTCTTAGGTTATCTAGCTTCCTAGAAATTGCAGCAACTTATAAAGTTTACGTGAAGTAAACATCTAAATCATGCACACTAGCTACCTTTTTAGGTGGACTAAATTAGAAGGCCATTGAAAGTTATTTTTTTACCTTTATTCTTTCAAATAATATGCTTCATCAAAGGTTTCAATATTAATGATCCTCCAACCAAAATATATATGATAAACCTAAGTGAATATACCAACCCATTAGAAATATTTTGAATTATTAACTAATTGTGAAAGGCACGGGGAAGGCACTTCCTTAACAATTCCTTAAATTATTTCCATGCTTTATAAATGGACTCCACATCTAATTGGATTAAGGATGTGATGTCATTCCTAAGCATTGTGGTTTTAGTTGAATGGAATTATTTTGCTAAGAATTATTGTGTCAAATCATTCCTAGTGATTATTGCACCTGAGGAAAGGAATTCAACCATAATTTCATTTTATCCCTTAGAGAAAATAGAAATAGCCTCAATCTAATCTCATTATTAGAGACACCATTATGCTTAAATTTTATGCATATCTTGAAGGAACTTGCAATGTGTAGGTTGGGATCATCAATGTGATTTCCCCCAAATTTTGGATTTTTTACCATTTGGATAAAGGCATGATTTAATTCAAAGTTATTATCTTTTATAGCTGGTTTACTAATACTTTAATTGGCATCATCTACTAATTGGTTGACAAACTCTCTAGGTGGCCTATCACTATAGGAAAGTCACGTATTATTGGTGGATTTTCTAGTGAAAAGTTATTCATTTTTCATCATATTTAAAAGTTTTTCGATGGATTTCTGTGGAAATAATTTTTTTCCAGTAAAATGAGCATCAAAAAAAATTTCAAAAAAAAATAGTCAGAAAAAATTTTACACAGAATTTAGCCGCCAAAAAATTTTTTGGCTGCTGCTCGACGGAAAGATTCCACCAGAATAATTAAAAAAATAAACACAAGATGGCTGCTCACCTGGCCTGCCCGTGGCATCTACCCGCGCCCACCCGCACAAGCTATCTGCCAGCCAGCCGCTATGCCCGGCAGGCCTGCCCATGAACCGCACCCAAACACCCGCCCGCACGTGCCACTAGTCAGCCCACCCATGGCCAGCGCCCTGCCAACCCGAATGCGATCACGCCCACTAGCTCGGACACACATCCTCACCTGGATTCGAACCCTTAACCTCTTGAAAAATTTCAAAGAGTCTTCAGCATTGATGCGCTACAAAATGAGTTATGATATTATCAATTTTATATTTAAATAATAATAGAAAATTTAAAATTTAAAAGTAATTAAAACAAAATTTTTAAAATTAATAAATATGCCATTAAATTAATAGTTAATTAAAATATGTTGTTATATCAATATTTACTTAATTGGTATTTTAATAAACTATTTTAATTATTTAATTAAGAATAAATTAAAATAAAATATTAATGTTATTATAATTAAGATAAGTTATTAAATTAAAATTTAATTAAAATGAGGTATTAAATTAATAATTAATTAAAATAAATTATTAAATTAGTAATTAATCTAAATGAGCTATAAAATTATTAGTTTGATTTGGCATGACCTTTACTTATTTTTCAAATATTTCCACATTTTTTTATGAACTTTTTTCTATTTCAAAATAAAAAGGGATTATAGAAAAATGTTCTATACATCACATACAACAACTCAAAAGTTAATGAGACACACTTCACACACTAATAATTAAAACACAAACTTTCAACAAGTTTGAAGCAACCAAAGCACAATAAAAATAGTAAAATAATTATTAATTAAAAAAAAGCAAGATTAGAGGCATAAATTTAAATTCAATATTTACTTTATAAAATCAAGGCATTGATTCCCTATAAATAGTGCTAAAAACATGACGTGGATAAATGGTGTTGTGCAATTGCACGTGTCATTCAAGTAAACAAAACATTGATAAAAGTATTGTTACCTCGGGAAATCTATTTTTTGATATTATAAGCAAAATACAAATTATTTCAACTGCTATATTTATCTTTTCAATAATAATTTTCAATGAACCAAAGAAGTAAACTAAATATCTATTTTTATTTTTCTAACTTATAACAAACTCAGAATTTATGATTTATATGGTGAATATGTGTTTAGCAAATGTTTGATTACTTTTTTAGTTTTGTACTAGAACACAAATAATTTTGTAGCTCTATTGATCTCATTTGAATCCACATTAATATATGATTAACAAATGATTAATTACACCTTCACTAGATGATTCACGCCTCCTTAGAGATCCCAAAACCGAGAAAGTCACATGTCTGTGCTTTCAAGAATTTTGTTCATGCTCCTCTAGTTGTTCTAATATGCCTCCATTGAGATCATAAATCACACTAGATTTGGAATTAAGAATGGTAAACCCATAACTAAATTAAGCATGGGCAAACATAAAATAATTTCTTTCACTTATATCATAGACCTAATCTACATTACACATATAACCAAATCATACAATAAATTCAAAATTAAAAAAAAAAATTGGTGCTAAAATAAATTGCGAGATAATTAATAATCACAAACTTCATTGACAACAAAAATAAATGCTTAAGAGAACAAAGTGAGAATGATATATCAAGGATTTCCTTGTAAGGAATACAAGTTATGTGATAACCCAGAATCTAGTTGGAAGAATTAACAGTACAATAACAACGACAACAAACCTTTGTCCCACTACGTGAGGTTGGCTACATGAATCCTTTTTCACCATTATGCCCTGTTAAAAGTCAAATTCTCATTTAAATCTAATAAAGAAAGATCATTTCTAATATTTCTAACCAAGAATTTTTAGGTCTACCTCTACCTTTCTTAACATAAGTCAAATCTAATACCTCAACTTTCCTAACCGTGTCATCAGAAGGCCTCCGCTTAATGTGACCAAACCATCTAAGGCGACTCTCTCTAATCTTTATTTCAACTGGAACTACTCCAACCTTTTCACATATATGCTCATTTTGTATCCTATCTTTAAGGGTAAAACAAGTCATCCACCTAAGCATCCTCATCTCTATAACACTTAACTTGGTATTATGCTTCTCTTTTAATGGCCAACATTCAGCACCATAAAGCATTGTAGGTCTCACCACTATCTTATAGAATTTTCCCTTAAGTTTGAGGGGGAATTTTCTATTACACAACAAGCCTGATGCATTCCTCCACTTCAACCAACCAACTTGAACACTGCTAAAAATATCCCCGTCTATTTCACCATCACTCTGAACAATAGATCAAAGATACCTAAAATGTGTACTCTTATTAATAACTTGATCGCCCAAAGTCACAATACCCTCACTAGGTCTATTTCTACTAAAATTGTACTCCATATATTCAGTTTTAGATCTACTCAAGTGAAAACCTTTAGACTCTAAGGTTGACCTCCATAATACAAGTTTACCTTGAACTTCCTCTCTAGTATTATCAACAAGAAGAATATCATTAGTAAAAAGCATACACCAAGGTACATCCTCTTGCAAATGTCAAGTGAGATCATCCATGACTAAAGAAAAAAGGTATAGACTTAATGTTGATCCATGATGTAATCCAACCAAAATAGAAAAATACTTGGTCAAACAACCTTGTGATTGAACATAAGTAATATCTCCTGCATACAAATCTTTAATGATTTGAATATAAGCATTATTAACTCCTTTCTTTCAAGAAATTTCCATAGCACTTCTCTTAGAACATTGTCATATGCTTTCTCTAAATCAATAAATATTATATGTAGATCATCCTTATTCTCTCTATATTTCTCCATCAAACCTCTCAATAAATGTATCGCTTCTATAGTAGACATACCCGGCATGAATCCAAATTGATTTTGAGAAACATTAGTATCACGTCTCAACCTAAGCTCCAATAACTCGCTCCCATAGTTTTAAAGTATGACACATTAACTTAATTCCTCTATAATTCACACACTTCTGTGCATCACCTTTATTCTTAAAAATAGGAATTAACACACTCATTCTTCACTGATCTAGCATCTTTTTAGTCTTCAAATAGTATTAAAAAGTTTAGTAATACAAGAAATTCTTTCATCTCCTAAGCATTTCCACATCTCTATTTAATTATCATCAAGTCCAACGGATTTTCCACACTTCTTTTTCGTTAATGCCTCTCTAACTTTGGTTTTACTAATATGCCAATAAATTAACAGTCATAACAAAAAATTATCATTTTTTACAAAGCTACTAACAACTAGTAATCACAATAGCATACATTATATTCGTCCACAATAGTCTTATATTACAATTCATGATCTAATGAAATTTCTTTATTCTAATTTTAGATCAATAAACACGATTTAAGTGAACTAAAATTAAAAATAATATTTATAGACAAGTAGACTTCAACCTTTTTTATCTTCATTTACATACACAATTGGTGTTTTACCCATTTCTAAAAAAATATATATGAATAACAAGAGTGAGCAATTACATTATTTAGCAGACCATTAAAGAAACCAACTAAAGCCTTCAATTTATTTTATTTATTCATTTACACCATAATTTATCATATGTATAGATATTATAATATAGATTCCAACAAATGTTTAAATCAGATACAAATTTGTATTAATTGCAAAATAACATTACTTTTAAAAAATAATAATCAATTCACTAAAGCTTTCATGCCATTTATTCATATTAGTCTCATATTAATTCTCTCTTTCATTTATGCTTATACATTTCACTTAACAAATGTAATATAGTAAGTTTTATAAAATGTATGGGACTCGATACATTTTATGATACCCAAACTCCTCCCTTCTTCCACATCTCATTCCACATGAACAGGTTCATAGAACCCCAAGCTAGTGCCCAAGTCATTCATCACATTTCATATGGAGTGATTTTATAAAACCCTAGTCTAGTGCTTATGTCAATCATCACATTTTATATGGCATAGGTTCATAGAACCCTAGACTAGTACCCATATTATTATTCTTCTAATCTCATTTTACTCCTATGAACTATTTGAATAGCATGAATTTTGAAATAGGAAAATGTCTCATTTCTTAATAGTTGACAAAATCTATCAGCATGTGTTAACATATGTTATAGAAACTATTTTAGATTTAGATTTATTGGATTAGATGTTGATTGATGATGATATAGAGAAGTCTAGGAGTAATATTATTGTCCTTCAAAGAGTTAAGAATTTCTCTAAGTGTTCCAATATTAGATAGATCTTTAAAATATCTATTTTAGAGGCACTCACTTTAAAGATCAAAGCACTACATATCACCTTAAGTATGTGTTTTTTAGTGACTCGTCAACTTTCGAGTAATCATATTTGTTAATATGGATGAATTTTAAGAGGAAAAGTTGATGGGAGGTCATAGACACCTTAGAAAAGTCTTTGGTGTACTATAACAAACATTCAATGGATTATTCCATTAGTGTGCATGTATAAGATTTTGATTGATTAATATATTCAACAGAAAGGCTGGCCCATAAAAGAGGTAAAACCTCATCATGAAGGAAGTAGTGAAGAAAGAGATCATTAAGTGTTTAAATGCATGTATCATTTATCCTATTTTTTAGAGTTATTAGGTTAGCCAAATTCATTATGTACCTAAGAAGGGAAGGTTAACTAGAACAAAGAATGAGAATAATGAAATCATCCTAACTAGAACTATGACTAGGTGGAGAATTTATATCAAAATAAGAAACTCAATAAAGCCACTAGGAAGGACAATTTTTCATTACCCAATATAGATAAAATGCTTAATAGGTTAGCAACTCAAAATTTCTTTTATTTCTTAGATGGCTATACAGGTTACCATCATATTCCTATTACAATAAAAAAGCAGGATAACACTACCTTTATGAGTCACTATGGAACCTCTCTATTTAGAAGAATGCCCTTCAGATTGTGTAATACCCCAGTAATATTTTAGTGATGCATAATTTATAATTTTCAGATTTAATAAGAAGGGCGTTGAGATTTTTATGGATGATTTTTCAAACTTTCACAGAAGTTTGATGTTTGGTTAGATCATTTGGCTCTTATTTTAAGTATATATAAGAGGGTAACCTTTTTCTCAATTAGGAAGAGTATAAGTTTATGGTTTAGCAAGGCGTTACTTTAGGACAAAATCTCTGATAGGGGTATAGAGGTCGATAAAGTAAAGATCTATATGATTAAGAATTTTCCACCTTGTACTACTCTCAAGGGGATCTAAATTTTTTCTAGGTAATATCAATTTTTATAGAATATTTATTAAAGATATTTTAAGGATTACAAAACCCATAGGTCATTTGCATGAAAAGGATATACCATTTGAGTTCTATTCAGACTTTTCAATTACCTTTAAAAAAATTAAGAAATGCTTAGTTATAATTCCTACCATCATTTCACCTTAATGGTCATTTAACTTTGAATTGATGTGCGATGTTAGTGACTATGCCATTATGGCCATTTTTGGGCTAAGACTACATAAGGAATTTCACACTATCTATTACACTAGTAGAACTTTGATGATGCATAAATTCATTATATCACAACTAAAAAAGAGCTACCAGAAATAATCTTTTCATTTGATAAAGTTAAATATTATTTGATTGGAAATAAGGTTGTTGTTTCAAAAATAATTATATTATTAAATACATATAAGTTAAAAAAGATATTAAGTCGAGATTGATTAGAAGGATTTTATCACTAGAGGAATTTGATGTAGAAAGCTTTCATAAGGAGGGAACTAAGAATCAGGTAGCTAATCATTTACTAGATTATAGAGGGACAATTTTTTTCATATTATTTTTCATATTAATGAATTCTTCCCAAATGAGAAGTTATTTACACTACATGACATTACTATTTAGTATATGGACATTGTCAACTACATTATCAATGGTATTGCACCATTTAACATGTCACGGAACCAAAGGCATAAATTTTTTTATGATGTTACTTTTGAGATGAGTTATATATTCTTAGGAGATATACTTATCAAATCATTAGAAGGTGTGTCCATTTAGAAGATACCTAGAGGGTTAGTAGCTAGTGTCACAACTCTTATTATGACGGAAATTTTGGAGGATATGAAATTGTATCCAAGATTCTACAACCAATATTATAATGCCCTATCCTATTTAAGGATGTTAATGAATATAATAAGAAATGTGATAGATGTTAGAGGGTTGGTATCATTATAAAATAAAATGAAATACCCTTGAAACTCATGTTAAAAGTTGAGTTGTATAAAGTTTGGAGGTTAGATTTTATGGGACCATTTATTCAGTCATTTGGTAATCATTATATTTTGATAATTTTTGACATTATATCTAAATGGATAGAAGCTTTGGCTTGCCCGTGAATGATGCCCAGATTTTTATGAAGTTCTTGAATAGAAATATATTTTTCTAGATTTGAAACATTCTGGTAATCCTTAGCGATGCCAAAGTCATTTTTGTAATAGAAGAGTAGGAAGTGTAATCTCCAGATTAGGGATTAAACATAAAAAAGTAATAGAGTATCACCAATAGACAAGTGGATGAGATGAAATTAATATTAGGAAGGTCAAGAAAATCTTTAAAAAAAATTATAAACCCAGTTAGGAATTATTGTTCTATTAGATTGAATGTTGTTCTATGAACTTACATGATTACATTCAAGGTTCCTATTGTAGTGTCTCCTTATATATTAGATTTTGGGAAATTTTTTCACTTATAAGTAGAATTAGAATATTAGGATTTTTGTGCTGTAAAAATTTTTAATTTTAATCTTAAAGATGTTAAGGAGAAGAGACAAATATATTTGAATGAACTTGAGGAATTTAGATTGGATGCCTATGAAAATTTTAAGATTTGTAATGAATAAAGTAAGAACTTACATGATTATAGGATCATTAAGAAAGAATTTGCACATGATTAGGATGTATTATTTTACAACCCTAAACTTAGATTATTTTTTGGGAAGTTAAAGTCTAGGTGGCCAGGTCCATTCACTGTCACTAGAGTATATCCTTATGAAATTATAAAAATTAGGATACAAAAAAATCTATTCCTTTAAATTTAATGGTTATAGACTTAAGCCTATATATATATATATATATATATATATATATATATATATATATTGATCTAGGAGTATTTTAACATTGGCTCATATTGAATAGCACTTAACAAAGTCTAGCTGAAGACTGTAAATTTAGCTCTACTGGGGAGATAATCCAAAAGATTGTATCTATGTACTGCATTTTATATATATGAATGTGTGTTTAGTATCTTGCTTGTGTGCACTTTGTTGTATTTAAAATCTCGATGCCAAATGAAAAATTAAATTTTTGATCAATGCCACAGTACCATAATAGCCAGTGTTGTAGCACTTAACCCCTTAGTGCTGTAATGCTATAGTTATACAAATGATATCACTCTATAGACATGTTAACACCATAGTGGTTACTAGTCATGTTAGGCAGCTAGAGGAATTCAAGGAGTAGTGTTGCAGCATCGTGCCACTAATGCACCATAGTGTTTGACCAATGTTAAATCACTATAAGATCCAATGCTACTTTGTTCTACACTTTATAAATAAAATTTAGATATTTCATTTCATTTCACCAGTTTCACTACACTAAATTTTTCTTAAATTATGTGAGTATCTGCTCTTCTCTATACCAAAAAATGGCTCCTAAGATTACTTTGGGAACAAATAGGTCAGTCTCAACCTCCATGATGCTAGAAATTTGTTAGTGCTAGTAAAGAGGGCATATATAATAACTTAATTATCAATATGACCTTTTGTTGCAATCTAAGATATCTAGCTTGTGATTTTGATGAAAATAAATATTATTAATAGAGTTTTTTATTTTGTTAACATAAATACTAGATATTATTTTTTATCTGTGCACACTAATATTTCAAGGAAAATATACCCTACTCAAGACTACTGAAGACTCAAACATGGATAGAAGAGGATGTCAAGTTAAAGAATTAGTAATTTTAACTTTCCTATAATTTTTTATTTCTTGAGTCTGACCACATAAGGATGTATTTAATTGGTGACTATGCATATATATAAGGGGAGTGAGGAAATTTTAAGATATTTTTTTTGAACTAATCATATTGTATGAATTATAATTGTATTATACAATTAACTATTTGAAAAATGGTTTTTAACACTAATTCAATCATTAAATTTAATGAACTAATAGTATGATACAATACTTATCATATTGTACAATTCATTTCGATCTATAAACCCTAGCTCCAAGATAAATTAAGAAATTCAAAAAATGATTTTTGAACTAATCGTACTATGCAATCCTAACCATATTGTATGACATTTTAAAATCTTACTTAAGGTATCCCCCATAATTAGTCAATTAAAACATTGTTAATTAATTGTAGCAGATCATATTATACAACCATAATCAAATTATATGATTGACAGAGATAAAATTGAGTCATCCCAAAAATTGTACCAAGCAAAATCATGTTTTTTTGAATTAATCATATTGTACAATGTTTACATAGTATAGGATAACCTATTGGAAATCAACTGATTATACTGCGTAATGAGAATATTATGGGATGATTAATAGAGATAATTTTTAATTGTCATGTATGAATATGAAGAAATTAAACATATCGTATTGGACGACCTTATGATTGTATTTTATGATATGTTTGCAAAATTAGAACAGTTCATCCTAATGATTATTGTATTGTATTGGATAGGTCTAGTTCTTGAACTGATCATACTATATGATTACATATCCTAATGTATGAAAAAAGATGGGAAACTTAAATTGTTAGGTTTTTTTGAAGACCAATACTTAAGCAATGTTTTAATAATCTATTAATAAAAGACAAGAGTTTTGGGTTGTTAAAGGAACTCTGAGTGAGAAGGTGTTTTGAGAGCACTTGGGTGAGAGAGGAAGAAGAAGGTGAGGTCAAGCATGAGGGAGAAGTAGTGTGAGGGGTTCACATGATTTCTCCATGCTAGCTTGCACCTTGATTTAGTTTCTCTTAGGAGAGAGGCATCGAAGTCAAGTCCTCTATATTCTTTGCCTTATCTAGGAGGGAGAAAAGAGAGTTATGCTTCCCTATGATCTCCATGAGTGAGAAAAAGGAGTTGAGGTTATCTGCCTTCTCCAAGAGGGAGAAAAAGGAGAAAAGGTTCTCTATCTTCTCCAGGAGAGAGAAAAATGTTGAAGGTTCGTTGCAATCACCAGGAGGGTAACATAGCTTCAGGCACTCTGTCGAACCTGTGATTGGTGGAAGGAATTTTGTAAGGGCTTCTATGCCTTACTGTGCGGGAAAAAGTAGAGTCACTTAATACTAGTGCAACACCCAAAGTAGATGACTCTGGGCACTAGACATAGGTCAAGGTTCACCGAACCACTATAAAAATTACTTGTTTCATTTTTTATTTTTGCATTTACTTTTCTACGAATTAGTTTTCTATTATCTACAAGTTGAGTTTATTTCATGAATTTTAATATTTACAATCAAGTGTAATTAGAATAGGTTGCGGCATACAAAAAATAATAACTCATTTGTATTGAAAATTTATTTTAAATTCTTAATTGCCTATGCATGATTTTAGTAAATTGTTTGGATTAGTTTTAAAATTATTTTCTAAAAAAAATACATCAATATTTCTCTGGAGTAATTTTTAAATTACCAATTCATCCCCCCACCCCCCCCCCCCCCAACTTGGTGCGGCTCAGGCTAGTCTATTGAGTTCTCACAACCTCTTCAGATTTTCAAGTGGTATCAAAGCTGGTCTTCAAATTTCAATTTTAAAATCTTCAAGAAAAGATCTAATGGCTCAATTTGTTAACCAAAATACCATGGAGGGTTATGCAATAACCTGTCCACCACTATTTAAAAACACCCTTTTGGATTTTTGGAATTTTGCATGTCTACCTTTTTACAATCAATTTATTTTAGGATGTGGCATATGGCACAAAGTGGTTATTCTCTTGCATCACATGTAGTAAATGAAGTCAAAACTAAAATTCCAAATACTTAATGGAGTTAAGAGAATAAAAAATTTTCTTAGTTAAATACTAAGTGTCATAATTGTATTTTCTATGATAAAAAATCTGATATTATATGCAAGTATCTACCTATATTATGGAGAAGGAAATATATGATAGACTCTACATTATATATGAAGGAACTTGCGAAGTAAAATAGTCTAGGTTAAACATTTTTTTACATGGTTATGAACTATTTCATATGAAACCTAGAGAATTAAAATAAAAATGTATATTAGGTTTACAAAGATAGTTACATCCATGCATGCATTCTAAAAAGTTAATAAAATTTTTTATTACATGTCGAGTGCATATGATGCTAAAATTACTATAATTATTGAATCAAAATATTTAAATGTTTATTCTATTGAAAATTTGCTTGGGTCACTAATTGCCTATGAGTAAGGCACGAGTCAAAGACTAAATGATGTAGATGATAAGAATAAGAAAAAGACTGTGGCTTTGAAAGTGAATGATTTAGATAGTGACAGCTCTATAGTGGAGGAGGATGATGACTTTGCATTGATGACTTGCCAGTTCAAACATTTTTTAAAGAGGAAGCAAAGACATCATCAATAAAAATGGAATAAAGGTGAAAGCAATAAAATTTTTAAAGTGTCTTCTAACATAATTTTTTTTTTTTTTTTTACTTTTTATTTTTGGGAAAACCCACGGCGGGGCCTACATTACAAGGTCCTTAAAGGGAACTCAAGTTCTCTACTTCTCATACGAGCTATAAAATTAAAAAAAAAAAAATATCCTACGAGCTAGAGTTCCCATTACCACCCAACAAATAACCACCCCATAGGAGGAGGAAGCATCTCACAAGAAAGCAATACAAACCCAAAAGAACACACAAAAATTTTAGCTCAGCAATATAACCATCAGAATGGAAGTCCACCCCCAACCAAAACAAACATTGCCAAATGAAAATAATACAATACTCTGAGCAAAAATAGGCCTCCAGAAATATAATACAATACCCAACCAGACGAACAAAAGAGCCAGAGAGAAACATCCATGGAACACAATAGGGTAAGAGCACAAGAATAAACTGAAACAGCAAATTGCCCAACTGTAACACTAACAATCCGAAGAGAAACACCAATGCAGCAGCACAACCAGCAACCCCCCAAGAAGATCACCCAAAAGATCCAGCTAATAACCATAGGACTACAATAGAACACAACAACAAACTGATAGAACACAAAAGTAAACTCCATAGATGAAAAATAACCAGGCCAATACAACACAAAGCCACCACCAAAAATCCAACCACAGGTCACACTAATAGCCCCAAATAAGGAATAACCATCAATGACAAAATGAACCAACCAATAACACATAAAAGCAAAACAAAAAATGCAGCCCACCAAAAAACAATAAACCAACCCGAGAGTTAACAAAGAGACATCTATAACTAGAAAGCAATCCAGTGGAACCAAAATCAATAGAATTAAGGAATAACATATGGAAAACTAATATCATCCAGATTTAAAATACCTCTAATATGAGGAGGGAGATTAGAAATAGTAAAGTCCACCATAGATTCCCAATCACAACCCCACTTAGCAATACCATTAGTACAAGCATTAAATTCCATCTGAATGATAGATAAAGAGCAATTAAACATTCTCAACCAATGCTTAAGTTCTCTCCTCATGTAAAATAAGGCAGCATGACACACAATAACCTTCCTTTTATTAGAAATCGGGTGGCAGAAAGTAGAGCCAACCTCAACCATAATGTTTATGAAGTCAAGAGAGAAGGAGAGTTTTAAGCTATACAGGATAGCAAAGATGACAGCCTCTTTAAAATTACAATTGAATAAAGGACCAGCAAAACCCAAAATTCCTTTAACATTAGCATCTCTGATAATACCTCCACAACCCACCCTAGCATTAACACTAACAACATCAAAGTTAAGCTTAAAGAAAAAAAAATTGGAGGTTTTAGCCAAAAAAATACTTTTAGGAACATTACAAATACCAGGCCCCTCCAAATTAATGCCCAAACCAGTTGCTGCATAAGCTGATTTATGGAAATTCTTAGTCATAAGTAATTTAGCAGAGTAAAGGGCCACAATCTTATCTTTAACTTTTTAAATAATTTTATTATGATTCATAGCCACCCCATTAAAGAAGGAATTATTCCTATCCATCCATAAAAACCAAAGGATGAGATAAGGAATAACGTTCCTAATATGGCCTCTAGAATTAAAAAACCAATTATTAAGGATAGAGTAAATAGAAGCCCTAGAATTAAAATAATTTAAATGCAAAATATCATTAAAGTAATTCCAAACTTTAACAACACAAGGACCAGAAACAAACACATGATGCATATTATCCATATGAAAACAACATTGATATTTAAAAGGGAGGATAAAACTACGTTTAATCAAATTAACATCAGTAGGGATAAACTTATTTAAGATAAGCCAAACAAATATAGAAACTGTAGAGGGAATACTTTTATGCCAAATCATCTTGAAAATCTTGGAGGTCTCATGCTTAACTCTTAAAGAATGACAAGCCTCCTTTAAACTAAAGTTGCCATCATTAGAGAAGGCACAAATATGAACATCAAGAGAGGAAATGTTTAAGGGAATCTATAAGATTTCTAACTAATAAAATTAGGCAGCAAACCAGAAAGTCTCTCAACATCCTAACCATTGTCACTAAAAAATTCATTAACCTTCAAAGGGGCTATGGAAAAAGTATTAAGGATAGAATCAATAGATTGGCCCCCCAACCCTCGATCCTACTAAAAGAAAATATTCTCACAACCAAAACCCCAATTATTAAAAGGTTCAACCCTCCATTTGAATTTGCAAAAAAGTTGCCAAGCTTTAGAATTGCCTTTAACATAATAAACCATAGAGGGATGTTTCCCCCCCACAATACTAAGCATTCATAAACTTTCCCTAGAGGGTTAAATTAGAACAAAAATTATACCATAATTTATAAGAAAAAGAATAAGCCAGATCCTTCAGAGACTTACAACCCAAAGCCCCTACAACTAGAGTACCACAAGATTTATCCCATGAAGACCAGTGGATTTTAAAATTGGTACAAGCTCCTCTCCAAAAAAATTTATTGAAAATCCTCTCAATCCTATTACAAATAGTCTGAGAGGGAAGCAAAGTTTTAAAACTGTAAATAGGGATAGAACAAAGAACACTTTTAATAAGAGTTAGCCTACCACCAAAACTCAAAAAATTGGAATCCCAAGACAAAAGCCTATTATGCACAAGAGAAATTAAATCATCAAAAAGAGATGAAATCATTCTACCCTTGTACAAAGGAACACCAAGATACTTCAAAGGCAAATAAGCATGTCTGAAACCAATTAAATCCTTAATTCCTTCGATGCGCTCGAGAGGGACTTTCTTAGAAGTAATAAAAACACACTTATTTTTATTAAAAGAAAGGCCACTAACTAATTCAAAATGTTTTCAGAAGCCTGTGAATTTGATTCTTAGAGGCATTAGTAAAATAATAAAATCATCTGCAAAGCCTAAATGTTAAATGTGAAGCACACCTAAAGTTCTAAAATAAAGATAAGGGTGATTTTCAAAAAGATTAGCAAGCCCTCTCAAAAGATACTCAGTAGCAATAAGAAAGATGGTATGAGTCTCAGACCATGAGATGACTTAAAAAAACCATTGGCCTTACCATTAATAATAATAGAAAAATAAGGACTTTGAATTCAAAGCTTAACAAGATTGATAAAATTAAAATCAAAATCAAATAACTTCAAAATCTCAGAAAAGAAATTCCAATCAATATTATCATAATCCTTGGCAATATCAAGTTTCAAAATCATGTTACCACCTCTAGTTTTAATATCCAAATCTTGATAAAATTCTTGAGCCAAAAGAATAATTTCAGAAATAGCACACCCTTTAACAAAACCTATTTGGAAAGGGGAAATAAATTTAGGCAAAAGAGGAGTTAAACGATTCATCAAAATTTTAGAAAGCGCTTTATAAAAGAAGGGCATAAACTGATGGGCCTAAAGTTATTCCAAGTAGTGCTAGAAATATTCTTAGGAATAAGCACAATAGAGGTAGCAGTAAAAAACTTAGGAATAAGATTACCATCAAAAAAGTCAATAACAACAAAGAAAAGATCATTACCAATAATATGCCAAGTTTTTTGAAAAATCTTAGTTGTGAAACCATCAAGGCCAGCCACTGACTCACAGTTCATAGAAAAAATAGTAGCTTTAACTTCATCAAAAGAAGGAGATTTAGACAAGGAAACACTATCATCATGAGAGTTAGAGGACGAATAATATAAGGTTTATCCATAATAGCAGGGTGAAAATTTTTATTCAGATGATTCTAAAAATACAACACAGTCAGGTTTGCAATTTCATCATCATCCTCATTAACCGAACCATCAGAATGATTAATTTTATGGATGCAATTAACAGTGCATTTCCTCCTAACCAAGGAATTGAAATATTTTGTATTATTATCACCTTCAACCAGATGTTTGACAGTCGCTTTTTGTTTCTAAAAACTTTCCTCCTGAGCTTGTAATTTAAAGAGACCATCCTTAGCCTCCCTCAAAAGATAAAAATTAGCCACTGAAGGAACTAAAATACATTGATTCTGCTAAAAAGTCTCTTTATCTTCTGCAACTAAAATGTTAGCAAAAAAATTCTTAAAAACATTATGGTTCCACCAATTTAAAAGAAACTTAAGCCTTTTCAATTTAAACCATAATCTTCTCATACCAAAAATGTTTTTATCTGGATGTAAAGGGGCTTGCCAATTGCACATAACCAAATCCATAAAAGAATCGTGAAGAAGCCACAATTTTTTAAATCTAAAATGCGTAGAAAAAACCCTCCTTTTAGGTTTAATTTTAATAAGAAGAGGAGAAAGATCATAAAGAGTCCTGTTAAGATGCTCAAAATTAGTCGTCTCAAAGGCATTCAACCAATAGTTATTGAATAAAGCCCTATATAATCTTTGCCATAAATGAACACGATGCAAAGTGAAATTAAAACCAAAAATACCAATATCAATAAGATTACAATCCATGATCATGTTATTAAAATCCTCCATGGAGTTATAAATAGGGAGAGAACCCTTTATTCGCTTAGACGATTAAGTAATGGTGTTGAAATCTCCCCCCACCAACCAAGGGAGATTGCAAATATTTTAGAAATTAATAATTTGATCCCATAAAATCATTTTAGTATAGCGAGATGAAGCAGCATGACCGAAAGAAGCACAACATTACAAATTAGAGCTTTCAATATTACAATGAATAACTTGAGTAAAATCACCATTGTCATTAACCCGAACAAAGTCTTTCCTAAAAATCCAGATTTTATTAGAAACATTGAACAAAGCATGTTTAAAACCCAAGGATTTAGCAGTACTAAATAATTTATCAGAAGAAATCAGTGGCTCAAGAAGGACAAGATAAGAAACATTAAAGATATGGCATAAATTTTTAACTCTAACCCTAGACTAGGAGCAACCAATGGCCCTAACATTCCAAATAATAGCATTAAACATAATAAAATAAATATTAATGAGAAGTATGCAAGCGGGTGTTGTATGGAGATTATAAAATAATAGATTTTTGGTTTACTACCTCTCCTACCAAAAACCTTGGAATAATTAGTATCATTATCATCCCTAGCAAAACATTTAGCTGTTATATCCATTTTCTCAGTATCAGTATATAAAAGCATCGCTATGATAATGATCATTCAAAGGTATCTTACTTTCATTATTCATACCTGACAACCCCCTAAAAAGAGGCAATTCACTTTCCACATAAAAAACATCATCTACCACATTAGAAACATTGTTGATCATACTACTGCCAATCTTCTCCACCACGGCTTGAGGGGAGATCTGGGGAATAACTTCAGTTGGGATAATTCATTCATCCACAAAAATATTATTAAACAAACCTTCCTCCAAAAGAGGTTCAATAGAAATAGAAACGTTATTATTATCATAAGCAATGTTTTGGTCAATCACAATAAGGGAATCAATAGGTAGAGAAGAGTTAGAGTTAAGATTAACTTCCTACCTTTGAATTAGCTCCTTACTAATATCAGGAACAAGATTTTCCTGAACAAAATCCAATAAAAAAATCAATAATAGGTTCTTTACCTTGAGAAACCTTAACAACATTACCAATAGGAAGATGAGTAACAGTGTCCAACTCAATAGAAATTTAATCACTATTATTTATCAGTTTAGTAGAATCCTTGATCTTATGGAGATGGGGGTGAAGTTTATAACAAGTCGTTAAACCATGCCCATGCATCTTATAGTGAGAACAGAAAATATTTAAATTTTTTAATTCAACCTTTTGAAAATAGCCATTCAGTTTCGAACCAATCCAAACCTCATTAGGATGCTTCTTTGATATATCAAATTCCCTAAGGAAACGAGCAACATACGGCCTTGAGATAGATGTTGTAGCCTGGTCAATTTGCAAAGGTCTTTCAAAAATAGAAGCCAAGCCAAATAAAATTTGAGAGTTCAAAAAATGTAATCTAAGATTAGGAAAAGAAATCCAGATAGAAGTTATAGGATATTCTTCTAGCGCATCAAAGTATAGAGACCATTTAAGCAATCTCATTTGACAACCCTGGATATAATAAGATCTCCTTGAAAAAATATGGCTATAATCCAAATCATTGCTCAGTTGAATCGCTATATGCCTGGAATCCAACAAACCCACCTGAAAAGATCCTGTTAGTTTTAAATTATAAACTAACTTTACAAGGACATCTAGGTTAGGGTGCTTTACCATGAACTTCCCAACAAGTGTGAGCGCAAGCAGCTAACATAGAAATAATAGAATCTTTTAAAAACAAAGCCGGATAACCTATAAAATAAGCCTGAACAAAGGGAAGCTTGGTGGAAGAAGAAGACGAACCCACTGCCACATCCTTGAACGAATGGGACTTACCAGATAGAGCCACAGTAAGAGGTGGGTCAGATGATTATGGCATTGTCATCTCCCGAAAACCCCAAGCTCGAAATGAGAAACCAAGAGCTTAAACTTAAAAACCAATAAAGAAGAGAGGGAGACAAACATAATGAAAGAAAAAAATGATGAATAAAAACCAGAGAGATGAAGAAAAAATGGACAATAACAAAGAAAAAAAAAACAGGAACCAGAAAGCCCTAAGTCGCCACAAAATTGCCTCGGAGCGAAGCAGGGCAGAGAGTCTTCTAACATAATATATTTTGAATGCAGGAAACCAAGACATCTTCGAACAAACTACCTCAACTTGAAAACTCTCCCAATTAAGGAGAAGGGTGAAGAAAAGTATAAATTCAGGAAAGGGAAGAATATGACATAAAAGGCATTTTTGGCCAACTCTGCCTCATAATCATTAAAGCCAGAAGCAGAGGATGAGGTAATTGTCTTATGGATAATGATAATCTTAGTCAATTAGATGAAGATGAGGTATGTCAACTTTAGTATGATGAATTATTTATTATTTCAAAAAAAAAAATCAAGATTCATATATGAAACTTAAGAAGATGTATGCTAACTTGAATACTAAATTTTTTTTAATTTGCAAAAAGTGCATGCTACTGTTACTACTGAGCATTCGAATTTAGATAACGATCACATGACTTTACTTCATAAATATGATACATTAAATAAGAAGCATACGGAATTATATAGTGTACATGATTCTTTGAAAACATTGTATTATGAACTAGAAAACTCATTCAAGGAACTAAAGGTATGTGCAACAGAGATAGATAGTTGTGAACAAGCATTAAAAATAGAAGTGTCTATTCTAAAAAGTGCAGATAAATTCCTACAAGAAAAAATAAATGCACTTTAAAATAATAATCCATCACCTACTCTGACATAATGGAAAATTTTATGAAGACAGCATGCATCATATAACCCTAGGAAGAGGCACCATAACCCATATATATTAGTAAATCCTTTTCCTAGAGTTAGGTGTAACGCTTATCGCATGCTAGGTCACATAGCCCGCACTGGTACTATCCATCATAGGACACATCTAAAATGGAGGCCAAAATTAATTACATCATAACATAATATGCAAACATCTCATTTATTAATGCATAAGGTGGAACCCAAACTCACTTGGGTTCCCAAATCTAACATTTAAATGACTTTGTAGTGGTGCTCTCAGAAAGACCTTGTGAGAGCATATGATACCTAGATAATGGATGCTCGAGGCACATGATAAGTGATTTGAACTAGTTCATCACATTGGAGGCAAGGTCAAGAGTCAAGGTAACACTAGGAATGTGGTTGGCTCAGGTATAATTAGCAATTCTAATAATTTTGTAATTGCAAATGTTTTATTAGTCAGTCACCTTAAGCATAATCTACTTAGCATTAGCTAATTATGTGATAATGGTTTTAATATAAAGTTTCTATCTGTAAAATGTATGATTAGCTTAAATGGAAAATTAGTTTTAGAAGGAAAAAGAATAAACAACATTTACATGCTTGATTCAAACTGTATTAAATATTCTAATTCCCTATGTTTGAAGACTATAATTGATGAATCCTGGCTATGGCATAGGAGATTATATCATATAAGCATGAAGACCCTTAAGAATATTACGAAGAAAAATCTAGTTAAAGGCATGCCTAAATTAAATAAAACATCATATGAGCTCCTTAAGGGTAGGACACCAATTTCTCACTTGTACATTTTTGGGTGTAAATACTTTATCCTAATTAATGGAAAATCCCCTTAAGGAAAATTTGATCCCAAGTCTGATGAAGGAGTTTTCTTAGGTTATTCATATGTAGTTAAGTCCTATAGAATCTTTAATAAGAGGACCTTGGTAGTAGAAGAGTCTACCAATGTGGTGCTTAGTGAATCAGATAGGACCTCTGTATCTCATCTAGAAGAAGAAGAAGTATAGGTCATTCAAGAGGTAGAAGCCATTGCCCTAAGAGATAGAGTACAACCTTAGGAGCCCTACCTAAAGAATGGAAATACTTATATATTCATCCTAAAGAATTGATCTTAGGAGACCCATCTAAAGGTGTTAAAATTACGTATGGACTTATGATAGAGGTTAGTCATTCTGCATTTATTTATATGATAAAATCCACCAATATTGATCAAGCCCTAACCAATGAATTTTGTATCTGAGCAATACAAGAAGGGTTAATTCAATTTGTTAGAAATAATTTATGGGAACTAGTCAAAAGATCCATGGACCAATGTGCAGTCGGAATAAAGTTGGTTTTCAAAAAAAAATGAATGACTCTAGAGTAGTAGTGAGAAATAAAGCCTGATTAGTATCTAAGGGGTACAATCCGATTAAATGAATAGATTTTATAGAAATCTTTGCCCATAGCTAGACTAGAATCCATTTGGGTGGTACTAGCTTTTGTTCGATTTAGGGGATTAAAATTTTTTGAAATGGATGTTAAGAATGCCTTCCTAAATGGGGTGATTAAAGAAAATGTGTATGTTGCGTGACACCCAGGTTTTAAAAATTCATAATTTCATAATCATTTGTTCAACTTTAAAAAGGAATATGTGTATTAAAATAAGCACCTAGAGCATGGTATGAAAGGCTAAGCACATTTCTCCTAGATAGAACCTTTGTCAAGGGTAGTATAGACACCACCCTATTTATCAAGAAAATAGGAGAAAACCTACTCAATATTTAAATTTATGTCAATGATATACTATTTGGATCGTCAGATAAAAACCTATGTGATGAATTTTTAAAAATAATGAGTAAAGAGTTTGGAATGAGCATGATGGGAAAGATAAATTATTTTCTTGTATTTAGTGTGAAGCAAAGGGATGATGGAACCTTCCTTAGCCAATCTAAATATATCAAGGACATCCTTAAGAAATATGAAATAGATAATGCTAAGATAATAAACACTCCCACGAGCTCTATCATTCAGTTAGATAAGAGTCTAAATGGGAAGTCATTATATAATAAAAAATATAGAGTGATAATTAGATCACTTCTATATTTAACTACAAGTATACCTGATATAATGTTTAGTGTATATCTTTGCACTAAAATTTAGGTTGATCCAAAAAAATCTCATCTAACTAATGTTAAGAGAATCCTTAGATAGTTATTAGACACCCAAAACCTAGGTATCTAGTACCCAAGACATATCTCATCCTTTATGATCATAGGATATTTAGATTCTAACTTTTTAAGATGTAAGTTAAATACAAAAAGTACATCGGGAACCTATTAGTTTATTGGATAATATTTAGTTTCTTAGTTCAACAAAAAGCAAAATTTAGTTGCCCTATCCATCGTTGAGGCAGAATAGATTATTGTATGAAGCTGTGTTACTTAACTCTTATGGCTAAAGCATTAAATCTTAGATCTTCGACTACTAGTAGGCACCATTCCTATCTTGTGTGATAACACTAGTTTAATTTGTATATCTAAAAATCTATTTCAACACTCTTTCATAAAGCATATAGATGTTAGGAATCACTTTATAAGAGACATGTAGCCAAGGGAGATATAGAATTGCATCATATAGCAACTAGAGACCAATAAGAATATATCTTTACTAAACCTCTAGCCTATAACACCTTGAGGACTAGAGTAGGTGTTATATACATTCATGCTTTATTCAGGATGACTAAAAATTTTTCTATCATTTGAAATCATCCATTCATATGTGTCACTCTGAATGTGTGTGTGTGTTTATTTCGTGATTTATTCTAGATGTTTAATGTCATCACATACTCTTCACTGGACCAATTTTTTTTTTTTTAAATTAAAAAAAAAATAAAATAAATAAAAGTAAATTTGTTCACATCTTACTGTATGATTCACTTTCATACTGTAAGATACATGTCAATAGGCATTGGATAAATTTGATTCAGCCGATATGGTAATAATTTCACTTCATGTTATACGAATACCAATTCATACTGTATGATCTATTTAGTCAATGATCATACAAGTAACTCCTTGGGATGAACAAAATGTCTTATGATTATCCAATATGATAATGATCGTACTGTATAATTTGACCACCTTATCTCAATCAGTCATCCATAAGATTTAAATTCATCCGATCATACTATACAATCACCAATCAAACTATAGGATTGACCTTAAATATATAAATTGAAGGATTTCTCTAATGTTCCAATCCACTTAATTCCTTCTTCCTTCAAATTGCTTCTAACATAAACTTGAATTCTCTAATGGCTGGTGGACATAAACACAGTTGTATGATAGAAGGGAGCTCTTCCTCTCATCTCCCAAGAAATAATTTATTCTAATTTGTTGCTGATGAAGCAATATACCATAAATATAAGGAGGCTTGCATAACACTTGCATAATGCCTTCAAGGATGCTCAATCAACATGCACTCAATTTCCAGGTGATGAGCATGTTTTGTTTGAATAGTTGCTATTTGAATGAGTTATATTTATGCAACTTATGTAGTTTTGATGATTCCAAACATTATTGTTCAAATGTATAGCTATCTCCTAACAATTTTAGAAGATTTGCACTTGCTCTTGTGTGTACTAACATTTCAGGAAAATCAGACTCCAGACTACGAAAAGTTCAATTCAAATTAAACATGAGATATTTTGTTTAATTGATGTTTGTCTTTTCTTTGAATTAATTTTGAAAGGGAGTGATTGTAATTGAGTGAATAAAATCTCACACACACAAATAAGGAGATCTTAAAATTCTATACTGATCGTACAGGACGATATTTATCGTACTGGACGATCTGTCAGTTATCTCCTATAGAGCACTTGGAACGAATAGGAACTTGCTTTGAAAAATTTTCTAAGTCCTATTCGTCCAGGATGAAATTTATTATCGTACCAAGCGATGGGTTCTCTGCAAAATTTTCGTCCAGACGAATTTTACCATCGTACGAGGCGACGAGTCCTCTGGAAAATTTTCGTCCAGACGAAAATAAATATCGTACAGGACGATCAGCTCTCTGGAAATTTTTCGTCCAGACGAAAACAAATTATCGTCCGCGAAGATTGGTTCTCTGGAAAATTTTCGTCCAGACGAAATAAATAATCGTCCAGGACGATCGGCTCTCTGGAAAATTTTCGTCCAGACGATCACATTTTCGTTCAAACGATAAACCGACTTAGAACAGTTTTCAGCAGTTTCTAGAACCGACCTTGTAATAACCGTTCGTACTGGACGAACCAAGTTCGTACAGGACGATCAGCTGTACGAAGTCAGTTCGTACACATATACAAATTGGGTCGTTTCAGATCGTTTAAGTAAAATCGTCCAGGACGATCCAGAATCGTACAGGACGATCCACTGCGTACAGAATTGAAAATTTGCAGTTTTTGGGCGGTTTCACTTGTCTTTTATATAAATAGTCCAAATTAGACTGCCACCCAATCTTTTTGTCATTTGATCTTCGTGCCTCTTGAGAGAATAGCCAAGAAGAGAGTGGAAGAGAGCATTCAAAGGAGGATTCCTACCACTGGAGCGAGAAGGCTTCACTTGGATTGCTAAGGTAAGAGTCTCTACTTGTGGAATTGGATTTCTTCACTCTTTTTCTTTCTTCCTTCTAGATTCTTGTGAGAAGATCATTCAAGAAGGTCCGGTTCTCTGCCGACACTTGGAGAGTGTGAACAGACGAGGGTTCTCTGCCCACACTAGGAGAGTGTGAAAGGACGAGGGTTCTCTGCCCACACTAGGAGAGTGTGAAAGGAAGAAGGTTCTCTGCCTACACTTGGAGAGTGTAAACAGCCGTAAGGTTCTCTGCCTACACTTGGAGAGTGTAAACAGCCGTAAGGTTCTCTGCCCACACTAGGAGAGTGTGAAAGGACGACGGTTCTCTGCCGCACCAGGTAGTGGTGAAAAGAGTGTTTTGTACAGGCTTCTCCGCCTTGCTGTGGGTGCTAAAGGAGAGTCACTTTGTGGTATTAGTGCAATACTCAGAGGGTGCCTCTGAGGAGTGGATGTAGGTCTGGTTATAGACCGAACCACTATAAATCTGGTGTCATTTACTTTATAGCTTTTACGTTTCCGCACTTTAAATTTCAGTTTTAACAACTCTGTGGTTGAAAAACATTTTTCTACTAACTTTAAAAGAAAATTTTATTTCGGTTCAACTTTATTATTAAGAGGGTTTAAAATTTTAAAAACTACCAATTCACCCCCCTCTTGGTAGCCTTGGGACACTTACTTAGGCTTAACAACCTAATTACTGGACTCAACAAGTGGTATCAGAGCAGAGTTTCAAAATCATAAGTTTGAACTACTTTTTGATTAACGTAGATGGCTACATTTGGAAACCGAAACACACCTGAGGGTTACTCTATCACTAGACCTCCACTGTTTGATAATATTCCTTTTGATTTTTGGAAAACACGCATGTCTACTTTCTTACAGTCACTTGATTATCGCATGTGGATGCTAGTCCAGGAAGGTTACACAAAACCAACTAGATTAGTTGATGGAATTAGGGTAGATACACCCTATGTAGATTGGACTATAGAAGAACGTGACTTAGCACAATTAAATGCGAAATGTTTAAATAGTTTCTTTTGTGCTTTAAAATCTGAAGACTACATGCGAGTTTCCACTTGTAAAAGCGGAAAAGACATATGGGATAGACTTTGTATTACTTATGAAGGGACAAATGAGGTTAAGCAATCAAGACTCAATATCTTGTTACATGACTACGAGTTATTTCGCATGAAACCTAATGAATCTATATCTGACATGTACACAAGATTCACTCAAATTGTAACCTCTTTGCATGCACTTGGTAGGGAATTAACTAATGCTGAAATGGTTAATAAGATTCTTCGTTGTTTACCTACTGCATACGATGCTAAAATTACTGCAATTACAGAGTCAAAAGATCTGAACATTTATTCTATTGACAATCTTCTTGGTTCACTCATTGCTTACGAGCAAGGAGTAAGTCAAAGAAAGATTGATGCAGGTGAACCAAGAAAGGACAAGAATCTTGCATTAAATGTGGAAGAGTCAGAAAGTGAACACTCACAACCTGAGGATGAAGACGATATAGCACTGATGACTAGACAATTCAGAAGCTTTTTAAAGAGGAAGCAGAAGAGACGCCAGCAATGGAATAGAGGTAAGTATAACAAAAATGGCAGGGTTTCTAATGAAGTGATTTGTTATGAATGCAGGAAACCAGGTCATATAAAAACTGATTGTCCAAAACTTAAAGCCACTCCTAGCAAGGAGAAGGTAGAGGAGAAACCAATGGTAAAAAAGGGCAAGAAGAAGTTTCAAAAGGCTTTTTGGGCGGACTCAGCTTCAGACTCATCTGAGACTGAAAACGAAGAAGAAGTCACCAACCTTTGCTTGATGGCAGATAAAGCTGAACAATCAGATCAAGAAGAGGTATACTCTCACACAAGACCTCGTGAGAGTATATGGTACCTGGACAGCGGATGTTCTAAGCACATGACTGGAGATACTGCTCAATTCATAACGCTGGAAGCCAGGAATGGAGGCAAGGTTACACTTGGAGATAATACCACAAAGAAGGTGGTTGGATCAGGTATGATTGGAAATTTAAAAAACTTTTTCATAGATAATGTTTTATTAGTTGAAGGCTTAAAACATAATTTGCTTAGCATAAGTCAGCTATGTGATAAGGGCTATAATGTAAAATTTTTACCTACTAGCTGCATAATTAGCCTAAATGGGAAAATTGTTTTAAATGGAAAAAGGGTGAACAATGTCTACATGCTAGATTTAAATTGTATTCAATCTCCTACTGCTTTTTGTTTGAAAACTGTTTCTGATGAATCATGGCTTTGGCATAGGAGACTTTGTCATTCTAGTATGAAAAATCTTAGAAGAATTACCCAAAAGAATTTGGTTAGAGGAATACCTAAACTAGACTTTACTAAGGACCACTTATGTGATGCATGTCAATTAGGAAAACAAGTGAAGTCCTCTTTTAAGTCCAATAAAGATCTTAGGACCAGTAAACCTTTAGAAATTCTTCACATGGATCTTTTTGGACCTGTAAGCACGGTTAGTCTAGGAGGAAAGGTATATGGATTTGTAATAGTAGATGATTTTTCAAGATTCACCTGGGTTAAATTTCTTTTTCATAAGAGTGAATCATTTGAGGAATTCAGAAATTTTTCAACTTGGATACAAAGAAAACTAGGATGTGAAATAATTTCTATACAAAGTGATCATGGAGGAGAATTTGAAAATGAAAGATTTGAAGATTTCTGTAAAGAAAAGGGGATTGATCACAATTTTTCTGCACCTAGAACTCCTCAACAAAATGGAGTAGTTGAAAGAAAGAACAGAACATTAATAGAAGCCGCCCGAGCAATGTTAGCAGAATACTCTCTTCCTAGATATTTTTGGGCTGAGGCGGTTAGCACTGCATGCTATGTTCTGAATAGGGTAAATGTGAGATCAAATTTGAATAAAACACCCTATGAATTGGTAAAAGGTAGAACACCAAATTTGTCTCATTTACATGTATTTGGTTGCAAGGTGTTCATACATAATAATGGAAAATCTGTCTTAGGAAAATTTGATCCAAAATCAGATGAAGGAATTTTTGTTGGATATTCAAGTGTTGGAAAATCTTATAGAGTATTCAACAAAAGAACTTTAGTCATTGAAGAAACCACACATGTTGTTTTTGATGAAAATGGAAACATAGAAGAGCCAAAAGTTGTTGAAGAAGAAATTGAAGAAAACTCCCAAAAGATTGATAGATTAAATTTGGAAGAAAATGTGGAAGAAATTATAGAAAGAGAAGACCCTTTGCCTAGAGATTTGAGATTCTCTAAAAATCACCCAAAGGAATTAATTATAGGTGAACCAAGTGAGGGTGTTAGAACTAGGCGTGGATTAAACAAGGAAGTCAATCATTCAGCTTTTATTTCAACTATTGAACCCACTAACATTGATCAAGCACTTTCAGATGAATTTTGGATATTGGCCATGCAAGAAGAGTTAAATCAATTTGTAAGAAATAAAGTTTGGGAACTAACTACAAGGCCAAAAGATCAAAGTGTTGTTGGAACCAAGTGGGTGTTCAAAAATAAAATGAATGACTCAGGAGTAGTCATTAGAAATAAGGCTAGATTAGTAGCTAAGGGGTATAATCAAATTGAAGGAATTGATTTTGAGGAAACTTTTGCCCCTGTAGCTAGACTTGAAGCTATTAGGGTTTTACTAGCCTTTGCCTGTTTTAAAGGTTTTAAATTGTTTCAAATGGATGTTAAAAGTGCCTTTTTAAATGGAGTAATTGAAGAAGATGTTTTTGTAGAACAACCTCCAGGTTTTGAAAATTCTAAATTTCCAAATCATGTTTTCAAATTAAAAAAGGCATTATATGGATTGAAACAGGCACCTAGGGCTTGGTATGAGAGGTTAAGCACCTTCCTACTTGAAAGATCTTTTGAAAAAGGAAGTGTGGATACAACTCTCTTTTTAAGAAAAATTGGAAAGGATATACTTATTGTTCAAATTTATGTGGATGACATCATCTTTGGATCTTCAAATAAACATCTTTGTGATGATTTTTCTAAAACAATGAGTAATGAATTCGAAATGAGTCTAATGGGAGATTTAAATTACTTTCTAGGATTTAGCATTAAGCAACTTGAGGAAGGTACTTTTCTTAGTCAAAACAAATATATTAAGGACATCCTCAAAAAATATGAAATGGACAATGCTAAACCTGTTAGTACACCAATGAGTTCTTCAGTTCAGTTGGATAAGGACCTTAAGGGAAAATCTGTTGATCAAAAGAAATTTAGAGGGATAATTGGATCTTTACTTTACTTGACTGCTAGCCGACCAGATATTATGTTTAGTGTTTGCCTATGTGCTAGATTTCAATCAGATCCAAAAGAATCACATTTGACAGCAGTAAAAAGGATTTTAAGATATCTACTAGGAACTCAAAACTTAGGAATTTGGTATCCTAAGTTTAGCTCTTCATTTGAAATTATTGGTTACTCAGATTCTGACTTTGCAGGCTGTAGAGTGGATAGGAAAAGCACTTCTGGAACATGTCAATTCATTGGAAATTCATTAGTTTCATGGTCTAGTAGAAAACAAAATTCAGTGGCACTATCTACTGCAGAAGCAGAATACATTGCATTAGGAAGTTGTGTGGCACAAGTACTTTGGTTAAAACAACAGTTGATTGACTTAGGATTAACTATAGGCACTATTCCAATTTATTGTGACAATACTAGTGCTATTTGTATTTCAAAAAATCCTATTCAACATTCTAGAACCAAACACATCGATATAAGGCATCATTTCATAAGGGATCACGTATCCAAAGGAGAAATTGAACTCATACATGTTTCAACTGAAAATCAACTTGCAGACATTTTTACAAAACCTTTAGCCTTTGATACCTTCAGTACTTTAAGAACAAGGCTTGGTGTTATTGATTTGAATGCTTAACTAAAATGTCTTTGCAACATTGATACTTGTTATGTTTTGTTTTTTTGAAATTTTGTGAATTTTGTGTTTTTAATGAATTGTTTTTGGATTTATGGTTTTGTTTTATGTTTTCTGTGTTTCTGATTGTTTTTGTTGATTTTGTTAATTTAAAAAATTTAAATTTTTTGGAGGAAATCGTCCAGGACGATTTATTTTCGTACGGGACGATGTGTAAAGGAACAGTTTGTGAAAATATACGAAAAGCCGTTACATTTTGGACAAATTGGATCGTCTGTACGAACTTTCTTCGTCCAGACGAATTATTATGTTTCGTCCAGGACGAATATTTTCGTCCAGGACGAAAGTATCGTTTTCCTTTAAATATGAAGGCTTTTCAAACTTGACAATCACACTTTCAAATTTCTTTTTCAATCCCTTTTAACATCAAATCAACAATGGCCTCCTCTAGCAAAAGACAAAAGGTTTTGGTGAAGAAACCAAACAGGAATGCCCCAGACAACTTTCTTTCCAAGGCAAATGAGGAATCTTTTCCTCGTTTTGCCTCCGCAAAAATCACTCCGTCTCGCATTCTTATCCCAACAGAGTTGAAATTTCGGGTAATGCACCTCTTCGCCTCAACCCAATTTCAGTTCATTCTTTCTCTCGTCCACCTCTACAATAAACAAACCTACCATTACTTTCTAGCCAACATGAGTTTCAATTCTGACCACTCTATCATTAGTTCTTTTGTTTTTAAGAAAAAAGTTGAGATCACCAAGCACGATCTTGGTGCATTTTTAAACTTAAGAACTGAGGGATATAGAGCCCACACCCTAATGTCAGAAACCTCCTTCAAATGGTTTGAAATCAATAGGGTAATTAGAAAAAAATGCAATTGACAATCATGTTGCTAGAGTCTCAGGTATGACCCAAGATGCCCGAATCATCCAGCACATCCTTAGATCCTCAATTATTCCTAAAGCTGGTGATAGGATTAACATTACTCCTCTCCTTTCTTGTCTAACTTTTTTAATCATGTCAAGACATCCTA
The DNA here is from genome assembly GCA_022539455.1 of Dendrobium nobile. Lineage (NCBI taxonomy): Eukaryota > Viridiplantae > Streptophyta > Magnoliopsida > Asparagales > Orchidaceae > Dendrobium > Dendrobium nobile. Next base: position 27,316,026 of record CM039721.1, on the reverse strand, counting down.
TTGATGAAGCCCAACTCATCATAGATCATATCTATGGGCTTTCAGAAATAGGACATGCTAATCAGAAGAGGAAGAAGAACATTTCATTAGGGCACTTAATTACTTATATTTTGGAGAAGAAGTACAATATAGTGCATCCTGATGAGGAATATGAAGAGCCAGTTTACTATAACAACACATCATTCAGACTGCTCTTCAAGGAAGAAAAAGAAAAAGGGGAAGCACATGACAGTGCTTCAGAAGAAGAAGAAGAAGGAGTGCAAGCTTCTGCTTCTCAATCAGATTACCAGAATCTGATTGAGAGATTTGATAGACTAGAGACTCACATTGATCAAAGGTTTGATCAATTTGATGCTCAACTTACTCAGCAGCAACATGACATTGGTAACATTAAAGATGAAGTTCATGAAATTAATACCAATGTAATGTTGATGGCCTCCTACTTCAACCTCTTTGGCGGCATACCTCCTCCTCCTCCAGAACAGTAAAAATTTTGTTTTTGTTTTTTGTTGTTGTGTGTCTGTTGTATTTTTTGTTTTGTTGTTTTGTTTTTATCTTATATGTGTTATTGTGATTGTTTTTTATGTTTTTAAGTTCAATGTTTATGTAATCTTTTCTTTTCAATGAAAGTTTGTTTTTGTTAGATTTGTTTTGAAATGTGGCTAATATTTATGAATTTCATTAGTATTTTTTAATCTACATAGTGCTTAAATTCGATTGTAATTTGAGATTATCTATATTAGAAAATCTAGACTTTCTAAATTTATAATTTGTTTATAACTTGTTGTACTGAGAACTTTTAAATTCATGTCTATTCATTTAGACTACATAAAAGTTAATATTGTTATTACAATTTTGATGTTTTCTTAGTTTGTATTTCTATGCTCAAATGATATTTATGCACCTAGAAAAATTTGAAATTTTAGATTATAGATTTTGGAAAGAATTGGTCAAATTACTCTTGAACAGTGTACAAATGTACAAAAATCAAAAGGGATTCACAAAAATTTGTAAAATGGAAAAGAGGCACAAAATAAGCCCAACCAAAGAAAAATGCACAAAAATGTGCTACAAAACTTTGAAAAGATGTGCAAAGCACCACATGAGGTAATTCTCTTCTTTCCAAATTCGTTCAATCTCTTAATTCAAGTTGATCTAATGTTCATTCATATTCTCTTGAACTTTGAAATATAGAATTTTTTTTTACATCTGACTTGTAATGATTTTCAATAATCAAAATGTCTAAATTGAATCATGTCTTTAAAAAATTCTTCTTACTTACAATGTTATATCATTTCATAAATTTTATGAATTTCTATGATTGACCTAATATCTTTAGTTTAAAATTGCATACCCTATGTCAATCACCATTTAGATTAAATTTTAACAATGAATTTCATATAATTATTTACATTTCTTGTCTTTTTCTTCTTCACTTTTTGTTGCTGTCAAAAAGGGGGAGAAATTATTAGTTTGTGTATGTTTGTGTTTTCTCTTTTTAGTTGTTCTGTTTGCAAGTTTTTTGTGTAGTTTGTGTTAAAATTTTTGAAAAAACAAAAATTTTGTTCGTTAAATATTGTTCTTTAATGCCTCCTTATTTTAATGTACTCATAAATTCAGGGGGAGTTTAGGAGATAAAAGATGTGTTTTAACTTGAAACCATACTAATAATAATTGTTTTGCCATCATCAAAAAGGGGGAGATTGTTTGAATAGTTGCTATTTGAATGAGTTATATTTATGCAACTTATGTAGTTTTGATGATTCCAAACATTATTGTTCAAATGTATAGCTATCTCCTAACAATTTCAGAAGATTTGCACTTGCTCTTGTGTGTACTAACATTTCAGGAAAATCAGACTCCAGACTACGAAAAGTTCAATTCAAATTCAACATGAGATATTTTGTTTAATTGATGTTTGTCTTTTCTTTGAATTAATTTTGAAAGGGAGTGATTGTAATTGAGTGAATAAAATCTCACACACACAAATAAGGAGATCTTAAAATTCTATACTGATCGTACAGGACGATATTTATCGTACTGGACGATCTGTCAGTTATCTCCTATAGAGCACTTGGAACGAATAGGAACTTGCTTTGAAAAATTTTCTAAGTCCTATTCGTCCAGGACGAAATTTATTATCGTACCAGGCGATGGGTTCTCTGCAAAATTTTTGTCCAGACGAATTTTACCATCGTACGAGGCGACGAGTCCTCTGGAAAATTTTCGTCCAGACGAAAATAAATATCGTACAGGACGATCAGCTCTCTGGAAATTTTTCGTCCAGACGAAAACAAATTATCGTCCGCGGCGATTGGTTCTCTGGAAAATTTTCGTCCAGACGAAATAAATAATCGTCCAGGACGATCGGCTCTCTGGAAAATTTTCGTCCAGACGATCACATTTTCGTTCAAACGATAAACCGACTTAGAACAGTTTTCAGCAGTTTCTAGAACCGACCTTGTAATAACCGTTCGTACTGGACGAACCAAGTTCGTACAGGACGATCAGCTGTACGAAGTCAGTTCGTACACATATACAAATTGGGTCGTTTCAGATCGTTTAAGTAAAATCGTCCAGGACGATCCAGAATCGTACAGGACGATCCACTGCGTACAGAATTGAAAATTTGCAGTTTTTGGGCGGTTTCACTTGTCTTTTATATAAATAGTCCAAATTAGACTGCCACCCAATCTTTTTGTCATTTGATCTTCGTGCCTCTTGAGAGAATAGCCAAGAAGAGAGTGGAAGAGAGCATTCAAAGGAGGATTCCTACCACTGGAGCGAGAAGGCTTCACTTGGATTGCTAAGGTAAGAGTCTCTACTTGTGGAATTGGATTTCTTCACTCTTTTTCTTTCTTCCTTCTAGATTCTTGTGAGAAGATCATTCAAGAAGGTCCGGTTCTCTGCCGACACTTGGAGAGTGTGAACAGACGAGGGTTCTCTGCCCACACTAGGAGAGTGTGAAAGGACGAGGGTTCTCTGCCCACACTAGGAGAGTGTGAAAGGAAGAAGGTTCTCTGCCTACACTTGGAGAGTGTAAACAGCCGTAAGGTTCTCTGCCTACACTTGGAGAGTGTAAACAGCCGTAAGGTTCTCTGCCCACACTAGGAGAGTGTGAAAGGACGACGGTTCTCTGCCGCACCGGGTAGTGGTGAAAAGAGTGTTTTGTACAGGCTTCTCCGCCTTGCTGTGGGTGCTAAAGGAGAGTCACTTTGTGGTATTAGTGCAATACTCAGAGGGTGCCTCTGAGGAGTGGATGTAGGTCTGGTTATAGACCGAACCACTATAAATCTGGTGTCATTTACTTTATAGCTTTTACGTTTCCGCACTTTAAATTTCAGTTTTAACAACTCTGTGGTTGAAAAACATTTTTCTACTAACTTTAAAAGAAAATTTTATTTCGGTTCAACTTTATTATTAAGAGGGTTTAAAATTTTAAAAACTACCAATTCACCCCCCTCTTGGTAGCCTTGGGACACTTACTTAGGCTTAACAACCTAATTACTGGACTCAACATGTTTGACACCACCTATCTCCAATTCCTTCACACCTTTGCACTTCCCATCCACTCTGAACTACTATGTGAATTTTTAGCTAACTTAAGGATTAACTGTGATGCCTCAATTATGTCCTCCTATGTAAGTTGCCGCCAAGTAGAAATCATAAAAGGGGATTTAAGAGAATACATCGACTTTCTAATAAGGGTTCTTCACCCCAATCTCTAGCTTCTAGAATGAACTATGATCGGAGTGTCATAAATCTAAATATCTAGAATGTAGCCTTAAACCAACACTAACCTTTAGACCATTCCTTAAACTAGAATGCAAGAGTTATCTAGCATGTTTAATGTACCTCAATTATACCAAAATTGGATATCATGTTAATATTACTCAATTGCTTTCCTTAGTCACATATTTCATAATGTTAGATACCCAATTTTAGAAAGCTCAAATGCTCAATAATTATATTCAAAACTTGATTCCTATTCGATTAGCCTTAATGAGAAGGAAATAAAATGTTTCCCTAGGTCATTTTGTAGTCTATATCTTAGAAAAGAAATAGGAACTCACCTACCCTGCACCTCCCAACAATACTCCTATCTTCTATCTAGATGATTCCTTCTATATTCTTTTTCATCGGGGAAAGAGCACGATGAGCTTGATTTTGATGAAGAAGGGAGAGTTGCTCCTGTAGCTAGTCCTATAGCTGCAGCTGCATCTATGGCACTAAAATTAGCACCAACACCTAACTTTTATCCCTATGAGGAGATGGTACAAAGATTTGATGGACTAGAGTCTGTCATGGATTTAGACATTCTGTAATAGTAAAAACAACATGAGATAGACATGGCATGGTATAGGGAACAATTATCGTCAATCCAACAATAATTCTCTTCAATTAACAATTGCTTCTAGCTACCACCACCACCACAAGATCAGGGATCTTCTTTCTTTTATTTTTTTCTTTAGAGTGAAGTATTTCTTATTTTTTACATTTTATAGTTTTCTTTCCTATTTTTAGTGTTCATCCTCTTTTTTATGATGTCAAAAGTGGTAGAATGTGTTTGGTTATATGTTTACATTCGTTAAATAGCATTTTATTTGTGTTTTTTTATTTTTTCCATTATTTTAGTTATTGTATTGAATTTTAAATAGATATATCCTTAAAAATTAAAAAAACTCAAAAAAAGGGTTAACCCCTATTTTTTAAATTCTATCACCTAGTGAGGGAGAGCTTAAGAGAAAGGGACTTTAATTTACCTTTCAACCAAAAATATTTACCATCATTAAAAAGGAGAAAATTATTGCATTATAGGATCCCTAGCTTTTGATTTTGATGATAATAAATATTAATGATTGAGTTTTTTATTTCTCTTAGCATAAATACTATATATTATTTTTTTGCCTGTATGCACGAACATTTTAGGAAAAATATATATCTCTTAGGATTATTGAAGTCTCAAACTTGGGTAAAATAAGATGTCAAGTTAAATAATTATAATTTTAATTTTCTTATAATATTCTATTTCTTGAGTCTATCCACATAATGGTGAATGCAATTGGTGACCATGCACACACAAAGGGGGTGTAACAAAAATTTAGATAATTTTTTTGAATTAATCAAACGGTATGACGTACAATTGTACTATATGATCAGCTGTTTAGAAAATGATTTTTAGCATTAATTGAATTATTAATTTTAATGGACTTATCATACTGTATAATACTTATCATACTGTATGATATATTTTAATCAGAAAACCCTAGCTGTAAATTAAGTAAGAAATTCAAAAAATGATTTTTTTGAACTAATTGTAATATCCTAACCTAATCATATTCTATGATATTTTGAAATATTACTTAAATTATCCCCACAATTAGTCAATCATATCATGATTAATTAATTGTAATAGATCATACTAAACGACCTTGATCATACCATATTATTAATAGAGACAAAATTTGGTCCACCCAAATTTGTACCAAATAAAATCATGATTTTTGAACTAATTGCATCCTATGATGTTTACATCATAATAGATGACCAATTGGAAATCGATTGACCATACTATATGATGAGAACAATACAAGATGATTGATAGAGAAGATTTTCAATCATACTAAAATCCATCCTATATGAATACAAAGAAATTAAACAGATTGTACTGGATGACCTCACAATTAAACTGTATGATATGTTTGCAAAATTAGAATAGTTCATATGAATGATTGTTTACAACAAACTAGATGGGTCTAATTCTTGAATTGATCATATTATACGAATATAGATCATAATGTTTGAATAGAGATGGGCAACTTGAATTTTTAGATTTGTTTAAGATTAATACTTAAGCAATATTTTAATAATCGCTTGAAAAAAATGAGAGGAGTTTTTAGTTGTTGAAGGAACTCTAAGAGAGAAGATTCTAGAGAGTTTTTAGGTGAGAGAAAAAGAAGAAGGTGAGGTTGAGCATAAGGGAGAAGTAGTGTGAGGGGTTCACACGGATGCTCCATGATAGATTGCACCTTGATTTCTCTAGTGGTCTACTGAGTCCTTGAAGTTTCTCTTGGGATAGAGGCTTCAAAGTCAAGTCCTCTAGGTTCTCTTCCTTCCCTAAGAGGGAGAAAAGGAGTTATAGTTCTCTGTCTTCTTTAGGAGGGAGAAAAAGTAGTTATGGTTTTCTACCTTCTCTATGAGAGAGAAGAAGGAGATGAGGTTTTATGCCTTCTCCAAGAGGGAGAAAAAGATTAAAGGTTCACAGCGATCACCAAGAGGGTGATATAGCTTTTGGTACTCCAGCACACCAGGGATTGGTGGAAGGAATTTTGTAAGGGATTCTCTACCTTATTGTGGGGGCAAAAAGAAAGTCACTTAGTACTAGTGTAATACCCAAAGCGGAGGACTCCAGGGAGGAAATGTAGGTCAAGGTTGACTGAACCATAATAAAAAAATTTTGCTATGCTTTTTTCCTTTTGGCATTTACTTTTTTGCAAATATTTTTCTATTATTTACTAGTTGAATTTTTGCACAAATTTTATTATTTACAATCACCTATAAATAGAATAGGTTGTGTCTTGCAAAAAAATAATTCGTAGGTATTGGAAAATTATTTTAAATTCTCAATTGCTTCCGCACGATTTTAAGTAAATTATTTGAATTAGGTTAAAAATCATTTTCTAAAAAATATATATATCAATATTTCTATTGAGTAAATTTTAAATCATCAATTCACTCCCCCCTCTTGGTGCACCTTGGGCTAGTTCATTGAGGTCTCACACCCTCTTCAGACTTTAACCATTATTCTTGAGCATGCATTTAGTAACCCTGGGGAGGTTCAAGAAGAATTAATAACTAAGAAAAATTAGGATATTTTTGTAAGATAGCCCATCCTTACTATTGTCTCTATCATATGGGAATTCTTTGCTAATGCAAAGGAGCCCCATAATAACAATTTTTGTTGGAAGCAAATATGTACCATTTACCCCAACAGAAAAACATTAAGCCTTTTACACCCCCAGCTATCAATTTGATGGGGATGAGCAACTTAACTTCAGTACCTCTCCCATTAATGATGAAAAGATCCTTAGGCTTCTTACCTATAAAAATTCTAATGCTCAATGGAAAAGGAAGGAAGATAGGATAGTCAACTTTTCTACTTCTAGACCAACTTATGAATCCAAAGATTTACACTATTTTATTTATGTTAAGCTTATCCTTAGGCTCGTTACTACTTTTGTATTGCTACTGGAGCCTTAGAAAACTCAGGGGAGGAGCATATTTTTCCTTCTTCTGCCCTCTCTAAATTGAAAATACAATCCTTCAAAATTACATTTATAAAACAGGAAGAGGGATCTAGCCAACCTAGCAAACCCAGCCAGTCTCAATGAAAAAAATTATAAAAACTCCAGGAGGCCATGTTGTTGACCTTAAGGGGAAAGTGAATCAAATGTAGGTTTCAATAAAAATTTTGACAACAAATTTTAAGGCTAATATCAAGAAAATATCAGGGCTATGACCATATGATGCTCTAGCTTCAAAGATAATACTAACATTAGGCTAATTTAAATATAGCCATGGTTGGTATGTATAGGAGGTAGGAGCTAGACTACCATGGTAAGAGAAACATTTTCCCTACTCCCCCACTTTTGAGTTATACACTTGTGTATCTTCAATAGCAAGAGATTTAGAGGAGGAAGAGGATGAAGAATATAAAAAATTAACTATTGCTTGTATTTTTAGTTATTATTTCCTATTTGTTTTTTTTATTTTTATAATATGGAAAAACTTAATTAAACCAAAGGCATCAAATTTTCTTGATTTATTATTTTATTATTTTTCTATCAATTTTTTATATTTAAATTATTTAAATCTTATTATTACATTCAAATAAAATTTTTAAAATAAAAAAATTAATTAATTAACAATAAATAATTTTGGAAATTTACTAAATAAAACAACTTAACTAACAGCTAATAATTTTATTTAAATTAGTAATTCCTTATAAGTAAAACTTTTAAAATAACTTAAGTACTTGACCACTTATATTAGATTAATTTATTAAGAGATTAATATAAATAAAACATTTAAACTAATTTTAAACTATTAATTAACATTATGAATGCCAAGTCCCAAGTCCTGGATTAGAAAAGTGTAGGATTGCGTTAGATAGCCATCAGCCAGCATAAATCTTATTGAATAATCATGACATGAATCCTTAAATATATTATGTAAATACAAAAATGATCCCTAGGAGTGAAGCTTCTAGAGGATAAAATAGAGTCCCAATGCTTAAAGCACCATAGTGCCATAATACCTGTTCTTTTTTTTCAAAAAAATTATAAATTGGTGTCTCATTTCTAATTTAAGGAGGACTTATTATGGGAGAGTATGACATTAGTGGTGTCTTTTCTTTCCCTTTTTTCTTGTAAGTGTGTGAGGAGGGGGTAATATTGAGAGATCTGATAAAGGAATTAGATATGATTAGATTTGATTTTTAGTAGCCTCTATATATAATATTGGTTTTGTCCCTCTAACTTCTACTCTTATTTGATATTTTTATGTGTAACAAAACAATTTGCACTTTTTTCAAGAATGTTCAATGATTAAATATACTTTTCTAAACTGAAAAAGATTTAATTTATGTGCATGCTCAATGAATAGATTACCTATATTGAGAAAGTTTATCTCATGTTTTATATTTCTTTATGATTAATTTCATGGTGCAGTTGACCATTCACTTTTAAAAATCAAATAAGATCTATGACCTTGATGGAGGCATAGCAGAATCAATAAAGAAAATTTTAGAGAGTGTTAGTTAGACCAAAATATATGTTAATTTAATATTTAGGATCTTAAGGAGATGTTAATATAAAAATAATAATTAGAACTTGGATGAGCTCGATAGAGGTAAAGGATTACTTTCCTTTGATCCACATTAACCTGTTGAGATCTATATTTTTGATTTGCATGAAATTAATAACATTATAAGTTTAAAAATTTTATATATTTTATAAAAAATAAAAACTCTAAAATAAATTATTGGTTTATTTTTACTTTTGCCAATCCACATTCATTTTAAAAAAATAACTTTTAGTGTTGTGCAAAACTAGTAATTAGCTTTTCAAATTTAAACATAGGTCAAATACTGATGGAAATGATACTCTATTCATCATTTTATAATTTTGTTGTGACACTTATAGTTACATACAAAGCCTCAATCTACATATCATTTTATAATATTATGAGGTCTCCTTATTTAACCCTTTAATTTGATGTTAAGAATTAGGAAACAATAAGAAAAAAAAATTGTACTATATAAACCACCTCCACTAAAAAAAATCACATCTCCAAAGCAGTCATAATTGATCCTACCCATCCCACCATCCAAAAAAATTTAACAATCTATCAAATTCAACAATTTAGACATCCCATACGAACATATTGTCATTAACTTGATTTTCTTTAAATAACTGAATCAAAGAAGTAGTGTTTCCAAATTCAATATTTACTCTTTTTTTCTTTTTGGATAAAGTTGTATGTATTTTTCTTAGAGAATCCAACATTCTTGATACCTCCAACTTAATCTATAAGGTAAGAAAATGTATTAATGGTTCTTATCTCAACTTTAGTCATTGATTTAAGAATTGAAGCTTCATTATCACAAATATTCTTATATGATCTCAAAAATGTTGGTCTGCTGGTCTAGTCAATTCATGATTGTGGCTTTCAATAAATTTTTTAACCTTCCAATTTCCAACTTCATCCACTATAAATCTAATCATAACTGGATAGCCCATTCTAGTATCTAATTTTTGATATTTTATTTTGGAATTTAGATAAAGTCTTTTCGTAGATTCTGATTTTGAACATATAAAGTCCTTACATATCATCTTTCTAGAATTTGGCTAGTAACTATGATGATCCTTACAAATGCCAAAGATAGCAGTATGGGTATAATTTTAGTAAACCTCATATACCTCTCACTCATTCTTATGCGCATCCTAGATAATATGTAGTTAATAAACAGTTAATATGCAGTCAATAAGCAAAAAATATGTAATAAATATGATGTAAATATTCAGCAAATATGGAGTTAATACATAGATAATACGTAGTTAATATGAAATCAATAAGAAGTAAATATATAATTAATATGCAATTAATACGTAGAGAATACACAATGAATACGTAATGAATACTCAATAAGTATACAGTGAATACACAATAAATATGTTGGAAATACACAGTTAAAATGAATAAACACGTAGCAAATATATAGCAAATGTTGAAATCCAGGATCTTGAGGTCATGATTTTTATGATAACAAACTTTATTAGCTTCTTACCGTATTTATCCTGTTAGTATTTGTGGATATTATTTTTTTGTACATAATAACATTTCAGGTAAACCGTACACTGTATCAAAGGATCGACTCATGACTAGGTAGACTACAAGTGTTATCATCTTCAATCAGGTTTAATTATAAAATAATTTGTTTAATCTAATCAAAGTGTATGATACTGATCATAATGGATGATCAATATAAATTATGAAATCAACAGCTAATCATAATTTAAGTAATATTTTGATATTTTAAATTTATATTAATTGTATTGTACAATCCCTAATGTACTATGGTGAGAAATTTTATGATATCTATGGATTAGTTTCTATGAGCAAAAATTTATAGAAACAAAATTTGAAAATAAAAAATAACAAAAAAAAAATTTTTGATCAAGCAAATATATAAATTTCATTTTGATCTCAGATATTTTCTTTTGTTATTATTTTTATTTTACATTATTTGCAGTGAAGAACCTTTAAGGGGTAAAAATTTTAAAATATTAATTCACACCCCCTCTTGGTGTGCATAAGGACCATTCAATGAGATTTAACACCCTCCATTGAACTTTTAGTAAATACACAATTAATTTAATTTGATTGGATATAAATAATTTTTGCTTATATGTTCATTCTTAATGCACATTCAATAGAGTGAATACACATGTTCAATAACTTGAACTATTAAATCGCTACACATGTTCATAATAATACACAGTAAATACATGATTGTTTGCCTCTTTCTCATCCTTATACATAAATTGGTACAAAGCAAATACACAGCTTGTAAATATATAGTAAATACATTGTTTATATGCAGTAAATATACATAAGTTTCAAATATAGAGTTTATACATAGTGGCTTCAAGCTTGTATATAGTTAGTATTGACTGTGTGTTAATTGTCTACATGTTTGTTAGTAGTGTGTTGTTACAAGAACAGCTAAAAACTTGCGAGGAGTTTAAACTTTACCAATAAGTTCAAACTTACAATACCTCCAACCAAAGTAACTTTTGCTTCATACCCTAAACCTATCATTCCTTCATGCTGCATTTCTTTTTTTTTTTTTGGCCTATGCATCTTGTGGGTATATCATCTCCTCAAAGAATGCAATGTCATCCTCCAAATCAATCTTAATCTTTATCATATTTGCCTATATTGTTTCTTTCTCGATAAGTATCAAAAGTTTTTAAGCTTAAATCTTAAATATTAAGGAGCTTTTGCAGATTTTTTTTATTAAAAAGAAGCAATAACCCTAAACCCTAAAGTTTAAAGGGATGGTGAAGGATTTTTTGAAAAAATATTCAATACATATTAGGCTGGGTCTGTCAGGCTAATAAGACAAAAATTAAAAATAAAATTCATATTGAATATCAACGTATTCAATCCACATCTTATGATTTCATTAGAGTCCAGATGTAGAGCTATGTTGAATGCATCCAGACTTTATACAAAATAATTCCTCATTAAGTGGATAAATTATTATGTATGAAGTTAGAATGTAGCTCAACATCTGGACTCTAATAAAATTATGACACGTGAATTGAACAGGTAGATATTTATTGGTATTCCATTTTTTTACTTTTATTATCTTATCAGTCTGATAGACCCGACCCACATATTTTTTAAAATTTATTGTAAAAGACCTTCACCATCTAGTTAAATTTAGTTTGGCGCTTCTTTTTTAGGAAATCAACTGTTAAAGCTCCCTAATATTTAAATCCTTTAGTTTAAAAAACTTTTCGTACATGCTGAGAAAGAAAAAATAGAGAAAATGCTGAATAAGACTTATTTAGAGGAGGATGTTGCATTATACAAGCAAATGATATTCCCATAGGATGTGGATGATAATAACCAAAATGTAGATGTCTAGGAGAAGAATAGTTGAAGTTAAAAGAACTGTAGCCAGAGGGAAAGCTGGGTTTAGGATACGTAGGTTTCAATATATCAATAAAGTTCAAACTCCTTCCAAGTTTTAGTTACTCTATGTAAACATGCAGCTATTATGCACAGTTTTAAAATTAATGCGTATTACTAAACATATTCTACATATCAGCTGCATATATGTTGCATATTTTGTCTTTTTGCTGCGTATTTTCTACATATCTGCTATGTATTTATTATGTATATGGTGCATATTTGTTGTGTATCTGCTACATATTTAAGGCATATAAATTTCTATTTAGTGAGTAATTACTACATATTTGTTGTGCATCTACTACATATCTCATGTGTATTTCATGCATATTTGATGAATAGTTAATGTGTATTTTACAGGATGTGTATAAGAATGAGAAAGAGACATACAAGATTTACTATAGTTATTCCCATAATGTTATATGTTTTAGTGTTAGCAAGGATCATCAAAGTTACTAGAAAAATTCCATAAAGATAAAATGCAAGGGCTTTGTCTATTTAAAATTTGGTTTCAAGAAGTTACATGATTCGAGTTCCTAAATGAAATATAAAAAATCAGACACCATAATAGGTTGTCCAACTAAGATTAGGATTATAAGGGATGAAGTTAGAAATTGGAAGGTGAAAAAATTTATTGAAATCCATAATCATGAATTGGCTAGGCCAATAGTCCGACATCTCTGAGATCATGTAGGAATACATGTAATGAGAAAGCTTCATATCTTAAATCAATGACAGAAGTCAGGATAATAACTATTGATGCATTTCCTACCTTACAGATGATGTTGGAGGTGCCCAAAATATTGGATTCTCAAAGAGAGAAGCATACAACTTTATTCAAAAAGATGAAAGAGCTAAGATTTAATTTGGAGACAATAATACTTTCATTCAATTATTTAAAGATCATCAAGTTCATGATAACATGTTCTCATGGGACGTCCAAACTGATGAATTTGATAGACTTAAATTTTTTTGTAGGTTGATGGGATGGGTATGATATATTATAATTTCTTTAGAGATGTGGTATTTTTTATACTAATCATATGCTTAATAAGTATAATTTAGTCTATGCACCATTTGTTAGGGTTAATAATCATTGGCAAAATATTTTTCTTTGGGTGGCCTTCTTATTAGTGGAGATAATTGGATCATTTATGTAGTTGTTTATAACTTTTGCATGAAGAAGAAGCCAAAGAGTATGAATTAACTTCCTGACCAATTGCATTAAATTATATATTATGACTAATGTAAATTTTTTTAGATTAATTTTTTTAATAGGGAAACTTCCTATAAAGGAAAGTACAACACAATTGTCTTCACCTTCAAACTAGTTTAATTTCTCAAATTTGCCAAAATGCTTCACCGAGGAATTCATAATTGGCACACCCTCCAGTTAGCCATCATCTGAATAGATAAGGATGATGATGGATATCATTGCTTAAGAGTAACAAATGAATTAAATTTATTTAAGATAATTGATTGTCAAAGTAAAATATTCATTATGATTAAATTTATTTGTATTGATTGATTGTTAAATAACTGCATAACTGTGGCATATTTACTGCATTTTTAATGGGTATTTTTTGCATATTTATTGTGTATCTGCTACGTATTTACTACATTTTTTGCTCCATATTTCATTCATATATTTTGCTTTTTTACTGTATATTTTGGCATATTTTCTAAGTATTTATTACATATCTGCTATATATTTACTGCATTTTTTATAGCATTCTTTATTCGTATATTCTATGTATCTTTTGTGTTGTTACTAGGTATTTTTTGCTTATTTTTGTGTATATGTTGTATATCTACTACATTTTTTACTTCATACTTGATGCGTATATTTTGCATATATTGAATTTTTTACTACATATTTGTTGTATATTTGATGCATATATTTAATGTATTTGTTGCATATTTTGAATGCTTATTATAGATTTATCCTGTTATCCACAGTTAATAATTCTCTTCTCCTACCATCAGACATTATGTTATTCAATAGTTTCCTATATAGATCCACAATGAAGTCATCATGCCAAAATTTCTATAGATGGTAAAAACAAAGATTATCAACTTCTGGCATGTCAAATATATTAGAATTACCAGCTTCTTTTCACCTCGGATATGGTGATATTAAATTTGTAAGAAATGAGAACTTACCCGATGTAGATCATCTTCAAAGAATCTCATTTCAAGACATTTCCAGTAAATAACATTTAAAAAATGTCTCATCTTATAGAGCTTAACCTTCATCACTTCAGCATGCAAATGCTAATGGGCATGATCTACATCTTCTAACCCTTCGTGAATGCAACAACTAAAAAATTTCATTTGCATTGACTTCCACTCTAGTGGATTATCGGCTGCCCATGCCATACTAGTATGTATTCTTCTGCTTCTGCTATCAAATCTTTCTTTGTTAGAGCATACATAAATTTTTCAAGAGATGGTCAATTCATTTTTAAGGTAAGAAGTAAAATCTTCTCAGCTAAACTATTAGAAATAAAAACTACTATAAAAAGCTTCCATAAAGGTTCAACATAGGTTATCGAGCTTAGGCACATAAATTTTTTCTTTATTCATCATCAATAAATAAATTTATTTATTTTTATAAGATTTGTTATTTTACATGTTATACAAGTTCTATTTTACAGAAACAATTTATGAAAGAATAAGCAAAAACCTATGTACAAAATAGTTTATTTAATCGATGAAAAAATAGTGCGTATATGAATTCAACCCTATATTGTGTATTGACTACATATCTATTGTGTAAATGTTGTGTATTTGTTGGGTAACAATTGCATATTTTTTGTGTATCAGCTACGTAACATCTGCGTATCTGATGCATATCTACTATTTTACAGCAATCTCCAACAATTCTTGTTACATCACCATCAAGCCCATATATCACAATTATTAGTTACAAATAAATTCTAAAATAAACTCTAGTTGATATTTAATTAACATATATAATATAAAAATTATAAAATATATATTATAAAATTTGATTTTTTGGTTTATGAACAAATTGCTGAAAATCAAAATAATATTAAAATTATAGTTTATATGATAATAATTGAACAAATACTTTACCGACTGAATCAAATCAATTAAATGAGAAAACATTAGTTCATTTTTATTGATTTATCCAAATAAAACATAACACATATTTTAGCATCCCACCACTGGAATTGTATTGAACCTATCTCTACCATTATCTTCAACTATGGCTCACATGATTTTGGGACTAAATGATAGAGTTTTGAAAATATTGATGTTTGGCATGAAGTAAAAAAGAATGTAGAGTAAACTTTTAATGAATACCAAACTCTCCTCATATATGAAATACTAAGTTCTCAATACATTGTGTATTTGATTTAAATCTGTTGCATACTATTGTGCATTAGATGTGTATATGTTGCATATATATTATGTATATGCTGCATATTGGTTAGGTATCTATTGTGTATCTATGCGTATTTATTATTCTGAAGCAATCTCCCACAATTCTTGTTGTATCACCATCAAGCCCATATATCACAATTATTATTTACAAATTAATTTTGAAATATACTCTAAGTTGATATTTAATTAATATCTAATATAAAATTGTATATATATATATATATATATATATATATATATATATATATATATATATATATATATATATATATATATATATATATATATATATATATATATATATATATGCATGTGTGTGGGGGGGGGGTGTATAATTTGATTTTTTTTAATGAATAAATTGCTGAAACTCAAATAATGTTAAAATTATAGCTAATATGATAATAATTGAACAAATAGTCTACCAACTTAATCAAATCAATCAAATGAAATAAAATTAATTTTTTATATGATTTATTCAAATAACACATATCACAAATTTTAACATCCCGCCACTGGAATTATATTGAACCATATCTCTATCATGATCATCAACTATAGCTATCTTGACTTTAGGACTAAATGATGGAGTTTTGAAAATATTTATGTTTCATATAAAGTAAAATGAATTTAGAGTAAAATTTTAATGAATTCCAAATTCTCTGCATTTGTGATATACTAAGTTCTATATACAATATGCATATGACGTATACTACTGCATATTGGCTAAATATTTGTTGTGTATATGCTACATATATGTTGTGTATCAGTTACATATCTTCTTTGCATCAGTTATATATCTTCTGCATATCAACTTTTCTGAAGCAATCTCCCACAATTCTTATTGCAACACCATTAATCCTAGGGGTGTCAAATCAGGTCTGCGGGACGGGTTTGGGTAGAACCCAGATCAACCCGGGTCTAAATGGGCTAACCCTAACCCAGCACATTTTTTAAAATGAGTCAAAAAATCCAACTCAGGCCCTACCCACACAGGTTATGGGTTAACCCAACCCAACCAATAAACTCGGGGATGAGCTTATAATCTGTAACTATCTGAGGAGCTTTGAAGAAGGGATTTTGGGTGTGCAGGCAGCTTGGCTTGGCGGACTATTGAAATCTAGTAGGACAAGCTAGAGACTTGGCCTGGAAAATGGTGGAGGAAGGACAATAGAACAGCTTGGCCTAGTAGATGGCAAAATAGCTCAGCCTAGTTGATGGTGGGCTTTTGGGTGTGCGAGTAGCTTGGCCAGGTAGACTATTGGACAAGCTGGAAGCTCACCTCGAAGGCCAAAGTCCGTAGTCACCTGACTCATGAGTAATGAATAAGTTGAATGCGTGACCCATAGAAGGAAGAAGCTTTTTTTAAGGGAAACCCACAGAGGGGCCTATGCGTTAATATAAAAAAAACTTACAAAGTCCTTAAAGGGCCCTCGAGCTCATTAATGCTCAGAAGAGTTACAAAATTAAAGCAAAAAAACCTAAGAGCTTGAGGTCCCTACTAAGCAAAAGTATAAGCAACCTAGATACATTCTACATTGCACAAGAGAGAGCACCAAAAAAATAGGAAAGCAACAAAAAATAGCATTCAGCTCCAACTCCCCATCCCAAAATGCTTCATCACGAGTACCTGCACAAAGAATATTCGGCAAAACAAGATGAGGGAAACATAAAGAAAGCACAAATAATCATACAAGAAAGGATAATGATAAGTCCAGCCACCACCAATAGCCCTACCATCAAGAAACCAATATAACCAAGCACCAGTTAGACAAGAAGAATAGCAATTGATCCAATTTATCCAATCATGAGGAAAAATAAACAAAAATCATAGATGGTATGCAAGGAATACCCAACCTGGTAGCCCAGATGAAAGGTCAAAACACATAACAAACCAAAGGCATACAACAATATAGTCCCATCAAAACCAGACCAACAGGGGATCACCATAGCGGCACCCAACATCCAAACCAAGAGAAACCAACCAACAACCACCTAAATACCCCTAAAAAGGCCCAGCCACAGGAAACAAAACACTAAGCCACACTCAGCCTTGCCCTTAAACAACCACCCAGCCGAGAAGAGCCACAGAAAAACCTTCAGCACACCCCCAACTAAACTCGAGTTGAAGAAATAGGAAAACACAAAGCACCTCTGTCACGCCTCCAAAATGACACCCATAAAATTGGGACAAGAACAATAATGAAGACCAATGCTAACATCAAAGCAAAAACATGAAGATAAATTAAAAGGCTCCCCAACCACATAGAAAATAGTACAACAATAATAATCTCCACACCACTTAGCAAAGCCCGAAATAGTAGAGCTCTAGATAAAATCTCCCAAACTCACATCCAGGGAAACTAAGCAAACCTTTAAAATGATTACCAAGCAGGACATATGAGAATTTCCAAAAACACTAATACACCCAACAAGCCAGGGAACCTCAGGTGAAAGAAACCTGAAAACACAACCAAAAGGCTAAACACATGACCACATAAATAACCAGCCTGCCAATCCCCTAGAAGCCAAAAAAAATTAGAGCCACTAAAACCAACAGGAACAAAATGGCTCCAATGAAAACAGTCCAGCAAAAACCACCAACAGGCCAAAATGGAGGTAACCTCAATGCAAAACACAAGGTCCAACAACCTAACCACATTAAATTTTAACATAAGGGGTTCCAATTTTATCCAATCTTAGAAGCCCTTTTAAAGGGACAGCAATCCAAATCACAACACCAATTAGCAAGCCATTCATCACAGGCATTCCCCTCTCTATACACATGATAGAAGGAGGCATTAATAAAGATCATTAACTGCTTAATATCCCTCACCAAGTAAAAAAGATTAGAATTACAAACGAAATCATCCAAATTATTTAAGCATTGAATAGAATAAGTAAAATCAACTTCAATACTAACATTGGCAATATCTAAAGAAATACATAATCTAATCCCATAGAGAATAGCCAGAGCTCAGCAAAATTCACATCACAAAATTGTAAGGGACCGATAATCCCACCACATCCTAAAAATTAATGATTAACAATACCCTTCACATTCATTTTATAAATGTTAAAAGGGGGTTTGATCCAGTAAACAATACTAGGTTCAGAAGGAGGGTGTTGATCACATCCAACTTAATACTTAAGTTAGAAGCCACAAAGTAATAATTCTTAAAATTCTTGTAAGAAAGCAGATTAGTAGAAAAGAGTCTCATAACTTTATCTTTCACATTATTGATAACCCTATGATGGTTCATGCCAACACCATTAAATAGAGAATTATTCCTCTCTAACCATAAATACCATAAAAAGAGAGAAGGAATAACATTTCTAATGTGCCTCTTAGACTTGACAAACCAAAACTTAAGAATAACATTAATAGATATTTTAGCATTAAAGCAATTTAATTTGAAAATATCATCAAATTTAGTCCAAGTTTTAACTGCTAAAGGATTAGAGAGAAAAAATATGATGCATATTTTCCACATGATAGCAACATTGACATTTGGAAGGCAAAATAAAACCTCCACTAATTAAATTATTATCAGTAGGAATGAACTTATGGAAAATCCTCTAGATGAAAATAGCAATAGTGGAAGGAATGCTTTTATGTTAAATCATAGAGAAAATAATAGAAGCATCATTCTTGTTTCTAATGGCATGCCAGACATCCTTTAATCTAAAAGCACCATCTTTAAATAAATTACATAAAAGTAAATCCTCTGATTCAGTGCTCAGGGGAAGGTTAAAAATTTGTTGAATAATAGAGTCAGAAATCACATTTGCAAGTTTATCATAGTCCCAATAGTTATCCGTAATAAAAAAGTTCACCTTATTCACATCAGTGGAAGAGGTATTAGTAATAGAATCAATAGAGTGAGGACCTAACCAATCATCTTGCCAAAACAAAATATTCCCACCACCAAGCCCCCTGGAAAGATGCGGCTCAACAATCCATTTAACCTTGCAAAGTCTCTTCCACACTTTAGAATCACCTTGGTTAAATGAGCAAATAGTAAGATGTTTACCCACATAATATTTAGCAAACATAAATTTAGCCCAAAGGCTCATTTTAGCACAAAACATTTACCACAACAAGAAAGAAAATGCACAGGAAAAATCAAACATGCTCTTACAACCCAAAGTAATTGCATTTAACATAGCAAAACACTTATCCTAGGAGGACCAAATAATTTTAGAATTAATGTTAGCCCCTTTCCAAAAAAAACTTATTGATAAGTTTATCAATCCTATTTCAAACAGTTTGAGTGGGTTGAAGAGTTTGAAAAGTATAAACATGAAAAGAGCAAAGAACACTTCTAATTAGAGTTAGCCTACAACCAAAGCTCAGAAAATTAAAATCCCAGGAAAAAAGTTTGCTCTCAACCGAAGTAATCAAATCATCAAAAAGAAAAGATTCCTTATGACCTTTAAAAAGAGGAACATCAATAAATTTAATAGGCATTTGAGCTTACACAAAACCAGTCATGGCTTTGATAGCAACGATACGATCATTAGGCACTTTGTTGGGGGCAATAAAGTAACATTTATTTTTGTTTAAAGAAATCCCACTAACAATTTGAAAATTATGAAAAAAAATCAAATATTTTATTAATCCGATTTAAAGAAGCATTCGTTAAAATAATAAAATCATTAGAAAATCATAAGTGAGAGATAGGAAACCCACCCAAGGTTCTAAAATAGAGGCTAGGGTGATTCTCTAAGAGGTTAGCAAAGCTTCTAGATTAGAATTCCATTGCAATAATGAAAAGGGCATGAGAGATAGTATCTCCCTGTATTAGGCTATGAGAGGATTTAAAAAAACCAGTGTTTTTGCCATTGACAATAATAGAAAAATAGAAGGTAGAAGCTAGGGTTTCTAAATGGGTTAACCAGGTCAATTTGAGGTTTCTGGGTTAACCCAAACTTGACCTAATGTTTTAAACAGGTTGACTTGTCAACTTAAACCTGACTCATATGTGAAATGGTTTGACCCAAACTCAGAATTTTTATGGTCGCGTTTTGGGTCATGTTAAATATTAACACCCCTAATTAATCCCATATATCAAAATAACTTGTTACCAATAAATTTAAAAGTAAACTTTAAGTTAAAATTTAATTAACATATATAATATAAAAATAAAAAATATATATTATATAATTTGATTTTTTTGCTTGTAAATAAATTGCTAAAAATTAAATAATGTTAAAATTATAACTAATATGATAATAATTGAACAAATACTATATTTACTGAATCAAATCAATCAAATGAGATAAAATTAATTCATTTTTGTTAATTTATTCAAATAACACATATCACATATTTTAGCATCCCACCATTGGAATTGTATTGAATCATATCTTTATCATGATTATCAATTATAACTCTCATGACTTTGAGATTAAGTGTTGGATTTTTTAAAATATTGATGTTTTGCATGAAATAAAAAGAATGAAGACTAAATTTTTAATGAATTGCAAACTATCCTTATTTGTAATCTACTAAGTTTTGATTGCATTGCATATCAGTTGCATACTGCTGCCTATAAGCTACGTATCTACTGCATATCAGCTATGTATATTCTACAAATTGGCTTCATATTGGATACGTATCTTTTACGCACCTTCTATGTATCTAATATTCTGAAGCAATCTCCCACAATTCTTATTGCAGCACCATCATGCTCAAATATCATAATTTTTTGTTACAAACAAATTATAAAATAAACTCTAAGTTGATATTAAATTAACATATATAATATGAAAATTATAAAATATATATTATATAATTTATTTTATTTTATTTTTATTTATAAACAAATTTCTCAAAATCAAATAATGTCAAAATTAGAGCTAATATGATAATAATTGAACAAATACTCTACCGACTAAATCAAATCAATTAAATGAGATAAAACTAATTCGTTTTTATTAATTTATTCAAATAGTACATATAACATAATTTAGTATCCCATCATTGGAATAGTATTGAACCATATCTCTACCATGATTATCAACTATAGCTCTCATGACTTTGGGGCTAAATGGAATAGTTTAGAAAATATTGATGTTTGGCATGAAGTAAAAAAGAATGTAGAGTAAAATTTTAATGAATTTCAAACTCTCGTCATTTGTGATCTACTGAAAACTAGACTAGTTTATCTATGTTCTGAATACATTATATATCTACTATGTATCTCTTACATATTGGCTGTGTGTATTTTTTGCATATTTGCTGCGTATTTTTATGTATTTGTTACATATCTAGTATGTATCTGTTATGTATTTGTTATGTATCAACTGCATATCTATTTTGTATCGGTTGTATATCTTCTAAATATCTGATGCATATTTGGTTTGTATATATTGCATATTGACTTCTTAGTTTTTACATTTCAACTACGTATCTTCTGTGTTTATGTTGCGTATTGAATGCATATATATTGTGTATCTACTTACTATATATGTGCCTGTTGCATATAAATCACACACCTACAGCTTATTCACTACATATTATACAAGTGCTATTTTGCAAAAAAAAGTTAGTAAAAGAATATGTTAAAACATATGTACAAAAAAGTTCATTTTATTGATGAACAAAATAGTGTACATACAAATTCAAACCTAAATTTTGGCAGTTATTATTGCCAATTTTTAGTTTTAATCCAATTGGTGTTTCTCCCAAGCCTCCCCTTGCCGCCTTTCTACCGTCTCTGAGGAGGACTCCACCTAAGATGTCCTCCTCACATTTTCCTCCTCTTTCCTCCTCTTCTCCATCTTCTTCCCTTCCGGCTTCTGCTCCCATGGACTGGAAGCCTCTCTTAGCCTACCATAAATAAGTCTCTATGGAGTTTTCCTCAACCTTTTGCATGTTCCCACTACAAATGTTACTGCTACTTTCATAAAAGTCCAATTTGAAGACGGTGCTTTTGAACGGTCTCTCTCCTTAGTCAGATACTCCATTGGTCGCAAACCATTCTATGAATCTCTATTATCCACCATCAAATGTACCTAGACCCTGAAAGGAGCTCTTTCCTTACTAACCCTAGATAATGGCTTGTTCCTACCTAAGTTCACTTAGGCTGAGGATTATGAAATGGCATGGTCAGGAAGACCTTGGTTCTTCTTCATCAGGCCTTTCATACTATAGAAAAGGTCCCCGAAATTCACCCCTATGTGCCAAGAGTTCCCGACTATTATGCACTAGATCAAAATAAAAATCCCCCCTATCGTGCTAGACGCCTGAGGGAATCTCCAAAATTGTTAGCTATGTTGGAGTCCCTCTTATAGTGGATGACCTCATGGAGGCAAAAATAAGACTTACCTTCACCAGGGTATGTGTTCAGGACAACAACTTATCTCTTCTTATAAATGAAATTTTTATTTCCATTGATGGTAAAAATAGCCCTCTTATAGTCATATATGACTGCCAAACCATTGTGCTCACTATGGCTCTAACAACCATTCCCTCACCTCTTACCCCAAAAACCTAGACACCACTACACATCAAGTTAACTAACCTCGTGACAGAAGCACTAGCTACAAACTGTGCTTCTCTCCTCCTCCCCGAATCATTTTCCTTAAACCCCCTTTACCGCTAGCCTCCCACCCTAACCCATCTTCCCATCCCACTCTCATTCCTCCCTCCATTCCATACCCTCCTACTTCCTCCTCCAACCCTTCCACACCCCTGATCCCAAACATAAATTTACCCTCTAGAGATGCAACACCAAACCCACCTCGGTCCCCTCCAAAAACCTCTTCCCAATCCCAATATCCACCCCAAAATCCATCATCTTATACCAACAATAAATTCTCAGCCCTTTCTGATAACCAGGAAAGACAAAACCCTCCCCTCCTATCCCTAGTGAATCAGGATGCTATTGAACCCTCGAATGAAAGCAAAAATCCTTCACTCCTATCTCTACGAAAATAGGATGCTACAAAACTCCCAAACCCCCATAAAGACTAAACTAAGCATTCCACTACCAACAAGCATGACCAAAAAGAAAAATCCTCGGGGCCTAGGTAATAAAACAATAAGAGCCAAACATGCAAATAAGAGACAAACATAGCCTTCCAATTCTGAATGACCCTTCCCATATTGGAGTTTGGAACATATGTTGGATTAATAGCCTAAACAAGGTCCTATGCTGCAGGCAATTTTGTGTTAAGCATAAGCTAGATATTATGCTTATTCTGGAAGAAAAAGTCTCTCTGACTTTGGTTTCTGACCCTCAGTTCTCTTCTTCTCAATCAATTTTCAAATCTGAGGCTTCTTATAATAATTTTGACTGCTCTAGCCTAGGTAGAATCTGGATCAAATGGAAATCTCTCAATGTGGATTTCAAACCCATTTTCTCTTCTAGCCAATTGATTCATTTTTTTTTTTGAAGAAATGCCAAATGCATTAGAAAGCAAAGAAACTAAGTACAATTGTTAAAAGGATGACATTCTTCCTTGATTAACTTAGCTAACAAGGAAGGAATATCATCAAAAGAAAAACTATCGAAGAAGAAACTATTATCTAAAGCTAAAGTAGCACATAGATTGGCTACTTTATTACAATTTCTATAAGCATGTATAAAAAGAACCTTATTGAAGTCGTTAAAGAAGAATGAATCCTTGAACGAATTGTTATCCAAATTGCACTTATTTGACTTTAAAGAATTCTGAAGGTATGTAATGGCATTGATGTTGTCACTTTCCACAATAACACCTTTGAAATCAAGCATCCAATCTTTAACATAATCTTTCACTGTGAATGCCGCCTTCAGCTCCAACTGGGCAATGTCCCAATGGATCAATTTCTTTCCAAAAGCAAGAATAAATCTCCCTCTATAGTCTCTGAAAATACCACCTATACCAACCATTCCAGAGGAGAGTAATGAAGCATCAACATTAATTTTTAGCCAATCTTTCGGTGGGGGGCACCAAGTGTCATGAGACTCCCTAGGGAGGTTAATACCCCAGTTGGAAAGATAAGGAGAAAAATTGTTGTGAGCAGCTGACAAGGCATTTGCAACAACCAAGTAGCACGGTAAAGCAGTTTTTCCATGCTTTACTTCATTTCTATTTCTCCATGAATAATAAACAATGGTGCAATAAACCTTGATAATGCCAACATGAGTAACAGTTAGCCTCTTTAATTCCTGAATGCAATGATCCAAAGAGTTGAAGATAGGAATGTGGATGCCCGATTCTCTAACTTTTATAATGATCTCAGTTAAAAATTTACAATGTACCACAATGTGCTCATAACTTTCTACTTGTACACAGCCTCTAGCACAAGTATTATTCACCGAAATTCTATAATTGCTGAGAAAAAGATTGGTAGGTATAGCAGAATTTCCTAGTCTCCACCAAAACATTTCCACTTTCTTACTAAGCTTGAGTTTAAAAAGCCATTTACAGTAAGCATCTTCTTTATAATTGTATCTACATTTCAGGAAATGTTCAAATGATAATGCAGAAACAGTCATACCCAAACAGATCTCTGCAGTTCCAGCCTATCATCTTCATGTGGATCAGTTTGAATTTGGTTAATCAACTCCATAAAATTTGGATGAAAGACATTCTGAATAAAATGCCAATTCCACTGACCGTCTTCCTACAATAGTTGTTGGACATACATTCCTTTCAATGAATTACAATCAACAAGTGTTGGCCATCTGTTTATGCGTCTATCAAGCACCCAAATATCATCCAGGATACTTATCTCTCTTCGATTACCAATTTTCCATCTGGTAATATCTCTCAGATATCTTCCTCCATCAACTAAGATACTCCAAGCCTTAGAAGTAGTTTTCTTATTTGTGTTGTTCATAAAATTCCTTCCATATTTAGCCTTCATAGATCTGTGTAATATAGTGTCCGGATTTTGATTGAAGTTCCATGCCAAATTTGATCTCAATGAACCAGCCTTCATAATAGGCAATTGCAAACCAAGTCCACCAAATCTTTTTGGTTTGCATAGCTCCTCCCAAGCCACATAATGAATACTATGGCCTCCATCTTTTTTATCCCAAATGAAGCTTCTACAACATTTCTCCAAATTATACAACACACTTTTTGGAACCAAAGTATGTGTAACTAAGAAATTTGCCATAGTTAAGTATGAGCTTTTGATGAGAGTTATTTTATCTCCCAAAGAAATAGACTTCTTACCCCAAACATTAAGTCTTTCCATAGCATTGACTAGAAGATCTTGAAAATCTGCCACCTTCAATTTAGTAAGAGAAATTTTAATCCCAAGGTAGTTTAACTCCTTAACCACTTTGAAACCAAAAACTTTGGCAAGCTTATTCTTCACTTGGAGGTTAACATTTTTACCAAAAATAATTTGTGATTTATTGATGTTGACACTTTGCCCTGTCCATTTGCAGAACTCTTCAACAATCTTCTTAAGATTCTTAGCTAACAATTTTGAAGCTTGGGAGAAGATAAGAACATCATCTGCATACATGAGGTGGGAAATTCTCGGACCCCTTGGAGAGATTTGAATACCAATATCACCTTCCTTTTGCCTTAAGGAGTTGGATAACAATTGAGAGCACATGATATACAAATAAGGGGAGATTGGGCATCCTTGTCTAAAACCACTACAAGCATTCTTCCACTTTGAATATTTTCCATTAATAATAATGGAAAATCTTACATTCACAACACATTCCAAAATAAGATAAGAATAAAGAGAGGGGAAGCCCTACCAATGAAGAATTTGGCTAAGAGTTGGCCATCCCATGCTATCATAAGCCTACTCCATATCCAATTTTAGGGCCATTAATCCTTTCCTGTGCTTAGAAATTTTGAATTTGTGGAAGATCTCTTGAGCAAGAAGGCAATGTTCAGAGATAGATCTGCCTGGGATGAAGGCCACTTGTTCTTCAGTAATCATCTTGGGGATTAGTCTCTTCAACCTGTTAACTATCATAGTAGCTGCAATCTTGTAATTAGTCTGACAGAGACTAATTGGTCTATAGTTGGAAGGAAGTAAAGGGTTCTTCATCTTAGCAATCAATACAATTAAAGTATCTTTCCAATCCTCCCTCATGTGTCCAGAAATTAGAAAATGGTTAATGGCATTCCAAAGCTCTTTCCATACACTTTCCCAATAGCATTTGTAAAAAGAAGATGTGAGACCATCCATACCTGGAGATTTATTGTTACCTTGTTGAAAAATCGAGTGCTGAAGTTCATTGACCGAGAATTCTGCACTGAGATCTCCAATATCATCAGCTGACAGCTTTTGATTTTCACTGATTTCGGGCCAACCTTCAAGCTTGCAATTTCTTGATTTCCATTTAGATTCAAAATAATCAATGAAGACCTTCTCAATTTCATCATCATCCACTTGAAGCTTATTATGAATATCTTTGATTTGATTAACTCTATTACTATTTCTTCTTGAAGTAGCAAAATTGTGGAACATTCTTGAATTTTCATCTCCATCCTCTTGCCATCTAGCTTTTGCTCTTTGGTTCCACCAAGTTGATAGTCTCTTCAAAGTAACATTAAGAGCATGAATTTTGCTCCTAAGTATAATAAGATCTTGATCAGACCAATCAATTCCCATAGCTTCTTTATGTTGAAGATCCAAGATCTCCTTTTTAAGATCATTTTTAAGTAAATTCAAGTTTTTACACTTGTTTTTACTCCAATAGAACAAGGCTTTCAACGTTCTAGAAATCTTCCTTTGAAGCACCATTCCTTCATCACCAAAATCATTTATCTTCCAAGTATGATACACGATACTTCTAGCTGCAGGATAAGATCTCCAAGTGTCCTCAAATCTAATGACTTTAGATTTGCTATGAACCTTATCATCCATTTTGAAAGCAATAGGGCTGTGATCCGAGGCCACCCTTGCAAGATGATTTATAACAGCAGTAGGAAGCTTTTGATGGGCAGCCATATTCACAATACATCTAGCAAGCCTCTCCCAAATTCTAGAAGCACCATCTTTGTTATTGCACCAACTGAAGCTTGGTCCAACAAATCCCACATCATGAAAGTCATAGTTTGTCATAAACATCTTCATATCTTTTGGTCCTTTGGAGAAAAGAAATCTCTTACCTCCTCTCTTTTCTTCTTTGTTCAATATACAACTAAAATCCCCACCAATGATAGATGGGATAGAATTATCCATATGATTCCCAAGATGACTCCATAGAGATTCTCTTTCTTTACAGCATCTACTTCCATAAACCGTTACAACTTTCCAAATTCCCAAATTAGGAATAGAAAGATCACCAACAATCATTTGGGGAGATGAATCATTAACTGTAAAGTTTACAATCTTCATGTTCCAAAGCACAAGTAAACCCCCTGAAATACCTTCAGCCAGGAAATGGAAAAACTCCCAATCTTTTCCAATGAGACAATCTATATCCTTCCTGTCCATATAACTCACCTTTGTTTCCATGAGCCCAATGAAAGCTATGTCTTGATCTCTAACCATCTCTTTCAAATACAGAGCGGCCTCTTTCTTTCTTGCCCCTCTGCAATTCCAAAAAAGTAATGAATACATTAAATTGTAGGGGGATCTACCCCACTTCTGGAACTCAATCTTCCATCTCTTTTTTTTTTCTTCATATCTGAATCCATAGGACCTAAGGATTTTAATTCCTTTGCAAGTTTAGTTTTATATGGCCCATTCGAACAAGCTGTTGTATTACTTATGACAGCAACAGAATTCAGGTCCTTGATTTGTGAATCACACTCGGCATTTGGAAATCCCATAATTTCCATTTCATCATCACCGTTCAGCACATCAAACTTGTTATTAAGAATGATATCTGCATTATTGTGATCAGCATTACTTATCTCTATTTTGGATGTCCCAGTATCCACAATCTTCTCCACTCTATCTAATTTCACCTTATCATTTAAAACCTGATACTGGATGTTATTCAAGCAATCCGCACCTCCTCTACTTTCAGGTTTTCTTCTGTTATTGTCTTCCTTAGCTTTATCTTCTACTCCTCCTTTGATAAATTTTCTGTTTTTGAAATGGACATGTATCCATGGACCATATTCTGATTTATTTATCAATTCTTTATTCTCAGTCTCTGCTTTTTGAAACATATCTTCAGAATTCTCTGCTTTCTTCTCCACCTGATTTTTGATCCCGTGAACAACCTTAAGTGGGCATTCCTTTACATCATGTCCCACACGACCACACTGATAGCAAAGAGAATGGATTTTCTCATATTCAACATGCTGAAAAACTCTACCCGCTATTCCATCAATCCATACTCCATTTGGCAGTTTCTTCTCCAGATCGATCTTGACACAAATTCGGGCAAATTCTCTCTTCCCCCATCTGAAATTATTCCCGTAGCCAATTGATTCATGGTATGCTCTTTTTCAGGTTCTGCCCGCACTTGTTATATCTCTATAGTCTATGCCACCAACTCTACAAATGAAAGGCAAGCTCATTGGAAGCAACTTATGGATGTGGCTGGTAATATTGTTATACCCTTGATTATCTTGGGAGACTTTAATAGTTGTAGATTCCCAAATGAAAAATCTAATGGTTCTGCTTTCTCTAATAGTAATCTTATTGATTTTAAAAATCTAATATTGGTGTTTATGAATTATCTTATGTTGGGCATTTTTATACTTGGTTCACCCAAAGATTAAACAATTCGATTCACATTAGGCTGAATAGGGTTTTGGTCAATGAAGCCTCGTTACAAAATTATCCCAATTTCTTTCATAATCTGGGTGATCCTCTTATTTTGGACCATTCTCCCATTATAATATTGTCTCAAACCTCCTCTCATTACAAACACAAATTTCTTTATAATAATTATTCAGAAAAACTTCCAGAATTTTGGAATTGCCAGATTAGTGCTTTTTCCCTTCATTCCAATAGAAGTCCCATTTTTTTCTTTTACCACAAGCTCAAGACTCTCAAAAAATGTATCAAATCTAAATCTTTGGCCTCATTGAACTACCTGAAACTTCATATTGAGCAGCTTACTTCAACCCAAAATTACTGCCTCGATCAAATTCAAAGCAATCCTACTGATGATGATTTAAATGCCACCCTCAAAGAAGTCAACTTCAAGCTTTCTAACTACAACAATGTCTGGTCGAACTGGATTGCTCAAAGAGATAAAGACAATTGGCTCTCTTGTGGGGAAGATGATTTCAAGTTTCTTTACTCTAGAATTAACTCCAGGTATAACACCAACCTTATAAAATCTATTTCCACTGCTGATGGTGTTTTTACTGATCCTCAAGATATTTATGAAGCTATTATCTAACATTTTAGTAGGTTGTTTAACTCCTGCACCAATTCTTCCAATGTTTACAGCCCGACTCCCACTAGAAGCGTGATCCCTACTAAACTTATTCTCTCTTTGACTACTCCAATTACTGTGGATGAGATTAAAGTTGTTAATTTCTCCTCCCCTCCTCCTCTGCCCCAGGTCCCGATGGCTTTACCTTTGGTTTTTATAAAACAACCTGGAACATTTTTGGTAAACAGCTTTATTATGCTGTGTTATCCTACTTTTTTTATGCTTTCATGCCAAAATAAGAAAAATCCAATTCTATTGCTCTTATACCTAAAAAACCACATGCTGCTTCTATATCTGATTACATGCCTATCTCGCTTTGAAAAAACTTTTATAAAATTGTGGCTAAGATTAATTCTAATAGGAAGAGACTATGCATTTCATTATAAATCCTTATCAAACCAATATTATTAAAAATAGGTCCATTTTGAACAACATTATTTTAGCCTCTAAGCTTCTAGGTGATTTTAATCATAAACACAGGAACAAATTTCTTTGTGCTAAATTTGACATTCACAAAGCCTTTGACTCTGCCACTAGAGATTTTATTCTTAATTGTATGTCTGACAAAGAGTTTCCTGCAACCTTCATAGCTTGGGTCAAAAGTTGTATTACTGATGTGTATCTTTCTATCTCCATTAAGGGAGCCTTGGAAGGCTTCTTTAACTCTTCCTTCGGCCTTATACAAGGATGCCCTTTTTCACCTTATCTCTTTAGTATTGCTATGGATGGCCTTTCCTCACTTTTTGAGGAAGAAATTGCTACCATGTACTTCCAAGGGCTTGACATTTGGGAATTTCTCTATATCACACTTACTCTATGCAGATGATCTGTTAGTGTTTGGTAATGCAACTATTAATAATTTTCATTCTCTAAAAAATTTGTTACAACATTATGGTGATGCCTCTAGCCTACGGTTTAATTATGATAAAAGCACTATCATTTCCTCTATGAATGTCTTTGTGGATTCTGATATTGGTAATATTCTGAATATTCCTATATCCCAAAGCCCTGTTAAATATCTTGGACTTTTGATTTTCACTAGAAAGCTCCGTAATTCTGATTTCCTACCTTTATTGCAAAAACTGTGTAGCTCCTTAGATGCCTGGATAGCAAAGATCCTTTCATTTGCTAGGAGAATCCAATTTTTGAAATTCACTATCTCCAATACATTGGCTTATTGGATAAGGAAAGCCATTATAACGAAAAACTACTGTAAAATTATTAATAGGATCTATTCTAGATTCCTATATCATGGTGGTATTGCGAAGAGGAAACTTCAAATGGTGGCTTTGAAAGATACCTGTAAACTAAAGCAATTTGGTGGCATTGGGATCCTTATCATTAATACCCTTTACTATGCATTTAGTGGGACTTTAATTTGGAGATACTTTAACACTGCTAGTCCTTTATTTAGTTGGCAGAGAGCCAAGTACATATCTTTTTGGTGCCCACATTCCTGCACCTCTATGTATTGGAAACTGTTATGTGGTGTTTCCAACCTGCTACGGGCCAGCTTTAATTTCAAAGTTTTGAGTGATTCTTCCATATTCCTCCTTTAAGATCCCTGGTACAATGGTAAACAACTATCTTAAATCTTGTTTGAGTGCTCCTTCAAACTCTTAAGATAGGATTTATCCCTTTCTTTAGTCAAATCCCTTAGTACCAATGGTAGCTGGACCCTCCCTGCTTATATGCCCCCTCCCATTGCCAATGAAATTTCATTTATTCCTATTCATGAGGATGGTTGGGCTTGTAATTGGCTCCAAGACTTTGAGAAACTAGTTTTAAAAATTTTACTATTCATTGTTATGATGATTGTGATAAAGTTAACTTGGATTTTATTTGGCACAAGCGATACGTTCTCCGCTTCTTAGCATTTGCTTGGTTGGCTTTTAGAAATGATATAAAAACCACATAAGCTATGAATATTAGAGGGATCCTGACTCCTCCCAACTGCTCTTTCTGCTCTTCCTATATGGAAACAATTGCACCTATATTTCCAATGTGATTTTAATTTTGGCATTATGAAAAAATTATTTACACACTTTGCTAACTTTCTACTCCGATCCCAACCTCTATCAAATGTTCTCTTACATCAATGATTTGGATTTAAACAAGAAGCAGATAAACCTCCACTTACTTTTGTGCTGTGCTGCTATCAACTTTATCTGGAGGGCCCAAAATGATAGAATTTTTGGGAATTCTTTTGATTGCTCCTCCACGATTGTTTGGAAAATTAAAAAGGTAGTGCTTCTTAAATCTACAAAATGGAAGAATTCTCATCTTTTCCTTCATATGCTTCACTAATGTGGGGCTGGAGTTTTTGGATGGACTCTCCCAAGTCACTTTGATTTTGGTTTTGGTTTTGGTTCTGGCTATTTTGCTCACAGGACCTTGGTCATCTGGCAACCAAGGTTTTCTGATTCTTTTTTAAGGCTGGCTGAATGTTTTATGGATGGACAATGATGAGTGCTGGTGCTATCCAACTTCTCCTTGGATGGTCTCTCTCGACAACCAGGATAATTTAATGCTCTCTATGTCCTGAAGGTCTCAATTTTGTTGAGCATTCTGAGTCCTCTCAGCTCTTGTAGCTGTTTTAGCTTTGTCCTTTTCTGTTTTTTAGTTTTAGGCTCTCTTTTATCGCAACAACCTAATTGTCTTGGTTTGTTGTTGGTTTTTCTTTTATACATGTAATTTTGTTTTCTTTCCTTCATTGTTTATAATATGGGCTCTGGCCCCAAAATTTCCCAAAAAAAAAATCCAATTGGTGTTACCTTCAAGAATAAATCTTTGCATATATTTGTAAATAAATAATATACAATCTATACTATTTTTATGAGTTAACACACCAAGCACAGGCTTATCCTTCCATCATCTTATATTACTATAAGAAGTTCCCTTCATGTTATCATATAGGCCTTTAATTTGAACAATATAAAAAACAAATATTAGTTGACTGGTCGCACATGAAAAATGTACTTTAACACTTGATCTCTCATTTATGTTCTTTTGAAGGATTTTCTTATATTGGAGGTTTGGTAAGGAATCATAAAATTTCTAGTTCTCTTACTTCAGCATGCCAACCAAAAGGGTCCAGTGACCACTATGGATGACTGGTTGAAGTAGAAGATCTCAGGACTTAACAACACCTTTACTGATATGTTTGACATATAAATTAGTAGTAGGGTTAAATTTCTTGTATCCCTGCAACAAGTCTTTAAGGACATGAAAAATGTGAAAGCTAAAAATGTAAATAATATGTATATACTAGCCCAATGTAGTAGCAAGATATAAAAAGTTATGGTATTGATCATGGCTAAGTTTATTCTTCTTTTTAACAATAGAGCGAAGGATTCTACATGATTATTATAAATGTATTTATCTAGTATAATTTTATGAATGCCAGCTCTAGTTATTGAGATATTTCCATAAGAGAAATTTTTGTTAGACCTGCAACAAAGTAAATTCATAATAAATATGCATGAAATACATAGAAAAATATAGTAAATACATAATAGATATGTAGAAAATATGGAGCAAATACACTGGCGATACACAACAAAAACAAATATGCAGAAGATATGCATTAAAAATATAGTGTGACACCATTAACTTACTTGTTAGTGAATTTTTTAAAACATCCATAAAAAAATAATAGTTTCTCTTTATTTTCAGCATCTCCGTGCTCTTGTATTCCATTATTGAACTAGCAAGTTTAGGCATTATTTTAATGTTGTCAAAATTAATTGATTCATCTGGGGTAGGGTCCCCTATTCTCTACTTTTTTTTATCCCTCCTCCTCCTAAATCTAACAAATTCCTTTTCATGCTCATCCACAACTTGATGGATAATATCAAATACGACTTTCTCTTGGTTGATGATAAGAAGAAGAATTAGTTAATTTGGGCAACTTGCTCGATTTAGACTAGAGAAAATGTCACTTCAACTAGGATGGGTTGTTGCCATGATGAGGAGAAGGGAGTAGGAGTTTGCTCATGATCAAACTTACATTGAGTAATATGGTGGATCATCTTGTATTCAATTGATTCTAATCATGCTACTAGATGCTCAAACGTCCATATTAGCCTACCTTTAAGTTAATGGAAGAACTTTATGTATGTATCCTAAAGTGATGTCATCAATTTCTACTGGAAACCATCCCAAGTTGACTGAACTGCAGTTGGAGAGGGGACTTATTGAAGAGATTAGGAAGAGGGGGGTTTGATGGGGAGAATGAGGTGTGTGGGAGGGGAAATATTTTTTGGCTGCTGGAGAGGGTATTTGCTGAGGGGAAGGAGGAAAGCTGCATGTTTGGAAGTTTTGGATGCCTAGCAAATTATATGCTTCCTCCTGGGTAACTCTCTAGAGGGAATAAAAAATCTAAAAAGAATTTCTTTATTAGTAAATCCCAATTTTTTAGAGGTGTTTATTGAAATTTACTGGAGGGAAAATCTACATAACCTATCTTTTCTTTGAAGTAGTAAATAAATTAGAGACCTTCATGGAATTACATAAAATTTCATCACCCCTTTAAAGGAAGTAAGGCCTTTGGTCATGATACTTAGGGCATGAATTAAAGTGTGCTCCAGAAATCAAATTTATATAAGATCAAATGTAATTTTAAAAAATGAATTAGTAATTAGAAATAAAAATTATAATGATGCTCTTAGTACTCATAAGTTGCAAAGGCACAAAACTATTTAAGTAACCAGTTGGCTTCTAAATTGAAATCTTCCCGAAAACTTCATTAAACTCTTCAACTAAAAAATCCCTAATTGACCCCACCCAGTCAATAGATAAAAACTCATCTATATTAATTGATATTAAATCGAGTCTCCTAGGGGTTTGAAAGTTATCAAGTTAGAAAAATAAATTTGAACACAAATGCATAATAAAATTTTTTAGGATAGTGGATGGGGGGTTGATCTGTTCAACTTCAGCATCACACTCTTTATTTTTTTTTTAATGAGACTCTTGTAAGTGGAGAGCTATGCCAGGAGATCTCTTGATCTTTATTTGACCATACATCAAGAAGGACCACTTTATCTGCTGTGAAGTGTGTAGCATGACTTTTTATTATAAAACATTATCATGAAATATCCCATAATCTGAGAAGCTCGTAGATCAGTAGGATGTTCTGCTCAAGAGAAGGAAATTTTAGAAAGTTCTAGATGTTTAATCTTCTTAAAATGTCTTCCACATTAGGGTTTATAATCTCCATGAAGGTGTCGCAGATTGTTTGAAAAGTTGATACATTGCATCAAAAAATAAGAGGCTGAATATATACCTAAAATATCAAAAAATTATAAGTATAAAATGCACAAAAAATATGCAGCATATGCAAAAAAATATTAAATATGCAACAAAAATCCTAAATCCTAAACAAGTAGAAAACACGTAATAAGTACATAGCTTCTATAAATATTTATGCTCTATCTACACTTTTCGATCGTCGCTCTGCTCTCCCTTGCGATTCAGGGGCAATTTAGGGTTGCCATTTGGACGTTTGTCTTCCACGTTTCTCTGGCATTCTGGTTTGTTTTTCGCTGGTTTTTCTCAATCGCTAACTTTATTTATGTTTCCTTGTGTCTTTCTTTTGATTTTCTCTTCGATTTTCCTTTCGGGAGATGATGACCCCGTAATCATCTATCCCCCTGAATGCTACCTTAACCGATGGTCGTACTCGTTCAGCTAAGGATGTCATTTATAGATTATCGTCTTCTGCACCCAAGCTTAATTTTGTGCAATCTTCTTTTAAAGGTTAACTGGCTCTTTTATTCGATGACTCCGTTGTTTCTTACCTAGCAACCCCCTTTGCCCTAACTCTTGTTGGTAAATTTATTTTGCGTCAGCCTAATCTGGATGTTCTCTGTAAGTTTTTTGTGAGCTTGAAATTATCTAGTTCCTTTCATGTCAGATTGTTGGATCCTCGCCATGTTATGATCCAGTTAATGAACGATCTTGATTACAGTCGCATCTTCACGTGAAGGTCTTACTATATTCAAGGGTGCTAATTGCGTCTTCTCAAATGGATGCCAAACTTTGATGTGAGGGAAGAATCTCCTATTGCACCAGTTTGGATTGCCTTTCCTAACTAGAGATTACATTTTTTTCAATACAAAAATTTTGTTTGGTCTTGCCTCAATTTTTGGAAGGACATTACAAACTGATCAAGCCACGACTTACAAATCTCACCCCTCTGTAGCTCGTGTCCTTGTGGAACTTGATGTTTCTAAGAATCACCCAGTTGAGGTTTAGTTAGGTTCAAAGCTTAATGGTCACTTTCAAAAAGTGGAATTTGAAAATTTACCTATATTCTGATCTCGTTGTAAAATGCATGGCCATGGTTTTAATGAATGTTATAGGCTGCATCCACACCTTCTCAAAGATAAAGTGGTGTCCAAACAATCTCAACATAATGTTGGTCTTCCTTCTGGTAATGATAACTTGCATCATGTTGAGAATGAAGGAAATATTTCAAAGTTGGGATGATGTGCCCTTACATGTCGTGAATGTTTCTTTACCCCTACTGAATGACCCTTTACCTCTTCCTAATACCTCTTCTCTAGCAGATTCGTCCAATTTGGAGGGTTCTCTTTCTGAACAGGCTGATATTACTTGTATTTTGGATGGCTCACCAAGTGTTGGTCACATATTGGAAAATCAAGGGTTAAATGATTCTATTTCTTTAAATATTCATACACCTATTTTACCTATTATGAATTTCTCTTTAAATACTAATAAACATGCTATTATTGATGATGTTCTCTGCTTTGACCATAATCAAGAAGTTACAGTTGCTAATATCCAGATTAATTCTGACTGTTTTGTTGGGCCTAGTGAAAAGGATTTAGTTGAGATAGAAAATGATGGACTTGGTTTAAATAATAGTGTGATGGAAGTTGAAGAATTACTGGAGGAAGGTGAGCTCCCTTATAAGGGTAAGGTTATTGGTGTGAATCTTGGCTATAAGTCCCCCACTACCTCTTAACTCAATTAAGATACTCTTACTGATATTGAGGATTTAGAATTTCTGCTAAATGTTTTGCTAAAGATGCCATTGACATTAGCTTTTTTAAAGGTCAAGGTAAACATGGTAGGAAGAGCAAAAATCAAGTTTTACAATCAGGTAGAAATATCAATCTTGTTCTACAATCTGGTAGAAATACCCGTTCACAAACTAGTCATTAATTTTTTGGTTTTTTAATGTTTAAATATATTATTTGGAATGTGAGGGGCATTGGATGTCCTTCTTCTCGCTTGCGGGTTAAGAATCTTTGTCGTATTCATGATATTTCTATTTTGCTTTTGCGTGAACCTCTTATTAATGTCTCTAAATTAATTAGTACTGCTAGATTTCCTAGTTTTAAGCATGCTATAACTAATTGTGCTAATAAGATCTGGGTTTTTTGGAAAGATCCAGTTTATATTGATGTTTTTGGAAATTTTACTCAAGTTCTGCATTGTCACATTGAAGTTTTAAATGTTAAGTATTATGCCTCTTTCATTTATGCGTCTTCTTCTCGTGGCATATGAAAAGTTCTGTGGGAGAAATTAACCTATTTTCATAGTATGTGTCCAGGTCCTTGGTTGGTGGGGGGTGATTTTAATACCATCTCTAATCCTTCCGAGCGTTCGGGGGGGGGGGGGGGGGGGGGGGGGGGGGCTCTTCTTTTAATTTTTATTCTAGGGATGATTTTAATAATATGATTATGGATTGCAATCTTATTGACATTGGTTTTTCTGGTAATCAGTTTACTTGGAATAAAGGGCACCTTTGGCAAAGGCTAGATCGCATTTTATTTAATGATAACTAGATTAATTTGTTTAGCACTATCTCTGTTGAGCATCTTAGTTGTACTCTCTCTGATCATTCTCCTTTACTTCTTGCTCTAAGTATTAGACATGTTAATGATGTCCCTCAATTTCATTTTCAAAATATGTGGCTTCAGCATGATTCCTTTTTGGGTGTTGTTCAAGAGAACTGGAATGCAGTTTTGCATCTTGACAATGCTATTTGGAGTATGAAAAGACTCTGGTTTAAGTTGAAAAAACTTAAGCATCTCTTAAATTAGTGGAATCATAATGTTTTTAAAAATATTTTTACAAATATTTTAAATGATGAACAGATGGTTCATAATAGTGAGCTTCATTGTCAAAACTTTCCTTTTAAGGCCAATTTTGCTTCTCTTAGAGAGGCTAAAGCTAATCTTTTTAAACTTTAGGCTCAAGAAGAAACCTATTAGAAACAAAAAGTTGTTGCTAAGCATTTGGTGGAAGGTGATAGTAATACTAAGTATTTTCATGCTTTGGTTAAACGGAAACGTGCCTCTAATTTTATATATAAAATAACTCGTGAGGATGCTGAGGAGATTGCCATGTTGGCCGTTCATCACTTTTAGGATAGACTTAATAAGGATTTCAACCCTAGTAAGATAATTAACTCTGACATTATCCCTTCACTCATTTTTGTGGAGGATAATTATTTGCTTGCTAGTACTCCTTCTATTGAGGAATTAAAAGATATTGTTCTTAATATGAATGGAAACTCTGTGGCAGGTCCTAATAGTTTTACTACTAATTTTATTTCAAAAAGCTTGGGATATCATTAAGAACGATCTTTTTGTTCATGTTTTGGATTTTTTTGAAGGTAATACTATGCCTAAGTTTTTTTCTTCCACTTTTATCGTTCTCATCCCTAAGAAGAATAATGTTAGTAATTGGAATGATTTCAGACTTATTAGTCTCTGTACTTTTTTCAGTAAACGTCTTTCTAAAAGTTTTTTGTCTTGTTTAACTATTATTCTTCCTAAGATTATTTCTCCATTTCAAATGGGTTTTGTTAAAGGTCATGCTATCTCTGACAATATATTGCTGGCTCAAGAGATTTTCCATGTTTTGAATATTAAGGTGAGGGGTGGAAATTCCATCCTCAAGCTGGATATTTCCAAAGCTTATAATAATATTAGTTGGCAATTCATTTATAAAATTCTGCAATTATTTGGGTTCAGTTTAGTTTTTATTGAGCTTATTAAAAATTGCATTGAAGGGTCCTTCTTCTCTTTGATTATCAATGGTAAGAGCACTAGTTTTTTCAAATCTTCTCATGGTTTAAGGCAAGGTGACCCCTTGTCCCTTGCTCTATTTATTATTGATGTTGATTACCTTTTTAGAAGTATTGTTAACATGTTTGAAATTCACCCTAACTTGTATTTCAGAACTAGGGGTGGTTTCCCTATTTCTCACTTTGTTTTGCCAATGATTTTATCATTTTCATGAATGCTTCTCATAATAACATTAATAAACTTATAGATTTCTTCCATGATTTTTACACTGTTAGTGGTTTTTCTTTAAACAATCAGAAAAGTTGTTTTTTTCTTATTTCTAATAATATGAATAGGGATCATATCTCGGATATTAAGGAGCTGACTGGGTTTATGCATGGCCAGTTACTTATCAAGTATCTTGGTATTCCTTTGTTTAAAGGCAGAAAAAAATCCTTTTATTTAATGACTTAATTTCCTCTGTGCAGAATAAACTCCTGTCCTGGGAGTCTAATTTTTTGAGTTTTAGGGGTAGGCTTACTCTCATTAGAAGTGTGCTTTATTCTCTCCCTGTTTATTCCTTTCAAACTATTCTCCCTACTAAATTGGTGTGTAGTAGAATTGATATTATCCTTAACAAGTTTTTTTTGGAAAGGCTCTTGTAGTAACACTAAAATTGCTTGGGCCTTGTGGGACAAATGTTGTGGTGTTTTAAAAGAGGGTGGGCTTGGCTGCAAAAGTATGGCTGACCCATGCTTTTTCTTATAAGTTATGATTTAATTTCTGTGCTAAATCATCCTTGTGGGCTAAATTTATGTTCTCTAAGTATTGTGTGGGCAAGCACCCTTCTACTTGTTCTTTTAATATTGGTGATTCTAAAGTTTGGTAGAGGTTGTGCAAGATCAAGTGGGAGGTGGAGCCTCATCTCTTTTGGGATCTTGAGAGTGGTAATATTTTTTTCTAGCATGATCAATGGTTGAATTCTTGCTCTATTGATTTCCTTATTAATTCTACTTCCATCGCGGCTGTTATGGTTAGTTACTTTATTAATGAAAATTGTTGAAATTATGACAAGCTAGCTGAGGTTATTCCTGATTGCATTATTCAGAAAATTCTCACTCTACCTATTAGCTTTGATTCTAAAAATATTCATTTATGCAAGTTGGCTAGTGATGGTTTGTTTAGATTAAAAGATGCTTGGCATGTTTTTGGACATAAAAAAGATTTTAATTCCATTTTTTCTATTGTTTGGCACAAAAGCATTCCTTTTACTATTTCTACTTTTGTTTGGAGAATCTTAAACAGATTTATTTCGATGGATGACAATTTGATTAAAAGAGGGTTCGTCCTTCCTTCAAAATGCCAATGCTGTTTTCATTTAGAAAGTATGCATCATATTTTCGTGTCGGGGCCTATAGTTGTTAAAACTTGGTGCTACTTTGATGATATCCTTAAATTAAATATATTTAATGTGAATATGTCCATTTATACTCTCCTTGAGGCTTGTTTTGTGAATTCTAAAGGCCACATTAGAAATGTAACCTCTTCCCTGATATTAGGGTATCTTTGGTTGGAATGAAACAACTCTTTATTTAATGGTACTAAAATGGATCCCTTGAGAGTCATTCAAAATGTGAAAGATAAATTACACAGTCTAGTTTCTATTAATTTAATTTTTTATGAAAGGTTGTAAAAATTATTATTATGTTGTTGATGATTTAGGTATCATGTTGCAGTTTTCTCCCTCACCTACCCTTCCTCGTTTGGTTTTTTGGGTTAAACCGATGGTGGGTTATTTCAAGCTGAATGTTAGTGTTGAATATGAGAATAACACTATAGGATGTGGTGGCATCATCAAAGATGGCTATCGTAATGTTATTCTTGGTTTTGTTGGGCCTTTTAAGGGTAATCCCCATTTGGCTATTTTTAATTATGTACTCTATGGTTTAAGAAGTTGTATGTCCCTTGACATTACCAGTATTACTATTGAGATTAAGTCTTCCCTTAATATTCAATGGTTATTCAATGATGTGGACTCCACTTGTAATCCTGAGGCTTTTTATATTATTCGTGATATTAAGCATTTGATGGTTTTTATTCATATTGACACTTCTCATGTGCATAAAGAAGGAAAAGCTTGTGCTAGGTGGCTATCTCAGATTGGTGCTGGTACTGATTGTTGTAAGGATTTTGTGGAATCCAATTCTCCTGCGCCTCTTAGAGGCATCTTAAGATTGGACAAAATTTCATATCCCTATGTTAGGATTTAGTTGGTTTTCATTTTGGTTTAGTGTTTTATTTGAGTGTAGCATCCTTGTTGCTGGCTTTCTACTTGTTGGGTGCATTTGCTTTTCTTATACTTAGATGGATTTATGTCTGGTGGTGGGTGGAATTGGTTTTTGGGGGTTTGGTTGCCTTACAGTTTGTGTCTTGGTGTTTCTGGGTGGAGCGATGATTACAACCGTCTTTTGATGGTTTGCCTATTTGTTGCTCTCCTTACCCTGGCGCTGGTTGGGTAGAACCTTGGTGGCTTTGGGAATCTTGGCTGTTTATTTCTTGGGATGATGGTGAGCTGGGTTATGCTGGTGCACCATTGGGTTGTTGCTTGTAATTTTACTGGTTTATCCTTGGTTGGTTTTCTTGTCTTTGAGAATCCTGATTTCTCTGGCTTTTGGGGGTGGCTTTTTCCTGGGTTGATGGTGGGATTGCTGGATCACTATTGTTTTTTGCTTGGAGTTGTGATGGTTTAGTTTGGTTGGCATTCCTTTTCCAATTATTTCCTCTGGGAGCTCTGTGTTCTTTGTTTTGGGCTCTGGGGTGTTTGAGTTTTGCTAGTTGATATGGGTTGGGCATGCTTTTTGGGTCTGTGTTAATCTGAGGGAGGTCGCTTCTGGTGGGGTTGGCTTCTTTTCTGGGTGGTACGTGATGTGTGCTGGGGCTGTGGGGTTGGATGGAGCAGCATCAGGTCTTTCTCTATGATGGTAGTGTGTTGCATTATTACTTGAGCTCCTCTAGCCTGATCACTACTGGTATTAACTATTTACACTTGAATTTTGTTACTATTTTTTGGTTGAACATTCGGTTCTATTGGTATATGTTGGATACTTGGTTTCTTCATTTTGTCTTTAGGTCGTCTCTATTCTATGTTATGGTTTCTATTTATTGTGATATTACTGGTAGGGACTTTTGGGTACTGTGTTCTTTGGCCGAGCCCTGTGGTGGTTCTTGGTCCCTTTAGAGTGTTCGGGGGTGGCTTTTTTCTTAAGTTGGTGGTTACTAGAAATATCTGGAGTGCTGGGAGGTTGGTTTTGGGTTTTTTTTGCTATTATATTAGCTGGTTTACTTTGTTTTTCTACCTGTGGCTTTTTATTTGGTATACTATGAGTTCTCTGGTTTTTTGGAGGAAGACCTTATACTTTGAGAGGATTAATTTGATTTTCTCTTCGGCTAACATGATTTATTGCTGGCTCTCTCTTATCCAATATAATTGACTTTTTTTGTACTATTTTGTTGGTGTTTTTTTTTCTCTGTTTTGCAGGATCCATTTTGTGCAGATTATTGCTCTACTCAGTTTTGGATGAGGGAGCTTGTGCTGAGAGCTTTTGTGGGCTGTCTTTCCATTTTTTGGGTGCTCTTTCTTGAGCACCATAGAATGTATCTAGGATTTTTTATATTTTGGCATAGCAGGGTCCTTGAGCTTTTAGGATTTTTTGGTTTCTTGCTTGTAGCTTGTTTGAGCAGTAGAAGAGCTCGAGGTCCCTTTAAGGACCTTGTAATTTTTAATTTATATCAACGTATAGGCCCCTCTGTGGGTTTCCCCTAAAATAAAAAGTATGTAGCTTTCGTCAAAAATTTTCTAAACATTGTGCTCTACTCTCTCTAGTTATTTTTGTTGCAAATTCAGTTTCATGGACTATGTTTTGATGATTGGCAAACAC
The DNA here is from genome assembly GCA_022539455.1 of Dendrobium nobile. Classification (NCBI taxonomy): domain Eukaryota; kingdom Viridiplantae; phylum Streptophyta; class Magnoliopsida; order Asparagales; family Orchidaceae; genus Dendrobium; species Dendrobium nobile. The sequence goes on along the minus strand of CM039721.1, from coordinate 27,273,057 downwards.
TCTTGTTTTTCTTCAACTACTTGTTACTACTAACATTTCAGGAATCAAAGATCGGACGGAAATCAGAACCAGCTCAAGATTGGGAAGATTAGGGTTGAGACAGTCTGTATTTTTCATTTTTCTTTCTTGAGTCAATTGTAATTGTTTGAAGTGACTGATGTTAAGTAATCCTACTCACACACTTGAGAGATTTAGAACTTGTGTTTTTACTCACATCATCCCAGACGATATTTATATCGTCCTAGACGATCGAGTTCAAAATAGAAGATCTAATCAGGATTTCTTAGTTAAGGCAGCCATAATTAACTGATCGGCCTGGACGATACATGTATCGACCAGGACGATATGCTCAATACAGAAAGAGTTTGCACCATGATCAATTTAAGTATTCTATATTTTTGGAAATCGGCCAGGACGATTCTTTATCGGCCTTGACGATATTGTATAATTATGCCTAAATTGATATGGCAATTATGCGAGTAATTAAGGATGATAGATACGATCACATCGTTCTGGATGATCGCAAGATCGTTCTGGACGATCCATTCAAAAACCCTTGGTTGCTTCTGGACGATAAATATCGGCCAATACAAATTCAGGGCGATGCTCTGGCCGATTTGGATTGGACAGCTCAAATTCAGGGCGATACTCTGGATGATTTTCCACTGATTTGAACTGATCGGCCGGGACGATCGTGAGATCGTCTGGGATGATCAAGCAAATTTTTAATCGTCTAGTTTGCATTCAGGGTGATGCTCTGGCCGATCTTATGAGATTTGTACTGATCGGCCAGGATGATTTCAATATCATCCTGGACGATAAAGTCGACAACTTGTAATTAATGAGCTCCTTTGAAGCTCTTCTATTTAAGAGCTCTTGTTCAACATTTTTGAACATCCTTGGCTGCTGTCTTGACCTAAGAAAACCTAAAGGAGAGCGAGAGAGAGAGGGAGAGAGAGAGAGGATCCTGTGAGGGGGAGCTTGTGAGGGGGTTCACAAGGGTTGCTCCAAGCATTGTTCCACTTCTTCTTCCCTAGAGTCTCTTATCCTTGGAAAGGTTGGCAGAGGTAAGTTTCAGCAAGTGATCGTGGTTCTCTGTCTGCTTCAGAAGGAAGCAAAAGGAGTTGGGTTCTCTGCCTCCGGGTGTGGCAAAAAGGAGGTGTTTTTGTAAGGGCTTCTCCGCCTAGCTGTGGGGGCTAAAAGAGAGTCACGTTGGTAGTACAATACTCGAAGGGCGCCTCCGGGGAGTGGACGTAGGTCGAGTTGATCGAACCACAATAAACCCTTGTGTTCTTATTTTTACAGCTTCCGCATTTATTTTCTTCCACACTTACTTTTGAGGTGATTTAGTTTGTGATAATCATTCTTTTTGCATAAAGAAATTTTTAAATACCAATTCACCCCCCCCCCCTCTTGGTTAGCCTCGGGCTAGTTCTATAGGGCTTAACATCCCTAACAAACTTTCAAGTGGTATCAGAGCGGGATTCATAAAAACTAAGTTTGAAAACTTTTTGAATTTTGATCCATGGATAACATTGGGAATCGTAATACACCGGAAGGGTATTCTATTACCTGACCACCTTTGTTTGATAATATCCCATTGATTTTTGGAAAACTTGCATGTCTATGTTTTTATAATCTACTGATTATCGCACGTGGATGCTTGTTAAGGATGGTTACACACCTCTAACTGGTAAACTTAATGGCATTACTATTCCACTTCCTTTTATTGAATGGACTTTAGATGATAGAAATTTGGCTAAATTAAATGCAAAATGTCTGAATTGCTTTTTCTGTGCTTTAAAATTAGAAGACTACATGCGTATTTCCACTTGCAAAACTGGTAAAGAAATTTGGGATAAATTGTGTATCACTTATGAAGGCACTAATGAAGTTAAACAATCCCGTTTGAATATTCTCTTGCATGACTACGAACTTTTTCGTATGAAACCTCATGAATCAATTTCTAAAATGTATACGAGATTTACTCAGATTGTTACTTCTTTGCATGCCTTAGGAAGAGAACTTTCAAACTATGAAAAGTGAACAAGATTTTGAGATGCTTGCCTTCGTCTTTTGAAGATAAAATCACTATAATCACTGAATCTAAAGATTTGAATACGTATTCGATTGATAACTTACTTGGCTCACTCATTGCTTACAAGCAAGGAGTGAATCAAAGAAATCTTGATGCATGTGAGAAAAGAAAGGAGAAAATGGTGGCACTGAAGGCGCACAAATTGGACTCAGACTCTTCCGAGTCTGAAAGCGATGACATTGCCTTTATCACAAGGCAATTCAAAAGCTTTCTAAGGAAGAAGGAAAAGTATCATCAAAATTGGAGAAAAGGTAAGGATAACAAATATTCTAAAGGATCGTCTGATGTGGTTTGTTATGAATGCAGGAAGCCCAGACATGTGAAAGCTGATTGCCCTACACTTAAGACACACACAAGCAAGGAAAAGAGTGAGGAGAAATCCAAATTCAGAAAGGACAAAAAGAGACTTCATAAAGTATTTTAGGCGGATTCTGCGTCGGATTCATCAAAGACAGAACCAGAAGATGAGACAACAAACTTGTGCTTGATTGCAGACGATAACCTTGATCAAGAAGAGGTATGTGAACTTTTCTACGATCAACTCCTTGAAATTTTTGAAAAAATTCATGCATCATATAGGAAACTTAAGAAAACTCAAGCTAGCTTGAAACTGGAATTTTTGAACTTACAAAAAGAGCATGCAATTATGACTAAAGATCACTCAACAATTGATTCAAATCATATGGCTCTACTTGATGAATTTGATGAGTTAAACCAAAAGTATTGTGAATTAATTGAAGAGCATGAGTCACTAAAAGTCACAAACACCTCACTTGAATCTGATTTTAAGAAATCTAAAGAGATAAAGAAAAACTTGAGGATTGATAATGATGTCTTAAAAAGTACCAATTTGAGGATTCAGGATGAATTGGATACACTTAAGAAAATTTGGATGACACCAACACTTAATCAAAAGCCAAAACCTAGGAAGAGGCATTATAACTCAAGCCACTTAAGAAACCCTTTTCTAGATGTTAGATGCTTTTCATGTGGCATGCTAGGACATATCTCACACACTTGCACTGTTCACCATAGTACACATTGGGTGTGGAGACCCAAGGTGCATGATTCACAGCATACCACACATGTATTGAATTCTACATTTCATAAGGATGGTTACACACCTCTAACTGGTAAACTTAATGGCATTACTATTCCACTTCCTTTTATTGAATGGACTTTAGATGATAGAAATTTGGCTAAATTAAATGCAAAATGTCTGAATTGCTTTTTCTGAGCTTTAAAATTAGAAGACTACATGCGTATTTCCACTTGCAAAACTGGTAAAGAAATTTGGGATAAATTGTGTATCACTTATGAAGGCACTAATGAAGTTAAACAATCCCGTTTGAATATTCTCTTGCATGACTACGAACTTTTTCGTATGAAACCTCATGAATCAATTTCTAAAATGTATACGAGATTTACTCAGATTGTTACTTCTTTGCATGCCTTAGGAAGAGAACTTTCAAACTATGAAAAGTGAACAAGATTTTGAGATGCTTGCCTTCGTCTTTTGAAGATAAAATCACTATAATCACTGAATCTAAAGATTTGAATACGTATTCGATTGATAACTTACTTGGCTCACTCATTGCTTACAAGCAAGGAGTGAATCAAAGAAATCTTGATGCATGTGAGAAAAGAAAGGAGAAAATGGTGGCACTGAAGGCGCACAAATTGGACTCAGACTCTTCCGAGTCTGAAAGCGATGACATTGCCTTTATCACAAGGCAATTCAAAAGCTTTCTAAGGAAGAAGGAAAAGTATCATCAAAATTGGAGAAAAGGTAAGGATAACAAATATTCTAAAGGATCGTCTGATGTGGTTTGTTATGAATGCAGGAAGCCCAGACATGTGAAAGCTGATTGCCCTACACTTAAGACACACACAAGCAAGGAAAAGAGTGAGGAGAAATCCAAATTCAGAAAGGACAAAAAGAGACTTCATAAAGTATTTTAGGCGGATTCTGCGTCGGATTCATCAAAGACAGAACCAGAAGATGAGACAACAAACTTGTGCTTGATTGCAGACGATAACCTTGATCAAGAAGAGGTATGTGAACTTTTCTACGATCAACTCCTTGAAATTTTTGAAAAAATTCATGCATCATATAGGAAACTTAAGAAAACTCAAGCTAGCTTGAAACTGGAATTTTTGAACTTACAAAAAGAGCATGCAATTATGACTAAAGATCACTCAACAATTGATTCAAATCATATGGCTCTACTTGATGAATTTGATGAGTTAAACCAAAAGTATTGTGAATTAATTGAAGAGCATGAGTCACTAAAAGTCACAAACACCTCACTTGAATCTGATTTTAAGAAATCTAAAGAGATAAAGAAAAACTTGAGGATTGATAATGATGTCTTAAAAAGTACCAATTTGAGGATTCAGGATGAATTGGATACACTTAAGAAAATTTGGATGACACCAACACTTAATCAAAAGCCAAAACCTAGGAAGAGGCATTATAACTCAAGCCACTTAAGAAACCCTTTTCTAGATGTTAGATGCTTTTCATGTGGCATGCTAGGACATATCTCACACACTTGCACTGTTCACCATAGTACACATTGGGTGTGGAGACCCAAGGTGCATGATTCACAGCATACCACACATGTATTGAATTCTACATTTCATAAGAAGGAACCCAAACCTTCTTGGATTCCTACTCTAACATTTGATCATTTTGTAGGTGGGCTCTCACAAAAGGCCTCGTGAGAGTATGTGGTACTTAGACAGTGGATGCTCTCGATATATGACTGATGATGCTAATCAATTTTTTTCACTGGAGTCCAGGACTGGAGGCAAGGTTACTCTTGGAGACAACACCACCAGGAAGGTGGTAGGCTCAGGTATAATTGGTAATTCCAAGAACTTTATGATTGAAAATATTTTCCTTGTAGATAGATTAAAGTACAACCTGCTCAACATCAATCAACTCTGTGACAAAGGCTTCTTCGTGCAATTCTTTGCAAATTCATGCATTGTAAGTTTAAGTAACAACACTATTTTGCAGGGAAAAAGGATCAACAACGTGTACATGCATGATTTAAATAACATTGAATGTGCTGCATCATTTTGCTTAAAAACTGTTGTTGATGATTCATGGTTATGGCACCGGAGACTATGTCATGCAAGTATGAAAACCCTTAGGAAAGTGACCCAAAAAGACCTAGTTAGAGGTGTCCCCAAACTCAAGTTTTCAAAAGACCACCTTTGTGATGCCTGCCAACTAGGAAAGCAAGTCCACTCCACCTTTCACCCCATTAAGGACATTAGTACCTCTAGACCTTTAGAAGTCTCTCACATGGATTTGTTTGTACCCATTAGCACTGCCAGCTTCGGAGGGAAAGTATATGGTTTGGTGATTGTTGATGACTACTCGAGGTTCACTTGGACTAGATTTCTTTCACATAAATATGAGAATTTTGAGGAGTTTAGAACATTTTCTACTTGGATTTAGAAAAAGCTAGGTTGTGAGATCTTGACCATCCATAGTGATCATGGGGGAGAGTTTGAGAATGAAAGATTTGGAGATTTTTGTAAGGACAAGAGGATTAGCCACAACTTCTCAGCTCCTAGGACCCCTCAGCAGAACGGGGTAGCTGAAAGGAAGAACCGGACCTTGGTGGAAGCTGCTAGAGCCATGCTTGCTGAGTATTCACTTCCTAAATACTTTTGGGCTGAAGCAGTTAACACGGCTTGTTATGTGTTGAATATGGTAAATGTTCGAGCCAAACTAGACAAGACATCCTATGAGATCCTTAAGGGTAGGACACCCAATCTTTCCCACCTTCATGTCTTTGGTTGTAAGATTTTCATTCACAATAATGGAAAGTCTCACTTGGGAAAATTTGATCCTAAATCTGAAGGAGTGTTCTTGGGATATTCTAGTATTGGGAAGTCTTTTAGGGTGTTTAACAAGAGGACTTTGATGGTGGAAGAGACTACACATGTAGTATTTGATGAGTCTGATCCTAAAAAGCCTAGAGTTGAGGATGATGATGATGTTGGAGAGGTTACCACTGGAGTAGAAAATTTAGAGAAGGGAGTAGGTCACCAAAACATTGAAGGAGTAGCAGATGTCACCCAAGGAGTAGAAAATATAGATTTGGAGGAAAGGGTTAGACCTTCTCACACCTTGCCTAGAGATTGGAGATACTCTACAAGTCACCCCAAGGATTTGATCTTAGGAGACCCTTCTGATGGAGTTAGGATTAGACATGGACTTAGGAAGGAGGTGAACCATTCTGCCTTTATCTCAATGACTGAACCCACCAACATAAACCAAGCCCTTACTGATGAGTTTTGGATTTTAGCCATGCAAGAGGAGTTGAATCAATTTATTATGAATGATGTTTGGGAGCTTCTAGAAAGACCAAAGGGACAAAGTGTAGTTGGAACAAACTGGGTCTTTAAGAACAAGGTAAATGATTTTGGAGTGGGGGTTAGGAATAAAGCAAGATTAGTGGCTAAGGGTTATAACCAAATAAAAGGGATAGACTTTGAGAAAACTTTTGCCCCTATATCTAGATTGGAGGCCATTAGAGTGCTATTAGCCTTTGCCTGTTATAAAGGATTTAAGCTTTTTCAAATGGATGTTAAGAGTGCCTTTTTAAATGAGGAAATAAAAGATGATGTGTTTGTAGAACAACCCCCAAGTTTTGAGAGTTCCCAATTTTCAAATCATGTTTTTAAATTAAAAAAGGCTTTGTATGGTTTAAAGAAGGCACCAAGAGGTTGGTATGAGAGGCTTAGCACATTCTTACTAGAAAGAGAGTTTGTTAAGGGGAGCGTAGACACCACCCTTTTTCTTAGGAAAGTTGGAGATGATTTGCTCATTGCTCAGATTTATGAAGATGACATACTTTTTGGATCTTCTAATAAAAAACTTTGTGACGAGTTCTGTAAAATAATGAGTAGAGAATTTGAGATGAGTTTGATGGGAGAGTTGTCCTACTTTTTGGGGTTTAGTATAAAACAATTGGATGATTGAACCTTTCTTAATCAAACAAAATACATAAAGGACATTTTGAAGAAGTATGAGATGGATAAATCTAAGCCAATTAATACTCCCATGACTTCTAGTGTTCCATTGGATAAGGACCCAAGTGGTAAGTCTATTGATAAATAGAAGTACAGAGGCATGATTGGATCTTTACTTTACCTGACTGCGAGCCGACCTGATATAATGTTTAGTGTTTGCCTTTGTGCTAGATTTCAAGCTGACCCTAACGAATCCCACCTGACTGCTATTAAGAGAATCTTTAGATACCTTTTGGGGACCCAAAGCTTAGAGATTTGGTATCCTAGACACAGCACTTCTTTTGAGATTATTGATTTTTTTTACTCTGATTTTACAGGATGCAAGGTGGATAGAAAAAGCACTTCAGGAACTTGTCAATTCATAGGACAATCTTTGGTCTCATGGTCTAGTAGGAAGCAAAATGTTGTTGCACTCTCCACTGCTGAAGCTGAGTACATTGCTCTTAGAAGTTTTGTGGAACAAGTCCTTTGGTTGAAACAACAGGAATTGGATTTATGATTACCTGTAGGCACCAGCTCAATTTTTTGTGACAACACTAGTGCCATATGCATCTCTAAGATTCCTATCCAACATTCAAGGACTAAGCACATTGACATTAGGCATCACTTCATTAGAGACCATGTGACTAAAGAAGACATTGAGTTACACCATGTGACAACTGAAAATCAACTACCAGACATCTTCACTAAACCACTGGCCTTCGACACTTCCAGCTCTTTAACGACCAGATTGGGTGTGATTGACATAAATGCATGAACTTGATCTTTTATTTGCTTTTCTTTTTGCTCTTTGCTTTCTTTTCTTCTTTTTGTTTTACTCTAAATTTTTTATTTGATTTTGTTTTAATTTCTTTTGTTTATTCAAAATCATCGCTGAAATGATATCAAATGCCTTCTCCTTGCTTTTGAAAATTTGTAGTCAATGTTTTACATCTCTTTATCTATTAGATGGTAAAAATATTTCATTGATCATATCTCTTTCTCTAACCTATTTTGGTGACATAGTTTTCTTTTTTAATCAAAACTCTATTTCAAATTAATAAATTGTGTATATATGAAATTAAGATCTTTTCTAAAACTTGCTTAAGCAAATCTATCTTGTATTTATAATGATTAAAGTCTTTTTATCACATCAAGATTCCTCATTACTCTTGTCATTAGTTATTGATTCTGTTTTGTGGATAGTTCTTCTCTATGTTAGAGAGAGAGCCCATATTCTCTAATATCTAGAAGATAAACTTACAATTAATAATCCTTTTTAAAGAGTTGTAAAAGAGAATGGAGCTTGCAAAAAAAAAATTGGCCAATGATGCTAACAGAAGATGCGCAATGACGCCAAATTATATATATATATATCAAAAAGCAAAAGATGTGCAAAGCAACAATCAATCGACAAGAGGCATAAAATAAGCTCATTAAAAAGCAAGCTCTTCCCTCTTTTTAAATCCTTTAAAAACTTAGAAGTTTTCATGTATCAAAGGCTTGATTTTGATTGTTTTGCGATTCTGACAAATTTACTTTGGTTCATTTTTCTATGAAATATTTTTTCTTAAACCAAGTGATGAAGGGATCATTATCTCATATCCAATTGGTTTTCTTTGAGTTAGGTCATTGATTTCAAAAGACGATTCTACCCTAAATGAAAGTCCGAGATAAGGGTAACCATGATCGGATATTCTACCGTTCTTTGACTTGTAGATGATGTTAACTCATTAACTCACAAGTTTTTAAAAATCAATCGCATGGAATGCTATTGTTAAGATAGTTGGTATTTGCATGCTTTTCATTCTTGCAACTTATAAAGTTTTGATGATTTCAAACATTATTGTTCAAATGTGTAGTTATCTCCTAACAATTTTGGAAGAATTGTATTTGCTCTTGTGTGTACTGACATTTCAGGAAAAACAAACTCCAGACTACGAAGACTTCAAATTAAATTCAGCATGAGATACTTTGTAAAATTTGAAGCTTGCCCTTTTCTTAGAAATCAAATTGAAAGAGAGTGATTGTATTTTGAGAGAATAAAAACATTCACACATAAGGAGATCATATAGAATTTATACTGATCGTATATGACGATCTTCAGTTCGTACTGGACGATCAGACAGTTATCTCCTATAGAGCATATGGAACGAATAGGAACTTGCTTGAAAATTTTTCTAAGTCCTATTCATCCAGGACGAAATAAATTATCGTCCAGGACGATTGGCTCTCTGGAAAATTTTCGTCCAGATGAAATAAATTAACGTCCAGAACGATAGGTTCTCTGTCAAATTCTCGTGCAGACGAAATAAATTATCTTCCAGGACGATTGGCTCTCTGGAAAATTTTCGTCCAGATGAAATTAAATTATCGTCCGTGGCGATTGGTCCTCGGGAAATTTTTCGTCCAGACGAAATAAATTATCGTCCAGGACGATCAGTCCTCTGTAAAAATTTCGTCCAGACGAATCAATTTTCGTCCAAACGATTAACCGACTTAGGACAGTTTTCACTAGTTTCTAGAACCGACCTTGTAATAACCGTTCGTACTGGATAAACCTTGTTCGTACAGGACGATCAGCTGTACGAAGACATTTCGTACACATATTCAAATAGGGTCGTTTCAGATCGTTTAAGTAAAATCGTCCAGGACGATCCACGATCGTACAGGACGATCCACTGCGTACAGAATTGAATACTTGCAGTTTTTGGGCGGTTTTTCTTGTCTTTTGTATAAATAGTCCAATTTAGACTGCCACCCAATCTTTTTGTCATTTGATCTTCGTGCCTCTTGAGAGAATAACCAAGGAGAGAGTTGGAGAAAGCATTCAAGGGAGGATTCCTACTACTGGAGCGAGAAGGCTTCACTTGGAGTTCAAAGGTAAGAGTCTCTACTTGTGAATTGGGATTACTTCACTCTTTTCCTTCTTCCTTCTAGATTCTTGTGAGAAGATCAGTCAAGAAGATCCGGTTCTCTGCCGACACTTGAAGAGTGTGAACAGCCGAAGGGTTCTCTGCCCACACTAGGAGAGTGTGAAGGGACGAAGGGTTCTCTGCCCACACTAGGAGAGTGTGAAAGGACGAAGGGTTCTCTGCCCACACTGGGGATAGTGTGAAAGGACGGACGGTTCTCTGCCAACACTGGGTATTGTGTAAAAGGACGGACGGTTCTCTGCCGCACCGGGGAGTGGTGAAAAGAGTGTGTTGTAAAGGCTTCTCCGCCTTGCTGTGGGTGCAAAAGGAGAGTCACTATTGGTATTAGTGCAATACTCAGAGGGTGCCTCTGGGGAGTGGATGTAGGTCTGGTTATAGACCGAACCACTATAATTCTGGTGTCATTTACTTTACTGTTTTTACGTTTCCGCACTTTCTATTTCAGTTTTAAAAACTCTGTGGTTGAAAAACCTTTTTCTATAAAATTTAAAAGAAATTTTATTTCGGTTCAATAATTTTCTAAAAGGGGTCTTAAATTTTTTAAACTACCAATTCACCCCCCTCTTGGTAGCCTTGGGACATTCACTTAGGCTTAACAACCTAATTACTAGACTCAACAAGTGGTATCAGAGCTTCGTTTCAATATCATAAGTTTGAACTACTTTTTGATTAACGTAGATGGCTACTTTCGGAAACCGAAATACACATGAGGGTTACTCTATCACTAGATCTCCACTGTTTGACAATATTCCTTTTGATTTTTGGAAAACACGCATGTCTACTTTCTTACAGTCACTTGATTATCGCATGTGGATGCTAGTCCAGGATGGCTACGCAAAACCAACTAGATTAGTTGATGGAGTAATGGTAGAAATACCTTTTACTGATTGGACTGTAGAAGAACGTGAATTAGCACAATTAAATGCCAAATGTTTTAACAGTTTCTTTTGTGCTTTAAAATCTGAAGACTACATGCGGGTTTTCACTTGCAAAAGCGGAAAGGACATATGGGATAGACTTTGTATAACTTATGAAGGGACAAATGAGGTTAAACAATCAAGACTCAATATCTTGTTACATGACTATGAATTGTTTCGCATGAAACCTAATGAATCTATTTCCGACATGTACACAAGATTTACACAAATTGTCACTTCTTTGCATGCACTTGGTAGGGAATTAATTAATGATGAAATGGTCAATAAGATTCTTCGTTGCTTACCTACTGCTTATGATGCAAAAATTACTGCAATTACAGAGTCTAAAGATTTAAACATTTATTCTATTGACAATCTTCTTGGTTCACTCATTGCTTATGAGCAAGGAGTAAGTCAAAGAAAGATTGATGCAGGTGAACCACGAAAGGAGAAAAATATAGCACTAAAAGTGGAAGAGTCAGAGAGTGAACACTCACAACCTGAGGATGAAGATGATATTGCACTGATGACTAGACAATTCAGAAGCTTTTTAAAGAGGAAGCAGAAGAGACGCCAGCAATGGAGTAGAGGTAAGTTTAACAGAAATGGCAAGGTTTCTAATGAAGTGATTTGTTATGAATGCAGGAAACCAGGTCATATCAAGACTGATTGCCCAAAACTCAAAGCCACTCCTGGTAAGGAGAAGGTGGAGGAGAAACCTATGGTAAATAAGGGCAAGAAGAAGTTTCAAAGAGCTTTCTGGGCGGACTCAGCTTCAGACTCATCTGAGACAGAAAAAGAAGAAGAAGTCACCAATCTTTGCTTGATGGCAGATAATGTGGATCACTCGATCAAGAAGAGGTATGTGACTTAACCTATGATGAATTATTTGAAGTTTCTGAACACATGCATGATGCATATAGGAAAATGAAAAAGATGCATGCTAGTGTTAGCTTAGAACTGGAAGAACTCAAAAAGGAACATGAAATCCTTAGGAAAGACCATGCTTTAATAGATGACAACCACATGAAACTACTTGATGAATATGATGACTTGAATAAGAATTTTGAAAATCTAAAATCATCCTATGCTGACCTTGAAAAGGAATTTAAAAATTTTAAGGATGAATCTGAGAGCAAAGCATATAGAATCAATTATACAAATCGAATTTTGGAAGATATGAATTCATTTTACAAACTAACTATAAGAGCTCTCGAGGATAATAAGAAACCCCCTAGACTTGAAGATTTTACAAATCCTAAATATTATCCTAAATTTATGAAATCCCTTAGAAGACAATCACATGGAAGAAAACTTAGGAATATTTTTCCTAATGTTAAATGTAATAATTGTGGATTTTTGGGACATATAGCTCACACCTGTACCTTGATGATGAAATCTAATTTGGTGTGGAGACGTAAAATGCATAAACCTAGACATATCATACATGCATCTGATTATAAATTGCTAAAAGGTGAACCCAAACTTGTTTGGGTTCCCAGGTCTAACATTTGATATTTTTGCAGAAGTGCTCTCACACAAGACCTCGTGGGAGTATATGGTACCTGGATAGCGTATGTTCAAAGCATATGACTGGAGACACTACACAATTCATATCGCTAGAAGCCAGGAATGGAGGCAAGGTTACACTTGGAGATAATACCACAAAGAAAGTGGTTGGATCAGGTATGATTGGTAATTTCAAAAACTTTTTTATAGACAATGTGTTATTGGTTGAAGGCTTAAAGCATAATTTGTTAAGTATAAGTCAGCTATGTGACAAGGGATATAATGTAAAATTTTTACCTACTAGCTGCATATTAAGCCTAAATGGTAAAGAAGTTTTAAATGGAAAAAGGGTAAACAATGTTTACATGCTAGATTTGAATTCATTTCATACTCCTATTGCTTTCTGTTTAAAAACTGTTTCTGATGAATCTTGGCTTTGGCATAGGAGACTTTGTCATTCTAGTATGAAAAATCTTAGGAGAATTACCCAAAAGAATTTAGTAAGAGGGATACCAAAACTAGACTTTACTAAGGACCATCTTTGTGATGCATGTCAATTAGGAAAATAAGTGAAGTCCTCTTTTAAGTCCAATAATGATCTTAGAACTAGTAAACCATTGGAAATTCTTCACATGGATCTTTTTGGACCAGTCGGAACTGTAAGTCTAGGAGTGAAGGTATACGGATTTGTTATTGTGGATGATTTCTCTAGATTCACTTGGGTTAGATTTCTTTTTCATAAAAGTGAATCATTTGAGGAATTCAGAAATTTTTCAACTTGGATTCAGAGAAAACTAGGATGTGAAATAATGTCTTTACAAAGTAATCATGGAGGAGAATTTGAAAATGAAAGATTTGAAAATTTTTGTAAAAAAAAAGGGATTGATCACAATTTTTCTGCACCTAGAACCCCTCAACAAAATGGGGTAGTTGAAAGGAAAAACATAACATTAATAGAAGCCGCCAGAGCAATGTTGGCAGAATACTCACTTCCTAGATATTTTTGGGCTGAGGCGGTTAGCACTGCATGTTATGTTCTGAATAGGGTGAATGTGAGATCGAATTTAAATAAAACACCCTATGAGTTACTAAAAGGTAGAACACCAAATTTGTCTTATTTGCATGTTTTTGGTTGCAAGGTGTTCATTCATAACAATGGAAAATCTGCCTTAGGAAAATTTGATCCAAAATTAGATGAAGGAATTTTTGTTGGATATTCAAGTTTTGGAAAATCTTATAGGGTATTCAACAAAATAACTTTAGTTATTGAAGAAACCACACATGTTGTATTTGATGAATCTGGAAATTTAGAAGAGCCAAATATTGTTGAAGAAGAAATTGAGGAAAACTCCCAAAAGATTGATAGATTAAATTTGGAAGAAAATGTAGAAGAAAACTTGGAAAGAGAAAACCCTTTGCCTAGATATTTGAGATTTTCTAAAAACCACCCAAGAGAATTGATCATAGGAGAACCTAGTGAGGGTGTTAGAACTAGGCGTGGATTAAATAAGGAAGTCAATCATTCAGCCTTTATTTCAACTATTGAACCCACTAATATTGATCAGGCACTTTCTGATGAATTTTGGATATTGGCCATGCAAGAAGAGTTAAATCAATTTGTAAGAAATAAAGTTTGGGAATTAACTACAAGGCCAAAAGATCAAAGTGTTGTTGGAACTAAGTGGGTGTTCAAAAATAAAATTAATGACTCAGGAGTAGTCATTAGAAATAAGGCTAGATTAGTTGCTAAAAGGTATAATCAAATTGAAGGAATTGATTTTGAAGAGACCTTTGCCCCTGTAGCAAGACTTGAAGCAATTAGGGTTTTACTTGCCTTTGCCTGTTTTAAAAGTTTTAAATTGTTTCAAATGGATGTGAAAAGTGCCTTTTTGAATGGTGTTATTGAAGAAGATGTTTTTGTAGAACAACCTCCAGGATTTGAAAATTCAAAATACCCAAATCATGTTTTTAAGTTAAAAAAGGCATTATATGGATTGAAACAGGCACCTAGGGCTTGGTATGAGAGATTGAGCACTTTCCTACTTGAAAGATCTTTTGAAAAAGGAAGTGTAGATACAACTCTCTTCTTAAAGAAATTTGGAAAAGAAATACTCATTGTTCAAATTTATGTGGATGATATCATCTTTGGATCTTCAAATAAAAATCTTTGTGATGATTTTTCTAATACAATGAGTAGTGAATTTGAAATGAGTCTAATGGGAGATTTAAATTACTTTCTAGGTTTTAGCATCAAGCAACTTGAGGAAGGGACATTTCTTAGTCAAACCAAATATATTAAGGACATCCTCAAGAAATATGAAATGGACAATGCTAAACCTGTTAGTACACCAATGAGTTCCTCAGTTCAGTTAGATAAGGACCTTAAGGGAAAATCTGTTGATCAAAAGAAATATAGAGGGATTATTGGATCTTTGCTTTACTTGACTGCTAGCCGACCAGATATTATGTTCAGTGTTTGCTTATGTGCTAGATTTCAATCAGATCCAAAAGAATCACATTTGACAGCAGTGAAAAGGATTTTAAGATACTTACTAGGAACTCAAAACTTAGGAATTTGGTATCCTAAGTTTAGCTCTTCATTTAAAATTATTGGTCATTCAGATTCTGACTTTGCAGGCTGTAGAGTGGATAGGAAAAGCACTTCTGGAACATGTCAATTCATTGGAAATTCATTAGTTTCTTGGTCCAGTAGAAAACAAAATTCAGTAGCTCTATCTACTGCAGAAGCAGAATACATTGCATTAGGAAGTTGTGTGGCACAAGTACTTTGGTTAAAACAACAGTTGATTGATTTAGGATTATCTGTAGGCACTATTCCAATTTATTGTGACAATACTAGTGCTATTTGTATTTCCAAAAATCCTATTCAACATTCTAGAACCAAACACATTGATATAAGACATCATTTCATAAGGGATCATGTATCCAAAGGAGAAATTGAACTCACACATGTTTCAACTGAAAATCAACTTGCAGACATTTTTACAAAACCTTTAGCCCTTGATACCTTCAGTACTTTAAGAACAAGGCTAGTTGTTATTGATTTAAATGCATAAACAAAATGTCTTTGCAACATTGATGTTTATGTTTTTGTTTTGTTTTTGATTTTGTGAATTTTTGTGTGTTTTGAATGAATTTGTTTTTTGAGTGTAAGTTTTTATTGTATATTTTCTGTGTTTTTAAAGTTTGATTTGATTTTCTTAAATTAAAATTCAAAAAATTCAAAAATTGGAGGAAATCGTCCGGGACGATTTTTGTTTCGTACTGGACGATGTGAGATAAATTGGTTTGCGTGCTTTTTTAACCGTTTGAGAGCAGTTTTTAATTAGATCGTCTGTACGATCTGACGATCGTCCAGGACAAAATTTTTTTTTTCTCAAACGTCAAGACGATTGAATGCAGCGGTTGAGTGGATAAGACAGTTTTTAATATGGATTTCGTCTATACAAATTTTTGGTTCGTCCAGACGAACATATGTCGTTTCAGTGTAGGGGACGGTTTTCAAGAGACATTTAAAAGAGTTATTTTTAGATCGTCTGTACGAACTTATGTTCGTATGTACGATCGGTCAAGTCAAAAGTCTGTACGAAGGGACGCATCGTAAGTTGTGTTGATTACGAAAAGCCGTTACATTTTGGACGAATTTGATCGTCTGTACGAAATATTTTCGTCCAGATGAACGATGATTTTTGTCCAGGACGAACCTTTATCGTCCAGGATGAACGTATCGTTTTCTTTAAATATGAAGGCTTTCTAACTTAACAATCACACTTTCAAACTTCTCTTTCAATCCCTTTCTACTTCAAATTGTCAATGGCCTCCTCAAGCAAAAGATAAAAGGTGTTAGCGAAGAAGCCGAATAGGAATGCCTCAGAAAACTTCCTTTCTAAGGTGAATGAGGAATCCTTTCCTCGTTTTGCTTCCGCCAAAATAACTCCATCTCGCATTTTAATCCAAAGCGAGATAAATTATAAGGTAATGCACCTTTTTGCCTCAACCTAATTCCATTTCATACTTTCTCTCGTCCATTTCTACAATAAACAAACCTTCCACTATTTCCTAGCAAACATGAGTTTTAACTCGGACCACTCTTCCATTAGTTCCTTTGTTTTCAAGCAAAAAGTAGAAATCACCAAGCATGACATTGGTGCATTTCTAAACCTAAGGACTGAAGGATATAAAGCTCACACCCTAATGACTGAAAACACAATCATATGGGAAGATGTCAATAGGGTAATTAGAAAAAGTGGCGTAACCTATCATATTGCTAGAGTATCTAGGATGACCCAAAATGCCCGTATCATCCAGCATATCCTTAGATCTTCAATCATTCCTAAAGCTGGTGATAGGATAAACATTACTCCTCTCCTTTCTGTTCTAACCTTTTTTATTATGGATCGTCGCCCTATCGACGAAGCCCAACTTATCATAGATCATATCTATGGGCTTTCAGAAAAAGGACATGCTGAATAGAAGAGGAAAAGGAATATTTCTTTGGGACATTTAATTACATACATTTTGGAGAAGAAATATAATTTGGTGCATCCTGATGAAGAATATGAAGAGCCAGTTTACTATAATGATGCTTCCTTCAGATTGCTCTTCAGAGAGGAAAAAGAAAAAGAAAAAGCACATGCCAGTGCTTCAGAAGAAGAAGAAGAAGAAGAAGGAGCGTAAACCACTGCACCTCATTCAGATTATCAGAATCTGATTGAGAGATTTGATAGATTAGAGACTCATATTGATCAAAGGTTTGATCAATTTGATGCTCAACTTGTGCAGCAACAACAAGACATTGGTATCATTAGAAATGAAGTACATGATATCAATACCAATGTAATGTTGATGGCCTCCTACTTCAACCTTTTCGGTGGTATTCCTCCTCCTCCTCCTCCAGAACAGTAGAGATGAATTTCTGTGTCTTTGTTGTACTCGTGTTTTGTTTCATGTTTTGTTGTGTTAGTGTTTATGTTAAGTGTTTGTCTTTATATTTGTTTTTTAGTTTAAGTTAAGTGTATTTTGTTAATTGTGTTTAGATATTATGAAATGTGTAATCCTTTCATAAATATCAATGTATTTCGTACTTGTTTCAAAGTTGATTTGTTTTTGAAATATGGTTAATTTTTATGAATTTCATTAGTATTATTTAATCTTCAAAGTGCTTAAATTAGATTGTAATTTGAAATTATCTACATTAGAAAATCTAGTCTTTCTAAATTTAAAAGTTGTTTATAACTTGGTGTAATTAGAACTTTTAAATTCATGTCTATTCATTTAGACTACATAAAAATTAATATTATTATTGCAATTTAGATGTTGTCTTATTTTGTATTTCATTGCTCAAATAATATTTATGCACTTAGAAATATTTGAAATTTTAGATTATTATTTTTGGAAAGAATTGGTCTCAATTACTCTTGAAAAAATTGTACAAAAAGTACAAAAATCAAAAGGAATGCGCAAAGGTTCGCAAATATGAAAAAGAGGCACAAAATCAGCCCAATATCAAAAGATGCACAAAAATGTGCCCAAAAATTTTGAAAAAGATGCGCAAAGCGCCACATGTGGTAATTCTCTTCTTTCCAAATTCTTTCAATCTCTTAATTCAAATTGATCTTATGTTCATTTATATTCTATTGAACTTTGAAATATCGAATTTTTCTTCATCTCTCTTGTAATGATTTTCTATATTGGAATGTCTAAATTGAATCATGTCTTTACTAAATTCTTCTTACTTACAATGTTATATCACTTTTTAAATTCCATGAATTTCTATGATTGACCTAATATTTTTAGTTTAAAATTGCATACCTTGTATCAATCACCATTTAGATTAAATGTTCAAATGAATTTCATACAATTACTTACATTTCTTGTCTATTTCTTCTTCACTTTTTGTTGTTGTCAAAAAGGGGGAGAAATCATTGTGTTTGTATGTTTTGTTTGATATGTTTTGTTTGTTCGTATGTTTTGTGTTTCTAGTTTATATTGTGAAAAATAAAAAAAAATTTATGGTTCAAATTGCCTCCTTATTTTCATGTATTCATCAATTCAGGGGGAGTTTAGGAGATAGAAAGATTTGTTTAAATTGAAATCATACAAATAATAATTGTTTTGCCATCATCAAAAAGAGGGAGATTGTTAAGATAGTTGCTATTTGCATGCTTTTCATTTTTGCAACTTATAAAGTTTTGATGATTTCAAACATTATTGTTCAAATGTGTAGTTATCTCCTAACAATTTTGGAAGAATTGTATTTGCTCTTGTGTGTACTGACATTTCAGGAAAAACAAACTCCAGACTACGAAGACTTCAAATTAAATTCAGCATGAGATACTTTGTAAAATTTGAAGCTTGCCCTTTTCTTAGAAATCAAATTGAAAGGGAGTGATTGTATTTTGAGAGAATAAAAACATTCACACATAAGGAGATCATATAGAATTTATACTGATCGTATATGACGATCTTCAGTTCGTACTGGACGATCAGACAGTTATCTCCTATAGAGCATATGGAACGAATAGGAACTTGCTTGAAAATTTTTCTAAGTCCTATTCATCCAGGACGAAATAAATTATCGTCCAGGACGATTGGCTCTCTGGAAAATTTTCGTCCAGACGAAATAAATTAACGTCCAGGACGATAGGTTCTCTGTAAAATTTTCGTCCAGACGAAATAAATTATCTTCCAGGACGATTGGCTCTCTGGAAAATTTTCGTCCAGACGAAATTAAATTATCGTCCGTGGCGATTGGTCCTCGGGAAATTTTTCGTCCAGACGAAATAAATTATCGTCCAGGACGATCAATCCTCTGTAAAAATTTCGTCCAGACGAATCAATTTTCGTCCAAACGATTAACCGACTTAGGACAGTTTTCACTAGTTTCTAGAACCGACCTTGTAATAACCATTCGTACTGGATAAACCTTGTTCATACAGGACGATCAGCTGTACGAAGACATTTCGTACACATATTCAAATAGGGTCGTTTCAGATCGTTTAAGTAAAATCGTCCAGGACGATCCACGATCGTACAGGACGATCCACTGCGTACAGAATTGAATACTTGCAGTTTTTGGGCGGTTTTTCTTGTCTTTTGTATAAATAGTCCAAATTAGACTGCCACCCAATCTTTTTGTCATTTGATCTTCGTGCCTCTTGAGAGAATAACCAAGGAGAGAGTTGGAGAAAGCATTCAAGGGAGGATTCCTACTACTGGAGCGAGAAGGCTTCACTTGGAGTTCAAAGGTAAGAGTCTCTACTTGTGAATTGGGATTACTTCACTCTTTTCCTTCTTCCTTCTAGATTCTTGTGAGAAGATCAGTCAAGAAGATCCGGTTCTCTGCCGACACTTGAAGAGTGTGAACAGCCGAAGGGTTCTCTGCCCACACTAGGAGAGTGTGAAGGGACGAAGGGTTCTCTGCCCACACTAGGAGAGTGTGAAAGGACGAAGGGTTCTCTGCCCACACTGGGGATAGTGTGAAAGGACGGACGGTTCTCTGCCAACACTGGGTATTGTGTAAAAGGACGGACGGTTCTCTGCCGCACTGGGGAGTGGTGAAAAGAGTGTGTTGTACAGGCTTCTCCGCCTTGCTGTGGGTGCAAAAGGAGAGTCACTATTGGTATTAGTGCAATACTCAGAGGGTGCCTCTGGGGAGTGGATGTAGGTCTGGTTATAGACCGAACCACTATAAATCTGGTGTCATTTACTTTACTGTTTTTACGTTTCCGCACTTTCTATTTCAATTTTAAAAACTCTGTGGTTGAAAAACCTTTTTCTACAAAATTTAAAAGATATTTTATTTCGGTTCAATAATTTTCTAAAAGGGGTCTTAAATTTTTTAAACTACCAATTCACCCCCCTCTTGGTAGCCTTGGGACATTCTCTTAGGCTTAAATACCTAATTACTAGACTCAACAGCTACATCATATTCATGCCTTGGTTAAAAAAAAAAAGAGGTCTTTTTTATTTGCTTTCTTCATTCCCTCCTCCTTTTTGAGATGTCAAAAGGGGGAGTAGTTTAGGATGTTTGCTTACACTTTCGATTCCATATTTTACACTGTTATTTTTAAAATAATTATCGTAGTGTTTTGTCATCATCAAAAAGGGAGAGATTATTGCAAATTCAATTTCATGGACTATGTTTTGATGATTGGCAAACAATCTTGCTTTTCTTCAACTGTCAGTTACTACTAACATTTCAAGAATCAAAGATCGGACAGAAATTGGAACCAGCTCAAGATTGGGAAGATTAGGGTTTAGTCAGTCTGTATTTTTCTTTTTTCTTTCTTGAGTCAATTATAATTGTTTGAAGTGACTGATGTTAATTAACCCTACACACACACTTGAGAGATTTAGAACTTGTGTTTTTACTCACATCATCCCAGATGATATTTATATCATCCTGGACGATCGAGTTCAAAACAGAAGATCTAATCAAGATTTCTTAGTTAAGGAAGCCGTAATTAACTGATCGGCTTGGACGATACATGTATCGGCCAGGACGATATGCTCAATACAGAAAGAGTTTTGCCGCCATGATCAATTTAAGTATTTTGTACTTTTGGAAATCGGCCAGGATGATTCTTTGATTGGCCTGGATGATATTGTATAATTATGCCTAAATTGATCCGGCAATCATGGGAGTAATTAAGGATGATTGATACGATTACATCATCCTGGACGATAGTAAGATCGTCCTGGATGACCTATTCAAAAACCCTTGGTTTCTCCTAGATGATAAATATCAGCCAGTATAAATTCAGGGCAATGCTCTAGCCGATTTGGATCGAACAGCTCAAATTCAAGGCGATACTCTGGATAATTTTCCTCTGATTTGAACTGATCGGCCGGGACGATCGTGAGATTGTTCGGGACGATCAAGAAAATTTTTAATCGTCCAATTTGCATTCAGGGCGATGCTCTGGCCGATTTTAGGAGATTTATATTAATCGGCCAGGACGATTTCCATATCATCTTGGATGATAAAGTCGGCAACTTGCAATTAATGAGCTCCTTTGAAGCTCTTCTATTTAAGAGCTCTTGTTAAACATTTTTGAACATCCTTGGCTGCTGTCTTGACCTAAGAAAACTTAAAGGAGAGAGAGAGAGAGGGAGAGAGAGATAGAGGATCTTGTGAGGGGGAGCTTGTGAGGGGGTTCACAAGGGTTGCTCCAAGTATTGTTCCACTTCTTCTTCCCTAGAGTCTCTTGTCCTTGGAAGGGTTGGGAGAGGTAAGTTTCAGTAAGTGGTCATGGTTCTCTGCCTACTTCAGGAGGAAGCAAAAGGTGTTGGGTTCTTTGCCTTGCCGGGTGTGGCAAAAAGGAGGTATTTTTATAAGGGCTTCTCTGCCTAGCTGTGGGGGCTAAAGGAGAGTCACGTTGGTAGTGCATTACTCGGAGGGCGCCTCTAGGGAGTGGACGTAGGTCGAGTTGACCGAACCACTATAAACCCTTATGTTCTTATTTTACTGCTTCCGCATTTATTTTCTTCCGCACTTATTTTTGTGGTGAATTGGTTTGTGATAATCGTTCTTTTTGCTTAAAGAAATTTTTAAATACCAATTCACCCCCCCTCTTGGTAAGCCTCGGAACAGTTCTATAGGGCTTAACATCCCTAATGAACTTTCAATTTTGGGGTAATTTAGGGTTGACCTTTGGGAGCTTGTGTTCTTCGATTCTCTGGCATTCTTGTTTGGTATTTCGTCTCTTATTCTTTATAGCTAGCTTTCTTTTTGTTTCCCTACGGCTTTCGTTTGAGTTTTCTTTTGGGTTTCGGTTTGGGAGATGATGACTCGTCTTTATCTATGCCTCTGATTGCTTCTTTAATTGATAGCCGTTCTCGATCCTTTAAGGATATGGTTTCATGATCGTCGTCCTCTGCTCCTAAGCTTAACTTTGTGCATTCATCTTTTAAGGGTTGTCCGGCTCTTCTGTTCAATGACTCAGTTGTGTCTTAGTTACCTGCTCCTTTTGCCATAACTCTTGTTGTTAAATTTGTTTTGCGCCGCCCTAATTTGGACTTTATCCGTAAGTTTTTAGTTAGCTTGAAATTGTCTGGTTCCTTTCATGTCGGTTTGCTGGATCCGCGCCAAGTTGCGATCCAATTATCGAACGATCTTGATTATAGTCATATCTTCGCTCGAAGATCTTACTATATTACAGGATGTTAAATACATCTTCTCAAATGTACGCCAAACTTTAATGTGAGGGAAGAATCACCCATAGCGCTAGTTTGGATCTCTTTCCTTACTTGAGATTACATTTTTTCAATTCGCAAATTTTGTTTGGCCTTGCTTCAATTTTTTGGAAGACCTTTACAAACTGATCAAACCACGGCTTCCATATCTCGTCCCACCGTAGCTCGTGTTCTTATGGAACTTGACGTTTCTAAGAAGCACCCGGGTGAGGTTTGGTTAGGTTCAGAGCTAAATGGTTACTTTCAAAAAGTTGATTTTGAAAATTTGCATATATTTTATTCTCATTGTAAAATGCATGGTCATGAATTTAACGAAGGCTTTAGGTTGCATCCCCAGCTACGTAAACCCAGCTACGCAAAGAAAAAGTCGTGTCCAAACAATCTCAACAAAATGTTGCTCTTCTATCTGAGAATGATAACTTGCATCCTGTTGAGATGGATGGAATTAGTTCTAAGTTGGGTGATGCACCTATACCTGTAGTTGATGCTTTTTTACCCATACTGAATGACCCTTCCCTTCTTCCTCTGTCAACTTTGGAGGCTTTCCCTTCTGAACAGGCCGTCATCACTTGTATTTTGGATGGGTCACCAAGGGATGGAGAAGGGTTAAATGACTGTACTTCTTTAAATATTAATATCTCTATTGTTCCTACCAGTAATTGCTTTTTAAATACTAACAAACCTGTTATTGTTGATGATGTTCTTTGCTCTAATCATAATCAAAAAGTTATTGTTGCTAATATCCAGATTAATTCTAACATTAATGTGGGTTATAGTGAAAAGGATTTGGTTGAATTAGAAAATGCAGGTCTTGGTTTAAATTGCATGGTGATGGAAGAGCAAGAATTATTGGAGGAAGGTGAACTTCCTCAAAAGAGAAATGCCTTAGATGTGAATTTCAACTTTAAGTCCCCTTCTACCTCTCAACTCACTTATGATGCTCTTACTGATTATGAGGAATAACAATTTTTTGCTAAATTCTTTGCTAGAGATGACATTGACATTAGCTTTGTTAAATGCCAAGGGAAATGTGGTAGGAAGAGCAAAAACCATACTTTACAATTGGGTAGAACTACTAATATTGCTCTACAATCTGGTAGGAATACCCTTTCACACACTAGTCGTTAATGGTTATTTGTTAATGTTTAAAACTATTATTTGGAATGTGAGGGGTATTGGGTGTGCTTCCTCTTGATTGCAGGTTAAGAATCTTTGTTGTATTCATGATATTTCTATTCGTATTTTGCTTGAACCTCTTATTAATGCTTCTAATTTAATTAGTGCTACTAGATTTCTTGGTTTTAAGCATGCTTTTGGCTAATTATGCTAATAAGATCTGGGTTTTTTGGAAAGATCTGGTTCATATTGAGGTTCTTGGTAACTTTACTCAAGTGGTGCATTGTCACATCGATGTTTTTAATGTTAAGTGTTGTGCTTCTTTCATTTATGCGGCTTCTTCTCGTGGCATTAGAAAAGTTCTGTGGGAGCAATTAACCGACTTTCATAGTATTAACCCTGGTCACTGGTTGGTGGGGGTGACTTTAATACCATTTCAAATACTTCCGAGTGTTCAGGGCATTCTACTCCTAATTATTATTCTATGGATGATTTTAATAATATGATTATGGATTGTAATCGTATTGATATAGGTTTTTCTTGTAATCAATTCATTTAGAATAGAGGTCACCTTTGGCAAAGGTTGGATCATATTTTATTTAATGATAATTGGATTAATTCTTTTAATTCTATTTCTGTTGAGCATCTTAGTCGTCCTCTTTCTAATCATTCTCCTTTACTTCTTGCTCTGAATACTTGTTAAGTGAATGTTATTCCCTAATTTTGATTTCAGAATATGTGGCTTTAGCGTGATTCATTTTTGGGTGTTGTTCGAAGAATTGGAATGCGGTTTTGCATCCTGATAACTCTTTTATGGGTATGAAAAGATTTTAGTTTAACCTGAAAAGATTTAAGCGATTTTAAATTGGTTGAACCATAATGTTTTTAAAAATACTATTATTAATATTTTAAATGCTGAAGAGATGATGAATAATGTTGAGCTTAACTGTTAAAGTTTTCCTTCTGATGCTGATTTTGCTTCTCTTAGAGATGCAAAGGATAATCTTTTTAAACTCCAGGCTCAAGAAGAAACTTTTTGGAAACAAAAAACTATTGCTAAGCACCTGCTGGAAGGTGATAATAATACCAAGTACTTTCATACTTTGGTTAAATAGAAATGTGCTTCTAACTTTATCAGTAAAATCACTCGTGATGATGGCTATGTTACTAAGGATGCTAAGGAGATTGCCAAGTTGGCCGTTCATCACTTTCAGATAGACTTAATAAGGTTTTTATCCCTAGTAATATTAACCCTGACATTATTCCCTCGCTCATTTATGTGGAGGATAATAATCTGCTTGCTGGTACTCCCTCTCTTGAGGAATTAAAAGACATTGTTTTTAATATGAATGACAACTATGTGGCTGGTCTGGATGGTTTTACTACTAATTTTTTTCAAAAAACTTGGGATATTATTAAGGATGATCTTTATGCTGTTGTTTTGTGTTTTTTTGAAGGTAATACTATGCCTAAGTTTTTTCTTCCACTTCTATTGTTCTTATCCCTAAGAAGAATAATGCTAGTGATTGGAATGATTTCAGACCTATCAGTCTCTACTGCTTTCCAAATTATTATGTCTTGTTTAACTAATGTTCTTACTAAAATTATTTCTCCTTTTCAAATGGGTTTTGTTAAAGGTCATTCCATCTCTTACAATATTTTGCTGGCTCGAGAATTTTGCCATGATTTGGACGTCAAGGTGAGGGGTGGTAATTCTATTCTTAAACTGGACATTTCCAAAGCTTATGATAATATCAGTTGGCAATTCATCTATAACATCCTACATTTATTTGGTTTTAATTTAAACTTTATTGATCTTATTAGAAATTGCATTGAAGGTTCTTTTTTCTCTTTGATTATCAATGGTAAGAGCTTTGGTTTTTTTAAATCCTCATATGGTTTAAGGCAAGTTGACCTTATGTCCCCTACCCTGTTTATTATTATTGTTGATTACCTTTCTAGAAGCATCGCTAACATGTTTGAAATTCACCCCTATTTTTATTTCAGAACTAGGGGTGGATTTCCTATATCGTACCTTTGTTTTGCTAATGATTTTATCATTTTTATGAATGCGTAATAATATTAATAAACTTATGGATTTCTTTCATTATTTTAACTCTGTTAGTGGTTTGTCTCTTAACAATCATAAATGTTGTTTTTTTGTTTCCAATAATATGAATAGAGATTGTATCTCGGCCATTAAGGAGATTACTGGGTTTATGTATGGCCAGTTACCTATCAAGTATCTTGGTATCCCTTTGTTTAAAGGCAGAAAGAAATCTTTTTTACTTTAATGATTTAATTACCTCTGTGCAGAATAAGCTTCTTTCTTGGGATTCTATTTTTTTTAGTTTTGGGGGTAGGCTTACTCTCATTAGAAGTGTGCTTTGTTCTCTTCCTATCTACTCTTTTCAAACCCTGCTTCCCACTAAATTGGTGTGCAATAGAATTGATATTATCCTTAACAAGTTCTTTTGGAAAGGGTCTTGAGTAACACCAAAATTTATTGGGCTTCTTGGGACAAATGTTGTGGTGTTTTAAAAGAGGGAGGGCTTGGCTGCAAAAGCATGGTTGATATGGCTCAGGCTTTTTCTTATAAGTTATGATTTACTTTTGGTGTCAAATTATCTTTGTGGCCTAAATTTATGTACTCTAAATATTGTGTGGGGAAAGCATCCTTCTACTTGTTCTTTTAATATTGGTGATTTTAAGGTTTGGCAGAGGATGTGTAAGGTCAAGAGGGAGGCGAGCCTCATCTTTCTTGGGGCATTGGGAGTTGCAATATTTTTTTCTAGCAGGATCAATGGCTTAGTTCTTGCTCAATTGACTCCCTTATTAATTCTACTTCTACTGCAGTGGTTAAGGTTAATTACTTTATCAATGATAACTGTTGAGATTATGAAAAGCTTGCTGATGTTCTTCCATATTGTATTATTTAGAAAATTATCACTCTTCCTATTAACTTTGACACTAATGATGTGCTTTTATGCAAGTTGGCTAGTGATGGTTTGTTTAGATTAAAAGATCCTTGGCATTATTTTAGACCTAATAAAGATGTTACTTCCATTTTTTCTATGATTTGGCACAAAAGCATTCCCTCTACTGTTTCTACTTTTATTTGGAGGATTTCACATAGATTTATTCCTACGGATGACAATTTGATTAAAAGAGGTTTCGTCCTCCCCTCTAAGTGCCAATGTTGTTTTCATTTAGAAAGTATGCATCATGGGTTTTTGTCTGGGCCTACAGCTATAAAACTTGGTGTTATTTTGATGATATTTTCAAATTAAATATTTTTAATGTGAACATGTCCTTTAATACTCTTCTCAAGGCTTGGTTTGTGAATTCTAAAGGCCATATTAGAAATGCTACCTCCTCCCTTATATTTTATCCTCCATTATATTTTGGTTTCTTTGGTTGGAAAGAAACAACTCCTTGTTCAATGGTATTAAAATGGACTTGTTGAGGGTCATTAAAATGTGAAAGATAAATTGTTCAACTTGGTTTCTGTCAATTTAATTTCTATGAAATGTTTTAAAAATTGTTATCATGTTGCTTTATATTTAGGTATCAGGCTACAATTCTCTTTGCATCCTACCCTTCCTCGTCTGGTTTATTGGACCAAACTGGTGGTGGGCATTTTCAAGCTAAATGTTAGTGCTGATTATGAGAATAACAATTTAGGGTGTGGTGGCATCATCAGAGATGGCTATGGTAATGTTATTCTTGGCTTTATGGGGCCTTTTAAGGGCAATCCCCATATGGTTATTTTTACTTCCATTCTCTATGGGTTAAGAAGATGTATGTCTCTTGATATTACTAGTATTACTATTGAGTTGCAACCTTCCCTTAAAATTCAATATTTTTTTAATGGGATGGACTCGGTGTATGACCTTGAGGTTTTTTATATTATTAGATATATTAAGCATTTAATGGTTTTCATTTATATTGACACTTCTCATGTGCCTAAGGAAGCTAATGCTTGTGCTAGGTGTTTAGCTAGTTTTGGAGCTGGGACTAATTGCTTCAAAGATATTATGGAAGTCAATGCTCCCGCGCCTCTTAGAGGCCTCCTAAGATTGGACAAAATTTCCTACCCCTATGTTAGAATTTAATTGTTTTCCTTTTGGGTATCTTATTTTGTTTGTGGTTTCTAGCTTAGCTGGGTGGTTTTGTTTTCATAACCATCTGTTGGTTTGGTGTCTGGAGGTGGGTGGCTTTGTATTTTGGGGTGATGTGCTTCTTTTCATGTTGTGCGGTGGTGTTTTTGGGTTGAGCAATGATTGTAACCTTCTTGTGATGGTGATCATGTTTGTTACTCTCCTCCCTTAGTTCTGGTTGGGCAAAACCTAATTGGCTTTGGGAGTCTAGGCTCCTCTAATTTCTGGGAGTGGTTGTTTCCTAGGCTGAGGGTGGGCTTGGTTCTGTGGGATCACAATTGGATTGTTGCTTGGAGTTTTGCTGGTTTATTGTTGGTTGGCCTTTCTTTTTCTGTTGTTTTTCTGGGAGCTTTGTTAGTTTGGGCTATTGGTTGTCTAGTTGTTCTAGGCTAGTCATGCTTTTTGGTCCTATGTTGTGGTGAGGGAGGTGGCTTTCTAGTGGGGGTGGCTGCCGCTTTGGGTGGTGTTTGTTGGTTTTTTCTGCTTGGATGGTACTTGCTATGTGATGGGACTATGGGGCTGGATGGAGCGGCATCAGGCTTTACTCTATGATGGTGGCGTGTTTCATTCTTACATAAGCTCTTCTTGCCCGATCACTGCTGGCATTGCTTATTTGTATTGGTTTTTGGCGACTGGTTATTGGCTTCACATTTGGTTTTATCAGAATAACCTGGATGCTTGGTTTGGTTTATTTGTTTTATGGTGGTTTCTCCTCCATGTTATGAGTTTTGGGTCTTGGATTTTTGGGTGTTGGGGTAATGCTAGTTGGGCTTTTTGGGTGTTATGTTCTGTTCTTTGCTTTTTTGGGGTGGTGGTTGATGGTTTTACCTGGACTTCCGGGGGTCCTGCTTGCTGGGTTCCTTGGGCTGGAAGGTGCGGCTTCAGGTTTTATCCAGTGAGGTTGATGTGCCTTATTCCTACTGGAGTTATTCTAGCAGTATTCCCTCTGCATTGAAGGAGTTTATAATGTTTTGGTGGTTTCTTGCTTCAATATGTTTTTCTTAACTTCACTTTTACCAAGTTTTAATTATTGTGATTGGTGGGGGTGTTTAAGTTGTAATGTTAACTGATTGTTCATGTTCCTCTTTTCTTGTGGCTCCTTATTTGAAAGTTTTTGATGTCTCGGGCTTCATGGAGGAAGTCATGTTATTGTGAGAGAACTAAAATAACTTATTCTCTTGGTATCATGATTCATTGGTGGTACTCTCTTGTCCGTTTCAACTGGCTATTTTTCTGCTATTATTGCTATGATTTTTTCTCTGTTTTGCAGGATCCTTTTTTGTGCAGGTCATTGCTCTACTCATTTTTGGATCAGGGTGCTTATGCTAAAAGTTTATGTTTGTTGCTTCCTTATTTTTTGGGTGCTCCTTCTTGTGCACCGTAGATTATATCTAGGTGTTATTGTATTTTGGCATAGCAGGGACCTTGAGCTTTTAGGATTTTTTGTCGTTTCGATTGTACCTCTTTTGAGTAGTAGAAGAGCTTGAGGTTTCTTTAAGGACTTTGTATTTTTGAATTTATATCAACGCGTAAGCCCCTCTGTGGGTTTCCCCTAAAAAAAGTTCGTAGCTTCCATTCGTGAGCTTGGATTTCGATCTCCTAGAGTGCTCCTTTGGCGATTTTTTCTTCATTTTTTCTCCCTTGTTCTTCCTCGTTTCCTTTGCAGCTTTCTTTTGAGGTTTTTTTGTGCAAATTTGGCCTTAGAAGATGACAACTCTATTGTCATCTAACCTGTCGGCATCTTCATTTCCTAATGGTTTCCCTATGTCATTTAAGGAAGTTTTAACTGGTTCTACTTCTTGTGCCCCTAAACATTAGTTTGTTCAAACCTCATTCAAGGTTTGTCCGTCTTTGATGTATGATGATGATATTGTATCTCAGTTGGCTGCTCTTTTTGCTTTAACATTAGTTGAAAATTTTCTTCTTCTTCATCCAAATCATGATGTCATTCAAAAAGTTTTTGTTAACTTGAAACTTACGGGATCCTTTCATGTTGGCTTGCTGGATTAGCAACATATTGCAATTCAACTTATAAATGACCTTGATTATTGCCGCATTTTCTCATGGAGATCATGCTATATTCAAGCATGTCAGATGCGTCTCCTCAAATGGATGCCTAATTTTTATGCTTGGGAGGAATCACCTATTACTCATGTGTGGATTTCTTTTCCAAAATTGAGATTTCATTTTTTTAATTCACAGATTTTATTTAGACTTGCTTCTATTTTTGGTAGATTGTTACAAACAAATCAAGCTGTTGTTTCTATTTCTCGCCCATCGGTGTCTCGTGTTCTTGTTGAACTTGACATTTCTAAGAAACACCCTACTGAAATATGGATAGGGTCAGAGTTGAATGGTTATTTCCAAGAAGTTGAATTCGAAAACCTACCTATTTTCTTCTCTCATTGTAAAATGCATTGTCATGGTGTTAATGAATTTTTCAGGTTGCATCCTCATCTTCGTAAGGAAAAGTTTATCCCAAACAATTGCAAGAAACTGTTGTTATTTCGGCTAAGCTTGAGAATGAAAATATGATTTGTGCTGAGGCTGAAGGCAATATTCCCAAATTGCATGATGAGCTGATACAAGCATCCAGTGTACATATTGAGTCGCTCCCTATCATTGAGGATGTCCCTCCTTATACTCAGGAAATTATTTCTAGCAATATTGCCAGCTTAGCTAATGAGTGTGGAAAGTTAGATGATCAAATGCTAACCATCACTACTACTGATAATAATGTTATTTTAGAATCTATTAGTCCATGTGTTATGAATAAAAAATTATCGAAAATGGATTGTATGTTGACTACCAATAATTGCACTAATACTGTTTCATTTCAATATGATGTGAATGATCAGGAAACGACTATTAATAGTTATAGGATTAGTACGGAGAATGTGGGGAGTGGGAATAGCTTGAAGGAAGGTGAATTGGCTTTGGTTGTGGAAGAAAATGTGGAACTTGGCCTGAATAGCAATGAAAGTGTAGAGGATGGAGATATTTTGGAGGAAGGTGAATTACCTCAAAAGGTAAGGCAGGACGGGTTGCAAAATGATAGTAAGCTTCCCTCTAACTCTCATTAACATAGTGATGCTTTTATTGATACGGAGGATATGACCTTTTCTGCTAAATATTTTACCAAAGATGATAATGACACTAGTTACATTAAATTTCAAATATAGGAGAGGTAGGAAAAGAAAGAACTTTATTTTACAATCTGCTAGGAGCACCCGATCACAAACTAGTCGTTAGATCTATTGTTTATGTTTAACTCAATTATTTGGAATGTTAAAGGCATTGGGTGCCCTTCATCTCATTTGAGGTTAAGAACTTATGCCATATTTATGATGTTTCTATCCTTGTTTTACTTGAACATCTTATTAATATTTTTAAGTTGCTTAGTACTGCTAAGTATTTAAGCTTTAAGCATGTCGTCTCGAACTCTGCTAATAAAATTTGAGTGTTTTGGAAGGATCCTATTCGGATTGATATTATTGGTGATTTTACTCATGTTATGCATTGTAATATTGAAGTTTTGAATATGAATTGTTGTGCATCTTTTATATATGCTGCCTCTTCTATTATTGCTAGAAAAGTTCTTTGGGAGCAACTCACTAATTTTCAGAGTTTATGTAATTTGCCTTGGCTTGTGGGTGGTGATTTTAACACTATTTCTAATCCTTCTAAGCGAATTGGGGGTTCCAATCCTATATATCATTCAATAGAGGATTTTAATAATATGATTATGGATTGCAATTTAATTGATATTGGCTTCTATAGTAACAAATTTACATGGAACCATGGTCACTTATGGCAACGGCTGAATCGTGTTTTATTTAATGATAGCTGGCTTAACTCTTTTAATTATATTTCTATTGAGCATCTTAGTATAATGCTTTTTTTATCATTCTCCTTTGTTAATTGGGCTTAAGATTAGACATGTGAATTCATTTCTCGAGTTTAGATTTCAAATATGTGGTTACTTCATGATTCTTTTCTAAATGTGGTTCTCGATAATTGGTTTGCCCCTTTGCATCCTGATAATTTTGTCCTTGTCATGAAAAGATTTTGGTTTAAATTGAAAAACTGAAACAAATCCTCAATTCGTGGAATCACAACATTTTTAAAAATATATTAGCTAATATCTTAAGTGTGGAAGATAGAGTTAACAATGTTGAAGTTAATTGTCAAATGTCTCCTTATGATACTAATTTTGTGTTACTTAGAGAGGCTAAGGAGTGCCTCTTTAAATTACAAGCTCATGAGCAGCTGTGAAACATCATGTGGAAGGTGATAAGAACACTAAGTATTTTTATGCTCTGGTTAAGAGGAAGCATGCTAAGAACTCCATTAATAAAATCAAACGTGAGGATGGGTCTGTTACTGAGAATGTGGAGGAGATTTCTATGTTGGCGGTGCAGCACTTTCAAAAATGGCTTAATAAGGATTTTACCCCTAGGCTTATTGAGAATCCTTTTATCATTCCCAATATCATCTCTCATGAGGATAATGAATTTGTTTCTAAACCCCCCTCTTTTAATGAATTAAAAGATATTGTTTTTGGTATGAATGGAGACTCTGTGGCTGGGCAGGATGGATTTATTACTAATTTTTTTTCAAAAAACTTGGCATATTATTAGTGATGATCTTTATTCTGTTGTGATGGAGTTTTTTGCCGAGCATGCTATATCTAAATTATTTACTTCTACTGTTATTGTTCTTATTCTCAAGAATGCTGATGTTAGTAATTGGAATGATTTTATACTCATTAGTCTTTTCACTTATTTTAGTAAGTTGATCTCTAAAATTATTATGAATCGTTTAACAGTTACTCTTCCTAAAATTATCTCCCCCTATCAAATGGGATTTGTTAAAGGTCGGGCTTTCGCTGATACTATCGTATTGGCTCATGAATTTTGCCATGATTTAGATGTCAGGGTGAGAGGTAGCAATATAATATTAAAGCATGATATTTCTAAGGCCTATGATAATATTAATTGGAAGTTTCTCTATAATATTCTGTAATTGTTTGGTTTGAATTCAATTTTTATCAACCACATCAAAAATTGTATTGAAGGATCTTACTTTTCTATTATTATTAATGGCAAAAGCTCTTATTTTTTTAGATTCTCTTATGGTTTGAGACAAGGGGATCCTTTGTCTCCATCCCTTTTCATTATTGCAGCTGATTATGTTTTGTCGACGATTTTATCATTTTTACGAATACTTCTCTTAATAGGATTGATAGACTTTTGGACTTCTTTCATAACTTTAAAAATGTAAGTTGGCTTTCTTTAAACAATCAGAAATGTTGTTTCATTGCTTCCAATAAGGTGCCTAATGCTCATATTGTGGCTATCAAAGAACTCACTAGTTTTGTGCAAGGCCACTTACCTATTGAGTATCTTGGGGCCCCTCTTTATAAAGGTAGAAAGAAGTCTTTTCTATTTGACGATTTAATTACTTCGGTGCATAATAAGCTTTTGTCTTGGGATTCTAACTTTTTGAGTTTTGGTGGTAGGCTTACTCTCATTAGAAGTGTTCTTTATTCTCTTCTTGTTTACTCTTTTCAAACTCTATTGTCCACTAAGAAGGTGTGTAATATAACTGATAAAATTTCGAATGATTTTTTTTTTTTTGGAAAGGGACTAATAGCAACACTAAAATTACTTGGTCCTCCTAGGACAAGTGTTGTGGTATGTTGAATGAGGGTGGCTTGGGGTGTAAGTGTATGTCTGATTTGGCCTATGCTTTTTCCTTCAAGTTATGGTATACATTTTGTCTTAAAGTGAGCCTTTGGGCTAAGTTCATGTATTCCAAGTATTGTGTGGGGAAGCATCCTACTACTTGTTCTTTTAATATAGGTGATTCTAAAGTTTGGCAAAGGCTTTGAAATGTTAAATAGGTTGTGGAGCCTCACCTATCTTGGGGGCTTGGTGGTGGCAATATCTACTTTTGGCAAGATCATTGGTTGGGTAATCATTCCATTGATTCCATCACTAATACCTCCTCTACTGCTTCGGTTAAGGTAAACCTTTTCATTAATGATAAACTGATTGAGTTGTGATTGCACTGGTTTTGTTATTGATGGTATTACTAATTGTTGCTCTCCTACCTCCTATTGCTATTATGTGACATGTTTTTGGCTGGATTTTATGGAGGTGGGTATTAATGAGAGTAATGGTGGGGACTGGTGCTATACTGTTGCTATTATAGTTTTTTCTGGTATGGGGTTGCTGGGTGGTTTTTAGTGGTTTGTTAGGATGCTTGGGGTGTCTCCTCATCTCGGTGTTTCAGGGTTTTGGTTGTTCACTTTGGGGGTGTTTCTGGCTGGGCTGTTGGTGTTATCCTGGGGGCTTTGTCTGACTGGTTGTTGAAGCTCTTGGGTTTTCTTTTGTGTTGTCTGGCTTTTTTGTCCAGGCTTGTCTCTAGTTGTGGGTGGGTGGCTGCCTTCTCTGGGAGCTTATCTTGTTGCATTTCGGTACTGTTTGTCAGGGGGTGGTTGCTTTGGCTGGGTGGTAGGATGGAGTGGCATTGGGGTTACCCATGTGATGTATGCAAGTTTCAAACTATCCTGAGCTCTTTTAGCCCGTACCCTTTTTTGGGTTTTAATGGTGGTTTGGGTTGGTTTTCATTAATAGCCTGCCTGGCTTGTCCAACTCCTTTCAGTTATTATTTTTGTATTTTTTTGCATTGTTGTTATATCTTGGATCAGTGCTATGGTGTTGTTTTACATGGATGTTGACATTCTGCTCATCTATGGGAGGTTGTTTGCTTGGGAGCTTCATATGGGTAATATCCTTTTTTGTTATCCTTTTCTTCAGTTAATTAATTTCCTTTTATATTACTTAGCTTTCTTGTATTTTATTTCTTTGTTTTGCAGCCCTTTTGATTTTTAGGAGATTACTTTTATGGCTGTGATCAGGATTTTTTTGCATAAAGATTGTGCGACATATTCATATCGGTATCTTTCTTTTTTGGATTCTTTTTTTTAGCATCAGTAGCATGTTACTAGGTCTCATTGTATTTTGGCTTAGTGGGGATTATCAGCTCGTAGGTTTTCCTTTGGTTTGTTTTTTAGCTCTTTCTAGCATTAGGGAGCTGAGGGTCTCCCTTACGGACTTTGTAATTTTTCTGTTAATTAACGCGCAGGCCCTTTCTTGGATTTTAATTAAAAAAAGTATGTAATAAATACTGAGATAAACTTAAAAAGACTTAAAAAAAACTACATAGCAAATACTCAAAAAATACTCAGCAATTATGTAGCAAAAATCCTATACCCTAAACAAGCAACAAACACACAGTAGGTAAGCAAAAAATATGCAGTAAACAAACAATAATCACGAACCAACTAGCATGCAATTATAACGAAGTAAGCCCTAAATCCTAAAAAGAGCTGAAAAGGAAGAAGAGTAACGGTCGTTTTGTTAACTACACATAAAATACGCAACAACTAAAAACATAGTTCATTCGTAGTAAATACACATTTTTGAAAAATGATGGTTGCATTCACTTTGACTTCTCACGACTATCTTATAAAATGACAAGCAAATAACAGACAAATCTTTTTCGAAGGTGAATCCAATAGCACAGATGAAAAGTGAGCGAATGAGAACCTCGATTGTTGAAGATGCAAGCTGGAAAGGGAATGCTGAAGAAAAAAAAATGGATGCCAAGAAAAGTGAAAATTCTACGTGCCATTCAAATGTTTACCCAAAAACGCGTGGCCCGGGTTGGTCGGGCAGACAAGAAAATAACAAGAAAAAAAAAGGAATACAAATGAATATCCACATGTGCAATCAACATGTCAAGATTTTATTTGAGTTTGGAGATAGAGTTAGTTCATACTCCTCACAGAATAAATTGTCCATTAAGTGAGCCTCCATTAAGAATACTTAGACTAATTATTACGTACGGAATTTGGACCGTTCGGATTGCTACGTATTTATTGAGTATTATATTATAAATACTCAGCAAATAAATAACAAATACTCAATTATAAATATTTGTTGAATATTTATTATATATTTACTAATAAATTCAGACAATTCTTTCTCCTATACTCCGCCCGTAATAGTATCTCCATTAAGTGAACCCTGCAAGCTTCCTAAATTGAACGAACGTTACAAACGGGTGGTCTCGAGCTACAGATAGTATTTAGGCATAAATATTCTACAGCTGTAAGATGTTCTACCTTCGCGATGCCGGCGAAGTCCCTTTTATAGCATTTATTTATAGGAGTGGGAAAACCGCGGCGGGGTAGGCGGCCTCCACCTGCTTCCGTGGACGCGCCTTTGCGTTTTGGCTTTATATCCTAGTTGTCCTTCGATGCGCGAGACTTTCTTGTTTTTTATTTTCAATCGGTTCCGCTCTACTGCTGGAGGATTTACTTGCGATGATCTCTTCACTTACTTCTATGGACGTCTAATCTGTTCCTCACTTTAGTATAATACCTTGTAGTAACAGGAGATACGTCTACAGTCATCTTCTGTCGTTCAGATCTGAGGCTAGGGTGTAAGAAGTTCCTTACCATGGATAAGTTGGCGATTACACGTGGTCTTTTCGTTATACTATTACTTCTTTTCCTCTCGGCGTACTCCTTAGCTCAGGTTTGCTTCTTGTTCTTTTATTCTTCACTGCTTTATTGGCTTAATTGTATTATCTGTATTTAGATATTGGGATTTAGTACATCCTGTTCTGGTTGCTTTCAGGAAACAAGAGTGGGGAGTGCCGATAATGCGTCGGTGATGTCCTTAGATCGCCGTACCAAAGTAACCAGATTTTGTCTTTTTGAATTTAGCCTTTGTGCTTGCTTCGAATCTTCTGAGGATTTGAATGATTGATCAGTTTGTTTATTTAATTATTTGCGTTACTATTTTGAACATATATTGTAGTTTTGTTATAGATCTGTGATTTCAAATGCAGATGTTTCTGAACGCAGTCAGAACAGATGCTGAGAGTGCAGTTGATGGCCTTGCTGTAAACCAAGATGGCGTGGGACTGTTTGATGCCCTCTTTGCAAGTCTGTCCATGATCCTTGTCAGTGAGGTCAGCTTGCTTAGGTTTTAGTGTTTGTTGATGAATGGGTGTAGAATGAATTTAGTTGGGTAAAAGATTGAGTTTCTGCTGTTTAGTTATTTTTTGTAATTGAAGTTTCACTTTTTTTTTTTTTGGGATTTTTTTGTTATTTTACTAGATCGGTGATGAGACATTTATCATAGCAGCTCTCATGGCAATGCGGCATCCTAAGTCAATAGTTCTGTCTGGTGCACTCAGTGCTCTTATTGTGATGACGGTAACACACTTAGCTTATTAAGCTGTTTCATCTTGCCCAAAGAATTGTACTTTTTTTCGTTCGTTCACGTTCTCCAATGCACCTAAAAGCGTATTGGACATTTTAATTTGTTATGGTGTATTTAAATTATAGAATGTCTTTAAAATAAAACCAAAACTCCATCCTGAACACGTGCCCTTCATTTTCTTTAGCATTGGCGACTGGGTATAAAGCTATTTTTTATTTTTATTTCTGTAATGGAGATATGCTGAGATCTATTGGTCATAAGATTAATTAATCAACTTATACTTTGTGTTGTAAGGTACTGTCGACTGGACTTGGTAGGATAGTGCCAAATTTAATATCAAGAAAGCATACCAACAATGCTGCCACAGGTACTCTTTGATTGATGTTTCATGTATTTCTCATAGTAAATTTACTGGGCATTGCTTTTGAACGTTGAAAAAATATTTAGCATTTTAATAGTCTATTTGAAAAACATGAATTGGTTTCTGTTTTCATTGGTAAAAAATTCAATTAATATAGTTTTTTTCTCATTTAGCAGTATATGCCTAGATTTTTCCTTATAATGACTATAAACCCACTATAGTGAACCCATTATTGTAAATCAATTATAGTGTTGACCTGTTTTTCTTTGAAATGATTTGTCATTTTGTAGGGTAGGACATTAAATTGAAATATGCTTAAGTTGAGATTAGTTATGCATTCTCATTATTTCTTCTCATCTCTTCTGAGGGAGAGTTTATATTCGGTCAATTACTTATTATCTATTGCCTCGTGCTATGTTATTATGCTGTGCACATCTTGAAGCACTTATGCATTTATTGGTTCTTGAAATCCCTATTTGTTCTCTTTATTTGGCAGGATTCAAGTATTTTTATACCAAATGCTGATAGTTCTTTTTTCTAAACTATTATCTTTTTTTCTCTCAAAATAATTCTGTAAAATCACATTGGAGCTCAATCATTTGGCAACTTTTCTCATTGACTTAATGCAACGATATATCAAAGTGATCATTATCAATGCTTGGCTGTCTTAGCTTTAACAAACTTTAGCACCTAAACAACCAAATAAAAATATTCACAATATATATTTTTTTTCTTAAAAAATTCAGAAGAGAAAATATAATAGGGCCTACCTAGCATAGATAATAAATTTGATTATAAATATTTAGAGATTATACTTCTTTATGTAGCCACTTAGTGGGAATAATTGAGAGTGATGCTTCTCAATTATTGTATATGTAGTGGAGAAAGTGCATTGAATAATTTGAAGGGATTTGTTGCGACTAGGGTGAGCTATGGAGAGAGTTTTGTGGTTGGCTGAGAATGAGTTGGCTATGAGAACTATTTGGAAGCCTTGGGGTGTTGGAGGGCTTTCCTGAGGCTTGCTTGAGATGTGAACGAGAGGATGGAAGGTGTTTTAGGTGTTGGGATGGCTTAGAGTGTCACCAAGTTCAACCATTAATGGACTGAGTCAATTACAGGAAAATTAGGCTTAATTAGGGAACCAAATGGACTTAATTGAGCTAGTTAAATCTCTTATGCTTAGTAGGCCTCATTGTGTTTGCTTGAATTTTGTAGCAATTGAATTGGGGACTTTTAGGTCTTATGCTTAAATCATTGAGATCAAGTTAGGTCAATCATGGGCCGTCCAAAAAGATTCTAAATTAATCAAAATTTTCCAAGTTGGCCATGAACATTTTGGTAACCCAAAATTATATTGAATTAACAATACTTATGCTTAGTCATCCATGACTTTGCTTTGGATCAACCGAGACTATGCTAGCTTAGTTATGATCAAGTTGAATCAAAGAGGACAAAGTTTAGTTATCTATTGCCTTCCTCAGCTTATTAGAGTTGTACTAGTTGAACTTGAAATCAGTTAAGTTAATTTGCATTAGATCAAGTCAACCAAGGCGCATATTGTAACTAGGTCCAAACCCAACCAATTGTGGCCTTGTTAAGTTCTGTATGGTCAGTTCGAATCAGTTATAACCATGTTGAGCTAACAATTTCAAAGTTGGTTCCGTTAGATCATAATTGAATCAGTTGCAGCCCAAATGGCGTTAGTAGGCCAACTAAGTCCACTTTAGGTCATTTGGGACCATAATGTGTCATTGGATCTATATGGGGCTATGTCAAACCATATGGTGCTATAGTTGTTTTGGTAAGACCTTGTGGGTGAAACTTACACAATGTGTGAGTTGAAGTGGTTTGACTAACTAGCCTAGGTTTAGTGGTGTCATTTTGACTTTTATTAGAGTCAACAAGCCTGAGGTGCTTAGCATACTTGTTTTTAGGTCCTAGTTACCTTTAAGAATTTTTAGAGAAAAGAGGTTTTAAATGAGCAGGAGCTAGTTAGGTGATGGTGATTGAATGACAATGAGCCATATGACAGGAGACTAGATATGAAGTAGTTAGATAAGGGAAGAGTGAATAAGGAGCTAGTCATGTGATGGAAAATTTGACAGGTAACTATGGAGCCTAGACAAGCAAGATTTAGTTGGATGTAGAAGACCAAGTGCTTGAGAGTTATTTGGATAGAGGTGAAACTTGCACGAGCTGGTTGGATGAAGGTATATTAATGGATTAGAGCTAGTTAGTTGAAGGAGATTAGATAAACAGGAGTTGTTTGGTCAAAAGAGGCTAAATGGGTTGTAGCTAATTAGCTAAGGAGATTAGACTAGTTGGTGTCGATATGTTGAAATAAATCAAATGGGCATAAGTCAAGTGATAAAAGAAGCTAGACGACTACCTCTTCTTGGGTAAACAACTATGCATTTCTCATTTCTCCTTTTGTGAGGCTATCTTATGTGAAAGCCCTGATTGTGACACAAATTTAGCAATTATTCAGTAAAACTTCTACTAGCCACTGCTTACTAGAGATGAGGATAGATACATCAAAAGATGTCAAACATGCCAAATAGCAACAAACAAACAACAGAGTACTGAGTTATATTTTCCTTTGCCAATCTTGATTAACTTTGGTTGATGTCAGTTTGGACTCCGTAGTGGGTCTACCACCCTGATTGTGACACAAATTTAGCAATTATTCAGTAAAACTTCTACTAGCCACTGCTTACTAGAGATGAGGATAGATACATCAAAAGATGTCAAACATGCCAAATAGCAACAAACAAACAACAGAGTACTGAGTTATATTTTTCTTTGCCAATCTTGATTAACTTTGGTTGATGTCAGTTTGGACTCCGTAGTGGGTCTACCACCCATGAAAAGGCAACAAGTTTCTATTATAGCTGAAATTGACCATTTTATTGAAGATGACACATTTTGTACTATGTAGGAAGGCTCTGGATGCGTCTCATATTGCCAATCATTAATTCCAGGAGATAGTTTGACTTTATGATATTTCACAAAAGATTACTTCTAATAGGGATGTTAAGTTTCTTAGCCATTTTTTAAGAATCTTATCAGCAAAACTTGGCACTAAACTCCAATTTGGCTCCACCGATCACCCACAAAGTCAAACATAAACTATTGATAGGAGTTTGGCAAATCTGTTGAGCCGTTTTATTTGGAAGAGCATTTGCTATTGGGATAAAATCTTAGCCCAAGTTGAATTTGCCTATAACAGATCCTGGAACTAGACCACTGGCTGAAGCTACTTTGAGCAAGTTTACGGACGAAATCCTTTTACTCCACTAGGTTGGTTCCTTCGATTGCAATGGCTGCATATAGTTTTGATGTTCAAACTCGAATTCAGGAAATTCACAAGCTCCATCAACATGTGCAACATCAAATTCAAAAGAAAAATGCTAAATACCAAACACATGCTAATAAATTTGGGAGATTACTCACTTCAAAGAAGGGGATCTAGTTTAGTTAAAGTTACACAAGGTAAGTTTTCCTTCCGGTGCTCATGGAAAGCTCAAACCCGAGGCAGATGGACTTTTTCTATTTGTGTAATGCATTTTTATAATGCTTATGAACTAGAACTACTGAGTGATTTCTGTGTGTCTGCTGCTTTCAACATTTTAGATTTATCTCCCTATTATGAAGATTCATTGGATTTTGTTGATGGTGAAGCCTCCCCCAGCACATGAGAATGATGATGGATCAGTCTCTGGGCCAAGCACTTGTTGCGGCATCTGGTTTCGCCAAAGCCTGAACATGCTATTGTTTAGCCACCTGTAAGGGTCAGTTTAGCCTTCCGTGGGTCCTAATATTTTGATTATTAG
The DNA here is from genome assembly GCA_022539455.1 of Dendrobium nobile. Lineage (NCBI taxonomy): Eukaryota > Viridiplantae > Streptophyta > Magnoliopsida > Asparagales > Orchidaceae > Dendrobium > Dendrobium nobile. The sequence goes on along the minus strand of CM039721.1, from coordinate 27,231,573 downwards.
TTTCTTTTGTTTTTGTTTTTCTTTATTTTTCTATCCTTCTAATATTTTGTATAAAAACGGATTGCAAATGGGGGTTGTGAATAGAGTTGAGACAAGTAGCCCAAGGTTATTTTTTGTTTCCTAGAGTAAAACCTCTAGGTGGTGGCTTTCTTTTCTTTGTTAGCTTTTTTTTTTTGTTTTTCTTGATTTCTAATAAGCTATTCCCATCCTTCCTTTCTTCGTCCATTGTCACAATGGCTTTGGCAAGTAGATGTTTCCCATTTTAGCATAGCTCACGCTCAAAATATCAAACCCAAGCTTTTAAATGAATTGATTGTAAGGCCTATTTATTTTATTGGCCAAAGGATATTTTGGAATATTTGAAATATTACTGATGCTTATTCATAATGAGCAATGATGGTCATATACACCTCTTCATCAATATAAGGCAAAATTGGATCCAATGAAAATATTCCTGTGCCTTACCAGCCTACTCATATTAATTGTGCTTACATGCGTCATCGTTTTTTCTTCTACCATTCATCAATTGAAACATGGGGAAGTTTGGTGCTAGCCATGATCCTTAGAGTGACAATGATCAGGTGTTTCATGTGACAAATCTGTGGGTAAATTTTTGATGTAGTATGCTTCCTGTCATGCTGGTTAAAACATAACGGTGATTTAGTACTAAGAAAGATATGAAAGTCTTCCATGTCTTGAAATGATATTCTATTGATATGAAGAGTAGGATCTAAAAAGATTGCCAAAAGACTTTGCTAGTTTTTTTTTTTTTAACCTTTGAGGTGAGTGGATTTGAGGGTGGTTGATTGGTTTGTGCTTGAACATCATTTGGCCCTTTGAAATTTTAGTTGGATCAATCAAGTCAAGTTAAGCATATTGAGAATTGAATAATGCAAAATGAGCCAAATTACACACAAATTTAGCTTTTTAAAGGTACTTTTTGATCCGTGTTTTATGCACAAAAATTATGCTTGATAAGTTAGTTTTCTTTTATGAACCCAAGTTTTTCTGCATAAAGGGTGTATGCAATGTATGAAGCTTTTGCTGATGCGAAGTCTGGAAAACGGTTGATGTATGCTAACATAACTTCTAAGTCATGATGGAGGCACCCTGATCATTGCTGTAGGTATACCATGTCAGATTTTTATTGGATGTCTTTGCTTTATTAAACAAGCTAATTCTTGATTTAAAGCAGCTAGAAGAATTATAATCTTGCTTTGATAGATTGAATGAGTCCAATTATTTCTATTCGTAGTAGAATCTAAACTACCATATTACACAGGTAATACCAACACTTAAGTGAAGTATTTCCTACGACCTCCAAAATGGATGGTAGGGATCAAATCTCTGAAAAATAACTGTAGAAAATAAAATTCTAATTACATTTCAATCAAGTTGAGAGAGGCATCTCAATTTCTAATAATACATGCTTTAGATAAAATCATTCTTCTTTGACATGAGATCTGAATTTTTTAGTTGTTATGTAACAAATATTGAGATAAGGGGCTAATTATAATGTAGAGTAAAATGAATTTAGTGTAAAAGGAATGAAGTGTATTTGATATTTTTGAAATGTTTGGATGGGTGTAGAAGGAATGTAGGAGATTATTATTATTTTGTTTGGATTGAATTTAAATGAATTCAATATAAAATCAAATGATGTTGGTTGCCTGTCGCAATGGGAGGCCGATGATGGTTGGTGGCGGCGGCACTTCGTGGCACATGGCAGTCAGTGGTAGTTGGTTAAAAAGAAATTCGGTAAAAAATAGGCGAGTTTACAATACATAAAAAATGAAGTAGTGAGTGAAAAAGAAATTAACTAAAATTTTACAGAGTATATATGATATTGCAGTTCTTTTTCAATAAACCAATCAGCTCATAAATGAATCCAATCACTTTAAATCAAAATACATCAATGATTTATTTTACCCTGATGATATTTTAAATTATCTAGTGGTTCAGCTTCATAATACTTTACTATGAGCTACCTAAATTAAACCTGGATTGTGGTGGTTATTACTTTATAAAAGATATAAGCTCTATTATATGACTATTGTCTCTGATCATTTTTATGTACAGTTTTTATTAAACTTTAACTTTAAAGAGGTTCCTTGAACATCTCTTCGTGTGTGATTACAAATAATTCTGCCACAATTTTTTATTAGAATACTGCAGTTATAACCAGTGATTAATAAGTTTGTTTGATTTTTTTCAACATTTGTTTAATTCTGTTATCCACATAACTTTTTTCAGCCTTCATCATTCATTTGATGATCACATTGAAATATTCGATGGTGGTTTTTCTTTATTGTTGCTATTGATGGCTTTATTCACTATATCTGTTTTTTATACTTATACCCATTTTAATGTAGTACTATATTTGTTCTTTGGACTGCGTCTTCTGTATATTGCATGGAGATCTGATCCCAAATCTTCGCAGAAAAAGGAAATGGAAGAAGTACGTGTTTCATCTAGATTATGATTAATTATTGTAGATATGCTTTTTATCAAATTCTTTGGCCTTTCTATAATTGTTACGCATTTTTTCTTGCTTGATCTTTTTTCTCATCTTTTTAGAATTATATTAATAGAAGCAGATTAAAAAAAAAAATATTAATAGAAGCAGATTTCCTTCAGATGTTTCTTTCTGCTGTTGCTATTTTCAATCTGTTTGCTTTACTGTGTAGATTGAATAAAATATATAACACTGCATTCCCATGTCATTTACTTAAGCTATGAATATACTGCAAATTTATTTAATTTTGCGAAGGATTATGATACAAGTCTAAGCTTTCATGCCTGCAATTCATTCATTGGTTGACTTCCTCACATAAGTCTCCGAACTGCTTATATACATTTTTTTTACATAGAAATTCCCATGTGAATGTTTGGCCTTGCTATACTGAACCATATCTGATATATTCTTCTTTTTGAACTGCATTATTTTTCTGCTATCTAATATAGGTGAATCATATGGATAGTGTTTCTGACTTTGATCTTGCTGTTTAAGCTGTCTCTAGAAATATTTTCCTTTGATTCAGCCGTTAAACATAAATATAATTTTGGCTTTTGTCTAGCAGTTGCCCCCCAATAGAATAAGAGCATACATTGAGAGTACGTTAAAGGTACACTTTTAACAAATTCAAGAATTTTCAAACAGGTTGTTGAAATTACTAGATGGACAAGAGGGGGGGTGAATTGTGAAAGTTTTATAACAATAAATAAAACCTAAACATGAGTTCTAATATTTTTGATATTTTTTTTTTAGGTTTTAACATGAAAATTTAAAACAACTTCTAAGGCAACACGCAACAATAAAATCTTTTTCTTTCACAAATTTTCCAAGCAAATATTATGAAATAAAAATACACGCAAGAATATAAACAATAAGGTAAAAGCACACCGAGATTTTTATAGTGGTTCGGTCAAACATGACCTACGTCCACTCCCCGGAGTCATCCGCTCTGGGAATTTCACTACCAACAAATAGCTCTCCTTTTGTCCTGCTCGGCAAGGCGGAGAAGCCCTTACAATACTCCCTTTCACCAACCCGGCGTGGCGGAGTGCCAAGCGCTGTTTTCACCCTCCTGGTGACGGCAGAGAACCTTCTCGTTTTTCTCCCTCCTGGAGAAGGTAGAGTACCTTCGAGGTCAACGGATGTAGACGAGTCTCCCCTTAGAAAGCCTCCCACAAGTTCTTCCTGGGCCAGAGGAGGAGCAAGTTGCAGCACGATTGGAGCAATCGTGTGATCTCCCTCACACCTCTTCTCCCTCACCAAGCTCACCTTCTCCTTCCTCTCTCAACCCCTCAAACTTCTCAAGAGCTTTCTCCAAGATTTTCTCTCTACTCACGTTTTCCTCTTTCTGCCTCTCTCTCAAAATATGACAAGTTTTTTTCACATAAAAACGGGCTCCAAAATTTCTGAGATTTCAAAAGTAGCCATTACAATAGTACAGTACGATTATTGGTCGTACAGTACGATATGTACAAACTAGCTTCGTCCTGGTACGAAGGTGTATGAATAGTTCAAAAACTAATCGTACTGTACGATAATATATCGTACGGTACGATTCACAACACACTACTCATACTGGACGATAGCCGGGATGATAAAATGTCGTCTCTGTTCATTGTATGGTACGATCGACATCGTACCGTATGAATAGTGAAAATCAAGGCATCTTCCAGGATGAATTCCGGGACGATCAAATATCGTCTCTGTTCATCGTATGGTACGATCGTAATCGTACAGTACGATGAGACGAAAAACACAGGATCGTCCAGGACGATCTCCGGGACGACAGAATTCGTCTCTGTTCATCGTATTGTACGAAGGGGTTCGTACAGTATGATTTTCAATTTGTAATTAAGCCTTGATTTCTTGCACTAATCACGGGTTAAATTAAGTATGTATTTAAAATAGATCGTACCGTACGAACATCGTCGTACAGTACGAACGGCGCAAAATATCATACTTGACTAGGGTTTTGGATTTGAAACATATCGTACCGTACGATAGTATTCATACAGTACGATGTGTTCACAGATCACGTGTTATAGTAGTAGATCGTACAGTACGAAATAAATTCGTACAGTACGATTACCAGAGAATGAAAAACTATATTTCTTACTTTTAAAAACCCTCTCCCCCTGTGTGTGTGCATGATTCCTCAGACTTACCTGTAGTTTGTGGCCAGACTCGAGAAAATAAAAATAAAATAAATAACAAAATACATTGTCCGACTAATACTCCTAATCCAACTAGTCTTGAGTCTTCCCGTTGTCCTGAGTGGCTTGTGATCTTCCTGAAATGTTAGTACTCATGGACAATAGCAAACATTAAATGATATTCAATAAAAAGTAGTTTAGGCAACATTATTTGGCATCATCAAAATCTCAACCTCGGGGTCATGGGTCGCAACAGTTGTTGCACGTCACGTTACTACTACTACATTAATCCTTCGAGTGCTTAGGTACTGTGTTTGTTGGGGAATGGGCATAAAAAATGACGGGAGAGGTAAATCATAAATCTTCTGCCATTTTCAATGATGGGCCAGTGACAGATCTAGAACTAAGCTAGTGCCATTGTAGTTGATATTGCTTTCTGGAATGGTACCTCAGGGATCTTTGGACTATAGATTGTTTTGATTTGCAGTGCTTTGGTGGAGCTTTTTTAGCAGCGTGCAATTATAATGTGCTATCAAATCCATGATCATGAATTGGTGATTTGTGTTGTATTTTTTATTTACAATGATTTTTCCATGGGTTCTATAATATTATATTATATAAAAAATTCATATCTAATGCATGAATCTCCTATCAATACATTGTTTGGGGAGGGATTGATGTTTGAAACCTTATACTTGTATTATAGAGGCTAGCATTGTATTATATCTTGTGGACATAGTAGGCAAAGTCATGATTGCAAAATTGTTTCCTAAAGTTATTGAAATTGTAGAATGAAGAAGACATCCAACTTCCTTGCCTTCAAGAAAATCAAAAGTTCTAGGGTCTTTCAAAACTTGGTTTCAGTATCATTTTAAGAGTTGTACATTTTTTTGGCATGCATCTGCAGGTGTGTAAACGTGGAGAATTAGAATTAGAGCACGAACGCTTAAATATGCTAAGCTAATTAAACTGAAGTGTGGCATCAGTTATGTTATCCAATCAACAAACCATTTGAATGTAAATGAAAAATGGTCGCCTGAATCTGTTTAGTCTGAACTGTACACTGTTACTGAATTTCATTGTTCAGTTTAATATGAATTATGACCCTTTTTTTTTCACTAAAGTCTCCTTGACATCATATTTCTTAACGTAAATGCATTCAACATTTGCATGAAACATGAAGCTAATATAATCATCTCATCAGAGTTAGGAATGCATTTTGATTTTCTAAATTCTTTTTTATATAGATGAAGCATATGAATACCATACAACAACAACATCAAGCCTTTATCCCACTACGTGGGGTCGGCTACATGAATCCTTTTTCTCCATTGTGTCCTATTAAAGGTCAAATTCTTGTTTAAATCTAATAAAGAAAGGTCATTCCTAATATTTTCTAACCAAATCTTTTTAGGTCTGCCTCTACCTTTCTTTAACATAAGTTACATCTAATACCTCTACTCTCCTAACCGGGTCATTGGAAGGCCGCCGTTTTATGTGACCAAACCATCTAAGGCGACCCTCTCTTATCTTATCTTCTACTGGAGCTACTCCAACCTTTTCACATATATGCTCATTTCGTATCCTATCTCTAAGGGTAAAGCCACTCATCCACCTGAGCATCCTCATCTCTGCCACACTTAGCTTAGTGTTATGCTTCTCTTTTAATGGCCAACATTCAGCACCATAAAGCATTGCAGGCCTCACTACCATCTTATAGAATTTTCCCTTAAGTTTGAGGGGTACTTTTCTATCACACAACAAGCCCGATGCATTCCTCCACTTCAACCATCCAACTTGAATTCTGCTGATAATATCTCCATCAATTTTACCATCACTCTGAACAATAGATCCAAGATATCTAAAATGTGTACTCTTATTAATGAATTGATTGCCCAAAGTCACAATCCCCTCACTATGTCTATTACTACTAAAATTACATTCCATATATTCCGTTTTAGATCTACTCAAGCGAAAACCTTTAGTCTCTAATGTTGACCTCCATAATTCAAGTTTACTTTCAACTCCCTCTCTAGTCTTATCAACAAGAAGAATATCATCAGCAAAAGGCTACACCAAGGTACATCCTCTTGCAAATGTCTAGTGAGAACATCCATGACTAAAGAAAAAAGATATGGGCTTAAGGCTGATCCTTGATGCAACCCAACCGAAATAGGGAAATACTTGGTCAAACCACCTTGTGTTTGAACACAAGTAATAGCTCCTGCATACATATTATTAATGATTTGAATATAAGCATTATTAACTCCTTTTTTCCAAGAACTCTCCATAGCACTTCTCTTGGAACTTTATCATATGTTTTTTCTAAATCAATAAAAATCATATATAGATCCTCCTTATTTTCTCTATATTTCTCCATCAAACCTCTTAATAAATGTATGGCTTCCATAGTCGACCTACCTGGCCTGAATCCAAATTGATTTTGAGAAACATAAAGGATTCATGTCATTATTATTCGACAAATTTTATGCTGGCTGTCGACTACCTAACGCAACCCTCAACTTTTCTCATCCAGGACTTGGGACCTGGCAACGGTAGTGTTAAGCTTATGAATACCATGCAAATTAAAAAAAAATATATATATATATAGCTGACATCAGACATTAATTCTAAAACTTGAATCCTAGCTGTAATAAACATCAAATCGGATTAGTAACACCAATGGAAAACAGAACGTTTGAGATCCCTCATAATAATTTTGCAGTACAAATTCCTTACAGAAACATATAGTGCGAAATTCATTCTTAAAATCAGAACCAAATTGCTTTATTTTTTTGGATTGGTTACCCTGTGATGGAAATTTCAAATTGACTCAAGATTCTGATAGATTAGTTGAACTTGAGCTATGTATTGCTTCTATTTGGGCTGGCCACGTAGCCTTTAGACATTTTATTTTCAGTTGTATTGTAATGTTTAAATTGCCTCACTATATTTGTGGAAAACAAATTTTAATTTAAAGAGTTCTGAGTATCTTTAAAGGATGTGATCCCAAAATTACTCAAGTGGTAGACCTAGACTATATATACTATATAAATGCTAGACTTTCTTGAAAATGCAAGACATTCTTTGAGTGGTACACCTTATAGTCCTGGTTAAGAGTGTCAATGAGGTAACATACAACAATAACAACAACATCAAGCATTTATCTCACTATATGGTGTTAGTTAGATGAATCATTTATCTCCATTGTGCCCTATTAATAGTTAAATTTAAATTTAAATCTAATAAAAATGTCATTTCTAATATTTTTCTAAACAAGTCATTTTAGGTCTACCCTTCCTTTCTTAACATAAGACAAATCTAATACATCTACTCTCCTAACCGGGTCATCAGAAGGCCGCTATTTTATGTGACCAAACAATTTAAGGTGACTATATCTAATCTTATCTGCCACTAGAGCTACTCCAACTTTTTCACATTTATGCTCGTTTTGTATCCGGTCTCTAAGAGTAATGCCACTCATTCACCTGAGCATCCTCATATCTGCATCACTTAACATAATATTATGCTTCTCTTTTAATAACAAACATTCTGCGCCATAAAGCATTACAGGTCCCACCACCATTGTATAGAATTTTCCCTTCAGTTTGAGGGGGACTTTTCTATATCACACAACATGCTCGATGTATTCCTCTACTTCAACCATCCACTTTGAATTCCGCTAATAATATCTCTATTTATTTTACCAGTACTCTGAACAATAGAGCCAAGATATCTTAAACATATACTCTTATTAATGATTTGATTGCCCAAAGTCATAATCCCTCCACTGGATTTATTGTTACTAAAATTACACTCAATATATTCAATTTTAGATTTACTCAAACGAAAACTTTTAGTCTCTAAGGTTGACCTCCATAATTCAAGTTTACCTTAACTTCCTCTCCAGTCTTATCAACAAGAAGGATATCATCAGCAAAAAGTATACATCAGGGTACAACCTCTTATATATGTCTAGTAAGAAAATCCATTACTAAAGCAAAAAGATATGAGCTTAAGGCTGACCCTTGATGTAATCCAAATGAAATAGAAAATATTGGTCAAACAACCTTGTTTTTGAACACAAGTAATGCTTTTGCTACATATCCTTAATGACTTGCATATAAACATTATTAACTTTTTTCTCTTCTAGAACTCTTCGTAGCACTTCCCTTGGAACTTTATCATATGCTTTTTCTAAATCAATAAATATCATATGTTGATCCTCCTTATTTTCTCTATACTTCTCCATTAAACCTCTTAATAAATGTATAGCTTCCATAGTAGACCTACCCGACATGAATCCAAATTGATTTTGAGAAACATTAGTATCACATCTTAACCTATGCCCCATAACTCTCTCTTATAGTTTTAAAGCATGACACATTTACTTAGTTCCTCTATAATTCGCACAATCTTATGCATTATTTGTATTATTAAAAATAAGAATCAATGCACTCATTCTCTACTTATCTGAAATTTTTTGTCTTAAAAAAATATTAAAAAGTTTAGTAAGTCAAGTAATTCCTTCATCTTTTAAGCATTTTCACACCTCTATTAGAATATGATTAGGTCCAACTGCTTTTCCACACTTCATTTCTTTAAGCCTCTCTAACTTATGTTTTACTAATAGGTCGGTAAAAACAAAAATCACTATTTTCATTTAGGGTGCTAAGGTCACTAAAGTCAATTGTATTTCCACATCTCTATTGGAATAAAATTAGGTCCAATGGCTTTTCCTCACTCATTTTCCTTAAAGCCTATCTAATTTTGAAAAGTGGAGGGTTGTTTTAGGTAGTCGACAGCCACCGTAAAACTTGTCGAATAATTATGACATGAATCGATGAGACAATATATGCTATACAACTAGAGATGTTATAATTTGAATTTTCCATTAGGCAGTTGTTGCCATAGACTCCATTTTTTGAATATTTATACTCACAATTGGTGATCCTAGTACAACTATTAGCAGATAATATTCTAGGCAATTAAGGTATTTAAAATATAAATATGGATTTGAATTTTCATGCATATTATTTCCCAATTTTGTTTGGTCACATAAAACGGCGGCCTTCCGAGGACCCGGTTAAGAGAGTAGATGTATTAGATTTAACCTATGTTAAGAAAGGTAGAGGTAGAACTAAAAGGACTTGGTTAGAAAATATTAGAAACGACATTTCTTTATTAGATCTAAATGATAATTTGACTCTTAACCGAACACAATGGAGAAAATGGATTTATGTAGCTGACCCCACATAGTGGGATAAAGGCTTGATATTGTTGTTGTTGTAGTATTATTGCCCAATTCACAATTAACCATTCAAAATCATATCTTTTATGCAACTTTTATTGTATGTATTACCTTTTTGAACAAAAAAAAGTATTTCCATTATGAACAAAGTCAATTATATTTGATAGTGATGAATTTGCCTATAGATCTGAACATGTAGATGTGTTTGCAGAGTCTTAAAGAGTCATAGAACTCTTAATTTTACCAAGCATTAGTTCACAATATTTGAAGCGGATTGTCTTGCATTATCTGAATTGGCAACTTTAGAATATCACAAGCCACTTGTGGTGGTCGCACAGAAATTCATGTCACATGCAGTTGCATGTGTATTTATGAGGGCATGCATTGTCTTATGAGCCAAACATATCTTAATTGCGCATACTCAATGTGTATTTTAATGTAACAAGAGATTCAAATACTGATGCTTAACTTTGGAGTGCCTTTTGGCAACTAGGTCTAGCATGATTTTGATTTGCTATAAAACATTCATAGGAATATGCTATTCTACACTTGTACCTCATCCATGGCTTTTCATGGGAGACACATTTGTTGGCGAACTTGTTCATCTCTGTAAAAACTGGTGATGAAATTTTCTTCAACAATTCACCATACAATATTATCAAATGGAGTCCTAAACATCTCAATTAATTTGTTTAGAATCTCTATCTTGCCAAACTAAATGATATTCTAATTTTTTTGTTGTCTTCATTGTTATTTATCTTATTTAGGTAATTGTTGAATGTTGGAACATTCATGGTGGTAGAGAGATATAGGGTTTAACGTCCTAGTTTTATATGAAGATCCAACACATATACAGATAGAAGGGGTGTAAGAATCATAAGAGACTATAATTTTTACATGGAAAAATCATATTAGGGGAAAAAATCACAGGGCCTAGTTAAAATGATTCTACAAATGTTTGTCATTGATTATAACTGATGTCCTTCAGTGGAAGCCATTAGTATAATGTAGCAAATATACATCATATGGAGCACGTTACATGGTTGGAGTTGGCAGAATCCAATGGATGACTAAGGGTCTGAGAATCATAGTCAGTGGGCGACCTATCACGACCTATTATAGACGAGGCCGGAATGGATGTCAGACTAAAATGTTAAAACATAGCATTTAAATATCATTAAAACATGAAATAAGTGAATCTAAAACAACTCAAAGGATAAATAATGCCTCTAAAAATAACTTCCAATCTTATAACAAAACATTTCACATCTAAATATCATTGGATTTAAAAAGGGTGGCTAAAAGTTTGTCATGTTAACATCTACCCACAAAATCATTTTTATACAACAACTAAAAAAATATGCTAAGAACCTGTCCTTCGGTCCTCTACGGCTGTACGTAAATCAGGGTCATTCAGCCATCACATAGCAGTAGGATCTCCTGAAAAATATTCCAAAACTAGGGAATAAGTTAACGCTCAGCAAATAACAATTACATCTAAACTCATGTGCAATATAGAGGAATCAATATGAATGCTAATGAATATATTCTATAATCTCTTTATGAAATGAAATGAATATATTTAAAAGATAGACTTTTAAACTTTCTTACATTGCTTTACAATATAGATATCATATATATAAACATCTGTACCGGAGTACCCATATTGTACTGATCAGGTACAATCTCATATTTGTCCATTCATCATCATTTTGCCCCGAAGAGCCGTATTTTGCAAGTGCACCGTATTGGTACTACGCCTCAACATGCACAAACTTGCATATCATTTTGATATTATAACATAAGATGATTTAACATATCAAACATACATATGATGAATTTGATTAAGCATGAAAGTGAACTTTGGTACATATGAAGAGTTTTCTATCTAAACATGAAATGTAACAATGCAACATGAACTTTTATACATATAAAGAGTTTTCTATCTCAACATTAAATATAACAATGCAACATAAGCCTTTATATGCAACTCGAGACACAAATAACATCTTAAAGATTAATGTATAAGTTTGCTATCTAAACATGAAGTGTAACAATGTAACATGAACATACTTAAAAGAGAAAGAACATGAAAATTAGAATGTAATTGTCACTTACTCTTAACACTTTGCAAACCTTCACGAACCAATCTCTTCTTAGGTTTAATACCTAAAGAAACAAATGCTTAAATTAATATACAAGAAATTCTCTTTTTCAATGTTCTCATTAAATATTTTCATTCTGTAAATTTCCCTTCCTAATTACTTTGCCTAAGCAATTAATGAACTTTCTAATTACTTTACCTAAGCAATTTATGAAATTTTAACATATAAATTTCGGATTTAATCAAAAATTCAAATTTTAGGAACCCAAAATTTTCATATTTCCTTCCAATTACAATTTAAATCATTTTCCCTAGCCTATATTATAATTAAACCTAATTATTTTTTGGATTAAATTAATTTAAAATTAGGGAAAAATATTTTTTTTATCAAAATTTCATTTTCTCTTGATTAGAGTCTTCCCAAGACTCCTAGGAACAATATTAGTTAACAACTTAGCTCAAAATCTCAAAATTAGGAAAAGCCATAATTTTTGAAACTACAAAAACTTTAGGGAAAATTAAAAATTTTGTATTTTCTCACATTTTTCATTTTCTAATTCATACAATTTACTTAAATTAAAATGATTATAAAATTCGGTTTTGTCCAAAACCCTAAAATTTGAAACTTAAATTTTCATCTTTTTTTATCATTATTGTATTTAAAACTCTCCCATATCTCTAAACTAATAATTCAATATAATTATTTTCGGATTTCATTAAATTTAAAAATTAGAAAAATAAAAATTTTAATCAAACTCTAATTTTATCCAAAAAGAAACATTTATAAGGCAATTAGGAATGTTCGTTGTGAAAGCACTTTAAAAAAAACTTAAATTTTTTAAAAACCCTAATTTTGAAATCCTCAAAAATTGTGGAAGGAAACTAGAATTAGGGTTAAAATCATGCTTTAAATCATTCTCTATTATTCTTCTTTGAAAACCTTAAGATTTGAGCAAACCCTAAAATTTAAACCTAAGGAAATCTAGGGAAAAAATGAGTTTCTTTGCAAGAGAAACTTACCTCCTTCCTTAGCCTTTCCCCTTTGATTTCCCCCCAAGACTTCGCCGGAAATCACCGCTGGCTGCCGGATTTTGCAAGCAACAGACGCCCTCTCCCATTTCCCGCGTGCGGCTGAACGAAACAAGAGCAAGGGACCGTATGGTTTGGTCCCTTAGGCGCATGAGGGCTTAAGGGATTGAGTTAAAATGCCAATTTACGCATGTATCCTTTCTCCTAATAGATTCCTTAAGGATCATGAGGGTAATTTGGGTATAAAGGTTAATTATTCATTAAACTAAATTCGACGATTTTTAGTTTTAAATTCATGCAAGATTAGGTATAGGTTCTTTATACCTTTTTCATCGAAATTTAGCGTAGAATTTAATAAAATTATTTGCGTCGAATTCCGATGACTTTGAAATTTTGCCTATTTCGTCGCGGTGCATCGAAATGCATGCGATGCATCCGATTGATAGTTTTCGGGTTTTACACGACCAAGGTCGGAAGAACTTTAGTCGGGTCGGTGAGATCGTAGTCGAGCGAGGGAGGTTTTTGGGAGCATTTGTAATATTCCAAAATGTTAAAAGATGAAAGTTCGAAATTTATCCAAAATAATATATCCCATTTTTCGCACTTCTTAAAATATCAAAATATTAATTTTATAAGATTCTACAAATTGTATTGATCATTTAATTATATTATGCACTATGTTGCACGGATACTCCTATTTACGAGGCGTGCTGTATCGAACATGTGTCGGATACGGATACGCCTCAATACGGCTTTGCCGTGTCCGATTAAAATATTATTTAAATTTGACTGGACACACGTATCAGATACGTGTGTCCTATTAAAAAAAAATATGGAGCCACAATTTACCCTATTATTTTCGACTTTCCACCGTTTCCGCTTAATATCCATATTCATTTATGCGGCTGAAACATTTCAAAGAGCTAAGTTTTTCGTTTCCACACAAGTGTTCATCTTCTTTGTTATTGTTGAAGGAGCGACTTGATGATGCGAGCATAGAAGCAAACTAGATCATCCTTTGTCGACAAAGAGGCTTGACGACGCGAGCATTAAGTCGTTAGGATCATCCTTCGTCGACGAAGCGGCTCGATAACGCGAACAGTGAAGGCGACGTGAGCAGTGAAGGTTTGTTTTCTTAGTCGTTCTTCGTTTTCTTAATCATAGGCTCTGTATCGAAACTTGGTACCACTTAGTACCGAACGTTACTGGAACTCAGTATTGCTCGGTACTGCTCGATACCGAGCGGTACTGGAACTCAGTGTCGCTCGGTATTGGAACTCGGTACCGCTCGGTATTGGTATTGCTCGGTACTACTCGGTATCGAGCGGTATTGAAACTCAGTACTGCTTGGTATTGGAACTCGGTATTGCTCGGTACTACTCGGTACCGAGCGGTATTGGAACTCAGTGCTGCTCGGTATTGGAACTCGGTATTGCTCGAGTAGTACCGAGCGGTATTGGAACTCAGTGCTGCTCGGTATTGGAACTCGGTATTGCTCGGTACTACTCGATACCGAGCGGTATTGGAACTCAGTACTACTCGTTACCGAGCGGTATTGGAATTCAGTACTGCTCGGTATTGGAACTCGGTATTTCTGGGTACTACTCGGTACCGAGCGGTATTGGAACTCAGTATTGCTCGGTATTGGAACTCGGTACCGCTCGGTATTGGAACTCAGTATCGCTCGATACTATAACTCGGTATTACTCGGTACCGCTCGGTATTGCTCGGTATACCGAATGGTACCAAACGGCACTGAGAAGCCAAAACATGCTCGGTATCGCTCGGTATCTTTCCATAAAAATAGCTTTAAAAATAAACAGCACCCCTAGGTCAACCCCCGCCAGGGGGCAGCGCCCCCTTGGACCCCCAACAGAGTCGCAACATATCTACACTTTCACTTAAATTTTTTCATGTTTCAAATTCATATGTTTTAATTTGTATAGATTCTTTGTAGGATAATGAGCTCTAGTGGAGTAGGAATTGGTTCTGATGATGGTCCATCAGAAATCAATATTAAAGATAATAAACCTCTATGGGGTTATGTTACAAATATAGGTAAAACATCAAAAGGGGGAGGCAATATTGCATTCAAATGCAATTTTTGTAGTGCAACATACAAAGGATCATATTATAGAGTGAAAGCTCATTTATTGAAGATTAGTGGTCATGGAATCAAAGTTTGCTCGAAGATAAGCTCATCACAAATGGCTGAATTACAAAGAAAAATCAGTGAAGCTGAACAAAGGAATAAAAAAGAGCTTCCAAAACATATTCCACTTCCAAGCACTCATGCTTCATATTCTTCATCATCTTCTTCAATTAGATGTGATGACAGTACTTTAAACAAAGGGTCTTTTCGAATTGAGGGATTTTAACAAAAAAAAGAAAACATATTGTAGATAGTTCTTTGGAGAAATCATTTAATTTACAAATGAGAGAACAACTAGACGGGGAAATAGCTAGAATGTTTTACTCAGCTGGACTTCCTTTTAACCTAGCAAGGAATCCACATTACAAGAATGCCTTTACACATGCATGCAATAACAATCTTGCAGGATACGTGCCACCAGGATATAATGTCATTAGAATGAAGTTGTTGCAAAGAGAGGGACAATATTGAGAAGTTGCTCGAGCCTACTAGAGGAGTTTGGAAGGAAAAATGAGTTACTTTGGTTTGTGATGGGTGGACAGATCCACAAAGAAGACCAATTATCAACTTCATGGCTGTAACAGAGAGCTATCCTATGTTTATCAAAGTTATAAACTGTGAAGTACAGTACAAGGATAAGTTCTTCATTTCTAATTTAATCAAAGAAGTTATCATGATGGTGGGGCCTTCAAACTTCATTCAGGTCATTATTGATAATGCACCTGTTTGTAGAGCTGCAGGTCTACTTGTAGAGCAAACATATCCTCATATTTTCTGGACACCATATGTTGTGCATACGCTTAATCTTGATTTGAAGAACATTTGTGCAGCTAAGAATATCAAGGCAAATGAAATCACCTATAATGAATGTCATTGGATCACAGTGATTGTTGGAGATGCAATTGTAATTAGAAATTTTATTATGAATCACTTCATGAGACTCTCTATGTTCAATGATTTCTCTAATTTAAAGATGTTTGCAGTTGCTGAAACTCGGTTTGCCTCAGTAATAGTGATGTTGAGAAGATTCAAAAAAATAAAAAATGCTCTTCAAGCTATGGTGATCAGTGATAAATGGTCATGTTAAAGGGAAGATGATGTTGGAAAGGCTAGGTATGTAAAAGAGAAGCTTTTAGATGATTTATGGTAGGATGCGATTAAATTCATCATAAATTTCACAGACCCAATTTATGAGATGTTGAGAGTAGCTGATATGGATAAGTCTTGTTTACATCTCATTTATGCGATGTGGGATTCAATGCTAGCCAAAGTAAAAGAAATTATATATAGACATGAGAGGAAGGCACGTCATGAAGACTCAAGCTTTTGGGATGTTATTTATGCTATTCTAGAAGATAGATGGAGCAAAAGTAATACACCTTTACATTGCTTGGCTCACTCATTAAATCCATGGTAAATTTCAACATTTTTTCATTATGAATTCATAATTTGTTGTTTTGTAATTTCAACATTTTTTCATTATTTCATTTTAATGTTATTTGAAGATATTCAACTAAAGAATGATTTCAAGAGAATCCTCAAAGAGTTTCTCCACAGAAAGATTTAGAAATTTCAAATATGAGAAAGACATGTTTGAAGCATTATTTTCCAAATGAGGAGAAGAGAAGAAGTGTCAATATTGAGCTTGCTAAATTTTTTGGTTATTTAGAGGACTTTGGTGACCAAGAGTCATTGTGTGATAGGTGGAGAATTGATCCGAAAATGTGGTGGATTATACATGGAGCTTCAGCACCTTTTCTGCAAACAATCACCATAAAATTGCTTGGCCAAGTTTCATCCTCATCCTGTTGCGAAAGAAATTGGAGCACATACTCATTCATCCAATCAATGAAGAGAAATAAAATTACTCCACAACGGGCTCAAGATTTAGTTTACGTGCATACAAACCTTCGAGTTCTCTCAAGGAAAACTCCAACTTATATGGAAGGAGACAACAGGATGTGGGATGTTGCTGGAGATGGATTTGAATCTCTTGAGGATATGGGAATATTAGAAATTGCTAATCTTTCACTTGATGAGCCTGAATTAGAAGCTATGATATTTATTGAAGATGATATAGAAACTCAAAGACAAACCACTGAAGAAGCTAATCCTATCATTCCTTCTATTGAATAGTTTAAATTTCATGTGCTGGGCAATTTATCTTCTTGTTTTTGTTGTTGTACTAGACATTTCAATATTTAATGCTTACTTTTATTTCAATTTTTTTGTCATTCAAATATTATATTTTGATTACTTTATTAATTTTTATGTATTATTTATATATTCTAATGCTGTATCCGCGCTGTATCCGTATCTTGTATTTTTAAGAATTGGCGTGTCCCGTATTCGTATCATGTCGTATCCGTATCGCCGTATCCGTGCAACATAGATTATGCATAAAAGACATTCTGCTTATATAATGCTATAGAAATTAAAATGCATTTTTAATCAAATTCCTAAGTTAAGAAATTTAATTCTGCTATACATTGAATTAATACACTGTAGCATAACCTAAATTCCACTAATCTATTCATGCAACGGTGGGATGTTGTGAAAGGCTGTAATGGAAAATCTGAAAGAAGCAAATTGGATAGTGGGAATAGTGGAGAAATATTAAGTAATTAATAATAAATACATAAGGGTGAACTTCCATTTAAGTCCCGTGACTTGAACTTAATTTCTGCGAGCTGGAGCAGTAATTGGAGAGCGGGCTGAATGCTGGAAGAGGGAAAATCAGCTGGCGAAGGAGATTTTGCCGGAGAAAGGAATAAGGAAAAAAGAAGGAAAAAGAAGGAGAAAGAATAAAGAGAGGGAAATGAGAAAGAAGAGAGAAAAAATGATAGAAAAAGGTAACAAAATATAGTATTTTGTTATATATTTGTTTGCGAAAAAATTCTCGTTTAAAATATCCATTCATCATTTAGGATTTGAGCAATATTTGATGATAGGACGTTGAAGATTGAAATGGCGTATGAGGTTAGGAAATATGAAGGTAAAATTCATTTTAAAATTAAATTGTAAGCATCAGATTCTAAAAGAAATTTTATTGAGTTGGCGAATTAATGGATTTGGATTATTGTAGGTGACGTATACATGTAGACGAGTTCGAGGTGTTCAAATTTCAGAAGTAGTGCGTTGAGGAGATAAGATATGCAATTTTATTAATATAGTAGGCTAGCACATAACCACAGTTGTAATTAGCTTAAAATTGTGATTTATGTAGCCATGCCATATGTAACTCGCCATATATTATGTGGTTATGTGCAAGTCTCTTTTATTGTACCTTGTGATAAGTAATTCATATAGTTAGATCTGCATATATATTAGGGAATATTTCAGTTATAATGACTCACATGCAAATCTATAATTATATATAGTTAAGTACAACATGTTAAGACAAAGCAAAAATGAGATAAGCTTGAGAAAATGTCATGTTAGATAATAGGAAGGTGGGGGCTGTGCAACCCCGATGGGCAGTGCAACCTTGGTATAATAAAGTCTACGATCTATGATATGAAGCCTACGGGCTATATTGATAGTGCAACCTCAAGAGCTTATGGGCTATAGACCTAGACTTAAACATCTAGATATGACATTTTCTAAGTCTAAAAAGGAAAGGTTTTA
This sequence comes from Dendrobium nobile, assembly GCA_022539455.1. Classification (NCBI taxonomy): domain Eukaryota; kingdom Viridiplantae; phylum Streptophyta; class Magnoliopsida; order Asparagales; family Orchidaceae; genus Dendrobium; species Dendrobium nobile. The sequence goes on along the minus strand of CM039721.1, from coordinate 27,212,742 downwards.
GAAGAGCTAAAATATATATGTATGATTATATATTCTAATATAGGATTTACATATTATATTTAATTACAACTGGCCTAAAATTTTAATATTGACATTTTGTAACAGGATTGAATTTTTGTTCTAGGGGAGCATAATTCTTACATGAAGCTTTATGTCATACATACCCTATAAATTCTCGGTTATAATACTGTAGAATTGGTTTGATTGCATACGATATTTATATGCCTAAATTTGATGTACCTATTAATGCACTTGTTAACAATTTGCATATCTTTATGGGCATCATTGCTCACCAAATTATTATTTTGGCTATTTTTATAGGGAAGGGCAAGTATAAGAATGAGCCCGAGTAGTGATAGATTCAATGTTTTTTTTTTACATTCGCTTTTGTCAATGTAAATAAAATTCTGGATGAAGGCCAGTAGTCTATAAATAGTTAACTATTTTGATTTTCATCTTCTTTGTTGCATTCGCATTGACTATTAAGATGCGTGATCGAAAGTGGTATCAGAGCCAAGTTTAAAGGTTGGGTAAATTAGTGCAGAAGCATGATCAGATCTAATGTTTAGGGTGAAATGATTTAATTTAATTTAATTTTTTACAGAGCATAGGTGGTGTTAGTTTATCTAAGATGAAATCTGATTAGTAGGTGAGTTCCATGTTCTGGGTGAAATCACACTTAAACCCTAGTAGCACCTTGTACCTATAAATGATCTTTTATATTGAGTGCATGTTTGAGATATAATTAAGAACTAAATTGTAATGATCTTCTTATTGTACTAAGAGTTATGGTTAAGAGAGTTTTGGAGGGAACAAATAATTGGTCGTCATAGCTAGGTCAAATATCTGAAAGTCTTGAGGATGTTATGCCAGTCGAGGGCGGTGTACTTAGGGCAGAGAATGTGCTTGTGGTGCCTGATCCTACATCACTGATATTAGGGACAATGATTTTTTTTTTTGAAGAAATGCTAATTGCATTAAAAGAAGAAAAACCTAATACAAACTAGAAAGCAAAAGCAACCCTTTAAAACTACCATAATGGATATGCGATTCACTAAGTTCCATTTTAGATCCATTGGGATGATGGGGATACCAAGTAAAAGAACAACCTAAAAGGTTGGTTAGTATCCCAGCTTTCCCAAAAGATGAAAAATGAAACCTAGTAAAAATCCCATATTTCATCATAATGGTTTTAAAAAGGTATAAGGAACCTATTAGCAAAACAAGCAAAAAATATCATGATTTAAGAAAAACAAACACAACTACTAAACTAGCTATCCAATCGTCAACTAAAACCCCATCAATCTTAGGGTCCAACATGCTCCAATCAAGAATAGAAACCTCTGATGTTGCATCAACACAACTAACAACATCCACCAAGAACAAACCAATCAGCAACGACAAAGCAAAAACACCAATTGTCTCCTCAATAGTCCAAGAGTTAGCCTCTTCATAAGCAAAGTCGTGCAGACTAAAAATCTCCCCCATATCCATCATACTGGAAAGAACAATACTAGTAATCTTCCAATGCAAAGCCATAACACCGACAATCACCTCAAGAAGCCAATACCCGGCTTCATCAATGCTAAAGACAAAACCGAACTGATAATCTTCATCACTCTCTTCACATTAACGAGAGAAAAACCAAAAAACTTTAAATCCTTTAAATCTTTAACCAATAAGATTTGATCTTCAAGGAGCAACTGAAAAACAAGTGACCAAACAATCACTTTGTCATTAAAAACATAAACCAACAACTTCTTCAATCTGATTGATCCACAGACAGAACATTTTGACGTTCCAGCCAACAAAGCAAAAACAACTATTCCAAATTCATTAGGTCTGTTTATCGAATCAAGAAAGTCCATAAATCCAGGCAATCTTGAACTCCAGTTAACATTCATAATCAAGAAAATTTCTCTAGCAATGCCACTAGGACAATCCAAAACACAGACAAAACAAGCAATCACTTCCAGGATTGCCTCGGAATTTTCACCAAAAATTTTCAAGAAAATAGGCGCCGAATTGGACTTGATCAAAATCCTCTTCAAAGAACCTTCGCGATTCAAATAACTCAGAATTTCGAAGATCATTTCTGCCAAAATCGACAAAAAGCCAAAATCGTCTCGTCTCAGAATTTGTTCCGCCAAAATCAAATACAAATCATTGATCTTCAGAAAAACACGCTGAAGAAGATCTTTAGGCCAATACAAATCAACTGAAATCCAAAGCATCACAAAAACACCAAAATCGTAGTGGTTAGACAAAATCACCAAGAGCGCCAAGATCTTTCTCCGCTCTTCACATCTCATTTTGTTTTTCTTTCCTTCAAGAACAATAAAGACGCACCAATGAAATTCAACGGCCATACAAGGCCAATGGAGCTCCGCCGATCGCAAAAGATCCGTCAGAATCGCTCTTCTTTCTGACATTATATGAACCTCAGGCAGATGGAGATCTACTACTCCAAAGCATCACCAATACTCCAAGATCATAACGATCCGAGAAAATCGCCAAGTGCGTCGAGAATGATCTCCGCTCTTCTCCGCTCAACCAGTTCATCTCTCTGTCAAGAACGACAGAGACGCACCAAGAACCTCCGCCGGCCATACAAGGCCGACGGAGAACCACCGATCGCCTACGTTCCGTCAAAACTGCTCTGCTCCTCTCCATATTAGGGACAATGATGCAAATGCAGATGATGATGCATATGATAGAGAAAATGAAATTTGTTGGGTTAATTGTACCTACTTCAGTAGGTATACCATCCCCAGTAGCTGTGTCTATGGAACTTACAGTTCCTTGCAATAGTACCAATATTCCTTTGAGTATGGAGATAGATAATAATCTAAAACTAGTTTAAAGTTTAAAACTACCTCTATTTAAGAGAGGAGTGGATGTCAAAGTTGCTAAGGATTGATTGATTAAGATTGAAAAGATCTTAAATGAAGTGAAATGTCCTAGTGAAAGACAGGTGTCCTTAGCTAGTTTTTGTATTGGAAGGCGAAGCAGAGAGGTGGGGAGGAGCCATCATTTTGGAGAAATTTGATAGTAAATCTAAAGAGCTGATCACTTGGGAAGAGTTTGAACAGGTGTTCAAAGATTGATATTCCTCTATTTACAAGATAGACAATGCATGAGAGTTTTGTGAATTTGATTTAGGGATCTAAGACTATACTTTAATATGAGGTAGAATTTACATCTTCATCGAAATATTTTTCGCAGCTTATCAGCTTATCAGCTTATCAACTCACTTGTGGAGAAATGCTATAGGTTTTCAAAGGGTTTGAGGAATCAACTGTGACAACCTCTTTATTCCTTTGCGCATTTAGTCCTTTGCTCATTAAGGATTTTTTAGAATTGGTTTTTAGTGCAGGATTGTTAGAGAGGGATTTGGAGATGGTGATGGGAGACAGGCAGGAAGAAGAGGATTGCCAGTTTAAGAAACATAAATTTATTAGGTAAAGGTTGATATTAAGGTTGTTCCTGTAGTAAATGAGTTTGTGGATATGTTTCCAGAAGAGTGAGTTAGTTTACCTCTAGAGAGGGAGATAGAGTTTGCAGTTGATGTTCAGCCTGAAACTGCAAAACACCATATAGAATGACCACTAAGGATTGTAGAAATTGAAAAGTCAGTTATTGGTATTAATTGAGAAGGGTTTCATAAGTCTTGGTACATCTCCCTAGAGTGCTCTTGTGTTGTTTGTTAAGAAGGATGACTTAATCATCCTTGTATTGATCATCGAGAGCTGAATAGGGTGACTATTAATAACAAATATCCTCTGCCAATGACAAATGATTTATTTGATCAATTAGCAGGAGCTTCTCATAGATTGACCTGAAGTCTGGATATCATCAATTTAGGATGAAAGAAAGTGACATACAAAAGATGATATGTCACGGCCTGGCCCGGAGACTCGAATTAACGAGGCGAGAACGGACGATTGGACTGTTATTACATTTCTTCAATTAGACATTAACGAAAAAAAACTAACATCCCATAGAACTGAAGATCCACTTAAACAATTACTTATTAAGCATATAACTAAATCAGATAATTAAAATTTTTACCTGTTTTCATTCGATCGCCTTTTTCTGTAGACATATTCATCTTTTCAGCCATTTTTTACTTATCTGAAGTTTTACTTGAAAATTTAGTTTAATATTTTGAGTTCACTTGATAAACTCAGTGGATAATCACAACACATAATATGCTATATCTTTTCATCACTTATACAATTAATATTTACAAAGCATCTTATATGCTGTAAATTCTTATAAATAGCCTTTCCAAATAATATATTTCTTTTCCTGTCTCATTTATTCATTTTAATTTTTAATTTATTCATTTTCCGTTTCATTTTATTCAAAAGCACCATCTAAAATTTGTACCAGTGAAGGTATAATCATTTTCATTTAACTTGCACGAGTACATTGCATCCCAAGTCAACCCCATAAGGGGCCGAACTCCTATATTTGCATGCACGTATCATTTCCTTTTTTTATACTTTCTTTTATATATTGTAAGTTATGAGTGCTAAGCATTATTTATACTTTCATTTATGAGTGTTAAACTTTCATCATTTTGAACATAACAAACTTTCTACAAGAATAAATAAATAAATAAATAGGCATAATTTAGTAACTCAAATTGAAATGATAAATAAAGAATGCTATTGCTATGCGATACATATAATTATCCAATTTGATTTTCTTATTTGCTTAATTATATGCATTAAACATTCAATAATCATTTATGATACTACATGTGATAATTGCAATGAATTAAAAAGAAATTATTATTGCTATAAAAATAATTGTAATTACCCACTTAATTACCTTCATGCTTCAATTTCCTTCCAAATCTCAAGCTTGATATAGTCTTCCAATATAGTCTGAGTTCAATTATTAAAATATTTCGTTGTTCAAAATAACACTGATATTTTAATTAACACAAAAATTTAATTTGGATGCCACAAATATCATCAAAAGTAACGTTAAATTTTCTTACATCTCTTAAGTTAACACAAATTACTTCAATCATTTACAATGAGGACTTTTAACTAATTAAACAACATTACGTAATATTGAATGGTTCTAAATCTTCCACAATTTCTATTACACAGTCTGCCTTTATTTTCTGACATAATATAAAATAAATATTTTAAAATCAAAATAATTACCTCACTAAATCTTTCTTTCCTTGCAATAAAATTTTGTTTCCTTCACTGTAGAATCGAGGTTTTCATCAATTGGATTCTTTTTATCAAAAATCATTCTTTATTTCTTCAATTAGAGGTCTGAAGTCATTTAGATTTCCTTCTCTAAATTTGAACAGGAAAGAAAGAAAGAAAATAAAAAATTGAAATCACTTACATTTCCTTATGAAGAAATTTTCAAACCCAAATTTTCTTTTTAACTTTCCCAATTTTCTTCCTTTTCCTTTTAACTAAACATTGCTCTTTGTTTAGGTTAAAAATCACGAAAGAATTTACACCAAATTGAACCAAATGTACAAACTTACCTTCTCCTTCTTCTTCCTCTTGACACAATCTTCTCGGTATCTTTCGTTCGTGGTTTACACATGAGTGCATGAAATCCATCTATCTTTCATATGGACTCACGACTACTTGCCTGCGATCATTTTTGAACTCGCACAAATTCAAATTGTAGCAGTCTACTCACATGTTCGTGCGATTGGAGTGCTCGCTTGCGTCCGCTGCTCGCCCGTAGTTCAGTTGCTTGCCCGCGATTTAGTTGCTTGCTTGTGCTTCCGCGCAAGGGTCTGATTTGGCTGAACTGGACCAGTCGCTTCTTACAATCTCCCTTAGAAAATTTATTCCTCGAAATTTAAATGAATATTATAAATATACCTTAGTTGAATAAATATGGATATTGATCTCTCATTTCTAATTTTTTCTCCCAGGTGGAAGCTTTTTCAGTTCCATATTTCCATTAAATACTTACAAAGGGTATCTCCCGATTCATCAGTTGTTTCACGTCATAGTCCAGTATTCTTTTAGGTTATTCAATATATTTCAAATTAGGCTGCAAGTCTATTGATTTTAGTAGAATCCCCTTTAGCTCATATGATATATATTAGGGGTGTCAATTTCGGGTCATGGGTCGGGTTCAGGTCGAACCCAGAACTGACCCGGGTTCAATCGGGTCGACCCTAACCCTACCCGGGTAGGTAAACGGGTCGGAAACTCGGACCCAGACCCGACCCATCGGGTTGCCGGGTTGACCCAACCCGACACGGAATGCAGGCAGGCAGAACGCGGGTGCTCGAGCGCGCGGACTCGGACATGCATGCGGGCTTGCGAGCGCGTAGGCGGAATGCGGGCGTGGGCACGCAGCCGCGGGCGAGCAGCGGGCGCGGGCGCGGGCGCGTGGGTAGACTCGGGTAGTGCGCGACGCGACTCGCAAGCGGCACTGCGGCAGCGTCTATGCGGGCAGACTCGGGAAGCGCGCAGGCAGGGAGCGGGAAGCTGCAGGGGTAGCTGGGGCAGGTGCGGGCAGCCTAGGGCAGTGCAGGCAGCTCACTTTAAACGGGTTTCCAGGTTGACTCGGCAACCCGTCGGGTTAACCCGAACCCGACCTGCTTTTCAAACGATTTTTTGAATCTAGGAACTCAAACCCGACCTCCAACACAAAATTTTCGGGTCGGGTTCCGGTCGGGTTTTCATGTCGTTTCAAATATTGACACCCTAATATATATTTTTGAAGCATGGATATATGAAAAACATTGTGAATTCCTTGCATATGTATTGGCGGATCCAATCTATAAGCTATATTCCTAATCCTTTTAGTAATTTTAGAAGGACCAACAAAAACGTTGCACACCTTTAATTGGATTAACTTTAATAAAAATAAATTCACCAATTTTAAGTTGATTTGGTCTTTTCTTTGCATCATTATATTTTCACTGCTTATCCTACAATGCCTTTAGGCTGTCTCTGATTAATATGATCTTGTTAGTAGCATCATCTACCAATTCAGTATCAATTATTTTCCTTTCACTTTTTTTCAGACAAACACAAAAGGTGTTTGGCATTTTTTTCATAAAGAGTTTCATACGATGCCATTCCAATACTAGATTTGAAATTTTTTATTACATGCAAATTCAATTAAAGGTAAATGGATCTCCTTATTTTCACTAAAATCCAAAATACTTGATCGAAGTAAATCCTCTAACGTCTGATTTGTTCGTATTGATTGCTCATCTCTTAGAGTGTGAAATGCAGTGTTGAAAGTCAATATGGTACCCAAGGCTTCCTGAATCTTTTTTCATAATCTCGAAGTAAATCGAACATCTCTTTCAGAGACTAGATTTTGAAACTTTATGTAATATCATAATTTTATTAATATATATCTTTGCTAATTTTTTATTGAATCTATTTGTTTGATTGGTAAAAAATGAGCAAACTTTATTAATCGATCCACAAAAACCCAAATAGCATTCCGGCTATGCTTTGAATTTGGTAATCCAATTATAAAATCCATTGCAATTTCATCAAAATTTTCACTCAGGTATTGGTAAAGGTTGCAATTGACCACCTGACACTCTTGATGTTCAGCTTTAATCATTTGGAATACGCTTCGCTATAAATTCTGCAACACTTAAAATCATAGCCATCAAAATAATTATCTAAGCTTGTGATACATTTATTACAGCTTGGATGAATTATATAACCTGAGAGGTGAGCTTCGTGCAATATTTCTTCCCTCAAATTATCAACATTTGGAACACATATTTGACCTTTATATTTTAATAAATTTTAATCATCAAATACAAAAATTTTCAATTTCCCTGCCTGAACTTTATAATTTCTTGAATATTTGTATCTTGGGATAAAAAATTACATATTCTATCTTTTAATGTAGATTGAATCACTAGCTGATTTAATAATATAAATTTTGTATCTTTTGGGTTCACCATTGAAATTTTCAGTTTTTCCATATCTTTGATTATGTGCTCTCGTTGGATAATCAACCAATTTGTACATCCAAAAGTCTTTCTACTTAATACATCTGCAACTATATTTTCCTTTCCAGAACAATACTGTATATCCAAGTCATAATTCTTGATAAGTTTGAATCATCGTCTTCTCAGATTAAGCTTGTTTTTGATTAAATATGTATTTAAGGCTTTTATGATATGTGAAAATTTCGTACCTAACTTCATATCAATAATACCTCCAAATTTTAAGTGCAAAAACCACGACTACTAATTTCAAATCTTTGGCGGAATAATTTTTTCATGAGCTTTTAATTGCTTTGAAGCATATACCACTACTTTATCATATTGCAGCAATACACATCCAAGTCCCCGCAATGAAGCATCACAAAATATTTGAAATCCCTCTGTACCTGATGGAATTGTTAATATTAGAGTAGTCATTAAATAATTCTTTAATTTCTGAAAAATTTCTTCACACGAATTTTCATATTCAAATTTTATTGCTTTGTCTGTTAATCTTGATAACAGCATTGCATTCTGAGAAAATCCCTCAAATCTTCTGTAATAACTAACAAGACCAATAAACTTCCAATTTTTGAAATTGTAGCTGGCCTTGACCATTCTACAATAACTTTGATTTTATTTTGATCCATTGAAATACCTTCATCGTTAATTACATGCTCAAAAAAATTTACACTTTTTAACCATAATTCATATTTTGAAAATTTAGCATACAACTTACGTTTTTGCAACACTGCGTGCAGATGACTTGAATGACTTTCTTCAATTATTGAGTAAATCAAAATATTATCGATAAATACAATCACAAATGTCTAGAAAGGGTTTGAAAATTCTATTCATTATATTCATATATACAGCTGGAGCATTCGTCATCCCAATTGACATCACAACAAATTCATAATAGCCATATTTTTTTTGAAAGAAGTTTTAGCACTATACTCTTTCGTAATGTGCAACCGATAATAACCGATAACATCCAAAATGTAAGTAAATCTTACGAAAATTGTAGCTCCCTCAAGCTGATCAAATAAGTCATCAATTTTGAGCAATGAGTACTTATTTTTAACAGCTTTTTTAGTTCCTTGTAATAAATGCACATTATGAAATTCTCCTTCTTCTTCTTTATAAACATTGGAGCTACACAAGGTGAGGAACTTGGCCTGATAAATCTTTTTATCTAGAAATTCATTTAGTTGACTTTTTAGCTCTTGCATTTCCTTAACGCCAATTCTGTAAGGTGCTTTTGCTACTGGTTCTGAACTCGATAATAGATCTATAGTGAATTTTATCTCTTTTTGGTGGTAAACCTGACAAGTCATCTAGAAACACGACTCAATATTCTTTTATTACATGTATATCTTTCAACTCTTTAATTTCTTTATTTGCATCTCTTAGTTGAGCAAAGAAACCCGGATACCCCTTAGATATAAATTTAGAAGTTTTCATATAAGTTATCAACATTAAAGTAATTTCTCTATCTCTATAAAATTTATATTCTTTTTCAACCACGAATTTAAATTTAACAATCTTCTTATTATAATCTATGATCACAAAGTGATTTGATAGTCAATCCATACTCAAAATTATATCAAATTCATGCAATGGTTACACATTCAGAATTGTTTCAAATCTCCTTTTATTTATTTTGAACTCAACTTGGCATAAACTATTAACATTCATTTTGGGCCTATTTAGCAACAATACTTCTTTGTGGGTATTTCGTAAACATTTAACCCAACTTTTTTACAAATTCCTATGAGATGAAAGAATGTGAAGCTCATATATCAAAGATATTGGTAAATACATTTCTTGGATTATTATCATACCTATAAAATTTTATAGGATTTTATATATATATATATATATATATATATATATATATATATATATATATATATATATATATATATATATAATTTTTCTTAATTATTTAAATATTACTTAATTATTTGATTAATCATGCAATTAAATAAAATTCTCATGAATTAAATAAAAACATACCTGTAATTACTTCAGGTTAGTCCTTAGCATTATGCTGAGATAAAGCATACTCTAAGCTAAGTATTTGGTCGACTTTGACTTGGCCCTGAAGTGGAAGCAATTGATTTTTATTATTCTTGGTTTGCCAACATTTTTCTGAGAGGTTCTCACATTCATCCTTGATTCTCTTGATCGTCTTTGCCCTAAAAGAGGACAATTTTTTCTAGGATAGTCTAGGTTGATGACACAAGGAGCAAGTATTTATCCTAGAAAGACATTCTATCTTGTGCTGCATTCCACATTTGTTGCAGATATTCAAGCTCATATGACTCCCATTATTACTAGGTCATGTCTTCTTCTAATTAGATTTTCTAGATTTTGAAAAGGATCTAGCTTGAGAATACTGGGAAGCTCCCATAACATCTATATTCTTTCTTTTCTAAAAATCACATCTCCTTTGGGTATTTTGAATGTCCATTTCAATCCTTCTAGCTCTCTCCACTAATATAAAATAATCTTCAATCCCTAAAGGAACAAGAAGCTTCCTAATAACATCTTTTAACTAGATAAAAATCGATGATATTTTTTTTCTATAGTATGAACTAAGTCAGGAGCATATCTAGATAACGTGGTGAATTTCGTCTCATATTGTATAATTGATTTGTCTCTCTGCACCAACCTTTGAAATTTATCTTGTATTTGTCTTTTTAATGGTTGATTTCTTGAGTCATGATCTTAGTTGAGTCATTATTGTCATCATTTGTATCAGTGCATCAGGATTAACAGATTATTAGGCACAGTCCTTTCCATATCTTCTTCAGGATCTTTCTAAGTCCTGTAATAAAATAAATATATTGTAAAATTTCATACTTTTATATCAGATTAACTTTATTTAACTTAATAATTAACCTAATGGCTCTTTCAGTGTGGTTCGTGTCATATTTGGGGCTCTAGTACCACTTTTGTCATGATTAGGCCCGAAGGCTCAAATTAATAAGCTAGGAACGAAGAATCGGACGATTAAAACATTTCTTCAATTACACATAAATAGTAAAAACTAACATCCTACAAAATTTAAGAGCCACTAAAGCAATTATATATTAAGCATATATATAAATCATACAATACAAATTTTTACCTATTTTCATTTGATCGCCTTTTTCTATATATATATTCCTCTTCTTCAGCAATTTCTACTTATCAGAAGTTTTACCTCAAAAATTAATTTAATAGTTTGAGTTTTCATAATAAACTCGGTGGATAATCATAACATATAATATGACAGTTAATCATATAAAAAAACATGCATGTTCTTTTTCATCACTTATGCATATAGTATATACACATCTTTTTCATCACTTATGCATATAGTATATACACATCTTATATGCTGTAAATTCTTATAAATTGCCTTTTCAAATAATACATTTCTTTTCTTGTCTTATTTATTCATTTTTATTTTTAATTTATTCCTTTCATTAAGTACATGAGCAAATTGTATGTTATGAGTGCTAAGCATTATTTTTATACTTTCATCTATGTTAAACTTTCATCATTTTGAATATAACAAGCTTTCAACAAAAATAAATAAATAAATAGGCATAACTTAGTAGCTCAAACTGAATTGATAAATAAAGAATGTACTTGCTTTGTGATAACTATAATTATCTACTTTTATTTTCTCAATTGCTTAATGGTATGCATTAAACATTCAATAACTATTTATGGTACTACATGTGATAATTGCAATAAATTAGAAATAAATTATTATTATTATAAAAACAATTGTAATAATCCATTTTGTTACTTTCGTGCTTCAATTTCTTTCCAAATCTCAAATTTGATATATACTTCTAATACTCATCTCAGTTCTACTATGAAAATCTTTCACTGTTCAAAATAACACAATGATATTTTAACTAACACTAAAATCTAATTTAGATGTGTCAAATTTCATCTAAAGCAACATTAAATTTTCTTACACCTCTTAAGTTAACATAAATTACTTCAACCATTTCCAAAGAGGACTTTTATCTAATTGAACAACATTACATAATATTGAATGACTCTAAATCCTCCACAATTTCTATTACACTATCTACCTTTATTTTATGATATAATATAAAATTAAAAAAATTTTAAATCAATATAATTATCTTAGTAAATCTTTCTTTCCTTGCAGTAAAATTTTCCTACCTTCACTGTTGAATTGAGGTTTACATCAATTGGATTTTTTCTATCGACAATCATTCATTATTTCTTATATTAGAGGACTAAAATTATATAAATTTCCTTGTCTAACTTTGAATAGGAAAGAAGATTAGAAAATAAGAAATTGAAATTACTTACACTTTTTTATGAAGAAAATTTTAAACCCAAATTTCCTTCTCTTACATGATATTTGACGCTAGGTATAAACATTATGATTATTTGGTTATTACCATTTGGATATGATGAACGAAATTTTTAGACCTTACCTGGATTAGTTTATGATAGTTTTCATTGATGACATATTGGTGTGTTCCAAAACTAAAGAAGAGCATGCCGATCAATTGAGGACCATTTTAGGGTTTAATGAGAGAACCTAAATTGTTTGCTAAGTTCTCTAAATGTGAGTTCTAGTTGAAGATAAATGTGAGTTCTGGTTAAAGAGAATTGCATTCTTAGGGTATATTATTAGTAGTGAAGGCATAACAATAGATCCTGAAAATGTGAAAGTAATTGTTAAATGGCTAAACCCACCGACATAATGGAAATTAGAAATTTTCTTGGCTTAGCAGGTTATTATAGACGGTTTCGAAAAGGATTCTCTCAAATCGCCTTGCCTTATTCAAGTTGACTAGGAAGGAGTTGAAATTTGAGTGGATGGCGGAGTGTGAGCGGAGCTTTCAAGAGTTGAATAAGTAGTTGACATTGGCACCAATGTTGACCATTCCTATGAGTACTAAGGGATTTCAAATTTTTAGTAATGCATCTTTAAAATGTTTGGGTTGTGTCCAAATCCTGAACATGAAAGTAACTGCCTATGCTTCTAGGCAATTGAAATCCCATGAAAGAAATTATTCGACACACTACCTGAAGTTGGTTGCAATAGTATTTTATTTGAAAATTTGGCGGCATTGTTTATATGGTGTGAGATGTGAAGTAGTTACTGATCATAAAAGTCTAAAATATATTTTGCCTCAAAAGGATTTGAATTTGAGGCAAGGAAGATGATTAAAATTAATCAAAGATTATGATCCTGATATCTAATATTGTTTGGAAAAAGCTAGTATGGTGGTTGATGCACTGAGTAGGACATTAAATGGACCGACCAATTGGATGTAAATTTAGAAGAATGAATTGATTGAGATTTGACTGCATTACAATTAGAAGTGATTAAAGGATCAACTGCATAGTAACCTATGTCAAATGATAGTACTTTTGAAGAAGGAATCCGAGAGACGGAGAAAGTCAGTGGGGAATATTTGAAGTTGAGGAATCTGATGGAGTAAAGAAAAAGACAAGATCTCAACCGCGATGATCAAGCATTAATCAGATGGGGCTTCTTTGGGTCCTAGGTGATTCCCATTTGATTTAGGAGATGTTTGTCAAAGCTCATTTTTCAGGCTATTCGATTCACCTTGATAGTATAAATATGTATAAAGACTTGAAATCACTATTCTGGTGGTCTAAAATGAAGAAGGATGTGATTGAATTTGCAACTAAATATGTAAAGCATGCTAAGTGGTAAAAGCTGAACATCAAAAGCCTTCTGAAATGTTACTTTCATTTCCTATACTCGAGTGGAAGTGAGAGGACATAGCTATGGATTTTGTTATTATTTTTTTCAGGTCGAGGCAAGGGCATGATTGTGTCTGCGTGGTGATTAATAAACTAACAAAATTAGTGCACTAATTGCATGTTCGTCGGACGGATTTAGTGGAGAAATTAATAAAACTATTTATGAAAGAAATTATAAGATTACATATGATTCCGAATGTTACTATATTAGATAGAGATGGACATTCTAAATCCATGCTATGAACGGTATTCATGAAATTTTGGGTACTAAATTAAGTTTTAGTACGACATTCCATCAACAGACAAATAACCAATCAGAAAGTGTTAGAAAATTTGCTAAGATTGTGCGTTTTAGATTTTGGTGGTAGCTGGGAAGATCACATCCCTTTAATTAAATTTGTTTATAAAAATAACTATCAGTCCAACATCAAATTGGCTCTTTATAAACCCTTGTATGGGAGGAAAAATAGAATTCCTTTGAGCTGGGTTGAAATTGGAGAAATGCAGTTATTGGGTTAACAATTAGTTGACCAAGTCATCGATAAAATCAGATTGATCAAAGATAGACTAAGAACAACACTGGACCATCAACAAAAGTATTATGATTCCAAGCATAAAATATTTGCGTTCGAATTTGAAGAATGTGTTTTTGAAGGTTAGACCTATGGAAGGCATTGCAAGATTTCCTGAAGGAGGAATTTGAGTCCAATATTATATTAAGGTGTAGAGTGATTTGTCACATTCGGAGAAGCCTGCGAAAATCTTAGAGTTTGTTGTTCACGAATTGAGGAGCAAAACAATTTCGTATGTAAATATATAATGGAAGCATAGATCATTGAAAGAAGCTACTTGGGAAAGAGAAGCAGATGTGATGTAGAACATCCCTCACTTATTTGATTGAGCATGAAAGCAGTGAATTTAAGGGTCAAAATTCTAATGAGAGAAGAATTGTGATATTCCAATATGTAAAAAGGTGTAAGTTCCAAAATTTTCTAAAATAATGTACCACATTTTTCACACATCTTAAAACTTCGAAGTAGTAGTTTTATAAGATTCTACAAATTGTACCGATTATTTAATTATATTATGCATAAAAGACATTATTCTCATATAAGACTGTAGAAATTAAAATGCATTTTAAATCAAATTTCCTAGTTAAGAAATTTAATACTACTGTAGATTGAATTAATGCACTGTAGCATAACCTGAATCCCAATGATCCATTAATGCAACCGTGGGAAGTTGCGAATGGCTGTGATGGAAAATCTTAAAGAAGCAAATTGGATAGTGGGAATAGTGGACGAATATTAAGTAATTAATAATAAATACATAAGGGGTTAACTTCCATTTATGTCTTGTGACTTGCGGACTTGATTACTGCAAGCTCGAGAAGTAATTTGAGAGCGGGCTGAATGCTGGAAGAGGGAAAATCAGCTAGAGAAGGAGAGATTGCAGCAGAAAGGAATGTGGAAAAAGAAGGAAAAATAAGAAGAAAGAGGAAAGAGAAAATTGAGAGGAAAAAGGTAACAAAGCCTAGTATTTTGTTATATATTTATTTGTGAAAAGTTCTCTTTTAAAATATCCACTCATCATTTAGGATTCGAACAATATTTGACCCGAGGATGTTGAAGATTGAAATGGCATATGAGAATAGGAAATATTAAGGAAAAAGTCATTTTCAAATTAAATTGTAAGCATAAGGTTCCTTTCTATTGAGTTGTCGAATTAATGGTTTGGATTATTATAGGTGACATATATGCGTAGATTAGTTTGAGGTTTTCAAATTTCAGAAGCATTGAGAGGAGGTAAGATATGCAATTTTGTTAAAATAGTAGACTACTTTGATTATGTATAGTTGTGTACATGTAATTTTGATTAGTTATGTGTAGTATTGGTCTCTTCATTACTGATGCAATAAAAAAGATTGCAAAATTACATACAAACTAGGTCTTTCTTTTTAAAACAACAAGAAAATACAAATGACACCAACAGAAGCTTATTTTGTAAAATATTTCAACACCATACAACTCTCATAAACTTAAACTTATCAAAATAACATCTAAAACATCATTTCCTTGAGAAGAAAGATACATATAAGGTGGACACTTGCAGAGAGGAGATAAGAAGCCTGAGACGAAATTGTAAATGGGAGAAGAGAAATGGAACAAGCTCGCAAGCTTTTCCTAGAAGAAACTCACAGGTTTTTTGCTCCAAAAACTATCACATAATGTCCTCCTTTATTCTTCAAAACATCATATATTTATAGGTGAAAAAAGGCAGCTAAACAGCCCACATTTACTCCAGCCGAACCAACTAGGAAAGGGGAAATAGAAGGCTAGCAGGCGGTGCAGGAACAACAACTGAAGGGCCACTAGGGGGAGAGGAAAAGACAGCCACAGGATACAGGAACGGGTGCCCATAGGGAACTGGAACAGGCAGCCACAGGGAGGGGAACCAGGCGGAGGAACCAAAAGGCTAGCAAAGAGGGGAGGGAAGAAGGGGGGAATGAACTTGATTTGGCATTAATTACACATTAATGAGCTGATTTTAGAAGAAGTAAACAGCAGCTCACCAAAAGGGAAGCTCAAACCAAGTTAACCAAACCCAAACAAGAAACCAAATCATTCTAAAAAAAACCAAGCACATCAATTGCCCCCCCCCCCCCCCCCTTGAGACGAAGGCGCTGCGTCAAGCTCTTGAATCATAGCCTCATACCTCTTCAAGATAATTTCTCTTTCTTGCTTGAATTTAGCCTGGAGATTTTTCTTTTTCTTCTCGTATTTTTCTATACACAGTTGCATTTTCATTTGAAGCTTGTATAATTCGTTTTGAAGCGGATTGGTAGAATCTCCTTCCGACGGAATCCATCTGTTAATAAGGATATCTTCTTCCAGAGCATTTGACTTACTTTCTCCAACAACTGATTCAATTTTTTTATGGTTTTCCATTTTTTCTAAGTACTTAAAAAAAAGACACGAACAATCTAGGAATATACTAACCTAGGCTCTGATACCAAATTGATGCAATAAAAAAGATCGCAAAATTACATACAAACTAGGTCTTTCTTTTTAAAACAACAAGAAAATACAAATGACACCAAAAGAAGCTTATATTATAAAATATTTCAACGCCATACAACTCTCATAAACTTAAACTTATCAGAATAACACCTAAAACAACATTTCCTTGAGAAGAAATATACATATGAGGTGGACACTTGCAGAGAGAAGGAGATAAGAAACCCGAGACGAAATCGTAGATAGGAGAAGAGAAATGGAATGAGCTCGCAAGCTTTTCCAAGAAGAAACCCGCAGGATTTTTGCTCCAAAAACTATCACATAATCTCCTCCTTTATTCTTCAAAACATCATATATTTATAGGTGAAAAGAGTATAATACCCAAAGTTTGTTAAAAGTAAGTAGGAATATTTCTCAATAAAATCATCCATTATTTTATTTTCATATATGGAAAATGTTAAATTATTTTATTAGCTTTTAATTTTAATTTTGATCTTTATAGTATAATTATCTGTATTCATGTAAAAGGCATGTTAGCATTTAAATGAGTTTGTTCTAAACACTTAATTAAATGTATTAGCTGTAATAATACTTAGCATTAATTTAAATAAATGACTTAGTTGCTAAAGCAAATAATCCATTTTCCTATTTACGGTTACTGTAGCATATCCACTTAGCTTGACATGCAATGGCTGATCTCTCTCATACTTCATCCAACGGATAGCATTAATGTATAGTGGCTTAGTGGAATTAATTATATAGTAGTATAATAAAGAATGTATTTTTAGTGGAATGTTAATATTATTATATTAACAACATCTGTAGCCATTCTTTCATTTTATTTTTCCTTCCCATTCAAGAGACGAAGCTCTGCAAGCCGTGGGAGAACTGGAGTTGAAAGAGGCGGGTTGTGTGTGGGAATTTCAAGCTTGGTAGCTGATTTATCATGTAATGAAATTGAGATAGGAGTTTTAAGCTTTAAGAAATCTGAGATAGCAATTTCTGTATTCTTTGTGTTGAATTACAATTTTGGAATTTCTAAAATATAGCTAAAGGTGGTGGTTACTTAATTCAAGAATATGGAGAAATGAACTGGTACAGTGGTGACCAAATTTGAAAAAGGTGTGCTGTTGAATGAGGAAGTTTAGTGAAGGTTATTTGCAAAAGGAAAAGAAGGTTGAGTTTAGGAGAACAAATTCTTCATGAGGTGAGATACCCAAACAAGATTATAAGAATTAATAAATGTTTTATTATTGCACTTCTTCTTGATTATGTTTATGATCACATGTATTCTAGTTTATTTATGTTATTTTGTATGAATATGGTTGTATATGTATGAAATTATTATGTAAAGGGTAATCTTTAGCAAGGTTAATGATTTCGTAAGCATAAATGGGTAAATATTCATAAACTAGTGAATGAGCAAAAAGCGCAACTAAAGTGCAACCAAAGTGCAAGCAAAGGGCACCTAAAGCGCACCTAAAGGGCACCTAAAGCGCACTTAAAGGGCACCTAAAGCGCACCTAAAGGGCATCTAAAGCGCACCTAAAGGGCAACTAAAGAGCACCTAAAGGGAAGCTAAAGGGTAACTGAAGAGCAGCTAAAGCGTAATTATATCATCAAAAGCATATGTCATTAGCTCTAAAAAGGATGACTATATGAAAAGTGAAACAAGTTATATATGGGGGATAGGCCCGCACAAGTAAAGACGAAAGACCTGATGAGGTAAGCCTACACTCTTAATTCTAGAAGTTGAGAAATTTGACTCAACCCTGAATGAGAGAACAACTTCCATTCTAAAAGTTGGGAAATTAGACCCAACCTTGAATTGGAAAGTTGAATGGTGCAAAAGCTTATAGCCATTCTATAACTTATTTAAAGATGTGGAATAGTTTTGGTAAGATAAATAATACTGCTAGGCACTTTCAGGCTCAATATGACATTTCAATATGTGTTTTAATTATGTTAGCATAGTTATGATATTTCTTAATGATTCATTATTATTTCTTATAACTTGCTTGCTTATTTCATTGAGCCAAGCTCATTAGCAGTGGTTGTACTGCAGGAAAGGGGAAGGAGCCCTTGGGACAATAAAAAGAGGTGATCGTTCTTTTGATGTAAGTACGTTTTGGGGTGCAAGAGATCTAAAGCGAGATCTGAATGCTAGATGTAAAGACTTTTGGGTATGTGAATGAATTTTAAAAGTTTTAGTAGAGCTCTATATTTGTTTAAATTATGTTGAGGTTCAATAAGGTATATTACTTGCTTCCTGTTGTAAAGTGTGGAGTTTGATACGTTGAAATCTTTCTCTGTTATACTCCAGTTCATGGTAGAGGGTGAGTCAAACTGGGGTGTGACAGAAATTGGTATCAGAGTCAAATCAAGATAAAATGGAAGCATAATTGGATTTAGAAGAAGTAGAATGAGATATAATGAATATGATATATACAGAGCTATAGGTTGAATCAAGTTTTATTGGAATTGTGCATTCATTTCATTACAATAGCATACTTGCTTATTTAGCGCTTGAATGATCATGTTTATTACCATGAGTATATATATTATATGAATTATCTATATATGTATTCAGATAGATATGTCTGAGGAGTTGCCAGAAATAATGACTGGTCAGTCATCCCTGCTAGATATAGAAACAAGAATGAATGAGGGAAACAAGTCTAAGGAGCTTCAAGATATTGTGCAGTTGATTTCACAATTGGTAGATAAAATGACATCTATAGATAAATCTTCTACTAGCGGTGGATCCAGATCTGAAAGTGATAGTGAAGTTGAGCGACATTTAAAATTATTTCAGACTTTTAAATTACCAGAATTTAAGGGTGCAAGTGATCCAACAGTAGCTGAAGATCGGTTGTTAAAGATTGGAAAGATTTTAAATAGTTAGAACTCATCAAAGATTATGATTTGGATATACAGTATTATTTAGGAGAAGCCAATATTGTAGCTGATGCTTTGAGTTGCAAATCTCGTAGAATGATAAACTGGATTATTACTCAAGAGATTCAATTTATCAAAGAAATGTAAAATCTGCAATTGGAATTTAGAGATTTTAAAATATGGAATATTTGCACCAGATGATAATAAAGCCCACTTTAATAACGTATTAAGGAAGCTCAACAAATCAGTATTGAATATTCTAAATTGTTGGAGCAAGCCCAATAAGGAAAAAGACCAGATCTCTCTATTGATGTTGATGGAATGATTAGACAAATCCTAGTTGTGAATATGTATTGATCCAGATCTAAGAAGGAAAATTTTGAAAGAAACTCATTATTCTGGCTACACAATTCATCCAAGCAGTGCTAACATGTATAAAGACTTAAAATTAATATTATGGTGGGCAACTATGAAGAAAGACGTTGCTTAAAGTATAGCTTAGTGTGAAGCATGTCAAATTGTGAAAGCTTAACATCAACGAACTAGTGGATTATTGCAATCACTATTTATTTCTGAGTGGAAGTAGGAAGAAGTTGCAATGGCTTTTGTTATGGTATTTCCCAAATCTAGACAAGGACATGAAAACATTTGAGTGATTATTGATAGATTAACAAAATCAACTCACTTTTACCTAGCAAGTAAATTTGTTCAGTAGAAAAATTAGCACGCTTGTATGTGAAAGAGAATGTCAGATTGTATGGTATCCCAAAAGTTAGTGTTTTAGGGATTGTTGATTCACTTCTAGGCAATGGAAAAGCATTAATCCTCAATTGATGGTCAATCTCAAAGGACAAGTCAAGTATTGAAAAAAAAAAACTTATTGAGATTATGTGTTTTAGAACTTGGAGGTAATTGAGAGGATCACATACCATTTATAGAGTTTTCCTACAACAATAGTTATCAATCAAGTATAAAAATGAGACCATATAAAACACTATATGGGAGAAAGTGCATAACCCCCTTAACTTGGATTGAAGTAGGAGAAAGACAGATAATGAGCCCAGAACTGGTGGAGGAAGCAACAGAGAAAATCAGATTAATTAGAGATAGATTAAAAGCTGCTCAAGATCGCCAACAAAAGTATTATGACCCCAAGCACAGAGCAGTAGAGTTTGAAGTGGGTGACTTTGTATTCTTGAAGTTAAGCCTATGAAAGGTATAGCTAGATTTGGACAAGGAGGTAAATTGAAGCCTAGGTACATCGGATCGTTTGAAATTATTGAAAGGATTGGACAAGTTGCTTATAAACTTGCTCTTCCAGTTGATATATCAGATATACATAATTTTTTTCATGTGTCGCTACTAAGAAAATGGGTCACAGATGCCAATCAGAGAATTTCACATGATGATATTGAGCCACAGAAGAATTTGACTTATATGAACGAACCTGAAAGAATACTAGATTTTGATACTAAACAGCTTAGAAATCGTCAGATTCCTTATCTTAAAGTGAAATAGAAATATAGGTCAGAAAAAGAGTTCACCTGGGAGAGGGAAGAACATATTAGAATGAGGTTTCCTTATCTGTTTAACAATTAAGAATAAAGAATTTCGAGGACGAAATTTCAATAAGGATGGGTGTATTATAATACCCAAAGTTTGTTAAAAGTATGAATATTTCTCAATAAAATCATCCATTATTTTTTTTTTCATATATGGAAAATGTCAAATTATTTTATTAGCTTTTAATTTTAATTTTGATCTTTATAGTATAATTATCTGTATTCATGTAAAAGGCATGTTATCATTTAAATGAGTTTGTTCTAAACACTTAATTAAAAGTATTAGCTGTAATAATACTTAGCATTAATTTAAATAAATGATTTAGTTGCTAAAGCAAATAATCCATTTTCCTATTTACGGTTACTGTAGCATATCCACTTAGCTTGACATGCAATGGCTGATCTCTCTCATACTTCATCCAACGGATAGCATTAATGTATAGTGGCTTAGTGGAATTAATTATATAGTAGTATAATAAAGAATGTATTTTTAGTGGAATGTTAATATTATTATATTAACAACATCTGTAGCCATTCTTTCATTTTATTTTTCCTTCCCATTCAAGAGACGAAGCTCTGCAAGCCGTGGGAGAACTGGAGTTGAAAGAGGCGGGTTGTGTGTGGGAATTTCAAGCTTGGTAGCTGATTTATCATGTAATGAAATTGAGGTAGGAGTTTTAAGCTTTAAGAAATCTGAGATAGCAATTTCTGTATTCTTTGTGTTGAATTACAATTTTGGAATTTCTAAAATATAGCTAAAGGTGGTGGTTACTTAATTCAAGAATATGGAGAAATGAACTGGTACAGTGGTGACCAAATTATGAAAAAGGTGTGCTGTTGAATGAGGAAGTTTAGTGAAGGTTATTTGCAAAAGGAAAAGAAGGTTGAGTCTAGGAGAACCAATTCCTCATGAGGTGAGATACCCAAACAAGATTATAAGAATTAGTAAATATTTTATTATTGCACTTCTTCTTGATTATGTTTATAATCACATGTATTCTAGTTTATTTATGTTATTTTGTATAAATATGGTTATATATGTATGGAATTATTATGTAAAGGGTAATCTTTAGCAAGGTTAATGATTTTGTAAGCATAAAAGGGTAAATATTCATAAACTAGTGAACGAGCAAAAAGCGCAACTAAAGTGCAACCAAAGTGCAACCAAAGTGCAAGCAAAGGGCACCTAAAGCGCACCTAAAGGGCAACTAAAGGGCAGTTAAAGGGCACCTAAAGGGAAGCTAAAGGGTAATTGAAGAGCAGCTAAAGCGCAACTATATCATCAATAGCATATGTCATTAGCTCTAAAAAGGATGACTATATGAAAAGTGAAACAAGTTATATATGGGGGATAGGCCCGCACAAGTAAAGGCGAAAGGCCTGATGAGGTAGGCCTACACTCTTAATTCTAGAAGTTGAGAAATTTGACTCAACCCTGAATGAGAGAATAACTTCCATTCTAAAAGTTGGGAAATTAGACCCAACCTTGAATTGGAAAGTTGAATGGTGCAAAAGCTTATAGCCATTCTATAACTTATTTAAAGATGTGGAATAGTTTTGATAAGATAAATAATACTGCTAGGCACTTTCAAGCTCAATTTGACATTTCAATATGTGTTTTAATTATGTTAGCATAGTTATGGTATTTCTTAATGGTTCATTATTTGTTTCTTATAACTTGCTTGCGTATTTCATTGAGCCAAGCTCATTAGCAGTGGTTGTACTGCAGGAAAGGGGAAGGAGCCCTTGGGACAATAAAAAGAGGTGATCGTTCTTTTGATGTAAGTACGTTTTGGGGTGCAAGAGATCTAAAGCGAGGTCTGAATGCTAGATGTAAAGACTTTTGGGTATGTGAATGAATTTTAAAAATTTTAGTAGAGCTCTGTATTTGTTTTAATTATATTGAGGTTTAATAAGGTATATTACATGCTTCATGTTGTAAAGTGTGGAGTTTGATACGTTGAAATCTTTCTCTGTTATACTCCAGTTCGTGGTAGAGGGTGAGTCAAACTGGGGTGTGACAAAGAGGCAGACAAACAGCCCACAACTACTCCAGCTAAACCAACCAAGAAAGGGGAAACAGAAGGCCAACAAGCAGTCCAGGTGCAACAACTGAAGGGCCACAAGGGGAAGAGGAAAAGGCAGCCACGGGATACAGGAACAGGTGTCCATAGGGAACTGGAACAGGTAGCCACGAGGAGAGGAACCAGGCGGAGGAACTGAAAGACCAGCAAAGAGGGGAGGGAGGAAGGGGTGAATGAACCTGATTTGACATTAATTACACATTAATGAACTGATTTTAGAAGAAGTAAACATCACTCACCAAAGGGGAAGCTCAAACCAAGTTAACCAAACCCAAACAAGGAACCAAATTATTCCAAAAAACAAAGCACATCAATTGCACAACCCCCCCCCCCCCCCCCACCTTGCCTACATCAATTACACATTTATAATTAGCCTACAAATAATGATTTATGTAGCCATGTCATATGTAATTCATCGTATATTATGATTATGTTATGTGGTAATGTGCAAGTCTGTTATATCGTGCCTTGTGATAGGTAATTCATATAAGCATACTGATGAGGTCATCAATAGGAGATTTCGGCGCGTCTATCAGAGACGACCACGGAGATCGACGGCCATGATAGAGAGTCTTTATTATTGATTTTACTTGTACCAGCAGTTTATATATTATGCTTTTATTTCCGTAGTTTCCCATTTTACCCCTGAGGGTAGTAGTTGCTCTTTCAAGGGGCATTTTAGACTTTTGCATTTTTCTTTTGTTTGGAGCCTATTTATATGGCCTTTGTATCTTGTATGAGGAGGATTGGATAATTGAATAAAAATTACGTTTGTGTTCTCTTTGTGAGTGCATGAGGATCTCTTGGTGAGTTCTTCAAACTTGAGATGTCTTAGTGAGTTCTCAAACCTTGTTCTTGTTTTTATTTACTTTCTCTTCCCCACCCAAAACCCTCACATCACCCCTTAGTTGGCAGCCGAACCCTTGGTTTTCCCCCTACCACCCGTCGGCCAACCTAGCCCCACCGTCCGCCCATGGTGCCGCCGGCTTCCCCTCACGTCCACCCTCCCACCGCCACTCTCCCTCGTAGCCGCTCGTGAATTTGAAATTTCAAATTTTGAAATTCTTCCATTTTTGGAAAGATTGAATGAATTGAAATTTCAAAATTTGAATCGAATTGGATTTATTGAATGATTGCTTAGTCATCATCCTTGAATAGAAATCCCCTCCCTCTCTCCCTAATTTCCTCTCCCTGCACTCAGCCCGCCGCCCCCCTATTATGGCTCCATTAATGGCTCTCATTAACTCCCCTAATCCAATTGAAATTTGAAATTGATTTCATTTGGATTTCCCTCCCATCCCAATCAAAACTGAAATTATTTTCAGTTTTCACACCCAAACCCTCTCCTCTCTTCTCTCTTGCCGCCGGCCTCCCTTGTATTTCTTTCCCCTCATTAATTCCCCATTAAGGAATTAATGAAATTGAATTAAAGTTGAAATTCCTCCCCCCAAAACCCCCTAAAACTGAAATAATTTTCAGTTTCTCACACCACATCCCCCTCTTTCTCTCCTCCTCACCGCCGGCCTCCCTCTTGGCTTCCTGAGCCGCCGGCCACTTCCTCCACCCTTTCGAGGTCTCTTTGCGGAAACCACTCCAACCCCTATCAAGGATGCATGGAAGAACCCGAGTGGAATTTCGGGTTTGAATACGACAACAACGGAAGAGTCAACATCCTCCGATCACAATTCTTCGACGTCGGATTTGACTTCGACGATACCGTGGACGAATACTTGGACCGGATCTTGCCGACGCTAGTAGATTCCATTGACGAACACTTCTCCGTCTACACTTGGATTATCAAAGGTCGAGCTACGGTGCCCCCTCCGCCTCCGAGATCCTTTCCCACGGCGACGTTCCTTGGTACCTCCATCCTAGTGGCAACCTCGATGCTAGTCTGGACAATCTTTCGTCGCTCAACTTAGTCTCCGTAGGAAGAGAGAATTAAAGGTCTCAAGGTGTGAACAACTTTATATTAATTGTGGGATTTTATTTACTAGCCTTTGTTTTATGTTTTCCTTTGCGTATGCTTAAATGGTTCAATTTTCTTGTTGTAGTTTCTTGCCTAACAAGTTGAACATCTCGAATTACTTGTAATCAACTTAACTTTGATGCATGAATAAATAATTCGTTGAGCTAGACTTTAATTCTCTTTTTTTAAACTCTTGTGTAACTCCACCGTTGCATCACATCATTTTTGGTATCAGAGCATGGTTACCATGCTTGACATGCATAGAAAGCATCCTAGGGTTTAGTTCCTTGCGGTAGTTCAAAAACTTCATGCATATCATTGCCTAGATAAGTTATTTTCAATGTTTTGTTACTGTTTTTGGCATTTCCAGCAAGCATCTAGCTGAATTAGGACATTCTAGCTAGCATTTTAGTGTAGGTCTTATGCTTGGTAGATCCCTAAGTGTCTGGAACAAATACGACTTGAATTACCCCTGCTGTCCTCACATTTCTGCGGCTGATATTCACTGATTAGGGAGTAAGACACTTGTTTTTGCTGCTGCTATTAATCCCTGCAGTTTCTACAAGTCCTAAGTGCTGTCCACACATTAGGAGTCACTTAGAATAAGTTTCCTAATTATATACTGCTGCTGCCCATTCAAAATCTGCACTTGGTAGTGGCTTAAAATTGACCGGAAAGTTGTCCTAGTTACTGTCCACACTTAGCTTCCCACCATAGACTTGGTACACGCAAACCACCTTGTGTTAGTTTTCTGTCCTTGGTTTTCCTGCAGCAGTTAGGAGCCTTAGGGACCTCCTCCCTTAGCTTATACTTGCTGCCCACCTACCCAACTCTTCCTCGGGAAACTTCTAGACTTTCCCCATGGACCCGCAACATCTCCAAGCTACCCTGGACCTTATTTTGGGACAATTGGGCACCGTTACTCAGCAAGCAACACCCAAACCGATCTAGCTGACTTTAGGCGCCACACGAGTGACCGATTAGATAATATCGAGCGTAACGGGAATCCTGCGATTTATACTCCCTCGAGACCTCACTCACCTTATGGCGAAGACAACCGACCCGATCACGAACACCCGCGAGATCCCGGACGTTTTCAAGACCATTACCAACGCAACCCAAGGCCACATCAAGAACCTATAGGAGACGACAACACTTGGAGAGACAACGACGCTCAATTATTGAAAAACATTAGGATTGACGCCCCAACGTACGACGGGACCCTTGACCCTCAAGTTTTCCTCGATTGGCTCAAGTCGATGGATAGGTACTTTAAATGGTACAACATCTCGGAAACAAAGAAAGCCAGGTTCGCTGAAATGAAGCTCACGGGTCGAGCCAATCTTTACTGGACCAATCTGGAGAACATGCGTGAATCTCAAGGAGAACACCCGATAAGCGATTGGAGAACCATGAAGCAAGAACTTAGGAAGAAATACCTACCACCATCCTACTATCCTAAGCTTCTGGATAAGTGGAATCGGCTAACTCAGGGAAGCAAGTCAGTTAAGGATTACATCTCCGCCTTCGACGATTTCCTGATTCGTTGCAATGGCGAGGAATCTGCTACCCCGACACAGATCCTGTCTATGTTTAGAGCTGGCCTTCGGGAAGATCTTCACACTGAACTGTTTGCCAGGGGAATAGACACACTAGAGGCTGCTTGCAGCCTGGTACTTGACCTAGAGGAGTCCAAAACCCATTCCCACACTAGGCAGTTCGACTCCCGACCCAACCCGTATCGCTCTTCCACCAGCCAGCCTCAAAGCCGACCCCCAAACTCGACCGGTAACCGACCCATTGCTAGTTCAGCCCCTCATCGTCCCGACCTTAAGGGAAAAGCACCTGAACGAGACACCCCGAAACCCAATTCTGGAACCAAATGTTATAGGTGTCATGGGTATGGGCACATTGCCTCACAATGTTCCAGTCCCTATAAGGTCACCATAATAGAAGAGGTTGATGACGACGAGGACGAGCCCGATACTGACTTAGTTCACCATGTGGATGAAGTGGAAGATTCTTTTACGGAGGATGAACCTGTCACCCTGCAAGTCGTTAGATGTGCACTGTCCCAACCTAAACCGAGTGATGATTGGAGAAGAATAATCATTTTCCACACCTTTACTAAGATCGGGGATAAGAACTGTAAGGTTATTATCGATAGCGGAAGCTGTATCAACGCTGTCTCTTCCGCGATGATTTCTAAGCTCAACATTAAGGCCACACCACATCCAAATCTGTATAAGGTCGCCTGGATTAACTCGACTTCTATGGAAATCAAAGATAGGAGCCTTATCCCGCTCGAGTTTAATGGATATCAGGAGAAGATTTGGTGTGATGTATTGACTATGGATGTGGGTCAAATTATTCTTGGCCGCCCTTGGCTGTTTGACAACGATGTCCACATTTGTGGGAGGACGAACACCTACGTGTTCAAACACAACGGAAAGAAGATTAAGTTGATTCCCTCACAGCCCCGACCCGATAAGAGTGAAACTAAGGTTATCCTCCCTAAGACTAATAAGGGCTTACACTTCTTAACTGCGAAAGAAGTGGACATTGAGCTTCACCACGGGTCACCCATGTACGCCCTGGTAGCTAGGGAAGTGGATGATGATCACAAAGGGCAAGTCCTTGACGAAGTAAAACCCCTGCTAGAGCAATTCGTTGATTTCTTCCCCGAGGAGTTACCTGACCAACTTCCTCCCCTCAGAGACATCCAACATGTCATAGACTTGCTTCCTGGAGCATCCCTGCCTAACCTCCCTCACTACCGGATGAACCCAACGGAGCACGTTGAGCTAAAAAGGCAAGTAGATGAGCTTCTACAACGAGGTTTTATTAAAGAAAGCCTTAGCCCATGTGCAGTTCCTGCCCTCCTAACTCCAAAGAAAGACGGCTCTTGGAGGATGTGCGTTGATAGCCGTGCTATCAACAAGATCACCGTTAAGTATCGCTTTCCGATTCCCCGACTAGACGACATGCTTGACATGATGACAGGGGCAACTCTGTTCTCTAAGGTGGATCTTAAGAGCGGATATCATCAGATTAGAATCCGCCCGGGGGATGAATGGAAAACGGCCTTCAAGACAAAAGACGGATTGTATGAATGGATGGTCATGCCTTTTGGTCTTAGTAACACTCCTAGCACTTTCATGCGGATTATGACCCAAGTCCTACGACCCTTCCTCGGAAAATTCGTAGTCGTCTACTTTGATGATATCCTAATCTATAGTAAATCTGTAGACCAACATTTGGGACATTTGAAAAAAGTATGTGAGATTTTGAGGAAAGAACAGTTATATGCGAATCCTCAGAAGTGTGTGTTTCTTACTGATAGCGTCACCTTTCTCGGATTTATAATCTCATCTCGAGGAATCTCAGCTGACCCCGAGAAAGTTAGAGCGATCAACGAGTGGCCTGAGCCTAAAACCATAAGAGATGTTCGGAGTTTTCATGGATTGGCCACATTCTATCGGAGGTTCATCAGGAATTTTAGTACTATCGTGGCACCCATAACTGACTGCCTAAAGAAAGGCGAATTTCATTGGACATCAGCTGCCACTAAGGCCTTCGAGGACATTAAGAGGAAAATGGTGGAAGCCCCTGTTATGCGTCTCCCGGATTTTTCTAAAGTATTTGAAGTAACCTGCGACGCGTCAGGGATCGGTATTGGAGGAGTTTTATCTCAAGAAGGACACCCAGTGGCGTATTTTAGCGAGAAATTAAATGACATCCGTCAGAGATATTCAACCTATAACAAGGAATTTTATGCGGTCATCCAGTCCCTTAGATACTGGAGACATTACTTGCTGCCACAAGAACTTGTGATATTCTCTGATCATGAAGCCTTGAGATATATAAACTCGCAGAAGAAGCTCAACGCCAGCCATGGTCGTTGGGTCGAGTTCTTGCAGGAGTACACATACACAATTAGACACAAAGCGGGAAGTGAGAATAAAGCTGCGGATGCCCTTAGTAGGAGGCTGATGATAACCCAGGAGATGAAAGCCGAAGTCATCGGTTTTGAACGCCTCAGAGACGAGTATAAGGACTGCCCAGATTTTCAGGACACCTACTCCCTCTTGACCAATGGAGGAGAACGCATGATAGACGACTTCCTGATAGACAACGGGTACCTATTCAAAGCCCAGAAGCTCTGTGTCCCCCAAACCTCACTTCGCGAATACCTTGTATGGGAATTACATGGTGGAGGTTTAGCTGGCCACTTTGGGCAGGCTAAAACTATCGCTGCTCTAGAAAACCGTTTCTATTGGCCCAGCCTCAAACGCGACGTCGGTAGGCTCTTGAAGCGATGTCATATCTGCCAACTGGCCAAGCAGCGAAAGCATAACACGGGACTCTACTCTCCACTCCCCGTGCCTAGTCGCCCGTGGCAAGATGTAAGTATGGACTTCGTCATGGGTTTACCGAAAACCACTAGGAAACATGATTCTGTCTTTGTGGTCGTGGATCGATTCCCTAAAATGGCGCACTTCCTCCCATTCTCCAAAACATTTGATGCTTCCCGGATCGCTAAGCTTTTGACGAAATAGTTAGGCTCCATGGCCTTCTATAGAGATGTTAAGTTCACAAGCTATTTCTGGAAAACCCTTTGGCACAAAATGGGGACAAAGCTCCAATTTTCTACTGCATTTCACCCCCAAACCGATGGCCAAACTGAGGTTGTCAATAGAAGCCTAGGGAATCTTTTAAGGACTTTGGTAGGAGAGAACCTTAGGGATTGGGACTCAAAGCTTCCTATAGCAGAATTTGCTTACAACAACTCTATAAACCGAACCACTGGCCTCAGCCCCGCAGAGATTATGTATGGATATCAGCCAAATCAGCCTATTGACCTAGTTCCCATGAGTCCTAGGACTAGAACATCTGAGTCTGCATTTGCATTCGCATCTCATCTGCATGAGTTACACAATGAAATTAAAAAGAAAATTGAACAAAGCAATACTGATTATAAAATTCATGCTGATAAGAAAAGGAGATTTAAAGAATTCAAGGTGGGAGATTTTGTGATGGTACAAATTCGCCCGGAGCGTTTTCCTCCTGGGTCCGTAAAGAAATTACATGCGAGAAGTGCCGGACCCTTTAAAATACTTGCGAAAGGTTAACAATAATGCTTATGTGCTGGAACTCTCGGAAGGGTTTAATATGAATCCCACTTTTAATATAGAGGATATAGTAGCCTTTGAGGGTCTTGATTTTAACCCCAACAATCCACTTCATAATGAGCCTTGTGTGACCCCACCTGGTGAGATCCCTAGCCTTCCCCCACTCCCTAATTTACCCCATTTAACTAGAGCGGAAAAGATTGAAACCATTCTGGACGATGAGATTATTTTCACAAAGGATGGAGGGCGCTAACGGTCCATTGGGAAGGAACTCCGGAGACAGAGGACACGTGGATTGATCGAGAGGAGCTACAGAGACTGGACCCAGACTTGCTGGAGCTATATGAGAGCTTCCGTAGTACGCACTCGACGGGGTCGAGTTCTCTCCCACCCGGGGAGAATGATGAGGTCATCGATAGGAGATTTCGGCGCGTCTATCAGAGACGACCACGGAGATCGACGGCCATGATAGAGAGTCTTTATTATTGATTTTACTTGTACCAGCAGTTTATATATTATGCTTTTATTTTCGTAGTTTACCATTTTACCCCTGAGGGTAGTAGTTGCTCTTTCAAGGGGCATTTTAGACTTTTGCATTTTTCTTTTGTTTGGAGCCTATTTATATGGCCTTTGTATCTTGTATGAGGAGGATTAGATAATTGAATGAAAATTACGTTTGTGTTCTCTTTATGAGTGCATGAGGATCTCTTGGTGAGTTCTTCAAACTTGAGATCTCTCAGTGAGTTCTCAAACCTTGTTCTTGTTTTTATTTACTTTCTCTTCCCCACCCAAAACCCTCACATCACCCCTTAGTTGGCAGCCGAACCCTTGGTTTTCCCCCTACCACCCGTCGGCCAACCTAGCCCCACTGTCTGCCCATGGTGTCGTCGGCTTCCCCTCACGTCCACCCTCCCATCGCCACTCTCCCTCGTAGCCGCTCGTGAATTTGAAATTTCAAATTTTGAAATTCTTCCATTTTTGGAAAGATTGAATGAATTGAAATTTCAAAATTTGAATCGAATTGGATTTATTGAATGATTGCTTAGTCATCATCCTTGAATAGAAATCCCCTCCCTCTCTCCCTAATTTCCTCTCCCTGCACTCAGCCCGCCGCCCCCCTATTATGGCCCCATTAATGGCTCTCATTAACTCCCCTAATCCAATTGAAATTTGAAATTGATTTCATTTGGATTTCCCTCCCATCCCAATCAAAACTGAAATTATTTTCAGTTTTCACACCCAAACCCTCTCCTCTCTTCTCTCTTGCTGCCGGCCTCCCTTGTATTTCTTTCCCCTCATTAATTCCCCATTAAGGAATTAATGAAATTGAATTAAAGTTGAAATTCCTCCCCCCAAAACCCCCCAAAACTGAAATAATTTTCAGTTTCTCACACCACATCCCCCTCTTTCTCTCCTCCTCACCGCCGGCCTCCCTCTTGGCTTCCTGAGCCACCGGCCACTTCCTCCACCCTTTCGAGGTCTCTTTGCGGCAACCACTCCAACCCATGTCAAGGATGCATGGAAGAACCCGAGTGGAATTTCGGGTTTGAATACGACAACAACGGAAGAGTCAACATCCTCCGATCACAATTCTTCGACGTCGGATTTGACTTCGACGATACCGTCGACGAATACTTGGACCGGATCTTGCCGACGCTAGTAGATTCCATTGACGAACACTTCTCCGTCTACACTTGGATTATCAAAGGTCGAGCTACCGTGCCCCCTCCGCCTCCGAGATCCTTTCCCACGGCGACGTTCCTTGGTACCTCCATCCTAGTGGCAACCTCGATGCTAGTCTGGACAATCTTTCGTCGCTCAACTTAGTCTCTGTAGGAAGAGAGAATTAAAGGTTTCAAGGTGTGAACAACATTGTATTTATTGTGGGATTTTATTTACTAGCCTTTGTTTTATGTTTTCCTTTGCGTATGCTTAAATGGTTCAGTTTTCTTGTTGTAGTTTCTTGCCTAACAAGTTGAACATCGCGAATTACTTGTAATCAACTTAACTTTGATGCATGAATAAATAATTCGTTGAGCTAGACTTTAATTCTCTTTTTTTAAACTCTTGTGCAACTCCACCATTGCATCACATCACATACCTTCTTGTGCACAAAAAACACATTCAAGTTATAATGACTCACATTTATATCCATAATTATGTATAGTTAAGTGATATACATCATGTGAAGGAAAAATCAATAATGAGATAAGCCCGAGAATATGTGATGTTCGGTGATAGGCAAGTGGGGGCAGTGTGACCCTGATGGGAAGTGTGACCTAGTAGAGAGTGCGACCTTGATATGATAAAGCCTACTGGCTATGATATGAAGTCCAAGAGATATAGAGATAGTGCAACCTCAGGAGCCTACGGGTTGTAGACCTAGACTTGCATCTTGACATGATATTTTTCTAAGGCTAAAAAGGGAAGTTATAAAAAGAGCTTATATATATAAAATTACAATTGGCCTAAAATATTAATATTGACATTTTGTGACAGGATTGGATTTTTGCTCTAGGGGAGCATAATTCTTGCATGCTTTATGTCGTATATACCCTGCAAATTCTCAGTTATAATACTGTAGAATTGGTTTGATTGCATACAATACTTATATGCCTACATCTGATGTACCTGTTAATGCACATGTTAACAATTGCTCTCTTTACTTGCCTTTTTTTTTATTAAACTTGCATATCCTTATAGGCATTATCGCTTACTAGATTATTATTCTGGTTGTTCTTATAGGAAAGAACAAGGATAAGCTTGAGCACGAGTAGTTACATTTTCAATTTTTATTTTACATTCGTTTTTGTCAATGTTAGGAAATTCTGAACGAATTTTAGTAGTCTATAAATAGTTGCTTTGATTTTTGTAGTTACTTTGTAGAGGAAAAAAAATTATAGCTTCCACTTATGGTTGACGTTCCAAGTTAAGATGTTTTTTTTTTTTTAAACTTGAACGGCACCTACTTTGCTGCTCGCCACAATAATAGAACTTAGGTACCTACAAGGCAGTCTTACTCACCATATATAAACTACTCGCCACATTAAAAAAAAAGGGAGAAATAATTAAGAATAATGAACTCACCCAAACATGAAATTTTATTAATAGAATCATCTTTACATAAGCTCGACGAGCGCATACAATACATCATTACATTAAAAAGAGAGAGTAGTTTGAGGTTACACGGTGCCATGAAAAAATCTACACATGGGGTTCGTTTCCATTTCAAGCATCAGCCCCCTACCTTAGTTAAGTAATCTAACACAAACTTATTGCATGTTGTGAAGATGGGCATCTTGGCCTGACAATAAGCTACCCTAATCTCAGACCTTAGGGAGGCAAACCCACTCTTGAGCTAGTCGAGCTCCCTCATTAGATTGATGATCTCACTCATATTAGCAAACTCCTCCAAGGTTCGCTCCCTGCGAGCTGCCAGACTCATTGACACCTTGGATATTCATTTTCTTCTCCAAAATGGTCAGTATCCCGGCAACCTTTGTTCCGATCACATTCTAAATCTGCTCGCCTCCTTTGTTCCGATTGCATTCTAAATCTGCTCGGTTGCAACACCCGTGCTTGGTCGCCAACACCTGCATGTTTGGCCACTCTCGAAGGCTCGACCTCTCGAAATTCTCCTGCAGGCAGCACCCTATAATCAAAAGTGCTCTTCAATAGATAGATCTAAAAAATTTTGAAGCACATATTGGAGCTGGTCACGTAGGACAATCTCCCTTGAATGCTGGAAAAGCTCCCATTCTTCCCAAGCCTTCATCTTTTGCATGGTTTGTGAGTGCCACATCAAGTCGCTCGAGCAAACACCAACTATAGGCTCTCTCATAACAGTTACCTTGTTTCTTAATAAGGAAATTCTCAAATACTTAAAACTTGTTTATTTTTCTTTTGCCTGCCCAAGATGGAGGCGTTTAAGAACTTGCACCAACCTTAGTAGAGGAAACCTCCTCTGTAGTCTCCATTGCTGAGCGCTCTGGAACCACTTGCCTCTTTAGCTGCATGTCAAGAGGCTTGTCATCCTCATAAGGTGGCATAATGATCCTCACAAGAATATTGACATCACCACCAGCAGTGGAGGGCTCAACATCATCATTTGCCATAATTGGCACAACAATGGCCCTTGTTGTTGCTCGCTGATCAACCTTGCTCTTCTTCGTTGGAGGGGTGTTAACTAGTTTTTGGGTCTTCGGCGCTGCCTGGGTGTTGCCGTCAACTTCTCTACTCCGTGACGCCTTAGTCGCTTTCTAAGTTGCCTTCTTCTCTTACCTCTCAGCTTGCCCTTGGTGGAAGATCTTCTTTAAGGCCCTCTCACACGGGAGTGAGCTAACTTGATAGGGGTAATTCTCTCATGACTAGTAAGCTCTCAATTCATCAAAGCAAAAGATTAAAATTCTCTCAAGAAAAACCCACTATTTATAAAGAGCCAAGTGAGAGGTAGCATCATTTTAGCATCATCAATGCGAGGTTAAAGCAATCATTGAAGCTCAAGCAAAAATAGTGTAATATCTTTATCTTTAGTTTATTGCTAAGTGTTTGGTGGACGCATTTAATATCTTCCACTTGTACTTTTCGGCATTCGCCTATAAAATGAATAACTGAGGTGGAGAACTAAATATATACTTATATGTCTTTAAAGGTGTTTAGCAGGTAATTAGCGGGCTATGATGGAGGAGCTTAACCTCAAGGGAGTCTATAGCAGAAACTCTCCTAACTATCCGAGAGGTGTTGCTCACTTATAACCCGCAAGATGACTCGCCCAACATGATCACTGAACATTACTTGCATGAGCTTACTAGAGAGCTTGCCCCTTTTTACATGGTGAATTGGAAATACCTCTTCAAGGTAATGACTTATATTTTACATAACTGGACTGCTATTTCAGTCACTCGCTTTTTGTCAGAGTGATCATTCTCATGCAAGCTCACCATGCTCAGCTATAAGAAAGCATCAATTCATGGGTCCCTCAATTTGTCTTGTTGCGACCATTAAACTTGAGGTCTCTCGTCTCTCTTCTTGCGACATCGTCTCTGTTGTCTCCCTCTTCCCAAGCGATCTGATATATCTCAAACATTAGTAAGCCTATTGTTAGCACGCCCTCTCATCTCAGCATTTACCCACAGACTCATCCAAGCCTACTCTCCTACTTGACGTTTTTGAACTCACCTAGAGATAACTCATCGAAGCCCTTTCGATCTCTCTTTTTCAGCTAATTGGAAGTTGATGTGTCCATAGTATATACAGTGTTGTACGGATGTTCTGTGTAGCATTGCTTTCGACCTCACTTTTGAACTTTTTTTTTTTATGTATAATTTTTTGTACCCCTCAAAACCCTATAAATAAGAGGTGATAAGAAGCAGTTTGAGACTACTTTTCTACACCATTTAGCTGATTGTGGTGAAGTTTATGCTAGTTTAACTTCAACACTTACCTGAGTTCTCTACATATTCTCTCTAGTTCTTTGGTTCTTTTTCCTCTCCCTCTTCTCTCCATTCACTCACAAGTTCTCAGATCATTTGCTCACAGCATAGGCCTATTAATAAAGTCAGATGTCATCTACATAGTTTTGGATCCAATAGTTGTACCCATGGTATTTTGGCAGTATATACCTGCGAATTGATTAATTGCTTCTTTGTGTATGTGCTTGTCATTGTATTTTTTTCACCTTATATTCTCTTTCGCAAGGTGTGCTGTATCCTGTAACCTGCTATCCTCATAGAAATATGAATGATGACATGCAGTTTAAATTGATAAACCCCAAAAAAAAGGTTTTTTGTGTTCTAGAGAGTTTCAATGTTTGATTGCTGTCCAGTTTTGTTAGGTTAAACAAATGAAAAATTTCATAGATGCACAATGAGCTGCTCAATAACCCCATATGGGAGTTTTGTTGGATATGAAGTAATTTACGACTCATGTGGTTGCTTTTAGTAGAAAATATATTTTAGAAAATGACGATTTTATTTCATTAATGTTTGTTGAAATTGAAATCATCATATTTGAAAGACTTTAAAGTTAATTGGGAATTAAATCAACATTGATTTCTTCTTCCAACTAAGTGCTAGAATATAATAAACCCGTGTTTTTCAGAGTGCATTTTCTAACTTCAAGTGTACGGATGTTCCCTTGGATATGAAAGCAAACACTACAAAGGGTTTCGTAGAAGTTGAATGTGGTATTGAATTTATTGTTTATTTAGCAATTTAAGTCTCTAATACGCACAAGACACCATACATGCACATAGAATTGGTTAAACATATGGAAAATTAATAAAATTTTCAGAATAATTCATTTCTGTTAAAGCCAATCTCTCCTGAAAATTGTTTTTCCAAAAATTTCTCAATTGTTTGAATCTCTTGGAAAGTGCAGGTAGAAGAAAAACTTGAAGCTGGGCAAGGAAAATCAGTTTATCGTCGTTTATTTTCCAGATTTTGCACTCCTATTTTCCTAGAGGTAGGTTTATAAAATGCAAAGTTCCTCTCTCTTTTTTTTTTGTCGTTGCAAAGACCATATTGCAAATTAGAATAATTGGAAAATTCGTTTTTGCCATTCTTTGGGAATATGTTACTATTCTGTACTCTGTAAGCCTGCTATTTCTTTATGCTGACATCTCAAATATTATTCTATCAATCCTTGAAAAGGCATTTATGATGACATTCATGAAAATGTTCTAAAAGATGTTTTTTTTTTCTTTCTGTTTATGCAGTCTTTCATTTTGACTTTTTTAGCTGAATGGGGGGATCGTAGCCAGATAACCACAATTGCTGTAAGTTATCATTTCCTACTTATCTTTTTCCGAGCTTGTGAATGCTTGTGCTATTATTACATCTGGCCTTTTTATGCTACTAGTTTGGCATATTTTTCCGGTCTTTCCAATTTTCTCTTTTTTCCTTTGATTTGACTACAAAGGGAGTTGATGAAAAACTTGAATTATTGATTGAAATCTTCGATGATGGAGTAGATGTAATATTTAGTAGTTAGGAAGTATTAAATGAATTTTTTATAGATTTAAATGAGATTTTGACTTCTAATTGAACATTTGGGCAGAATAAGGTTCATTTAGCCGACTCCACATACTAGGATAGAAGCTCATTGTTGTTGTCGTCGTAATCTTCTTTTTGTATGTTGTTTATGCTACTCTGTTTGTTGGATCTAGTAGCGGACAGCTACCTGAATTATTAAATGATCACCTTTCATCCAGAGAAATAATTTTTTTTTATAATGTTTCTAATAATTTGGGAAAGTATCTTTGTGGTGGAAGGCTTCTTAATATTTATGAAATAAGTTTTAATAGAGTCGACTTGAGCCAAGTAACCTGTGCTAGTTTGTGTTCATTGGAAAACTTATTTGTGTTCTGATGGAACTCTGTTGAAGCTTGAACTTGACTTCAGTTGCTAAGTTTTGGTCCTTGTATATTTGCTTTTGTTTTTTAAAAAAATTAAGCTGGGATTAAACTATATATGTTACGTGCAATTAGTTTTAAGAGATGTGCTGAGCCAAGCACTGACATTTTTAAGCTTGTTTGTTTCTTTTTCTTTGGGAGCGCTTGTCAATCTTGAACGTGATGAGTTCTAAAATTTTATTTAAATTTATTTATTTACTTTCTTTAGTCAAACATCATATATTGAGTCCAACTATTATGCTTGTGTTTTAACATTTAAACTTATGACCTCATTATGTTTCACCAATCCATTCGTAAAATAAAAGAATTACACAATTCACCTATTATGTTGGTTCTTTTTTCTATACGTTAAAGTTCAAATATTAGCAAAAACAAAAATTTAAAAAAATTGTAAATAGAAGTATATTGTTACGCGTGCATTGATACTTTATGCATAAATGCAACCGCCATGTATAAATTTCACTAGAGCAACTTGAAGTGAGCGACTATATTAGCTATTAAAAAGCATTAAATGACTTCTTTATTGAATTATTGCCATCTAATTATTTGTTGAAACATTGAGGAGAATATTCATGAATATAAATAAATACTCCGGGCAATTTCTAGGCTTATTCCTGTGTAGATATTGAGCTTCATGACTTATGTTTATACTATTTTATTTTATTTTCCAGTTAGTTGAATAATAAAGTGTTAATGAGCCTTCAATAAATAAATATTGAACCTGAAAGTTCATAGCTCGTATCATCTGACCTGGATGGCCTGGTGATGCTGTGTCATGATAATTTGCAGTGGTTATCTATTAGTTCTTATCCATATTGATTTAATTCTATTGCGCCTGTTATTAATTTGAAGTGCATATTTCATGTAGCTGGCTACTCATAAGAATGCTGCTGGAGTAGCCGTGGGAGCTATATTAGGGCACACGATATGTACATCAGTTGCAGTGTTGGGAGGGAGCATGCTGGCATCCAAGATCTCCCAGCGAACCGTTGCTACAATTGGAGGCCTGCTTTTTCTCGGATTTTCCTTGTCTTCATTCTTCTACCCTCCATTGTGATTTACATTATATTGTGGAAATCTTACTGATTATTATTCACACTCCTAAGGTTTTGCTTGCTGTTGTTTTATTTTCTTTTTAGTTTTTCCGTTGGCTATGCAGTTAAGCTCTAATATTTCTGATGTTTACTTTTTTTTCCCCTTAATTAATGGTCCTCTTGCTTCAGATAGATCATTTGTGTCTTCCAGTAAGCTCGTAGAGTATTGTTTCGGTAAATATCAAAATTGTTAAAATTACATCAGACATTGACAGGAATAATAGATTTATGTTTTAATAGTTCTACCAAAATTTAATCTGATAAATTTTAAAATTATTTAAATAAAATTTAAATAATAAAATAATGATAAAATAATTATACAATTATATAGTTTTGGTATTTAATTATAAATAGCTTGTGCATAATAGTTTTTTTTTTTATAATTTTTAATTTAAATATGATTTTTAATATTATAAACTTATGTTATATATATAGATATAATTTGTAAACATAAATTGTATAATAATTTTATATTTCAAAATTATATATATATAAAGTAAATATTATTAATATTATAAAATTTAATTAAAAAATATTTATAAAAAATAAGATGTTTATAAAAATGAAAAATTTCAACGTAACCATATAGTATCAAATCACTTGGGACATTTTAATTTATAAGTATTATGTAGTTTTTGGATTTGCACTGGGTAGGAATTCTCTTGAAGTGGAGTTTGTGAGAATGTTAAATTGATGTTTTTTACTTTTCTTCCCTTTAATTTTCTTGCAATTTATTTTATTGTACTTTGGTTGAGTTTTTATACAAGATTTTTTTTTCTTTTGAAGAAATGCGATTGCATTAAAATAAAGAAAGAAAGCACTGATATAAACTAAAAAAATAAAACTAAGGGTACCTTGATTCAAAAAAGGAAAGGAACCTTATAGAAGAGCATATTTGTTAAAATAAAATTATATAATTAAAATAAGATTCACTATTTCCTATTTTAAAATCCTTGGGGTGGAGGGGATACCAAATATTAAACAACCTAATAGGTTGCTTAGCATCTCAAAATTTTCAACTGGTTAAAAAATAAGAATTAGTACAGATCCCCTAAACAATTAGAATAATTTTATAAAACAAATATAAAGCATAAAAAAACTAAACAAATAAACTAGAAAGTAAATACAATGATCATCAGACAATCGAGAAACACCTAAGCAAACTTTCAATAGGCATCTCAGAAATAAACTAATGCCATCCAATAAACCCGTAGGGAAATATATCTCATCCACTGA
This sequence comes from Dendrobium nobile, assembly GCA_022539455.1. Lineage (NCBI taxonomy): Eukaryota > Viridiplantae > Streptophyta > Magnoliopsida > Asparagales > Orchidaceae > Dendrobium > Dendrobium nobile. Next base: position 27,172,592 of record CM039721.1, on the reverse strand, counting down.
AATAGACATATACCACTTTTAAATGTTGAGGAGGTTGCTCATAGCAAGAAATCTGAAATACTTTTTGAGCAGAAGCTCCAACATCAAGCATCTCAAATAGAATTCCATCCTATTGCTATCAACGGAAGAACAAGCAAGCATACCAATGAGCTAAAGGGGAAGAGCCCCCTCTTAAAATTCTTCAATCTGAAATATGCATTCCTTCTTCTAGGTATATCTTCCAATGGTCTCAATGATTGAAGTTCTTTAAACAGCTTATGTTTAGAATTGGAAAAATAACCATCCTTATTAATAACAATTTTCCTTCACAATCACAGCCTTTTTAAAATTTAAATTTACCTCAGATGATGGAGTAATGATTTCCAGTACAATAGCAGGAACTGCACCACATAATCCTCCAAAATTGTTGCAAGATTCTTCAATTCCGACATTTTTATAGGCAATAATTGTTGGAGTAACAGCTTCAGGTTCAACCACAGGAATATCTCGTGTAAAACTTCCAATATCCTTGAAAGTTTTAACTGAAACAGAAACATAATCGGAAGAAATGACTGCAACATCCTCTATTCCTTCCAGAATTTGTGGCATATTGAACTCATCTTTTGAAATCTGAACAGATTCCGGAACTTGGACGGATTGAGCAACAATCAAAACATCAGGGTTAACCCAGCAATTCTCATTATCTAATGAAGACAAACCATTCTGAACATTATCAAGAATTTTGATAGATTCAGAATCCCCATTTAAGCTTTTATTAAAAACTTCCTTGTCAACAACTTCAACATTGTTAACATCAAATATTTTAGCATCTACAATACCCTTTTCCTCAAGAGATAGCACATTAAACTTATTGGTTTTCCCGATATCTGATATGATTTTATCAGATAAAACATCAACAAAATTTTCCTTATCTTCTTCAAGATTCATACTCAAATCCTTCTTAACAGATTTTTTCCTATTGTGAAAATCAAATTTCTTCATACCATCCAAAAAAACTTTTTTTCTCTTTTTGTTCTTGAACTTCACATGCATCCAAGGGCCATATGAAATTTCCTCTACAAGAGCTGAACTCTTTGGGACTTCCTTATCAGCGAGACTCATAATATGTGAGACATTAGGACACACTGAATCTTTATGTCCAATCCTTCCACATTTGAAACAAAGAGTCGAAAGATTTTCATATTCAATTTTTTGAAAAAATTTTCCACTCAAACCTTCATCCCAGATACCACAAGGGAGCTTAGTATTCAATTTAACTCGAGTACAAGCTCTAGCAAATTCCCTTCTACCCCATCTAAACATGTTGCCATCTAATAATAAAGTGATTCCAATTTTAGAAACTATTTTAGTAATATTAGTTTCATCCCAGTAATGAAGAGGTAAATGAGGTAGACAAACCCAAGTGGGATAAGATAAAGATAGGAGAAAAACTAGGAGACCATTTGTCTATACCAATGATGAAGCCCCCAACATACCAAGGACCTCCATTAAGGACTTCCTCCACAGCTTTAGATGACTGAAACGAGCACAAAAGCCAATCTAATCCAAGCAAGGTTATATGAAAACCACCAAATCTACTCCATCGTCACCTTAACTCAAGACTACAGATTGAAAAAGGCAAATTCTTGCTAAGAATTTTAACAACCAAGGAATTCTTCAAAATTGAAAATTGGCTTTTTGTTTCTCAATATCAAGCTTGACCACATTTACATCCTCATTTTCATCAATAAATCCCTTCATATTATATTTAATATGTGGTTTTTTAATCCACACATTAGAATTATCCAAAATATAATTTGAAGAGAGAATTTTAACACTATCATCACCAAGAATGATAGTATCAACAACATTTCCTTTGTCCAACAAACTATCCTCTTTTGTTTTGGAACCCGAAGATGAAGCCTCCAAATCATTAGATTTAGAAAGAAAAGTCGAATTAGATAAGGAATCCAATTTTAGACAATGCGGCCCAAAAGAAATCAACTTACTATCCAAACATGAAATAACTTCATTTCCTTTCTCTCGATCAGGCAAAGTCTTTCGGTTAGAAACATAACAACCTTCTATGATTACCAGCAGAGTATTCATGAAGTAGGAATTGCGAGAGAAGCTACGGTTGAACGAAAATCTACCTTTTGTATCCAACAGAGTTGGATGCACGACAAATGCTAAGGATGAGGTGTTCCGGTCATCTAAAGATGACCGACGACCCTCTTCCACCATCAATGATGACAGTAGGAGATCACAAAATTTGAAATCTTTTGAAATTCTTGGACGTTCTCTCTCTTCTCTCGAGCGTGGCTTATAAAAGATACTATCAATTTTTGACAAAATTTTTATTTTTAATTGAAAAAGAAAAACAATATATATATATTCTAGAAAGTTTAAAAACAAAAAAATTGTATTTTTTTATTTTATTTTGAGTTGTTTATTCTCTTAAATTCGTTTGCACATTTTATTTTAAATATTAAACAGAAAAAAATTTAAAATTTTGCACCTTCAAGTAGCATTAATGCAATTTTAATTTGAATCAAAGAGGGTTCTCTTTTTGTTTTAATCTAAATGCCTAGAGTTGATCCATTGGCACTCTTTGGTAATCATAACACTTCATAAGAATATTCTATGACCTGACCACCTTTATTTGATAATAATCTTTTTTATTTATGGAAAAAGTGTATGCTTACCTTTTCAAAATCTATTGACTTTTAAATGTAGCACATGATTCAAGATGGCTATGGATTACCATTTTGCATTATAAATGGAGTTAAAATAAAGTTTCTTTTTATTGTATGGTTTGTACAAGATCATGACTTAGCACAATCATATGCACATTATTTAAACTATTTTTTTGTGTATTGAAATCATAAATTTACATGCATGTTTCAACTTGTATAACTAGTAAAGAGATATGGGATTGACTTTGTCTAACCTATGAAGAAACTAATGAAGTAAATCAATCTCGCATAAACTTGTTATTGCATGAATACAAATTTTTTCACATGCAAGCAAATCAATTTCTCATATGTATACTAGGTTCAAATTACTTCTTTGTATGCCTTAGAAAAAGAAATATCAAATGCTGAAAAAGTTAACAAAATTTTATATTACTTATCTAAATCATTGGATGCAAAAATTACTAGTATATCTTATTCAAATGATTTAAATTAACATTCTATTGACAATCTTTTTGGTTTGTTGATTGCCTATGAGCAAAAAGTGAGCACATTATATTAATAATCTTCTTGGTTTGTTGATTGCTTATGAGCAAAAAGTGAATAAAAAAAAATGTAGATTTCAGAGAAATAAAGGAGCAAATAATTGATTTAAAAGCCAATAAGACTGAAAGAAGCAATTCAGGTATAGATGGAAATGAAGACAAAGCTATAATTACATGATAATTCAAAAGATTCTTAAAACAAAAGTATAAGTGTCATAACATCAAACAGAAAGGCAAGAACTCAAAGTTAAAGAAGTTTACCACTAATGTTGTTTGTTATGAATACAAAAAAAGAGGACACATCCAATTTGAATACCTGAGCTAAAAAAACTACCCGATGAAGGAAAGGGCGAGGATAAAAGCAATGCTTAAAAGGGAAAATTTTTCAAAAGGCTTTTAGTCGAACACTATTTCAAAATCATAAAAATTTGAGCCAAAAAAGGATCTAACAAACTTGTGCTTAATTGCTAAAGATAGCATTGGGGACTCAAATAATAATCACATACGTAAACTATCATATGATGAATATTCTCTTTATCATAACAATTGCAAGATTCTAATAAAAAAAAAGCAATAATCACAATTTAAAAGAGAATATTCCTCCTTGAAAAAAGAGCATACCAACTTAACATATAGTTATTCAAACATGAGAACTGATCATATTACATTATATAAACAACATAAATAATTAATTAAATATCATATTGCATTGAAAAAACATGACTTACTAAAAAATGAGCATATTGAATTAAAGGTAGCATTCAAAGAGCTAGAAGAGTTAGCTTTAAAAATGGATAGTAATAAACAACAAGTGCAAGTGGAAGTAGGCATGTGACAAACAGTAAATGAAATCTTATTAAAAAATATCACATCACTTAAACAAAATGCATTAGGGCATACAAACATAGTAAATCCACATAAATAAGTATAACATGGATCATCCTTATATAGAAGGACACATCATCCCTCATATAGATTATTGAATTCATTCCCTAGAATTAGGTGTAATTTTTATGGCATACTAAGATAAATTGCATGCATTTGCACACTCTAAATACACTGTAGAACACATATGGTCAAGAAACCCAAGATGTCATCATCACATCATTGAATACAATTATATTAGTAGAAGGCAGGACCCAAACCCACATCAATTCCCCAAATTAAACTGTGCTTATTTTTTAAATATGCTCTCACATAAAGGTCCAGTGAGAGCATGTGGTACCTGAATGGGGATGCTTATGGCACATTGAAAGTTCTCAGATGGCACTAGAAAGTGCTCTGAAAACACTTGAAAGTTCGTTAGGGATGTTAAGCCATATAGAACTGGCCCAAGCTAACCAAGAGGGAGGTGAATTGGAAAACTTTAAAACCAAAAACACGAACCAAATCACCACAATCAAAGTGTGAAAGTAAAATAAATACGGAAGCGATAATAAGAAAAGAACACACCGGATTTATAGTGGTTCGGCCAAACCTTGACCTACGTCCACTCCTTGGAGGCACCCTCCAAGTATTGCACTAAATAAGTGTTTCTCCTTTAGCCCCCACAGCTAGGCGGAGAAGCCCTTACAAAATCACTTCCACCTTCCCCGGAGCGACGGAGTCACCGGGTCCTTTGACACCAAAGAGAACTTCTTCTTTGGTGAACTTACCTCGAGACAAGCCTTGAATCCGATGGTACTAAGGTACGAGTTCGCCGGAGCAACCGTGTGGATCCCCCACCACACTCTCTTGAGTTCCTCCCCCTCACAAGATCTTCTCCCTCTCAAACTCCACCCTTTCCTCTCTCCCTTTCAAGCTCTCTCTTCAAGTTTCCCCCACAAGAACGAAGCTACAATGACTGTCAAAGACACTTACAAAAGTTGCCATGCCATAGCTTAAATAGAAGCTCTCAAAACGAGCTCATTAATGCAAGTTGCCGACATTATCGTCCAGGACGATATATATATCGTCCTGGCCGATCAGTACAATTTCAGCTCATCAGCCCGGGACAATTTGGGATGATCAGAAGAAAATTGGTTACATGATCCTGGCCGATATCACGATCGTCCAGGCCGATTAGTTTAAAACCGATTTCAATCATCCTGATCATCGCCCTGAATTCGAGCTGTCCGATGTAGATCGTCGAGGACATTGTCCTGGCCGATCAAGAGATCATCCCGGACGATATGATCGTATCAATCAACCATTAATACTTTACAAAGATACCAGATCAATTTAGGCATAATTGAGTTAGATCGTCCTGGACGATAATAATATCATCCTGGCCGATTTTCTAAAACTAAGAATTCCTAAACTGATTATGGCGGTTGATTCTTTTTGAATTGAGATTATCGTCCTGGCCGATATAGGTATCATCCAGGCCGATCTGTTAATGACGGCTGCCTTAATGAGGATGCCCTAATTAGGGTTTCTGATTTTGGATATATCGTCTAAGACGATATAAATATCGTCCCGGACGATATTACCAAAAATAGAAATCTTATAGGGAACAACAGGAAATCTTCCAAGTTACAAATCAACAGATCCCACACCAAATACAACAGACTCAAGAAAGAAAAAAAGAATACAAACTGACTCAAACCTAGTCTACCCAATCTTGGGCTGATTCCAAATTGCAGTTCTATCGTGTGAACCTGAAACGTTAGTACAAAAGACAGTTGTAGAGAAATAAAAATGTTTGCTATCATTAAAATTATAAACCATTGATCTGCAACAATCTCTCCCTTTTTGATGATGGCAAACAATTCAATTTGAATTTTAAAAAAAAATAATTTCTCCTAATTTCCCCCTCACTAGAATAAACCTTTAAAAAAAAAGGGAGATAATTTTTTTTTTAATCACAAAACATACAAATTCAACAATATGATCTCCTCCTTTTGACATTATCAAAAAGAGAGGAGGCACAAAAAGCAAAACGAACAAAAGAAAAAAAAATGTTCCCTGATCTAGTGAAAAACAAATATTCTTAAAATGAGAAAGTTACCTCTTGGTTTTAATCAAAAATATAGTAGAATTGGATTGACAACGCATAGCCCAGAAAAGGTTAGAAATTCAGAGTTTGATAATCCCAACTCAAGTTCTTTAAAAATGCTCAAAAACTTTTTAATTCAATATCTAAATCATAAAATAAATTAGAGAAAGAAACAATCATTTTTAAAAAAACTCCTTCCATAAAATATATATAATAGAAGATCAATGCACGAATTGTTGAATCAAGAATCAAGATTTTCAAAGTCAAGTACCGAATGTATCAAGGGTTTTCTTAAGCTTTTTAAGAAGTACAAGAATGGTAAGCATTAACTTTTTGTGGGCTCATTTTATGCCTCTTGACAATTGGTTGGCGCACTGCGTATCTTTTGACACACTTTGTGTATTCTATATTTTTCAATTTGGCGCTTTGCGCATCTTTTATTTTTGGCATCATTGGCCAATTTTTTGACTATGCTACCTTTCTAAAATCTTAAATACCAAAAGTAAACCCATACTATTGATAAAGCGAATTTCTTGATTAAGAAAATTTTGAATTTGATTCAACAACTTGTAAAAAGATTCCTATGCGATAAATAAAATGTAGGGAGATAAAAAAAATTATTTCAAAAACTAATTTAAAAGATGAAAAAGATTTTAAATCAAAAGTAAGATAACCTCTTTTAGGAAATAGAGATTGAGAATAAAAAACATGAGTTTCCTTCCTTTGACTGTTTTAGAGAAGTCAAACACAACTTACCAAAGATTAAAAAAAATCAGGAAGCAGATTTTTCATTTTTAGAAAAGTGAATGTGTGTGTTGATCAGAGAAAATTTTTTACAAAAATAAAAATTTCAAAGAATAAACAAAACAAGAAAAACATGAAAACAAAAACACAACACAAAAAAAAAGAGAACACAAATAAGCATTTTAACCATTATCTCTCTCCTAGTCCAATTCTTCAGAAACCAGGTCTGCCCATGAGATTTTTTGTCTTTCATTATTTCTTTAGTTTAAATTTTGCTCCGCCTTGCCCTTTTCTTTCGTAGGAAGAATTCTTAAGTTAGGGTACTGATTTTTCATATGTCCAGGCTTTCTGCATCGAAAGCAAATAACGTCAGAAGAAATATGGACATCCTTACCACTTTTACCTTTCCACTTTTGCTTATGCTTTGGTGAGCTTTGTGAATTGCTTGATAAGTTATTGTTATCGTCACCAACTAAGCTTCCTCTTTCCGTATCTTCAGCTTTTAGAACGATCGTTTCACCTGCATCTAAAAGTCTTTGACCCAAACCTTGCTCTTAGGCAATGAGTGAGCCAATCAAATTATCAATAGAATAATCATTCAAATCTTTTGATTCACAAATAGCAGCTACTTTAGCATTAAACTTATCTAGTAGACAATGCAGAATTTTGTTAACTTTTTCAAAATTTGAAAATTCTTTTCCTATGGCATGCAATGATGTTATAATTTGAATGAACCTAGTGTACATGTCTAAGATCGTCTCATAAGGTTTCATGGAAAATAGTTCAAAATCATGCATTAACAAATTCAACTTAGATTGCTTAATTTCACTAGTGCTTTCGTATATGGTGTGCAATTTATCTCAAACTTCCTTACCAGTAGATAGAATAGTATGTACGTGCTATACATTTATGTTTCTTTATGAAGGAAGTTTCAATGAACTCAGAATACCTTAAAAAATCATAAAACCTCGCTTGAGGAAGTAGCACCGGCGGCAGTTCACTCAAACTAGCGCCTTTTTTCAGGCGGAGGGGTAAAACCTATGATCTCAGTTTGAGTTTGACCCTTGACTGGGACTCTACCGATGCCTTTACGCGCCTCAACCTCAATTGAAAAAGGAATTGAGTTGCTTCCCATTCCAAGCTCTCTGCGGGAACGAATGCTACCAGAGTCATGCCCCTAGGAGAGTCTACTCCGACGAAGCAGCTTTCCCTTGGCTCGCTTTCTTTCGTATGTGTGTCAGGCGAAGACTCTGAGAAAGATTACATGCGGCTAGTCCCAACTCTTAGTCTCGTAGTCTTTCAACTCAGCCGGACTTCCTTTGGCCTTTCCCCTCGTTCACAAAGGGGCGCAACTGAAGCTCATCTAACGATGTGATAGTGGCTGTTCGCTCCTCTTTCTCTTCATCTTTTCCAGCTTCTGCTAGGATTTTGTCCTGATAGCGCCGTGCTTGTTCAAGAAAGAGTCCCGGAGAGAAAGACTCCGGGGATAGATAGTCAATGGCCTATGAGGAAGGCATCTCCTCTGTTTTTTCTCTGATTTTGGCCACAGCTACTGCTCGTGGGAATATCTTCTGATAAGTCAAAGCTCGGCCTGAGGCTGAGGCTGAAGCTTAGGAGTTGCTTGCTTCCGAATCACTCTTCTCCCCAATGGCCACTAGTTCTGTTGCTCCGATCTTGGAAAAAGCTCAAGCTAGTAGGCGGAATAGGGATCGCTCCGTAATCTGTCAATTCAGTTGTTGTAGCGCCAGCGCCTGGCCTCTTCCTTCGACCCTTGATTCTTTCTTTTGTTTGGGCTTTTTTTTTGACTGTCCAACTCAATATCTGAAAATAGAAGTCATCTTTCTTCAAAGGCCGTTGACTCTGCTTCCTTGATTGAATAATCGAAGGTGAATCGAATCAATCAGACAGGACCGGACGTGTTATAAAAACACTTGCTTTCGTGCTGGAATTCCCCTTGGCGTCACTCACCTCTCTTTCCCTTGCTGCTTTGCTACAGAAAGTTCAATAAAAATGATTGACACTTGAAAGTAAGGTGAAGACTCTTTCCCCTAATCCATCCATGAATAGACTTTTTTCGCTAAGAAAGCCTCTACTGGGCGGGCTACTCCAATAATGACTTTTTTGCTGGGTTCGAAAGTCATCCAAACAACAGCTTTTAGCTTGCTTCTTGATTGATTGTGGCGATCCCCTTCTTCTGTTCTGTTCTTGACTCGTACCTGAAGCTAAGCCGGACTCAAGGAGGCTTCAAAGCCAGATCTTCTAATTTCATATAGAAAGGAGACCTCTCCATCTCAGGTTATCCCATTTTTGGCTTGAATCCGGCCTTCTTCAACTGCTGATGCCGCTGACCTATATGGTGTGCTTTTCGTTCCTTTTGCTTCGAGCGCCCTTTCCCCTTCTCCGCAAAGTTGGACCTGGTTAAGCCTATTTATTGGACCGTAAGCCTACCTATGGAAATCTCGCTTGCTAGAACTATTAGAGCTAACGGCCGCCGCCTTGGAATCAGTTCTCCTAACGGCTTTCACTTTCACTATTCAATCTTTTTTGGGGAAGTTGGGGAGTAAAGATCTTTTCCCGATGAAAGCAACAATCTCACCCGCCCCCTCTGTTATTCTATGGAGGGCCCAAAGAAAATAGGCGCGGAATTTTCTCTATCTAAGGCGAGATAACTCTCACTTTGAAAAGAACGCGTCCGGCTTTGAATTGGGAGCCTTCGCGCTAGCTCCAGGGATTGGGAGGTCGAGAGAGGATAGCTCGCAAGACCATTAGACTGGAGAATTTCCCACTGTGCGAAGTCAACGGCCAATCTTGGCTCTTCCTGGCTCGTTCCGCAGTGCTTTAGGCCTATACTGGCCGAACCCTCCAGTCTTTGTTTGGCGGGTCCCCCCATTACTTGACTGAGAAAGGCGAGGGCAGTGCAATGTAGAAGGGTTTCATGTTCTTTTCTTTCTTTTTTTCTTGGTTCATTCTTTCTCATATCTAATTGGATTCATGATCCACCAATCATAATGGAGGGTCCTACCTACATTATTGAGAGAATCACTACGTAGGGGTGGTGGTCAACTTGATGCGGGAGAGGCATGAGTGAAGTTCGATCTTGTGGTGTATTCATTTGTAGTGAGTCGGGCTGTTTATCTGGGCCCTTCCTCTTCTCTTGCATGCACCTATAGGCACACTCATTTCTATTCTCTATCAAGCTGTACAAAAGAGAATCTTTCCATTTTCTTATAGAAAAGATATCCGCCTTCTATTGTGATTTCGCGCATCCGACCAAGCCCTATAAGCTCAAGCTTATAAGCTCGATCTCTGCCACTACTGCTTCGATAGCCAAGCCATAGGCGCTAGCCCCAACCCAACAGAAGAGTGCGGTTCTATACGAACTGGGACTACTCTGATTTCAAACGATCCAGGAGGAATTTCATAACGTTGGCTTCCGTCGCCCAATCTACCCAGCCCACAGATAGAATGGAAGTCGTTCATCCAAGAGCTCAGCAAATGGAACCTAAGCTTTCAGAAAAAGAAACTGAAAGAGCAGCTACGGGTGATTCAGAGTCCAGTCTAGAGCATCTGGCAGGCGGGGTTTAGGTGTTCACTCCATTTTTTGGGAAGGAAGAGAAGAAAGCTAGAGATCCGCTGGGAAACGCTTCTTTTTTGAGAGAAACTAGCGCCTTTTGTTTTAGAAGAAATTCTTTCATTCAAGAGTCAGGGATTTTTTTGACTAATTTCATCACTGGTCTGAAAACTCATTGATTTCATTTCCATTTTGAGTGAAATATGAAATAGAAGTAGAAAGACCAAGACACTCAGATCTCACATTTCATTTGTCTTTCCTTCTTACTTGTTACTTTACCTTGTCCCAGCCAGCCAAAGCAGAGTAAAAAGAGAAAATAGAACCTGTCTGCTAATTCAAAAACCTATTCTCTTATGGATTACTCTCTTCTTTTCTTTTTGTTTTTTGAAAAGTTAGAGTGATGTTCTCAATTCATCTACTGCTCATTCGAATGATTGAATGGCCGTTTTATGATTCTAATATAGGACAATATAGGAAGAGTAGAAAAAAATCGTGAAAAGGTGACAGCGGGAGGCGGGACAGGTGTTGAATGTTTCAAGAGCAGGACCTGATAGCCTGATAGATAAGAGTAATCCTTTTTTCGGGTGAGGTTTTAGCTGATGACTTTTCCTGTGGTTGAACACACAATCAAATCACATTCTAATATGCCTTGGCTTGGTCATGTTTCTCGAAAAGCACTCCTATCCTATGGGATGTGATGTGGGGCGAAGGTTGAGATAGAGGTTAGGTTCACCGATTCACTTGACCGAATTCCATTACATAAGTAGTTTTAGCATATCGCATCAGATACCGTGCAAAAGTAAACCTGACCACTTAGTGAACGTGTGAACACATTTTTTTGAACATCTGGGCTGGGCCATGACCAATTTCTTTTTCTTAATCAAATCAACAATCCACAGTTGTTTAAGTGTAAGTAAGAGGAAAGGATCGAAGACTTTTGTTCCAGTAGGAAGAGACTGCAGCTTTGGCGAAACTTATCTGAATCACTTACTCCCAGAAAGTAACTTGCTCTCTGTCACCACTGGATACTCGAGCCGAGTAAGAAGGGGCTTACTTGAAGCTTTGCTGCCTTTGCTTTCGCTGGATCCGACTCAAAAAAAGGTCTACCGGAAAAAGCTCGCCAATCCGCTGTTTGCTTTCCGAAAAGAAAAGGTTTAGAGATTTGTGAGACCGCCGCTCGCTAGACCAAAGACCAAACTAACTAACCAAATAAAGGATTCCCGGAAAGTGTCCGCCCTAATCCCTAATAACCGCAGTTCCCTCCGTATTCCGCCACCGTCGCTTCACCAGGCATGCCTTTTCCATGGGAGCATCCATGGAGATGGAGAGCTGTACCCACCAATAAAGCCCGGCGCTCGAAGCAGTATCGACACCCATGCCAACTTACTACCAGCAAGATCCGCCGTCTTGTTCCGATCCGTTTTTCCTTTTCTTTTAGTTCTATAAAAAGAAGTTTTCGGCTTTCCCCGACGCCCACTCTTCACTCAGGATACGGACAAGGCGCGACTCGGGTGGTCTGTCCCTGAAAGTTTATAGGCACGCCCCAAGCCCAAGCGTGGTCTTTCCACGGAAAACCAGTGTGACAGAGCATGTCGGAGAACATGACCAATCTCGGTAGACCTAATTCCCCTGACAATAATGAACAAGGAGAGAGGAGTAGATCTCACCAAATAATGGAGCCTGTTCTCTCCCCAAGAGCTCTTTGCAGCCCACCGAAACTTGGATAAAGGAAGATGAGAGACGAGAGAGGGAGAGACACACCGAGAGCTCTCTTTTATGCAGGAGGGCAGCACTTCGATGGAGAGGTATCATATGAGAGTTGTTGTACATCAGGTCCTTAGCAGATGCTATGTACAGAGGTATAGGCCTATCTTCTCTGCGGGATGCTCTTTTGCGCTACGATGGAGTGCTCTACTCTTTCAGTGCGCCACTCTTTCTTTTCCCTGTATCTGTAGCTGCTTTTCCCGCACTCTCTTTTATCCCGCTGCTGGGGACTTAGTCATATTTTGTTGAGCCTTTTCTTTTTTCTTTTTGAAGTCTAAAGAAAGGGCCCACTTCGAAGATTCATCATATGTACCTAATACACAATTCTTTAGCCCTATAAGTTCTAAGTTGAGACGCGTACAGATTGGATACAATTAGCTAGACTTGTATCTCGAAAGTGAGATCTCGGTCAGGCACTCACCCGCGGCTAGACTTTAGTTAGAAAGCTCGGTTAGACGAGTAAAGTACCCTTATTCTTTCAGAACCGCCTTGAGTAACATATTTAGTGAAGAAAATGCCTGTATAAGCGGATCACATGAAGAACATAATCTGTATAATCTAGCGCCTTATTCGTTTATCTCCTATTTCAAATCGTCCAATCCAGGACTCTAAATAGAGCTTCTTTATGGGGTTTTCAATTTCATTCCATATTCCCCGGCCCCGCGTCGTCGGGCAGAACTACATCTTTATTCAAGACTGCATGATAGGGGGTCTTGGAGTCAACCTGGATCTAATTACTATTGCCTAATCTGATGTACTAATGGCTAATAAGGGTCTTTGTAGAATCTCGTGCCTATGAACTTTCACTAGCGCCTTTGTTTCCACTTTCCAATAGCGAACCTGCCAAAACATCACATTTAAGCTCAAGTCGGAAATAGTGAACTTTACGTCTTCCTCCGCTTGAAGCATTGACTTGAACCTTTCTCTTGCCCAAACTCCTTCCACTAACACCATTGCATTTTTGAATAGCAAAAACTCACTTTTCTGCTCCTTACAGTCGCACCTTGACTCGGCTGTGGATGATTCATCAAAGTCGAAGGAAGGTCTATTGTCCATCTTCTACTGTTGCAATTTGTTCTATTTTCTTTGACCCTGAAGAAAGCGTGAATGAGCACTTCTCAGAATTTTGTGCTGCTTAGTCGAAGGAAGGCATACCAGTTTAGAAACCTTCCTCCTGGGATGAATTGCCGGAAATCATCTATCTAATTGGAATTGCCAGTCGAAAAAGGGTCAGGAGGGTTGGGGTTAGCAGCCCATAAAAGAAAAGGCGCTAGTCGAGCAAGAAAAGTATTGAAGCTAATCTAAGAAGCTATTTCTTCTTTTTGGCGAGAAAAACAATAAGAAAGTTCTAAGTGAAAGTTAGATATATAGGTTATCTTGTTCTAGTTCTCCCAGAATAGTGAAACCTAAAGCCTAGAGCCTATCAGAGTTTGACCAAATAGCTGACTGAGCTTCCAAAAAATTTGATTGAACTACCTATACCTAAAATTCGGAAACATTGGTATGAATGCTTGAAGCCGATTTGAGTTGAAAACTTCATTTTTTCTATTTAGTTAGAGTTCTATTTTCAGAATCTTGCTTGGGGTACATTGACTTCTTCAGTTTCAGTGATGTTCACTTGTTCACTTCTTCTTCTGGAGTGAATTTCCCACCCGAATATAGAAGAGTAAGTATGGGGAAGATTTTCTTGAAAAAAGTGCAACAAATCTAGGTCCTTTTTCCTCATTTGAAGGTCTAGGCCAATTGCCTGCTGACGCCACTAGGCTTTTCTTTCATTTCATTTTTCAAAATTCCGACAAAGGCACTCAAAATGGCTGGCTTTCCTAATGAATGGTAGACCCAAGGAAGACCTATGAACAACAGGGTCTTGTATCGGTGTCTCTGTCCTCGGTAATAGTGGATCGAGTTTCTCTATCTATGTTGTATTCGTAGATGTCTCACAAACCACAGGACTATCATTGTAAAGTCTCATCCCAAGGTGCGACTGTGAAGGAGCACAAAGAAAGACTCGTTCACAGCTTATTCTATCATATCACCATCACCCGAGGCGCTAGACTTCACTGGCCGAAGCCCACTTGGAAGTGTCCTTGGAAAAGGTACCAATCGATGAATCAAGGTAAAGGTGCGTAGCGAGAGATTGCCTTGGTAAGGACATGAGGCCGGTCTGTCTTCCTTTCTCTTCTCACAATCCTAAGCTATCTTCTCAAAAAAGTGGATATTCAACTTGGAGTCTTTTGCCTCCTTCTAAGGTGTCTGTCAGGTTGACGTTTCCTTATCCCACTCTAGTGCTGGGAGGGGAGGAAGCCTTCTTTCGCTATCGGGATACGTTGGACAAGGCAATGGCCTCCTTTACTTGGCCCGAGATTCGTTGCCAAAGCTAAGGGTAAACATACATACCCTATCGATTCCTTAGTCTATGGATAGTCCCTGACTCTTTCTATCCTGTCAGTGCCTTACCTTGTCCTTGACTTGCCTTTCTTCCTTAGGGTCAATAACTTCGTGCCTGTAGTCCCTGTGTCAGAATCTTTCCTAAGGCAAGCGGGAAGCACTTCCCATGAGAATGGGATAGTTGGCTCTAGGTCAAGCGTAGGAAGGAGTACCCCATAAGCAAAAGAAGGGACGTTCTATCTCATAAGCGAAAGAGGGGCATCAACTTTTTCCACCCGGGCTGACTTCTGATATCTATCTATTTCAACATTCTTGTCAGTCTTGTCTTTGGTTCGCTCCTTTGCTCTGGTTCTATCATTTCATTGATGATTCGGTAAATTACTTATGAGTTCTTTTCATCGGATGGGAGGAATTACATAAATGACATATCCTATGAATGGTATCGATCTTTTGATACCCAAAGACTTTGATGAATACTAGCCCTGTTCTTCCTGTCTTTCCAGGCAAGGAAGCAAGGCAGTGGCTGCTACGAATGAGGCGCTAGTCTTCTTCTTTATCTTTCTCGATGGTAATTGAATAGCCCTTGCCCTTCTTCGGTGCCTTTGCCTTAGTAATTTCGTATAGTAAGGGCAGCTAGAAGGAATGGGCTGTGAACCTGAGCTAATTCTTTTCTCTATTGTAGCTGTCTCTATTGTACCTGAACTGAATCCCCAACCTTCATCTCATACTTTACTCGTGGCACACTGACTATATTCCGCTTGAAAGCCTGGAGCTGGACTTCTTCTTCCTTACTCGATTCACAAGTGGAATCACACTAAGCCAGAGCCCAACCAGGGTGAGAGAGATAGGAGAGTAGGGACGGGGAACCAATGTCACCAACTGAACTAGCTGTCTCGGATCTTTGAATAGACAGAGAGAGATGCTCTTCCTGCGGCGCAAGAGTGTATTCGTGAAAAGAGCTAGCAATCAATGACTTTCTTCCCACCCGGAAATCGTAGTAAGCCGGGAGAAAGACATTCCTATTCACCCAGGCACGGGATAAAGGGAAAGAGAGAGCCGAGAGCCGGGAACGCAATCAAAAGAATTCGGGAATATTCTGATTTAGAATACGTACGAGACTACCAAAGCAAATTCAACTTCATTCCCCGAAACAGCAACATAAAGAGAAATGGTTTCTTCATCTGCACCGGAAAAGAAAGAGCTAAGCCCGGAAGTCACGGAACTCTTCTTTTCAGAGTCAATCAGCTAGCAGCAATAGCCTTTTTCAACTATGCCTTTCGTCTTTCGCCCGCTACTTCATCGCCCAAGAACCAGTTCCTGCTGCTTTCCCGAAAGCTGCTGTTATCTTTGATTGAACAAAGCCGGCACTGTACTGGCTTACAGAATTTCCTTTAGTCTTGACGAGACCCTTCACTGCCTAGGCCCAGTCCAGTCACAGGATCATATGAGTCTAAAAGAATCATGTCAATGAAAGGCTCGCTCGACCGTATGTGAATCAAAACAAGACTTCCTCCCTGCCCTTGTTTAGTAAACCGATATCACTCCGTCCCCCCGGACACTCAACGAAAGAAGAAGTCGACCCCAAGGCACCACCCGCCTTTCTCTTACCTTTCACTTTCATAGCAAGGTCAAATCACTCTCGTCCCACTCTAAGAAACACAACAACGCTTCGCGCCTGGCTTTCCTGACTTGACTTACAAGACTGCCTTTTCGACAATATGCATCAAAGGGCCCCACTCAAACTCTGTTCTCAGATCCGATTCCAAAGCACATGGAAGAGAAGATCCCCAAACAAAGGGAAAGTTCCGAATTAGGATACTAAATGAAGACTGTCTCCTGGGCTCCTATCCTTGAGTGAGGTAGTCAACCTTATCTTCTTCCTTCTCCTGGTCATACTAATACTAAAGGTAAGGTGCGGAGCAAGGCGCTGACGACGGCTCCATACCAGGTGAAACAAAGAAGTTTGAACCACCCGGCATTTAGTGAAATTTCACAGGCTTCTGCCTTTGACTGGCCCACATCGAAAAGTCAACTCTTTCGAAGACACCCACCCCGGGCACCTAAGAGGTCTGTGCTCACTTACAACACCACTGATTCAATACTCTGTTCCTGCTCATGTGCTACTAGATCAGGCAAAAAAGTCTACCTACCGGAGATCTGAGACTTTGATTCTTGAATACAACTTCAAGCTAAGGTATAGGTCAAAACTCAAGCCTGTCTTCCCAGTCTGATCGGTCTCTCTAAGAACTTGTCTTTTCTAGTATCATAAGAAAGTTGCTCGGGCAGAGAAGTCAGGCCTAAACCTGTAGGCGTGTAAGGCAGTATCTTCTATAGCAGACGGCTACCGTGCAGGTCGTAGTTCATCTTGTATTGGCTTTGGTAGAATATCGCATAGGAGTGAGAATCGATCGGCAGTGAGTGACCGCCTTCCTTGCTCTATCTCTATCGAACGATAAGGGACCATTGATTCCCGAGTCAGACACAAGCGATTTCGAACATCACTTAGAAGATTTCAGGAAGTCCTAAATCCCCTTATCGAAGAGAAAGAAATTTCGTATCAATAGAATTTGAAATGCCTCCCATCTCTTTCGCGACGTAACCCGTCGTCTCAAGTCCTAGGACTGGATCACTGGAGGAGGTTACCCACACCGTCCTCTCAGGGAACCATATCCTGGCGATCGGGGCAATCACGGGGAGGTACAAGTTCTTAACAGCTAGCACATCCACTGGAAAGACGTTAAGGCAGTTAAGCGCTTGTCTCTCTTCGTGATTTCCACCTATATCAACAGGGTTTCTATATGTGTTAGGAGTGGACTTCCACGAGGGCTTATACTCGAAACCAAGTGGGATTTGCGTGTAAGTCGGTGAATACACAGACAGGATAGAGGCTGATCTCGCTATGATTTCTCTAACGAGATATCTCACCCCTGCCGAGGGTGTATAGCGCTTACCCTGTATAGTCTCGGGGTTCACACGTGGACCCTTTGGCCATACACGGATAAGTTTTTAGAATGAGCATAATATCAGTATCAGGCGCACCACTCCCGGATTAGATCTCCGTCTTAAGAATTCTATAGAATACGGAGGTCTAAACCTGGGTATTCCCGACGCGGTCAAGGATACGTACGTTTTAGTCGAAGCGAAGGACGTAAGGAGGTATTACCAGTACCACATAAGGTGTACTGATACACCTTTGAAGTACTGCCCTACGAATAGGGCTCCAGACTTTCGTTCGATACAAACGTACAATGGACCATATAGCACATCGCGAGGCTGTGCTCCTTAGTCAGCCTACCAAGCAAAGCTGGATCTTCATTCCAAGACCCAGCAAGCGTCGAGCACTTTCCAAAGTGCTCCGCCAGTTCCGACGAGTACCCAAGCGCTCGATGATATGAAAGAATTCAGTCATAGTGCGCTTGTGAATCTGTTCTAAAAGATAGAAGAGAAGGCACTACGTGTCGGAGTTCGCCTGGACCTGCCGACACATGATCAGCAGGAGGGGGGGCGCTTGGTCATGAACCAAGTAGTCAGTTTCGCTACAACCAAATCTTGTACGGACTTCTTGAAGCTATAGCTGAGTGAAGGTGAACTGAGCGATACGCTTCCGCCCGCCCAGCTGCCTCATAGTGCGATCTTTAGACAAAGCAAAAGCATCAAATTGCAAACACTTTGCACTCAGGTACGCAGGAGAGTGATGAGCTCTCCGTGATTCCACTCACCCCCCAAAAAGAAGCTCCCCTATCTTAGAAAGAGGCGCGAAGCGTCTTCTTTTGTTCTGACATCAGGCGCGAAGCGAAAGATACAGATTCGTATATAGTCAGGTTCACCTTGACGATCCTGGTTAGCAGGCCAGTAGCGATTTTCAAAGGTAGGGGGGAAGCTTCACGTCTGTAGGCAGCACGGAAGCTACTGCTTCACGAATGAAGGAGGCAGGCCTATAGAGACTACAATCAAAGTCATGAGCGGTAGCGAAGGCTCTCCCATTCCCACCGGGAGCCCCTCCCCTGGTCGCAAACAGAGCCGACCAGGAGGCGTGAGCGAGATGTCGATTTGGTCTGTCGTCCTCCTCATTATAGTCCTCCTAGAATCCAATGCATCTCGTCGGAATACATCCTGTCTTTTCACCCTTGTAGTCCTATGCATAGTCAGTACTATAGCTCCAATCATGGCTACTAATAAAAACAGACTAGGAACCAAAAACCAGACAGAATAGTATGTATGTGCTAAAAAACATAAATTTATTGACAACGACATTGATACGCCTTCATCAGGCATGCCTTTTCCATGGGAGCATCCATGGAGATGGAGAGCTGTACCCACCAATAAAGCCCGGCGCTCGAAGCAGTATCGACACCCATGCCAACTTACTACCAGCAAGATCCGCCGTCTTGTTCCGATCCGTTTTTCCTTTTCTTTTAGTTCTATAAAAAGAAGTTTTCGGCTTTCCCCGACGCCCACTCTTCACTCAGGATACGGACAAGGCGCGACTCGGGTGGTCTGTCCCTGAAAGTTTATAGGCACGCCCAAGCCCAAGCGTGGTCTTTCCACGGAAAACCAGTGTGACAAAGCATGTCGGAGAACATGACCAATCTTGGTAGACCTAATTCCCCTGACAATAATGAACAAGGAGAGAGGAGTAGATCTCACCAAATAATGGAGCCTGTACTCTCCACAAGAGCTTTTTGCAGCCCACCAAAACTTGGATAAAGGAAGATGAGAGACGAGAGAGGGAGAGAAGAACCGAGAGCTCTCTTTATGCAGGAGGGCAGCACTTCAATGGAGAGGTATCATATGAGAGTTGTTGTACATCAGGTCGTTAGCAGATGCTATGTACAGAGGTATAGGCCTATCTTCTCTGCGGGATGCTCTTTTGCGCTACGATGGAGTGCTCTACTCTTTCAGTGCGCCACTCTTTCTTTTCCCTGTATCTGTAGCTGCTTTTCCCGCACTCTCTTTTATCCCGCTGCTGGGGACTTAGTCATATTTTGTTGAGCCTTTTCTTTTTTCTTTTTGAAGTCTAAAGAAAGGGCCCACTTCGAAGATTCATCATATGTACCTAATACACAATTCTTTAGCCCTATAAGTTATAAGTTGAGACGCGTACAGATTGGATACAATTAGCTAGACTTGTATCTCGAAAGTGAGATCTCGGTCAGGCACTCACCCGCGGCTAGACTTTAGTTAGAAAGCTCAGTTAGAGGAGTAAAGTACCCTTATTCTTTCAGAACCGCCTTGAGTAACATATTTAGTGAAGAAAATGCCTGTATAAGCGGATCACATGAAGAACATAATCTGTATAATCTAGCGCCTTATTCGTTTATCTCCTATTTCAAATCGTCCAATCCAGGACTCTAAATAGAGCTTCTTTATGGGGTTTCCAATTTAATTCCATCATCCCCGGCCCCGCGTCGTCGGGCAGAACTACATCTTTATTCAAGACTGCATGATAGGGGGTCTTGGAGTCAACCTGGATCTAATTACTATTGCCTAATCTGATGTACTAATGGCTAATAAGGGTCTTTGTAGAATCTCGTGCATATGAACTTTCACTAGCGCCTTTGTTTCCGCTTTCCAATAGCGAACCTGCCAAAACATCACATCTAAGCTCAAGTCGGAAATAGTGAACTTTACGTCTTCCTCCGCTTGAAGCATTGACTTGAACCTTTCTCTTGCCCAAACTCCTTCCACTAACACCATTGCATTTTTGAATAGCAAAAACTCACTTTTCTGCTCCTTACAGTCGCACCTTGACTCGGCTGTGGATGATTCATCAAAGTCGAAGGAAGGTCTATTGTCCATCTTCTACTGTTGCAATTTGTTCTATTTTCTTTGACCCTGAAGAAAGCGAATGGTCTTAGCGCTGGCAGAAGGCCCCGCCTTCCAATTTTTCATTTCCAATCCTTTTCTTTTGGCTATCTACACATTCGATTCTACCATCTGAGCTACATCCCCCCAGTCACTCACATCGGTTTTTTTTTCAGTAAGATTTGAGCGGTTTATACACTTTGTACCTGCGCTTACCTCTGCGGTGGTTAGGTTAAGACAGCCAAAGTGCCCCACACCCGTGACAACAGGGACCTACTTCACTATGAAACGAGATTTCCCGGGATAGGAGGCTTGATTCAACTAGTGTACCGTAAGGTAAGGGAAAGGTTAAGTGGAGGGTCAGAGCGGAGTTGTAGAAGCGATAGCTAGTTATCTATAGTGAAAATAGCGAGTTAGGGAGAGGTAGGGGGGAGAACCTAACCGAGAGAAGATCCACGGCGGAAACGGTAAACCAGAGCGCGAAAGATCAAAGTCGGAACATAAACTGAAGACCTGTGTTTATATCAAGAAAATGTGAGATCCTTTTCACACTAAGAAATTCACAAAATTTTGGATAGGTGGGACATCGATTCTCATTCGATTTCACGGGAATTAGCTAATAAGAAATAGACGGCTAATTTCACTATGGTAAGCTCTTTTTTTAGTAGATGTTCAATAAAGAGTAAATGCAGAATGAGTTATTCTCTTTCTTATTCTATTAGCTGTAATCGATTGAATGGCCAATCTCCTTAAAGCGAAGACGTTAAGGATTGGCTGAGTTGTCTCGGATGAGCATACTTCGAATAGCTCGTATGAAGGGTAAAGCATCTTTCCTTAAAACACTTTCAGTAAACTCAAAACTAAGGAATACTCACTTTGGCCAATCCTCGGAGGATTCCCTTTGCTCCACTAGCCTTGATTAGCTAATAGAAGTACCAAGGTGCGTCTGGGAGTCTCGTATATAAGAGCAAGGCTGCATATAGGAGTGATCTTTCATATCAAAAGAGTGCTCCTTAGTCAGCCTACCAAGCAAAGCTGGATCTTCATTCCAAGACCCAGCAAGCGTCGAGCACTTTCCAAAGTGCTCCGCCAGTTCCGACGAGTACCCAAGCGCTCGATGATATGAAAGAATTCAGTCATAGTGCGCTTGTGAATCTATTCTAAAAGATAGAAGAGAAGGCACTACGTGTCGGAGTTCGCCTGGACCTGCCGACACATGATCAGCAGGAGGGGGGGCGCTTGGTCATGAACCAAGTAGTCAGTTTCGCTACAACCAAATCTTGTACGGACTTCTTGAAGCTATAGCTGAGTAAAGGTGAACTGAGCAATACGCTTCCGCCCGCCCAGCTGCCTCATAGTGCGATCTTTAGACAAAGCAAAAGCATCAAATTGCAAACACTTTGCACTCAGGTACGCAGGAGAGTGATGAGCTCTCCGTGATTCCACTCACCCCCCAAAAAGAAGCTCCCCTATCATAGAAAGAGGCGCGAAGCGTCTTCTTTTTTTCTGACATCAGGCGCGAAGCGAAAGATACAGATTCGTATATAGTCAGGTTCACCTTGACGATCCTGGTTAGCAGGCCAGTAGCGGTTTTCAAAGGTAGGGGGGAAGCTTCACGTCTGTAGGCAGCGCGGAAGCTACTGCTTCACGAATGAAGGAGGCAGGCCTACAGAGACTACAATCAAAGTCATGAGCGGTAGCGAAGGCTCTCCCATTCCCACCGGGAGCCCCTCCCCTGGTCGCAAACAGGGCCGACCGGGAGGCGTGAGCGAGATGTCGATTTGGTCTGTCGTCCTCCTCATTATAGTCCTCCTAGAATCCAACGCATTTCGTCGGAATACATCCTGTCTTTTCACCCTTGTAGTCCTATGCATAGTCAGTACTATAGCCCCAATCATGGCTACTAATAAAATCAGACTAGGAACCAAAAACCAGACAGAATAGTAGGTATACAGTAAATTGCCCAATGTTTCCAAATTAGTCCAACTTCGTACCTTTCCGGCATGAACCGTATATCTCAGAGAGGTCGTCTTTCTGTGGGTTGGTAGTAATGGAATGGTTTCATTATCACAAATGAAGAACATTTCCCACCAAAAGATCAGTCCAATAATACCACTCACTGGTAAATAGCGCAAGACTTCTTCGTGAATCTCCGCTATTTGAATATTGAACATCATAACCACGAATAGGAATGAAACGGCAATAGCTCCTATATGAACTACTGGGGAGATCATAGCGGAGAAGTCGAGACCTAAGAAAAGAAGTAAACCAGCAGTGTCGCGAAAGACTGGGATGGGAAACGAAACGGAATGTACCGGATTTTTAGCACGTACAACCATCAAACCAGAGACCAAAGCAGGGCTCGACGAAACAGAAAGTATCATGATACGTCGTCCTTCCCTGAAATGGAACTTGAATGCGTCTTCTTGCTCCAGCATTCAAGTCGATCTATTACGACCAGCGCGGTTGTTCGTATTTCATTTTCTTCTTCCAAGCCCTGAAACTAAAAAAAGAAAGCACTCACTTAATTACTTACGGAATCTCGTCTTTCTCTCTTAGCCGATCATTTTTGATGTGTCCGGGTCGATCAGAGGTTCGGCTTGCTTCTCCCCCACCCAGCGAACTCCAGCATCAAAGCTGTAGTTTAGGGAGCGCCCGAGGACGAACAATGTACTCGCGCAAGGTTGCGTAGCAAAGAAAGAAAAAGAACAAGCAACGGCGAAAGCCGTAGCGCATCCGTTTTCTTGCTGAGCCCTGTAGTTTTTCACCTTAAATTCAAAAGAAGGCGCCAGCGCTTTAGTAGTGACCCGGGTCCCGGGTTGCTTTGGCGCGCCCCACCCCAACGTGAGAGTCTTGCCTGTGTTGTACTTGACTTGACTCTCCCCCGCTTGCTGCTTGCTGATCGCTGTATGAAAAAATGACACGAAGCTGGATATGAGTAGATGTTGTTGGTCGAAAACAAAACGGCTCTCATGAACAATGGAACAGAATGGTCTCGCTCGATGCTTTTCTTTTTTGTATTTTCATATTCAGAGTTCTGGCAAAGTTCTTGAAACTTCGAAACTCAAAACTCAACCGTGAAAAGAATGCTACAATGTTCTAAATTCTCAACTTCACACGCCCCCTTACTTCGCGACCTCCCACTACTTCATCTACCGAAATGACTGGGCAGATCTAATGTCTTCTAGCATGAAACCAGCTCATGATCCTTAGGCTATACAGCATGGAGCAGGCAGAGAGATGAAAGGACCACCTTCTCCTGTTGATCGGAATCTATTCTCTCATTTCATAGCTGAAGTGCTACTTCACTTAGTCTTAGTAGTAGAAACTCGGAGAGACAGACAGAGAGAGGACTCTCTCATACTTGCAAACTTCTAGGATGAAAATTTGGCAGGAATAGTGGAAGCCTTGCCACTCGGTAGAGTGAGTATACTTAGCGAACTGGCAGGACGCGGAGATCGATTGATCAATATGCATATCGAGAGTGGATGGTTTACCGCCGCCCCCCTTGTCCTGTCCTGGAGGCTCTCCGGCCGGGTCATGATATAGGACTACATGCACCCTTGTAGTCCTATGCATAGTTAGTGCTAGATTTTCTGGTTTCAGCTACTGTGATATCTATCATGTGCCCATATTCCTAAGACCAATTTACATCAGCAGACGATTTGATGTATGAGTTGGATCCATTAGGTTCGTCGTAAAGACTCTCAAACAGTAAGGACGAAGGAAGGAGAAATCCTCCATTCATCTTAGATTTGAAGAGCGAGACCTTGAAGAGTGAGTATGACACCTAGGACGGATGCTCCAACCAAGACTGTGATGGCCTTAGCATTAGCAGCCCTAGTGGATTGCTTCCTATTGTATAGGGTTTCCCGGTTACGGTTACTTACTATTCTATCTCCAGACATTCTCTCTGACTGATTCTTTTCTATCTTCTCTTTTGATGTTCGAACGATGTGTGTGAAGTATATTCTCTTTTCTCAAAAGGCGATAGTTGAACTTAGACACGATAGTTTTCTTGTTTAGTTTCACAGCTCTCATGCATGAGAATCACAGCAGTATCCAACCGCTATCTTGGTCTGGGTCTGCCTTAAGGACGATAAAAAAATCATCAGAATTTAAAGAATAAAAAAAGCAATTTAAAGACTTCGCATTCAATTGAGCATCCATTCGTTCTTCCTTACTCCATTGATTAAAAGGGATATCAATTTTAATTCCATTAAAAACTCGTGACGGTGAAGAATAACCATTTAAAATCATATGCCACATACAAAAATCAATCGATTGCAAGAAAATAGACATGCGAGTTTTCCAAAAATCAAATGACATATTTTCAAATAAAGGAGGTCTGGTGATTGAATATCCTTCCTCAACATTACGATTAGCCATGGATCAAAATTTCAAAAGCTTTTAAAAACTTATTTTATGAAAACCGCTCTGATACCACTTGAAAGTTCTCAGATGGTACTAGAAAGTGCTCTGAAAATACTTGAAAGTTCGTTAGGGATGTTAAGCCATATAGAACTGGCCCAAGCTAACCAAGAGGGAGGTGAATTGGAAAACTTTAAAACTAAAAACACGAACCAAATCACCACAATCAAAGTGCGGAAGTAAAATAAATGCGGAAGTGATAATAAGAAAAGAACACACCGAATTTATAGTGGTTCGGTCAAACCTTGACCTACGTCCACTCATTGGAGGCACCCTCCAAGTATTGCACTAAACAAGTGTCTCTCCTTTAGTCCCCACAGCTAGGCGGAGAAGCTCTTACAAAATCACTTCCACCTTACCCGGTGCGGCGGAGTCGCCGGGTCCTTTGACACCAAAGAGAACTTCTTCTTTGGTGAACTTACCTTGAGACAAGCCTTGAATCTGATGGTACTAAGGTGCGAGTTCGCCAGAGCAACCGTGTGGATCCCCCACCACACTCCCTTGAGTTCCTCCCCCTCACAGGATCTTTTTCCTCTCAAACTCCACCCTTTCCTCTCTCCCTTTCAAGCTCTCTCTTCAAGTTTCCCCCACAAGAACAAAGCTACAATGGCTTCCAAAGACACTTACAAAAGTTGCCATGCCATAGCTTAAATAGAAGCTCTAAAAACGAGCTCATTAATGCAAGTTGCCGACATTATCGTCTAGGATGATATGTATATCGTCCTGGCCGATCAGTACAAATTCAGCTCATCAGCCCGGCATGATTTGGGACGATCAGAAGAAAATTGGTTACATCATCCTGGCCGATATCACGATCGTCCAGGCCGATTAGTTTAAAACCGATTTCAATCGTCCTGATCATCGCCCAGAATTCGAGCTGTCCGATATAGATCGTCCAGGACATCATCCTGGCCGATCAGGAGATCGTCCCGGACGATATGATCGTATCAATCAACTTTTAATGCTTTCCAAAGATACCAGATCAATTTAGGCATAATTGAGTTAGATCATCCTGGACGATAATAATATCGTCCTGACCGATTTCCTAAAATAAAGAAATCCTAAACTGATTATGGCGGTTGATTCTTTCTGAATTGAGATTATCATCCTGGCCGATACAGGTATCGTCCAGGCCGATCCGTTAATGACGGCTGCCTTAATGAGGATGTCCTAATTAGAATTTCTTATTTTGGACATATCGTCCAGGACGATATAAATATCGTCCCGGACGATATTACCTAAAATAAAAATCTTATAGTTAACAACAAAAAATCTTCCAAGTTACAAATCAACAGATCTCACACCAAATACAACAGACTCAAGAAAGGAAAAAAGATTACAAACTAACTCAAACCTAGTCTACCCAATCTTGAGCTGATTCCAAATTGCAGTCCGATCGTGTGAACCTGAAACGTTAGTACAAAAGGCAGTTGTAGAGAAATAAAAATGTTTGCTATCATCAAAATTATAAACCATTGATCCACAACACACATGACTAGAGATCTAAAATAATTCATCATGTTGGAAGCTAAGAGTGGCAAAAAAGTTAATTTGGGAGAAAACACTACAAGAAAGGTAATAGGCACGGGTATCATATGTAAAACTGTTTACTTTATAATTAAAAGTTTTTAATTAGTTGAAGATTTAAAACATAATTTATTAAGAATTAGTCATGTCTATTATAAAGGCTTTAATATCAAAATTCTCTCTAAGAAATGCTTAATAAATTTAAGTAGAAATTTTTTTTTAGAATGAATGAGAATAAATAATATTTATATGATTGATTTGAACTTAGTTGATTAATCAAATAATGTTTGTTGTTTAAAAACTATTGTGGATGAATATTGGCTATAACATAGAAGACAATGCCATACAAGTATGGAAACTCTTAAGAAAATCACTCAACTAGATTTAGTTAGAGGCGTCCCTAAGTTAGAAATCTTTAAACAACATCTTTTTGATACATGTAAGGTAGGAAAGAAAATTAAGTCATCATTTAATTCAATTAAGGATGTTGAAATCACTAGACCATACAAAAATTCACATGGATTTATTTAGACTTATTAACACAGCAGGTTTAGAAAGGTAAAGCATTTAAATTTATAATTGTCAAAAGGAAGGATAAGATGTTAATAGCATATTTGAAAGGAAGAATAAGATGTTAATAGAGATTGTTAGGGTGATGTTGAGTAAATAAAGTTTACCTAAATATTTCTGGGCAAAAGCTATAAATACTACTTGTTATGTGCTTAATAAAGTGAACATAAGATCTTAGCTAAATAAAACACCATATAAATTTCTCATCTACATCTATTTGGATGTAAATATTTCATTCAAATTAATGGTATATCTCATTTAGGAAAATTTGATGCTAAGGAAGATGAAGATCTATTTTTAAGATATTCCTCAGTTAGTAAAAATTATATAATTTTCAATAAAAAAACTTAGTTATTAAGGAGTCCACCATTGTTACATTTGATGAAATAGGATTTTTGAAATTAGAATCATTGATGATGATGAAGAAGAGTTAATTTATATAGTTAAACATGTTGAATTAAAGGATATAGCAAAAGATTAGGATCCATTATCTTGGTAATGGAAGTATTCATCTAATCACCCTAACTAAGCTATCTTGGGAAACCCATTCATAAGGATTAGGACTAGGTATGGTCTTAGAAAATAGGTTAACCATATATCTTTTAACTCTATAATAGAACCCATTAGTGTATATTATGCATTAGCTGGTGAATTCTAGATTATAGCTATGCAAGAGGAGCTTAATCAATTTATTAGAAATAATGTGTGGGAGTTAGTAAGTAGGCCCTCTAATCTGAGTGTTGTTAGAACTAAATGAGTATTTAAAAATAAATTAAATGATAATTGATTAGTAGTTATAAATAAGGCTAGACTAGTAGCTAAAGGGTACAATCAAATATAAGGAATATATTTCAAGGAAACGTTTTGCCCCTATAGCTGGATTAGAATCCATAAGTGTATTGTTAGCATTTGCATACTTTAAGGGATTCAAACTATATCAAATGGATGTAAAAAAAATGCCTTTCTAAATGGAGTAATTAAAGAAGATGCAATCCTTTATTAAGTGCACCATAGACAAGACCTTATTTACTAAAAATATTGGAGAAGATGTACTCATAATTCATATTTATATTGATGATATTATTTTTGTATCAACAAATGATGATTTATGTAATGAATTCATTTCTAATATGAGTGGTGAATTTTAGATGAGTATGTTGGGTAAGTTTAACTTATTCCCTTAGTTTAATGTTAAACAAATAGAGGTTGGAACATTACTAAGCTAAACAAAATATATTAAAGAAAATTTAAAGAAATTTAATATTAAAGGTTGTTAAAGCATGAATACACTAATGAGCCTAACAACAAAATTATATAAGAACCTAGATGATAAATCAATTGATCAAAAGAAATTTAAAGTGATTATTGGTTTCTTATTTTACCTAACTGCTATATGCCTGATATTATGTTGAGTATTTATTTATGTGTTAGATTTTAAGCTGACCCTAAGGAATCTCATATGATATTCATAAAAGAATTCTATGATATGTCATAGGTACTTTAAACTTAGGTATCTTATATCCAAAGAATAGCTCGAGTTTTGAAATAGTTGGATACTCAAATTTAGAATTTATTGGATGTAGGGTAGACAGGAAGAACACCTCAAGAACATGTTAGTTCATAAAATAATCTTTAGTTATATGGTCCAAAAAAAAGTAAAATTTTATAGCCATGTCCACTACACAAGCTAAAAATATAACTATAAAAAGTTGTGTTGCATAAGTCATTTGGCTGAAGCAACAGATTCTTGATTTTGGACTACCTATAGGAACCATCCCTATCATGTGTAATAATACTGTGTGAACTATATCCTAAAAAACCCTATTCAACATTTTTGTAGTAAATAAAACAATATTAAATATCACTTTATTAAGGATCACATAACTAGTGGAGATGTAGAACTATAACAAGTGGACATTGAAGATCAATTGATTGGTATCTTCACCAAACCCTTAAATTATGGTACATTCAATACACTCAGGACTAGATTTGGGGTCAATGACATAAGTGCTTTAAAAATTGGGGTATCTACATATTAAGTGTGTTAGTTGTGTTATGTTTGTCTTTATTTTAGTTTGTGTTTGTATTTATATTATTTTGATTATATGATTTGTGTGTATTATTATCTTTTGTTTGGATATTATAGTGTCTTAAGATTACTTTTTTAATTATTATTTGTATTATCCTTATAGATATTTATCAACTTTTGTATGTATTTGTACGTGTAGAATTGTCCCTGATAATCACACATATTTTTGTTCACATCTTAATGTACGATATACACATCATACTATATGATACATGTAGGATTGGACTTCTAGAGAACAATAATTGTAACATTAACTATTTAGGATGATCACTTATTGTTAATTATACTATAAAATTTATTTATCATACCGACGACTCCTCAGGATGATCAAAATTAACCAGATCATTCTGGAAGATCGTCGATCATATTGTATGATTTGGCTTTGATTGTGTTTTCCCAAAGAGTTGTCTTAGCAGTACTTGATCGAACAGTATCATCCATAAACGTTATTGTATGATTCACCCTAGCTTGTGAAAGTGAGGCCTAATTCTTCATTTTCTTCACACGTTCTAACATAACCCTCTATCTCAAGAGTACATTAGCCTACACTCTCTTCTCAATCATTCCTACTGCTCAAAAGTGAGGTCGATTATGCCTTCATTATAGGGTAGAAGATAGCTTTCAAAGTAAAACTTATCCCTATTACACGTAACTACCTATGTGTTAGAATCTAAATATAACTTGACATTCCTTACACTACAAGACCACCTACCCACCTGCTTCATCAATAATTCCTTCCACATTTTTGTTGACCTCATTTTTGTATGAGGTCACTGTGACCCTTTCCTGGACCTTAGACCCTAGGATTTTCTAGACTATAGGTTCCTTCTAGGCTCTAGATCATAGGATCCTTCTAGATTCTAGACCCTATAATTCCTCTTACGATCAATCCAGACTTCAAATCAATCTTGACCTTAAGCCAATCCAGACCTTAGTTCAATTCACACCTCAATCAAAAACTAAACTCTAATTCAAACATTGATCCTGCTTCTAATTCAACTTCAATCCTATCCTATCACTTATGATCATCCTAAATGATCATAAATGATATGGATAATTCAAATTCAATCATCTAGACTCAAAACCCAATTCAAATCCAATATTTCAAACCAAAATTAAAGGATAAAAGGCTAAGTTCTGAAAGCCTTTTCCATTGAATTTTCAAATACTTCAAAACCTAGTCAAATGACCCCTGATTCAGAGTTTATAAATTGAACATTGATAGGACATGTATCTAGAGGCAACCCTCCAAATTTGAGTCCATTCTGAGGTCTCTAATATTAAAAATTGAATTGAAATCTAAAGGCTATAAAACTTTCAAATATTTATAGCCTATGCCACTAGACTTGCCACCTAGTGGATTTTGACCTTGAAGCTTTATCCAAAGCCTCCAATCACTTCGAAACCCTTAATCTTGACTCATTGAACATTAAATTGTATTTTGGTGGATCCAATTTGACCCCTAGTTGATCAGTGATCAAAATGATCAAAATGCCCCTTAAGGGTTTGAATACTTATTTCAAACCAAATGACCTCCAAATAGCTTGAAATTATGTCCAATAATTTTAAAATGTCAAACCGAACCTATTGAGCTCAAATCCAGGTCCTGAGTCAATCTAATTGACCAAGTAAATTTAGGTTAGCCTAATACTCCCATAAGGGCCCTACTGGGTATTTCCAACCCATTTGATTAAATTGATTTCTTCAAACCCTAAAACCTATCCCAAAGCATAGTTCAAATATACTCAAACCCATCATGAGTCAGATTAGAAGTACTTTGACCAAGTCAACCCATGAAGAACTTGGTCAAAGTCACTTAAGCTTTCCTTTAATTCATGAAGACTTGGTCAACCTTCAACCCATAACCTTAAGTCATCTTCAAACTCATTCAAATAGCTCTCAAGACAAGAAACTTTCTCTACCACCTTAACTATCTCATATGGCAGGTTGACTAGTCAAACAGTCAACAAGTGCATTTGGCGAAAGTTCATTAGGGATATTAAGCCCTTATGAACAAGCCCAAGGCTAATTAAGATAGAGGTGAATTGGTATTTTAAACAAAACTCAAACCAAACAAAAATCACCAAAGAGAAAACACAATGCGGAAATTAAATTCAGAAATAATAAAGGAAAGAACACACCAGATTTATAGTGGTTCGGTCAAACCTTGACCTACATCCACTCCTTGGAGGCACTCTCCAAGTATTGCACTAAACTAAGTATCTCTCCTTTAGCCCCCATAGTTAGATAGAGAAGCCCTTACAAAATCACTTCCACCTTCCCTAGTACGGCGAAGTTGTCGGGTCCTTTGACACTAAAGAGATCTTCTTCTTCTATGAACTTCCCTCAAGACAAGCCTTGAATCCGACGGTACTAAGCTGCAAGCTTGTCGGAGCAACCATGTGGAATCCCCCTCCACACTCCCTTGAGTCCCCCCTTATAGGATATTCTCCCTCTCTCAAACTTCACCCTTTCCTCACTCCCGTTCAAGCTCTCTCTTCAATTTTCCCCCAAAAGAACGAAGCTACAATGGCTGCCAAAGACACTTACAAAAGTGCCTTGTAAAAAGCTTAAATAGAAGATATCAAAATGAGCTCATTAATGCAACTTGTTGACTTTATCATCCAGGCCGATATTAATATCATCCTGGTCGATCAGTACAAAATAGACTCAATCAGGCTGGATGATTTAGAATGATCAGAAGAGAATTGGTTACATCATCCAGGTCGATATAATATCATCCTAGATGATTAGTTCAAATCCGAGTGCAATTGTCCTGAACATCACCCAGAATAAAGTCTCATTGATATTAATCATCCAGGACATCAGCCTGGCCGATATGATTATATCAATCAGCCTTAATTACTTTCCATAATAACCAGATTAATTTAGGCATAGTTGTGCTACATCGTCCAGGTCATTATCCTGGATGATGTTTAAAAATATAACTTGCCTTAACTGATCTGGTGGCTAATTCTTTCTTATTTGATCCTATCATCCAGGATGATGATAACATCATCCGGGAGGATGTGTATAATGATGACTGCCTTAACCACGATGCCCTAATTAGAATTTTTATTTTTAACTAATCGTCCAAGACGATATGGAGATTATCTAACATGATGTGATAAAAAATAGAGAACTCTAAAACACTCAGAATTTTTCTCTCAAGTGTGTATGCGCAACGTTACTTAGCATCAAGAATTACATCGTATATAATTAACTTAATAAAAGGTAAAAGATTTATAAACTGACTTAGACCTAGTCTACCCAATCTTGAGCTAGTTCAAATTGCGATTTTGATCTTATGGACCTGAAATGTTAGTAGGCATGGTAGTCGTAGAGAAATAGAAGTATTTTCTATTATCAAAATTCTATTTCTTGAAATTAGATACGCAACAATGTCCCCCTTTTTGATGATGGAAAACACAAAAATAATTAAAGCAGTTCAATGCAATTTAATGGAAAAAGTGAGAAGAAAAAAAAACACAGTTCAACTATCAACAATAGAATCAAACTACAGAATAAACAGTACAACAAACTACACCCCCTTTTGACATTAAAAAAAGGAGGAGAAAAGTAGAAAAGAAATAAAGCAGAGGCTACAAAATAGAATCAAACTACAATAAAAAACAACATAAAATAAACAGACTAAAAGAACAATAGCCCCTGATCATTTGAAGGAGGTGGTGGTGGTGGTGGTGGCTGGTGAAAGTAGCTGGAAAGAGTGACAAACTACTCTCCAAACCAAGCCATGTCCTGGTCATGCTGGCGCTGCTGGTGTGCCACATAGGAGTCAAAGAGGGCTATTTCCTTAGCATGTTGCTGCTCCTATGCAGCAACATAGGTCTCAAACCGTGCCTCCCACTGGTCAAACCACTTAACTAGCTGATCTAAATTAGAGTGCTGGCGGAGCGGAGTAGGTGCAGGAATAGGAGCGGGAGCCTCCTCCTCCTTAGCTCCCTCGACTTCCTTGTACCCTAGGTGGAGACGAGTACTATGAAGGACATGAAAGGAGTTGTTGGAGTAGAAGACAGGCTAGAAGTTGGGAGGGGAAGGATATTGGAGGTTATTCTAAGACATAGGCAATGATATGTCCTAGGGCAGGACTGGGCTTCCTCCTATGTCCTGAATCTTGAATAGTAGTCAGATGTTCAATGTAGCAAAAGATTAAATCAGTGGCATTAAATTCATGACAGGCCAAAATGTAAAAAGTTGTGATCGAAAGAAGTGGAGTGATATGAATGCGATCACTAGCTTTTGGAATAATAGAAGTACGAAGGACATATTGGATTGTCCTAACATCTTTGAGTAAGTTTCTAGTCTCTCCAACTTGAAAGTGAGCATTGGTGTTCCTTAAAAAATGATTGGCCGGAGCCCAGTCGTAGTCAGGATCAGAACACATGGTGTGGAGTTTGTCCCCTGTGGTGAAAAATTGCAAAAGCTCTTGATAGTCATTATATATGATTTTGATAGAACATCGATTCACATAGGACTCGAGAGCAGTGAAAGAGGAACTTATGTAGAGGCTAGTGAAAAATTCAAAAAGAAGTTTTGAATTGAATGGGATAGAGAGAGTAAGGAGGAAGGTGAGGGTAGTGTGCACAAATAGATTAAGGATATGGTAGGAAATAATATATAGATTGACAGTTTGGGATATAGTGATCCTGGCTATTTTGTACCTCAAATAGGTAGCTTGGTTGCTTGCGTCGGTGAAGCGAGAGTCTAGATCCGCCCTCGAGGAACTTCCAGATGGATGGCGAGACCTCTTTCCTCCTGCCATGATCAAGAACAATAAGGAAATAGGAAGTACAAGACTGATGGAAGAAGAATGTGTGAGAAAAAATGTTTGGAATTCTCAGATTTTAAAGAATCGGCCCGATCGTCCAGGACGATCGCATAATCATCTAGGACGATCGGGTGCAATAATTACATCCGGGGCGATTGGTCAAAAAGGAGATAATATCATCCAGGATGATCAGATATCATTCGGGATGATAAGACACAGGTGATCATCCCGAGGAGACAATCCAGATGACTATTGAAAAAGCATATCGTCCAGAACGATTAGGTGGATCGTCCAAGACAATACACAATAATGGATCATATCGGTCGAATTTAAAATGTTTAAAAGCATTGCCATGTATATCATCAAGGACAAATAGGTGGATCGTTCTGAGATGATCACCAATAATTGATCGTATCGGCCAAATTTGAAGGCTTTAAACACATTGCCATGTGTATCGTCCAGGATGAATAGGTGGATCGTACGGGAAATTTACCAAAAATTGAGCAAAGAGTGAGAGCATTGTCCAGGATGAAAAAGGATCGGCCAGGATGATCATAAATGATTGAAGCAGAAGATGATCAGATCGTCCAGGATGATAATGCATCATCCAGGAGGATCAGAAGCAGAAAGGTCAGAACAGCCCGCAGATGGAATTTTAAGAGTGAATTGAACCGATCCTCCAGGATGATATGAATATCATCTGAGATGATGTGAAGAAAAAGTTTAAAATTAGAGGATGGATGGAGATGATCAGAGAAGGCCCAAAATATGAAAATCAAATAAAAAGAATAAAAATAAAATATGAAAATAAGACATAAACACATAAAAAGAATGATTAATAAAGGGTTTTTTTTAAATAAAAGCTTGAATATGATAAATTCTCATTATGATTGAATTAAAAATTTATAAGAATCAATGAGTTAACATCGTTGAAATCCAAAAAATGGTAAAACAATCGATCCTGTTTGCCCTAGCTTGGACTTCTCCCAGGGCAAATTGTCTTTTGAAAACAAAGATCTAATCAGAAAAATCAATTGGATAAGAAAAAGAGATCCATTCAAAATTTAGTTTCAGAAAAATATTTTATAGAATAATATATCAAAGAAATTAGTTATGATCATGAATTTTAAAATCAAGCCTTTGAAAAATATCAAGTGACACATGAATTCTTCTAAAATTTAAAAATTTTGAAAGCAAAGAAGCTTGCTTTTGATGGGCTCATTTTATGCCTCTTATCAATTTTATTGGCACTCTTTACACATCTTTGGATTTTTGATACACTTTGTGTAGATTTTTTTTCAATTTGGCGTCATTGCGCATCTTTTAATTTTGGCATCAATGATAACTTTTTTTCATTTATTTACAATCTAGACCCCTTTTTCAAAATTCTTAAATATTCTCAATTATGATTATATCTTCTAGATATTAAAGAAAAAAACTCACTCTCTTAATATAAGGAAGAATGAATCACAAAATAGAATTAAAAATCATATGATAAATGCAACGACAAGATTACGAAAAATCTAAAGGTAAAATAAAGACTTTGAATATTATATAGAAGATAGATTACTGTAGCAATATAAAAAGGATCTCAATTGCAAAGTCCAGTTGTTGATTTGAGATATACTTTTGTTTAGGAAAAAAAATTACACCACTAAAAGAAGTTAGAGAAAAGGAAACAATCAACGGTGTTTCCTCCTTTAACTGATTTAGAGATGTCAAATATTAACTACAAAATTTCAAAACTAAAAATAAGGCATAAGATGTCAATTAAACATTGATTAAAAGAAAATGTAAAATAAATGAAAATATACGAAGAAAATAAAACAACAAAAGTTGAAAAAAATAAGAAAAAATTACAAAAATAGAAATGAAAAATAAGAAAAAAATAAAAATCAGTAAGAATCAAGTTTATGCATTTATATCAATCACACCCAATCTGGTCCTTAAAGTGCTGAAAGTGTTAAAGGCCAATGGTTTAGTAAAGATGTCAGCTAGTTAATTCTCAATTGCCACATGGTGTAACTCAATATCTCCCTTGGTCATATGATCTCTAATAAAGTGATGCCTTATGTCTAAGTACTTAGCCCTTGAATGTTGGATAGGATTCTTAGAAATATAGATGGCACTAGTATTATCACAAAGGATCAAAATTGTGCCTACAACTAATCCTAAATCTAGAACATGTTGCTTCAACCAAAGGACCTAGGCCATATAACTTTCTAAAGCAATGTACTTAGCTTTAATAGTGGAAAGTGCAATAGAGTATTGATTTCTACTATACCAGGAGACTAAAGACAGTCCTATAGATTGGCAAGTCCTAGAACTGTTCTTTCTATTCATCTTACATCATGCAAAATCAGAATCAGAATATCCAATAATCTCAAAAAAAGTGTTGTGCCTAGGATACTTGAATCATAAGTTTTGGGTCACTAAGAGATATCTAAGAATTCTCTTAACTACAGTCAGGTGGGATTCTTTAGGATCAGCTTAAAATCTAGCATAGAGACAAATACTAAACATTATATTAGGTCGGGTAATAGTCAGGTAAAGTAAAGATCCAATCATCCCTTTGTACTTCTTTTGATTAACTGATTTTCCATTTGGGTCATTATCCAACTGAACACTGGAGGTCATGGGAGTATTAATTGGCTTAGCTTTATCCATTTCATATTTCTTCAATATATCCTTTATATACTCTAATTAATTTAACAAGGTTCCATCATCCAATTATCTTATGCTAAACCCCAAAAAGTAGAACAACTCTCCCGTCATACTCATCTTAAATTTCTTACTCATTATTTTAAAAAAATCATCACATAGCCTCTTATCAGAAGATCCAAAAAATATATCATCGACATAGATCTGAACAATGAGTAATTCATCTCCCACTTTTCTTAGCAAAAGGGTGGTGTCTATGCTCCCCTTAACAAACTCCCTCTCTAGTAAGAATATGCTAAGCCTCTCATACCAAGCTCTAGGTGCCTGCTTTAATCTATATAAGGCCTTCTTTTTTAATTTAAAAATATGATTTGAAAATTAAAAACTCTCAAAACTTAGGAATTGCTCTATAAACACATCCTCTTTTATTACCCCATTTAAGAAGGCAATCTTAACGTCCATTTGAAAAAGCTTAAATCCCTTATAACAGGAAAATGATGATAACATTCTAATAACTTCCAATCTTCTCTAAATTTTGAACTATAGTCGTTTTCTCTCCAAGTTCATCTTCCTCGTCAACTCTAGACTTCCTAGGATTAGATTATTCAAAAACTACATGAGTAGTCTCCTCCACCACCAAAGTCCTCTTATTAAATACCCTAAAGGATTTCCCCACACTTGAATATCCTAAGAACACTCCTTCATCAGATTTTGGGTCAAATTTCCCTAAGTGTGACTTTCCATTGTTATGAATGAAAACCTTACAACCAAAGATATGGAGGTGGGAAAGATTGGGTGTCCTACCCTTAAGGATCTTATAGGGTGTCTTATCTAGTTTGACTCTAACATTCACCCTATTCAACACATAACAAGTTGTGTTTACCACTTCAACCCAAAAGTACTTTGGAAGTGAATACTCATTAAGCATGACTCTAGCAGCTTCTATTAAGGTTCTATTCTTCCTTTAAGCTACCCCGTTTAGTTGAGGGGTCCTAGGAGTAGAGAAGTTATTAGTAATCCCTTTACCCTCATAGAAGTCTCCAAATCTCTCATTTTCAAACACTCCCCATGATCACTATGGATGGTCAAGATCTCACAACCTAGCTTTTTTTGAATCCAAGTGAAGAAGGATCTAAACTCATCAAAAGACTCATTCTTTTGTGATAGAAATCTAATCCAAGTAAACCTTGAGTAGTCATCAACAATCACAAAATTATAGACTTTTTCTCCTAAGCTGGTAGTGCTAATGGGACCAAACAAATCTATGTGAAGGACTTCTAAAGGTCTAGAGGTACTAATATCCTCAATAAAGTGAAAAAAGGAATGGACTTGCTTCCCTAATTGACAGGCATCATAAAGGTAGCCTTTAGAGAACTCAAGCTTAGGGGCACCTCTTACTAGGTCTTTCAGGTCACTCTCCCAAGGATTTTTATGCTGGCATGATATAACCTCTTGTGCTATAACCATGAATCATCAATAGCAGTTTTTAAGCAAAATGAAGCAGCACATTCAATATTATTTAAGTCAAGTATGTAAATATTAATGATCCGCTTTTCCTGCAAAATAGTGTTATTATTTAAGCTTATAATATAAGTATTTGCCAAGAATTTAATGATGAAGCCCTTATCGCAAAACTGACTGATGTTGAGCAAGTTGTGTTTTAGTCCATCCACAAGAAAAATATTTTTAAAAAGGTTCTTGGAGTTTCCAATTATACCTACACCCACCATTTTTCTGGTGGTGTTGTCTCCAAGAGTAACCTTGCCTCATGTCCTGGTCTCCAGCAAAATAAATTGATTGGCATCTCCAATCATATGTCGTGAGCATCCACTGTCCAGGTACCACATGCTCTCATGAGGCCTTTTTTGAAAGTTGACCTACAAAATCATCAAACATCAAATTTAGGAACCCAAACATGTTTAGGTCCCTTCTTATGGAAAGAAGAATGTAATGCATGTATGTTATGGTGTAAATTATGTAATTTGGGTCTCCACACCCAATGTGTACTGTGGTGAATAGTGCAAGTGTGTGAGATGTGTCCTAACATGCTTCATGAAAAACATCTAATACCAAGAAAAGGATTTACTAATCTACTTGGGAGGTGATTCTTCTTTTTAAAACTATGTGATTCATACACTGTTGGTTTATTTTTAAAAGCTTTATGATTTTCTAATTTTTTAAACTCTTTTTCTAACTTAGCATGAGATGTTTTCAAGAATCATGTGCATTAGATAATTCAACATACTTTTTGTTTAATGCATTAAACTCATCAAGTATTGACATATGATTGCTATCAATTATAGAATAATCTTTAATTAAAATTTCATGCTCTTTTTTGCAAATTTAAAAATTCCAATTTCAATCTAGCATGTATTTTCTTAAGTTTCTTATATGATGCATGAGTTTATTAGAAACTTCAAGTAGTTGCTTGTAGGTTAGTTCACATACCTCTTGTTGGTCACTTTGGCCAAGATGTTTGTTTTCCATCAAGCATAAGTTTGTAGTCTCCTCTTCATCTTCAACCTCAGAGGACTCAGATGTAAAATCTGCCTAGAATACCTTTTGAAACCTCTTTTTATCCTTTTTGATCTTGGTTTTCTCCTCACCCTTCTCCTTGTTAGGATGAGTTTTAAGTGTAAGGCAATCAACTTTAACATATCCCGACTTCTTGCATTCAAAATAGATAGTATTATTAGAATTCTTAAAATTTTTTCTTCCCTTACCTTTATTCCAATTATGATAGTTCTTATGCTTCTTCCGTAGAAAGCTTTTGAATTGCCTTATGATTAAGGCAACATCATTGCTTTTAGACTCAGAAGAGTCAGTGTCCGTATTGTTGACCTTCAGCACCACAGTTTTCTCCCTCTGTTTCTCACCTGCATCAAGATTTCTTTGATTCACCCCTTGCTCGTAAGCAATGAGTGATCCAAGTAAGTTGTTAATCGAATAAGTATTCAAATCTTTAGATTCAATAATTACAATAATCTTAACATAAAAAAAGGAAGGAAAATATGTTAAAATTTTATTTACTTTTTCATAGTTAATGAGTTCTCATCCTAGGCATGCAAAGAGGTAACAATTTGAGTAAACCTTGTATACATTTTAGAAATTGATTCAAAAGATTTCATATGAAAAAGTTTGTAATGATGCAATAAAATATTCAAATGAGATTGCTTAACTTCATTTGTTCCTTCATAAGTAATACACAATCTATCCCAAATCTCTTTACCAGTAGTAAAAGTTGAAACATTCATATAGTCTTCAGATTTTAAAGCACAAAAAAATTAGTTCAAATATTTCACATTAAGTTGTGTTAAATCTCTATCATGAAAAGTCCATTCAGTAAAAGGAAGTTTAGTTTTAATACCATTAATTTCACATGAAGGAGGTGGATAACCTTCTTTAACAAGCATCCACATGCGATAGTCAATTGATTATAAAAATATAGATATACGAGTTTTCTAAAAATCAAAAGAAATATTGTCAAAGAAAGGTGGTAGGATGATAGAATACCCTTATATAGTATTATAATTATTGGAGTTAGTCATGGATCTCAAAAGTTTTCAAAAACTCAATTTTATGAATCCCACTCTGTTTCCACTTGAAAGTTTGTTAGGGATGTTAAGCCCTTATGAACTAGCCAAAGGTTAACCAAGAAGGGGGCGAATTGGTATTTTAAAAGAATCTTTCACAATCAAAACAAAACTTAAACTAAACCAAAATTCACTATAAAGAAATTTAAAGTGCAAAAATTAATTGCGAAAAAAATTGTAGTAAAGAACACAAAGATTTATAGTGGTTCAATTAACTCAACCTAAGTCCACTCCTTGGAGGCGCCCTCTGGGTATTGCACTAAACTCAGTGACTCTCCTTTTGCTCCCACAGTAAGGTAGAGAAGCCTTTACAAAACCTCTTTTCTACTGACACCGGTAAGGCAGAGAACCCAACTCCTTTTGCTTCCTCCTAAAGCAGGAAAAGAACCTTGATCGATTATTGAAGTGGACCTCTCTCAACCCTCCAAGGATAAGGGACTACGATCAAAGAAGACAATGTGGATCAATGCTTGGAGCAACCTTTGTGAAACCCCTCATAAACTCCCCCTCACAAGATCCTATGTCTCTCTCCCTCTCTCTCCCTCTCCTCTAGGATCTCTCAAGTTAAAGCAGCAGTAAAAGAGGCTCTCCTTGAGTAAATAAGTGGTCTTAAATAGAAGAGCTTCAAAATAGCTCTTAATTACCACAAATTGACTTTATAATTAAGGATGACCAGCTGATCATCCTGTACGATCAGTACAAAATTAGCTCAATCATCCAGGACAATCTGAGACAATTAGATGGAAATTTGTTCATATCATTTGGGACGATAGCATATCATCCTGTATGATTATTTCAATTTGACTAATATCGTCTAGCGCATCGCCCGAAATGGATGTCTGGATGATGCAAAAATAGTTTGATCGTCTATGATGATCTCATGATCATCATCATCCTAGACCATTAGCTCAAAACATCTCATATCGTCTAGCACATCGCCCTAGATAGATGTCTGGATGAAGGAAAAATAGCTTGATTGTCCAGGTCGATCTCACGATCATCCCAGACAATTAGCACAAAACATTAAATATTGTCCAGAACATCGCACTGGTAGTCCAGGATGAATCTAAGGTTTGATTATATGATCATCCCATATAATACTAAGATCATCCATGACAATAATGTCTTTCAATTAAAGCTTAATTTCTTTCCTTAATTACCAGATTAATTTAGATATAATTATGCTTTATTTTCTAGGACATCATCCTAGATAATGTCTAAAAATTTAACTTGCCTTAACTGATCTGGCGATTGATTCTTTCTAATTTGATCCTATCATACAGGAAGATTATAACACTGTCCGGGATGATGTGTATAATGATGGTTGTCTTAACCAGGATGCCCTAATTAAAGTTTCTATTATTAACTGATCATCCAGGACGATGTGGAGATCGTCTAGGACGATGTGATAAAAAATAGAGAACTCTAAAACACTCAAAAATTTTCCCTCAAGTGTATCTGTGCAAGGTTACTTAGCATTAGAAATCACATTGTTTACAATTGACTTAAGAAAAGGTAAAAGATTTACAAACTGACTCAGACCTAGTCTACCCAATCTTGAGTTGGTTCAAATTATAGTTTTGATCTTGTGGACCTAAAATCTTATCAGGCAAGGCAGTCATAGAGAAACAGAAGTGTTTGCTATCATCAAAATTCTATTTCCTAAAATCAGACATGCAACAATAAGGTCTCTCTCCCCTGATTAGGATAGCAATTATTGGGAGGATGGCTAATCTCATGCCTCACTCAAACTTTTGGAATTTCCTCATAACATCCAAAATCTTTAACTCTAGTAATATCTATCCCACTCCAGCTCTCCCTCAGCTTCTCCATCTATAAGAAAGGCCCCTCCAACCATTGAAAAAGTTGTTGATAGTCTTGAGAGCCCAAATTGAGAAGAGAAAGAGAAAGAGAGGAAAAGGCTAGTTACTATAGCAGAATTTGATCCAGCCATTGAAAGCTCTTGGACCCTTGAAGGAAGTTGTAGAGGATTGTAATAAATTTCCAACAAGCCTAATATCATCCAAATCCATTCATTAGATTGTAAGATATCTTAACTTTTCTCTAAAACTTCAATTTAAAACTACAGCAAATCTACAACACATGAATCCTCCGAACTTCCGGTGTTAGAAGATTAGGTTCTCATAAAGCGGTGTTTCAAATTTCATCTAATTTGGATGAGTATTTTGAAAGTTACGGCTAATTGAAGTTTCAGTTCAACTTTGAACTATTGAATTTGACTCAATCAGAGCCATCCGATCGTGCCCTATGCACGATCAGACATCTTTGGCAGCACCAGACAGCATGTTTTGTCCAACAATCCAAATAACGGATTTAGTCCCAGATCATGGGCTATGGCGTGGCGCGCTGTGCTAATGACACAAGTGTCGCTATAGAATTTTAGTCAAATTGAATTAAAAATTCAAAATAAATTGGCAGAACTTCTAAAATTCATAGAAAATCTATTTATTCACCAAAGTTTGTGCTCTTGGGCTCGTTGGAAAGGTCATGAGACCTACTATTTAATAAAATTAAAAACCAAGTGTTTTGATGACTGTATTATGAGTTATTGCAGATTGTTTCAAATTTATTTTTAGCAATTTTCTCATAATCCTGTAATCAATTTAAGCTCAAATTTTGGTGTTATATTTTGAACATCTTAGGAATCATTTGTAAAATTCTTAGGATCATATGTTCAAAGGATTTCTGTGATATGAATTTTCAAAGTAATAGGTCTATTTTGGATGCAACATTTTAAAAATTTGTAACTCTATGAATTCATAGAATTAGGTTGCATAATTTCTATGGTGTGCTTGCATATGTTTGAGGGTTACATGAAAAACATTTCAAACCTATTTAAACACTAGAGACACCTAGGAAAAAAAATTAAGGAAAAGGTCTAGACAACTTAGGAACATCCTAGGAAATTGTACACACACCTAGTAGGGGTGAAACTTCAGAACATTAAACTTAGTGATATTATGTATCTTAGGTTCAAACTTGATTAGATTTGGGAGTCATTTTGTCAAAAATTTAAACTAATTAAATTTTAGCCTTTTTAGGAGTCCAAAAAATTCAAATTTTTTTATTAAATTCAAATTAAATCTAAAAATTACAAATAATATCTCAAACTAGCCATAAATCAATTCTCTATCTAATAAAAATAAAATTACCATCACTGGACCTTTAATATAACTGAAATTTAGTTTTGAATTAAAATAAACAATTAATTAAGTAAAATAATTAAAAATTAAAAAAAAAACCCAAATCAATTCTAAGCTCTTAAAAACACTCCTATGGATCATTATTGACCTTCTGAAATAATTCCAAGCCGTTTAGAATAAGTTTGGATCAAAACAATCAAAACCTTAATAATTAAGTAATTTAAAAATCCATTAATAAACAAAACTTAAAAAAAAAACATAATTAATTAAAATTAAATTAAAAAATTCAAATAATATTTCTTATTAAGCATAATTTAATCCTTAATAAAATAAAATTAAAATCACCTTATTTTGATTTTAATTTTGAGGATAATTTAATTTTAAGTAAAGATCAATATTTAATTATTTTAATTAATTAAAAATAAATAAAATTTCCATAAAACCTCCAAACACTTGGGAATCCTTCCTTGGGTTATTCCTGACCTTTGGAATTAATTTCAAGGAGTTGGAAATTCATTTGGAACAAAATCATTAAAAGGCTTCTTAATTATGAAAATTAAATAATTCAAATAAATACAAAATTTTTGAAAAATCATAACTAATTACAGAAAAATCAAAATTGAGCAAACTCAAATGCATTCGACTCATATGAAAATCTAGTATTTATTAAAAATATCAAACTTTTAAAAATAAATTTAATTCAAAAAGTCAACAATTTGATCAAATTTAAGTCAAAATTTAAGTCAAATCTTTAAACCTTCATAATTAATTCCAGATAATTAAATAATTGAACACAAAAATACTAATTGAATTTTAAAACCAAAAACCAAGAAATATTAATTAAAATTCATTAAATTCTAAACCTTTATCAGATCAAATCACTTAATTGTACTAGTTATCACTGGATAACTCACTTAAATCATCTTTTAACCATCGACAAATCTGAACATCAGACAACTCAAACCAATTGCCCGATATAGGAAATATCCAAAGCACACATCCAATTACACACACTTATATGGTTTGCTAGGGCACCACTTCTAGATCTAGGCTAGTCCAGTATTTACTTTTCTGTTGTGTGTTAGGTTTTTCGAGCTTTCACTGCATGTTGGTTGTTAGAATTAGATGATTGCTATGATTATTTATTTAATTCTTGCACTCTATGATACGATTACAAATGTGGCTGACTTGAGCATTTAAATTCAATATATAACTGCCTGAAATGATTCAATATTGACTGCTTAGGATAACCTTGCAGGTGTTTTGAGATGGGATATACACATATCCTACTAGATTCCAAAGAGGAGAAGACATCTCTTAGGGGAGAGTCCTCCTCCATTTGGAAGCCTAAGTTAGGTTACTTTAAATATCCAAGGAGAAAATATAACACCCCTTTCGAGGGGAGTTCCTTTTTTACTTGGATATCTAGACTAGATGGATTCAAGAGGCCCATAGAAGGACAAAGAAATGGAGAACAAGAAGAATCCCTTTATCAAAGTCACTTGAGTCTTAGGAGTAGAATATGGACTGTTATTAGTGGTATCCGAT
This sequence comes from Dendrobium nobile, assembly GCA_022539455.1. Lineage (NCBI taxonomy): Eukaryota > Viridiplantae > Streptophyta > Magnoliopsida > Asparagales > Orchidaceae > Dendrobium > Dendrobium nobile. The sequence continues at coordinate 27,127,754 of CM039721.1, read as the reverse complement.
CACTTTACTTTCTACAGACCCTGAGTTATAATATTAAGTGGCATTTTCCATATGGACATTTAGTTTGAATATTAATTAAATTTGATAGATGATTAATGTCTTGATCTGCGATTAGGATTGCCTACTTTTCTTAATTATTTGACAATATAGCATGTCGCTCTTTATTTTAGCCTGAATATGTAAGGCTCGTGAGGGTGTAAAAGATTTTCTACCCATATTTTAAAAGTTTAAAATTTAAGGAGTTAAATAATATAGAAAGATAATGAATCTAGGGAATTAGTCGGTGATTGCCCCCGGGGTCACATGCATATTTCTGCATTTCTTCTCCCCTTGCTCTAGATCTTTCCCCTCCTGCGGGTAGAGTCTGGATAATCTGACCTATGAGGATGAGGTGCCAGACCTGGGGAAGTCCAGTCTTCTAAAAAATTATTTTTAAGCCTTTTTAAAAAAAATTAAGCATACATGATTTGGAGTTTTCAACTAGCACACATTGCATTAGAAATACATTTAAAAGAATCTAAATTTTAATTGCATCAGTACTTAGCATTTTTCACCCAACATAAGTCAAAGGAGACAACTAAAAAAAATCTCGAGATGTTGGCCCCGACTCTCTAGAACTTTAATAAAATGTCCCTACCACCCTATCATAAAATGATCAAATTTATGTATTTAAAATCGTCTAGGAGGCTAGCTGGCTCACCAATCCAGGCCGAGGTAAGTCAAGAATTCTGCACTGCATTAGTTAGGTTTGGACAACTGTGATATAGTGTCCAAATTTAGATTTAGGATTCAGGGTAGATCTTGGATTATAAGATCCCAATCTCTGGGAATATAATCCCAAATTTCTAATAAAATATTCAACTCAAACTAAATCATCTTTCAATCCAAAACGCAAAGCCCAAAATTTAGGTTAAGTTGAGACACTTCTAGATGGTTCTAGAATCTCAAAGTGTCCCCTATTATTCCTCTTTTGAATCTGTTAATAAGTGTTCAATTTTGATCTATTCACCTTTGAAGTTCCAAAAATTCATTTCCTTTGATATCCTTCATAGAAAATCTTTAACAGAATTTTGTCACTATTTTAATCAAGAGTTTTCGTAGAAAACTCTATCTCCCTATGATGTAATTAACTATGAGGACTTGTGCTAGTATGCGATTTAGAACCACACACACCTAATTTTAAAATTGATTTTTAAAATTCACTTAATATTTCTTTTAGGAAATCAAATTTATAATGATTGTTATCATCATAATCTTATGATTTCTAATAGATGATATTCTCTTTATTCAATGGGATTTATCATGTGTTAGTATCAATTTGAATATGAAACTAACAATAATTTCCTCTTGGTTATCGTGGTCTGATTTTAGATTGAACCCTATCTTGATCCTCTAAAGGTCATATGTGGTTCTTCCTTAAATTACGCTATGATAGCCTAGAGAAAATTTATAATTTTGGATCTGAACATGTTAAGAGATTTTATCTCCATTTTTTGAGGCGGTATACCATCTCTAAATGGTCTGTTCGACTTCAAAATTGAAATATAAACTTAGCTGTAAATTTCTCAAAAGAAATTTTCAAAGCTCAAATTAGTATTCTTTTGAAAATTTCAACCAATGACGATCATTATCGTCATACTTGAACAATTATCAAGCAATGATATCCCCTTCCTTAAGGGAGTTATATCATTTGCTTATAAGGATTTGGGCATGAGATCGACGATAGTTTACTTAGTATATCATATTTAGAAATTAGATTGAACTCCATTTTGACTTTTCGAGGTCATATATAGTTCTACGCAGGATCTGGTTATGATGTTCAACATAGGATTTATAATATTAGATTTGAACCTCACTTTGAAATTTTATTTCCACTTCTCAAAGTGGTATGATCTTTCTAATGGGATGTTCGACCTCAAAATTTGAATCTAAAAGTCAATTTTAAATTTTCCAATGGAAACTAATATTTTCAAAACCTATTTTAAAAATTCTACCAACAAAAAATGGCATGCTCAGTGGGACTAAATCTCTCTCTCCATCTTTAATAATGGTAAAATTTTATTTCATCGATATTCTTAACTACCTTTCCTTCCGTTTGTCCCTCTACCCATTTCTTCTTTAGGTGAGTGTGGCTAACATCAAAAATAAAATATGTCAAACAGAGAGGTGAGCAAGGAAACCTTTGTCCAAGTGGGCTTTGACATTTTATCGTCATGTTAATTGGTAGAGCAAAAGAGTCAAGTCAAATTCATTAAGATCTTCCTAAAAGTTGTAAACTTGCGTATCCAATTAAATCTCAGGTATATTAAGTTTCATAATCTATGGAGACCCTTCAATCTCAAAATCAAAATTCAAATCTCCCTCTAATAACTCCAGGCTTTAACATTTTTGCCCCTAAGTCAATTAGCGGAGTAGTCAAGCCATACCTTAGGGTCTTTATGTCAATTCTGTAAACCTGCATATTCAAATGAAGTTTAATATGTTGAGTTTCATAATATGAAGAAGATATGTTATTTTCAATCCAAAAATTCAATTCTTCTTAATCAAATTCAGGCTTTGACATTTCACCCCAAGTTGATTGGTGGAATGATAGAGTCAAGCCCAATCCTGGGGATTTTTCATGTCAATTCTGTAAACATACATGTTCGAATGAAGTTCAATATATTAAGATTCAGAATTTGAAGAAGATCTGTTATTTTTAATCCCAAAATTTAAATCTTCTCAATCAAATCTAGGCTTTGACATTTCACCCTATGTTGATTGGTGGAATTATAGAGTCAAGCCTAATCCTGGGAATTTTTAATGTCAATTTTGTAAACCTGCATGCTCAAGAAAAATCTAACATGTTAAGTTTCAAAATTTGAAGAAGATCCATTCAATTTCAATATCAAGTTCAATCATAATCTCAACTTCAAATCAAGGCTTTGACATTTCACCCCAAGTTAGCTCGTGGAGTGGGAGGGTCAAGCCCAACTTTTAATATTTTCTTTTCAATTTTGTGAACTTTCATGTTGTGTGAAAACTCAATATTTTGAGTTCCAAAATTTGATTAAAATCAATTAATTTCAAGATTGAAATTTTATTTCAGATCAACTTATTCAAATCACCTTTTCCTTAACTATAGGAAAATGAGCATACTTGAATGGCTGGAAAACTTTCCTTCTCATTGTGCAGCTGTGCGCTTGTAGAAGAATCACCAGTGTAGTGTCAAAAGAAAATCAATAAGGCTCGAAAGATTGTTGGATTTAAAGCCTTAAAGCAAGTCAAATTTGAGGCCAATAAAGAATTCATTCCTCCTCTCACATACCGCCTCCTTGGTGGAGGACACTTTCACCCTCTTCCTTTTACTCAAAGAAGGGAGGTTGTGAGAATGATAGCATTATATCAACCATGCCCTTTTGACTATTACACAGGAAAGATTTACCAAATCAAAAATAAGCAATCACCAGAAATAGATAATAGGCACCTAGTTGAGGGTTATAACCCATCCACTCTACTATATGATGTTTTGTCATGTTACTACACGTGCCCCACTAAATCATTTATAAAGGAGGTGTAGAAACCGCTCGGGGTGCCACTCTCAAAATTGCTTTGTCGCTAGTAATTAAGGAGGGGAATAATGGTAGATCTGAGATCTTATCGAATAGTGACACCATTTGAAAAGGGGTCCTATCACGATAGATCCTTAGATTGAGATGATGCACCACTAGTTAGGGGTAGTGCATACCCCACAACGATCTCTTCCTCCTAAGAGATTATGAAAATATAATTCTACATTGATAGGGTCTTGCCGCCTAGACTTTCAACTTTTAAGGAAAATATATCACTTCCCAAGTGTACTGGGTCCCAATTTTCAAGACAGTTGATTCACCTATTTTATGAAAATTGACCTCTACTTTAAATCAAAATTAGGAGAGAGTTGTGGATGACTCCATTGGATCTTTAAATGCACCTCCCTCTCACCGCTTTTGCGGACAGATTTGTTTTTTGAATTAAAATTTATAGCAAACTTAAGTTAGTTTTTGAAATGAAAATCTTCTCCATCTTCTCGCAATTTTTTATCTTGTAGGCACCTCTTGCATGCTTAAACATTTATTCGATAAGTTTCCAAGTCAAGCTCATATTCTTATCAAAGTTTAGGTCCAATTTGGGGATTATTTTTCCTTGCATAAGAGAATGAGTTCTCTTCTCTTATACATAATATCTAATCGTGTCAAAAAAATGAAAGGGAAACAAACATTTTAAGGTTTTAAAGAAAGTGAATCCTCTTATCAAAAAATATTCAAAAGATGCACAAAGTGCATTAAAAAAAATCAAAATCAAAAGAAGCTCAAAGTCCGCCAAAGAAATCAAAAGATGCGTAAAGTACGCCAAAAAAAAAAAGAGGCATACTTCTTTAATACCTAGAATCTAAAAAAGAGCCCAATCATATTTAATAGCTTGACTTTGAGAAATCTTGAATCGAGATTAATTGTCTTGTATGTACAGTCTATTAAATAGAAAATTATATGCAAGAGAATCAAAATGATTAAATTTCTCTATCAAACTTAAGCCTTTTTTAAATTGATTTTAATTCAAAATTTAAACAAGGGAGAACCTTATTCAGTTTCTACGAAACTTGATCTTGGTCAACAGAATCCAAACCCTTGGCTCCTTTCAGGTCAATTGGTGTCACTCTACTTCTCTCTGTATTTTTGAATTTGTTCTCATTTTTCATTCTGGTAGGGTCCAAATGATTAAGAGGAAATTTTCAATAAAAAATGAATCTTCTACTATGGATAAGACTCAAAATCTAATTCTCGAGGGAAATATGTTAGTCCATAAACATATGCATCATTTCTGTGAAGATCCCCTCTATAAAATAACACTATTTATTGGGTCTAACTTTGTTCTCATATAGAGGTGTGTTTTACATAGCTGGAAATTGATTTTCAAAATTGAGTCACAACTGAGTAGAGTGTCCGACTCTGATTGGAGGATCTTTAAATCCTTGAAGAAAGTTGTTTTAAAGTCAATAAAATTTGAAATTAAATAAGTCACATATGATTCATGCTAGTTATAAATTGTGTCACCTCATGACTTTCCAAGTAAGAAACTTGGCCATAGTCCTTTGGAGACCAATTTTGGTCCACCATAAGATCAATGGAAGCTTTAAATATCGTTGACTTGATCGTCCACCTTAGAGATGATCTATAAGGAAGGTTCATGATAATTGATTAATTCCGAGGATACCATCAAATGCTTCTTATCATTTGGGTGGTTCTTTAATAAATACCATGCCTGATGAGTATCAAATTTAACATCAAACAAAATTCTTCAAATTAAAAAAAATATATATTGAACTCAAAACTCTCCAAATTCAAAAGAAATCAAATCAACCCTTTAGGTCCTCTATGTAGAGCAAGCTTCCTCCTCAAATGACCATTTGCTAGTGGTGGAGTACACCCTTCTTGGCACCATCCTAGCTTTCCAGTTTAGGTCTTCTATATGGATCAAGCTTCCTCCCAACATGACCATCCGTTACTGGTAAAGAACACCCTTTTTGGCACCATCCTAGCTTCCCAATTTAGGTCCTCTATGTGGAGCAAGCTTCCCCCTAACATGTCCATCCGCTAGTGCTGGAGTACGCCATTCGTGGCACCATCCTAGCTTCCCAGTTTAGGTCCTATATATGGAGCAAGCTTCCTCCCCACATAACCATCAACTAGTGGTGGAGTACGCCCTTCGTGACACCATCCTAGTTTCGGTCCTCTATATTCAATAAGCTTCCTCCTCACATGAACATCTGCTAGTGGTGGAGTACACCCTTCCTGGCACCATCCTAGCTTTAACCTTCTAGGGCTGGAGTATACCCTTTGTGGCACCATCCTAGTTTCCATTCGTTAGTGGTGGAGTACACCCTTTGTGGTACCACCCTAGTTTCAATATAATTTTTAACCTTTGTATGGATCAAGCTTCCTCCCCACATGATCATCCTAGTTAATCCGTCTATTAAAAGTAAGTCTTCTATCAGCATCCCAAAAACCTAAGGTTGGGTGATACCGTTCCTTAGACCCAAGGTTAGCGGTTGCCTACCTTAGTTTCCTAATTAATTCATCTATTAGGTGTAAGGCTTCTATCAATATCCTATAGACCTAAGGTTGGGTGATGCTCTTCCTTATACCCAAGGTTAGGTGATCCTTATCTTGGTTTCTCAGTTAATTTGTCTATTAGGAGTAAGTCTTCTATTAGCATCCGATAGACCTAAGGTTGGGTGATGCCCTTCCTTAGACTCAAGATTAGGTGATCCCTATCTTGGCTTATAAGTTAATCTATCTATTAGGAGTAAGTCTTCTATCAACATCCTATAAACCTAAGGTTGGGTGATGCCCTTCTTTATACCCAAGGATAAGTGATCCCTACCTTGGTTTCTCAGTTTATCTGTCTATTAAGAGCAAGGCTTCTATCAGCATCCTATAGACCTAAGGTTGGGTGATTCCCTTCCTTAGACCCCAGGTTAGGTGATCCCTGCTTTGATTTTCTAATTAATCTTTCTATTAGGAGTAAGTCTTCTATCAGCATCCTATAGACCTAAGGTTGGGTGATGCCCTTCCTTAGACCCAAGATTAGGTGATCCCTACCTTAGTTTCTCAATTAATATGTTTATTAGGAGTAAGTCTTATATCTGCATCCTATAGACCTAAGGTTGGGTGATGCCCTTCCTTAGACCGAAGATAAGGTGATGTCTACCTTAGTTTCCTAGTTAATTTGACTATTAAGTGTAAGTTTTCTATCAACATCCTATAGACCTAAGGTTGGGTGAAGCCCTTCCTTAGACTTTAAAAATGCTATTCAAACTTATGATTCAGTCAACACTAAATGTACAGTAGAAGTTCCTTCTATTACACATATTGGGGGTCCATTTGTTGACCTCATTTTTTGTATGAGGTCACTATCACCCTTTCCTATACTCTAGACCCTAGGATTTTTTAGACTGTAGGTTCCTTCTAGGCTCTAGATCATAGGATCATTCTAGATTCAAGACCCTATAATTCCTCTTACGACCAATCAAGAATTCAAATCAATCTTGACCTTAAGCTAATCCAAACCTTAGTTCAATTCACACCTCAATCAAAATCTAAACTCCAATTCAAACATTGATCCTGCTTTTAATTCAACTTCAACCCTATCCAATCATATGATCATCCTAAAGAAACATAAATGATATGGATAATTCAATTTCAATCATCCATACTCAAAACCCATTTCAAATCCAACATTTCAAACCAAAATTCAAGGATAAAAGGCTAAGTCCTGAAAGCCTTTTCTATTGAATTTTCAAATACTTCAAAACCCAGTCAAATGATCGCTAATTCAGAGTTTATTAATTACACATTGATAGGACATGTCTTTAGAGACAACCCTCCAAATTTGAGCGCGTTCTAAGGGCTTTAATCCCAGAAATTGAATTGAAATCTAAAGGTTGTAAAACCTTCAAATATTTATAGCCTATACCACTAGACTTGCCACCTAGTGGATTTTGACCTTAGAGCTTTATTCCAAAGCCTCAAATCACTTCCATACCCTTACTCTTGACTCATTGAACATTAAACTATATTTTAGTGAACCCAATTTGACCCATACTTGACCAGGGATCAAAATGACCAAAATGCCCCTTAAGGGTTTGAATACCTATTTTAAATCAAATGACCTCCAAATAGCTTAAAATCACTTCCAATAATTTTAAAACGTCAAACAAAACCTATTGAGCTCAAATCCAGGTCCTGGGTCAATCTAGTTGACCAAGTCAATTTAGGTTAGCCTAATACTCCAATAAGAGCCCTAATGGGTTTTTCCAACCCATTTGATCAAATTGATTTATTCAAACCCTAAAACCTATCCCAAAGCATAGTTCAAATATGCTTAAATCCATCATGAGTCAGATCAAAAGTACTTTGAACAAGTCAACCCATGAAAAACTTGGTTAAAGTCACTTAAGCTTTCCTTTAATTCATGAAGACTTGGTTAAACTTCAACCCATAACCTTAAGTCGTCTTCAAACTCATTCAAATAGCTCTCAAGACAAGACACTTTCTCTACCACCTTAAGCATCCCATGTGGCAGGTTGACTAGTCAAACAGTCAACTTGGGCATTTACAAGTGGTCAATGATGGGCAAACAAGCCCTTATGTGACTTGAGGTGGGTTTGCCACCTTGGCAAGCCAAATTTTCATGATAAAATCAAGCCCTCATGCATTTGGCTGGCTATAAATAGTACTTGGCAGCACCATAAGGTCTCTCTCTTCCTTGAATAGGATAGCAATCATTGGGAGGATTGGCTAATCTCATGCCTCACTCAAAGTTTTGGAATTACCTCATAAAATTCAAAATCTTTAATTCCTGCAATATATATCCAACTCCAGCTCTCCCTCAGCTTCTCCATCAATAAGAAAGGTCCCTCCAACCATTGAAAAAGTTGTTGATAGTCTTGAGAGCCCAAATTGAGAAGAGAGAGAGAGAAAAAGGCTAGTTACTGTAACAAAATTTGATCCAGCCATTAAAAGCTCTTGGACCCTTAAAGGAAGTTGTAGAGGATTACAATACCTTTCCAACAAGCCCAAGATCAACCACATCCGGCCATAGGATTGTAAGATATCCTAACTTTTCTCTAAAATTTCAATTTGAAACTGCAGCACATCTACAATACATGAAGCCTCCAAACATCAAGTGGTTGAAGATTACATTTTCATAAAGCTGTGCTTCAAATTTCATCCAATTTAGATGAGCATTTTGAAAGTTATGGCTAATTGAAGTTTCAGTTCAAATTTGAACTGTTGAATTTGGCTCAATTAGAGCGATCCAATTGTGCCCTATGCACGTTCAGACGTCTTGGGCAGCGCCGGACAGCAGGTTTTTTCTGACAATCCAAACAACAGATCAAGTCCTAGACCACGGGCTATCACGTGGCGCGCTGTGCTAATGGCATGCGTCCCGCTGTTGAATTTTAGTCAAATTGAATTAAAAATTCAAATTTAATATCAAGAACTTTTAAAATTCATAGAAAATCCATTCCTTCACCAAGGTTCGTGTTTTTAGGCTTGTTGGAAAGGTCTTGAGACCTACTATTTATTAAAATTAAAAACCAAGTGTTTTGATGACCTTATTATGAGTTATTATAGATTGTTTCAAATTTATTTTTAGCAATTTTTTATTTTGTAGGCACCTCTTGCATGCTTAAAATTTATTCAATGAGTTTCCAAGTCAGGCTCATATTCTTAACAAAGTTTGGGTCCAATTTGTGGATTATTTTTTCTTGCATAAGAGAATGAGTTCTCTTCTCTTATACATAAGATATAATCGTGTCAAAAAAATGAAAGGGCAGAAACATTTTAAGGTTTTAAAGAAAGTGAAAACACTTGTCAAAAAAAATTTAAAATATGCACAAAGTGCATTAAAAAAAATCAAAATCAAAAGAAGCACAAAGTCCACCAAAGAAATCAAAAGATGTGTAAAGTACGCCCAAAAAAAAAAAAAAAGAGGTATACTTCTTTAATACCTAGAATCTAAAAAAGAGCTCAATCATATTTAATAGCTTGACTTTGAAAAATATTGAATCCAGATTAATTGTCCTGCATATACAGTCTATTAAATAGAAAATTATATGCAAGAGAATTGAAATGATTAAATTTCTCTATAAAACTTAAGCCTTTTTTAAATCGATTTTAATTCAAAATTTATACATTGGAGAACCTAATTCAGTTTCTATGAAACTTGATCTAGGTCAACAGAATCCAAACCCTTAGCTCTTTTCAGGTCAATTGGAGTCACTCTACTTCTCTCTGTACTTTTGAATTTGTTCTCATTTGTCATTCTGACAGGGTCCAAATGATTAAGACAAATTTCTCAATTAAAAAATGAATCTTCTACTATGGATAAGAATCCAAATCTCATTCTTTAGGGAAATATGTTAGTCCTTAAACATATGCACCATTTCTTTTAAGATCCCCTCTATAAAATAGCACCATATATTGGGTCTATGTTTGTTCTCATATATAGGTGTGTTTTATATAGCTGGAAATTAATTTTCAAAATTGAGTCCCAACTGAGTAGAATGTCCGACTCTGATTGGAGGATCTTTAAGTCCTTGAAGAAAGCTTTTTTGAAGTCAATAAAATTTGAAATTAAATAAGTCACATATGATTCATTCTCGTGACAAATTGTATCACCTCATGAATTTCCAAGTAGGAATCTTGGCCATAGTCCTTTGGAGACCAATATATGTCCACCATAAGATCAATGGAAGCTTTAAATATCGTTGACTTGATCGTCCACCTTAGAGATGATCTATAAGGAATGTTCATGATAATTGATTAATTCTGAGGATACCATCAAATGCTTCTTGTCATTTGGGCGGTTCTTCAATAAATATCATGCCTGATGAGTATCAAATTTAACATCAAACAAAATTCTTCAAATTAAAAAAAATATTAAACTCAAAACTCTCCAAATTCAAAAGAAATAAAATCAATCCTTTAGGTCCTCTATGTGGAGCAAGCTTCCTCCTCACATGACCATCTTCTAGTGGTGGAGTACGCCCTTCCTAGCACCATCCTAGCTTCGCAGTTTAGGTCCTCTATATGGATCAAGTTTCCTCCCCACATGACCATCCGTTAGTTGTAGAGTACACCCTTCTTGGCACCATCCTAGCTTCCCAATTTAGGTCCTCTATGTGGAGCAAGCTTCCTCCTCACATGACCATCCACTAGTGTTCGAGTACGCCATTCGTGACACCATCCTAGCTTCCCAGTTTAGGTCTGGAGCAAGCTTCCTCCCCACATAACCATCAACTAGTAGTGGAGTATGCCCTTCGTGGAGCCATCCTAGTTTCCCAGTTTTGATCCTTTGTGTTCAACAAGATTCCTCCCCACATGACCATCTACTAGTGGTGGAGTATGTCCTTCATGGTACCATCCTAGCTTTAACCTTCTAGGGCTGGAGTACGCCCTTTGTGGCACCATCCTAGTTTTCATTCTTTAGTGGTGGAGTACACCCTTTGTGGTACCACCCTAGTTTCAATGTAGTTTTGATCCTCTGTATGGATCAAGCTTCCTCCTTACCTGATCATCCTAGTTAATTCATCTATTAGGAGTAAGTCTTCTATCAACATCCCATAGACCTAAGGTTGGGTGATGCCCTTCCTTAGACCCAAGGTTAGGTGATGCCTACCTTGGTTTCCCAGTTAATTCATCTATTAGGTGTAAGCCTTCTATTAGTATCCTCTAGACCTAAGGTTGGGTGATGCGCTGCCTTACACCCAAGGTTAGGTGATCCCTACCTTGATTTCTCAATTAATATATCTATTAGGAGTAAGTCTTCTATTAGCATTCGATAGACCTAAGGTTCGGTGATGCCCTTCCTTAGACCCAAGATTAGGTGATCCCTATCTTGGTTTCTCATTTAATCTGTTTATTAGGAATATGTCTTCTATCAGCATCCTATAGACCTAAGGTTGGGTGATGCCCTTCCTTAGACCCAAGGTTAGGTGATCCCTGCTTTTGTTTTCCAGTTAATCTGTCTATTAGGAGCAAGTCTTCTATCAGCATCCTATAGACCTAAGGTTGGATGATGTCCTTCCTTAAACTAATGTTAGGTGATCCCTACCTAATTAAAATTACTAGATTGACAAGAGGGGGGGGGGGTGAATTGTGAATCCTCTGTAGCAATAATTAAAACCCTAAGTAGGAGTTCTAATTTTTGTTGTTTTTAAATTTTTAACATGAAACTTTAACTATTATGAAGGAAAACAATTTAACTCAACGTGTAACAATGAAATCCTTTTTTTTCTTTCACAATTTTCACCAAGAAAATATTATGAACATAAAGTGCAAGCAAATAATAAAAAATGATAAGAAAAAAGCACACAGAAATTTTATAGTGGTTCGATCAAACCATGACCTACGTCCACTCCCCGGAGTCCTCCGCTCCAGAAATTTCACTATAAACTATAGCTCTCCTTTTGCCTCCCCTGGTAAGGCGGGAAAGCCCTTACAAGACTCACTTTCACTAACCCGGCGCAGCGGAGTGCCAAGCGCTATTTGCACCCTCCTAGCAACCATAGAGTACCTTCTCATTTTTCTCCATCATGGAGAAGGCAGAGTACCTTCGAGGTCGCATATGTAGAAGAGTCTCCCCCTTAGAGAGCCTCCCATAAGTTCTTCTTGGGCCACAGGAAGAGCAAGATGCAGCAAGAACGAAGCAAGCGTGTGATCTCCCTCACACCTCTTCTCCCTCACCAAGTTCACCTTCTCCTTCCTCTCTCAAACTCTAAAAACTTCTCAAGAGCTCTCTCCCAAGGATTCCCTCTCTAATCACATTCCCCTCTCTCTGTCTCTCTCAAAAAGATTACTAATTTGATACATAAAACATGCTCCAAAATCCATGAAATATTCAAAGTAGACGTTACAATTGTACATTATGATTTCACATCGTACAGTACGATATGTATAAACAAGCTTTGTCATGATACGAAGGTTTATGAACAGTTCAAATATAATCATATAGTACAATACCACATCATACGGTACGAGTCCAAACACTTCTGTTCGCACAGGACGATAGCTAGGATGATATCAAATTATCTCTATACATCGTATAATACGATCAATGTCATACCGTACAATTAGAACAAATCAAGGGATCGATCAAGATGATGTTCAGGACAATCTAAAACTATTCTCTATTCATCGTATGGTATGATATACATCGTACAGTACGATGAGTCAAAAACAAGAGATCATCCAGGACAATGTCCGGGATGATAAAAAATTGTCTCTATTCGTCATATAGTACGAATGTGTTCGTTCGTACCATACGATTACCAATTATTGATTAAGCCTTAATTTTTTGCAATAATTACGGGTTAATTTTAAGTAAGTATTTAAAATAAATCATACAGTTATTTCGTACAGTACGAACGGCTGAAAAAACTTACTTAGGTTATTTTAACGGCTAGGTTTTTGGATTAGTAACACATCATCCAGTACGATAGGGTTCATACGGTACGATATGTTCACAAAAATCATTTTACAATATAGGATCGTACAGTACGATATAAAATTATATAATATGAACAACAGAGAAAGAAAATCTATATTTTTACTTTTAAAACCCTCTCTCCCCTGTGTGTGCATGGTTCCTCAGACTTACCTGCAGTTTGTGGCTAGACTCAAGAAAAGAGAAATAAAATAAATTGAAAATTACATTGTTTCAAACTCACACTCCTACTCTACCTAGTCTTGAGTCTTCATGTTATCATGAGTAATTTGTGATCTTCTTGAAATGTTAGTACTCACAGGCAATAGCAAAAATCAAATGATATTCAATGAATAGATATTTAGATGATATTATTTGTCATCATCAAAAGCTCAAATTAGGGGTCATGGATCCCAACAATATCCCCCTTTTTGATGATGTTAAATAATGTTTGTTATAGGAAAGTTTGAATGGCATTTTTTTGTTTTATTTTTTTTTTAATTTAAACGTAAGAAAAAGAAATACAATGCAAAATAAGGAAAAAGAAAATGCAGTACAAAATAGAAAGAGAAATGCATTCTATTTAAACATAAGAAAATATAAGAGCAGACTACAACAAACTTCTCCCCCTTTTGACAGCACCAAAAAGAGGAGCAAACAACACTAAGAAAAAAAAATACAACATAGATACACTTCAAAGGAAAGGATCCTGATCACTTGGAGGTGGAGGTGGGTTTGGTTGGAAATAGTGAAGGATTATGTCAAATCAGTGATCAATCGCGGTGAAGAGTTCCCCAAACCATTTCATGTCATCCTTGTGTTGTTGATGTTGCTCTTGTATGTGTGTATCGAGATGAGTCTGAAGTTGATTGAAGCGTTTGACCAAGTCATAGTGAGGGTAGGCAAGTGCAGGTGCTCGGGGTGCTGCTTGCCGTCGTGGTCGAGCAGGAGCAACTGTTGGGTAATTTTCTCCTTCTTCATCATCAAAGGCAGGTTCTTCAGGCTCTTGTCCCCGATGAAAGAAAATACAAAAAGAGGCATCCGTATAAAAGAGTGGAATATTATCGGGTTCACCAGGATAGGTTAATTGGTATTTATTTTGAAGGATGTATCATATAAGATGGCCAAGGGCTAGATTTTATTTCTTGCGGATAGTAGGAAGGCGAACGAAAGTCATATGTTGAATGTAGTCAATAATAAAATCTGCCTCATCGAATTTAGTGTTGGATATGATAATATAGGTAGAGACAGATAAAGTTAGGGTCATGTTGATCCGGTCGCCAGCTTTGGATATTATAGAGGTTCTTAGGACATGTTGAATAATTTTAGCATTTCGATTGAGTGATTGGATGAGTGGCTGGTGTTGATAAAAGGTTGCATTCCTAAGGACACGATTAACATCACTCCAGTCGAATTCATCTGTGAGAAAGGAACGAACCATAGACCCTTCAGTGGATAGGCCAATATATTGGGCGATGTCAGCTTTGGTAATCTCTATGTTTTGGCGACAGACAAAGGAGTGGAAAGTTGTATTGTCGACAGTGTAGGTAAGGTTTGCTAGAAATTCACATATGAGTTTGGAATTATAGGGGAAAGCTAGGGTCAAAAAAAACTGGAACGTGGTGGAAGCGAAGAGGTTTAGTACCTCAAAATTTAAAGCTTGCTGATTGAGCATTTTAGATAGTGTAATCTTGCAGGCTTTGAACTTGTGGTAAGCATTCTCATTATCGGCACTCAAGAAACGAGCGCTGTGACGGCAAGAGGAAGAGGAGCTTCCCACAACGAGGTGACCGTGCTTGCTAGAGCTAGACATCGTGTAGAGGTTGCGTGAAAGGTGAGAAGGAACAGGTGAGAGTGAAGTGAGCTGCAAGTGAAGTAAATTTATAGAATTTTTCCAACATCGTACAATACGATCATTTATCGTATAGTACGATGGGTAATAAATATTTTGACGGGTCGTTTCGGGAAAAGATAGTCAACTCGTACAGTGTGATGAATATCGTACAGTAAGATCAGAAGGATTTCGATCATCCCGAGGGTCATCGGTACGATCTTTGACGAAAAGTTTCATACTGTATGAACAAGTGTATCATATAGTACGAACGATAATTATATCGTACCAGACACCTTTAAGTCATTCTCATTCGTTTTGTTGAGGTGGATCGTACAGTACAAAGTGGAGGTAGCGTACAATACAAACACCAATAATATCATACTAAACAGAGTTAATTCATCTCAATCCAGTCGCTGACATAGATCATATAGTACGAAGAGTAGGTATCGTACCGTACGATGATCAATAATATCATATTAGATGGATTGAATGGCTGCCAACTGTATTGTACAGGACGATGGGTATCGTACCGTACGATCAACAGAGGCGAAATTTGCATATGGGTTGTATTTTGTGTAGATTTATATATATCGTACAGTACGATAGAGGATCGTATAGTACGATAATAAAATGTCAAATTTGGTGGTTCTGTGTAGTGAGTGTGTGATGATCAGGAACAGCCTTAGAAGATTTTTTTTGTGTTTTTGTGTGTGTGTGTTTTTTTTATGCATTAATGTCAATGACACCTAGTCTAATCCTCAAGATATTGAAGGTATCAAATGTTAGTGGTTTTGTGAATATGTCAGCCAATTGATCACTTGTAGTGATGTGATGCAATTCAATATCCCCCTTAGCAATGTGATCTCTTATGAAATGGTGTCTAATGTCTATGTGTTTCGTTCGAGAGTGCTGAATTGGGTTCTTAGAGATGCAAATTGCACTTGTGTTGTCACACATGATTGAGATGGTTCCTACAGGTAGGCCAAGATCAAAAATTTATTATTTTAACCATAGTACTTGTACAACGCAACTTCCTACTGCAATATATTCTGCCTCGACCGTGGAAAGGGCTACTAAGTTTTGCTTCCTACTAGAATAAGAAACTAATGATTGTCCTATGAATTGGAAGGTATCATAGGTGCTTTTTCTATCTATCCTACAGCCTGTAAAATCAGAATCTGAGTACCCTAAGATTTCAAAGGAAGTGTTGTGTCTAAGATACCAAATTCCCAAGTTCGGAGAGCCTAGTAGATACCTAAGGATTCTCTTGACTGCAGTTAGGTGAGACTCTTTAGGATCAGTTGTAAAACGGGCACAGAGGCAAACACTAAACATTATGTCCGATCTACTGGCAGTCAGGTAGAGAACGGATCCAATCATTCCTCTATATTTTTTTTGATATACTAATTTTTCATTAGGATCTTTATCAAATTAAATTGTTGAGCTCATTGGAGTGTTCATGGGCTTAGCACTATCCATTTCATATTTTTTTAAAACATCCTTAATATATTTCATTTGGCTAAGGAATGTTCCATTATCCATTTGTTTTACACTACAGCTAAGAAAATAGTTAAGTTCTCCCATTATGCTCATTTCAAACTCATTACTCATTGTTTTTGAGAATTCATCACATAGTTTTTTATCTGAAGATCCAAATAAGATGTCATCCACATAGATTTGAACAATGAGAATTTTATTTTTGTCTTTTTTGTAAAAAGAGTGTAGTATCTACACTACCCTTTTCAAATCCTCTATCCAATAGGAATGAGCTAAGTCTTTCGTACCATGCTTTTGGTGCTTGCTTTAATCCATAAAGTGCCTTTTTTAATTTAAATACATGGTTTGGAATTTGTGAACTTTCAAATCTGAGGGGTTACTCAACATAAACATCTTTCTTAATTGCCCTGTTAAAAAAAGCACTCTTTATATCCATTTGATATAGTTTGAAGTTCTTGATGCAAGCAAAAGCTAAGAGCACTCTTATGGCTTCTAGTCTAGCAACAGGGGAAAAGGTTTCTTCAAAGTCTATTCTCTCAATTCGATTGTACCCCTTTGCTACTAATCTGGCTTTATTTCTTATTATTGTTCCTGAATCATTCACCTTATTTTTGAAGAACCATTTTGTTCCAACAATACTTTGTTCTTTAGGTCTCTTGACTAACTCCCAAACATCATTCCTGGTGAATTGGTTCAGCTCTTCTTGCATTGCTAGAATCCAGAATTCATCTCCTAAGGCTTGATCTATATTTGTAGGTTCTATCATAGAGATGAATTTTGAATGACTAACCTCTTTCCTAAGTCCATGCCTAGTTCTTACACCTTCTGAAGGTTCTCCTAAAATTATCTCTTTAGGATGACTAGAAGAATATCTCCATTCTCTAGGCAAATCTTCCTGAGGTTCTACCCTTTCTCCTAAAGTCATAGTCTCTACTCCTTAAATTGCCTCTATTTCATCATCTTCAATTTCATATTCAGAGGGCTTGTCTGATTCATCAAATACTACATAGGTGGACTATTCTACTACTAGAGTTCTGTTATTAAAGATTCAATAGGCCTTACTTACAGATGAATAACCTAAGAAGACACCCTCATCAGACTTGGGATCGAATTTTCCTAAGGGAAGTTTGCCATTAATCAATATGAAGCACTTGCACCCAAAGATATGTAAGTGTGAAAGATTCTGTGTCCTACCCTTAAGGAGTTTATAAGGAGTTTTATTCAGCTTATATTTAATGTTTACCCTATTTAAAATATAACACGCTGTGTTGACTGCTTCTGCCCAAAAGTATCTAGGAAGGGTGTCCTCTGCTAACATTGCCCTAGCGGCTTCTACGAAGGTTTTATTCTTCCTTTCTGCTATACCATTTTGTCGAGGTGTTCTAGGGGCTGAGAAATTATGTTCTATTCCTATCTCTTGGCAAAATAATTTAAATCTATCATTTTGAAACTCTCCACCATGATCATTATGGATTGTTGAGATTTCACAACCTAATTTTCATTGAATCCATGTGGAGAATACCTTAAATTCCTCAAACAACTCATTTTTATGTGTTAGGAATCTAACCCAAGTGAATCCAGTGAAGTCGTCTACAATCACAAATCCATAGTTTTCCCCTTCTAGGCTAGCCGTGCTAACGGGTCCAAATAAGTCAATGTGTAGGATTTCTAATGGCCTAGAGGTGATCACATCTTTAACTGAATGAAAGAATGATTTGACTTATTTTCCTAGTTGGCAAGCATCACATAAATGATCCTTAGTAAAGTCTAACTTAGGTATATCTCTAACTAGGTTTTTTTTAGTGATATTTCTAAGTGCTTATATACTAGCATGGCATAGTCTCCTATGCCATAACCATGAGTCATCAACTATTATTTTTAGGCAAAAAGAATTTGAACTATCAATGCAATCAAGGTCTAACATGTAAATATTGTTCATTCGTTTTCCTTCTAAAATAAGTTTTTTATTTAACCTAATCAGGTATTTGTCAGACAGAAATTTAATGTCAAAACCTTTATCACATAGTTGACTAATGCTAAGTAAGTTATGCTTCAAACCATCAACTAATAAAACATTTTCAATTAAAAAATTCTTAGCATTACCAACAATACCTGAACCTATCACTTTCCTGGTAGTGTTGTCTCCCAATGTTACTTTGCCTCCAGTTCTGGTCTCCAGTAAAATAAACTTCTTCATATCTCCAATCATGTGTCACGAGCAGCCACTATCCAGGTACCACATGCTCTCACTAGGTTTTTTGTGAGAGCATCCCTCATCTTGATCCGATTGATCAAGATTATCGTTAGCCATTAGACACAAATTTGTTACCTCTTCCTATGCTTCTTCTTCTTATAATTTTAAGGCAGAGTCGCCCCAAAAAGCTTTTTGTATCTTCATTTTTTCTTTCTTATACTTGGCTTTGTCCTCGCTCTTTTCTTTAGCAGGTTGGCTCTTTAAGTTGGGCAATCAGCTTGAAGGTGACCTAGCTTCCTGCACTCAAAAAAGATTGTATCAGATGAAACTTTATTAAACTTCGAGCTTTTACCTTTATTCCAGCTATTCTGATGATGCTTTTATTTTCTCTTTAAGAAGTTCTTGAACTGTTGGGTCATCAATGCTATATCATCTTCTTCCTCCCTTGCAGAGCTGTCGCTTTCTGAATTGTTTGCTTTTAATGCCACCATTCACTCCTTTTTTTCACCTGCATCACTTTGCCTTTGACTCACTCCTTGCTCGTATGCAATGAGTGAACCAAGCAGAATATCAACATAATAAACATTAATATCTTTAGATTCAGTGATGGCAGTAATTTTATCATCATAGGAACTAGGTAAGAATCTAAGAATTTTGTTAACCTTTTCAGAATTTGAAATTTCTCTACCTAATGCATGCAAGGATGACACGATTTGGGTGAACGTAGTGTACATGTCAGATATTGTTTCATTAGGTTTCATATGAAAGAGTTCATAATTATGCAACAGAATGTTAAGCCTAGACTGTTTAACTTCACTAGTTCCTTCGTATGTGATGTACAGTCTATCCCAATTCTCCTTACCAGTAGCATAGGTAAAAACTCTCATATAATTCTCAGACTTTAATGTACAGAAAAAGTAATTTAAGCACTTCACATTTAATTGAGCTAATTTCCTATCCTCATTGCTCCATTCATTAAAAGGCAATTAAGTTTTCACTCCATTCACAATTTTAAAAGGTGTAACATATCCATCATTGACTAACATCCATATGCGGTAATCAATAGACTGTAAAAAAGTAGACATTTTAATTTTCCAGAAATCAAACTGGATATTATCAAAAAGTGGTGGACGGGTTATTGAGTAACCCTCCGCATGTCACGATTACAAAAAATGCGACATGATCATTTTTCAAGGTTTTTTAAAATACTATTTTTGAAAACAGGTTTTGATACCAATTGAAATTACTAAATTGACAAGAGGGGGGCGTGAATTGTGAATCTTTTGTAGCAATAATTAAAAATCTAAGCAGGAGTTCTAATTTTTGCTATTTTTAAATTTTTAACATGAAACTTTAACTACTATGAAGGCAAACAATTTAACTCAACGTGCAATAATGAAATCCTTTTTTTTTCTTTCACAATTTTCACCAAACAAATATTATAAAAATAAAGTACAAGCAAATAATAAAAAATGATAATGAAAAAGTACATTGGAATTTTATAATGGTTTGGTCAAACTATGACCTACGTCCCCTCCCCGGAGTCCTCACTCCAGGAATTTCACTACAAACTATAGCTTACATTTTGCCCCCTTCGGTAAGGCGGAGAAGCCCTTACAAGACTTACTTTCACCAACCCGGCGTGGCGGAGTGCTAAGCGCTATTTTCACCCTCCTAGTGACGGCAGAGTACCTTCTCATTTTTCTCCCTCCTGGAAATGGCAGAGTACCTTCGAGGTCACGGATGTAGAAGAGTCTCCCCCTTAGAGAGCCTCCCACAAGTTCTTCTCGGGCCACAGGAGGAGCAAGATGCAGCAAGAATGGAGCAACCATGTGATCTCCCTCACACCTCTTCTCCCACACCAAGATCACCTTCTCCTTCCTCTCTCAAACCCTAAAAACATCTCAAGAGCTCTCTCCCAAGGATTCCCTCTCTAATCATGTTCTCCTCTCTCTATCTCTCTCAAAAAGATTACTAATTTGATATATAAAATAGGCTCCAAAATCCCTGAAATATTCAAAGTAGCCGTTATAATCATACAGTACAATTTTACATTGTATAGTATGATATGTATAAACAGGCTTCGTCCTGGTACGAAGGTTTACGAATAGTTCAAATATAATCACACAGTACGATACCATATCGTACGGTACAAGTCCAAACACTTCTATTCTTGTAAGACGACTGCCAAGATGACACTAAATCATCTCTATACATCGTATAGTACAATCAATGTCGTACCGTATGATTAGAACAAATCAAGAGATCAGTCAGGATGATATTCGAGACGATCCAAAATTTTCCTCTGTTCATCGTATGGTACGATATACATCGTACAGTATGATGAGTCAAAAATAAGAGATAGTCCAGGATGATGTCCGAGACGATAAAAAATTATCTCTATTCATCGTATAGTATGAACGTGTTTGTACCGTACGATTACCAATCATTGATTAAGACTTAATTTATTCCAGTAATCACGGGTTAATTTTAAGTAAGTATTTAAAATAAATTGTACAGTATGAATTGCTTCGTATAATACGAACGGCTGAAAAAACTTACTTAGGTTATTTTGACGGCTAGGGTTTTGGATTAGTAACACATCGTTTAGAATGATAGGATTCATATGGTACGATATGTTCATAGAAATTGTTTTACAATATAGGATCGTACAGTACGATATAAAGTCGTATAGTACGAACAATAGATAAAGAAAATCTATATTTTTACTTTTAAAATCCTCTCCCCCTGTGTGTGTGCATGGTTGCTCAGACTTACCTACAGTTTGTGGCCAGACTCAAGAAAAGAAAAATAAAATAAATAGAAAATTATATTGTTTTAGACTCATACTTCTACTCTACCCAGTCTTGAGTCTTCCTGTTGTCCTGAGTAATTTGTGATATTCTTGAAATGTTAGTACTCACAGGCAATAGTAGAAATCAAATGATATTCAATGAATAGATATTTAGATGATATTATTTATCATCATCAAAAGCTCAAACAAGGGGTCATGGATCCCAATATTAATATGTTTATTTGGAGTAAGTCTTCTATCAGTATCCTATAGACCTAAGATTGGGTGATGCCCTTCCTTAGATCGAAGGTTAGGTGATTCCTACCTTGGTTTCCCAATTAATATGTCTATTAGGAGTAAGTCTTCTATCAACATCCTATAGACCTAAGGTTAGGTGATGCCATCCTTAGACCCAAGGTCAAGTGATGCCCACCTTGGTTTCCTAGTTAATCTTTCTATTACGAGTAAGTCTTCTATCAGCATCCTATATACCTAAGGTTGGGTGATGCCCTTCCTTAGACCCAAGATAAGGTGATGTCTACCTTAGTTTCCCAGTTAACTTGACTATTAAGTTTAAGTCTTCTATCAACATCCTATAAACCTAAGGTTGGGTGATGCCCTTCCTTAGACTTCCAAAATCCTATTCAAACATATGATTCGGTCAACACTAATATGTGCAGCAGAAGTTCCTTCTATTACACATATTGGGGTTCCATTTATTGACCTCATTTTTTGTATGAGGTCACTGTGACCCTTTCTTGGACTCTAAACCCTAGGATTTTCTAGACTCTAGGTTCCTTCTAGGCTCTAGATCATAGGATCATTCTAGATTCTAGACCCTATAATTCCTCTTACGACAAATCCAGACTTCAAATCAATCTTGACCTTAAGCCAATCCAAACATTAGTTCAATTCACACATCAATCAAAATCAAAACTCTAATTCAAATATTGATCCTGATTTTAATTCAACTTCAATCATATCCTATCATATGATCATCCTAAATGATTATAAATGATATGGATAATTCAAATTCAATCATCCAGACTCAAAACCCATTTCAAATCCAACATTTCAGACCAAAATTCAAGGATAAATGGCTAAGTCATGAAAGCCTTTTCCATTGAATTTTCAAATAATTCAAAACCCAATTAAATGATCTCTAATTCAGAGTTTATTAATTGCACATTGATAGGACATGTATTTAGAGACAACCCTCCAAATTTGAGCCCATTCTAAGGTCTCTAATCTCGAAAATTAAATTGAAATCTAAAGGTTGTAAAACCTTCAAATATTTACAGCCTACACTATTGGACTTGCCACCCAGTGGATTTTAACCTTAGAGTTTTATTCTGAAGCCTCAAATCACTTCCATACCCTTACTCTTGACCCATTGAATATTAAACTATATTTTGGTGGACCCAATTTGACCCCTAGTTGACCAGAGATCAAAATGACCAAAATGCCCCTTAAGGGTTTGAATACCTATTTTAAATCAAATGACCTCCAAATAGCTTAAAACCACTTCCAATAAATTTAAAATGTCAAACCAAACCTATTGAGCTCAAATCCATGTCCTGGGTCAATATAGTTGACCAAGTCAATTTAGGTTAGCCTAATACTCCAATAAGGGCTCGAATGGGTATTTCCAACCAATTGGATCAAATTTATTTATTCAAACCCTAAAAGCTATCCCAAAGCATAGTTCAAATATGCTCAAATCCATCATGAGTCAGATCAAAAGTACTTTGACCAAGTCAACCCATGAAAAACTTGGTCAAAGTCACTTAAGCTTTCCTTTAATTCATGAAGACTTGGTTAAACTTCAACCCATAACCTTAAGTCATCTTCAAACTCATTCAAATAGCTCTCAAGACAAGACACTTTCTCTACCACCTTAACCATCCCATGTGGCAGGTTGACTAATCAAAAAGTCAACTTGGGCATTTGGAAGTGGTCAATGATGGGCAAACAAGCCCTTATGTGGCTTGAGGTGGGTTTGCCACCTTGGCAAGCCAAATTTTCATGATAAAATCAAGCCCTCATGCATTTGGCTGGTTATAAGCAGTACTTGGCAGCACCATAAGGTCTCTCTCTTCCTTGATTAGGATAGCAATCATTGGGAGGAATGGCTAATCGCATGCCTCACTCAAAGTTTTGGAATTACCTCATAAAATCCAAAATATTTAATTCCAGCAATATCTATCCCACTCTAGCTCTCCCTCAGCTTCTCCATCTATAAGAAAGGTCCCTCCAGCCATTGAAAAAGTTGTTGATAGTCTTGAGAGCCCAAATTGAGAAGAGAGAGAGAGAGAGAAAGGCTAGTTGTTGTAGCAGAATTTTATCTAGCTATTAAAAGCTCTTTGACCCTTAAAGGAAGTTGTAGAGGATTACAATACCTTTCCAACAAGCCCAAGATCAACCAAATCCGACCATAGGATTGTAAGATATCCTAACTTTTCTCTAAAACTTCAATTTGAAACTGCAGCACATCTACAACACATGAAGCCTCCAAACTTCAAGTGTTGGAAGATTTGGTTTTCATAAAGCTGTGTTTCAAATTTCATCCAATTTAGATGAGTATTTTGAAAGTTATGGCTAATTAGAGTTTCAGTTCAATTTTGAACTATTGAATTTGACTCAATTAGAGCGATCCGATTGTGCCCTATGCACGTTCGGACATCTTAGGTAGCACCGGACAACATGTTTTGTCTGACAATCCAAACAACAGATCTAGTCCTAGACCACGGGCTATCATGTGGCGCGCTGTGCTAATGACATGCGTCCCGCTGTTGAATTTTAGTCAAATTGAATTAAAAATTCAAATTAAATATCAAGAACTTCTAAAATTCATAGAAAATCCATTCCTTCACCAAATTTGTGTTCTTAGGCTCGTTGGAAAGGTCTTGAGACATACTATTTATTAAAATTATAATCCAAGTTTTTTTGTGATCGTATGAGTTATTACAGATTGTTTCAAATTTATTTTTAGCAATTTTCTCATAATCCTGTGATCAATTTGAGCCTAAATTTTGGTGATATATTTTTGAACATCTTAGGCATCATTTGTAAATTCTTAGGATCAGATGTTGAAAGGATTTTTCTGATGTGAATTTTTAAAGTAATATGTCTATTTTGAACCCAACATTTTGAAAATTCATAACTCAACAAATTCTTAGAATTGGATTACATAATTGATGTGGTGTGCTTGCATATGTATGAGAGTTAGATGACAAACATTTCAAACCTATTTGAATACTAGAGACACCTAGGAAAAATAATTAAGGAAAAGGTCTAGATAACTTAGAAACATCCTAGAAAATTGTACACATGCCCAATAAGGGTCAAACTTAAGAACATTAAACTTAGTGACATTATGTATCTTAGGTTCAAATTTCACTAGATTTGGGAGTAATTAGGTCAGAAAATTAAACAAATTAAATTTTAGCCTTTTTAAGAGTCCAAAAAATTCAAAAAATTGTGATAAGTTCAAATTAAATCTAAACATTACAAATAATATCTCAAAGTGACCATAAATTAATTCTCTATCTAATAAAAAAAAAATTCTCATCATTGGACCTTTAGTGTAACTAAACTTTAGGTTTGAATGAAAAAAAAATAATTAAGTAAAATAATTAAAAATATATTAAAAAATCCCAAATCAATTCTAAACTCTTAAAAACACTTCTATGGATCATTACTGACTTTTTGAAGTAATTCCAAGCTGTTTAGAATAAGTTTGGATCAAAACAATCAAAACCTCAATAATTAAGTAATTTAAAAATCCATTAATCAACAAAACTTAAAAAAAACCCAATTAATTCAAATTAAATTCAAAAACTTCAAATAATATATCTATTTAACCATAATTTAATCTTTAATCAAATACAATTAAAATCACTTTAATTTGACTTCAAATTTGAGGATAATTTAATTTTAAGTAAAGATTAATATTTAATTATTTAAATTAATTAAAAATAATTAAAATATCTATAAAACCTCTAAACACTTGGGAATCCTTCCTTGGGTCATTCCTGACCTTTGTAATTGATTTCAAGGAGTTGGGAGTTCATTTGGAACAAAATCATTAAAAGGCTTCTTAATTAAGAAAATTAAATAATTCAAATAAATATAAAATTTTGAAAAATCATAACTAATTACAAAAAAATTGAAATTGAACAAACTCAAAGGCATTCAACTCATATGAAAATCTAGTATTTATTAAAAATATCAAAATTTCAAAAACAAAATAAATTAAAAATAGTTAACAATTTAGTCAAATTTAAGTCAAAATTCAAGTCAAATCTTCAAACCTTTATAGCTAATTTCAAAAAATTAAATAATTGAACCCAAAAAATGCTAAATTAATTTTAAAACCAAAAACCAAGAAAAATTAATTAAAATTCATTAAATTCTAAATCTTAATCAAATCAAATCACTTAATCATACTAGTTATCACTAGATAACTCAAACTTAAATCATCCTTCAACCTTCAATAAATCTGAACATTAGACAACTCAAACCAATTACCCGATATAAGAAATATCCAAACCACACAGCCTATTACACACACTTAGATGGTTTGTTAGGGCACCACTTCTAGATCTAGGCTAGGCAGGTATTTACTTTTCTTTTGTGTGCCAGGCTTTTCGAGCTTTCACTGCATGCTGGTTGTTAGAATTAGATGATTGTTGTGATTTTTTATTTAATTCTTGCACTCTGTGATACGATTATAAATGTGGCTGACTTGAGCATTTAAATTCAATATATAACTGCCTGGAATGATTCAATATTGACTACTTAGGATAACCTTGCAGGTGTTTTGCGTTTAGAATTTTTTTCTATTTTATTAAATATAATTTGAGAAATTTTTTAGTTATAAAAATGATTTGAGATGGGATATACACATATCATACTTAGATTCCAAAGAGGAGAGGATATCTCTTAGAGGAGAGTCCTCCTCCATTTGGAAGCCTAAGTTAGGATACGTTAAATATCCAAGGATAAAAGATAACACCCCTTTCGGGGGGAGTTTCTTTTCACTTGGATATCTAGACCAGATGGATTTAAGAGGCCCACAGAAGGACAAAGAAATGGAGAACGAGAAGAATCCCTTCTTAAAGTTACTTGAGTCTTAGGAGTAGAATCTGGACTGTTGTTAGTGGTATCTGGCCACTTTATTTTTTGTAGACCCTAAGTTATAATATTAAGTGGCACTTGCCATATGGACATTCAATTTAAATATTAATTAAATTTGATTGATGATTGATGTATTGATCTGCGATTAGGATTGCCTACTTTTTTTAGTTGTTTGGCGATATTGCATGCCGCTCTTTGTTTTAGCCTGGATACATGAGGCTTGTGAGGGTGTAAAAATTTTTCTACTCATAATTTAATAGTTTAAAATTTAAGGAGTCAAATAATATAGAAAGATAATGAATCTAGGAAATTAGCCAGGGATTGCACACGAGGTCACATACATATTTCTTTATTTCTTCTCCCCTTGTTTTAGACCCTTCTCCTCCTGCGAGTAGAGTCTAGATAATATGACCTATGAGGATGAGGTGCCGGACCTAGGGAAGTTCAGTCTTATAAAAAATTATTTTTAAGCCTTTTTAAAAAAATTTTAAACATACATGATTTGGAGTTGTCAACTAGCATGTATTGCATTAGAAACACATTTAAAAGAGTCTAAATTTTAATTGCATTAGTACTTAGCATTTTCCACCCAGCATAAGTCAAAGGGGCCAATTAGAAAAATCTTTAGATGTCGGCCCCGACTCTCCAAAACTTTAATAAAATGTCCCTAACACTCTATCATAAAATGATCAGATTCATGTATTTAAAATCGACTAGGTGGTTAGCTGGCTCCCCAATCTAGATCGGGGTAAGTCCAAAATTCTAAATTGCATTAGTTAGATTCGGACAATTGTGATTTAGTGTCCAAATTTAGATTTAGGACCTGGGGAAGATCTTGGATTATAAGACCCCAATCTTCGGGAACATAATCCAAAGTTTCTAATAAAAATATTCAACTCAAACTAAACCTTCTTTCAATCCAAAATGTAAAGCCCAATATTTAGTTTAAGTTGAGACACTTCTAGATGGTTCTGGAATCTCAAAGTGTCCCTTACTATTCCTCTTTTGAATTTGTTAATAAGTGTTCAATTTTGATCTATTCACCTTTGAAGTTCCAAAAATTCATTTCCTTTCATATCATTCTTAGAAAATCTTTAATAGAATTTTGCCACTATTTTAATTGAGAGTTTTCGTAGGAGACTCTGTCTCCCTACGATGTAATTAACTATGAGGGCTTGCGCTTGTAGGAGATTTAAAATCACATACACCTGGTTTTCAAAATTGATTTTTAAAATTCACTTGATATTTCTTTTGGGAAATCAAATTTATAACGATTGTTATCATCATAATCTTATGATTGCTAATAGATGATATTCTCTCTATTCAAAGGGATTTATCATGTGTTAACATCAGTTAGAATATGAAACTGACAATCATTTCCTCTTAGTTATTGTGGTCCTATTTTAGAATGAACCCTATCTTGATCCTCCCATGGTCATATGTGGTTCTTCCTTAAATTAGGCTATAATAGCTTAGAGAAAATTTATAAATCTAGATCTGAACCCGTTAAGAGATTTTATCTCTGCTTTTTGAGGTGATATGCCATCTCTAAATGTTCTTTTTGACTTCAGAATTGAAATCTAAACTTAGCTCCAAATTTCCCAAAAGAAATTTTCAAAGCTCCAATTAGTATTCTTTGGAAAAATTCAATCAATTACGATCATTATCGTCATACTCAAAAAATTATCAAGAAATGATATCCCCTTCCTTAAGGGAGTTATATCATTTGCTTATAAGGGTTTGGGCATGAGATCAACAATAGTCTACTTAGTATATCATATTTAGAAATCAGATCGAACTCCATTTTGACCTTTCGAGGTTATATATGCAGTTCTACCCAAGATTTGGTTATGATGTTCAACGTAGGATTTATAATTGTAGATTTGAACCCCACTTTAAAATTTTATTTCCACTTCTTAAAGTTGTATGATCTTTCTAAAGGGATGTTCGAACTCAAAGTTTGAATCTAAAAATCAATTTTAAATTTTCCAAAGGAAACTGATATTTCCAAAACCTATTTTCAAATTCCACCAACAATTGTTTATAATGAGAGGTGTAGGGTAGCACCAAGAGTGGTTGCATCCGACTCTAATTAAAAAAGTAGCAACAAGGGGGCACCAGCACAACCTCTTCCGCTTACATACCATTACCTCAGGATGCTTGAATTGAACACTTTCCAGGCCTAGAACTTAAGGTTGATACCCATATTGCGCAGTCTGCACAACATTAGCAAGAGTCCACTTCACATTGGGATCAGATGCAATAGTAGCACGAGGCAAATTATGCATGGTTTTCCAATCAATTTGCTTTACAGCATCGTTACTTTTAGTCATCACCACCATCACTTAATCATGATCCTTTCAATGAGTAGCTTGAGATATTTGTACTATGGTTGATTGTACTTTATATTTTAGTAGTTTTTCCTTATATTGTAGTTGACTTTAGTTCCTCTTTTTTGTGACAAAAGGGAGAGTAGCTATAGTGTTGGTTATGTTAAGTGTTGTATTACCTCTTTTATTAGTGTAATTTTTGTTTTGAATCTTTTGTTTCAATATGTATATCCTCTTCAGTATTTATGTTGTTATATGTGCTTAAAAAAGTTTAAAAAAAATGTATGTGTGATTTCAAAATTAAAAAAAAAAATTCTGCTTTATTTTTTTTAAATGAAAATACATATTAAAAAACAAAGGTTTTCCCTACTTTTTAAAAGAGAACACTAGGTAAGGGGGAGAACTTAACAGGAAATAAAAATCAAATTTACAAAATATAAATTCCAACTAATATTTTTTATTATCATAAAAAAGAGAGAGTTTGTTAAAATTTGGGAGCCTAATCTTGTGTTTTGATGATTAAAAGTAATATTGGATGATTAATTACGTATTATTGTTTTATATATTATATATTTTTTCTATGTCATGCTAACTTTTTCAAGTACGACATACAATGAGCAAAAGTTAGTGATCAATGCTCAAGACAGTGTTGTGTTGGTGTATAATGGTTAATTTATGTTTGAAAGAGTTTGTATTTTTTATTTTTTATAGTCAATTTTTGTATTAGATGTATGTTAATAAGTTAACCGTGCACACACACATAAGAAGTGAAATTAAATATTTTAATTTTCCTATTAACAGTACTATGAAATCTAAATGATATTATATGATCTATTCAAATAGAAATTAATTAAAATATTTAATCAAATGAAATTAATTAACTTTGGGCTGTAGCTAATCTTACTATACGACCACTACATTGAACATGATGTTAACTATTTCAAAAAAACATCTTTATCAAATTTTGGCTACTTAAATTGGGCAATTTTAAAATTTAAAATTCAATCCAATTTTGTCCTATATGAACATTAATTAAAATTATCTAATTTAATTATAAGGATTAAGGAATCAAATCAGAGCTAATTAATTTGAAGATTGTACTGTAAGATACAAATATCATATAGTTTGATTCACCTGATTGCTTTATTATAAGAACTTGATTCATCTTGCATGAACTATGATTTGATTGAACAAATCATAATGGACGATTTATAATTGCACAGGATGATCTTCGATGGAATTGAACTAATTATATTGTACGATTTGTGAATTGTACTATATTAACATAAGGCAAAATATTAAAAATTAGGATTTTGATAGCCCACTTTATAAACTCTTTTATGTCTTAAGGAAAGGAGTTTTTGGGCAGTCGTTAATTAATTCTTTCTACTTGATAGCTTGGAGAGAGTCCATTTCATAATGGAGAGAGGATATGAGGTTAAGAGGGAGAGTGCCTTAAGGGAGTCAAGGACTATAAGGGGTCACATAGTACAATATTAGCCTGCACCTTGAGCTTTCTAGTTGTGTCTTGGTGGAGCTCTTGGAGAGGAGCTCTGAGGAAAAAAGTATTTATGGCTAAAGACTTGCTAACCGAGGAGGTTATGATCAACATTTCCATCAGGACAAGGAGGTGAAAAGAGGGATTAACATCTATGCTAGGCCCTAGAAGTTAAGGAGGGAGTGACATCTCCACTGAAATGAAGAGCTAAAGTAGGTATGGAATTTCTATCGGGCAGAGTAGATGAAAGGAGGGATCAATATCTCCACCGAAGTGAGGAGCTAAAGGAGGGATTCTCTAAAAAACTTTAAATTAGCTGAAGAAAAGAGAAAATAAAAGGAGTATAAGTAAAAAAAGGAGGCAGAAGAGTTTTTCTGGTGTGACTCTAAATACACACTTAGCAAGACTGAGCCATTTGTTATAGCGTCGAAGGAGGCAAAAGTATCCTTCCAAGTCAGAAATATGTTGTGATCTCTCTAGACTTTTCACCAGCATATCTGCATATACCTCTATAGTGCACCATACGAGGTCTTTAAAGACCTTATTCATGAGATGCTAATACGTGGCTCCAATATTCTTAAGTTCGAATAGCATAACTCGATAGTAGTATAGTCATTTATCAGTTTGAGAAGTTGTTGTATCCACATCTACAGGATCTATTTATATCAAGTTATAGCCAGAGTAGGCATCCACAAAATTCAATATTTGATATCCAAGCGTGGTGTCGACTAGTTGGTCAATATGATGAAGAGAAAAACAATCCTTTTGGTATGTTTTATTGAGGTTCTTGTAGTCTACACACATCCTTTAAGCTCTTCTAGCCTTCTTAACAATCACAACATTTGCGAGCTATGAGGGATAATGTACCTCCCATATAAAACCAGCTTCTGGGAGTTTATCAACTTTTTGCACAATTGATTGTTGATGATCTGATACAAAAAAAAAAGGATAATCGGCTTACACAATAGGTTTATTTTGAGGGAATTATGATTACCGTAGTCAACTCCAGGCATATGAGTTTGATTCCATGAAAAAATGTAATGATTTATACATTGAACATCTACATATTTTTTCTTTTTCTTGACTAAAACCAAAGAACCAATCTGCACCATTCTTAAGGGGTGCTCGTCTAATATGGAGATGCAAGTTAGATCTTCCACGGGTGAAGCTCTTGAGGGACATCCTCATTTTAGAGGTCAAAATTCTCATTGCTTAGGATAACATATAGGTGTTGTTGAGTTTTCTTAAGGAGACACAATTGTGCAACTTATTGATTTCCATGCACCATGCCAATCCCTATTGGGGGTAAATTTTTTATTTTCAGATGTGGAATGAAAGCAACGACTCCAAAAATTAACAGGAGTGGCCTCTCAAAGATAACATTGTAAGCTGATTCTAATTTTATTATAATTAATTGGATTAAATGAGTAGCCCGCCTAGGGAATTTTTCTCCAAGTGTGTTTGGGAGGCTAATCATCCCTTCCACTCTTACAGGTTGACTATCAAACCCATACAAGGTTCTGTGACAAGTTGTAGCTTTTCTCTGATCATATCCATACTAAGAAAGGTGGAGTATAACAGAACATCCACATTGCTCCCATAGTCAACTAAAATCCATTTGACATTGTAACACAACTCGTCAATCTTGATGTTAATCACGAGTGGATCTTGATGAGGGGTCTGGACCCCTCCAAGTTTGAATCGTCAATAGTGATAAAGAGGTCAATATGAGACTTCCTTTCAACTATTTTCTTGTTCACTGCGAGCAAGACTTGGCTAATAATGCCCTCCCCCCCCCCCCCCCCCCCCCCTCCCCCGTCGATAGTTTCGATCTTACTAACCATTTGGTAATTTTCATGCTATTATTTTTTCATTAGTTTCCCCAGTAGAGAGAGTGTACTTATAACTAAGTAGGTTATGTGTTAATCGACCAAGGTAGCCTTGTCGGATCAGTCTCTCAATTTCCTCAAGTTATTTGCAAGCTTTAATTGAGTGTCCATGACTATAGTTGAAGTAGCAAAATTGCTCCTAATTTTTGTGATCAGCTCTAATAGATTTGGCCACTTAATATTTTCTTCATCTCAAATGGCCATTAAGATATTTGTCTATGACATATTGAGATGCCTATACTCTAGTTGAGGGACGTGTCTAGTGAGATACATTACATTCATTAGGGTCGAATGACTCGTCAAAAACGTTTGAGATGTATAATCGTAAGGGTTGAATGATCTGTTAGAAAACTTCATGCTCAACAATTTGAAGCACGCAAGAATGGGATGTTTAAGGATGGCTTCAGCTATGGGTGATGACTCCTAACAATCCTAACGATGAAGGGATTACCTCCCACCTCTTAAACAGAACTCTTCTAGAACTAGTTGCAGTAGTTAATCACGTGGAGCATTTGCGGGATTTCAACAATGTGATGTTAGGCCAAGTCCTTGACGACGACTGGGAAAATTCGAGTTGGCCAAGCTATATGAGAGGGATGGACAAAGTTAACTGTGTCAATGAGGTCAATGTCTTACTATGACATGGAATGAACCCTTGACCGAGGGAGAGGGAGCTCTTCATAAATATATTCGAGTCAAACATCCACGGTGAGTAGTAGACCTTGAGGAAGGCATGCCACCTGTTGTTCTGCTAGCGGTTGTTAACAGGTCCCTCGTAAAAGGATTTCATTTTGAGATTCCTTCATTTTTTTTATACAATTTTCTAAGGAAATTCCAGATGTACCTTCCCTAGTAGGGTTTCGCACATCAGGGTAACAAGAGGCAGATGTCTGGCATCTCTTATTTATAGATTGATTTATGAATTAATGTGCGTTGGAGCGGGACGCTCCATTGTTGCTATTGTTATGTTTGTTATCCATCAATGGGGATTTTAGTTGTTCTTAAAATGGGTATTGTTTCCCAAAAACAACACCAAATTGTTACAGGCTAGTATATCGTGTAGACAAAGTGAGAAAATTTTTCAACCTTTCGATGCATAAATATTCAGCACATAAATAGATAGCTGGAGAAAGAATGAAGAAATACCATAAAGTTTTTACGTGAAATATCAGAAAAGGAAAAAAACCACAAGGACTAGTCCAAATGAGAAGATTCCACTAAATTTGAGTGCATTACAAAGGTTAACCCGACCCTTAACTTAGAGGTAGTGCAATTACAATAGTTTAAAAAATCAATTAGACTTTGTACAAATACCTAGGAGTTTGTATTGATCGCAATCGGGTGGAAGTCCAACGACAGCCAAATGGATGTCTAATTCGGTTAGCTGAAATTCCAATGGTGATCAAAGCAGAAGTCCAGTGGTGGTCCGATGATGGCCAGGCAAAAGTCCAAGGTGGGTCAACAGTAGGATTAAAGTCCGTTGACGATTGATAGCCTGACAACAATCCAACGATGATCAGGCAGAAGTCCAACAATAATCAACTGCTAAGCAATGGTTATTTGATGGTCAACTAAAGTTCATCGTTTGTTGGGCTTGGGTGAAGCTCAAGTTGCTTGAATCCTCATATGTCTCTCCAATCTTCAACCAAAAATCTCATTTATGTCGAATGTGAGGGTTTATTTATAAATTTTTTTGAGTGACACGTCATTTAAATATAGAGAAAATTCATAACAAATTCAAAGTGCTTCATTGGACTGCCCATATCAATTCCCCTGATAATAGGGCATTTTTCAAGTATTTATGTGTCTTAATGATGTCAAAATTAAATGATCTTAGACTCGTTAGATTCATCTCATCAAGCCGCTCAATTTGAATTAATGCTTTGAACCTACCAAATATACTTCAACCCCTTACTTTAGTCCTATTTGGGCACAGATTGGGCCGATTTTTGTGCTATTCTGTTCGTCTCATCCTAATATTTAATTTGATTATAAATTTGTTAAAATTGGAGTTTGTATGATCACAAATTTAATTTAAAAAATTTTCAACTAAAATATGCCTCCAAATTCAAACCCAATCAAAACAATATTTGGAAACGTGTCAATATTTAATACTTAATAATATAAAATGTTTTATTATTATTACCAAATGCAGAAAATATATATTAGAAATTAATGGGGCTACAAACAAACCGAGCTGAATCAAATATGTTAGCGTTCATGTTTGTGTTCGTTTATTATTAGCTTGTTCAAGTTTGATTAATGTTTGATTCGAATTTTATTGTTTGTTTTCATGTTTAGTTCATTTAAATTAATGGCATTCATGTTTGGTTCGCGTTCAATTCATTTAGTGATTATCAAGCTTTAAACAAACCAGCCTTACTGAGCTCTGTTTATGAACATATTTAACTAATTTTTTTAAACTATCAAACAAACATGTTCATGAACAAATCTAAAGTGTATTCTTGAGCAATCAATTGAGCAAAATCTAATAATATAATATATTAAATTGGCAATGATAAAGAAATTAAAACTATAATATATATTATTATACATAATTACTTTAAAATATATTAATTAAAATACTTATATCATTATATTATAATAAATTAAAATATGTATATTACATATATTTATCAATTTTATAATTAAATATTAATCAAATTTTTATCGAGTTTACTCATGAGTTCTAAATTGAACATGAATCAAGCTTCTTGTCAAGCTTAATGTTGAGCATGTTCACAGACTTCAAATGATATTGTTCGTGAAACATATTAGTGTTCAAACATGTTTATTTAAAGATCGAGTATTAAAAATTTTGTTCAAGTTTATTTGTTTAGTTAGTTAAACAATCACGAGTTTTAATCGAACCGATCGAGTAACTCATCCAACATTTGGTTCGCTTGCAGCACTATAAATTAATAATACTACCGAGTATGGCAATACGCCTTCAGCAATAAAAATAACTTCCACGAAAATGCTTCCACTTTGATGTCTACTTGGTGACATTCTAATCACATATGTCAATAACCATGGAAAAATTAAAGCCCTCGATGTGTCTTTAATTAGCAGATCGAACATTAGCAGCATGAAAAACAGAAATAAAGGCCTCCAAACTCGGAGGTAACAACAAACCGATCAGGCATTGATTGAGAACATGAATAACAATCAGCAGAGGTTTGCTACGCTCGCTGCAAAATAAAATATGCATATACTATAAAGATTTGCATGATTTACACATCTCCAAAGGTTCCCAACACAGCGATGTCATCCTCCTAAGACCTCGATTCCAATGCCCGGAGTATCTTCTTTCTTGGACCCTGGAACAACCAAATTAGATAATATGAGGAATGTCATGTTAGGAAATCTCAATCAAACATAGAAAGGGAACAGCTAGAGACCATTATTACTAAAATAAAACTGTTTTTTGATCATAGAAAAATACTACCATCAAGCTTCATACTTTAAATCCAACGGCAAGTTAAGCAGTTATGAAAAGCATTCAGGAGCTTGGTGAATATAGGAAAATATAACAAGGGAAAAAGATTGAGTTCTGTTAATTCAGTAGATTGTAATAATGCAGCACAGTAAGAACAATGAGACGTTCTCAATAATGTAGCACAGTTGAAGCTTATTCGAGTGAAGGAGATTCTGAAAAAAAGCAACAAGAAAACGTATTGTGAAACCGGCAGACAAGCTCGTCTATTATAACGGTTTATTTGTTTGTTTAATGTCGAAACACATTTTGGAAAAGGGTAATTTATTAGTTTCCCTCATTTGGTTAAATTACTTCAAAATTAATATTCATTTTAAAATCTACAAACTTCAAGATCCTAAAAATGTGATATTTATTTTTCACACAAAAGGTTGAAAACTAAATCATTACTCTTTAAGGGAATTTTGACTTTTTATGCCTCATGCAAGCTAAAATTAATCAAATATGCTCGCTGTTTATTTTTTGATAGAAATATGCCCAATAATTCAATTCACATAAAACTACTATTACAACAATAACATCAAGTCTTTATCCCACTACATGGGATCGGCTACAGAAATCCTTTTTGTCCGTTGTGTCTGATTAAGAGTCAAATTCTTATTTAAATCTAATAACAAAATGTCATTTCTAATATTTTCTAATCAAGTTTTTTTAGGTCACCTCTACCTTTGTTAACTTAAGTCAAATCTAATATATCTACTCTCCTAACAAGATCATGGGAAGACCATTGTTTTATGAGACCAAACCATCTAAAGAAAACTCTTTCTAATCTTATCTTCCATCGGAGCTACTCCAAATCACATATATGCTACCAATATACTATTAAATCCCACTATATAGGAAGAATAACATCTCACTTTTAAGTCATCATTGTTTTCATTATACTTTCATTTGAGATTTCTTCGCACAATAGAGTTGCACTGCATCACCGCTAAACCACAACAACAAAAAAGTAGTTTATTGGCAAATAGAAAAGGAACAACTAGGTATCATTATTAGAAGAAAACTGTTTTTTTACACTCAACTCTCCAAAGACATGCTGTGATCATAGAGAAATACTACCATCAGCTTCAAACTTCAAATACAAGGGCGGAGGGTGGGTTAAGCAATTATGTAAACCATTGAGGATCTTGGTGAAAATAGGAAAATGTAACAAGCAAAGAAGATAAGAGTTCTGTTAAGTCAGAAGCTTGCATTGCAAAACTAGATAAAATCTGAAGAACATAATCGTAGTAAATTATGAGAAAACAATGAGACGTTTTCAATTATGCAGCACAGTTGAATTTTATTCAAGTGGAGGAGATTCTGAAACAAAGCAAAAAGAGAACGTATTTGTCAAACCCGCAGACAACCCCGTCTATGATAACAGATTATTTGGTTGTTTAATGTCAAAAAATTATTTTGGAGAAGCGTAATTTATTAGTTTTTGGCATTTTGATTAGAAGTACTTCAAAATCAATATCCATTTTAAAATATCAATAATCACCTTCAGGATGTTTAAAATGTGAGATTTTATTTTTTCACACAAAAGTTTGAAAACTAAATCATTAAGGGAATTTTGACTTTTATGTCTTATGCTAGAAAAAATTAGCCAAATATGCTCCTATTTATTTTCTTAAGAAAATATAACCAATAATTCATTTCAGACAGAAATATCATTCCTATTATTATATCCCTGCTATATAGGAAGAATGATAGACCACTTATCTACACTCATTTTCTTCATTATTGTTGTCATTATACTTTCATTTGAAATTTCTCCGCTCAACAGAGTAAGACTGCTTCCCCACTACACCACAATAAGAAAAAATAGTTCATCGGCGACTTCGACAAATATGAGTATGATTTTTTAATGTTTCTATAGTGCATAGCAAAATTTGTCATTTAAATGGAGCTCTAACATAAAGCGAGAAAGAATATCTAAGAGTACCTGAAAGCTTATTAAAATATATGTTTAAACTATGTTCAAACCATACTTGTCAATGGCGCAGAATGGCACGCGTCATGGCGCACGACGCAGCGCGACCCACATGTTCAACTTAGCATGCGCCATTGGCGCCATATCTGTGCAAAGGCGCATGTCGCATGGTGCACGGTGCGTGCAATTTCAATTTTGGTTATATAATTTTAATTTCTAAATAATATAATAATATTTTTATATTATTAGTTATTTATTTATTAACTAAATCTAAAAACCTCACGCCTTAACCCTAAGCAGGCCCGATCCCTGTAGTCGAAGCAGCAAATATCACACCCGCACGGATTCCGCCTCCCTCACGCCCGATTGAAGCCGCAAACCTCACGGATGCTCGATTCTACAATTCCACACGGGATTTAGCATGGATTTCGCCTCCTTTCAAGTGTCAGCATAATCCTTCCTTCCGCCTCCCTTCACGGGTATTCACAACTCTCTACTTTTCTCTAACTTCTTTCCTTTATTTTTGTTATACACCTGCATATCTCCTTGCTTTTCCCACTCATCATTTTCCTGTATTATTCGATTTACAATGCCCTTCTTGAGGTTCTTGCAATTATTTAAATGAGCGAAAGTTTTGAATTCATGATTTTCTAGTCACAATAGAGTTTTACCAGAATCATTGCTCAACACAACCCCCTATTATAATGATGTGAATGAAAGCATAATATCTGTAAAATTTATAAATATGCGACAATTGATAACATATGCCCCTACAAATTCTTGTGTTAAAATAGGTTTGGTTGTTTTATTTGTTCAGATTATCTTGAACATGCTTGTTCAAATAAACTTGCTCGAATGTATTGTTGTGCATGAAAAAAATGAAATAATGCTATCAGCCTACCATAAACAAAATTTTCATGCAAATATATATCAAACACCTACTTTTTAAAAAATTATCTTTTATTTTGCGTCGTGTTCAAAATGACGCTCGCCGCGCCTTGTGCTATATGCTTCATGACTCCAAGGAGACCTTTGCGCCATGGTGTGTCATTCATCGTTGACAAGTATGATTCGGATATGTTAAAACACCTGTTCACACATTGTTCAAATAGGGCTCAAACAATGTTTGAATTTTCCTCAAATATGATTCAAATCTTATTTAAACCTTATTCCAACCTAGTTCTCTTGATATGGACTTCAAATAAGTAGTATGCAAAGCGAGGATTTTTTGGTCTAAAATAAAATCTCTGGCCTATTCATCCAAGTAAATCAACAGTGTGCAAATTTATCTAATTATGACTATTATGTGGAAGCCAAATTTTCGCTCACTAAATTTTTTTGGTATGTAGAACTCATTTAGTTGCTTGAGAAGTAAGAATATATTTTTTTTAAGTAGTGATATTCTTAGATTCATTATTTAGTGGATGTAGTTAGAAATCAATAAAAAATTTACACTCAACAAATAAATTGAAATTTTCTAAGTGAGAATTTTAATTTCACACAAAATGAATGCAAATAAAATTATCATTTTCAAACACATGTTTTCATCTACATGCAACAAAATGAGTCTTAAGAATCAAAAGAAAAACGTTCAAATGAAGCACAAAAAATTTCACCAAAGAAAGGAGAACTTACCATCGGAATTCCTAGGGCCTTAAGATCAGATTCAGTCATGTGCATAAGAGCTGCCATATCAACCTATAAATGAGAACTTGTTAAACTCAAGGCATTTAAAGAACATGAGTTTAACGGAAAGGTAAAACTTGTGGGCCTACCTCCTCAACCTTAAACGTTATTATGTATTTCTCAAGGCCAAGTGACTGCAAAAATACTTCTACTGATGACTCAGACTGCAATTTTATATAAGATATGTGAAAAATACTTGAGTAATAAATTCATAGTTGGCTAGTAAAGAGAAACATAATGTAATTGCATAAAGCAAAACAAGTTTGTGATGTATCATACTGTAGACATGATCAATAATTCAAATTGAAACGGCAGATCAAAACAATTATGCCAAAGATCAAAACAATTATGCCAAAGATCAAAACAGTAGATAACAAAATATTTTTTGCACTCTATTCATCCTAGTTTTACATCATTTTATCAGCAATCAACTTTGTTTTCAGTTGTCGCTCACATCTTTGTAGGCCAGAATTTGAAAACACAATATAACACATTAGTCTTATTTTATATGGTTTTACATTAATAACCACTCACATCTTTAGAGCTCTCATTACTTCAATCATAATTTGTTTCACTTTTTGGTTGCAGTTATTGTCTGTAGAGGCTACCTTTATCTATAAGGAAGTCTCGATTGGGTGGTTTGAAGATTGGGATTGAGGACATAGGAGTTGACTTACTCCCTAAGCATTTCTTAAAGACAATGAGGTAACAGAATGCTTGATTTTCAGCAAAAAGATAACATCCTCGAGATGAAGACTTTTTTAGAGTCGAGATAATAACACTTGTACCTTCGTCTTTAGTTGAGTATCCTACGAAGATGCATTTTATGACAACTGGATCGACTTTGTGTTTTGATGATGTTGATGGACATAGGAAAAACTCCCAAAGCTTTTAGTGGAAGCAAGTGTTATATGCTTAAAAACATCGCCCACCAACAACGGTCCCTTTAACCTCCGTCTCCAACAAACTACAGTCTAATCAACCGGCGTCGTAGGTCAACTAGGATCCCTCCCACCCCCGTCGTCAGCCGACTACGGTCCCTCAGACCCCTGTCACCCGCCGGCTATGATCCCTATGACCCTCCCATACGACCCTCGTTGCCCACTGACTATGATCCCTCTAACATACAATATTTTACACACACTAGAACTAGTTTGTTAGCAGGGTGTCAAAAATTAACACGATCCGGACCCAACCCAAAAAAATCAAGGTTCAGGTCGACTCATTTGTAAAACAGGTCGGGTTCAGGTTCGGATCTCTAACCCGTATGAAAATTGGGTCAGGTTTGGGTTGACCCGGGTGACTCGGATCCCGCCGCAAACTCAAGACCCGCATTGGCGCCTGCCTCACGAGCACCGCTGCCAGCCGGCTCAACCCTACATCTGCCTCGCCGTTTGCGGCTCCCCTGGTCGACCTACCTCCAACCTCCGCAGGAGACGCACCCACGCCATGCCTTGACCAGTCAACCCCGCCTCAACCCCACCGCCCCGGCAGAGGAGCGCCTTTGTTCAACGCCGCCTCTGGCCACCTGCACCCATTGGCACCACTCTCGCGCCGCACCCTACAGGCGTGACAAGGCCAAGCCCGTTGTATTCTGGGTTTGCAGGTCGAGTCGGGTCAAGTCAAGTAGTAACCAGCACGAGTAGGGTCTGGGTTGAAATTCCTAACCCATTTGCAAAACCAGGTTGGGTTAAGGTTAACTCGTTTTGGCTCAAGTCATTCGGATTGGACTCGAACCCAACTCGTTGACTTGTTTTGACATCCTTGTTTGCTAATATCACCGACTCTAGCCCTAGGTTAGACCATTAGTGTATTTTGGTGTGATGCAGGTACCTTTGCCTGGAGAGTACATTTTGTATGTTTGTTTACTTTCAATACTCTAGATGTCATGGCATACATAATAATTTTTCTGTTTGTGTACTTTAGTTTATTAAATTACATTCGCATACACTATATTCATACATGCATATGTATTTATGTTGTCTTTTATTTTATTGTAAAAAAAAGGCTAAATATAATACATCAGAAATGTTTGTAATATTATAAATTCAAGGTAGAATATATCTAGGATTGAATGTAAATGGTAAAGTGCTCATTGTATATTTGTATATTTAAATTTCAAGGTTCGTAACAAAAATGTTTGCTTACATAAATAAATTGGGCTCCAAAAGATAATTTTCTTTCCTTTGAAGGGTGTTCTCTTTTGGAACCCTATAAAAGACTTAGAGCCAGAAGAAAGTAAGCAAATATACTTGAACTTAAACTCATAGGAGTAGAAATTTATTTGCATATTTTGTATAGCCCTGATTTGAATCTATGAATTAAAATCGTTGACTCCCAAGGATTAGAGTCATCCTATCTTACATTCTTGAGATAATTGATTGTGTTTAGGATGTTAGTTGGCAGCTCTCACATGCAAGCATAAGCACATATTATACTTCCCTCAGTGTGTCTTCTCTAAATACTAAATGAATTCTAGATCTATAGTCTCTTTTTAAATGTTAAATCAATATTTGATTTTCAAAACCTATTTTTTTAATCAAATATTCATACAATTTAAAAAAAATCTAATATTCACTAAAGATAAATAAAAGAATTTATTCCATTTGGATTGGAATAATTTAGGAACTTGCACTATTCATCAAACCAAGAAAAGAATAAAATAAAAATATTAATCGAGAGTATTTTTAAGTCAAGGCCTAAGATATAATTAACCACTAGGGCTTGTGCCTATGAAAAACTAACACCCAGATCAGATAAACCACACTCGTGCTGATATATCGAATGGAGGAAATCTCATAACTATCGAGTTATACATATTATTATCCATCGATATGTATAGGCTAAAGTGGTTATTTTTCATGAATAATCTTATGTATAATTCTACCAGCTCTTCCATTGGTCTGCTTGCATAGAGTGTAAAGGTCTACTACCATTTTGTCCTACCGGATAGTGCGATCGTAATCTTTACATTCTAATCTCCGCGAGCAGTATCCTTTCGGAGACCCACAATGGTCTTCATTAGTTAATTAATTCAAATCTCAGTGAAAGATATGCAACAATAAAACAAGCAAGTAAAGGGAATACAATCTAAGATCCCACATATATGCATGCATCCTATATCTAGGGGTGTCAATATTTGACACGACTTGAAAACCCGACTCGAACCTGACACGAAAATTTTGGGTTCGGGTCAACCCGAAACGGGTCGGGTTTGGGTTCTGATTTTCAACCCGTTTTGAATTCTTGGTCGAGTTCGGGTTGACCCGAAAACCCGAAAATGACCCGGTTTTGACCCGGGATCCTATTGTTTGGCGTATTTACCAGATTCGGCCATGCTTCACAGCGAGCGAACTTCGTTGCTTCCAATCAAAATGTTGTAACTTCCGATCCGATGGGAAGGGAACGTCGTCCGTGGAGCGAAGTCGAATAGCAACGACGAGAAAGACAAGATAAAAAGAGCAAGCGAGCTCCCATCGTTTCTTCCGATCAAAATGTTGTAGCTTCCGATCCGATGGAAAGGGAACGTCGTCGGTGGAGTAAAGTCGAACAACAACGACGACAAAGAGAAGATAAAAAGAGCAAGCGAGCTCCCATCGTTGCTTCCGATCAAAATATTGTAACTTCCGATCTTATGGGAAGGGAACGTCGTCCGTGGAGCGAATTCGAACAACAATGAAGAAAAATAGAAGATAAAAAGAACGAGCGAGCTCCCGTCATTGCTTCTGATCAAAATATTGTAACTTCTGATCCGATCGGAAGGGAACGTCGTCCGTGGAGTGGAGCGAAGTCGAATAGCAACGATGAGAAAGAGAAGATGAAAAGCAAACCGTAGAAAGGGAGAAAGTTAACTTCATAGCAAGCGAGCTCCCGTGGTTGCTTCCAATCAAAACGTTGTAACTTCCGTCGTCGAAGGAGCGAAGTCGAACTGTAACGGACCGAAGGAGCCGAAGAAGTGACTCGTGCAATTTCCACACCTCCGGTGAAACGAAGCTGAAAAGCAACGACGAAAAAGAGAAGATAATAATATGCGGGTCGAGTTCGTGTTGATCTAAACCCGAAGCCAGTCGTATTCAGGTCCGAGAAATCGACCCGTTTGCAAAAACTGGTCGAATTCATGTCGGGTTAAATAGTCCCGGGTCAGTTTCGGGTTGGATCCAAACCAGAACCGTGACCCGATTTTGACAGCCCTACTATATCATCAGCAACTTAGAAGGGTCAGCTTTATTTGGCCTTGTCATTAATTCCAAAATGGATGTGCCTGTAAATGTATGATAGCACCACTGTATCTATGTTGTATGAAGACATGGAAAATGGAGCTACATTTGTTAATCGTACATATGTGTACAAGCTTGTACTCCATACATCTACACCTTGATAACAAAATATTTCAGCATCTTTTAGCAGTATCTAAAACAAGAAATAACATTTATTATCACAGTTGGTTTCCATAAATCATATCCCTTTGCACTTGTATTCATTAAGTTTCACTTCTCTGAATTTTGGTTATCTCGGACTATTTGAGTTGGGTTTCATGATGGATGAAGTTGGAGTTGGACAGATTCTAAAAAAAACATTAAACAGATACTTAAAGATGCAGTAGAGTTCAACATACATTATGCCACAATCACTCCCACCTATTTCCAGCCAGATCTATTTGATGTTCCACAGCAAGCCCCAACACTGGGGCAAGTTTTTGGTTTCCGACATCACAAGACCAATGATCAATACCGATAATGTAGGCACAAAAATCTCCAAACGAAAATAAAAAATCAAATTGGCTCATATAGTTGAATTTCATGAACCCTTGAGTGGCTGCTTTCAAACGTGTCTACAAGAAAATTACAGATGAGTAATGGCTTATATGGTACTGCCATTAGTCTTCCAATAAGATGGCACTGGTTCAAATCTCTTCAAAAATAAAATAAAAAATAAAAAAATACACTAGGAGCATAACACAATAACATTCCACATATTTTCATGATTTAGTCCATGAAAGCAATACACAAATTGTAGGAGAGGTGAACTAAATTAGACTAACCTTTTGCTTAGCCTTTTTTTCAGAATAAGTTGGGTTGGATATCTTCTTAACCTCTTGCACAGATGCTTCAACAGAAGTCGCACTTTTCTTAACAGGAATAGAACTCTCTGGTACCGCCTTAGCATTTGGTGGAACAGTGTTTGTTGAATGAGAATTTATGACACCGGAAAGTTTTTCTCGGAGATCTCTTACTCCAGCATCTTTCCCTCTTTGGATACTTTGTTGAGGAACTTTCTGTTGAAGCTTAAACCGGAGATCCTTAGGGCCAACTTTAGATTCTTAATTAATAACATGCAGGGTAACCATCATTTACAAGTTAGAAATTTGATTATGCTAAAGGGAACTAACTAAATCTAAAGATTGCTATTGATATTTTTACAGTTATTATACTTGAAGATGAAGATTCTTTGTCACCCTCAAAAAGATCATGTTTCCATTTGTCATCAACCTGGCGCTGCCTGTTAAAGTCAATGGATGTCAGTGTTGTTGACTGTAGGGCTAGCAATACTGATACAGGAATACTAATATATAGCAATAAATAATGATGCAAAACATGAGATAAACAGAAACATCA
The DNA here is from genome assembly GCA_022539455.1 of Dendrobium nobile. Classification (NCBI taxonomy): domain Eukaryota; kingdom Viridiplantae; phylum Streptophyta; class Magnoliopsida; order Asparagales; family Orchidaceae; genus Dendrobium; species Dendrobium nobile. The sequence continues at coordinate 27,082,853 of CM039721.1, read as the reverse complement.
ACAAAACAACCAGCAAGAAATCAAACAACCGATGCAAAAGAAAGCAGAAGTGCCATGTAAAAGCATATTCAAAAGACTAAAGACCATACAAAAATTGCATTATAAGAGCTCATGAAATTTTCTAAAAACTATTCCATGCTGCCGAGTCATTCTATGATATCTTGGATTCTTTCTCCGCTATAGCTTCAAAGGCTTCCATGAAATTGCAAAACAGGTCTAACATCATGTTTTTGACGTGGAAGAGGAAATTCTTATTAGTGCAAAGAGATTGTTTAGGGGAGGATGAAGGATGCTTGCATCTATGCTTTCCTGACTGATAATAATAGGGATGCATTTACTAGAAATCCACCAAAAGGTGAGTAAGAATCAGCCAAAAGAGGAGAGGGGCCGAGAGAAGGGGGGAGAAAAATATTGAACAAGAGCTACGAAGAGGATTGACCAGTAACACCTAGGGAGAAGAGGTTTGGAGACAATTGCCAACAATATTCCTGTATTATTGATACTTCATACCTTCTAACAAGCACTTGTATTTATAGAGGTTTTAAGAATCTAAAGAAAATATAAGAGGAAAGATATCAAAAGGTAATTGAAAGAAATAATGGTGGAACTTTATCAAAAGACAAAAGCCTTTTATAAAAGAATCTCAGAATAAAATAGCTCATGGTTAAATATTTCTTATAAAATAAGTCCAAAAAAGGCAGAAGATGACAAGTCCAAATAAGTCAGATGATGTTATGTCCACATAACACATGATGGCATGTTGGGTCTGATGATGAGTCGGATAGCCTAATGCTACATCAAGTCCCCTTGGTGTGAAGAACTCTTCCCCAAAGAGTTAAATGGTAAAATATGGTGTCCATGGAGGAGGTCATATTGGAATAAGCTCATGTACCTCTCTAAATATACCAAGAAGCAAACATGCGTTGTAGTCTGACAGATGTGGAGGTCTGCTTCTATCGTAAAGAACTACTATAGAAGTTGATAGATAAACTAAGAGCTTCAGAACTGGAAATTGCCATATATCTTGCAAGCGTATTAGATGAGCAACATACGTAAGATCCCATGACAGTATTGTTGTGGTATTTTTGTCAATCTCTAATAGAAGGTGAAGCAAGCAAGATAACAAGATACTATGAACATCCTACATTTGTTCAATAGATAATAGAGATTTTAGGCATTTCCATACATGATATCAATGCATATGATCACTTACAAGAAACTTTCGATGGCTTTGTTGTGAGAGCAATATAAAAATAAAATTAACCTATGCAATTAACAACAGAGCGTGTAGTAATGTAGGAGGGGCCTACATTTCCATTGGAATAAGCAGAAGAACAGTGATTTGAGTTTCCGCAAATCAAGTTCAATAACTCCTTGTGATGTTGTTTGACCACACCAACGCCCCTACTACATTACAGTCTCTCATAAATAGGATTAACTTTGATGACATCCAAGTGTAAAGTAGGTCGAACGAGGAGCATTTGGAGCAATTGAATGTGGTATTAGAGGTGTTACAGGAGCATCAGCTGAGGGATAACATAAAAAAGTGCTGCTTTGCACAGCCCAGGATGGAGTACTTAGGGCACATGGTATCTTAGGAGGGGGTGACCACTGATCAAGCCAAGAATGAGGCTATATTGAAATGGCCGCTACCTAAGAATCTGAAAGAGCTGAGAAGATTCCTAAGGTTGACTGGTATTACAAAAGGTTTGTGAGGAGATACAACACTATAGCATAGCCACTAGCAAAGCAGTTGAAGAATAATAGTTTCTTATTGGGAGAGGTAGCTATCCAGGATTTTAAGAGATTGAAGAAGGCCATGAGCACAGTATCGATCATGGCACTACCAAATTTCAGGCAGGTTTTCATGGTGGAGACTGATGCATTAGGGTTTGGATAAGAGGGAAGCTCATACAGAATCAAAGGCCCATACCTTGCTTCAGTTAGGTATTGACAATCAAAGTTAGGCTGAAGTCAGTTTATGTGAGGGAGTTGATGGCCATTAAGTTGGTCATTCATAAGTCACAATCGCACTTGCTGGGCCGACATTTCATTATCAAGACAGACCAAAGGAGTTTGAAGTACTTGTTAGAGCAGAGGATGGTGACCGAGGAGCACCATAGATGGCTATCGAAGATGTTGGGATATGATTTCGAACATTTGGAGCACTTGAAGGTGGTATTAGAGGTGTACTCATAAAAAGCTAAATTCTTTGCATCGTATTTACTTTCTTAGACTCTTTACGGACATCTTTATATCTTTCTCAAATTTTCAAGTTTTTACATCTAAATTAATTTTATAATAAAGCTTCTTATTTTTATCTTTTCTTGCACATTTAATTCCACCACCATCTATTTTTACTATTAGGAACTTCTTTTTTATACTCCAAGCACATCTTTTGCAACATTCTTAATATCACTAGCTATTTTTTCACACATAGCATTAGTTTCCTCATGTATATTCAAAACTTAAGATCTTGAATCATACTCTCAAAAATATTTTTATTAGTGTTAATTAAATGTACAATCTAATACTAGGATAATATTTTATTTTATCGTTCATATTATGCCCCTTCATCTTAAAGTAAAAAACTAATAAGTGATCTTGGATACATATGCTTTCACTCGGAATTATTTTGCAATCTAAACAATCTATTTCTCTTATAAAAAATAATCAATCTAAGTCTTACTATATCCATTCTTGTAAGTGATGAGATGCTCCTCTTTTTCTTATATAAGGTGTTAGTCAATACAAAATCATTAGTAACAAACCATATCAGCATATCCATATGTTAGTCAATTCTAATTTTAAATATATATCAAAACCTATTTGAAGATCATAAGCATTTATTATATTAATAATCTTAGCATCAACAACAATTTTCAAAGCTATAATTACATCTCCAATTTTATTAATTTTTACAACGTTATTTTGAAACACTTATCTATAATCACACCTATACTATTTTTAGTACAACTCCTACCTGAATACTAATGTTTAAATCCTAAACTATCAATCTCCTTAACTTTCTCTCCATCCATTTAGTTTTCTTGAATGTATAGAATATTTATTATCCTATAAATTATAATATATATTAATTTCATTAATTTGCCTATAAGAGAACCTATATTCCAAGTTTTTATCAAAATTTTAGTTTCATAAACTAGCTTCTTTGCACACATTCATCCATGATGTGAGAAGCGAACCCTGCTTATTTAACACTGTTAACAAGCACTGGTGCAGCTGCCCTTACACACTTCTTAATATATTCAGATCATACAACGCGTTACTCCAAAGAATCGCCCTAGCAGTAACACAATGTATAAAATTATTCACGTCATGATTATTCGACAAGTTTTACACCGGCTGTCGACTAACTAACACAATTCTCTAATTTTCTTATCCAGGGCTTGAAACATGACAACGGCAATGTTATAAGTATCATGATAGGTTTATGAAAAATGAGAACAATAAGACATTTTTAGGGGGTATGCTCTTCAAAATCACCAAAATAGTATATTATGAGTAACATGGTTGATATGTTATAGTAGAGTGGGGGGTTTGACCAAAGTTCGAAGAATAAACTTAAGAAGACGAATTATGAGTCATGAAGAGCAACATCACAAACAACTAACCCCATTTTGAGACAGGTGGAAATGAAGTGAGTTGTAATCGAAGTTTCCATAACCAAATTCCATCGAGATTGAGATGAAACACAAGCACACAACCCTTGAGCTCCCCTCAATTTGCATGACCAAAAACTCCAAAGAGGATACCCATGCCTCTAATGAATTTTCTTCTTGCTTTCTTCCGTGTAGTAAAAAACCTTCTACATTTCATGAGTATAAAAAGGAGAAGACAATTGAATATTCGAAGGATGTCTGTGGAGAATTTCAAGGTTTGCATGGAGACTTTTGAGGATTGATTTAGTGTCTATAGAGTGGAGGTAGTTGGTCAAGTTGGTATGATCAATTTAGAGAGATTCTTGATGTTGGAAATGGTGTTAATATCAAAAGAATAATCTAGGTTGGGTCAAGTTGGTATGATCAATTTAGAGATATTCTTGCTGTTGGAAATGGTGTTAATATCAAAAGAAGCATCCAAGTATTGCAGTCTTTTGTAGTTACAAAATGATGGAGATGTTAAAGTTGGCAATCACTTCTTTGCACAAAGACCCTGGTTTGGCTTTAGAAAGGATGAAAATTTCTTGTGCATATGCTTCTTTGATTGATAAGAAAAAAAAAGGATTGTAATTAAAATCCTACAAAATGTGAGAAAGAGAGGAATAATAAGCCAAAGAGGAGAGGGGTTGAGAGATAGAGAGTAAGAAAAATGATAGATCTTACGTAAGGAGAAGAGGTTTGGACCTAAGGAGGATAGATTTGGAGACAATTACTAGTGCTAATTCTTGTATTCATAACATTGTATTCCTTCTTACATGCACCCTCTTGTTTATAAAGATTTCAAAAGCCTAAAACCATAAAGATAAATTAAAGACATCAAAACATAATAGAAAGAAATAACAATGGATCTTTCATAAAAGGCAAGCCTTTTATAAAAGAATTATATAATAAAGTTGCTTTGATTATAAATTTATTACATAATTAATCCAAATATAAGCTATAATGAATCCAAATAAAGTAGAAGATTACATGCCCAAATAAGGCATATCATAACATGTCGATTTTGATGACAAGTTGAATAATCAGGCATTGTATCATATCAAGTAACCAATCATTAATCATAGTAGTCAACACACAAATGAATAAAAAATATACCATCCAACATAAACATAGCACAATGTTCATGACAGACCATTCGAAGCCACTTTAAGTAAATATTCTTGTCAGAGTACAAATTCTTCTTTTTCATTCTACTTCAAAAGTAAATATAATTGGTTATTATATAGTAATGCCTTGGAACCCATGCAATTCACTTTTATTGGTACACTTCCTAGCACATTTCTAAACAAGCAAATCACAATGCAATCCAAATGCCCTTAATCTCTTGAATAAAATAATATGCTGTCAAAAAGTCAAAAGTACTATAAGCTTTAAGCAAATGGAGCACAGATAATTTTGAGAATGCTTAGGATTTTTTTTTTTTTTGTCGCTAGGCCAAATTTTAGTTTTTGATTGATTGCAATCCATTATGTTTTAGACAATCTTTTAAGTAACAAACCATATCAGCATATCCAGCTTGAATTTAGTAAAAAGAAACAAATTTGAATATAATCTATATATACTAAGCATGATAGAGTTTGAGAGGATAAATTGGTAAGGAAACAAAAGCATGGACAACAATCACGAAGTCTTTGGTCTAAATAAGATCCTAATCTAAAATAATTTTAAAAAAATCAGAATATACAAATAGCATGTTCCTTAACCTTATTTTAAAATGGGCTACTTCATATGTATATGATTACTAAAGAATTTTGATATGCCTAACACAAAGGAGGTAGTCTAAATAAATAAATAAAAGAAAACATGAATAATAGGCATATGATAACAATTGATGGGAACCTATGTTTCCCAAAAGACTTTAATGGTCGATAAGAGACAGTAGATGCTTCCTAGTGATCAGTTCAGGAATACAAAACTCACAACAAAAAAGACATGGTATACTATTTCGTATGCCAGTACAACTTCTATGTAATCAAACATTAAGGGAGAACAACTTTGCAAACCTTACTCTCAAATCCAGTATGCCAGTACAACTTCTATGTAATCAAACATTAAGGGAGAACAAGTTTGCAAACCTTTCTCTCAAATCCAAGATGTCAAGGGAAGATATGTTTCTAATATCAATACTATATGCGGGCCTTGATCTATGAAACAGACTAAAATGTGTCATTACAAATTCAAACAAGAACATCATGAAGCATGTGGAGACATTGGAGACATGAATTTCACTTCCTTCATTAAATGAATGGACAGCTCCAAGAGCAACATGGATAAACAATACCTTTCATTATATTTTTTTTATTCTAATACTTATTGAAATTTTGAATTTTCAAATTAAGTTGGATACTCATTGAAAAGTTGGTAAACGTTTGATAGATGCTGTTAAAAGCTAAGAGTTGATTGAAAGTTAGTTGAGAGTTGTTTGAGAGGTGATTGGGAAAAGATTGGCTAAATCGTCTTCACCCGTGGTGAACGTTGACAACTTCTTCAAAATTGAAATTCAAATAGAATTGATGCATTTGATTAATCATCTTTACCCATGGTGATGATGTGGCCAACTTCTTGAAAATTAAAATTCAAAAAGATTTGAGGCATTCCGCATTCCCATAAAATCATTCGGAGGCCAAAAATCCACATTCCAAAATTTCAATTATGGCACAAACCAAAGTCTTGGTTCAAACCTTCTTTAACAAATCAGGATAACTCTATCCATACAACAACAACAACAACAACAACATCAAGCCTTTATCCCACTATGTGGGGTCGGCTACATGAATCCTTTTTCTCCCTTGTGTCCTATTAAAAGTCAAATTCTCGTTTAAATCTAATAAAGAAAGGTCATTCCTAATATTTTCTAACCAAATCTTTTTAGGTCTACCCCTACCTTTCTTAACATAAGTCAAATCTAATACCTCTACTCTCCTAACCGGGTCATCGGAAGGCCGCCGTTTTATGTGACCAAACCATCTAAGGCGACACTCTCTAATCTTATCTTCTACTGGAGCTACTCCAACCTTTTCACGTATATGCTCATTTCGTATCCTATCTCTAAGGGTAAAGCCACTCATCCACCTGAGCATCCTCATCTCTGCCACACTTAACTTAGTATTATGCTTCTCTTTTAATGGCTAACATTCGGCACCATAAAGCATTGCAGACCTCACTACCATCTTATAGAATTTTCCCTCAAGTTTGAGGGGTACATTTCTATCACATAACAAGCCCGATGCATTCCTCCACTTCAACCATCCAACTTGAATTCTGCTGATAATATCCCCATCTATTTCACCATCACTCTGAACAATAGATCCAAGATATCTAAAACGTGTACTCTTATAAATGACTTGATCGCCCAAAGTCACAATCCCCTCACTAGGTCTATTACTACTAAAATTACACTCCATATATTCCGTTTTAGATCTACTCAAGCGAAAACCTTTAGACTCCAAGGTTGACCTCCATAATTCAAGTTTACCTTCAACTCCCTCTCTAGTCTTATCAACAAGAAGAATATCATCAGCAAAAAGCATACACCAAGGTACATCCTCTTGCAAATGTCTAGTGAGAACATCCATGACTAAAGCAAAAAGACATGGGCTTAAGGCTGATCCTTGATGTAACCCAACCGAAATAGGGAAATACTTGGTCAATCCACCTTGAGTTTGAACACTTGTAATAGCTCCTGCATACATATCTTTAATGATTTGAATATAAGCATTATTGACTCCTTTCTTTCCAAGAACTCTCCATAGCACTTCTCTTGGAACTTTATCATATGCTTTTTCTATGTGGGCTCCGAAAATTCGTCCCCGGCCTCCGCCCGCTTTTCTTCTTTATTTAACGAGGGAGTTTTAACGAACTAAGTTCCGGGGTAAATTTTGGAAGGCAGATGGGTTTGTAGATAAGACACTACCCAGAGATTTCGCCCTCATTTTGCGAGGACTTTATGATCTGAGTTCTGATTTCCTATAGGCGCAAGCCCTATAGTTAATTACCCCTCCCGATCACGAGAGAGAACTTTCGATTAAGGCTAGTCATCGATCAGATACGTATAGAAATACGTGTTATCTGGCATATAGTAGCAGTAATGGTTTGGATTTGAGAATTGATATTGGTAGAAATTGGATTTGAAAATTGGGTTTGGATTTGGGAATTTGGATATTTGAATGATTTTGATATTTAAAATAGAAATTGCATCGTCTTGCACTTAAAGCGGATGGTGGGGGAATGGATGATAGACCCGATCAAGATCCCATGGTTCCGTCGTCCCGGGCCATCGTGGACCCTGGTCCAATTAGTCAGAGGAGGTAGTCGACCCAACCTGACCGAAGGATCCTTGTCGGCAGCCATGGGTTGCTTCATCCAAGGGTACCTTGTAGACCTATGGTGAATGTTTGTCTAAGGGGACAAATTTGAATCCACTTTAGCTTACAGAGGGCTTTGTGCCCTATCAATCATATCCTATTGATTCATATCTCAAGGATTTGATGCCAATAAGGAGCGTATTGGCTCTGGCCATAACCGGTATATCGTGGTGCCATTTGGCGGCGAAACCACTCGGTTCAGAGGGCACCGGGTCGTCATAACCGTTTATCCTGCGGTGCCATTTGGCGGCAAAACCGCTGGTTAGAAGACACGTACCACGTCCTTACTGACAGTAGACTGTTTTGAGAATGAATCCTAGTGATATTTTCGACTAGGCATTTAGCTCTTTGTGAGCTGAAGTACACTTTAATTTGTCCGCCCCGGCAAACTGTTGCGGAGGGTGGATGGATTTTGCTTTAAGTTTTTGGATGGGTTTATTTCATTTTTAAATATTTTTGGAATTTTGGGGATTTTTTTTTGTGGAGCCTTGGATATTTTGGATTTTGAATAGACTTTTGGGAGACATTTGAGAAATATTTGGGAACGGACCCCTCCGGTTGAGATTTTTGTTCAACGCGGCCATCATCGGGGTGTTCGGGGTCATTTTCATTTAAAGCTTGAACTCTGTCGACTCTGTCTGGTTGTGGACAGAGGATCGAGTTTCGTAGGCTTTATGCCCTTTGATAGTGAATTCTCATTGTTATAGGCCTTGAAGGCCTAATATGGATATTTTGAGACAAATATAACGGTCGCCACAACCGTATATTTATTTGTTGGTTTGAACCCTATCAACTTCTATTGACCCGTATAGAAGGATCGGTTTCGAACCTGAATTCACTTATCAACCCGCACAGCATCCCTAGACGTCACGTGTGTACCAATAACACGCTCGCCGGGGCCCATGCGGGTATTTGATTAAATTTACCCCTTTTTAGTGTGCCTATGTGTATACAAACTATTGTGCACGTGCGGGAGTATTCTTGGAATAGACGCCTTCTGTCTACTTGTACGAATGTTGCAGATCCGATGGCGTGGCGTTGTAGGTTGTAGACGCCTTCTGTCTGCTCGTATAAGTGTTGCAGATCCGGTGGCGTGGTTATTTGAATGTTATGAGGCATTTCCTCATCTTGACATTGACTCCCCTTTCTCAATCACCGGGGAGTTATTTTTTTGGATTTTGGGGTCAATGATCGCTGGTCTGGAAAGAACTCCTTTTAGGATCTTCGGTGTAATGGACTTGTTATTTCCGGTGTTTGTGGGTGCCAAAGCTGTTTTCTTCTTAAATATAGAACTGAGAAGAAACTTTGGAACACCAGGAAGTTTGGTTCTAATTTGTTCAAACATTTCCTCCCTTCTGCCAGGGAGTGTCCTTTTCCGTACATCGGTTTGCCTTTGTACTTGACGTACTTGTAGATCTTGATCACCACTATTGTAGGTGATATCTATACTTATGTCTACAGTGGTTCGTTGTACCTACGATATACCTACTGTTGTTATCCACAAGTGGTTTGTACTCATTTGCAGGGACCCGTTGCAGCCACTACGAGCTCCTGAAGGTATTTGTAGGAGACCCATTGACATCAGTATTCTGTCCACCTTTCACCAATCTCAGGTAAGCTGATGTCTGCATTTATTTGTAGAGGATGGATCTTTAATTGCTGATCTCCAGTAATGCCTTCTTAGTCGACAGACACTCGTAGGGATCGTCGTAGGAGATATTTGTACTTGTGCCCACAGTGGTTCGATATGCCCACGAAGTACCCACTGTTGTTATCCACAAGTTGCTTGTATTCGCTGGCGGAGGACTATTGCACCCACTACGACTTTCTAGATGTATTTGTGGAAGAGCAGTTGTTCCTACACCATATCCACCTTTCACCAATCTCAGGTGGTTTTGCTGATTGTACTTGTTTACAGAGGCAGCTCTTTGACTATTGATCTCCAATGTTGCCTTCTCAATCAACAGGCATTGGTAGGGATTGTTGTAGGATTTCATGCATTAAGGTCTTGTAACGTGCTTTGTGTCACTTTTGACTGTACGAGTGCTCTTGTAATTTGAATTTTCCTCGTGTATGATTCAAGCCTGATCCTGTGTATGTTTGAGTCTGAGTTCAATTTTATTTAGACTCAGGCTCATTAAGTCTATAACCCCACTTAATGCTGTATAGCACGAGTTCAAGTGGGGGTCAGCTTCTTTGTCCGGATCAAATAAAAGACCGGATCCCTTCTTGTTCTTGACGACTCAGGCTCTTGTATAGTTCATGTCGAGTTTAGAACCCAATTTGAGCTTAGCATACGAGTTCACTTGCAAGTTTGACTGGCTTTGGCAGCAAGATCTTCGTCATTTGATTCAAATTTAAGACTTCTGTGAGTTTGTTCGTTGTTTTGCTTTGTTCCAATGTAAATGCTTGTTCAAGTCCAAATCAACATCTTTGATTGATGTTTTAGTTTTATTCAAGTCCCCTGCAGTCCAAGTCTTCAAGTGCAAATGTTTAGTCCATGTCCTTGCTCGTCTTGCAAGTTTAAGTTATACTCATTTGATTTGAATCTCGTTCCATTTGGATTTTATTTTGTTTGAATTTGAACTTTAGAAATTATTTAAATTCTGTTCAGGTCCTCTGCTCTTGTTCAATCAAGTTCAAAAGTCCACTGCTCCTTGTTCATTTGAGTGTAGGTTCTTGTTCTTTTATGTCCAAAACTTGCTCACATATAGGCCAAAATTCTGTTCAAGTCCATGGTGCCTTCAATCTGAATTTCGGCAGCCTCCCGACGCCTCCCCCGTTTAGGGGAAAAACCAAGAGGCAACCTTCCCCTCGACGCTACGTGAGTGCTTCAGGTAGAAGTCAAAAGTGACACCGCGGTCGCGTATTTTATCAAAAATCCCTGCCCGCTACGTGAGCGTTTAAGGGTGTGGAGCATGAGTCAGAAAAAGCAGATTTTCCCCCTCTGCACCACGTGGGCGTTCGGGGGTACTTATATAAAAATAAAGAAAGCACATTTTTTTGTATATCTCTTAGCCGCAAGCGTCGCACCGGTTTCCCATCCTAAACGCTACTTGAGCGCCTCGGGGGTTTGCCGGCTCGTTGCAAGCTTTTAAGAGGGATTCTTAAATCGTTGCGAGCATCGCACCGGTTTCCCACCCTAAACGCTACGTGAGCGCCTCGGGGGTTTGCCGGTTCGTTGCAAACGTCGAGAAAAGAATCTAGGCGATTTCCGCCTCGTCGTAGGCGTCGCACTAGCTTCCCTCCCTACAACGCCACGTGGGCGCCTCGGGGGTTTGCTAGTTCGTCGCCAACGTCGAGAGGGAAATTTAGGTCTAGGGGTTATACCTTCGGGATCGGTGGACCGGCGGTCGTCGATGAAGGCTCGGGGACCGAGGCGGGAGAAGGCTCGAGCAAATATTACTTGTAATTAATAACTAATTATTAATTATAATAATAATTAAATAATTATAATTAATAATTATAATTAATTATTAATGAATTATAATTAGTAAACTAATTACAATTATAATTGATTAATATTAATCAATTATAATCAGTAATTAATTACTAAGTATTAATTAACTATAATTAATTAATTAATTATTATCATAATTAAATAATGATTAAAATAATTAATAATAATAAGTAAGGTAAAAATTAAACCCTCCCCCCCCCTCTCATGGTTCGGCCAGATTTACGGGATTAGGTCGAAGAAGTGTGCGGTAGGGAGAAAGTTACCTTCGCACAGAGCGAGCTCCTCTGCTTGCTTCCGATCAAAATGTCTTAACTTCAGATCTAACAGGTAAGGAAAGTCGGAGAAGGTGCGAAGTCGGACCAGCCACGAAGGATCGAAGAAGCGATCGAAAGGGAGGAAGTTAACTTCACAGTCGACAAACTCCTGTTGTTGCTTCCTCACAAAATGTCGTAACTTCCGTCCGAACAGGAGGGGAAGGCGTCGGAGGCAGCGAAGTCAACCGGCCACGCAGGAGCAGGAGAAGCGATGCCTGCGATCTCTACACCTCCCGTCGAGTACCGAAGCCGAACAGCAATGGGGGCGCCGAAGGATTCAGAGAAGCAGCGAGAGAGGGAGAGAGAAATCGAGAGAGCGGGAGAGAGGGATCGGGAGTCCGGATAGAGGCCGAAGCCTCTCCTCCCCATCTCTTTTAACAACACGAGAGTCGTGCGGTCTCGACGTGCGAAGATGCGACTTCGACGTGCGAGCGACGTGCCGAGGTCGTGACATGGCAGAACAGGTATGGTATTTTATTTTCTTTTCTCCTCTTCTTTTTTTTTTTTTTGCTGGCTTACGGGAAAGGGTCAACATTCTAAATCAATGAATATCATATGTAGATCCTCCTTATTTTCTCTATATTTCTCCATCAAACCTCTTAATAAATGTATGGCTTCCATAGTCGACCTACCCGGCATGAAACCAAATTGATTATGAGAAACATTAGTATCACGCCGCAACCAATGCTCCATAACTCGCTCCTAAAGATTTAAAGTATGACACATTAACTTAATACCTCTATAATTCGCACAATCTTGTGCATCACCTTTATTCTTAAAAATAGGAATTAACACGCTCATTCTCCACTCATCTGGCATCTTTTTAGTTTTCAAAATAGTATTAAAAAGTTTAGTAAGCCATGAAATTCCTTCATCTCCTAAGCATTTCCACACCTCTATTGAAATATCATCAGGTCCAACAGCTTTTCCACCCTTCATTTTCTTTAAAGCCTCTCTAACTTCAGTTTTACTAATACCCGATAAAAACAGAAATCTTTATTTTCATTTAGGGTGCTAAGGTCATTAAAGTCAATCTTATATTCACAATCTTCATTAAAAAGTTTAGCAAAATATCTCATCCATCTTTGTTGAATATCATCTTCTAAGAAAAGTATTTTTTGATCTTCATCTTTAATACACTTCACTTGAACTAAATCCTTATTACTCCTATCTCTTTGTTTGGCTAACTTATACATATATCTTTCTCACTCTTTAGTAACTAATCTATTATATAAATCACTAAAAGCTAATGTCTTTGCATCGCATATTGCTTTCTTGCATCCTTAATAGCCACTTTATAAATTTCCCAATTATCAGAATTTTTAAAATTAAACCAATTTTTATAACAAAGCTTCTTATTTTTAATCTTTTCTTGCACATTTAGATTCCACCACCAACTACTTTTACTATTAGGAGCTTTTCCCTTTGATACTCCAAGGATATCTTTTGCAATATTCTTAATATCACTAGCCACTTTTTCCCACATAATATTAGCATCCTCATGCACAGACAAAATCTTAAGACCTAAGATCTTATTTCCAAAAATATTTTTATTAATATTCTTTAAATGCCCCCATCTAATCCTAGAAAATCGTTTTACTTTATTTTTTATTTTATGCCCCTTTATCTTAAAGTTCAAAACTAATAATCGATGTTGGGTACATAAATTTTCACTCGGAATAACTTTACAATCTTTGCAATCTAAACGATTTAGTTTTCTAATAAGAAAATAGTCAATCTGTGTTGTACTATATCCATTTTTATAAGTGATGAGATGCTCATTTCTTTTCTTAGATAAGGTATTAGCAATTGAAAAATTATAAGCTAAACAAAAATCCAATATGATCTTGCCACTTTCATTCGTCATTCCAAATCCATGGCCACCATGAATGCTTTTAAAATCATCTACCTCTCTACCAACATGTCCATTTAAATCTCCTCCAATAAAAACTCTTTTTTTAAGAGGTATCTTTTGTATTAATTCTTCTAAGTCATTCCAAAAATTTAATTTAGAACCCATATCCAAACCTACTTGAGGAGCATACGCACTTATAATATTAACAATCTTATCATCAACAACAATCTTTAAAGCTATAATTCTATCTCCAATCCTATTAATTTTTATAACATTATCCTTTAAACTCTTATCTATAATAACACATACACCATTTCTAGTACGACTCCTACACGAATACCAAAGTTTAAATCCTAAACTATCAATTTCCTTAGCCTTCTCACCAACCCATTTAGTTTCCTGAATGCACAAAATATTTAACTTCCTATGAATCATAATATATATTAATTCCATTAATTTTCCTATAAAGGAACCTATATTCCAAGTTCCTATCCTAATTTTAGTTTCATGGACTAGCTTATTTGCCCACATCCGTCCTTGTTGTGGGAAACCCTTGCCTATTTAACACTGCACCCGGGCTTTTCAATATTAAATAAAAAAAATTTAAATTCAATTCCAAGAATGAAATCAGCCCCCTTTTATTTTCATTTGAAATTTAATTCCTTTGCTTTATAAATAACATGATGAACTCTCATTTGAATAATTATTGATGAATGAATGAATTTAACTTACGAGAATTTCTTTGGTGAAGCTTAGTGGTCAATCCAACCCCTTCAATTCTGGTGAAATCAAGGTTTTATATTATTTATTTTATAGCATTTCCACCCATATCTCTATTTCTAACTGAACCCTAGCCTTAGTTTCCATCTTTAACATCTCCACAATATTAGAAATCATCCCACAAGAACTCAAGGCCATCCATCCTGATTTCCCTCATTCCACATCAAAACCCCTGACCTTTCACTTCCAAGATTAGTTGTCATACCATAAACCCTAGTTTTCCCCAAGGTCTCCATTAGCTTCCCCTCATTCCTCTAGATCTACAAACAACATAAGTCTATCCACACCTCCAAATCCACACGCATACAAGCCAAAACTCAACAATCCATCGTCCAATCCATAAATAAACCCCTCTCTAACAATACCTCTTGGAATCACCATTTACAATCCATTACCCAACCTAACTACCTCCAGAATCCTTCCACAAACTTGCCCTCAATTCCATAATAACATTAAATTCAGGAGTAAGCCAACCCTCCGCATAAAACTCCACCATAATCCTCATTCAATTTGATATAATTGCCCGATTAAACAAGAAGTCATGAAGCATAACAAAGGAGGGAAATCAAATCAACAAAACGAGGCAATTCCATTGGCATCGATACGTAATAATTAGTTCTGAATTTGTGGGGAAAGAATTTATTTGCTTGTGTTAATTAATATTGGTTATAGTAGTGCATACGACCACCATTGGTTCCTTTCAAGACTTCATATCTCGTTTCTAGCTCATCATAGCTCCCCTTGATAAAATCAACCATAGCTTTGAAAAAATTAATAATGCCTTTGATATGTATCATCAAATATTTGAAAATGCATACAATAGGATTGGAAAACAAAAGAATATGATAAAATATACAACAAAACAAAAGAAAATGTCGAAACATTTTGAATCCAACCCAGGGAATAAGGTCTTAGTTGGCATGTAGTGACTAACACAAATTCATCAAATAGGGCAGCAAAACAAGATTTTTCCTACTATCAGGATAATAGCACTGAACAAATAATTATTTACCTAAATGTTAAATTGAAAAAATAGGACTTTGCATACATCATCAAAGATAATGAATCAACCCACTTCTAGCAATTCTATCATGTATAGTCACAATAAGAGACTTCTTGGTTGCTCGCTTGGGCCTCTTCATAAGCTGCACCTTTGATCTAAGGACGACATCATGAGGGGGATGGTCAATACGACCATTCACCACAAATATGTCCATAAGACAAAGCTTCCCTCACTATTCAAACATCAAATCATGGAAAGATATACGGGATCATACCTGATCAGGTTTTAACAATCGATTTTTTTTTATGGAAATTATCGACAATGGCAATTTATAGATCAAACCATTGAGATGGAATAGCATGTCTCTAGGAGTCCATACGAATGAATCAAATCATTAATAAGACATCATATGATAAAGATCAAGACTCTGAAATATGGATCTTTTGATCAAGTTTCATATTATAAAAAGATAAGGATGAATTTGAATTTGTTTTTTTCTTGTTAGGATAAGTTTGTGTTTAAATTAAAAAGCATCCTAAGACAATTCTTTCTAGAATTATCATTTAAATTGAACTTGTACATGTTATAATAGTAAATAGGTTTCCTCCTTCCAGCAATTTATTTAGTAATGAAATATCACAATCTTAGTTGAACCAATTTAAAAATAAAAACTCTACAACAACAACAACAACATCAAGCCTTTATCCCACTACGTGGGGTCGGCTACATGAATCCTTTTTCTCCATTGTGTCCTATTAAAAGTCAAATTCTCGTTTAAATCTAATACAGAAAGGTCATTCCTAATATTTTCTAACCAAGTCTTTTTAGGTCTACCCCTACCTTTCTTAACATAAGTCAAATCTAATACCTCTTACTCTCCTAACCGGGTCATCGGAAGGCCGCCGTTTAATGTGACCAAACCATCTAAGGCGACTCTCTCGAATCTTATCTTCTACTGGAGCTACTCCAACCTTTTCACGTATATGCTCATTTCGTATCCTATCTCTAAGGGTAAAGCCACTCATCCACCTGAGCATCCTCATCTCTGCCACACTTAACTTAGTATTATGCTTCTCTTTTAATGGCCAACATTCGGCACCATAAAGCATCGCAGGCCTCACTACCATCTTATAGAATTTTCACTTAAGTTTGAGGGGTACATTTCTATCACATAACAAGCCCGATGCATTCCTCCACTTCAACCGTCCAACTTGAATTCTGCTGATAATATCCCCATCTATTTCACCATCACTCTGAACAATAGATCCAAGATATCTAAAACGTGTACTCTTATTAATGACTTGATCGCCCAAAGTCACAATCCCCTCACTAGGTCTATTACTACTAAAATTACACTCCATATATTCCGTTTTAGATCTACTCAAACGAAAACCTTTAGACTCTAAGGTTGACCTCCATAATTCAAGTTTACCTTCAACTCCCTCTCTAGTCTTATCAACAAGAAGAATATCATCAGCAAAAAGCATACACCAAGGTACATCCTCTTGCAAATGTCTAGTGAGAACATCCATGACTAAAGCAAAAAGATATGGGCTTAAGGCTGATCCTTGATGTAACCCAACCGAAATAGGGAAATACTTGGTCAATCCACCTTGTGTTTGAACACAAGTAATAGCTCCTGCATACATATCTTTAATGATTTGAATATAAGCATTATTGACTCCTTTTTTTCAAGAACTCTCCATAGCACTTCTCTTGGAACTTTATCATATGCTTTTTCTAAATCAATAAATATCATATGTAGATCCTCCTTATTTTCTCTATATTTCTCCATCAAACCTCTTAATAAATGTATGGCTTCCATAGTCGACCTACCCGGCATGAATCCAAATTGGTTTTGAGAAACATTAGTATCACGCCGCAACCTATGCTCCATAACTTGCTCCCAAAGTTTTAAAGTATGACACATTAACTTAATACCTCTATAATTCGCGCAAGCTTGTGCATCACCTTTATTCTTAAAAATATGAATTAACACGCTCATTCTCCACTCATCTGGCATCTTTTTAGTCTTCAAAATAGTATTAAAAAGTTTAGTAAGCCATGAAATTCCTTCATCTCCTAAGCATTTCCACACCTCTATTGGAATATCATCAGGTCCAACAGCTTTTCCACCCTTCATTTTCTTTAAAGCCTCTCTAATTTCAGTTTTACTAATACGCCGATAAAAACAGAAATCTTTATTTTCATTTAGGGTGCTAAGGTCATTATAGTCAATCTTATTTTCACAATCTTCATTAAAAAGTTTAGCAAAATATCTCATCCATCTTTGTTGAATATCATCTTCTAAGAAAAGTATTTTTTGATCTTCATCTTTAATACACTTCACTTGAACTAAATCCTTACTACTCCTATCTCTTTGTTTGGCTAACTTATACATATATTTTTTCCCCTTTTTAGTATCTAATCTATTATATAAATCACTAAAAGCTAATGCCTTTGCATCGCATATTGCTTTCTTAGCATCCTTACGAGCCACTTTATATATTTCCCAATTATCAGAATTTTTAAAATTGAACCAATTTTTATAAAAAAGTTTCTTATTTTAAATCTTTTCTTGCACATTTGGATTCCACCACCAACTACTTTACTATTAGGAGCTTTTCCCTTTAATACTCCAAGGATATCTTTTGCAATATTCTTAATATCACTAGCCACTTTTTCCCACATAATATTAGCATCCTTATGCACAGACAAAATCTTAAGATCTACAATCTTATTTTCAAAAATATTTTTGTTAATATTCTTTAAATGCCCCCATCTAATCCTAGAAAATCGTTTTACTTTATTTTTTATATTATGCCCCTTTATCTTAAAGTCCAAAACTAATAATCGATGTTGGGTACATAAATTTTCACTCGGAATAACTTTACAATCTTTGCAATCTAAACGATTTAGTTTTCTAATAAGAAAATAATCAATCTGTGTTGTACTATATCCATTTTTATAAGTGATGAGATGCTCATTTCTTTTCTTAAATAAGGTATTAGCAATTGAAAAATCATAAGCTAAACAAAAATCCAATATGGTCTTGTCACCTTCATTCGTCGTTCCAAATCCATGGCCACCATGAATGCTTTTAAAATCATCTACCTCTCTACCAACATGTCCATTTAAATCTCCTCCAATAAAAACTCTTTCTTCAAGAGGTATCTTTTGTATTAATTCTTCTAAGTCATTCCAAAAATTTAATTTAGAACTCATATACAAACCTACTTGAGGAGCATAAGCACTTATAATATTAACAATCTTATCATCAACAACAATCTTTAAAGCTATAATTCTATCTCCAATCCTATTAATTTTTAAAACATTATCCTTTAAACTCTTATCTATAATAACACCTACACCATTTCTATTAAAAAGTAAAAACTCTAAAAAGAAATAAATTAGAAAAATCTAAGGCTTCTTCTAAAAGTTCTTCCATATTTTATCTTCCATCGAAACCTATTATGTAGCAATTTATCTCCTCGTCAATATTAAAAAAATCATTGTTGTACTTCTAGATAGTAAAGCAAAAATTGCATGGGGGCAACAAGCAGACTCGCCAACAAGCATAAAGGCCAGGGAAGTCAACTTGGTGTCCATGTCACAAGCTACAGTAATAGATGTTTCCCGCACCACCTTCAATGAAGAAGACAAGCCAAGTGGAGGAAACCCTCATAACGATGTTATGGACGTCATAGCCATAATCCCAACTATCGGATTGGTAGCATTTTGATAGAAATAGGAAGTTATTTAAAAACTAATTTTAAATATATATTTATAAAATAAACTTGCTCATTTCCCAACTCACCTCTACTGCAAGACCGCTCTATGGTTTCTAAAATACCGAATGAGTACTCGCCCTACCAATTACCTAGGGTGAGGACATCACCAATACACGCTAATGAAAAACTTCATTGTCGACACCCCAACAACCTACCATGCCATATTCCACAAACCCATACTAAACACCTTTAGGACCATGGCATCAACATGTCACGTTGCAGTTAAATTCCCAACAAGCAGAAGGGTGATCTTAGTGAGGGGCTACTTCACCCAATAGCACATTTACTACTTGTGAGTAGTAGGCAAGGTGACACATATAGGAAGGCCTCTACACCATCAAACCATAAGTCGACCCAAGCACCTACCAATTGCAAACACAAAAAAGAAAGGGAAGCCCCTCACGCTCATACCATTACTAGCATTTTTTCAAGAAAAGCAATAAAAGATTCTCCCTCTTTTCTTTCACTTTCTAGGTAACTTTTATGCTATATATTGATCCGCCTTGTTGAGAAACCATTATAAACCTACACATCACACTGCTCATCCTAGATAAGTATTCTCCTTCAAATTTCTCTAATATTATGTAAGAAATTTTTTTTAAATAATATAATACCCTCAAGAGTTTTGTCTTGGATTTATTGATATTCGATCATGATCTAGTCTACGAATACACATAGCATATTAATATTCAAGCTTTCGACGCTCTTTTTTAGTATTTTTTTCTAGCCATACATTATTAGGAGCTATGGATCTTGAACATTAATTGGCATGGAAACATAACTAGTCTAATAACATTGGGCCAATTCCAAAAAGTCACATAATCTAAATTGGTTGAGAACCCGAGTAAGCCCGTTGCCTTTGAATTAATTCCAAATGACTAGGCACATCATATTTTATAAGCACAACTAAGAACCCATCGGTTTGGTTGGCACATAAAGACCACACATTAATTTTGGCACTTTATTTACTATTTTTGAAAACTCAAATTTGTTGTTTGCTTATATTACATTGGCTTGTTTGCTTATTTAAAAGGCCAAATAAACAAAATAGTTGTTTATTTTTATTTTGGGAATCCTTGTTGTATAAGATCACGGGCTCAAAAAGAGTTGACCAAGCACACCTTAAATACCTAGCCAATATGGACCATTTTTAGCAAAACCTGAAAGTTATTTTGATTAGGTTAAATGTAATAGATGTTAGATTAACCAATGTAAATGTAGTAATTCATGTTGATTATATTGCCCTAGAGCATGAGCCAAAAAAATCACTAATGCTTATAGGACCAAAGCCCATTCCCACTTTGTGAAAAAATCACTAATAAAAACAATAATAGTGTCCTTATAACAATCAAAATTGAAGTCTTAGCCATCGATTAATTGTGGATCCCAAAATCTAAATAAATGGGTGTCTAACATAAACCATTATTTTAACTGTTACAGTATATGTGAGGAGAGAAAGGTTAAGTTTATAGAGATATAGAACACATCTTAAGCTTCTATATTCAAAACCTCAAAATCAAGCATTTAAGAAGAGGTTTAGAACAAATAGCACTTGAAGAGAGATGAGGAACAAACTTAGGGGCTATTTGGTTGGAAGTAAAGTAAATGTAAATTAATGTAAATGCAAGGGTTTTGAAAAGTTTGGTGTTTGGTTGGATGAAAAATAAATCCAAGTTAAAATAAATTAAATACAGTGTATTCCATTCTAGTTCATTTTTTAGGTGAACCGTTCTCACCCAGTTTTGAGGTAAACCGTTCTTGCCCAATAACTTTGATATGATGTGAAAGAGATTTTTCATTTAAATATAATTATTGTAATGTCACTAACAAAAGATCATGTTTTAGAGCGAAAGCCCATTTACTAAGAATTGTTGGGCATGGAGTTAAAATTTTCCCTAAGATTAGTTTGTTACAATTGAATGAATTGCATCCCTACTCATGTTTCATGGCATTCTACTTCCTCTTCTATTTGAGTTGATAATGTTACATCCAATACAATAACAACAACAACAACATCAAGCCTTTATCCCACTATGTAGGGTCAACTACATGAATCATTTTTCTCCATTGTGTCATGTTAAGAGTGAAATTATCATTTAATTATAATAAAAAATGTCATTTCTAATATTTTCTAACCAAGTAATTTTAGGTATACCTCTAACTTTCATAACATAAGTCAAATCTAATACATCTACTTTCCTAACCGGGTCATTACAAGGCCAACATTTTATGTGACCAAACAATCTAAGACGGCTTTCTCTAAAATCTTATCTTCCACTAGAGCTACTCCAACCTTTTCATGTTTATGCTCATTTCGTATCCTATCTCAAAGAGTAAAGCCACTCAGAATAAAATCATTTTGGATAGAATGATATTAACGTACGAGAAAAAAATGTGTTGCAAGTAATTCATTGCAAAAGACATTTAATTTGCAAGTGCAAGAGCAACTTAATGGTGGAATTGCAAGGATTTTTTCTTAACTAGACTATTTTAACCTTGTAAGGAATCCTCATCACAATAATGCATTTACTTTTGCATGCAATAATATCCTTACAGTTTATGTTCCACCTAAATACAATGTCATTAGATCAAAGTTATTGGGGAGAGAGAGAGAGATAGAGAGAGAGAGAGAGAGAGAGAGAGAGAGAGAGAGATGGAACATTAAGATGTTTCTTGAACTTGGAAGTATGTAAGGGGCAAGGAGCTAGTTTGGTGTTTGATATGGCTAGAACAATCCTTAAAGAAGACCACTCATCAATTTGATGACAGCACAGATAATTACCCAATGTTCATTAAAGCTGTCAATTATGAAAGGCAATATAAAGATAAATTTTTCATTTCCAATTTGATCAAATAGATAATCATGATGGTTGGATCATTAAATGTTATTCAAGCTATTACTAACATGCACCTATTAGTAGAGCAGCAAAGCTGCTTGTGGAGCAAAATAATCCTCAAATCTTTTGGATTCCATGTATTGTGCATACTATAAATTTTGCTCTAAGGAATATTTGTGCAACTAAGAATACTGAGTGAAATGAGATCACTTATAATAAATGTCATTATATCATAATGATTATAGGAGATGATTTAATAAGAAATTTCATAATAAATCAATCTAATGAGCCTATCCATTTTCGATGATTTCTCAAATTTAAGAAACATTACCATAGTTGAAACTCTTTTTGTCTCATAATAATTTTGAGAAGATTCAAATAAATCAAAAATACACTTCAGTCCATAGTGGTTATTGAGAATTAATCTCGTTATCGAGAGGATGACATTGGAAATGTAAGGTATATAAAAGAAATAATATTAGATGACCTATGGAAGGATAATATTCAACTATATTTTAACTTTTTTTATCCAATTTATGAGATGCTAAGAGATACTAACATATATAAGTCCTATTTACATTTGATTTATGAGATATGTGATTCCATATTGGCTAAAGTGAAAGAGAAAATATATAGATATGAAAAAAGGCCACATAATGAAGACTCAAAGTTTTTGTTGTGATGTTTATACTATTCTAGAGGATAGGTGGATCAACAGTAACACATCTCTGCATTACCTGGCTCACTCTTTAAATTCATGATAAATTTCAATGTATCTTTTATAATTAATTGTCAGTTTGTTCAAGAGCAGTTGCCTAATTTTATTGTCTTTTATATTCTTTGAAACATTGGTTCCTAAATGATGAGGAGAGATGAGTGATTACTATAGAGCTTACTAAATTCTTTTGGATATTTAGAGGACTTTGGTTATCAAAAATATTTGCATAATTTGGAGGTTGATTCATAGAACTTCAACACCTATACTTCAAGCAAATACCATAAAACTTCTTGGTCATCATCCTCATTTTATTGTGAGAGAAATTAGAGCACATACTCATTCATTAAATGAAAAAAAAATAAAATTACTCCACAATGGGTTGAAAATTTTGTTTATGTGCATACAAACATTCATCTTTCATTTAAAAAGACCCTATTTTATATGAAAGGTGATAACAAGAAGTGAATGTTGTTGGAGATGAATTTGAGTCCCTTGACAATATTAAAGATTACAAATCTTTCTCTTGATAAGCCAAAATTAGAAGCAATGATATTTAATGATAATGATACTGAAAAATAAAAGACAAACCCCTGAAGAAGTTAATCCTATTATTCCTTTCAATGAATATTTGAAGCTTCATGTTGTACTAAACGGTTCATATTTTTTTTTATGTTGCAATAGATAGTTTATGCTTATCTTTTTATATTCTAAGCTAAATAACTAATTATAAAGTTGATTTATCATTTGTTTGCCATTCTTAATATTATGTGTTCTTAATTTTTATGCATTATTTAAAAATTATAATGTTTTGTCCGCATCATAATCGTGTCATATATTTTTAATAATTGTCATATCAACATCGTGTCGCCATGTCTGTGAAAATGCAACATAGTTTCCATCACACCATTTTTTCTAGGACATAAACTAAAATTATCCATTCTCACTTGTTCCATCGCATGAACTATTAGCATGCAATTATTTTTTTACTCGTCCGTGTGTTCCACAATATGAAATGTCAATATGCAATTTTTTAAACTTATTCTATATGGCCATAAAAAGGGCTTGATATTTTAACAATATAGCATCTAAGCCCTAAATCAGAAAGAGAGTCACATCCTTTCAATATAAAAATTTATACGTTATTTTTATTCATCTTAAGAATAAATTATATCACCTTTCACATAATTTCATATATCCCTAAGCCCTGAAACTAATATCTTGAGCATCAAGTTAGCGAAATTGATATAAAAAATGATATAGTTGAGCCAAGTACTCCCAATTCAGGGTCATTCACTAGAGTGTTGAGAGTAAAACAAAGCTTGCTATATTTTTTTTCTACCTATCAAAGGTCTATACATCCATTTGTTGGCGGTGGATATATATATATATATATATATATATAGTAGTTCAAAACTGAACATCAACTTTAAGCTAAGCACACCTAGGGCAAGTGCCTACTTTCTACTATCTAAAAAACTTATCTGGCCAAGGTAACATAAAAAATGATAAACCAAGAACCACAGTATCAATGAAACAAAGAATATATATGCATTTACAATGCCAAAAACCAAAATGACACTGGCAACATCATTTACAAGTGCACCTAAGTGGAGTTTGCAGACTCAGATTATCATGCTATTCAACTGGATGAAACGCATATATTCTCTTTCAAAGTAGCTAAATGAAATTTCAAAGCAGAACACTCAACACTTAAGGTCCTATGTAAGTAATAGCATGCAAAGTTCACATTACAAATTATCCAGTCATTAACAGCAACTGAAGCAGCACATAGAGCAAATAGACGATCACCTCCACATACAATCTGAGTCAAAGACTAATACGATATATATATATAAAGCTTGACGGTCTAGAACTGTTTCATTGTTCGTTCAAGAAGCATCAGCCTGAAAAACAAGGAAACCCTAAAGTCTGCTTGCCTTATTAAACGTGCATATGCGATGAAGATAAGAAATAGAACCTTTTCAAGTCCGGCTTCCGGCGCTGGCCTAGATCCTCTTCCATGTCACCGTCAAGGCGCTCCTTGATGGAGCGCTTGGTCCCCGCGGCGACCCGGTCTGCGTACATCGTTCGAGGAAAACGGCGAAACCCTAGGAAGCAGTAGAAAACCGAAAACGTATTTTTACAGCAATCGGCGGGATGCCTTTGAGATGGACGAGATCAGGAGATCAGTGCCTTGCAAGACAGGATTAGTGGGGGAGGGGTGGACTAAGCCAGCAAACACGAGATAGGCATACTGTAGCCTGTAGGGATGCTCGGCTGGCATCTGCTTAATTTGAAGTAATGGACTTATTTAGCATTTTAAGATAAATGTAATGTAAATTTTAAATATTTTTAACTTTATTCTCAATTTTAATTTTGGTATATATATATATATATATTTAGGTGATTTTTAAATATATCATAAATTTGTCATTATTGTCACAGCCTGTCTCTACCACCGTTGCAGCCCGGCGCTAGCCATCACTATTGCCACCACCTTGTATTCAATCTTTACCATTGTCTATCTTTGTCATTGGACACTGCCTACCTCTAGCACTATCAATGTCACCCGTCGCTAGGATTCATCTCTGCCAACCACCACTACCACACCCCACATTGCTTCTTACCAAATAGAGCGAGATGCAACAAAGAAAAACAATTGATTCTTCCAAATTCATAATTCATAAGTATTACAAATATACTTATGCCACATTTCACTACATTCATTTAATAAACAGAATCATTCAAAATATTTTATTTATATCACGTATATATAGTTACAAAGCCGCTAAGAACCACAAAACATTATCATAGCAAATAACCTATATACCACAAAACATTATCAAAACAAATAACCTTTATACATCTGCTAAAGTCATATCTTACACAGTTATACAACAGAACATGAATTTTAATTTGACCTGAGTCTACTCCGCTTCCACCTTATCATTTCCTTTTCCTATAACAATAGCTAGAGTAAAAATCTTGTGAATTATGACGCTAAGAAAGATATGCAATTTTAATAAAGAATTCAAAAAAAACAATATAGCAAATAATATGAATGTATTCTTAATTGAACTAAACTCGCTAGTTATTTGTAAAATAAATTAAAATGTATACAATCTCATATGAACTAATAATAACAATAGGTTTACTACAATGTTATCGATAAAATCATATCATGTCATTTAATGATTTAAACATTACACTTTGAATTGATACAAATAAATACTTTATTTAGTACTTATACTACTTTTCATCTCTTGTTTCATTTGAAGCCTAAAATCATCATATAACATAAAGTTTGTCATTATAGTTCATAATAATATTCAATATAGCTTAGATAAAACCTTGCATTATTTTTATTGAACTATATTGAGGTCTTAATGTCTCCATTTGGGTCCCTTTTTTCCCACCTGCACAGGTACTTTAACACGATATTGCCAACCATCATCTAACATGACATTCATTAGACTTAACAAATTTTTATTTGCTATTTCTTTAGTAACATAATATAAAAAAGCATACGCAATACAATATTTATATATGAAGAAAAGGAAGGTAGTTGATAATTCATTTATTTTTCTTTCCAAAATAAAACAAATTAAGAATACATATAATTAATTATAATATACTTCATTTTACACTTAAATTATTAAAATTTATATTTGATCGTTCATTTTGCTGATCTTAATGCATTTTATCTTTCATTTTGCTCAAAAGCAATTGTACATGCCTAGAAATTTAAATTTTATTTTCAAAATTAAAAATTGCATTTCTTAGCACACATCTCATAATTTCTTTTGCTAGTAAATCATCTACATAGTCTACATATGACAATTGTGATAATATCAACTATTCCTATAATTCATATTTTTTATAATCATGTGAACAAAAACTATTTATCCTAAAAGTTCATTTTACCTCAAAATTTTCTCTCCTCATATACAGGAAATCCTAAATAACTATTAATTATTATTAAATTATGAACGTACAAATTACATTCTAGTACAAACAAATTAATTATTTCATTACCTTTTTATTTCCTTTCCGTAATTCCTTCACCCTTCTGTTCTTCTTCTTCCACTCCTCCTACCCACTTACAAACCTTCAATTCTTTGTGCCGCGTAGGTCCACGACTCGACTCGTGGTAACAAAAAAAACAAAATTTAAGGGATGAATTGAGGAATTATATTTTCTCCATTATTAATTACAACATGACGAAAAAAGCGCCATCAAGAGACCTCTGCTAGGGTTAGGGTTTTTTGACGATTTGCTTGGTGCTTCCCCTGCTTGGTGGTCGGAGGGATCCGATGGATCCCTCCATCTTGGAGGACGCTTTCCCTCCTCTCACACACCCTCTCCTTTCTTCCACTGCTGCTGGTAACAAAACACCACGTACGTGGGATCGCATCCTTTCCGGACCGACTTCAAATGCATGTGAGTTTCTGATATCCCCCTTGCCAACTGAAGAAGAAATCATCAATTTCCCCTCTGAAGACATTATAGAAGCTGTAAATGAATGGGATCTGGCGCTTGTTGGCTACTCTCTCGGTAAGAGACCTTACTATGAGGCGCTCCTTAATTCTGTTAAAATGCTCTGGAATCTCAAAGGTAGCCTGAAACTTATCTCTCTTAGTGAAGGGTTTTTTTTGTTCAAGTTTTCTGACGCGGAAGATTACGACCTTGTTTGGACTAGAGGTGCCTGGTTTATACTAGGAAAACCTTTTATTTCTCAAAAATGGAATTCTCATTTTTCCCCAACCCGTGAAGAACTCACATCTGTCCCGATCTGGTTTAAGATCCATGACCTTCCTTTTTGTTGTTGGACCCCTATTGGAATTTCTAAAATAGCCACCAAAGTTGGACATCCGCTTGCGGTTGATGCTCTCACTGCCTCCAAATCTAGACTTACCTATGCTAGAGTTTGTGTCCAAGTTGATGCTAAAGCGACTTTCCCTGAAACTATACCTATATGTGTCGAAGGCAAGCTCTTCAAATTAAAAATTCAATATGAATGACGTCCTACCTTATGTGATTTCTGTGGATCGCTTAATCATTCTTCTATAAATTGTTCTGCTAATCCTAACCCTGAAATTAACCAAGTTCCTAATCCTCCTAGAGGAAGAGCACTAGTCGTAGACCTAGACCTCCTTCCCAAAATTCGAAAGGTTTTCTTCCTATCCCTAATTCTATAGCCAAGATTTCTGATATTGTTGTAGATTCTACAAAAAATTATGGAGGAACCTTGGTGAATAAGGATCCTGACCAGATTCCAACTTCGGCTAATGTTATTACTGAGGTTATTAATCACAACATACCTTTCACTAGTCCAGTTGTACATGCGAACTCAGTGGGTATATCTACGGAAGCTGGGGTTGTTCCTAACTCTGAGACAAATATAATAAACATGACTTTAGAATAATGCCCTTTGACTGATAATACTATCCCTATTACTATTTTAGCAGGAGCTAGCTTTAATATCCCTAATCTCAATTCTCCTACCTCTTTGACTTCCTCTACTTCTGCTTCCATGTTTCGTTCTGATGGACAGAAAGATTATAGAGTAACTTCAGCTAACAAATTTAGCATGCTTCAAGATGATAATAAAGATGATTCCTCTTCCTCTTTGCATAATGAGGGAATGGAAGACTCTAAAGCATATTCAGCTAAGAATAAGAAAGAAAATATTGGTATTTCTAATACCAAAATGCTGAATTCTAACGAACCCTATTCACAAAGGAGCACTAGGGGAAAGGGCAACCGTAAAGGCCCTAATCAAAAATCCTAGTTTCTTATGAATTGTCCTTCCTTGGCAGCTTGGAATATCAGGGGTTTCAATAACCCGGATAAAGTTTTTTGTTGTAGGAATTTGGTTAATGAGCATAAGCTTGACTTAATTTGTATTCTTGAAAATCGTATCCTCTCTTCTAATCTTCTGGATCCGTGGTTCTGCTGTACTCACAAGGTTTTTGAAAATGAACTCAGCTTCAATAACTTTGATCTTGCTACTCCTGGTCGTATTTGGATTAAATGAAATTCGAATAAAGTTTCTTTTAATCCTATTTTTTCTTCTTCTCAAATGATTTCTGGTCATTTGATGGTGGGGTCTCATACTCTTATGCTTCTTTCTACTGTTTATGCTTCTAATTCTTTTGAAGAGAGAAATAAGCTTTGGGCTGAATTGGGGGATATTAATCCTCATGGTGCTCTGCCATGGGCTGTGATTGGTGATTTCAATACTTGCAGATTCCAGTCAGAGAAAAAAGGTGGGAATAATATCAAAATGGATAGGCTGTATCCATTTAATTCTTTCAT
Source organism: Dendrobium nobile (assembly GCA_022539455.1). Lineage (NCBI taxonomy): Eukaryota > Viridiplantae > Streptophyta > Magnoliopsida > Asparagales > Orchidaceae > Dendrobium > Dendrobium nobile. The sequence goes on along the minus strand of CM039721.1, from coordinate 27,053,730 downwards.
TTTTGATAATAATTTGATTGAACTTCCTTCTACTGGTAACTTTCATACCTGGTTCAATCAAAGACAGGGCAATCCTATTCATCTTAAGTTGGGTAGGGTACTAGTGAATGAAACCTGGATTAATCAATACCCAAACTCACACTATAATGTGTTGAGTAGTCTTGTTTCTGATCATACTCCGCTCATTCTCAGAGATGTCTATATTAAGAATTCTCATAAGCAGTTTATGTAGAAAAATTACTGGAGTCATATTCCTGATTTCTGGAGCATTCTATTGAATATTTTTCAAATTTTGAATTAAGGGAATCCTATCATTAGTCTGTATAAGAACCTGAAATTATTAAAAAGGGAGATCAAAGCTAGAAACTGCAATTCTTCCAATCACATTGCTATTAAATATGTTGCAAATCTATTTTCATGACTTAGGTTTTGATGATTGACAAACACTATTGATTCTCTTGGACTGCTTGTTACTTCTAACTTTTCAGGAATCGAAGATCGGACGAACAAACGAAGCCAGTTCAAGATTGCGTAGGTCTAGGGTTGAGTCAGTCTGTACTTTATTTTTTCTCTTCTTGAGTCTATTTGTAATGGTCAAAGAGACTGATGTAAGTAACCCTACACACACACTTGAGAGACTTAGAAATTCTATTTTTGCTCATATCGGCCAGGACAATATTTACATAGTTCTGGACAATCAGGCTTAAAACAAAAAGTCTAATTAAGGATTCTTAATTAAGGTAGTCGTAATTAATGGATCATCCTGGAAGATACGTGTATCGGCCAGGACGATAAGCTCAAAACAGAAAAAAGTTGCCGCCATAGACAATTAAGGTATACTGTATTTTTAAATAATCGACCAAGACGATATTAACAAATTATGCCTTAATTGATCAGAAAATCAAGAGAGTAATTAAGGATGATTGATACGATCATATCGTCCTGGACGATCGCAGGATCGGCCAGGATGATCTATTTAAAAACCTTAGTTACTTCAAGATGATAAATATCGGCCAGCCCGAATTCAGGGCGATGCTCTGGACGATTTTTCTCTAATTTGAACTGATCGGCTGGGATGATCGTGAGATCGGCCTGGACGATCAAGCCAATTTTTAAATCGTCCAGTTTGCATTCAGGGCGATGCTCTGGCCGATCTTCTGAGATTTGTACTAATCGGCCAAGATGATGTTCATATCGGCCTGGACGATATTGTCGGCAACTTGCAATTAATGAGCTCCTTTGAAGCTCTTCTATTTAAGAGCTCTTGTTCAACGTTTTGAATAACCTTTGTGTTGTTGCCTTGACCTGAGAAGGCCTTGAGGAGAGAAAGAGAGAGAGGGAGAGAGAGAGGATCTTTGAGGGGGAGCTTGTGAGGGGATTCACAAGGGTTGCTTCAAGGATCGCTCTACTTTTTCTTCGTCTAGAGTTTCTCGTCCGTGGAAGGGTCGGTAGAGGTAAGGAGTCAGCATCTGGTTGTGGTTCTCTGCCAGCTTCAGGATGAAGCAAAAGGAGATAGGTTCTCTGCCTTGCCGGGGTGGCAAAAAGGAGGTTCGTTGTAAAGGCTTCTCCGCTAGCTGTGGGGGCTGAAGGAGAGTCACGTTTGTAGTGCAATACTCGGAGGGCGCCTCCGGGGAGTGGACGTAAGTCGAGTTGACCGAACCACTATAAATTTCTATGTTCTTATTTCTTGCTTCCGCACTTTTAATTTCCGCATTTATTTTTCTCGTGGTGTGTTTTTGGTTTATGTGATTTTTTTTCTTTGTGAAAAAGAAATTTTTTAAAATACCAATTCACCTCCCCCTCTTGGTTAGCTTGGGCTAGTTCTATAGGTCTTAACACCCCTAACGAACTTTCAAGTGGTATCAGAGCGGGATTCATAAAAACTGAGTTTGAAAACTTTTTGAATTTTGATCCATGGCTAACCTTGGGAATCGTAACACTACAGAATGTTATTCAATTACACGACCTCCCTTGTTTGACAACTTACCTTTTGATTTCTGGAAAACCCGCATGTCAACATTTTTATAATCTATTGATTATCGCATGTGGATGCTTATCAAAGAAGGTTATTCTCCACCTTCTCGTGAAATTAATGGTATTAAAACTGAAGTTGCTTTTACTGAATGGACTTTCAATGAACGAGATTTAGCTCAATTGAATGCAAAATGTTTGAACTGTTGTTTCTGTGCTTTAAAATCTGAGGATTACATGCGTGTCTCCACTTGCAAAACTAGTAAAGAAATTTGAGATAAATTGTGTATCACATATGAAGGCACTAATGAGGTTAAACAATCTCGTTTAAACATTCTCTTGCATGACTATGAACTTTTTCGTATGAAATCTCATGAATCGATTTCTGACATGTATACTAGGGTTACTCAGATAGTTACTTCACTACATGCACTAGGAAAAGAACTTTCAAACTATGAAAAAGTAAACAAGATTTTCAGATGCTTGCCTTCGTCATATGATGCTAAAATCACTACAATCACTGAATCTAAGGATTTGAACACTTATTCTATTGATAACTTACATGGCTCACTCATTGCTTACGAGCAAGGGGTGAATCAAAGAAATCTTGATGCAGGTGAGAAGAAGAAGGAGAAAACAGTTGCACTAAAGGTGCACAAATCAGATTTTGAATCTTCCGGGTCTGAAAGCGATGAAGTTGCCTTCATCACAAGGCAATTCAAAAGCTTTCTAAGGAAGAAGCAAAATCATTATTGGAGAAAAGGTAGAGATCATAAACATTCTAAAGGATCTTCTGATGTTGTTTGCTATGAATGCAGGAATCCTAGACATGTGAGAGCCTATTGTCCTACACTTCAAGATCACTTGAGCAAAGAAAAAGAAAAAGGTGAGGAGAAACCTAAGTTTAGGAAGGACAAGAAGAGAGTCCAAAAGGCATTCTGGGCAGAATCTGGTACTGATTCCTCTGAGACTGAACCAGAGGAAGAGACTACAAACCTGTGCTTAATGGAGGAAGATCATCTTGAGCAAAGTGATGAGGAAGAGGTATGTAAACCAACCTATGATGAATTATTTGAGATTTGTGAGAAAATCCATGCATCTTACAAAAAACTTAAGAAGACTCATGCTAGCTTAAAAGTGGAACTTGTAAATTTGTAAAAAGAGTATGAAGTCATTCTTAAAGATCATTCAATTATTGATTCAAATCACATGGCTCTTCTTGATGAATTTGATGATTTAAATAAAAGTCATTTGGAATTAATTGATGAACATAATGCATTAAAAGTTTCACACGCCTCACTTAATTCTGATATTAAGAAATCTAAAGAGATTGAGAAAAATTTGAGGATTGATAATGATGCATTAAAAAGAACTAACTTGAGGATTCAAAATAATTTGGATACATGTAAGAAAATTCGGATGACATCTACTTTTAATCCTAAGCCAGAACCTAGAAAGAGGTATTATAACTCAAACCAATTAAGAAACCCTTTTCCTTGAGTTAGATGTTTTTCATGTGGCATGCTAGGACACATCTCACACACTTGCACCGTTCACCATAGTACACATTGGGTATGGAGACCTAAGATGCATGATTCACAACATACCATATCTGCATTGCATTCTACTTTTCCTAAGAAGGGGCCCAAACCTGTTTGGGTTCCTAAATCTGACTGTTGTTGAGTTTTACAGGAGTGCTCTCACCAAAGACCTTGTGGGAGCATAGGACAATTGGACATATGAAGGCTCGCAGCTCATAAATGCTTAAACCTGCTGCTTCAATAATTTCTTGAAATGTGTTTCCTTTTTTTATGTGTTTTATTTCCGCTTTGTTGTTGTTTTAATTTGTTTTGTTTTCACTTTGCTTTTATAATTGGTTTTTTATATGTTGAATCTTTTCAAGATTTTAGATTTTGGAGTTTTGAAGATAGTGTTTAGCTTTTCTAAAATTGGTTAAAGGGAAAAACACCATTGATGGTTTCCCTCCTTCTGACCTTGATTAGTGGTATGATTTTCTTCTCTAAACAAAAGTCTAACTCATTTTAAGCCAATGGTTTTTGAAACTAAGATTCTTTCTATCTTGCTACAATAATTTATCTTGTACATAATATCTAAAGTTCTTATATATCTTTCAAGTTATTTAAAATCTTGTCATTGCTTTCATCACATGACGTTGATTTTGTTTTGTGACTTGTTCTACCCTATGTTAGAGAGAGAGCTCATATTCTCTAATATTTGGAGGATATACTTACAACTAAGGGTCTTTTTAAGGGTTTTTGTTAAAGAGCTTTTAGCTTGTAAAAATTAAAAAGGAAAGAGGCCAATGACACCAAATTGAAAAAAAAAATATAATACACAAAAGTGTATACAAAATCAAGATGCTCAAAGAGCCAATTCAAAGATAAAAGAGGCATAAAATGAGCCCACTAAATTCAAGCTACTATCTCTTCTCTAAACTCTTAAAACTTAGAGAACTCATTGATTATTTGATGATTTCAAAGGCTTGATTTCAAATTCCATGATTGAGACAAATTACTTTGTTTTATTATTTATGAGATTTTTTTTTGTAAACAAGTTTTGATTGGATCTTCTTTTTGCCCAATTAGGTTTATTCTGAGTTAAGCATTTTTATTTTTCAAAAGAAAATTTGTACCATAAAGAACGTCTGATCTAGGGTTAACAGAATAGGATATTCTACCGTTGTCTGATTAGGATTGGCTAAACTCCTTGATCTTGTGGAACTCTAAAGTCTAATTAGTTGAAAACTTCTCATATGAAGCCTTGATAAAACAAAAAAAATTAGAAAAATTAAAATTCAAAAATATTCTTTTTTATTTTCTTTTTCCCGTTGTTTTTAGCTTTCTATTATTGTATTTTTGTCTGCTTTTATTTTATTTTATTTTTGAGGGTCTTGATCATCACCATCTTTTCCTTGGTTTCAAATTCTAGTCACATCGTTCTAGCCGATACTTTTATCGTCCTGGACGATAGGGCAAAAATCTCTTCAAATTCCATCTGCTGGTCTTTTATGTGCTTGCTGTAACTCATCGTCCTGGATGATACTATATCGTCCTAGACGATCTGATCGAACTCTATTGCAATCATGATGATAGTCCTGGCCGATAGAATATTCCATCCTGGCCGATGCATTTATAGTCATCGTCCTGGCCGATACACTGGATCGTCATGGACTATCCACGTGTCAGCATGTTTAAATCTTTAAAATCGGCCCCGAACGATCCATTATTGGACAATCGTCCTGGCCGATCCATTGTTCGTCCCTGGACGATACACGTGGCATAGATTTAAAATATTTTAACTTCGATCGGTACGATCAATTATTGTGCATCGTCCTGGATGATACACCTAATCGGCCCAGACGATATACTTTTTCAACGGTCGTCCGGCCTGACTCCTCGGGACGATCGCCTGTGTCTAATCATCCTGGCCGATATCTGATCGACCAAGACGATCTACTTTTTCTAACTTTTCAGGAATCGAAGATTGGACGAACAAACGAAGCCAGTTCAAGATTGCACAGGTCTAGGGTTGAGTCAGTCTGTACTTTGTTTTTTCTCTTCTTGAGTCTATTTGTAATGGTCAAAGAGACTGATGCTAAGTAACCCTATACACACACACTTGAGAGACTTAGAAATTCTGTTTTTACACATATCAGCCAGGACGATATTTACATCGTCCTGGACAATCAGGCTTAAAACAGAAAGTCTAATTAAGGATTCTTAATTAAGGCAGCCGTCATTAATGGATCGTCCTGGATGATACGTGTATCGGCCAGGACGATAAGCTCAAAACAGAAAGAAGTTGCCGCCATAGACAATTAAGGTATACTGTATTTTTAAATAATCGGCCTGGACGATATTCACAAATTATGCCTTAATTGATCAGAAAATCAAGGGAGTAATTAAGGATGATTGATACGATTATATCGTCCTGGACGATCGCAGGATCGGCCAGGACGATCTATTCAAAAACCTTAGTTACTTCAGGACGATAAATATCGGCCAGCCCGAATTCAGGGCGATGCTCTAGATGATTTTCCTCTGATTTGAACTGATCGGCCGGGACGATCGTGAGATCGGCCTGGACGATTAAGCCAATTTTTAAATCGTCCAGTTTACATTCAGGATGATGCTCTGGCCGATCTTATGAGATTTGTACTGATCGGCCAGGCCGATGTCCATATCGGCCTAGACGATATTGTCGGTAACTTGCAATTAATGAGCTCCTTTAAAGCTCTTCTATTTAAGAGCTCTTGTTCAACGTTTTGAATAACCTTTGTGCTGTTGCCTTGACCTGAGAAGGCCTTGAGGAGAGAAAGAGAGAGAGAGAATCTTGTGAGGGGGAGCTTGTAAGGGGATTCACAAGGGTTGTTTCAAGGATTGCTCTGCTTCTTCTTCGCTAGAGTTTCTCGTCAGTGGAAGGGTCGGTAGAGGTAAGTAGTCAGCATCTGGTTGTGATTCTCTGCCAACTTCAGGAGGAAGCAAAAGGAGATAGGTTCTCTGCCTTGCCGAGGTGGCAAAAAAGAGGTTCGTTGTAAAGGCTTCTCCGCCTAGCTGTGGGGGCTGAAGGAGAGTCACGTTTGTAGTGCAATACTCAGAGGGCGCCTCCAGGGAGTGGACGTAGGTCGAGTTGACCATACCATTATAAATTTCTGTGTTCTTGTTTCTTGCTTTCGCACTTTTAATTTCCGCATTTATTTTTCTCGTAGTGTATTTTTGGTTTATGTGATTTTTGTTCTTTGTGAAAAAGAAATTTTTTAAAATACCAATTCACCCCCCCCCTCTTGGTTAGCTTGGGCCAGTTCTATAGGGCTTAACATCCCTAACAAACTTTCAAAATATGCTTCCTTAGCTGTTACACAAGATAGGTACCAGAAATTGATTGATATTGATCCTCTTAATAGGGAGTTGTGTGGAGAACTAAAAAAAAATCAATGCGAATATTAACTATTACAATTCTCTTCATACTTCCTGGACTATCCAAAGATCTAAAATTAAATGGTTAAAGAATGGAGAAGAAGATTTGAAGTTTCTCTACTCCAAAATTAGGAAAAGGAAAGCTTTTAATGGGAGTTCTCTCAATGCTTCTATGATTCAATTTTATGATAATGAGAACAACAACCATATTAGTATTATTCAACATTTCAAAAATCTTTATAACTCTTCTCCTCCTAAGTTAAATGATACTAGTCTTATTCCTAAAGGCAAAATGATTCTTGAAAATGCTATTTCTTCATTAGTGAGGCCTGTTACCAACGAGGAGATTCATCTGGTTATTAATTCTAGTTGCTCCAACTCGGCATCTGGACCTGATGGTTTTAACTTTGATTTTTATAAAAAATATGGAGTATTACGGGTCCTTTAGTTTACAAGGCCATTAAGTCCTTTTTTAGTAAATGCTACTTACCTAAATGTGCTAAAGCTACTGCTATAGCTCTTGTTCCTAAGAAAACTCATGCTGAAAATGTTTAAGACTTCCAGCCTATTTCTCTTTGCGACATTTTTCACAAAATTATTGCAAATATTTTGGCATGTCGTATGAAAATCATTATGCCTGATATTATTGAGAATAATCAAGCCGCTTTTATTTCTAATAGGATTGCTACTGATAATCCTATATTGGCTATGGAAATAATCAATCTTTTGAAAAGCAATATAAGACGAAACTCTTTTGTGCTAAATATGATATCAAGAAGGCCTCATACAGTTTCAAGAAACTTTCTTTTTGCTAGAATGGCTGATAAGGGATTTCCTACTATCTTCATTAATTGGATCAAAGCCTATATAAATGATATTCATTTTTATATATGTTTGGATGGTACACTGGAAGGATTTTTTTCATCTTCTACTGGACTTAGACAGGGATGTCCACTGAGTCCATACCTTTTTTGTATTATTATAGATGCTCTATCTTGTCTCCTAGATTCTAACTCTGACTCTAGTGGTTTTGAAGGTTTTAAATTGAATAACTTTCATCTGCCTCACCTTGCTTATGCTGACGATCTGTTGGTTTTTGGGAAGGCTGATTCTAACAATTGTGATAAGCTTTTGAGGATTATTAACCTATTCTCTAAGCTCACGGGACTACATATGAACTTACTGAAAAGCTCTCTTATTATCTCCCCAAGTGTTTCTTATTCTAATGATATTTCTAGAGTGCTTCAAATACATAATGTAACTGATTATTTTACTTACTTGGGTATTCCTATATCTTTGGGTTGGACTAAGGTGTTGGATTTTGCCCCTCTGATGGAAAAAATCATAATGCTATTGGCTGGTTGGAAGGCAAGGATACTTTCATTTGCTGTTAGACTGCAATACATTAAATTTACTATCACTAACACTGTGACTTATTGGATTAGGAGCATGACTTTGCCTAAAGTTATTTACAAACAAATAGGTAAGCTATGCTCTAAATTTCTATATCATGGGGACACTGATTGCAGAAAATTACATCTTATATCTTGGAAAAATACTTGTAAACCGTATTCACTGGGTGGTCTGGGTATTGCCTCTTTACAAGCATTAAACTTTGCTTTTAACTGTGGCATTATTATGAGATGCTACAACACTAACTCTCCTCTTGCTAAGTGGTGCCTTGCTAGATACATCAGTCCTTGGAAACCTGTAACGAATATTGCATCAACTTTCTGAAAAAATATTTGTAAAATGGTTGTGATAGCTAGGGAGAAATTCAAATTTATTATTATTCATAACAACCCAATTTCTATTTTCTGGGATCACTGGTGTTTGGGGGAAACTATCTTTGATAGATTTCATAATGTATCCAGTAACTTAGCTAAGAACTCTCAGTTGGCTATCTGGATTCAGCATGATACATGGAATATTCCAGTATTTGATAACCCTTCTATTAGGGATTTTATTCTGAATTTACCCATTGCTACTGATAGTATGTATCATCTTAGTTGGGACAATTTGGGAAATGCCAAGTTTAAAGATTTCTATTTATATTATTTTGCTAATGGTGTTCATGTTGATTGGCATCATTTGGTATGGCATAAAAAACATGCTCTGAGATTCTCTATTTATCCGTGGATGGCACTTAAAGGAGGCTTAAAAACTTGTGATGTTTTGGCTATGAGAAACATCCATATTATGGATAAATCCTGCTCCTTATGTCACAATAGCTTGGAGAGTACTTCACATTTGCTGTTTGAATGTGATTACTCTTTTAAGGTGCTTGAAAAACTCATTCCTTCATTTTAGTCGTATTATTTTAGACCAACTATTTTCTTAGCCTTACTCCATATTGATAATATGAATAAGTCTAAAAGCATTAAGAATGGAAACCTCCTTACTTTAAATGCTATTATTTATTTCATCTGGATGGAGAGGAATAATAGAAGGTTTAAGTCTGTTGCTTTATGTACCAATTCTCTAGTTAAGAAAATCTCTAAAGCAATTATTATCAAATTAATGGGTTGGAAGAATGGCAATGAGATAAAGGAGGCATTGAATCTGGTTTACTACTGATGTGGTTACTTTTTTATCTTTGACTCGTGAAGAGAGGTTTTGTTTTCTTGTTTGAAACTGTGCTGCAGATTGCTGGATTGAATGATATAGTTGCTCCTACATGTGATTTGATGCACTGGGATTGCTGGTGTCAAAATTTTTATGCCCGTCCCATTTATGATGATGACCCTGATCTGATTGGCTCTCTCTGTAGCAATCTAAAGCTCGACAAGCATGTTATTGGGCTGTGGACAATGATGACAACCTACTAACCTCTTTCTGGACGACCCATGGGCAACCAAAGATGGAAGGATTATACGTTTTCTGAAGCCAAGAATATTCTGAGTCCCTCCCAGCTTCACAGGCTTTTTAGTCTGTTCAAATCATATGTCCTCTAGTCAAATTTTATTTTTGATTGTTTGTTGTTATTGTTTTTTTTTTAGATCCATGTTGTAACTATTTGTAGTTCTTTATTTAGATATTTCATGTTGTTAGGTCTGAACTTTTAAGTTTCTATTTTTGTGTATGTATTTCCTTTTGTTATCAATAAAATGGGCTATGCCCTCAACTTTTCCCAAAAAAAAAATTGAGGAATTGCCTCGGGTTAAAAGGAATGCAATTAAATGATATGTAAATGCACGTTCACTTAAATGTATTTAGCCTAATCTACTGCATACTTAGTTTAGCAAAAAAATCTAAAGAATTTCATTCCCTGCTATAGTAACTTATTTTAATGAATAGTAAAAGAATTTCAAAACTTTAGAAATATAATTTTCATCAAAATTAATTCAATAACTTTTACACCTTTATATATTAGCATACACTTCTATGTATCAATTTACTCCAATTAACGAATATAACACAATGGAATAATTTTTGTTGATTTTCATTAAAGTTGATATTTTGGGGTATAATTTAATCAAACAAAATTTTTTATTTTACCTAAAAATTTTTGCTATTACAATACTTTCCTCCTTTTTAGAATTTCGTCCCTAAAATTTATCTTTTCATACTTTCTCAAATAGGAGAGGAAACTTTTGTCTTATCTATTCCTAATTTCCTATGTAGCCTCTTTATTTGATATGTGCTTCCATTTCACTTTCATCTAAGGAATTATTCTACTTATCAATTTATGAATATGAAAATTTAATATCATTCCAGGCTCCGCAATATATGTCAAATTACTATTGATATATTCTCAAAAAATTATCTTGATCAAGCACGAATCTCGAGGCAAAAAAGAACCGGAAACTTCAAAAATTAAATTTGGGAGCTCTAGAACTCCGATTTCAGCGAGCTTATAGTCAAACTAAGCATCTCAGAAATATGAACCCAAAGACACCAAATTCAACTCAATCCGAGCCCAAATGAGCCCAAATCAATCACCCGAAGTGCTGTTGGAAAGCTCATACTACAATTTGAGTTACCAAACGGTCTCTGATTTTAACGAGCTTATAGTCGAATCGAATGGCTCGATGAGACAAATCCAACGAGCCCAAGATCACCAAATTCCGACATCAACAAGACCTTCAAATGTCTAACAAATGGTGCATGATCAAGGGATTCAATATCGACCGTCCATTTGACCACTCCCTATTTGCCCTTGATCTCACACCTATTTACGAGTTATGCCACTCCAAAAAATCTATAAATAGACCCTTCATTTCTCATGGGAGGGGACCAAAAGCAAAAAGAAGAAGGGAAGAAGAAGAGAAGAAGATAAGGAGAAGGAGAATCAGCTCCTCGACCACCGCTGGAGTTTCTTCCGCCGCCTGAATAACGCTGGAATTCTGCTGGATATTCAGGTGACACCGGAACTCTACACAACTTTATAACTGAATTTCAATTCAAAAGAAACTCGTTATAATCTGATCGTCCTAACTTGTGGGATGAATCAACCTCTTATATCTCAAACAACACTAGTGGAACTTTTCAATTGGGCGTGGCCTCGTGGTTTTTCCCTTTTTTAGGGTTTTCCATGTAAAAATCTTGGTGTTCTTTTATCTTCTGTTTGTGTGTGCTAGATATTTGTGTAATGCTTAGACAAAAATTTTCTAATTCTACCACCGCATATATTTTAGCCCGTAATTGTTTGGCGTCGTCCGTGGGAACCACTATCCCACTACTTCAAGTATTGCTACGATGGTAAACAGGTGCAACAGTCGTATCGTTGGAGCTTCTCGCTCCAACTCCCGTTAGTCCAGAAGTCAGTCTATTAATCATAGACGTCCGATGTCTGTTGAGTCCAGTAATTAGGTTGTTAAGCCTAAGTAAGTGTCCCAAGGCTACCAAGAGGGGGGTGAATTGGTAGTTTTTAAAATTTTAAACCCTCTTAATAATAAAGTTGAACCGAAATAAAATTTTCTTTTAAAGTTAGTAGAAAAATGTTTTTCAACCACAGAGTTGTTAAAACTGAAATTTAAAGTGCGGAAACGTAAAAGCTATAAAGTAAATGACACCAGATTTATAGTGGTTCGGTCTATAACCAGACCTACATCCACTCCTCAGAGGCACCCTCTGAGTATTGCACTAATACCACAAAGTGACTCTCCTTTAGCACCCACAGCAAGGCGGAGAAGCCTGTACAAAACACTCTTTTCACCACTACCCGGTGCGGCAGAGAACCGTCGTCCTTTCACACTCTCCTAGTGTGGGCAGAGAACCCTACGGCTGTTTACACTCTCCAAGTGTAGGCAGAGAACCTTCTTCCTTTCACACTCTCCTAGTGTGGGCAGAGAACCCTCGTCCTTTCACACTCTCCTAGTGTGGGCAGAGAACCCTCGTCTGTTCACACTCTCCAAGTGTCGGCAGAGAACCGGACCTTCTTGAATGATCTTCTCACAAGAATCTAGAAGGAAGAAAGAAAAAGAGTGAAGAAATCCAATTCCACAAGTAGAGACTCTTACCTTAGCAATCCAAGTGAAGCCTTCTCGCTCCAGTGGTAGGAATCCTCCTTTGAATGCTCTCTTCCACTCTCTTCTTGGCTATTCTCTCAAGAGGCACGAAGATCAAATGACAAAAAGATTGGGTGGCAGTCTAATTTGGACTATTTATATAAAAGACAAGTGAAACCGCCCAAAAACTGCAAATTTTCAATTCTGTACGCAGTGGATCGTCCTGTACGATTCTAGATCGTCCTGGACGATTTTACTTAAACGATCTGAAACGACCCAATTTGTATATGTGTACGAACTGACTTCGTACAGCTGATCGTCCTGTACGAACTTGGTTCGTCCAGTACGAACGGTTATTACAAGGTCGGTTCTAGAAACTGCTGAAAACTGTTCTAAGTCGGTTTATCGTTTGAACGAAAATGTGATCGTCTGGACGAAAATTTTCCAGAGAGCCGATCGTCCTGGACGATTATTTATTTCGTCTGGACGAAAATTTTCCAGAGAACCAATCGCCGCGGACGATAATTTGTTTTCGTCTGGACGAAAAATTTCCAGAGAGCTGATCGTCCTGTACGATATTTATTTTCGTCTGGACGAAAATTTTCCAGAGGACTCGTCGCCTCGTACGATGGTAAAATTCATCTGGACGAAAATTTTGCAGAGAACCCATCGCCTGGTACGATAATAAATTTCGTCCTGGACGAATAGGACTTAGAAAATTTTTCAAAGCAAGTTCCTATTCGTTCCAAGTGCTCTATAGGAGATAACTGACATATCGTCCAGTACGATAAATATCGTCCTGTACGATCAGTATAGAATTTCAAGATCTCCTTGTTTGTGTGTGTGAGATTTTATTCACTCAATTACAATCACTCCCTTTCAAAATTAATTCAAAGAAAAGACAAACATCAATTAAACAAAATATCTCATGTTGAATTTGAATTGAACTTTTCGTAGTCTGGAGTCTGATTTTCCTGAAATGTTAGTACACACAAGAGCAAGTGCAAATCTTCTGAAATTGTTAGGAGATAACTATACATTTGAACAATAATGTTTGGAATCATCAAAACTACATAAGTTGCATAAATATAACTCATTCAAATAGCAACTATTCAAACAATCTCCCCCTTTTTGATGATGGCAAAACAATTATTATTAGTATGGTTTCAAGTTAAAACACATCTTTTATCTCCTAAACTCCCCCTGAATTTATGAGTACATTAAAATAAGGAGGCATTAAAGAACAATATTTAACGAACAAAATTTTTGTTTTTTCAAAAATTTTAACACAAACTACACAAAAAAAACTTGCAAACAGAACAACAAAAAAAAGAAAACACAAACATACACAAACTAATAATTTCTCCCCCTTTTTGACAGCAACAAAAAGTGAAGAAGAAAAAGACAAGAAATGTAAATAATTATATGAAATTCATTGTTAAAATTTAATCTAAATGGTGATTGACATAGGGTATGCAATTTTAAACTAAAGATATTAGGTCAATCATAGAAATTCATAAAATTTATGAAATGATATAACATTGTAAGTAAGAAGAATTTTTTAAAGACATGATTCAATTTAGACATTTTGATTATTGAAAATCATTACAAGTCAGATGTAAAAAAAATTCTATATTTCAAAGTTCAAGAGAATATGAATGAACATTAGATCAACTTGAATTAAGAGATTGAACGAATTTGGAAAGAAGAGAATTACCTCATGTGGTGCTTTGCACATCTTTTCAAAGTTTTGTAGCACATTTTTGTGCATTTTTCTTTGGTTGGGCTTATTTTGTGCCTCTTTTCCATTTTACAAATTTTTGTGAATCCCTTTTGATTTTTGTACATTTGTACACTGTTCAAGAGTAATTTGACCAATTCTTTCTAAAATCTATAATCTAAAATTTCAAATTTTTCTAGGTGCATAAATATCATTTGAGCATAGAAATACAAACTAAGAAAACATCAAAATTGTAATAACAATATTAACTTTTATGTAGTCTAAATGAATAGACATGAATTTAAAAGTTCTAAGTACAACAAGTTATAAACAAATTATAAATTTAGAAAGTCTAGATTTTCTAATATAGATAATCTCAAATTACAATCGAATTTAAGCACTATGTAGATTAAAAAATACTAATGAAATTCATAAATATTAGCCACATTTCAAAACAAATCTAACAAAAACAAACTTTCATTGAAAAGAAAAGATTACATAAATATTGAACTTAAAGACATAAAAACAATCACAATAACACATATAAGATAAAAACAAAACAACAAAACAAAAAATACAACAGACACACAACAACAAACAAAAAAAAATTTTTATTGTTCTGGAGGAGGAGGAGGTATGCCGCCAAAGAGGTTGAAGTAGGAGGCCATCAACATTACATTGGTATTAATTTCATGAACTTCATCTTTAATGTTACCAATGTCATGTTGCTGCTGAGTAAGTTGAGCATCAAATTGATCAAACCTTTGATCAATGTGAGTCTCTAGTTTATCAAATCTCTCAATCAGATTCTGGTAATCTGATTGAGAAGCAGAAGCTTGCACTCCTTCTTCTTCTTCTTCTGAAGCACTGTCATGTGCTTCCCCTTTTTCTTTTTCTTCCTTGAAGAGCAGTCTGAATGATGTGTTGTTATAGTAAACTGGCTCTTCATATTCCTCATCAGGATGCACTATATTGTACTTCTTCTCCAAAATATAAGTAATTAAGTGCCCTAATGAAATGTTCTTCTTCCTCTTCTGATCAGCATGTCCTATTTCTGAAAGCCCATAGATATGATCTATGATGAGTTGGGCTTCATCAATAGGATGTCTTGACATGATTAAAAAAGTTAGACAAGAAAGGAGAGGAGTAATGTTAATCCTATCACCAGCTTTAGGAATAATTGAGGATCTAAGGATGTTCTGGATGATTCGGGCATCTTGGGTCATACCTGAGACTCTAGCAACATGATTGTCAATTGCATTTTTTCTAATTACCCTATTGATTTCAAACCATTTGAAGGAGGTTTCTGACATTAGGGTGTGGGCTCTATATCCCTCAGTTCTTAAGTTTAAAAATGCACCAAGATCGTGCTTGGTGATCTCAACTTTTTTCTTAAAAACAAAAGAACTAATGATAGAGTGGTCAGAATTGAAACTCATGTTGGCTAGAAAGTAATGGTAGGTTTGTTTATTGTAGAGGTGGACGAGAGAAAGAATGAACTGAAATTGGGTTGAGGCGAAGAGGTGCATTACCCGAAATTTCAACTCTGTTGGGATAAGAATGCGAGACGGAGTGATTTTTGCGGAGGCAAAACGAGGAAAAGATTCCTCATTTGCCTTGGAAAGAAAGTTGTCTGGGGCATTCCTGTTTGGTTTCTTCACCAAAACCTTTTGTCTTTTGCTAGAGGAGGCCATTGTTGATTTGATGTTAAAAGGGATTGAAAAAGAAATTTGAAAGTGTGATTGTCAAGTTTGAAAAGCCTTCATATTTAAAGGAAAACGATACTTTCGTCTTGGACGAAAATATTCGTCCTGGACGAAACATAATAATTCGTCTGGACGAAGAAAGTTCGTACAGACGATCCAATTCGTCCAAAATGTAACGGCTTTTCGTGTTCAACACAACTTACGATGCGTCCCTTCGTACAGGCTTTTTGACTTGACCAATCGTACAGACGAAAAAATTTCGTACAGACGATCGAAAAGTATTTCGTTTTAATGACTCTTGAAAACCGTCCCCTACAATGAATCGACACATGTTCGTCTGGACGAACTAAAATTTCGTACAGACGAAGTTCGTATTAAAAACTGTCTTATCCACTCAACCGCTGCATTCAATCGTTCCGACGTTTGAGAGAAAAAAATTCGTCCTGGACGATCACAGATCGTACAGACGATCCAATAAAAAACTGCTCTAAAACGGTTTAAATTTTTGCAAACTGTTCCTTTACACATCGTCTCGTACGAAAATAAATCGTCCTGGACGATTTCCTCCAAAAAAATTAAAATTTTTAAATTAACAAAATCAACAAAAACAATCAGAAACACAGAAAACATAAAACAAAACCATAAATCCAAAAACAATTCATTAAAAACACAAAATTCACAAAATTTCAAAAAACAAAACATAACAAGTATCAATGTTGCAAAGACATTTTAGTTAAGCATTCAAATCAATAACACCAAGCCTTGTTCTTAAAGTACTGAAGGTATCAAAGGCTAAAGGTTTTGTAAAAATGTCTGCAAGTTGATTTTCAGTTGAAACATGTATGAGTTCAATTTCTCCTTTGGATACGTGATCCCTTATGAAATGATGCCTTATATCGATGTGTTTGGTTCTAGAATGTTGAATAGGATTTTTTGAAATACAAATAGCACTAGTATTGTCACAATAAATTGGAATAGTGCCTATAGTTAATCCTAAGTCAATCAACTGTTGTTTTAACCAAAGTACTTGTGCCACACAACTTCCTAATGCAATGTATTCTGCTTCTGCAGTAGATAGTGCCACTGAATTTTGTTTTCTGCTAGACCATGAAACTAATGAATTTCCAATGAATTGACATGTTCCAGAAGTGCTTTTCCTATCCACTCTACAGCCTGCAAAGTCAGAATCTGAGTAACCAATAATTTCAAATGAAGAGCTAAACTTAGGATACCAAATTCCTAAGTTTTGAGTTCCTAGTAGATATCTTAAAATCCTTTTTACTGCTGTCAAATGTGATTCTTTTGGATCTGATTGAAATCTAGCACATAGACAAACACTAAACATAATATCTGGTCGGCTAGCAGTCAAGTAAAGTAAAGATCCAATTATCCCTCTAAATTTCTTTTGATCAACAGATTTTCCCTTAAGGTCCTTATCCAACTGAACTGAAGAACTCATTGGTGTACTAACAGGTTTAGCATTGTCCATTTCATATTTTTTGAGGATGTCCTTAATATATTTGTTTTGACTAAGAAAAGTACCTTCCTCAAGTTGCTTAATGCTAAATCCTAGAAAGTAATTTAAATCTCCCATTAGACTCATTTCGAATTCATTACTCATTGTTTTAGAAAAATCATCACAAAGATGTTTATTTGAAGATCCAAAGATGATGTCATCCACATAAATTTGAACAATAAGTATATCCTTTCCAATTTTTCTTAAAAAGAGAGTTGTATCCACACTTCCTTTTTCAAAAGATCTTTCAAGTAGGAAGGTGCTTAACCTCTCATACCAAGCCCTAGGTGCCTGTTTCAATCCATATAATGCCTTTTTTAATTTGAAAACATGATTTGGAAATTTAGAATTTTCAAAACCTGGAGGTTGTTCTACAAAAACATCTTCTTCAATTACTCCATTTAAAAAGGCACTTTTAACATCCATTTGAAACAATTTAAAACCTTTAAAACAGGCAAAGGCTAGTAAAACCCTAATAGCTTCAAGTCTAGCTACAGGGGCAAAAGTTTCCTCAAAATCAATTCCTTCAATTTGATTATACCCCTTAGCTACTAATCTAGCCTTATTTCTAATGACTACTCCTGAGTCATTCATTTTATTTTTGAACACCCACTTGGTTCCAACAACACTTTGATCTTTTGGCCTTGTAGTTAGTTCCCAAACTTTATTTCTTACAAATTGATTTAACTCTTCTTGCATGTTCTAACACCCTCACTTGGTTCACCTATAATTAATTCCTTTGGGTGATTTTTAGAGAATCTCAAATCTCTAGGCAAAGGGTCTTCTCTTTCTATAATTTCTTCCACATTTTCTTCCAAATTTAATCTATCAATCTTTTGGGAGTTTTCTTCAATTTCTTCTTCAACAACTTTTGGCTCTTCTATGTTTCCATTTTCATCAAAAACAACATGTGTGGTTTCTTCAATGACTAAAGTTCTTTTGTTGAATACTCTATAAGATTTTCCAACACTTGAATATCCAACAAAAATTCCTTCATCTGATTTTGGATCAAATTTTCCTAAGGCAGATTTTCCATTATTATGTATGAACACCTTGCAACCAAATACATGTAAATGAGACAAATTTGGTGTTCTACCTTTTACCAATTCATAGGGTGTTTTATTCAAATTTGATCTCACATTTACCCTATTCAGAACATAGCATGCAGTGCTAACCGCCTCAGCCCAAAAATATCTAGGAAGAGAGTATTCTGCTAACATTGCTCGGGCGGCTTCTATTAATGTTCTGTTCTTTCTTTCAACTACTCCATTTTGTTGAGGAGTTCTAGGTGCAGAAAAATTGTGATCAATCCCCTTTTCTTTACAGAAATCTTCAAATCTTTCATTTTCAAATTCTCCTCCATGATCACTTTGTATAGAAATTATTTCACATCCTAGTTTTCTTTGTATCCAAGTTGAAAAATTTCTGAATTCCTCAAATGATTCACTCTTTTGAAAAAGAAATTTTACCCAGGTGAATCTTGAAAAATCATCTACTATTACAAATCCATATACCTTTCCTCCTAGACTAACCGTGCTTACAGGTCCAAAAAGATCCATGTGAAGAATTTCTAAAGGTTTACTGGTCCTAAGATCTTTATTGGACTTAAAAGAGGACTTCACTTGTTTTCCTAATTGACATGCATCACATAAGTGGTCCTTAGTAAAGTCTAGTTTAGGTATTCCTCTAACCAAATTCTTTTGGGTAATTCTTCTAAGATTTTTCATACTAGAATGACAAAGTCTCCTATGCCAAAGCCATGATTCATCAGAAACAGTTTTCAAACAAAAAGCAGTAGGAGATTGAATACAATTTAAATCTAGCATGTAGACATTGTTCACCCTTTTTCCATTTAAAACAATTTTCCCATTTAGGCTAATTATGCAGCTAGTAGGTAAAAATTTTACATTATAGCCCTTATCACATAGCTGACTTATGCTAAGCAAATTATGTTTTAAGCCTTCAACTAATAAAACATTATCTATGAAAAAGTTTTTCAAATTTCCAATCATACCTGATCCAACCACCTTCTTTGTGGTATTATCTCCAAGTGTAACCTTGCCTCCACTCCTGGCTTCCAGCGTTATGAATTGAGCAGTATCTCCAGTCATGTGCTTAGAACATCCGCTGTCCAGGTACCATATACTCTCACGAGGTCTTGTGTGAGAGTATACCTGCAAAATTCTCAAATGTTAGACCTGGGAACCCAAACTAGTTTGGGTTCACCTTTATGAAATTTATAATCAGATGCATGTGTGATGTGTCTAGGTTTATGCATCTTAGTTCTCCACACCAAATTAGGTTTCATCTTTAAAGTGCAGGTGTGAGATATATGTCCCAAAAATCCACAATTGTTACATTTAACATTAGGAAAAATATTCCTATGTTTTCTTTCATATGATTGTCTTCTAAGGGATTTCATGAATTTAGGATAATATTTAGGATTTGTAAAATCTTCAAGTTTAGGGGGGTTCCTATTATCCTCGAGAGCTCTTATAGTAAGTTTGTAAAATGAATTCATATCCTCCAAGATTCGATTTGTATAATTGATTCTATATGTCTTGTGCTCAGATTCATCCTTAAATTTCTTAAATTCTTTTTCAAGTTCAGCATAGGATGATTTTAAATTTTCGAAATTTTTATTCAAGTCATCATATTCATCAAGTAGTTTCATGTGGTTGCTATCAATTAAAGCATGATCTTTTCTAAGGATTTCGTGTTCCTTATTAAGCTCTTCCAATTCTAAAACTAAACTAGAATGCATCTTTTTAGTTTTCCTAAATGCATCATGCATGTGTTCAGAAACTTCAAACAGTTCATCATAGGTTAAATCACATACCTCTTCTTGATCTGATTGTTCAGCTTTATCTGCCATCAAGCAAAGGTTGGTGACTTCTTCTTCGTTTTCAGTCTCAGATGAGTCTGAAGCTGAGTCCGCCCAAAAAGCCTTTTGAAACTTCTTCTTGCCCTTTTTTACCATTGGTTTCTCCTCTACCTTCTCCTTGCTAGGAGTGGCTTTAAGTTTTGGACAATCAGTTTTTATATGACCTGGTTTCCTGCATTCATAACAAATCACTTCATTAGAAACCCTGCCATTTTTGTTATACTTACCTCTATTCCATTGCTGGCGTCTCTTCTGCTTCCTCTTTAAAAAGCTTCTGAATTGTCTAGTCATCAGTGCTATATCGTCTTCATCCTCAGGTTGTGAGTGTTCACTTTCTAACTCTTCCACATTTAATGCAAGATTCTTGTCCTTTCTTGGTTCACCTGCATCAATCTTTCTTTGACTTACTCCTTGCTCGTAAGCAATGAGTGAACCAAGAAGATTGTCAATAGAATAAATGTTCAGATCTTTTGACTCTGTAATTGCAGTAATTTTAGCATCGTATGCAGTAGGTAAACAACGAAGAATCTTATTAACCATTTCAGCATTAGTTAATTCCCTACCAAGTGCATGCAAAGAGGTTAAAATTTGAGTGAATCTTGTGTACATGTCAGATATAGATTCATTAGGTTTCATGCGAAATAACTCGTAGTCATGTAACAAGATATTGAGTCTTGATTGCTTAACCTCATTTGTCCCTTCATAAGTAATACAAAGTCTATCCCATATGTCTTTTCCGCTTTTACAAGTGGAAACTCGCATGTAGTCTTCAGATTTTAAAGCACAAAAGAAACTATTTAAACATTTCGCATTTAATTGTGCTAAGTCACGTTCTTCTATAGTCCAATCTGCATAGGGTGTATCTACCCTAATTCCATCAACTAATCTAGTTGGTTTTGTGTAACCTTCCTGGACTAGCATCCACATGCGATAATCAAGTGACTGTAAGAAAGTAGACATGCGTGTTTTCCAAAAATCAAAAGGAATATTATCAAACAGTGGAGGTCTAGTGATAGAGTAACCCTCAGGTGTGTTTCGGTTTCCAAATGTAGCCATCTACGTTAATCAAAAAGTAGTTCAAACTTATGATTTTGAAACTCTGCTCTGATACCACTTGTTGAGTCCAGTAATTAGGTTGTTAAGCCTAAGTAAGTGTCCCAAGGCTACCAAGAGGGGGGTGAATTGGTAGTTTTTAAAATTTTAAACCCTCTTAATAATAAAGTTGAACCGAAATAAAATTTTCTTTTAAAGTTAGTAGAAAAATGTTTTTCAACCACAGAGTTGTTAAAACTGAAATTTAAAGTGCGGAAACGTAAAAGCTATAAAGTAAATGACACCAGATTTATAGTGGTTCGGTCTATAACCAGACCTACATCCACTCCTCAGAGGCACCCTCTGAGTATTGCACTAATACCACAAAGTGACTCTCCTTTAGCACCCACAGCAAGGCGGAGAAGCCTGTACAAAACACTCTTTTCACCACTACCCGGTGCGGCAGAGAACCGTCGTCCTTTCACACTCTCCTAGTGTGGGCAGAGAACCCTACGGCTGTTTACACTCTCCAAGTGTAGGCAGAGAACCTTCTTCCTTTCACACTCTCCTAGTGTGGGCAGAGAACCCTCGTCCTTTCACACTCTCCTAGTGTGGGCAGAGAACCCTCGTCTGTTCACACTCTCCAAGTGTCGGCAGAGAACCGGACCTTCTTGAATGATCTTCTCACAAGAATCTAGAAGGAAGAAAGAAAAAGAGTGAAGAAATCCAATTCCACAAGTAGAGACTCTTACCTTAGCAATCCAAGTGAAGCCTTCTCGCTCCAGTGGTAGGAATCCTCCTTTGAATGCTCTCTTCCACTCTCTTCTTGGCTATTCTCTCAAGAGGCACGAAGATCAAATGACAAAAAGATTGGGTGGCAGTCTAATTTGGACTATTTATATAAAAGACAAGTGAAACCGCCCAAAAACTGCAAATTTTCAATTCTGTACGCAGTGGATCGTCCTGTACGATTCTAGATCGTCCTGGACGATTTTACTTAAACGATCTGAAACGACCCAATTTGTATATGTGTACGAACTGACTTCGTACAGCTGATCGTCCTGTACGAACTTGGTTCGTCCAGTACGAACGGTTATTACAAGGTCGGTTCTAGAAACTGCTGAAAACTGTTCTAAGTCGGTTTATCGTTTGAACGAAAATGTGATCGTCTGGACGAAAATTTTCCAGAGAGCCGATCGTCCTGGACGATTATTTATTTCGTCTGGACGAAAATTTTCCAGAGAACCAATCGCCGCGGACGATAATTTGTTTTCGTCTGGACGAAAAATTTCCAGAGAGCTGATCGTCCTGTACGATATTTATTTTCGTCTGGACGAAAATTTTCCAGAGGACTCGTCGCCTCGTACGATGGTAAAATTCATCTGGACGAAAATTTTGCAGAGAACCCATCGCCTGGTACGATAATAAATTTCGTCCTGGACGAATAGGACTTAGAAAATTTTTCAAAGCAAGTTCCTATTCGTTCCAAGTGCTCTATAGGAGATAACTGACATATCGTCCAGTACGATAAATATCGTCCTGTACGATCAGTATAGAATTTCAAGATCTCCTTGTTTGTGTGTGTGAGATTTTATTCACTCAATTACAATCACTCCCTTTCAAAATTAATTCAAAGAAAAGACAAACATCAATTAAACAAAATATCTCATGTTGAATTTGAATTGAACTTTTCGTAGTCTGGAGTCTGATTTTCCTGAAATGTTAGTACACACAAGAGCAAGTGCAAATCTTCTGAAATTGTTAGGAGATAACTATACATTTGAACAATAATGTTTGGAATCATCAAAACTACATAAGTTGCATAAATATAACTCATTCAAATAGCAACTATTCAAACAATGTCTGCCTTTTTTCATCCCGGGGGGCAGAATGCTGCCGGAGAAGGAACCTTGGGACCTTTTTTAGAAAAGAGAATCCGAAAGATGGAAGAATCTCAGAATGAGATCCTTCAACTTCTGCGAGAAAATCTGCAACCAACACTAGCACAATGGGAGGAAGTTCTTCTCCCTCATGATCCACCACAGGTTGAAGATGTTCAATTCGAACATATTCAAACAGAGATTCATCTTCCTCCACCAAGAAGACATTCGCAGTCACAACATGATAATGAACTTGCTGATACAGCAAGTTCTACACATCCTTTGCCCTCAACTTGGCAGCCTCGCATTCTCCCAAATCTCCTGGAAGACTTAGCCCAACCACACATTGCTGAACTCCCTCACAATGCCCTGCGTCATGAACTATAAAGGTTGGTACGGGAAGAGTTCCCCCAAGGGGATGTGAGGCAAACTCTCCGATAAAGGAACTTCCAGGAGTAGTCACCTCTAACTGAAGCCATTCTTTAGCATCCCATTCTGGTTGGATTCAAAGTACCCAGTATCGAGTCTTACGACGGAACGTCCGACCCGTATGAGCATATCGACCACTATAGAACTATCATGCATATTCCGATCAGTACTGCCACTCTCATCTCGAGCAAATATATTAATGGCTGTCCGAGATTAAGATACAGTGAAATGGCCGCATCCTTTGAAGCTGAACACAAGAAATCAAGATCAGTGCTACCACTTTCATCGTAGTCATGGCCATACTATCGAAGCCTATAGATAACTCAAGAAGGAGATTGAAAGGCTTATTCATCAAGGCTATCTTTGACAATGTATTCGAGATTCACCTACCCGAGAAGAAACTCATCCCACTGGGGGGCAAAATCAACAACCAAAACCACCAGGGAATAATCGAATAGCAGTTGGTGAAATCGAGACAATCGCTGGAGGCCCCTTGTTATCTGACCAGATCTTTTTAGTTGTAAATGAAAATCTAACTTCAAAGATGGCTTATATAGATCACTCTATCACCTATGACGATTCTGATCTAGAGGGAGTAAAAACCCTTCATCAAGATCCGCTTGTTATCAATGCAGGCATAGGTGACCCATGTTACAATATCAAAAGAATTCTCGTGGACAATGGAAGCTTCGTAGATGTCCTGTTCTATTACACTTTTCTCAACATGGGTCTGTCAAGAGAAAAGCTTCAACCTACTGCAGGTCCTTTGTTTGGATTTGATAATTGACCTGTACGAGTAGAAGGGATAATCAGTCTCCCAGTCATACTTGGAGAATTTCCCCGACAGTCTACACACTCCATTCAGTTCATCGTTGTAAAGTCAAAATCAGCTTACAACGCTATCTTTGGGAGGCCCCTCTAGTCAATTTTTAGGATTGTCACCTCTATCCCTCACCTCAAGCTAAAGTTCCACACCCAGACAGGAGTTAGTGTGGTATGCAGAGATCAATAAATAGCACAAATCTGCTATCACAGATAGATCAAGTCACATCCAACGGTTATCTTGAGCATCGAGAACTTTGATCTCCAGAACGAGGATATTCCTCAGAGAGCTTCCCCTGTAAAAGACCTTACTGCTGTATCTATCTCTGAAGAACATCCTTCGAGGAAGGTGCAGATTGGATCACTTCTCTCAGACGATGAGAAGAAAAAATTCATAGATTTTCTACAAGAAAATTAGGATATTTACATTTGGAGTCCGACAGATATGCCCGGAATTGACCCAGAAGTGATTGCACACTCCCTCAAAATCAATCCGATATACAAACCTATTATCCAGAAGAAACAAAATTTTGCACTAGATCGTCAGCAAGTAATCTAACAAGAAGTGGATAAACTCTTGGAAGCTGGGTTCATACGAGAGGTGCACTATCCTACTTGCCTGGCAAATGCTGTCATGGTGCCGAAGGGGAGTGGAGCATGGATAATGTATATAGATTATACAGATCTCAATAAAGCCTGCCCGAAAGATAGCTTTCCAATTCCTTGTATTGACTAGTTAGTCGATACCACCTATGGACATTAGATGTTGAGCTTTGTGGACGCCTACTCCGGCTATAATCAAATAAAGATGAATCCTGCTGATGAAGAAGCGACATCTTTTCAAACAGATAGAGGGTTGTATTGTTATCGGGTGATGTCCTTCGGGCTTAAGAATGCCAAAGCAACTTATCAACGCCTCATGAATAAGGTTTTCAAAACCCTTATTGGGCGTAACATAGAGGTGTACGTGGATGACATGTTGGTAAAGAGTCTTGAAAAATCTCAACATATCTCTAACTTGGAGCAGTGCTTTCATTTATTGAGATATTACAATATGCAGCTCAACCCTGCCAAATGCACCTTTGGAGTCGCTTCTAAAAATTTTTTGGGGTTTATGGTAATCCATAGATGAATCGAAGTCAATCCCGAAAAGATCAAGGCGTTAAGAGATATGGTGCCACCTAAGAACATCAAGGAGGTGCAAAGGCTAAATGGGAGAATTGCAGTGTTGTCTCATTTCCTAGCACGTTCAGAAGATAAGTATCTACCTTTCTTTAAAGTGCTGACAGGCGTTCACAGCTTTGGGTTCCGATGGACAGTTGAATGACAAAAAGTCTTTGTACAGCTACGAAAGATTTTGGCATCCCCGCTGCTACTTTCTAAACCAATGCCTGAAGAAAAGATATATTTATACATAGCTGTTTCTGCCCAAGCCATCAGTTCGGTCTTGGTACGAGAAGAGAATGTTGTACAATGTCCCATCTATTATGTTAGTAAAATTCTATCTGAAATAGAGGGACGTTATCCCCTAGCAGATAAGACAGCATTGGCGTTAGTTTATTCCGCCAGAAAATTATGCTCTTACTTTCAAGCCCACTCAATTGGGGTTTACATAAATCTGCCGCTAAAAAGTATTTTGTAGAAGCCAGAAGCATCGGGTAGGCTAGTTAAGTGGTCTGTAGAGTTGGGGGAATTTGACATCCACTACTTTCCCAGGCCTGATATCAAATCTCAAGCACTTGCAAATTTTGTAGTTGAATGCACCATCCCAGTATCCAATGTTCAACCGAGTACTTTTCCTTCCCATCCATGTTGGACATTGTATGCCGATGGAGCTTCTGGAAGTTCTGGCAATGGGGTTGGGATTTTATTAATCTCTCCGTGGAAAGTTACTCTCAAATATGGGCTCCGACTCAAGTTTCTGGCAAAAAACAACCTAGCGGAGTACGAGGCCCTTATTGTTGGATTAAGACTGGCAATTGATTATGAAGTGCAAAACCTAGTATTCCACACTGATTCTCAACTAGTCGCCTTTTAGGTAGAGGGGGAGTTTGATATCCATAATCTGCAACTGGCCTAGTATTGCAGCATTGTGAAATTACTCTTAGCCCGCATAAGAGAATATCAGATCATACATGTCCTCTGAGAGCATAATGCAAGAGCAGATGCTCTTTCAAAACTTATAACATCAATGACGGGAGACATCTATAAGAGAAAGTGTATCGAGGAGATCCACTTTCCTAGTATTCAAGGTCCATGGGTCATAAAATCAATCGATAAACCAAGAGAGGCCTTTTGGATTGATCTCATCTTATATTTTTTACAAGATGGGGTACTACCTGAAGAACTCATGGCTGCAATAAGACTTCGAAGACAAGAGGCAAATTTCACCATTATTTGAGGTGCGTTGTATAAGCGTGCCTTCACCAGACCATATCTCAAGTGTCTCCCGCCTTCAGAAGCTGATTACGCACTTCGAGAAGTTCATTCAGGAGTTTATGGAGAATATTTGGGAGGAAGAGCATTGGCTTACAAGATCATGAGACAAGTATTCTATTAGTTTACAATGAAACATGATGCACTTGAGTTTACACAAAAGTGCAAAAACTGCCAGTTGCATTCCAATCACACCCATACACCTGCTCAGGAACTCGCATCACTTCAAAGCCCCTAGCCTTTTGCCTAGTGAGGAATTGATATAATGGGACCCTTCCCTATAGCCACGAGACAACGAAAATTCATCATCCTGGCTATAGATCACTTCACCAAGTGGGCAAAAGCAGAACCCTTGGCAAAAATTATCGAAGCAAATGCCAAACAATTCTTGTGGAAGAATATAATCTGTTGCTTTGGCATCCCTGCAAGAGTCATCATCGACAACGGGACTCAGTTTACTGGGAAGATCTTTACATCTTTATGTAAAGATTTTCATATTCAACTCATCCACACAGCTGTCGCCCATCCTCAGGCTAATGGGCAAATAGAGATTATAAATCGAACAATTCTAAAAGGGTTGAAGACATGCCTAGGGAAGGCTAGGGAGTAATTGGCTGAATAACTCCCAAATGTCCTTTGGGCTTATCGGACCATTGTCAGGACTCCTATAGAAGAAACCCCATATAACCTCAGTTTTGATACAGAAGCAGTCATACCGGTTGATATTGGAGTCCCGAGCAACAGAGTCCAAACTTTTGACTTCAATAACAACGAGGAGAGGCTAAGGACAAATTTAGATCTCCTCCCTGAAGTATGAGATGAAGCCTCACTCAGAACCACTGCATACCACCATCAAATTGCTCATTACTACAATTGAAGAGTGAAACCTTGACCCATCTCCATTGGAGACTTAGTTCTGGAAAGGGACCTCAACGTAATAGGCTCTCCCCCCTCTGGGAAGATCCTTACTTTGTGGCAGCTATGATCAAGCCTGGAACCTTCAAACTAAAGGATGCTAGTGGAAAAATGCTCCCCCGAACTTGGAATGTGGGTAACCTTTGTAAGTACTATCAGTAGAAGTTGATACTACTATCTGTCTGGTGTGATGTTGTTCGTAGTATTTGTCTTATTTTATGTCCCCTCAAGTAGTTATGTTTTGTATCTTTCAAGTTTTTCAAGCATTCCGTGTGTGTTGATTGTAGAAGAACGCTTTTTCTGTATCCCTAAGTTTTATTAGGAAATTGTTGTACTGTTTTATATAATACAATAATGTGATGTTCACTTTGTTGTGATACCATCTCTTCTCCTCAAACTCTTTCTTTCGTGATTCGAGAAATACACAATTTACATTGTATCTCAATCACTAAATGTTCAATCCCAGGGGGATTCGATCCGACCTCTTCCATATAGGTTAAAATCATCAAGCAAATGCTTTGATTAATAACCTCGGATAGGTCAGGGTATCCAAGGAGGATATCTCTCGCAATCACTTAAGTCAGAAAAGGCAGCCAAAATATTTCTCATTGAAATAAAAGTTGAATCAATTTCATATGCATGTGAAAAAGAGATAAATATCTTTTTTATAACTCACTGAAACATCAAATACATCATATGAAAATATCAGACATCAGAAACACACATATAATCACCACAAAAAAAAAATAAAAGTGATACAGACAACATCAGGATAATCCTACAGGATCTCAAGATCATCCTCGTCTTCATTCAAAGAAAAAACATGCTGCAACACACTCTCCAACTCTTCACCACCAGAGTCTGAAGAAGGATCACCATAAGCCTGGCTGGGAGTCAACCCCTCAATCTCCCCTCCGATCTTACGCTGCACTACACGAACACCCTTCATGAAACCTTTGATAAAGCCATCTTCTATAAGCTTTGCCTCTAAAGCCTTCACCTCTACATCATAAATATGATTGTGAGCTTCCTGAACTTGGTCCTCAATAATTATCTTGAAGGCATAAGATTTCTTGAACTCTTCTACGGCTGCAGATGGTGACAGCTAAGCTTCCTTCTCTGACAACATATTCAGGAGCTTCTTATTCTCAGCTTCAAGGATTTGCAGATCTTTCAATTGTTGGTTGTTCATTGCCTGTGCCTCCACCAATTGTATATGTAAATGTTCCATCCGCTCATTCTGGGAGGAGGTTGAAGTGATCATGTTTGCCAATTCTACTCTACACTATTCAAGTTGATCCTCCACCATCTTCATCTCCTTCACTTTATTGTCATATTTCTTATTATATTCCCCCTGAAGATATTTAACCTTAACGAATTCATCGTTCTAGTCATCCAATATTTTATTCACCTCAAGTTGTTGTTCCAAATGAATTAACAAGTGAGAAATATATCCCTGAAAATGTATATATATATACAAGGGAAAAGGAGAGAGGGCGAACTCACTAACTCATCGGCTCATCGATGACCAATGCACTTATGTTTCAAAACATCCTATGGAATATATATCTTGGACGGAGAGAAACGAGGAACTTTGCTGGCAACTATCAAAACTTCATTTGACTTTTTTTTTCTTTGATGCATGCAAATCTCGCTCACTCTCTGGTTGCTTGGACTGACCTTTTTGGGTCTCTGGAACTTTCACAGATTTCTTCAGTATCTATGTGTGCGATCTCCCTGCTTGAGTAGATAATCCCACCTTAAATAAGTATTCTTCGTCTATGTATCTGATCAAATAACATATCTCATAACAAAGGTCGTCAATGTCAGGAAGCTTTAGAATCCTCAATAAATATTCTGCTCCAATGTGAAGGCGATGGGAAACTCCTTCAACTTTCCCCATTTTTCTTGAAGGCTCCAATCATTTTGCACAAAAAAGAAGTCGCTAATCCAGTTTTTTGACAGGGCCCATGTGCGAATATCCAACCACTTGGTTCTGAAAGAGATACGATCCTACGTATCGCTAAAGAGATGCCCAATCCGAGAAAGACAATCTGAAGATAACACCACTTCGCGGTCTCTGAAAAGTACAATTAGGCCCATTACTATCGATATGGCCATGTAGGAAAATTGAGATAAACTCAATCCACAGACCGTTAGAATGTCAATCTATTCAGTAGGTGGTGGAAATCGCAGCCCTGCTCGCTAACTGAATTCGTACACCGTCACATATCCTGGGGGAGGAAAGCAAGCATGATCAGATCTCGCCGGCACCTTCATCACCAGATCGTTAGGAAAATGGAATTTTTTCCTGAAAGAAATTCAATGCCTTGTGGATTGTTTTAGTGCCCTCAGATCGGTCGTTAAGACGATCTTCTTTGGTATGAGGATTTTTTGTGGATGCGTGATGACCCATTCCAACTTTTGTACTAAAGAGGAGTGCAAATCTGAGTAGGGAAAATCACCTACAAAAGATAGTGTAAAATCTCTAGAGTAGGATGAAAAAATGGGGGAGAAAGAAAGAGGAATAGGAGAAGTCTCCAACTTCTGTACTAAAGAGGGGCGCAAATCTGAGTAGGAAAAATCATCTACAAAAGATAACAGAAAACCTCTACAGTAGCAAGAAAAATGGGGGAGAAAGAAAGAGAAACAGGAGAAGTCTCCAACTTATGCACTAAAGAGGGGCACAAATCTGAGTAGGGAAAATCACTTACGAAAGACAGCGAAAAAACTCTAGAGTAGGAAGAAAAATAAGAGAGAAAGGAAGAAAACAAGAAGAAATCTCCAACCTCTATACAAGAGGAGGGGCGCTAAGTCGAGTAGGGAAAATCACCTACTCAAAAATTGCGGAATGCCTCAACTGTTAGAGAGCTAGAGGGAGAAGAAGAGAAGGTGCAATTTTTCTGAAGGCCTTGGGGGCCTATTTAAAGTCTTCAAAGGAGAAGAGGGCAGTTTTTAGCATTTTTTAAAACTCTAAAATTTTCTTAATTTTTTCCAAAATTTTCAAATTTTTTTGGGATTTTTTAGGAATTTTTATGAGCCAAAAAAGACCAAAAATTCATTTTTATTGTTGGTGGAGCCCGCTTAAGTCGGTGGAAGCGAACCGCCACCCGAAACCTGAGCCGATCCACTGGCACAATATGTGGATCGCGGAGGCCAGCCGCAGTAGCGTGCGAAACATGCGTGGCCGGCCACAGCAGCGGCAGCCTGCGGTAGTACCGTGCGGGCATAGCCCAAGCGCGGGCGCTATCCAGCCCAGGTGGGGGCGCACGATCCAGCCCAGGCATGGGCACGGTCCAACCCATTCGATGCTTGGGCGTAGCGCACTGGCATGGGCGGTTGCAGCGTGCGGGCTCAACCACGGTTCCACGCCGGCGGCGGCGGCGGCTGTGGCTGGCCAGCCATTTCATCCGGTTCAGCTGCTTGGTCCGTTCTGGGTCCATTTTTTGCCAGAGAAAGACCAAATAGGACATTTTGGGGTCCTTGGGACCTTTTTTCGATGTTCCGGACTCAATTTCATCACCTTTAGAGCCTTTCAGAGTTCCTACACGCAAGATTAATTTTGACTCGAAAAAAATTCCCCAAAATTTATGATGAATATTTATAGACTCATGGAGCTACGACATCTAAAAATAGGGGGGCCACTGATATATTCTCAAAACATTATCTTGATCAAGCATGAATCCCGAGGCAAAACTGAATCGAAAACTTAAAGAATTAAATCTGGGAGTTCCCGAACTCCGATTTTAGTGAGCTTATAGTCAAACTGAGCATCTCAGAATTACAAACCCAATGATGCCAAATTCAACTCGATCCGAGCACAAATGAGCCCAAATCAAGCACCTGAAGTGCTATTGGAAAGCTCATACTACAATTTTGAGTTACCAAACTGTCTCTGATTTTAACGAGCTTATAGTAGAATCGAAGGGCTCAACGAGATGAATTCATCGAGCCCAAGATCATTGAATTCCGACATTGTTAGGACCTTCAAATGTCTAACGAATGGTGCATAATCAAGGGATTCAATATCGACTGTCCATTCGACCACTCCCTATTTTCCCTTGATCTCACACCTATTTACGAGCTATGCCACTCCAAAAAATCTATAAATAGACCCCTCATTTCTCATGTGTGGGGACCAAAAGAAAGAAGAAGAAGGGAAGAAGAAGAGAAAAGAAGAGAAGGAGAAGGAGAATCAGCTCCTCCTCGATCACCGCCGGAGTTCCT
Source organism: Dendrobium nobile (assembly GCA_022539455.1). NCBI lineage: Eukaryota > Viridiplantae > Streptophyta > Magnoliopsida > Asparagales > Orchidaceae > Dendrobium > Dendrobium nobile. The sequence continues at coordinate 27,021,805 of CM039721.1, read as the reverse complement.
TCCGCCGCCTGAATAACGCCGGAATTCTCCCGGATATTCAGGTGACGTTGGAACTCTGCACAACTTTGTAACTGAATTTCAATTCAGAAGAAACTCATTGTAATCTGATCGTCAAAACTTGTGGGACGAATCAGCCTCTTGTATCTCAAACGACACTAGTGGAACTTTTCAACTGGGCGTGGCCCCGTGATTTTTCCCCTTTTCAGGTTTTCCATGTAAAAATCCTGGTATTCTTTTATCTTCTGTTTGTGTGTGTTAGATGAAAATTTTCTAACTCTACCGCCGCGTATATTCTAGCCCGCAACAACTATGTAGCTCAATTTTATCTAATGGGACACTCTGATTTTCATATGTAACTCATTTTCTAGGCATTAATACATGAAAAATATTTTGTACATCTAACCCTTGAAAAATCATGAAGACAAGACTTTATTCACGTCAGTTTTAGTGGACCTTTTATATCAAAGACACGAAAAACAGTCCAAAAAGCTGAAAATTTCAATTTTGAATGTACACAATCATACAGTACGAACATATTTTATGGATACGAATAGTTCAAAAACTATTACATACAAACCTATTGTGAATTAATATGAAACCATTTCATACACGATCATCGTCCGGTATGAACCAAGTTCGTCCGGGAAGAACAGTTAAAAAATTTTTCATCTTCGTCTGGACAAAGAGATACTCCTCAATTTCATACTATAATCGACACACGTACGATGTTGACATCGTATGGTATGCTAAGTTATAAAAAAATATCAAATTCATAGGGACAAAAGGTTGGGATGAAAATGGGCCTCACAATTTCATACTCTGGAATGCATGTACGAACTATGTTCGTACAATACTATCCACACTTAGAAAAACTCTTTTTACACGACCAGGAACCCATCCATTTGGTACTCTGGAATGTATGTACAAATTATATTTGTACAGTATAATCCATACTTAGAAAAAATTCTTTTTACGCGAGCAGAAACTTGTTTATTTCCTACTCTAGAATGTATGCACGAACTATGTTCATTCAATACGATCCATACTTAGAAAAATTCTTTTATGCGATCAGGAACCCATCCATTTCATACTTTGGAATGCATGTACAAACTATGTTTGTACAATATGATTTATACTTAGAAAAAATTTCACTTCTATTCGTTTGACTGCTCGTCAGGGAAAATAACTGAACAACTTATCTCGTACGAAGTAAATTCATACAGTACGATCAGTTTAAAAATTTTCAAATTTTAATCTCTCCTCCCGTGTGTGTGTGCACAGTACTCAATTATAATTACACTCTCTCAAACTCAATAAAATGAAAATTACGGACTTCATTTATAATAGTTGCTAAACTAATCTGATTTGAAGTCTTTAACAATCCGGAGTATGATTCCCCTAAAACATTAGTACAGACAAACAACAAAGCAATGCATCCAAAATATGTTAGGAGAAATAATAATTAAAATAATAATATTTGGAATCATAAAAAATAAACATGTTGTAAGAATATCAACAATAAACAACTAACAATCTCAAGCAATCTCCTCCTTTTTTATGATGATAAAATAATTATTATTTAAATAAAATTGATTAGCCTAAATTTCTCTTTAACTCCCCCTAAATTAATAAAACATGAGTATATAAGAAAATTCTTTTAAGAACATATATATTTTTTAATTTTTAATTTTTTAAATTTTAAAACACAAAAAAATAAAACAAAAGCAAAACATAAAACATCCAACAAATACAAAACAATATTAATACACCAAAAATAATCAAATGCAAATAATATTTATCGCCTTTTTGACAATAACAAAAAGGGAAGAAGGACATTTAAAATGGAAGAAGTCATATGAGAAATATTAGAAATTGATCTTGAAAGAGATTTAACTATAATCTCAATAACAAAGTTAATATTCATTAGTTGAAAAAGAAAGATTCAAATACATTTAAATTAAGATAATATAGATAAAAAAAGTTAATTAAGGTCATGAAGCATTCTAGACAATTAGATAAAAAGAATTAATGCAAAAGTGATGAAATTAAAAATTAGATAATTTCAATTTTCAATATAAAACATAATTGAAAATTAGATTGATTTGAATTTGAAGATTAAAAGATAGAGGAAAAGCATTATCAATTTGCAACATTGTGCATCTTTTCAAATAATTTTGGCACATTTTATGCATCTTTCTGTATTTGGGCTAATTTTATGCTTCTTTTCAATTTACGAACCATTGCGCATTCTTTCAATTTTTATACACATTGTATATTTAACCTTTTTTTAATTAATCATTCCAAAATCAATAATCCAAAAAATCAAATTTCTCTAATTACAAGAATAATTATATTAAAAAGAGAAATAAAAATAATAAGACATCAAAATTACAATAATAATATTGTGAATTATATTTGCTTAAAAAACCATAAGATTGATTGTCTTAACTTAATCAAGTTATAAATTAGCTTAAAAACTTTTGAAAAAATAGATTTCATAATGAAATTAATATTTATATTATTATTTAATTTATAACACTTTTTAAATCAATTAACATAGGATTATCATATAGGCAAACTAACATTTCAAACAAAACATAATCAACTAAACAAAATAAGAAATATTTTATTGATATCAATATATGAAATTACTGGATTGACAAGAAGGGGGGGGGGGGTGAATTGTAAAAACTTTATAGCAATAATTAGCAATAATTAAAAATCTAAGCAAGAGTTCTAATTTTTGCTGTTTTTAAATTTTTAACATGAAACTTTAACTACTATGAAGGCAAATAATTGAACTCAACGTGCAATAATGAAATCTTTTTTTTTTTTTTCATTCACAGTTTTCACTAAGCAAATATTATGAAAATAAAGTGCAAGCAAATAATAAAAATGATAAGGAAAAAGCACACTGGAATTTTATAGTGGTTCGGTCAAACCATGACCTACGTCCACTCCCCGGAGTCCTCCGCTCCGGAAATTTCACTACAAACTATAGCTCTCCTTTTGCCCCCCTCGGCAAGGTGGAGAAGCACTTACAAGACTCACTTTCACCAACCGGGCATGGCGGAGTACTAAGCTCTATTTTCACCCTCCTAGCGATGGCAGAGTACCTTCTCATTTTTCTCTCTCCTGGAGAAGGCAGAGTACCTTCGAGGTCATAGATATAGAAGAGTCTCCCCCTTAGAGAGCCTCCCACAAGTTATTCTTGGGCCACAGGAGGAGTAAGATGCAGCAAGAATGGAGCAACCGTGTGATCTCCCTCACACCTGTTCTCCCTCACCAAGCTCACTTTCTCCTTCCTCCCTCAAACCCTAAAAACTTCTCAAGAGCTATCTCCCAAGGATTTCCTCTCTAATCACGTTCCCCTCTCTATTTCTCTCTCAAAAAGATTACTAATTTGATACATAAAACAGGCTATAAAATCCCTGAAATATTCAAAATAGCCGTTACTATCGTACAGTACGATATGACATCATACAATATAATATGTATAATATTATTCATCTTGGTACGAAGGTTTACGAACTATTCAAAATAAATTATACATTATGATATAACATCGTACCATACGACCTTGAGCTGCTGTAGGGGCAGCGTCTCCTTCTTCATCATCAAAGTCAAGTTCTTCAAGCTCTTGTCCATGATGGAAAAGAATATGGAAAGAGGCATCCGTATAAAAGATTGGAAGATTATCGGGTTCACCAAGATAGGTTAATTGGTATTTATTTTGAAGGATGTATTCTATAAGGTGACCAAGGGCTAGATTTTATTTTCGACGAGTAGTAGGGAGGTGAACGAAAGTCATATGATGAATGTAGTCAATAATCAAATCCGTCTCATCAAATTTGGTGTTGGACATGATAAGATAGGTAGTGATAGATAACGTCGGGGTCATGTTGATCTGGTCGCCAGCTTTTGGTATAATAGAGGTTCTAAGGATATGTTGAATAATTCTGACATTTCGATTGAGTGATTGGATGAGTGGCTGGTGTTGATAGAAGGATGTGTTCTTAAGGGAACGATTAACATCACTCCAATCAAATTCGTTTGTGAGAAAGGAATGAACCCTAGGTCCTTCAGTGGATATCCCAATATATTGGGCGATGTTAACTTTGATATTCTCAATGTTTTGGTGACAGATAAAGGAGTGGAAAATTGTATTGTCGACAATGTAGGTAATATTTACTAGAAATTCAAATAGGAGTTCAGAGTTGAAGGGGAAAGCTAGAGTAAGAAGGAACTGAAAAGTGGTGGAAGCGAAGAGGTTCAGTACCTCGAAATTTAGAGCAGCCTGATTGAGCATTTTAGATGGTATAATATTGCAGGTTTTGAACTTGTGATAGGCCTATTCATTTTCAGCATTTAGGAAGCGAGCGCTGTGACGGCTAGAGGAAGATGATCTTCTAGCTACCAAACAACCCCTCTTGCTGGAACTCGACATTATCAGAAAGGCAAGTAGACTAAGTGAGAAAAGATGTGAGGGAAGAATTGTGAGTGAAGAGATCTGCCAAGCAAGCAAATTTATAGAATTTTTCATACATTGTATAGTACGATTGAGTATCGTACAGTATGATAGGGCAATAAATATTCTATCAAGTCGGTTCGTCAAAAGGTGCTCAACTCATCCAGTACAATCGGTATCGTACAATACGATAAGAAGGATTTCGATCGTCCCGAAGGTCATCGGTACGATCTTTGATGAAAAGTTTTGTACTGTATGAGCAAGTGTATCATACAGTATAAATAACAATTATATCATACCAGACACCTTTAAGTTGTTCTCATCCATTTTTTATGAGGTGGATTGTACAATACGAAGTGGAGGTATCGTATAGTACGAACACCAATAATATCATACTAAACAGAGTTAATTTGTCCTAATACATTCAATGACGTGGTTCATACAGTACGAAGAGGAGGTATCGTACCATACGATGATCAATAATATCATACCAGACGGATTGAATGACTACCAACTGTATCGTATAGTACAATGGGTATCGTACCATACGATCAATAGAGGCAAAATTTGCATATGGTTGTGTTTTGTGTAGATTTAGATATATCATATAGTACGATAGTGGATCGTACAGTACGATAATAAAATGTCAAATTTGGTGGTTTTGTGTAGAGAGTGTGTGATGATCAGGAACAGCCTTAGAAGAAATTTTTTTATTTATGTGTGTTTTTTTATGCATTAATGTCTATGACACCTAGTCTAGTCCTCAAGATGCTAAAGGTGTCAAATGCTAGTGGTTTTGTGAATATGTTAGCCAATTGATCTCCTATAGCGATGTGATGCAATTCTATATCCCCCTTAGCAACATGATCTCTTATGAAATGGTGTCTAATGTCCATGTGTTTCATTCGAGAGTGCTGAATTGGGTTCTTAGAGATGTAAATTGCACTTGTGTTGTCACACATGATTGAGATGGTTCCTACAGGTTGGCCAAGATCAAGAATTTTTTGTTATAATAATAGTACTTATGCAACACAACTTCCTACTACAATATATTCTGCCTCGGCCGTGGAAAGGGCTACTGAGTTTTGCTTTCTACTGGACCAAGAGCCTAACGATAGTCCTATGAATTGGCAGGTACCAGAGGTACTTTTTCTATCTATCATACATCCTGCAAAGTCAGAATCTAAGTATCCTAAGATTTCAAAGGAAGTGTTGTGCCTAGGATACCAAATTTCTAGTTCAGGGTGCCTAGTAAATACCTGAGGATTCTCTTGACCGCAGTTTGGTGAGACTCTTTAGGACCAGCTTGAAAACAGGCACAGAGGCATACACTAAACATTATGTCTGATCTATTGGCAGCCAAGTAGAGAAGGGATACAATTATTCCTCTATATTTTTTTTGATATACTGATTTTTCATTAGGATCTTTGTCTAATTGAATTGTTGATCTCATTGGAGTGTTTATGAGCTTAGCACTATCCATTTCATATTTTTTCAGAACATCCTTAATATATTTCATTTGGTTAAGGAATATTCCATTATCGATTTGTTTCACACTAAAGCTAAGAAAATAGTTAAGTTCTCCCATCATGCTCTTTTCAAACTCATTACTCATTATTTTTGAGAATTTATCACACAAATTTTTATCTGAAGATCCAAATAAGATGTTATCCACATAGATTTGAACAATGAGAATTTAATTTTTGATATTTTGTAAAAAGAGTGTAGTATCTACACAACCCTTCTCAAATCCTCTATCTAATAAAAATGTGCTAAGTCTTTCGTACCATGCTCTAGGTGCTTGCTTTAATCCATAAAGTGCCTTTTTTAATTTGAATACATGGTTTAAAAATTGTGAACTTTCAAATTCGAGGGGTTGCTCAACATAAATATCTTCCTTAATTTCACCGTTCAAAAAAGCACTCTTTACATCCATTTGATATAGTTTGATGTTCTTAAAACAAGCAAAAGCTAAGAGCACTCTTATAGCTTCTTGTCTAGCAACATGGGCAAAGGTTTCTTCAAAGTCTATTCCCTCAATTTGGTTGTACCCCTTAGCTACTAATCTGGCTTTATTTCTTATTTTTGTTCCCGAATCATTCACCTTATTTTTTAAGACCCATTTTGTTCCAATAACACTTTATTCTTTAGGTCTCTTGACTAACTCTCAAACATCATTCCTGGTGAATTGGTTCAGCTCTTCTTACATTGCTAGAATCCAGAATTCATTCCGTAATGCTTGATCTATACTTGTAGGTTTTATCATAGAGATTTATGCTGAATGACTAACCTCTTTCCTAAGTCCATGCCTAGTTCTTACACCTTCTGAAGGGTCTCCTAAAATTAAATCTTTAGGATGACTAGAAGAATATCTCCATTCTCTAGGCAAATCTTCCTGAGGTTCTACCCTTTCTCCTATGGTCATAGTCTCTACTCCTTAAATTGCCTTTATTTCATCATCTTCAATTTAATATTCATAGGGTTTATCTGATTCATCAAATACTACATAGGTGGACTCTTCTACTACTAGGGTTATCTTATTAAAGATTCTATAGGCCTTGCCTATAGATGAATAACCTAAGAAGACACTCTCATCAGACTTGGGATCGAATTTTCCTAAGGGAAGTTTGCTATTAATCAATATGAAGCACTTGCACCCAAAGACATTTTAGTGTGAAAGATTCAGTGTCTTACCCTTAAGGAGTTCATAAGAAGTTTTATTCAGCTTAGATCTAGTGTTTATCCTATTTAAAACATAACACGCTGTGTTGATTGCTTCTGCCCAAAAGTATCTAGGAAGGGTGTACTCCGCTAACATTGCCTTAGTGGCTTCTACTAAGGTTCTATTCTTCCTTTCTGCTGTGAGAATAGAAAACTACTTCAATGCTCTAGTTGATCTGGAGGAAGGAGAAATTATCCCAAATGCAGTTGCAGCTATTGCTAAAGAAGACAGCTATATTTCTCAAGACAAAGAAGGTCCTAATAGTATATCTGATGTAAATGATAAAGAATTCTCGGACACAGCTTTGGGTGAAGAACTAAAGATTGTTCAAACAGAGACTGTAGATTCTGCTATCTCAATAAAGAAGAGAATTCTAAAACAATTGAGGGAATTGGGTCCTATCAATTCCAATTCAAGAAGCAGAAGACTTGAGCATGAAGGAAGAGGCAATATGGTGATTAATCCCCAAAAACTCTTTTAATGAATTCTATAGCTTTTTGGAATTGTAGAGGAGAAAGGAAGAGGAGTGCTTCTCTCTACATCAAGGAGTTTGTGAAAAACAATGGAGTATTTTTTTTGGGATTGGTAGAAACAAAAATTGGTGATGTTAATCAAGGTGAAATTAATGAAATGGTGGGAACTGATTGGGATTATTACTTGGTGCCATAAACAAGACTTTCTAGAGGTTTTTTACTGCTTTGGAATTCTACTTTTTTAGAATTTTCTTTGGTAACTTGTTCTTCTCAAATTGTAATTGGAGATCTCAAAATACAAGACAAAGGAACTTGGAGAGTGACCACAGTACATGGTAGTAGAGATGTTCATAACAGAAGAGAGCTTTGGCATATGATAGAAAAGTATGCTAGCAATGAAGCTCCTTTGGTAGTTGGAGGGGACTTTAATTGTATTATGAACAAAGAAGACAAGATTGGCGGTAGAAGATTCATTTTCTCTCAAGGGCCTAAGGAGATGAAGGAATGCTTGCTCAACAATGATCTTCATGAAGTTGGGTTCATTGGACCCAAATTCACTTGGTGTAACAATAAAAGTGGAGGTGCTAGTGCTAGGATTCTTGAAAGATTGGATAGGTGTTTTATTAACACCATAGCATTAAGCACTTCAATTCAGTTGATAAAGAGGCATTTGGCTAGGGTAGCCTTACATCACTGCCCAATCATTCTCCATTTTCAAAATTCTAAACCGGCTTTGTCAAAGAAAATAATGTACAAAAATTATTGGTTTTCTTATCAAGCTTCTTTTGCAATTGTAAGGAAGGAGTGGAACAAAAAGTATCAAGGTGATTACTCACAAGTGCTGAACAAGAAGTTCAAATATTCTTTAAAATCTCTATATTACTGGAGAAAACTGAAGTTGAAAAATCCAAACAAACTCAAAGAAGATTTATTAAGTGAGATCTTGGATCTTCAAAATAAGGAAGATGTAAATGGTAGTCTCTTTGAATTTGAATATTGGAGTCTTAAAGACAAAGTTTATGAGCTTAATTCTACTATGGCAAGATTAAAGTCTTGGTGGAAGCAAAGAGCAAAAATCAAGTGGCTAAAGGAGGGAGATGTTAACTCTAATTTCTTTCACTCTTATGCAAGTGCTAAAAGAAATTCCAGCAAAATAATCAAAATTAAGGATGAAAATGGATGTATAGTGGAAGATCAAGACAAAATGGAAGAAATTTTCTATCAGTTTTTTTGTACAAAATGGGAGAGAAGATGATGCATTCTGGATGGCTGGCCAGAAGTAAAGAATTGTGTTGATGAAACAGAACATTTTTTCCTTGAAGCTGATCTAACCTGGAAGGAAATGGAAGTTGTTTTAGAACAAATGAATGGTAATACAGCTCCAAGAAATGGAGTAAAAAACTCCTTCATTAAAAACTTTTGGGGATTGATCAAAACAGACTTTTGGAGAGCTCTAAACCAGTTTTCCAGCAAAGGTGTTTTAAACAAAGAATGGAAGGATACTCTAATTGTCTTAATCCCAAAGGTATAAAATCCTTTATTCACTTCTAATTATAGTCCTATTAGTCTTTGTAATACTGTATACAAGGTCGCGGCAAGGATTATTTTTAATAGATTGGTTTTGGTTATTCCAAAACTAATTACTATGGAGCAAGCTGCATTCATCAAGGGAAGGTCTTTGTCGGATCATGCTCTGTTGGCTCAAGAGATTTTTCATAAACTAAGGTATTCCAAGGCATCCAAGGGTCTAGTATCTTTTAAAATCGATATGGAACAAGCATATGACTCCATGGTGTGTCCTTCCTTACAAAAAGTGCTTACATACTTTAACTTCCCTCAAAAAATCTCTCATCTAATCATGGAGTGTGTAGAAGATCCAAAATATTCAATTATCATCAATGGTAGCTACTCTAACTAGATTCAAGCAAAAAGTGGGTTTAGACAAGGTTGTCCCCTATCTCCTATCCTTTTAATTTTATGTTCTCAGCTTCTCTCTAATGCTTTTGTTCAAACTTCATGTGGAATCAAAATCTGTCTGAATGGGCCAAAAATTTCTCATTTATTGTATGCTGACGATATTATCATATTCTCGGAAGCCAATAGGAAGAAAGTTATTGAAGTAAAGAAAATTCTTCATAACTTTTGTGATTGGACTGGCCAAAAAATCAACTTGAATAAATCTGCCATGATGATTGGGAAAAATGTGGTAAAGAAGAAGGAAGGAAGCATCAAAAGAATAATGGGATTCAAGGTTGTGAGAGAATTCAACTATCTTGGTTTGAAGATTGTTTTGAGAAGACTCAAATATGATGGTTTTCAGTTTATCATTGAAAATGCTTTGAAAAAGCTTAATTAATAGAGTAATAAGATGCTATCACTTGCGGGTAAAATCACCCTTGTGAAATCTGTGCTATTAGCCTTACCTACTTTCCATGCTACTCACTCTCTGGTTCCTAAAAAAATATTGGATGAGCTGGATAAAATTAGTAGAAGTTTTATCTGGAATAAGAAGAACGGAATTAAAGGAATGCATTACATCAATTGGTCAGAGATGTGCAAACTGCTGAGTGAAGGAGGCCGTGGAATGCATTCTAACAGCTTCAAAACACCTGCACTGAGAGCATGGTTAGCATGGAGATTTATTCAAGATATAAATTCTCTTCTCAACAAGCATATGGTTTCTAAATATGGAGAGAAGCTGGACAAGGGAAAGGGAAGAATTGTTTGTTCCTCTTCTTATAAATTACTCAAGGAAGGTTGCAAGATGCTGAAACCCATTGTGAAATGGGTGCTTGTGAATGGAGATAAAGTGGATGTTTTTAAAGACATCTGGTTGCTTGATAGAAGTATTCAAAGCTGGCCAACATTTGTTGTTCCCCAAGAAGAAGATTTGGTTAATCTAAACAAATTTATCAATGATGGTGTTTGGAATGAAGCTAAGTTGTTGGAGACATTTGGGAAAGATCTGGTTGATTTGATCATTCAAACTAGAATTACTATAGATGGTGGAGAGGATCATATGGAGTTGATCCATCAAAATTCTGGAATGTCCATTACAGGTATTGCTTATAAAGCTACAACCATTGATAGTGAAGAAATCAAATACTGGAAATGGATCAGAAAAGTTAAACTCAATGCACGGGTGGAAGTATTCTGATGGAGACTTTGTAGAAATGCAATCCCAACTCTTAAATTCCTTTCATATAGAAGATAAAATGATCATGTTAACTGTCCAAGAGGATGCAATTCCATGGAAGACAGTGAACATATCATGTGTTCTTGTTTAAAATTTAAAGAGGTGATTGTTCATCTAAACCATTGGGATTTTGCATTCCATTTTTTGATAACATTGAGCAATGCCTGAATTGGTTGGAATCAAGTTCTAAGAAGAAAGGAATGGTGGTTAATTTGTATTGCAACACGGTGTTCTTGTCTTGGAAAAGAAGGAATAAATTCACACATGAAGGAGTGGAGGATAATCCAAGTCTTATAGCTTCCAATGCCATTTTCCATGCTTTGGTTTCTTATAGCTTTAGTCCATATATATTGGGCATTTGGGATGTCAACCAGTCATCAAGACTGTCCAATATTTGGCATCCTCCTCCACCCAATTGACTAAAGGTAAATGTGGATGCTTCTCTTCTTTCTTCCTACAAAGCTGGGATTGCAGCTGTATTCCGTGACAACAATGGAAGATTTCTTTATGCTTATGGTAGATCGTGCACTCATTGGGACATTGCTCAGCTGGAATTATTAGCTATACATTCTCTAAAAGAGCAGATAAAGGATTGGATGTTCAAATATAATGGCATCATCATTGAAGGAGACAATTCAAATGTCATTTCTTATCTTAAAAAAGCTAAATCGAATGAGGGCATGGATTTTTTACAAAATGTTAATTTTGTCATTTTTAATTGTATAAATCATGAGAACAATGAGTTAGCAAACATGTGTGCTAACTATGCTTTATTTGCTAGTTTTATTTGGGATGAGTTCTCTTTGAATAAGATTCCTCCTTGTTTTTTTAATAAATTAAAGGAGGAATCATCTTTGTAGTTGCTTTTATTTTTAACTTTTATATATTAAGCTTTGGCTTTTCCTTCAAAAAAAAAAAAAAAAAAACTAACAATTTTTTCCAAAATTCCTTTAAAGTCCCTATTACTTATTTTAGCTTGGCCACTAGTTTGGGGATGATAAGCTATTGCAACTATATGATGAATACCATATTTAATTAGTGTTGCTTCTACTCTCATATGAAAAAAATGGCTTTCCTAATCATGGATTAATACTTTAGGCCTTTTATATATTGAAAAAATATTTTTCTTTAAAACTTTAAGCATAACCAGAGCATCAGTTCCTGGAGTTTCCACTCCTTCAATCCATTTTGATACATATTCAATAATGTTAAGAATATACTGGCATCCTTGGGATTGCACAAATGGTCCCATAAAATCTAATCATCAAACATAACACAACTCAATTTGCAAAACATAATTTAAGGGATTTCATCTCTTTATAAAATATTATGTACTTTTTGATATTGATCACACTTCTTAACATATTCTTTTTTTTTTGTTTGAAGAAATGCAAAAGTTGCATGAAAATGAAAGAGTAAATAACCTAATACAAACTAAGAAGTAAAAACTAATAGATCCTTGATCAAATGAAAAAGGATCCTTATTGAAATCATATTTGTTTAAATTAAACTTATTATTTTTGAAATGAAACCCACTGTTTCCTATTTTAAAATCGTTGAGATGCAGGGGATACCAAAGAATTAAATAACCTAAGGGTTGATTAGTATCCCAGAGTTCCCATTGTTGCAAATCTATTTTTCATGGCTTATGTTTTGATGATTGACAAAGACTATTTCTCTTGGACTACTTGTTGCTTCTAACTTTTCAGGAATCGAAGATCGGACGATCAAGAAGGAGCCAAGTTCAGGATTGCGTAGGTTTAGGGTTGAGTCAGTCTGTACTTTTGTTTTTCACTTCTTGAGTCCACTTGTAATGGTCAAAGAGACTGATGCTAAGTAACCCTTCACACACACACTTGAGGGGCTTAGAATTTCTGTTTTTGCCCACATCGGCCCGGCCGATATTTATATCGTTCGGGACGATCAGCTTAAAATAGAAAGTCTAAGTAAGGATTCTTAATTAAGGCAGCCGTCATTAACATATCGACCTGGACGATACATGTATCGGCCAGGACAATAAGCTCAAAATAGAAAGAAGTAGCCGCCATAGTCAATTAAGGTATACTGTAATTTTAAATTATCGGCCAGGACGATCCACGTATCGGCCTGGACGAAATTACCAAATTATGCCTTAATTGATCAGGAAATCAAGGGAGTAATTAAGGATGATTGATATGATCATATCGTCCTGGACGATCGCAGGATCGGCCAGGACGATCTAGTCAAAAACCTTAAGTTACTTCAGGACAATAAATATCGGCCAGCTCGTATTCAGGGCTATTGTCAGGATGATTTTCCTCTGACTTGAACTGATCAGCCCGGACGATCGTGAGATCGGCCTGGACGATCAAGCCAATTTTCAATCGTCCAGTTTTGCATCCAGGGCGATGCTCTGGCCGATCTTCTTTGATTTGTACTGATCGGCCAGACCAATGTCCAGATCGGCCTGGACGATATTGTCGGCAACTTGTAATTAATCAGCTCATTTGAAGCTCTTCTATTTAAGAGCTCTTGTTCAACGTTTTTAAAGACCTTTGGCTGTTGCCTTGACCTGAGAAGACCTTGAGGAGAGAAAGAGAGAAAGGAGAGAGAGAGGATCTTGTGAGGGGGAGCTTGTGAGGGGATTCACAAGGGTTGCTTCAAGGATCGCTCTGCTTCGTCTTCGTCTAGAGTTTCTCGTCCGTGGAAGGGTCGGTAGAGGTAAGGAGTTTGCCTTTGGTTTTGGTTCTCTACCAGCTTCAGGAGGAAGCAAAAGGAGGTAGGTTCTCTGCCCTGCCGGGGTGGCAAAAAGGAGGTTCTTGTAAGGGCTTCTCTGCCTAGCCGTGGGGGCTAAAGGAGAGTCACGTTTTGTAGTGCAATACTTGGAGGGTGCCTCCAAGGAGTGGACGTAGGTCGAGTCGACCGAACCACTATAAATTTCTGTGTTCTTTTTCTTGCTTTCGCGCTTTTTAATTCCGCATTTATTTCTGTGGTGTGATTTGGTTTATGCAATTTTCTTTCTTTGTGAAAAGAGTTTTTAAAATACCAATTCACCCCCCCTCTTGGTTAGCTTGGGACTAAGTTCATAGGGCTTAACATCCCTAATGGACTTTTAAGTGGTATCAGAGCGGGATTTGAAAATTAAAGTTTGAAAACTTTTTGAATTTGATCCATGGCTAACATTGGGAATCATAACACTACGGAAGGGTATTCCATTACCCGACCTCCCCTGTTCGATAACCTATCTTTTGATTTTTGGAAAACTCGCATGTCAATGTTTTTACAATCTACTGATTATCGCATGTGGATGCTTATTCAAGAAGGTTATTCTCCACCTTCTCGTGAAATTAATGGTGTTAAAACTAAAATTGCGTTTACTGAATGGACTTTTGATGAACGAGATTTAGCTCAATTAAATGCGAAATATTTGAACTATTTTTTCTGTGCTTTAAAATCTGAGGATTACATGCGTGTTTCAACTTGCAAAACTGGTAAAGAAATTTGGGATAAATTGTGCATCACCTATGAAGGTACTAATGAAATTAAACAATCCCGTTTAAATATTCTCTTGCATGACTACTAACTTTTTCGTATGAAACATCATGAATAGATTTCTGACATGTACACTAGGTTTACTCAGATAGTTACTTCATTGCATGCACTAGGAAAGGAAATTTCGAATTATGAAAAAGTTAACAAGATTTTGAGATGCTTGCCTTCGTCTTATGATGCAAAAATTACTGCCATCACTGAATCTAAAGATTTGAACACCTATTCTATTGATAACTTACTTAGCTCACTCATTGCTTACGAGCAATGGGTGAATCAAAGAAATGTTGATGTAGGTGAAAAGAAAAAGGAGAAAACAATTGCATTGAAGGCACACAAATTGGATTCTGAATCTTCCGGGCCTGAAAGCGATGAAATTGCCTTCATCACAAGGAAATTCAAAAGCTTTTCAAGGAAGAAACAAAAGCATCATTAAAGTTGGAGAAAAGGTAAGGATCATAAACATGTTAAAGGATCTTCAGATGTTGTTTGTTTTGAATGCAGGAAGCCTGGACATGTCAGAGCCGTTTGCCCTACACTTCAAGATCATTCAAGCAAAGAAAAGGAAAAAGGTGAGGAGAAAGCCAAGTCGAGGAAGGACAAGAAGAAAATCCAAAGAGGTTTCTGGGCAGAATCTGGTACTAATTCCTTTGAGACTGAACCAGAGGAAGAGACTACAAACTTGTGTTTCATGGGAGAAGATCAAAGTGATGAGGAAGAGGTATGTAAACCAACCTATGATGAATTGTTTGAAATTTGTGAAAAAATCCATGCATCATACAAAAAACTTAAGAAGACTCATGCTAGCCTAAAATTAGAACATTCAAATCTACAAAAAGAGCATGAAGTTTTTCTCAAAGATCATGCCACGATTGATTCAAATCACATGGCTTTTCTGAATGAATTTGATGAGTTGAACAAAAAGCATTTGGAATTAGTTGATGAACACAATGCATTAAAAGCTTCACACACCTCACTTAAGGTTGATCTTAAGAAATCTAAAGAGATTGAGAAAAATTTGGGGATGGAGAATGATGCATTAAAAAGAACTAACTTGAGGATTCAAAATAATTTTGATACATATAAGAAAAATCGGATGACTTCCACTTTTGATCTCAAGCCAGAACCTAGGAAGAGGCATTATAATTCAAACCATTTAAGAAGCCCTTTTCCTGGAGTTAGATGTTTCTCATGTGGCATGCTAGGACACATCTCACACACTTGCACCGTTCACCATAGTACACATTGGGTGTGGAGACCTAAGATGCATGATTCATAGCATACCATACCTGCATTGTATTCTACTTTTTCTAAGAAGGATCCCAAACCTGTTTGGGTTCCTAAATCTGACTGATGTTGAGTTTTACAGGTGTGCTCTCACCAAAGTCCTCGTGGGAGCATAGGATAACTGGACATAAGGAGGATTGCAGCTCAAAATTGCTTCAACTTGTTGCTTTATCACGTGCTTGAAATGTTTATATTTTGTGTTTCTTTTTATTTTATTTTTGTGCTAATTTTTGTGCTTACTTGGTGGTAGTCTAATTTACGTTGTTTTCATTCTTTTTGTTTGTTTTTATGTGTTCTGTTTTTGCGTTGCTCTTTAAATTTGGTCTTTCATATGATGAATCTTTTCAAGCCTTTAGATTTTGGAGTTTTAGAGATAGTGTTTAGCTTTTTCTAAATTGGTTAAAGGGAGTAAACTGTTGATGTTTTTCCTCCTTCTGACTTTGTTTAGTGGTATGATTTTCTTCTCTAAACAAAAGTCTAAACTCAGTTTAACCAATGGCTTTTCATTTAAGATCTTTTTCTTATCTCGCTACATTAATTTATCTTATGCATAATAGCCAAAGTTCTTAGATATCATTCAAGCTTTTGAAATCTTGCCATTGCATTTATCACATTATTTTGATTTTGTGTTGTGGATTGTTCTTCCCTATGTTAGAGAGAGAGCTCCTATTCTCTAATATTTGGAGGATATACTCACAACTAAGTCTTTTTTTAAGGGTATATTAAAGAGTTTCTAACTTGCAAGAGTTAAAAAGGAAAGAGGCCAATGAAGCCAAATTGAAAAGAAAGCTATATATATACACAAAAGTGTATCATAGATTCAAAAGATTCTCAAAAGAGCCAATCAAAATAACAAGAGGCATAAAATGAGCCCACTAAATGCAAGCTATCCTCTCTTTGGTAAAACTCTTAAAACTTAGAAAACTCATTGATTATGTGATGTTTTCAAAGACTTGATTTCAATTTCCATGATTGAGAAAAATTACTTTGGGTTATTAATTTGAGATATTTTCTTTGTAAACAAGTCTTAAATGGATCTTATTATCCTATTTAGTTATTCTGAGTTGGATTTTTATTTTCCAAAAGAATTTTGTACCCTGAAGGATGTCCGATCTAGGGTTAACAGAATCAGATGTTCTACCTTCTTCTGATTGAGATTTGTTAAACTTCTTAATCTCTTGAAACTTTAAAAGTTTAATTTTTGAAAAGAATTCTCATATGATGCCTCCATAAAACAAAAAAAATTTAGAAAAATTAAAATCCAAAAATATTCGTTATTTGATTTTTGTTGTGTTTTTGTTTTTTGTTTTACTGTATTTTGACTATTTTTCTTTTATTTTATTTTTGAGGGTCTTGATCATCACCATCTTTTTCTTATTTTCAATTCCTAGTCACATCGTCCTGGCCGATATTTTTATCGTCCTGGACGATTTGATCGAACTCATGGTGATAGTCCTGGCCGATGGAATATTTCGTCTAGCCGATGCATGTTATGTGCATCATCCTGGCCGATACACTGGATCATCCTGGACGATCCACGTGTCAGCACATTTTGATCTTTAAATTAGTCCCCGGACGATCCATTATTGGACAATCGACCGGGCCGATCCACTGTTTGTCCTGGACGATACACGTGGCAAGCATTTTAAATGTTTTAACTTCGGCCGGTACGATCAATTATTGTGCATCGTCCTGGACGATACACCTAATCAGGCCGGACGATATGCTTTTTCAACGGTCATCTGGATTGACTCCTCGGGACGATCGTCTGTGTCTAATCGGCCTGGCCGATATCTGATCGGCCCGGATGATCGGACCGCCTTTTTGACCAATCGGCCTGTACGTAATTATTGAACCATATCGGCCTGGACGATTCTACAATCGGCCAGGACGATATGGCCATTTTTTTAAATTCAGGCCGTTTCAGCCATGATTTTTCACTCTTCATCCTTTCTCCTCTTGTGTTTTTGCTTAGTCCTCTCTATGGCTGGTGGGAAACGCGTCTGACAAACTTCTGGGAGTTCTTTGAGGGTAAGGATTGACCCTCGATTCAGGGAAGCAGAAGATGAAGCCGCTTACCATCATTACAAAGAATGTGGGATAACTGTCTCAAGAATCATCAATCCTGCCCACATCTCATACCCGGTAATGGATCTTTTCACTCACACCTCCCTTTGCTTCATTTTGTCTCTTGCTTTCCCTTTCAATTCAGAGTTTCTTCGAGAGTTTTTCGCAAACCATCGCATCAACCCTACCTTCACAGCCCTGACCTCCTAAGTGAATCGACGCCCTGTCGAAATCACATATCAGGATTGTGTTGATCTTTTACAGCTATCCACCACTGGGGATAAGCTGCACTTAATCGCCTCTGACCCTGATCTTGACTGGTCCACAGCAAATCATTTCCTTCGCCAGACCAATGTACCTTAGCATGTTGGAGAGACTAGCTCTTTAGTCAAAGATGCTAGGACAATCCAACATGTCCTTCGCACCTCCGTAATTCCAAAAGCCGGCGACCGAATCCACATCACCCCTCTACTTTCACTCACTACTTTCTACATCATGGCTCATAGGGAATTTAACACTGCGGACCTAATTTTCTGATACATTGATCACTTAACCACAATCCGTGATCCAGGCCACAAAAGGAAACCCAATCTAGCCTTAGGACACATCATAGCCTATGTCCTTGAAACCAAATACCAACTTCAGTATCCTATTCCACCAAACCTCCCAACTCCCTTCTACTCAAACAATTCCTTCAGCACCCTTCACAGTACTCGTCTCCACCCTGAGGAACCTCAGGGGGCTAGAGAGGAGGAGGCTCCCGCTCCCGCTCCCGTTCCTGATCCTGTCCCTCTCCACCAGCACTCTCTGGTTGATCAATTGATTGAGAGGTTTGATCGTTGGGAGACTCAGTTTGAAGCCTTTGTTGCTGCACAGGAGCATCAACACTTTGAGGATATTGCCCGCTACGAACAGCACCGCGCTGAGGATTTAGCCCGATTTGACAGTTTTCTTACTCAGCAGCAGCAGCAGCATGACCAGGACATCACCTGGTTCAATGCTCAGTTCACCACACTTGCCACCTACTTTCATCAGCCACCTCCTCCACCTCCATCTGATGATCAGGATCCCTCGTTCTTTTAGTCTGTGCTTTTTGTTGTTTGTTTCCTGTTGTTTGCTTTTAGTCGTTATTTGTTTTTGGACCCTCTTTTTTGTGATGACAAAAGGGGGAGTAGGTGTGGTAGGAAAAGTTGTTTGTAACTTCAAAATTCTAATGAATGTTTTTGGATATTTTCCTACTTGTGTTTGTCATCATCAAAAAGGGGGAGATTGTTGCAAATCTATTTTTCATGGCTTATGTTTTAATGATTGACAAACACTATTTCTCTTGGACTACTTGTTGCTTCTAACTTTTCAGGAATCGAAGATCGGACGATCAAGAAGGAGCCAAGTTCAGGATTGCGTAGGTTTAGGGTTGAGTCAGTCTGTACTTTTGTTTTTCACTTCTTGAGTCTACTTGTAATGGTCAAAGAGACTGATGCTAAGTAACCCTTCACACACACACTTGAGGGGCTTAGAATTTCTGTTTTTGCCCACATCGGCCCGGCCGATATTTATATCGTCCGGGATGATCAGCTTAAAATAGAAAGTCTAAGTAAGGATTCTTAATTAAGGCAGCCGTCATTAACATATCGGCCTGGACGATACGTGTATCGGCCAGGACGATAAGCTCAAAACAGAAAGAAGTAGCCGCCATAGTCAATTAAGGTATACTGTAATTTTAAATTATCGGCCAGGACGATCCACGTATCGGCCTGGACGAAATTACCAAATTATGCCTTAATTGATCAGGAAATCAAGGGAGTAAATAAGGATGATTGATACGATCATATCGTCCTGGACGATCACAGGATCAGCCTGGACGATCTAGTCAAAAACCTTAAGTTACTTCAGGACGATAAATATCGGCCAGCTCGTATCCAGGGCTATTGTCAGGACGATTTTCCTCTGATTTGAACTGATCGGCCCGGACGATCGTGAGATCGGCCTGGATGATCAAGCCAATTTTCAATTGTCCAGTTTTGCATCCAGGGCGATGCTATAGCTGATCTTCTTTGATTTGTACTGATCGGCCAGGCCGATGTCCAGATCAGCCTGGACGATATTGTCGGAAACTTGCAATTAATGAGCTCCTTTGAAGCTCTTCTATTTAAGAGCTCTTGTTCAACATTTTTAAAGACCTTTGGCTGCTGCCTTGACCTGAGAAGACCATGAGGAGAGAAAGAGAGAAAGGAGAGAGAGAGGATCTTGTGAGGGGGAGCTTGTGAGGGGATTCACAAGGGTTGCTTCAAGGATCGCTCTGCTTCGTCTTTGTCTAGAGTTTCTCATCCGTGGAAGGGTCGGTAGAGGTAAGGAGTTTGCCTTTGGTTTTGGTTCTCTGCCAGCTTCAGGAGGAAGTAAAAGGAGGTAGGTTCTCTGCCTTGCCGGGGTGGCAAAAAGGAGGTTCTTGTAAGGGCTTCTCCGCCTAGCTGTGGGGGCTAAAGGAGAGTCACGTTTTGTAGTGCAATACTTGGAGGGTGCCTCCAATGAGTGGACGTAGGTCGAGTTGACCGAACCACTATAAATTTCTGTGTTCTTTTTCTTACTTCCGCGCTTTTTAATTCCGCATTTATTTCTGTGGTGTGATTTGGTTTATGCAATTTTTTTTCCTTGTGAAAAGAGTTTTTAAAATACCAATTCACCCCCCTCTTGGTTAGCTTGGGACTAAGTTCATAGGGCTTAACATCCCTAACGAACTTTCACCCGTCCGGTTAAAAAATAAGATATAGTAAAGATCCCATAATCAAGTCTAATAAGTTTAAAAAACAAATAAAAAGGCAAAAGCGAAAGGAATCTACAAAATAGAAATAAAAGACAATTACAAAAAAACCAGGACAATCGCAAAATACCTAAGAATAACATTAATAGGTATTTCGGATGTCTTTTCCATCTTCTAATGATGTAGTTTAAAGCAAGAGATTTGTTAAAATTCTTGGTCATAAGCTTCAACCTCTGGTATCTTTCCTCTTTGAAATATGCAATGTAATTTTCGGCTAACATGTTACTTAGATAATTGGGAAGAACCTCTCAGGTAGTTCTTCTTTCTGAGATCAGACATCCCTCTTATATTTTTCTCTTTCACCGGTCCAAGAGAATGTAATTCTTTAAACAACTTATGTTTATGACTGGAAGAATCAAGCTCCATATTAGAACCCTTTTTATCTTTCAAAAAAATCATTTTTTTGAATTTCAGATTAATAGTAGAAGTAGGAGTATCAGTTTCTAGAAAAGAAATTGCTGCTTTAGTTGGAGTGAAAATCGGTAACAACTCCTCAAAATTATCTGACTTATCCATTTCATCTGTTGAGCCAATAGTTGAGATACTATCATCTAACTGTTCGGATAACTTGTTAGTTACCAAATTATCCTCCTTATCTACCTCCAGGTTATGTAGTAATTCAAAAGTTGAATTTTGAATTTCCAAAAAATCTTCTTGAACTCCTGGAATAGCTGCAATTTCTCCTAGATGATTCAGCAAAATAGTTTCAGCAAATTCTGTGTTAATTCCAGCAAATAAACTTTGTGGTTGACTGAATTCAAAATTTGAATTATGAGTAACATCCGGCTCAATAATCAAATTTGAATTATTGTTAACAACAACTTCATCTCCTTCCTTGATTTCAGCAATTTCTGCACTATGACAATTAAAATCTGCATTATTCAATGGATCAGCCTTCCTAATAGCCTGATCAACAAAATCTGCATCTTTTAGAGGATCGGTCAAAGGATCAGCTACCAAATTGTTGTCTGCATCTTTTAGAGGATCTGTCATTGGATCGGATTTCAAATTGCTGTCTTTGAAATTATGATCTACAATTGGATCATCATTACCTGCTTCTATCAAAGGCTCATACACGAACCTTTGATCTTTAGCATTCCTTTCTTCCATTGGTTTTGAAATTCCTTTTCAGAAGCAGCCTTGGAATGTCTTCTTACATAACTTTTTTTTTTAAATTTTACGTGCATCCAAGGTCCATAAGGATTTTCCATATGGATTGAGCTTGAAGAGACATCTTTGAAATTAGGACAAACAGTATCCAAATGTCCTATTCTTCCACACTTGAAACAAATTGAAGAAAGATTTTCATATTCAAATTTTTGAAAAAATCTTCCATGCAAACCTTCAACCCAAACTCCAGAAGGGAGTTTGGAATTCAAGTTCACCCGAATGCATGCTCTAGCAAATTCTCTTCTTCCCCATCTAAACACATTACCATCCAACAATAGAGGAATCCCAATTTTAGAAACAATCCTTGTGATATTAGATTCATCCCAACAATGAAGAGGTAGGTGAGGAAGATGAACCCATAATGGAGAAGAAACTATATCCAAGGAATTGGGAGAGAAGTTTGGTGACCACTTATCTAACCCAACAATGAAGCCTCCTACAAACCAAGGACCTCCATTAAGAACTTCTTCCATGGCCTCATGAGTTTGAAAGGAACAAAGTAGCCAATCTAGACCAAGCAAGGTTATTTGAAACCCTCCAAATTTCATCCATTGCTTCCTCAATTCAATAGCACATTGTGTAAAAGGTAAATCCTTACCAAGAATTTTCACCACCAACGATTTACTCAAAATTTGAATATTAGAAATTACCTTCTCCTCATCAAGTTTAACAACATTAGCCTCTTCAATCTCATTATGAATCTGATTAAAATTAATTCTAATGTGTGGTTTTTTGATCCACACATTAGAATTATACAATTTGATGAAATAATTGGATTAATGCTCTTATCATTCTTCAATAAATCACTGAAATTGCTCCTTGAAGAAGAAGCCTCCTTGTCATTTGTTCCAGAGGTAATAGCTGATTTAGGTGCTTTTGGTATTTTTTCCATATATGAAATTACCTCTTTCCCTTTTCCTGACTCCGACAATGACTTGTGTTTAGAGCTTAAACCTCCCTCTTTGATGACAAGAGGAGATTCAAAAACATTTCTTAGAAGTAGGCTGGTAAAATCTAAATTGGAGTACCTTAGAAGTAGTTCTAAATCCTCCAAAATGCCTTTCATAATGAGTGTCATAACATTCCCTATTTATAGTTTCTTCATCTTCCTTTGTGACACATTTTTTAATGATTTGATCATTATAAGCTTTGAACAAATATGGTTCACCCCAAAAATAATATTTGGCATTATGCAAAAACTTTCATTTTTAAGTAGAGGATAAATCAAATGGCAACATCACTCTTGGTGATGTTAATATTAAAAATCTAGTTGCTTCTTCTAAAATGGATAATTCTAATGTGTGGATTAAAAAACCACATATTAAAATAAATTTTAATGGAGTTGTTGACTGAAATGAGGAGGTAAATGTTGTCAAGCTTGATATGGAGAATGAAAAAGCCAATGTTCAGGTTTTGAGAAACTCATTGGTGGTGAAAATTCTAAGCAAGAACTTGCCTTTTTCAATTTGTTCTCTTGAATTAAGGAGGCAATAGACTAAATTGGGAAGGTTTCATATAACCTCGCTCGGAGTGGATTGGCTTTTGTATTTGTTTCAGTCACATGAAGCAATGGAGGAAGTTCTTAATGGAGGACCTTGGTACATTGGGGGCTTCATCATTGGTTTAGATAAGTGGTAACCTAATTTCTCTCCCATCTCCATGGATAGGATTTCTTCTCCCATTTGGGTTCGTCTACCACATTTGCCTCTCCATTGCTGGGATGAAACCAATATTACTAGAATAGTTTCTAGTATCGGGACTCCTTTATTATTAGATGGCAATATGTTTAGATGGGGAAGAAGGAAATTTTCTAGAGCTTGCATTCGAATAAAATTGAATTTTAGGCTCCCAGGTGGTATTTGGGTTGAAGGTATTAATGGAAGGTTTTTTCAAAAATTTGAATACGAAAATCTTTCATCTCTTTGTTTCAAATGTGGAAGGATTGGGCATAAAGATTCTGTATGCCCAATTATCTCTCATACTCTGAATCGAGTTGATAAAGAAGTCCCTAAAAGTTCATTGCAAGTTGGTGATTCTTATGGACCATGGATGCATGTAAAGTTCAAGAACAAAAAAGGCAAAAAATTTTATTTGATAAGAAGCAATCTATTTTTCCTGGGAAGAAGGTTTCGGGTAGAATTCCTGTTGTAGATAAGGAAAATGTTGTTCAGGCTGTATCAAATAGAACTACATTTGATCTTGTAAATTCCAACATATTCAGTGTGCTATATCTTGAAGGAAAAGATAATAAGGAGGCTAATTTATCTTATGTTAACAATGTCGAATTGGAGAAAATTTTAAGTGAGGTTGCTGATTGTCAGAATGTTCCAATTCTGGAAAATAATTCTATTGATAGGTCTTCAATTAGCAATTACAGGGATAATTCTATTGACTTGATTGCTGATCAAGCTATGTTAATTCATGATTTTGTTCAAATTTAAGAAATTGATTTCAGTGATGCACGAATTAAGGAAGGATATGATGAAGTAGTTTTTGTTGTGTCAACATCGGTTGCTGAACCAAATGAAATTAAAATTTCAAAATTTGAATTCAATAGTGCTCAAAATCTGGAAGAAGTATTGGATGCTGTTATTGCTGAGTCAGGATTTGAACCAGAAGTTGTTAGTCTTTCAGCCAATTCCGAGAAATATGAGGAAATGGGAACTCCTGCAAATAGTTTAGGAGGATTAAGCGTGAATATTACTGTGAAAGAACTGGAAGTTACTCCTCCTTCTGAGGTTAATTTAAATTTTAAAAAGGCTGTGTTAGTTAAAGGGAACACTTCAACAATTAAGAAGAATTGTTCTTCCAGTTCTAAGCATAAACTCTTCAAAGAATTACAATCTTTGGGATCGGTGGAAGATTTTCCTAGAAGAAGGTGGGCACATCTCAGTTCAAAGAAAGTTATGAGGGGTTCTTCCCATTTATCTATTTAATTCTTTCTTATTCTTTCATTGGGAACAACAGCAGGGTATTTCTTAGAAGATACTTAATGATGGAACTTATTATCAAAGAGTATCTCAGACTACTTGTTTTGGATTATCGACTCGGGTTTTTGAAGTGGCACCAGAGAATTATATTGAATGTTTTCTTAGATGGTTGTCAGACTTTGGTGAATACTTGTAATTGCTTTTTAGTTTTTTGTAGTTTTTATTGCTTTCTTTTAATTGTTTATTTGTGTTCTAAATTTACTCTAATTGATTATGGGATTGGCTCTTGGTCTTATTTTTTAACCGGTTGGTAACTCTGGGATGCTAACCAACCTTTCAGGTTGTTCTATTTATTTGGTATCCCCTCCACCCCAAGGGTTTTAAAATGGGAAATAGTGGGTCTCATTTCAAATTATGATAAATTTAGTTTAACAAATAAGCTTTCAGTAAGGTTTCTTTCCCTATTGAATCAAGGAACCAGTAGTTTTATTTTTGGTTCTACTTTGTATTAGGTTGTTCTTTTTTCCTTTTTAATGCAATATTGCATTTCTTCAAAAAAAAAAAAATTCAAATGGCAACAATCCACTAAAAATAAAATTTATAATACTAGGGTAATCTATCAAGATGCAAAGCAAATAGTTGCCCATAAAAAATTAATAATTTTATGTGAATTAGAATCATGTTCTTCAATTGCCAGTCTTAATTGGTGAATAGCAATTTAATTTTTAGTTCTTTTCCATCTAATATTTCTACATTAAATTTTAATAACAGAAGAATTCACCTTACCAATCTTCATTTCTATTTTTATCATAAGGTATTTGATTGCAGAATGATCCGTATATAAAATTGTTTTTATGCCCATCAAATAAGATCAAATTCTAACAAAAGTGAAGACAATGACTAGTATTTCTTTTTCAGTGATGGTGTAGTTATATTGTTCAACTTTGAAAGTTTTTCTAGCCAAAAACATACCATGAAATTTCATATCTTGCTTTTGGCAAAGAACAACACAAACAACAAAATCACTTTCATCATACATGACTATAAAGGTAGGGACGAATCAAGAGCAAGAATAGCAAGTGTAGTAATTTAATTCTATTTCAAAGTTTTAAAAGAAAGGCTATTTCAATGTTTTAAAAGTTTTATGACATACAATATAAAAAATATAAGTAACATCCTTTCCAATAAATGACATAATTATTTTGAGATTTTTGAAAACTCCTTTATAAATCTTCTATAAAGTCTTACATGTCTAAGAAAGCTCCTAATTCCCTTAACTTAAGTGGGGGTGGTAATTTTTCTATTACATGCACCTTTTCTTGGTCCACCTCTAGTCCTTCCTCAGGGATTTTTTGCCCCAAAATAATTCCCTAGTTACAATAAATTAACATTTTTTTTAATTTAGTACTAAATTTATTTCCACCCATCTTTAATTATGATGGTCAAATAATAATTATAGGATTTAAAAGTAATACCAAACAAAAAAATTAACCATAAAAAGTTCAATTGCCTACTCAATTAAATCTAAAAAAATCAATATCATATATCACTAAAATATAACAGGAGCATTGCAAAGACCAAAAGGAATTCTTCTAAAGGAAAAAGTCACATAATGACTTATTGATGTAATCTTGTCTTAGCCCTCAGGTGATACAGAAATTTGGTGATACCTTGACTATCCATCTATGACATAATAGAAAGAATATCCTACAAACCTATCCTGCATATGATCAAGGTAAGGAAAGGGAAAATAATTTTTTTTAGTGGTTTTGTTCTCCTTTTTATAGTCTATATAAATTCTCCATTCAGTGACTGTCTTAGTGGGGATAAGCTCATTGTGTTCATTGGAAATTACCACCCTTATTATGTATACATTGAATAGGACTCACCCAAGTACCTTATGAAATGACATAAGAAACTCTTACATCTAATCATCTAAGTATTTCCTTTTTGGCATCTTTTATAAATGGGATTAGTATTCTTTGAGGATCTACTTTGGTATAGAATTTTACTTCATTAAAATCTTATATCTATAGAGCGTGGGGATAATTTAGTTGATATCAGTAATAGTCCATCCAAAAGATTTCTTATAATCTCCTAAAACCCTAATCAACTTGCCTTCATGTTCTTTTTGTAAGCTTGTAAAAATTATCATTGAAGAAGTTTAGTCTCTACCTAAAAGGTATACTTAATATGGCTGGGCAAGACCTTAGGCTCTAAAATAGTGGATTCTTCTATAGATGTTCTCAAAGTTGTACCTATAGAGGAAATATCTAAATTCTCAAACTTCCCACTAAATATTTTAGTTGTACATCTAATAGATCGAATAGATTCTCCTAAGTTCTCAAATCTTCTTTATAATTCCATTTCCTAAAATTTTACTTCCATAAATTCTTCTTTGAAATCCTCCAGCACAAATTCTTTGAATACCACTCTAAAAGAATATCCAATCATTTCATTTTGGAATTTCATAGATTTAAGAACAACGATGGTGGCTTCTTGATCCTATGCTCTTATAGTCAATTCCCCTTTACAAACAACAATCATAGCCTTACCAATTTATAACAAAGGTCTTCTTAAGATAATAGATATCTCCTTATTCTCTTCTAAGTATAGGATAACAAAATCTATAGGGAAGATACACTTATCCACCTTAATGAGAACATCCTCTACCACCAGCTTAGGATAAGAAAATGATCTATTAGCTAGTTGAAGAGTGATAGAGGTGGATTGAACCTCTTCAATAATCTTTTAAAAATTATTAAGGGTAAAAGATTGATATCATATCCTAAATCACAAGACTCTACCACAAAATTTATCACCTTCTGTCATGGGAATGTTTAAGCTACTAGGATCTTTTGATTTCTCAAGAATTTTCCTTTTTATGATAACACTACACTTTTTAGTTAATGCTATAGTTAAAAATCTCCTAATTTTCTTTTCTTATCTAGAATATCCATTATAAACTTAGCATAAGTGGACATTTTCTCAAAGGATCCAGAGAAAGGTATATTGATGGTTAACTTCTTGAACATGTCTAAGAACTTAAAGAAATTTTTATCCATTTTTTTCTTAATAAACCTCTAGGGAAGAAGGCTATGCTAGTCTCTCTACAACCTTCCTAATGGGTCTCTTACTTTCTTTGATGGGTTTTGCATTCTATGGGTTATTCTATACCACTATCCTATTGAGGTTGTTCTTTATTTTTGTAAGGGTCTCTAAAATCTTTCCCTCTTCTAAGATGGATAATATTGCATTACTCCTCCAAATCTTGATTATTGATTAAACTAACAAGTTTCCCTATTTTGTTTTCTAATTTTCTAAGAAATGTATATTGAATCTACAACTGAATTCCCATTTGCATTAGTACCTCCTCTAAAGGCATCTTCATATTCCCAAGCTAATTATTTTGATCGAGATATAAGGGGTAATACTACGGCTCTAAGATGTTTGACACTGTAGTACTCACACATCTAGAATTAGTTACAAGATTGGTGTAAATATTATGCCTATGTGATCCAACTCAAACTCCAATAGTGTCATATTTCTCAAAATTAGAGCTACTTAAGAAGTTAATATAGCATCATATTCTTAAATACCTATAACCCTCTTAATATTCATTCTATCAAAAGGCCACTAGAAATTTTTTAAAGCCATTACATAAATTAAATCATAGGCTTCAACAAATGGCTTAGACATTCAACTGTTACATCTATAATCAATATAAGGGATCCTACCAGTCCATTATAAAAGTTTGAATAACCAACAAATTAGGTAAAGTATAGTAAGGGCATTTCCTAAGAATTTGCTTAAATCTTTCCCAATTGTCATAAATTAATTGTCCTTTAAACTAGGAAAGAGATGTGGTATCATTCCTAAGTTTAACAATATTTGAAGTGGTAAAGACTCAGTTGAGGAATTTGTGTGACGACTAATTCTAAGTGGTTATAGAGCTAGGGGTAAGGAATTTAACCACATCTTAGCTTTATCCCTTAGAATATGGAAATAATCATAGTCTAATAGCATCATCACTAACACCATTATACTTGAACATTGCTTAAATTTTTATGAAGTTAACTACGTGTACGATGGGATCCTCAATAAGAGTTTTCCCAAATTGGAAAATTTGAACCATCTGAATTGCGTATAATTTTAATTAAAAGTTATTGGTCATCATAGTAAATCTATTGATACTTTGATGGATTCCTTTT
Organism: Dendrobium nobile; assembly: GCA_022539455.1. Taxonomy (NCBI): domain Eukaryota; kingdom Viridiplantae; phylum Streptophyta; class Magnoliopsida; order Asparagales; family Orchidaceae; genus Dendrobium; species Dendrobium nobile. Next base: position 26,992,935 of record CM039721.1, on the reverse strand, counting down.
CTATAGGATTGGCATATTGCCTATGAGGCCTAGGATGGTCCTAGTCTTATACTCATTTAGACATCACTAAAATCTTTTTAGTTTTTGTTTATATTTGTTTAAGGGTCCTTGCAAGCTCTAAAAAAAATAACAAGTGTTCCTTACTTGTACTACTATGTATGAAAGAATAATACACTAAAAAGTAAACAAAAAAAACTAAATTAACAATTTTTTTTTATTTTTTTCAAAATAAAAAAATACAAACATAATAATAAATGACACATGTAGGTTTAAATATGCACTCATTTCAACAATATAGTCTAAAATTTCAATAAACATATTTCTTCCTCTATATTAGTGCCATAAATTTAATGGGGTTGCAAGCATCGGTGGCTTATCTTATACTTGGTACAATAATACTAGTGAATTGTGTATGTATGAATATGAATAAGATTTGGTTTTATTTAATATAAAATGTCCCACTAGATTTGGAAGTGTGCGTATCAATCAGTAATAAAGCAAATGAGTGATTATCGATTCCATAAGGAAGTATTATGCTAGAATACAATCAAACTAGTACTTTTTATTTTAGATATGCAGTTTGTCATAATGAATGAGAATTAGGGGTTTTGAATTCTTATCACTTACAAAGAATGCAAATAGATGATGTGATTCCAATGTACAAAATATGTTTCAAACTAATGCTTGTAAAATAATAATATTTTCCTAATGAGACTCTTAAATATTGATGTGGAGCATATGCATCCCTAGTTCTCTTTTAAGCTTGTAGGGGTAAAAAGAGAGATTTAAGACCTTCTTACAATTCTAATGACTCCATAGAACGTAGGAGGTTTAACATCGTATGTCTAGGCAAGCTAGCCTTCTATTCCAATACTCCTATTTATTCTAATATTCTTCCATCGATGTAATATATCACACTATATTTTCACAACATCCATGACCATTGTAGTCCTTAAATCAAGAATGAGAGATATTAAAATTATCTATAAATTTATTTAAGGTACGAGAGTCTATATTAGTACTTGCATTGTGTTTACATTCTTAGCTTGAAAAAAAGCCAAATATAGTTAAATTAAAATGCAAACATATTTTTATTTAACTCATAGAATAAAAATAATTCAACAAAAATAATAAGGAAAAACTTCATACGAGTTGTCTAATTTGTTGCAATCTAGGAGCCCAAACTTATATTAAGGATTAAAATTATTACTAGAATATTATTATATTTATCCTACTCATTATATTAGATATATTATTTTTGTGTGTACTAACATTTTTAGATATGACATACATCAAGCATCACCAAGGGTCAGGGTTCAAGTTGGATAGTGTAAGATTGATGTTTTCAAGAGTCAATTTTTTTTATCTTTTCTTGAGTCTATTCAATGAAAAAGGTGTATGTTAGCTTAGTAGCCATGTACACAAGCACATGGGGAGTAAAAATGAGAATATTTTAATTTTTATATAAATTGTGTTGTACTATTATTGATCGTACTTTCAGATCTATTGAAATATATAACAATCAAAATATTTTATTTATATAATAATTATTATATTGAAATATAACTAATCATATAGTAAAAAAAATCACATCGTACTAGATGATAAGCTATAATAAAAACCTTACCGTAAAATCTATGTTACTTAAAATAGGAAAATTTGAACTTTAAAATTTGAACTATTCATACTATCCAAAGTATTTTATATTATATGATTCATTAATTATTTATCTAGGGATCAAGTAAAATAAATTGGATATGATTTAATTACTGATGATATTGTATAGCTTACCTAAGGAATCTTTAGAATATAATATGTTCATCCAGTATGATCAAAAATTATATTGTACGAACAACTATAGGGATCTCTAGAAAAAATTTGTTCATCTAGTATAATATGGTATCTGATTTGAACTGATCATATTATATGATTAAACAATTATACTCGAATGATCTTATTTGGAGTAAGGTAATTGTACTATGTGGTGTCCTTTTTATACTCTTCAAACAGTTATGGAAAAATAAAAAATTAGACTTTTTTTGGGAGCATTGTATTTAAACAACCATTAATTCATTTTGAAGGATTTTTTAGCTATTTGGATATTTTTAAGAGAGTTCTTGGTGAGAGCTTTGTCTTCTTGAGAGATCATAGGGTTTAGAGAGAAAGGGGGAGAAGTTATGTGTGAGGGAGAAGTAGTGTGAGAGGGGATTTCACACGGTTGTCCCAAGCATGATTCTACTAGAGTTCCTTTATATTTATTTATTGATCTTGAGGGAAGTTCTGAGGATAAAGTCTTCAAGGCCAATTATAATTAGCACTTAACCACATCAGGATATGTGAAAGGGATTAAGCTACTCTGTCACACCTAGAGAAGGTGAAAGAAATTTGGCTACTCTTCCACAACATGATGGGTGGAATAGATTTTGTAAGGGGTTCTTTATATTGTTGTTAGGGTAAAAGGAGAGTCACTAAAAGTACAGTACAATGCTCAAAGATTAGGACTTCAAGTAGTGGATGTAGGCCAAGTTTTGAAAAAAAACTCTATTAAATTTTTGGTGTGCTTGTTCTTTTTTTCTTTAGCACTTTTATTTTATATATTTTTAATTTCTTGCACCTTATATTCTTGTAAATATGGGTTGAAAACATTTTGATTATTTTTCATTGAATTTATGAGCAAAAAAATTTGAATTTATTTTTTTTCATATTTGTGTTTTCTATAAAATCAAAACAAGAGAACATTTGCCTTTGAGCTTTTATATCATTAGCTTATGCATTGTTAGATCAATCTCCATATGTACCTTCAAATTTGGTATTAAGTTTCTTGAAGAAGTAATTTTACAAAAGAAAACTTTAAAATACCAATTCACCCGTATTGGTGTGCCTTGGGCAATTCAACTTTGTTTTACAACCTCATTTGAACTTTCAATTGGTATCAAGGCTGGTATAAGAATTAGTGATTTTAAAATCCTTGAGAAAAGATCATTGACACACTTTAAGAATATGAATATAAAGGAGGATTATTCAATAAATTGTTTACCATTATTTGATAATATGCCCCTTAATTTTTTGGAAAATAAGAATGTCAATCTTTTTATAGTCTATTGATTTTAAAATGTGGCATATGATTTGATCTAGTTATTGTTTACCATCACATATGGTTAATGGGTTTAAAACCTGATATTCCTTTCACTGAATGGGGTTTAGAAGAATGAGACTTGACACATTTTAATGCTATATACTTGAATAGTTTCTTTTTTACACTTAAATTTGAATATTACATGAGAATATCTACTGGTACAAATAGGAAGGATATTTGGGATAGACTGTGTGCCACTTATGAATGAACCAACATAGTTAATCAATCCCATTTAAACCTTTTACTACATGAATATGAACACCTAGCTAAACATTTCTAACATCTATACTAGGTTTACAAAATAGTGACATTTTTGCATGCTCTAGAAAGGGAATTATAAAACTAAAAAAGGTAATAAAATTCTTCATTGTTTGTCTGATAGCTTTGATGCAAAATTCAACACTATTTATAAGTCAAAGAATTTAAATTTTTACTCTATTAACAATTTACTGGGCTCTCTCATTTCTTATGAGCAAAATGTAAGCCAAATATTGTAGGATGTAGGTGATAAATGAAAGTAGAAAATCATTTCATTGAAGGACAGTGACTCGTATAGAAATAGCACTAGATCAAAAGAGAATGATGACATAGTCCTGATGATAAGACAATTCAAAAGCTTCTTAAGGAAGAAATAAAAATGTCACATTGAGAAGGGAAATGATAGAACAAGTAAATTTCATAAAGTTCATCTAATGTTATTTATTTTAAGTACAAGAAGCCGGGGAACTTAAGGTTTGATTACCCCAAATTCAAAATTAACCCACTAAGGAGAAGGAGAAGAAAAAGGCCAACTTTTAAAAGGGTAAGCAACGGATGTAAAAAGCCTTCTAGGAAAACTCATCCTTGGACTCATTCGAATAAGAACCTGAAAAGGAGGTAACAAATTTTTGTTTAATGGCCAAAGACTAAATTGTTAATTCTGATTAAGAAAAGGTATATGAATTATCCTATGATGAGTTATTTACTATTTTTGAAAAAAAAATTGATTCATATAGAAAGCTAAAGAAACTGCATTATAATTTAAATTTGTTAAATTTTGATTTAAAAAGGAGCATGACATTATAGTTAGGGAGTATGATACTCATAAAATTAAACATTCTACTTTAGATAAGGAGTATGCTTTTATATTCTACTTTAGATAATGAGTATGCCTTTATACTAGATGAATTTGATGAGTTAAATAAAAAGCATATTGATTGAAGTAAGTCACATGAATCCTTGAAAATTGAGCATATTGAGTTAGAGATGGAGCCAAAGGAATTAAAGATAGTTACAATGGAACTATCCTCTAGTGAACATGCATTAAAATTTAAAGTTATAGGTTACAAAAATCAAATGAGTTATTAAAAAAGAAATATTTGCACTTTAAAATAATACGCCACATCCTACACTAGCACAAAAGCTACAACCTGAAGCATAACATGCATTAAATATCACTAGGAAAAGAATTATGCCACATAGAGGTTAGAGAAACCATTTAATGGGATTAGTTGTTACTCTTATGGCATGGGAGGACACATTGCCAGGATTTGCACTGTATGCCATATAATACATCTAATGTGGAAACCCAAATCATTGCATTACAACAAAACATGCATTCCACTCATTCATTAAAGCATAAGTTGGAACTTAAAATTACTTGGGTTCCTAAATATAACCTCATATTGATCTTGTAATGATGCTCTCATAAAAGCACTAGTGAGAGTATATGGTATCTAGACAAAATGTATTTAGGGCATATGATTGGAGACATGAAGCAGTTCAATACGTTGGAGGCCAAGAGTGGAGGTTAAGTGATACTAGAAGATAACACCACTAGGAAGGTGGTTGGATTAAGTAAAATAGGCAAACTAATGGATTTGTAATTGAAAACATTCTTTTAGTAGAAGACTTATTTTAAAATCTTCTTAGTATTAGTCAACTATGTGACAAGGGATTTGATATAAAATTTTTATCTAATAATTGCTTAATTACTTAAAATGGTAAAACTATTTAATAAGGAAAAAAATCAATAATATTTACATACTGTATTTATCTTATATTAATATATTTAAAAATTTATGCTATTTGAAAACTACTATAGATGACTTGTGGTTATGGCATACGAGACTATGACATACTAGTAGGAAAACTCTTAAAAAATTAAGCAACAGGAGTTAGAGGCATTCCAAAGCTAAATTTCACCAATGACCACTTATGTGATCCTCATTAATTAGGAAAACAATCTAGGTCTTCATTTAATTCTATTAGGGTGATAATTAACACTAGACTGCTAGAAATTTAGCATATTGATTTGTTTGATTTGATTAATATAGATAGTCTAGGTGGTAAGTATTTTGGATAGGTGATCAAAGTTGATTATTCTAGAATCACTTGGGTTGGATTCATAGCACATAAAAGTGAATCCTTTGAGGGGCTTAGAACATTCTCCACTTTGATTTAAAGGAAGTTAGGTTGTGTGATCGCTACAATTATTAGTGATCATCATAAAGAATTTGAGAATCTAAAACTAATCGTAGATTTTCTGCCCCTAGAGCTCCTCAATAGAATGGAATTGCTAAAAGTATAAATAGAACATAGGTAGAAGCTTCTTGGGAAATGTTAGCAAAATTATGACCTTCCTAGATAATTTTGGGTAGAACTAATAAATACTGCTTTTTATATTTTAAATAGGATACATATTATATTAAAGAAAAATAAGACACCCTATGAATTACTTAAAGGTAGGACACCAAATTTTTCTAGTATGTATATATTCAGTTACAAATGTTTTTTACTTATAAATGAAAAACTTAACTTAGGTTGACTCTAAGGAAGATGAAGGGGTATTCATAAGTTATTACTCAGTTGGTAAAGACTTTAGGTTCTTTAATAAGAAAATATTGGTTGTAGACGAATGAAACCATGTTGTATTTGATGAATTGGACAGACTGATTAAACCTATGTTAGAGAATGATAAAGAGGTAGAGGTTGTCCATAGAGTAGAGTCTGTTGACATAATAGATAGAGAAGAACCTCAGTAGCCATTACTGGAGAATGGAGATACTCATTTAGTCACCCTAGGTATAATCAGATCACATCATACTGGACAATCAACTATAATAAAAAAGGACTATAGAATTAATATTACCTAAAACAGGCAAATTTACATTTTGAATTTTGAACTGTTTGTACTATACAATGTATTTCATGCTTTATGATTAGTTGATTGTTTGTTAAATTAGGTCTATTAATTAAGGGATTAATTCAAATTAGTAAGATATTATTTAATTACTAATTGTACTATATGATCATTAATCATAATATACAATCATTGATTATACTATATAATCATTGATTATACTGTACGACTTACTTATGGAGTCCTAGGATTACATTTCATTCATATAGTATGATCTAAATATCATAATATATGAATAACCTAAGGGTTATCTAGATAAAACTTTTTCATCCAGAATGATATAATATTTGATTCAAGCTAATTACACTGCACTATTATAATGGCATACTTGACAATCTTCAACAGGGTAGAAAAATTACACTATATGATATCCTTATTATAATGTATGAACATTTACAACAGAATTAAAAATTAGTGTTTTCTTGAAGCCTTGTATTTAAACAACCCTTATTTCATTTTGAAGGGTCTATCGGCTGTACAAAAAATTTTGATAGAGTTCTTTATGAATATTTTAGGAGGACCTCTCTCCCTTGCTCTCCCTCTCCTCTTAGCTCTCTTAGGTCAGAATAATAGCAAAAGATGATCTCTTGGGTAGAATAAGAGGTCTTATATAGAAGAGTTTCATAATAGCTCTTAATTATAACAAACCGACTTTATCATCCAGGATGATATAAATATCATCCCATACGATCAGTATAAATTTAACTCAATCAGCTAAAAGATTTGGGACGATCAAAAGGTTTTTGTTTATATCATCCAAGATGATAAGATATCATCCTGTATGATTAGTACAAGTCATTGAATATCATCTAGAACATCACCCTGAATGGATGTCTGATCAATGGAAAAATAACCTGATCGTCCAGGTTGATCTTGCAATCATCCCAGACAATTAGTTCAATTCACGACATTTCATCCAGAGTATTTCCTTCAATAGAAGCTGGCCAATGTTTGATCATCCAGGAACAACTAAGGTTTTTAAACTGATCATCTCGGCTGATCCTGTGATCGTCAAGGATGATATGATCAAGCAATCAAATCTTAATTGTTTTCCTTAATACCAGATTAATTTAGTCATAATTATATTGCATCGTCCAGGATGCTGTATAAACAAAAAGATACCTAAGTGGATCTGGAGGCTGATTCTTTCTAATTTGACCCTATCGTCCCGACTGATATGAATATCATCTAGGATGATGTGCTTAATGATGCCTGCCTTAACCAGGATGCCCTAATTAGGGTTTCTATTTTTAACTAATCGTCCCGACTGATTTATGGATCATCCTGGACGATGTGAGAAAAAATAAAAAAAATCTAAAATTGTAAAAAAATTTCTCCCAAGTGTGTGTATTAAGTTACTTAGCATCAAGAACCACATCATTTATAATTGACTCAAGAAAAGAAAAGATTATAAATTGACTCAGACCTAGTCTACCCAATCTTTAGCTGGTTCAAATTGCAATTTTATCTTGTAGACCTGAAATGTTATTAGGCAAGGTAATCGTAGAGAAATAGAAGTGTTTACTATCATCAAACTTCTATTTTCTAAAATCAGATTTGCAACACCAGCATCATGGTGGAACCAAGGTTAGTTCCATAGCACTACAATGCTAGAATTAGCTCCATAACACTGGAGTCTCATAATTTTGAGTGTTTTAGTGCATGATTTTTATAGCACTGTGATGGATCAATCGCCAAAATGAGGAGACATATTGATTTAAAAAAATGATGCACTAGTTTACCCTATTAGGTCAGCCCAACACTATAGCATAGAAGATATTATATCATCTAGGTGCTAGTTCAATTTATACCGTCATAGTGTTAACTTATAAAGCACTATAATGCCTGAACCCATTTTTGTATATGTTTTATAATTTTTATGTTTTTAGAGAAATGTTCTACAAATTTTGTGGAGTCTTATACTTTGTAGTGTTTTCATTTTGTTCCCCTTAGAATAAGGTTTAAAGTTAGGTAATAAAGTGCAAGATACTTTCTCTTTGGAGCTTTTAGCCTCTATTATGTAAGCAAATCTATTGTGGGATGAAGGAGTGTGGACAATATCAATTGATTCTTTCATGTGACATTTATCTTATTTTTCTCTCACATTTCATAGGAATAAAATAAAAATGAGTTTGCTTTCTTTATTATCCATGTCCGGCTAAATCTGCAGTTTTGGTCTAATGATGTAAACATGTAGTAAGTAATAATGTAGACTTTTATGCTTTAATTATTTCTTAAGTGTTTTTAATATCTCTTGTTGTTTGTTTAATGAATTTAATGGCCATGTATGTAGTTAATATCTGGTGTGATGTATAGCCGCGATGGAGAAATATTGGAATAATTAGGATTATTGAAATAAAATGTTCGTATACCTAGATATAGGATACTAAACTTTCTAGGTTATTTGGAGATTGCATAATTGTAGGAAGGCCATAGACCTACCTTTTCACTCCTTGATCTTGATAGAGATCTAGGGATACATATGCTCTAATCCATATTTTGGATAAAGAGTCTCATTAAGAAAATTATATTTTCTTATATTGATTTCTATAAAATATTTTATTTCCATTAGTATCAAATTTTCTTACATTTCTCCAACATGTGAAAAAACTTAAAAATATACATAAATATTTTTCAGAAGGATAAATTGTGTATTTAGATTAAATAATATTTGTTTAATTACAATTAAGCACAACTCTTCTTCATGGTACTGATACTCTTCTCTATCATTTTATTACTTGATTTGGAATGTATACTTGCATATCTAAGGGTTTTCATAAATTTTATTTCACAGAAAACCTATGTATATTTCCATATCAATTCAAAACAAGCCAAGTAAAAGTCCCATTCAAAATTTTTTACATCAATGTTGGGGAAGAAACATGTGTATTACAATTTAAACTATATTATTGAAATAAGTGTATATTTAGACCTACTCATATCTTGTATCTTTATTTTTATTTTGTTGGATAAAATTTTGAAAAAATACTAAAATAGTAGTTTATTTATTATTTAGTTTATGATTTTTATTTGTTTTATTATTGTTGCATGCTTAGTAGGTTTAGTAAGGAGCCCTTGTTATTTGACCCCAAAATAGAAAGGACCCTTGCACAAGTTAGAATAAATAAAAAGTTTTTAGAGATGTCTAATTCAATATAAAATCAAGACTATTATAGGCTTCTTGTAGAGTATTCTAACCTGTTGTAGAAGGAATCCACCAAAATATCAATAGACCTACTATTTAAGCCAAAAACTTTAAACTAAGACCTACCATAATTTAGATGGTTCAAAATCCTCTGTTTGGGGGAACTCCTGCTGGGGATCCCCAATTACTTAGCTATGTTGTCTTAATTTTTTGTTGAGGTTAATTCTTCGAATCAAATAGCGAATCCCCATATACAGATCATGAAGTTGTATTTTAAACTTCCAGTCCAATCCATCATAGTGTTCTAGCATAATGATCACAACACTAACCTAAAATTATTACATGCTAATCACCCTTGAATGTCATTTAATCATCTGATTAGTCACTTAATAATCATCAAACCAGGGATATGATTATTATGAAATCAAAGTACTTCAATTTCTAACCTCTTCAATCACTTAATAATGCACAACAAAATAAAACTTAAAAATCCTTCAATTTTCAACCACCACTGTTTTTCACTTAATCACCTATTCCAGCATTGACAGCCATAATTAATTATTAATGTCCTGAGCATTTTAAATCCAAGACCCCTTCAAATAATTGATCAAATTAAATTCAAAACAAATCCATTGTCCAAACATAAAGAAAATCAAAACCTCAAAATTTAATGTTCAAATCTAAATAGTAAACCCCTTGGTCCATAAGATATTTTTGAACAATTTTTAATCACATCAAAACATAATGAAATGAACTAGGATTCTTGTTTGGTAAGTTACAAATTGAGTAGGCATTTCCCTATGGTCAACCACCTCAAATTTTAGGTATCTCAAATCATATTACCCCTTAAATTTATAGCATTTCTAAGGTTACAAAACCTTTAAATATTTACAACCTATGCTATTAAACATTGCATCTTTTGGAAATTGATCATAGAAGCCTCCCAAAATCCACTGATCATGATCATTATCATTGACATGGTGCATTGAACAAATATTGAATCCTTAGTGAAACATGTTTGACCTTGGTTGACCATGAAGCCTCCTAAACCCAAATAAAAGTTTAAAATTTATTAAAACCTAATTTCTCTTAAACCTCAAAATGGCTCAATTAAACTAAACCTTGAATCCTCCTCCAACATATATCATATGTGGTTTGAAGTACATGGGACCTAAGCCAAGCCAAGGTCAAGATTGGTTGACCATATCAACTTTGGTTAACAAAATTGACCCATTAAATCTTGAACAAGCATTTCATGCATCTAAGCTTCATTATTTTATGAAACCTATTCCAACATGTCCAAAATATCATTTGGAATGAGTTGGACCTAAGTTAACCCACAGTCAACTCTAATTGACCATGTCAACCTAGGTTGACTAAACCAACCCTTACACTTTTAAACCTATATTTTAAACCTAAGAACCACTCCATTCCTTTGGAGCACTTCTATTGAGTTCAAAACATAACTTAGAATTATTTGGACCCAATCCTAACACAAGGTCTTAGCTAGTTTACCAAGTCAACCTAGGTTGATCAAATGACACATAAAACATTTAAACATATTTTTCATATATGGAGACCTCACCAAGCTTTATAACCACATCAAATAGGTCCCAATTTCTATTTGGAATGTCATGGATGCAAACCTAGCCCATTGTCTAACCTTGTTGACCAAGTCAGTTATCTTTGGTTGACCAAAAAAATCATTAAAATCCCATTCAATTGCATTGAATTAAGCATGAATAAACCAAATTAAACCCATGGGACTATTTATGGGGTCACTAGGGATAAACCCTAAGTGATCCAACCCATGTGCTAGCTTGGGCTATCCATTTGGATTGACTCATGAGTTAACTTGGAGCACTTGGATTACTCTCTGGAGAAGAAACATTTATATGAGCTAGAAAAACTTGCTTGAACTTAGGCATTGGCATTCAGAGCATTCCATAAGGTATTAAATCAATCCTAAGCTCCTAGCTAAGTAGGTTTAGTAAAGTGTGAAGGAAACCTCTAATCGAATAAGAACTGATATTTGGATTAAAGGTTTATGCTCCAATGATCCTCTCTGATTAATTTGAAGAGATTTGGTTTGATCTATCTCAAGGATCTGGCTAGCATATTCTCATGGATGAGAGAAAATATGGGGGGTTGAAGATGAAGTCCTAACCATTAATTTTAATCAACGACTCAAATTAGATTATTCAAGATCCTACAGTTCAAACATGATTAAATTTCATCTATTCAAACATGATTAAAGATGAACTCCTAGCTATTAAGATAAGTACATTATTTTATTAATGCGCCAATCTTTACATTGCAAATTAGACCACACCATATGCAAAGTATGGTTGAGTGTGTAATTGGATTATTAAATAACTAGAGAAATTATTCGAGCTTCAAAAGTTCATAACTCTTTATACACTTAACAAAATAAAGCGATTAGGCTCTATGGATTCAAGTTGAGGAGTAGGATAAAGGACTTATGATTATATGTTTTAATTCTTTCTATATTACAAGTAATTTTAGAACTATTCCTAGGGTTATTTCCTAAATTACTCTTCAAATACAACTCACCATGAGGCAAAATTGACATGGATGGTTCTTGGGCATGTGTTAAACAAACCCAATAAAAATTTATGTCATTTGGAAACCTCTATGGTCTTCAATTAATCATCTCAAGCTCATAGGTCAACATTAGACCTATGACTTGGAAAATTCACCAAGAAGAATTTTTACGGAATTAGGTTATATGATTTGGTGTGTTTATTTTGCTCTATGTAATGGTTAAAATGCTAACAATTGCATCCCAATCCCTTAAGTAGATTATCCAAATTAAATCCACTAAATTATAGGTGTATTTAAATTAGGGGATTAATTATGCAACCTAGAGAGGCTTTGATGAATTCTAATTCAGTGGGTTGGAAGAAAATGTTTAGATAGACATATGTTTTATATTTCCTTGCATTTGGAGCTCATTTGATCTATCAATTAGTGAAGAAAAAATTAACATACATAATTAAGCTAGGATCTTCATTAACTCATAATAAATCTAAAATAAATCATAAAAACATATTTTAAAGTTCTACATGCTTAGAATTAAATGCTTAACTTAGAAAAATTAAAAGCCCTTTAAAAATATTTAAAACAAGAAGTAATTTTAAAATCAAGAAAATTATTAATTAATTGAATAAAATAGTTAAAAAAATTAAATTCTAAACTATTTCAAACCCTTAAATGCATCCGTAGGAGTCATCAATAATATTTGTGGAAGATTTCAAATAGTTCAATATTAATTTGAAATTCCATCAATAGCTAAAAGTTTCTCTAAGTGATAATTATGAAAATCTTTAAATTCAAAGTCTACAAAACCCCTTAAATTTTAATTCAATCGGATTAGATGGTACAATATAATTAGTTCAAAAACTAGATAACATCAAGTACGATACAATTGTCTCGGTATGAACTCTTCAAAATCTATATATTGATCAAACAACTTAATTAGTTTATATATCTTATGATCGTACAAGACGATTGTCATAATGATTGAAAATTATATTTTCCTTTCATCTAGTATGATTGACATCATTTGTATGAGCAGTTCAAAAATAAAGGTTTTTTCTAGGATGATCATAAAGATGGACATTTTCATCTCTGCCTATCATGCAGTATAATCCACATCATATTGTACGATCAACCAGATTAATAAAGCCTCAATTTGATTAACTAATCATGGCGATTAAATTATGTAAATTTTTAAATATCATATTATACAAACAAAATTATATAATACAATCAATTTAAAAGTTGAAAATTAATATACTTAATTTTTATTAGCTGTAAGAGTTTCTATTTTAAACAAATCGTACAGTATAATTTGGATCATATGGTATGATTAGTTTAAAGTTTGAGTAATTCCTTATGGAGTCAAATAATAAAAGATAGAAAGCGCTTTAATTCTAGTAAAACCTAGAAATATTCTAACCTAAATAATAGTGGGCTTTACTAATTTAGAATATGAATGGATTAATGTTTAAGTTCAAAATTTTTTAGAAGATCGGGAAAATCCTCTTAGAAGAAATGCATGAATAGTGTATAAATTTGGTTCTAAAATCCAATTTGGTAGGAGTAGCTAGAATCCTACTAGATGATAAGGGAAGAATGCTATGTGTTTATGGAAAAAAACTCATTCACGGGGATGTGGCATATCTTGAACTAAAAGCAATACTTCAATTTGAGAATATTATGCAAGATTGGATGATAGAAAATAGAGGGATAATCATTGAAGGAAACAATGTGAATATCATGACAAAGCTCCAAAGAATTACAAAATTAAACACAGATAATAAGCATCCTCAAAGGATGGATTTTGATTTCCTTGAAGCATTCAATAACATTGTTTTTTTATTTTGTACCTAGAGAATGTAATAAGGTAGCAGATTATTGCTCCCACCTAGCTTTGTTAGGTGATTTCTTTTGGAAAGATTTTTTACACATAGAAATCCCATCAAGATTTATTGACTTGATTAGGGAGGACTATGATAGGTTTATATTCCCTTAAGTTTGCTATAATAATTTCATTTCAGTAGCTTTTTAATGCAAGATTGCATCATTATTAAAAAAAAAGAATAGTGTATAATGCAAATTGTACTTAAGTCTATTGGAGTGGATAACTAACTAACCTCCTAAGTGCTTCTAAAAACATGAATTTAGCTCTAATGTATGAAAGGTTGATTAATATTATTTATATAAGAATTAATGATTCAGGTTTACAATTTAATTAAAATCCATGAAAGTGTTCAAAGTTTAAATGCACCAAACTACTACAAATTGAGATGATTTTAGTATAGTCTCTAAATCATTTAAAATGGAACTAATGAAAACTACACAGTTGGATTTCTAAGATAAATTTGATAGCACAATAACCTTAAACCCATAAGAAATAGTGGAATAGCCCCGACGCTTAGGTCCCACCTTCCTTTTACTCGACGTGTGTGGGTATAATGTACATAGAAAAAAGTTAAAAGGCATGCCATGCTCAAATAAATTTAAAGGTAGTGAATTAAAAGTATATAACCATAAAATCCTAAGAGACTATTGTTTTTATCCATGAAAAGACACATGAACCACCAAAAAGATAAGAAAAATATACAGTTGCTTATCACAAATCATTTTAACACTACGAATGCATATAAATATGAATAACGTGGTTTATGAAAGCTTATTAAAAATGTCACTACAAAGTACAAACCATGGTTTGTATGAAAGAAAAGGTGGCCAAGCTACATCAACAATAAGCATGGATTTCTACACCTATATAACAATTCAAATTTTTATAAATGCATTTGCTCTTTTGATAGTTTTTAAGTCTACAAGATCCAGGTCTTCTACAAAATTCCAAAAGATAATGAATTCCAAAGGAAGTAGGATCACCTCTTTTTGACTTATATATTTATATCAATAACATTTTAGATTTTCATAATTCTATTTATTTTACAACACTATTTACACTAGCATTTTTATTAATATTTTTATATTTACATTTAGAAAAGAAAACATGACTCTTATTCTACTATTGCAGGTTTAACATGATGAAGAAACATGGTAGAATTCAAGTAAGGAAATGTGTAATGTGTATGTACAAATCTATAAGACATCCAAGAGTTCAATCAATATAAACAATAATGGCATCATAAACTCACCATAACAACATAAAACCACATCAAAGTGTAAGAAAGTAAACATATTTCCCTAACCTGGGATAGATTTGGTTGTCGTATGTGTACTAAACTTTTGTTGAATAGATATGCCTTTAAAAATTAATGTTTGAATTATCTATAATTTGAATTTATTTATTATAGGCTTAAGAGATTTGATTTAAGTTTAAGTTTTAGTGTTATAATATCTTATTAAAGATTCTATTTAAATTATTTAATTTAAGTTTCATAGAATATTAGTGATTAATAACTCCAAGTTTGGTTTGAAGTTAATAACCAACAAATCCTTAGGCTTATAAATTTAATGCATTTATTTCCCCCCTAAGGGATACAACATCAATGATTAATAACTTTTGCTTTGAGAAGAGAGTGTGAGCTTTGAGGAGAGAGAATCTTTTATTTGACATGGCCGTGGCCACTTGTTACTGATGGATAGGGACAAAGGGTTAGAGGTGGAGTGTTGGACGAGAGGTTCACTGGAGGGCTAGCAGAGGGAAGCTCTACATTGGTATTCATATCCTTGAAGGAGGTGTTTTTGGTTTTGCTAAATTTTTAAAGGCTTCTCAAAACTTAAAAAATGAAGATTTTTTTAGTAATTCCAAGTGCAACGATGTCATGGTCGCTAAGAAAGAATTGAAATCTTAGTGGAAGAAAAACTTGTCTTTAATTAGAGAACTAGGAGCCTCTTTGTCTACAATAGTGAAGAATGATGGGTCTTCTTCTTGTAGAGATGTTTTATGGCCAATGGGCTCAGTGGAACATCAAACCTTTCTAATTCAAAGTTTTCAAGCTGTTGATTCAAATATCTATGAAGTCGGACATATTTCTACAACATCTATGGAAAATAACATTAGAGTGGAAGATACCATTATTAAAGGAAAATATAACCCTTCAACTATTCTGCATAATATGTTTGATGAAAAGAGATAAGAATGCAAATTCAAATAAGTCTGCTTCTCTATCTCAATCTAATTCTCATAAAAAAGAAGCCTAGAAAGACTAGAACATATTTTAGTGGAAGTTATTAAAGATTTTTTTCTTTTTCCAAGGATGGAAAGACGGTCACTTTATATATGGAATATGAATTACAAAACATAAAGAAGTCTGACAATGCTTTAGTCATCGAGGTACTTGGAAAGAATCCTCAACTAGAATTTCTTAATAAAGAATTTCATAGGCAATAGTCTAAGTTTGGTTCATTTAAAATCATTGGAATTAGTCTAGATTGGATTCTAAATAATTTCAGCACTAAAGAGTCTAGAGGTAGTGTTTTGAATGGTGGACCTTGCTTATTGGATGTCACATTATAGGAATTCATAAGTGGACACCTTCTTTTCCCCCTTTTTCAATAAAGGGTATCTTTGCAGTTTGCACCATTTTGGATTCATTTTTCTCATCTACCTCTTTAGTGTTGGGATCCTAAAAACATTTTTGGACTTATTATTAGAATTTGGCAACCCATGTTAATAGATTCTAAAACATTTAATTGGGATAATAAAGACTTTGCTAGAGTTTGTGAATGACTCAATTTAGAAGGTAAGCCGCCAACTAGAGCGTCCATAAAAGGCATCAATGGAAAAATTTTCCAACTAGTGGATTATGAAGAATAACTAATTTATGTTTTAAATGGAAAAAAAGGCTAATAAAAAATTGGCTTTGTTGGCCCCAAGAGCAGATAAAAAAATAAAAATGAAGAATGGCTTAAATGATACCCTTTTAGAGGACCATTCCCATATCCTGCTCGAAATAACCACAAACCTTGCTTCTCTATAGTTCCACATACCTCTACAACGGCACAATTTCATATAGAGCATGCTCGAGTCTCGCTTTTTTCTCTTATTGGCATCCATAAAATGAGAAGGACCGCATCGTCTTCCAATTTTCTTCCACAGCCGAGCTCCCACTTCTGATCTCTAAATTTTGTTGCCATCTCTTTGTCACAAGAGTAGTCAACCCAACAAAGCAAGCCCTCATCCTGATTCCATAATCTACCTAGTCAGTTGAGCCCTTTATCCTCCAATTACCCTCACAGACAAAAACCACAAGCCGCTAATAGCAACTCCAAATCTCTTCTTCCTAAACCTTCAGATTTATTATCTCTCCTACCCTAGCCTCGTATTCACTATATTTTCCTCCACACCCCATCTGAAGTCCTTCTCCACCTTCCCCAATCCTTCAACCTAGAGAGAGAGAGAGAACGAGAGAGAGAGAGATTTCTCCCTACCTAACTTGCATGCTCTGGGCGAGCCTCCTCCCTATTTCTCATAGTCGACCTCATGTCGAGGCCCTATGCCAACACCTCCTCTTCATAACCCAACCCTCATCCTTTTATTCCCATTTTCCATAGCTAAACTGCTAGCTACCCAATCCAAGCCAGCCGGTTGAACCCAACCACCTATCTACTAAGCCTGTTCATTTTTCTAGGTCCTACCTCAGAGCCTCATCAAATAGCCACCTTTCTCAATCTCCTACAAATAGCTTGATGTAATCTCTTTCTATCTCTTAGTTTTTTATATATATTATACTATTAATTTTATTATCATTATTATTATGTAATATAATTAATATTAGTTACTAATTAATATTATTATTACTGTCAATATTAATATTAATATTATTTTAAATATATATATATATGTATGTGTATATAATAATAATAATAATAATAATAATAATAATAATAATAATAATAATAATAATAATAATAATAAGAGAAAAGAAGTTCAAAATTAAAAAAAAGGTAAAAAAAGGAAAAGCAAAAAAAAAAAAAAGAGAGAGGAATTATTAAAAAAAAAAGAGGAGGAAAAGAAAAAAAAAAGAAAAAAGGGAAATAATGTGCCTTAATTTGTGTACCACCCTATCGCCGGCTCCAACCATCATGCTGTATAAAACATTCTTACTTAAAAATCTTATTCTTGATGCTTGGGGTGAGTCGACAAACCTCCATATGCGCTCATGTAGTACGAGGGGAGAGAAATTGATGCGACGCTTGTGATGAGGTGGGTAATCCTTGGAGCGCTTATGTAGCATGAGGGGGACAAAAAAAAGTAGCCATTCATAGAGAAATAATTGTGCTCTTTTAAACATATACTAGACCCTTAAGCACTCTTATAGTGTAGCGGGGATTGAAGAAAACACATTTGCGATGTCACCTGACATCTACCTCAAGTGCTTATGTAGCATGGAAGGGAAGGCTGTTTCTTAGTTTTTTTTCCCTAAATGGGGGAGATGCTTGGAGGCTACCAAAATTTACACTGACAAGGGACCTGAATTAAACCAAACACAAATAAACCTAAAATCATCTTGGACTTGAATTGAACTTGGACTAAACTGAGCATGAATTATAATAGACACTAATTTGAATGGGACTCAGATTTAAATTTTATCTGAAATGACAATGAACTTATTTTTAAACATGAATTTACAAGATAGTATGTTGAACTCCTACAAATACAAATCGCTTGTGGGAGATGATGAGATTCCATTTAATTAGATGATTGGAATAATTGCAGTGATTGAAAGGACATGAATGCAACAACAAATCAAAATACTTAATATATTTTTAGTTACTTAAATAATTGATATTTGAGTTATTGTTATTATTATATATTTGATTAAATGATAATTTATTATTTTTAAATACATTTAAATATTACTTTTTTAAAGTATTTTAAAAAGTATTTTTGAGAATAATATTAAAGTGTTTATTTTGAAATTAATATTAGTTTAATATATTTTATTTAATTATTTTAATTTAAATTTTAATTAACAATTAATATTGTTTATTTTAAGATTTTTAATCAAATATTCTAAAAATTAAAATTTATTTTAAAATATTAAAAATATTAAATAATAATGTTAGTTATAATTTTTTTGAAATTTATTTAATTTTAACATTTAAATACTTTGAATAACTATTTAATCAAGGATTAATTAAATATCATTTAATTTATTATTATGTCAAATATTTTTAAATATTAAAAATTTAATATAATTTTATTAAAATCAAAGAACTTAATTTTATCATTTTAAAATTTAAAATTTATTTTAATTATAGTAAGTATTTTAATTGATTTAAATTACTTACAAACTTAAATATTTAATTAATGTTTAATCAGTATTTAATTTAAGTAATTTTCAAAATTCCAAAAAACTTCTATTTTAGATCACCTTAAATTATTAAAATACTTTCAAAATCATTTTTGAAAACTATTTTAAAACTAATTTTGAGATTTCTTCAAAACTATTTTGAATTACTTTAAATTTTCTAGAAACCCTAAAAATTAATCTATGCTCTAAATATCAAAATTAATTTTAAAATTATATACCTTAAATTTTGAGTGCTTTGAGTGAGGGGTTTGAAATTTCAAACATAGGTTGAGCTATTTGAATAGATTTCATAGGGATGATTAGTGAATAATTATCCTAATTATTTACTAATCAATTTGTTAATTAATTTTCTTAAGCTAAAATCCTTAATTAATTTTCTTAAGCTTAAAACCTTAATTAATTTTTTTAAGCTTAAACCCTTAATTAAGCATTTAAAACTTCTAAAAATTCTAATAAATCAATTTTAAATCCAAAAAAATACATAAATACCTCTAACATACTAGAATTCAAAACTTAAATTAAGAAAAATAAATTCCCTTTGATTTGACAACAAACTTGAACTTAATTTAATTTTAAGCGAAATTCAATCTTTAATTAATTTAATTAATTAATAATAATTAAAAGTTCCAAAATATTCCCAAACACTTAAAAATCTCTCCTTTGCTCATTCCTGACCTTTAGAGTTGATTTCAAGGAGTTTGGAGTTCTTTTGGACTCAAAACATTATAACATCCTTAATTAAATCATTTTTAAATTCAATTAATTCATCAAACTTTGAAAAATCATAAAAAAATATAGAAAAATATAAATATAGCAAATTTAGTGTCTAACAACTCATCTTAAGGTCTAATATTTTATAAAAAAACTAAATTTCTAGAAATCACTCGTAATAAAAAAAATCACCTTTTGACCCTTTAATTAAATTATTAAAATAATCAAAAAATTATTAAAACTCAAAAATCACTTTAAATTTTTAGAAATCTTTAATCAACCTTAAAACCAACAATCAACCAACTTTACTTAAAATTCATTAACTTTTAAACCTTAATCAAGTCAAATTACTTAACTATGTCGGGTACCACTAGGTAACTCAGGCCTACGATGCTATTAAATTAGCCTCAATTAAGGTGAAATAAACTTCACGGCCTCGGTGAACAATAAAGGTGATATCCACTTAACACTTTAAATTGCTTCTTAAAATTAATTTTAAATCATTAATATTTAAACTTAAAATTAAATATTCCCTTAAGCCTTTTAACTAACCAGAACCTAAACAACTTTTATTAATGATCCTATTTAGTACATATCCAAACCACACAGCCTTACTCACACACTTTAAATGATTTATTAGGCCACCACTTCAATATTTATGCTAGGCTGGTGTTTACTTTTCTGTAGTTGTGTGCTGAGTTTTTTATGGTTTTCACTGCATGTTATTTGCTAGCTTAGAATTGATGTGTTTGTTTACTTACTTTATGCACTTTGTGATATGTTTGCTTGTGCATTAGATCTACCCTTAGATTAGGAATGCTTTATACTAATTCAATCTTGTGTAGGTGACCATACTCATACATGGCAATTAAAGTAAAGGGACATTTAATAAAAAATATATATTATTATGCTTTGCACATGGCTTGCTACACTTAAGACTCCCTTTAAATTAAAAGTGAATGGGCAAGCATGACTCTGATTATAATTGCTTGGGATTATATATAACTATTGATTATTAGGATAACGCTACAAAATTGAGTCTATAATTTTTCTTTTCCAAATGTAATTTGATATAATTTGAGTTGTAATGTATTAAGTGTCTTGAGATTAGGATGTTAAGCATCTAATTTGGGATCCAAAGAGGACGGAACATTTTTTATGGGAGAGTTCATTTCCATTTGGAAACCCAAATTAGGATGGCTCTCAAATATTCAAAGAGGGCAGATAACACCCCTTTTAAGGGGGAGTTTCTTTCCATTTGGACATCTGGACTCGATGAATCAAGAAGCTCGTCGGAGGACAATGAAGTGAAGAATGAGAAGAATCCCATTCTCAAAGTTGTTGCATATCTAATTTTAAGAAATAGAATTTTAATTATTGTAAACACTTCTGTTTTACTACAACTGGCTTGCCAACTAACATTTCAGGTTCACAGGATCAAGACTGCAATTTGAACCAGCTAAAGATTGGGTAGACTAAGTTTGAGTCAGTTTGTAAACCTTTTTCTTTTTGAGTCTATTTGTAATCTTCGTGGTGCCTAATGTTAAGTAACCCTACACACACATTTGAGTGAATTTTTTTTATCTAACTTATAGTTTTCAGATTTTGCTAACATCATTCGGGATGATCCAAAAATCATCCTAGACGATCGATCAAAAATAAAAACCCTAATTAGGGCATCTTGGTTAAGCCAACCATCATCAAGCAGATCGTATTGGACAATATTTGTATCGGCCAGGATGATATGCTCAAATCAGAAAGAATCAACTGCCAAATTTATTAAGAATTTTTAATTTTTAATTATTGTCCAGGACATTATCCTCTACGATGGGTTCAATTATGCCTAAATTGATCTGGTGATCAAGGAAAGTAATTAAAGTTGATTGATTCAATTGAAAGTTTATTATGGATGTTAGGCCCCTTATGAACTAACCCAAGACTAATTAAGAGAGAGGTGAATTGGTATTTTAAATATCTTTAACACAAAACTCAAACCAAACCAAATTCACTACAAAGAAAATATAATGCGGAAAATAATAAAGGAAAGAACACACTAAATTTATAGTGGTTCTCTCAAACCTTGACCTACGTCCACTCCTCGGAGGCACCCTCCGAGTATTACACTAAACTAAGTGTCTCTCCTTTAGCCCCCACAGCTAAATGGAGAAGCTCTTACAAAATCACTTCCACCTTCCCCGATACGGCAGAGTCACCGGGTCCTTTGACACCAAAGAGATCTTCTTCTTCTGTGAACTTCCCTCAAGACAAGCCTTAAATTCGATAGTACTATGGTGCAAGCTTTGCCAGGGCAATCATGTGGAATCTCCCTCCACACTCCCTTGAGTCCCCCCTCATAGGATTTTCTCCCTCTCTCAAACTTCACCCTTTCCTCACTCCCTTTCAAGCTCTCTCTTCAAGTTACCCCAAAAAAAACGAAGCTACAATAGCTGCCAAAGACTCTTACAAAAGTGCCTTATCAAAATCTTAAATAGAAGATCTCAAAATGAGCTTATTAATGTAACCTGCCAACTTTATCATCCAGGCCGATATGAATATCATCCTGGCCGATCAGTACAAAATAAGCTCAATCAGCTGGGACGATTTGGGATGATCAGAAGAAAATTGGTTATATCATCCTGACCGATACAATACCGTCCTGGCCAATTAGTTCAAATCCAAGGACAATCATCCTGATCATCGTCCTGAATAGAGTCTGGCCGATGTCAATCATCCAGGACATCATCCTGTCCGATCTTGTGATCGGTCGGGCTGATGTGATCGCATCAATCATCCTTAATGCTTTCTATAATTACTATATTAATTTAGGCATAACTATGCTGCATCGTCTAGGCCGATGTTTAGATCATCCTGGACGATATCCTTAAATAAAGAATAGCTAAATTGATCATAGCAGCTGATTCTTTCTTAATTGACCCTATCATCCTAGCCGGTACAAGGATTGTCTAGACCGATCGGCTTAATGAAGTCTACCTTAATGAGGATAATGCCCTAATTAGAGTTTCTATTTTTGAACTAATCGTCCAGGTCGATATAAATATCATCCCGGACGATGTTACTAAAAATAGTAAACTCTATGGAACAAACAGAAAATCTTCCAAGATATGTGTGTGCAAAGTTACATAGCATCAGGAGCCACACAAATTACAATCGACTCAAGAAAGGAAAAAGATACAAGCTGACTCAGACCTAGTCTACCCAATCTTGAGCTGGTTCTAAATTGCAGTCTGATTTTATGGACCTAAAAAGGCAGTCGTAGAGAAATAAGAGTGTTTGCTATCATCAAAATCATAATCTATGAAAAAAGATTCGCAATAATCTTCCCCTTTTTGATGATGGCAAACATTACTGGTTGAATTTGCAAAAATAAAACATTTTCTCCTAATCTCCCCTTACCAAATAAAACTTTTAAAAATAGGGGAAATAAAAATTTTTGTTGTTTTTAATTTTTGAAAGAAGAAAAAAAGATACAAATATAATAATACATTAATAAAATTTTTGTTATTTTTAATTTTTGAAAGAAGAAAAAAAAAAGATATAAATACAATAATACGTTCTCCCCCTTTGACATTATCAAAAAGAGAAGGGGCACAAACAATCAGGACAATAAAAAACAATTAAAAGACAAAAAAAATGACCCCTGATCAAGTGAAGACAAAATCAAATATTCTTAAAATGAGAAAGTTATCTCTTGATTTTATTCAAAAACTTAGTAAGGAATACATTGAAAACGCATAATCTAGAAAAGGTTAGAAATTCAAAAATTATTAATCGAAGCTCAAGTTTTTTAAAGGCTCAAAAACTTTTTAATCCAATATCTAAATCAAGAAACAGATTAGAAGAATAAACACTAATTTTTCAAAACTCCTTTCATAAAACATATCTTATAGAAGATTAATACAAAAATTGGTGAATCAAGAATCATGATTTTCAAGATCAAGTATAAAAAATATCAATGATTTTTTTAAGCTTTGAGTAAAACAGAAAAAGTAAGCATACTCAATTTGGACTCATTTTATGACTCTTGTCAGTTTTTGGTGCACTTTGCACATCTTTTACTTTTTGATACACTTTGTGTATCTTTCTCAATTTGGTGTCATTACACATCTTTTGATTTGACATCATTGCCCACTTTTTTTTTTGATTTGACATCATTTGCCATATTTTTTTTAATTAAATATGCTATCTTTCTAAAATTTTAAAAACAAAAGTAAACCCATCCTATTGATAAAGCGAACTAGTTGATTAAGAAAATTATGAGATAGATTTAACAGCTTGCAAATGATCTCTATGCGATAAAAAAAATGTAGGGAGATGAAAAAGATCAGTTTCAAAATCCAATTTATAATATGATAAATATTTTAAATCAAAAGTAAAATTATTTATTTAAGAAAAGAGATAAAGTGATAAAATCACGAGTTTCATTTCTTTGACTATTTTTAGAGAAGTCAACCACAACTTACATAAGAATTCAAGAAAAACAGGAGGTAAGGTTTTTCATTTTAAGAAAAGTGAACGTTAGTGTTGATCAGAGAGAACTTCACAAAACTAAGTATAAAAGCTAATTTTAAATTTCAAAGCAATAACAAAAAAAGAACAAAAATGAAGGAAAATAAAAAGAAAACATAGAAAATAACAAAAAACAAAACAAAACACAAACAAATAAACACAAACAAATTTAAACAGTATCTTGCTCATAGTCTGATGATTCAGAAGCTAGATCTACCCAGGAGATTTTTTGCTTTACATTACTTGCCCTTTCTATAATTTGTTTAGCTTTAGCCTTTTCTCTTTCAGAACGAGTTTTCAAATTAGAATACTGATTTTTCATATGTCCAAGCTTTCTGTATCCAAAGCAAATAACTTCAGAAGTAATCTTACCATTATTACCATTTTTTACCTTTATTCCACTTTTGTTGAGGCTTATGCTTTTGTGATCTTTTTAATTTTCTTGACAAGCTATCACATTCGTCACCAACTAAGCCCCTTTACTCCATGTCTTCAGCATTTAGTACTATCGTTTCACCTGCATCAAAAAGTCTTTGACCCAAATTTTGCTCATAGGCAATGAGTGATCCAATCAAATTATCAATATAACACTCATTCAAATTCTTTGATTAACAAATAGCAACAACTTTAGCATCAAACTTATCAAGTAGACAACGTAGAATTTTATTAAGTTTTTCAAGGTTTAAAAATCATTTACCTAAAGTATGCAATGATGTAACAATTTGAATAAATCTAGTATACATGTCTAAGATCGTCTCATAAGATTTCATGCAAAAATATTCATAATCATGCATTAAAAAATTGAACTTGGATTGCTTGATTTCACCAGTGCCTTCGTATATGGTGTGTAATTTATCCCAAATTTTCTTACCAGTAGTGCACGTGAAAACTAACAAAAAGTCTTCAGAATTTAAAGCACAAAACAAACAGTTTAATGATTTTGCATTCAATTGAGCATTGATTTGTTCTTCCCTATTCCATTGATTAAAAGGAATATCAGTTTTATTTCCATCTATAACACGTGACGATAAAGAATAACTAGTTAAAATCATATGCCACATACAAATATCAATTGATTGCAAGAATATAGACATGCAAATTTTCCAAAAATCAAATGTAATATTTTCAAACAAAGGTGGTCTGGTGATTGAATAACCTTCTGCAAAATTATGATTAGAAAAATTAGCCATGGATAAAAAATTCAAAAGCTTTCAAAAACTTATTTTATGAATCCCACTCTGATACCACTTGAAAGTTCGTTAGGGATGTTAGGTCCCATATGAATTAGCCCAAGGCTAATTAAGAGCGAGGTGAATTGGTATTTTTAAAACAAACACAATCTTAAACAAAAATTCACCACAAAAAAACACAATGCTGAAATTAAATGCGGAAATAATAAAGGAAAGAAGACCCCAGATTTATAGTGGTTCGGTCAAACCTTGACCTACATCCACTCCTCGGATGCACCCTCCAAGTATTACACTAAACTAAGTGTCTCTCCTTTAGTCCCCACAGCTAGGCAGAGAAGCCCTTACAAAATCACTTCCACCTTCCCCGGTGTGGCAGAGTCACTGGGTCTTTTGACACCAAAGAGATCTTCTTTTTCTGTGAACTTCCCTTAAGATATGCCTTGAATCCGACGATACTAAGGTGCAAGCTTGCCGGAGCAACTGTGTGGAATCCCTCTCCACACTCCCTTAAGCCCCCCTTCACAGAATCTTCTCCCTCTCTCAAACTTCACCCTTTCCTCACTCCCTTTCAAAATCTCTCTTCAAGTTTCTTGCAAAAGAATGAAGCTACAATGGCTACCAAAGACTCTTACAAAAGTGCCTTGTCAGAAGCTTAAATAGAAGATCTCAAAACGAGCTCATTATTGCAACTTGCCGACTTTATCGTCCATGCCGATATGAATATCATCCTGGTCGATCAGTAGAAAATAAGCTTAATCAGCCGGGACGATTTGGGATGATCAGAAGAAATTTGTTTACATCGACAGGTCGATACAATATCGTCCTGGCCGATTAGTTCAAATCCGAGGACAATCATCCTAATCATCGCCCTGAATAGAGTCTGCCCGATGTCAATCGTCTAGGACATCATCCTAGCCGATCCTGCGATTGGCTCGGCCAATGTGATCGTATCAATCAGCCTTAATTGCTTTCCATAATTACCATTTTAATTTAGGCATAATTGTGCTACATCGTGCAGGCTGATGTTTAGATCATCCTGGCTGATATCCTTAAATAAAGAATACCTAAGTTGATTATGGCGATAGATTCTTTCTTAATTGACCCTATCATCTAGGCCAATGTAAGGATCTTCTAGGTTGATCGGCTTAATGACGATTGCCTTAATTAGGATGATGACCTAATTAGAGTTTATGTGTTTGAACCGATCGTCCAGGCCGATATAAATATCATCCTGGACGATGTTACCAAAAATAGTAAACTCTAGGGAACAGACAAAAAAACTTCCAAGGTATGTGTGTGCAAAGTTAAATAGTGTCAGGAGACACACCAATTATAATAGACTCAAGAAAGGAAAAAGATACAAGATGACTCATATCTAGTCGATCCAATCTTGAGCTGGTTCCAAATTGCAGTCTGATCTTGTGGACATGAAAAGGAAGTCGTAGAGAAATAATAGTGTTTGCTATCATCAAAATCATAATCCATAAAAATAGATCCACAACATCGATCATATCATCCTAGATGATCGCAGGATCAGCAAGGCCGATCAGTTCAAAAACCTTGATTGCTCCTAGATAACAAATATCGTTAAGAGCGATGTTCTGGATGATTTTGCTCATATTTGAACTAATCGACCAGGACGATCTCGAGATCGGCCTGGACGATCAAGTCATTTTGTTTTCATCCCGACACCCATCCAGGGTGATGTTTAGGATGATATTCCCTGATTTGTTCTAATCGAATAAGATGATATATTATTATCCTGGATGATATGAACAAAAAATCTTCTAATCGTCCCAAGTTGTTCGGGTTGATTGAGCTTAATTTATACTGATCGTATAAGATGATAGACATATCATCTTGGATGATAAAGTTAGTTCTTGAAAATCTATTTAAAAGACTCATGTTTTATCAATCTAAAGGATCCTTTGCTGCTGTCTTGACCTGGGAGAGCCTAGAGGAGAGGGAGAGAGAGAGGGAGGAACTTGTGAGGGGGAGCTTGTGAGGAGTTTCACAAGGGTTTCTCCAAGCAAGATTCCAAGTCGTCATCTCTGA
Organism: Dendrobium nobile; assembly: GCA_022539455.1. Lineage (NCBI taxonomy): Eukaryota > Viridiplantae > Streptophyta > Magnoliopsida > Asparagales > Orchidaceae > Dendrobium > Dendrobium nobile. The sequence continues at coordinate 26,965,166 of CM039721.1, read as the reverse complement.
TCATCATTTCTCATTCTTGGAGGCTCAAGGGAGGTCTTCTTTAGCAATTGATTGAGGTTCTCTGCCTGCTTCAAGAGAAAGCAAAAGGAGTTGGGTTCTCTGCCCACTTTAGGAGGAAGCAAAAGGAGTCGGTTCTCTACCGCACCGGGGTTGGTAGAAAGGAGTTTTTGTAAGGGCTTCTCTTCCTATTTGTGGGGGCTAAAGGAGAGACACTAAGTTAGTGCAATACTCGGAGGGTGCCTCCAAGGAGTGGATGTAGGTCAAGGTTTGATCGAACCACTATAAATCCGGTGTGTTCTTTCTTTATTTTTTTTACTTAAACATTTAATTTCCGCACTCATTATTTTTGAGGTGGATTGTGTTTTGTTTTAAGTTCGTGATTTAATTAAAAAGTTTTAAAATACCAATTCACCCACCTCTTGGTTAGTCTCGGGACTAGTTCATAAGGGCTTAACATCACTAATGAACTTTCAAAAGTCACTTGAGTCTTAAGAATAGAATTTGGGTTATTATTAGTGGTGCCCTGCCACTTTACTTTTATATAACTTCGGGATATAATATTAAGTAGCACTTGCTATATGGACATTCAATTTGAGTAATTAATTTAATTGATTTATTTAATTAATTGTGCACTAGAAATTATATATTTTTCTAGTCTTTTTATTTGCATGCTGTATTTTCTTTAGCTTGGAACGATCAGAGCTCATAAGGGTATGATAAAATTTTTTTTACTTAAACCAGTTAAAATTTTAGCTTAGATAGAAACTCTAACGATCCTAAGAAGTAAGCTCAGACTTGAAAGTTCGTTAGGGATGTTAAGCCCTATGAACTTAGTCCCAAGCTAACCAGGAGGGGGGGGGGGTGAATTGGTATTTTAAAAACTCTTTTCACAAAGAAAGAAAATTGCATAAACCAAATCACACCACAGAAATAAATGCGGAATTTAAAAGCGCGGAAGCAAGAAAAAGAACACAGAAATTTATAGTGGTTCGGTCGACTCGACCTACGTCCACTCCTTGGAGGCACCATCCAAGTATTGCACTACAAAACGTGACTCTCCTTTAGCCCCCATGGCTAGGCGGAGAAGCCCTTACAAGAACCTCCTTTTTGCTACCCCGGCAAGGCAGAGAACCTACCTCCTTTTGCTTCCTCCTGAAGCTGGCAGAGAACCAAAACCTAAAGCAAACTCCTTACCTCTACCGACCCTTCCATGGATGAGAAACTCTAGACGAAGACGAAGCAGAGTGATCCTTGAAGCAACCCTTGTGAATCCCCTCACAAGCTCCCCCTCACAAGATCCTCTCTCTCTCTCTCCTCTCTCTCTTTCTCTCCTCATGGTCTTCTCAGGTCAAGGCAGCAGCCAAAGGTCTTGAAAAAACATTTGAACAAGAGCTCTTAAATAGAAGAGCTTCAAAGGAGCTCATTAATTGCAAGTAGCCGACTTTATCGTCTAGGCCGATATGTACATCGGCCTGGCCGATCAGTACAAAACACAGAAGATCGGCCAGAGCATCGCCCTGGATGGACTCCTGGACGATTGAAATTTGGCTTGATCGTCCAGGTCGATACCACGATCGTCCTGAATGATCAATTCAAATCAGAGGCAAATCGTCCTGAGCATCGCCCTGTTTTGGAGCTGGCCGATATTTATCGTCCTGAAGTAACTTGAGGTTTTTGACAAGATCGTTCTAGACGATCCTTAGATCGTCCAGACTGATATGATCGTATCAATCATCCTTAATTACTCCCTTGATTTCCGGATCAATTAAGGCATAATTTTTTAATTTCATCCAGGCCGATCCGAGGATCGTCCTGACTGATAATTTAAAAATATAGTATACCTTAATTGTCTATGGCGGCTACTTCTTTCTATTTTGAGCTTATCGTCCTGGCTGATACACGTATCGTCCAGGCTGATATGTTAATGATGGCTGCCTTAATCAATAATCCTTATTTAGACTTTCTATTTTAAGCCTGATCGTCCAGGCTGATATAAATATCGTCCTGGCCGATGTGAGCAAAAATAGAAATTCTAAGTCTCTCAAGTGTGTGTGTGTGGGGTTACTTAGCATCAGTCTCTTTGACCATTACAAGTAGACTCAAAAGGTGAAAAATAAATTTACAGACTGACTCAAGCCTAAATTTATGCAATCCTGAACTTGGCTTCTTCTTGATCGTCCGATCTTCGATTCCTGAAAAGTTAGAAGCAACAAGTAGTCCAAGAGAAATAGTGTTTGTCAATCATCAAAACACAAGCCATGAAAAATAGATTTGCAACAATCTCCCCTTTTTGATGATGACAAACACAAGTAGGAAAATTAAAAAAAAAACAGGTTCATTATAAATTCAAAGTTACAAACCCAAACCCAACAGCTTTTTCCTACCACACACCCTACTCCCCCTTTTGTCATCACAAAAAGAGGGTCCAGATACAAAAGAAATTACACCACAACAAACAAAGACTAATAAAGCAAACAAAACAAAAAAATATGAAACAAACAATAGAAAGTACAGACTAAAAGAGCGAGGGATCCAGATCATCTGATGGAGGTGGTGGAGGTGGCTGCTGAAAGTAGCTAGCAAGTGTGGTGAATTGAGCATTGAACCAGGCGATGTCCTGGTCATGCTGCTGCTGCTGCTGAGTAAGAAAACTATCAAATCGGGCTAAATCCTCAGCGCGGTGCTGCTCGTAGCGGGCAATATCCTCAGAGTGTTTCTGCTCCTGTGCAGCAACATAGGTGTCAAAACGAGTCTCCCAACGATCAAACCTCTCTATCAACTGATCAACCGGTGAGTGCTGGTGGAGAGGAACAGGATAAGGAACGGAAGTGGGAGCCTCCTCCTCTCTAGCCCCCCGACCTTCCCCATCTCCTGGGTGGAGACGAGTACTATGAAGGGCAGTGAAGGAATTGTTTGAGTAGAAAGGGGGGTGAAGGTCAGGATGAGTAGGATATTGAAGATTGTATTTGGTTTCAAGGACATAGGCAATGATGTTTCCTAAGGATAGATTAGGCTTTCTCTTATGGCCTGGATCGTGAATTGTGGTTAGGTGATCGATGTAACGAAAAAGTAGATCAGTAGCATTGAATTCTCTCTAGGCCATAATGTAGAAAGTAGTGAGGGAAAGTAGTGGGGTGATGTGGATTCGATCCCCGACTTTTGGAATTATGGAGGTGCGAAGGACATGTTGGATTGTCCTAGCATCTTTAACTAAAGAGCTAGTCTCCCCAACGTGGAAAGGTTCATTAGTTTGGCGAAGGAAGTGATTCGCCGTGGACCAGTCAAAATCAGGATCAGAGGCGATTAGGTGCAGCTTATCCCCGGTGGTGGATAGCTGTAAAAGATCAACACATTTCTGATATGTGATTTCGACAGGGCGTCGATTCACATAGGAGGTCAGGGCTGTGAAGGTGCGGTTAATGCGCAGGCTTGCATAAAATTCAAGGAGGAGTTCGGAAGAGAAAGGGACGGCGAGAGTGAGTTTGAAACATAGAGAGATGGGCAAAGAGGTCCATTACCGGATATGAGAGATGTGCAGGATTAATTGTCCGGGAGAGGGTGATGCCACACTCCTTGTAGCGACGATAGGCAGCCTGATCTTCTGCCTCCCTGAATCGAGAGTCCAAAGTCTCCCTCGAAGAACTTTCAGATGCCTGGCGAACACGTTTCCCACCAGCCATAGGAGAGAGCTAGCAAGAAAACACACAAGGAAGAAAGGTGGAGGGTGAGAAAACATGGCTGGAATTGGCCTGAATTTAAAGAAACGACCCTATCGTCCTAGCTGATTGCAGAATCGTCTAGGTCGATATGGTTCAATAATTACGTACAGGCTGATTGGTCAAAAAGCGGTCCGATCGTCCGGGCCGATCAGATATCGGCCAGGCCGATTAGACACAGGCGATCGTCCCGAGGAGTCATTCCGGACGACCGTTGAAAAAGCAGATCGTCCGAACTGATTAGGTGTATCGTCCAGGATGATGCACAATAATTGATTGTACCGGCCGAAGTTAAAACATTTCAAATTCTTGCCACATGTATCGTCCAGGACGAACAGTGGATCGGCCAGGACGATTGTCCAATAATGGATCGTCCGGAGCCGAATTTAAAGATCAAAACGTGCTGACACGTGGATCGTCCAGGACGATCCAGTGTATCGGCCAGGACGATGCACATAAATTGCATCGGCCAGACGAAATATTCTATCTGCCAGGATTATTACCATGAGTTTGATCAAATCGTCCAGGACGATATAGGATCATCCAGGACGATATAGGATCGTCCAGGTCGATGAGTTACAACAAGCACAGAAAAAGGTCAGCAGATGGATTTTGAAGATGATTTGTCCTATCGTCCAGGACGATAAAAATATCGGTCAGGATGATGTGACTAGGAATTGAAAACAAGGAAAAGATGGTGATGATCAAGACCCTCAAAAATAAAACAAAAGAAAAAATAGTCAAAACACAGTAAAACAAAAACACAACGAATATTTTTGGATTTTAATTTTCTAAATTTTTTTTTTGTTTTATGGAGGCATCATATGAGAATTCTTTTCAAAAAATTAAACTTTTAAAGTTCCAAAAGATTAAGAAGTTTAACAAATCCCAATCAGAAGAAGGTAGAACATCTGATTCTGTTAACCCTAGATCGGACATCCTTCAGGGTACAAAATTCTTTTAGAAAATAAAAATCCAACTCAGAATAACTAAATAGGATAATAAGATCCATTTAAGACTTGTTTACAAAGAAAATATCTCATAATTAATAACCTAAAGTAATTTTTCTCAATCATGGAAATTGAAATCAAGTCTTTTGAAAACATCACATAATCAATGAGTTTTCTAAGTTTTAAGAGTTTTACCAAAGAGAGGATAGCTTGCATTTAGTGGGCTCATTTTATGCCTCTTGTTATTTTGATTGGCTCTTTTGAGCATCTTTTGAATCTTTGATACACTTTTGTGTATATATATAGCTTTCTTTTCAATTTGGCTTTATTGGCCTCTTTCCTTTTTAACTCTTGCAAGCTAGAAACTCTTTAATATACCCTTAAAAAAAACTTAGTTGTGAGTATATCCTCCAAATATTAGAGAATAGGAGCTCTCTCTAACATAGGGAAGAACAATCCACAACACAAAATCAAAATCATGTGATAGATGCAATGGCAAGATTTCAAAAGCTTGAATGATATATAAGAACTTTGGCTATTATGTATAAGATAAATTAATGTAGCAAGATAAGAAAAAGATCTTAAATAAAAAGCCATTGGTTAAACTAAATTTAGACTTTTGTTTAGAGAAGAAAATCATACCACTAAACAAAGTCAGAAGGAGGGAAAACATCAACAGTATACTCCCTTTAACCAATTTAGAAAAGCTAAACACTATCTCCAAAACTCCAAAATCTAAAAGCTTGAAAATATTCATCATATGGAAGGCCAAATTTAAAGAACAATGTGAAATAAAACACATAAAAAACAAAATGAAAATAAAACAAACTAAAAACAACACAAAGAAAGCAAAAAAAAAAAAAACACAAAAAACTAAAAATTTTAAGCACATGATAAAGTAGCAAGTTGAAGCAATTTTGAGCTGCAAGCCTCCTTATGTCAAGTTATCCTATGCTCCCACGAGGTCTTTGGAGAGAGCACTCCTGCAAAACACAACAACAGTCAGATTTAGGAACCCAAACAGGTTTGGGATCCTTCTTGAGAAAAGTAGAATGCAATGCAGATATGGTATGCTGTGAATCATGCATCTTAGGTCTCCACACCCAATGTGTACTACGGTGAATGGTGCAAGTGTGCGAGATGTGTCCTAGCATGCCACATGAGAAACATCTAACTCCAGGAAAAGGGTTTCTTAAATGGTTTGAATTATAATGCCTCTTCCTAACTTCTGGCTTAAGATCGAAAGTGGAAGTCATCCGATTTTTATTATATGTATCAAAATCATTTTGAATCCTCAAGTTAGTTCTTTTTAATGCATCATTTTCCATCCCCAAAATTTTCTCAATCTCTTTAGATTTCTTAAGATCAACCTTAAGTGAGGTGTGTGAAGCTTTTAATGCATTATGTTCATCAACTAATTCCAAATGCTTTTTGTTCAACTCATCAAATTCATCAAGAAGATCCATGTGATTTGAAGCAATCGTTGCATGATCTTTGAGAAAAACTTCATGCTCTTTTTGTAGATTCGAATGTTCAAATTTTAAGCTAGCATGTGTCTTCTTAAGTTTTTTGTATGATGCATATATTTTTTCAAAAATTTTAAATAATTCATCATAAGTTGGTTTACATACCTCTTCCTCATCACTTTGATCTTCTCCCATGAAACACAAGTTTGTAGTCTCTTCCTCTGGTTCAGTCTTAGAAGAATCAGTACCAGATTCTGCCTAGAAACCTCTTTGGATTTTCTTCTTGTCCTTCCTAGACTTAGCTTTCTCCTCACCTTTTTCCTTTTCTTTGCTCGAGTGATCTTGGAGTGTAGGACAATCGGCTCTCACATGTCCAGGCTTCCTGCATTCAAAACAAACAACATCAGAAGATCCTTTAACATGTTTGTGATCCTTACCTTTTCTCTAACTTTGATGATGCTTTTGTTTCTTCCTTAGAAAGCTTTTGAATTGCCTTGTGATGAAGGCAACTTCATCGCTTTCAGACCCGGAAGATTCAGAATCCGATTTGTGCGCCTTCAGTGCAATTGTTTTCTCCTTTTTCTTCTCACCTGCATCAAAATTTCTTTGATTCACCCCTTGCTCGTAAGTAATGAGTGAGCCAAGTAAGTTATCAATAGAATAGGTGTTCAAATTCTTAGATTCAGTGATTGCAGTGATTTTAGCATCATATGACGAAGGCAAACATCTCAAAATCTTGTTAACTTTTTCATAGTTCAAAAGTTCTTTTCCTAGTGCTTGCAATGAAGTAACAATCTGAGTAAACCTAGTGTACATGTCAGAAATCGATTCATGAGGTTTCATATGAAAAAGTTTGTAGTCATGCAAGAGAATGTTTAAACGGGATTGTTTAACTTCATTAGTACCTTCATAGGTGATGCACAATTTATCCCAAATCTCTTTACCAGTTTTGCAAGTTGAGACACGCATGTAATCCTCAGATTTTAAAGCACAGAAAAAGCAGTTCAAATATTTTGCATTTAATTGAGCTAAATCTCGTTCATCAAAAGTCCATTCAGTAAAAGCAACTTTAGTTTTAACAACATTAATTTCACGAGAAGGTGGATAATAACCTTCTTGAATAAGCATCCACATGCGATAATCAGTAGATTGTAAAAACGTTGACATGCGAGTTTTCCAAAAATCAAAAGGTAGATTATCGAACAGGGGAGGTCGGGTAATGGAATACCCTTCCATAGTGTTGCGATTCCCTAGGTTAGCCATGGATCTAATTCAAAAAGTTTTCAAACTTTAATTTTCGAATCTCGCTCTGATACCACTTGAAAGTTTGTTAGGGATGTTAAGCCCTATGAACTTAGTCCCAAGCTAACCAAGAGGGGGGGGGGGTGAATTGGTATTTTAAAAACTCTTTTCACAAAGAAAGAAAATTGCATAAACCAAATCACACCACAGAAATAAATGCGGAATTTATAAGCGCGGAAGCAAGAAAAAGAACACATAAATTTATAGTGGTTCGATCGACTCGACCTACGTCCACTCCTTGGAGGCACCCTCCAAGTATTGCACTACAAAATGAGACTCTCCTTTAGCCCCCACGGCTAGGCGGAGAAGCCCTTACAAGAACCTCCTTTTTTCCACCCCGGCAAGGCAGAGAACCTACCTCCTTTTGCTTCCTCCTGAAGCTGGCAGAGAACCAAAACCAAAAGCAAACTCCTTACCTCTACCAACCCTTCCACGGACGAGAAACTCTAGATGAAGATGAAGTAGAGCGATCCTTGAAGCAACCCTTTTGAATCCCCTCACAAGCTCCCCCTCACAAGATCCTCTCTCTCTCCTCTCTCTCTTTCTCTCCTCAAGGTCTTCTCAGGTCAAGGCAGCAGCCAAAGGTCTTTGAAAAATTTTTGAACAAGAGCTCTTAAATAGAAGATCTTCAAAGGAGCTCATTAATTGCAAGTAGCCGACTTTATCATCCAGGCCGATATGTACATCGGCCTGGCCGATCAGTACAAAACACAGAAGATCGGCCAGAGCATCGCCCTGGATGGACTCCTGGACGATTGAAATTTGGCTTGATCGTCCAGGCCGATACCACGATCTTCCTAGACGATCAGTTCAAATCAGAGGCAAATCGTTCTGAGCATCGCCCTGTTTTGGAGCTGGCCGATATTTATCGTCCTGAAGTAACTTGAGGTTTTTGACAAGATCGTCCTGAACGATCCTTAGATCGTCCAGGCCGATATGATCGTATCAATCATCCTTAATTACTCCATTGATTTCTTGATCAATTAAGGCATAATTTGGTAATTTCGTCCAGGCTGATCCGAGGATCGTCCTAGCCGATAATTTAAAAATACAGTATACCTTAATTGTCTATGGCGGCTACTTCTTTCTGTTTTGAGCTTATTGTCCTGGCCGATACACGTATCGTCCAGGCCGATATGTTAATGACGGCTGCCTTAATCAAGAATCCTTATTTAGACTTTCTGTTTTAAGCCTGATCGTCCTGGCCGATATAAATATCGTCTTGGCCGATGTGAGCAAAAACAAAAATTCTAAGTCTCTCAAGTGTGTGTGTGTAGGGTTACTTAGCATCAATCTCTTTGACCATTACAAGTAGACTCAAAAGGTGAAACATAAAATTACAGACTGACTCAACCCTAAACCTACGCAATCCTGAACTTGGCTTCTTCTTGATCGTCCGATCTTTGATTCTTGAAAAGTTAGAAGCAACAAGTAGTCCAAGAGAAATAGTGTTTGTCAATCATCAAAACACAAGCCATGAAAAATAGATTTGCAACAAGACTCACTTAAGGTTTTTTATGAATCATATTACACCTTCTCTATTTTGTTAGGTACCTCCCCTCCTGTTGGTTTTGGCAGACCACCTGGCTTATGAGGGTGCAGCTCTGTCAAGGGAATGTTGTCAATCTCTAGGGAAAAACCTATTTTTTTACCAAAGTTTTAAACTGATTCATTTTGATTCATGCATTCAATCTAGTCAACTAACATGCATCGCATTAGTAATAAACTTAAAAGAGTCTAATCTTTAAATACATTTACTTAGACATTAAATACCCAATATAAGTCAAAGGGGCAAATTAGGATCTACTCTAAAAGTCAGCCCCACTTTCCTCAAACCTAATCTAATTAATGTCCCTACCATTCTTACATAAATGATTGGAAACATGGTTTTAAAGTATTAGGTGGTTTAGCTTGCTCCCCAATCCAGGCCGGGATAAGTCCAGATTTGCACTGCCCTATCTAAGTTCGAGTCACTAATTTTTAGTACCCAATTTAGAGTTAGGTTCTGAGATAGGTTAAAGATATAAGCCCTCAAACTCTGGGAATAGAATCCTAACTTTCTAATAAAATTGATTAATGAAACTTAAATCTCATTCAATCAAATTCAAGCCCAACTCTTAGGATAGGCTGGGGTGTTTCTCAAGTAATTTAGAATCTCAAAACACCTCTTACCCTTCTTCCTTTGACTCTAGAAATAAGTGCTCTAATTTGACCAAATCCCATTTGAAATTTCCAACACTTACCACCTTTGAGATTCACCTTTGAATTCTTAAATGAAAATTCTGTTGCTATTTTAATTAAGAGTATTCGTTGGAAAACACCAATTTTCCTATGATGTAATTAATTATGAGGGCTTGCGCTTGCAGGAGTTTTTTTAACCCAAACTATATTTTCAAAAATTAAAATTTTCAAAACCCTCAATAATTCTCTTTGGGAAATTAAAAAAATGGCAATCGTTATCATCATATTCAAATAATCAGTAATAGGCAATATCATCTTTCATTGGGAAGATATATTACTTTATTATCATTTCTTTGATTATGAAATTAGGGATATCTAGTCTGTGTCATTATAGTCAAACACTCGATCAAAATTAATGTTGACCCACTGGGGTCATATGTGATTCTTTCTTGAGTTTGACTATAATAATAAGGATGGATTTAAAACTTTATAATTTGAACCCATTAGGGAATGATATGTTCACCTTCCGAGGTGATATAACATTCATAATGACATGTTCAATTTCAAAATTCTAGAATTAAATCTTTCCCAAAGAAAATTAATATCTTTTAAAACCACACTTTTTAATCAAACAGATAGTTCAGGCCCGATCCTTCTATATGGATAGATAGGAGCCGACATAGCTTGAATTATCAAATAGATATATGATTAAGGTTTAAACAAAAATATTTATTTTATACATTCTTATAAGGCTTCAAGGTCTATGATAAGAGAAATTCATTAAATAAAATCATACATCTGACATACGTGATCCCCTATCAGTAAGTTGACAGGGTTGATAAGGTTTAGTCAATGAAAATGGCCGTATATCCCGATGATATTCATGTCGAATATAAATATAAAATGGAGGGTATAATTTCAAATATTTCAAACTACCCTCAAATATCCACTAAATTTAAAATATCTAAAAATACCAAAACATAAAAATATTTAAAATTAAAATTCAACCATCTTATTGCTTAAATCCAAATCCATCCACCCTCCATAGTAGTTTGCTGAGGTAGACAAATTAAAAACTACTTTCGCTCATAAAGAGCTAATGACTAGTCGAGAATATCACTAGGATTCATTCTTAAAAAGTCTCCTGCCAGTAAGGACATAGCACATGTCATTTAACTAATAATTTGTCTACAAAATAGCATCATAAGATAAATGATTATGACTAGGTCCCTCTTAATCGGTGTTTTTTTGCCAAATGGCACCATCAAATTATTATTATGGAAAGATCTTATATTATCCCTAATGGCATTAAATCCTTGAGATATGAATAAATAGGATATAATCAATTGGGCACAAAGCCCTTTGTTAGCTAAGGTGGATTCAAATCTGTCCCCTTAGATAAGTACCTACCAGAGGTCTATAAGGTACCCTTGGATGAAGAAACCTATGGAAGGATCCTTCTATCAAGTTGGTTCGATTACCTCCTTTGACTATGTAAAATAGGGACCATGATGGCCCGGGATGACAGAACCATAGGCTCTTGATCGGGTCCATCATCAATTTCCCCACCATCCTTTTTAAGTGCAAGATGGCAAAATTTTTAATTTTAAATATCAAATCTCCAAACCTTCCAATATCCCAAGCCTATACTACTATTATATGCCAGATAAAACATATATATACATATCTGATCGATGACTAGCCTTAATCAAAAGTTCTCTCTAGCCATTAGGATTGGTAATTAACTATAGTGGCTTGCGCCTATCAGAAATTAGAACTCAAATCATAAAGCCCTCATTAAATGATGGCAAAATCTCTAGGTAGTGTCTTATGTACAAACCCAATACTCTCTTCCCAAAATTTACCCTAGAACTTAATCCATTAGAACTCCCCAAAAAAATAACAGGGGAGGCCGTGGCCAAATTTTTGGAGCCCATAGATTTCTAACAATTCCGTAGAGTATTAGTTTCTCTTTCTATCTTTTGCTTGTCATCTCAGTAATATAGTAGTAGCTAATAAATATATGATCAAAATACTAGAGTTTCTCAAAATGAACATTCAACAAATTAAAATTTTAAATATTCTAAAATAATCATTCAATATATTCATTGAGATAATGTATTTAGCTGGATTTTAAATTTATTTTAATTGCTTTCTAATGATTATTTTTTTATTTTCTATTATGTGTAAGTCTCTATATTTTAAAAGTATAGGGTGATACATGAGATGTTGATTATTAACCCATACCTTTCATTTACACAGATGAATCTTTTTCCCTGATGACCATCCAATTGGGACAAGGAGCCAGGATCTATCAAGTGAATGGTATCATCAAAATTTGAAATGCGGAGCAACCATTTAGTTTGGTAGTCTCGACTTCTATGCAGTTCCTTGCAAGGACTACCATCACTTCTGTGAATGTTATGGATATTAAAAGGGCTATATGGAGACTCTATCCTATCAAAGCTCCTAGTCGTCGTGAGCATCTTCCAATGCAAAGTCCCAATACTGAAGCTATTATGCGCTAGACACATCTGCTAGCATCACAGGCTATTGATGCCATAAAAAAAGCCTTATAAGAGGATTTTTGTGTTTGAAAGACTTCTATAACCTGAGGCACCAGCCATTTAGAGGATTGTGATTGGTGGGAGGATTTTAGTAGTGGACGTAAACACCACAACTTTGTCTATCATGTTACATGCACCCAGAAGAATGACATAATAGCCTCCTCTTTTGGTGGGAGGAATGATGAGCTCATAGCTCAATAATAACTCTCAACCCATCCTTCCAACCTACCATCCAAAGAGCTAAAAGAGACCATTTTGACCTGGAATGGATTTATGGGCCTAAATGGGTCAAGAGCAATAGCTCCACTCGTAAGTTGAGGAGTTCATTATGGGATCAATAACTTGAAGCCCCATATCCCAAGAAAAAAAGATCCATAAACTCTTTCTAAAGCATAATATGATGGAAGTATGAGGGCTATTTTGTTGAGCATATTATAATGAAGGTCTTATAAGCCCATAACAAGCCATTCATCACCTTTACTAAGAGGACATGATACTCAGAACTATAGATAATAATTGTCCTTTGTATGTTACTATAGAGAGTGACATCATCATAATTAGCCAAATATTGATCTATATGGGGAATCTTATAAGCTTAAAAGCACTAAGATCATTATGCCTCGATGTGGAGCATTTGAGGCCAGATAAGATGATAATACATGGCTTTAATGAGAAGGGGTAGAAGATCATAGAGTCATTTACGCTCTCCCTCACATTTGGTAAACTTCATATAGATGCCAAATTCCATGTAATTGATGTAGATACCTTATTTAAGGCACTTTTGAGTTGCCCTAGGTTTCATGAATAACATCATCCCCTCAACACTACATTAGTGAATGAAGTACTTCAGAGATGGGGAAGAATTTAGGATCTCTGGTGACATCCAACCCTTTGAAGTCCATGAAGTAACGATATGTAAAGATGCTAGATACTTCATGCCAAAGAAGTTAAAGCTGTTAAGCTCCCTTGAGGCTAAGACATCAAATTCAAAGGCTATAAAGAAACTCAAAAAGGATGGTGAGAATAATCAGGTTAGGAAAAAGAAGGCAACATTGTCTCCTCCCAAAGCTTTGACCATTCTAAAAGAGAAAAAAATTCTAGCTCACCTAGGGAGTGACAAGGATGAAGATGTCACCCCTACAAAATTCCAAAGCATATGATGATTTTGTCTATAATTTTCTCTATATGAACATAGTGTAGGAAATATTCTCTAGAGGAATAGGTAGCCTGCGACTTTTTGATAGTGTACTTGTAGTCGCACATGTTCCCCTATAACACTTTAATGAAATTATTATATGAGAGGTTCATAATGTCAAAGAGCTTATAAATTTCTATATACCTTCCCCTAAAAAAAGGGGTGGGTTAGTGAGCTTATTTTATTTAATTGGAAATCTCAAAGAAGAAGAAATTTGTGACTATTTTTGTAGGCTCATCAATTTTAGGTAATTAGTATTTATGAAGTTTCTCAGGTGTAATACCAGAAATATCCAAAGAATATTACAAAAGTAAGGCAATACTCATTCCTCCAAATAATAAGTTTATTCATACATGAGCCTCTAGTATCAAAGAAATCCTTACTTATTAAAGAAGAAGGATATTTTTATGAAAAAAGGTCTAGGATTTATCGTACACAAATACCCCCAAAAGGAGATTTATTATGCAATCACATGCGGGGAAATCAAATCTAATGATAGAAACAATGAGGAAATATATAAAGTAGATGATTATAATGATCAACTTGTATATGCCAAGCCCACCCCAGAAGAATAAGAAGATGGTGGGGGATAAAAAAGGATGGGTTATTATTAGGATACAATGGTGAGGGATTATATTGTCCGCAGTAAGAGGTGCCATGAGTGTCAAATTCATAGTGATGTTAAACATTAACCGCCAAATCCACTATGCCCAAAAGTAGCATTCTCGCCATTCGAAGGCTGTGGTACATATATAATTGGGTCTATAGATCCACTGTCATCAACCAAGCATCACTTTATCTTGGTAGTAATTGATTACTTTCCTAAGTGGGCAGAAGTGACCCCATTCAAAGAAATCATGTATGAGCATGTGATCAAATTCTTTACCCATAATGTCATCTATAGATTTGGTATACCATATCACATAATCTCAGATAATGATATAAATATTAAAGAGTGCAAAAATTTACAAGTTCATTGATCAACACAAAATCAATTGGTGGTACTCATCAATATATAATCCAAGGGTAAATTTTTTGGCAGAGGCCTTCAACAAGATGCAAGTAAAATTACTGAAGAAGATCCTCACCAAGAATAAAAGTGAGTGAAATTCTCTTATGTTATAAGAATGCATAACAAAAATCACATGAAATTCCTTATTAAATTGGGGGCATTTTAAATATTCATTCGAGCCATGTTGAGATCCCCAAATAAATATTTAAAATTTCAAAATAACAAATCTATCCTATATAAAATCCTCTTACAAGATAGAGGGCATTTAAAATATTTATTTGGGTCGACATTATGATATACGCTGAGATCCTTAAATAAATATTTAAAATCACTAAATTGATAATTTATTCTATTCTAAAATGTCCATGCGAGATAGGGATAATTTTAAATATTTATTTGGATCGACATTGTATTATATGCCAAGATTGTTGAATAAATATTTAAGATCATCGACACGAACATTCCTTAAAGATAGAAGGCTACTACAAAGTCTTTTTTAAAGTAAATGCAGAAGTTCCAAAAGTTTGGGATATCACATTCTCTAATGTACCAAGATTTCAAAATCCAAAAAAGAGACTTTTGTGACTATACGCTCTAACAATTCAAGCCAAAACAGCTTAAAGTCTTTCAATAGCCTAAAGCTTAAGGTTCTAATGGACATAAGAGGCCAAATCTAATAAAGTCTAAATATAGTTAGATTGTTGGCAGCTCCATCTTCTCAACACGTCTTAAGTAAGGCCATAGTAGAAAAACACTTCATCAACCTGAAAGTAGGGATTATGAGAAGTGCAAAGGCTTATTTGACTTGATAAGTTTAAGTGATCGTAGTATACCAAACTCTCCAAATTGATCAGAGAATCAAAGTTCTGATGGAAAGGAGGAGTCTCAAGCAACTACGAAATGTGCGTAGGCTTTAAATCTTAAACTATAAAGAGAACTTCTAATCTACAAACTTCAAAATTGAAGAAAATGATAGCCAACATAATAGTCTTGCAAGAAAAAATAGTTATCTTTACTATATCCATCGTAAAACACTGACAAAGAGTTATATCTGATAGAAGATATTACAATTTGCTCGCAAATGATTGTGGAATTATAACTACACACAATCCATAGTAAAATATAGGAAGAACTATGGATGAGTACAAATGTCTACTAGCAATAATGAAAGATTTATTATATGTGTGATAGTGATAATTAACAATCATTCATTATCAAATAAATACATCATTCCCTTGTAATATTTGTATATCTACTATATATACAAGATCCCAACTCACCTATAAGCTATCAAAATAGAGAAAATGAATGCTATGGCACTTCTTATGATCCATCACCGTTTAATGTTGAGTAAATATGTTTCTCCATTACAAGCAAGAATAGATGATGTACAATGAATGTAAATGCCTATGAGCCACTGAAAGAGATCCATTATACATTAAAATTGCTATCTATGGGTAAATATAAAAGAATTATGATGAATACAAGTATCTATAAACATATAGTAAGAGATTCGTTAGTTCAATAAATCCACCTATAAAAAATTAATATATAGTGCACGATAATCTACTTGTAGAAAGTAATGGGCAACCCTTATTAGGAAGGTGTTTATAAATTCTTGAATGAAATTTATCAAATGATTCCATGCCACCAAATTTGAAACTTAAATATAAGTAGACAGAAGGCAAGCAGATGCCCCTAAATCGAATGCTACATTCAAATGATGTTTCCCTATAAAACTGATAAAATGTGAGTATTCCAAAAATGCCCCTACACATGCTCTAATATATATACACATAGGTACATAGAAGTGCTTGTGTGATCACATACCCTTGTGAGCCTAGGTGTGCATCTTATGGGTACACACATGATGTCTAGGGATGTTGTACAGGTTAATAAATGAATGTAGTTGAAGCCTAATCCTTATATATAGATAGATAGGAGTTAACACAGCTTTAATTATATAACATATATACAATCAAGGTATCAACCATAATATCTATTTTATATATTTATATAAGGAATTCAAAGTTTATGATAAGAGAAATCCATTAAATAAAATCATACACCCAATGATCCTGATCCCCTATTGACAATTGATAGAGTTGACAATGTTTATTCAATGAAATTGCCCGTGCACCCCAATGATGGCCATGTTGAATATAGATCTCAACCAAAGGTATTAATTTCAAATATTTCAAAATGCTGTCAAATATCCACAAAATTTAAAATATCTAAAAATACCAAAACTAGAAAAATATTTAAAATTAATCTTAAACCATTAATTTGCTTAAAGGAAAATCTATCCACCCTCTATAACAGTTTACCAAGGTAGAAGAATTAACAACTACTTCAGCTCATAAAGTGTTAATGTTTGGTCAAGAATACCACTATGATTCATTCTCAAAAAGTCTTCTAACGTTAAGGTTGTGGCACGTGTTGTAGATCTATATTCATGGATTATGATTTTGATGATAGTAAATACTCTTATATCTCTATGACTTCCTTATCTACTGACATTTCAGGTCCATAAGATCAGACTGCAATTTGGAACCAGCCCAAGATTGAGTAAACTAGATCTGAGTCAGTTTGTACACTTTTTCCTTTCTTGAGTCTATTGTTTTGGTGTGGCTCCTATTGCTAAGTAACTTTGCACACACACACCTTGAAAGAATTTTTGACTGCTCCTAAGAGTTAACTGGTTTTGGTAACATCGTCTGGGATGATATTTATATCAGCCTAGATGATCGGTTCAAAAATAAAAACCCTAATTAGGTCATCATCCTTATTAAGGCAGCCGTCATAAAGAACATCGGCCTGAATGATTTTGTATCAGCCAGGACGATAGGCTCAAATCAGAAAGAATCTGCCACCAGATCTATTTAGGAATTACTTATTTTTGGACATCATCTAGGGGATCGGCCTGGCCGATCCAGCATAATTTTTCTTAAATAAATCTGACAATTAAGAAAAGCAATTAATGGTGATTTGCACGATCACATCGGCCAAGCTGATTGCAGGATCATTCAAGATGATTTGACATCGACCATCTTCTTTTCAGGGCGATGTTCATAACGATAGGCTCAAATCAGAAAGAATCTGCCACTAGATCTATTTAGGAATTACTTATTTTTGGACATCATCCAGGGGATCGGCCTGGCCGATCCAGCATAATTTTTCTTAAATAAATTTGGCAATTAAGAAAAGCAATTAATGGTGATTTGCACGATCACATCGGCTGGGCCAATTGCAGGATCGTTCAGGATGATTTGACATTAGCCAGCTTCTTTTCAGGGCGATGTTCAGGACGATTTTCCTCATATTTGAATTAATCATCCAGGACGATATCTTATCTGCCTGGATGATATGACCAAAAATTGTCTAATTGTTCCTAACCGATCGGTCTGATTGAGCATAATTTATGCTGATCGGCTAGGCCGATATTTATATTGGCCTGGATGATAAAGTCAGAAAGTTGCATTAATGAGCTCATTTTGAGATCTTCTATTTAAGCTTTGATAAGGCACTTTGTAAGAGTCTTTGGCAGCCATTGTAGCTTTGTTCTTTTGGGGGAAACTTGAAGAGAGAGCTTGAAAGGGAGAGAGGGAAGGGTGGAGTTTGAGAGAGGGAGAAGATCCTTCGAGGGGGACTCAAGGGAGTGTGGAGGGGGATTCCACTTGATTGCTCCAGCGAGCTTGCACTTTAGTACCGTCGAATTCAAGGCTTGTCTTGAGGGAAGTTCACGGAAGAAGAAGATCTCTTTGGTGTCAAAGGACCCAGCTACTCCACCGCACCGGAGAAGGTGAATTGATTTTGTAAGGGCTTCTCCACCTAGCTGTGGGGGCTAAAGGAGAGACACTTTGTTTAGTGCAATACTCGGAGGGTGCCTCCGAAGAGTGGACATAGGTCAAGGTTTGACTGAACCAATATAAATTTTTGCATTTAATTTCCGCATCCGCTACTCTTGTGGTGCATTATTTTGGTTTATGATTGTTGTGCTTTGCTTAAAGAATTTTTAAAATACAAATTCAACCCCCTCCCTCTTGGTTAGCCTCGGTCTAGTTCTTAAAGGGCTTAACATCCCTAACAAACTTTTAGCATGTGTCCTCTAACATACAATTTTGCTGCTTAATGGCATCGGAGCATAAATGTCTCTAACCGGGGCCCTCTAAATTGGGTGGTTTACCTCCAAATGGCACCATCAAATTATAATTATAGTATGGGCCCGTATGTTCCCTTATGACATCAAATCTTTGAGATATGAATTAAAAGAATATAATAAATAGGGCATAAAGCCCTCTATTAGCTAAGGTAGATTCAAAATTGTTCCCTTAGATAAATACCCACCCGAGGTCTATAAGGAACCCACTTATCTAACTAGGGAGGGAAATATCCTCCCCCATTATCCTTCCCTTCCTCACTCTTTGTGCCATAGAAATGTCCTTCATATTATGTAAATATTATTCAAAATCCCTTTTGACACTAAAGAAAGGGTCATCATAAATGTTTGGAGTGATATTAGAAAATCTTTGATATATAAGACTAATTCTTCTTGCTAGCCATAAAGTGTGGCTTTCTCAGGTGTTTAGCTTCTCCAGAACATGCTTCATTAATGAATAAAAATCTCTTGAAGTATATCTCCTTAAAATGATTTTTATTTCCAAATTTACCCAATATTTAGTTACATTGTTTCATTGTTAACTTTGTTTTACCATGGATTTACTCTTATTGATCTTCTTACCTATCCAAGAACTACAATTAGCCAAAATACTTTTAATTGGGCCTATGAAATAATTTTATTCCTCAATAAATATTAAGATATCATAAATATATAATAGGTGAGCAATACTATCTACTGTCAGATCAATTTTGTCACTGAACCTCTAGCCTCTAAGGTTCAATAATTTAAATAGAAGCTTAGAGCAAATAATAAACAAGTATGGGGATAATGGCCAAACATTTTTGAACCCACACTTCTCTTCTATCCATTCTAAGCTCTTCCCATTTATAAAAATTGTAAATCTTTGATTAGTAACAACTCCATTATTCATCAAGAGAATTTTGGAGCAAACCACATTACCTTCACAACTTTACATAGAGTTGGACAACATAAACTATACTATTACTGCTCTATGTCAACATTTAATGCCAACATACCCTTTCTGATTGATTAAATATAAATTTATTGAATAATTCTTGTGCTAACAAATAATGTTTTGTAATTAACTTCTTGGGAACTAATGCTTCCTATTTTTTTGATACCAACCTTGGAATAACGTTGATTAATATGTTAACCATCATTATGGTAACTATTTTGTAGATGGTTTGACACAAACTTATAGGTCCAAAATTAGCTAGATCCACTTTCTTACCTACCTTGTGAATGAGAACTATAATGGTATCCTTCCAACAAGATATTATTATCCCTTTCCAAAGAAACTTTTGATTGTTTCCACACTTCATCCCTTACTATCTCGAAATAGAATTTAAAGAAAGAAGCATAAACCCCATCTAATCCTAGAGAATTATTGCTACCAATTTGTTTGATTGTACCATACATCTCCTCCTTAGTTAACTCAGCAAATAACTTTGATGTCCTCAATCTAATGGCTATCAAAAAAATTAGGCCACCCTTCTAACAAGTACTACCTATACTTCATTTATTTTTAGAAATTGTGTGATAATTAATTCAATTTTATCTAGTTATTTAAAAAGCTTATCATTCATATTCTTGATTTCATTTATCCTATTTCTATTTCTTCTTAATGAACTAAATGAGTGAATGAAATTATAGTTTGAGCCTATATCATCCATACATCTTATTTTGTCTCTTTGTTTCCACTACGTTGTCAGCCTTATGAGTGACTTATTCAGCTCAATAACTTAAGATTAGAGTTTCAATAGCTAATTTGGATTCAAAACATTTAATTGACCTAAAATTTATTGTAAAGTTAGTATCAGATCTTGCATGGTTGATTTCAATAATAATAATTTTCTCAGTTTATTTTTACTTTAGAAGTGTAATAATCAAAGAGATATATACATCTTCCTTTGCAAAATATCTGTAGATGTTCCATAATTTATTTTCATCCATTCTTTAAAAATAATACCCTATGTGGTTGGGTAGAACATCTTGAAAATTTCAAACCACCATGTATTTTAGAGGATTAGATGAGTATTGTTAAGTTTTAATACTAATTGCTTTAAACCATTTTTTTTTTTTGAGGAAGCTGGAAATTATATCTATTAATAAAAAATAATAATGCAATCTAAGTGATAGCTATTCTATCACATTCTTCCTTCAACAAAGAAAACAAATTTGAAGGTGTTGCGAATCTGATTTCAGGGAATAGAATTTTAATGATAGTAAACATTCCTATTTTTTTACGACGGCCTTATCTAATAATGTTTTTAGGTCCACAAGATCGAGTATAGCCCAAGCCAGCTCAAGATTGGGTAGACTAGGTCTGACTCAGTTTGTAATCTTTTACCTTTTTTGAGTCAATTATATTGATATGGGTCCTGATGCAAAGTAACCTTGCACACACACACTTGAGGGAAAAATTCTGATTGTTTTAGAGTTCTCTATTTTTGATCACATCATCCCAGATGATTCAAAAATTATCCTGGATGACCAGTTTAAAATAGAAACCCTAATTAGGGCATCTTGGTTAAGGTAGCCATCATTCAGGATGATCCGTTAAATAAACCTTAATTCTTCCTGGATGATCAAACATCGTCCTGGCTCCATTCAGGGCCAAGCTCTGGATGATATATATTGAATTAAACTAATCATTCAGGATGTTTGGGGATCATCCAGGATGATCAAGTTATTTTTCCATCATCTAAACATCCATTCTAGGTGATGTTCTAGATGATAATTATCATTTTGTACTAATCGTCCTAGACGATCGTGGAATCATCCTAAATGATAAAGCAATTTTTTCATCATCCAGACATCCATCCAGGGCGATGTGCTGGAAGATATTCAACGAATTGAACTAATCGTATAGGATGATATACTGTCATCCTGGATGATATGAACAAATTTCTTTATTATCATTCCAATTTGTCTTGGCTGATTGAGCTAAATTTGTACTGTTTGTACAGAATGATATTCATATCGTCCTAGATGATAATGTCAATTTGTTGCAATTAAGAGCTATTTCAAATCTCTTCTAAATAAGACCTCTTGTTCTACCTAAGAGTGTATCTTTTACTATTGTCTTGACTTGAGAGAGCCAAAAGGAGAGGGCGAGAAAGGGAGAGAGAGAGGATCATATAAGGGGGAGTTTGTGAGGGGCTTCATAAAGGTTACTCTAAGCAAGAATCCAATTCATCTTCTTTAATCATTATCCCTAGTCTTTAGAGGTTTGAGAGAGGTCTACTTCAACAATTGATCAAGGTTCTCTACTTGCTTCGGGAGGAAGCAAGAGGAGTCAGGTTCTCTGTCTCACCTGTGTCGATGGAAAGGAGGTTTGTAAAGGCTTCTCCGCCTTGCTGTGGAAGCAAAAGGAGAGTCACTGAGTTTAGTGCAATACTCGGAGGGCACCTTCAGGGAGTGGACGTAGGTCGAGTTGACTGAACTACTATAAATTTTTTTGTTCTTTATTACTATTTTTTCTACATTTAATTTCCGCACTTTAATTTTCTTTGTGGTGAACTTTGGTTTGAGTTTATGTTTTGATTGAGAAATTTTTTTTAATACCAATTCATCCCCTCTTGGCCTTGGGCTAGTTCATAAGGGTTTAACATCCCTAACGAACATTTAAGTGGTATTAGAGCTTGATTCATAAAATCGAATTTTTGAAAACTTTTGAATTTTGATCCATGACTAACTCCAATTATCTTAATACTGTGAAAGGATATTATATTACCTGAACACCATTGTTTGACAATATTCCTTTAAATTTTTAGAAAACTTGTATGTCTATATTTTTACAATCAATTCACTATCGCATGTGGATGCTTGTTAAAGATGGTTATTCACCTCTGTCTGATAAAGTTAATAGCATTAATAATCCACTTCCTTTCATTGAATGGACTCTTGATGATTGGGATTTAGCTCAACTCAATGCAAAATGCTTGAACTATTTTTTCTGTGCTTTGAAATCAAAAGATTATATGCGAGTTTCAACTTGTGCTACTAGTAAAGAAATTTGAGAAAAATTATGTATTACTTATGAAGGAACCAAAGAAGTTAAACTATCTAGGATGAATATTCTATTACATGACTATGAACTTTTTTATATGAAACCTAATGAATCGATTTCTAACATGTATACTAGATTTACTCAAATTGTCACCTCAATGCATGCTTTATGAAGAGAACTCACGAATTATGAAAAAGTTAATTGAATGTTGAGATGTTTAACTTCTTCATTTGATGCTAAGATTACTATAATTACTGAATCTAAAGATTTGAATATTTATTCGATTGATAACTTACTTGGATCACTCATTGCTTATGAGCAAGAGGTGAATCAAAGAAACCTTAATGCATGTGAGAAAAAGAAGGAGAAAATTATGGCGCTGAAGGCCAATGACACGGACACTGACTCTTCTGGGTTTGAAAGTGATGACGTTGCCTTAATCACGAGGCAATTCAAAGTTCTAAGGAAGAAGCATAAGAACCATCAGAAGTGGAATAAAGGTAAGGGTAGAAAAAAATTAAGAGTTCTAATGATATGTTCTATTTTGAATGCAAGAAGCCGGGATACGTTAAAGTTGATTGTCCTACACTTAAGGCTCATCTTAGTAAGGAGAAAGGTGAGGAGAAACCCAAGTTCAAAAAGGATAAGAAGAGGTTCCAAAAGTCATTTTGGGTGGATTTTATATCTGACTCCTCTAAGATTGAAGCTGAAGAGGAGACTACAAACTTGTGCTTGATGTTAGATGATCATCTTAGTCAAAGTGACCAAGAAGAGGTATGTGAACTAACCTACGAACAACTACTTGAAGTTTCTGAACAAATTTATGCCTCATATAGGAAACTTAAGAAATCACATGCTTGTTTGAAATTGGAGTTTTAAATTTGCAAAAGAGCATGAAGTTTTACTTAAAGATTATTCTATAATCGATAACAATCATATGTCATTACTTGATGAGTTTGATGCATTAAAAAAAAAGCATATTGAACTATCTGATGCACATGATTCCTTGAAGTCATCTCATGTTGAGTTAGAAAAAGAGTTTAAGAAATTAGAAAATCTCAAAGCTTTTGAAAATAATAAATCAACATTGCATGTATCACGTAACTTTAAAAGGAAGCATCACCGCCCAAGTAGATTAGTAATAATTGAAATTAAGTTCTCCAACCTTTACTTTAAGTGTCCAACTTTCTTCAACCGAAATACCTCCATCATTAGCTTCTTCATCTTGCAGCTTCACTATTTCCTTCATTAAGCATTCTTTCAACTGAACTAATGACTTGTCTTTAGCTTTACTCTAGTAAAACAAGGCCTTCAAAGATCTCTTAATTTGGAATTCAGGATTTGAGCAAGTTGCCAACTGATTTCTTCAACCAAACCTTTCTCACCAACATCTTCAAATTTAATTGTTTTTTTAAACATTAGATTGAAATCCAGGTGGTTTAAAATAATTGGACAATGTTCTTATGCTATTCTTGCCAAGTATCTAACCACCAACTGATGGGAAGAGCTTAAAGCCGAGTTCAAAAAACATCTGTCCAATCTCTTTAGAATTTGGTTATCTCTAAATTTATTATTGCACCAAGTGAACTTTGGCCCAGCAATTATAACAAGGACCAGCAAAACCCATAATGCAATTACCATTGGAGTCCCTGATGACTCCACCATAGTCTGCCAAAGTCTTAGTGTAAATAGCATCCATATTTAACTTAAGAAAATTATCAGGAGGTTTCAACCAAAGGATACTTCTGGGGACCTTATGACAATTATCCACATACAGATTAATCCCAAAGTCAATAGCAGCTATATGATAATTCTTGAAATTGTTAGAGGAAATTAACTTAGCTGAAAAAGGCCCCAAATTTTATCTTTAACATTTTGAGTAATCCTATAATGATTCATAACCACACCATTAAAATGGGAATTATTCCTATCCACCATAAAAACAAAAGGATAAGGGAGGGAATCACATTCCTGATATGACCTTTAGAATAAACAAACTAGTAATTAAGTAAAGCATAAATAGAAACCTTAGCATTAAAATAGTTTAAGTGCAAAATATCCTCAAAATAATTCCATGCCTTAACAACATAAGGACAAGAGACAAAGATATGATGCATATTGTCCATATAATAACAGAATTAGCATTTAGAGGGAAGATTGAAACCACATTAAATCAAATTATCATCCGTAGGGATGAAATTATGTAAAATCTGCCAAACAAAAACAAAAATCATAGAGGGGATACTTTTGTGCAATATCATTTTGAAAATATTAGAAACCTCTTTCTTAGCTCTAAAGGAATGCCAAGCATCCTTTAAAGTAAATTTATCATCTTTAGTTAAGGCACAAAGATGAACATAAAGAGATTTCATATTTAAAGGGATCTATAAAATTTGCTGAATGATAAAATTAGGTAACACATTAGAGAGCTTCTCAATATCCCAAACATATCAGCAAAAATATAATTAAAATTCATAGAAGCATTGGAAGAAGTATTAATAATAGAATCAATGGATTGGCCTCCCAACCAATGAACCTGCCAAAAAAACGTATTACCACCACCAAGACCCTAACATATAGACGACTCAACTGCCCATTTCACTTTGCAAAGATGATGCCAAACTTTAGAATTACCTTTACTAAAATAACACGTGGTGGGATGCTTCTCCTGATAATACTTAGCATTCATAAATTTTGCCCAAAGGCTCAAGTTAGCATGAAAATTTAACCATAATTTAAAAGATAAAGAATAAGCTAGATCGTTCGACGAATTACACCCCAAAGCACCTTCATCAAAAGTGCCACAAGATTTATTCCAAGAAGGCTAGTGGATTTTAGAACTACTACTAGCCCCTTTCCAAAAGAATTTATTAATAATATTTCAATCCTATTACACATAGCCTGAGTAGGAAGCAAAGTTTAAAAGCTATAAACTGGGATAGAGGAAAGGACAATCTAAATAATAGTTAATCTACCACCGAAACTAAGAAAGTTAGAATCCTAAGATAAAAGTTTGTTTGGCACAATCAAAATTAAATCATCAAAAAGAAAATATTTCTTTCTACCCTTGTAAGGAGGCACACCAAGGTACTTTAAAGATAAACAAACTTGACTGAAACCAGTTAAAATATTAATAGCTATAATGCAGTCCAAAGGAACTTTCTTAACAGAAATAAAGCCACATTTATGTTTATTAAGCTACAGACCACTCTCCAATTCAAATTGTTAAAAAAACCTCAACAATTTATGAATCCTATTTAAAGAGGCATTAGTAAAAATAATAAATTCATCTGTAAAGCATAAATGAGAAATATGGAAACCACCTAAAGTATTAAAATAAATGCTAGGGGACTTCTCAAAGAGATCAGCAATACCTCTAGAAAGGTTGTTTGCCTCAATAATAAAAGGGGATCGCCCTGTCTTAGGTCATGAGAAGCATTAAAAAAACCAATAGACTTACCATTAATAATGATAGAAAAATATGTGCTTTTAATACAAAGCTTAATGAGATTGATAAAATTTAAATCAAAACTAAATAATTCATAATATCATAAAGGAAATTCCAAGTGATTTTTGACTAATAGGTCTAAAATCATTCTAAAAAATGATAGAATTATTCTCAGGAATAAGCATAATAGAAGTAGCAGTAAAAAATTTATGTATAGAATTATCATAAAAAAATCAAGAACAGCAGAAAAGAGATCATTACCCATGATATGCTAATGTTTTCTGAAAAAACCTAGTTGTGAAACCATCAGGCCTAGCCATCGACTCAGAAATCATACCAAAAATAGTATATTTAACTTCCTCTAAAGAAGGGGGCTTAGATATGAAAACATTATCCTCATGTGAAATAAGAGAAGGAATAATATTAGGATTATCAATAGTGGTAGGATTGTAATTTTATTTAGATGATTCTGAAAATGTTGAACAGCTAAGCTAGTAGTTTCAGTACCATCTTTAGTAACAGTAACATCAGCCCGATTAATTTTATGAATGCAATTAATAATGCATTTCCTCTTAACCAAAGCATGAAAATATTTTGTATTGTTGTCACCTTCAACAAGATGTTTGACACCCGCTTTTTGTTTCCAAAACATTTCCTCCTGAGCTTGTAATTTATAAAGCCCATCTTTATCTTCTCTCAAAAGACAAAACTTAACATCAGAAGGAAATAATTGGCATTGATTCTCCTGGAAATTCACTTTATCTTCCGCAAATAAAATGTTAGAAAAAAGATTCTTAAAAATATTATGATTCCACCAATTAAGAACAAACTTAAGCCTTTTCAACTTATACCACAATCTATGCATACCAGAAATAGCATTATTCAGATATAAAGGGGCAAGCCAATTATCCTTCACCATATTCATAAAAGACTCTTGAACACATGTTTTGAAATCTAAATTAAGAAGGAACATCTCTTAATCTAGGATTTATTTTAATGAGAAGAGGAGAGTGATCAGAAAGGGTCCTACTAAGATGTTCAACATTAGTAGAATCAAAAGAATTCAACCAAAAGTCATTAAACAAAACATGATCTAATCTTGTCCACAAATGCCCACGATGCTAAGTAAAATTATCACCAGAGAAGCCAATATCAATAAGGTTATAATCCATAATCATGTTATTAATCCTCCATCAAATGATAGAAAGGGAGAGAGCCCTTATACACTCAGATTGGTTAGCAATGGTATTAAAGTCTCCTCCAACGAGCCAAGGAAGATTAAAAATACTATTAAATTGAAATATTTGGTCCCATTATATATTTCTAGTATAATGAGAAGAAGCAGCATAGACAAAGGAAGCACAACATTGTAAATTAGAACTCTTAATATTATAATGAATAACTTGATTAAAATCACTAATAATGTCAACCCTAACAAAATATTTCCAAGAAAACCAAATTTTATTAGCAACATTAGTTAAGGCATGTTTAAAACCCAAAAAATTTGCAGAACTAAGTAACTTATCAAAATTGATAAGGGGCTCAAGCAAAACAAGAAGTGAGACATTATAGATACAACATAAGTTTTTCACTCTGAGTTAAGAAGAAGAGCATCCAATGCCTCTAACATTTCAAATAATAGCATTAAACATAAAAACAATATTAATGAGAAGTATTTGAATGGGTATTGTGAAGGTTTGTAAAACAATAGCTTTTGGCTTCCTACCTCTGCTACCACGACCCTTGGTAAAACTTGTATCATTATCATCTCTAGCAAAGAATTTAGCTAACATATCCATATCCTCATTGTCAGTAAAAGCATCACTATTATGATTAACATTCAATGGAAAATTACAATCATTAACCATACCTGAATGCCCCCTAGAAAGAGGCATTTCTCTTTCCTCATAGAACACATCACCTACCATATAGGTTTCAATGTGTATATCAATACCACCAATATTTATAACCTCTGTTTGGGTGATAACTTAAGTAGTAACATCAGCATGCACAATATCTTCCTCCATAATAATATTATTAACCAAATCATCCTCTAAAAAAAGTCTCAACAGAGGTAGAAGAATTATTTTGATTAGCCACATCATTTTGGTCAGTCACATTTTGAGAGATAATAACTATAGAAGAGATAGAGTTAAGATTAAATTCTTGTCCTTTAGCCAACTCCTCCACGATAATAGGATTCGGTTCCACCTAAACCAAAACAAAATTTAAGGAACCATTACTATGATCAAGCACTTGAAAGCATTAACCACGTTAGCAACATGATTAGAAATAATAAAAACCAATTCAACTGAATTTAATTCACTATTATGGGATATATTAGTAGTCTCCTTAGCCTTCCGTAGATGTGGGTGTAATATATAAGAAGCAGATTAACCATAGCCATGCATCTTACAATCAGAACAGAAAATAGGTAAATTTTCGAATTCAACTTTTTTGAAATAGCCATTAAGTTCAAAACCAATCCAAACCTCAGTAGGATATTTCTTCGATATATCCATTTCAACTAAAACATGAGCTATAGGCGGCCTAAAAATGGATGCTGTAGCTTGATCTATTTGTAATGGTTTACTGAAAATAGATGTCAAACCAAATAAAATTTTAGAATTGAAAAAATGTAAATAGAGATTAGGAAAAGAAATCCAAACCGGGGTTATGGGGGATTCATCATGAACATTAAAGTTCGGAGACCATTTAAGCAACAACATTTGACAAACCTATATATAATATGACCTCTTAGAAAATATACGGCTATAGCTCAAATCATTACTTAGTTGGATCGATATATGTTTGGGGTCCAATAAACCAACTTGAAATGATCCAGACAATTTTAGATTCAAGAAGAACTTTCGAATGACATCTAAATTAGCCCGCTTAAGCTTGAATTTCCCCTTAAGAATAAGCACAAAAGGAGCAAAAAGTAAGGAAACCACTGAATCATTAAGAAATAAAGCCAGACACCCTTAAAGGAAGAATCCACAAAGGGAAGTTTGGCGGAAGAAGAAAAAGAACGAGCTAACAAAGCCAGACACCCTTTGAAGGAAGAAACCAAAAAGGGAACTTTGGAGGAAGAAGAAAAAGAACGAGCTAACACTTCCTTAAAAGAATGGGATTATCTATTTGGAAGTGGTGGTTTATGGATAGATGACGACGGCGTCGTCATCTCCTGAAAAATTGCAAAACCCTATCACACTAGAGCAAAACACAATGAGAAATAAACAAGAAGACAAACAAAGAGGAGAAGAGAATATGAAAAAGCGTGATAAAAACCTGGAAAGCAAGAAAGAACAGCCGAAAATCAAAGAAAAATGTGAACGAAGGAGGGAGCCCTAAATCGCCTTAGAGTCAAACATCCTTACTTCCATAAATAAAAGCATTTCTCCATTTTCCTTTATTGAGAACATCCAACTCACCAATAACAAATTGATTTGAGGAATCCATAACATTGAAAGAAGCCATACTATTCTTCCATACCACCGGAATTCCACCAGACAATCCTCTAATGAGACTTGAAAAAAATCCTAATTAGCAAGAATTAACACATTTACATCCCTTATATCAACCAAAGTTAATTTGTTTTCCAAAAATCCTAGAAAAAAAAACCATTTTCTTTCACAAAATCCTATAGATGTAGAGAAGCTCTTCTTTTTTCAAGCTCCTCTGCAATTCCAAAAAGCAATAGATAACATCATTTTACAAGAGGGGATTTAATCCCTACTTTAATTTTTTTGTTCTCTATCCATTCTCCTGCTCCTAAGAACCAATTTAAAAGGACCTAAACCTTAAATTTATTTAGACCCTTTCTTTTTAGATCCATCTTCCTTTAAACAAACATCCTCATTTTGCACTTCTATTTCCACCTTTGAAATTCCCTTATCCAGCTACTATTGTCAACCATACCACTAGGAGACACAACCTTCTCAGCCAAAATAACTTCCCCTTCCTCAACCATATCATCTAAGACTTTTAATTCTCCCTGCACAACAAAAGGATCAACACTCTCGTTCATCTTATCAATAAGTTCTTCAACAGCACACTTTAGGTAAATTCTATGAGTATTCATAGGAGTATTCCCTTTTCCAGCTTTATCCTTCACCGAATGTTTCTAATTATTTTTGAGACTATTGTTTTTAAAATATTTCTTCCCATAGTTCACACGCATCCAAGGATCATATTCAACATTTGTTGAACCAACACCAAAGCCATTCTCCATAGCTAAATTAGAGATCCTCAACTGAGCTAAAAGTTTATTTAAATCTAAGATATCATTAGGATTTGATGCATGATCTACCTCCAAAGTTATGTCCACATAATGATTCTTCAAATGCCCTATCTTACCATAATTGAAACAAAAATTTGGAATCCTTACATATTCAATTTTTTGAAAGAATTTTCCAGAACATCCTCCTACCCAAACCCCCAATGGAACCTTGCCATCCAACTTAATGTGAACACAAATACTTGCAAACTCGCTTCTTCTCCATTGGAACATATTTCCATCAATCATAAACAACTTTACTAACCATGGAAGCAATCCTGCATATATTTTTCATCACAACATTGTAATGGTAAATTTTGTATTCTAATCCATACAAGAGTTGATAGCCCCTTCAATGATATAGGAGAAAAGGATGGAGACCATCTGTCCAGCCTAATGATATGTCCCCTAACATACCAAGGACCATTAGAATAAATTGATTCCAATGTATCCAATTCATTAAAAGCACAAAAGAACCTAACCCATACCAAGCATAATAAGATGAAATTTGCCAAATTGAGACCATTGTCTCCTTAATTCCATACTAACCACTTGAAATGGTACATTTCCCCCAAAAAATTTAGCCACCAAAAAATTTTTAAGCTTGTTAAAATTTTCAAATTCATTTAGAAAGTGTAACTTTACCACCGAACCTTCCCCAACAAAGCATTTACCAAAATCTAAGTCTGAAACATTTATATTTTTCTTCTTATTCCAAGCATTTTACAATACATTACTAGAAGGCTTTTTAGGAACAACGAGCTGATTATCAATCGCATTACATTCAACCATATCTCCATCTTCACAAAACTAAACTTTCTTAAGATCTACCACCAAATGAGAAGAATGATCTCCTTCAATAATTTGACTTTCAATAGACATACCATAATTTAGATTAACCTTATCTACCTCAAATAAAATCATTCCCATGCTGGCATTTTCCATTACAGTAGTCTTCACTGATTCACTAACACTTGATTTGTTCTCTCCAAGAACAATTGAGTCCTATTTAGTCTCTTTTGAATCCAATATTGAATCAGACGATGACAAACCATCACAGATTGATTTCAAATAACATATGGAATCCGGAGGAGATCCAGACTTATGTAAAATATTAACAAATTTTTTAGCACTTACACTTTTCCCTTTACCTATAATTTAAATAGGTTTTTTTGGATTTAGTAGTTCCCCTCATTAATTACAAAAGGCTTACCCAATATAAATTTTAACTTCTTGTCTTGTGTAATCCCTGAGTAACCATCACCAAAAGCTGGCAGAGATGAAGACAAATTCAACCGAGCTGAGAATAGAGCTATCAAAGTAGAAAGTTGACCTTCATCAGGACTGCCAGCCATCAGAGGCCGATGACCATCCATTGCCATCGGAGCTAATAGAAAAAAGCATAAACTTAGATTAAAAAAAAAACACTAGATTATCTCTCTAAAAATCAAGACCTTCTCTGTCTAACAAATTATCAATTATTTCATGATCAATGAGTTTGGAGAGGGTTCCAAGGCCATAAATCATAAGAGTCCAAATTAACCGGTATATTCATTAAATATTTTAAAGTTTTGTAACCTATGGAAATGCTTTAAGTTTTAAGGGTTGGGGATCTTAAAATGCCTTCAAATTGATGTGTTTGACCCTAGGGAAATGCTTAATAAGTATGTAAGTGATGGATATGGAATCCAAGGTCATTTGGTCAATTTTAATAGAAAGGGAAATTCTTCAAAAATAAATTATGGACCAAAGGGTTTTAGCTTTTGTTATAACATTAGACTTTGGAGTTTTGAATTGATCATTGATTTTGATCATTTGATTTGATTGAATTTGAAATGGATAATGAATAAAAAATATTTAGGTTTGAAAATACTCAAATCACTAATAATATGGATGATTATTAGTGATTAATATAAAAAAAAGCTAAAATCAATGGCAATTATCGATTGATGGATTTAGATGCTTCACTTCTATATGATTTGAATATGGTCAATGCATGTCAATTATTAAAGGGAAATTTTGTTTTGAAATGATCATATCACTGACAACTATATGGTGATTATTCGATGATAAATTAGATGGTTAAATGACAAGCAAGAATGATTGTCAAATGATAGTTTTAAGGATTAATTATAAAATCACAATACCAAGGCATAGTGATGGATTTGATTTAAATTTAAAATGCATTTTTTATGATTATGGATTAAATATTAGTATTTGATATGGGAAATTTTGACCTAATTAAAAAATGAGATCAATAAAAGAGAACCCAATATGTGTGAAAACAAAAAAAATAAATCATATGTGTTAGCATTAATCGAAGCAATCAATAAAATCAAAAGATTATTTGTCATTTAAATTTGATTTTAAATGAATTTATACTTGACTAAGATAAGATATCCTAGACGAGTTGAAAGAAATCTGAATGGGACAGTAGCTGTCAAATTGATGGATTTGATAAGACTTAAAAGTCTTCAATCTAGTTTAAGAGGAGAAATGAAAACACCAGTGGAATCAAACCTATCTGTGCAAGATAGAGGACATCTTCTAAGAAAAGGTAAATCTATGAGGATATTTACACGTAAAGATTAAAGGATTGGATTTTAAGATTTAGTTAGGATGGTTCCACAAGGGCTTGCTCTGTCACTAGCTGATGATCAAGAAGAAGGGATGCCTTTATCGTGGACTTATACCCAACATCAATGTATCAGATGATCATATGAAAAGGAAGAATTTATCATAAACTTCTACCTAACTATAGAGGATTTGAATTTATATTTAAAAAAATATTCATTTATTGAACCCGGTTTCTAGAGAGAGAAACTCCCAGTTTCTAGAGAGAGAAATAACGTTCATTTTTTCAAATTTCTGTCTCCCGCATTTTCGGTTCTCCACCGATGACGGTGGATGACTGTTGGCCGCCTCTGACTGATGTCGCTGACGTTGTTCGTAATTCAATAAGTATTACTGAAAAGGTAAAAGACACTGGTAAGTATCATCTTTCGAATCAAACTGGTATCTCTGAGATCGACAACCATGGATTTTCTAAGTCTTCTACTGTAATGGTTAAATCGTTGCAAAATATGGTTGAAATGATTTGTTGTGTGGTAAGGTTCAATCTGACCATTATTCTGAAAGAAATCATCAAGGTCCTTTGGTGATTAAGGAAGTTTCAGATGTAACTTCTCAAAAGATTAATCATGTGAATGGCAAAGGTAAGTCTATTTCTTTTGATGATTTGCTTTCTCCTAAAACTCATAAATCTACTGAATTTACTTCGGATAATAATGCTTCTACTTCGGGAATGAAAATTTTTGTTAACCGATTCAGAAATTCAAATGCAATCCCTGGACTCTATCGCAGCACGATAAATGAGAATTCCCTAAGTTTGGTTAATAGCAATTTACATTCTTGTTTGGATGCAATTAAAATCTCGGAGACAGGAAAAGGTTTTGAGGAAATACCTAAAAGCAAATCAGATTTGGGTAAGGTTAATCCATGGAGTAACAAACCTTACATTAAATTGAACTTTAATGAAAACGATGTGGTTTTATCAGAAGATGGGAAGGCAGTAAGGCTTTATGAAGATATGGAAGAGTTAAATGCAAAAAAACTTTCAAAGTCATTGGTTATTAAAATCTTTGGTAAAGATTTACCTCCACACTTGGTGGCTTGGGAGCTTAGAAGACAATGGATCCAATTTGGTCAATTCCACTTCACTACTTTGGGTAAAGGATGGTTCCTATGTTCATTCCTATCAGTAGAGATGACAGAGGCTGTGCATTCAGGAGGCCCATGTTTTGTCAATGGGCATATAATAGGAATGGAGAAGTGGTCACCAGAATTTTCTACAGAATCTAATAAGGGTCTATCCTATCCAATTTGGATTAGGATGCCACATCTACCATTACAATGTTGGGATGAGAGAAATTTAGCCTGTATAGCCTCAAGAATTGGAGTACCACTAATGCTGGATGGGAATATGTTTCAATGGGAAAGAAGGGAGTTCGCTAGAGTATGTGTGAGGATAAATCTTGACCAATCCCTTCCATTAGGCGTTTGGGTGGAATATGAAAAGGTGTCAAACCTATGCTTTGATTGTGGGAGGATTGGACACATGGAGAAGGAATGTGTTATGAAAACTACCCATCAGAAAGCCTCAAATAATATTGAAGATGGTATTATGAAGCATGATATGGAGAAGGTTCAAAAGGTTGTCATAGAACCTAATTATGGTCCATGGATTATGGTCAAGAACAAAAAAGGGAGAAATTTCAAATTGGAAAACAGAATTACCAATTCAAAAACTGTTAGATATGTCAAAAAAACTGTTATTTCTGAAAAGAATGAACAAGGAGATTGGGGTGTTACAGAAGATGGCTCTGGCATAAATTCTAATCTAGATATCCCAAGGACTCTAAATGGGATATCGGATCAATTAGAAAAAGATTCTGAAAATCTGGAAGGAGTTTTACCTGTTATGGATATATTGGAACATGAAATTGGGAAGGGTTGCTTGCAAACTCAGGTATATCAGTTGGAATTATCTACGAACTCAAGTACTCCCTATCAGGATAATGAAATCAGTAATCAGATAAATTCAAACCATATGGAGAAAGAGAATTGGGATCATATTAATTTGCACAGGAAAACAAAGAATTCAGAAAGATCTTCAAATGTTCATACAGGTATTGAAAACAGTAATATGTTTAAATTGTTGGAAGCAATAGAAGTTGAAGACTCTTCAGTAATTAATGCAAAGGT
Organism: Dendrobium nobile; assembly: GCA_022539455.1. NCBI lineage: Eukaryota > Viridiplantae > Streptophyta > Magnoliopsida > Asparagales > Orchidaceae > Dendrobium > Dendrobium nobile. The sequence goes on along the minus strand of CM039721.1, from coordinate 26,930,133 downwards.
GGAAACTCGATCGAACCAGAAGTGGAAGAAGGAGAAATCTTTAACACTGAAGAAAATGGAAAAGTTGAAACAGTGACTAAAGAGGTTTTCAATGGGAAGAAATCTATGGATTGCTGTAAGTCCATTTCTGATTTGGCTAGTGCAGCTTCTGGCTCTCAAAAACCAAAACTTTTGAAAGAACTAAAGCATTTGGGACCATTGAGCACTTCTTCCAGGAATAAAAAAATTGAAGGTAATAATAAAGGTAAAAGTGGGGGTCCTTCCCCCTCTTTATCCAAATGACTTCTCTAGCTTTTGGGAATTGTAGGGGGGCTAATAAGAGGAAAGCCGCCCATTACTTAAAAGAATTTGTGAAGGAGTGGAATGTTTTCTTTGTTGGAGTGGTTGAAACTAAAATCTCTTCTGTTGAGAGATTTGAAGTTAATAAGCTAATGGGTGAGGAATGGGATTATTTTATGTTCCCTTCAGAAGGTGCTTCAAGTGGTATTATTGTTTTATGGAAGTATAATATGGTTAAGTTCTCTTTGTTGTTTGCTTCTAAGCAATGTGTTATTGGAGAGGTAAGAATCCAAAATAGAGGAAAGTGGATTGTGTCTACGGTATATGGAAACAAAAATCATGTGCTAAGAAGAAGATTATGGGAGGAAATGGAGAGAAACTTTGATAAAAAGATCCCTGTGATAGTTGGAGGGGATTTTAATTGTATTCTTTCACAAGAAGATAAAAGAGGTGGAAAAAAGTTCTCATTCTCCCAAGGGCCTCAAGATATGTCAGCAATCATGAACAGGAATGATTTTCATAATGTTGGAATGGTAGGTCCAAAGTTCACATGGTGCAATAACAAAAATGGAAGTGCTCGGATTCTTGAAAAGCTTGATAGATGTCTCTTGAATGCTAAAGCTCTACAAGAAATTCAAAATACAATGGTAAGGTATCTACCAAGGATAGCTTCAGATCATTGTCCCTTAATTCTAAAAATTTATCATGATAAAGTTCAACATAATGGATATCTTAAATTTGAAGATGTTTGGACTTCGTTCCCGACGTCCAAAGCTATTGTGCTAAAGGTTTGGAATAAACAAGTTCCTGGAAATGCATTTGAGGTTATAAAGGTGAAATGTAAGAAAACCTTGAGAGCCCTTCATTACTGGAGCATAAATAAGCTGAAGAATTTCCAACAGCTTAAAGATGTTTTAAAAAGAGAAATTGAAGATTTGAAAATTGAAGAATCTGAAAGGAATGGACTTTCTCAAGAGAAGCTGCTGCTTTTAAGATCCAAAATTCATGAATACAATGTTAATCTGGCTTGTCTAAGTACAGGGTGGAGACAAAGATCCAAAATAGAGTGGATTAAGGATAATGATATGAACACCGAGTTTTTTCAAACTTTTGCTAATAGCAGGAGAATTGGAAATTCAATTTTTCAGTTAAAAAATGAGGAAGGAGTATTGACTGAAAAATAGAATGAAATTGAAGACTTATTGCTGAACTTCTTCAGTAAGAAATGGAGAAGTAGAGATTGCATTATTAATAAATGGCCTCCTGTTTTGAACATTCTTTCGGATCAAGACTGTAAACTACTCAATCAGGAATTCTCTTTTGCCGAATTAGAAGAAGTAATTAAAGACAACAGATCAAATATCTCACCTGGAAGAGATGGCATCACTTGCTCATTCTTCAAAAACTATTAGTACATCATTGGTAGTGATGTTTGGAAAGCCGTTCAACAGTTTTTGTTAACTGGGAATCTATGTTTTAGCTTAAAGGAATCATTGGTTGTTCTTATTCCTAAGGTGCTTAATCCTCTTTCTCCAGCTGACTTCCGTCCTATCAGCTTATGTAATAGTCTTTACAAAATTATTGCAAGACTTTTGTTAAATAGATTATTGAAGGTTATTGGAAATCTTATTTTTGAAGAACAAACGGCTTTCTTAAGAGGTAGATCCATTTCTAACCATATTCTTTTAACTCATGAATTGTTGAATAAGCTCAGGTGTTCAAAATCAAACAAAAGGATGGATGGCTATTAAGCTAGATTTTGAACAAGCCTATGATAGTATGGCTTGGCAATCTTTGAGAATGGTTATGAATAGCATGGGATTTCCTAACAGATTTTTAAATTTGCTAATGCAATGTGTGGAAAATCCTGAATTTTTTATCATGATTAATGGGAAAATTTCTAAGGGGATAAAAGCTTATAGTGGATTTAGACAAGGTTGTCCACTCTCACCAAACATGTTTATCCTTTGTACTCAAATTTTGACTAATGATTTCCGGCATAAGGGTGAAAATTTGGGTATTAAATTGTCTACATATGCACCGAGAATTTCACATCTTTTATATGCAGATGACATTCTTTTGTTTTCCCAAGCTTCAGTGAGTAGTGTGAAAAAATTCAAGACTATTATTGCAGATTTATGCTCCAGAACAGGACAATCAATCAATTTACATAAATCTACAGTTTTGTATGGGAAATTTGTTAACATGGATAGGAGGAAAACTATCTCTAAACTTTGGAATCTCAAAATAGTAAATGAATTCTCTTATCTCGGTATTAAAATGGCATTGAGAAGGTTGGTTGGTTCTGATTACAATTACATTTTTGAGAAGGCAGCTTCGAGACATAATGTTTGGGGGAAAGAGTTAATCTCTTTAGCAGGGAGATTTTTCCTCATTAAATCGGTATTGGATGCTTTACCGATCTTTGTTACTACCCATGCTTGGATCCCTATTAGTATTCTTAAAAAATTGGATCAAATGGCTAGGAATTTTATTTGGGATAAACAAGGAGGAGCTCATGGTTTACATTATTTGTCTTGGGGAAAAATTTGTAAAAGTTGGAAAGAAGGAGGATAAGGAATTCATTCAATAGAACACATGGCAGGACCCCTTAGAGCCAAATTTGCTTGGAGCTTTTTAAAGAATGAAGATAGTTTACTGAATAAAGTGTTAATGGCTAAATATGGTCCTAAGTTCTCGGAAAATAGTAACAAATGCAACAAATCCATCACTTGGAAGATCATAGCCAATGGTGCTCTTTCTCTGGTGCCAATTACTAAATGGAGGATTGCTAAAGGTAATTCTATAGACATTTTTAAAGATGTATGGATTCTTGATAGATGTCTTGAAAAATGGCCTACCTTTATAGCTATTGGAAACTTTGAATTCCCATCTCTTGACTATTTTATTGAAGAAGGGACATGGAAGCTTGAATTCCTGAAAGATTTCTTTGGGGAAGCTCTAGTAGATCTCATTTTGAAAATAGAAATTCATCGCAGAATTCTTGAAGATACAATGGAATTTAAAAACAAATTCTCTGGAAAAAGCATTTCAGCTATGACCTCCAATTCCTTTGAAACGGCAATTACCTATGTTGAGTATGGTAAATGGCTTAAAAAACTACAACTTAACTCAAGAGTTGAATGTTTTTGGTGGAGGCTTTTTAATGAAGGAATTCCTACCAATGCTTTCCTAATGCACCGAAGAATGATTGATCATTGCTCATGCCCAAGAGGTTGTAATGATATTGAAAATTCTGAACATATTATGGTTCGGTGCTTAAAGCTGCATCAGATTATTGAGGTTCTTATAAAATTGGGATTTTCAGTGCCGATTTTCTCTACAGCAGCTGATTGTATAAGGGAGCTGGAGCGGCTAACCATGGAAAATAAATTCATTGCGAAAGTTTATTGCTCTTTGGTATATTTTTCATGGAAAAGTAGAAACTTAGTCAAGCACGGCTTAAAAGAGTTGAGCACATCCTTCCTAGCCTCTAATGCCTCAGTTATGCTTCAAATTCTAATACTAATCTATTCTTGGATCACTGGGGTACCAACCATCCGAATAGGCTGTCTTCTCATTGGCACCCCCCACCCTCGGAATGGATCAAGGTAAATATTGATGCTGCATTAACTTGTTATAATAATGGTGGAGTAGGTGGTGTATTTAGAGACTCTAAAGGAAGATTTCTACTTTCTTTTGGATTCAATTATTCTCATTGGGACTCCGGTCAACTTGAATTAATTTCTTTCTGGTCTTTGAAAAGAATTGTCTTGGATTGGATGATAGATGCTAAAGGGATCATTATTGAAGGTGATAATTTCAATATCATCAAACATTTGCAAAAAGCTGCAAGGAAGGATAACTGGAATGTACATAATGAAGAATTTGAAGAATTGGAAGACATCTCATTCTTGGATGATTTTGGTAACATTCTTTTCCATCATGTTAATAGATTGGGTAATAAGTTAGCTCATTTGTGTGCTAACAAAGCTTTAGATGGTGATTTTCTTTGGGAAGATCTTAGTAGTAATAAGATTCCTCCTTTATTTTTTTGTTCTTTAAAGGAGGATTGTGATAGGATTTCTATCACTTAGTTTTGTAATAGTTTTTTTTTTAATTATTAAATGCATTCTGCATTTTTCTCAAAAAAAAAAAAAAAGAATTTATATTTAAACTAGGATAGTGCCAAGAGGGGCTTGCCTCACCACTAGAAGATGATCGTGAAGAAGGGATACCTTTATCAGGGACTTATACCCAACTTTAGAGGATCAAATGATCATATGGAAAGGAAGATTTTATCATGGACTTATACATAACCAAAAAGGATCATAATTTAGACTTGAAATAGGATGGTTCAACAAGGGGATTGCTCCACCACTAGAAGATGATCACAATGAAGGGATGCCTTTATCATAGAATTATACCCAACTTTGGAGGATTGAACGATCATCTATAAATGAAGCCTTTATCAGGAACTTATACCCATTCATAGTGGATCAAATTTAGATTTAGACTAGTTTGGTTCCATGACAGAATTGCTCCACCACTAAAAAATTTAATGAAGCATATAGGATGCCATGCAAATTGGCTTATACCTAATAAATGATTTAAATAAGGATAGAATTCAAATGAGAGGCAACTCTCGAATGCAAATATTTAGATGATCAAATCATCAATACCTTAAAATAATTAATACCATACATGATTTTATAACATTATTTAAGGATATAGTTTAATAATATTTAGAGAAAATAAAACTTAGAAAGTTTAATATAAACTTCAAATCAGCCTCATTCTTTGGACACAATTTTTATAAAAAATTTCAATATATTCAAGTAATATACAAAAATAATGGAAATAAAGTTTTATTTATTATAAAATTTCTCTTTTAATATTATCTACCATAATAATGCTTGAGATACCACCCATTTATAAGTCTACCATAAAGTTGAATACATAATAACAAACATCATTCCTAAGTCCATGCCTATTTCTAATTCCTACTAATGGATCTCCTAAGATGAGTTCATTAGGATGACTAGATGAATATATCCATTCTCAAGGAAAAGACTTCTGAGGACCTTCTTTATCGCCTTGTTTAATAGATTCTCCTCCTCCGGGAACCTCTACCACGTCTTCTTCTTATTCTAACCTATACTTATTATATTTATCAAATTCATTAAATATAACATGGGTGGACTCCTCTACAACTAAAATCATTTTTTTTTTAAGTTTTTATAGGCTTTACCTATAGAGGAATAACCTAAGAAGACTATCAAGCTTGGGGATAAGCTTTTCAAGAGGATATCTTCAATTTGATTAGGATAAAGCATTTATTTTAGAAGACTTAAAAATGTGAATGATTATGTGTTTTATAATTAAGCAAGTCATAAGATGTCTTAATATTTTGATCTAACATTCACCCTATTCAAAATATAACAACAATTATCCATTATCTCTGTTAAAAAATATCTAGGGAGAGAGAGAGTATTCAGCTAATATAAACCTAATATCTTTCACTAATATTCTATTCTTTCTTTAAGCTATCCTATTATACTGATGAGTTCTAAGGGCTAAAGAGTTATATTCAATTCCTAACTCTCTGTATAAATATTCAAACCTTTCATTCTCAAATCAACCACTATAATTACTATTGAAAAAAGAGATCTCACATCCTACTTTTCTTTAAATCAAAGTGGATAATATTATAAACACCTTAAATGAATCACTTTTATGAGATAAAAATCTAACCTATGTGAATCATGAATAATCATCAACAATCACATACCTGAAGGTTTTCCCACCTATGATTGTTGTACTAACAAGACCAAATATGTCCATATGTAACACTTCTAGTGGTCTAGTGGTGGTGATATCCTCAATGGAATGAAAATATGATTTTATTTGTTTTCCTAATTAGTAGGCATCATATAGGTGGTGCTTAGAGAATTCTAACTTGGGTATACCTCTAACTAGGTCTTTTGTAGTTATTTTCCAAGGGATTTTCATGCTTGCATGTCATAAATGCATAGCCAGGATTCATCCACAATAGTTTTTAAACATCAAGAATTTGAATAATCAATACAAGTCAAGTAAAGCATGTAAATATTAATCACTGTCTTTCATTCTAAGAGAAATTTTCTATTCAAACTAATTATGTATTTTATAGATAGAAACTTTATATCAAACACCTTATCATAGAGCTAACTAATAAAAAGTAGGTTATATTTTAATCCAACTATTAACAAAACATTTTTAATAATAAAATTTTTTGAATTGTAAATGATACTTGAACTCACCAGTTTCCTAATGGTGTGATATTGTGATGTTACCTTACCTTTTTCCCTTTCTTCTAGCATGATGAATTGCTTTAAATATCCATTCATATGTTGTGAGCATCAGCTATCCAGGTACCATATGCTGTCACTAGGCCTTTTGTGAGAACACCCCTATAAAGTCATTAACGGTTAAATTTGGGAACTAAGTGAGTTTGGGTTCTATCTTATACTTCCGTGGATGAATGATATGCATGTTATGCTATAATGTAATTAATTTTATCCTACACGCTAGATGTTTTATATGGTGTATAGTGTAGATATGGCTATGTGTCCTATAATGCCATAAGAATTACACCTAAACCTAGAAATGGATTCACTAACCTATGTGAGTGGTAGTGCCTCCTTTTAGGGATATGAGATACATGCTATATTTTGGGCTTATAACATTGTGTTGGTGTAGGTGGTGGTTTATTAGTTTGAAGTTGCTAAACTTTTTCGTTCAAAACTAATTTGCCTTCTCATAGCTATCAACTTAATGTTTCAAAGCATCTCACTATAGTCTAGTTCGGTTGCAAGTGTCCCTAATTCCTTAAGTACATCCTCTTGCTCAACATGCTCATATTTCAAGGATTCTTGAGACTTATTTAATTTAATATTATTCTTTTCTATATCATCAAATTCATTAAGTAAAGGAGCATGCTCTTTATCTAATAAAATGTGCTCAATTTTAAGACTAACATGCTCATTATCTAATTAAAAAATTTTCAAATTTAAGGTAGCATGTAATTTCTTTAACATCTTATATAATTCATGCATTTGTTTTCAAAAAAAAAAAAAAAAAAAACTCATCATAGGTAAGTTCACATACTTCTTCATGGTCAGAGGTAGCAATGCACTTATCAGCCATTAAATACAAATTTGTTACCTCGTCCTCATGTTTTTGTTTCAAAAATACTAAAGATGAGTCTACCTAGAAAACCTTTTGTAACTTTTGCTTCCTTATTTTGAAATTTGTCTTTTCTTCAGCATTCTCTTTAGTAGGTTGAGTTTTTAGATTAGGGCACTCAGATCTTAAGTTTCTTCGATATATTCAATCAAAATAGATTGCTTCATATGAACTTTTATTAAATATATTTCCTTGACCTTTTCCCTTTTTACAATGTTGCTTCTCTTTCACTTCAAGAAGCCTTTAAACGACTTCATCATAAGGGCTATATCACCTTTGTCATTTGAATCTAAGCTATCACTATCTAAGTCACAGATCTTTAGTGCTACAGTCTTCTCCTTTTGTTTTCTCTCTTACATCCTTTATTCTTTGGCTTACATTTTGTTTATATGGAATTAGTGTGTCATGTAGTTTATCAAACATTAGATCAAACACATCAGAATTTTATAGTGGTTTAGTAAACCTTGATCTATCCACTCCCTGGAGTCCTCCACTTTAAGTATTATACTAACACTATTGACTCTTCTTTTTCCTCCATATCAAGGTGGAAATGTCTTTAAAAACCACTTCCGCCTCCTTAACATGCTTAAGTGGTTGATTTTATATGATTTATTAAAGCTATGATATTTAAAATGATTTTATAGTTAGTTTTATTAAGTTTTTAAAGTGGGCGACATTGATGGGGAAACCATTCTATATAGTAGTGTGGAATTAGACCATGAGGAAGGAAATAATCAGCTAAGTCAACCAACTTAACTATGTCAACATCCTCAGTAGCTGTCTGATGCCACACCATTTGCATGAATGACTTAGATACAATTTGATGAGTCACTGTCCATTATGTAGTCTGAGAATGATTCAAATAGATGGAAGAATGTATAAATCATATCTTCTCATTACAAATAGTAGGAATCAAATGGCTTTGGTTTCATCTTCCTATTGCAAGTGGGCAGAAAACCTTACTTTGGAAGAAGCTCCCAAACTTGGGATAGAAGGAACCCATGAACAAAAACTTTAGGCCAAGCTTCCTCATAATCTGATGAAGAATAGGTAATGCTTTTTAAATCCTTATATACAATATTTTGAAACTTATTTAAATCACCAAACACAATGGTGGGGCGTTTAAGATATACCTTTATAAAATCCTTCTTAGAGAGAGTTTAACCTTTAGAACTCTTCTAGAATAAGTTTGATGAAGAAGTCATAGTTGGAGGAGGCTTCTTTAGAGAATAACATGGAGATGGATATAATTTATCTTGGTCAGCACCAATTATCTCTGATGGTAGCCACCAATCGACACAAAAATCATAGAAAATGTTGAGAGAGCTTGAGAATGAAATTAGAATAATTACCTTTGGTAGTTTACCTTAGAATAGGCTATGGATCCTTCACAAAGGTTTAAAATTTCTTAGAAACATTCCCTGGATAATTGCCAAGTTGCTGAGAGGGTTAGAAAACATTCTCTGGGTTGGATTGTGGTTGTACAAAAGGAGAAATATATATGTGTTATTTTTCACTTGTGGGGACTATTGGGTCAAGTCTAAGCTAACCCAAATGTTTGGCATGGTTCAAGTGGTGCCTAGTAAGGTTCTTGAGAAGGATATAGTAATTTAAATTGACAAGTTTGGATTGGATGAGTGAGTTTGGATGGCTTAAACCATTTGAAGAATTTTGGCATTTCCATATTATGTTCACCAGACAACTTGGTTAAGGTAACTGGAAAAGACTACATAAAATTTTTAGGTTGGTTAGTTATGAATTAAGGAGTTCAGTTTAGTGGGTTTGTTGTTTAATTGAGGGAGATGTTTATGTAGAGGGTTTAACCAATTTAGCTGATTCAACCAAGTCAACGCACAAAGGGTAGACTCACCCTTGGATTTGGTTCATATAGGATGTCTAATGGAGTGAGATTGAATGGTTAGAGGGGTTAATTTTATTTTTATCAATGGTTTGACCTAAATTGACCTTGCTTAACCAATTTTAGAAAGAGTTGACCCAATCAACATTTAGTTGGGCCATATTGACTAAACATGATTAATTATTAGGATCTAAGTTTAAAATGATTTATTGAAGTTCAGAGGATAATATGGGTTTATAATAATTTAATCAAGGCATTTTTTCAATTAGGGTAAGTTAGGCTATCTCACCTAGCTCAAATGGGTAAAGTACTGGGTTAGGGAACAAGTGTTGACGTGTTTAATATTTAAAGCTCTAAATGGAAATGTTTAAATAATGGCTGAAGTTAAGAAGTCAGCGCATGATATGAAGAAGTCTACTATGCATATTAATTATGTTTTTGGGATTGAGTGTTTGATTAACCTCAAGAAAAAGTGAGGTCAATAAAATCAAATCCAAATCTAGGTTAAAACTTTAAACCCTAAAATTGAGTGTTCAATTATTAAGGTGAGTTTTGAATTCTAGAGAGAGAAGCTCTGGTTTGAATTCTAGAGAGAGAATCTTCTTCCTGGTTTTCGAAATCGGATTTCGCGGGCTTTTCGCGATCAATGGTGACTGCGCCGGTGGATCATCGGCACCTTCAGCCGGTATCCATGATTGTTCCACGGTCATCTGGTTCTCTTCAGTCCAGCGATAGGAAGTCTAATGGAATAGTGATTCGGGAAGGAGGCAAGCCGGTGAGCCGTCAAGGACATGTTGATGGTAAAGGAAAGAATGTGATGATGGATGAATTGGATGCATGAGTAAATCTAACTGTTGAAGATCTACCTGGTTCGATGAATGTTGAATCTTCGGCCTCTCAAAATCTGGTTTTACGCGTGAGAAATTTTTTCGAGGTTCTTGATGCAAAGAAAGCTCGTAATGTGGGGGATGGAGTTACCTCTTTGGAAAATCGGAAGGAAGATAATGTGAAAATTATGGGCGAAGTTGTTGAGGCCTGGTCGAAACCAAAACCAATCAAAATTGCTTTAGATAAAGATCTGTTGCAATTTTCTGATGATGGTGTGGCTGTTAAACTGAATGCGGAAAGAGAAGCGGAAAATGCTAGAGTTTTGAGGAACTCTATTGTTCTCAAAGTTTTGGGGAATGGAGTTCCATTCTCTGTATGCAGCTCGGAACTAAGAAGACAATGGAACCAATATGGCAAATTTCACTTGACTTCAATTTGAATGGAGTGGATACTCTGTTCGTTCAATTCGTGTGAGGCGGTTGATGAAGTTTTGAATGGGGGCTCATGGTACGTTAATGGACTTATTGTCGGAATGGATAGGTGGACTCCTGCTTTTGATCCAAACTCGTTCAAAGGTATATCGGCACCGGTGTGGATCCGTTTACCTTGCCTACCTCTATATTGCTGGGATGAAGATAGCATAGCTAGAATTGCTTCTTGCTTTGGATCCCTGATGTATGTAGATGGGAATACTTTCCGTTGGAGTAAACGTGAATTTGCACGTGTCTGTGTGAGAATTAATTTAGAGAAAAAACTCTTGAATGGTACATGGGTTGAAGGTTCGGCTGGAAGATTTTTCCAAAGGGTGGAGTATGAAAAGATTGATCTCATGTGCTACCAATGCGGAAGGGTAGGCCATGATTTGAAGACTTGTCCAGAGAATGTCAAGATGGTGATTAAAGATCAGTCATTGAAGAACATGGGATCAGATAATGGGCAGGAAAATTGTGTGAAAAATGACAATGAGCCTTCGGTGGTAAGCACTGAATATGGTCCATGGATACATGTCCAATTCAAGAATAAAAGAGGTAGAAGAAGTAATGTAGTAAACAATCATGAGCAGAATATTGGAAGGAAGACAGAAATGAAAAAGCCAGCCGGTCAGATGGATGTTCGGCTTGATGATGTCCAGGAGAAAGTGCAGCATGAATGCAACAGCAACAAGGCGGATGAAGTCTCTGGGAAAACTACTGTAACTGGTATGTTCGAACAGACAACAAATCGGTTTGCAGTTTTGGTTGAGGAGGATGATAATGAAGCTTTGGTTAAAGATGATAGTACTGACAAGGTGATTGACAAAGGCATGGAAAATAAGGAACCAGAAGTTAACTTTGATTTGAATCATGTTAGTGAATATGTCAAGGTTAAATTAGCCAAAGAATTAAAGTCATTGGGACCTATGAATAGTGAGAAGAAGAAGAGGAATGGAAGGTTGAACCCCAATAGTGGGGGAAGATCTTCTATACCTTGTTAATTATGTCTACAATTCTATTTTGGAATTGTAGGGGAGCAAGGAAGAAAGAGGCTTCCCTATATCTTAAGGAGATGGTTAGAGATGAGAATGTTTTCTTTATTGGGCTTATGGAGACGAAGATGTCTAATATTGGTAGAATGGAAGTGGATTGCCTTTTGGGCAATGAGTGGGATTACTTTCACCAACCCGTTGTTGGGACTGCTGGTGGTATTTTGGTTTTGTGGAACATTAAGCTGGTGTCTTTTGAGGTGTGTGAAGCTACTTTCCAACTGATTATTGGTAATCTTTCGATTCCCTGCTTAGGAATGTGGAAGATTGCTACGGTTTATGGAAGCCGTTGCAACAAGGAGAGAGGCGATCTTTGGAGTCAATTGGAGAGGAGCATGGAGAATTCTAGTCCTTCCATTATTGGGGGTGACTTTAATTGTATTCTAAATAAAGAAGAAAAGAGAGGTGGTAAGAGGTTCATGGTTTCTAAGGGACCGAGAGATATGAAGAGCTTCGTGGTTAATTCAGACTTCCATGACATTGGCGTTGTTGGACAAAGATACACATGGTGTAACAACAAAGAAGGTAACTCTCGGATATGGGAGAGGTTAGACAGATGTATTTTGAACTCCTTGGCTATGCAGAAACTTCCTTTGGCAGTAAATAGACATTTGGCGAGGATGGCGTCTGATCACTGCCCAATTGTGCTCAAGATGGATGATAAAATACGGTTTAAATCGAGAACAATCAAGTTTGAAGACACTTGGAGATCCTATCCGGTGGCTAAAAACATAGTTTTTCATTCCTGGAAGAAGCAAGATGAAGGTAATGAGTATGAAGTTTTAAGGAAAAAACTTAATCGTACTTTAAAATCCTTGTTTTTCTGGAGTAGAAATAAGTGCAAGGATTTGAATGCTTTAAAGGATAATTTGAAGAAAGAGAACCTTGACTTGCAAAACAAAGAAGCTTTGAATAACAATTGGTCTGCTGAGGACTTGTTTTTACTTAGAAACAAAGTTCATCAACTCAATATCACTATGAAGAGACTTTCTACATGGTGGAATCAAAGGGCCAAGGCTAGGTGGCATGAGGAAGGCAACACAAATTCTAAGTTGTTTCATAACTTTGCAACTGCCAGAAGAAATGGGAACCGTATCTTCCAAGTCAAAGATGAAGCTAATAAGGTGCATATGGATGAGGATCAAATTGAGAAAGTTTTCACCAAATTCTTTGAGAAAAAATGGGAGTATAGGGAATGTGAAGTCACGGGTTGGCCTTAGATTATGGAAAATCAGAAGTTGAATGCTGAAGACATGGACTTACTTAATGATGAATTTACTGAAAATGAGCTGCAAACTGCGGTATTTCAGCAAGGGAACAACAAGTCGCCTGGTGCGGATGGTGTGACTTCCTCATTCTACAAATGCTATTGGAATATCGTATGGGATACTCTTTGGAAGGCTGTTAGAAATTTTTTCAGCTCAAGCCATATGAATAAGGATTGGAAGGACACATTGATTGTCCTAATTCCTAAAATTAGGAACCCGTTGTTTCCCTCCAACTATAGGCCCATTAGCCTTTGTCAAACCAATTATAAAATTGTGGCTACTATGATTGCTAATAGATTGAAAAAGGGAATGGATAGAATGATCTCTGAAGAACAAGTTGCCTTCATTCATGGCAGATCTATTGCTGAACATTGTTTGCTTGCCCAGGAGATTTTTCATAAGTTCAAGATCTCAAAAAATAAGAAAGGGATGATGGCAGTTAAGCTTGATATGGAACAAGCTTACGATAGCATGGGATGGAATACTCTTCGTCATATTTTGAGATGGTATGGGTTTCCTATTGCTTTCTCTAATCTTATCTTGGAATGTGTTGTAGATGTGAGATTCTCCATCATTATTAATGGGAAGAACTCGGATTGGATCAAGGCTCAGAGTGGATTTCGTCAGGGATGTCCACTCTCACCTTATTTGTTCATCATGTGTTTCCAATTGATGACTAATTTGTTGAAGCAAAATGGGAGAAGCCTTGGCATTCAAATTTCAAGCGGTGGGCCAAAGATTTCACATTTATTATATGCAGATGACGCTCTTATCTTTTCTCATGCATCGATTGAGTTGGCTAGAAAAGTGAAGACTATTGTGAAAAAGTTTTGTAAGTGGACTGGGCAGAGGATCAATATTGGCAAATCGCAATTGCTGTTTGGGAAGGTTGTCAACCATCGGATGAGGAGGAAGATTGGCAGGCTTCTTGGGTTTAAGATTGTAAAGGAAATGAGATACTTAGGAGTTAAAATCTCATTGGAAAGAATGAAGATGGCTGATTATCAAGAAGTTCTTAGCAATGCCATGGAAAGGCTTAATGTCTGGAGTAGGAAATCCTTATCCTTGGGAGGTAAATTGATCCTTATTGAAAGCTCTTTGTTTTCTATGGCAAACTTTCTTATTACTCATTCCTTGGTACCTAAGAAAATTTTATATGATTTGGAGAAGCTTTGTAGAAGTTTTATTTGGAATAATAAAGATGGCACTAGGGGGATGCATTATATTGCTTGGAATGATATTTGCAAGCCTAGTAATATGGGAGGTTTGGGCTTACACTCGCCTTTACAGAGAATTGGAGCTTTAAGATCCAAAGTGACTTGGAATTTTATTCAAAAGCCTGGTTCTTTGTTTCACCGTGTCATGGAGAGCAAGTATGGGAATAATGTAATGAATGGAGTTCATAGAAATAATAGCTCTAATGCTTGGAGAATCCTACTGGATGGAAGTAAGAATTTGAAGATGGTTATTCATTGGAAGGTGGGGAAAGGAGATAAAATTAGCATCTTAAATGATACTTGGGTGCTTGATAGATGCTTAAGTCGTTGGCCTACTTTTGTGGACAGCGATTTTTTTGGAAGGAATGAATGTACATCAATTGATTCTAGACAATGGCAGGTGGAACAATGATTTGTTACAAAGAGCTTTTCATTCTCATTTAGTCTCTGTTATCATTCAAATTCCTATTGAATACAATGAGGAGGATCGTATGGAGATGCTGAAGTTTGGCTCGGAGAAAACGATTTCTGCTATGGTGTATGAACAAATGTGGCTTAACAGTTGCAATTTGGAGGACATAGAGTATTTCAGCTGGGTGAAGAAATTGAAGCTAAGTAAGAATATTGAATTGTTTTGGTGGAGACTTGGTAAATCAGCCATACCAACCAATATATTCCTTGTGAATCGTAAAATCACAGATCATGGCCTTTGTCCTAGAGGCTGTCAAGTTGATGAAACGTATGAGCACATTATGGTGAAATGCAAATATCTGGTTGATATAATTCTGAAGTTGAGGGAATGGGGAATTTATATTCCTAATTTTCATTCATTGGAATGTTGCTTGGAGAACTTGAGGAAGCTGTCTGTTAAGAATCCTAAGATTGTTCGGTTATATTGCTCTGTGGTTTATTACTCTTGGAGAAGTCATAATGATATTAAACATGGTAAGAATGCTATGACGTGTTCAGTTATTGCTGCTACTGCACTGTTCTATGCTTTCTCCAAATCCAATCCATTTCTTTCTTGCTGGGGTACTAATCTCCCTAGGGAGTCCCAAAGAACTTGGTACCCTCCACCGAAAGAATGGATTAAGGTAAATGTAGATGCATCTTTGACAAGTTCTAATTTGGTTGGCATTGGAGGCATCTTCCGGGACTACAAAGGAAGATTTATTAGTGCTTTTGGAAAAAATGGAGTGCATTGGGATATTGGCCATCTTGAATTACAAGCTGTCCTCACGGTTAAAGAATTTTTGAAGAATTGGATGCTGGAATGTAAAGGGCTAATCATAGAAAGTGATAATGTGAATATCATCAAATTCATTCAGAATTCTTTGAAGAATAATAAGGAGAATGTGGGTAAGTGGTCGCATCAAAATCTTTGTTTTTTACATGATCTTAATAAGGTTGTTTTTCTCCATGCCTCTAGAAATTGTAATAGAGTAGCAAATTGTTGTGCTACTATGGCTTTGGAGAATAGTTTTTTCTTTGATAGCTCTTCTTTTGATCATATTCCTTCCTTGATGCTAGACTTAATTAAGGAAGAGTGTGATCCCCTTATTACTTGTACTTAGCTTCCCTTTTGTTTTTAATGCAATTTTCTGCATTTCTTTCAAAAAAATAAAATAAAATTGAGTGTTCAATTTGAAACCCTAAAGCCTTTGAACTTTACCCTAATTTAGGGGAATCTTCAACTTATTTGAAATTATAGGTGAAGGTTCTTGAATGGTTTTTAGTAATTTACATATTGATTTGGAATATTCCAAGAGTTTATCTAACCATTTAGAGGTTTTGATGTCCTTTTAAACACTAAAATATAAAGCATTGCACAAATCTATATAACTTTCAGATGTTTATAGCCCATGCTGTTGGACATTGCATCTTGTTGTAAGATGCTTGCAAAAGCTTTAGAAACCCATCACATTGTTTCATAATTATAATCATACTAATTTAAACTCACTTAAACACTTGGTGGATAATGTTTGACCAAGTAACACATAAACCCTAAAAACCCTAAACTTCCCTTTTAAAAAGGGTTGCTTCCCTAATGCTCCCCACAATCTCCCTATATTATCCCAAGCTCACAAACCCATTTGGTGAAGAGTTTCAATGGTTGTCAAGTGAGAAAACCTTCAAAGCCAAAGAACTTCTCATACAAAGATCCACCAGTCATGAGGTATTTAAGGAAGATCAAGAAAAGCTTCCAAGGAGTCCAACAAAAGTTAAATAAAGCAAATTCCCACTGGTTATAGCTAAATATCAATTCCTAGATCTAGATAAATTTTTTAAATAACTTTTTTATCCTATATCAAAGAGCCCCAAACTTCTTGAAATAGATTATTAATTAGTCTAGAATCACACACTAAAATTTCATTCGATTTGGCCTAGTAAATAATAAGTTTAAATCTCTCTTCCACCTAGTTCAAAATTGCACTAAATAAATAGGCCAATATTTTAGCCATTTGATTTCACGTGTACATGATCTAATGGTCCAAATTTGGTTAGACTGGACAATCTATCAGACTGGATTGATTGGTGGGACCAAACCGTCCTCTTTTTAACTAATCGTTATCATCCATGAAAACATCATGTGAACTAATGGATTGGATCATGCGTTGATGTGGAAAAGGTGTTTGACCATTTCCATTCAACAATGCCAAATCATAAGAGAACACACTATTTCTGAGGTTGACACAACAGCGGTAACATGGTAGTAATGACTATAAAATGGTTTATATATTTATTAAATATATAAAATTGATAGAATTTTTAAAAATTCTCAATAAATCACGCTCTTAAGAAAAAATGCTTGTAATAGTTTTATGATACCAACATGAGCAGGGCATCAACTTAAAAATAAAATACGGTCAATCTAATGAATATATAGTGAATAAATTTTAATTAAATATTTTATAATATTTATAAAACACTCTAGGTATAATTACAAAATTGATCTCAAACATGGATATGTGATATTAGGGCTACTCCTTGACCCTTACTCAAATTATTTTTAGGTCTATTTGATGAAAAAATTTATATGGGTCTAATTTATAAGGGTATAGATCATTTCATGACCTAAATTTTGTGAATTCATAAATTTTAATCCATTGAGAATTGGTTCATGATTATCTGTGGCATGATAACCTAGTCTTAAAGGATTAGTTTTCCACTAATTTTAATACCATCCAGGGCCACAAATCTTAGAAATAGATTTTGAATTCAAGGACTTTGTTAACTTGAATCTTCTTTGGATTGATATTTAGGTATTAATTGACATTGGGTTTAAAGTTCAAAGAGTATATAGTTCATTTGGTCTATTTATTAGTGAACCCTAAATGACCTTACAATTTATGGGTTGCCATTTCGGCTTGAAGTTTATTTTGGATACATTTTTTTTTCAGACTCTTTTGCAGGGGGAGTGTGCTAAAGATTAACCATTTACTCTTCCTATTTTTTTGATGATGCATTCTAGCCACACTAAAATGTACCTAGGGTTTCGTGTAATTATTCTTAGAAGGGTCCGTCAGCTCATAGGTTTTTATTTTTTGATTGGTTTTATAACTCTTTTGAGCAGTAGTGGGCTAAAGGTCCCACTTTAGAACCCTATAAACCTTCTTTTCTTATTTACATGTAGTCCCCTTCGTGGACTTTAACAAAAAAAAATATATATTTTTCAACAAATTATTAAAAAACTAAAATAAAATAAAATAAATGAAATAACTTGCATTTAACCCTTAATTTAGAGAATTTTCAAGGAAAAATAACATCTCAATAAAAACTTTAAAATATAGACTAATTTAAAATTAAATAAAATTTAATAAATAAATAATCAAAATAATAAAAAATAGAAATAAATATCCAAATGATTTAAAACTCTTATAATCATCATTAGAGGCCATTTCAGACCTCTCATGATGATTTCAAGTTGTTTGGATATAATTCATTAATAGCATCATTGGATAAATTTTGATTCAATTAATTGGGCTAATTTTATTAAAATGATAAATAAATATTAAAAAAAACAAAAAAATATAAGGTTGTATTCAACTCCCAAAAAATTTAGAATTTATTAGAATTAGATAATATTAAAATCTCAAGTAAAAACAAAACTCAACTTTTAATTAACTTAATTAATATAGAGAATTAAATAATAAATAAAAATTAAATTAAATCCTAAAATTTCAAAATTAAATCAACCATACAAATCAAGATGAAAGATCAAATAATAAAAATATAATTGATTTAAAAATTCATAAACTTAAAATATAATTTAACTTAATTAGTTAAAATAAAATTGAAAATCTTTAATAAAAAGATAAATAAACCAAAGGACTCTATCCACTTGATTTAATTCTTTCGGAAGAATCAAATGTATTACAATGAAGGACATTGTTCATCATATTAGATTCCTTTGGGTGAGATCAAATGTCTTACAATTTTTTTCCTAAGAATTGTTGATCAGTGACTCTTGACAAATAGAAATTATTGAACGATATGATATTTAAAATAAAAAAATAAATAATTTTAACATTTAAAATATATTTCTAAAGGGAATCCTAAATTGTAAATCCTTTAAATTTAAATTTAAATAAATCCCCTTAACTTGAAATAATTTCAAAAAAGTGTAATATTAGATAATTAAAACTTAAGACCTATCCAAACCAAAAAGCCAGTTACATAAACTATAGATTGTTTGATAGAACTACTAACTCTCGGGTAGGCTAGGTTAGTGGTTTGTTTGGTTTTATTTGTAGTACCTTGCCTAGAGGGTATTAATGCTTGGTATATTTACTTTTTTAATCATGATATTATGTTTACATTTATCATATTTTCTTTAGTCACAATAAATCTACTATCAACATTGCTAATATTAGGACTATTAAGAATATGAACAGCAATTTACATACACTATAGTTTGTTTGATAGAACTACTAACTCTCGTGTAGGCTAGGTTAGTGGTTTGTTTTGTTTTGTTTGTAGTACCTTGCCTAGAGGGTATTAATGCTTGGTATATTTACTTTTTTAATCATGATATTATGTTTACATTTATCATATTTTCTTTAGTCACAATAAAGCTACTACCAACATTGTTAATATTAGGACTATTAAGAATATGAACTTCAGAAATTTTTGAAACCTTATCACTAATCTCACAATCATTGTTAAAATTTTTTTGTGAAAGATTACAATTGAGAGTATTATCATCATTCTGATTTGAAGAAATGAAACCCAAAAATATGTTGACTTTAAGATCTAAGACTACCGAGGAAGAAGCTTCTATATCTTTAGAACCATATTGTTGAATAGAATTCTCCTTATTAAAAGATTTCCATTTATTATAACTTTCAGAGTCAGGAAAGGAAACAATATTTTCCCTTTCCTGTTAATAAAGGCATTTTGATGAACAAGATGTCTACACCCTTATAGAATCACCAATGGCTTCTGCTTCAATGAACATGTGTGATCAACTTCATCTTTGAGATATTCAAACATTTGAAACTCTCTAAATATATCAAAATTAGTCACCCTAGACTAAGAAGGAGGCATATAGGAAGTATTGTCAGCTAGAGATAGCTGGTGGTTAACCTCTGCCATAACTAGCCACCCATGAAATTATAGAAAATCAAAAAATTGAAATAGAACTAGAGTTTCTTTTCTAGGAAAAGGGGGAAGAAATGAATTTATTCATTCTTTCTCTCAAAAGCATTAGAAAAATGGAGAACTAGATTTGATTCCTCAGGGGGAGATCAAATGAATTAAAAATTAAATTAAAATAAAATCTCCTTTAACCTAAAACAAACTAATTTAAAAATATTAGATAATGTTAATTAATAAAAAACTAAGGCCTATCCAAACTTCACAACTTATTATACTCACTTTAATTAGTTTGATAGGGTTTCTGACTTTAGTATAGGCTAGGCTGATGGTATGGTATTTTTTTTAGGAGTACCTTGCTTAGAGGGTCATCATGCTTGGTATGTTTACTTTTAGTACTCTGGAAGTCATGTTTATATTTTTTGTTGGTGCTCCTTGGGCTCTCTAGGATCATTTTTGGCTCTTAGGTTATATAATATTTTATACACATACACCAGTATTCCATTGCATTTCTATATTTTATATACATTGCATTTATATTTTTGTAGAAATTATAATATATCTTGGTGATGATGTACAAATAAATTTATAGATGTAATGCTTTATAATTTTTATATATATATTGAGTTGTATAGTGTCAAGAGTTGAAAAATATTAAATATGTTTACATATACATAGAAGTTCGTAAAGGAAATTATTCTTCTTCCTTTAAGGATCCTTCTCTTTTAGAATATCATAGAAAATCCTAGAGCGTCAAGATAAATATTGAAGAAAGAAATCATATTTAGACCGACGTTGTATTTGGATAGAAATCCAGGCATATTATGGTGTATCTTAGTCACCTTTAGTTGTATACAATAAA
The DNA here is from genome assembly GCA_022539455.1 of Dendrobium nobile. Lineage (NCBI taxonomy): Eukaryota > Viridiplantae > Streptophyta > Magnoliopsida > Asparagales > Orchidaceae > Dendrobium > Dendrobium nobile. The sequence continues at coordinate 26,909,477 of CM039721.1, read as the reverse complement.
CCTTGGGTTCAACCCTGTTTGTATTAAAAATGAATAAAGTTTATATGTACAACTTTCATACATCATTGCATTTTGCTATCATAGACGCTTTTACATATTAAAGAGTACATATTAAAGTTTTGTGAATTAAATTCCCCTAGTTCCTAGGATAGAGCCACGTTTTCTTGCATATATAAGACAATTTGTTGGAACTTTGGATGTAAGCTGTTGTCTCTTCGGAGACATACAATAAAATTGGAATGATACAGAGAAGATTAGCATGGCCCCTGCGCAATGATGACATGCATAAATCGAGAAATGGTCCAAATTTTTAGGAAGATTGATGATAATTTGGCCTTCTTACTGAAGTTTAATCAAATTGTTTTTTCCTTTTCGAATAGGTGTGGTAACAAATTAGCGGATATTTGTGCTAATTTGGCTTTAGTTAGATCTTTTTTGTGGGAAGATCTACATAATGTTTTGATTCCTCCTTCTTTCTTGTATTGCTTGAAGGAGGAATGTGATGCATTAGGGAGGACTTGATTTGTAGTTTTTGTTTCTGTTTTTGAGTTTTAATGCATTTTAGCATTTCTTTAAAAAAAAAGGATGTAAGATGGAAGTTCACTCTAGGCAAACATAAGGGAAAATTGTATTTTCTCTTTTGTTTTTCCTATTCCCACTTAGGTTATCCAATTATTCTAAATTCTAAATCTTTAATTTAATGTTTAAGTCTTTTTTAAAGTTCATTTGAACACAAACCATTAGTCAACTCTTTATACATTTAAAGAGTCTAGCCTTTAATTTAATTAAGAGTATCCTTAAGACTTACCTTAAGATGTTTTTAATTATAGGGGCTTTGCTCTATAGGGAGTTAAAACAAGTAAAATTAAAATCTTAGCTTATATCTTTTTTACGATATGAGAAAAATACATTAGATGCTATACACTGGTTTATACATTCATATTCAAAATGATAGGTGAATATTCCTTTTATCTTTCAAGATGAATTAAACTTTCCTTATATTGAGTTAAGATATGAAGCTCCACATTTTTCGTAAGAGAGAGAGTTCAACGGAATTTTGAAAATTTACTTTCCCGTAATTTTTGTTTGCCACTGATGGCGATGGAAGGTCGCTGGACCTCTTTCGGCGCCGGTGATAGTCGTGTCCCAGCTATGGCTTTGATCAAACTATTATCTCGGAATAAGCAAGTTGTTTTGCCTCCAGCTTTTGGAGATGCAAGTAAGCTGTTTAATCGTGAGACCAATTTGAGGTTTAAATCTGCTAAACCTCTTGTGATCAATGTAGGCGGTTATCAATCTCCAACAATAATTTCTGGGAAAAATGTTTTGTTTGATGAGAAGAGCATTTTTCGGAAGGAATCTTATTAATATGAAGACGCAGCTATCTGCGAATACAAGGGAGATTTGGAAAATGAAGATTTATTGGAAGATGGAAAAGGTTCTTCATTTGGAACAAAGAAGGCCATGGCGACGAATAATGCTCCTCTGAATAAAAAAATTGATATGGCCTCGGATATTCTCAAAAATGTGGAAGATGTTAATGATGGGCAAGACAAAAATGAAGATCTAGAGAGGGTCAGAGTATGTGAATCAGCCATGTTGGGCAATTGTATTTATAAGGAAGGATTGGAATCTGCCATCCCTCCTCAACCGGTCAAGGTAGTGGTAAATGTATGGATTTCCAAGCCTAATTTCAGAATTATTGATTTTGATTATGGGAAGGACTTTGCTAAGGACGGTGCTGTTAAACTTCATCAACCAAAAGAGTTGGAGAATTCTGATAGATTGAAGAAGGCTTTGGTCGTCAAGGTGTTTGGAGAGCTGGCTCCTTATCATGTTATTGGTGCGGAGCTAAGGAAACAATGGAACCGATTTGGTAGATTCCATATGACTTTACTAGGAGGTGGATGGGTCCTATGTGCATTTGAGGAATAAGAAGCTATGGAAGCTATTTTAAACAATGGTCCCTGGTTCGTAAACGGTTGTGTTATTGGTTTGGACAAATGGTCCCTGGATTTTAATCCATCATCACTAAAGGGGCATGTGGCTCTCGTTTGGGTTAGGCTTCCTAACCTCCCCTTGCAATGTTGGGACAGGATTAATGTATGTAGAATTGAATAAAAGGTTGGAGTACCTTTTCTGATCGATGAGAAAATATTTCAATGGGGGAGGCGTGAATATGCAAGAATTTGTGTTAGAATCAAATTTCAAGGCAAACTACCTCTAGGAGTTTTGGTAGAGGGAGCACTGGGGAAATTCTATTAGAAAGTATGTTATGAGAAGTTACTAATCATTTGCTTCAAATGTGGAAAGATAGGGCACTTGGAGAATTCTGTCAGGTGAGCAAGGAGGTACCTGGGCAGATTTTCAGTAAATCTACAACATTACTTGTTGTAGAAGACATTGCTGTTATGAATAAAAACTCAGAAGCAGACTCTGTAGGAAAAAAAGCTCTCAAAGACACTAAAGACGATTATGGTCCATGGTTATATGTTAACTATGGAAAGAAGAGAGGTAGAAACTACATATTGCATAACAAACGGTCTTGGCAAAAAAATTTAGGAAAGAATGTCATAGAAGTGGTGAAGAAGTCCATTTAGATGCCCCTGGGAACCAGAGAAAGTTTGAAGAGCGAAAAAAAAATATGAATTCAGAAGAGGCGTTGCTGAATTCCAGAAAACAAGGTGAAGACCAGGGAGCTCCGGAAAAAGGAAAAAAATTTAGCAGTTGTCCAATAGCTGAAGGAAAAAATTGTAATTCTAATCAATTTGATGCCTTGATCAACATAGAGGAGGAGGGTGAAATTATTGAAGGTAGAGATGAAGAAGCTGAGGTGATTGTAAACTCAGTGATTTCTTCTAAAGTAGGAGTTATTGAAGAAGAGGCAAACAAAGATCTTATAGAGGATAATTTCAACTTTTCAGAAGAAGGATCAAGCAAGACAAGGAAGAAGGGGACTAAGCAGTTAAAGGGCTTAGGTCCTATCAAACTGAATTCAAGAAGCAGGATATTGGAAGGAGAGGTTAAGTCAAGGGCGGGGAACCTTTTCCCCTTAAATCTTTAATGTCATCCATTGGTTTTTGGAACTGTAGAGGAGCTAGAAAGGTAAAAGCTTCTCTTTATGCAAAAGATTTTATTAAAGAATTTGGAGTATTTTTTTCTTGGCTTAGTTGAAACTAATCTTATTGTTGTGGATGGAAAGATAGTGTGTTCCTTAGTTGGCGAAGGTCGGGACTTCTGTCAAGTTCCTTCGGAAGGACTCTCTGGAGGAATTTTAGTTATTTGGAGAAAAGATATGGCCACTTTTAATATGCTGGAATCTTCTAACCAGTTTCTTATTGGAGATCTTAATGTGTTCAATAGGGGCACCTGGAGAATTCCCACAATCTATAGAAACAAGGATATGTACAAGAGGAGGAGTTTATGGGAGAGATTGGAACATCATTTGACTAATGATTTCCCATGGCTATAGGGGAAGATTTCAATTGTCTTTAGTTCAAAGAAGAAAAGAAAGGGGGGAGAGACTTTTTTTTTGGCTTGGGTCCGAAAGAAATGAAGTCTTTTATTATGTGCAATGATTTGCATGAGGTGGCTGAAGTTGGTCCCAAGTTTTCTTGGTGTAATAATAAGAAAGGTGAAGAGAAAATTCTTGAAAAGCTGGATAGATGCCTAGTCAATTCAACAGCCTTGAACTCTTCTCATAAACTAATGGTGAGGCACTTGGCAAGGATGGCTTCGGACCACTGTCCGATATTACTAAACTTGTTGAAGTTCAATTCTCCTAACATGAAGTTTTTGAGATTCGAAGAAGTATGGACTTCTTTACCGGCTTCAGTTGCTGTAGTGAAGAAATCATGGAAGAAGAAGACAATGGGGGATCCTCCTCAAGATTTAAATCAAAAGCTAAAGAGGACTTTGAAAAACTTGCATTGCTAGAGTAAAAACAAGTTCGAGGCTCTTAACCTGGTTAAGGAAGAACTGAAATCTGATGTTTAAAAGCTACAGGAAATTGAATCTTAAGAAGGAATTAACCCAGAAGAAGTGCATTGGTTAATCAAGGCTAAGACGGAAGAGCTCAATTCAATCATGACTAGACTTGATACATGGTGGAAACAGAGAGCAAAAGTCAAGTGGTTGGTGGATAGAGATACAAAATCTAAATTCTTCCAATCATATGCTAGTGGGAGGAGAAATACAAACTTTATTCATAAAATCAAGGATCAGCAAGGAGCAATGGTTGAAGATCAAAAACAAGTTGAAGATGTGCTATTTCGGTATTTTAGCAACAAATGGTTGGGGAGAAATTGTGATCTGGATAATTGGCCTGATTCGATAGCATCGTTATGTGATGATGAAAGGGTAATTCTTAGACATGAATTTTCTTTTGAAGAATTAGAATAAGTGATCAAGAAGCTAGGGATGAACATTGCTCCCGGGAAAGATGGTATATCTTACTCTTTCTTTAAACATTATTGGAATATCATCAAAATTGATCCATGGGAAGCAGTTAATCATTTCTTCAAGCTTGTTAAATTGAATGAAAGTTGGAAAGCTACTAATATTGTGTTGATTCCTAAAGTAAAAAATCAAGTTTCTCCTTCTAATTATAGACCAATTAGTTTATGTAATTCGGTTTATAAAATAGTGGCTAAAATGATTCTCAATAGACTCTTATTGGTAATTCGAAAAATTATTTTGTTGGAACAAGGAGCTTTTTTGAAAGGAAGATCTCTCTCAGATCACATTCTAGTGGCACAGGAAATTTTTCACAAATTTAGACATTCCAAATCTTCCAAGGGAATGGTTGCTTTTAAAATAGATATGGAGAAAGCTTATGACTCCATGGGGTGGCAAACTTTGATAAAAGTTTTGGAATATTATAAATTTCCTATCTTTTTTTCTAATTTGATAGTTGAATGTGTTACGGGGTTTAAGCTCTCTCTTCTTATTAATGGCTCTTATTCTAAGTGGATAGAAGCCAAGAGTGGATTCCGGCCACGGTGCCGTCTATCCCCTTTTTATTTGTGATGTGTGATCAACTTCTTACTAACGCTTTCCTTTCAAGAGGGTGTTCTATAGGAGTTGAAATATCCTCTAATGGGCCTAATGTTTCCCATTTAATGTATGCTGATGACATTATTATATTCTCCAATGCTCAAGTGAAATCGATCAAGGTTATCAAAGGGATTCTTCTGGACTTCTGTGGTTGGACGGGTCAAAAAATGAATGTGCAAAAATCTGGAGTCCTTTTTGGACTATCTGCGAAGACTACAAGGAGTAGGAAGATTTGTAAAGCTATGAATTTGAGAGAGATTAAAGAATTCTGTTATTTGGGAGTCAAGTTGGTCCTTAGAAGAATGCAAAAAGTTGACTATCAAATTCTCATAGATAAAACAATGAGTATGCTTAGTGTTTGGGGTGGTAAGCTCTTCTCTTTAGCCGGGAGAATTACCTTGGTAAAATATGTGTTATTATCATACTCAACTTTCCATTCTACAAATTCTATGGCTCCTAAAATAGTGCTATACGAAATTGATAAAGTATGCAGAGAATTCATATGGAGGAAATGTGATGGTAATGCAGGCCTGTATTATGTTAGCTGGGATCTTATGTGCAGACCAAGAGATTGTGGTAGACTTGGCATCAATTCTTGCTCTAAGCAAGCAGGGCCTTTGAGGGCTAAGATAGCTTGGAGATATATTCAAAATGAGGAGTCTCTTACGCACAAGGTTTTGTTCCCTAAGTATGGGAGATTCATGGAAGGAAAGCTAGCCAGCAGAAATGGATCTATTTCTTGGAGATTGATCTGCAATGGAAGTAAATTCTTGAAACCAATAATAAGATGGACTATGGGCAATGTAAAAACTATCAATGCATTTGAAGATGTTTGGGTTTTAGACAAAAGTTTTATCAACTGGCCAACTTTTGACATTCCCACGGAAGACAGCTGCTTCACAGTGGAAGATTTCTTAAATAATGGAAATTGGGAGACTGTCAAGTTGAAAGAGTTTGGGGATGATCTAATTGATCTTATCTCTTGCACTGAGATACACAATGGTAAAGATAGAATTGAGCTTATGCACAAACTTTCAGGCAAAACCATCACAATACTTGCAGCTGAAGCAGTGGAATCTGTAAAAATAGAGGATACAACCTGAACTGGATTCAATAAAATTAAGTTAAATCAGAGAGTCAAGTTATTTTGGTGGAGACTGCTGAAGAATACAATACCAACTAATCATTTTCTATGCTATAGAAGATTACAAGGGTATGATAAATGTTCTAGAGGTTGTGAGGAAGTTGAAAACATTGATCATATCATTTTTGGATGCAATAAAATAAAAGAGGTAATGACAGTTTTGAATAAATGGGGTTTTGGCATTCCAAATTTCAACTCTTTGGAAACCTATTTCTTATAGTTGGATTCTCAAAACTCTTTGATGAAGAGTTTATTTTGTAATTATATATTTCATTCATGGAAAGCAAGGAATTTATTTGTTCATGAAGGAAGAAAGTATAGTTAGGTGATGATAGCTACGGAAGCAATCTGTAGCTCTATAGCTTTTAATGCTTTAAGCTGCACAAATTCGGGTATTGAGGATGCTAATCAACCTCCTAGGTTGCTGAACTCTTGGCATTCTCCTCCACCTGATTGGATTAAAGTAAATATAGATGCTGCTCTCCACAACTCTTACAAGGCTGGAATCGGAGGAGTATTTAGAGACCACATTGGAAGGTTTTTATTAGCCTTTGGAAAACATGTTACTCATTGGGATTCGACTACTGTGGAACTTCAAGCAATTCTAACAATCAAACAACTGATTAAAGAGTGGATGATTGACTATAAAAGACTCATTATTGAAGGGGATAACATGATTGTGATCAACTTCTTTAAGGAGCTGATGAAGAATGGTGGTAATGACTCAACCGACATCTCTTTTATTAAAGATTTTGATTTTGTTATTTTTAATTGTGTTAGTAGAGAAAGCAATAAGTTAGCTGATCTTTGTGCTAACTTAGCTTGCTTTAGCTCCTTTATTTGGGAAGATGTTACTTTAAGGAACATCCCTCCTTTTATCTCTTTGTTAAAAAAGGAGTCGGATTCTTGTAAATAGTTTGTATGCTTTTGCTTTATTAATAAAAGCTCTTTAGCTTTTTTCTTTCAAAAAAAAAAAAAGTTAAGATATGAAGATGATATATGTTATGCTATGTAGATTTAACTTAAGAAAAACTAAACCAAATCACTCTGGTTAGCCCGATAGAATTTGTCCATACTAAGTAGCCAACAAAACACTCCTATTAAGAAGACATTGCAATCCATCAACATTATTCTAAATTCTCATCAACTATAACTCTACTACTTTAGGATCAACCACACTTTCAAACCTAAGAGGCTTTAATCTTAAAAACTTCTATAAGTGCTTGTCAACATCATCAAATCAAATAAAAGAAATCCTTCTCTAAACCTCTCCCATCAACTAGGCAACCATACTGGAAAATTAAGAAATGGTATTATAATAGACAATAAGAGCAGAACTCTATATTAGTGTTGTTTGACTAGAACTCTACCCATCTGTCACACCAAGGTCTTATTAATCCACCAAATAACCACAGAGAACACTTAAGCAAAAATACACACTCATAAACATAGGCAAAAATGAATACCTAAACATTACCCAGAATTATCTAACTCAACTACAAATTTATTTTAATAGTTATATTTTACAATTATACCTCCAAAACTATTACTCTGATATTAAAAAGTAATTGTTACAACCCAACTTGATATGAACTATAGATAAACAAGCCATACCTTACTAACTTTGCGATAAACCAACCTAAGATCTAAGTTCTAGCATATTATTTAATTTCATTCTCAATTACACAAACCATGGGCAGCTAAGTAACATTAATAAATAGATTAGAATAAACTCATCCAAAAAATTTCTTTTCTTTTTTTATTTATTATTAAATGTTTATATATCATTTATACATATATTACATGACTACAAACCAAAATATAATCATTAAATACCTATCCATAACTTATAAGGGTCATAGAAATTTTATCTTAAATAATCAACTGCTCAACATGTTATTTCCTTTTTACCTCACTTGAAATCTAATACAAAATATAACTTAGGTCACACCCTCGAATCTAAATTTTTAAATATATCATTTTTTAAGCATTCAAATGAGTTATAAAAATATGAAATATGAATTTAATATTTTGAATGGAATAATTCTTAAAGACATCAAAAATTTAAATGATAATATTTGGAAAGTAAATAAATAAGTATTTTATATAAGTATAAAATGTAACAGATTTTTCTAGGCCTTTATGCCTCCCATAAAAAATTGGCCCTTATGATTTATTCTCCATGTATATCAAAGAATAAGCCCTTCGAAATATCAAAGTTTATCACATATCAAATATTCATAAATTAAGGCTCTTAGGCCCTTTACATTTAACACCATAAAAAAAGTTATGCAACACATAAGATCTCATAAGGATCACTCATTAAGAAGAAATATATATAATTCATTGCATTAAAATAATAAATATTTAAATAAATAAAATTAAAAAATTTATAGAATTACTTTTCAGTAATCAACGGATTCAACTATTGGGTAGAATTTCACAATTTTAAAATATCACCAAATTACCAGGGATTGTGCAAAATATTATGTTGAAGCTTTAATCATACTATAGCATTATTCTTTAGAGTCATAATTATTTTCTAGTTAAATAAAGTAGCATAATTTATAAACTATGTGGTAGATATTATCTAGAAAAATACCTAGATGAAAATAATAATTTTCTCTATAGTATATTGGAAGTTGCATAGTTAAAATTTAACATTTACAAAGTTATTATTATTTTTATAATATAAATATAAATTTAATTAGGAGATTAAAAAAAAAGAACATTATATTTTTAGGAACTATCATAGGCAAAATTTTTCTTACCTTGATTTAAACAACTTTCAAAATTAGGTCGAGAGTAAAAAATAAACCAAAATCACCCAAACCCATCTTTCTCTCTCTAAAAATGTCATCACTCACTAGTCAGCAACACTAAGGAGAAGAAATGGGTTTTTATAAAAATTAACTGGCAAGAAATAAAAATTTTATAAAATATTTATGCTCTTGTGCTACGACGGTCAATCCTGCACACTGCATTCCTCCCCCTAGGAAGGCATGATGTTATAGTATCACTTTCAGCACCATAACACTTAATTGTTTTGGCCGAAAGATGAAAAGCCCTAGGTTATGACACCACTTACCCTAATATAGTAGTGTATCTGGGTAAAATTCTAGGTGTTTAAACCTTGAACACATAACCCCAAGACTTGCTCTAGAATAGATTTAGACTTTCACATATATATAGAGCATTCCCCAACACATGTAATTGGGGTTAAATGCAAAAAAATTAGAGAGTTAGCATTTTAAAAACTAGGTTAAAATAAGTAAAAAAGTACACTATTTTCCTAGGTGTACAATCCTCCCCTCCTTAGAAAAATGTCATCCTTGATATTTTAGAACTCATATAAATAGAATATATCAGGATATAACTACCTTACATTAAAAACTTTCTCTGATGTAGCTTCTCCTTTTGTTCTATTCTTCTATTATACTTTAACCATTGAGATTTATTTATTCCTTAATCTTCTAACATCATATATTAAAATCTTTTATGATTCCTATCGTTAGATTAGATTCAAATGTATCTTAACTTCATTAACAAAAATTTGATTTCCATAATCAAATAAACACTTCCTCAGAGATGACATATGAAATAGATTATGAATATTAAACATTTACTCTAGCAAATATAAGCTATAAGTAGATTTTCTAATTCTTTCAATTATTTCAAATGGTCCAACATGCCTTTTACTCAACTTTCCTTTTTTCTCAAGCCTATTGATGCCATTCATTTGTTTAATTCTAACATAAACCAAATCTCCAACTAAGAATTCTATAACTCAATGCATAATATCAAATTACTACTTTTATTTATCTGTAAAGCTTTTAATTTATCCTAAAACTGACAAATATTTTTGGTGGCATCATCAGCTAAAGTTGGCCCAATCAGACTTATTTCATTTACCTCTCTCCTTAATAAAGGGTTTCTACACCTCCTACCACACAACAATTCATAAAGGATCATACTGAGGCTTCACTAAAAGTAGTTATTTTAGGAAAATTCAATCAGAGGTAAATGATCCTCCCAGCTACACCCAAAGTCCAAAATACACTAAATAATCCCTCATTATATCCAATAGTTTTCAAATGAAAAGCTTTATTTAAAGTATAGTTTAATACCTAAACCTTATTGAATACCTCTTTATAGTATAGTAGTGAACCAGTCACTATCACTTTTAGTATGTTATGCAATCAGATGACCTCTCGTATACATACTTATACTAATCTATCCATTGAATCAATTTGTCACATCAACTAAAATGCATAGGTTTTATTAACCATTCTACCACAACCTAGATGGTTTCATGTCCTTAACTTAAACTAGAAAATACCATAATTATGTACATTATAACTTCCTTCCATTTCCATACCAAAATTGGTATTAATTGTAGAAAACCTCTCGATTATTGGTGCTCTACTTTCAATAACTAATAGGTATAAAATTTAGTAATAAAACCTACTACATCAATTTTTAATAATGGCCACCAAAAAATTCCTTTCAAATCATAATATATTTTGTTACTCCTTGGATGAGAAGTATATCCTAAATAGTGTGCCATAAGTAGAATTATTAATCTTAGATCTAAAGAACTACGAACCCAAAGCATGTCTATATAAAGATAATACTAGAATCAGCCAATCAAAATTTAGATTTCTTAAATATATTTATTTGAATAGTTAGGTTCAGATACTCTGCATTTAACTTTTGGGCTTCTTGAACCCTTTTTTGTTAAGGTAATTGAATAATCATATGTGTTAGTTCACCAGAATTTCAAAGATTAGGGAAAATCACATCCAACTTTAACTTTTCCATATTTCAAATTAGAGTATAATTAAAAAGTTAGTAAAATACTTAATAGTCTATAAGACTTCATAATCATAGCATCTAATGCAGTATTTTTCATATCATCCTGATACCAAAAATAAATTCATAATCTTTAATTAGTTCAAGCTACCTCCTTTGGCTCAGAATTAGATCCTTCGATGTCAATTTATACTTCTAGTTCAAATGATTAGTGAAAATCTTAAATTTGACCCTATACAAGAAGTGCCTCGATAGCATTAATACAAATACAACAATAAGTTTTAAATGATGTATTGAGTAGTATCTATCATGGAAATTTAACACTCTTTAATTATACATTATAACTTTCTTGTTCTGCACTAAAACACATTACAAAACCTTTAGTAAAGCATTACAAAACGCCTAAAGTTCTTCTATACCTAATTAAATAGTTAAGCTGGGCAAACGTCAAATAATAATCCTTTAGTTGTTTGAAACTCTTCTTATAAATATATAACTAATTTAAAGTCACAAACTTCTTAGTCAGCCTCATTAGAGGGGTAGAAATCATATAAAATATATTCATAAATTTCTTGTAATAAATGACCAAGCCTAGAAAGTTATGCGCCTCTAAGGCCCAGACCAATAAAACTAGCCTAATATCCTATTTATTAAATCCATAAAAAAATGTAGTCACAGCAGCTACCATAAAGAATATGCTACGAACTCAAAATTTATATATTGGGTATTAAAGTAGTATTTACCACATCATCTTCTCACCTTCACCTAACAATATCCAGACCTTAAATAATTATTAAAAAACATAAAAGATCCTGCGAGCTAAAAAAATAAATCTTGAATCTTCGATAAAGGGTAATTGTTCTTAATTATAACCTTTTTCAATTCTGTATATATATATATATATATATATATATATATATATATATATATATATATATATATATATATATATATATATATATATATATATATATATATATATATATATATATATATATATATATATATATATATATATATATATATATATATATATACATCGTACCATCCTTCTCTATAAATAAAATTACATGTTGACCTCATTTTTGTATGAGGACTATCATCCAATCATTTTCAATCCTTAAATCAAACATCAATAATTAAATTACCTGGTAATATCAATAATAAATTATCATTTAATCATTCAAATAATTATTAATAATTAACATTAGTTTAATCATTTTTAATCAACAATTAAGTTTAATCTTTAACCTTCCACTCATCTTCAAATCATTCAATCAAGTTCAATACAAAATCAGCTCTATTAAACTTCAATCTTCAATGACCTTAAATCCACTTTAATCTTCACAAACTTTCACTCATTTATAATCTTTAACAATCACCTAAAATCTAACCTAAACTAAGACCATTATGAAATAGGATTTTTCACCTTTTTGTAAACCATAATATCTTTGAAAACCCTAAGTGAAACTCATTGGAATTTTATTTGACCAATTCACCATTAACATATCATCTCCTTGGAGAATTCCTAGTCACTTTTAGAAGCCCCCATGCCCTTCCAAACCCTAAACCTAAAGCTTGAAATCTTAAATCCAAAAACATCAAATATTTATAACTAATCCCACTTCACATGGCATTTTGGATCAAATCTCCTCAATAACCCTTAGAAATTATTTTAACTTATTCATAATTATGATGATCATGATTTCAACCTATAAGGTTATAGATTCCCATGAGTTTCCTATGTTGATGTCATCTTACAAATGGAACCCTTAAACCCTACATCATGATCATATGCATGAAACATATTACAAATTTTAGTTCAAGTCATAGGTTTCACCCATAAGCATCCTATAATCATCATGGGCCATGATTATACATAAAAAAAAGTTGATTGAACTTAATTGACCATGATTGGTCACTTTGGCCATAAAGGGCTCATTTGAATATAAACCTTTAAACATTCATTGGAGTTAAACCAAGGAATGCCAAAGCTTCCAAAATATTTTAAACATTAGTTCATATATAAGTGAATGTACCACCCTTGGCGAGTCATGGGTGACCTTGGTTGACCAAATAAATCATTGAGCCCTCTTTTGACATAAATGATCAATTTGAACAATTGTTCATGTGGAGACCTTGGTTTCACCCAAAACTAATTCCTTTCAATTACATAAACAATATCCAACCCATAAGACCCAATCCTTGGGTCTGGTCAACCCTAATTCACCAAGTCTACCTTATTTGAACTAGATATACATAAACATTTCAACAATGACTACAAGGCAAACCATCCACAATGATTGAAACAACGGCTCACTGGAGCTTGGGCGTTTCCTGGGCGATTCTAGGTTTTCCACTTGCGTGGTGGATCTTGGCCCTCCTGGCTTCGATTTTGCTCTGGTTTCACTTGAATATTTTTGGGTTTTCTTGTTCTTCTATTTTTGTTTACTGCTTTTGAGGTTTTCTTTGGGTGATCATGTTCGGGGATGACGATTCCATCGTCATCTCACCCCATTTCTTCCTCTCTTTTGGACAAAAAATCACGATCTTTTAAAGATGTTGTCACTGGTTCTTCTTCTTCTTCTTTATAAAAACATAGCTTTGTGCATTCAACTTTTAAGGGCTGTCCACTTTAATTTTTGAAGATTCCATGGTGGAACAACTAGTTGCACCTTTTTCCTTAACTTTAGTTGGTAAATTTGTTATGAGGAGACCTAATCTCAATGTTATTCGCAAATTCTTCGTGAACCTTAAGCTTATTGGAACTTTTCACGTCGGTTTACTGGAATAGAGACATATTGCCATTCAACTTTCTAATGATCTTGATTATAGTCAAATTTTTTCTAGGAGATCGTATTATGTTCAAGCATGTCAAATGCACTTACTGAAATGGACGCCGGATTTTTATGTTCGGGAAGAATCTCTGAATGCTCCGGTTTGGATATCCTTTCCTAATTTGAGGATAAATTTTTTAACCAGTAAATCTTGTTTGGTATGGCTTCTATCATAGGTTGGCCTTTAATGATTGACCAAGCTACGGCTTCAATTTCTAGACCTTCAGTATCGAGGGCATTGGTTGAACTGGATGTTTCTTAGAAACATACAACTAAAATCTGGATTGGATCTAAAAATAAGGGTTACTTTCAAAAAATTTATTTTGAAAACTTACCAATCTTTGTTCTTATTGTAAAATGCTTGGACATGCTGTTAATGAATGCTATAGGAAACACCCTCATTTGCATCTTGATAAGAACTCTATGAAGAAGCCAGATGAGGTAGGTGGAAATGACAAGGAAACTACTCTGCAGACTGAACCTTTGGTGAATCTGCAGGATAACCTGATGGTTGAAGAAGAACATGCTATACCTATTTATGAAACTGTTCCTTCTTGCATTATTAATCACAATAATTTGGATCCCATTGCTATTATGAATTCTAACACTTTTAATGTTCAGGATTCTAGGAAGGATACTAATGTGGATAATCAAATGGTTGTTAATGATGGTGCTAAGTATGTTTTAACATTAGAGGATGGAGAAATTGCTTCTGGGGACTGATGTCCTATCCCGGCTACTTCTCTGAAAGAACGTGCTATGAATGTAAAGGATAATTGGGAGGAGGATGGTAGGTTCATGGAGGATGATTGTCCTAATCTCCTCAGGTTTCACTCTAATGATAGTAAGTCTCCTTCAAATACTTATTACAATAGCGATGCTATATCTAATAAGGAGGATTTACACATTAATGCTAAATGTTTTACTAAGGATGATATTGATACTAGTTTTATTAAATTTCAAAGTAAAAGAGGGAGAAAGCCTAAACATATTACTTTGCAACCAGCTAGAAACACTCCTAGAAATTGTCGTTCGAAGACTTCTCATTAATTTTCTTTATGTTTAGTACAATTATTTGGAATGTTAGGGGCATTGGTTTCCCTTCTTCTAGAATTCGTGTTAAAAATTTATGTCGTATCCACAAGATTTCTATTCTTATTTTACTTGAACCTTTAATTCCTTCTTCCCATTTAATGAATACCTCTCGGATTTTAGGTTTTAATTCTGCGATTTCTCATGTGGCTACAAAATTTGGGTGTTTTTGGAAAAATTCGATTAAAATTGATATTATTGGCAATTTTAATCAAGTCATGCATTGCAATATTGAGGCTTTTAATTTTCATTGCCATGCTTCTTTTGTGTATGTTGCTTCTTCCCTTTATAACAGAAGAGTTTTATAGGATCAGATCATGAATTTCCATAGAAGTTGTAACTTGCCATGGTTGGTTGGTGGTGACTTTAATGCCATAACTTCAGCTTCTGAAAGAATTGGTGGTTCTTCCCCTTCTTATCATTCTATGACTGATTTTAATAATATGATTTTATCCTACTATTTAATTGATATTGGATTTACTGGTAATAATTTTACTTGGAACAGGGGTCACTTATGGCAAAGGCTTGATTGTGTGCTTTTTAATGCCCCTTGGATTAACTCTTTTAATGCTACTAATGTTCAGTATCTTAGTAGAACATTGTCTGATCACTCTCCTCTCTTTATTACCATTAAGAATAGAATTCTTAATTCCCAAGGTCACTTTAGATTTCAGAACATGTGGTTACTTAATGACTCTTTTTTTGCTATTGTTCATGATAATTGGCATGCTCCTTTACACCCGAATAATTTGATTTGTGGTATATATAGACTATGGCTCAAGCTCAAAAGATTGAAGCAAGTTCTGAATTGGTGGAATCATAATGGTTTTAAAAATATTTTTTCTAATATTCTTCTTGCTAAAGATTGGGTGAATTCCTATGAAAATTTATGTCAGGACGATCCTAATGATGTGAACTTCTCCCTGTTAAATCAATCCAAAATTGAACTCTTTAAATTTCAATCTCAAGAAGAAGTTTTTTGGAAGCAAAAAGCTATGACTAAAAATCTGGCTGAGGGGGATAACAATACTAAATATTTTCATGCTCTTGTTAAGAGGAAAAGGATTAAGAATAGTATCAATAACATCCAAAAGGAGGATGGTTCCCTATTCTTCCAACCCCGTGGAAATTGCTAATTTAGTTGTGCTTCATTTTCAAAATCATTTTAATAAAGATTTCATTACTAAAGAGAATCTGTGGGCCAATTTTATGATTTCGAAATACTGTGTGGGAAAGCATCCTACCACTATTTCTCCTAAATTTGGGGACTCTAAAGTGTGGAAAAGTCTTTATAAAAAAAAAATGGGAGGGGGAACCCCTTATTTTATGGGGTCTCGGTGATGGTAACATATTGTTCTGGCAAGATAGATGGCAGGTAAATACTCTATTGATTCCCTTTTAAATTCTACTTCTTATGCTTCTGTTAAAGTCAATTTTTTCTTTAAAGATATTTGTTGGGACTACGATAAATTATCTAATAAGCTCCCTGAAAGTATTATTCACTGTATTTTAAACTTACCTATTAACACTTCCTCCAATGACATCATGCTTTGTGTTTTATCCAGAAATGGTAAGTTTCATTTAAAGAGTGCTTGGCATTTCTTTAGAGATAAAGGTAACATTGATAGAATTTTACCTAAGATATGGCATAAATCCATGCCTGCTACTGTCTTTGTTTTTGTGTGGAGAGTCGTCCATAAATTCATCCCTTCAGATGATAATCTTGTTAAGAAAGGTTTTAGTTTAGCTTCTAAGTGTCAATGTTGTTACCACACTGAAACTATGCATCATATTTTTGTTTCTGGCCCTATGGTTGTTATAACGTGGGCTCATTTTGATGACATTTTTAATTTAAACACTTTTAATGCTCATTTATCTCATAATGCCCTTCTTAATTCTTAGTTTACTGATATCAAAGGGCAGATTCGCAATGCTATCCCTTCCCTTATTCTGTGGTTTCTTTGGTTGGAAAGGAATAATTCCATTTTCAATGCTGTTAAAATGATTCATCTCAATGTTATTCAAAGGGTGAAGGACAAGATCTTAGCTACTGTGGCTATTATTAACCTGATCACTAGTAAGAACTTTAAAAAGTGTTCTGATGTTGGTTCTACTTTAGGGGTTACTTTGGAGGGTGCTCGGTCGGCTCTTAATGTTATTTATTGGAACAATCCCCTTGCTAATTTTTTTAAACTTAATGTTGTTGGTGTTAATACTGAGTTAGGGAATGGCTGTGGTAGTATTATTAGAGACAGTAATGGTCACCTTATCATTGCTTTTACTGGTCCAGATCATAATGGTAATGCTGTTTCTACCCTTTATAAAGGCATTTTGTATGGAATTCAATTGTGTATTCCTCTTAACATCACTAATTTGTTTATTGAAGTTACTTCTGGCATTAACCTGTTACCTCTTCAGGAAGATCAGGAAGTCTGTAGTAATCCAAATTACTTTTATCTTGCTAGGGAGATTAAAAGATTATTGTTGTTTTTAAATTCTTCTTTCTACCAGGTTAGTGAGATTAGTAATTCTTGTGCCTCTGGGCTGGCTCATTGGGGTTGTACTCTTAGTGGATTTAATGATGTTATTCCTTCTAATATTCCTAGTTCTTTATCTGGTCTGATTAACTTGGAAGCGAATGGCATTCCTTATGTTAACTCTTAATTTTTGTCCCGCTTCTCTTATTATGTTTGGTTTTCCTTGGGTTCTTGGGCTATTAGTTCTTTGTGCTTTGCTGAAACTGTGGGAGTTGTTGTTTCTTTGTTGACTATTGGAGGGTGGTTTGTATAGCTGCATTATTCTGTTATGTCTGTGTGGGGCTGCTTGTCATTTTGATGGTATGTTTCCTGTGGTGTCCTATGTTTTAGCCATTATCTATCTGGTTGGTGACTGGAGCAATGATTTTACTGGTTTTGGTGTTGAAAGTAAGCCCCATTGTTGCTCTCTTACATTTTGGGGTGTTGGGAGTAATGAGGGGGTTATGAATTGCCATCTCAACATTAGTGGATGGCTGATTAAGTGCTACTGCCTTTATTTCTTCTGTTATGGTAATCTGGGTATCCAGAATTATTTTATGCAAGGGGAACCCGTGTTCCTCTGGATGATTTTTCTAAAGCTGTTGATGGTTCCTTATCTATTATGTGGGACTTTTGGTGGTATGATGTGGGGCTGTTTCTGTATATCATGGACTAGTTTTTGGCTATTCTTGGCTATGACAGAGGTCTGTTTCTATGATGTTTTTCATTGTAACCTGTGTAGGATTGAGCGGCATATGGTCTTTCCTAATGAGGCCTATTTTTATGATTGTTTTCTGAGCTCTATTAGTTATCTTCCTAAGACTGGCTTTGCTATTTCTTGTTTTGTTGTCATCTTTTCATCCTATATTTTGCTATCTGGAGATATCTTGAATTTCAACTATTGCCTTATCTCTAACCTGTGCTTTGATAGTGAGACCTATTGTTGGAGCTGCTGGAATACTTCTAGTGGGGGTGGATTGGAGTGTTTGTTCTCTGAGCTCTTATGATCTGATTTCAGAGATTGGTTTCACTTGGGTCTTTTTTATCAATTATTTTCTTTTTCATTCCTTTCTCATAAGTTTTTGCTAATATTAATTTTTGGTGTAGTTGTCATGTTTGTTGTTTCTCTTTTTTGCAGAGTACGCTGATCAGGAATGACTTCATTTTTGATAGAAAGACTGAGCCTTATTGCTATCCTTCATTCTTTCTTTTTTGGATGCTTCTCTATACCATCAGTAGATTGTTACTAGGGTTCATCGTATTTTTGGTAGTGGAGACAATTGGCTCCTAGGTTTTCTTTATCTTTATTTTGTAGCTCATTTGAGCAGTAGAGAGCTAATGGTCTCCTTTAAGGACTCTGTAACCTATTTTATTATATTAACATGTAGGCCCCTTAGTGGGTTTTATTTAAAAAAAAAGAACTAAATATACATAAATCCTTATTGAGATAATTGCTACTTAGTTTTGAATGTTTGATATTCTTACAACTTGTATGTTTTTATG
Organism: Dendrobium nobile; assembly: GCA_022539455.1. Classification (NCBI taxonomy): domain Eukaryota; kingdom Viridiplantae; phylum Streptophyta; class Magnoliopsida; order Asparagales; family Orchidaceae; genus Dendrobium; species Dendrobium nobile. The sequence continues at coordinate 26,890,518 of CM039721.1, read as the reverse complement.
ATTCTAAATATTATTGATTTGATTATTATTTCTCCTAACATATTTTTGAAGAATTATTTTGCTCTTGTGTGTACTAACATTTTAGTGAAATTTTACAATGGATTGTTGAAGACTTAAAAAAAATTAGTTTCGTGTTTATTGTAATTGAAGTCTATATTTTCTATTTTATTGAGTCTGAGAGAGTGTGATTGTAATTAAGTAACAGAGCACACACACACTCACCAGGGTAGAGTTTAAAATTAATATTTTTTAAAGAGATCATACTGTACGATATCACTTTGTACGGGATAATTTGGTTAGTTATTTTCCTTGATGAGCATTTTAATGAATAGAAATGAATTTTTTTTTAAGTATGGATCGTACGAGATGATCCAAGTTCGCACCTGCTTTCATAAGTACAAATGTCTCGGGTCCATCCTCGCTCAAAAATTTTTTTTTTCTAAGTATGAATCTTACTATAGGAGCCTAGTTCGTACATACTTTCATGAGTATAAATGTTTTGAGTTCCAGATCACGTAAAAATTAATTTTCTAAATATGGATCATACTATACGAACCCAGTTCGTACATGCTTTCATGAGTATAATCTTTTAGGGTTCCAAGTCATTTAAAAATAAATTTTTTAAGTATTAATCGTACTATACAAACCCAGTTCTTACATACCTTCCAGAGTATGAAAATGTGAGGTCCCATATCATCCCAACATTTTGTACAGACGAATTTTTAAATTTTCTAACAATTCATCCTGGACAAACTTTGTTCATACCGAATGATGATCGGGTACAAAATGATTTCAAACTGATTCACAATAGGTTCATTCACAATAGTATTTGAATTGTTCATACGTAAGAAATCCAAGTATACTGTACGATCGTGTATGCTCAAAATTAAAAAAATTAGTTTTTTGGATGGTTTTTCATGTCTTTTGTATAAATGGTCCATTAAGAACTGATGTAAAAAATATTGCCTTTGTGTTTTTTCAAGGGAAATTGAAGGAGAGGGTATGAGAGAGTGTTTGAGAGAGATTTCTTACTAGTGAAGTGTGAAAGAATCACAAGGTTACTCAAAGGTAAGAATCTCTGTGTGATTTGTGTTTTTCACTCTTCCTCTTGTCTTTCTAGATTGCTCATGAGAAGATATTTTAAGAAGATCTGATTCTCTGTCAAAACTTATAGAGTGTGAATAACTAAAGGTTCTCTGCCTACACTTAGAGTGTATGAAAGGATGATGGTTCTCTGCTGACACTTGGAGAGTGTGAACTGCTGAAGGTACTCTGCCTACTCTTGGAGGGTGTGAAAGGATGAAGGTTCTTTGACTACACTTGGATGGTGTAAAAGGATAATAGTTCTCTGCCGTAATTGGTGGAAGAGAGTTTTGTAAAGGCTTCTCCTCCTTGTTGTGGGGGAAAAAGGAGAGTCACTTTGGTAATAGTGCAATACCTGAAGAGGAAGTCTTCAGGGAGTGGATGTAGGTCATGTTTGACCGTACCATTATAAATCTTTGAGTTGTTTAAATTTCTATTACTTACAATAATTTTTTTTTTGTGGTTGAAAAATTTTCTTTCAAATAACTTGAATTAACTTGCTATGAATTATCAACTGGTTTCAAATTTTAAAATCCAAAAGAATTTTTAAAATTACCAATTCAACCCCCAACTTGGATAGCCTTGGGACTTTAGCATAGGTTTAGCAACCTATTCAAGATTCAACAAGCCTTTTATACTTAAATTAACTTGACCCATGGGACACTTGGCCCCTAAACCTTACAAACTAGTCCCTAGGGTGCCAAAAGTCTGTCTAAGCAAGCCCAGCCATTAGGCCAACTTGGTTTAGCAATTTGGGCTAACCTAAGAAATCTAAAAGAAAATTCCTTTATCCAAATTCATATACATATGGAATTAATCAAAACCAATACAAGAACTAGGTATATAAGGACCCAAGCATTTAACCCTGAAAGCCCAGCCCATGTGCTAACCTGGGTTACCTAAATTGGCTAACCTAAGTTTATAAAAATACCTTGAAATTCCCCATTTTCAAACCCTGACTGATTTGTCCCAAACCAACCATTCCATTTATTACCCACGGGTTCCAAATATGTACCAAGCTAATCTTATTTATGGAGTTGCTAAAGGAGGCCAGAATAGGTGCCAAAAAATTTTTAATGCATTGGATAAGCTATAACAGTCTTCAAAACAAACCACATGACCTCAAACTTTTTTACCGAGCTATCTAGCCATTGTAATAAAATTCCTCATCCAAAATTTTTTTGGATCAATTTAAGTTGGACCTATTGGCTAAGTTCACTTAATCATGAAAAAATTTACATATGGCTAAAATTATGAGTATGAGGTTGAAGAAAAAGTCATATTACACATTTTGTTTTAATTGATAGGGTGGTTGTGATTGACTCAAACTAAATTTATTGGTCCACCCCATGTTTGATCTCTGATCGAATGACTGAGATTGATGTCGTGCTGTCTTAGGGCACATTATCTTTAATGACCAATTATTACTGCTAAGTATAAAAGTACAAGCATAATCAGCTAGTTAATTATGTAATTGCTAGATCTATGGAATTCAAATTAAAAAAAAAATAGCACTAACTTAAAAAAATTTATATCTACTCATCTAATTGATCAAAATGAATGTGTAGCCCCTCTATGGGTTTAACTTGAGGATACCTAAAAAATCCCCATGAAAATAACATCTAATTTTAAGTAAATTTCAAGTAATTTAACAAATATTGTGTATTGTATTTCTTAAATTACTTAATGTAGATTATTCCAAATTATTGCAAATTTTATGTGATAATTTTTGGGGGATGTTATACACATTCAAAATTTTAGTTGACTATTTGAAGCTTGGTTAATCATCAATAGAAATTTTAAATTCATAGCTTAAAATTTGACCTACAAATTTAGAATTGCATAAGCATGAATCCATAGGGAATCTTATCATGTTTATTTGGAATTTATTAGCTTTAGTGTTAAAGGTTAATTAGCCAATGATTTTTGCTGAAATTTCAAGTCTAGAGAACATAATAGGAATTTTCTTAAATATAGTTATATTTACTTAAAATTTTCGTTATAAAACCTTGGGAGTCTTTGATGGCCTAAAATTTCTAAGGTTAACATGCAAACTAGACTTAGGAAATCCAATAGATGATTAAACATTCAAAAAAATGTAAACTGCATTTTACATTAAATAAAAGCTCCCTTAGGAAATTCAAAATATAAAAAAATAAATTTAAAAGTCAGTAAATAAGTTAATTAAAAATATTAATAAAATTCCATAATATTCCAAACTCTTATAGATCTCAATTTTGGTAATATCAAACTTATGTTGATGATTTCATATTGATTGGAGTTTATTTGGTTCAAAAAGAAAATACCCTCATTACCTTTATTAAATAAATCATTTAGAGGGGCAAACTTTTAATTAATCACAACTAAAAAAAAAACCTAAACTTCTAATGAATCTTATTTCAGGGAATATAATTTTGATGATTGCAAACATTTCTATTTTTCTACGACTGCCTTGCCTACTAATGTTTCAGGTCCACAACATCAAATTGCAAATCGAACCAGCTCAAGATTGGGTAGATTAGAATTGAGTCAGCTAGTAATGTATGTCAAGTGTCTTTTATCTTTTCTTGAGTCCATTGTAATAATATAGGTTTTGATGCTAAGTAACCTTGCACACACACACTTGAAGGAAATTTTTTGACTATTTTTAAATTTTTTATATTTTCAATCATATCGTTCAGGATGATCCAAAATTTTCCATGATAATCAGTTAAAAATAAAAACCCTAATTAGAGCATCCTGGTTAAGACAGTCATAATTAAGCAAATCATCCTGGACAATATTAGCATCATTCAGAATGATAGGCTCAAATAAAAAAGAATCAACTATCAAATCTATTTAGGCATGTATTAATTTTGGACATCATCTATGACATCATCCAAGATGATGCAGTGCAATTTTGCTTAAATTAATTTAGTAATTAAGGAAAGCAATTAAGGTTTGATTGCTTGATCATTTCATCCTGGATGACTGTAGGATCTTTCGGGACTATCAGTTAATAAATTTTAGTTCTTCCTGGATTATTCATAATCAACCTTGCTCCATCCATGGCAAGGTTCTGGATGATATGCAATATTTTATACTAATTGGTCCGGACGATCATGAGATCATCCTAGACAATCAAGTTACTTTTTCATCATCCAGACATCCATGTAGGGTGATGGTATGGATGATATTTATATATTTGAACTAATCGTACATGATGATATTGCTATGGTTTGGATGATATTTGATGATTACTTGTTAATTAGGGAAAATTTGAAGCCCTTATTTAAAAGATCTCTTATTTTCTCAAGAGGACAACTTTTGCTGCTATCCAGACCTGAGAGACCAAGAGGAGAGGGAGAGCGAAGGAAAGAGAGAGAGTGAGTGAGAGAGAGAGAGAGAGAGAGAGAGAGAGAGAGAGAGAGAGAGAGGATCTTATGAGGGGGAGTTTGTGAGGGGTTTTATAAAGGTTGCTCCAAGCAAGGATTTGAGTCGTCTTCTCCAGTCATCATCTCTGGTTCCTTGGAGGTTCCAGAGAGGTCTACTTTAGTAACTAATCAAAGTTCTATTCCTACTTCTAGAGGAAGCAAAAGGAGTTGGATACTTTACCTGCTTTTGGAGGAAGAAAAATGAGTTGGGTTCTCTGCCTGCTTCTAGAGGAAGCAAAAGGAGTTAGGTTCTCTGCTCGCTTTATGAGGAAGCAAAAGGAGTTAGGTTCTTTTCTGCTTGCTTTAGGAGGAAGCAAAATGAGTTAGGTTCTCTACCTTATCGGGGTTGGTGGAAAGGACTTTTTATATGGGCTTCTCCATCTTGCTGTAGGAGCAAAAGGAGAGACACCGAGTTTAGTGCAATACTAGGATGAGAGGCTTCCCGGAGTGGATGTTGGTCAAGTTGACCGAATCACTATAAAATATGGCATGTTCTTTCTTATTATTTCTTTTGCATTTAATCTTTGCACTTTACTTCTCTTACGGTGAATCTTGATTTGGTTGTGTTTGTGTTTTTGTTTGAAGAAATTTTTAAATACAATTCACTCCCCCTTTTGGTTAGCCTCAAGACTAGTTCACAATGGCATAACATCCCTGACAAACGTTTAAGTGGTATCAGAGTGGGATTCATAAAAAATGTTTTTTCAAAAACTTTTGAATTTTGATCAATGGCTAACTTTAGTAATCATAATACTGTGGAAGGGTATTCACTTACCCAATCACCATTGTTTGATAATATTCATTTTGATTTTCAAAAAACTCGCATGTCTATGTTTTTATAATCAATTGACTATCGCATACGGTGCTTGTTAAGGATGGATATTCACCTTCATCTCATGAAATTAATGGTATTAAAACTGAACTTTCTTTTACCGAATAGACTTTTAATGATAGGGATTTAGTAATTGAATGTAAAATATTTAAACTATTTTTTCTGTACTTTGAAATCAAAAGATTAAATATGTATTTCAACTTGTTATACTGGTAAAGAAATTTAGGATAGATTGTGTATTACTTATGAAGGAACAAATGAAGTTAATCAATCTAGGTTGAATATTTTATTACATGACTACAAACTTTTTCTTATGAAACATATTGAATCAATTTCTGACATGTATACTAGGTTTACTCAAATTGTCACCTCATTTTATACCTTAGGAAGAGAGCTAACTAATTATGAAAGAGTGGATAAAATTTTGAAATGTTCCTTCTTCCTTTGATGCAAAGATTACTACAATCATTGAATCTAAGGATTTAAATATTTATTCTATTGATAACTTACTTGGGTCACACATTACTTACGAGCTAGTGGTGAACCAAAGATAATTTGATGCAGGTGAGAAGAAGAAGGAGAAAATTATGGCACTGAAGGCTAATGATATGGATACAAATTCTTCCAGGTATAAAAGCGATGATGTTGCCTTAATCATTTGGATTTTAAAAAGCATTCTAAGGAAAAATCAAAAGCATCATCAGAAGTAGACAAAAGTTAAGGATAACAAAAATTTTAAAAGTTCTTCTAATGTTGTTTGCTTTAAATGCAGGAAGCCTGGACATATTAAAGTTGATTGTCCTACACTTAAGGATCACTCAAGTAAGTTGAAGGGTGAGGAGAAACTCAAGTACAGGAAGGACAAGAAGTGGTTACAAATGGCATTCTTAGCAGATTTTATATCGAAATCCTGTAAGACTGAAGCTGAGGAGGAGACAACAAACTTGTGCTTGATGGTCGGTGATCATCTTGGTCAGACTGACCAAGAAGAGGTATGTGAACTAAGCTATGAATAATTAATTGACATTTGTGAGAAAATTAATGCATTATATAGGAAACTTTAGAAATTATATGCTAGTTTAAAATTGGAGTTTTTAAGTTTATAAAAAGAGCACGAAGTTTTATTTAAAGATCACTTACAAATTGATAGCAATTACATGCCATTACTTGATGAGTTTGATGAATTGAGTAAAAACCATTCTGAGTTAGTCATTGAGCATGATTCATTGAAGGTATCAGACACTGTACTTAAAACTAATTTTAAAATATATATTGATGAAGCTAAAAATAGGGAGCACTATTTCATGTTTGATAAGGCGATTTTAGAAAGTGCTAACTCGATGTTTAAAGTTAAATTAAAAGCACTTGAGGAAAATAGGACTACACACCTAATCCAAAGCCAAAACCTAAGAAGTGGCACTATAACTTAAATAGATTAGTACACCCTTTTCCTAGTGTTAGATGTTTTTCATGTGGCATGCTAGGACACATTTCACACACTTGCACCGTTCACAATAGTACATATTGGCTGTGGGGACCCAAATTGCATTATTTATAGCATAACACACATGCATTGCATTCCTCTTTCTATAAGAAGGGACCCAATCCTGTTTGGGTTTATAAATATGACATTTGGTGATTTTTGCAGGCTTGCTCTTAAAAAAGACTTTGTGAGAGCATGTGGTACCTGGATAGCAGAGGCTTGCCACACATAATTGCATAAACTTGTTTCTTAATAAATTTTGGTTTGCATGTTTTCTAATATGTTGCTCATTGTTATTTTTTTATTCCTTCTTTTTTGTTTTGAGTGCTGATTTTTTATTTGTTGTTATTTTATAGTTTTTTTATCCATGATGTTCTTATTTTTTAGTTTTTCTTTTTTTTCTTAGCTAAAATGATATTTTATGTCATACTTTTGTTTTTAAAAATTTGTAGTCAATGTTTAACATTCCTAAATATGTTAAAGGGAGAAATACTGTTAATTGTTTCCTTCCCTCTAACCTCTTTTAACAGGATAATTTTCTTTTCTAAATAAAATACTATCTCAATTAATAACTGGACTTTACGATTGAGATCTTTTCTATCTTACTAAAGTAATCTATCTTATATATATAATGTTCAGAGTCTGTATAGTACTTTGAAATTTTTTTAAATCTTATCGTTGCTTTTATCATATGAATTTAGTTCTATTTTGTGGTTTATGTTGAGATTGTCGCAACTTAGTTCTTTATTGTTTATATTCTTGCAACATGTTTATTTTTTATGATTCCAAATATTGTTGTTTTAATTAATTCTTTCTCCTAACATATTTTGGATGCACTATTTTATTGTTTATGTGTACTAATATTTTAGGGAAATCATATTTCAAATTATTGAAGACTTCAAATCAGATCTGCTTTAAAGACTATTTTAAATAAAGTTAATAATTTTTCACTTTATTGAAGACTTCAAAAAATTATTTTAGGGAAATCATATTTATTTTCAATAAAATTATTTTATTGTTTATGTGTACTAATATTTTAGGGAAATCATATTTCAAATTATTGAAGACTTCAAATCAGATCTGCTTTAAAGACTATTTTAAATAAAGTTAATAATTTTTCACTTTATTGGGTCAAAAAGAGTGTGATTGTAATTGAGTAACAATGCACGTACATATATGGGGAGAGATTAAAACTTGAAATTTTAAAACTAATCATACTATATGATTTCACTTCGTACGGGATGATTTGTTCAATTATTTTTCCCGTCATAAAGTGAAACAAACATATATGAAAATTTATCTAAGTATAAATTGTACTGTATGAACATAGTTCGTACATGCCTTCACGAGTACGAAATGGATGGGTTTCTAGTCACATAAAAATAAATTTCTAAGTATGGATTGTATTATACGAACACAGTTCGTACATGCCTTCCAGAGTACAAAATGGACGGATTCTTGAATGATCAGAAACTTACAAAATTTTTTCATTGAAAATGTGTGATTTGTAGAAGACTTAAAGCATAATCTATTGAGTAATTAGCCAACTATGTGATAAAGAATACAATGTAAAATTTTTTCCTACTAGCTGCATATTAAGCCTAAATTAAAATGATGTTTTGCATGGATTAAGGATAAATAATATTTATATTCTAAATTTGAATTATATAAAAACTCCTAATGTTTTAGGTTTGAAAACTATTTTTGATGAATCATGGTTATGACATAAGAGACTTTATCACTCTAGCATGAGAAACCTTAGAAAAATTACCCAAAAGAATTTGTTGAAAGGTTTACCAAAACTAAACTTTACTAAGGATCACCTTTGTGATGCATATCAAATAAGAAAATAGGTGAAATCCTATTTTCATTCCAATAAGGATCTTAAAACTAGTAAACCTTTGGATATTTTACATATGGATCTTTTTGGACCGGTTGGAACTGTATGTCTAGAAGGGAAGGTTTATTGATACGTGATTGTAGAAGATTTTTATAGATTCACTTGGGTTAAATTTATATATCATAAAAGTGAATCATTTGAGGAGTTTAGAGATTTTTTAACTTGGATTCAGCGAAAATTAGGGTGTGAGTTTTTAACATTCCAAAGTGATCATAGAGAAAAATTTAAAAATGAGATATTTGAGGATTTTTATAAATAAAAAGGATTTGATCACAATTTTTTTGCACCTAGAACCCCTCAGCAGAATGGGATAGTTGAAAGAAAGAACATAACATTAATTGAGGCTGCATGAGCCATGTTGATAAAATATTCACTTCCTAAATATTTTGGGTTGAAGTGGTTAGCACTGTATGTTATATTCTGAATAGGGTGAACATTAGATAAAAATTAACCAAAATACCCTATGAGCTTCTTATGGGGAGAACACCTAATTTGTCATATTTGTATGTTTTTGTATGTAAGGTGTTCATTCATAATAATGAACAATCTACCTTAAGAAAAGTTGATCTAAAATCAAATGAATGAATTTTTCTTTAATACTCTAGTGTTGGAAAATTTTATAGAGTACTTAACAAAAAAACTTTGATAGTTGAGGAGACCACACATGTTATATTTGATGAATCTAAAATTTTGAAAGGGCAAAATTTGGAAGAGGATGAAATAGAAAATGACTCCCAAAAGATTGAGAAGATTATTTCGGATGAAAATTTGTAGATAGAGAATCCTTTGCCTAGAGATTTGAAATTTTCTAAAAACCACTCTAAGGATTTGATTTTAGGAGAACCAAGTGAGGGTGTTAGGACTAGGCATTGATTAAGCAAAGAAGTCAATCATTCTTCCTTTCTTTCAACAATAGAAACCACAAATATAAATCAAGCACTTTCGGATGAATTTTAGATTTTGGTAATATAAAAAAAATATACTAATTTATAAGAAATGAAGTTTGGGAATTAATTGGAAGGCCAAAGGATCAAAGTATTATTAGAACTAAGTGGGTATTTTAGAAAAAAATGAATGACTCATTAGTTATTGTTAGAAATAAGGCTAGCTTGATGGTTAAGGGGTATAATCAAATTGAAGGGATTGATTTTAAGGAGACTTTTACCACTGTAGCGAGACTTGAAGCAATTAGGGTTTTGTTAGCCTTTCCTTGTTTTGAAAGATTTAAATTATTTCAAATGGATGTAAAAGGTGCCTTTTTGAATGGGTGATTCAAGAGGATATTTATGTTAAACAACCTTTATGTTTTAAAAATTTAAAATTCCCAAATCATGTTTTTGAATTAAAAAAGGTATTATATAGATTGAAACAAGCACCTAGGGCATGGTATGAGTGGTTGAGCACTTTCCTACTTGATAGATCTTTTGAAAAAGAAAGTGTGGATATTTTCTTTTTAAGGAAATTAGGAGATGATGAACTCATTGTATAAATTTATGTTGACGATATCATCTTTGGATCTACAAATAAAAAACTTTGTGATAATTTTTCTTAAATATTGAGTAGTAAATTTGAGATGAGCCTAATAGGAGATTTAAGTTATTTTTTAGGTTTTAGCATTAATGAAATTGAGGAAGGAACATTTTTTAGTCAGTCAAAGTATGTTAAGGTCATCCTCAAGATGTATGAAATAGATAAGGCTAAACATGTTAGTACACCTATGAGTTCCTCAATTCATTTGGATAAGGACCCAAAGGAAAAATATGTTGATCAAAATAAATTTAGAGGAATTATTGGATCTTTTCTTTATTTGATTGCTAGCATACCTATTATTTTGTTTAGTGTTTGTTTGTGTCTTAGATTTCAATCATATCTAAGAGAATCACATTTGACAGCTGTAAAAAGGATTTTGAGATATCTCTTGGGAACTAAGAACTTAGGAATTTGGTATCCTAAGTACAACTCTTCATTTGAAATTATTAGATATTCAGATTAGGACTTTGTAGGTTGTAGGTTTGATCGAAAGAGTACATGTGAAACTTGTCAATTTATTGAAAATTCCTTAGTTTCGTAGTCTAGTAGAAAACAAAATTTCATAGCCCTATCTATTGGTGAAGCTGAATACATTACCTTAGGAAGTTGTGTGGCACAAGTTCTTTTGTTAAAATAATAGTTGATTGATTTAGGATTTATAATAGGCACAATTCCAATTTATTGTGATAACACTACTGCCATTTACATTTCAAAAGATCTTATTCAATATTCTAGAACCAAACATATAGACATAAGGTATCATTTCATAAGGGATCATGTATCCAAAGAAGAGATTAAATTGAACCATATTTCAACTAAAAATCAACTTGTTGATATTTTTATAAAACCACTAGCTTTTGATACCTTCAGCACATTAAGAATAAGGCTAGATATGATTGATTTTAATGCTTAAATAAAATCTTCTACAAACTTGATATTTTTTTTGTGTGTATTTTATGTTTTTAATTGTTTGAGTTTAGTTTTTGTGTGTATGTTTTTGTTTTTCTGGTTTAATTGTTTTGATTTTATATTTTTGTATATTTTAGACATGTTTTCACATATTGAAATTCTTATTTCTGAACGATCGTGTTGATTTTCTAAGTGTTATATTTATACTGTACAAAATTATTTTTGTCCTATACGAATTTTGTAGCATATTGATCGATGTTTTGGCCTGATGATGCAAAGTTTTTATTTTCCAGTACATATCATATTATACAAAATCCATATCATCCTGTATGATTTGTATTCTTTTATCTCTATGTACCAAGACAGTTATCTGGAAAAAATCAATTATTAAAACTGATCGTACGTACAATTTTTTTTTTCGTATGTACGAACAACATGTCATTCAATGTGGGGAACGAACCTAACCGACTTTAAAATGATCTTTAATAAAGTTTTGTCTCGGATAAATACTTATTCGTCTGTATGATCGTATTGTTAAAAAGCTTGTACGAAAGGATGCTTCATAACTTGCATGATTACGAAAAGTTATTTTATTTTGAACATATTCGATCATATATAAAAAATTATTTTCATACATGACAAACAATCTATCTTACTGTATGAACCTTATTTCATATGTATGAATGGTCATTTTTATTTAAATAAGAGGGCTTTAGATTTCATTTTCATTCACTTCACAGCCTCCTTCAATCTTTCTCTTCTTAGCTATGGCCAGTTCTTGCAAGCGTGGTAGACTCACTAAGGGATCATCCTCTAGGAGTGAAGATGAGAATTTTTTATCTAGGGCAAATGAAGGTTCTTTCATTAGGTTTGTCTATGCAAAAATTACTTCTTATAGAATCTTACTTCAAGAAATTAAATTTCAAGTAATGCCCATTTTCGCTACCACTCAATTTGCCTTTATCCTGAGTTTGATTCATGGCTACAACAAAGAAACCTTTAACTACTTTCTGGCAAACATGTCATTTAGTTCTGATGAAAGTAAGATAATATCTTATGCTGTGTAGAAAAGGGTAGAAATCACTAAGGAAGATTTGGGAACCATTTTGCACTTACGGACTCGATGGGTTAGAGCCCACACTATGATTTCTGAATCTGATTTTGACTGGTCCAAAATAAACAAAGTAATAGGAGGGGTTGAACAAGTAGGTCATTTTCTTAGGGTCTATACCTTAAACCAAAATGCAAGGGTCATTCAGCATGTCCTTAGAATATCCATAATTCCTAAAGATGGTGATCATATTAACATTACTCTTCTATCCACTATTACTTATCTTATCATGACTTGATAAATAATTGATAAAGCCCAATATATTATTGATTATATTCATGGACTTTCTAAAATTTATCATATATCTCATATTAGGAAGAAGAATATTGCCTTAGAACATCTCGTGACCTATATTTTAGAGAAGAAGTACAATCTTGTTGATCTTAACCCACAACTTGAATTGCCAATCTACTTTACTAATGCTTCATTTTGAGCACTTTTTGAGAAAGATGGCAATGCAAGTGAGGATTCTAAGGAAGAAGGGGGTGATCTAGAACCTGTTCCTGCTCATAGACTTGATTTTCAAGAGATGATGAAGCGCTTTGATCGACTAGAGAGTCATTTTGATCATCGCTTAGATCAAATTCAGGCACATCTACACCAACAGAATGCTTAGTACTAGCAAAACATGGTGCGGATTCGAGGACAGTTCGAATCTGTGAACACTAATGTAGCTCTGATGAATAACTATTTTTCTGTCTTCAACCGGCCTCCTCCTCCAGACCAGTGCCCCTCAGATTTTTAGATGTACTTCTTATATGCTATCTTTATCAATCATTTGAGATGTGTTTATCTTTGTGTGGTGTTTCAATGCTTTGAGCACTTGTCTTGTTTTTAGATTTTTAATGATGTTGATGTTATGTTATCTTGCCTTGTGATATAAGATATTAATATTAGTTGTGCTTTATTGTATTAGTCCTTATATTGATACAACAACAACAACAACAACAACAACAACAATAAGAAGAAGCCTTTATCCCACTACGTGGGGTTGGCTATATGAATCCTTTTTCCCCATTGTGTCCTATTAAAGATCTTTGTATTCGTATTAATAAAAAATATCATATTTCATTTAATTGATTTTATTCCTTGTTTGAAATGTTAGTTGGCTATATGTTTATCCTATCATTATTGATCTAAAAATATTATAAATTAAACAGCAATATAGAAATTAATTTCATTATAAAATCTAATTTTTAAAAATTTTTAAGTTAATTTATAACTTGATCATATTAAGGCAATCAATCTTATGTTCTTTTTAGGCAAACATAACTCATAGTATTATTTTTGCAATTTTGATATCTTACTATTTTTTATTTCTCTTTTTAATATAATTATTCTTGTAATTAAATAAATTTGATTTTTTTGAATTTTATTTTGGAAAGATCAATTAAAAAAAGGGAAATGTACAATGTATATAAAAATCGAAAGAATGCGCAATGGTTCATAAATTGAAAGAGGCAAAAAAATTAGCCAAAATATAAAAAGATGCACAAAATGTGCCAAAAAATAATCGAAAAGAAGTGCAATGTCGTATATTGATAATGTTTTTTCCTCTATCTTTTAATCTTCAAATTGAAATCAATCTAATTTTCAATTATATTTTATATTGAAAATTGAAATTATCTAATTTTAATTTTGTCACTTTTATAATAATTCTCTTTATCTAATTGTCTAGAATGCTTCATGACTTTGATTAACTTTTCTTGTCTATGTTATACCTTAATTTAAATGTTTTTGAATCTTTCTTTTTCAACAAATAAACATTAATTTTGTTATTGCAATTATATTTCAATCTCTTTCAAGATCAATTTTTAAGGTTTCTTATATAACTTATTTCATTTCAAACTGTTCATCTTCCCTTTTTGTTGTTGTGAAAAGGTGGAGAAATATTATTTGCTTGTTCACTTTTGATTATTTTTGGTATGTTAGTATTGTTTTGGTTGTTATGTTAGTGTTATTTTGTGTTGTGTTTTTTTAGATTTTTTGTGTTATGTTCTTGTTTTATTTTTGTGTGTTTTAAAAAAAAAAAAATTAGATTTGTTCTTAAAAGAATTCCCTTATAAACACATGTTTATTCATTCAGGGAGTGTTAAGAAGAAATTTAGGGTATTCAATTTTATTTCAAATAATACTTATTTTGCCATCATCAAAAAGGAAGAGATTATTGAGATTGCTGCAAATTAGATCTTTATTATTGATATTCTTGCAACATATTTGTTTTTGATGATTCCAAATATTATTATTTTAATTAATTATTTCTCCTAACATATTTTAGATGCACTGCTTTGTTGTTTATGTCCACTAACGTTTCAGGAAAATTATACTCCGAATTATTGAAGACTTCAAATTAGATCAATTTTAAAGACTATTATAAATGAAGTATATAATTTTTCACTTTATTGGGTTAAAGAGAGTGTGATTGTAATTGAGTAACTATACACACAGACAACGAGAGAGATTAAAACTTGAATTTTTAAATATAATCGTACTGTATTATTTCACTTCATATAGGATGAGTTGTTCAATTATTTTTCCCATCTTGTAGTGAAACGAATAGATATGAAGAATTTTCTTAAGTATAAATCATATTGTATGAACACAGTTCGTACATGCCTTCACGAGTACGAAATGGACGGGTTTTTAGTCACATAAAAATAATTTTCTAAGTATGGATCATATTATATGAACACAGTTCGTACATGATTTTAAGAGAATGAAATGAAAGGGTTCCTGAATGATTAAAAAGAATTTTTCTAAGTATGGATCATACTATAGGAATATAGTTCGTGCATGCGTTCCAGTGTACAAAATTATGAGGTCCATTTATGTCCCAACCTTTTATCCTTATGAATTTGATATTTTTCATTACTAATCATACTGTACGATGTCATCACCATACATATGCCGATTAGAGTACGAAATTATTGGGTCTCTCTTTGTCTAGACGAAGATGAAAATTTTTCTAACTGTTCATCCCAGACAAACTTGTTTCGTACCCAACGATGATAATGTACAAAATGATTTCATATTGATTCACAATAAGTTCATACTTAACAATTTTTGAACTGTTCGTACATAAAAAATATGATCGTACTACACGATCGTGTATGCTCAAAATTTGAAATTTTCAATTTTTTGGATGGTTTTTGTATCTTAAGTATAAAAAGTCAACTAAAATTGGCTTGAAAAAGTCTTTTCTTCATGATGTTTTCAGGGCAATTGAAAGAGAGAGTGTGAGAGAGTGTTTGAGAGAAATTTTTGTAAGTGGAGTGTGAAGGATTCACAAGGTTACTCAATGGTAAGGATCTCAATGTGATTTGTATTTTTCACTCTTCATCTTGACTTTCTAGATTGCTCGTGAGAAGATCTTTAATGAAGATTTAGTTTTCTACGAACACTTGGAGAGTGTGAATAAATGACAATTCTCTGCCAACACTTGCAGAGTGTGAACATACGACGATTCTCTACGGACACTTGGAAAGTGTGAACAGACGATGGTTCTCTGCCGACACTTAGAGAATGTGAAAGGATGTTGGTTCTCTACCACATCGGGGATTGTTGGAAGAGAGTTTTGTAAAGGCTTTTCCATCTTGCTGTAGGGGTAAAAGAAGGGAAACTTTTGATAATAGTGCAATACCTAAAGAGGGAGTCTTTAGGGAGTGGAAGTAGGTCATGTTTGACTAAACCATTATAAATCTTTGTGTCATTTAAAGTTTTGCATTTTATTTAGTGCAAGTTTTTATTCCGTGTTTAAAAAATTTATTTCTTTTTAAAAAATTATCAATTAACTTGCGACGAATCTTTAAAGGTTTTCAATTTTTAAAATCCAAGAGTAACTTTTAAAATTACCAATTCACCCCCCTCTTGCTTAGCCTTGGGATATTTGTTTAGGTTTAACAACCTAATCAAGATTAAACAGTTTATTTTTTCTTATATTAGAGAGTGAATTTTTTTTCTAATATTTGGAAGATATACTCACAATTGAGAGTTTTTAAAAGACTTGGAAATGGATCTAGCTTGCAAAAATGACAAGGGCATAAAATGAGCCCCAAAAAGAAGAAAAATTGAAAAGATGTGTAATGACCACCAAAAAATTTGAAAGATATATAAGGTGTATCAAAAAATAAAAGATGCACAATGTGCGCCAATCAATTAACAATAGACATAAAATGAGCCCACAAATGGCAAGCTTCCTTCTCTTTCAAAACTTTTAAATATTATTGATTTGATTATTATTTATCTAAACATATTTTAGAAGAATTATTTTGCTCTTGTGTGTACTAACATTTCAGGAAAATTTTACTTCGAATTGTTAAGGACTTCAAATCAAGATCAATTTAGAGTTTATTATAATTTAAGTCAATATTTTCCATTTTATTGAGTCTGAGAGAGTGTTATTGTAAATGAGTTACTGAGCATACACACATCGGGGGAGAATTTAAAATTTTTTATTTTTAAACTGATCGTACTGTATGATTTCACTTTGTATGGGATGATTTAGTCAGTTATTTTCCCCAATGAGTAGTTGAACGAACAAAAATGAATTTTTTTTTTAGTATGGATCATGCGGGATGATCCAAGTTCATACATGCTTTCAAAATTATGAACATCTCGGGTCCATCCTCGCTCACAAAATTTATTTTTCTAAGTATGGTTCATACTATATGAACCCTATTCTTACATGCTTTCATCAGTACAAATGTCTCGGGTTCTAGGTCATGTAAAAATTAGTTTTCTATGTATGGATCATACTGTACAAACCTAGTTCATACATACTTTCACGAGTATGATCTTCTTGGGTTCAAGGTCACATAAAAATAATTTTTTTAAGTATGGATTGTACTGTACGAACCCAGTTCATACATGCCTTCCAGAGTACGAAAATGTGAGGTCCCATTTTGTCCTGACATTTTATATAGACAAATTTTAAAATTTTATAACTGTTCATCCCGGACGAACTTGGTTCATATCAGAATATGATTAGATATGAATATATTTCGTACCAATCCATAATAGGTTCATACATAATAGTATTTCAACTGTTCGTACGTATGAAATCTGATCATACTATACAACCGTGTACGCTCAAGATTAAAAAAATTCAATTATCTAAATAGCTTTTCATGTCTTTTGTATAAAAGGTCCATTAAGAATTGATGTAAAAAATCTTGCCTTCATAATTTTTCAAGGGCAATTGAAGGAGAGAGTGTGAGAGAGTGTTTGAGAGAGATTTTTTGCTAGTGGAGTATGAAGGGTTCACAAGGTTACTCAAATATAAAAATCTCTATATGATTTATATTTTTCACTCTTCCTCTTATCTTTTTAGAATGCTCATGAGAAGATCTTTGAAGAAGATCTGGTTCTCTGCCAACACATAAAGAGTGTAAGCAGTCAAAGGATCTCTGCCTACACTTGGAGGTTATGAAAGGATGACGGTTCTCTGCCAACACTTGGATAATGTGAGCAGCCGAAGGTACTCTACCTACACTTAGTGGGTGTAAAAGGATGAAGGTTCACTGCCTACACATGGAGGGTAAGAAAGGATGATGGTTCTCTGCCACACCGGGGATTGGTGGAAGAGAGTTTTATAAAGGTTTATCCGTCTTGCTATGTGGGCAAATGGAGAGTCACTTTAGTAATAGTGCAATACCTGAAGAGGGAGTCTTCAGGGAGTGGATGTAGGTCATATTTGACCAAACCATTATAAATCTTTGTGTCATTTAAATTTCTATTGCTTACTTATTGCAACTTTTATTTTGTGGTTGAAAAATTTGCTTTCAAAATAACTTCAATTAACTTGCTACGAATTTTCAACTGGTTTTAAATTTTAAAATACAAGAGATTTTTTAGAATTATCAATTCACCCCGCCCCCCCTCCTCTTGGTTAGCCTTGGGCATTAGCATAGGTTTAACAACCTATTAAAGATTCAATAAGTGGTATCAGAGCTTTGATTCAAAATCATAAGTTTAGACTACTTTTTGAAAAACAAGCATGGATACTTATGGAAATCAGAACACATCTAAAGGGTATTTGATCACTAGTCCTCCTTTATTTGATAACATTCCTTTTGATTTTTTGATAACACGCTTGTTTACATTTTTATAGTCACTAGATTACCATATGTGGATCTTAGTTCAAGAAGGGTATACAAAACAAACTAGATTAATTGATGGTATTAGAATTGAAACACCCTTTATAGATTGGACTGTAGAAGAACATGACTTAGTACAACTTAATATAAAATGTTTAAATAGTTTCTTTTGTGCACTTAAGTCAGAAGACTACATGTAGGTTTCTACATGCAAAAGTGGAAAGAATATATGGGATAAACTTTGTATTACTTACAAAGGGACTAATGAAGTAAAATAATCTAAATTAAACATCTTATTACATGACTATGAATTATTTCATATGAAATCCAATGAATCTATTTCTTACATGTACATAAGAGTCACTCAGATAGTCACTTCTTTGAATGCATTAGGTAGGGAACTAACAAATACTGAAATGGTTAATAAAATCCTTCATTATTTGCCTACTGCTTATGATGCAAAAATAACTGTTATTATAGAGTCTAAATATTTGAATGTTTATTCTATTGATAATCTTCTTGGTTCACTAATTACCTATAAGCAAGGAGTCAGTAAAAGGATGATTGATGTAGGTGAAAAGTGAAAGGAGAAGAACATTGCACTAATAGTGAAGGAGTAAGAGAGTGATCATTCATAACCAGAGGATGAGGATGACATTGCCTTGATTACTAGGAAATTCATGAGCTCTCTTAAAAGGAAGCATAGGAGATGCCAACAGTGGAACATATGTAAGTTTAATAAGAACGTTAAGGTTTTTAATGATGTAATTTGCTATGAGTGCAGAATTTGCTATGAGTGCAGAAAACCTAGACACAAAATCGAATTGCCCAAACCTAAAAGTCACTCATAGTAAGGAAAAGGTAGAGGAGAAACCAAATGTGAAGAAGGGCAAGAAGATATTCCAAATAGCTTTTTGGTCAGACTCGGCTTCGGATTAATCAAAAATAGAAAGGAGTAGGAAGTCACCATTTTATGCTTAATGGCTTATAATCTTCACAGTCAGATCAAAAAGAGGTATGCTGAACTGTTAGAAGTTTTTGAACAAATTCATGATGCATATAGAAAGCTTAAGAAAATGCATGCTAGTTTGAATTTAGAATTACAAGAATTGCAAAGAGAATATGAAATCCTAAAGAAAGATCATGCATTGATAGATAATAACCATATGAGCTTACTTGATGAATTTGATGACTTAAATTAGAAGAATGATATTTTAAAATCATCCTATGCTCAATTAGAATAAGAATTTAAGGATTTTAAGGATGAATCAAACAATAGAGAGCATTATTTGAATTATAGTAAGAATGCGTTAAAAGATTTAAACACATTTCTTAAATTAAAAGTAAAAGCTCTTAAGGAAAATAAAAAACCATAAACACTTGAAGATTTTACTAATCCTATTTTGCATCCAAAATTTTTAAAACCTAGGAAGAATCAAAGATATTATAGAAAATTAAGAAAACCTTTTCCTAGAGTAAAATGTTTTTCTTGTGAGATTATTGAACATATAGCACACACTTGTACCTTACATAGAAAAACTCATTTAGTGTGGAAACCTAAGATGTATAACTCAAGTCATATCATGCATGCATCTATTTTTAAATTACCAAAATGAGAACCCAAACTTGTTTGGGTTTTCAGGTATAACATTTGATAGTTTTGCAGGCACGCTCTCATACAAGGCCTCATGAGAGCATTTGGTACATGGACAGCGGTTGCTCAAAGCATATGACTGGAGACACTAAGAAATTTATATCATTGGAAGCCAGACATGGAGGAAGGGTTACACTTTGAGATAACGCCACTAGGAAACTGGTTGGATCATGTATGATTGGAAACTTGCAAAAATTTTTCATTGAAAATGTGCTATTTGTAGAAGGCTTAAAGCATAATCTGTTGAGTATTAGTCAGCTATACGATAAATTATATAGTATAAAATTTTTTCATATTAGCTACATATTAAGCCTAAAAGTTAACATTGTTTTATATGGATTAAGGGTAAATAATGCTTATATGCTAGATTTAAATTATATTAAAACTCCTATTGCTTTTGCTTGAAAACTATTTCTGATGAATCATGGTTATGACATAGGAGACTTTGTCAC
This sequence comes from Dendrobium nobile, assembly GCA_022539455.1. NCBI lineage: Eukaryota > Viridiplantae > Streptophyta > Magnoliopsida > Asparagales > Orchidaceae > Dendrobium > Dendrobium nobile. Next base: position 26,870,056 of record CM039721.1, on the reverse strand, counting down.
TCTAGCATAAAAAATCTTAGGAAAATTAGCCAAAAGGAGTTGGTTAGAGGTATACCAAAACTAGACTTTATTAAAGATCACCTTTGTGAAGCATGTCAATTAGGAAAACACGTGAAGTCCTCATTTCAGTCTAATAAGGATTTTAGAACTAGTAAACCTTTGAAGATTTTACATATGAATCTTTTTAGACCAGATGGAACTATAAGTTTAGGAGGGAAGGTATACAGATTTGTGATTGTAGATGATTTTTCTAGATTCACTTCATTTAAATTCTTATATCATAAGAGTGAATCATTTGTGGAGTTTAGAGAATTTTTTGATTTGGATTCAGAGAAAATTAGGATGTGAGATTTTAAGAATCCAAAGTGATTATGATGGTGAATTTGAAAATGAAAAATTTGAGAATTTTTATAAAGAATAAGGAATTGATCACAATTTTTCTGCACTAAGAACCTCTCAGTAGAATGGGGTAGTCAAAAGAAAGAATAGAACATTAATTGAAGCCGCTCGAGCCATATTGGTAGAATATTCACTTCCTAAATATTTTTGAGCTGAAGCGGTTAACACTGCATGTTATGTTCTGAATAGGGTGAACATTAGATCAAAATTAAACAAAACACCCTATGAGATTTTTAAGGGGGAGAACACCTAATTTGTCACATTTGTATGTTTTTAGATGTAAGATGTTCATACATAATAATTGAAAATTTAACTTAGGAAAATTTGATCCAAAATCAGATGAAGGTATTTTTCTTAGAAACTTTAGTGTTAGAAAATCATATAGAGTATTTAACAAAAGAACTTTGGTAATTGAGGAGACCACATATGTTATATTTTATGAATTTGAAATTTTAAAAGAGCCAAATTTGGAAGAGGATGAAATAGAAAATAACTCCTAAAAGATTGAGAAAATTAATTTTGATGAAAATTTGGAGATAGAAAACCCGTTGCCTAGAGATTTGAGATTTTCTAAAAACCACCCTAACGAATTGATTTTAGGTGAACCTAGTGAGGTTGTTAGGACTAGGTATGACTAAGAAAAGAAGTCAATCATTTTACCTTTATTTTAACAATAGAACCCACAAATATAAATCAAACACTTTTGGATGAATTTTATATTTTGGCAATGCAAAAAGAATTAAATTAATTTTTTAGAAAAAAAGTTTGGGAATTAATTGTAAGGCCAAAGGATCAAATTATAGTAGGAACTAAGTTGGTATTCAAGAACAAAATGAATGACTCAAGAGTTGTTGTTAGAAATAAGGCTAGATTGATGGCTAAGGGATATAATCATATTGAAGAGATTGATTTTGAAGAGACTTTTTCTCCTGTAGTGAGACTTGAAGTAATTAGGGTTTTGTTAGACTTAGCATATTTTAGAGGATTCAAATTATTTCAAATGGATGTTAAAAGAGTCTTTTTAAATGGGGTGATTCAAGAGGATATTTATGTTGAGCAACCTTCAGGTTTTAACAATTTAAAATACCCAAATCATATTTTTAAATTGAAAAAAGGAATTATATGGTTTGAAACAGACCCTAAGGCTTTGTATGAGATGTTAATTACTTTCCTATTTAAGAGATCTTTTGGAAAAGGAAGTGTGGACACTATTCTCTTTTTAAAGAAATTGGGAGACGATATACTCATTGTATAAATCTATGTTAATGATATCATCTTTGGATCTACACATAAAATTCTTTGCGATGATTTTTCTAAAATAATGAGTAGTGAATTTGAGATGAGTCTAATGGGAGATTTGAGTTACTTTCTAAGTTTTAGCATTAAGAAAATTGAGGAAGGAACATTTCTCAATCAGTCGAAGTATATTAAGGATATTCTTAAAAGTATGAAATGGATAGTGCTAAACCTGTTAATATACCTATGAGTTCCTCAGTTCAGTTGGATAAGGACCCAAAGGAAAAATCTATTGATCAAAAGAAATTTAGGAGAATAATTAAATCTTTGCTTTACTTGACTATTAGCAAACCTGATATTATGTTCAGTGTTTATTTGTGTGCTTGATTTCAATCAGATCCAAAAGAATCACATTTGATAACAGTAAAAAGAATTTTGAGATATCTCTTGGGAACTCAGAACTTAGGGATTTAGTATCCTAAGTTTAGCTCTTTATTTGAAATAATTGGATATTCTGATTTAGACTTTACATGTTATAGGGTTGATAGAAAGAGTACTTATGGAACTTGTCAATTTACAGGAAATTCTTTAGTTTCTTGGTCCAGTAGAAAATAGAATTTCGTAGCCCTATCGACTGCTGAAGCTGAATACATTACCTTAGGAAGATGTGTGGGACAAGTTCTTTGGTTGAAGAAATAGTTGATTTACTTAAGATTTATAATAGACACAACTCAAATTTATTGTGATAACACTAGTGCCATTTGCATTTTAAAAAAATCCTTTTCAATATTGTTAAACCAAACATATAGATATAAGGCATCATTTCATAAGGGATCATATATCCAAAGGAGATATTGAACAGAATCATGTTTCAAGTGAAAATCAACTTGCAGATATTTTTATAAAATCACTAGCCTTAGATACTTTTAACACATTAAGAACAAAGCTTGGTGTGATTGATCTTAATGCTTAAAATTTTCTGTAAACTTGATATGTGTCTTTGTGTCTTTTTTATTTTTGTATTTTATGTGCTTGTTTGTGATTGTGATTTTCTATTTGTGTTTTTATGTTTTGTGTGATTTTGAAATGTTTTGATATCAAATTTCCTATTTTTGATCGATCGTGCAAATTTTTACAAGTGTTATATTCATATTGTATGAAAATTTTTTCATCCTATACGAATTTTGTAGTATCTCAATCGTTGTTTTGAACTAATTGCATAAAGTTTTATTTTTCCAATGCATATTACACTATAAGATATTTATATCGTCCCGAATGATTTGTATTACTTTGTCTGTATGCATGTAGATGGTTATACATATAACCTTTCCTATGAACCTGTAGTTTGTATATACGAACCACATATCATTCCATACAGGGGACGAACCTAATCACCTTTAAAATGATCTTAAATAATCGATCATCCCAGACGAACACCTGTTCATCTGTACAATCATCTGGTCAAAAAGCTTCTACGAAACGACGCCTTATACTTGCGTGATTACAAAAAGTCATTTCATTTCGAACATAATCGTTCGTACACATGAAATTTATTTTGTTATGTACGAACCATCAATCGTACTATATGAACCCATTTTTGTACGTATGAAAGATCATTTTTTTTAAATAAGAGGGCTTTAGAATTCAGTAGACTCACTAAGGAACTATCTTCTAGGAGTGGAGAAGACATCTTTCTTTCAAGGGCAAATGATGATTCTTTCATTAGGTTTGTTTCTACCAAAATTACTCCTAGAATCATACTTTAAGAGGATATCCACTTCCAAGTGATGTCTCTTTTTGCTACCACTAAATTTGCTTTTATCCTTACCCTAATTCATGCCTATAACAATGAAACATTTCACTACTTTTTGGAAAATATGTCATTTAGTGAGGATGAGAGTAGGATCAGATCTTTTATTTTTAAGAAAAAGGTAAAAATCACTAAGGAAGATTTGGGAACTATTTTGCATTTAAGAACTCGAGGTGTTAGAGCCCACACTTTGACTTCTACATCTAATTTTGTTTGGACTAAAATAAATAAAGTTAATAGAGGGATTGAACAAGTATGTCATTTGCCCAGGGTCTATTCCTTAAACCAAAATGTAAGGGTCATTCAGCATGTCCTTAGAACCTCTATTATTCCTAAAGCTGGTAACCGCATTAACATTACTCCTCTTATGTCCACTGTTACTTATCTTATCATGATTGGTTAACCTATAGATGAAGCCTAACTTATTATAGACTATATTAACGGCCTTTCTAAAATTGGACATGTCTCACATAAGAGGAAGAAGAATATTGCTTTAGGATACCTAGTGACCTATATCCTTGAGAAGAAGTACAATCTTATTCATCTTAATCCTCTACTTGAATTGCTGATCTACTTCATTGATGACTCGTTTCGAGCACGTTTTGGAAAAGGTGATAATACAAGTGAGGATTCTAAGGGAAAAGGTGGAGCAGGAGCGTGAGCACCAGCACCTATTACTGCTCATGGACCTAACTTTTAGGAGATGGTCCATCACTTTGACTGACTAGAGAGTCAATTTGATTAATTCTTTGATCAAATTTGGACTCATCTAAATCAGTATGATGCATAGTACCAACAGGACATGGGTTGGATTCGAGGTTAGTTCGACTCTTTGAACACCAATGTGGCTATGATGAATAGCTATTTTTCTATCTTCAACTAGCCACCTCCTCTAGACAAGGGCCCCTCAGATTTGTGGATATACTTCTTGTTTGTTGCCTTTCTAGTCCTTAGAGATGTAATGTGATGATTTATGAAGTTTCTATACTTATATTTGTTTAGTCTTTCTGTACTTATCTTGCTTAAGATCTTTGATGTTGTTATGTTATCTTATTTTGAGATAGATGATATTGATATAAGATGTGCTTTAATATATTAGATCATCATATTGATATCAATAAAAAAGGTCTTATTTAGCTTAGTTGATTTTATTCTTTGCTTGAAATGTTATTTTGCCTATATGATAATCCTGACTTAATTGATTTAAAAAAAGTGTTATAATATGAACAGCAATATAAAAATTAATTTCATTAGAAAATCTAAATTTTCAAAAATTTAAGTTAATTTATAACTCGATTAGGATAAGGTTATCAATCTCATGTTCTTTTTAGGCATACATAATTTTAATATTATTATTGCAATTTTGATGTCTTATTATTTTTTATTTCTCTTTTCAATATAATTATCTTTGTACTTGATAAGTTTGATTTTTTTAGATTATTGATTTTGGAAAGATTAATTAAAAAGTTGGAGAAATGTATAAATGTATAAAAATTAAAAGAATGCGCAATGGTTTGCAAATTTAAAAGAGGCACAAAATTAGCTAAAATACCAAAAAAATGCACAAAGTGTGCCACAAATATTTTGAAAAGATATGCAATGTCGCCAAACAAGTGTATCGATAATATTCTTATCTCTATCTTCTAATCTATAATTTCAAATCAATATAATGTTTTATTATATGTTGTGTTGGAAATTAACTTAAATTAATCTTCATTTCATCACTTTTGTAATAATTCTCCTTATCTATTTGTCTAGATTATTTCATAACCCTGATATATTTATCTTATCTATATTATATTTTAATTTAAATATTATGAATCTTTATTTTTCTCTAATGAATATTAATCTTATTATTGTAATTATAATTCAATCTCTTTCAAGATTAATTATCAAAGATTTCTCATATAACTTCTTACATTTCTTTTGTTTTTCTTCTTCCTTCCTTTTGTTGTTGTCAAAAAGGTGGAGAAATATTGTTTGTTTGCATTTGATTTTGCATTTTAGTGTTCATTAGAGTTGTTTTGTTTTTCTATTTCAAGTGTTTTATGAGTTTTATGAAAAATTAAAAAAATTGATTTGTACTTAATAGAACATATCTTATATTCACATGCTTATTCATTTAGGGGGAGTTAAGGTGAAATTTAGGATTTTTAATTTTATTCAAATAATAATTATTTTTTTATCATCAAAAAGGGGGAGATTGATGAGATAGCTACTACTTAGTTTTGCATGTTTGATATTCTTGCAACTTGTAAATTTTTGATGATTCCAAATATTATTGATTTGATTATTATTTCTGCTAATATATTTTGAAAGAATTGTTTTTCTCTTATATGTACTAACATTTTAGGGAAATTATACTTTAGATTATTAAAAAATTCAAATCAAGAACAGTTTAGAGTTTATTGTAATTGAAGTTAGAATTTTCCATTTTATTGAGACTGAAAGAGTGTGATTATAATTGAGTAACTGAGCACACAAACATCGGGGGAGAGTTTTAAATTCATATTTTTTAAAATGATCATACTGTACGATATCACATTATACGGGATGATCTAGTTAGCTATTTTCCCCGACGAGCAATTAAATGCATAGAAATGAATTTTTTTTTTAAGTATGGATCGTACGGGATAATCGAAGTTCGTATATGCTTTCACAAGTACGAATGTCTCGGGTCCATTCTCGCTCAAAAAATTTATTTTTCTAAGTATAAATCATACTATATGAACCCACAACGTATATGCTTTCATGAGTACGAATGTCTCAGGTTCTAGGTCACATAAAATAATTTTTCTAAGTATCGATCGTACTATACAAACCCAATTCATACATAATTTCACAAATATGATTTTCTTGGGTTCCAGGTCACGTAAAAATAATTTTTCTAAGTATGGATCGTACTGTACAAACCTAGTTCATATATGCCTTCTATTGTATGAAAATGTGAGGTCCCATTTCATCCCAATGTTTCGTACAGACAAATTTTAAAATTTTCTAATTGTACGTCCCGGACAAACTTGGTTCGTACATGATGATGATCAAGTACAAAATGATTTTGTATCAATTAACAACATGTTTATATAAAATAGTGTTTGAACTGTTTGTACGTATGAAATCTAATCATATTATATGATCGTGTACGCTCAAAATTGAAAAATTTAGTTTTCTAAACGATTTTTCGTATCTTTTGTTTAAAACGTCAATTAAGAACTAACATAAAAAATCTTGTCTTCATAATTTTTCATGGAAAATTAAAGGAGAGCGTGTGAGAGAGTGTTTGAGAGATATTTCTTACTAGTGGAGTATGAAGGGTTCACAAGGTTACTCAAATCTTATCTTCTAGATTTCTCGTGATAAGATCTTTGAAGAAGATCCAGTTCTCTGCTAAAACTTGTAGAGTGTGAACAGCCAAAGGTTCTATGCCTACACCTGGAAGAAGGTTCTCTACCTACACCTAGAGTGTGTGAAAAGATGATGGTTCTCTACTGACACTTGGAGAGTGTGAATAGCCGAAGGTACTCTGCCTACACTTAGAGGGTATGAAAGGATGAAGGTTCTCTTCCTACACTTGGAGGGTGTGAATGGATGACAGTTCTCTACCATACTGGGGATTGGTGGAAGAGAGGTTTGTAAAGGCTTCTCTGCCTCACTATGGGGGTAAAAGGACAGTCACTTTGGTAATAGTGCAATACCAGAAGAGAGAGTCTTCAGGAAGTGTATGTAGGTCGTGTTTAACCGAACCACTATAAATTTTTTTGTCATTTAAATTTCTACTGCTTGCTTACTACAATTTTTATTTTGTGGTTAAAAAATTTACTTTCAAATAACTTCAATTAACTTGCTATGAATCATCAACTGGTTTTAAATTTTAAAATCCAAGAAAATTTTTAAAATTTCCAATTCAACCCCTATTAGTTAGCCTTGGGACATTATCTTAGGTTTATCAACCTATTCAAGATTTAACAAGCCTTATTTACTTAAATTGACTTGACCTATGGGAGACTTGGCCCCTAAACCTTATAAACTAGTCCCTAGGGTGCCAAACGTCTGTCCAAGCAAGCCCAGCCATTAGGCCCACTTGGTTTAGCAATTTGGGCTAACCTAAGAAATCTAAAAGAATTTTCCTTTATCCAAATCACTATCCATGTAGAATTAAACAAAACTAATACAAGCACTAGGTATATAAGGACCCCATGCATTTAACCCAAAAAGCCCAGGCCATGTGCTAACCTGGGTTACCTAAATTGGCTAACCTAAGTTTCTAAAAATACCCCTATATACACCATTTTCAAACCCAGATTGATTTGTCCCAAACCAACCATTCCATTGCATACCCATGGGTCCGAAACATGTACCTAGCTAATCTTATGTTATGGAGTTTCCAAAGGAGGCCAGAATAGGTGCCAAAATAATTTTAATGCATTGGATCAACTATAATAGTCTTCGAAACAAGCCACATGACCTTAAACATTTTTACTGAGCTACTAAACATTCTTTGGCCTATCTCAAATTTATTAAGCCACCTTGTAGTGCCTTACATGGCTAAAAGTTGGTCTATGTTCAAATTCTATTAACCTATAAATACCCTTAATTTCATTAAAGATAGGTTCTATTTTCTAAGTTCAAATCATTCCCTAAGAGTTTGTAGTGAATCCCACAGCTTCCCAAACCTCTTGAGCCTACTCGGAGTGTGTTTAAGTGAGCTCCAACAACTCACTTCCAGCCAAACAGTCAATCTTGGTCCTCTGCTCCTATGTTTATGTAGTTAGAAGGAAAGTTTTCCCTAGGTCCTTATAATATGCATAAAGTTAAAGGCCCTTCAATTGTGCTCTAAATCTAGGTAATTTTTAAAAATGAACCCTCACTTAGCTAGGAAACTTTCAATCCTAGGCTATCTAGCCATTGAAATAAAATTTCTCATCCAGATAATTTTTTTGGATAAATTTAAGCTGGATTTGTTGGCTAAGTTCACTTAATCATGCAAAAATTTACATATGGCTAAAATTATGAGTACGAGGTTGAAGAAAAACTGATAATTGCACATTTTGTTTGAATTGATAGAGTGGTTGTGATTCACTCACACTAGATTTGTAAGTCCACCCCATGTTTGATCTCTGATCGAATGACTAAGATTGACGTTGTGCTGTCTTAGGGCTCACTATCTTTCAAGTGACCAATTATTCCCACTATGTGTAAAAATACAAGCACAATCAGCTAGTTAATTATGTAATTGCTAGATCTATGGAATTCAAATACAAAAAAATAGCACTAACTTAAAAAATTTATATCTACTCATCTAATTGATCAAAATGAATGTGCAACCCCTCTATGGGCTTAACTTGAGGATATCTATAAAATCCCCATGAAAATAACGCCTAATTTTAAGTAAATTTCAAGTAATTTAACAAATATTGTGAATTATATTTCTTAAATTACTTCATGTAGATAATTCCAAATGCTTGCAAATTTTAAGGGATAATTTTTAGGGGATGTTATACACATTGAAATTTTTAGTTGACTATTTGAAGCTTGGTTAATCATCAATAGAAATTTTAAATTGATAGCTTAAAATTCAACCTACAAATTTAAAATTGCATAAGCATGAATCCATAGGGAATCTTATCATGTTTATTTGGAATTTATTAGCTTTAGTGTTAACGGTTAATTAGCCAATGATTTTTGGTGAAATTTCAAGTCTAGAGAGAACAAAATAGGAATTTTCCTAAATATAGTTATATTTAATTAAAAATTTCATTATAAAACATAGGGTGTCTTTCATGGCCTCAAATTTTTAACGATTAATCTATAGGTCAACATGCAAACTAGACTTGGGAAATTCAATAGATGATTAAACATTCAAAAAAAAGGTAAATTGCATTTTACCTAAAATAAAATGTATAATAACAAATAAAAGGCCCCTTAGAAAATTCAAAATATATATAAAAAATAAATTTAAAATTACAATAAATAAATTAATTAAAAATATTAATAAAATTCCATATGATTCCAAACTCTTATAGATCTCATTTTTTGGTAATATCAAACTTATGTCGATGATTTTATATTGATTGAAGTTGATTTGGTTCAAAAAGAAAATACTCTCATTACCTTTATTAAATAAATCATTTATAGGGGCAATCTGTTAATTAATCACAACTAAATAAATAAAAATAAAAAACCTAAACTTGTTGTGAATTTGATTTCAGGGAATATAATTTTGATGATATCAAACATTTCTATTTTTCTATGACTACCTTGCCTACTAATATTTCAGGTCAACAATATCAAATTATAAATCGAACCAGCTCAAGATTAGGTTGATTAGGATTGAGTCAGCTTATAATGTACATCAAGTGTCTTTTACCTTTTCTTGAGTCCATTGTAATAATGTGGGTCCTGATGTTAAGTAACAATGCACACACACTTGAAGGAAATTTTTTGACTATTTTTAGAGTTTTCTATTTTCGATCATATCATTCAGGATGATCCAAAATTATCCTGGATGATCAGTTAAAAATAGAAACCCTAATTAGGGTGTCCTGGTTATGGCAGCCATAATTAAGCAAATTGCCTTGGATGATATTAGCATCTTTCGGGACGATAGACTCAAATCAGAAAGAATCAGCCGCCAGATCTATTTAGGCATGTATTATTTTTGGACATCATCTATGACTTCATCATGGACGATGCATTGAAATTATTCCTAAATTAATTTAGTAATTAAGGAAAGCAATTAAGGTTTGATTACTCAATTATATAATCCTGGAAGATCGCAGGATCGTTTGGGACAATCAATTAACAATCCTTAGTTCTTTCTGGACAATTCATAATTAGTTTGGCTCCATCCAAGGTGATGTTTTGGATGATATGTGATATTTTGTACTAATCGATCAGGACGATCCTGAGATCGTCCTAGATGATCAAGTTACTTTTTCACCATCCAGGGCGATGGTTTGGATGATATTCATCAATTTGAGCTAGTCATACAGGATGATATTCTATCATGGATAATTTGAACAAAGGAACCTTCTGAAAGTTTGTTAGGGATGTTAAGCCCTATAGAACTGGCCCAAGCTAACCGAGATGGGGGGGGGGGGTGAATTGGTATTTTAAAATTTTCTTTTCACAAAGAATAAAAATCGCATAAACCAAAATCACACCACTAAAACAAATGCGGAAATTAAAGTGCGGAAGCAAGGAAATAAGAACACAGAAATTTATAGTGGTTCGGTCAACTCGACCTACGTCCACTCCCCGGAGGCGCCCTCCGAGTTTTGCACTACAAACGTGACTCTCCTTTAGCCCCCACAGCTAGGCGGAGAAGCCTTTACAAAGCACCTCCTTTTTGCCACCCCGGTAAGGCAGAACCTATCTCCTTTTGCTTCCTCCTGAAGCTGGCAGAGAACCACAACCAAAAGCTAACTCCTTACCTCTACCGACCCTTCCACTGATGAGAAACTTTAGACGAAGAAGAAGCAGAGCGATCCTTGAAGCAACCCTTGTGAATCCCCTCATAAGCTCCCCCTCACAAGATCCTCTCTCTCTCCCACTCTCTCTTTCTCCCCTCAAGGCCTTCTCAGGTCAAGGCAGCAGCCAAAGGTCTTACAAAACGTTGAACAAGAGCTCTTAAATAGAAGAGATTCAAAGGAGCTCATGAATTGCAAGTTGCCAACAATATCGTCCAGGCCGATATGGACATCGGCCTAGCCGATCAGTACAAATCTTAGAAGGTCGGCTAGAGCATCGCCCTGAATGCAAACTGGATGATTTATAATTGACTTGATCATCCAGGCCGATCTCAGGATCGTCCTGGCCGATTAGTTCAAATTAGAGAAAAATTGTCCAGAGCATCACCCTGAATATGAGCTGGCCGATATTTATCGTCCTGAAGTAACTTAAGGTTTTTGAATTAATCATCCTGGCTGATCCTGCGATCGTCCAGGACGATATGATCATATCAATCATCCTTTATTACTCCCTTGATTTCCTAATCAATTAAGGCATAATTTTGAGAATATCCTCCAGGCCGATCAATGATCGTCCTGGCCGATTATTTAAAAATACAGTATACCTTAATTGTCTATGGCGGCAACTTCTTTCTGTTTTGAGCTTATCATCCTGGCCGATATACGTATCATCCAGGCCAATCTGTTAATGACGGCTGCCTTAATTAAGAATCCTTATTTAGACTTTCTGTTTTAAGCCTGATCGTCAAGGACGATGTAAATATTGTCCTGGCCGATATGAGTAAAAATAGAAATTCTAAGTCTCTCAAGTGTGTGTGTGTAGGGTTACTTAGCATCAGTCTCTTTAACCATTACAAGTAGACTCAAGAAGTAAAAAAACAAAGTACAGACTGACACAACCCTAGACCTACACAATCCTGAACTGGCTTCGTCTGTTCGTCCGATCTTCGATTCCTGAAAAGTTAGAAGAAATAAGTAGTCCAAGAGAATCAATAGTGTTTGTCAATCATCAAAACATAAGGCATGAAAGTAGGTTTGCAACAATCTCCCCCTTTTTGATGATGGCAAAACACTACGAAGACAATTAGCAGTTAAAGTTCAGGATCGACAAGTAAAAACAACATCATTAACTTCTCGTCCTTTTGACATATCAAAAAGGAGGAGGGAACACAAAAGAACAATAGAAAATCACAAACCCCTTTTTTTTTTTTAAACCAAGGCATGAAAATGATGTAGTACTCCATGTGATTGATCTAAAAACTTGTGGGTTAATGAGTTAACAATCTCAACAATCCATAGAATAGTAGAATATTCGATCATGGTAAGCCTTAGCTCAGACGTTTTCTTAGGGTAGAATCGTCTTTTGAAATCAATGACCTAACTCAAAGAATTAATTAGATATGAGAAAGAGAATCCATCCATCACTTAGCTTAAGAAAAAGCTATCTTTATAAAATAATGAACCAAAGTAAATTTGTCACGATCGCAAAACAATCGAAATCAACCCTTTGAGAACCAAAACTTCTAAGTTCTAAAAGATTTAAAAAGAGAGAATAGCTTGCTTTTGAGTGGGCTCATTTTATGCCTATTGTCAATTGAGTTGGCGCTTTGCGCATCTTTTTATAGATTTTCAATTTTGTCATCTTTGCGCTTCTTTGGTTGGCATCATTGGCCTTTTTTTTTTTTTGCAAGCTACATTCTCTTTTATAACCTCTTAAGAAAATCTTAGTTGTGAGTATAACTTCTTAGATATTAGAGAATAGGAGCTCTCTCTTTAACATAAGGAAGAATTACCACAAACAGAGTTAATAATCAAAGACAAGAGTAACGAAGGATCTTGATGTGATAAAAAACTTTAAACATTATAAATACAAGATAGATTTGCTTAAGCAAGCTTAAGAAAAGATCTCAATTTCATAAACAATCTTTAATTTGAGATAGATTTTTGATTAGAAAAGAAAACTATACCACTAAAATAGGTTAGAGAAAGAGACACAATCACAAAATATTTTTACCATCTAAGAGATTGGGAGATGAAAATCACATTGACTACAAATTTTTAAAAGCAAGGACAAGGAAAAATCATCATACAATTTTTTATTAGAAGATCCAAAGAGTATATCATCCACATAAATCTGAACAATGAGTAAATCATCTCCAACTCTCCTAAGAAAAAGGGTGGTGTCTACGCTCCCCTTGACAAACTCCCTCTCTAGTAAGAATTTGCTAAGCCTCTCATACCAAGCTCTTGGTGCCTGCTTTAAACCATACAAAGCCTTTTTTAATTTAAAAACATGATTTGGAAAATAGGAATTCTCAAAACTTGGGGGTTGTTCTACAAACACATCTTCTTTTATTTCCCCATTTAAAAAGGCACTCTTGACATCCATTTGAAAAAGCTTAAATTCTTTATAACAAGCAAAGGCTAATAGCACTCTAATGGCTTCCAATCTAGCTATAGGGGCAAAAGTCTCCTCAAAGTCTATCCCTTATATTTGATTGTACCCCTTAGCCACCAATCTTGCTTTATTCCTCACCACCACTCTTGAATCATTCACCTTGTTCTTAAAGACCCACTTTGTCCCAACTAAACTTTGTCCCTTAGGTCTTTCTACAAGCTCCCAAACATCATTCCTAACAAATTGATTAAATTCTTCTTGCATTGCTAAAATCCAAAACTCATCAGTAAGGGCTTGGTTAATGGTGGTGGGCTCAATCATTTAGATAAAGGCAGAGTGGTTCACCTCCTTCCTAAGTCCATGTCTAGTCTTAACTCCACTAAAAGGGTCTCCTAAGATCAAATCCTTGGGGTGACTTGTAGAGTATCTCCAATCTCTAGGAAAAGTGTGTGAAGGTCCAACCCTTTCATCCAAATCAAAGTTTTCTACTTCTTGGGTGACTTATCTAACTCCTTCATTACTTTGGTGTTCTCTCCCCTTCCCCAAATTTTCTACTCCACTTGTAATCTCTTCAACATCATCATCTTCTACTCCATGTTTCTTAGGATCAGACTCATCAAATACTACATGGGTTGTCTCTTCCACCATCGAAGTTCTCTTGTTAAACACCCTAAAAGACTTCCCAACACTAGAATATCCTAAGAATACTCCATCAGATTTAGGATCAAATTTTCCCAAGTGAGACTTCCCATTGTTGTGAATGAAAACCTTACAACCAAAGACATGAAGGTGGGAATGATTGGGTGTCCTACCCTTAAGGATCTCATAGGGTGTCTTCTCTAATTTGGCTCTAACATTCACCCTGTTCAACACATAACAAGCTGTGTTAACCGCTTCAGCCCAAAAGTATTTTGGAAGTGAATACTCAGCAAGCATGGCTCTAGCGGCTTCCACCAAGGTTCGGTTTTTCCTTTCAGCTACCCCGTTCTGCTGAGGGGTCCTAGGAGCTGAAAAATTTTGGCTAATCCCCTTGTCCTCACAAAAATCTCCAAATCTTTCAATCTCAAACTCTCCCCTATGATCACTATGGATTGTCAAAATCTCACAACTTAGTTTTTTCTGAATCCAGGTAGAAAATGTTTTAAACTCCTTAAAAGACTCATTTTTATGTGAAAGAAATCTAGTCCAAGTGAATCTAGAGTAGTCATCAACAGTCACAAAACCATAGACTTTCCCTCCCAGGCTGGCAGTGCTAATGGATCCAAACAAATCCATGTGAAGGACTTCTAAAGGTCTAGAGGTACTAATGTTCTTAATGGAGTGAAAGGTGGAGTGGACTTGCTTTCCTAGTTGACAGGCATCACAAAGGTGGTCTTTTGAAAACTTAAGTTTGGGGACACCTCTAACTAGGTCCTTTTGGGTCACTTTCCTAAGGGTTTTCATACTTGTATGACAAAGCCTCCTGTGCCACAACCAAGAATCATCAATCACAATTTTTAAGCAAAAAAAAGCAGCACATTCAATGTTATTTAAATCAAGCATGTAGACGTTGTTGATCCTCTTCCCTACAAAATAGTGTTGTTACTTAAACTTACAATGCATAAATTTGCAAAGAATTGCACGATGAAGCCTTTGTCATAGAATTGACTGATGCTGAGCAAGTTGTGCTTCAATCCATCTACAAGCAAAATATTTTCAATCATAAGGTTCTTGGAATTACCAATTATACCTACGCCTACCACCTTCTTGGTGGTGTTGTCTCTAAGAGTAACCTTGCCTCCAGTCCTGGACTCTAGTACAACAAACTGGCTGGCATCACCAGTCATATGTCGAGAGCATCCACTGTCCAGGTACCACATACTCTCACGAGGCCTTTTATGAGAGCCCTCCTGCAAAATTACCAAATGTTAGATTTAGGAACCCAAGCAGGTTTGGGTTCCTTCTTATGAAGAGAAGAATGCAATACATGTGTGGTATGCTGTGGATCATGCACCTTAGGTCTCCACACCCAATGTGTACTATAGTGAACTATGCAAGTGTGTGAGATGTGTCCTAGTATGCCACATGAAAAACATCTAACTCCAGGAAAGGGATTTCTTAAGTGGTTTGAGTTATAATGCCTCTTCTTAGATGTTGGCAGTTGATTAAAAGTAGGTGTCATCCTAGTTTTCTTACATGCTTCTAATTCATTTTGAATCTTCAAATTTGTGCTCTTTAAGATTTCATTTTAATCCTCAAATTTTTCTTCATCTCCTTAGACTTCTTAAAATTAGATTCAAGTGATGTGTGTGAAACTTTTAATGCTTCATGCTTTTCCATTAATTCACAATGATTTTTATTTAACTCATCAAATTCATCAAGCAAAGTCATATGATTTGAATTAATCATTTGATGGTCCTTTATCAAAATTTCATGCTCTTTTTGTAGATTTAAAAATTCTAATTTCAAGCTAGCATGAGTTTTCTTTAATTTCCTATATGAGGCATGAATTTTTTTTGGAACTTCAAGGAGTTAATCGTAGGAAAGTTCACATACCTCTTCTTGATAGGGATTGTCGTCTGCCATCAAGCACAATTTTGATGTCTCATCTTCTGGTTCCGTCTCTGATGAGTCCGATGCCGAATCTGCCCAAAATGCTTTTTGTACTCTCATCTTGTCCTTCCTTAGCTTAGGTTTCTCCTCACCTTTCCTTTGCTTGAGTGGTCTTTAAGTGTAGGGAAATCAGTTCTTCCGTGTCCTGGTTTCCTGCAATTATAGCAAATAACATCAGAAGATTCTTTAACATGTTTTAGATCCTTACCTTTTCTCCAATTTTGATGATGCTTTTGTTTCTTCCTTAGAAAGCTTTTGAATTGCCTTGTGATGAAGGCAACTTCATCTCTTTTATACCCGGAAGATTCAGAATCCAATTTGTGTGCCTTCAATGCAACTGTTTTCTCCTTCTTCTTCTCACCTGCATCAAGATTTCTTTGATTCACCCCTTGCTCGTAAGTAATGAGTGAGCCAAGTAAGTTATAATTGAAATAAGTTTTAAATCTTTAGATTCAGTGATTGCAGTGATTTTAGCATCATATGACGAAGCCAAGCATCTCAAAATCTTGTTAACTTTTTCATAGTTAGAAAGTTCTTTTCCTAGTGCATGCAGTGAAGTAACTATATGAGTAAATCTAGCGTACATGTCAGTAATCGATTCATGAGGTTTCATATGAAAAAGTTCGTAGTCATGCAAGAGAATGTTCAAACGGGATTATTTAACCTCATTAGTACCTTCATAGGTGATGCACAATTTATCCAAAATCTCTTTACCAGTTTTGCAAGTGGAGACACGCATATAATCCTCAGATTTTAAAGCACAGAAAAAGTAGTTCAAACATTTTGCATTCAATTGAGCTAAATCTCGTTCATCAAAAGTCCATTCAGTAAAAGCAACTTCAGTTTTAACATCATTAATTTCACGAGAAGGTGAAGAATAACCTTCTTTGATAAGCATCCACATGCGAAAATCAGTAGATTATAAAAACGTTGACATGCGGGTTTTCCAGAAATCAAAAGGTAAGTTGTCAAACAAGGAAGGTCGTGTAATTGAATAACCTTCAGTAGTGTTATGATTCCCAAGGTTAGCCATTGATCATATCAAAAAGTTTTTAAACTCAGTTTTTATGAATCCCGCTCTGATACCACTTGAAAGTTCGTTAGGGATGTTAAGCCCTATAGAACTTGCCCAAGCTAACCAAGAGGGGGGGGGGGGGTGAATTGGTATTTTAAAATTTTCTTTTCACAAAGAATAAAAATCACATAAACCAAAATCACACCACTAAAATAAATGCGGAAATTAAAGTACGGAAGCAAGAAAACAAGAACACAGAAATTTATAGTGGTTCGGTCAAGTCGACCTACGTCCACTCCCCGGAGGCGCCCTCCGAGTATTGCACTACAAACGTGACTCTCCTTTAGCCCCCACAGCTAGGCGGAGAAGCCTTTATAAAGCACCTCCTTTTTGCCACCTCGGCAAGGCAGAGAACCTATCTCCTTTTGCTTCCTCCTGAAGTTGGCAGAGAACCACAACCAAAAGCTAGCTCCTTACCTCTACCGACCCTTCCACGGATGAGAAACTCTAGATGAAGAAGAAGCAGAGCGATCCTTGAAGCAACCCTTGTGAATCCCCTCACAAGATCCTCTCTCTCTCCCACTCTCTCATTCTCTCCTCAAGGCCTTCTCAGGTCAAGGCAGCAGCAAAAGGTCTTACAAAATGTTGAACAAGAGCTCTTAAATAGAAGAGCTTCAAAGGAGCTCATTAAATGCAAGTTGCCGACAATATCGTCCAGGCTGATATGGACATCGGCCTGGCCGATCAGTACAAATCTTAGAAGATCGGCCAGAGCATCGCAGTGAATGCAAACTGGATGATTTATAATTGGATTGATTGTCCAGGCTGATCTCATGATCGTCCTGGCCGATTAGTTCAAATTAGAGAAAAATCGTCCAGAGCACCGCCCTGAATACGAGCTGGCCGATATTTATCGTCCTGAAGTAACTTAAGATTTTTGAATTGATTGTCCTGGCCGATCCTACGATCGTTCAAGACGATATGATCGTATCAATCATCCTTAATTACTCCCTTGATTTCCTGATCAATTAAGGCATAATTTTGAGAATATCGTCCAGGCCGATCAATGATCGTCCTGGCCAATTATTTAAAAATACAGTATACCTTAATTGTCTATGGCGGCAACTTCTTTCTATTTTGAGCTTATCATCCTGGCTGATATACGTATCATCCAGTCCAATCTGTTAATGACGGCTGCCTTAATTAAGAATTCTTATTTAGACTTTCTATTTTAAGCCTTGTTGTCTAGGATGATGTAAATATCGTCCTGGACGATATGAGTAAAAACAAAAATTCTAAGTCTCTCAAGTGTGTGTGTGTAGGGTTACTTAGTATCAGTCTCTTTGACCATTACAAGTAGAATCAAGAAGTGAAAAAACAAAGTACATACTGACACAACCCTAGACCTACGCAATCCTGAACTGGCTTCGTCTGTTCGTTTGATCTTCGATTCCTAAAAAGTTAGAAGAAACAAGTAGTCCAAGAGAATCAATAGTATTTGTCAATCATCAAAACAAAAGGCATGAAAGTAGGTTTGCAACACCTTCAAATCATCCAGACTCTCCCAAATCTCCCTAGCTGATTGAGCTAAAATTGAACTAATTATAAAGGACGACCAACCAATTATCATGGATGATATTTGACAATTAGTTACTAATTAGGAAAAAATCGGAGCCCTTGTTTAAAAGATCTCTTATTTTCTCAAGAGGAGAACTTTTGCAACTATCCTAACCTAAGAGAGCCTAGAGGAGAGCAAGAGCAAGGGAGAGAGAGAGGATCTTGTGAGGGGGAGTTTGTGAGGGATTTCATAAAGATTGCTCCAAGCAATGATTTGAGTCATCTTCTTCAGTTATCATCCCTGGATCCTTGGAGGTTTGAGAGAGGTCTACTTTAGTATCTGATCAAGGTTTTATGCCTACTTTTGGAGGAAGCAAAAGGAGTTGAGTTCTTTGACTGGTTCTGGAGGAAGCAAAAGGAGTTGGGTTCTCTGCCTGCTATTAGAGGAAGTAAAAGGCATTGGGTTTTCTGCCTCATCGAGGTCGGTGGGTATGAGTTTTTATATGGGCATCTCCATCTTGCAGTAGGCAAAAAAGGAGAGATACTGAGTTTAGTGCAATACTCGAACAAGAGGCTTTGGGGACGGGACGTAGCTCAAGTTACTGAATCACTATAAAATATGGTGTGTTCTTTCTTATTATTTCTTCCGCATTTAATTTTAACACTTTATTTCTCTTATGGTGAACCTTGGTTTGGTTGTGTTTGTGTTTTTGTTTGGAGAAATTTTTAAATACTAATTCATTCTCCCTCTTTGTTAGCATCGGTACTAGTTCATAAGGGCATGACATCCCTGATGAACTTTCAGGTGGTATCAGAGCGGCATTCCAAAAAAATTATTTTTTGAAAACTTTTGAATTTTAATCAATGGCTAACTTTGGTAATCATAATACTGCGGAAGGGTATTCAATTACCCGACCACCTTTATTTGACTGTATTTCTTTTGATTTTTAGAAGACTCGCATGTCTGTAATTTTATAATCGATTGATTATCGCATGTGGAAGCTTGTTAAGGATGGTTATTCATCTTCGTAATGGTATTAAAACTAAACTTTCTTTGATTGAATGGACTTTTGATTTTAGGGATTTAGCGCAACTAATTGCAAAATATTTAAACTTTTTTTTTTGTGCTTTGAAATTGAAAGATTATATGCATGTTTCAACTTGTGCTACTGGTAACAAAGGATAGATTGTGTATTACTTATGAAAGAACAATTGAAGTTAAGAATTTTAGGTTGAATATTTTATTTCATGATTATAAGCATTTTTATATGAAAACTATTTAATCGATTTCTGACACGTATACTAGGTTTACTCAAATTGTCACCTCATTGCATGTCTTAGGAAGGGAGCTAACTAATTATGAAAGAGTGAATAAAATTTTGAGATACTTTCCTTCTTCCTTTGATGCTTAGATTACTGCAGAGATTGAATCTAAGAATTTGAATACTTATTCTATTGATAACTTACTTGGGTCACTCATTGCTTACGAGCAAGGGGTGAACCAAAGACAATTCGATGCAGGTGAGAAAAAGGAGAAAATTGTGGCGCTGAAGGCTAATGATATGGATAAAAATTCTTCTGGGTTTGAAAGCAATGATGTTGCCTTAATAAATAGAAAATTCAAAATATTTTGAAGAAAAAATCATAAGAATCATCAGAAGTGGAAAAAAGTTAAGGATAGCAAAAATTTTGAAAGTTCTTCTGATGTTGTTTGCTTTAAATGTAGGAAGCCTGAACATATCAAAGTTGGTTGTCCTACACTTAATGATCAATCAAATAAGGAGAAGGGTGAGGAGAAACCTAAGTACAATAATCGGTTATAAAAGGCATTTTGGGCGAATTCTACATCAGAGTCCTCTGAGACTAAAGCTGAGGAGGAGATAACAAACTTGTGCTTCATGGTCACAGATCATCTTGGTCAGAATGATCAAGAAGAGGTATGTGAACTAAGCTATGAACAATTACTTAAAGTTTGTGAGAAAATTCATACATCATATAGGAAACTTAAGAAATGACATGCTAGTTTAAAATTAGGGTTTTTAAATTTGTGAAAAGAGCATGAAGTTTTATTTAAAGATCACTTCCAAATTGATAGCAATCACATGACATTACTTGTTTAGTTTGATCAATTAAGTAAAAGGAATTTTGAGTTGGTCACCGAGCATGATTCATTGAAAGCATCATACACTGTACTTAAAACTGATTTTAAAACATATATTGATGAAGCTAAAAATAGGGAGAATTCTTTGATGTTTTATAAGGTGATTTCAGAAAGTGCTAACTTGATGTTTAGAGTTGAATTAAAAGCACATGAGGAAAATAGGATTACACACACACCTGATTCAAATGCAAAACCTAGAAAGAGGCACTATAACCTGAACAGATTAGTAAACCCTTTTCATGGTGTTAGATATTTTTCATGTGGCATGCTAGGACACATTTCACAGACTTGCAATGTTCACCATAGTACATATTAGGTGTGGGGACCCAGTTTGCATGATTTACAGCATAACACACATGCATTATATTCTTCTTTCTATAAGAAGGGATCCAACCCTATTTGGGTTCCTAAATCTGACATTTAGTGATTTTTGTAGGCTTGCTCTCACAAAAGGCCTTATGAGAGCATATGGTACCTGGATAGTGGAGGTTCGCGACACATAATTGCATAAATGTGTTGCTTAATAAATTCTAATTTGCATGTTTTCTAATTTGTTGCTCATTATTATTTTTCTATTCCTTCTTTTTAGTTTTGAGTGTTGATTTTAATTTTTTATTATTTTGTAGTGGTTTCATTCCTGATGTTCTTATTTTTTAATTTTTCTTTTTTGTCATAGCTGAAATGATATTTTATGCCTATTTTTGTTTTTGAAAATTTATAGTCAATATTTGACATCCCTAAATCAATTAAAGGGAGAACATTGATTTTTTCCCTCCCTCTAATCTCTTTTACTGGTGTTATTTTTAATTTTATAAATAAAAATCTATCTTAAATTATTATATGAACTTTACGATTGAGATCTTTTCTATCTTGTTACAGTAATCTATCTTATATGTATAATTTTCAAAGTCCTTACATTACTTTAAATTTTTTTGAAATTTTGTCGTTGCATTTATTATATGAATTTGGTTATTTTTCATGGTTTATGTTGAGATTGTTGCAACTTAGTTCTTTATTATTGATATTCTTGCAACATGTTTATTTTTTTTATTCCAAATATTATTTTTCTAAATAATTATTTTTCCTAACATATTTTGGATGCACTAATTTGTTGTTTATGTGTATTAATGTTTCAGGGAAATCATACTCCGAATTATTGAAGACTTCAAATCAGATTAGTTTTAAAGACTATTATAAATAAAGTATGTAATTTTTTAATTTATTTGGTCAAAGAGAGTGAGATTGTAATTGAGTAACTGTGCAAATACATACTGGGGGAGAGATTAAAACTTAAATTTTTAAAATTAATCATACTGTACGATTTCACTTCATACGAAACGATTTATTCAGTTATTTTTCCCGTCATGCAGTGAAATGAACATACATGAAAATATTTCTAAGTATAAATCATACTGTACGAACACAGTTCGTTTATGCCTTTACGAGTAGAAAATGGATGGGTTTCTAGTCATGTAAAAATAATTTTCTAAGTATGGATCATACTATACAAACATAGTTCATACATGCCTTCCATACTACGAAATGGTTGGGTTCCTGAATGTATAAAAAGAATTTTTCTATGTATAGATCGTACTATACAAACATAGTTCGTACATGCATTTCAGAGTACAAAATTATGAGGTCCATTTTCATCCCGACTATTCCTCCCTACAAATTTGATATTTTTATAACTGATTGTACCATACAATGTCGTCATCATACGTACGTCGATCAGAGTATGAAATTATGGGGTCTATCTTTATCTAGACGAAGATGAAAATTTTTCTAACTGTTTGTCCCGAACAAACTTGGTTCTTACCGGATGATGATTGTGTACAAAATGACTTCATATCGATTCATAATATGTTCATAAGCAATATTTTTTGAACTATTCGTACGTACAAAATATGATCGTACTGTATGATCGTGTACACTCAAAGTTTGAAATTTTTAAATTTTTGGAAAAAATTTCGTTTCTTGAGTATAAAAAGTCTTGTCTTCATGATTTTTCAAGGGAAATTGAAAAAGAGAGTGTGAGAGAGTGTTTGAGAGCGTTTTCTTGCAAGTGGATTGTGAAGGGTTCACAAGGTTACTCAAAGGTAAGGATCTCAGTGTGTTTTGTATTTTTCACTCTTCCTTTTATCTTTCTAAATTTCTTGTGAGAAGATCTTTAAAAAAGATCCAATTTTGTGCCAACACTTGGAGAGTGTCAACAGACAATGGTTTCTTTGTCGACACTTGGAGAGTGTGAACAAACTACGGTTCTCTGTTGACACTTGGAGAGTGTGAATAGATGACAGTTCTTTGCCGACACTTGGAGATTGTAAAAGGATGTTGGTTCTCTACCTCACTGGGGTTGGTGGAAGAGAGTTTTTTAAAGGCTTCTCCACCTTACTATGGGGGTAAAAGAAGAGACACTTTTGGTAATAGTGCAATACTTGAAGAGGTAGACTTCAAGGAGTGGATGTAGGTCGTGTTTGACCAAATCACTATAAATCTTTGTGTCATTTAAATTTCTGCATTTTATTTATTGCAAGTTTTTATTCTATGGTTAAAAAAATTGTTTTAAAAAATTATCAATTAACTTGCTATGAATCTTTAAAGGTTTTTAGTTTTTAAAATCTAAGAGTAATTTTTTAAAATTATCAATTTAGCCCCACACCCACCCCCTCTTTGTTAGCCTTGGGAATTTAGCTTAGTTTTAACAACCTAATCAAGATTCAACAAGTGGTATCAGAGCTTTATTTTAGAACTATAAGTTTAGACTATTTTTTGAAGATGAGAATGGCTACTTTTGGAAACTGAAACACCCCTGAAGGGTTCTCGATCAGAAGACCTCCGTTATTTGACAATATCCCTTTCAATTTGGAAAACACGCATGTCTATATTTTTACAGTAAATAGATTATCATTTGTGGATCTTAGTTCAAGAAGGGTATACAAAGCCAATAAGATTAGTTAATGGTATTAGTGTTGAAACACCCTTTGCAGATTGGACTATAGAAGAACGTGATTTAGCACAACTGAATACAAAATATTTAAACACTTTCTTTTATGTACTTAAGTCAAAAGATTATATGTGAGTTTTCACTTGCAAAAGTGTTAATGACATATGAGATTGACATTGTATTACTTAAGAAGGGACAAATGAAGTAAAGCAATTTAGACTAAACATCTTATTATATGATTATGAATTATTTTGCATGAAATCAAATGAAACCCTTTCTAAAATTTATATAAGATTTACTCAAATTTTCACCTCTTTACATGTATAGGGTAGGAAACTTATGAATGCTAAATGGTTAATAAAGTTCTTCATTGTTTGCCTACTGTATATGATGCTAAAATAATTATTTTTATAGAATCTAAAGATTTGAATGCTTACTCTATTGATAATCTTCCTAGTTCACTAATTACCTACGATCAAGGAGTGAGTCAAAGGAAGATTGATACAGGTGAACAGCGTAACGAGAAGAATATTATGCTGAAAGTGGAAGAGTCGGAGAGTGATTTATCACAACCTGAGGATGAGGATGATAATGCCTTAATGATTAGGTAATTTAGAAGTTTTTTTAAAAGGAAGCAGAAGAGATGCCAATAGTGGAATATAGGCAAGTTTAATAAGAATGTTAAGCTCTCTAATGATGTGATTTACTATGAATGTAGGAAACTTGGACACATAAAATTAGATTACCCAAACCTAAAAGCCACTCCTATCAAGGAGAAGGTAGAGGAGAAACCAAATGTGAAGAAGGGCAAGAAATTATTTCAAAGAGCTTTTTATGGGGATTCAGCTTCAGATTCATCAGAAACCAAAAAGGAGGAGGAACTCACAAACTTGTGCTTAATGGCCGATAAATCTTGATTAGCTAGATTAAGAAGAGGTATGTGACTTGACCTATAATGAATTGTTAAAAGTTTCTGAAAGGATTTATGATGCATTTAGAAAACTAAAGAAAATATAAGCTAGTCTTAATTTACAATTATAAGAATTGCAAAAGAACACAAAATACTTAAGAAAGATCATGCATTAATAGATAACAACCACATGAGCTTACTTGAAGAATTTGATGACTTGAATAAGAGGAATACAACAACAACAAAAACAACATCAACCCTTTATCCCACTATGTAGGGTCGGCTACATGAATCCTTTTTCTCCATTGTGTCCTATTAAAGGTCAAATTCTCGTTTAAATCTAATAAAGAAAAGTCATTACTATTATTTTCTAACCAAGCCTTTTTAGGTCTGCCTCTATCTTTCTTAACATAAGTCAAATCTAATATCTCTACTCTCCTAATCGGGTCATTAGAAGGCCATCATTTTATGTGCCCAAACCATTTAAGGTGACTCTGTCTAATCTTATTTTCTACTGGAGTTACTCCAACCTTTTCACGTATATTCTCATTTCTTATCCTATCTCTAATGGTAAAGACACTCATCCACCTGAGCATCATCATCTCTTCCACACTTAACTTAGTACTATGCTTCTCTTTTAATGGCCAACATTCAGCACCATAAAGCATTACAGGCCTCACTACCATCTTATCAAATTTTCCCTTAAGTTTGAGGGGTACTTTTCCATCACACAACAAGCCCGATACATTCCTCCACTTCAACCATCCAACTTGAATTCTGTTGATAATATCCCCATCAATTTCACCATCACTCTAAACAATAGATCCAAGATATCTAAAACATGTACTCTTATTAATGACTTGATCGTCCAAAGTCACAATCCCCTCACTAGGTCTATTACTACTAAAATTACACTCCATATATTCCATTTTAGATCTACTCAAGGGAAAACCTTTAGTCTCTAATGTTCACCTCCATAATTCATGTTTACTTTCAACTCCCTCTCTAGTCTTATTAATAAGAAGAATATCATCAGCAAAAAGCATACACTAAGGTACATCCTCTTGCAAATTTCTAGTGAGAACATCCATGACTAAAGAAAAAAGATATGGGCTAAGGCTGATCCTTGATGTAACCCAACCAAAATAGGGAAATACTTGGTCAAACCACCTTGTATTTGAACACAAGTAATAGCTCCTGCATACATATCTTTAATGATTTGAATATAAGCATTATTAACTCCTTTCTTTTCAAGAACTCTCCATAGCACTTCTCTTGGAACTTTATCATATGCTTTTTCTAAATCAATAAATATCATATATAGATCCTCCTTATTTTCTATATATTTCTCCATCAAACCTCTTAATAAATGTATGGCTTCTATAGGTGACCAACTCGGTATGAATCCAAATTGATTTTGAGAAACATTAGTATCACGCCGCAACTTATGCTCCATAACTCGCTCCCATAGTTTTAAAGTATGACACATTAACTTAATTCCTCTATAATTCACACAATCTTGTACATCACCTTTATTTTTAAAAATAGAAATTAACACACTCATTCTCCACTCATCTTGCATCCTTTTAGTCTTCAAAATTGTATTAAAAAGTTTAGTAAGCCAAGAAATTCCTTCATCTCCTAAGCATTTCCACACCTCTATTGGCATATCATCAGGTCCAATTGCTTTTCCACCCTTCATTTTCTTTAAAGCCTCTAACTTCAATTTTACTAATACACCGATAAAAATAGACAACTTTATTTTCATTTAGGGTTCTAAGGTCACTATAGTCAATCTTATTTTCACAATTTTCATTAAAAAGTTTAGCAAAATATCTCATCCACCTTTGTTGAATATCATCTTCTAAGAAAAGTATTTTTTGATCTTCATCCTTAATACACTTCACTTGAACAAAACCTTAGTAATCCTTTGTCTTTGTTTGGATAATTTATACATATATCTTTCTCCCTCCTTAGTATCTAATCTATTATATAAATCACTAAAAGCTAAGGTCTTTGCATCGCATGTTGCTTTCTTAGATTCCTTACGATCCTCTTTATTTCTTTCCCAATTATAAGAAATTTTAAAATTAAACCAATTTTTATAACAAATCTTCTTATTCTTAATTTTTTCTTGCACATTTGGATTCCACCGTCAACTATTTTTACTATTAGGAGCTTTTTCCTTTGATACTCCAAGCACATCTTTTGCAATATTCTTAGTATCACTAGCCACTTTTTTCCACATAACATTAGCATCCTCATGCACATATAAAATCTTAAGACCTAAAATCTTACTCTAAAAAATATTTTTGTTAATATTCTTTAAATGCCCCCATCTAATCCTAGAATATCATTTTACATTATTTTTTATTATCTGCCCCTTTATCCTAAAGTCCAAAACTAATAATCAATGCTGGGTATATAAATTTTCACTCGGAATAACTTTACAATCTTTGCAATCTAAATGATTTAATCTTCTTATAAGAAAATAGTCAATCTGGGTTGTACTATATCCATTTTTATAAGTGATGAGATGCTCATTTCTTTTCTTAAATAAGGTATTAGCAATTGAAAAATCATAAGCTAAACATAAATCTAATATGGTCTTGCCACCTTCATTTGTTGTTCCAAAATCATAGCCACCATGAATGCTTTTAAAATCATCTACCTCTCTACCAACATGTCCATTTAAATCTCCTCCAATAAAAACTTTTTCTTCTAGAGGTATCTTTTGTAATAATTCTTCTAAGTCATTCAAAAAATTTAATTTAGAACTCATATCCAAATCTACATGAGGAGCATAAACACTTATATTATTAACAATCTTATCCTCAGTAACAATCTTTAAAGCTATAATTCAATCTCCAATCCTATTAATCTTTTTAACATTATCCTTCAAACTCTTATCTATAATAACACCTACGCCATTTCTAATACGACTCCTACCCGAATACGAAAGTTTAAATCCTAAACTATCAGTTTCCTTAGCCTTCTCTCCAACCCATTTAGTTTCCCGAATGCACAAAATATGTATCTTCCTATGAATCATAATAACCATTAATTCCATTAATTTTCTTGTAAGGAAACCTAAATTCCAAGTTCTAATCCTAATTTTAGTTTTATGGACTAACTTCTTTGCCTACATTCATCCTTGATGTGGTAACCCTTGCCTATTTAATACTGCACCCGGGCGCCGATGCAGCGGCCCTTGCACGCTTGTCACTGTATTCAGGCCAAACAACGTGTCGCTTCCAGGGGATGCCATAGCATTAACACAATTTCTTAAAGGATTCATGTCATTATTATTCGACAAGTTTTACGCTGGCTGTCTACTACCTAACACAACCCTCCAGTTTTCTCATCTAGGAATTGGGACCTGGCAATAGTAATGTTAAATTAAAAAAAGATCCTATGCTTAATTAGAAAAAGATTTTAAAAATTTTAAGGATGAATCAGAGAACAGAGATCACTATTTGAATTTTGATAAGAATATGCCATAAGATTTGAACATATTTTTGAAATTAAAAGTGTAAGCTGTCGATAAAAATAGAAAACCACAAACACTTGAAGATTTTAATAATCATATTTTGTGGCTAAAATTTTAAAACCCAAGAAGAATCAAAGTTATTATAAAAAATTGAGAAAACCATTTCCTAGAGTAAAATGCTTTTATTGTGGGATGATTTGACATATAACAAACACTTGTACTATATGTAGGAAAACTTATTTGGTGTGGAAACCAAAGATGCATAAATTTAGTCATATCATACATGCATCTAATCTTATTTTTCCAAAAGAAGAACCCAAACTTATTTGGGTTCCCAAGTCTAACATTTGTTAATTTTGCAGGCACGCTCTCATATAAATCCTCATGAGAGCATTTGGTACCTCGATAGCGGATGCTCAAAGCATATAATTGGATACACTACATAATTTATAATGCTGGAAGCTAGGAATGGAGGTAGGGTTACATTGGGAGATAACTCCACTATGAGAGTGGTTGGCACAGGTATGATAAAAAACATGCAAAAATTTTATATTGAAAATGTGTTATTTATAAAGGCTTAAAGTATAATCTGTTGAGTAATTAACCAAATATGTGATAAAAGATGCAATGTAAAATTTTTTCCTAGTAGCTGCACATTAAGCCTAAATGGAAATGATGTTTTGCATGGATTAATGGTAAATAATAATTATATGCTAGATTTAAATTATATAAAAACTCTTAATGCTTTCTATTTGAAAACAATTTCTGATGAATCATGGTTATGGCATAGGAGACTTTGTCACTCTAGCATGAAAAAACCTTAGGAAAATTACCCAAAAGAATTTGATGAAAGGTTTACCAAAACTAAACTTTACTAAGGATCACCTTTACAATGCATACAAATTAGGAAAATAGGTGAAGTCCTCTTTTCATTCCAATAAGGATATTAAAACTAGTAAACATTTGGAGATTTTATATATTGATCTTTTTGGACCGGTTGGAACTATAAGTCTAGGAGGGAAGGTATATGGATTTTTGATTGTAGATGATTTTTCTAGATTTAATTGGTTTAAATTCTTATATCATAAGACTGAATCATTTGAGGAGTTTAGAGATTTTTTGACTTAGATTCAAAGAAAATTAGGGTGTGATATTTTAATAATCCAAAATGATTACGGAGGAGAATTTGAAAAAGGAAAATTTGAGGATTTTATAAAGAAAAATGAATTGATCACAATTTTACTGCACCTAGAACCTCTTAGCAAAATGGGGTAATTGAAAGAAAGAACAGAACATTAATTAAGGCCACTCAAGCTATGTTGGGCAAAATATTCACTTCCTAAATAATTTTGGGCTGAAGCGGTTAGCATTGCATGTTATATTCTGAATAGGGTGAACATTAAAATTAAAGAAAATATCATATGAGCTTCTTATGGGGAGAACACCTAATTTGTCACATTTGCATGTTTTTGGATGTAAGATGTTCATTAATAATAATGAAAATCTCTCTTAGGAAAACTTAACCCAAAATTAGATGAAGGAATTTTTGTTGGATACTCTAGTATTGAAAAATCTTATAGAGTATTTAACAAAAGAACTTTAGTAGTTGAAGAGTCCATATATGTTATATTTGATGAAAGTGGAATTTTGAAATAGCCAAATTTGGAAGAGGATGAAATAGAAAATAACTCCCAAAATATTAAGAAGATTGTTTTGGATAAAAATTTGGAGATAAAAAACCCTTTGCCTAGAGATTTGAAATTTTCTAAAAATCACCCTAAGGATTTAATTTTAGGAGAACTAAGTGAGGGTGTTAGGACTAGGCATGGATTAATCAAAGAAGTCAATCATTCTTCCTTTATTTCAATAATAGAACCCACAAATATAAATAAAGAACTTTCAGATGAATTTTAAATTTTAGCAATACAAGAAGATTTAAATCAATTATTAATAAATAAAGTTTGAAAATTAATTGCAAGGCGAAAGAATCAAAGTATAGTTGGAACTAAGTGGGTATTTAAGAATAAAATAAATGACTCAGAAGTTGTTGTTAGAAATAAGGCTAGATTGGTGATTAAGGGGTGTAATCAAATTGAAGGAGATGATTTTGAGGAGACTTTTGCCCTTGTAACGAAACTTGAAGCAATTAGGATTTTGTTAGCCTTTATTTGTTTTAAAGGATTTAAATTGTTTCAAATAGATATAAAAAATACCTTTTTGAATGGGTGATTAAAGAGGATGTTTATATTGAACAACTTTTAGGTTTTGAAAATTCAAAATTCTTAAATAATGTTTTTAAATTGAAAAAGATATTATATGGATTGAAACAGACAACTAGGGCGTGATATGAGAGGTTGAGCACTTTCCTATTTCATAGATCTTTTAAAAAAGGTAGTGTGGATACCACTCTCTTTTTGAGAAAATTAGGAGATGACGTACTCATTGTACAAATTTATGTTGATGATATCATCTTTGGATTTACAAATAAAAATTTTTGTGATAATTTTTCTAAAATAATGAGTAGTGAATTTGAGATGAGCCTAATGGGAGATTTAAAATATTTTCTATGTTTTAGTATTAAGCAATTCAAGGAATAAACATTTCTTAGTCAGTCAAAGTATGTTAAGGACATCCTTAAGAAGTATGAAATGGATAATGTTAAACCTATTAGTACACCTATGAG
This sequence comes from Dendrobium nobile, assembly GCA_022539455.1. Classification (NCBI taxonomy): domain Eukaryota; kingdom Viridiplantae; phylum Streptophyta; class Magnoliopsida; order Asparagales; family Orchidaceae; genus Dendrobium; species Dendrobium nobile. Next base: position 26,839,389 of record CM039721.1, on the reverse strand, counting down.
TTCCTTAGTTCAATTGGATAAGGACTTAAAGGGAAAATCTGTTGATAAAAAAAAATTTAAAAGAATTATTAGATCTTTACTTTATTTGACTACTAGCAGACCTGATATTATGGTATTTATTTGTGTACTAGATTACAATCAGATTCAATAGAATAATATTTGATAGTAGTAAAAAAGATTTTGGGATATCTCTTGGTAATTTAGAACTTAGGAATTTGGTATCATAAGTACAGCTCTTCATTTGAAATTATATGATATTCAAATTCAAAATTTGTAGGTTGTTGGGTTGATCTAAAGTGTATATATGGAACTTATTAATTTATTGGAAATTCCTTAGTTTTGTAATTCAATAGAAAACAAAATTCCATAGCCCTATCTACTGTTGAAGCTAAATACATTGCCTTAAGAAGTTGTGTGGCATAAGTTCTTTAGTTAAAATAATAGTTGATTGATTTAGGATTTATAATAGGCACAATTCCAATTTATTATGATAACACTAGTGTTATTTATATTTCAAAAAATTCTATTCAACATTCTAGAACCAAACATATAGACATAAGACCACTAGCTTAAATAAAGAAGAGATTGAATTGAACCGTGTTTCAATTAAAAATCAATTTGCAGGCAATTTTATCTAACCACTAGCATTTGATACCTTCAGCATATTAAAAATAAGGCTGTGTGTGATTGATCTTAATGCTTAAATAAAATCCTCTACAAATTTGATATATATTTTTGTATATTTTATGTTTTTTTATTGTTTAAGTTTAGTTTTTGTGTGTACATTTTTGTTTTTCTAGTTTAATTATTTTTAGTTTATATTTTTGTGAATTTTGGACATGTTTTCACACATTGAAATTCCTACTTCTGATAAATTATTTTCATTATATATGAATTCTGTAGCATATCAACCGATATTTTGGCCTAATGATGTAAAGTATTTATTTTCCAATACATATGGTATTATAGGATATCCATATCATCCCGTACAATTTGTATTCTTTTGTTTGTATGTACTAAGATAGTTATGTGGGCAAAATCAGTTTTTAAAATTGATCGTACATACAAAATTTTATTTTGTATGCACGAACCATGTGTCATTCAATATGGGGGATGAACCTAATCATCTTTAAAATGATCTTTAATAATTATTCATCCCAGACGAACACTTGTTCATCTATACAATCTTTTGGTTAAAAAGCTTGTATAAATGGACGCTTCATAACCTGTGTGATTATGAAAAGTCATTTTATTTTGAATATATTCAATCATACATATGAAATTATTTCCGTACATGATGAACCATCTATCGTACTATATGAACCTCATTTTATATGTATGAATGACCATTTTTCTTTAAATAGGAGGGCATTAGATTTCATTTTTATTCACTTCATAGCCTTCTACAATCCTTCTCTTCTTAGTTATGGCCAGTTCTAGCAAGCGTGGTAGACTCACTAAGGGATCATCCTTTAGGAGTGAAGATGAGAATTTTTTATCTAGAACAAATGGGAGTTCTTTCAGTCTCTGTGAAAATTACTCCTTCTAGAATCTTACTTCAACAAGATATTCATTTTCAAGTCATGCCCCCTTTTGCTACCACTCAATTTGCCTTTATCCTGAGTTTGATTCATGATTACAAAAAAGAAACCTTTCACTACTTTCTGGCAAACATGTCTTTTAGTTCTAATGAAAGTAGGATAAGATCTTATGTTCTGAAGAAAAGGGTAGAAATCACTAAGGAAGATTTGGAAACCATTTTGTACTTAAGGACTCAAGGGGTTAAATCCCACACTATGACTTCTAAATCTGATTCTGGCTGGTCCAAAATAAATAAAGTCATAGGAGGGGTTGAACAAGTTGGTCATTTGCCTAGGCTCTATACCTTAAACCAAAATGTAAGGGTAATTCAGCTTGTCCTTAGAACTTCCATAATTCCTAAAGTTGGTGACTATATTAACATTGCTCCTCTTCCATCCACTATTACTTATCTTATCATGACTGGATAACCAATTGATAAAGCCCAACTTATAATTAATTATATTCATATACTTTCTAAAATTTGGTCATAAATCTCATAGGAGGAAAAAGAATATTGTCTTAGAACATCTTGTGACCTAAAGTTTAGAGAAGAAGTACAATTTTGTTCATCTTAGCCCACAATTTGAATTGCCAATCTACTTACTAATGCTTCATTTCGAACACTTCTTGGGAAAGATGGAAATGCAAGTGAGGATTCTGAGGAAGAAGGGAGAGCTCCAGCACTTGCACCTGCTCATGGACCTAATTTTCAAGAGATGGTGCAGCACTTTGACGGACTAGAGAATCATTTTGATCAATGCTTTGATCAAATTCAGGCTTATATACATTAGCAGGATGCTCAGTACTAGTAAGACATGGGGCGGATTTTGAGGACACTTCGAATCTGTGAACACTAATGTAGCTATGATGAATAGCTATTTTTCTATCTTCAACTAGCCTCCTCCTCCAGACCAGTGCCCCTCAGATTTTTAGATATATTTCTTGTGTGATGTCTTTGTTAGTCATTTGAGATGTGTTTATCTTTGTGATGTTTTTCGATGCTTTGAGCATTTATCTTATTTTTAGATTTTTGATGATATTATTATTATATTATATTATCTTATGATATATGATATTAATGTCAGTTGTGCTTTATGATATTAGATTTTTATATTTATATTAATAAAAAATGTCTTATTTTATTTAGTTAATTTATTCCTTATTTGAAATTTTAGTTTGCCTATATGTTAATCCTATCTTAATTGATCTGAAAAGTGTTAGAAATTAAACTACAATATAAAAATTAATTTCATTATGAAATCTAATTTTTTAAAATTTTTAAGTTAATTTATAACTTAATCAAGTTAAGGCAATCAATATTATGTTCTTTTTAGGCAAACATAATTTACAATATTATTATTGCAATTTTGATGTTTTACTATTTTTTATTTATGTTTTTAATATAATTATTCTTGTAATTAGATAAATTTGATTTTTTTTAGATTATTAATTTTGAAAAGATCAATTAAAAAAAGGGAAATGTACAATGTGTACAAAAATCCAAAGAATGCGCAATGGTTCGCAAATTGAAAAGAGGCAAAAAATTAGCCCAAATATAAAACGATGCACTAAGTGTGCCAAAAAATATTTGAAAAGATGCCTAATGTTGCATATTGATAATGATCTTTCCTCTATCTTTTAATCTTCAAATTCAAATCAATCTAATTTTTAATTATGTTTTATATTGAAAATTTAAATTATCTAATTTTCATTTCATCACTTTGGAATAATTCTTATTATCTAATTGTATTGAATGCTTCATGACTTTGAGTACCTTTTCTTGTCTATGTTATACCTAATTTTAAATATTTTTTAATCTTTCTTTTTCAAATAATGAACATTAACTTTGTTATTGCGATTATAGTTCAATCTCTTTCAAGATTATTTTCTAAGGTTTCTCACATGACTTCTTTCATTTCAAACTATTCTTCTTCCTTTTTTGTTGTTATCAAAAGGTGGAGAAATATTGTTTGCTTGTTTACTTTTAATTTTTTTTAGTGTGTTAGTATTGTTTTTGGTTGTTGTCTTAGTGTTGTTTTATGTTTTATTTTTTGGATTTTTTTGTGTTTTGTTCTTGTTTTATTTTTGAGTGTTTTAAAATTAAAAAAAAATTGATTTATTCTTAAAAGAATTCCCTTATATACACATGTTAATTCTTTCAGGGGGAGTTAAGGAGAAATTTAGGGTATTTAATTTTATTTGTAACGATACTTGATTTGCCATCATCAAAAAGGGAAAGATTGTTGAGATTATTTCAACTTAGTTTTTGATTGTTGATATTCTTGCAACATGTTTATTATGATTTCAAATATTATTGTTTTAATTAATTATTTCTCCTAATATATTTTGGATGCACTGCTTTGTTGTTTGTGCATACTAACATTTCAAGAAAATCATACTTCAAATTATTGAAGTTTTCAAATCAGATCAGTTTTAAAGGCTATTGAAAATGAAGTCTATAATTTTTCACTTTATTGGGTCAAAGAGTGTGTGATTGTAATTGAGTAACTGTACATATACACATGGGGAGAGATTAAAACATGAATTTTTAAAACTAATCATACTGTATGATTTCACATCGTACAAGACAATTTATTTAATTATTTTTCCTGTCGTGCAGTGAATGAACATATATGAAAATTTTTCTATGTATAAATCATATTGTACAAACACATTTCATATATACCTTCATGAGTACGAAATGGACGGGTTTATAGTAAAGTAAAAATAATTTTCTAAGTATGGATCGTATTATACAAACATAGTACGTACATGCCTTCGAGAGTATGAAATGAACGGGTTTCTGAATAAGTAAAAAGTATTTTTCTGAGTATGGATCATATTGTACGAATATAGTTCATACATGCATTCCAGTGTACAAAATAGTGAGGTCCATTTTCATCCTGACCTTTTGTCCCTTTTTTTTTATTTTTGAAGAAATGCAAAAGTTGCATTAAAATGGAAGAAATAACAACCTAATACAAACTAGGAATAATAAACTAATAGATCCTTGATCAAGTGAAAGATCCTTATTGAAAGCATATTTGTTTATTTTAAACATACTATTTTTGAAATGAAACCCACTATTTTCTATTTTGAAACTGTTGAGATGCAGGGGATACCAAAGTTTGAAACAACCCAAGGGATGGTTTGCATCCCAGAGTTCCCATCCGGTTAAAGAATCAGATCTAGTATCGATCCCATAAGCAAATATAATAAGTTAAAAAACAAATAAAAAGCAAAAAGAATAAGGAAGCTACAAACTATAATGAAAAAGAAATTACAAAAAATCTAAGACAATCGCAAAACTCCTAAGAATAACATCAATAGGTGTTTCATATGTCTTTTCCAGCATCCAATGATGTAGTCCCAAGCAAGAGATTTAGTAAACTCTTTGATCAGATGCTCCAACCTAGGTATCTTTCCATTTTGCTGATTGCAATGAGAATATCAGCTAGCATTCTATTGAGATGTTTTGGAAGAACCTCTCAAGTAGTTCTTCATTCTGAGATTAGTAATCCTCCTTCAAGTATGATCTTTCACTAGTCCAAGAGTTTGTTGTTCCTTGAAGAACTTGTGTTTAGAACCAGAAGAACCAAGCTCCATAGTAGAACCCTTCTTATTCTTTAATAAGACAGTTTTTTTGAATTTTAAATTGATTATTGAAGTAAGAGAAATGGTTTCCAAAAAACCATCTCTTGTTCCTTTATTATTAACAATTATTTCAGAATTCCTTGCTGCCTTTGTTGGAGTCAAAACTGAAATCTGCTCTTTAACAAACTCCTCCTAATCTGCCTCCTTAATTTGTGGAAATTCAACATTAGAATTTTGAATTTTGAAAACTTCAGCAGATTTTGGTTGATCCATAAGAATAATAGCATTTTCTATTCTTCCTTTAATTATATCATCCATTTCTAAAGGCCTAGCTGGATTAATTGGAGAAAAATTGGAATCCGCAGTTCAACAATCTTTGACTTACTCAATAGATCAATTGGAGTTTGAACAGTAATACTTGTTCCAGAATTATCAGCTTCCTTCTGAATTTGTGGAAATTCAAATTTAGAATTTTGAATCTCTAAATTTTCAGCAACCAAGAGATGGTTTTCGGCAATCTCATTTGGCTGATTCATCAAACTGATAATAGTATTACCAACATTATCTACAGCAGCCAGATCTTGGAAAGAAATGCATTCAAAATTTGAATCTCGATTTACTACCTGTTCAATACTCAAATTCAAATCATGGTTAACCGCCTCTTCACCTCCTTCCTTGATTTGAGCATTTTCTTTAATTTGGCTATTGAATTCAAAAACTTTTAATGGGTCGGTCACAAATTTTTTCTCCTTTGCATTCCAGTCTACCAAAGGTTCCACAATTATTTCTGATCAGTAAAACCAACTTCTACACCTCCTTTCACAGCTTCTGTATTTTTGGAAGTACAAACAGCTTCAGATTTTCCTTTGGCTGAAAAGACCTTGGAATTAATATGCTTTTTCATAGAATTTTTCCTATTATTGTTTTTGAACTTCACATGCATCCTAGGTCCATAAGGATTATCAGTATGACTTGAGCTGAAAGGGATATCTTTCACATTAGGACAAACTGAATCAATATGTCCTATTCTCCCTCATTTTAAACAAATTGATGATAGATTTTCGTATTCAAACTTTTGGAAAAATCTACCTTACAAACCTTAAACACAAATACCAGAAGGAAGTTTGGAATTCAAATTAACCCGAATGCAGGCTCTAGCAAATTCTCTTCTCCCCCATCTAAACATGTTACCATCCAACAATAAAGGAGTCCCAATTCTAGAAATAATTCTAGTGATATTGGATTCATCCCAGCAATGTAGGGGTAAGTGAGGAAGATGAACCCAAATCGGAGAAGAAACCCCTTCCAAGGAATTGGGAGAGAAGTTAGAAGACCATTTGTCTAACCCAACAGCAAAGCCCCCTACAAACCATGGAACTCCATTAAGAACTTCTTCCATGGCTTTAAGAGACTAAAAAGAACAAAGTAGCCAATCTTGGCCAAGTAAGGTTATGTGAAATCCTCAGTATTTCATCCATTGCTTCCTTAATTCAGTAGCACATTTAGAAAAAGGTAAATTTTTCCCAAGAATTTTCACAACCAATGATTTACAAAAAGCTTGAATATTGGATTTTTCCTTATCCATGTCAAGTTTAACAACATTTGTATCTTCAATCTCATCATGAATTTTACTCAAATTAATTTTAATGTGTGTTTTTTTTATCCACACATTAGAATTATCCAATCTTGAAGAGATAATTGGTTTTATGGTATTGACATAATCATTGCCAATACCCTTATTATTCTTCAATACTTTAATAAAACTGCTCCTTGAAGAAGAAGCCTACTTGTCATTTGCTCCAGAGATAATAACCGATAAAGGTTATTTTGGTATCTTGTCCTAAACCGAAATTACCTCTTTCCCTTTACCTGAATCCGGCAAGGGTTTATGCTTAGCCATCAAGCCTCCCTCTTTGATAATAAGAGGGGATTCCAAAACCCGAAGATTGTGAGGGGAGATGCGTTTGAAGGAGAATCTACCTTTTGAATCCAACATAATTGGACTCGTGGTAGAAAGAAAAGAATTGGTGCTCCGGCCATCCATGGATGACCTTTTGTCCCTATGAAATTGATATTTTTCATAAGTAATCATACCGTATGATGTCTTCATCGTACATACACTGATCAGAGTTCAAAATTGTGCAATCTTTCTTCGTCTAGATGAAGATGAAAAATTTTCTAACGGTTGGTCCCGTACAAACTTGGTTCATACCGGATGATGATTGTGTACAAAATGATTTCATACTGATTCACAATAGGTTTGTACCTAATAGTTTTTAAACTTTTCATACATATGAAATATGATCATACTGTATGGTCGTGTACACTCAAAATTTGAAAATTTTAATTTTCTGGATGGTTTTTCATGTCTTGAGTATAAAAAATCCACTAAAACTGGCATGAAAACATCTTTATCTTCATGATTTTTCAAGGGTAATTGAAATAGAGAGTGTGAGAGTGTGTTTGAGAGAGATTTCTTACAAGTGGAGTGTGAAGGGTTTAGAAGATTACTCAAAGTTAAGGATCTCAATGTGATTTGTATTTTTCAGTCTTCCTCTTATCTTTCTAGATTGCTCATGACGATTTGGTTCTCTACTGACATTTAGAGAGTGTGAATGAATGAAAGTTCTCTGTCGACACTTAGAGAGTGTGAACAGATGACGGTTCTCTGCTGACAGTTGGAGAGTGTGAACAGACGATGATTCTCTATCAACACTTGGAGAGTATGAAAGGACGTTGGCTCTTTGTCGCACTAGGGATTGGTGAAAGAGAGTTTTATAAAGGTTTCTCCACCTTGCTGTGGGGGAAAAATGAGAGATACTTTTGGTAATAGTATAATACCTGAAGAGGGAGTCTTTAAGGAGTGGATGTAGGTCGTATTTGATCGAATTGCTATAAATATTTGTGTCATTTAAATTTCTGCATTTTATTTAATGCAAGTTTTTATTTTTTGTTTAAAAAATTTGTTTTAAAAAAATTATCAATTAACTTACTACAAATCTTTAAAAGTTTTGAATTTTTAAAATCCAAGAGTAATTTTTAAAATTACCAATTCAACCCCCCCCCCCCCCCCGTCTTGGTTAGCCTTGGGACATTAGGTTAGGTTTAACAACCTAATCAAGATTCAATAGTTTAATTTTCCTTATATTAAAGATTGAGTTTTTCTTTTCTAATATCTAAAAGATATACTCACAATTGAGAGTTTTTCAAAATCCTGAAAATGGATCTAGCTTGCAAAAATGACAAGGGCATAAAATGAGCCCTAAAAGAAGAAAAATTGAAAAGATAAATAATGACCGCCAAAAAAATTGAAAGATACATAAAGTGTATAAAAAATTTAAAGATTTGTCAAGTGTGCCAATCAATTAAAAATAGGCATAAAATTAGCCCACAAATGGCAAGCTTCCTTCCCTTTCAAAACTTTTAAATCTTCGAAGAATTCATGTGTCACTTGATATTTTCAAAGGCTTGATTTCAAATTTTGAGATTGTGACAAATTACTTTGGTTTATTATTCTATAAGATATTTTACTGGAACCAAGTTTTGAATGGATCTTTTTTCTTATCCAATTGGTTTTTCTGAGTTAGGTCTTTTGTTTTCAAAAGATGATTTACCCTGAGAGAAGTCTGAGCTAGGGCTAATTGTGATTTCAGACAGGGATTTCCTATGTCATCGAGTTTATTTATTTTATGCTATGATCTTCTATCAAAAGTTCTCCATGCAAATAGGTTCAACTAGGGATGAGATTAGTCACAAATGTAGAAAAGATAACACATTTACTATTCGCTGATGATGTTCTGGTGGTAGCAGAAGCATACAGTAAAAATGTGAGAACTTTGAAGAAAATTCTCAAGAACTACTACAACTAGATGAGCCAAGCTATCAACTCCCAGAAGTCTATGGTTCTATATGGAAAAAAAGTCACCAAAAAGAGAAGAAGCAAGCTTAACAAAATTATGGGATATAAAGAAGTCAAAGAATTCAACTACTTGGTTATCAAATTGGCTTTAAGAAGAATGAAGGCTGAAGACTACAACAACACCATTGAGAAAGCTATGTGTAGACTCAACTCTTGTGGAGCAAGATGGTTGTCACTGGGTGGTAGAATCCTCCTCATCAAAACAGCTTATTCGAACATGATCTCTTATCAGGTAGCTCACTCTCTCATTCCTAAAAGCATTTTGATGAAAATTGACAAGATTTGTAGGAATTTCTTATGGCACAAGGAAAACGGCAAACAAGGAATGAATTACATTGCTTGGACTACTCTTTGCCTACCCACCAGCTTAGGGGGGTTTTGCAACCATGGAGCTGCGGATAGACATGGTCCATTAAGATCAAGAATGGCATGGATGTTTTTTCAGAACAAGAATTCTCTACTTTATAAAATTCTCAATAACAAATATGGTGATAAAATATGGGAAGAAGGAATGAAGAGAGGTCTTCATCTTGTTGGAAGATTATCAAAGATGGAATTAATTATCTAAAACCAATTATTAGATGGCAAGTAGACAATGGTAAAATTATAAATATTACCGCTGACAATTTGATTTTTAGATAGATGCCTCAACAACTGGCCTGCTATGTGCAACACTGTTGATCTTTCCAATAAAAAAAGTGTCTTTCCTCATGGATAATGATGGTAAATGAAATTTAGAGAAGTTATCTGAATTTTTTTCTGAAGATATGATAGATCTTATACAGCAAATGGTAAAAGGGGAGAATAATAGAGAAGATAGGATTGAATTAATTCGCACCAATACTGGGAAAACTATATCAGCTTTATGTGCTGAAGCAATTAGTGTAAATCTTGATAGTAAGTACAGCAAGCATACTTGGCTAAAAAAAACTCAAACTGAACCATTAATTTTTTTCTTTTCTGGTGGAGAGCTTTGAATGATGCATCACCAACCAATGACTGATTATGTTATAGAAGACTTGCTAACACCTCTGTTTGTCCTAGAGGCTGTCAAGATATTGAAGACATAGATCATGTTATCACAAAGTGCAACAAATTGACAAAATTAATACAGAAATTGAGATTATGGGGATTCAATGTCCCTTCTTTTCAAAATCTCAATGATTGTATTAAAGAAATGAAACAGAAAGCTGACAACGGCCTTGCTAAGATTTATGCATTGGCTATTTATTATTGTTGGAGATCAGGGAACATGGTCAAGAATGGAAATTCAAAACTTCCCATTGCTTACACAGCAGTAGAAATTATTTCCCACGTATCTTAGCTTCAGTCAGCTCCAATCGTATCTTACCTTCAGTCAGCTCCAATTGAGAAAAACTGGAACACCAACCTGCATTTGCTACCTAAATCTTGGTGTGCCCCTCCCGAAGGTTGGGTGAAGCTGAATGTAGATGCGGCTCTCTCTGAAAATAATATGGCTGGAATAGCAGGTTTACTAAGAGATTGCAAAGGTAGAATGGTATGTGCTTTTGGTATAAAGTTAATTCATTCACAAAATTCATTATTGCCTATCATCCCAGACAATCCACCAAATCATCCTGGACAGTATACTTTTCATCGATTGATTAGCTTGACTACTTAGGATGATCGCCTGTGTCTAACTATCTTGGACAATATCTGATCGTCCTGGATGATAATATCGCCTTTTTGACCAATCGTCCCGGATGCAATTATTTTGCCTATCATCCTAGACAATTCTATGATAGTCTTGGATGATAGGTTCATCTCTTTATAAACTGTGGCTATGAAACTATTTTTCCTCACCAAAACTTTTCCTTTCATCCTTACCTCATTGTTTCTCCATTTTTCATACTCATGACTAGACCTGTCAAAAACGGGTCACGGGTCGGGTTCGGGTCCAACCCGAAATTGACCCGACACTGTTCAACCCGACCCGAACCCGACCCGTTTTTGCAAACGGGTCGGTTTTCCTAACCCGAACCCGACCCGCTTCGGGTCCGGGTCAACCCGACCCGACCCGCTTCGGGTATATTTTATTAAAATTTTTTTATTTAATTCATTTTATTTAAATTTAAATAAAATTAAGGTTAGATTTACTTCAATTAATTTAAAATAAATCAAGATTAATTTAATTTGGGCAACAATGCTTATAATTTTTTGAAATATTATTTACTTATTTCGTAAAAATACTTTAAAATCCTCCAAAATTAATTAAAAACGGGTCAAACCGGGTCGATTTCGGGTTTCCGGGTCAACCCGAACCCGACCCGGTTTTACAAACGGGTCAAAATCTCTAACCCGAACCCGACCCGGTTCGGGTTCGGGTTGACCCGAACCCGAAATTTTCGGGTCGGGTTCGGGTCGGGTTTTCGGGTCGGGTCCAATATTGACAGGTCTACTCATGACTGGAGGAAAGAGATCTAGAATGCTTAGTGGAAGCTCCTTCAGGGCCATTAATGACCCTCATTTCACTGAGGCGGCTGACCAAACTACCTATCTATGATACAAGATAGCCAGGATCACTTTATCCCGGACTATCAACCTACGCACACTTTCTTATCCTATTCTCGACTTGTTTGCACGTACATCTCTAACCTTTATCCTTACACTTGCTGTCCCTTTTAATTCTGAATTTCTGTTCAAATTCTTTACTAACCTCCGTATCAACTCCTTCTATACCACACTTCAATCTTATGTTGATAAGTGTCCTATTGAAATCACATATTAATACTATTACGAACTCCTATAATTGTCCACCACTAGAGAGACAAGCTTCACATCTTATCTCAAGACCCCGATTACAACTGGGCTCCTACCAATCACTTTCTGAAGAACACTAATATCTTCTATCATGATGGAGATTCTAGCAGCTTACTCAAAGATGTGAGGATAATCCAACATGTCCTTCATACCTTAGTTTTTCTGAAAGTTAGTAATCGTATTCACATCACATAACACATTTTGATCACCACTTTCTATTTCATGGTCCATCGTGAATTCAATGCTACTAATATGAATTTTTGATACATTAAGCACCTGAATAGGATTAGAGATCCAGGGCCAAAAAGGAAGCCCAATCTTGCCTTTGGACACATCATAACCTATATCTTGGAATCCAAATACAACCTTTAATATCCTGCCCCAGTAAACTTTTAGTCTGCCTTCAACACTAACAACTCCTTCCATATTCATCACAATGCTCATCTCCACCTGGAGCACGAGGAAGCTGAGGGAGCTGAGGAGGAGGCTCCTATACCTATTCCTACACCTGCTCCACTATGGTAACACTCATAGCTAGATCAGCTGGTGGAGCGGTTCGACCAGTGGGAGACTAGGTTCCAGACCTATATTACTGTATAGGAGCAGCAACATGTGGAGGATTTTGCTTCCTTTAACTCGTTCATAGCTCACTAGTAGCACCAACATGACCATGATATAGCCTGGTTTGGGGAGCAGTTTGCTACTCTTTTTAGCTTTTTTCAGCCATTACCACCACCTCCGTCGGATGATCAGGGGCTGCCCTACCTATAGTTTGTTTTCTTATATTATTTTTTTCTATGATGTACTTTGTCCTTTTTAATAGTTTCTATTTTTATTTGTGTTTTGTTCCCTCCTCCTTTTTGTGATGTTAAAAGGGAGAGTAGTTGAATTATTTTATGCTACTTAATTGTACCGTGTATTATATTCATTTTTTAGTAAAATTTGAACTTCTTGATTCACAATTTTTTTCTTATGATGTTTCAGTTGAATTGCTTAAATTGTTTTTGTTTGCCATCATAAAAAAGGGTAGATTATTGCGAATCTGATTTTAGGGAATATAATTTTGATGATAGCAAACATTTTTATTTTTCTACAACTACCTTGCCTACTGACATTTTAGGTCCACAAGACCAAATTACAAATTGAACGAGCCAATATTGGGTAGATTAGGATTGAGTCATCTTGTAATGCATGTCAAGTGTCTTTACCTTTTCTTGAGTCCATTATAATAATGTGGGTCCTGATCTTAAGTAACCTTACACAAAAACACTTAGAAGAAAAATTATGACTATTTTTAGAGTTTTCTACTTTTGATCACATCGTCCTTGAAGATCCAAAATTGTCCTAGATTATCAATTAAAAATAGAAACCCTAATTAAGGCATAATGGTTAACACATCCACAATTAAGTGAATCGTTCATGATGTATTAGCATCGTCCTTGATGATAGACTCAAATCAGAAAGAATCGATCACTAGAACTATTTAGGCGTGTTTTTTTTTCTGACATCATCCTAGACATCATCCTAGACGATGCAGTGTCATTATGCCTAAATTAATTTGGTAATTAAGGAAAGCAATTAAGGTTTAATTGATCGATCATATCATCTTGGATGATCGTAGGATCATCCGAGATGATCATTTAACAAACCTTAATTCTTCCTGGATAATTCATAATTAGCTTGTCTCCATCCATGGCGATATTCTCGATGACATGTAAAATTTTGTACTAATCAGTTCAAACGATCATGAGATCATCCTAGATGATAAAGTTACTTTTTTATCATCCAGACATCCATCCATGGTGATGATCTGGATGATATTCATTGAATTGAGCTAATTGTACAGGATGATCGATCGATCGTCCTGAATGATATTTAATAATTAGTTGCTAATTAGGGAAAATTTGAAGCCATTATTTAAAAGAACTCTTATTTTTTTAAGAAGAGATCTTTTTCTACTGTCCTGACTTGAGAGAGCTAAGAGGAGAGGGAGATCAAGGGAGAGAGAGAGAGGATCTTGTGAGGGCGAGTTTGTGAGGGGATTCATAAAGGTTAATCCAAGCAAGGATATGGGTCATCTTCTGCGGTCCTCATCCCTGGTTCCTTGGAGGTTCGAGAGAGGTTTACTTCAATAACTAATGAAGGTTCTATGTCTTCTTTTAGAGTAAGCAAAAAGAGTTGGGTTTTGTGCCTGCTTCTGTAGGAAGCAAAAGGAGTTGGGTTCTGTGCCCACTTCAGGAGGATGCAAAAGGAGTTAGATTCTTTGCCTAACCGGGGTCGCCGGAAAGGGGTTTTTGTACAGGCTTCTTTGCCTTGCTTTTGGGTCAAAAGGAGAGACACTAAGTTTAGTGTAATACTAGAAGGAGAGGCTCCAGAGAGTTGACGTAGGTCAAGTTAACCGAACCACTATAACATTTGGTGTGTTCTTTCATATTATTTCTTTCGTATTTAATTTATGCACTTCGTTTCTCTTATGGTGAATCTTGGTTTGGTTGTGTTTTTGTTTTTTTGGAGAAATTTTCAAATACAAATTCACCCCTCCCCCTCTTGGTTAGTCTCAAGACTAGTTCATAAGGGCTTAACATCCTTGACAAACTTTCAAGTGGTATTAGAGTAGGATTCATAAAAATGAGTTTTTGAAAACATTTGAATTTTGATCAATGACTAACTTTGGTAATCATAATACTATGGAAGGGTATTCAATTACTTGACCACCTTTGTTTGATAATATTCCTTTTGATTTTTGGAAAACTTGCATGTCTACATTTTTATAATCGATTGACTATCGTATGTGTATGCTTATAAAGGATGGTTATTCACCTCCATCTCATGAAATTAATGGCATTAAAAGTGATCTTCCTTTTACTGAATGGACTTTTGATGATAGGGATTTAGCATAGATGAATGCAAAATGTTTAAACTATTTTTTTTTGTGTTTTGAAATCAAAAGATTATATGCGTGTTTCAACTTGCGCCACTGATAAAGAAATTTGGGATAGATTGTGTATTACTTATAAAGGAATAAATTAAGTTAAGCAATCTAGGTTGAATATTTTATTACATGACTACGAACTTTTTTGTATGAAACCTACTGAATCAATTTCTAACATGAATACTATGTTTACTCAAGTAGACACTGAATTGCATGCCTTAGGAAGAGAGCTAACTAATTATGAAAGTGTGAATAAAATTTTGAGATTCTTGCCTTCTGCCTTTAATGCTAAGATTACTTCAATTACTAAATTTAAGGATTTGAATACTTATTCTATTGAAAACTTACTTGGGTCACTCATTTCTTACGAGCAAGGGGACAACCAAAGACAACTTGATGCAGGTGAGAAGGAGGAGAAAACTGTGGCATTGAAGGTTAATTATACATATATAAATTCTTCTGGGTCTGAAACCAATGATGTTGCCTTAATCACAAGGTAATTCAAAAGCTTTGTAAGGAAAAATCACAAGCATTCTCAGAAGTGGAAAAAAAGGTAAGGATAGCAAAAATTTAAATATTCTTTTGATTTTATTTTCTTTGAATGCATGAAGGCTAGACATATGAAAGATTATTATCCTACACTTAAGGATCACTCGAGCAAGGAGAAGGGTGAGGAGAAACCAAAGTTCAGGAAGGGCAAGAAGCAATTCCAAAAGACATTATGGGTGGATTCTGCATCAAACTCCTTTGAGACTAAAGCTAAATAGGAGACAACAAACTTGTGCTTAATGGCCGGTGATCATCTTGGTTAGTCTGACCAATAAGAGGTATATGACTTAAGCTATAAACAATTACTTAAAGTTTGTGAGTAAATTCTTGCATCATATAGAAAATTTAAGAAATTATATGCTAGATTGAAATTGGAGTTTTTAAATTTGCAAAAAAAAAGCATAAAGTTTTATTTAAAGATTACTCCCACATTGATAGAAATCACAAGTCATTACTTGATGAGTTTGATGAATTGAAAAAAAAAACATTCTGAGTTGGTCATTGAGCATGATTCATTAAAAGCATCCTACACTGCACTTGAAACTAATTTTAAAATAGATATTGATGAAGCTAAAAATAGGGAGCACTATTTGAAATTTGATAAGGTAATTCTAGAATGTGTTAACTCGATGTTTAAAGTTGAATTAAAAGTACTTAAGGAAAATAGGACTACACACACCTAATCCAAAGCCAAAACTTAGGATGAGGCACTATAACCCAAATAGATTAGTAAACCCTTTTCCTTGTATTAGATGTTTTTCATTTGGCATGTTATGACACATTTCACCCACTTGCACTGTTCACCATAGTACATAGTGGGTGTGGAGACCCAAATTACATGATTCATATCATAACACATATGCATTACATTATTTTTTTTATAAGGACCCAAACCTGTTTGAGATGCTAAATCTAATGTTTGGTGATTTTTGTAGGCTTGCTCTCGAAAAAGGCTTCGTGATAGTTTGTGGTACCTTGACAGTGGAGGCTCACGACACATAAGTGCATAAACTTGTTGCCTAATAAATTCTGATTTGTATGTTTTCTGATATGTTGCTCATTGTTATTTTTCTATTACTTCTTTTTTAGTTTTGAGTGTTGATTTTTATTTGTTGTTATTTTATAGTGGTTTCATCCCTGATGTTTTTTTTTTTTTAATTTTTCTTTTTTGTCATAGCTGAAATGATATTTTATGCCTTATTTTTATTTTTGAAAATTTATAGTCAATGTTTGACATCCTTAAATCAATTAAAGGGAGAAACACCATTGATTGTTTCCCTCTCCCTAACCTCTTTTAGTGGTGTAATTTTCTTTTCTATGCAAAAGTCTATCTCAAATTAAAAGCCGGACTTTACAATTGAGATTTTTTCTATCTTGCTACAATAATCTATCTTATATATAATGTTCAAAATCTTTATATTACATTCAAATTTTTTGAAATCTTGTCGTTGCATTTATCATATAAATTTGGTTCTATTTTATGGTTTATTCTTCCTTATATTAGAGAGTGAGTTTTTCTTCTCTAATATCTAAAAGACATACTCACAACTAAGAGTTTTTAATAGTCTTGAAAATGGATCTAGCTTGCAAAAAAGACAGGGGCATAAAATGATCTTAAAAAAGAAGAAAAACTGAAAAGATGCTCAATGACCACGAAAAAAATTGGAAGATACACAAAGTTTATCAAAAATCAAAAGATGCATAAAGTGCATCAAACAATTGACAAGAAGTATAAAATGAGCCCACAAATGGAAAGCTTCCTTCTCTTTTAAAACTTTTAAATCATAGAAAAATTCATGTGTCACTTGATATTTTCAAAGGCTCGATTTCGAATTTCAAGATTATGACAAATTACTTTGGTATATTATTTTATAAGATATTATTCTGGAACCAAGTTTCGAATGAATCTTTTTTTCTTATCCAATTAGTTTTTTTGAGTTAGGTCTTTTGTTTTCAAAAGACAATTTGACTTGAGAGTAGTTCGAGCTAGGGCTAATAGGATCAACTATCTACTATTTTTTGGATTTCAACGATGTTAACTTTTTATTCTTATAAATTTTTAATACAATAACATGGAGAATTTATCATTTTTATGATTTGATTAAAAAAAAACCTTTGTTTTCATTTGTTTTATCATTTTTTTTATCTTTTTCATTTTTTATTTTTATCTTTTACTATTATTTTTTATGTTTTTGGGCCATCTGTGATCATCTCCATCCATCTCCTGATTTTCATTCTTTGGTCACATCATCCTCGATGACATTTATATCATACTGGATGATGTATTCAATCCACTCTTAAAACTCTTTTTAACGGCTGATATGACTTCTCCATTTATGATCGTCCGGGATGATACATTATCATCTTGAACAATTTGATCATCTTCTACTTGAATTATTTGTGATCATCCTAGACAGTCCTCCTCGTTATGGATGATCTTCATAATTTCTGCTCAATTATTGGTGGTCATCCTAGATGATCCACCTATTCATCCTGGACGATCCATATGGAAAATTTCAATAACACTTTATATTCGGCTGGTACGATCCATTATTACCTATCATCCTACACGATCCACCTAATCGTTCTAGTTGATATACTTTTTCAACAGTCATCTGGCTTGACTCCTCAGGATGATCGTTTGTGTCTAATCATCTTAGACGATATTACCACCTTTTTGATCAATCGTCTTAGAAGTAATTATTTTGCATTATCATCCTAGATGATTTTGTGATCGTCCAGGATGATAGGTTCATCTCTTTATAAATCGTGGTTGTGAAACCATTTTTCCTCACCAAAACTTCTCCTTTCATCCTTACCTCACTATTTCTCTATTTCTCATACTCATTGCTGAAGGAAATAGATCTAGAATGCTTGCTAGAAACTCCTTTAGGGCAAATATTAAAACTGTTTTTCCACTTATGAGGATGATATTATCATTTATTGAGAAATTAGATGTGAAACCATTTTTCCTCACACATCTCTGACCTTTATCTTTATACTTTCCATCCCTTTTAATTCTAAATTACTGTTTGAATTCTTTGCTAGCCTCCTCATCAACTCCTCTTACACGTCACTTTGGTCTTATGTTAACAAGCATCCGATCAAAATCATATATTAAGACTGTCACGAACTCCTATAATTATCTACCATTATAGACAAGCTTCACATCTTATCTCAAGACCATTATTATGACTGAGCTCTAGCCAATCACTTTTTGAGGAACATGAATATCTCCTATCATG
Organism: Dendrobium nobile; assembly: GCA_022539455.1. Lineage (NCBI taxonomy): Eukaryota > Viridiplantae > Streptophyta > Magnoliopsida > Asparagales > Orchidaceae > Dendrobium > Dendrobium nobile. The sequence continues at coordinate 26,820,788 of CM039721.1, read as the reverse complement.
TTGGAGAGTCTTGCAGCATACTCAAAGATAATAGGACAATCCAGCATGTCATTCGTATCTCAGTTCTTCTGAAAGATGATGATCATATTCACATCACTCCACTCCATTAAATCACCACTTTCTACATCATGGCCCACCATGAATTCAATGCTACTAATTTGATTTTTTTATATATTAAGCACTTGATGAGGATTAGAGATCCAAGACATAAAAGGAAGTTCAATCCTACCTTAGGACACATCATAACCTATGCTTAGAATCCAAATATAACCTTCAATATCCTACCCCACCAAACTTTAAGCCTACCTTCTACACCAACAACTCCTTTAATGTTCTTCACAGTACTCATCTCCACTTGGAGCTTGAGGAAGCTCAGGAAGAGGCGGCTCCTATACCTATTCCTGCACTTGCTCCACTCTAACAACACTCATAACTAGATCAGCTGGTAGAGCGGTTCAACTAGTGGGAGACTCAATTCGAGTCCAATATTACTGCACAAGAGCAGCACCATGTGGAGGATGTTGCTCGCTTTAACTCATTCATAGCTCAGTAGCAGCACCAGCATGACTAGGACTTGGCCTAGTTTTGGGAGCAGTTTGATACTATTTATACACTTACTACAAATGCATTGGTTGATTGACTGTAATATTTGTGATTAAAAATTGCATTCTTTTCTTATATTTTGTTGGCGGTGCATGTGCTTTTTTAGATATGTTAGGCTACAAAGATTCTATAGATTTTATACTTTTACACTCAGTACCACTAGGCTTGGATGTTTCATTTTTCTAAGTTTTAGAGGTTGGTTGGAGGCTCAATTTATATTTTAATTAGCTTTAAGTTAAATGAATGTAAATATTTTATGAAGGTTGTTATCCTTATATTAATTAGCTTTACATTATTAAGAACATGACGGCTTATGGTTTTGTGAAGCTTTGAACCCATACGAAACACATTCTAGGTTACTAAAAATATAAAAATAGATGGGATAAAGTTTGTTGTATTAATTAGTCCATTGTAATTTTTTAATGATATAAGTAATGATCTAGTTTTACTTACGAGTATAAGGATAAGTCTGATTAACGTATAAAGTCCAATTATGGAAATATTCAACACCTTAACTTTAATTTTAGTACATATAGATGATATTAATAAAGAATTAATTAAATGAATCTTTCTAATTGTGCAAATTAGTTAACTCAACATTTAAGTATTTATACATTTAACAAAGTTAATCAAGCGTAGTATATTAATCAATAAAAATTTTATTAAGGTAAATTTTGAATTGGTCATTAGATGACCTAAATGATTTTTAATTTTTATGAAATATGGGGCATTCATCTTAAGAAATCTATATGTTATACTCACAAAAATTGGGGCCTTTTTGAGCTGGTTATGATTTTTAGTGATTTATCCATGTTAATGTGTTGATTAATTTTTAAAAATTTATACATTTGATTAGGTTCAAGTTAATGGATTAAATTATTTTTATTATGTTCCAGGGTCTATTAGGAGTTCAAAATAACTTATTTTAGAATTTTTAATATTTTTTTGTAATTAATATGAAATTTTCCAGTTCCTAGGAAAAAGTATGGCTTCGTATAGGGATAATTCTCTGGTTGACTAGTTAGGTGACCAAATGGACTCCAAATTTGATGAAATTAATACCAAAGGTCACTTACTCCTCTCTAATTCAATTGGTAAAAAATTGAGGCTGTTTGAATAAAGGGGTTGAATTTCAACATTTTTCCTTAAATGTCAAATCCTAATTAATAAGTGAATTTCTTAAGGTAGACTATAATTTGGATTGGGGTAAACTTAGTGAAAAACATACACTTACAAAAGCCTCTAACAATCACATGTAAATCATGGAAAGAAATAATATGTATTAAAAAATCCATAAATTTGAAATTCTTTGGCAACCTGAAAGTTAAATTTTCATTTGAGGCTAAAACATACCTCAAACAAGAATGAAATATTTTTTTCATGCAAGTAATATATGTAAGATTATTCTCTAAAAGGTTGAGGGTAATGAGAGATAAATATATGCCATGAAACAAATTTAGTGTTTACTATATTTAATGAATTAGATGTAATGAATGGAGGAAAAAACCTCAAAGTTTTTTTCATTGGATAGTGCTCTCTATCATAAATCTTTAGAAGGGTCAAACACATAAAATGGCCTTTGGATAAGGACCAATGAATTTTATGTTGCAACTCGGGCTTCCAAGTTTATGATTTTGATGATAATAAATAATATTTGTTACTCTTTTTATTTCTTCTAATATTTATAGTGCATATTTATTTGTGTGTTGACTAATATTTCAAGTAGACCATGCACCATTCTTTAAAGATTCATGGCCCAAGATTGGGTAGAATAGGTTATGTTAAATGTGTTTACAATTTTCATTTATTTAACTTCTAATTTTATGAGTCAAGTCATGTAATTATGTATGTTACCTTGGTGCCATGCTCACACACATAAAGGGAGCAAAAATGATTTTAAATATTTAAATTTTTTTATACATCGTCCTACAATCTGGTGTTAAAAAATTAATTAAAATATATAATTTTATCCTTTTTTTTAATAAAGGATGCAAATTGCATTAAAGCTAAAGAAATAAAGTAAATACAATATACTAAAATAAAGAGAAACTCATACAGTCCTTCTTGATCAAGTAAACAAAACTCGATGGAAGTTCCATATCTAGAAACGTTTCCCAATAAAAATCACCTAGTAAAGCAAAGTGGTAGCAAAAATCAGCTACCATATTATAATCTCTTTGAATGAATTTAAATATCATGTTGCCGAAGACTTCCAGGAATGATAGATCCGGTCGTTGGGATTTCATCCTCTCGTGTTTTCTTTTTATTGATAGTTGGAGCTTATTGATGATATTTACATTATCACCTTCCACTATTATTCCCTTATATTCACTCATCCATCCTTGTATATAGTTTTCAAAAGTGAGATTTGACTTTAGCTCCAAAAACGTAATGTCACAATGTATCCTTTTCTTTCCATAAGCACATAACCTTCTCCCTTTGTGGTCCCTTAGCACTCCTGCTATCCCTGCTGCATTTGTAGGAAGAATTACCGCATCCACATTCAGTTTAATCCAACCTTCAGATGGGGGGCACCAAAATTTGGATAGCATTTATTGATTGGTGTCCCAGTTCTTCTCGATTGGAGCTAGTTGTATTGAGTAGGCCACTATATATGATGTAGTTGGTATGTTCTTCCCATTCTTTCAGTAGTTTCGGAAATTCCAGTTGTGTTAAATAGAGGAAATATAAATTCTTTTCATTACCATATTCGTCTTTCCTATATTTTTTAGCTCTACTTCACACTGCTCAATTGTTTGAAAAGTCAGTACATTTATACCCCATTGTCTCAACTTCTGTAGTATTGCTTTTAGATTAGAACACATAACAGCAACATGATTTGTATCTTCAGAACTTTCACATCCTCTATGACATTCCATGTAGCTTGTCAATCCTCTATGTGTAACCAAATATTTGTTGGCAATGCTTTGTTAATTAATCTCCACCAAAATAGACTTTATCTTTGATTGACTTTGAGCTTATTCATCCATCTAATATTCTTCATCTCACATTTTTGATTAACATTGATTGCTTTCTGTGATAGAGAAGTAATGGATCTCCCAAAGTTGTTGTTTATTAATTCAATCTTGTCCTCATCATCCTCATTTTCAATTGGAATTTGTTGAATCAAATGACACATCTCTTTAAAGAAATTTTTGTTCAATTTTTTATTGTTCAAGCTACCATCCTCCTTGATAAATGAAGAGACCTTCTCATTTTCCAAAATGTTTGCATTACATGTGGCTGGCCATAAATCTAATCTTCTATTAAGTATCCATATATCAGATGTAATATTGATTTTTCTACATTCTTCACTCTCCATCTTATTATTGATTTCAAGGCCTTTTCTCCTTCCTTAAGAATTTTCCATGTTGGAGATACATTTATACTATTGCCTTCATCCCAAATACTATCCCCATATCTGAGTTTTAATACTTTGTTTAGGATAGATTGATCACCTTGCAAGAAGTTCCATGCCAGCCTTGCTCTCAATGGTCCTTGTCTCTCCACAGCTCCTAGTATACCAAAGCCACCATCTCTGATGGGTATACAAAGTGTTTCCCAAGCAATGTAATGTAAGCCTTGTCTCCTATCTTCCGTATGCCATAAAAAACTCTTGGTTAATTTGTCAATTATCAAGAGAACACTTTTTGGTATAAGTTAATTCACCGACTGATATGAGATCATAGCTGAGAATGTTATTTTAATCAAAAGCATTCTTCCTTCCAATGAGATCCATTGTGCTCCCGATGAGTTCAATCTCTCCATTGATTTCTCAATAGTATGGTTGAAGTCTTGTGTTTCAATCTTCTTAATGTCAATTTGATTCTCAAGTATTTGAGTTCCTTTACTTCCTTTATTCCCATTAATTTGTTTAGTTTCCTTCTTCTTCTTCTTGTTACCTGCTTCCCATATAGCACTAGAGACTTTTGGGTGTTTATTCTCTGTCCAGTCCAGCTGCAATAAATGTTGAGAATATTCTTCAATGTTTTAACATTGTTTCTATCAGCTTTGGCAACTAATAACTCACTATCAGCAAACAATAAATGTGATATTCTTTCCACTTTAGGATTTAATTTAATACCCAATTGATCGGCATCTGCTTGAAGGGCTTTAGAAAGCAGCTCGGAGCACAAGATGAACAAGCTTGGTGATAGTGGGCATCCTTGTCTAAATCCACAAAGTGCATTGATCCATCCTATCCTTCTACCATTAATGTTGATTGCATATTTTGGGTAGCTAACACATGCCATAATTAGCTTCATAGTCTTCTCCGGAAATCCCATTTTCTTTATGACTTGATTCCATGTTTCCCAACATATGCTATCATAAGCTTATTCCATGTCAAGCTTAATCAATATGTATCCAGGTTTTGCAACCAAAGTTCTCATTTTATAAACTATTTCTTGTGCTAGGAGGCAATTCTATGAAATGTTTCTTCTCGATACAAATGCACTTTGTTGTTTTGAGATTACCTTAAGGAGGCACAATATGAGTTTGTCTAGGATCATTCCAGCTGTCATTTTGTAAATGGGCTGGCATAAAAAAATGGGTCTAAATTTAGAGCATTCATTGGCATTTTGTACTTTAGGAATCAATACCACTAAAGTCTCTTTCCAATACTCTGGCATTTTACCTATTTTGAAAAAGCATTCAATTGCATTCCATGTATCACCGTTAACAATGCTCCAATAGTTTTTGAAAAAGCAGGCATTTGCATCTTCCATACCAGGTGATTTGTTATTACCCATCTTCATCACTATTTTGTACAAGTTCCTCCTTGGTATAATCTGAATTCAGAACATTTAACATGTCTTCTTTAGAATATCTTTGTTGGAGAATACCGACCAATCATCCATCTCTGCATCGTTTTTCTCCAATTTTTTGTGAAATATTTTTCTATAATGTCATGTATTAAATCCTCATTTTCTTCCATTCTTCCTTCTTCATCAGCTATTTGATTTATCATACTACTATTTTTTTTTTGTGGCATGTGTATGGTAGAACCGAGTGTTCTTCTCCCCATCTTCCATCAATTGGATTTTAGATCTTTTTATCCACCAAGTTGCTATTCTTGCAGAATAATGTTGAGTTCATGGACTTTGGTTCTCAAAATCAATAATTTCTCTTGATTCAATCCCTCTTCTGAAGCTTCTATCTCCTACAAATTTAGTATCTCCTTTTGTAGTTCATGTTTCTTCATCTTGAATTCTCTTAATTTGTTTTTTCTCTAAAAATAGAGATTCTTGAGTGATCTTTTAATTATTCTTCTCAGTATTTCTTCTGTTTTTCCATGATCCTTCTTCTTCCAGGAATTTGGGATGACCCCCCTTGCCGCCTCATAGGAGCTCTAGACATTTTCAAATTTGACTTCTCTTGGCTTTGCCCTTTTCATATTTTGAAAATGCAGGAGCAGTGGACAGTGGTCGGACGCTACTCTTGGAAGATGTTTGATAATTGCTGTATTGAAATCCATCAAAGCTTTTGAATTAAGCCAAATTCTATCTAGTCTCTCCCATATTCTAGCAAGTCCTTGTTTGTTATTACACCATGTGTATTTTAGCCCCAAGTAGCCAATGTCATGAAAATCATTATTGATCATGAACTCTCTCCTCTTGGGGTCCATGTGAGAAGATGAATCTTTTCCACCCTTCTTCTCGAGCTTATTCAACAAGCAGTTAAAATCTCCCCTTACAATGCAAGGTTCTTCACTATTCATGTTTCTTTCGATCAATTTCCATAGTTTTCTTCTCTCATATAAATTTGTTTTCCATATACAATGCTAATCTTCACATTTATGCCTTCTGGAGTGTTAGGTTGCCAATAATTCCTTGGTTAGAAGATTTTATCACATTGAATGAAGTGAATTTTTTTTTCCACATTGCTAATACTCCTCCAGATTTGCCAATAGCAGCCTCATGGTATAAGTTCCATTCATCTCCTACCAGTTTTTCACGGCCTCTCTGTCCAACCTTTCAATTTATGTTTCCAAAAGACCAACAAAGAAAGTTTCATTTTCTCCTATTAAACTTCTCAAGTTGTCGGAAGCTTCCTTTTTCTTTGCTCCCCTATAATTCTAGAACAATATAGAAGACATTTAATTAACATGTGGGGTAAAGACCCCACCCTTTTCACCACCTCCTTCTCCTTTTCTTGTTATTTGATTGGATTTGATTTGTCCTAGCATTTTCATTTCCTTAGCTAGTTTGACTTTATTTGAAGATAGTTTAGGATAAGAACTAGTTTCCACCTTCACTTCTCCCTCAAATGCCACTGTAGTTTATCCATTGCCTATGGTTTGGTTATCATTTTCCTCCTGAACTATTGATTCTTCACTGTTTGCCAAATGAATCACTCCATCTTGGTTTGTAATTTGGACTGGTGGCATTTTTCTCCTTGGAGCACAGATTTTTTAACTGTTTCCTCATATTCAAGAATCTCTACTTCATCTGTGGTTGGGATCACTAATTGCTCTGCTGCCTTGCTTTCCTCATTCTCCCTCATGAATTCTCCTTCTTCAAGAATTGAAGCATTACTTGTTTCATTCTTTGTAGCCATTATTTCATTAATTTTTTCTCTTTAATTGCCGTAGCTTTAACATTAGCAATTTCCCTCAGTAGTTTTTCCCCTTGGCACTTTCTTCATGAAGGTGTTCTTGGCCATACCACCATTAGGCATGAATCTAGTTCTATTTTTTTTATAATACCTGGACCCAAGGTCTGTAACCTTTCTCCTCTTCACCTTTGTGGACTCCTTCATGTGTCATCTTACTGGCATTTTCAAGATGAATTTTCTCTACCCTTGCTCCCTCTTTGCATTCACCCTTAGTAAGTCCAATTCTTCCACATTCAAAGCAAAGATTTGATATTATTTCGTATTCAAATTTTTTAAAGAATCTCCCTGCCATACCTTCCACCCAAACTCCTAAAGGTAATGGTTGATCAAGCTTCCTTCGGACACATACTATTGCAAACTCTCTCCTACCCCATTGGAACATATTGCCATCCAACGTTAATGGGACTCCAGCCATAGAAGCAATCCTTGCTGCATTATTCTCATCCCAACATTGCAAGAGGAGTTGGGGCATTCTAATCCAAATTGGGGAGGTAAGTCCCTTCATAGAACTGGGTGAGAATTCCGTTGACCAGCGATCCAATCTTATAATGTGTCCATTCACGAACCAAGGTCCTCCTGACAGAACTTCTTCCAGAGCTTCAACTGTTTTAAATGTACACAAAAACCATCCCATTCCAAGAGTTGTGAAGTGTAATTGGTCATATTTTGCCCATTAATGCCTAACCTCCCAAGCCACAATATGGGACGATATCTCTTTCCCAAAAATCTTACAAACCAAGGACTTACCAAGGATTGCAGCATTCCTGACTTCAGACTCCACTATCAATTTAACAGCTTTCCCATCTTCCGTCAACACATTTTCCTCCTTATTGAATTTTATTTTAATGTAAGCCTTCTTAGTCCATGCATTCTCTAAAATCTGGTTAATTGTATTCTTCTCAGCTAATTGATCAAACATTTGCTTCGTTGTATTACCATTAAGTTCTAGTAGCTTCTCATTCAAATTCTCATCTTCCTTGTTGACATTTGGATAAATATTTTTGTTCTCAGAACTTAGGGAATTCAAATTTATTGCGCTGTTGCTAGATATTGCATTTGAATTTATGAATCTTTGAACAAAAATATTCATTCCTGAAGAAGATGCATCATTATCTGCAAGTTTCACAGGAGACATTACTGGTTTCTTCAAAATCTTTAGGGTTTTGAATTAAGAATCCAAAGACACTTATTTTCCCGTACCTTCCACTTGATTGGTAATTTTAGGAGTCATAATTACATTTTAATTTATAACTAGCATACCTTTGGCCTTTCTTCTCTGTATCTCCTCTGCATCCATCATGAAATTTCCTTTAGATCGATCTGTTGCTCCAGTAATCAGCTTTTTGTAGTCATTAACCTTTATGTCCTTCATAGTGTAGCCCATAGATGGCCGGCGAGAGTTCGCTGCCATGCTCAAGCCGGCTGCAGCGTAGGTGGCTTGAAAATCAGGAACAAAGAATTTGTAAAATTCTCTCTCTAGCGGGGGTTGAGCAAATGTTATCTATTGAATTTTATCTGGGAAAAATATTTTTTATTGTATAATATAAGCACCACATTATACTGGATGATCTATTATAAATAGAAAACATGTCGCCCATTAAATTAGAAAAAATTTTGAATTTGAAAAGTTATTCTAATTGTATTGTATGAATATGATCATACTATACAATATTTAAAACTTTGCCTCATTTATTCCTTTGATTAGTAAATCGAATCTGCTTAATTTTGATATTCTAATTATATTATATAAACTAGATCGTATTGTATGATCAACAAAGACAATTTTAGTCATCCCATGATTCATCCTAGATAAATTGTATTTTGGTTGAACTAATCATAATATAAGATTAGTCATTAATATTGATGATCGTACAACACTAATAGGAAAAAAGTTTTGTTCGTACTAAGGGTCGTACAGTACGAATAGGCAAACTTAACTGTTCATACAATACTAATTGGTGGTTATGTAGTACTAACAAGTCAAATTTTGTATATCATACTGGTTGATCTTGAGATCAGATTGTATTATCTTTAATAGCTGAATTATTTTTTTAAGATTTTTTTAAGCACTCTATTTAAGCTTTCTCAAAAAACTGTAAGAGTCTTTTGCAGCCATTTTGTCTTTGTTCTTCTAGAGAAACTTGAAGAGAGAACTTGAAATAGAGAGAGAGAGAGAGGAAAGGGTGGAGTTTTAGAGGGAGAAGATCTTTGGAGGGAGTTTCAAGGGTGTGTGGAGGGGATTTATGGTTCATCTTGAGGAAAGTTTTGGGAAATAGAAGATCTCTTTGGTGACAAAGGACCCGGCTCATCCGCCGCACCGTGGAATGTGGAAATGATTTTGTAAGGGATTCTCTGTCTTGCTTTTGGGGCTAAAGTAGGTTTCTAATGGTTTAGTGTAACACTCAGAGGGTGCCTTGAAGGAGTGGATGTAGTTTAAGGTTGACCGAACCTCTATAAATTTGGTGTATTCATTCCTTTATTATTTTTACATTTAATTTTATTATGATTAACTATGTGGTTGAAATTTTTAATTTATCTTTTTATTGTGAATGTAATTCACTTCCAGATCAAGTTATAATTTTTTTTTTCTTTTTATTAAAGAATTTTTTAAATATTAAATTCACCCCCCCCCCCCTCTTGGTGCATCAAGTACTTTTAAGTGTTATCATAACAGGATTCATAAAATAAGTTTTGAAAAACTTTTAAAAAACATTAGTGGCTAACTTTGAAAATTATAACATTATGAAAGGCTATTCAATTATGCGACCACCTTTATTTGAAAATATTTCTTTTAATTTTTTGGAAAAATTGCATGTATACTTTCTTATAATCAATTGATTATCAAATGTTGCATATAATTCAAACTAGCTATTCTGTACCTTCACATATTATAGATGGAGTCAAAATTGATATTCCTTTTACTAAATGAAGTAGAATAGAATAAATCAATGCTCAACTAAATGCTAAATGCTTAAATTATTTTTTTTTTTGCTTTAAATTCTAAAGATTATATGAAAATCTCTACATGTACTACTGGGAAAGAAAATTGGGATAAATTATACACTACATACAAAGGTACTAATAAATTAAAGCAATCTAAGTTGAATATTCTAAGACATGATTATGAACTTATTTGCATGAAACCTTATGAGACGATCTTAGACATGTATACTAAGTATAATCTAATTATGACATCATTGCATGCTTTAGGTATATAACTTTTGAACTTTGAAAAGGTTAATAGAATTCTACATTCTCTACTTGATAAATTTTATGCCAAAGTCATGGCTATTTATGAATCAAAAGATTTGAATGCTTATTCTATATAAAATCTAATAGGCTCATTCATTGCCTATGAGCAAAGTATGAGTCAAAGACTTTTGGATGCAGGTGATGAGAAGATTATAATGTTAAAAGCTAAAGACACAGATGAATGTATCTTTGTAGATGATTAGAGTAAGGAGATACCATTGATAACAAAAAAATTTAAAAGTTTATTGAAGTACAGGCATAAGCATCAACAGAAGTGGAACTAAGGTAAAATTGGTAAAAAATGTAAAGTTTTCTTCTGATGTTATTTGCTTTGGGTGTAGAAAACTCGGACATCAGAAGTTTGATTGACACAACTTAAAAACTCCTCCTATATGAAAAAAGAGTAAGAATAAGCTCATTGTAATATGGGGAAAAGATAAAAGAAAAAAATCTCCTAGGCAGACCTAGCTTCTGAATCATTAAAACAGGAGTAGAATGATGAGGTATAAGTATGTTAGGTTTATTTGTGTGTTTTATTTATCTGTTTTATGTGCTAGTTTAGCTATTTTATGTATTTAATTTTTAATATATTTTAAGCATAATTTCATGTTTTCGTTTCTTTATTTTGTTGTAATTTTCTTCTATATGCATTTTAATTTTATGAGTTATTTTATCTCTTCTCTTTTATAATGTCAAAGGGGGAGAATGTATTATGAATGGTTGTATTTATATTTTATTTTTAAAAATTGTCTATTATTCATCTTTAAAAATATATGTCTTTAAAAAAATTATTTCCCCTATTTTTTAATATAATTCTCTTAGTGAGGGGGAGTTTAGGAGAAAATATTTTTAGTTTTCAAATTCAACAAATATTATTTATCATCATAAAAAAGGGAGAGATTGTTATAACTCAGACTTCCGAGTTTATAATTTTGATTGTAACAAATAATATTGATTACATTTTTTATTTCTTCTAGTATTTGTAGTGCAAATTTGTCTGTGTATTAACTAATATTTCAGGTACACCATGCACGATTCTTTAAAGATTTAGGGCTCAAGATTGGGTAGAATAGGTGATGTTAAATGAGTCTATTATTTTCATTTATTTAACTTTTAATTTCTTGAGTCAAGTCCCGTAATGATGTATGTTAGCTTGGTAATTCTGCACACACATACACAAGGGGAGAAAAAATGATTTTTAATATTTTAATTTTTGTGTATATCGTACTGTATGATATAGATTATATTATACTATTTGGAGTTACTAAATTTAATTAAAATATTTTATTTTGTATGGGAAAAATATGTTTGATCATATAGTATGAGCACCACATCATACTAGACAATGTGTTATAATTAGAAAATTCCTTGTCCAATAAATTAGGCAAAATTTTGAATTTGAAAAGTTATTCTAATCATATTGTACTAAATTAATTATATTTTATAAAGTTTAAAATGTTTCCTAATTTAATCCTATGATTAGTTAATAAAATCTACTTAATTTTGATATCCTTATCGAATTATATGAACTGGATCATACCATACGATCAATAGAGATGATTTTATTTGTCCCATGATTTATCCAAGATAAATCACATTTTGATTGAACTGGTCTTACTGTATAATTGGTCATTCATACTGATGATTGTATAGTACAAATAGGAAAAATGAATTATTCATATTAATGTTCATACTAATGATTGTACAATATGAACAAGCAAATTGAACTATTCGTATAGTACTAACTAGTGATCGTGCAGTACTAATAGGTTAAATTCTGCACATCATAATGAACGATCCTGAGATCATACTATATATCACTAATAGGAAAAATGAATTATTCGTGCTTTTATTTGTACTAAGGATCGTATGCTATGAACATGCAAGTTAAACTATTCATACAGTACTAACTAGTGATCATGTAGTACTAACAAGTCAAATTCTGCATATCATATTGGATGATCTTGAGATCATACTGTACTATCTTTAATATATGAATTGATTTTTTAAGTTTTTTTAAGCCCTCTATTTAAGCTTTCTCATATGACTTTATAATAGTCTTTTGTAGCCATTGTGTCTTCATTCTTCTAGAGAAAACTTAAAGAGAGAACTTGAAAGGGAAAGAGGAAAGGGTAAAGTTTAAGAGAGAGAATATCCTTGGAGGGGGTTTCATGGGAGTGTGGAGGGGATTTTACATGGTTGTTCCAGCAATCTTGCACCTTAGTACCATTGGATTCAAGGTTTATCTTGAGGGAAGTTTTGAGAAGAAGAAGATCTCTTTAATGTTAGAGGACCCAGCTCCTCCGCTGCACTAGAAAAGGTGGAAGTCATTTTTTAAGGGCTTCTCATCCTAGTTGTGGGGGCTAAAGAAGAGTAATTAAAGGTTTAGTGGAATACTTACATGGTGCCTCCATGGAGCCGATGTGGGTCAAGGTTGATCGAACCACTAAAAATCTGGTGTGTTCTTTCCTTTATTATTTTTGAACTTTATTTTTGCATTTATTTTTTTTTTGTGATTAACTGCATGGGTAAAAATGTTAATTTATCTTTTCATTGTGAATGTAGCTCACTTTCGCATCAAGTCATAAAAAAAAAATCTTTTTCTCAAAAGAAGTTTTTAAATATCCAATTCACCTCCCTTTGGTTGCATCAAGTACTTTCATTTTACAATCAACCATTAAAAATCCTTTAACTCTCTTAAACCATGAGATTTAAAAATATAATGACCCAATCATTATGCACTTTCCACACAACACATGCTGATTGGTTACTCGGTCCATAGTGGACCCCTCAATAGATTAGATTGAATGGTAGCCATTCAATCTATAATTGGATCGATACCAGTCAAAGGGTGAAATCAACGGGAACTTGAATGAGCAATTATATGATAAAATTATAGAAGTTTAAGCAAAATAGATGGAATAGATGGCTATGATTTCACCTTCAACCTTTGGCAATGAAAAGAAGTTTTTTATGCAAAACCTTAAGATGTTAAAGATCCAATGGACCAAATTGGGTAAAATTTATTTCAATGGATCTCTATAAATAGAACTTCATATGCAAAGCTTAGATGGCTATGGAGGAAGTTTCCTTCATTAAGATCAGAACCCCTTATGTTCCTCTAGGTTCAAGGAATACTTTTGCTTCAAGGAGTAGATACTGAGGAGACCAATGGAAGAAGTTTAAGTTTGTCCATGGAGGGGTCACCAAAGCTAAGTCAGATTTAATCTTTAAAGAAATTTTATATATGGGAAACACATGTTTTTTTTTTTTCTCTTGGCGTGGGGAGTGTTTTGAGATCAAAATCTCATCTGGAATTTGACTAGATAGGAAAATCATGAAAATTTTCAAGTCTGCGGCTACCATCCCTCCCTGCCAATGCCAGTTGTTAAAGGCCCCAAGGATAGGCCAAAATGATTGATGGGAATGTTCCCAATTGGACTAGGGTTATGAGAGGCCAAGGGGTTTAGATAATGTTTGAATTAAATTGATTGACTAGGAGGGGTCTTAGGTTTCGAAGTTTGCGTTAGTTGAGCTCAAGCCAAGTGGTTGGATGAGTTGGAATGGGTTTAGAGGGTTAATGGTGTCCATAGAGTTTATATGTAAGTTTTAATCCTAGCCAATTTGGGTGGAATATGTTTTTGGCATGTTTGGGTTCCTTTTGGGATTACTCAATGGTTAACCTAAGTCAAACCATCAGATGGCATGTTTGGGGTGGGGAATTTAAGATGTGCCCTTGTATTAGGAACGGATTTGGCTAAAACGAGGATTTAATTTGGGTTTAATTCAAGTGGATATGTGTATTTGTCCTTTTAAAAGCATATGGTTAATTTGGTCAACCATTATCAACGAAGGGTGCCAATGTTACAATCCAACCCGATATGACCTAATACCACATAAGCCATATTATATCCTATTATGGGATGAATGACCCCATAATCTAGTTGTAGAAATCACCTAATGGAAAATCTCTAGAAAATATTCAAAATATTTAGAATCTCAACCTCTATAATATATAAAAAGTAACGTGATGAAAGTTTTAACAATAAAATGTTATCCTTATTTTTTGGTAACAAAAATATCAATTCATAAAAAAATCTAAAAATATTAAATTATTACAAACTGAGCTAGGAAAATGTAACTAACTTGATCCGAAAAACTTTTACGACTAACATAATAGCTAAACAAGGCCAAAATCCGCTAAAAATTCCTTTTCTTCCTCTCAAAATCCCTCTCTTTCTCTCCTCTTTATCAGATGCATGCCATCAAATGAATGAAATAATGGTTTAACTTTAAATTTAAACTAAAGTTAGTGGCCTAGTGTTGTGGCGGTATCACCTAGCTCGTTGATGCTAGTTAAAAAATCTAGATTTTAGAGTTTAGATCACTATTTGACTCCTATTACTTTCGTAGTGCAAAGGTGCTTGGACACCAAAAATTGAGGTGCTCAAATAGTAAGATTTTTCATATATTGCCAAAATTCACTATAGACCCCTTGGATTCATTCTATAATATATGCAACATTTTTTGAAGCACCAAAATACTCTAAAACATATGCAATTATGTTCAAAACATAATCTTAAATATTTATCTCTTTTCAGTTTGGTCAATTTTGTTATAACTCATACTACGATTCTAGAGGTCACATAACTCTCGCCTCAAAAAAAAATTTATCCTTGAAATTTCCAAATCAAGAAATTCAGAATAAACCTAGGTATAGTTATTGCATCTTAGATTTTTTCTCCAAGGTAGACTCTCTGGTGGTCATATGCTTCCATTGTACCTTGACCATCAAGATCTTCTTATTAGTCAATTTACTAAAGTTGTATTCTAAAATTCCATCAGGTTCTTCTCTATACTATATATTCGGGTGAACTTGAATATCATCAGTAGATAACCTCTCCTCATATAAGATTCCCACTTCCTCAATGATGAAACATTAAATATAACCTATAAGTAGAACTACAATTCCTCACAATAATCTCAAAAGGTCTAATGTACCTTAGACTTGCTACAAATCTTTGTCTAAACATTATGATTTTGATAATAAGAAATATTATTGTTTTGCTCACCTTACTATTTCGTATTGGTTAAATTTATTGCATATTTATTTTTTCTTTGCTACGGACTAACATTTTAGGATCTCAAGCACAGTTGCAAGCCAGCTCAAGATTGAAAAGATTATGATTGAGTTAGTCTATATTTTCAATATATTTTTCACCTTTTTCTTGAGCAAATGTAATATGATGTATCCTGAAGTTAAGAAACCTTGCACACACACTCAAGGGAGGGAGTAAGTAAGGGTTTTTTTTTATTTTTTTAATAAATTGTATAGGATAATTCTGGATCATCCTGAATGATCTGTTGAGGTCAAAATCTTAAATAGTACTTATGTGTCAAATAAGCTTGATTATACGAATCATCATGGATAATCCTTTAATCATACAGTAATATATGCATTAATAAAACAATTAAGCCGCTAGAGATGATTTAGGTTAGATTTGATAATTGAAATTTTTAGTGTAAGATCCTGATTATCCTGGATGATTTGTAGCAATCATGCCTAAATTTATCTTGTGATAAGGGATCTAAGTATGGTTAGATTAAAAGACCATATCATCCAGAATAATCGTCTATGATCGTACAGGATAATATATGCTTTTTTTCTTCAATACATATTTGATATCCTGAATGAATCGCTAGGTTGATTTTTATGATTTTAACTAATCCTCCAGTAAGATTGCAATATTTTCTGGGACGATCAATACATTTTCTTGTAATCATCCTGGACGTCTTGATCAATCTGAAGGATGGAAAGTCATGTTTTAAACTAATTGTACTGGATAATGTATATATATTCCTTGATAATCAAAATAAACTTTGAGTTCTAATCGTATAAGAAACCTATATCATCTTGACTGGAAGTGATAATTTAAACTAATCCTACAAGATGATCTATAAATCATCCTCAATGATCTTATCAGCATGTTAAAATTTAGGGATTTTTGGAGATCTTCTATTTAAGCTTAAGTACTTATCCTTAATAAAATTTTTTTTGCTAAAGTCCTAACCTAATGGAGCTTAGAGAAGTAGATCTTGGGAGAGAGAGAGGGAGAATCTTATGAGGGGGAGTTTATGAGGGGAATCATAAAGGTTGATCCAAGAAAGAATTTGTTTATCTTCTTCAAGCTTCATCCATAGTTCCTTAGTGTCTCTAGAGAGACAATCATTAACATCAGATCAAGTTCTCTGTCTACTCCAGGAGGGAGCAAAAGGATTCAAGGTTCTCTGACTTTACCAGGAGGTTAAAAAAGGATTCGAGGTTATTTGCCTCACCATGACGGTGAAAAGAGTTTGTAAGGGCTTCTTCGCCTTGTTATAGTAGCAAAAGGAGAGTCGCTAAAGGTTTATTATAATACTTAGAGAGGGTGTCTCCATGGAGTGGACGTAGGTCAAGTTGACCAAACCATTATAGATCTTATGTTCTTTCTTATTACTTTTCCACATTTTCAATTCCGCACTTTAATTTTTTGTGGTTGATTGTATGGTAAAAATCTATAATTTATTTTAGTAATCGCTTTTGCATCAAGGGTTGACCTTTTTTTTTTGCTTTAAAATATTCAAAAAAGTTTCCAAAAGTTTTTTCTTTTCGTTCAAATTTTTTTTTGAAGCTACCAATTCACCATCTTGTCGGTTAGCCTGGGCTAATTTAATAAGGGTTTAACAATCATAATGATATTTCAAGAGGTATCAGAGCAAGATTCATAAAATCAAGTTTTAGAAAACTTTTAAATTTTGATCCATGGCTACATTTGGAAATAGAAACATCATGGAAGGTTATTCAATTGCTAGACCACCTCTTTTTTATAACATACCATTTGATTTTTGGAAACCTCGCATGTCAACTTTTCTGTAATCAATTAATTAATTAACCTTTTTGATGACATAAAAATTGAACTTTCTTTTACTAAATGGACTTTTGATGATAGAGATCTAGCATAACTTAATACTAAATGTTTTAACTGCTTTTTTGTGCTTTAAAATTTGAATATTATATGTGTGTTTCCACTTGTTCTACTGGAAAAGAAATTTGGAATAGATTATGCATAACTTATGAAGGCACAAATGAAGTTAAATAATCTAGGTTGAGCATTCTTTTGCAAAATTATGAACTTTTATGTATGAAACCTAGCAGATCAATTTTTGAAATGTATAGTAGATTTATATAGATTGTTACATCCATGCATGTCTTAGGAAGAGAACTCACAAACTATGAAAAAGTTATCAAAATTTTGAGATATTTACCTTGTTCCTTGATAGAAAAATTACTGTCATTACTAAATCTAAAGACTTGAATGTTTATTCAATTGATAACTTAGATCAATAATTACTTACGAGCAAGGAGTGAACTAAAGGAAGCTTGATGCATGTGAGAAGAAAAAAGGAGAAAAATGTAGCCTTAAAGGCTAATGATTCTAGCACTGATTCCTCTAGATCTAAAAATTTTGATGTTGCATTCATTACTAGGCAATTCAAGATCTTCTTAAGGAAAAAGCAAAAACATCATAAAAAATGGAATAAAGGAAAGAACCATATGAATTCTAAAGTTTTCTCTAACATTATTTATTTTGATTGTTGGAAGCTAGGGCATCTAAAGTCTGACTACCCAACTCTGAAAGCTCACCCAAGTAAGGAGAAGGGTGAAGAAAAGACTATGTCAGGAAGGACAAGAAACAAATCCAAAAGGCTTTTGGGACGAACTAGACATCAGACTCTTCTGAAATTGAAGATGAAAAGGAGGCAACAAACATGTGTTTAATAGCTAATGAACATCTTGATCACTCTAGTCAATAAGAGGTACATGAGCTTACTAATAATCTATTACTTGAAATTTCTAAAAAAAATTATTTTCATATAGGAAGCCCAAGAAAATTACTTGCTAGTCTCAAAATTAAATTTTTAAATTTGCAAAAAGGGTATAAAATTCTAAGGAAAGATCATTCCATACAGGATAATAATCATAGAACTTTATTAGATGAATTTGACTTGTTGAATGCAAAGCATCTTGATTTAACAAATGTGCATGATTTCTTGAAAAGTTTATATGTTGAGCTAGAAAATGCATATAAGGGCTTATATACTCTTGCAACTGATTTAAATAGTAAGGAGCATGTTTTAAAAATAAAAAATTCAATTCTAAAAAATGTAAATAAGTTTTTAGTTAAATTAACTACTATTAAAGAAAATAAAAAAGCCACCCATAATTTTTGAGTTTCATAATCCATCAGATCAGTATGTATCATTTAAACCTAGGAAGAGGCACAATAACCCAAATATATTAGTTAATCTTTTTTTCAAGTGTTAGATATTTTTTCTTATAGCATTTTAGGACATATCTTCCATACTTGCACTATTCACCATAGTACACAATGGGTGTGGAGATCTAAAGTTAAAAATTTATAGCATAACATACATACATTTCATTCTTCTTTCCATAAGATGGGACCCAAACCTATTTTGATTCCAAATATAAAATCTAATAATTTTATATGGGTGCTCTAATAGAAGCCCTCATGAGAGCATATGGTACTTGGACAACAGATGTTCAAGGCATATGACTGGAGATGCAAATCAATTCATTTTACTAGAGGCTAGGGCAGGATAAAACGTAACACTTGGAGATAACACCACCAGGAGAGTGGTGGGGTTATGTATAACTGGCAAGTCTAAAAGTTTTATCATTGAAAATATTTCACTAATTGATGGATTGAAATATAACTTGCTCAGTATTAGTCAGCTCTGTGATAAAGTCTTCAGCATAAAATTTTTGTCAAACAGCTGCATTATAAGCTTAAATAATAACATTATTCTACAAAGAAAAAGGATCAACAATATATATATATATATATATATATATATATATATATATATATATTCTTGATTTAAATAATATTGAATGTGCTACTTCATTTTGCTTAAAAATTAACATTGATAAATCTTTGTTGTGGCATAGGAGGTTGTATAAAAACCTTGAGAAATATCACCTAAAAAGATTTGGTGAGAGGGTACCCAAATTAGAGTTCACTAATGATCACCTGTGTGATGCATGTCAGTTAGGAAAGCAAGTTAAATCATCTTTTTCTTGAATTAATGGCATGTCCACTAGCAAACTCTAAAAAGTCCTTAATATGGATCTCTTTTGGACCTATCAACACTGCAAGCTTAAGAGGTAAAGTCTTTGGGTATGTGTTTGTCAATGATTATTCAAGGTTTACTTGGGTTAGATTCATATCTAATAAAAGTGAATAATTCTAGAAAATTAAGTCTTTTTCTACTTGGATTTAGAGGAAGCAAGGTCGTGGAATTGCGATAATTCATAGTGATAATGGTGAAGAATTTGAGAGTTAAAATTTTAAATCTTTTTATAAGGAGCAATGGATAGACCACAACATTTTAGCTCCTAGGACCAAATAATTGAATGGGGTAGCTAAAAGGAAGAGCATGACCCTGGTAGAAGCTTCTAGAGCCATATTAGCTGAATACTCGCTTCCAAAAAACTTTTGGGTAGAAGTGGTGAATACAACCTGTTATGTTCTAAATAGCGTAAATGTTAGATCCAAACTAAATAAATACACCCTATAAAATTCTAAAAGGATAGGACACTCAACCTCTATTACCTCCATGTCTTTGGATGTAAAGTGTTTATTCTAAATAATGGGAAGTCTCAACTAGGAATGTTTGACCCAAAATTTAATGAAAGAGTGTTCCTAGGTTACTCAAATGTTAGGAAATTCTATAGAGTCTTTAATAAATAGCCCTGGTAGTTAAGGAGAGCTATCATATTGTGTTTGAAAAATTTGATAACTCTAGGGGTCTCATTAGAAGAAGAGAAGGTTGTAGATATCAACTAAGGATGGAAATCTATAAATTTAGTGGAAAGAATAGAGTCTGAAAATTGTTTTCCCAGAGAATGGAGATATTCTTTGAATCATCCTAAGGAATTGATTTTAGGAGACCCATCTGAATGTGTTAGAACTAGGCATGGACTTAGTAAAGTAGTAAACCACTTTGCCTTTATTTCAATGATTGAACCCACCTACCTAAATAAAGCCTTATGTGATGAATTCTAGATTTTATCCATGCAAGAAGAATTGAATCAATTTTTAAGGAATGATGTTTAGGAGTTAGTTAGAAGACCTAAGGACCATAATGTGTTTAGAACAAAATGGTTTTTCAAAAATAAAATGATTGATTCTAGATTAGTTGTGAGAAAGAAGATAAGATTGGTGGTTAGGGAGTATAATCAAATAGAGTGTATTGATTTAAAGGAGGATTTTGGCCTTACAGCTAGATTCAAAGCTATTAGAGTGCTACTAACCTTTTCTTAGTTTAAGGGATTCAAACTATATCAAATGAATTTTAAGAGTGCCTTTCTAATTGGGGTAACAAAATAAGAGGTGTTTGTAGAGCAACCCCTCGGCTTTGATAACTCACAATTTCTAAATCATATTTTAAATTAAAAAAGGCTTTATATAGATTAAAATAGGCACCTAGGGCATGGTATGAGAGGTTTAGCACATCCCTAATAGAAAGAGAGTTTTTTTCGGAGAGCATAGATACAACCCATTTTCTGTGGAGAGTATGAGATGAATTACTCATTATCAAGATATATGTTGATGATATACTTTTTGGATTTGCTTATAAAAACTTATGTAATGATTTTTCTAAAATAATGAGTAAGCAATTTGAGATGAGATTGATGGGAGAACTGACTTACTTTTAGAGTTTATCATAAAATAAATGGATGATGGAACTTTTCTTAATCAATCAAAATATATTAAAGACATCCTGAAGAAATATGAAGTAGATAAAGTTAATCCAATAAACACTCCAATGAGCTTTGGTGTTAAATTAGAGTAAGTTCCAAATGAAAAAATTAATTGATCAGAAAAAATACTAAAGGATAATTGGATCGGGTCCTTACTTAACTACTAGTAGACATGATATTATTGTTAGTGTTTATGTCTATGCTAGGTTTTAAGCTGATCCAAAAGAGTCCCACCTGACTGCCATTAAGAGAATTCTTAAATATCTCATAGGAACCCAAAACTTAGAAATCTATTATCCAAAGCATTGCACCTCTTTTAAGATTATAGGATATTCTAATTCAGACTTTAAAGGGTGTAGGGTGGATAAAAAGAGCACCTATGGAACATGTTAATTCATAGGACAATCCTTAGTCTCTTATTCAGTAGAAAACAAGAATCAGTTACACTTTCCACTGCTGAAGCTAAATACATTGCCTTACAAAGTATTTCAAAGAACCCTAGTGCCATGTGTATTTCAAAGAACCCAATCCAACACTCCAGGACCAAACAAATTGACATAAGGCATCACTTCTTTAGGGACCATGTTACTAAAGGAGATATAGTGCTACACCATATAGTCACCCAAAACCAACTTGCTAATATATTTACTAAACCATTGGCTGTTGAAATTTTTAGTATCTTCAAAACTAGATTAGGTATCATAGATATTAATGCTTGAAATTGATTTTTTTATTTTATGGTCTTTCTTTTTATTTATTTTTTGCACGTTTGTTTATGTGCTTCTGTTTTCTTTTTTTCTTTTTTATGTTATTTTTTCCTTCAATTTTTTTATAATGGTCACTTCTAGAATGACATTTTTTTGCTTTTGGTTTTAAAAATATGTAAACAATGATTGACCTCCCTAAATCAGTTAAAGGGAAAAACACCGTTGATTGTTATCTTCCTCTAACACGTTTAGCAGTGTATATTTTTTTAAAAGTAAAAATCGATTTCAAATTAAAAATTGGAATTGGAAATTGAGATCTTTTCTATCTTCTTATAGTATTCTATCTCATATGAATAATGTTCAAAGTCATTAAATCACTTTCAAGTTTTATTGATTAGGTTGTTGCACTTATCACATAAATATGATTTTGCTTTGTGGTTTACTCTTCTTTATATTAGAGTGTGAGTTTTTCTTCACATATATCGAGAAGATATTCCCACAACTGAGAGTCTTTAAAGGTTTTGAAGGGAGCTACTTGAAAAAATGAAAAAAGGCATAAAATGAGCCTAAAAGAAAAACTAAAAAAGAAGCGTAGTGATCGCCAAATAATTAAAAGATACATAACATTTATTAAAAATCAAAAGATGCACAAAGTGCACCAAACAACTGATAAGAGGAAGAAAATGAGCCCACAAAAAAATAAGCTTCATTCTCTTTCAAACTTTTAAATCTTAAAAAATTCATGTGTCACTTGATATCTTCAAACACTTTATTTTTGAAACCCATGATTTTAAATAATTACTTTGTTATACTATTCTATCAGATATTTTTTCAAGAATGAAGTTTTGAATATATCACTTTTCTTATTTGATTTCTTCTCTGAGTTAGATTATTATTTTCAAAAGATTTTTACCTTGTAAGGAGTTTGAGCTGGGGTTAACAAGATTGGTTGTTTGACTATTTTTTTAGATTTTAGCATTTTTAATTTATTTCTTATTGGGTTTAAATCTAAAATTAAGGTAATTTTATTATTTTATTGAATGATGGTTGATTAAAAAAACTCTTATTTTCTACTCTTTTTATTATTTTTATCATATTTTTGTCCTATTATAACCTATTTTTATTATTTTTTACTTATTTGTTTTATTTTTGGAACCTCTTCTGATCAGCTATATCAATCCTTAGAATTTTGATTTTTTTTTGTTCACATCATCATGGATGATATCATCCATTTACTGCTCAACTTCCATCTAATTGTTATTTTGCACTCATTATTTGTAATCGTACTGGACAATCCCACAATCATCATGTATGATCCACATGGAATAGGAAGTTGGACTATTTGAATTTGGTTGGTACGATCCTTAATGAATGATCATCTTAGATGTTCCACCTCTTTGTCCTGGATGTTGGAGCCAGTCAATGTTCATTCAGTATGACTCATCAGGTTGATCGTCTTTATCTAATCATCATGGATGATATAAGAAATTTTTTGACCAATTATTCCAGACAAAATATTGGTCATGATCATCTTGGATGATCTCTCAATCATCCTAGATGATGTGGCCAACCTTATATAAACAGATAATTTCTATTGGCTTTTTTGCTCCAAAATCCTTCAACTCCTCTCTTTTAGTCAAACTCTAAAAATTGCTCGTGGTAAATGTTTTAGAATACTGTAAGGAAGTTCCTTCCGGGAAACTATCGATCCTGAAGCAGTAGATCAAGTTGGTTATGCTCGATACAAATCTAAAGGGATTACTCCTTCAAAAGTGATAAATTCAAATGTTCTAACTTATCAAGTTCTTTTGACCTCTTCACCCATACATCTCTTACGTTCATTCTGACACTCAATTTTTCTTTTAACTCTAAACTTCTGTTTGAGTTTTTTCTCAGGCTTCAAATTAACTCCACCTACACTTCACTCCAATTCTATATGAATAGATGACCCATTAAAATTACCTATCAAGACCTCCATGAACTTCTTCACCTTTACACCATTAGAGATAGGATTCACATCTTTGTTTCCATTCCTGACTTTAATTGGAGTCATATTAATACTCTTCTTAGAACACCAATGCTCATTTTCATGACTATATAGCTAGTTCCTTAGGATAAGATGCCTGGACCATCCATCATATTCTTAGAACTTTTATTATTCCTAAAGTTGGGGATCAAATTCACATCACTCCCATCCTTTCCCTCACCACATACTATATAATGGCTTGTAGAGATTTTAGTGCTACCAATCTCCTAATCAGATATGTTGAATACCTCACTAGCATTAGGGATCTTAACCACAGGAGAAAACCAATTCTTGACTTAAGATACATCATTTCTTATATCCTAGAAACCAAGTATAATGTTTAATATCCTAACCCACTAGCCTACCAACCTACTTTAAAGTCCAAAAATTTTGTCATCATCCTCCACGGTACTCATCGTCATCCAGAGTATGGGGAAGCTGCAGATGAAGAGGCAGAACCTATTCCCGCTCCTGTTCTTATTCGCCAGCAATCCTAACTAGATTGAGTGGAATAGAGATTTGAAAAGTGGGAAGCATGCTTTAATGAATATGTAGCTAAGCAGTAGCAGAACCACGAGTAAGACATGACCTAGTTTGGAGAGTAGTTTTCCTCAATTACTCGCTTCTTTAGCCACCACCACCACCTCATCCTCTTGATCAGGGTCCATTTAATCTTTGATTTGTTTTCTTTTTATTATTATATTAACATGTTTAGTTTCTACTTGTATTATTTTTTGTTTTCTTGTGTCATTTTTTTTTTGTCATGTCAAAGGGGGAGTAGGGTGTTGTTTATTTTATAAAAGCTTGTCTTCAATATTAGTGTTTACTACTATTTTTATTTAGTAATTTATATTGTTCTAATTTTCTATTCTTTGTTTCACCTCCCAAATTTTTTAAATGAATGAATTAAATTGGTAAGGGGGAGTTTAAGGAATTTCTTAAAAACTTTTAACAATAATATTTGTCATCATAAAAAGGGGGGGGGGGGGGAGTTTTACAAATCTGGGGCTAAGCACATGATTTTGATAATAACAAACATTATTATTTGGCTCACCTTTCTAATTCCTATTTGTTAAATTTATTGCATACTTTTTTCTTCTTTGTGAAGGACTAAAATTTTAGGTCACAAGCTCACTTTCATGCCAGCTCAAGATTAGGAAGACGTGGATTTAGTCAGTCTATATTTCAATATATTTTTAACATTTTCTTGAGTAAAATGTAATATGATGGATCCTAAAGCTATATAATCGTGCCCACACAAACTCTCTCTCTCTCAAGGGAGTGAGTAAGTAAGTTAGCAATTTTTTTTTCAATTTTGAATAAATTATACATGACAATTTTGGATCTTCCTGAACGATCAATTGAGCTCAAAACCCTAATTAGGGTTTATGTGTCAAATAAGATTGATTATAACAACCATCATGGATGATCCTTTAATGATATAGAATGATAAGCATTAATCAAACAATCGAGCTTCTAAAGATGATTTAGGAAATATTTGATAATTGAATTTTTTAGTCTAATCATACATGATGATCTTGATCATCCTGGATGATTTATAACAATCTGCCTAAACTGATCCTTTGATTAGGGATCTAAGTATGGTTAGATTAAATAATTATGGCATCTAGGACAATCACCTATGATCATACAAGATGATATATAATTTTTTTTCTTCTAAACATATTGGACATCCTGAATGATTTATTAGGATAATTTTATGATTTAAATTAATCGTCTAGAATTATCACAAGATTGGTTGGGACAATCAATAAATTTTTCTTCTAATCATATTGGATCTGTCGAACGATCTGTTGGATGAAAAGTCATGTTTTAAACTAATCGTGCAAGATAATCCAAACATTATCTTAGATAGTTATATAAATTTTTGTGTTCTAATCGTATAAGAAACCCAAATTATTCTGGCTAGGATGATAAATCGTCCTAGATGATCTTATTGGCAAGTTAAATATTACGGCTTTTTTGGAGCTCTTTAATTTAAGCTTAATTATTTATCCTTTGATAAAAAATCTTTTGCTAAAGTCCTAACCTAAGGGAGCTTAGAGAAGGAGAAAGAGAGCTTAGGAGAGAGAAAGGTTGGTCCAAGCAAGGATTCGTTCATCTTCTTCAAGCTTCATCCTTAGTTCCTTGGTGGCTCTGGGGGGAATAATCATCAGCATCAGATTAGGTACTCTGTCTACTCCATGAGGGGGTAAAAGGATTCCATGTTCTCTATCTTTACTAGGAGGGTGAAAAAGTATTCAAGGTTCTCTGCCTCATTGGGACAATGGAAAGAGTTTTAAGGGTTTCTTCGCCTTACTGTGGAAGCAAAAGGAGAGTCCCTGAAGGTTTAGTGCAATACTTGGAGAGGGTGTCTCCAAGGAGTAGACGTAGTTTAAGTTGAGTGAACCACTACGAATCTTGTGTTCCTTCCCATTACTTTTTTGCATTTTAATTTTTGCAATTTATTTTTGTGTGGTTAATTGTATGGTTAAAATCTCTAATTTATTTTATTAATCGCTTTCGCATCAAGGGTTCGTCTATTTTTTTTAAATATTAAAAAGGGTCTCAAAATATTTTTACTTTTATTTAATTTTTTTTTTAAAACTACCAATTCACCCCCCTCTTGGTTAGCCTCGGGCTAGTTCAAGGGCTTAACACCCCTAATGAACTTTCAAGACACATCTCATTAATTCTCCCAAATATGCTGACAAATTTCATAGAGGAAAATTTGACATAAATAAATTTTCTATCTTGAAACTCCTTAAATATATTCCTCTTATCATAGTATTTATTCTTCTTATCTTGTATAAATCTTAATGTTTATTTGATTTGATGAAATTTTATCATAGTAACATCCATAAAAGCTAATCCTATCACCCATCTATTGTCGACCTATATTAAGCACGAAGGGCTCTTGTAATTCCTACACTATAGAGGTTCATAAGGAACTATACCTATGTTGGACTAATAACTATACTTATAAGCAAACTCTATCAACGGGATATGTTCTTCACAATTATCCTCAAAATTTAGAACACAAAATCTCAGAAGATCTTATAGTATAATAATAGTCCTTTTAAACTGTCTGTCTCTCTTTGAATGAAAAGTTATACTAATGTATAATTTTTTAACCAATCCTTACTAAATACCTCTCCACAACCATGAGGTAAATGAGCGATCATGATTGGATACAAACACCTTTAACACCCCATGGAATATGATAATATGCTTAACATATATCTGTGCTAACATGTCAACTAAATCAAACAGTCGGATTATGATGTAATGGGTGACTTCATAAGTAAATTAATAACAGTCTGGATAGCATTATACCCCTTCCTTTATCTAGAAAAACCCATAACAAAATCCAACTCGTTGCATTTTCACTCTTAAATAATCAACAACTATAGAAGACCTCATGGCCGGAGATGCTCAACCTTCACCAACTAACAGGCCATGCATTTTGAAATAAACTCTAGTATATCATTCCTTTATCCATTTTATAAAAACACACCTGTTAAATCACTATACATATTATTACTTCTTTGATGAATAGTATAGCCTAAATAATGTGCCTCATTTAGAATCTCAGCTTTAAGTCCAACAATAAAAGGAACACAGTATCTATCATTATTGAAAATGATACTAAAATAAGATAGGAAAAGTTCACGTCTCTTACCAACCCTAATCTAACAACTTCGATTTAAATACTTTGTGCCTAATTTCTAAGCTTCCTAAATTAATTCCTATTCAGTAGGCTGAATAATCATCTACAATAATCAACTCAAATCTAAATCAACAGATGTTATCTCTATCTCCAATTTTTCCAAATTTTGAATAATAAAGTCTATAGAAGTAACAAAAGAGAAGTACTTGATGACTTCCTACTCAAAGTAACTGCCATAGTATTGGTCCTACCAAGAGATACTAAATAGATAAATCCTAATCCTTGATATCCTTTTGAATGAAAATATACTTCAAACTCTAATGATTGCTAAAGATCTCACATCTAAATCTCTATAAATATTGTCGCCAAATTTTTAAAGAAAATATAGTAATAGCTAACTCGATAACATGTGTTGGATAATCCTTCTCATGTGGTTTCAACTATCAAGATGCATAATAAATAACTCTTTCATGTTGAATCAATATGCATCCTAATATTTTTAATGAAATACCACAAAAAACTTAAAATCCATCTATACATGAAGGAATAGTCAAAATCAGAGTAAAAATCTAATAATCCTTCTCTAAAAACTATTCTCACACTCTAAAGTACATACAAAAGCTATTGACATTTTAGTTAGTCTCATCAATGACAAAGAAATCTAAGAAAATCCTTGGATAAACTTTTAATAATAATTAACCAAGCCTAAAAAAGTAGGAATCGTTAAATTGTAGTAGGCCTCGGCCAATAAGGAACAACCTAAACCTTCTAGAGAATTATTAAAATGCCTGTAATGTTCACCACATTCCCCAGAAAAAAATGCAAGTCAACCAAAACTCACACCATAAAAACTTAGCATATCATGTATGTTGACTCTAAATCTCTAGAGCAACCTTAAAGTGTACTACATGTTCTTCTTCAAATCTAGAATAAATTAGAATACCATCTATTAAACCTATCTTAAATTAGTTTAAATACTTTGTAAAAATCTTAGTCATCAAATCCATTAAGACCGTTGGGGCATTGGTCACTCAAAATAGCATGACTAAACACTCATAATGCATATATATATAATGCTAAATGAAGTCATCATCACATCCTCCTCTTTCACCTTCAACTAATGATTAGATCAGTAGACCAGCCTTGAAAATACTAGACATATAATCATCTGATCAAATAATTAATTGATCATAGGCAAAGGATACTTATTTTTTATAGTTATATTCTTCAATTCATTATAAATTAAATACATCATTAAGGCACCATCCTTCTTCTTAATAAATAATATAAGTGCTCCCCATGAAAAAACACTTGGATGGATGAACCTTGATCTATAACTCTTGAAGCTGCACCTCCAACTCCTGAAGTTCCTTAGGTAACATCTAATACGTGGGCCTTAGATATCAGAGTTATACCTAAAAAAATATTTATATAAAACTCTACCTCTCTATCTAGTGGTAAAGTCACTAACTCCTTAGAGAAAACATTTAAACATGCTTAAACTATAAAAAAAATACCCATATATGCAAAAATGATCTTCAAAACTCTAGCAAATGCTAAAAAATTGAACTAACTTTCATCCAATGCTTATCCACTTCTAAAGAAGAAATCAGACAACAAAAATTACCTCTAATTTTTTGAAATATAAAGCACTCCCCAATCTGATACAGAGTCACTCTCTTCTTCAGACAATCAATCTTTACCCCATATCGACTCATTAAGTTCATACCAAAATTAACATCAAATGTAAAAATGGACAATATATTCAAACTAGTTTTTTAAATTCTCTCATGAAATTCTAAATTATAAAAATAAACTCTATTGCCTACCATACAATCTCTTGCAAGAAAAACACATATAAAGAAATAAATAATAATATAGGAAGAAAAATCAAGAGAATCAAAATATAACTCTGATATGAAAGAATGACTAACACTAGAAATAAATAAAATATGGCAAGGAGATGAATAAATGTAGTAGTACTAGTCACAATATTTATAGAATCACTAACCTCTTACTATGTTAGATTATAAATAATTGATGAACTAAGGTAAAAATAATAGAACAACCAACACCTAATGAACCTCTAGAACACTAACTTCATGATATCAAACTTATATCATAACTACTAGAAGCCAAAAAGTGTAGTCAGGATGGTAATATCCTCGACCTACTTGTCAACTACCTTGAACTATGAGGGCCAAAATAAGAATTTCTATTAAATCCATCATGTGGACACTCAACCATCCTAAATTCATACTAACCATAGCAAAAACATTGACCTAATGCTTTATAACACTAACAATTATGCCTCATTCCATATTGCTGGCATAATGGTGACCCACTAACTAGTTCTTTATAATTATCAACACTACCCCTATGTAATCCAAAATAAATTACTTTTGATTATCTACTCCTTTTGAACTCAATAGATTTTAACCTACTCTTTTTCCCATAATGTCTATAGCCAGCTAACTCATTTTTGAGCATCTTCTTGCTCACATTCCATTGCTACTCAATTACTATCAAATCAACCTCTATCCTCTTATCCCACTAGACCAATCAAGAAAAATCTATAATATCTTATTCCAATAATGGTTTCCTGCTCAAGAATTTGGTAATACTTCTCCTCAGAAGTGCAAATCAACTATTAAGCATACTTAGAGAGAGCAGCAAACTCATCCTAATACTGCTTCACTATTATATTTCCCAAAAATAATTTCAAAAAAGATCTCTTTACTTATGGAGGTACAAACCAACTCCTGAATGTCTCTATAAACTCCTCTCAAGTACTCAAATTATTTGTATGATCCTAAAACTTCTTCCTCAACTGGCCAACCACCAATGTTATACATCACTAACAAATAGAAATATAGCTAATAGAATTGTCCTCTTGCTAGGATAATGCATCTCATCCAGAGTCTTCTCTAGTCTTTTTTTTCAATCCTTAGATGCATTAGGTTCAATAACACTTAAAACTCTAGGAGATTGTAATCTCATAAAATTGTATATATACCTATTCATATCATCAGATTGAATACTAAAAAACCCATGTATAAGACTCACATAACAACTATGCCGCCAGACCTATAATACAAGAATCTATATCATGACTAATCAAAGGAGTTGTGCCCTAAACATAAGTTACATGACTATAATAAATAAAAAAATAATTAAAAATTAAAAATAAAAAAAATTGAAAATGCTAAAATAATAATTAAAGCATTGTATAAAAAGATAATATTGAAATTAATTGGAATCAAATCTCATATAAGCATTTAAAAGTATTTCAATTATAAAAAAATATTTCATAGTGATTATCAGAATGGATTTCAAGCCTAAATTTCATATATCTTCATTAATAGAATTCCACATTGGTAGTCTAATAAATCATGTATAATATAATCCCACCTCACTAGCCCACTAGCTCTGGTATAATAGAATCCCACTTTGATATCCCATTGGCTCTAACATAATATAATCCTACCCAAGTCATCCACTAGCACTTGCATAAAAGAACCCTGACTTAATTAGGGCATAACACAACACCACACCACACCATTTCATATTTCTCTCACCATTATACATTTATTTGTATTTTATTAATTAAACCATAATTGGATTAAATTAAAAAAATTTTAAATTGCCTTAATGTTAGGCAATATAAACACAATTGACCAAAAATTTATAGCTTGAAAATATAACCAAAATATCAGAGATTTTATAAAACATCATTTAAAGACATTAAAAATACTACAATAATATTTTTAGAGTTTTAATTATTTTTATTCAATAAAAATTACACAAATTCCAAAATACCCAATAAAAAATTCCCAAAAATTATTTAAAATTTTAAGAATTTATCTCTATATCACGCAAAAAGTTATACGATGAAAGTTATACCAGTATAATGTTATCTTCAATTTTAGATAATAAAAATATGAATTTAATCAAAAAAATCTCACAAATATCAAATTATTGAAAATTGAGATAGGAAAAATGTAACCTACATCAATCTAAAGACGTTTCCAACTAGCTCAACATCTAAAAATGGCTTGAAGAGCTAAAAAAGTATATTCTTTCTCTTCAAACCCTTGTCATTCTTTCTACTCTCGGTTGGTTGAATGTGATGAAATGAATAAAATAATGGTTTAATTTTAAATTTAAAGTATAATAGGATTCCTAGCGCATAGATATTAGTTTGAAAATCTATCTTCCAGAGCTTAGAGCAGTCTAATGTCACTATTTGATGCCTAGTATTATAAAAATGTCAAGGAGCTTAGACACCAATTATTGTGGTGCTCAAATAGAAATATTTTTTAGATTTTACTAAAAATTATTCTACTTCTTTAGGGCTCATTATAGAACACATGCAACTTTTTTCATGTACCAAAATACTCCCAAACATATGTATTAGGTCCAAAACACAAAATTTCAAATATTTATCTTTTCCACTTTGGTAAAATTGGTCTGAGCTATACTATAATCTTGTAGGTCTCACAGCCAATGAGTTTAGGTAAACTCAAGGAGTTAATTAGATGTCTTAACAAGACACTCGAAGGTTGGGAATGGGCTTATCAAAGGAATTAGGGTGTATGGGAAAAGTAGGATTTTATGGTTGATTTGATCAAGCATGGGTAGCAATGGCTCAAGACATGTTTAAGAATGTATGGGAATGGCTTATAATGGGACTCCAAGGGTTAGGTGCACTTGAGAGTTTTAAAATATATGTTTTGATCTTATTTGGGTATTTTTTGGATCTTGCGTTTTGAGCATAGTCAAAGGTTTTTGATAGTTTGATTATTATGAAAAATGGCTTAAATAAATGATTGGAGTGTCCCTCATACAATTGGCAAGTTCTATGTTGATTTCATGTGTGAAAATGTCAATTTTATTGTGTAGGGACATGCTGTATATTTAATAAAATGTGAGTGTATAAGTTTGCTCTTGGATCATGGGGTGAAGATGGGTGGAGTAAGCCATGCTAAAGGTGCAAAAGAATGTTTCAATTTAGGTTCAAAGTGTTGAAGATGGGTCTTAGGGCGAGCGAAGCTTCTTGTAAGCGTTGAGTTTTTAGGGTTTGATTTTAAGGTGTAAGAGAAGGAATGGGATGGGATTTATTAATGTATTTAGAAACCTCTTATGGTCTAGTTGTTGTCTCAAATTAGGTCTTTAGGTTGCCTCCTATGGTCTTAAATGTTGCAACTTAGATTTTAAGATTGAGTTTTATATCATGTGAGTTTTTTATGATACTAAAATATTATTGTTGTGATTACTGTTTCTCCTAACATATGTTAGATTTTTTTTGTGTTATTTGTGTGTACTAACATTTTAAGGAAATTATACTCCAGGCTGTCAAAGTCTTCAAAACAAATTAGACAAGGGCTTCATGTAATGGAGTCTGTAATGCTTCTATTTTTCTTGAGCCTAAGAGAGCTTGATTGTAATTGCATAATCGTGCACACACGCTGGGGGAGTGAATCAAAACTTTAATTTTTAAAACTAATTGTACTGTATGATTTCCAAATTGTACTGGAAGGTTTGTCATGATAGTTTCTCCAAAATGAAGTTAATTAAATCATGCCAAGAAATTTTTTTTACTATTTATACTGTACCATTTAGGTAGTACAGATGACTCATAGAGTACGAAATGGGTACATACCAATACATCCAAATTGATCTCATGGATTTTTGAACTAATCATTTTGTACGATGATGAGTTCATACATATAACCCATATAATATGAATTGGGGTCATCCACATTCGTACCAAATAAACTCATCATTTTTTGAACTGTTCGTACTATACGAAGTTGGGTTTGTACAGATGAGCCATAGAGTAAGAAATAGGATCGTCCATGTTCGTACCAAATGAAACATGATTTGGTTAAACTATTTGTATCTTACAAAACTAGGTTTATATTGATGATTCATAATATATGAAATGGGTTTATACATGATTAAATTGGACGAATTAGTTCAGTTTTGAGCTATTCATATAGTATGATGTTAGTCATACCGATGACTTACAGAGTATAAAATTTGGTCCGTATAAGATCATACATGGAATTTTGAAATGTTCATATGGATGAAGTGCGACCGTACTATATGATTGGAGTACATTCATCTTAAAATTTTTTTAGTTTTATGGATAGTTTTTCTTGTCTTTCATATATAAGTGTACTAAAAATTGTCACCTACAATCTTATGGAAATATTATTAACAATTTATTTTAAGAGTGGAATAGGTGAGTGTTTGGGAGAGTGTTCTCGGGGTAAAGATTGAGAAATCTTTTGACAAGAATTTGTAAGGGGATTCACAAGGTTACCCAAAGATAAATATCTCTTGTTTGTTCTTCAAGTTTCTCCCTACTTCTTTTAAGGCTCTTGAGAGAAGCTTTTTAAAGAAGATCCTGGTACTCTACCATTAATAAGAGGTGAAAAATGACGGTGGTTCACTTCTAGCACCAGGAGGATGAAAAAGGATGTTGATTCTACTGTCACCAAGATGGTTAAAAAGGATGCTAGTTCTCTGCCGTCACTTAGAGGGTGAGAAAGGATGTTGGTAGCTTTCCATCACCAGGAGTGTGAGAAAGGATGTCAGTACTCTACCGAACTAGGTTGGTGGAAGAAAGGTTTTATAAAGGATTCTCCACCTTACTGTGGGAGCAAAAGGAGGGTCACTTTTATTTAGTGCAATACTTGAAGGAGTCTTTAGGGAGTCGACGTAGGTCTAGTTGGACTGAACAGCTATAAAATTTGGTGTTCTTCTATTCTTTTACTTTTTACTATTTTATTTCATGAACTTTAGTTTGTTATGGTTGAAAATTTTTTTATACAAATTTATTATTATAGTAAAGAATCTAAAATCATTTTTCAAAAATCTAATAGAATTTTTAAATTACAAATTCACCTCCCCCTCTTGATTAGCTTTAGTACAGTTGTATTAGGTCTAACAACCTATTCAAACTTTCAAGTGGTTTCAGAGCCTATTTCAAAAATTAAGGTTTAGACAACTTTTTGAAAGTTAATCATGAATACTTATAGAAACTGTATCTTTCCCGAAGGATATTTGATTACTAAACCACCACTATTTAATAACATTCCTTTCGACTTTACATTCATTTCGACTCGTATGTCTACTTTTCTACAATCACATGACTATAAAATATGGACTTTAGTATAAGAAGGTTGCACTAGACCTACTAGACTTATTGATGGCATTAGGATTAAAATACCATTTACTAATTTGACATTAAAGGAAAAAGAACTAGCTCAGCTAAACACAAAATATTTAAATAATTTTTTATGTGCTATGAAATCTTAGGACTATATGTGTGTTTCAACCTGTAAAATTAGAAAAGAAATTTGGGATAGACTTTGCATAGCATATGAAGGAACTAAAACGGTGAAGCAATCCAGATTGAACATTCTACCAAACAATTATGGATTATTTAACATGAAACCTAATGAATCAATCACTTACATGTATACTCAGTTTATATAGATAGTCACTTCATTGCATGCTTTAGATAGGGAATTAATAAATTCTAATAATTTTAGTCAAATCCTTTATTATTTACCTACTTCTTATGATGTAAAGATAATTTTCATAACTGAGTCAAAAGACCTAATTGTTTATTCTATTCACAATCTGCTCGGATCACTGATTGCTTACTAGCAAGGAGTGACACATAGATAAATTGATATACGTGATAAGAGAAAGGAGAAAAATATCTCGTTGAAAGTTGATAACTTAGATAGTGATCAGTTATATCTTAAGAATGAACATGATATTACACTCATGATGAGGCAATTTAAAACTTTTTTTAGAAGAAAGTAAAGGAGACATTAGTGGTGGAGCAAAGGTAAATTCCATAAAAATGAAAAAGTATTAAATGATGTGATCAATTATAAATGCAGGAAGTTTAGACAAATTAAGATTGACTGTCATAATCTTAAAACTAATCCTGGCAAGGAGAAAGTTGAGGAAAAGATCAATGTTAGGAAGGGCAAGAAAAGACTATAAAGAGCTTTCTGGGCTGACTCAGCTTCTGATTCCTCAGAAATATAATTAGAAGAGGAAGCCCCAAACTTGTGCTTAATGGGAGACAAGCTTCATCAGTTAGATTAAGTGGTGGTATGTGATTTATCTTATGATGAGCTATTTAAATTTTCTAAGAAAACCATATTATAAATGGGAAACTCAAAAAATTGCATGCCAAACTGATCATAGATTATTTAAATTTACAAAAAGAGCATGAAATCTTTAGGAATGATCATGCATCTATTGAAAGCAACCACATGGCATTATTTGATGAATTTAATGATCTGAATAACAAATATGAATTATTAAAATATCTTACACTTATCTTGAAAATGAATGTAAGGTGTTTATAGATAAAACAAGTCGAAGATAACATGAGTTAAGAGTTGACAATAGGAGACCTCCTATACTTGAACAATTTTCCAATCTTGACCAGAAAAGATAGTATAACTCACATAGATTAATAAACTCTTTTCCTGGTGTTAAATATTTTCAATGTGGAATGATTGGTCATTTCTGTCACACTTGCACGATTCATAGTATAACAAATTTAGCATGGATACCTAAGATGCATAAATTATAGCATATCAAGCATGCATCTAGATTATCATCTCCACGATGTGAACCAAAATTTATTTGAGTTTCCAAGTCAACATTTAATAATTTTATAGAGACACTCTCATACAAGTCCTCATGAGAGCATTTGGTAACTGGATAGTAGATGTTTGAAGCATATGAGTAGAGACACGACACAATTCTTATCGCTGGAAGCTAGGAATGGAGGCAAAGTGATACTAGAGATAATACCACAAGGAAAGTGGTAAGTATATATATGATTGGCAACAAGAATAATTTTTATATTAAGAATTTATTATTGGTTGAAGGCTAAAAATATAACTTATTAAGTATTAGTCAGCTTTTTGATAAAGGTTATACTGTTAAATTTTTTTCCTGCAAGCTGCATTATAAGCCAAAATAGAATTGATATGTTTTATGGAAATAGGGTAAATACTTTTTACATGCTTTATTTAAATTTTATTAAATCTTCTAATGCTTTTTCTCTCAAAATAATCACTAATGAATCATGATTATGACATCGAAGACTTTGTCATGCAAGTATAAAAAATCCTAGGAAGATTACCCAAAAAGAGTTGGTTAGAGAGATACCCCAACTAAATTTTACTAAGGATCACCTGTGTGATGCATGTCAATGAAAAAAATAGGTGAAATCCTCCTTTCATTCAATTAAAAATCTTAGAACTTGTAAACCACTAGAAGTCATATATATGGATCTATTTGGACAAGTTAGCACTATAAGTCAAGGAGATAAAATTTTTGGATATGTAATTATTGATGATTTTTCAAGATTCACTTGGGTCAAAATCTTATCTCATAAGAGAGAATAATTTGATGATTTTAGAAGTTATTCTACTTGGATTCAGAGGAAACTAAGGTGTTAAATTTTATTAATTCAAAGTGGTCATAGATGAGAGTTTGAAAATGAGAAATTTAAAGATTTTTATAGAGAGCAAGAAATTGATCACAACTTTTCTAGGGTCCCTCAGTAGAGTAGGATTGTTCAAAGAAAGAATAGAACCTTGATAGAAGTTGTTAGAGCCATGTTGACTGAATATTCACTTCCAAAATATTTTTAGATAGAAGCAGTTAGTATGACTTATTATGTTCTAAATAGAGTGAATATTATATAAAAGTTAAATGAGACACCCTATAAACTTCTTTAGGGGTGAACACCTTATCTTTTATATTTGCATGTTTTTGGAAGAAAGGTGTTCAATCATAATAATGGTAAAACTCTAAAAAAAAATTGATTCTAAATCTGATAAAAGAATTTTTCTAGGATATTCTAGTGTTGGTAAATCTTATAGGGTTTTTAACAAGAGAACTTTGCCAGTTAAGGAGACCAAACAAGTAGTTTTTAATGAATTTATTATTTTGGAAGAGCCAAGATTGGAGGAAGAACATACTGAAGATATCTCCCAAAGAAATAAAAAATAAATTTTGAAGAGAATATTGGAACAGAGAAACACTTTATCAAGATAATGGAATTTTTTTAAGACACACCCTAAAGAAATTATTTTAGGTGAACCTATTGAGAGTATTAGAATAAGTCATGGACTTAGAAAAAAGTGAACCACTCAGCTTTTATATTAATAATTGAGGTTACTAATATAAATCAAGATAAAATTTTGAACTATGGCCATGCAAGAAAAATTGAATCAATTTCTTAGGAATTATATTTAGGAATTGATTGAATGCCCTAAAGATCAAAGTGTTATTGGAACTAAGTGGGTATTCAAAAAATAAATAAATAAATGATTTAATTGTGGTGGTTAGAAATAAGGCAAGATTGGTGGCCAAGGGAAATAATCGAATAAAATAAATTGATTTTGAAGAAATGTTTACCCATATAGCTAAACTTTACCTATTTTAAAGATTTTAAATTATATCAAATGGATGTTAAGAGTGCATTTCTTAATGGTGTGATACAAGAGGATGTTTATGTTGAGAAATCTCTAGGTTTTAAAAATTTAAAATTTTGTAATCATTTGTTTAAACTAAAAAAGGAATTGTATGAACTAAAGTAGATACCTAGGGCTTGGTATGAGAGGTTAAGCACTTTCCTTTTTGAAAGATCATTCGTTAAAAGAAGTGTGGACACCATTCTCTTCTTAAAAAGGGTAGGAGATGACATACTCAATGTTCAAATATATGTTGATGATATCTTCTTTGGATCCAGCAATAAAAATCTTTGTGACAATTTTTTAAAAATAATGAGTAGTGAATTTGAAGTGAGTTTACTGGGAGACTTACTTTATTTTCTTAGTTTTATCATAAAATAGAATGTGGATGGAACATTTCTTAATTAATCAAAGAATGTTAAGGATATCCTTAAGAAGTATGAAATGGATAGTGTTAAACTAGTGAATACACTAATGAGCTCCTTAGTGTAGTTAGATAAGGACTCTATGGGAAAATATATTGTTAAAAATAAATTTAGAGGATTAATTGGATCATTACTTTACTTAACAGCTAATAGACCAAATATCATATTTAGTGTTTTTTTATGTGCTAGATTTCAAGTTGATCCAACGGAATCTCATCTAACTGTTGTTAAAAGAATTTAGAGAAATCCTTTTGGAACTAAAAACTTAGGGATTTGGTATCCTAAGTACAGCTCTTCTTTTAAAATCATTAGATATTTTAATTCATATTTAGCATGATGTAGGGTTGATAAAAAATGTACTTCTACAATTTATCAATTCATAGAAAACTCTTTATTTTCTTGGTCTAACTGAAAACATAATTCAGTAGCCCTTTCTACAGCTGAAGCTGAATATATTGCCTTTGGAAGTTATGTGGCATAAGTTCTTTAGTTAAAATAACAACTTATTGATTTAGGATTTCTTAGGGGTACTATTCCAATTTTCTGTGATAATACAAGTGTTACATGCATTTTAAAGAATAGTATTTAACATTCTAGAACTAAGCATATAGATATAAGGCATCACTTCATTAGAGATCATGTGGCTAAAGTAGCAATTAAATTACATCTTATTGCTACGGAGAATTAAGTTGTAGATATTTTCATAAAACCACTTGCTTTTGAAATATTTAGCACTTTAAGAACCAGATTAGGTGTGATTGATCTTAATGCTTAAAATTTAATTTCTACGAATTAGATATGTAATGTATTAATGTGTTTGTGTTTCTTAGTTTATTTAGTAGTGTTTATTTATTTGTTAGTGTATTTTTATTTATTTAGTTTATATATATATTTTTTATTTACTAGTATTGAGTTTTGCTTTTCTTTTTCATTGTTGCATATCAAGGAACTTGGGTTAATGGTTTTTTTAAAAGAGTTTTTTTTATCATTTCTTCTGTTAATCTTTCTTTTGTATTGTATGCACTTTTTTGTATTGTACGAATTCTAATGAAAATTATAATATATTTGAGATGAGTCAAAAGTATTTAGCCATTTGCTAGCTATAGAAGTGAAGATCTTTCTTTGTAAGCTACGAGTCGTCTTTTTGTTTTTTCTTGACACATCATCAAATAATTATCATGATCGGGCACAAATATCGAGGCAAAATCAGGTTGGAAACATTTGAAATTAAAATTGGGACCATCCAAACTCTAATTTCAGCAAACTTATAGTTGAACTAAACGTCTCAAAAATACGAACCCAACGACACCAATTTCAACTCAATCCAAGCCCAAATGGATCCAAATCAAAAGCCTGGAGCGCTATTAGAAGGTTTGAACCACAATTTAGATTACCAAATAATTTCCAAATGTTAAATGCTTATAATCAAATCAAGCGAATAGACAAGACATATCCAACGAGCCCAAAATCATTAAATTCTGACATCCTTAAGACATTAAAATGTCTAGAAAGTAGTCCACGGTGATGAGATTCAACATTGATCATCCATCCAAACCAATCCCAATTACCCTTGATCTTCCTCCAATTTATGGGCCATGCCACTCTAGGAAATATATAAATAGACCCCTCATTCTCTTGAATAGGGACCCAAAGTAAGAGAGCAAGAGAGATACCAGAGATAGATCTTGCCCCTTTGCTCTTCCTCGACCCTTGCCCGGAGTTTTGCTGAACAACTACTTGACTCCCAGAGTTCTGTCGGATCACCACCTGAGGCTCAGATTTCTACCGAGTCACCACCTAAGGATCGAAGTTTTACTGGACCAACTGAGACCTGGACTTTTGTTGGACCACCACCTGAGGCCAAGACTTCTACCACACAACCATAAGAGGCCCGAAGTTCCATCAAATATCCACCGGATGTTTGAAGTTGCATCAAACCAACCACTTAAGCCCTAAAATTCTGTCGGACCACACCTGAAGCCCAGAGTTCTTCCTAACCATCACATGAGGCCCAGACTTCTACCGAACCACCACCTAAAGCCATGACTTTTGTCAGGTTACCATACTAGACTTTTACCAGACCACCACTTGAGGCCTGGACTTTTGCCAGACCAAGAACTAAGGCACGGACTTCTATCAGATCACCACCTGAGGCTCAAACTTCTATTTAACCACCACCTGAGGCCTGGAGTTCTATTAGACCACCATCTGAGGCCTAGACTTCTGCTGGATAACCTTCTGAGGCCCAAACTTTTGTTGTACCACCACTTAAGGCTTGGAGTTCTACCATACCACAACATGAAGCCCGAAGTTCCACTGGACCATCACCTAAGGCCCAAGCTTCTACTAGACCACCACTTGAGGCCCGGACTTATGTCGTACCACCTCCTATTGCTCAGACTTCTGATGGACCAGCACCTGACACCTGGAGTATTTTTGGACCTCCACATGATGCTCAAACTTCTGCCAGATTACCACTTGAGGTCCAAACTTCTTTCAAACCACCTCCGAATGCCCGAAGTTCTACCAAACCACAACCTAACGCTAGAGTTCTATCAGTTCATCACCCTACACCAAAGTTCTGCCAAACCACCGCTAGGCTACAACCTAATGCTTGAACTTTTAAGAAATGCTAGACTTCCATCAGATAACCAAGTGACGCCAGACTTTCACCCCTATTTATTACTAGATTTCAACCTTATGATAGACATTTGTAATCTAATCACCCTCAGGGATGAGTTAGCCCATTGTAATCTACCCAAACACTAGTGAAGTCATTTCAAACTAAGTCAGGCCCCGTGGTTTGGGTGGTTTCCAATAGGCTTCGGCCTCCCCTCTACTTGTTGCCCCTCCTTTTGAATACCTTGATGCTTCTCTCATCGGAGCCCTTTGGAATGGTTCTTGAGAAAAAAACCAAATATACTTCATCATTATCTTCCTAAAGTCCCTTTTCTTTTGGATCAACCCTAGGACTAGCTGGGGAAGCCTTTGACTGCATCTCAATTAATTTCCTCATCATGCCTTCCATGTTCTCAAATTTGTTTTCCATTGGGTTTCCATGTATGTTAACCATTCTTCCATTCTAGAATATTTTTCCTCCATCTCAGCCTTGAGTTATTCCATCCCTCCATTCCAACGCCTCCATCTTCTTAACTATTATTCATGGATTTAGGTCCCAAACCACAAAAATAGAGAGGAAGGGTCTTCAATTAGCAAAAAGGAGCAAAGGGGGGGGGGGGGGGGGGAATTCTACAATAGATTTCAACATGTAGGTAATTCATTTTGGTCCAGGATATGGTTGTGAAGCCAATTTGGTACCCCATAAAGAGGAAATTAGTAAGAAAAGATTGTAGTAACAACAAGAAAAGTGATGGCTCATTTTTGTATTAATACTTCAACACCAAACCAAGATGCAATGATACACTATTAGAGAGGCAGATCATCTCTCCCACTTTACCTAAATGTTGTTAGGAGGCCCTCAAGAAAAAAAACATGAAAAATAAACACTAGAATCGAGCCAAATTAAACTCTCTAATAGTCCCCCAAAGCATCCCTCTTCATTAATTAATTTTCCTCTTTATCTATTTCAAAATTTAAATTATTTATTAATTTCACTCCTAGTATATTTAATCAATAGTTTACTAGGCCCCACAAAGTGGGCCAAACCTGCTGCCTTAATCGGTCTTAGTTTGGCCAGATGATTGGGCCACTCCCCCATAAGGCAATGTTATGAACCTTTTACAAATGTTTTAGATATCATAGGATAGAAACCATTTATTATAAAATAATGAAATTAAGTTTCTATTTTTTTGAATAGGGAGTGATAAATATAAAATATAAAAATTAATTATTTCTCTTTTGAAGAATGATGGTGGGTGTGTCCTTTTCATTTTATTTCTTTTCATGCTATAAAAAAATAATTATTGTGTTGATTCATATGCATATTGTTTGGCCTCATGGTTCAAAAGAGAAAAGTATAATTACAAAGCTACTAAAGTTTTTTTGTGCCCATAAGGAAATTTGTATTAGATAACAGTAATTTGATGGAGGTCGACAGCTAAGCGGTGGTCTGGCAATACTCGAGCAAAAGTCTGGTGATCGTCGATGATGAGTGGTAGTCTTATGGCGGTCGATGGCTAGGAGGCAGTCGATGACGAAGCGATAGTCTGGTGAAAATCGAGTAGAAATATGGTGGCAGGTGGTGGTTTGATGATGGTCGAGGAGAAGTTATGCATCATCTGGCAGCGGGTCAAAGTTCAGTGGTTGTCAGGTTCTGGATGGTGGTCTGACGATGACTAGGTGGATGTCCAGTAGTGCTTGGCTGTTAGGTGGAAGTTTAGTGGCAGTCGATGGCCAGGTGGAATTCTTGCAGTGTTTGGCAGCCAGGCAAGGTCCGATGATAGTTGACGGAGGTTTGCTAGAGGTGGTTTTGGTGTTCTTGAATCCTAGAGCTCACTACAATCTCAATCCAAAGGTCCTCGCACATGTAGAGAGTGGGAGTCTAATTATAGATTTTTGAGAGTTGCATGTACCATAAATATAAAAAAGATTTGGGTTAGATTTGGTGTGTTATTGGATGGTCCATATTGATTTCATCAATAAGAGAGTGTTTGCCAAACATTTATGTGTTTAAGA
The DNA here is from genome assembly GCA_022539455.1 of Dendrobium nobile. NCBI lineage: Eukaryota > Viridiplantae > Streptophyta > Magnoliopsida > Asparagales > Orchidaceae > Dendrobium > Dendrobium nobile. The sequence goes on along the minus strand of CM039721.1, from coordinate 26,777,501 downwards.
TGTCAGAATTAAGCAATCTTGGGTTCTTTGGATTGGACTCGTTGATCTGCTCAATTCGACTATTACATGTTATATTTGGATATCATTTGGTCATTAAAATTATGCTTTGAACATTCCAAATAAGCTTTAAGCCCCTAATTTTGACCCATTTGAGCTCAAGTTAACTAGCATTAGTGTCATTGGGTTTGTCTCTTCAAGGCACTCAATTTAATTATAAGTTTGCAGAAATTGGAATTAAGATGGTCCCAAATTTAGTTTTGGAAGTTTCCAATTTAAATATAACTCGATATTTGTGCATGATTAAGATGATTTTTTGTGACATATTAGACTAAAATTTTTTTACTAGAAAATTATTTTAGAAAGCATAAAAAAGTTGTCCCAAACGAAACCTTAATTTTTTTATTATCCCCATTTGATCTTCTTTGGAACAGCAGATTTATCTATCATTGATAGTTTCCTGAAATAGCATAGTGATTCTTTGATGAGTTAGTCAATACATTCACTTGGACCTGTGATTTGCCAATGCCACACTCCAAAATTTGAAATCAAAGTCCAAAGACAAAATAAATAAGGGGAGAACTTGCAGGGAAATTATATCTTGGCCCCCTTGCGAGACATTGAATTTTTATTTATAGTAGTTTCAAACCATTTACAAAGTAGTTACACTAATTATTCAATTACAAGAAAATTACCAACTAATCATAACAATTGCCTACACTATTATAGAAAACATAGACTAAAATAACATCATACAAATTATATCAGGATGGGTTTAAATACTGTTAAAATTATCTTGAAATTAGTGCAGTGCAAATTCTTCAATTATAACTCATCCTGATACCATTTGTTTTAAGATATTCTAACAAAGTTTTCTTCTACAGTAATTGCTTAAATGAAAAAATTTCTTGTCTTTTAGTCTTCTAGTTGCTACTACTTTTCCTCCATTGTTGCAATTTTATATTGATCTTTCATCACCTCAAATAAAAAAATTACCTAAGTATTGTTGCTGTTATTCCTTTTACCACCACTTAGATTTTGATTGCTCGTAGCTCTCATAATAGAGACTTTCTTCCCCACTGTTCTACAGCTCAGAAAATCTCTCAGAACAAATGGTGCCTAGGTGTGAACTTTATTATTAATACTTTCCTTACTTATAACTTTAGTAACCTGCCTCCCATTCTCTATGGGAACAATTTCTTCACATTAGACTTTCTCTACTCTCTTCATCTCCTCCATCCAAGAATCTATCTTGAAAACTACAGTTTTCCTTTGGGCTTCTTTTGAGCTTGAATTTGATATTTCTACTAGCAACTGTTCCTATAATTCTGTAAGAGGGTTTGAAGAATTAGTCTTCACTCTCTGCAATGTTTTACAAGGTGTTCTTAAAGTTGCAAGAGCAACCAAGGATTTGCTTCTTCCTTTAACTTCTAGAAGATTTTGATGGGAGAGAAGAGAGATCCCTTTAAGAATACTCACAGTAGGACGTGGGGATGAAGAGGTCATCATCGATGAGGTCCTGCCAAATATAGCTAGTTTTGTACTTCCTATAATAGCAGTATTAATTCAAATAATTTGTTATCTATTTCATAATACAATGTTACATAGTAATAGGAGACATCAAACTAAAGCTTTGTTTGAGATGACTTTCTTACTGCCTCTTAAAGCAATTTTCTAGTAAAAGATTTTAATTTTCAAATTAAAAATATGTTTTAAGAAGCAGGAAGAAAGTCGTCTCAAACCTAGTATAAGTTAATTCGTAAAGAAGAAGAAACTTGCACTAAGATGTTCAACAATTAATGAGCAAACCTCTTATATGACCAAGCAAAGGATTCCAACATTTCTTTTCCCCTAAGCTCAGATAGCCATCTCTTAAAATCAAATCATGTTATAAATTTCATATAAATAAAGAATTTATTTAAAAAAATAATCAATTAAGAGAGAGAGAGAGATAGAGAGAGAGAGAGAGGGAGAGGGAAAGAGAGAGAGAGATGATGTTGATGATGATGAAGTTGTGCATGTCTAAGTTGAACAACATTATTTTTGAGTTGGTGAATTCTGATGAGGTGAGACTGCTTGATCTCCCTTTCCTACTTAGGAAGTAAACTATGTGAAGCCTCGCTATCAGTACCTCATCTCCTTCATTCGTTACTATGCTTGCTTCCATCTCGAACTTCACAAGACCTTGTTTCTCAAATCTCTTTTGCCTCCTAATGTATAGCTCTAGGCTATCTATATTTCTATCCATATAGATAGATAGATAAATAGAGAGAGAGAGAGAGAAGGGGGGATTGATTGACTTATTATTCTCAAGGGAGCTTGATATTTACTCTTCTCAGGAGAGTAATTTGCAAACTTTCAACCTCTTGAGTTGTTTATGGGATTCTTTTGCTAATCAATCAAGTCATGCAATATGAATATATTGGAGAATTAATAGAGATCAATCTTGAGAGTGATAATTATCATAAAATGGGGGTAAATTATGTATAACCCTTGCAAGAAAATAGGAGATTGGGGTAACAGCTAGCAAAGGGTGGATGCAATTTATTTGCTTGCTAGAAGATTCAGTCTCAAGATGATTCCATTAAAATTTTTGTACTCAGCAATAAGTTTAAATGTATTAATAAGTTGATAGGAAGCTATATTAGTGTGATTATCTCCTATAATTAATATTCTTTTGTGATTAAGCGAGCTCTTCATGTATGTTATTTGATGATACTTCAATCTATTTGAGTGGAGTGATGACTGATGTAAGGAAGTTTCATGTAAAAAATTTGTTAAGATGTGTGGAGTTTTAAATGTAGGCTTTGTTTGGAACGGCTTTTTTATTGCTTCTAAAAGTAGTTATTAGTACTAAAATTTAAATTATTGTATTAAAAATCTTTTTTAAGAAGCAGTAAAAAGTCATCTCAAACAAAGCCATAAAGTAGTTTCCTAGTACAAAATTTTTAATTTTTGCACTAAGAAGCTGCTTTAAGAAGCATTAAGAAAGTTGTCCCAAATGAAGTCTTTTTTTTTTAGAAAATTCCAAACGAAGCCTTAATCACCTATCAAAAAATTCCAAACGAAGCTTTAATCTGCTATCAAATAATTGAAATATATATTTATTCAGCAATACTTAGTCGTTGACATTCAAGAATAAAATAAATTTATTATATTAAAAAGAGATTTGATAATTAAGTGATACTATCGTTATGTATCCAGCCTAATTTTGATCTCACTTGATTCATTCCCTAACTATTATAATTGGTTAAATAATCATTATTCCATCAAGCGATTAAACATACATCAAATATTCATCTTTTATATTTGATATCACATTAATAAAATAAAAGCATCTGAATAAAAATAGATGTTTTTTTTATAATAAGTTAAGGTTTTATAGGACATGCACCTTAAAATTTTAGCTATCTTTTATAGGTTAAGGCTTTGTTTGAGAAGACTTTCTTACTTCTTAAAGCAGCTAAGAAAGTGGTCACAAGGCTTCATTTTGGAAAACTTCCTTACTATTTTGTAAAGTTATTGTAGAGTAAGTAACCTCTTAAAACTATTATAGAAAACAACTTCCTAGTAAAAATTTTGTTTGATAGCAATGAATAATCGATGGCCAAATAAAAAACGTGAGAGCAGTCTGAAAAGCAAAGCAGTAAGAAAGTTATCCCAAATAAAATCTAAGTGATGTTCAACAAATCTGTGAATATGATCTTATTAACTATGTTGATCGATATAGATTAAACATAAAATTAATTCCTAACTAGTAAAGAATATAATTATTTTAATTCAAGATTAGATCTCTAACAGTTTGCATAAAAATTATAAAGAAATTTTATTCTCAAACAACTATAATCAACACTCAATAGGCGTACACTATATGGCATTTTTTCCTTTCAATTTATCATTTTTTTACATTTTAGAAATTGGCATTTCAATAAAATATATTTGACAATTGTTACTCAATAAAGCTTACACTACTTGAAAATTATAATATATTTGTGATATTTGAGATAAGAGCTAAAAGGCTTTAGCCATTTGCTAGCTACAAAGTTGAAGATCTTTTTTTTTTAAGCTATAGGCCATAAGGTGAAGATCTAGTTTTTTTTTCTTTCTAGATACATAAAAAAATTATCATGATTGAGCACGAATCTCAAAGCAAAATCATGTTGAAAACTCATGAAATTAAAATTATGACCATACAAACTGCAATTTTAGCGAACTTACAATCAAACCAAACGTCACAAAAATATGAACCCAACGACACCAATTTCAATTCAATCCTAGGCCAAATAGATGCAAATCAAGGGCCTGAAGCACTGTTAGAAGGTTCAAACCACAATTTGCATTACCAAACGGTTTCCAAATGTAACATGCTTATAATCAAATCAAGCAACTCAATGATATGAATGTAACGAGCCTCAAATCATGAAATTCCAACATTATTAAGACCTTTACATGTCTAGAGAATGTTCTATAGCCAAGGGATTCAACATCGGCCGTACATTAAAACCACTCCCCAATTACCCTTGATCTTCCTAGTATTTATGGGCCATGCTACTCTAGGAAATCTATAAATATAACCCTCCTTCCTCTTAAAAAGGGACCTAAAAGAAAGAGAGAAAGAGAGAGATCAGAGATCACTCTTGTCCATTAGCTCCTCTTTAACTACTACTCAGAGTTCCGCCAGACCACTACCTAATGCAGAAGTTTTGTGGGACCACCACTTGAGGAACGAATTTCTACCGCACCACCACCTGAGGTCCAGAGTTATGCTAGACCACCACTTGAGACCCGGACTTCTGTCGGACAACCACTTGAGGCCCAGACTTCTGCCTGATAACCACCTGAGGCCCAGAGTTTTGCCAAACCACTGCCAAACCACCACCGCAGGTCTAGATTTTTGCCAGACCACCACCTGAGGCCTGAAAATCTTCCAGACCACCATATGGTGCCTCGAGTTCCGTCGGACCATCACTTGAGACCTGGACTTCTTCTGGACCACAACCTGAGGCCCAGACTTCTGTCGAACCACCACTTGAGGCTCAAACTTCTGTCTGACCATCATCTAATGCCTAGAGTTTTGTCGAATCACCACATATTGCTAGACCACCACCTAACACCTGGAGTTCTTCCAGATGACCACCCAACACAGAAGTTTTATAAAATTACCGCCCTATGCTGAAGTTCTGCCAAATTACCTCCAGGCTACCAATTAATGCTCGATTTTTCAATTAATGTCAAATTTCTGTTAGACCACTAAGTGACACTAAACTTTCACTACTATTTATTAATATATTTTAACCATACGGTTGACATTTATAATCTGATCGCCCTCATAGATGAGTTAGCCTATTATAATTTACCCAAACACTAGGGGAGTCATTTCAGACTAGGTCAGGCCTTGTGGTCTTGGTCATCGCCAATAGGCTTTATCTTCCCTCTCCTTGCAACCCCTCCTTTTGCATACCTTGACACTTCTCTCATCAGAGCCCTTCAAAATGGTTCTTGATAAAAACTATCTATACTTCATCATTATCTTCTTGAAGTCACTTTTCTTTTGGATGAACCCTAGGATTAGCTAGTGTAGGCTTTGACTGCATCTCAATTAATTTCCTTATCATGCCTTTTATGTTTTTGAATCGATTTTCCATTCGGGTTTCTATGGATGACAGCCTTTCTTCCATTCCGTAATATTTTTCCTCTATCCTGCCCTTGGGTTGTTCCATCCCTCCTATCTAATGCCACCATCTTCTTCATTATCATTCAAGGATTTAGGTCTCGAACCACAAAAATAGGAATGAAGGGTCTTCAATTAGCAAACAATAGCAAAGGGTGGGAATTCTACAGTAGATTTCAACAAGTAAATAATTTTTTTTGGGGCCCTAGATACGGCTCTGATGCTAATTCAATATGCCTTAAAGACGAAATCAACAATAAGAGATAGTAAAAATAGTAGGATAAATGATGCTAGTTTTTGTATTAATACTTCAACATGAAAGAAGGATACAATGATATATTACTAGAGAGGTAGATTGTCTCTCTCACTTGACCTAAATGCTGCTAGGAAGCCCTTAATAAACAAAAGAATCAACCCTAATTAAACTCCCTAATTGCCCCCAAAAGCTGCCCCTTCTTTAATTAATTTCCCTCTTTCTTTATTTCAAAATTAGAATTCTTTCCTTATTTTCTCTCATAGTAAATTTAATCAATACTTTCCTGTGCCCCGCAAAGAGGGTCGAACATGCTGCCTGAATCGGCCTCAACTAGGCCAAATGATTGGGCCTCTCCCCTGTAACATAATGTTATGTACTATTTAGAAATGTTCTAGATATCAGAGGATAGCAACCATTTATTATAATCATGATGAAATTGAGTTTTTATTTTTTGGATGGGGAGTGATAAATATAAAATATGATAATGAATTATTTTTCTTTTGAACCATGATGTTGGGAGTGTCCTTCTCATTTTATTCCTTTTCACACTATAAAGAACAATTATTGTGTTGATTCATGTGCAAATTATTTGGCCTCTTAGTTCGAAAGAAAAAAATATAATTGCAAAGCTACTAAAGTTTTTTTTTGGTTGCCCATAAGTGAATTGGTATTAGATAGAAGTAGTTCGATGGCACTCGGTGGCTAGGCAATGGTCTGGCAATGATCAAGTAGAAGTCTGGTGACCGTTGATGTTGAGTGGTAGTTCGATGGCAATTGGAAGCTAGGCGATGGTCTAACAACATTCGAGTGGAAGTATGGCAGCTGGTGGTGCTTTGATGATGGTCGAGCGGAAGTCATTTAGTGGCTGGTAGATGGTAGGTTGCTGGACGGCGGTTCTACAATGGTTGGGTGGAAGTCCAGCGGTGGTCGACAGTCGGGTGGAAGTACGGTGACAATCGATGGCTAGGTTGAAGTCTGGCAGCAGTTGGCAGCCATGCAATGATTTGGCGATAGTAGACAGAGGTTCGCCAGTGGTGTTGTTGGTGTTCTTAAATCTTAGAGCTCTTTACAATCTCAAGCCAAAGGTCCCCCTGCATGTAGAGAGTGGGGGACTATTTATAGATTTTTGAGAGTGACATTCCCCAGAAGTATGAAGAAGATTTGGGTCAAATTTGGAGTGCTACATTGGATGGTCAATATTGATATCCTCAATTATGGAGTATTAGCCAAGCATTTATGTGTTTAAATGATGTGAGAATTATACAATCTTGGGCTCTTTCCATTGGTCACATTGATCCCCTTAATTTGACTATAAGCATGTTATATTTGGATATCATTTGGTCATCTGATTTAGGCTTTGAACATTCCAAATAAGCTTTGATACCCCAATTTGGACCCATTTTAGCTCGAATTGCTTGTTTTTTATGTCATTGGGTTCCTCTTCAAGGTGTTCAGTTTGAATATAAGTTTGCTAAAATTGGAGTTTATATGGTCCCAAATTTAATTTTGGATTTCTTTGGAAAAGCAGCTTTATCTGTCTTTGATAGTTTCTTGAAACAACATATTGTTTTTTTGAGTTAGTTAATAATTGTAAATCACTTGGACTTGTGTTTTGCTAGCGCCACAATCCAAAATTTAAAATCAGAGTCCAAAGAAAGAAGAAATAAGAGGAGAACATTCTTGGAAATTCTATCTTGGCCCCCCTACGAGCCATTGAAGTTTTATTTAAAGTATTGTCAAACCAATTACAATATAGTTACACTAATAATTCAATTACAAGCAAAATACCCACTAATCATAATAATTACCTTCACTACTATAGAAAACATAAATTAAAATATCATTATATAAATTGTACCAGGACAGGTTTAAATATTGTTAAATTTATCTTGAAATTAGTGCTGTGCAAATTTTTAAATATAACTCATCCTGATACCATTTGTATTAAGATATTCTAACAAAATTTTGTTCTACACTAATTGTTTAAATAAAAAGTGCTTATCTTTTAGTCTTCCAGTTGTTCCTCCCAATTGTTGCTAGCTTTCCTCCACTTTTGCCATTTAATATTGATCTTTCATCACCTCAAATAGATCTGATTCTGATTTTACACAGCTCTCATAGTAGAGTCCTTACTCCTTACCATTCCACAGCTCTAAAAATCTCTGAGAATAAATGGTGCCCAGCTGCCAGCTTTATTATCACCGATTTTCTTACTTTTAACTTCAGCATCCTGCCTCCCATTCTCTATGGGAACCATTTCTTCACAGCAGACTTTCTCTACTATCTTCATCTCCTCCTTCCAAGACTCTATCTTGAAAATTACAATTTTCCATTGGGCTTCTTCTGAGCTAGAATTCAATGTTTCTACTGGCGACTGTTCCTCTAATTCTGTAGGAGGATTTGAACAAGAAGTTTTTTCTCTCTGTAATGTTTCACACGGGGTTCTTAAAGTCGCAGGAGAAGCCAATGACTTTGCTTCTTCCTTTAACTTCTCGAAGATTTTGATGGGAGAGAAGAGAAATACCTAAGAAGTCATTAATTCAAATGATTTGTTATCTATTTCATAATATAATGTTACATAGTAGTAGATGACTTCAAACTAAAGTTTCATTTGGGATTGCTTTCATACACCTTCATAAAGCATTTTTCTAATATAAAAATGTTAATTTTTAAACTAAAATGTTTTTTTAAGAAGCAATAAAAAAGTCACCCCAAATGAAGCATAAATTAACTCGTAAAGAAGAAAATACTTGCATTAAGATGCTAAGGATTTCAACATCTCTTTTCCTCTGAGCTCAGATAGCCATCTCTTAAAATCTAATCATGTTATCAATGTCATATAAACAAAGGAAGAAATTTATTGAACAAAATAATCAATTGAGAGAGAGAGAGAGAGAGAGAGAGAGAGAGAGAGAGAGAGAGAGAAGGAGAGAGAGATGGTGATGATGATGATGATGAACCTTGAAGGTGAACACCATTGTTATTGAGGTGGTGAACTGTGATGAGGTGAGGCTGCTCAATATTCCCTAATCTACTTTGGAAGTAAACTATGTGTAGCCTCCTCATCAGTACCTTATCTCTTCCCTTCCTTTCTCTGCTTGCTTCCATCTCGACCATCACAAGACTTTGTTTCTCAATTCTCTTTTGCCTCCTAATGGACAGCTCCAAGCTATCTATAATTCTATCCATTTAAATAGATAGAGAAAGATAGAGAGATAGATAGATATATAGATAGATAGAGAAAGAGAGAGAGAGAGAGAGAGAGAGAGAGAGAGAGAGAGAGAGAGAGAGAGAGAGAGAGAGAGAGAGAGAGAGAGAGAGAGAGAGAAAGAGAGAGAGAGAGAGAGAATGTGGGATTTATTGGCTAATTATTCTCAAGGGAGTTCGATATTTACATTTCTCAAGCGAGTAATTAGCACTTTCTACCTTATTCTGTGTGTTTATGGCATTCTTTTGCAAATTAATCATGTTATGGAATATTAATATATTGGAGAATTAATAGAGAACAATCTAGAGATTGATAATTGTCATAAAAAGTAGGTAATTATGTATAACCCTTGCAAGAAAATAGGAAATTGGGATAATAGCTAGCAAAGGGTGGATGCAATTTATTTGCTTGCTAGTTGATTTAGTCTCAAGATGATTCCATTAAAATTTTTTTACTCAAGAACAATTTTAAATGCATTAATAAGTTGATATAAATCAATATTTAGGGTGATTATCTCCTATAATTAATATTCTCATGTGATTTAGCGAGCTCTAGATGCATGTTATTTGATCATACTTCTATTTGAGTGCACTAATATTGACTGATGGAAGGAACTCTGATGTAAAAAAAAAATAGAACATTGTTAAGATGTATGGAATTTTAGATTTAGGCTTTGTTTGCGATGATTTTTTTATTACTTCTTACAATAATGTTTGAGTACAAATATTTTAGTTTTGGTATTAAAAAATTGTTTTAAGAAGCAGCAAAAAAGTCATCCCAAACGACGACTTTTTTGCTACTTCTTAAAGCAACTTTTTTTGGTAAAAAAAAATTAATTTTTTATTAAAAATCTTTTTTAAGAAGCAATAAAAAATTTGTCCCAAACGAAGCCTTAGTCTGTTATCATATAATTGTAAAATATAATTATGCAGTAATACTAAGTTGTTGACATTCAAAAATAAAAAAATATATATATATTAAAAATAGATTTAAAAATTAAGTGATACGATCGTTATGTATCCATCGTACTTTTGATTTCCCTTGATTCATTCCCTAACAATTATAATTGATTAAGTAATCATTATTTCCATTGGGTGATTAAGTTTTCATCAAACTTTCATCTTTTATATTAGATATCACATTAATAAAATAAAACCATTTGAGGCTTTGTTTGGGACAACTTTTTTATTACTTCTTAAAACAAAGTCTTAGTTAAAAATATTAATTTTTTTGTATTAAAACTCCATTTTAAGAAGCAATAAAAAAGCCATTCCAAATGAAGCCTGATTAATAATATATTTTATTTTTTATGGTAAATTAATATTTTATAGGACATGCACCTTAAAATTTTGGTTCTTTTATAGATTAAGGCGTCATTTGGGATAGCTTTCTTTCTGCTTCTTAAAGGAGCTTTCTACTGCAAATTTTACGAAGTAGTAAGAAAGCCGCCCCAAATGAAGCATGTCGTTTTATTTAGGACAACTTTCTTACTATTTTATAAAGTTAAAGTAGATAAAATAACTTCTTAAAGTTGTAGAAAGCAGCTTTCTAGTATTTTTTTTTTTTTGAAAGCAATGAAAAATCAATAACCAAACATGATTGCAGTCTGAAGATCAAAGCAGTAAGAAAGTTTTCCCAAATGAAATCTAAGTGATGTTCACCAAATCATGAGAATTTGATCTTATTAAGTGTGTTGATCAATACAAATTAAACATAAACATTAATTCCTAACTTGTAAAGAACATAATTATTTTAATAAAAGATTAAATCCGTAACAGTTTGCATAAACATTATAATGAAAAATGATTTCAGACTACTCTAATCGACACTTAATAAGGCTCACACGATATGGCATATTTCCATTTCAATTTATCTTTTTATTGCATTTTAGAAATTAGCATTTTAATAAAATATTTTTAAGAATTGTTACTCAATAAAGCATACACTTCATGAAAATTATAATATATTTGAGATATTTTAGATAAGAGTCAGAAGTCCTTAGCCATTTGCTATTCTTCATATTGATCACTAACTAGGGTTAACATCACTGATAAATTCTTGAAATTTAAATAATTAATTGAATCATATTAATTGGCATCGTGTATGTGCATACCTACATGCTTTCCTTCCATTGCCACCATACAATATAAGAATGGTGATGCTTGATTTAATTATAAAAAAAAATCACCAGCTTATAACTTCATAGCTCTACAAATAAATATAGATCAAAATTATTCGAATAATATTTGAACAAATTCAAATAATGTTCGAACATGATCGAATAATGATCAAATTAGGATCATATATACTCAGTATACAATTGAAATATCTTTGAAAACATGATGTAAACATAATCATATAACGTTGTTCAAAACTTATTCAAATAAAGTTTAAATAACATAGTATTTGATAGCTTGAACTGTATTTGATCATGATTCGAATTAGATCCATACATAGTTCTTGCATTGAATGATAAGTAGGAATAGAAATCAAGATTTGTAGATGGAGATGGGATAAAAAATATGGTAAAGTTCAATGAGAGAAACAACTGGGTTGAACCAAAAATATAATCACAAGAAACACAAAAAAAAATATCTAGTTTAATGATTTTTTTTCAAAAATAACTTTTATTCCATAAAAAGGGAAAATAAAATAAATACCAATATAGAAGATCAAAAATTTACAAAGCTAAAATCAGCCAATCAGCTGGTCTTAGGAAATAACATGGGCTTCTGTCCAACCATCCGAAAGGCAGGTAAGGACCATCCATTTGTAGCGCCAATTGGAATGCTTACAATAGGATATAAGATAGCAATGTGTTAATCTCTCATTGAATATATGAATAGAAACCTAATTCAAAATATATTTGAAGCAAAGGTGTTGATGCAGCTAAAATACAATTGGATAATTCTTCAAAATGGTTATAGAACTTTTGGACTGCTGTTGTTTGCTATAAATTTGGTAGATCTTCTTGCAAATATTGATACAATGATAGTCCAAAACAATTGATAACACATCTTTTGAAGTCATTTCAAAAATGTAATGCATCCAGTGAAACCAACACAATCAATCCATATCAATCAAAGTAATAATGCATCATTGTTTCTCAAATAAATGACAGTAGGAAAAAAAATGACCAGCTTTGCATTATCTTCACTAACAATGACATATCTATCTCCACTACATGGAATTTGGAATATTTTTTTTTTTTTGTTTTGGATTTTAATCAAACTATTTAACTAATGTTTCATTTGGAACAGTTTTTTATCACTATTTTTTTCTGCTTTTAAAAAGTATACTAAAAAATAGGTTTACAAAGAAACAAAAAAGTCATCCCAAATGAAGCTTAAGAAAGGTATACCATCCTCACCAATGTTTTCTTGAATGAGGTGTTTCTTTGAGTGTTCGAGCTTTTCAAGATCACGGGTAATCTTTGGGAGATTTCGTTTAATGGTAACATGATTGCCACCTAATTTTTGAATTATGTTCAATGGAACTGTATCATTTTATAAAGATGGTTATACAGCTGCTGGGAAGAAGTAATTTTTTAGAAATTATTATAGAAAGTAACTTTCCTGTACAAAACTTTTTGAAAGCGATGAAAAAGAAGTAACTAAAAGAAACTATAGTAATGATCTAAAAAATAAATTAGTAAAAAAACTGTCCCAAACCAAGCCTGGGAAAGTTTTCTTCTTATTTCCTAAAATATTTTGATGTACAAAAATTTAAACAACTCAAAATTATTGTACAAGAAAACTATTTTAGAAAGTAGAAAGGAAGCTATCCCAAATGATGTCTTAATTTCTTGATTCTCCACATTTGGCCTTCTTTGGATTTTGAAATGGTACGAACCTTATCTGTCATTGATAGTTTCCTGAAACATCGTATTGATTCTTTGAGGAGTTAGCCAATAATTGTTAACCACTTGGACTTGTGATTTGTCAATGCCACACTCCAAAATTTGAAATCAGAATCCAAAGATAGAAGAAATAAGAGGAGAACATGCAAGGAAATTCTATCTTGGCCCCCCTGTGAGCCATTGAAGTTTTATTTATAGTAGTTTCAAACCAATTACAATGTAATTACATTAATTATTTAATTATAATATAACTCTTCGAATAGAACACTAATCTCAAAACAAATATAATAATATTCAAACTCATCTTGATACCAAGATATTTTAACATAGTTTCCTTATGTAGTAATTGCTTAAATTAAAATTGCTTGTCTTAGTCTTCTAGCAACAAACTCTACTAGCCGATCCCTACTTTTCTTCTTAGCAGTTGCAACCTTTCCTCCATTATTGCCATTTAATATTGATCTCTCACAACCTCAAATAGAAAAATCACCTAGGTACTGCTACTGCTATTTTTTCTACGACTACTCTGATTCTAATTGCTCACATCTCTCATAATAGAGTCCTTCATCCCCACTGTTCCACAACCTATAAAATCTCTCAGAGCAAATGATGCCTATCTACGAGTTTTTTTATGACCATTTTCCTTAGTTTTAACTTCAGTAATGTGCCTCCCATTCTCCACAATAACAATTTTTTCATAGCTGAGTTCTCTACTCTCTTCATCCCCTCCTTCCAAGATTCTATCATAAAAACTACAGTTTTTCTTTGGGATTCTTCTGAGCTTGAATTTGATGTTTCTACCAGCAACAGTTCCTCTAATTCTATAGGAAGCTTTGAAGTAGTTTTTTCTATCAGCAATGTTTCAACTGGCTTTCTTAAAGTCACAGGAGCAATGAAGGACTTTGCTTCTTCCTATAACTTCTCAACGATTTTTATTGGTGAGAGGAGAGATCCCTTTAATACATACTCGCAGTAGGAGGTGGGGATGATGAGGTCATCGTCGGTGAGGTCCTGCCAGATGTAGTTGATTTTGTACTTCCTATAATAGCAGTGTTAAATATACATGCCTTTGTAATATAATGTCATATATAATAGTCAGTTTTTTCCATTTTAATGTAGTATTAAATCACTGTTAGGTAAGCTTATCTGTTAATAATATAGTATTAACTGCCAAAAATCAAGGAACTAAATTTCCTATCTTTTAGTATCAATGACGATATTCTTATCTAAAGATGTCATTAATTTAAATAATTTGTTATCTATTTCATAATACAATGTTACATAGTTGTGGATGATAGCTTCATTTGGGATGGCTTTTTTACTTCTTTAAGAAGCAGCTTTTAAGTACAAAAATTTTAATTGTTGTATTAAAAAGCTATTTTAAGAAGAAGGAAAAAAGCTGTCCCAAATGAAGCCTAAGTTAATTCGTAAAGAAGAAGAAACTCACATTAATATGTTAAGTAATTAATGAGAAAACCTCTTCTATGACAAAACAAAAGATTCCGATATTTCTTTTCCCCTGAGCTCCGATAGCCATCTCTTAAAATCTAATCATGTTATAAATTTCATATAAACAAAGTAAAATTTATTGAACCAAATAATCATGAGAGAGAGAGAGAGATGTTGATGATGATGATGATGATGATGATGAGCTTGTGCACCTCGAAGGTGAACACCATTGTTGTTGAGGTGGTGAACTTTAATTAGGTGAGGCTGCTCGATCTTCCCTTTCCTTCATAGTAAGTAAACTATGTGAAGCCTCATCATCAGTACCTCATCTCCTCCCTTCCATTCTCTACTTGCTTCCATCTCGATCTTCATAAGACTTTATTTCTCAAATCTCATTTAATTTGCCTCCTAATGGACAACTATAGGCTATCTATATTTCTATCCAAATATATATATATATATATATATATATATATATAGAGAGAGAGAGAGAGAGAGAGAGAGAGAGAGAGAGAGAGAGAGAGAGAGAGAGAGAGAGAGAGAGAGAGAGAGACGGTGGGATAGATTGACTAATTATTCTCAAGGGACTTTGATATTTACTCTTCTCAAGCGAGTAAATAGAAAACTTTTTACCTAATCTTGGGTTGTTTATGGGATTCTTTTGCTAATTAATCATGTCATGGAAGTGAATATATTAGAGAATCAATAGAGATCAACCTAGATAGTGAAAATTGCCATAAAAAAGGAGGTAATTATGTATAACCCTTGCAAAAAAATAGGAGACTGGGATAACAGCTAGAAAAGGGTTGATGCAATTTATTTGCTTGCTAGTTTATTTAATCTCAAGATGTTTCCATTAAAAATTTTGTACTCGTGAGCAATTTTAAATGTACTAATAAGTTGATAGAATTCAAAAGTTAAAAATTAAAAAAAAAATTAAAAGAAGTTGATAGAAATCAGTATTAGGGTGATTATGTCCTATAATTAATATTCTCATCTGATTAAGCAAACTCTTGATGCATATTTTTTTATGATAATTCTATTTGAGAGGAGTGATGGCTGATGTAAGGAACTATCGTGTAAAAAATTTGGAAGATTGTTAAAATGTATGGAATTTTAGATTTAGGTTTTGTTTGGGATGGATTTTGTATTGCTTTAGAAAGCTGCTTTAAGAAGTTGTAAAAATGTCATCCCAAAAAAGGCCTTAGGCCTCGTTTGGGACAACTTTCTTACTACTTAAAGTAACTTTCTATTATAAATATTTTTATACTAGAAATCTACTTTAAAAAGCAATAAAAAACTAATGCCAAATGAAGCCTTTGTCTCCTATCAAATAATTGAAAAAATATATTTATGCACCAATACTAAGTTGTTGACATTCAAAAATAAACTTAATTTCTTATATTAAAAATAGATTTAACGATTAAGTGATATTATAGTTATGTATCCATCTTAATTTTGAACTCCCTTGATTCATTCCCTAACAATTATAATTGGTTAAATAATCATTATATCCATAGGGTGATTAAGCTTACATAAAATATTCATCTTTTATATTTGATATCACATTAATAAAATAAAACATTTGAATAATAATAGATGTTATTTTTTATGGTAAATTAATAGTTCATAGGACATGTACTTTAAAATTTTGCCTATCTTTAATAAATTAGGGTTCGTTTGAGAAAACGTTTTTATTGCTTCTCAAAACAGCTTTTTAGTATGACATTTTTAATTTTGTACTACAAATCTGCTTTAAGAAGCAGTAAGAAAGTCATCACAAGCTTTATTTAGGACAGGTTTCTTACTATTTTGTAAAGTTATTATAGAGATAGTTACTTCTTAAAGATTTTTAGAAAGCATCTTCCTAGTACAATTTCTTTTTGAAAGCAACCATTAACCAATGGAAAAATAAAAAAATATGATTATAATCTGAAAGAAAAGGAGTAAGAAAGTTTTTCCAAATGAAGTCTCAGTGATATCAACCAAATCATGCAAGTTTGATCTTATTAACTGTGTTGATCGATATAAATTAAACCCTAAAATTAATTCCTAACTCTTAAAGAATATATTTATTTTAATAGAAGATTAGATCCCTAATAGTTTGCATAAAAATTATAATGAAAATTGATTCTCATACTACTCTAAATGAAACTCATTCAGACTTACACTATATGGCATATTTTCTTTTTAATTTATAAATATAGTTGCTGACCAAGGCTAAAAATATTAATAACTTCTTCAAATCACACTTTGATGTATGTTAGGTAGCATAAAAGGTAAATCTATTGTTTTTTTTTTTTGACAAATTAAGGGCATATCCCATTTATATTAATTGAGAAAGAAATTAGTTACATATGTAAATGGAAGGGAGCAAAACTATGAAGGGGAAAATCTCCAGAAATTGTGTAAAATAAAATACACCAAAATTCATGTACAAATAAAATTTACACTAGCAAAATCAGCTAAGAAAAGAAAGAGAAAGCAAATTAAATGTAGGAGAGGGATTACGGGCTAAGTATATGAATTGCAAAATGAAGCCCTAACTTTTAGGCAATGACAGAGCTAGAAATTTTATTCATGGGGGCATAATTCAGAAGTTTTGTTTGCTTTCTCATTACCGGGTGATCTTCATTTTGGGGTAAGAGAAGAGCAAAACAGATTTAAATGAGTTTTACTCGAGATTTCTATAAAATATTTTAATTTCATCAAATTCATGTGAGTTTCAATTTCAGCTAAAATTTAGTTGAAATTCTTTAAAATAAAGTTTCAAATAAAAGTCAAAGATTTTAACTAAAACTTATATATATATATATATATATATTCAGATTTTAATAAAATATAGAAGAAATGGAAATGCACTAATTGCAAAGGGCAACATACATTAACAATGATTAAATTCTTTTATCATCAATTATTCTAGGGAATCTGAATATAAATATAGCTTAAGAAAATGAGTTAGATAAGATCTCATCATTGGATATTTCTACAATTAAAGCTCCATTAAAAAATATTTGTCCAAGCAAAAGAGGCCATTAAATAGTATATACATGTTACACCATCAAATCCCAAATAGAGTTCTATAATGTTCTTAAACACTACAGAACAAATAATACCTCAACACATGGTAAAAATTGTAGAGGGATATTCACAGTGGTAGAAAAGTACAAAGTTTAACATCTCAGTGTTGTACTAAGATTCAGACCACAAATAGATGGCCAATGTTGATTCCCTTGAACATGGACTGTTTATCAAATATTTAAGTGCCTTATTGGTATAAAAAATCAATGATCTTGAGCTCATTGGATTTGTCTCGTCGAGCTACTCGATTTTACTATAAGCATATCACTTTTGGAAATCATTTGATAATCTAATTTATGGTTTGAACCTTCCAAATATGGTTTGGATCCTTGATTTGGACTCATTTGGGCTCGGATGGAGTCGAATTTAGTGTTGTTGGGTTTGTATCTTCGAGACATTCAGTTCGACTATAAGTTTATTGAAACCAGAGTTCATATATCTTTGATTTCATTTTTGAAGTTTCCAACTTGATTTTCCCTCAAGATTCATGCCTGTTCAAGATATTTTTTGATGATTTATCAATAGCTTATTCTTTGTTAATAAAAATAAATTAATCTAATTGCTCCTTTCTCTTAGATCAAGCATGTATATAAGGGAAAATAATGGATCTCTCACATATAAAAATGTACTTGTGAACATTTGTTGTGCTTTATGCTTCTTGGTTGGTGGTGATTGGGTGAAGACACATATAATTGACTTTATCTATCATTGATAGTTTCCTGAAACATCATAGTGATTCTTTGAGGAGTTAGCCAATAATTGTCAACCACTTGGACTTATGATTTGCCAATGACACACTCCAAAATTTGAAATCTGAGTTAAAAAATAGAAGAAATAAGAGAAGAACATGCTGGGAAATTCTATCTTGGCCCCCCTGCGAGCCGTTGAAGTTTTATTTATAGTAGTTTCAAATCAATTACAAAGTAGTTACACTAACAGATCAATTACAAGCAATATACCAACTAATAATGACAATAGCCTACACTACTATAGAAAACATAGATTAAAATAGCATAATACAAATTATACCATGATGAGTTTAAATATTGTTAAATTTATCTAGAAATTAGTGCAGTTCAAATTTTTCAAATATAACTCATCCTGATACCATTTATATTAAGATATTCTAACAAAGTTTTCTTCTACAGTAATTGCTTAAATGAAAATTGCTTGTCATTTGGTCTTCCACCTATTCCTCCCAGCCACTGCTACTTTTCTCCACTATTCTCAATTAATGTTGATCTTTCAGCACCTCAAATGAAAAAAATCACCTATGTATTGTTGTTGTCATTCCTTCTACTACCACTATGATTCTGATTGTTCATAGCTCTCATAATAGAGTAATTCGTCCCCACCATTCTACAGCTTAGAAAATCACTTCTAACAAATGGCGCCCAGCTGTGAGCTTTATTATCACCACTTTCCTTTCATTTAACTTCAATGAGCTGCCTCACATGCTCCATGGGTGTAATTTCTTCACAGCATACTTTCTCTACTCTCTTCATCTCCTCCTTCCAAGAATCTATCTTGAAAATTGCATTTTTCCTTTGGGCTTCTTTCGAGCTTGAATTCATTTTTTCTACTGGCAACTGTTCCTCTAATTTTGTAGGAGGCTTTGGAGAAGTAGTTTTTTCTTTCTGCAATGTTTCACCTGGCATTCTTAAAGTCGTAAGAGCAGGCAAAGACTTTGCTTCTTCCTTTAACTTCTTAAAAATTTTGATGGGAGAGAGGAGAGATCCCACTTATACATACTTGCAGTAAGAGGTGGGGATGAAGAGGTAATCATCGGTGAGGTCCTGCCATATATAGTCAGCTTTGAACTTCCTGTAATAGTAGTATCATCGATGAAATATGCATGCCTTTGTAATATAATGTCATATATAATAATTAGATTTGCCATTTTAATATAGTATTAAATCTATGTTAAGTAAGCTTATATATTTTAATAATGTAGTATTAACTGCCAAATAAGGAAAGTGTTATCTTAAGAAGTATTAATTCAAATGGTTTGTTATCTATTTCATAATACAATGTTGCATAGTAGTAGATGACATCAAACTAACGCTTTGTTTGGGATGACTTTCTTACTGCTTCTAAAAGTAGCTTTCTAGTATAAAAATTTTAATTTTTAAACTAAAAAGCTATTTTAAGAAGCAATAAAAAATTCATCCCAAATGAAGACTAAGTTAACTCATAAAGATGAAGAAACTTGCATTAAGATGTTAAGAAATTAATGAGCAAACCAAGCAAAGGATTCTGACATTTCTTTTCCCCTTTGCTCTGATAGCTATCTCTTAAAATATAATAATGTTATCAATTTCGTATAAATAAAGTAAGAAATTTATTGAAAAAAATAATCAATTAAGAGATAGAGAGAGAGAGAGAGAGAGAGAGAGAGAGAGATATGATGTTGTTGTTGATGATGAAGATGATGAGCTTGTGCACCTTGAAGGTGAACACCATCGTTGTTAAGTTGGTCAACTTTGATGAAGTGAGGTTGCCCGATATTCCCTTTCTTGCTTAGGAAGTAAACTGTGTGAAGCCTCCTCGACAGTACCTCATCTCCTCCCTTCCTTTCTCTGCTTGCTTCCATCTTATTCTAAACAAGACTTTGTTTCTCAAATCTCTTTTGCCTCCTAATGGATTGCTCCCGGCTATATATACACACACACACACACACACACACACACACACAGAGAAAGAGAGAGAAGGGGGGATTGATTGACTAATTATTCTCAAGGGACTTCGATATTTACTCTTCTCATGTGAGTAATTAGCAAACTTTCTACCTTATCTTGAGCAGTTTATGGGATTCTTTTGCTAATTAATCATGCATGGAATATGAATATGTTTGAGAATTAATAGAAATCAATCTAGAGAGTGATAGTTGTCATAAAAAGGAGGTAATTATGTATAACCATTGCAACAAAATAGATCTATTTTTCAAGATTGGGTAACAGCTAAGCAAAGGGTGGATGTAATTTATTTAGTTGCTAGCTTTTTTTTTTTTTTTGACAAAAATGTAAAAGTTGCATTAAAAATAACGAAATAACAACCTAATACAAACTAGGAAGTAAAAAACTAATAGATCCTTGATCAATAGAAAAATGATCCTTATTTAAAGCATATTTGTTAACATTAAACCTATTATTTTTGAAATGAAACCCACTGTTTCCTATTTTGAAGCAGTTGAGATGCAGGGTATACCAAAGTTTGAAACAACCTAAGAGTTGGTTAGTATCGAATAGTTTGCATCCAGTTAAAGAATAGGATCTAGTATCGATCCCATAAGCAAATATAATAAGTTTAAAAAATAAATAAAAAGCTAAAAGAAAAAGGAAGCTACAAAAGATAATCAAAAGAAAATTACAAAAAAACCAAGACAATCTAAAAACACCTAAGAATAACAATAATAGGTATTTTAGATTTCTTTTCCAACTTCCAATGATGTAGTACCAAGCAAAAGATTTGGAAAATTCTTTGATCAGAGTTTCCAACCTTATGTATCTTTCAACTTTGCTGTTTCCAATGAGAATTTCGGGTAGCATATTACTGAGATGATTGGGAAGAACCTCTCAAGTCGTTCTTCATTCTGAGGTCAGTAATCCTCCTTCTAGTTTGATCTTTCACCGATCCTAGAGCTTGCAGTTCTTTGAACAGCTTGCATTTAGAATCAAAAGAACCAAGCTCCAAAGAAAAGCCTTTTTTATTCTTCAATAAGATAGCTTTTTTGAATTTTAAACTAATTGTTGAAGTAGGAGAAATGGTTTCAGAAAAACCATCTCTTGTTCCATCATTATTAACAAATATTTTTGGAGTCCATGCTTCCTAGTAGGAGTCAAAACCGAATTCTGCTCCTTCTCAAACTCCTCCTTATTTGCCTCCATAGTTTATGGAAATTCAAAATTAGAATTTTGAATTTCCAAAATTTTAGCAGTATTTGGTTGATCCACGGTAATAACAGCAATCTCATTTATTCCTTCAATTATATCATCCTCCTCAAAATGCTTAGCTGGATTTGTTGGAGAAAAATCGGCTTCAGCTTCTCAACGGCCTTTTGAACAGCCGGAACCAACTTAATTTCAGATATCATAGCTCCCTTATTTACTTCCATGATATGTGGGAATACAAAATTTGAATTTTGAATTCCCAAAATTTTAGCATTTATTTGTTGATCCACGGAAGTAGCTTCATTATTATTGGAACCACCAAATCAGATTCAGTAATATCATCTCTAATTTTAGCAATCAACGCTTGAGATTGATTGTATTCAAAATTTGAATTATGATCTACCACCGGCTTAACAACCAAATTTGAATTAAGGCTAACAGCAACTTCATCTCCATCCTTGATTTCAGCATCTTCTTCAATTAGGCAACTGAATTCTGCATGATTCAATGGAACTGCAATCAAATTTTTGACATTTGCTAAGGGATCAACATTTTCTGCATCTTTCAAAGGATTGGACACCATCTCATTCCGATCTGCCAAAGATTTTGGTTTTTCCTTTACAGAAAAAACTTTAGAATTTTGTTGCTTTTTCACATAATTTTTCCTTTTGAATTTTACATGCATCCAAGGTCCATAGGGATTATCACTATGAATTGAGCTAGAAGGGACATCTTTAAAATTAGGACAAACGGAATCAAAATGTCCTATTCTCCCACATTTGAAACAAATTGAAGATTGATTTTCATACTCAAACTTTTGAAAAAAATCTACCATGCAAACCTTCCACCCAAATACCATAAGGGAGTTTAGAATTCAAATTTACCTGAATGCAGGCTCTAGAAAATTCTCTTCTCCCCCATCTAAACATATTACCATCTAACAATAGAGGAGTCCCAATTCTAGAAACAATTCTCATGCTATTAGATTCATCCCAGCAATGTAGGGGTAAGTGAGGAAGACGAACCCAGATTGGAGAAGAAACTCCATCCAAGGAATTGGGAGAGAAATTAGGAGACCACTTGTCTATCCCAACAACGAAGCCTCCTACAAACGAAGGACCTCCATTAAGAACTTCTTCCATGGCTTCATGAGATTGAAAGGAACACAGTAGCCAATCTAGACCAAGTAAGGTCATATGAAATCCTCCATACTTCATCTATTGCTTCCTCAATTCAAAAGCATATTTAGAAAAGGGTAAATTTTTCCCAAGACTTTTCACTACCAATGCTTTTCTCAAAACTTGAATATTTGAATTTTCCTTCTCCACATCAAGTTTAACAACATTTGCATCTTCAATCTCATCTTGAATTTTATTCAAATTAATTTTAATGTGTGGTTTTTTGATCCACACATAAGAATTATCCAATCTAGATGAAATAATTGGACTTTTGTTATTGACATTACCATTGTCAATACATTTATCATTATACAATTTTTCAATAAAATTGCTCCTTGAAGAAGAAGCCTCCTTAACATTTTATCCAGAGATAATAATTGATAAAGGTGATTTTGGAATCTTGTCCAAAACCGAAATTACCTCTTTCCCTTTACATGAGTCCGGCAAAGGCTTCTGTTTAGCAATCAATCCTCCCTCATTGATGATAAGAGGTGTTTCCAAAATCTGAAGATTGTGAGGGGAGATGCGTTTGAAGGAGAATCTACCTTTTGAATCCAACATAATTGGACTTGCGATAGAAAGAAATGACTTGGTGATCCGGCCATCCATGGATGACCGGCCACCTTCTTCCATCTCCAACTTTGTCACCCAAAAATCTTCAAATGCTCCATCAAAATCCTCTTAATTTTGTGGAGCTTCTCTCTCTTCAGAATCTACTTATTGTATACACTTTTATTGGTTATGGTTCCTAGTTTATTTAGTCTCAAGATGATTCCATTAAAATTTTTGTAATTGGGAATAATTTTAAATGTATTAATAAGTTGATAGAAATCAATATTTAGGATTAGTATCTCCTATAATTAATATTCTCATGTGATTAAGCGAGCTCTTGATGCATGCTATTTTATGATACTTATATTTGAGTGCAGTAATAATGACTGATGTAAGGAACCCTCATGTAAAAAAAATTAGAAGATTATTATTATTATTATTATTATTATTATTATTTAATTAGAAGATTATTAAGATGTATGGAATTTTAGATTTAGGCTTTGTTTGGGATGGCTTTTTAATTACTTTTTATAACAGCTATTTAGCACAAAAAATTTAATTTTGGTATTAGGAAGTTGCTTTAAGAAGCTTTGTTTGGGATGGCGCTTTATTACTTCTTTCTAAAATAGCTTTTTAATATAAATTTTTTTAGTTTAAAAAATATGTGTATAAACAAGTTGCTTTAGAAAGCAGTAAGAAAGCCGAAGGCTTTGCTTGGGGTGGCTTTCTTGCTGCTTCTTAAAGCAACTTTCTAGTATAAATATTTTAATTTTTGTACTAAGAAGTTGCTTTAAAAATCAACAAAAAAGCCATCCAAAATGAACCTGTGTCCTCTCAAACAATTGAAAAATATGTTTATTCAGTAATACTAAGTTGTTGATATTAAAAAATAAATTAGTTTCTTATATTAAAAATAGATTTAACAATTAAGTGATACTATAGTTATGTATCCCGCGTAATTTTGGTCTCCCTTGATTCATTCCCTAATAATTATAATTGGTTAAATAATCATTATTTCCATCAGGTGATTAAGCTTACATCAAATATTCAACTTTTATATTTAATATCACATTAAGAAAATAAAAACATTTGAATAATAATAGATGTTATTTTTTATGGTTAATTAATATTTCATAGGACATGCTCCTAAAAATTTTGGCTATCTTTTATAGATTAAGGTTTCGTTTGAGACGACTTTTTTACTGCTTCTTAAAGTAGTTTTATAGTACAAAAATCAAAATTTTTGTACTAGAAAGATGCTTTAAGAAGCAGTAAGAAAGCCGTCCCAAGGTTTCATTTAGGATAACTTTCATACTATTTTGTAAAGTTACAATAGAGAAAATAACTTCTTAAAGCTGTTGCAGAAAGTAGTTTCCTAGTACAAATGTTTTTGAAAGCAATAAATAATCAATAGCCAAATAAAAAACATTATTGCAGTCAGAAAATCAAAGAAATAATAAAGTTATCATAAAATTAATTCCTAATAAGTAAAGAATATAATTATTTTAATAGAAGATTAGATCTATAACAGTTTGCATAAAAATTATATTGAAAATTGATTCTCAGACTACTCTTGATAAATCAACAAAAAATTATGTTGATCGGGCATGAATCTCAAAGAAAAAAATTCTAGTTGGAAACTTCAAAAGTCAAATCAGAGATCTTCTGAACTCTGATTTTAGCAAACTTATAATCGAATTGAATGTCTCAAAAATGCGAACACAATGACACCAAATTCCACTCAATCCGGGCCCAAATGGGTCCAAATTGAAGTCCCGAAGCACATTCAGAAGGTTCAAACCATAATTTTGATTATCAATCAAATGTGAGATGCTAATAATCGAATCAAGTAGCTTGATGAGATGAATCCAAAGATCCCAAGATCTTTAAACTATAATATCATTAAAACATTCAAATGCCTAATCAATAGCCCAAGATCAAGGGATTCAACATCAACAAACCATTCAAACCACTCCAAAATTACCCTTGATCTTCCTCCTATTTACTGGTCATGCCACTCTCACAAAAGTTATAAATAGACCCTTCATTCTTCATGTAAAGGAGCCCCCAAGGGCGAGGAGGAGGAAGGAGGTCCAAGCAAGAAGAAGCGAAAGAAGAATTCTCTTGCCACCATACTCCTCCTCGACCACCTCCCAACCACCGACAGATGTTGGACATCCGCCCATTGTCGTTCCATCTGACCTCAATCATCAGACAACAGTCTTTCTTACCAATGTCGCCTACTGACTATGGTCCTTAGACCTCCATAGCCCACCGACTTTGGTCCTTTCAACCTCCATCGTACGTTGATTACAATCTTTCGTACCTTTGTCCCTAGACAACAATCCTTTCGACCTCCATCGCTAGACAATAATCTTTATCACTATTTTTACCTACCTACTATGGTACTTCTGATTTCCATTGCCCGATAAATATGGTCCTTCTAACATTTGTTACCAGACAACGATCCTTTCAACCTTTATCGACCGTCGACTATGGTCCTTCCAACCTCCATCACCAGACAATGTTCTTTTTTTACTTTTGTCGCCCACCGACTATTGTCCTTCTGACCAAACAAGCATATCAATAGTGATTCTTCCTATTTACACCATGTAACACACTCTATATGATGTATATTTGCAACATCAAGCCAATACGTTTCCCCCAAGGAAGGGCCTCTTATAATCAACTGCAAATACTAGTGGATCATTTCAAACTGGGTCGGGCCCCATAGTTTTTTCCCATTTTGAAGGGTTTTCACGTAAAAGCTCTAGTGTTTTCAATGAATGTTGCACACTCTATTTTTTTTAATTGTGTGATGAATCTTCATATAATCCTAAGACGTTAAACTTTATATTTTTCTATTACTGTGAATAATCCAAGACACAATAACTCTACTCGACACTCAATAAGGCTTACACTATATGGCATGTTTTCCTTCCAATTTTTCTTTTTATTGCATTTTATAAATCAACATTTCAATAAAAATGTACTTGAGAATTATTACTCAATAAAGCTTATACTACATGAAAATTATAATATATTTGAGATAAGAGTCAGATGGCTTTAGCCATTTGGCTAATATAAGATTCACACAACCATTAGTAAAATGATGAGGACTAGAAGAGCTTAACCTTCAAAGAAGTCTCACATATTTCTTGGTGGTTTAAAGAGGCTTATTTATATCCAAAAATAAATATTAAGATTCCTAATAATATAATAATCTTAATAACAATCTATAAACTATATTACTTTAACTAAAACTATCAATTATATTATTGATCTAAACATAAGATTGTATATTTTATGTCAACAAAAATCATCTTGGTCAGGCACTAATCTCAAGGCATAATAATATAATAATCTTAATAACAATCTATAAACTATATTACTTTAACTAAAACTATCAATTATATTATTGATCTAAACATAAGATTGTATATTTTATGTCAACAAAAATCATCTTGGTCAGGCACTAATCTCAAGGCATATTTGAGCTAAAAATTTTAAAAATTAATGAGACCATCCAAATTCCAATCTTCACAACCTTAAAGTCAAATTGAACATCAAAATAAGACGAATCTAATGATACCAAAATTGGCTCAAATTGAGTCCAAATGGGCTCGAACATAAGGACTAATGCATAGTTGTAAGCTTCATAGATATGTCTGGGGTCCAAGGGGGTAGCGCCCCCTAGCGGGGTTTGATCTATTGGGTTCTCTTTACCATTTCATTTTGTATTTGGTTCATCATTCCATGATAATAATAACTCTACACATTGTGTTTAATTATGTTAGGACAATTGCCTTAAAGGCCCTAGTATTTTAAAACTTTTAGATGGGACAATTGCCTAAAATTCCTTATAATTATAAAGATAAAAAAATACATGAATGGGGGGAAATTACCAAAAGAATCATATAATAAATTTTTTTTTGGGGGGGGGGGGGGGGGGGGGGGGGGGGGGGGGGGGGTGGTTGGGGGTGGGGGGGGTCAATTTTTCCCCTTCCTTTAGCTAGATCTGACCATGAGGAGCAATGAATGAACCAATCAAATTGAGTGAATTAAGTGCTGAAATATAACATTTATTCATTTTATCTATCTTAATATTTATTAAATAAAAATTACAAGAGAAAAAGCAAGATGAATATAGAGCAGGCCTTATTACAGAATAAAAAAAGGTATTTCAACAATTTCATTTCTCATGTTAAAGGTTATCCAGCTAATTTATTTGAGCTTCTACAAGAAAGACAATAGCCCTTAATATCATTTGTTTTTGAAAAAAAAAACAACTTTAATAGAAAAGAGGAGACGTGCTGATAGTTGGGGTAATTTTGGCAATGTGCTTTTTATACTTCTTTTTTAGAACACAGTAAGCAGTGCAAATTTACTTGTATAACTATTAAAAAAATAATGTTTTGTCAAAATAAATTATGTTTAAGTTATGCTTGCAAAGGAGCGCAAATTACATGAATCAACATATTCAAATTGAAAACTGAGGAAATAAATCGAATCAAACAATGCCTTAATCTCCCTCTCTTTCTTAATTTAAAATTATAATTCTTTCCTTTCTTATTTCCCTTCTTATTTTCTCTCCTATTATATATAATAAAGCTTTGTTGAGCACTACAAGGAGGCCGAATCTGTTGCTTGAATTGGCCCCAATTGGGTTGGCACTACCGCCATCTCATTAGGCCTACCCTCATAACAATACTCTCCTCAAAATCTGCCTTGTCCTCGAGACAAAAGGTCTAAAATTATCTTATGATTGTCTTGTATGACTCCTCCCATGTGATTTCATGCTCTGGCACATCATTCCAATTGATCAGCACGTGTACGCCAAATACTTCCTAAGGTTTCAAAATGGTTTCCATATCCTCTGTCAAATCTGGAAGTATTGATGACAGCATATGCTCTCCTTTCATTTTCCTTAACTAGGAAACATGAAAGACTGATGCATAGATGATGATGTTGGTAGACTTAAGGGATAGGCTACTACTCCAATGTGCTCTAATATCTCATAAGGCCTAAAGTATCATTGTTATAATTTCTCATTCCCTCTCCTAGCTAATGTTTTCTTCTTATAGGGCCTTAATTTTAAGTAAATCATATCTCTGGGCTCAAAGTTTACTTCCCTCATGTGCTTATCAATCTTCCTCTTTATAATATGTTGGGCTCTCAAACAATGTCCCTTGAGCTCAGATAATATCATGTCCCTCTCCTTTAAGTACTATTTTAAACTAGGCACAGGCATGGTGCTCTGCCCACAATGAATCATATAGAGTTGATCTCTCCCATAGAAAATCTTAGCAGTGTTCTCCACTACTAAAATGGTACAAATTATTGTACCAATACTGAAAGTTCATTAAGGATGTTAAGCCTTTAAGAACTAGCCTGAGGCTAACTAAGAGGGGGGGGGGGGTGAATTCGTATTTTAAAAATTCTTTAAGCAAAGCACAAAAAAATTTAAAATAAAATCACCACAGAAATCAAAGTGCAAAAAAATAAATAAACACAGAAGCAGTAGAATTAGAACACAGAGATTTATAGTGGTTTGGCCAACTCGACCTACATCCACTCCCCGGAGGCGCCCTCCGAGTATTGCACTACAAAAGTGACTCTTCTTTTGCTCCCACAGCAAGGCGGAGAAGCCTTTACAAAACCTCGTTTTTGCCAACCCCAGCAAGGAAGAGAACCCAACTCCTTTTGCTTCATCCTAAAGTAGGCAGAGAACCTTGACTCCTTTTGCTTCCTGCTAAAGCAGGCAGAGAACCTCGATCGATTGTTGAAGCTTACCTCTCCCAACACTTCCAAGGACAAGAGACTCTAGCGGAAGAAGAAGTGGAACAATGCATGGAGCAACCCTTGTGAATCCCCTCACAAGCTCCCCCTCACAAAATCCTCTCTCTCTCTCTCTCCCTCTCTCTCTCTCCTCTAGGCTCTCTCAGGTCAAGACAGCAACAAAAGAACTTATTGCATAAGAAAATTTGGGTCCTTTAAATAGAATTTCAAAAACTGACTTTATTGTCCAAGATAATAGGAATATCATCCTGGTCGATCAGTACAAAATAAGCTCAATCAGCCGGGATGATTTGGAATGATCAGAAGAAAATTGGTTACATCATTCAGGCCTATACAATATCGTCTTGGTCGATTAGTTCAAATTGGAGTACAATCATCCTAAACATCACCCGAAATAGATGTTGGCCGATGTCAATCATCCCGAACATCGTCCCAGCCTATTTTGTGATCGGCCTGGACGATGTGATAGTATCAATCAGCCTTAATTGCTTTTCACGATATGGAGATCGTCCTGGCCGATATTTTAAAATAAAGAATACCTAAATTGATCATGGAGGCTGATTCTTTCTGATTTGAGCCTATCATCTTGGACAATATAAGGATCATCCATGATGATTTGCTTAATGGTGGCTACTTAACCAGGATCCCTAATTAGGGTTTCTATTTTTAGTTGGATCGTTATGTCCGATATAAACATCATCCAGGCCGATGTACTCAAAACAGAAAAATACAAAAAATCCCTCAAGTGTGTGTGTGCAAGGTTACT
Organism: Dendrobium nobile; assembly: GCA_022539455.1. Taxonomy (NCBI): domain Eukaryota; kingdom Viridiplantae; phylum Streptophyta; class Magnoliopsida; order Asparagales; family Orchidaceae; genus Dendrobium; species Dendrobium nobile. The sequence goes on along the minus strand of CM039721.1, from coordinate 26,747,795 downwards.
TAGCATTAGAAACTACTTTTATATTTGACTCAAGAAAGAAAAAAATACAGACTTGACTCAACCTAAATCTACCCAATCTTGAGCTCACTTGAGTTCCATTCGATTTGTGGTCCTAAAAAATTAGTAGACAAGGCAGTCGTAGAAAAATTCGAATGTTTGCTATCATCAAAAGTCTAATCCATAATTTTAGATTCGTAACAATCTCCCCCTTTTTGATGATGTCAAACACAAACAAAGAATTCCAAGCAGTTATGGTAGTTCAGTAAAAATAGTGTGACGAAAAAGCAGTTCACTAAGTTCTAAAATTCAAAGTACAAGATACAAAATCCTACTCCCCTTTTTGATATCACAAAAAGGAGGGAAACACAACAAAACACAAATAAAAAAACATAATGGAAACTAAAATAAAATATAAGAAAAACAAACTACAGAAAGTGGAAACTAAAACTAGAAAAATGAGGGACCCTGATTATCAGACGGAGGTGGTGGTGGTGGTGGCTGCTGAAAGTAACAGGAGAGCATAGCAAACTGTGCCCCAAACCAGGCAATGTCCTGGTCATGATGCTGCTCCTGGTGTGCAATATATGAATCAAACCGTGCCTCCCACTGATCAAATCTCTCCACCAACTGATCCAGCTATGAGTGCTGGCAAAGAGGAACAAGTTCAGGAATAGGAGCTGGAGCCTCCTCCTCCTTGACCCCCCGAGAAACCCCATCCCCTAATTGGAGATAAGATAAGTACTAGACAGGTGGCTGAAGGTCAGGAGGAGCAGGATATTGAAGCTGGTATTTGGATTCTAGAACATATGCAATGATGTGTCCTAGAGCAAGATTGGGCTTTCTTCTTATGACCTGGATCTCGAATGGTAATCAAATGCTCGATGTAGCGAAAGATCAGGTCTATGGCATTTAAATCTCTATGGGTCAGAATGTAAAAGGTAGTAAGTGAAACAAGTGGAGTGATGTGGACTCAGTCCCTAGCTTTTGGAATAACAAAAGTGCGAAGGACATGTTGGATTGTCCTAGCATCTTTGAGTAAATAGCTAGTCTCTCCAACATGAAAGTGTGTATTGGTGCGGCGAAGAAAGTGATTTGCAGTGGACCAGTCAAAGTCAGGATAAGAGACAAGGGTATGTAGCTTATCCCTAGTGGTGGACAGTTGCAATAATTCAGTAGAATCCTGATATGTGATCTCGATTGGACGTCGATTCACATAAGAGGTGAGAGCAGTGTAGAAAGAATTTATGTGGAGGTTTGCGTGAAATTTAAAAAGATGTTCAGAACTAAAGGGGATTGCGAGGGTGATAATAAAGCAAAGAGAAGTGTGAGTGAAAAGATCAAGTACTGGATAGGAGAGATAGGCTAGATTTATTGTTTGAAAGAGAGTAATGCCACACTCTTTGTAATGATGGTAGGTAGCCTGATCGTCAGCCTGCCAAAAACGAGGGTCCAGCATGCCCCTCGAGGAGTTACTAGACGTCTAACGAGCATGCTTTTCTCCAGCCATAGTAAGCAAACAGGAAGAAAACAAGTGACGAGAAGCAGATTGATGTGAGAAAAAATGGCTAAAAGGCTCTAAATTTAAAGGATCGGTCGGATCATCCAGGCTGATCGCAGCATCATCTAGGATGATCCTGTGCAATTATTATGAACAGATCGATTGGTTAAAAAGGTGGTCTGATCTTCCAGGACGATCAGACAATATCCGGGATAATTAGCCACAGACAATCATCCTGAGGAGTCATGCTGGATGACCATTGAAAAAGCAGATCGTCCAGAACGATTAGGTGGATCATCTATGATAATGCTCAATAATGAATCATACTGGCCGAATTTAAAACATGTAAAAACATGCACCATATGTATAGTCCAGGATGAACAGTGGATCGTCCAGGATGATTGTCCAAAATTGGATCGAGCCGGGCAAAATTCTAGATTTTAAAATGTGCTGACATGTGTATCGTCAAGGATGAACAGGTACATCGGATGGGATGATAACCAATAAATGCATCGTCCAGGATGAAAAAGTTATCGGCCAGGACGATCACGATGATCGTAGCAAAGGACGATCATATCATCCATGATGATGACAGCAGAAAAGTCAGAATATTCAGCAGATAGAGTTTTTGATGGAAAAAGAACATATCATCCAGGATGATTAAGGTATCGACCAGGACGATATGATAAAAATTTTGAGCTCAAAGGAAGGATGGAGATGATCAGAGAAGTCTCAAAAATAATAAAATCAACTAAGAACAATAATGCTAAAACATGAAAAATGCATAAAAACTTGCAAATAAACAAGTTTTTTTTTTAATTTTATTTAGCAAGACATGCATATGATAAATGCTCTAAATAATTAAATTTTAAAGATTTATAAGATCAATGAGTTAACAACATTGAAATCTGAAAATGGTAGAATATCCGATCCTGTTAACCCTTGCTCGAACTTCTTCCAGGGCAAAATCTCCTTCTGTAAACAAAGGTCCTAACTCAGAATAAACTAATTAGGAAGAAAAAAGATCCATTCAAAACTTGCTCCAAAGAAAATATCTTATAGAATAATATACCAAAGCAATCTGTCTCAATCATGGAATTTGAAATCAAGCCTTTGAAAATATCAAGTAACCCATGAATTCTTCTAAAATTTTTAAAAGTTTGAAACAAGGGTAAGCTTGTCTTTTGTGGGCTCATTTTATGCCTCTTGTCAATTTGAATGGCGCTCTTTGCACATCTTTTGATTTTTGATACACTTTTGTGTATATATATTTTTAATTTGGCGTCATTGCGCATCTTTTTATTTTTGGCATTATTGGCCTTTTTATTTTTGGTTCTTGCAAGCTAGATCCCTTTTTCAATAAATCTTAAAATATATTTAGTTGTGAGTAGATCTTCCAGATATTAGAGAAGTGAAACTCAGTCTCTAATGTAAGGAAGAATAGACCACAAAGTAGACTTTAGCAATTATATGATAAATGCAATGGCAAGATTTCAATTAACTTGAAAGATATATAAAAACTTTGAATATTATAAATATAAGGTAGATTACTGTAGCATGGTAGAAAATATCTTAATTTCAAAAACTAGTTGTTAATTTGAGATAGACTTTTATTTAGAAAAGAAAATTATACCACTAAAAGAGGTTAGAGGGAGGGAAAACATCAACGGTGTTTCCCCCATTAACTGATTTAGAGATGTTAAAACATTAACTATAAATCTCCAAATATTAAAAATAAGAAGAAAATATCAATTCAATGATGATCCAAAAAGAAACGTGCTAAAAACAACAAAAGTAAAAAATGATAAAAAAAAGAGAAAGAAATAAACTAAATAAAAAGTAAAAAGAGAGAAAGTTTTAGAAGTGATGATTAAGAGACCTTTTCTAGAATTCTAGAGAGGGAAGGTTCTCCAGCAGGTTCGAATTTTATTTTGCGCGGCTTTTTGTGATCGGCGGAAGGATTTGCCGGATGATCGTTGGCGTTCCTTTGCCGGTGTCATGAATCCTCTGCGTTCTGCTGGTACTCTACGTTCCAATGGTAGAGTATCAAATGGCATTGTGATTAGAGAAGGGGGAAGACCTCCGAGTCGTCAAATTCTTATTGAGGGTAAGGGGAAGAATGTTATGGTGGAGGATATGGCTATTAAGAAGAATATGGATATGAAGAGAAATCCAGACTTGGCTGCTCTTGAATCTTCAGCTTCGGATGATCTAACATTGCGGGTGAATAATTTTTCTGGAGTTCTTGATGTGCAGAAGGGTCAAAATATTGCTAATGATCTAACGGCGGTGGAAGGTCAAAAGGTTGATGATAATTTGACTCACGTTGAGGATCCTGCTAAGGATTTGAAGAATATTGGTGTCTCGAAGCCCAATCTGAATGATAAATCCTTATAGGAGGGTAATGGTGAGGTTGCTGAAGCATGGTCGAAGCTGAAACATATCAAGATATTGTTTAACAGGGACCAAGCTGAATTTTTTGAAGATGGGATCGCAGTCAGGCTAAATTCAGAAATGGAGGCAAAGAATTCACAAATCCTGAAAAATTTGATAGTAATTAAGGTTTTGGGAAGCCATGTGCCATTCTCTGTTTGTAGCATTGAACTGAGGAGACAGTGGAGCAAATACGGTGGATTCCACTTGGCATCATTCGATATGAACTGGATTTTGTGTTCCTTTAAATCGATTGAGGCAGTAGAAGAAGTTCTGAATGGCGGGCCTTGGTATTTGAGCGGGTTCATTATCGGCATGGATAGATGGTCCCCTTCTTTCGATCCAAATTCATTTAAGGGAATTTATGCTCCCGTCTGGATAAGATTTTCATGCTTGCCGCTGTATTGTTGGGATGAAGACAATATAGCAATAATTACTTCTTGCTTTGGGTCTCCAATGTACTTAGATGGCAATACATTTCGTTGGGGTAAATGTGAGTTTGCTCGTGTTTGCGTAAGGATCGACTTGGAGAAAAGCTACCGAATGGTGTTTGGGTGGATGGCTCAACTGGGAGATTCTTCCAATGGGTGGAGAATGAGAAAATTGATCTTCTTTGCTATCAATGTGGTAGAGTGGGTCATGATATAAAGGTCTGTCAAGAGAATGTATCCCTTGGGATTCAAGACCAAACGTTGAGGAAGACGGATGCAGTAAATGAGAAAAGTAAGAAGGCTATGGATGACAGTAAGCCTTCCATGATCAGTTCTAAATATTGACTGTGGATACATGTTCATTTCGAAAATAGACGTTTTAATAGAAATAATGTCATTGGTAGAGGAGGGATTAGCAATGGGGTTAATACCGACAGCAAGGGAAATAACAGCCAAAGGGTTACTGTGCAGGAGGATATTCAGTTGATGGAGGTGGCAGATGCTGTTGTAGGAAAGTCTATTCTGGATCCAGGAAATTGCTCAGGTATTGAGAAGACTGCTGGTGTTAAGGTGTCAGAAATTCAGTTAATTAACAGGTTTGCTGCATTAACTGAGGGTAATGAAGAAGAAGATATTGATAAGCATGAAGGAATTGACAAATCATTGGACAAGGGTATGGACATAGCTGATCCAGAGGTCAATAATATTGGTTTGGATTCTCAAAGTGGTAATGCCAAGGTTAAATTAGCCAAAGAGGTGAGATCATTGGGGCCAGTTGAACCAGATTATAAGAAAATGAAGATGGATGGAAGATTGAATTCCATCAATGGGGAGAGATCCCCTTCACTTGTTTAAATTTCATCAATCTTATTTTGGAATTGTAGGGGGGCAAGGAAGAAAGAGGCTTCCCTATATTTAAGGGAAATTGTTAGAGACCAAGATGTGTTTTTTGTTGGGCTCATGGAGACCAAGCTTTCTAGCATTGAAAGAAGGGAGATTGACTGTCTTAGTGGGGCTGATTAGGATTATTTGCATTACCCTGCAGTGGGTACCTCTGGAGGTATTTTGGTGTTATGGAATAGGAAATTGGTTTCATTTGATGTGAAGGAGACTTCTTCTCAAACTATTATTGGGGATCTTTCAGTTCCCATCTTGGGAACATGGAAAGTTGTTACAGTATATGGGAGTAGGTCTTGTAGGGAGAGGGGAAGTCTTTGGAATCAACTTGAGAATGTATGGAGGATTCAATTCCTTCAATCATTGGAGGGGACTTTAATTGTATTTTAAACAAGGAGGAGAAGAGATGAGGTAAGAGGTTCTTATTCTCAAAAGGACCTAGGGAGATGAAAGGCTTTATGATGAATTCAGATTTTCATGACATTGGAAGCATTGGTCCAAGGTTTACTTGGTATAACAACAAAAAGGGAGCCTCTCGGATTTGGGATAGGTTGGACAGACGTTTGCTGAATTCAGTTGCTATTCATAAGCTCCCATTAGCTACTATTAGACATCTTGCAAGAGTGGCATCTGACCATAGTCCAATTGTTCTTAAATTGGATGTTGGGGTGCAATTTAAGTCAAAGGCTATCAAGTTTGAGGATACTTGGAGGCCTTACCCGGCAGCTAAGAGTGTTGTTTATCACTATTGGAAGAAGGACTTGGGTGATGAGTTTATGATATTGTAAAGGAAGCTTAGCCGAACCTTAAGAGCACTATTTTTTTGGAATAAAAATAAGTGTAAAGACTTGAATAGGTTGAAGGAAAAGCTGAAAGAGGAAATCCTTGAACTTCAAAACAAGGAAGCTTTGGGTGATAATTGGTCAGCTGATGAGCTCTTAATGCTTAGGACCAAAGTGCATGAACTTAATGTCACTTTAAGAATACTTTCTACTTGGTAGAATCAAAGGGAAAAAGCAAGATGGCATGAAGAAGGAGATACAAATTCTAAGCTTTTCCATAATTTTGCTACGGCTAGAAGAAATGGAAACCGTATCAACCAAATTAAAGATGAGTTTAATAACTTGCATAATGAAGATGATCAAATTGAGAAGGTCTTCAGTCATTTTTTGAGAAGAAATGGAAACACAGGAACTGTGAATTGACGAGCTGGTCGGTGGCTTCATAAAATCAAAAGGTTTCAGTTGAGGATGCAGAGTTGCTTAATGCTAAATTTTCCGTGAATGAGCTGTAGTTTTCGGTCTTCCAACAAGGGAGCAATAAATCACCAGGTATGGATGGTGTTACTTCTTCTTTTAACAAAAGTTATTGGAGTATTGTATGGGAGACTTTGTGGAATGCTGTCAACTATTTTTTCAAATCCAGCCATATGAATAAGGAGTGGAAGGAAACGTTGATTGTCTAGATTTCTAAAGTTAAGAACCCTTTGATTCCGGCTAATTACAGGCCTATTAGTCACCAGGTATGGATGGTGTTACTTCTTCTTTTAACAAAAGTTATTGGAGTATTGTATGGGAGACTTTGTGGAATGCTGTCAACTATTTTTTCAAATCCAGCCATATGAATAAGGAGTGGAAGGATACGTTGATTGTCTAGATTTCTAAAGTTAAGAACCCTTTGATTCCGGCTAATTACAGGCCTATTAGTCTTTTCCAAACTAACTATAAGATTGTAGCTACCATGTTAGTTAACAGATTGAAGAAGGGTATTTCCAAGATTATTTCTGAAGATCAAATGGCCTTCATTCCTTGAAGATCTATTTCAGAGCATTGCCCTTTGTCTTAGGAAATCTTTCACAAGTTTAAGATCTCTAAAAATAAGAAGGGATTGATGGCTATAAAATTGGATATGGAGCAAGCATATGATAGCATGGGGTGGACAACTCTTCGTCAAATTTTTAAGTGGTATGGTTTTCCTACTAATTTCTCTAACCTTCTCTTGGAATTTGTTGTAGATGTGAGGTTTTCCATTATCATTAATGGAAAGAATTCCAAGTGGATTAATGCTCAAAGTAGATTCCGTCAAGGGTGTCCACTCTCACCCTACCTCTTCATACTGTGTTCCCAACTTTTGTCCAATTTAATTGAGCAAAGGGGACAATCTCTTGGCATTCATATTTCTTCTAGAGGCCCAAAGATCACACATCTCCTTTATGCGGACGATGTATTAACCTTTTCCCATGCCTCCATTGTCTTAGCTAATGCTTTGAAGACTATTGTGGAAGATTTCTATAAGTGGACAGGACAAAGAGTCAATTTCATCAAATCACAAATAATTTTTGGCAAGATGGTAAGGTACTCAATGAAGAAGAAGATTGCTAGTGTACTTGGCTTCAAAGTGGTCAAAGGGATGAACTACTTGGGGGTGAAGATCTCTTCCAGGAGACTCAGGATGGTTGATTTTCAAGAGCTTCTTAGTAATGTTATGGATAGACTCAATGCTTGGGGTAAGAAGTCTCTATCAATGGGAGGTAAGCTCACTCTCATTGAAAGCTCTTTCCTTTCTATGCCAAATTTCTTAATCAATCATTCTTTGGTTCCCAAGAAGGTGTTATATGAGTTGGAAAAATTGTGTAGAAATTTCATTTGGCATAAAACTGATGGAACTAATGGGATGACTTATGTTGCTTGGGGAGAGGTTTGCAAACCGAGGAGTTTGGGAGGGTTGGGTTTGCATTCTCCTTTGCACAGAGTTGGATCTTTAAGATCTAGTTTGGCTTGGAATTTTATGCAAAAGCCGGATTCATTGTTTCATAGAACAATGAAGTATAATTATGGTAGGGATGTTATGAATGGAGCCCATAAGAAGATTACTTCTAGTGCTTGGCGAATTTTGTTGGATGGTGGTAGACATTTGAAAAATGCAGTTAAATGGAGAGTGGTCAAGGGTGATAGAATTAGTGTTTTAAATGATGCATGGTTGCTTGATAAATGCATCAACCGGTGGCCAGCATTTGTTGACTGTGAATTGCTGGATGGGGTCTATGTATAGCAGCTTACTTTGAGTAATGGTGAATGGATTTTTATAGTGTTACAGAGGGCCTTTCATCCTGATTTAATCTTATTAATTTATCAAATCTGTATTGATTATGAGGAAGAGGATCGGGTGGAGCTGCTAAACTTATGTTCGGGGAAGATAGTATCTGCTCTGGTTTATGAGCATTTGATGTTTAACATTTATACTTTGGAGGAGATTGGGTACTTTAAATGGGTGTAGAAACTCAAACTTAACAAGAAGGTGGAAATCTTCTGGTGGAGGCTCGGCAAAGCAGCAATTCCAACCAATTTGTTCCTTAAAAATTGCAGTTTGTCTGAGAATGCACTATGTGCTAGAGGCTGCCAATATAATGAATCATATGAACATATCATGGTTCATTGCTAATATATGGTTGAATTTATTGAGAAGATGCTTGAATGGTGTACCTATTTTTAATACTTTGGATAGCTGTTTACAAGAGTTGAAGAACTTAGCAGCCGAAATTTTGGAATTGCCAGAATTTACTGCACTATAGTTTACCTCTCATGGAGAAATCGGAATGATGCCAAGCATGGTAAAGCTGCTTTTTCGTGCTCTATGGTTGCTTCTAATGCTTTATTCTTAGCCATTTCAAAATCTAATCTATATCTTACTAGATGGGGCACTATTCTCCTTAGGGAGTCTCGAAATACTTGGTGCCCTCCACCAAAAGGTTGGATTAAGATTAATGTGGATGCTTCATTGCTTAGTTCCAATCTTACTGGAATTGGAGGTATTTTTAGAGACTACAAAAGGAAGGTTTATCAGTGCTTTTGGGAATAAGAAAGTACATTGGGACATAGCTCAACTTGAGCTAGAAGCTGTTTCACGGTGAGGGAATTTCTTAGAAGCTGGATGTTTAAATGCAAAGGATTGATTGTAGAAAGTGATAATACCAACATTATCAAATTTATTCAAGGCTCTTTAAAGAAGAATAAATGGCATGTGGATAGGTGGCCGGCAAAGGATTTATGCTTCTTAAATGATTTTAATATAGTTGTTTTCCATCATGCCTATAGAAATTGTAATAAAGTAGCTAATTGTTGTGCTACTATTGCATTGGAAACTAGTTTCTTTTATGATAGTTTTTCTTTTGAGAACATTCCTTCCTTGTTGTTGAACTTAATCAAGAAGGAATGTGATCCTTTTATTACTTGTACTTAGTTCTTTGTTCTTAATGAAATTTGATGCAATTCTTCAAAAAGAAATAAAAATTAAAGAATTGATCAGAAAATCTTGTAACTCAGATTTAATTAAGTAGCAAAAATAAGCAATTAAGAGTCATGAGCCTCCACAGTCCTAAGTACCATATGCTCTCACGAGATCTTTGGTGAGAGCACACCTGCTAAAATCATCAAATGTCAGATTTAGGAACCCAAACAAATTTGGGTTCCTTCTTATGAAAAGAAGAATGTGATGAATGAGTGTTATGCAGTGAATTATGCAATTTGTGTCTCCATACCCAATGTGTACTACGGTGAATGGTGCAAGTATGTGTTATGTGTCCTAACATGCCACATGAAAAACATCTCACTCCAGGAAAAGGATTTCTTAATCGGTTTGGGTTATAATGCCTCTTCCTATTTATTGGCTTTGGATCAAATGTGGGTGTCATCCAATTTTTCTTACATGCATCCAATTCAGATTTAAACCTCAAGTGAGCATTTTCAAAATCAATTTCCAAACAATGCTTTTTATGCTCATATTTTTTAGTAGAAGCTTTAAAATCAGATTAAAGCAAGGTGTAGGCAGTTTTCAAAGAATAATGCTTAATTATTAATTCAGAGTGCTTTTTATTTAAATCATCAAATTCATCAAGTAGAGACATGTGATTGCTATCAATTTGAAAGTGATCTTTTCTTAACATTTTATGCTCTTTTTGTAAATTCAAAAACTCCAATTTCAAACTAGCGTGAGTTTTCTTAAGTTCTCTATATGATGCATGGATTTTCTCACATATTTCAAGCAATTGTTCATAGGTTGGTTGGCATACCACTTCTTGGTCAGATTGTTCAAAATCATCAGCCATTAAGCATAAGTTTATTATCTCCTCTTTAAGTTTAGTCTCAGATGAGTCAGATGCAGACTCCACCCAAAAAGCTTTTTGGGCTTGCTTCTTATCCTTTTTGAACTTAGGTTTCTCCTCATTCTTTTCTTTGCTTGAGTGATCCTGAAGTGTAGAACAATCAACTCTGACATGTCCAGGCTTCTTGCATTCAAAACAAACAACATCAGAAGAACCTTTAAAATTTTTGTTATCCTTACCTTTTCTTCAATTCTGATGATGCTTGTGACTCTTCCTTAGAAAGTTTTTGAATTGCCTAGTGATGAAGGCGACTTCATCTCTTTCAGACCCAAAAGAATTTGAATTTGTTTCATTTTCCTTCAGTGCTATGGTTTTCTCCTTCTTTTTCTCACCTGCATCTAAATTTCTTTGATTCACTCCTTGCTCGTAGGCAATGAGTGAGCCAAGTAAGTTGTTAATCAAATAAGTATTCAAATCTTTAGGCTCAGAAATTGCAATGATTTTAGCATCAAAAGAGGAAGGCAAACATCTTACAATTTTCTTCACATTTTCATAGTAAGAAAGTTCTCTTCCTAAGGCATGCAAAGAAGTAACAATTTGAGTAAATCTCGTATAGATATCAGAAATTGATTCATGAGGTTTCATACGATAAAGTTCATAATCATATAAAATAATATTCAAATGAGATTGCTTTGCTTCAATAGTATATTCATAGGTGACATATAATTTATCCCAAATTTCCTTACCAGTAGTGCAAGTGGAAACACACATGTAATCTTCTGATTTTAAAGCACAAAAAAATAGTTAAAATATTTTGCATTTAATTGAGCTAAATCCCTATCATCTAGAGTCCGTTCAGTAAAAGGAAGTGGAACAGTAACGCCATTCAATTTTCTAGTTGGAGGTGTATAACCATCCTTAACAAGCATCCACATGCAATAATTAATTGATTGTAAAAATGTAGATATGCGAGTTTTCTAAAAATCAAAAGGAATATTATCAAACAAAGGTGGTCGGGTAATTGAATACCCTTATGTAGTATTAAGATTTCCATTATTAGCCATGGATCAAAATTCAAAAAGTTTTCAAACTTAGATTTTATGAATCTTGCTCTAATACCACTTGAAAGTTCGTTAGAGATATTAAGCCCTTAAGAACTAGCACGAGGCTAACCAAGAGGAGGGGTGAATTGGTATTTCAAAAATTCTTTAAGAAAAGCACAACAAAACTTAAAACCAAATCACCACAGAAATCAAAGTGCAGAAAAATAAATAAATGCGGAAGCAGTAGAAATATAACATAGAGATTTATAGTGGTTCGGTCAACTCAACCTATGTCCACTCCCCATAGCTGCCCTCCGAGTATTGCACTACAAAAGTGACTCTCCTTTTGCTCCCATAGCAAGGCGGAGAAGACTTTACAAAACCTTCTTTTGCCAACCTCGACAAGGCAGAGAACCCAACTCCTTTTGCTTCCTCTTGAAGTAGGCAGAGAACCTCGATCGATTGCTGAAGCTTACCTCTCCCAACCCTTCCAAGGACAAGAGACACTAGTGGAACAAGAAGTGGAACAATGCTAGGAGCAACCCTTGTGAATCCCTCTCACAAAATCCTCTCTCTCCCTCTCTCTCTCTCTCTCTCTCTCTCTCTCTCCTCTAGGCTCTCTCAAGTCAAAATAGCAGTAAAAGATCTTATTGCATAAGAAAATTTGGGTCCTTTAAAAAGAATTTCAAGAACTAACTTTGTCATCTAGGATGAAAGGAATATTATCCAGGCTAATCAGTACAAAATAAGCTCAATCATCAAGGACAATTTGGGACGATCATAAGAAAATTGGTTACATCTTCTAGGCCGATACAATATCGTCCTAGCCAATTAGTATAAATTTGAGTACAATCATCATGAACATCGCCTGGAATAGATGCTGGCTGATGTCAATCATCCAGGACATCATCCTGGCTGATTTTGTGATTGGCCCAGTCGATGTGATCGTATCAATCAGCCTTAATTGCTTTTTGTAATTGGCAGATTAATTTAGGCATAATTGTGCTGTATCATCCAAGCTGATATGTAGATCATCCTGGTAGATATTTTAAAATAAAGAATACTAAATTGATTATGGCGGCTGATTCTTTCTGATTTGAGCCTATCATCTTGGCCAATATAAGGATCATCCAGGATGATTTGCTTAATGACGGCTGCTTAACTAGGATGCCCTAATTAAGGTTTCTATTTTTAGTTGGATTGTCCTAGCCGATATGAACATCGTCCAGGCCGATGTACTCAAAACAAAAAAACATAAAAAATCCCTCAAGTGTGTGTGTGTGTGCAAGGTTACTTAGTATCAGGAATCACTTTTACATTTGTCTCAAGAAAGGAAAAATTACAGACTTGACTCAACCTAAATCTACCCGATCATGAGCTGGCTTGAGTTGCATTCGATCTGTGGTCCTGAAAAATTAGTAGGCAAGGAAGTCATAGAAAAAAATGAATGTTTGCTATCATCAAAAGTCTAATCCATAATTTCAGATTCGCAATAATACTCTACCCAAGCAAGCCACCTTGCCCAACTCTTTGGCGTGTTAGATGCAAAACATATAAAATAGGTTTATATGCTGCTATTGGTCACTTCTGTCTAACCATATGTCTTGGGTGATAGGTTGTACTTCTCTTTAGAACTATTCTTTATAATCAAAACAAATCTCTCCAGCATTAGCTAAGGAGCACCTTATCCTTATATGTCATAATAACCTCTGGAACTCTATATAAGCACACCATATCCTTTATGAAGACAATAGCCGTAGTAATAATTATATAAGGGTGCTTCGAGGGAATGAAGTGTGCATATTTGCTCAACTGATCCAATATTTCTAGTTTTATCAAAAACCCCTCGGATAGTGGCAATCCCTCAATGAAGTCTATCATCACCTCCTCTCACACCCTTTCCAATAGGGCTAGGGGTTGTAGTAACCCTGCTAGCAATATGGCTTAGTACTTGTGCCTTTGGCACACATTAAATTTGGCTACCCAATCCTCTAAATTACGGTGCATCCCCACCCAATATAATTGTGCTGCTAATCAACTGTAGGTTTTCTTCTCTCATGAATGCCCTCCCACTGTACTACCATGAAACTCCTGTAGCTGCTTGAGAATGTATCCTGATCCCTTCGATAGAATAAATATTTCTTGATATACCGGATGGACTCCTCTCAGCATGTAGCTAGGATGACTAACAGGTTTTTGTAGTTATAACAACCCGTATTTTAACTTTTCTAATTTATTTTTGGAGTCATAATAACTCCAAATTGTAATCCATCTTCGCCTTGATAATTTTATCGTAGTATTTTACTTATGCAAATTTTTTCAAAATTTTTGGGCATCGGTGAAAATCTTTAAGGAATTTGTACTTGTTGGTACAAGTGAGGATATCACGATTGTTAGGTGTCCATTTTACAAATCAATTTAATCAATATTATTTTAAGTATCATATTTTATTTTATGAATATTTCTTTGTAATTTTTTGAGTCCTAAAATTATTTATTTGAATTTTTATACAAAAGAAGTTAATTAAAGTAATTATATAATATTAAATTATTATTTTAATAAAATATCATATGACACTAATGTTATTAAAAGCTTTTTAAACCCTTTTTTATATGGATTTAGGAAAACAGCAAAGCTTTGGAGATAAATGTGAAAAAAACAAAAGTATTGGATTTGGGGGCCACAATGTGATTTTTGCTAGACGGGCCAATTGAGATAATTTCTTGTCTCACTCTAAGGAATCTATATATTATTTCTAATTTCAAAGATTTTGTGTTTTTTGTATTTTTTGCTCAAATTTTTGTTTTTTGTTACCAAAAAATGTGAATAACGTTATATTGACAAAACTTTCACCACGTAACTTTTCGTATATTATAGAGATGATGTGTATGATCATTTTGAGTATTTATTTGAGATTTTTTACAGGGTGATTTTGAAAATACAATATTTTTTATCCACTCCAAAATTTATTTTGACCTCTAAAATAGTAATATAGTATAATAAAAGTCTTAGAATGTCATTTTATATAATCCCTAATAATTTGGTAATTTTTTAAAAATGTGTATTTTATTTTATAGGGTTCTTTGTTGTCTACCGTTATGATATTTTGACATCTTGTTAATTAAGCTCATTTATACATTATTTGCTACATTGCATTAAAAATGAATGAGGGTATGTGCTTGAGTAATAACTCATTGCTATTATTTTTATAGTTTTATGATAATAATATTCGTGTGTGAAGCAAATAAGTAAAGACTAATTGACCTGTTGGTTGGAGACTGATTGACCTATACATAATGGTAGGTCGACAAGCTTTCAATTAAATACTTTGGTTTGGTGTTATCCTATACTAATTCTTGTGATACACTGATTGGGAGTTATAAGGAGATTATTAGTGTGCTGACGGGCAAAGGATGACAACTCTATTTACTAAGCCAACGGTTTACTAACACTAAAAAACACTGTGATAGCAAGGGCTTCTACTTATTTAGTGTGACTACTAAAATTCATGTTCCTGAGATATTTTTCTTAATATTATACATATTTATTGATACTGCATGGATTTATAGTCATTGTACAGATTTATTATTATTGCATTACTATATTGCTCCTACCACTGAATTACTACTGTTACTGATATAGATACTAATACCATTTAAACACTATTGATTCAATGTACTAATATTAATCATGTTAAATACTGAGGACATGATATAGATTTCCTGGATAACATGTGTATATTACTATATAATTTTATTATATTAAATCAATTTCAACTGTCTTTATCGATGTTTTGATTTGATGATTTATATAATTTCTTTACTGATTGGTATTACTGATATGATGATTGAATTATGGATTTGACACTCATATTAGTTTACTGGCTTTTATACTATAGTATTTTATTATTTACAAATTCTATTATTACTACATATGAATTTTACTATTTTTCCACTGATTCAGTGATCATATGAATGCAACTATTATAATTTGACTGTAAATAAGCATATTCCTCCTTTTTCATGCTTTGAATTCAATTATAGGTTTTGGTTACCTGTTGGAATTTTTATCTCATTATCTATGGTTAAATGATTTTAGGTCAGGACATGAGAGCAGGAGTGTGACGCTAGTCAAGATTCTTTAAGTTCTATTTTTTTTATTATAGTCGTGAGTAGAGTATATAATTTTTGGGAATAAATACAAATATGTATATTGATGTTTTAAATTATAGAATCTATTTTGTTGTTTATTACTGATAGATGATATTAGATAGCTCTAGTTGTTGCTTCTTAAAAGATTAAATGAATAATTCTTTCAAATTAAATTCTAGGACATCATAGTAGTAACTCATCCCTGATCTTTCTTAGTCTCTCATCATATTCACTATCCTATTTCAACTTTTCCTAATCTAGGATCATGTGTACTAAAAAAGTTGCTAATTGAGGCTTCTCAATTCTTCTTAATAAGGCATCAACTACTTTGTTTCTAAGCTCAGGTGGTACTGAATCTCAAAATTATATCCCAATAGCTTGGATAGCCATCGTTGATGGTCTTCAATAACAATCTATTTTCCAGCAAATACTTCAGGCTCATATGATTTGTTCTGACTAGTTTCCCCAATAAATAGGGTCTCCACTTCGGAATGGCTAAAGCAATAGTCATTAGTTCTCTCTCATACACTAACTTGAGCCTTTCCCTAACTGTGAGCACCTGGCTAAAATAGGCGATCAGTTGCTGATCCTAAATGTGTACTACCCCCTAATTTTTATCCTGATGCATTTGTCTCCACCATAAATGTTATGCTAAAGTTAGGTGCTAACACTTATACACTAGTTATTACTTTCATCAACTGCTCAAAAGCATGTGTAGCCACCTCCCCCACTTGAAACTGTCCTATTTTAGGAAGTTTCCAATTTGAATATGCCTAAATATTTGTGCACGATCAAGATGTTTTTTTGTGACATATTAAATTCAAAATTTTTAATAAGAAAAATATTTTATAAAGCATAAAGAAAACTGTTCCAAACGTAATCTTAGTATATTTTTTCTTCCCATTTGATCTTCTTTGGAACAGTAACTTTATCTATCATTGATAGTTTCCTAAAACAACGTAGTGATTCTTTGAGGAGTTAGACAAAATTGTCAACCACTTGGACAAGTGATTTACTAATGCCACACTCCAAAATTTGAAATTTGAGTCCAAAGACAAAAGAAATAAGAGGAGAACTTATAGGGAAATTATATATTGGCCCCCCTGCAATCCATTGAAGTTTTAGTTATAGTAGTTTCAAACCAATTACAATGTAATTACACTAATTATTAAATTACAAGCAAAATACCCAATAATCATAACAATTTCCTACTCCACTATAGAAAACTTAGATTAATGCACTACAAATTCTTTGAATATAACACTAATCTCAGAACAAGTATAAGAATATTCAAACTCATCTTGATTCAAAGATATTTTATTATAGTTTCCTTCTATAGTAATTGGTTAAATTAAAATTGCTTGTCTTAGTCTTCCAGCTGCAAACTCTACCAGCTGATCCCTACTTTTCTTCGCAGCTGCTGCAACTTATCCTCAATTGTTGCCATTTCATATTAATCTTTTATCACCTCAAATATAAAAATTTCCTAGGTACTGCTATTGTTATTCCTTCTATTAACAATCTAATTCTAATTGCTCACAACTCTCATAAAAGAGTCCTTCATCCACACCGTTCTACAGCTCATAAATTCTCTAAGACAAATAGTGCCCAACTTTGAGCTTTATTATCACTACTTTCCTTACTTTTAACTTCAATAACCTGCCTCCCATTCTCAATGCGAATAATTTCTTTGTAGTATACTTTTTCTACTCTCTTCATCTCCACCTTCCAAGAATCAATCTTGAAAACCACAGTTTTCTTTTGTGCTTCTTCCGAGCTTGAATTCGATGTTTCTACTAGCTACGGTTCCTCTACTTAATAGGAGGCTTTGAAGAAGTAGTTTTTTTCTCTCTATAATGTCTCACCTAGCGATCTTAAAGTTGCAGAAGCAGCCAAGGACTTTGCTTCTTTCTTTAACTTCTTAGAGATTTTGATGGGACAGAGGAGAGATCCCATTAATACATACTCACAGAAGGAGCTGGGGATGATTAGGTCATCGTCTGTGAGGTCCTACCATATATAGCCAATTTAGTACTTCCTGTAATAGCATTATTAGTTCAAATAATTTATTATCTATTTCATAATACAATGATACATAGTAGTAGATGACATCAAGCTAAAGTTTCATTTGGCATGACTTTCTTACTGTTTCTTAAAGCAGCTTTCTTGTATAAAAATTTTAATTTTTAAACTAGAAAGTTGTTTTAAGTAGCAATTAAAAAGCCACTCCAAATGAAACTTAAGTTAACTCATAAAGAAGAAAAAACTTGCATTAAGATGTAAAGAAATTAATGAGCAAACCAGCCTAATTTTGATCTTCGTTGATTCATTCCCTAATAATTATAATTGAAATAATCATTATTTTATTGGGTGATTTACCTAATATCAAATATTCATCTTTTATATTTGTGTCACATTAATAAACTAAGATCATTTGAATAACAATAAATGTTATTTTTTATTGAAAATTATTATTTCATTGGACATGCACCTTAAAATTTTGGCTATTTTTTATAGATTAAGGATTTGTTTGAGATGGCTTTCTTATTGCTCCTTAAAGCAGCTTTCTAGTACATAATTTTTAATTTTTGTATTAAAAAGCTATTTTAAGAACTAGCAAGAAAGCCATCCCAAATCTTCATTTTGGACAGTTTTCTTACTATTTTGTAAAGTTATTGTAGAGAAAGTAACTTAGTTAAGATGTTGTAGAAAGCAGCTTCCAAGTAAAATTTTTTTTTGAAAGCAATGAATAACCAATGGCAAGATAAAAAACGTGATTGCAGTTTGAAAAGCAAAGCAGTAAGAAAGTTGTACCAAATGAATTCTAAGTTATATTCACCAAATCATGTGAATTTGATCTTATTAAGTATGTTGATCGATGCAAATTAAACATAAAACTAATTTCAAACTAGTAAAGAATATAATTATTTCAATAGAAGATTAGATCCCCTAACAGTTTGCATACAAATTATAATGAAAATTGAATCTCAGACAACTCTATTCAATACTCAATAGGAATTACACTATATAACATATTTTCCTATCAATTTATCTTTTTATTAGATTTTAGAAATCAGCATTTCAATAAAATATATTTGAGAATTGTTACTCAATAAAGCTTACACTACAGAGTCAAAAGGCTTTAGCCATTTGCTAGCTACAAAGGTGAAAATCTTTTTTTTTTTAAAGCTATAGGTCGTAAGGTGAAGATCTATTTTTGTTTTCCTTTCTTGATACATCATCAAAAAATTATCATGATCGGGCATGAATCTCAAGGCAAAATCAAGTTGGAAACTTACAAAATTAAAATTGGGACCATTCAAACTCTGATTTTAGCGAACTTATAGTTGAACGGAATGTCAAAAAAATAAAACCCAATAACACCAATTTCGACTCAATCCGAGCTCAAATGGATCCAAATTAAGAGTCTGAAGCACTGTTAGAAGGTTCAAACCACCATTTGGATTACCAAACAGTTTCCAAACATGACCTGCTTATAGTCAAATCAAGCAGCTCAACGAGATGAATCCAATGAGCCCAATATCATAGAATTATGACATTATTAAGACCTTCAAAATTTTAGATAGCAGTCCATAGTCAAGGGACTCAACATCGGCCGTCCATCCAAACCACTCCTCAATTACCCTTGATCTTCCTCATATTTATGGACCATACTTCTCTAGGAAATCTATAAAGAAACCCCTCCTTCCTCTTAAAAAGGGAACTCAAAGAAATCAAGGAAGAAAGAGATCGAAGATTGCTCTTGCCCCTTATCTTCTCCTCGACCACTGCCCAGAGTTTCGCTAGACCACCACCTGAGGTTCGGACTTCTTCCGAACCACCACCCGAGGCCCGAAGTTTTGCTGGACCACCACCTGAGGATTAGAGTTTTGCATGATCACCACCTAAGGCACGGACTTCTGCCAGACCACCAAATGAGGTCTGAAGTTCTGTCAGACCACTAAACGAAGCCTAAAGTTCTGGCAGACAACCACACGAGGCCCGTAGTTTCATCAGACAATCACCTGATGTCTAAAGTTCTTTCGGACCACCACTTAATGCCCAAACTTCTATTAGACCACCACATGAGACCCATCGTTCTACCGGACCACCACCTATGGCCTGAACTTTTGCCTGACCACCACTTGAGGCTTTAACTTTTATTATGCCACCATCTCATGCCTAGAGTTTTGTTGGACCACCACCTAAGGCCCAGACTTTTATTTGAAAACCACCTGAGGCCCGAACCTCTACCAGACCACCACTTGAGGCTCAGTCTTCTTCTGAACCACCATCTTAGACCAAGAGTTCTGTCGGATCACCATCAAAGCTTGAACATCTGCTGGGCAATCACCTGAGGCCAAGACTTCTCCCGAGCTACCACCTTAAATTCAAAGTTCTTTTAGATCACCACTCGAGGCCTGAAGTTTTTTCCAAACTACCACTTAATGCTCAAAGTTCCGTCAGACCACCACTTGAGGCCCAGACATCTACCAGACCACCACCTAAGGCCTGGACTTCTAGTGAACCACCCCTTGAGGCCAGGACGTCAGCCAGACCACCACCTGATGCCTAGAGTTTTAACCAACCACCATATAATGCCTAAACTTTTGTTAGACTACCACCTTAGGCCCAAACTTCTATGTGAACACCACCTAACACCAGGAGTTTTACCAGTCCACCACCTGATGCTGGAGTTCTATCAGACCATCACCCTACACTGAAGTTCTACCAAACTAACTCTAGGCTACTAACAAATGCTCAAAATTTCAAGTAACATTGGACTTCCACAAGACCACTAAGTGATGTTAGACTTGTTGATATTATCTTCCTCATTACCTATTTAAGAGATTTTGAAGGTAACAAATATATGCTTGGATGCTCTAATTTGTGTGCTAAGTATTTCAGGTGTAATGATATGCATTGTAATTTCTTATGGGATTTACATTGCACAACTCAAGATCAATCAAATGTTGAGATTAAGATGGACCAAGATGGATAATTTGAAGCCTTTTACATTATCATAGGAGTTTGTTAGTGGTCCAGCAATATTACTTGCATGATTTGATTTGCTCATAATCTAAATATCTTTTGATTATACATTAATCTTGATATAAAAAACTATAAGATTTCTTTAATAAATAAATTTTATAACCATCATTGATTGATTAATTATTATCAAATATAGAAAGTTAAATAATTAGGGAATTAAAGATAATAAGCTTATTTGGCAAAACTTTTATTATGTACTTATTTTAAACTGACTTGTTTCATATCTATTAATTAATGTATGATTAATTTTATATATATTACATAATATTATTATATTAATATTTAATATATCCTTAAATATTTAAAATTATGCAAGAATTTTTATTTTACTGAATATGATAATATGATGTCAAAACGTGGTCTAATTTTTATTGCATTAGATGGTTTGGATTCTGTAGCTATAAATTAATATATTATAAGACTCATTTGAATTTCATTTGAATTTATAATGAATTTCCAAACATTATCGGATTTAAATAAAAGCTGCTACTAGCCGTTTTAGCCCTATTTTGGATGCATATGAAGACTTTTTGACCTTCCCATGTGGCTAGCCATTTTCTAGTCATTTGAATCTCATATATAATTAATATAAATGAATTCTTAATGGAATATAATATTATTAGTCAATAGAAAACATATTAGAATAATATTTTTATTCAAATTTGCCTTTACTTACCCATTCCTTTAAAATACCTCTCTTCTTCTTCATGTAAGGGCTGATCAACTCCAGCAATTTTTCCATTCTTCCTTTCATCTTTACATGCTAAATCTTGAGAAGAGAAGCCTTGATTTTATCCAAGTGTTATTTTCATTTGCAGGATTGAAATTGTTGTTGGAAAGCATCAACACATAAAACCGAGTAACATCTCCTGAGTTCTTGAGTTTGCTTTTCATATCTAAATCCTTACTTGCTGTTCTTTTAGCTTTCACCATATATTTCTTTCTTGAAAATATTTATTTTATGGTGAAATACTTGTTGGAAATTTTATTTTAAAGTTTTCTATATCACATCTTTTAAATCCATAAAGTTTAGCAAAGCAAATATTTTACTTCTTTAAGGTGACATAGATTTACATCTATTATCAAATTCATTTTACTTTATTGGAAGAGTTAAAGTTTAAATCAACAAGTCTATATTTTTATTTAAAATGTTATTCTTATTTTAAACAAAATATAAATCAATCTTAAAGTGAGCAAGATTAATATTCCATTTGCAAGTAGTGAGGTGATTAAAAATAATTTGTAAGATCACCTCAAATATTGTGGATATTTTATTGCAAGATTATTTGAGCTTATTTATTTACATCAAATTGTATTTTTCATTATATTCATCTAAGTCATTTGGCTTAAAGAAGTTATAATTGTAATTAGATTGGGTTGTACTCGCCCGTGTAGGAGAGTACTTAGGATGTAAAGAACTTCTTTTGTTTAAAGAAGTGAGGTTTGCAAAGCAAACCTGGGATTGGTGAATTCTAGCCCGAGAGTTGGCTAGCGTGGACGAAGGTCGGATTGGAATCCCAGCCGAACCACGTAAAAATATCGTGCCTCTTATTTTCATTCCTTCCATTTATTTTTCTGTCTTTTTTTATAAGAATTATTGTGTGATTACTTACTCTTTTCAAAATTGCTTTAAAATCATTTTAATTTTCTTCTTTTAATAAAAATTTTAAAAACCTCATTTCACCCCCCCTCTTGTGGTGCCATAGTCATCCAACAATTGGTATCAGAGCCTTTGCTCTTTTTATTTTGGCTTAACATCCTAGAGTAGATCCACTTATAAACTATGGTACAAGGTTTTCCTAAGGGTTCACATCCCGAAGGACAATCCACTCATCATCCTCCATTGTTAGATAATGTTCCTTTTGATTATTGGAAAAATAGAATTAGTACATTCTTAAGAGGGCAAGACTCTCGTATGTGGCACATGCTTACACACCAATATCATACACCCACTAAAGAAATTAATGGTATTAAAATTGAAAAACCTTTTTATGAATGGACTGCATTAGAGAGGGAATTAGATGAATTAAATGCTAGGGCATGTAACACTTTGCATTGTGCACTTCTTCCAGATGATTACATGAAAATTTCTATGTTATATTCAACAAAAGAAATTTGGGACAAAATAGTTATTACTTATGAAGGTACTAATGAGGTTAGAGATGCTCACATAAATAGACTTGTTCATGAATATGAATTATTTCGTATGTCTCCTTCTGAATCTATTTCTGATATGTATACAAGATTTTTGAAAATAATTAATATGCTACATTCTCTTGGAAGAATATATAAGAATCAAGACTTAGTCTATAAGATTCTTAGATGCCTTCCCAAACAATGGGATGCTAAAGTAACTTCAATTAGTGAGGCTAAAGATTTATCTACTTATCCACTTGATCAACTTTTGGGTTCTTTGATAGAACATGAACAGGTTATAGCTCAAAGGGATAAATTGGATGGATCTTCAAAGAAAGAGAAAGAGAAAGGTAAAACTATTGCCTTGCAGATTGATGACAATAATGAACCTAGTTCATCAAGCTCTAATGAAGATAGTGATGAGGTGACCAAGCTTTCAAGAAGACTTGGAAGCTTACTAAGGAAGAAAAATCAAAGGTATAAGAAATGCAAAAATTATAAATTTCAAACTAAGAAATTTCCTATAAAAGAAGGGATTATTTGTTACCATTGCAAGAAGCCTGGACACATAAGAGGAGATTGTCTAGATCTTATTGATTTAAAGAAGAAAGAGATGGATGTAGAAAGAAAGAGTGACAAGAAAGAAAAGAAGTATTTCAAGAAGAAAAAGAAGGCATTATGGGCCAACCCAGATTCAGATGAATCAAGTTCATCAGATGAAGAGGTAAACATTTGCCTTATGGTGGGAGAAGAATCAGATCATGATTCTCAAGAGGTATATAATTATATTTCTTATGAAGAATTAGATGATGCTTTTAATAAATTAGTTATTGAATATAAAAAATTAAAAAGAAAATAAAATGTTTTAGAAAAAGAGCATAAAAATTTAGATATACATTTTAATGATTTAAAAAATGAATGTGATGATTTGAAAAAGAAAAATAGTTCTTTATTAGATCATTCTTTACTTGTTTGTAAACTTGAAAGAGAAAATATTCTATTAAAAGAAAAATTAGATTTATGCCTGAGATCACATGTTTATTATAAAGCTCCAACAAGTTCAACATCAAATAAAAATTCTTCTTATATGTCACATGGACATCATGCAAAGTCATATGCAAACACTAATATTTAGTGTAATTATTGTGGTAGAAAAGGACATATCTCATTTGATTGCTATGCTCGTAGATCACAAAATGCTAAACAATCATCTTTTGTATGGGTTCCAAAAAATGCAAGCACTTCCACTACCATACATAATAGATATCATACTACTCATTTGGAATGTGGACCTAAAAAAATTTGGGTTCCAAAAGTTAACATTTGATTTTCTTTTATAGGAATGCCTTCAAAGTAAAATAAATGAAGGCATGTGGTACTTGGACAGTGGATGTTCAAGACATATGACGAGTGATAAAGAAAAATTCTGTACATTAGAACCAAGTGATGGAGGATATGTCACATATGGAGATAATGCAAAGGGAAAGATTATTGGCATTGGATCCATATGTAAGAACTCTATTACTTTAGAAAAAGTCTTATTTGTTTCTGGGTTTAAAACATAATTTAATATCAATTAGTCAATTATGCGATAAAGGTTTAAATGTTTCCTTTTATGCTTCACAATGCATTATTAGAAATAATGAATCTATTTTACTTATAGGAAATAGATATAAAAATATTTATTTAATTGATTTAGAGAATAGAAATGATATTAATTTGAATTTACTTTGCATGAAATCTACAAATGATGATGCTTGGTTATGGCAAAGAAGGCTATGTCATGCCAATATCCACAATTTAAATAAAATTTCTAAACTTGATTTAGTTGTTGGTTTACCAAAAATTAGTTTTCATTTTGATTCTATATGTGATGCATGAATTATTGGTAAACATATGAAAAGTTCATTCAAGTGTAAAAATATAGTTTCTAAAAGTAGACCTTTAGAATTATTACACATGGACTTATTTGGGCCAATTAACACAACTAGTTTAGGTGGTAAAAATTATAGATTTGTTATTATAGATGATTATTCAAGATATACTTTGGTATTATTCTTAGCTAATAAAAATAATGCATTTGATGATTTTAGAAAATTTGCTAAGTATATTAAAAAAGAATAAGGTTATTTGATTCATAGAATTCAAACAGATCATGGTGGAGAATTTGAAAATAAATCATTTGAAAATTATTGTGATGAAAATGGAATTAGACATAATTTTTTAGCTCCTAGGACTCCTCAACAAAATGGTGTTGTTGAAAGAAAGAACCGCACTTTTGTAGAATTAGCAAGATCAATGTTAGATGAATATAAACTTCCAAAGTATTTTTGGGCAGAAGCAATAAACATCGCATGTTATGTTACAAATTGAGTTTATTTAAGACCAATTCTTAAAAAGACCCCTTATGAAATATTTTTTGGAAAGAAACCTAAGATTAGTCATTTACATGTTTTTGGATGAAGTGTTTTATTTTAAATAATGATAAGGATCATTTAGGTAAATTTGATAGTAAGTCTGATGATGGTATATTCTTAGGATATTCAAATTTTGGAAAATCTTTTAGAGTTTTTAATAAGAGAAAATTAATTGTTGAAGAATCCGTTCATGTAATTTTTGATGAAATTTCTATAGATTTAATAAGAAATGATTTGAATGATGATGATATTG
Organism: Dendrobium nobile; assembly: GCA_022539455.1. Lineage (NCBI taxonomy): Eukaryota > Viridiplantae > Streptophyta > Magnoliopsida > Asparagales > Orchidaceae > Dendrobium > Dendrobium nobile. Next base: position 26,722,383 of record CM039721.1, on the reverse strand, counting down.
AAAATATAAAGAAAATAAATTTGGAAGAAAAAGAGGGTGATTCATTACCTAAAGAATGGAGATATAATAGAAATCATCCAAAAGAGTTAATAATTGGTGATCCTTCCCAAGGTGTTAAGACTAGGAGAAACCTTAGCGATGAGGTAGAACATTCTGCATTTCTATCGAAAATTGAACCTAAAAATATAGATGAAGCTTTACAAGATAATTTTTGGATAATTTCTATGGAAGAGGAACTTAACCAATTTATAAGAAATAATGTTTGGATGTTAGTCACAAGACCTCATGATCAAAATATTATTGGAACTAAATGGGCTTATAAAAATAAGCTAGATGACTCAGGAAGTATTATTAGAAATAAAGCTAGATTAGTTGCACAATGGTACACACAAATAAAAGGAATAGAATTTGAAGAATCTTTTGCACCCATAGCAAGACTAGAAGCTATTAGATTACTCCTTGCCTTCGCTTGTTTTAAGGACTTCAAACTTTTTCAAATGGATGTCAAAAGCGCATTTTTGAATGGATATATTGATCAAGATGTTTTTTTAGAACAACCACCAGGTTTTGAAAGTATTAATTTTCCTAATCATGTATATAAATTAAAGAAAGCATTATATGGTTTAAAGCAGGCTCCACGTGCTTGTTATGATAGGTTAAGTAACTTTTTAATTGAACATAGTTTTAGAAAAGGTAAGGTAGATACAACTCTTTTTATCAAAAATATTGGAGATGATTTGATTATTATACAGATTTATGTTGATGATATATTATTTGGAAGTACAAATGAAAGTTTATGTCATAAGTTTTCCGCATTAATGTCAAAAGAATTTGAAATAAGTATGATGGGAGAACTCACCTTTTCTTAGGGCTTCAAGTAAAACAGTTAGAGTCTGGCACATTCATATGTCAAACCAAATACATAAATGAATTATTAGAAAAGTTTGATATGAAGAGATTCAAATTGAGTAAAACTCCTATAAGCCCATCAACTAGACTTGATTTAGATGAATCAGGAAAACTAATATATCAAAAATTTTATAGGAGTATGATAGGTTCACTTTTGTACCTTACTGCTAGTAGGCCTGATATTATGTTCGTTGTATGTTTATGTGCAAGATTTCAAGCTAATCCTAAGGAATCACACTTAATAGCAGTTAAGCGAATATTTTGCTATTTGATTGGAACTCATAAGTTAGGCTTATGGTATCTCAAAAATTTATTAACATGTCATTTAGTTGCATATTCTGATGCAGACTATGCTGGTAGTAAGGTTGATAGAAAAAGCACATCTGGAACTTGTCAATTTTTTTGATCATCACTTATTTCTTAGTCTTCTAGAAAACAAAATTCAGTTGCTTTATCCATTACTGAAGCAGAGTACATAGCCGCAGGTAGTTGTGTTGCTCAAGTTTTATGGTTAAAGCAACAAATAGAGCATTTTGGAATTAAGCTTAAAAATATCCCTATTAAATGTGATAATACAAGTGCTATAAGTTTAACAAAAAATTCTATACAACATTCACGAACTAAACACATAGAGATTAGACACCATTTTATTAGAGTTCTTGTTAATAAACGTGATGTGAATATAGATTTTGAAAACACAGATTCTCAAATAGCTGATATCTTTATAAAACCTTTAGCTGAAGAGAGATTTTGCATGTTAAGACGTATGCTTGGAATGTTAGATCCTAACATTTAAATTTCTTTTATAAGTTAAATTATTCTTTTTGATGTTGCCAAAGGGGGAGAAGAACTATATATGTTGGTCATAATTCATTTTACATGCATATATTTAGGGGGAGAATTATTTGTTTATATTTTTCTAATGCTCAAAAGCTATGATAAAAGGTCAATTTGCACCTTTGTTATAACTATACCCAACATAAATTTGTCATCATCAAAAAGGGGGAGATTGTCGATATTATCTACCTCATTACCTATTTAAGAGATTTTGATGATAACAAATATATGCTTGGATGCTCTAATTTGTGTGCTAAGTATTTCAGGTGTAATGATGTGCATTGTAATTGCTTATTGGATTTACATTGCACAACTCAAGATCAATCAAATGTTGAGATTAAGATGGACCAAGATGGATAATTTAAAGCCTTTTACATTATCGAAGGAGTTTGTTAGTGGTCCACCAATATTACTTGCATGATTTGATTTGCTCACAATCTAAATATCTTTTGATTATATATTAATCTTGATATAAAAATCTATAAGATTTCTTTAATAAATATATTTTATAACCATCATTGATTGATTAATTATTATCAAATATAGGAAGTTAAATAATTAGGGAATTAAAGGTAATAAGCTTATTTGACAAAGCTTTTATTATGTAGTTATTTTAAACTAACTTGTTACATATCTATTAATTAATTTATGATTACTTTTATATATATTACATAATATTATTATATTAATATTCAATATATCCTTAAATATTTAAAATTATGCATGAGTTTTTATTTTACTGAATATGATAATATGATGTCACAAACGTGGTCTAATATTTATTGTATTAGATGTTTTGGATTCTGTAGATGTAAATTGATATATGATAAGACAAATTTGAATTTCATTTGAATTTATAATGAATTTCCAAACATTATCTGATTTAAATAAAAGCTGCTACTAGCTGTTTTAGCCCTATTTTGGATGCATATGATGACTTTTTGACCTTCCCATGTGGCTAGCCATTTTCTAGCCCTTTGAATCTCATATATAATTATTATAAATGAATTCATAATGGAATATAATATTATTAGTTAATAGAAAACATATTAGAATAATATTTTTATTCAAATTTTCTTTTAGTTACCCCTTCCCTTAAAATACCTCTCTTCTTCTTCATGTAAGGTCAGATCAACTCCAGCAATTTTTCAATTCTTCCTTTCCTATTTACATGCTAAATCTTGAGAAGAGAAGCCTTGATTGTATTCCAAGTGTTATTTTCATTTGCAAGGTTGAAATTGTTGTTGGAAAGCATCAACACACAAAACCGAGTAACATCTCTTGAGTTCTTGAGTTTGCTTTTCATATCTAAATCCTTACTTGCTGTTCTTTTAGCTTTCACCATATATTTATTTCTTGAAAATATTTATTTTATGGTGAAATACTTGTTGGAAATTTTATATTAAAGTTTTCTATATCACATACTTTAAATTCATAAAGTTTAGCAAAGCAAATATTTTACTTCTTTAAGGAGACATAGATTTACATTTTTTATCAAATTCATTTTACTTTATTGGAAGAGTTAAAGTTTAAATCAGCAAGACTATATTTTTATTTAAAATATTTTTCTTATTTTAAATAAAATATAAATCTATCTTAAAGTGAGCAAGTTTAATATTCCATTTGCAAGTAGTAAGGTGATTAAAGTTAATTTGTAAGATCACCTCAAATATTATGGATATTTTATTGCAAGATTATTTGAGCTTGTTTTATTTACATCAAATTTTATTTTTCATTTTCTTTATCTAAGTCATTTGGCTTAGAGAAGTTTTAATTGTAATTAGATTGGGTTGTACTCGCCCGTGTAGGAGAGTACTTAGGTTGTAAAGAACTTCTTTGGTTTAAAGAAATGAGGTTTGCAAAGCAAACCCGAGATTGGTGAATTCTAGCCCGAGAGTTGGTTAGCGTGGACGTAGGTCGGATTGGAATCAGGGCCGAACCAAGTAAAAATATTGTGCCTCTTATTTTCATTCTTTCCATTTATTTTTTCTGTCTTTTTTATAAGAATAATTGTGTGATTACTTACTCTTTTCAAAATTGCTTTAAAATCATTTTAATTTTCTTCTTTTAATAAAAATTTTAAAAACCCCAATTCACCCCCCCTCTTAGGGTGCCATAGTCATCCAACAAGACTTTCACCCCCATTTATCACTAGATTTCAACCATACGGTTGACATTTGTAATCTAATCACACTCATGGATGAGTTAGGCCATTATAATCTACCCAAACACTAGTGGATTCATTTCAAACTAGGCCAGGCCCCATGGTCCGGGTTGTCTCGAATAGGCTTCGGTCTCCCATCTCCTTGCTACCCCTCTTTTTGAATACCTTGATGCGTCTCTCATCGGAGCCCTTGCGAATGGTTCTTAAGAAAAAACATCTATACATCATCATTGTCTTCGTGAATTCTCTTTTGTTTTGGACCAGCCCTAGGACTAGCTGGTGGAGCCTTCAACTACATCTCAATTAATTCCCTCATCATGCCTTCTATGTTCTTGAATCGATTTTCCATCTAGGTTTCCATGGATGACAACCTTTCTTCCATTCCAATACTTTTCCTCCATCCCAGCCTTGGGTTATTCCATCCCTCCTTTCCAATGCCTTCATCTTCTTCACTATCATTCATGGATTCAGGTCCCAAACTACAAAAACAAAAATGAAGGGTCATCAATTAGCAAAAAAGAGTAAAGGGAGGAAATTTTGTAATAGATTTCAACAAGTAGATGATTTTTTTTGGGTCTAGGATATAGCCCTGATGCGGATTTGATATGTCTTAAAGTTGAAATTAGTAAAAAAAGATAGTAAAACGAATAGAAAAAATGACGGCTAATTTTCGTACTAATACCTTAATATCAAAGAAAGATATAATGATCTTCTATTAGAGAGGTAGATCGTCTCTTCCACTTGACCTAAACGCTATTAGGAAGCCCTAAAAAAATAAACATGAAAAATAAACCCTAGAATCAGCCCTAATTAAACTCCCTAATTGCCCCCAAAAATAGCCCCCTTCCCTAATTAATTTCCCTCTTTCTCTACTTTAAAATTATAATTTTCTCCTCATTTTCTCTCCTAGTATATTTAATCCATACTTTCCTAGACCCAGCAAAGAGGGCAGAACCTGCTGCCTGAATCATCCTCAGCTAGGCCAGATGATTAGGGCTCTCCCCCGTAACATAATGTTATGGACATTTTAGAATTGTTCTGGACATCAAAGGATAGCAACCATTCAGTATAAACATAAAGAAATTGAGTTTCTATTTTTTGAAAGGGGAGTGAAAAATATAAAATATGATGATGAATTATTTCTATTTTATATCATGATGTTGGGAGTGTCCTTTTAATTTTATTCCTTTTCACGCTATAAAGAATAATTATTATGTTGATTCATGAGCATACTGTTTGGCCTCGTGGTTCAAAAGAGAAAAATATAATTGCAACGCTATTGAAGTTTTATTTTTTTTTGCCCATAAGTGAATTTGTATTAGAAAGCAGTAGTTTGGTGACGATCGAGGCTAGGCGGTGGTCTAGCTACACTCAGGAAGAAGTCTGGTGACCATCAATGTTGGGTGGTAGTCTGGCAGCGGCCAGTGGCTAGGCGGTGATCTGGCGACAGTAGAGTGGAAGTATGGTGGTGGGTGGTGGTTCAATGATGGTTGGGAGAAAGTCATTCGGTGGCCGGCGACAGGTCAAAGTCTGACGGTGGTCAGTTGTTGGATGATAGTTTAGTGGTCGTTCAACGATGGTTAGAGGTGGGGAGGAAGTATGATGGCAGTCGGTGGCCAAATGGAAGTCTGGTAGCGGTTGGCAACCATGTAGTGATCCGACAACAGTTGACGAAAGTTCGCCAGTGGTGGTGTTGGAGTTCTTAAATCCTAGAGAGCTCTACAATCTCAAGCCAAAGGTCCCCGCCTGCCACGCATGTAGAGAGTTGGAGACTATTTATAGATTTTTTAGAGCAGCATGCCCCATATATATGAAGAAGGTTTAGAGTGCTCCATTGGATGGTCCATATTAATCTCTTCAATCACTGAGAGTTTGCCAAGCATTTATGTGTTTAAATGATGTCATAATTAAGCGATCTTGGGTTTGTTGGATTGGTCTAGTCAATCCACTCAATTTGACTATAAGCATGTTATATTTGGATATCTTTTGGTCATCCAATTTAGGTTTTGAACCTTCCGAATAAGCTTCGAGACTCCAATTTGGACCCATTTGAGCTCGGATTTATTAGTTTTGGTGTCATTGGGTTCGTTTCTTCAAGATTTTTAGTTTGATTATAAGTTTGCTGAAATTGGAGTTTATATGGTCTAAAATATAGTTTTGGAAGTTTCTAATTTGAATATAACTCGAGATTTGAGCACAATCAAGACAATTTTTTATGACATATCAAACTTGAAATTTTTTACAAGAAAATTATTTTAGAAAGCATAAAAGAGTTGTCCCAAACAAAAACTTAATTTTTTTATTCTCCTTACTTGTACTTCTTTGGAATAGCAGCTTTATCTATCATTGATAGTTTCCTGAAAAAACATAGTGATTATTTGAGGAGTGATTCTTTAAGGAGTTAGCCAAAATATAACTCAACCTACTACCATTTGTATTAAGATATTCTAACAAATTTCTCTTCAATAGTAATTGCTTAAATGAAAATTGCTTGTCTTTTAGTCTTCTAGCAGTTCATCCCAGCTGCTACTTTTCCTCCATTATTGCAATTTAATATTAATCTTTCATCACCTTAAATAAAAAATTAGCTAGGCACTACGGCTGTTATTCCTTCTACTACCAATCTAATTTTAATTTCTTACAGCATTCATAATAGAGTCTTTCATCCCCACCGTTCTACAGCTCAGAAAATCTCTCAGAATAAATGGTGCCCAACTACGAGCTTTATTATCACCACTCTTCTTACTTTTACCTTCAGCAAGCTACCTCCTATTCTCTATGGGAACAATTTCTTCACAGCAGACTTTCTCTACTCTCTTCATCTTCTCCTTTCGAGAATCTATCTTGAAAACTACAGTTTTCCTTTGGGCTTCTTCCGAGGTTGAATTTGATGTTTCTTCTGGCGACTGTTCCTCTAATTTTGTATGAGGCTTTGGAGAAGCAGTTTTTTCTCTCTACAATGTTTAACCTAGGGTTCTTAAAGTCGTAGGAGCATCCAAGGACTTTGCTTCATCCTTTAACTTCTCAAATATTTTGATGGGAGAGAGGAGAGATCCCTTTAATACATACTCATAATAGGAGGTTGGGATGATAAGGTCATCTTCGCTGAGGTCCTACCAAATATAGCCAATTTTATACTTCCTGTAATAATAATATTATTTATGAAATATGCATGCCTTTGTAATATAATGTCATATATAATAATTAGATTTTTCAATTTTAATATAGTAATAAATCTCCATTAAGAAAGCTTATATCTATTAATAATATTGTATTAACTGTCGAATATAAAAGAACTAAATTACCTAACTTTTAATATCATCGACAAAAGTCTTATCTTAAAATCTCATTAATTCAAAGAATTTGTTATCTACTTCATAATAAAATGTTACATTGTAGTAGATGATATTGAACTAGGGCTTCGATTGTGACAGTTTTTTTATTATTTCTTAAAGTAGCTTTCAAGTACAAAAATTTAAACTTTTATACTAGAAAGTTGTTTTCATAAGTAGGAAGTCATCCCAAACGAAGTGTAAGTTAACTCATAAAGAATAAGAAACTTGCATTAATATGTTAAGAAATTAATGAGCAACCCTCTTGTATGACCAAGCAAAGGATTCTGGCATTTCTTTTCCCCTGAGCTCAGTTAGCCTTCTCTTAAAATCTATTCATGTTATCAATTTAATATAAAAACTAAGAAAATTGTTGAACAAAATAATCAATTAAAACAGTAAGAGAGAGAGAGAGAGAGAGGGAGAGAGAGAGAGAGAGAGAGAGAGAGAGAGAGAGAGAGAGAGAGAGAGAGAGAGAGATGAAGTTTGTTATGTTGATGGTGATGAGGTTGTGCACCACTAAGGTGAACACCATTGTTGTTGAGGTGGTGAGCTTTAATGAGGTGAGGCTGCTCAATCTTCCCTTTCCTGCTTAGGAAGTAAACTATGTGAAGCCTCCTCATAAGTACCTCATCTCATCTTTTTCTTTCTCTGCTTGCTTCCATCTTTATCTTCACAAGACTTTATTTCTCAAATATCTTTTGCCTCCTAATGGACAGCTCCAAGCTATCTATATTTCTATCCATATAAATAGATAGAGAGAGAGAGAGAGAGAGCAAGAGAGAGAGAGAGAGAGAGAGAGAGAGAGAGAGAGAACGGGGTTTGATTTACTAATTATTCTCAAGGGAGTTCGATATTTACTCTTCACATGCGAGTAATTAGCAAACTTTCTACCTTATCTTGAGCTATTTATGGGTTTTTTTTGCTAATTAATCATGTCATAGAATACGAATATATTGGATAATTAATAGAGATCAATTTATAAAGTGACAGTTTCCATAAAAAGGAGGTAATTAGGTATAAACCTTACAAGAAAATAGGAGATTGGTGTAACAGCTAGCTAAGGGTGGATGCAATTTATTTGCTTGCTAGTTGATTTAGTCTCAAGATGATTCCATTAAAATTTTTGTACTCAGGAACAATTTATTTTTTTAATAAGTTGATAGAAATCAATATTTAGGGCGATTATCTCCTATAATTAATATTCTCATGTGATTAAGTGATCTCTTGATGCATGTTATTTGATGATACTTCTATTTGAGTGGAGTAATGATTGTAAAATAGTGAAAAGATTGTTAAGATTTGGGTAAAATTTTAGATTTAGACTTTGTTTGGGACGGCTTTTTTATTGATTCTTAAAGTACCTTTCTAGTACAAAAATTTTAATTTTGGTAATAAAAAATCATTTTAAGAAGCAGTAAAAAAGTCATCCCTAATGACGACTTTTTTTCTACTTCTTAAATCAACATTTTAGTACCAAAATTTTAATTTTTTTCATTATAAATAAAGAAGAAGTAAGAAAGCCGTCCCGCTTTCTTCTTGCTTCTCAAAGCAACTTTTAGTAAAAAAAAATTCTTTTTTGTACGACAAAGTTACTTTAAGAAGGAGCAAAAAAGCTATCCCGAATGAAGCCTTAGTCTCCTATCAAATAATTAAAAAATATATTTATGAAGCAATACTAAGTTGTTCACATTCAAAAATAAACTTATTTTTTTAAATTAAATTTAGATTTAACAATTAAGTGATACTAATGTTATCTATTCAGCCCAATTTTGATCTCCCTTAATTCATTCACAAACAATTATAACTTGTTAAATAATCATTATTTCCATTGGGTGATTAAGCTTACATAAAATATTCATCTTTTATATTAGATATCACATTAATTAAAAAAACATCTGAATAATAATAGATGTTATTTTTTATGGTAAATTAATATTTCATAGGACATGCAGCTTAAAATTTTGGCTATCTATTTTAGATCAAGATTGGGTTTGAGTCGACTTTCTTATTTCTTTTTAAAGCAACTTTCTAGTACAAAATTTTTAATTTTTGTACCAGAAGTTACTTTAGGAAGCAGTACGAAAGCCATTCTAATGTTTGTTTAGAACAACATTCTTACTATTTTGTAAAGTTACTGTAGAGAAAGTAACTTCTTAAAGCTATTATAGAAAACAACTTCCTATTAAAATTTTTTTTTTGAAAGCAACGAATAATCAATGACCAAATAAAAAATGTGATTGTAGTCTGAAAAGTAAAGTAATAAGAAAGTTTTCTCAAATGAAATCTAAGTGTTGTTCACCAAATCATGCAAATTTGATCTTATTAAGTGTGTTGATAGATACAAATTAAACATAAAATTAATTCCTAACTAGTAAAGAATATAATTATTTTAATAGAATATTAGATCCCTAACATTTTGCATAAACATTATAATGAAAATTGCTTCTAAAACTACTCTAATCGGCACTCAGTAAGGCTCACACTATATTGCATAGTTTCCTTTCAATTTATCTTTTTATTGCATTTTAGAAATTGGCATTTCAATAAAATATATTTGAGAATTGTTACTCAGTAAAGCTTACAATTCATGAAAATTATAATATATTTGAGATAAGAGGCAGAGGCCTTAGCCATTTGCTATTCCTCAGGTTGATCACTAACTAGAGTTAACATCACCGATGAATACTCGAAATTTAAATAATTAATTGAATCAATATAATCGGCTTCGTGTTGGTGCATACTTTCATGCCTTCCTTCTTTTCCCACCATACAATATAAGAATGTTGATGCTTGATTTAATTATAAAAAAAATTCACCAGTCTATAACTTCATAGCTCAAATATTGATCGAATAATGATCAAATATACTCAATATATAATTGAAATATATTTCAAAACATGATCTAAACATAATCATAGAATGCATTCAAACCTTATTCTAATAAAGTTTGAAAAATCAAGTATTTGATAGCTTGAACTATATTTGATCATGATTCGAATAAGATCCATATATAGTTCTGCGAAAAATGATAAGGAGGGATATGAATCAAGATTTGACTATGGAGATAGGATAAAAATGACACCCAATAGATGGTAAAGTTCAATGAGAGAAACAGACGAACCAAACATATAATCACAAGAAAGGCAAAAATAAATATCTAATATAATGACTTTTAATATCTAACATAATGATTTCTTTTTTAAAGAAACACTTTATTCCACAAAAAAGGAAAAAATAGTGAAAACCAACAAGGAAGAGCCAAAAATTAAGAAGCTAAAATTAGTAAATCAAGGTAAATAACTGTTGGTCTCAGCAAGTAGCATGGGTTTCCGACCAATAATTTGGAAGGCAGGCAAGGACCATCCATTGGTAGCACCAAGCATAGAACAAGCATTACCCATCAATCCAAACAAATGCCACCAATCATAACGAGAGAAGGAGCCACAAAGGTTGCCAAAAAGCTAAGTCCATTCAGTGGTTGAACAGAAAGTCGCGTCATCATTGATCGGAGTAGACAATTAAGGGCCACAACTAAGTAACATAGCATCCAGCCTAGCAAAAAAGTAGAAGAGGAGGCCATAACAGAAAAGGACTCAAGAAAAAAAAAATCAATTACTTCTTTTTATTTACACCTATTCCATTTTCCATCACCATGGAATTAGACTTTTTGAGCATATCGACTTACATTCAAGCTAAACTCATGAAAACCATCCTCCTGCTCATCCAGATCATCTCCAAGATCTCTACAAGGAGAAGAGCGAGACCCATCCAACCAATTGGAATGATCCACAAGACTAATTGTGAATTTGGAAGCCAATTGATATTTCAACTCCACAGAAGAAATAAAGTGCAATTGGAACATCCACAAATGACACATTCATAATTTGGCCCAAAGTACCTACCAAAACACATTAGAAACCAACGAAATGGGAGCCTCTAGACTAGGCACTTCAACATTATAATCCACTGCAATACCAAAAGCAGCTAGATGTTGATCATCCAAACCAACAGAAACATCTACAATCTCATTTACCACACCATAAACCAACCATCAATAGGGGTGAAAGAATCACAATCCACATGATCCAAAGATTCTTAATTATAGATAGCTGATTCTATAGGAGAAATAATAGAATTATCCATATAAACATCAATTCCCATTACTGCTAACACATTCTCATTATTAGTACAAGAAACAACCATAGGCATAACAATCGACTGAAGAACATCCTCCTCGGCATGGCCAACAACAAACCCCTCAACCTCTATCCCAATATCAATTACCCCATCATAACCTCCATTAATGGGCACCTTATTAATAGGCAAAAAAAGTATACTTTTTAATAACATTTGCCAAAATATATAATATAATGATAAGAAGGTAATTGTAGCCCGTTTAGGGTTGCTTCTAGAAGAGGGAAGAGAGGCTTTGGCTAATATAATTCCCACAACTATTAGTAAAATGATGAGGACTAGAGGAGCCTAACCTCCAAAGAAGTCTCACATAGTTCTTGATGGTTTAAATAGGCTTATTTATAACCCAAAAAAAAAAATATATTAAGACTACTAATAATATAATAACTTTAATTATAACTATCAATTATATTATTGATCTAAACATAGGATCATTTATTATATGTCAGCAGAAATCCTCTAGGTCAGGCACTAATCTCGAAGCTTGTTTGAGCTAAAAACTTTCAAAATTAAATTAGGGACAATCCAAATTTCAATCTCAGCAAACTTAAATGAGGAAAAATTATTTAATGAAGCAATCCGACTTTATTGAAGCAATCAGACTTTATCCTGCATTTATTGCCCAATATCACTCAATTCTGACATCATAAGACATTTAATGAAGCAATCCGACTTTATCCTGCATTTTCATATTTATAGAGTATGACACTCCCAAAAATTGATTAATAGACATTCATTCTTCACATTGGGGGAGGGAGCATTTTCCAGCCATCGCCTTTGATCACCGACAACCATCATTGCCACCAATGAACGGCATTATAAATCACCACCATCTCCAAAATACGGATAAGATTTGATCATGTTGTTGGGTTTATTTGTCCTCATGTGGACATCTATTTCTATAATCTTTATTAAAAAAATTAATTCATGTTATTGGATATATATTATGTCTATCTGAACTCTTGATATTTCTTCATTTCATCTTCTTTTACAATGAGGAAAAGAGAATTTGTGTATCATTTGTTACATATTGAATTTGAAAATTGAGCCATACTCCTAGCTTTTTTACTTTCTCAATTTATCATATAAAAATTTTTCCATCCTACTACTTTCAAATGTTAAATTTTTGAACCCTAGTAAGTTACGAACATAATTTAATTTTCTAGCATTCAAAAGTATAATAGGTCAAATCTTTCATTTTTGTAGAATATATATTAATTATTTTATTTGAAATTTTGATATTTATATATTTACTTGTCTAGTTATCTTGTTATTTTTATCAACCCTACTCTTGCACTCCAAGTTCCTGAAATGACCCAGTGATCCACAATTCCACACCACTATCCATTTTTGATCTTCCAGACATGGTTTTAAAAACCAGATCGGTTTGGTCGGTTCAACTGGTTGAACCATGAACTGGCTGGCTCTCCAGTTCTATTAGCCCTCATAACTGGTTTTGAATCAAACTGGGCAAAAAACTATCCAAATGGCGGTCTGACTGGTGGACCGGCGGACCGAGGAACCGATAAATTGGCACCGATTATAAAGAACTGCCCATTAAAAAAGTGGATGTGAGTCATTGATTTAGGATCCAATGTCTAATTGAGTAAACATAGAAAATACTCTAATAACGTTCAATTCACTCGAGAAACTCATTTCTCTTGCGTGTGTCCCATTCATCTTTGGCAATTCATCTCCAAGATTTTGTGTCAACCATCATCCTCCAGACCATTCATGAACTCAATGACGACATCATCCTGGTCGTCTCAGGCACCTCCTTATTTCTTCTCTTCATTTTAACAGCAGGATGTAAGTTATTTTTTTAAACCCTAAAATCTTAGATTCTATTACCATGTTGTTCTGCTTTCATTCTTAATATATGGCTATGATGCAGAGAAAAAATGCAAAAATTTTTATTTTGATATTTTTTGCAAGGCGGTACTGCACAAATGAGGTTTTAACCATGTCTGGGTCAATATATTGTAGCTACGACAGAGAACATTGAGGCTATTTTGGATGTTGAAATGTAGAATCGCCTTCATTCTTTGCAGGTTTGTGTATAAAGATATTTCAGGATGGAAAATCTGCATTTTAGAAGTATAGTTGTCTAGTTTGTTTGTATTTGTAAACCAAATTAATGTTCTTTTTGTGTTTTTTTTTTTAAATCAGCCTTCTCCAACTTATGTTTTACTATTATTTAAACAATTATAAATGATTTTTTTATGTATTCATATTTATGCTGGCTAAGGTGTCTACAAGGCCTTTAATCATTTTGGATTTTTGCATGTTTTCATTTTGATATCATTATTTTTTTGAAGCAGAGCAGGTAGCAAGCATGTTGATTCAATGGGAATTTCAAAAATAGTATTAGGAGGATATATTGGAGTTGGCTTTAGAAGTACACCATTTGTTTCCATCTATTCATTAATGTATAATGCAGTTCTACCATACAAAAATGTCTTTAACAATAATTATTTATCTATTTGAGTTCCACAAGCAGAGACGAAAATCCCAATGTTCTCATGTACATTTTTTTCACATTTTCCAGTTAAGTGATTGAATTTAAGTACAACTTTTCATTCAGCTCTGCGAATTGTTTCTACACATTGAATCGAATTGAATTGAGGTATGCATTCCTCCCGATGATAATAATGAATTAGTTGTTTATAATATGTAGAGTTAGTTGTTACATTATTAATTTATTTTAAGTTGTAACATATGCTTAATGAATGTCAAAATAGTGTCATAGGAATCATAGTATGCTAAATGACTATGAAGGTGAAGCTAATTTTATAAATTTTTTAATAATATTATTATTTGTTATGTCATACGATTCGACCCAGGTTTGACCGGTCGAACCATGAATCTCTCCTACATCCGGTTCATTGTCCAGTCTGATTTTCAAAACTTTGCTTCCAAACTTCCACCGACCGCATCTACCATCACTTATCGAACCTCTGCAGCCTACCGCACTCACATGTCAGTGCCCACATCCATACCACTTCTGTCACGACCATCGTCACTTTGACGCCTCCAACCCAACCCCCGTTGTCACTCACCACCACTAACCTCTCCTCTCCCTTACATTTCTTGGCAGAAACCCTAACCCTAACCCTAAACTCTCGAGGATTTATAGATCAATATTGTTTTCACCACCAGAGATGAAGGAGGTCGTCACCCGAGCCACCTCGCAAAAGCTCCAGGACAGGATAGCAGGTTGTCAAGATCATATGCAACCTATGTTTCTGCATCATTGTCATCTCCATCCTCATCTTTTCTATCATTGTCATCACCTACCAACCACCCGACCCATGGTTCTAAACCTCTAAGGCCATTACCAAATCCCTCTTTGCCACTCTTCCCAACTCCACCTTCATAACTGATGACTCTCTTCTACCCACCAACAAAGATTTCATCGCCCCCCCCCCCCCCCCCCCCCCCCACCCTCCTCCCTTCTGCCACAAACACCGGCACAGCTCTCCTTGACAACAACTCCTTCCCAGCTCCTTGGCTTATGATCCAAACTCCTCGCTCAATTGCTCCAACCCCGCCATCTTGGCGGCGATCCAGCACTTCAACTCCAAGATCTTCTATAAATCCATTTTCTTTATTTCGTACGACACCACCATAAATGGAACCAATCTCGATAAATGTGACTTTTCCTAGAGCTTCCTCAATCATTTGGAGAAGTCCTGGTGATGCTACTTTGACTACTGCCACTTCTTCCTTGCATCGACTTAGAATTGCACCTTCGAGGTTGTTCGAGCCGGTAAGTTTCTCTCCGGTACCAATGCTGTCCATCGTCCCCATCGTGCCACCTCCCCACCGACTGTCCAGATCCTGGATCTGGACATCAATAACATGATCCCCACCATTGGATATGAATCAGAGTCGCAATTGACGGTACCTATACTATGCTCATGGCCTTGATTTCTGCAAGAGTATAAATTATTATTTATAGAGCTTCCTCTACTGCCTCGGAGAAGCTAAGTTCCTTAACCGGACTTTTGTCATGTACCTTTGTGTATGCCTTACTGGGAGCTAAACTTCTAAATGTTACCCTAATGCAACACTCCAAAATTTTAAATCAGATTCCAAAGACAAATGCAATAAGAGGAGAATGTGTAGGGAAACTCTATCTTGGCCCCCCTGCGAGCCATTGAAATATTATTTATAGTAGTTTCAAATCAATTACAATATAATTACACTAATTATTTAATTGCAAGCAAACTATCCACTACTCATAACCATTGCCTACACTATTATAGAAAACTTAAATTAGTGCAATATGAACTCTTGAATATAACATTAATCTCGAAACAAATATAAAAATATTTGAACTCATCCTGATATCAAGATATTTTAACATAGTTTCATTCTATTGTACTTGCTTAAATTAAAATTGCTCTTCTTTTTGTCTTCAAGCTGGCCGATCTCTACTTTTCTTACCAGCTACTGCTACTTTTCCTCAACCGTTGCCATTTAATATTTATCATTCATAACCTTAGGAGCTCTTCTTTCCCTTGTTAATCTTTATTTTGAAATAAATTGCAAAGATGTCAACATATTCCTTATAGAGCTATACATATAATAGCTCATTGTCTATTACTTTTACTTCTTCTTACATTTAGCCAAATTAAAAAATTGATTTTAAAATTAGAAAATAAACTAATAATTTTTTAATAAAATAATATAATTTATTAATTATTCATCAAATAATAATAATGATGTCATATTAATCATACTTTAAAGTTTCTTTTCTCTATTAATTTCAATTAAAGTTATTCAACATTAACATATCAAACATAAAAATAACCTTTGTACCGTTGCTATTATTCTTTCTGCTACCACTACGATTCTGATTGCTCATAGCTCCCATAATAAAGTCCTTCATCCCCCCCATTATGCAGCTCATAAATCTTTCAGAACAAATGATATTAACTATGAGGTTTATCATCACTACTTTCCTTACTTTTAACTTTAATAATTTGCGTCCCATTCTCCATAGAAATAATTTCTTCACAGCAGAGTACATAGAAAATGTGCACCTCGAAGGTGAACACCATTGTTGTTGAGGTGGTGAACTATGATGAGGTGAGGCTGCTCGATCTTCCCTTTCCTGCTTAGGAAGTAAACTATGTGAAGCCTCCTCATCAGTACCTGATCTCCTCCCTTCCTTTCTCTGCTTGCTTCCATCTCGATCTTCACATGACTTTGTTTCTCAAATATCTTTTAATTTGCCTCGTAATGGACAGCTCCAAGCAATCTATATTTCTATCCATATAAAGAGAGAGAGAGAGAGAGAGAGAGAGAGAGAGAGAGAGAGAGAGAGAGAGAAGGGGGGTTGATTGACTAATTATTCTTAAGGGAGTTTGATATTTACTCTTCTCATGCGAGTACTTAGCAAATTTTATACCTTATCTTGAGCTATTTATGGGGTTCTTTTGCTAATTAATCATGTCATGGAATATGAATATATTGGAGAATTAGTTGAGATCAATCTAAAGAGTGATAATTGTTATAAAAATGAGATAATTATGTATAACCCTTGCAAGAAAATAGATCTCTTTTTGGAGATTGGGTTATAGCTAAGCAAAGGGTGGATGCAATTTATATGCTTCCTAGTTGATTAAGTCTCAAGATGATTCCCATTAAAAATTTTGGTAATCAGGAACAATTTTAAACGTATTAATAAGTTGATAGAAATCAATATTTAGGGTGATTATCTCCTATAATTAGTATTCTGATGTGATTAAGAAAGCTTTTGATGCGTGTTATTTGATGATACTTTGATCTATTTGAGTGGAGTAATGACTAATGTAAGAAAATCTCATGCAAAAAAAATTAGAATAGTGTTAAGATGTGTGGATTTTTAGATTTAGGTTTCGTTTGGGACAGCTTTCTTTCTGCTTCTTAAAGCTGCTTCCTAATACAATAATTTTAATTTTTGCACTAAGAAGTTGCTTTAAGAAGCAATAAGAAAGTCATCCCAAACGAAAGCCATTCCAAATGAGGACGAGTTTTTTATTGCTTATTAAGCTATTTTTAGTGCAAAAATTTTTATTTTTGAAATAGAAAGCCGTTTTAAGAAGCAGAAAAAAAACCGTGCCAAACAAAGTATTAGTCTCCTATAAAATAATTGAAATATATATTTATGTAGCAATCTAAAGTTGCTAACACTTCAAAAATAAATTTAATTTATTATATTAAAAATAGATTTAAAAATTAAGTGATACTATCGTTATGTATCAAACATAATTTTTATCTCCCTTGATTCATTCCCTAACTGTTACAATTGGTTGAATAATCATTATTCCATCAGGTGATTAAGCTTACATCAAATATTCATCTTTTATATTTGATACCATATTAATAAGGAAAAAAAATTGAATAATAATCTCTATGTTATTTTTTATGGTAAATTAATATTTCATAGGACATGCACCATAAAATTTTGGATATCTTTTATAGATTAAGGTTTCATTTGGGATGCCTTTCTTACTGTTTTTTAATGTAGTTTTTAGTACCAAATTTTAAAATTTTGTACTAAAAAGCTGTTTTAAGAAGCAATAAGAAAACCATCCCAAAGCTTTGTTTAGAACAGCTTTCTTACTATTTTGTAAAGTTATTATAGAGAAAGTAACTTCTTAAAGCAGTTGTAGAAGGAAGCTTCTTAGTACAAAACTTTTTTGAAAGCAACAAATAATCAATGGCAAAATAAAAAACGTGATTGCAGTCTGAAATGCAAAGCAGTAAGAAAGTTGTCTTAAATGAAGTCTAAGTGATGTTCACCAATTCATGCGATTTTGATCTTTTTAAGTGTGTTGATCGATACAAATTAAACCCTAAAAACAATTCTTAACTAGTAAAGAATATAAATATTTTAATGGAAGAATAGATCCCTAACAGTTTACATAAAGATATAATGAAAATTGATTCTCAGACTACTATAACTGACACTCAATAAGGCTTACATTATATGACATATTTTCCTTTCAATTTATCTTTTTATTGTATTTTAGAAATCAACATTTTAATAAAATATATTTGAGAATTGTTACTCAATAAAATGTACGCTACATGAAAATTATAATATATTTGAGATTAAAGTCAGAAGGCCTTAGTCATTTGCTATTCTTTAGATTAATCACTAACTAGGGTTAAGATCACCAATGAATGCTTGAAATTTAAATAATTAATTAATTAATAATAATCAATATTATTTATATGCATACTTACATGCCTTCCTTCCATTCTCACCATGCAATATAAGAATATAGATGCTTGATTTAATTATAAAAAAAATCACTAACCTATAACTTCACTGCTCTACAAATATATATGGATGAAAATAAATTGAATCATATTTGAACAAATTCAATATTGATCGAACATGATCTAATAATGATCAAATATACTCAATATATAATTGAAATATATTTGAAAACATGATCTTGGCTTAATCATTGAATGATGTTCAAAACTTATTTGAATAATGTTTGAATAACATAGTATTTTGCAGCTTGAACTATATTTGATCGTGATTCAAATAAGATCCATACATAGTTCTTGCAATGAATGATAAGGAGGAATGCAAATCAAGATTTTACCATGGAGATGGGATAAAAAAGATGGTAAAGTTCAAAGAGAGAAACAACTAGGATGAACCAAAAATGTAATCACAAGAAATACAAAAATAAATATCTAGTTTAATGTTTTTTTTCAAAGGAAGCACTTTTATTACATAAAAAAGGAAAATATAATGAATACTTATATAGAAGATCCAAAATTACAAAGCTAAAATTAGCCAATCAGTCAGTCATAGGAAATAGCATGGGCTTCCATCCAACCACCTGGAAGGCGGGCAAGGACCATTCACAGGTAACATCAATTTGAATGCTTACAATAGGAAATCAGACTTCAATGTGTTAATCTCTCATTGAATATATGAATAGAACCCTAATTCAAAATAACTTTGAAGCAAAGGTGTTGATGCAGCTAAAATACGATCGGATAATTCTTCAAAATGGTTATAGAACTTTTGGACATGTGATGTTTGCTATAAATTTGGTAGATCTTTTTACAAATCTTGATACATGATACTCCAAAACATTTGATAACACTTCTTTTAAAGTCATTTTAGAAACTTAATACATCAAGTGAAACCAGCCCAATTAATCTATATTAATCAAAGTATCAATGCTTCATTATTTCTCAAATAAATGACAGTAGGAAAAAAAATGACCAGCATTGCATTATCTTCTCTAACAAGTGGAATATCTATCTCCAATGCTTGGCATTTGGAATATATTTTGTTTGATTTGGATTATAAACAAAATATTTAACTAAGGTTTCATTTGGGATAGTTTTGGCCACTTTTTTTTGTTTCCTTCTTTTAAGAAGTGCACTAAAAAAATAGGTTTACAAAGCAAAAATTACCAAACCATCCCAAATGAAACCTAAGAAAAGTATACCATCCTCACCAATGTTGTCTTGTATGAGTTATTGTTCAAGCTTTTCAAGTTCACGGGTAATCTTTGGCAGATTTCATTTAATGGCGGCATGATTGATGTCACCTACTTTTTAGAGTCTATTCAGGACAACAGTAACATTTTATAAAATTGATTATAAAGCTGCTTTGATGAAGTAATTTTTTGGAAACTACTGTAGTAAGTAACTTTCTAGTACAATACTTTCTTGAAAGCAATGAAAAAGTAGTAACTAAAAAGAAACTATAGTAATGATCTAAAAATAAATTAGTAAAAAAACTATCCCAAACCAAGCATGGGATAGCTTTCTGCTTATTTTCTAAAATAATTTTTACGTATAAATTTTATTGAACTTGAAATTATCATACAAGAAAACTATTTTAGAAAGTAGAAAGGAAACTGTCCCAAAATGGAACCTTAATTTGTTGATTATCCCCATTTTATCTTCTTTGGATTTTGAAATGTTTCGATCCTTATCTGTCATTGATATTATCCTGAAACAACGTAGTGATTCTTTTAGGAGTTAGCCAATAATTGTCAACCACTTGAACTTTTGATTTGCCAATCCCATAGAAGAAATAAGAGGAGAACTTGCAGGGAAATTCTATCTTTTCCCCCCTGTGAGCCTTTGAAGTTTTATTTATAGTAGTTTCAAACCAATTACAACGTAGTTAAACTAACTATTTAATTACAAGTAGTCTACCCACTAATAATAGCAATAACCTAGACTACTATAGAAAACTTAGATTAAAATATCATCATACAAATTGTATCAGGATGGGTTTAAATACTGTTAAATTTATCTAGAAATTAGTGCAGTGCAAATTCATCAAATATAATACTAATCTCAAACCAAATAAAAAGGTATTCAAAGTCATCCTAATACCATTTGTATTATCTATGAAATTTGCATGCATGTGTAATATAATGTCACATATAATAATCAAATCTTTCATTTTCATACAGAATTAAATCTCTGTTAAGTAAGCTTATATCTATTAATAATATAGTATTAACTGTCTAATATCAATGAACTAAATTACCTATCTTTTAATATCGTTGACGAAAGTCTAATCTTAAGATGTCATTAATTCAAATAATTTGTTATATATTTCATAATACAATGTTACATAGTAGTGGATGACATTGAGCTAAGGTTTCATTTGGAACAACTTTTTTACTGCTTCTTAACGAAGCTTTTTTAAGTACTAAAATTTTAACTTTAGGGTGATTATCTCCTATAATTAATATTCTCATATAATTAAGTGAGCTCTAAATGCATGTTATTTGATGAAACTTCGATCTATTTGAGTGGAGTGATGGCTGATGTAAGGAACTCTCATGTAAAAAAAAAATAGAATATTGTTAAGATGTGTGGAAATTTTAGATTTAGGTTTGGTTTGGGACGACATTTTTATTACTTTTTATAGCAGCTTTTTAGTACAAAATTTTAATTTTGATATTAAAAACTTGTTTCAAGAAATAGCAAAAAACCCATACCAAACGACAGCTTTTTTGCTACTTCTTAAAACAATTTTTTAGAACAAAATTTATATTTTTTATTTATTACAATGCTATTTTATGAAGCAGTAAGAAAGCCATCCCAAACAAAGGCTTAGTCTACTATCAAATAATTGAAAAATATATTTATGCAGTAATCTGAAGTTATTGACATTCAAAATTAAACTTAATTTCTTATATTAAAAATAGATATAAAAATTAAGTGATATTATCGTTATGTATAATGCCTAATTTTTATCTCCCTTGATTCATTCCTTAAAAATTATAATTGGTTAAATAATCATTATTTTTATTGGGTCATCTTTTATATTGATATCACATTCACTTCTTGTTTCATTGCAAAATATTATTTCTTTGGAATACATTGTTCCTGATTAGTTTGCAAAATGCTGGCCCATTTCAGATATATATTATCACCCAAATAATAACCCATGTTATATTCTTTTCCTTGAATGATGTAATGATAGGGAGGAGCTATACCTTGAGTGAGATTGGAGAATAGTTGGGAAGATTCCAACATATTTATGTCATTATTAGTGTCTGGAAAACCAAAGTAAGCATGCCATATCCAAAGATCATAATCTGTCATAGCCTCTGGAATAATTGTAGGTCATCTGGTACATCCTGTGTATTACGCAGCCCACCCAATACGACAATTTTTCCACTTCCAATGCATACAATATAAATTACCTAACATCCCTGGAAAACCACATTATTTATTAATCTAAAAGAATCTAGCCACATCATTATTTGTTGGTGATCTTAAATAATGCTCTAAAAATATCTAGACTACCACTCTACAAAATCTCTTCAAGCATTCGATTATTATTGATTCACTTATTCTAATATATTTGTCTATAAAATCTATGGGTAATCCATATGCTAACATCTGAAGGATCGCTTTACATTTTAAAGAGGTGATAAACCAACCTTACCGGCTTGATCCATTCATTATTAGAAGTACAAATCATGTGCTTTTATTACATCAAGTACGCACAGGAACAATGTTCAGGGCATTTGATATCTCCATCGAAACATTGTATCATTAAATACTGGATTACTTGAGAAGTCATCTTGGTAGAGTCGAAGATCCATAGCCCCCCGATCACGTTTGATGAAAGCAAACCCTATAACAAAGTAGGCATCACGTATGCCAAGCTTTGGGTATGCCTCATCAGAGTCAGAAAATCAAACCCCTGAATCTGGCAAACAATAATCTCCTTGAATCTCTACATTTTCTCTAAATTTAGATGATGAAAAATATAATATTTGTGGCTCTCAGTCTAAATGGCTGATTACGGTGAAGAAAGCGAAGCTAAAAAATTTTTTGATGAAAACATGTCAACCTTTATTAAAACTCTAAAAGAGGGAAATAAATAAATGATTGAGTAAATAAAAAAAAACAAGTGCGTAGAGACAACAACATATGGAGCTTCAAACTAAGAACCATGCTTTAAAAGAACTCAAGGAAGAAAATAAAATATTATTTCATGACTTAAGTTCTATACAAAATCCTGCTATTCATGTATTTGTCTAAGCTGAACAAGCACAAATTTTAGAAAAGAGGTTAAGACAACAACAAGATCAACAATAACCTCCTTCTTCAAACTTGTTTGGACAATTTTATGTAAATCCTAATCTCTTAAAATACCATAAGTACACTATTCACTTGGTCGAGAAAATTCCTATCATAACTTTATATAGGGTTCCCCATGGAAGTAATTTTGCGGCAGATGCCTTAGCAAAGCTTGCAAAGGAATTTGCATGTTCGAAAGAAGATTACATTCCTATAGAGATTCAGGGTCATAAAGCCCTCTCCCCTATAGATTTGGAATACATCAACAAGAAACCTCTTCAGATCCTTTTGCCTCTTCGATAATTGATGAAGAAGGTGATTGGAGACAAACTTTGATCGACTACCTTCAAGAGGGAAAACTTCCCCAGGATAAGTCTCTTGCTAATCAAGTTAAGAAGCATGCCCTATCATATACACTAGTCAATAATGCACTTTATCATCGATCGTTTGATCAAATGTGGATGCATTATTTAGATAAATTAGAAGCCCTGAAGATTGTTAACGAAGTTCGTTTCAGACTATACGGTGCACTTCAATTGGGTCCAAAAATGAAATTGAGAATCAAAAGACTTGGGTCTGTTGACCTATAATGATTGATGGCTGTGTGAATATTGCAAGGCATTGTTATCAATGCCAGTTCATGGTGTGGTTTTTCATCAGCCGCCTAATGTGTTACACCAGACGATAGCTTCGTGGCCCTTCAAAAGTTTGGTCACAGACGTTACCAGGCTGATTGACCCTCCTTCCTCGAGAGGTCATCACTTCATATTAGCCGCAATCGATTACTTCTCAAAGTGGGCGGAAGAAATTTCCTTGCGCAATGTAACATCCTACCTTGTTTTAAAGTTCTTTTGTGACCATGTCGTATATCAATTCAGTATACCTCACAGAATCATATTTGATAATGGATTAGTATTCAAGTCTATAAAAATTAATAGTTTTGTAAGATGCCATAACATTGATTAGAGATACTCAACAATTTATTACCCTCGAGCTAATGGGTTGGCTGAAGCCTTCAACAAGACCTTGGTGCAAATTATCAAAGAGACCCTTAATGATAACAGACGTTAGTGGGATGAGCGGTTGGTGGAAGCTTTATGGGCCTATCAGACCACTTATAGAACCCTGACCCAATCTACTCCATTTGTATTTGTGTATGGGTCCAAGGCTATACTACCCTTAGAAATACAAATTTCTTCGCTCAGAATCGAAGTCCAAAATCAATTCACAAGTGAGCAAAATGCAAAACTTTCATTAGAAGAACTCGAAGGTCTTGAAGATCGATGTATCCAAGCTCAACAAAGTTTAGAGTCATATAAAGCCCAAATGGTTCAAGCACATTATAAGTTAGTGTGGTCTAGGACCTTCCAAGTAGGAGACTAGGTTTTGGTCCTTCAAAGGCCTATTTTATCTCACCAAAAGATCGGTGGGAATTTTGAACCAACTTGGAAAGGACCCTTCAATGTAGAGACTGTCTATGAAGGAGGCTCATATCAGCTAGTGGATTGTAGAGGGAACCACCCAATGTTGCCTGTCAATGGGCTTTTCCTTAAGAAGTATTATGCTTGATGTAGTTCGAATTATCAATTAATTATTTTTTTTTCTCTTACAACTTCAAACCAGTCCAATTGATTTCTTGTACTCATTAATATTCAAACTCTTTTAATTTCTCCTGAGGATTGGATTCCTCCTTTCTCTGAAGTTCTGTGGACTAGTGGTGAAGTATGCCCCCAATGGAACCATCCTAGTTCTCGCCCGCTAGTGGTGGAGTATGCCCTCCGTGGCACCATCTTAGCTTTTACCTATAGATTAGTGGTGGAGTATTCCCCCAGTGGCACCATCCTAATTCTCGCTCGTTAGTGGTGGAGTACACCCTCCATGGCACCATCCTGGCTTTTACCTGTGGATTAGTGGTGGAGTATGCCCCTAGTGGCACGATCCTTATTCTCACCCGCTAGTGGTGGATTACACCCTCCATGGCACCATCCTAGCTTTTACCTATGGATTAGTGGTGGAGTATGCCCCTAATGGCACCATTCTAGTTCTCGCCCGCTAGTAGTGGAGTACGCCCTCTATGGCACAATCTTGGCTTTTACCTATTGATTAGTGATGGAGATGCTCTTCATGGCACCATTCTAGTTATTTCCCGCTAATGGTGGAGTATGCTCTCCGTGGCACTATCCTGGATTTTACCTATGGATTAGTGGTGGAGTATGCCCCTAGTGGCACCATATTATTTCTCGCCTGCTAGTGGTGGAGTACGCACTTCGTGGCACCATCCTGGCTATTACCTGTGGATTATGGTGGAGTACACCCTTCATATCACTATCCTAATTCTCGTCCGCTAGTGGTGGAGTATGCCCTCTATGGCACCATCCTGGCTTTTACTTATGAATTAGTGGTGGAGTATTCTCCTAGTGGAACCATCCTAGTTCTCGTCTTCTAGTGGTGGAGTATGCCCTCTATGGAACCATCCTAGCTTTTTCCAGTGGACTAGTGGTTGAGTATGCCCTTCGTGGGACAACACTAGTTCCCCCTACCTCTCTCTTCCTTTAGGTTAGATGACCCCTTTCCTTAGGATTAGAACCATTAGTGGTGGATAATGCCCCCTATGGCCCCACCCTAATGTACACCCAATCTTTGATCCTTTAATATTTGACCTTCTCTATTCTTAAGACCCAATTTGATATTTTCATTCGGTTAATGCTAGTATGTGTAGCAGAAGTTCCTTCTGCTACACATATTGGGGGTCCATTTATTGACCTCATTTTTGTATGAGGTCACTATGACCTTTTCCTGGACTCTTAACCAAAGGATTTCCTAGACCCTAGGTTCCTTCTAAGCTCTAGATCTTTGGATCCTCTTAGTCTTTTGATCCTAGGATTAATTTGGGTTTTAGGTCAACCCAACCCCAACATTCCAAACCAAATCTATGAGTTAAGGACTCAAGTCTTGAAGCCCTTCTCGGTGATTTTTCCATCACCTTGAAACCCAGTCAATTGGCATATGATTTAGGATCTATCAATTCCGTGTTTATGAGACATGTCTCTAGTGCTAACCCTCCAAAATTGAGCTCATTTGGAGAACTCTAGCTCCAAAAACTAGGTTAATCTCCAAAGTCTGTAAAACCTTTAAATATTTATCACCCATGCCACTAGACCTATCACCTAGAGGAATTTGACCTTGGAGCCCCCGCCAAACCCTTTTATCCCTTCCAGTTCTTTAATATTAACTTGTTAAGCATTAATCTACATTTTTTTGGACTCATTTGACCTAGAATTGACTTGAGACCATTTTGCTTAAACTCAACTTGACTTAACCCATCAACCTTTGAAACCTCCTCCAACCATTTTCAAACAATTTTTAGGACCTTTTGTACCCAATTCCAAACCTTTGGTCAACTTGGTTGGCCAGGTCAACCTAGTTTAACCTAAAAGCTCCTTAAGGGTTAAAACAGTCATTTTGATTGAAAGGACTTCCCCATGGCTTGGAATCTTTTCCAACACATCCAAAATACCACTCTAAACTTGTTGACTCTTGTTATTACCCTTCGGTCAACTTGTTTGACTAAGTCAACCTAGGTTGACCTAATGACCTATTAAGGGGTAAAAATGGGTCACTTGATCCAAACAACCTTCCCAATCCTTGAGACCATACCCATTAGAGACCAAATCTCCAAATAAACTCATTTGACCCAAAGTTAGCTCTTAAGTCAACCTGGTTGATCAAGTCAACCTAGGTTGACCCACTAACCCTTAAGGGGTTTAAATGGGTCAACCTAACCCATTTGAGCTCTCCAACTCCTATCACCCATTCAAATTAACCCTGACATGACTTGTCACTTGGTCAACCCAACCCAACTTGAGTTGACCAAGTCAACTCTCAATTCTTGGTCAAAACCTCTATGACATTTGTTCCCACTCATTCTAGCCTTGACTTTGACCATTAACCCTAGCCCAAATCAGCTAAAACGGCCCTCTACATCCTCTAGCTACCACATCACCAACTTTGACCTTGTTGACTGGTCAAACAAAGTCAACAAGGCCTTTATACCCCTCTTTGAGGTGGTCAAACCCTTCCTTTGACCACAAGACCATTGACTTTAGGTTTGGGGTTCACCCAACCTGCTGCTCTCATCCCTCCCTGCCACCTAAGCTTCCCTTTGACCCTTTGACTGGTCAACACAGTCAACCCAAGGCTTCAAAGCCTTTCAAAAGTTTATGATCATCTCTTAAGCAATTTCTATCTATTTAGGCTACTTTAGGTCGACCCATTTAAGCCTTAAAGCTCACTTAGAGCTCTCTAAACCAAGATCAGGGCCTGGTTTAGCCTTAAATGGCAGAGGTACCCCCATCTCTTTAGGATAACCAATGGCTTTATGTCCTTTCCAGCCTTTCTCCCGACCACCCAATGGCATGGGACACTTGTCCTCCATCAGAGAAAGGCCTCTGATGCATCAAAAGAGTCCAAACTAAAGCAGGTCATTTGAATAGGGCAAACCCCAATTTTTGAGTATCATTGATCACCTCATCCTCTCTCACTTCCTCCAGCTTCCCTGGATGAGATTTCTTTTGATTCTCACTCTCCAAGCCCTCCCCCATATTCTCACTACAAAACCCAAGTGGTTGCATGTCACCAATGGCAATTTTTTGGTGAACCAACCACCTACTCCATTCCAGCCTTGTAGCAGTCGATCTAGGCATTTTTGGGCGTGGATTCCTGCTAGAGATTTATACACGGACAGTCTACAAGCTCAAATGTATATTGAAGATCCAATGGTATAATCTCTTAAAAACCTTAAATCTAGCTCACAATAGTTAGATTTATTTAGGTTTGTACCAAGCTTTTTTTAAGGCCAAATAAATGTGCCCCCACTATTTCTATTCATGTGTTTAAGCTAAGTTTAAAATTTCATTCATTTTGGTCTATCGGATCAAGAGAACAAAGAAAAAATAGGATTCAATGGCGCCTTCGTAACCTAGCCCAGGTGTAAGAAATTTTGGCCATTGATCTTGCGATCAACAGCTGAGATCTCATCATAACATTCTCCGCTCTAGCCGTGTAACCCGCGGTAGGTTGAGATCTCTATTCGGTTTGATCTGGACCCTCCGTTCCAAATAGCAGAGATGGATATTCACCGTTTGATCTCACTCGATTGAGATTAAACTATGGGATATAATCCTTGCCTTTGGATAAAATTGTGGAAGATCCTACATCTATGGGCCACTGCTGACTCGAATAAGGGAACCGCACCGTCATGGCACCATGTCTGACAATGATTGTTAATGATTGCCGTAGTGCAATCATTGACCATTAATTCTCGGTCGTTAACGTGGTTTCAATCCTATGACCCGGATTGTGCCACATTTCCCTCCATTACCATGGAATGAATCCGACGCTCCAAATGAGGCCGCGTGTCCTCCGTTAGGACCGATGTTGTTAGCTTTTTTAATTTTATTTATTTAAACTGATTTAAAATTTATTTTAAAGCTACTCTTAGTAAAATAAAATATAATAAACTAAATACTAATTTAAAATTAGAAAATATATTTTTACAATATTTAGAAACATTAATACTTTAATTTATAATTATAATTAATTTAAAATATTGAGTATACATATTTTAAATTATTATCAATTCTATATTTAAGGTATTTGAAATTAAAATATTAAAATTAATTAGGTATTTTTACATGTATATCTAAATTAAATTCTTATTTTAAGATTATATTTTTATAATTTAATATAAATTAATTAGTTTAGTTTACTTAAATATTGAAATGGTTAATTAAGTCTTAAGTAATTAAGATAGTAATAATATTACTATTAATAATGATAATGATAACATTAAATTCTTTTTTTTTTATTTTAAAAAAAAGGTATTTACCTTAATATTATTTTAATTCTAAAATTTATTTTACTTAAGGCATATTCTATATTTACTTTAATTGAATATTTGGATATTAACTAGATTTGACTCTAAATAATTATCTTTAAATTACAATATATATATATATATATATAGAAAATAGTCAAGTTTTATTAAACTTTAATTCAAGGATTAATTTAATTATCAAGATATCTTAGATTATTTTAAATACATTCAATTGCCTTAAGCCCTTAAGATTTAAACTAATTTCAAATCAATTAAAAACTTCCTTTAAAAAAAAACTAATATATTAAAATATCCAAAGTTTTAAATGCTTTATTTTTTAAACCTAAATATTAATCTATTTTAAATATTTGGATTCCTTTTTTTATATAATTTTCATATTTATTTAATATTTAAATAAAATATTCTTTTTATTACCATTTATCTCTAAACATAAAAAAAAAAATCTTTTGAATTAAAGGACCTCGCAAGCTAAACCTTTAGCTTCTAATAAAATTTTAAAACCATATTATTTTGAAATATATACCCTTATACATATGGGTTCTCAGATATTTAACTAAATATTTTGAAATATATTTTTTTGAAATTATATATACACAAACTTAGACATTGAGAGGTCCTATGGAATCTTAAACATGGTTTGAGGTACTTGAAAAGAAACAATGGGGGATAGTTAGTGAACAAATGTGTTTTGTTCACTAGCTTAGCATTTAATTTAATTATATATTGTATCTCTTTTAGTTCTTGCGTGGGTAGGATTACACACACAACTTAGTTTAGGAACTCCTAGATTTAAGGACTTAAGTGTTATATTTGTGTACTTGCATATGTGATGTGTAAGGGTTAACAACCTTGATTTGATTCCATATAACTTAGTGACATCATTAAGGACAAAAATTAAGGACTTGTATAAAAAACTTAAAAATTTGTGATAATTAGGATGCATGTTCCCTTGAATTGAGATTTTGAATAAATAAACTTAGCAACATCACCCCTCTATAGAAGTTACCTCACTGATTTTTAGATATCATTAGGCTTCCTAATCAACTTACTTAGCGTTAATCCCTTAATTAACCCTTTAGCCTTACAAAAATTCTAATAAACCTATATTAACTCCAAAAAATGCATAAAATACCTTTAACTGGCCATAATTCAATGCTTAATCAGTAAAAATTGAAATCCTTTAATTTGACATTAAAATCAACGTTAATTTAATTTTAAGTGAAAATCAATGTTTAATCAATTTTAACTAATTAAAAATAATTTAAAATCCCAAAAATTCCTTAAAAACTTGCTGATCCCTTAGATCATTTCAGAACTTGGTAGGTGATTTCAAAGATTTTTTGACTTGTTTGGGTTCAAATCATTGAAAGGGTTCTTAATTAAAATAATTAAATAAATCTAATAAATACCAAAATTTTCAAAATTCATAACTAATTGTACAAAAATCCAAATCAGTCAAACTCAAGGACTAATGACTCAAAATAAAATCTAGTATTTTCTAAAAAAGTCAAACCCCCAAAGTTTGGTCAAAGTCAAAAAGTCAACAGCTTGGTCAGCCTTTGGTCAAAATCGGGTCAAAACTTCTAAAATCCATAACTTTTCATAGAAAACTCTGAATTGAATGTACTAATAGTCTAACAACTTGTAATGAGGTCTAATAGTTATTAAAAATTTGAAACTTATAAGATTAACTCTAATTTTAAAAATTAACTTTTAACATCTTAATTAACACATTTAGATAATTTAAAAAATTGATAATTATTTAATATTCTAGAATTTTACAACTTGGATAATAAAACACTCAACCAACCCCCTAAAATTAGCCACTAATTAATTATTTAGCTTTAATCTACTCTTAATTCTAACCAATTTAAATTAACTAAATTAACCTTGATCGCTACTAGGTAATCCAGGCCTACGAGGCTATTGACTTCGCCCTAAGGTTGATGAAATAAACTTCACAGCCTCGGTGTGAAACAAAGATAGCGATCACTTAACAATTAAAAGACATTTAAATCAATCCTTAATGCACTACTATTTAAACTCTAATATAAAACTCTCTTAAGCCTTAACAAATTCAGAATATTAGATAACTTTAATTAACTACCCAACTTAGGATCTACCTCAACCACACGACCTTCTACACACACTTTAGATAGTTTGCTAGGAAAATCGACTCTAGATTTAAGTTAGGCTAGTGTTTACTTTTCTACTATGTGCCAGATTTTTTATGATTTTGCTGCATGTTGTGGATGAATGTACTTGCTGTGTTTGTTTACTTTTACTGCACTCTATGGATGATTATCATGTTTGGCGACTAGATTACCCTTAGGATAGGAACGATATGAATGTTCTCTGAATTTTCTGCCGGTGGTCACGCTCATGCAGGGCAATAAAAAGGGGGCTAAATAAAAATCAATTATAATTATGCTTGCACATGTGCTTCAGCTGCTAAGCCCCCCCCCCCCCAAAAAAAAAAGTATGTGGCCAGTGTGTTTATTTATTTTTTTTGCATCTATATATAGCTATATAGTTGCTTCGCAATATTTTTGATTTATCAACTGCTTAGGATAACCTTGCAAGAGAGTCTAAAATTTTCATTTTCATATAAATATAATTTATGTAAAAGTTAAAGTTGTGAAAGTGGAGTTTTGAGTTGGAATATTCCAAAGAGAAAAGGACACCCCTTAACGGGATACTCCTTTTCTATTTAGAAGTTCAAATTTGGATTAGCTTTTCATACCCAAAGTGGAAAGGGTGGCATTCCCCTTTAAGGAAGAGCCCTCTTATTCATTTGGGTAGTCTACTACGAAGGATCCAAGGAACCTGAAGAAAAGGAGCCTGAAGGAGCACAAGACTAAAGAACGAAAGATAAAAAGTATCCCACTTAAAACCACTTGCATCTCTACCAGGATTAGAATCCAGGTTGTTGTCAGTGGTACCCAGCCACTTTACTTTCTGCAGACCCTAGTTTGTAATAAGAAAGGCAATTTGCCTATATATATTTATTAATTAATTCATTTATATTTCATATGTTGATATGATTGCATATAGAATTACTTATTTTTCCTAGTATTTTTTGGCATTTATGTGCCTCTTTTGCTTTTGCCTAGATGCGTGAGGCTCGTAAGGGTATGAACATTTTTTACTCGTAACTAAAAGTTTAAAATTTAAGGAGTTAAATAATATAGAAAGATAACAAATCTAGAGAATTAGTCGGGGACCACCCTCGGGGTCTCATGCATATTTTTACATTCTTTTTTTCATTGTTTTAGACCCTTCCCCGTCTACGGGTAGAGCCTAGATAATTTAACCTATGAGGATGAAATGCCGACTTGGGGAAGCCCAATCTTCTAAAAAACTATTTTTAAGTTTTTTTTAACTTTCAAGCATATACGATTTGAAGCTGTCGACTAACATGCATTGCATTAGAAACATATTTAAAAGAGTCAAAATTTTAATTGCATTAGTCCTTAGCATTTTTCACCCAACATAAGTCAAAGAAGCCAATTAGGAAAATCTCTAGATGTCTATCCCAGCTCTCCAAAACTTAAAGAAAATATCCCTACCACTCTATCATAAAAGACTGAACTCATGAATTTTAAATTGATTAGGTGGTTAGATAGCTCCCCAATCTAGGCTGGGGTAAGTTTAGATTTTACACTGCATTTTTTAGGTTTGGACAATTATAGTTCAATGTCCAAATTTAGACTTAGGATCTTGGGCAGATCTTGGATTATAAGACCCCAACCTCCGGGAATACAATCCCAATTTTCTAATAAAATGATCAACTTTAATTAAATCCTCTTTCAATCCATGATGTAAAGCCCGACACTTAGATTAAGCTGGGACACTTCTGGATGGTTTTGAATCTCAAAGTATCATCTACTTTTCTTCACTTGATTCTATTGCAAATCTATTTTCATGACTTATGTTTTGATGATTGGCAAACATTATTGATTCTCTTGGACTGCCTATTATTTCTAACTTTTCAGGAATCGAAGATCGGACGAATAAACGAAGCCAGTTCAAGATTGCATAGGTTAGGGTTGAGTTAGTCTATAGCTTGCTTTTTCTCTTATTGAGTATATTTGTAATGTTCAAAGAGACTGATGCTAAGTAACCCTACACACACACTTGAGAAACTTACAATTTCTATTTTTACTCACATCGGCCAGGACGATATCTTTATCGGCCTGGACGATTTAGTTTAAAACAAAGATTCTATTCGAGAATCTTAATTAAGGCAGCTATCATTAACAGATCGTCCTGGATAATACGTGTATCGGCTAGGACGATAAGCTCAAAATAGAAAGAAGTTGTCGCCATAAACAATTAAGGTATTCTCTAATTTTTGGTAATCGACCGGGACGATCTTGGATCGGCCTGGACGATATTCACAATTATGCCTAATTAATCAGATAAATCAAGGAAGTAATTAAGGATGATTGATACGATCATATCATCGTAGACAATCGCAGGATAAGCCAGGACGATCTATTCAAAAACCATAGTTACTTCTGGACGATAAATATCAGTCAGCACAAATTCAAGATGATGCTCTGGACGAATTTCCTCTGATTTGAACTAATCATCCTGGCCGGTCGTGATATCGGCCAGGACGATCAAGCCAATTTTAAGTCATCCAGTTTGCATTTAGGGCGATACTCTGGCCGATCTTCTAAGATTTGTATTGATCGGCCAGGACAATGTCTATATCGGCCTGGACAATATTATCAGCAACTTGTAATTAATGAGCTCCTTTGAAGCTCTTCTATTTAAGAGCTCTTGTTCAACATTTTGAATAATCTTTTGTTACTGCCTTGACCTGAGAAGACCTTGAGGAGAGAAAGAGAGAGAGGATCTTGTGAGGGGGACCTTGTGAGGGGATTCACAAGGGTTGCTTCAAGTATCGCTCTGCTTATTCTTCATCTAGAGTTTCTCATCCGTGGAAGGGTCGGTAGAGATAAGGGTTCAGCATCTAATTTTGGTTCTCTGCCAGCTTCAGGAGGAAGCAAAAGGAGATAAGTTCTCTACCTTGCCGGGGTGGCAAAAAGAGGTTCTTTGTAAAGGCTTCTCCGCCTAGTCGTGGGGGATAAAGGAGAGTCACGATTGTAGTGCAATACTCGGAGGGCACCTCCGGGGAGTGGACGTAGGTCGAGTTGACCGAACCACTATAAATCTCTGTGTTCTTATTTCTTGCTTCCGCACTTTAGTTTTCGAACTTATTTTTGTGGTGTGATTTTGGTTTATGAGATTTTACTTCTTTGTGAAAAGAAAATTTTTAAAATACCAATTCACCCCCCCCCTCTTGGTTAGCTTGGGCCAGTTCTATAGGGCTTAACATCCCTAACGAACTTACTAGTGGTATCATAGCAGAATTCATAAAAAATTAGTTTGAAAACTTTTTGAATTTTGATCAATGGCTAACCTTGGGAATCGTAACACTACATAAGGGTATTCTATTACCCGACCTCTCCTGTTCGATAACCTACCTTTTGATTTCTAGAAAACCCGTATGTCAACATTTTTATAATCTACTGATTATCGCATGTGGATGCTTATCAAAGAAGGTTATTCTCCACATTCTCGTAAAATTAATGGTGTTAAAACTGAAATTGCTTTTACTGAATGGACTTTCGATGAAAGAGATTTAGCCCAATTAAATGCAAAATGTTTGAACTATTTTTTCTGTGCGTTAAAATCTAAGGATTACATGTGTGTCTCTACTTGCAAAACTGGTAAAGAAATTTGGGATAAATTGTGTATCACTTATGAAGGCACTAATGAAGTTAAACAATCTTGTTTAAACATTCTCTTGCATGACTACGAACTTTTTCATATCAAAATCTCATGAATCTATTTCTGACATGTATACAAGGTTTACTCAAATTGTTACTTCATTGCATGCCTTAGGAAGAGAACTTTCAAACTTTGAAAAAGTAAATAAGATTCTGAGATGCTTGCCTTCGTCATATGATGCTAAAATCACTGCAATCACTGAATCTAAGGATTTGAACACTTATTCTATTGATAACTTACTTGGCTCACTCATTGCTTACGAGCAAGGAGTGAATCAAAGAAATCTTGATGCATGTGAGAAGAAGGAGAAAACAGTTGCACTGAAGGCGCACAAATTAGATTCTGAATCTTCCGGGTCTGAAAGCGATGAAGTTGCATTTATCACAAGGCAATTCAAAAGCTTTCTAAGGAAGAAGCAAAAGCATCATTGGAGAAAAGGTAGGGATTAAAAACATTCTAAAAGATCTTCTGATGTTGTTTGTTATGAATGTAGGAAGCCTGGACATGTGAGAGCCGATTGTCCTACACTTCAAGATCACTCGAGCAAAGAAAAGGAAAAAGGTGAGGAGAAACCTAAGTTTAGGAAGGACAAGAAGAGAGTCCAAAAGGCATTCTAGGCAGAATCTAGTACTGATTCCTCTGAGACTGAACCAGAAGAAGAGACAACGAACCTGTGCTTAATGGGGGAAGATCATCTTGAGCAAAGTGATGAGGAAGAGGTATGTAAACCAACCTATGATGAATTGTTTGAAATTTGTGAGAAAATTCATGCATCATACAAAAAACTTAAAAAGACTCATGCTAGTTTAAAGTTAGAACTTTCTAATTTACAAAAGGAGTATGCAATTATTCTCAAAGATCATTCTATGATTGATTCAAATCACATGACTCTACTTGATGAATTTAATGATTTAAATAAAAAGAATTTGGAATTAATTGATGAGCATGTTGCATTGAAAGCATCACACTCCTCACTTGAGTCTAAGCTTAAGAAATCTCAAGAGATAGAGGAAAAGTTGATTAATAATAATGTTTTGGAAAATACAAACTTGAGACTAAAGAACGAATTGGATTCACTTAAAGGAAATTGGAAGATACCCACTTTGATTTAAAGCCAAGACCTAGGAAGAGGCATTATAACTCAAACCATTTAAGAAATCCTTTTCTTGGAGTTAGATGTTTTTCATGTGGCATGCTAGGACACATCTCACACACTTGCACTTCTCACCATAGTACACATTGGGTATGGAGATCTAAGGTACATGATTCACAGCATACAACGCCTACATTGTATTCTACTTTTTCTAAGAAGAGACCCAAACTAGGTTGGGTTCCTAAATCTGACTGTTGTTAAGTTTTGCAGGTGTGCTCTCACCAAAGACCTCGTAGGAGCATAGGATAATTTGACATATGGAGGCTCGCAGCTCAAAACTGCTTAAACTCGCTGCTTTGTAATTTCTTGAAATGTTTTTTTATTAATTTTATGTTATTTTTGTTGTGTGCTTGCTTTGTTTTGTTGTAGATTGTTTTGTTTTCGTTTTATGTTTGGTTTCCTATATAATTATTTTTTAAGATTTTAAATTTTGGAGTTTTAGATATTATGTTTAGCATTTCTAAATCGGTTAAAGGGAGGAATGCCGTTGATGGTTTCCCTCCTTCTAACCTTATTTAGTGGTATAATTTTCTTCTCTAAACAAAAGTCTAACTCATTTTAGCTAATGATTTTTGAAACTAAGATTCTTTTTATCTTGCTACAAAAATCTATCTTGTGCATAATATCCAAAGTTCTTATATATCTCTCAAGTTAATTGAGATCTTGACATTACTAGATGGGCCAAGAGGAGATGAATTAGATGATTAAAAACTTTCTTTAATGAAAAGAAATATCTTTTTATGACTTTATGCGGAAGCGAATTTCATTCACAATAAAAAGAAATGTAATCAATATCATCCACGCAATTAATCATAATAAAAATAAATGCGGAAATAAAGTGCAGAAAATATAATGGAAAGAACACACCAATTTATAGTGGTTCGGTCAAACAATGACCTACGTCCACTCCCCGGAGGCACCCTCCGAGTATTACACTAAACCTTTAGTGATTCTCCTTTAGCCCCCACAGCTAGGCGGAGAAGCCCTTACACAATCACTTCCACCTTCCCCGGTGCGGCGGAGGAGCCGGGTCCTTTGACACCAACGAGATCTTCTTCTTCCCAAAACTTCCTTCAAGACGAACCTTGAATCCGATGGTACTGAGGTGCAAGCTTGCCGGAGCAACCGTGTGAACTCTCCTTCACACTCCCTTGAAACCCCCTCCAAGGTTCTTCTCCCTCTCTCAAACTCCACCCTTTCCTCTCTCCCTTTCAAGTCCTCTCTTCAAGTTTTCTCTAGAAAAACGAAGCTACAATGGCTGCCAAAAGACTCTTACAAAGTCTTATGAGAGTGCTTAAATAGAGGGCTCAAAAAACCCTAAAAATACTCAATTCAGCCGTCAAATATCGTACCGTACGATCACAAGATCGTCCAATACGATGTGCAGAAATTGACCTGTTAGTACTGTACGATGTCCAGTTAGTACTGTACGAACAGTTCAGTTGAAGTTCGTACTGTACGATATCATGTACGAAAAGTGTTGTACGAACAGTTCAACAAACGGGCATTTTGCCAAAATTGTCTCTATTGATCGTATAGTACGATACAGTTCGTACAGTACGATCAACACATCAAAATTAAGTCGTTTTGATTGAATAATCACCGGATTAAATTAGGCAATGTTTTAAACATCGTACAGTACGATTAGGATCGTACAGTACGATTCGAACAACTTTTTAAATTCAAATCTTTGCCTAATTTAATGGACGGCGATCTTTCTAATTATAACAAATCGTACAGTACGATGTGGTGATCGTACAGTACGATTAGTTATATTCAAAAATAATTTTTTCAGGAAAAATAAAATATTTTAATTTATTTCTATTACACCAGATCATACAGTACGATGAACAGAAAAGTTAAAATATTTATAATCATTTTTTGCTCCCTCTATGTGTGTGCATGATCAATAAACTAACATACATCATTACAAGACTTGACTAAATAAATGAAAATTACAGACTCATTTAATACAAGAACGGTGAATGATGTACCTGAAATATTAGTCAACATAGAAAGACATATGCACTGCAAATACTAGGAGAAATAAAATATTAATAAATATTATTTGTTATCATCAAAATCATAAACTCGAAAGTCCGAGTTGCAATAATCTCCCCCTTTTTTATGATGTCAAATAATATTGGTTGACTTTGCAATTTAAAAAAAATTTCTCCTAAACTCCACCTCAGTAAAAGAATTACATTAAAAATTAGGGGAAAGCTTTCTTTTTTATTATTATTATTTTTTAAAAAAAACTAAATAACAGCAAAAATTCAAGCAAAATGCAGTAAACAACAATATTTTCTCCCCCTTTGACATTATCAAAAAGAAGAGATAAAATAAAATATAAAATAACAACACAATAACGAAACAAAAAAATACAATTATTAAACAAGTTAAACATACAAGACATATATAAAAAAAAAACATACAAAACACATAAACAAGACACATAAACAAAACACACAAACAAACCTTAACATACTTATACCTCATCATCTTGCTCCTGTTCTGATGAATCAGAAACTAAGTCTGCCCAGGAGACTTTTTGCTTTTCATCTTTTCCCCATATTACAAATGGTTCGTTTTTACTCTTTTCCTTCACAGGAAGAGTTTTTAAGTTGGGGCATTCACGCTTCAAATGTCCGGGTTTCCTACACCCAAAGCAAATTATGTCAGAACAAAACTTAACATTTTTATAATTTTTACCTTTACTCTGCTTTTGTTGATGTTCATGCTTGTGCTTCAATAGACTTTCAAATTTATTTGTTATCGATGATATCTCCTTGCTTTCATCATCTATTAAGCCATATTCATCTGTGTGTTTGGCTTTTAGCACAATAGTCTTCTCATCACCTGCATCTAAAAATCTTTGACTCACACTTTGCTCATAGGCAATGAGTGAGCCGATTAAATTATCTATAGAATAAACATTCAAATCTTTTTATTCACATATAGCAGTGACTTTGGCATCAAATTTATCAAGTAAAGAATGTAGAATTTTACTAACTTTTTCAACGTTTGAAAGTTCTCTACCTAAATCATGCAATGACATCACAATTTGATTAAATCTAGTAAACATGTCTAAGATAGTCTCATATGGTTTCATGCTGAAAAGTTCATAATCAAGCATTAGAATATTCAATTTCGATTGTTTTACTTCACTAGTACCTTCATATGAAATGCATAATCTATCCCAAATTTCTTTCCCAGTGGTACATGTAGAGATATTCATGCAATCGTCAGAATTTAATGCACAGAAAAAACAATTCAAACATTTAGCATTTAGTTGTACATTGACTAGTTCTACTCTACTCCATTCAGTAAAAGGAATATTAATTTTGACTCCATCTATCATACGTGAAGGTAAAGAATAGCCAGTTTGAATCATATGCCACATTCGATAATCAATTGATTGCAAAAACGTTGACATGCGAATTTTCCAAAAATTAAAAGAAATATTTTCAAATAAAGGTGGTCGTGTAATACAATAGCCTTCCGCAATATTGCGATTTCCAAAATATGCCATGATCGATTTTTTCAAGGTTTTCTAAAACACTATTTTTGAAAAACAAGCTCTGATACCAATTGAAATTACTAAACGACAAGAGGGGATGAATTAGATGATTAAAAACTTTCTTTAATGAAAAGAAATATCTTTTTATGACTTTATGCGGAAACGAATTTCATTCACAATAAAAAGATATGTAATCAATTTCATCCACGCAATTAATCATAATAAAAATAAATGCGGAAATAAAGTGCAGAAAATATAATGGAAAGAACACACCAATTTATAGTGGTTCGGTCAAACAATGACCTACGTTCACTCCCTGGAGGCACCCTCCGAGTCTTACACTAAACCTTTAGTGATTCTCCTTTAGCCCCCACAGCTAGGCGGAGAAGCCCTTACACAATCACTTCCACCTTCCCCGGTGCGGCGGAGGAGCCGGGTCCTTTGACACCAACGAGATCTTCTTCTTCCCAAAACTTCCTTCAAGACGAACCTTGAATCCGATGGTACTGAGGTGCAAGCTCGCTGGAGCAACCGTGTGAACTCTCCTTCACACTCCCTTGAAACCCCCTCCAAGGTTCTTCTCCCTCTCTCAAACTCCACCCTTTCCTTTCTCCCTTTCAAGTCCTCTCTTCAAGTTTTCTCTAGAAAAATGAAGCTACAATGGCTGCCAAAAGACTCTTACAAAGTCTTATGAGAGTGCTTAAACAGAGGGCTCAAAAAACCCTAAAAATACTCAATTCAGCCGTCAAATATCGTACCGTACGATCGCAAGATCGTCCAATACGATGTGCAGAAATTGACCTGTTAGTACTGTACGATGTCCAGTTAGTACTGTACGACAGTTCAGTTGAAGTTCGTACTGTACGATATCCTATACGAAAAGTGCTGTACGAACAGTTCAACAAACGGGCAGTTTGCCAAAATTGTCTCTGTTGATCGTATAGTACGATACAGTTCGTACAGTACGATCAACACATCAAAATTAAATCGTTTTGATTGAATAATCACCGGATTAAATTAGGCAATGTTTTAAACATCGTAAAGTACGATTAGGATCGTACAGTACGATTCGAACAACTTTTTAAATTCAAATCTTTGCCTAATTTAATGGACGGATATCTTTCTAATTATAACAAATCGTACAGTACGATGTGGTGATCGTACGGTACGATTAGTTATATTCAAAAATAATTTTTTCAGAAAAATTAAAATATTTTAATTTATTTCTATTACACCAGATCGTACAGCACGAAATAAATTCGTACAGTACGATGAACAGAAAAGTTAAAATATTTATAATCATTTTTTGCTCCCTCTATGTGTGTGCATGATCAACAAAGTAACATACATCATTACAAGACTTGACTCAATAAATGAAAATTACAGACTCATTTAATACGACCAATTCTATGCAATTTTGAGCCTTGAATCTTCAAAGAACGGTGCATAATGTACCTGAAATATTAGTCAACATAGAAAGACATTTGCACTGCAAATACTAGGAGAAATAAAAGATTAATAAATATTATTTGTTATCATCAAAATCATAAACTCGAAAGTCCGAGTTGCAACAGATCTTGCCTTTGCACTGATCATATGATTTTTACTTTTGTTTTGTGGGTAGTTCTTCCCTATGTTAGAGAGAGTGCTCCTATTCTTTAATATCTAGAAGATACACTCACAACTAAGAACTTCTTTTAAGAGTTTGCAAAAGAGAATTGAGCTTGCAAAAAATAAAAAGCAAAAGTGGCAAAGATGCCAAAATTGAAACAAAAAGTATATACACAAATGTGTATCAAAAATCAAAAGATGCTCAAAGAGCCAATCAAAGATTCAAGAGGCATAAAATGAGCCCACTAAAAAGCAAGCTATCCTCTCTTTTCAAAACTTTTAAAACTTAGAAGAACTTATGGGTTATGTGAGAATTTCAAAGGCTTGATTTCAAATTCAATGATTGAGAAAAATTACTTTGAGATATTATTTATGAGATATTTTATTTATAAACAAGTTTTGAATGGATCTTCTTTTTATCCTATTTAGTTATTCTGAGTTAGGCCTCTATTTTTCAAAAGACAATTTATACCCTGAAGGATGTCCGATCTAGGGTTAACAGAATCGGATATTCTACCTTCTTCCAATTGAAATTTGTTAACCTATTGATCTCTTGAAACTCTAAAGTTTAAATTATTTAAGAAATTCTCATATGAATTGCTTTGATAAAACAAAAAAATATATAAAAAAACATATAATATATATATATATATATATATATATATATATATATATATATATATATATATATATATATATATATATATATATATATTTGGCTTCTTTTCAAATTATTTGTTTTTAGCTTTTTATCACTGTTCTTTTTCTTCTCTTCTGCTTTTCTTTTGTTTTATTTTTGAGGGCTTTGATTATCACCATCCTTCATTATTTATCAAATTCTAGTCACATCATCCTGACCGATACTTTTATCGTCCTGGATGATAGGACAAATTCTCTTCAAATTTTCCATATGCTGAACTTTTCTGTGCTTGAATAACTCTTCGTCATGAATGATAATTTATCATCCTGGACGATCTGATCGAACTCTGTTGCAATCATGACAATATTCCATTCTGATAACATATTTCAGCCTGGCCGATGCATTTTATGGTCATCGTCCTGGCCGATACACTAGATCGTCGTGGATGATCCATGTGTCAGCACGTTTAAATCCTTAAAATCGGCCCGGACAATCCATTATTGGACAATTGTCCTGGCCGATCCACTGTTCGTCCTGGATGATATACGTGGCACATATTTAAAACATTTTAACTTCGGCCGGTATGATCAATTATTATGCATCGTCCTGGATGATACACCTAATTTGCCCGGACGATCTACTTTTTCAACGGTCATCCGGCTTAACTCCTCGGGACGATCGCCTGTGCCTAATCGTCCTGGCCG
Source organism: Dendrobium nobile (assembly GCA_022539455.1). Lineage (NCBI taxonomy): Eukaryota > Viridiplantae > Streptophyta > Magnoliopsida > Asparagales > Orchidaceae > Dendrobium > Dendrobium nobile. The sequence continues at coordinate 26,680,032 of CM039721.1, read as the reverse complement.
ATATCTTATCGGTCTGACCAATCAGACCACCTTTTTAACCATTTGGCTTATACGCAATTATTGTACTATATCGTCCTGAACGATTCTGCAAACGGCCTGGATGATATGGCCGTTTTTTTAAATTCAGGCCGTTCCATCCATGTTTTTCACCTCACATCCCTTCTCCTCTTGTGTTTCCTTGCTAATTCCTTACTATGGCTGGTGGGAAATGAGTTCGACAAACTTCTGGGAGTTCTTCGAGGGCTAGAATTGACCCTTATTTTAGGGAAGCAGAAGATGAAGCTGCTTACCATCGATATAAAGAATGTGGGATAACTGTCTCCAGAATCATCAATCCTACCCACATTTCGTATCTGGTAATGGATCTTTTCGCTCACACTTCCCTTTGTTTCATTCTGTCTCTCTCTTTCCCCTTTAATACTGAGCTCCTTCGAGAATTCTTCCCAAACCTTTGCATAAATCCTACTTTCACAGCCCTGACCTCCTATGTGAATCGACGCCCAGTCAAAATCATATATCAGGACTGTGTTGAACTTTTACAACTATCCACCACCGGGGATAAGCTGCACATAATCATTTTAGATCCTGATTTTGATTGGTCTACGGCAAACCATTTTCTTTGCCAGACCAATGCACCTTTTCGTTGGAGAGACTAGCTCTTTAGTCAAAGATGCTAGGACAATCCAACATGTCCTTCGCACCTCAATAATTCCAAAAGCCGGGGACCGAATCCACATCATTCATCTACTTTCTCTGACTACTTTTTACATCATGGCACATAGATAATTCAATACTGCAGACTTAATTTTTCGGTACATTGATCACTTAACCACAATCCGCGATCCAGGTCATAAGAGGAAACCCAATCTAGCTTTAGGACACCTCATAGCCTATGTCCTTGAAACTAAATATCAACTTCAATATCCTGTTCCATCTAACCTCCCAACTCTCTTCTACTCAAACAGTTCCTTCAGTACCCTTCACAGTACTCATCTCCACCCTGGAGATGAGGAACCTCGGGGGGCTGAGGAGGAGGATCCTCTCGCTCTCGCTCCTGTTCCTGATCCTACTCCTCTTCGCCAGCACTCTTAGCTTGACCGGTTAGTAGAGAGGTTTGATTGATTGGAGACCCACTTCGATGCTTACGTTGCTGCACAGAAGCAACAACATTCTGAGGACTTAGCCTGCTACGAGCAACACCGCATAAAGGACTTAACCCGGTTTGACAGCAACATTACTCACAAGAAGCAGCAGCATGACCAGGACATCGCCTGGTTCAATGCTCAGTTTACCACACTTGCCCGCTACTTTCAGCAGCCACCTCCATCACCTCCATCTGATGATCATGATCCCTCATTTTCTAGACTTTGTTTTCTGTTTTCTGTTCTCTATTTTTTGTAGTTTGTCTTGTACTTTGTTTTAGTTTCTACTTTTTTCCTTTTTCTTTTGTGTGTCTAGGACCCTCTTTTTGTGATGACAAAAGGGGGAGTAGGATGTGGTATGAAAAGTTGATGTGCTTGTAACTTTGAAATTTTAATGAACTACTGTTTCTATTGAGATTTTCCTACTTGTATTTGCCATCATTAAAAAGGGGGAGATTGTTGAAAATCTATTTTCATGGCTTATGTTTTGATGATTGACAAACACTATTGATTCTCTTGGACTGCCTATTATTTCTAACTTTTCAGGAATCAAAGATCGGACGAACAAACGAAGCTAGTTCAAGATTGCGTAGGTTAGGGTTGAGTTCGTCTGTAATTTGCTTTTTCTCTTCTTGAGTCTATTTGTAATGTTTAAAGAGACTGATGCTAAGTAACCCTACACACACACACTTGAGAAACATAGAATTTCTATTTTTACTCACATCGACCAGGACGATATCTTTATCGGGCTGGATGATTTAGTTTAAAACAAAGATTCTATTCGGGATTCTTAATTAAGGCAGCCGTCATTAATAGATCGTCCTGGACGATACATGTATCGGCCAGGACGACAAGCTCAAAATAGAAAGAAGTTGCCGCCATAAACAATTAAGATATTCTATAAATTTTGGTAATTGGCCAAGACGATCTTGGATCAGCCTGGACGATATTCACAATTATGCCTTAATTAATCAGACAAATCAAGGAAGTAATTAAGGATGATTGATATGATCATATCGTCCTGGATGATCACAGGATCGGCCAGGATGATCTATTTGAAAACCTTAGTTACTTCGGGACAATAAATATCGGCCAGCACAAATTTAGGGCGATGCTCTAGACGATTTTCCTCTAATTTGAACTAATCAGCCTGGCCGAACATGATATCGGCCAGGACGATCAAGCCAATTTTAAATCGTTCAATTTGCATTCAGGGCGATGCTCTGGCCGATCTTCTGAGATTTGTACTGATCGACCAGGATGATGTCCACATCGACCTGGACGATATTGTCGGCAACTTGCAATTAATGAGCTCCTTTGAAGCTCTTCTATTTAAGAGCTCTTGTTCAACATTTTGAACAATCTTTTGCTACTGCCTTGACTTGAGAAGATCTTGAGGAGAGAAAGAGAGAGAGGGAGAGAGAGAGGATCTTGTGAGGGGGAGCTTGTGAGGGGATTCACACAAGGGTTGCTTCAAGCATCGCTCTGCTTATTCTTCGTCTAGAGTTTCTCATTCGTGGAAGGGTCGGTAGAGGTAAGGATTCAGCATCTAATTGTGGTTCTCTGCCAGCTTCAGGAGGAAGCAAAAGGAGATAGGTTCTTTGCATTGTCGGGGTGGCTAAAAGAGGTTCTTTGTAAAGGCTTCTCTGCCTAGCCGTGGGGGCTAAAGGAGAGTCACGATTGAAGTGCAACACTCGGAGGGAGCCTCCGGGGAGTGGACGTAGGTTGAGTTGACCGAACCACTATAAATCTCTATGTTCTTGTTTCTTGCTTCTGCACTTTAATTTCCGCACTTATTTTTGTGGTGTGATTTTGGTTTATGAGATTTTACTTCTTTGTGAAAAAAAAATTTTAAAATACCAATTCACCCCCCCCCCCCCCTCTTGGTTAGCTTGGGCCAGTTTTATAGGGCTTAACATCTCTAACGAACTTACAGATTCCATTAATAACTATTCAATCTTGATCAATTACCCTTTATATTTCCAAAAATCACTTCCTTTCGTATCACTCATAGAAGATCTTTAACCAAATTTTGCAACTATTTTAATCGAGAGTTTTCATAGGAGACTTTATCTTCCTACGATGTAATTAACTATGAAGGCTTGCACTCATAGGAGATTTAGAATCACATAAACCTGATTTTTAAAATTAATTTTTCAAAATTTAATTGGATTTCTTTGGGAAAATTAAAATATTAACTATCGTTATCATCATATCAGAAAAATTAAGATCAAATAATATTTTGTCCCTTAGGGAGATATATCTTTCCAGGATAAAGCATTGTATATAAACTTAAAGATCACCCTTCTTGATTATCATAGCCAGATATTTAGTTAAACCTCGTCTTGGCTCTTCGGGCCATACGAAGTTCTCTTTAGCATCCAGTCACAATATTCAAGATGAGATTCATGTTCTAAATCTGAATCCCATCCTAAAATTTTATTTCCACCTCCCGAGGTGGTATACTTTTTCTAGTGGGATAATTTGATTTTAGAATTAGAATTTAACTTTAATTTCAAAATTCCTAAAGAAAACTAAGCTTTTTAAAACCTGTTTTCAAAATTCCACCAACACTGGGCTGTTTTTATCTTATTGCTGCTACTAACCTTGTTTGGTCTTTATGGTGGGAGCATTAGTGATTTCTTCTGGCTGTATCCTTTTTGGGTGGAGTTGGGCTATGGTAGTTGGTTATTCTAGAATTTTATTAGTTTAGACTTGTTCTATCATTGTGTTTATGAGTATCTTCTCTATTTTGCTGTTGTGGGGGAGCTTGATCAAGTGGTTAGTTTGGTTCCCTATGTTCCTTTTGTTAATTATATTAATATTCTTATTATTTTTCTTCTAGACTATCCTCATATATTGTTTAGGTCATATTTTTTATATATATTTCCTGCCTATCAGTCTTTTTTGCAGGCCATTTTTTGGATGGTTGATTGCAAGGTCACCATAGGGTTTGGTTGCTGGGAGCATTTTGGTTATTTTTTGTTAGCTCCTTTTTTTTTGGGTGCTTTATCTTAAGCACCGTAGCATGTACTTAGGGTTTCTTGTACTGATCTTTAGTGGGGAACTCAAGCACCTAGGTTTTTCTTTTCTTTACTTTTGTAGCTCTTTGAGCGATAGTGAGCTTGAGGTCCCCTTAAGGACTTTATACAAATTTACCTTAATTAATGTGTAGGCCCCTTTGTGGGTTTCCCCATTAAAAAAAACTTAAGGTTATCAATGCACAAATTATTATTCCATTTAATTGCCGTGATCGCAGGTCAAATGTATAGAACTAACTGGGCTCTTCAAAGGAGCTAAAGGCACAACTAATAGAGATCTTAACTATTGTTGAATCTAAAAACACCAAAATAGTAGGCTTCTATTTTCACTAGTTTATTTATAACTATGACAATTGTCATAAAGAAGATTACAGCTCAAGAAAAATTCTTCCCCAAATAAAATTTTTATACCTTTCTAACAAGGTTTGATAGAGTTAACTATTTTTCAAAGCTAGCATATTCATGACATTTCTCAAATTCCTTTCCACTTGATCATGTCTTAATTTGAATTATTCATGAAAATAATCTAACATCTGTGATATTGCATACAAGTGTATTTCTATAATTGACAAACATATAGAAAAAAACAATTCCTACTTAGACTAGTGAAAAAATGTTCTAAATATAGGATCATAATTTCAATAGAAGAAATATAATAATCGACAATTATCAAACTAGATCAAACCAAATTTTAATTACATTATTACTAATGTTGCTTAAAATTTAACTTCTCTTTGTAATCACATTTTCCTTTAATCTTTTATAAGAATAAAGCTAAGATTAGTATGATTTTTTATTTTTGAAAGAAAGCTGAAATAGCTTTATTAAAAATCAAAAGGGAAATTACATCCTACAAGCATCCGATTCCACATTTACCAATTTGATAAAAGGAGAAATCTTATTCATACTTACATCATCCCATATGAATGGGCTCAAACAAGCATATTTAACACAAAGGTTAGCTAACTTATTACAATCTCTTTTATCATAATTAAAGATGACAAAGTTAAAATTTTTAATATAAGAGAGATCATCAATTTCATTACCTCCTTTGGCCACCGATTTCTGCATGAAGTTCATAATATTTTTGTTATTCCCTTCAATTATCAAGCCTTTATATTCATACATCCAGCTCCTCACTATGTCTTTGACCGAGAATATAGCTTGAAGTTCCAATGATCCAATATCCAAATGTACAAGAGGTTTTCCAAATGCTATCAAAAACCTTCCCTTATGATCACAAATAATTCCACCGATCCCTGCTTTGTAGGAGTTAAACAATGAAGCATCTATGTTTACCTTTATCCAATCAGGTGGATGAGGATGCCAACTATTAAACAACCTCATCGGTTGATTAACATCCCTGATACCTAAATTCAAGCAATAATAAGGCTTGTAAACTGCTGAAAAGTTTATAGAATTCATAGAATCATCATTGGGCTTGTAGCTTTCCTTTCATGAACATAAAGATTTCTAGCTTTCCAGGATAAGAAAACTAGGTTGCAAAATAGATTGACAGACACTTGATTTTTAATATTCAACCATCTACTACAAGAGTAAAGAGACTTGAAACTAGGTAGTCCGAAACACCAACTATTTATGTGTTGCATAGCTTCCTTTATTTTTCTAAAGTTGAACACAATGTGCTCAATGTCTTCCACATCATCACATCCTTGAGGACATCTATCATATCCTTATAGTCTTCTACAACTCAAGAATTGATTATTAGGAATATCCTTGTGAAATATCCTCCACCAAAAAGTTTCCACTCTAGGATTTAGCCTTGCTCTTCCCATCCATTCCCAAAAAGTAAAATATTTACATTGTTCTTCCAAAGCTTTGGTTGCCAAAGCTGAAATAGTTTTCCCAGATTTTTCATGAATGAATTCCACATAATGTTATGAGCCTTCACCCGATATCTTAATAGATTAAATCAGATTTACCAATTCCTCACCAAATTGATTTTGAAGTTCTTTGATGTTCTAGCCTCCATTGCATATAAACTCATCCACTATTTTGATATTTCCTTCCAATGTATTAACAAATGTGGGCCATTTATCAATACATTTATCTAAAAGCCAAATATCTTGGAAGAAATGCACTGATCTGCCATCAACAATTTTCCATCGGACTATTCTCTTGAGAAACTTTTCTCCATTGCTGATTAGTTTCCAAGCCACCGAGCCTCCTCTTCGATTTGCATCTCCCCTAGGTATTCGACCATATTTTGGAAATAAAACCTTGTGCATCAACGAACCTCTGTCATGGTTATATTTCCAAGCCAATTTGGCTCTTAATGGGCCAACTTTTTAGAACAAGAATTAATATCTTGTCCTCCAGACTCCTTCAGTTTGCACAAGGAATCCCAGCTCACATAATGTATTCCATCTCCTCCATTGTTCTTACTCCAAATGAATTTTCTACATAACTTATCCACCTCAATCAAAATCTATTTAGAAACTAATGAAAGAGTTGAATGAAATGTTGGATAGGAGAGTAAAACTGATTTAACCAGAGTGATTCTGCCGGACAAGGAAATAAACTCGTTGCCCTAAACATTCAACATACTCAAAACTTTATCTACAATGCATTGGTAATATGCTTTAGTCGTTTTCCTAAGAGCCATCTTAATGCCCAAATAGGAAAACTCCTTGACTTCTTTTGAAAACCATGATTTAATATATTCTTCTTCTCTTCTTTCTCCTCACCAATTTCCCAAACATTATTCCAAATTTTTGGATATTCTCTTTTTGACCCGTCCATCCACAAAAGTCTAACAAGATGCATTTGAATTCTTTGACCATTCTAACATTTTCTTCAGAGAAAATGATTATGTCATCGACATAGAGTAAATGGGACTTTAGGTCCCTTAGTAGAAATACCTATGCCAATCGAATTCCCCAATTGAATAGAAGCACTAGAAAGAATTTGTGCACACATGATAAACAAGATAAGAGATAGAGGGCATCCTTGATGAAACCCACTCTTAGATTCAATCCAATTGGAAAAGTTCCCATTGATAAGCAAGGAGAATTTAGGACCATAAATACACTCCAAAATAAGTTTAGCAAACTTTAAAGGGATACCAAAATCATCCATTACTTTGACTAAGGTTGGCCACCCCGTTGAGTCAAAAGCTTGCTCCATGTCAATCTTGAATGAAACTAAATCTTTTGAAGATTTCATGAGCCACTAAAACATGATTAGAGAGTGATCTCCCTCTCACAAAATGCCACATGCTCTTCCAAAATTAATTTGGGAACAATATACAACAAACTATTTAAAAGTATCTTTGCAGCAATTTTATAAACTGAATTGCAAAGACTAATAGGTCTAAAATTCGAAGGAGCCAAAGGATTTTTAATTTTTGGAATCAAAATAATGATGGCCTCCTTCCACTTATCATTCATCTTACCATATTTGAAAAAGTGTTCCAAAGCATTCCATAAATCATGCTTGATGATATGCCAATAAGATTTAAAAATAGAATAAGTCATACCATCGTGGCCCGGGGCGATATTCCCTCCAACCTCCTTGATTACCTTTTCCAATTCTTCAATGGCAAATTCTCTGTTTAGCATATTCATCTCCTCCACGTTTATAGTCTTCCACGGTTTAGGCCAACCCTCCATAGTGTAGCTCCTATCTTTCCATTTGTTCTTGAAGTAATGGACTAATACCTCTTCAACTTGGTGTTGGTCTTCAGTTATCAAACCATTCTCATCTTTGATCCTGAGAATAAGTTTGAATTTTTCCTTGCACTAGCATAAGTTTGGAAAAATCTGGTGTTAGAGTCTCCCTCAATGAGCCATTTAACTTTGGCTCCCTGCCTCCAACATGTGTTGATTTGAGCCAAAGCTGTGTTCAGCTCATCAGTTTTCACTTTTAGCAGCCACCGGTCTTCCTCAGTAAGATGCCCATCTTCGGCTTCTTTGTGCTGCAGCTACAAAATTTCCTCTTTTAAAGCTTCTATTGACTGATTTAGTGCCTGAAAAGCCTTTCTCCAGTAATACAAAGCTCTCAATGTCCTCTTCATTTTCTGGTTCAGAATTTGTGATGGATCTCCATTTGGTTTTTTCATCCATGCTTCCCTTACAACTGCCATAGAAGATGGGATAGATGTTTAAACATCTTCAAATTTGATCACCTTCTTGTATTCTTGTTTGAGCTCCAATAAGTTTAATAGGATTGGACAATGATCAGAGGCAATTCTTGCCAAATGTCTCACCGTCAATTGATGAGAAGTATTCAAAGCAGCCGAATTAAGCAAGCATCTGTCTAATTTCTCCAAAATCCTTTTGGCACCTTTTTTATTGTTGCACCAAGTGAACTTGGGTCCAATACAAGCAACCTCATGTAAGTCATTACAAGATATGAAGGATTTCATCTCCTTTGGACCAAGAGAGAAAGTAAACCTCCTTCCCACCTTTTTCTCTTTCTTAGATAATAAGCAATTGAAGTCCCCTCCCACCACCATGGGAATATCTTTAGATATATGGTTTTCCAATTTTTCCCATAATGATCTTCTTTTATAGACATCCTTACTCCCGTACACCATAGTAATCCTCCAAAGACCCTTATTGAAAACATTGAGATCCCCTACAACAATTTGAGAAGAAGCTACAAGGACATTAAAAGATGCTATGTTATGATTCCATAACACCAAAATGCCGCCAAATAACCCTGCAAAAGAGATATAAAAAAAAATCCCAATCATCACCCAACAACATGTTAACTATCTTCTTATCAACCAAAGACAATTTGGCTTCTACCAAACCAAGAAAGAACACTTCATTATCCCTTATAAACTCCTTCAGATATAGAGAAGCCTTCTTCATAATTGGAATAATACTAGCTTACTAAGTTAGATAACTATCTTCTCTAATAAATCTTGCATCGATTAACTTTTATACTTCTGATATTTCTTATTGTTCAATATTGTGTTACATTCTTCAATGTGCTCGTTTAATAGTAGAATTTAAAAGCTAAAATTTTAACTTATGAACTACAATATCTAGAGAGAGAAGCTCTGGGATTTCAAATTTCTACTTTTATCAAAAAACTAATTTCGCAACAATTTCATCGGTGACGATGGTGTTAAACGGTCGCCGACCATCCTCGGCCGGCGTTCTGGTGGAAGATAAACGCCTGGATGTACGTCAATCTGGAGGAGCTCGGTTCACGTCATCATCACCTCCAGCATTTGGAGATGTCAGAGAATTCCCTGGATTGAAGGTTAATGCGAACAGACCTTTAATTATTATTGAAGGAGGACTGTTAGTGAAGAAACAAACCCCGCAATTGCTGGCAAGGGTAAAGGAATCTTGGTAGAGGAAAATCTGGATAAATTAAAACTTATGGAAAAACCACTTGCTACAAAGGGAGAAACTTCTTTTTCTCCATCATTCAAAAATGAGGTGATAACAAAATCTGAAGCCAATGCAGTCGTCATTGCATCTAGAAAAGGTGAAAAAGTAAAATATTCTGAAAAATTGGTGAATGGCTTAATTGATGTGGTGAATTCTGGAAGAAAAAAAATCCTTACTGTAGAGGATTTGTCGGCAAATGATCTGGAGGAGGTGCGCATTTGCGAATCTAGAGAGCTGGGTAGATGCAATGAAGTTAATGTTGAAATGCCACAAAGGATTAATCAAGACAACCAGCAAAATGTTTGGTCCAAAAATAAACTTGCCGCTGTATTGCTAGGATGAAATAAATATATGCCGTAGAGCATCCATGGTGGGCACTCCCTATTTGATAGACAATAATATGTTCCAATGGTCTAGGCGAGAATTTGGTAGGGTTTGTGTTCGTATAAGTTTGGATGCAAAAACTTCCAACAGAAGTTTGGGTTGAAGGAGAAGATGACAAATTTTTTCAAAGATTTGAGTATGAGAGGCTGCCAAATCTTTATTTTGAATGTGAGAAAATTGGACATTGAAAGAATGAATGTTCTTCAACAGCAATGGAGCACAAATATATTTTAATGAAACCAGTTATGTCAGATGCCATCAGTGTGGAGGATAAAGGGTCAGTTGATGTTAATCGGAACCAAGAGGCAGTTGAAACAGCTAATAAAGATTCATATGGTCCATGGATGCTGATAAAGTATGGGAAGAAGAAAAACTACAACATTGTGGCCAGAAAAATAGTCCCACTTGTGAAGCGCAACTGGATGCCATTGAAACAGAGCAAAAATGCAAATGTTGTATCACAGGAGAATAAGCATAATGAAGATGTCACTGAAATGGGGGGAAAATAATCTGGGAGCATAGCAGAGTGTAATGAAGTTAGAAAAATAAATGTCCAAAAAGGTTCAAATACCGTGATAGTAGAAAACTGCTTCAATGTTCTAGTTGATCTAGAGGAAGGAGAACTAATCTCAATTGCAGATGCAATCAATGTAGAAGAAGATAGCCATAATTCATAAGACGGAGAAGATCCTAGTATTCTAACTGATGGAAAAGAAAAAGACATCACGGATATAGCTATTGGAGAAGAAGTGAAGACTGTTAGTGCAGGGAAGGTAGACTCTGCTATATCAATTAAGAAAAGAATTCCAAAGCAAATGAGGGAATTGGGACCTATTAATTCTACTTCAAGAAGCAAAAGACTTGAGAAAGAAGGAAGAGGTAATATGGGGATAAATCGCCAAAAACTCTTTTAATGAATTCCATAGCTTTTTGGAAATGTAGAGGAGCAAGGAAGAGGAGTGCTTCTCTTTACATCAAGGAATTTGTTAAAAACAATGGTGTATTTTTTTTGGGATTGGTAGAAACAAAAATTGCTGAAGTTAATAAAGGTGAAATTATTGAAATGGTGGGAACCGATTGGGACTTTTTCTTGGTGTCATCAACAGGACTTTCTGGAGGTTATTTATTGATTTGGAATTCTACTCTTATAGAGTTTTCAGTGGTAATTGGTTCTTCACAAATTGTAATTGAAGATCTAAAAATTCAAAATAAAGGGACGTGGAGGGTGGCCACAGTCTATGGTAGCAGAGAAGTACACAAAAGAAGAGAGCTTTGGGACATAATAGACAAGTATGCTAGCAATGAAGTTCCTTTGGTAATTGGAGGGGACTTTAATTATATTATGAACAAAGAAGACAAGATTGGTGGTAGAATATTCATTTTCTCTCAAGGGCCTAAGGAGATGAAGGAATGCTTGCTCAACAATGATCTACATGAAGTTGGGTTCATTGGACCCAAATTCACTTTGTGTAACAACAAAAGTGGAGGTGCAAGGATACTAGAAAGATTGGATAGATGTTTTATCAACACCTTAGCATTGAGCACATCAATTCAGTTGGTAGAGAGGCACTTGGCTAGGATAGCCTCAGATCACTGCTCAATTATACTTCATTTTCGGAATTTTAAACCTACTTTATCAAAGAAAATAAGGTATGAAAACTGCAGGTCTTCTTATCAAGCTTCTTTTGCGTTGAAAGGAAAGAGTGGAACAAGAAGTATCAAGGTTATTACTCTCAAGTGCTCAACAAAAAGTTCAAAAATTCCTTAAAATCTCTATTTTATTGGAGCAAATCAAAGCTGAAGAATCTGAACGAACTCAAAGATGATCTATTGAGAGAAATTCTGGATCTTCAAAACAAGGAAGCTGCAAATGGAACTCTCTCTGAATTCGAGTATTGGAGACTCAAAGAAAAAGTGAATGAGCTGAACTCTACTATGGCGAGATTAAATTCTTGGTGGAAGCAAAGAGCCAAAATCAAGTGGTTGAAGGAGGGAGATGGTAACTCCAATTTTTTCCACTCTTATGCTAGTGCCAAAAGAAACTCCAACAAAATCATCAAAATTAAGGATGAAAATGGAATAATAGAGGAAGAACAAGACAAAATGGAAGAAACATTCGTACAGTTTTTCAAAAATAAACGGGAGGGAAGACGTTGCAAACTAGATGGCTGGCCGGTAGTGAATTCATGTGTAGATATAGGAGAATAAATTCTCCTTGAGGCTGAACTGACTTGGAAAGAAGTGGAAGATGCTTTAGATAAAATGGAAGGTAATACAGCTCTAGGTAATGATGGAGTCACAAACTCCTTCATTAAAAATTATTGGGGGATCATGAAAACTGATTTTTGGAGGGCTCTAAACCAGGTTTTTAGCAATGGTGAATTAAACAAAGAATGGAAAGATACTCTAATAATTCTCATCCCAAAGATATCAAATTCTATACTCACTTCTAATTATAGACCTATTAGTCTTTGTAACACTATGTACATGGTAGCAGCAAGGATTATACTGAATAGATTGGTTATCCAAAACTAATCTCAATGGAGCAAGCTGCATTCATTAAGGGGAGGTCATTGTCGGACCATGCTCTGTTGGCACAAGAGATTTTCATAAACTAAGGTATTCAAAGGCTTCCAAGGATCTTGTATCCTTTAAAGTAAATATGGAACAAGCTTATAATTCCATGGCTTGGTCTTCCTTACAAAAAGTGCTTACATACTTTAACTTCCCTCCATAATTCTCTCATCTCATCATTGAGTGTGTAGAAGATCCAAAATATTCTATTATCATCAATGGAAGATACACTAACTGGATTCAAGACAAAAGTGGGTTTAGACAAGGATGTCCCCTATCTCCTATCCTTTTTATATTGTGTTCTCAACTTCTCTCAAATGCTTTTGAACAAAGTTCCAGTGGCATCAAAATCAGTTCGAATGGGGCTATAATATCTCATTTATTGTACACTGATCACGTTATCATATTCTCGGAAGCCAATAGGAAGAAAGTTATAGAAGTGAAGAAAATACTACACAGCATTTGTGAATTTACTGGCCAATGAATTAACTTGAATAAATCTCCTATGATGATTGGAAAATATGTGGGAAAGAAGAAGGAAAAAAGTATTAAAAGAATCATGGGATTCAAGGCTGTGAGGCAGTTCAACTACCTTGGTTTGAAGATTGTTTTGAGAAGACTTAAATATGAAGATTTCCAATTTATCATTGAAAATGCCTTGAAAAAGCTAAATCAATGGGGAAACAAAATGCTGTCACTGACAGGTAAAATGACACTAGTGAAATCTGTGTTGTTAGCTTTACCAACCTTCCATGCTACTCACTCCTTGGTTCCTAAGAGAGTGTTGGATGAGCTTGACAAAATAAGCAGAAACTTTATCTGGAGTAAGAAGAACGGAGTTAGAGGACTGCATCATGTTAGTTGGTCAGAAATTTGCAAACTGTTGAAGAAAGAAGGCCGTGGAATGCACTCTAACAGTATCAAATCATCTGCTTTGAAAGAACGGTTGGCATGGATATTTCATCAAGATAAAAATTCTCTTCTAAACTAGCATATGGTTTCTAAATATGGAGAGAAGTTGGAAAAGGGAAATGGGAGAATAGTTTTCTCTTCTTACAAATTACTCAAGGAAGGCTACAAAATGCTGAAACCTATAGTAAAATGGGCGCTTGTGAATGGAGATAAAGTGGATGATTTTAAAGACATCTGATTATTAGATAGAAGTATACAAAGCTGGCTGACATTCGTTGTTCCTCAAGAAGAAGATACGGTTCTTCTAAACAAGTTCATTACTGATGGAGTATGGAATGAAAATATGTTGCTGGAAACATTTGGGCAGGAGCTTGTTGAATTGATCATTCAAACCAAAATTATTAAAGAAGGTGGAGAAGATCATATGGAGTTGATTCATCAAAATTCTAGAATGTCTATTACAGGACTTGCTTACAAAGCCTCAGCCATTGAGACTGATGATATCCAATACTGGAGTTGGATCAAAAATGTTAAACTAAATAACTGGCTGGAAGTATTCTAGTGGAGACTATGTAGAAATGCAACCCCAACACTAAAATTCTTATAGTATAGAAGATTAATTGATCATGTTAACTGTCCAAGAAGATGTAATTCCACGGAAGACAGTGAACATATCATTTGTTCTTATTTGAAATTCAAAGAAGTACTATTCTATCTGAACCAATGGGGATTTTGCATTCCACTTTTTGATAAAATTGAGCATTGCCTTAATTGGTTGGAATCCAGTTCAAAGAAGAAAGGAATTGTAGTTAATTTGTACTGCAACACAGTGTTCTTGTCTTGGAAAAGAAGAAATAGATTCACACATGAAGAGTTGAGGAAAGTCCAAGTCTTATAGCTTCTAATGCCATTTGCCAAGCTTCAGTTTCTTACAGTTTAGTTAATATAATTTGGGCATTTGGGATGTCAACCAGTCATCAAGACTGTCCAATAATTGGCATCGTCCCACACCCAAATGGCTAAAGGAAAAGGTAGATGCTTCTCTACTTTCTTCCTACAAAGCTGGGATAGCAGCTATTTTCCCAGAAAGCAAAGGGAGATTTCTTTATGCTTATGGTAGATCGTGCACTCACTGGGACATAGCTCAGCTAGAACTATTAGCTATTCATTCTCTAAAAGATGAGATAAAGGATTGGATATTCAAATACAAAGGCATCATTATTGAAGGAGACAACTCAAATGTCATTTCTTATCTTCAAAAAGCTCAAACGAATGAGGGTATGGATTTTTTACAAAATTTCAATTTTGTCATTTTTAATTGTATAAGTCGTGATAACAATGAGTTAGCAAACATGTGTGCTAATTATGCTTTACTTAGTAGTTTTAGTTGGGATGAGTTCTCTTTGAATACTTTTTTTAACAAATTGAAGGAGGAATCATCTTTATAGTTGCTTTTCCTCTTCTTTTAATATATTAAGCTTTGGCTTTTTCTTAAACAAATATATAGAGAGAGAGAAGCCTTCCTCTTCCTAGCTCCTCTACAATTCGAAAACCCATTGGAAGACATTATAGAACGATAGGGGATTGAATCCCTAACTTATCCTTCATCTCTCCATCCACCTTTCTAACCCTCGGCAACAATTTAATAAGTCCCAAGCCTTTAAGCTACTTTGACCCTTTCTTCTTCACTTTACTAGATCCTTCTCAAGAATAGTTGTCTGCGCCTTCATTCGCATCTGTATCTTTCTTCAATATTTCCTTGCCATCAATGTTTATAAACAATGAAGCTTCACTAGCATTCAGCACTTCCGGCTTTAAGCACACAATCTCCCCTTCCTCAATAACATTGTTTAAAACATCAAATTGATTGTTTATACTAGGCATTCCATCAGTTTTCAGAACAACATTACCTCTATCACTTGGGTTTTCATCATCTTTTGATCCTCCATTATAGAAGGAAGTATCTGTTTGTTCCTCCAGAATCTCCTCCACATTTCAAACTTCAGCATTAGTTTTTTCCATAATTATTTCACCTGCAAACAAATCATCCTTCGCATTTGGATTCATTAAAATTATTTCTTCTTCTGACTTATTACCTTCTCTTGATATAGGCCAAGTCCAAGTATTTTTAACTTATAATTTCTAAAATTTTTCTTTCCATAATATACATGGATCTATGGTCCATAGCCTTCCTTGAGAACTTTTCTAGCAACTTTCTCTAGTGAACCAGCCTTAGAGCCAACATTGATTGAAAATGTTTTGCCTTCATTTGTGCCTTTGATTACAGGCTTCTCATTGATTGCCTCCACAAACACTTCAGAGCAACTCTTTTCCAATTGTCTAATTCTTCCATATTTAAAGCAAATTGTTGGGATCTTCATATTTAATTTTTTTGTAGAATTTGTCAGATATTCCTTCCACCCAAACTCCCAAAGGTAATTTCTCTTCAAGCTTGAATCTTACACAAATTTAGCAAAACTCTCTCCTTCCCCATTAAAACATGTTTTCATCAATCAAAAAAGGAATACCAACCTTACCTTTTATCAACCACTATTCCATTATCAGAAAAATTATCCCCATAGTTGAAATCTACTGTTTTAAAGTTTGGCTTTCCGTTCCACACAATGATAGCCGACTTTTTCAGTGAAGGAACATAAATCATATTATCAACATATGAACATTTTCCTATTTCTGTAGAGACACATTCATAGACCTTCTCTAAGTTCTCATTGCTCAACGTTACTTCATGAACAACCACAATTTCATTAGCTTTATTACAGGCAGATGGCTCAGACCTATGAGAAGAAATACCAATATCAGCATCAATTACTTCAGCTCCACCAGATGATGCTGTAATTCCATTGGACTTCATTTTTTTCACATTTATTACAAAATCTTCAGCTACAATCCCGAATGAAATATGATCAGCAACTGTTGAAACTTGTTCACTATAAATTAGGTTGTTAAACCTAAGCTTATATCCCAGCTGCTAACTAAGAGGGGGGTGAATTAGTAATTAAAAATTTTACCCCTCTTTTTAAAATTTAAAACCGAGAAAATTAACTTTAGTGAATTTTATAGAAAATGTTTTTCAACCACAAGTTAAAAATAGTAAAGAAAAAATAAAAGCAGCGGAAAAATAAAAGACACGAGATTTATAGTGGTTCGGTCAAACACGACCTACATCCACTCCCTAGAGGCACCCTCCGAGTATTGCACTATTACCATTACTAACTCTCCTTTTGCACCCACAGTAAGGCGGAGAAGCCTTTACAAAAACTCTCTTCCACCACTACCCGGTGCGGTAGAGAACCGTCATCCTTTTACACTCTTCCCATGTTGACCTCATTTTTGTATGAGGTCACTAAGGCCCTTCCAAACTCTAGATTAATTCTAGATCCTAGGATCCACTCTAGACCTTAAGATCCTTTCCTAGAGCCAGACCTTAGGATCCACTCTAGACCTTAAGATCCTTTCCTAGAGCTAGACCTTAGGGCCTACTCCAGAGCTTAGGATTCTCTTATATCTCAAATTCTAGAACCCCTCTAGATCCTAGATCCTAGATCCTAGAACCCCTCTAGATCTTAGGACCAATCCAGACTCAAATCAATCCCCACCTTTGATCAACTCCAACCTCAAATCAATCCATACCTTTGATCAACTCCAACTTCAAATTAATCCCTACCCTTAATCAATTCAAATCTCAAACTTCATTCAATTCAAATCCAAATTAATTCAAGCTTCAAACATATCCAAACTTTGACTCAATCCACTTGAGAATCCAAATTTCAACCTAGACTTTGATCCCACCTTTAATCTAGCTTTGACCTTATCCATCCATTAACAGTCACAACATGATTGTTAATGATTTGGATACTTCAATATTAATCATTCAAACTTGAAATCCATTCCAAATCCAAAAATCCAGACTCAAATCCTAAGTCTCAAAGCCTTGTCCTAAAGACCCTTTTTAGAGATTTTTCAAACATTTCAAAACCCACTCAAATGGTCTCTGATTCAAGGTCTATCACTTGTAAAGTGATAAGACATGTCTCTAGAGGTTACTCTCCAACTTTTAGCTCATTTTGAGGTCTCTAACTCCAGAATCTGAATTAAAATCCAAAGGCTGTAAAACCTTCAAATATTTACAGCCTATGCCATTGAACCTAACCCCTTTGAGATCTTGACCTTGGAACCCTTATCCAAGCTTCCAATCACTTCCAGACTCTTGATTTTAACCCATTGAGCAGTAAACTGCATCTTTCAGAATCATTTTTGGCTCTAGTTGACCAATGGGCCAAAATTGATTAAAATACCCTTATGAGATTTCAAATGGCTATTTCAATTCAAATCAATTCCAAACTCTTTGAAACCATTTCCAATGAATTTCAAATATCAAACTCAACTTGTTGAACTCAAATCCAGACCTTGGGTCAACCTGGTTGACCAAGTCAACCAAGTTTGACCCATGGACTCATACACCCCTCCCCTTTCAAAATTTTGAATCTACTCCATTCCAAGTCCTTTGAATGTATGGGATGAACCCTTGGGTACCCAAGAGACCCCTCTTGGTCACCCAAGCCTTGGGCTTACTTGGGTTAGCCTTATGGCTTGACCCAAGTGACCCAAGAGAGACCTCTCTTGAGCCATCCTTTGATCTTAATCAAATTGAATCCAAATCAAGGTGCCATTGGGTTCCCATTGACCCAATACACCTTCCTTGACCAGCCCAATCCTTGGGCTCATTTAGGTCAAGAGTTAGGCTAGCCCAAAGTGCCTAATAGCACTTGGGATTGGGCCAACTCTCAACCTAAATCCAATTGAACCTGGCCAACACCTCCCATAGGTGGCCCTAGGTCCAATACACCTCCTCCAGCCAGCCCATGCCTTGGGCTAGCTTGGGTCAATAGTTAGGCTAACCCAAAGTAGCCAAAAACACTTGGACCCGAGCCAACCTTTGACACAGATCAAATTGGACCCAATTGCCACTTGCATTGGGTGCACCAGACCCAGACCCACTTCCCACTTCAAGCCCAGGGTCTGGCCTGACCTGGGTTGAGCCCAAATCGACCCGAACCGAGCAGATTTGGATCAACCCGAGCCAACCTTTGACACAGATCAAATTGGACCCAATTGCCACGTGCATTGGGTGCACCAGACCCAGACCTGCCTCCCATACCAAACCCAGGGTCTGGTCTGACCTGAATCGGGCTCAATTCGACTCAAACCAAGCAGGTCCGAGCCCAACCGAGCCACCAGATCGATCCCAGCTTCCCCAGGCCAATTTGACTCCACAATTGGCTCCAGCATGTCCCCATCGGCCTTCCCTGGTCAATCCGACCCAGACCATGGCCGGCGGCGGTCGGAGCCAATGGAGAGCAAGCTCCGGTGGTCCCCCCAGACCGAAAGCCTTCCAAAGGCTGTGGCTCGCCGGCTTGAGGCTCACGAGCTCTCTGGAATGGTGCCCCTTTCCACTTGGCATCAATCCGCGACCTCCTCCACTTCAATCCTGGCCGTCCGAGCTCGCGGGAGGAGGCTAAATAGGGTGGTGCTCCCCAAGGCTCGCCAGACGATCCCAGAGTTTTCGAACGGTTCCCCAGAGCTTCCTCGATCTCCCAGCACCTGCCTTCGAGCTCCCAGACCGTCCCTTCCATCGCTTCGAGCGAACTCCGGCGAAAGGCTTCGGCGTCCCGCTCGAAGTCATACCTCCAGCCGTTCTCCAGTCGCGGCCTCTGAAGGAAACCTGCTCGCCTTCGTCTCCTGAAGCTCCCAGATAGAGAAGCTCATTCGTTGAGACTTTCTCTGTGGTAATTCCTTCATCCCGAGCTCCCTAGCTAGGTAGTCCGGTCAAGTGTGAAGGAAACCTTCACCCCAACGGATTTCCACCGTTGGATTGAAGGTTTCCACCCCCCTGATCCTTCCTGTGAAATTTCGTCGAAGTTCGCCGGTGCGATTGCTCGGATCACGCCGGAGAATGTTCACGGCTTCGGGCAAAGGCGGAGGTTGAAGACGAAATCCCAGCCGTTGATTTCGATCAACGGCTCGGATTAGATCCCGCGATCCCGGAGCGCGTTTAATCCCAGCCGTTCGATCCGCCATCCGACGGCTACGATTAATCCGACCGTTACCCAGTCAGCGCCAATGATTGCCCAGCCAATCGGGACGCGCCGCGTGTAAAGCGCGGCTGACTGTATAATGGCTGGATTAATAATTCCAGAAAATCAAGGGAACTTCAAAAATCCATATCTCCCTGCACACTTGACCAAATTTGGTGTTCTTAGGCTCATTGGAAAGGTCTCAGGGAGATCTTCAAAAGCCCTATGGTTCCAGGCCCTAATTGCATGCGTGTTAAGTTTAATTTCATTAATGGTATTATTTCAATTTATGCAATTATTGTTTGTAGTTAAGTCTCCAGGGCATGGAACTTTGGGAGATTGAATTTGGGCATGTCTTTGACATGTCCAAATTTTGTCTCCCCTGTTTTAAAGGTCTAAGGGCACTTTCCCCCAATTTTGAGTTTAAGGGTCATGGGTTGACCCTTAAATTCAAATTTGGATTTAAGCCTATCCAATGAGAATTAGGATCTGGTTTTTTGTGTGTTGATTATGCTTAGGATATGGAGTTTAGGGCCACTGACTTTGCCCCAATCCAACCTTAGGATAGCTCCCTAGGATTTTTTGAAGGTGACTTAGAGCTCACCTTAGGTGGCTTAGTTAGCCACCTTAGAGTATCCCAATTGAGCCCAAATTTGGTGTGTTCAGGCCTTGGGATCATGTGACCCCATGGTCCAAATTTCATCAGATTTGGAGTCCACTTGGTTCACCAATTAGGAGCCATAGCTTGCCCTTGCTAGAATTGCCCCCTAGCCTTAATTAAATTCTAATAAATCCCTTTTAAACCCAAAATTTAAGTTTAATACTTCATATTAATCAGTGTTGAACCCTTAACCCATGAGAATTAAAAGCCCCTTGATTGGGCATCAAATTAAGTCTTAATTTAATTTTAAGTAAAATTCAATGTTTAATTAATATTAATTAATTAATAATCATTAAAAATCCCAAGAATTAATTTAATGCTTGATAATCTCCCCTTGGATCACCTCTGATCTTTGGGAGAGATTTCAAGGAGTTTGAGATCCATTTAGGCCCAAATCACTAGAATAGTCTTTAATTGGAATAATTAAAAATTTTCATAAATATCCAAACTTCTAAAAATCATAACTTTTGATAGAAAACTCCAAATTGAGTGTGCTACATGTCTAACAACTCATAATTAAGCCTAGTATTTTGATAAAATACAAACTTTCTAGAATTTGAGCTTAATAAAAGAATTCAACTTTTGACCCCTTTAATTAAATTATTAAAATATTCTAAAAATTCATAAGGCTCAAATCATTCTAAAACTCAGAAAATATTGGTTTAATGTCCAAAACATTTAACAAATCCTTTAAAATACAACAACCACCCTAAAGTTGAAGTTTATTGGCTGGACTACTCCGGGCTGCGGGGCTAAGTGTCCTAAGGAGGCTGGTTCCTCGAGCCTGGTGGCACAACGCCACGAATGAATTCTAAAGGGTGTCAAACCTTAAAATGGATTAATTTTTCTTAATTATTTAACATTTTAAAAGTCTCTAATTCAATTACATTAATTTGGTTTATCGGCTGGACTACTCCGGGCTGCGGGGCTAAGTGTCCTAAGGAGGCTGGTTCCTCGAGCCTGGTGGCACAACGCCACGAATCAATTAATGACAAACTTAAATTAATCAAGCTTTTAAAATCAGTAACTCACTCATTTTAATATTAATCCACTCTTTTAATTCCAACCAATTTAAATAACTTAATCAAACCCGATTGCTACTGGGTAACCCAGGCCTACGAGGCTATTAGCTTAGCCCCAAGGAAGGTGAAATAAACTTCACGGCCTCGGTGTGAAACAAAGGTAGTAATCAATTAACTTTTAAAACATGTTTAATTAAAATTCTTAATTCACTAATACTTAAATTTTAATTCAAATTCCCTTTTAAGTCTTAACAAATCCAGACCTTTAGACAACTTCAATTAAGAACCCACTTTAGGATCTACCCCAGCCACACGACCTTTCTCACACACTTTAGATGATGTGCTAGGACAACCAACTCTAGATCTAGGTTAGGCCGGTGTTTACTTTACTGCTGTGTGCCGGATTTTTCGTAGTTTTCACTGCATGTTGTGGATGAAATTGCTTTGCTATGTCTGCTTACTTTTTCTGTACTCTGTGGATGGATTGATGTGTTTGGCGACTAGATTACCCTTAGGTTAGGTACGATCTGGATGTTGACACAGTTTTCTGCAGGTGGCCACGCTCATGCAGGGCAATATAAAAAGGGGGCAAATCATAAAAAAAAATGCATAAAAAAAAATGCATAAATATTATAAACTCTTTGCACAGGTGCTTCAGCTGCTAAAGCCCCCAAATCATAAAAAGAGCGTGGCCAGTGTGTTTACTTTCTTTTCTGCTCATATATAACTGCTTGGGAATAACTGCTTTATATATATTAATTGCTTAGGATAACCCTGCAGGTGAGTCTAGATCTTTTATTTTGATATAAATGTAATTTGTGCAAGTGTCAAGTGTTGTGAAAGTTTATTTTGAATTGGGATACATAGATCCAAAGCTTGGATTCCAAAGAGGAAAGGATACCCCTTTAGGGAACACTCCTTTTCCATTTGGAAATCCAAATTTGGATCATACCTCTTCCTTACCCAAAGAGGAAAGAGTGGCCTTCCCCCTTAAAGGGAAGTGCCCTCTTCTCCATTTGGGTAATCCACTACGAAGATTCCAAGAAGATTGAAGAAAAGGAGTCCAAAGAAGAATGAAATTGAAGATTTGAAGATTTGAAGATTGAGAGTATCCCACTCAAAATAACTTGCGTCGTTACTAGGTTTAGAATCCGGGTTGTTGTCAGTGGTGCCCGGCCACTTTACTTTCTGCAATATTCTGGTTTGTAATAAGCAAGGCAATTCTGCCTATGGACATTTATTAATTAATTTATATTTGATGTGATGATTTGATTGCCTCTAGGATTACTTGTTTTTACTAGTTTTTTGGCGATTGCATGCCGCTCTTTGTTTTCGCCTGGATACGTGAGGCTCGTGAGGGTGTGAAACTTTTCTACTCATAATTTTAAAAGTCTAAAATTTTAGTGAGTCTAAACAACATAGAAAGATAACGAATCTAGGGAATTAGCCGGGGATCGCCCCGGGGTCGCATGCATATTTTTGCACTCTTCTTTCCTTGCTTTAGACCCTTCCCCGCCTGCGGGTAGAGTCCGGATAGTCTGACCTATGAGGACGAGGTGCCGGACCTGGGGAAGTCCAGTCTTCTAAAAAATTATTTTATAAGCCTGTTTTTAAAATTTTCAAGCATATTTGATTTGAGGTTGTTAACCAGCATGCATTGCATTAGATACAAATCAAAGAGTCAAAATTTTAAATTCATAGTCCTTAGCATTTTAGCACCCGACATAAGTCAAAGGGGCCAATTAGGAGAATCTCTAGATGTCGGCCCCAACTCTCCAAAACTTTAATTACAACGTCCCTACCATTCTTTCATAAAAGACCGGATTCATCTCTTTTAAATCGATTAGGTGGTTAGCTGGCTCCCTAATCCAGGCCGGGGTAAGTCCAGACCTTGCACTGCATTAGTTAGGATCGGACGACTGTGGTCCAGTGTCCAAAATAGATTTAGGATCCGGGGCAGATCTTTGATTATAAGACCCCAAATTTCGGGAATATAGTCCCAAATTTCTAATAAAATGCTCAACTCTAATTAAATTCATTTCAATCCAAAACATAAAGCCCAACACTTAGATTAAGTTGGGACACTTCCGGATGGTTCTGGAATCTCAAAGTGTCCCCTACCTCTCATCCTTTGACTCCGTTAATAACTGCTCAATCTTGATCCATTCCCTTTTGATTTTCCAATAATTCTATTCACACTTTGATATCACTCCTAGAAATTCTAACAAAATTTTGCCATTATTTTAATCGAGAGTTTTCGTAGGAGACTTTGTCTCCCTACGATGTAATTAACTACGAGGGCTTGCGCTCGTAGGAGATTTGGAACCCCACACACCTGATTTTAAAATTGATTTTAAAACTTCACTAGATTTCTTTGGGAAAAGTTAAAGAATGATCGTCATCGTTGCATTAGAAGAATTATCGTGGAATGGTGTCATTTCCCTTTGGGGAGATACATCCTTCTTCGATAAGGCTTTGGATGTGAATGCGACGATCATACTTCTTGAATGTTGTAGCTGGATATTCAGTTGAACCTCATTTTGACCCTTCGGGGCCATATGAAGTTCTCTTTAGCATCCGGTCATAATATTCAAGATGAATTTCATAATTCTAAATCTGAACGCCGTTATGAAATTTTATGTTCGTCCTTCGGGGTGATATAATTTTTCTAACGGGATGATTCGATTTTAGAATTAGAATTAAATCTCAATTTTAAAGCTCCCAAAGAAAACTAATCTTTTCGAAACATGTTTTCAAAATTCCACCAACAAAAAAATGGCACGCCCGGTGGGACAAATCTCTCTCTCCATCTTTAATAATGGCAAAAATTTGTTTCATCGGTAGTTTTAACTATCATTTCTTCTGTTGGTCCCTTACTCATTTCTTCCTTGGGTTAGTGTGGCCAACATCTAAAATAATAACAAAATATTAAAAGAGAGGTTTTACCTCTAAATTTGATTTCATTTAAATTTCTGTTCTGATTTTGACCTTCTGCCCCAGCATAGCTTGTGAGGCGACAGTGTCAAATCAGATCTCCGGATATTTTTTTTAATTTTATGGATTTATGGTCAATAAATTTTTCGTTCGACATATAAATCCTTAAAATTAAAAAGCATTCAAAATTTTTGATTTCATTCCAAACTTGTTAGTTTTAACCCCCTCATTTCCCCTTTGACTTCTAAGGGTGGGGAGGGTTGAACTATTCCTTTTTACTTGGGCTTTCTCACAATTCCATAAGCCTTCGGGCAAGGGGAAACTCTGTCCGTTGTGTTTTCGAACTTGTAAGAAAACCCATTTCAAATTCTCAAAATTTCCTCAAAAATCTTCTTAAACTCCAAGTCGACATATGTTACCCCATACGATTTCCTCGTGGGCCAATATATGTCATACTTTCAAAAAAATAATAATAAAATGCTTTTTACTACTCTTTTTTTTTAAAAAAAAAAAATCTAATTTCAATCATTTTCTTTAACTTTCAGAAAATTTCAAATGGCTGGCCAACTGATTTTCTCCTTTGACCGAGAGTTGTATTCGACTGTTAATGACCAAGGGAGCACTGTTATTTTTGGAATGGGATTTAGTACTCTTGAGCTCTCTATGGATGGACACCAGATTGTGAGCCTAGATGCCAGTAAGGAAACTCCCCCAGTAGTTGAGTTAATTGTGGGATCTGCACCCACCTTGCCAGTAGTCAGTGATGATCAGAAACAACCTGAACCAGTTGTTGAGCCTTCCACTGAAATTAAGTCTGTTTTTGAAGAAGGGTCTAGTTCTGGACTTAGATTCACCACGAAGAATCAAAAGAAGAATTACTTGAGGAGACTTAGAAAGAAAATCTCTAAGGCTAAGAGAGTTCTACCCTTTAAGACCTTGGCTCAAGTAGAACCTGAGGCTGTTGAGGAGCTACCTATTCCTGCTTCCTCTCCCCTCCTGAAGGGAAGTCGCTTTTACCCCCTGGCTTCAGCTCAAGGGGAGGAGAGGATAGCTAGGATAGCTCGTTCCCCACCATGCCCGGTCGACTACTCGACCAAGAAGACTCAGAAAGAAAAACATCTCCAAAAAACAAGAACTTTGAGAAATATAATTCATACCTGCGCCGCACAGACTGGGCAGACTAAAGAGGAATATGTGAAACAGTTAAAGGGAGTGATCTCACATCGCTTCCAAAAAGAAGTGCTGAAGGAAGAAGTATCTGAAGCAAAGAATTTAACCCCACAATCGTTAGTTAGAATAAGAAGTATGTCAGACAGCCTGCTACTTCAGTACTGGTTGATGGATATCACTGGGTGCCACGCCCTCCGTCCTCTCAAACAGAGGGTATTGTGTTGACTGGGTCCGAGAGAGGCCGCCACTCTACTGGTAGACCCCCGGTACCCCCACATAAACCTGTAAGATTGGCCTCTGTGATTGTTAAACCAAAGGGGGTTGAAGTTCAAAAGTCTGTGGACCTTAAAGGAAAAAGACCTAAATCTCCTGAAAGGAGATATGTGCCAAAAAGAACTAAATTGGAGAATCTACCACCACCTCCTAGAACTTCTAAGTTCATTCTGCAGCTCCAACGAGTTCCAGTCGACCCTACTCCGAGTGCAGTTGAATTGATGGATGTTCAGGCTAGTACTCCAGTTGTTACAGTTGACAGCCCTACCACAGCCAGTCTGACCCCGGATCCAATAGTTACCATTCCTGTTACCCCAGTTGATGATCCCCAAAGTCCGAGTGTCATTCCTAGGCCCCTTAGTCAGGTGTCTGAGGACCTTACCTTACCAGATGTGGGAACTATCACCTTACAAGCTCCTACTTCTCCTGAGGAATATGTCCCTCTCCCTGTAGAGGATGCCACTCTTCTGACTACCAGCTCTGGGATAGTCGAAGAGGAGAGAATGGACCAGGATTTAGAAATGGAAGATGAACCGGATACAAAGTCTCAACCAGATCCTAATCCAAAGCTTACAGAAATCATCGCCCTTATGGATTCTGAAGAGTTGTTTGATATGGCTGAGTATAAAGGATACTTACCCCTTGACCCTAAATCAATTGGGGATAGACCGGTCGAGGAGGTAGTCCAAGAAATAAGAAACATCTTGTTGAACAAAGAAGGAACGGCTTCTTTCGACCCTGATATGGATGATCTCCTTGGAGATGAAGATGATTATGTTGGGGGCATTCATGTGGTCGAAACCAGAGGATCTAATAAAGAAGCTGAGCCCAGCAAGCGC
Source organism: Dendrobium nobile (assembly GCA_022539455.1). Lineage (NCBI taxonomy): Eukaryota > Viridiplantae > Streptophyta > Magnoliopsida > Asparagales > Orchidaceae > Dendrobium > Dendrobium nobile. The sequence continues at coordinate 26,653,616 of CM039721.1, read as the reverse complement.
CGATTTGTTAAGGATGATGATCCGCATGCTGTTGAGTCAGAGTCAGATGAGTCTGTGAAAGATGGAGATGAAGAACACATAAAGAACTTGGAGACTCAGCTTGCTAGCATGATGTCACAAGTTAGAGAAATGCAAGAGAAGTTGGACAAATCACAGCAAGAGTCTTTTAAGATCCACCAGTCAGCTCGAGAGCTCACAGAAAGGGCCAAAAGGGCAGAACTTAATTCCAGACCTCTCGAGTCACCACCTGTGACTCTCCCTTGTCCAGTAGAGACACCTCCAGTTCACCCTGCAGTCTCCTCCATTCCTTCAATCCCACCTCAGAAGGATATCAAGCAGTTAATTGAGGATCAGGTAAGGGAGGCCTTAGCCCATGCTCAAGGAACTGTGTCTATTTCAAAGGGTAGACCCTACCCCGAGGAATATGACTTAGTTCCTTACCCAAAGGGCTTTGTGCCACCAACTTTTAAAGTTTTCACTGGAATCGAAAATCCGAGACAGCATCTGGCCCACTTCCGAGCAAGCTGTTGCAATGCAGGAGGGTCGGATGCTCTACTATTTCGCCAATTTGTAAGTAGTCTATCCGGCATTGCTTTTGAATGGTACGCCGATCTGCCCAACGGTTCAGTAAGAACCTTTAGCGACCTAGAAAACCTCTTTCTTAAGAGATTTTCTGGAGCGCAACAACGCACCACCGTGGGCGATCTCGTGGTTGAAAAGCAAAAGCCGGGAGAGTCTCTAGTTGAGTACATCTTGAGGTGGCGAAACCTCTCGATGAAGTGTGAACCCCAGTTGCAAGAACAACATGCTGTGGAGATCCTTTTGAAGAATATCCACGGTCCTGTTGCTTTTCTCCTGAAGGGTTTCACTATTAAAACTTTTGAGAAACTTCTTAATAAGGCCAGCAATTTGCAGGAAGAGGCTCCTAGGATGCCATTCTTACGAGAGCAGTCTGAAGAAAGGAAGGGTCCAAAATTGGTGAAAACATTTGAAAAGAAAGCTGTGGTCTCAGCAGTAGATAAAGGAAAGAGGCCAGTGATTAGTCAGCCTAGCACTCCACTTCCACCACAGCCGCCTCAGAAGCAGCCCTTTCAGATAGTTCCTCAACATACTAGAGATCCCTCCTTCATCCCTTTTAGAGAGAGATTGGCAAAGCCTTATCCATTTAAAAGGGAGTCAGTTAAGAAGATCTTCAGGAGTCTGTTAAAGAAACCGGATTTTCAGTTGCCAGAGGCTAGGAGGCCTGAGGATGAGAGTAAGAAAGATGATCCCAAGTATTGCCCGTACCACAGGATGCTTAGTCACCCTCTTGAGGACTGCGTTGTGTTTAAAGACTGGCTTGAGAGGAACTACACCCAAGGTAACATCATAATACCTAAAGAATACTTGGTCGATCCAGAAAAGGCTTCAATTAAGACCATTTCAGGTAATCCTCTTAACTCTTCTTGTTTTGTTGAAGATGGTTGGGACATTGCTCTGTCCCGGGCACTTAAAAAGTCGATTAACAAGTCTTTTCATCTTTCTCAACAGCTGACTACGATAGCCCAGGCCCCGGTGTGGAAGGTTGACCTGGATGCTTCGCAGAAGGATGTTGAGCCACTTTCCTCTCCAGTAGTCTTAGGAACTACTGAGAAAAATGTAAAAGAAGAAAAATTTGATTTTGTAGAGAGGAAGTGTGTAGATGAGAGATGTATTAGAATGGCGGATGGTGGTGTTAAAACCCTTTCCCCTCTTTTGTTATCTGACTTTTACTTTGCCCCATCAAAGGCGAAGGGTCAAAAGATGAATAAAAAACATCCTTCTACTTCTGTCTTGATGATTAACCATGAATCTCAAATGCAAATTGATGACTCTCCTGTTTCAAATCAAACTTCTAATGAACCAAATATTGAGGTTAGTCAAACCAACCTCCCCGAATCGACTATTCAAGAAGAGGTCGAATGTGAAGCTTTATCAGAAAGTGATTTCCCTCAAATCAATTTTCAAGGAAATCCTATCTTGATAGAACTTTCAGATTCTGACTCGCTTTCAGAAAATGATGATCCAACACCTATGGTGTGTGTAGACACTGCCCTAGTTTGCCCGCCCGAAAATGTCGAGCAGGTGCAACTCCGTGGCGGTAAAGTCTTACCCCCTAGGTTGCCCCCTCAGGATAAAGGCAAACAACCTTCATTCGAAAATCTAAGTCCGGATTCCCCTCAACAACCAGAATTCCCTCTAATTCCTCCGGGTTTCGAGTCTGTCGTTCCTAAGGTTGATTACAATGTTCTAGCCCACCTTAGGAAGTTGCCAGCAAAATTAAGTATTTATGACGCCCTCCTTCTTTCCAAAGAAATGAGGGAGTCTCTAATTAAAGCACTTCTCGATCCCGAGATTTGCTTAACACAGTTGGCTGCAACTTCAGAAGGTGAGGCTCTCTACTTCAAAGAGGTCCCTGGGGTTACCTTTTCAGACGAAGATTTACTCTTGGGAACTGCTGACCACAATCGTCCCCTCTACATTACTGTAGATGTGGGAAATTTCAAGTTATCAAGAGTCCTTGTTGATCCGGGTGCATCGGTCAACGTGATGAACATAAAGACCCTTGCTTATCTCAGAGTTGATACTAGCAAGCTTTCAACCGACAGGTTGGTGCTTCGTGGGTTCAACGAGAAGGGCGAGAGAGCTTTAGGTTCGATCACTCTACTCCTAGAAATAGGAGGTTTAAAAACTGAAGCTAAATTTCATATAATTGATTCAACTACGTCCTTTAACGCACTTCTAGGTAGACCTTGGATTCACGAATATAGAATGGTTCCATCTACCCTGCACCAATGCATTAAGTATCAACGAGACGGCATTGAACATGTGATTAAGGGTGATTTGCAACCATTCTCGATTCAAGAAATTGGGATCTACGAAGATGCTGCATATTTCGTACCAAAAGGGTCCTCGTCCCGTTCTAAATTAGAGATCAAAGTTGAGGAGAAAATGGTTGGACAAAAATTCAACCAAAAGAAAGAAAAAGATAAGGATATCAATCAAGAAACGATTCAATCGAGTAGTGAAGACGACTCTGATATCGTTGTCCTTAGACCTCCAAGCACATTACCTCAAAGAGGTGGGAGGATGGCTTTAAGGGCACGAGGTCGAGGCCGTGCTTCATTAGACAGAAGAACAGCACCTGTGTATATTGATTTGGAATCAGATTCCGATGGTGAACTAGAAAGTCAAGGTGCTGCCCTCTCCCTCGATTATCAAAATATAAATACTCCTCCAAAATTTGATCTCACCTTAGACCAGGACAGTGACCCTGAGGTAGATATTTCAAAAGTTAAAAGTGACGAGCCTGAATTAACAATGTATGAAAAGCTCACTAGAAGGATAGAGGCCCTTTCTCTGACCCCACTGTCGGCAGGCAGGGTTGTAGGGTTGGAAGTCAAAGTGGCCCCCAACTTGGATGGTGAAGTTAAGAAAATCCAGAAATTCTTTCCTGGCTCCTCCTCCGCAAGGGACGAAGGTGATGTAACCCTTGAGGAGGCAGATTTTAATGAATTAATGGAATTACCTTTCGGCTACTTCCCTGTTTGTGTAAAAAATACTTTTTCTAAAGGTTCTGTACCATACCGATGGACTAAGGGTCAAGCTAGATACCACGAGAATATTTGGCGAACAAAAATAAGTAAAAATCCAATGAGTGGTATTGGCTTTGGAACAATTAGTTCATTCGATGATGATGAGTATTGCCTAATGATAACTTACCATCTCGATTCTCCAAATGTCCCTACAGATCCTCCTTGTCCTTTGGATGGACTCTGTTTGGAGACTTTAGACGATCCCGATGATCTTCAAGTTCGGGATGCACCCCCTGAATTTGAAGAGGAAATTAAGTCGACAGTCGATGAGTTGAGAGAAATTAACCTGGGAAACGATGATGACCCCCGTCCGATTTTCATAAGTACTTTGTTAAGCGAGGGTGAAACCCAAGACTTAATCCAGTTGTTATTCGAGTTCAGGGATTGCTTTGCCTGGACATATGACGAAATGCCAGGTTTGCCTGCTGAGGTAGCAGTCCACAAACTTGGGGTTCGGCATGATGCCATCCCTGTTAAACAAGCTCCTCGACGCATGCGCTTAGAGATTGAGCAACAAGTCGTTTCTGAAGTTAAGAAATTGGCAGAAGCCGGATTCATTCGAGAGGAACAATACCCCTCTTGGGTGGCCAGCGTCGTGCCAGTTCGGAAGAAAAATGGTCAGATTCGGATTTGTGTCGACTATAGGGATCTGAATAAGGCATGCCCTAAAGATGAGTTCCCTCTACCAATACCAGAACTCATGGTGGACATTGCCTCCTCACATGCTATTTTCTCATTCATGGATGGCTCGTCGGGTTATAACCAAATCAAGATGGCCCCTGAAGATGAGAGAAATACGGCGTTCAGAACCCCTATTGGAATCTTTTGTTATAAGGTAATGCCATTCGGCTTAAAGAATGCCGGAGCAACCTACCAACGGGCCATGACCCGTATCTTTGACGACTTAATTCATAATCAAGTTGAATGTTATATTGATGATTTAGTTGTCAAGAGCAAGGTTAAAGAGGCTCACTTGTATGACTTAAGAGTTGTTTTCGAACGGTTGCGTCGCTACGATTTGAAAATGAACCCCTTGAAGTGCGCCTTCGGCGTCGCTTCGGGAAAATTCTTAGGATTCGTAGTAAGGCACCGCGGAATTGAGATAGATCCTGCTAAAATTGAAGCCATCTTAAATATGCCATCCCCTAAGAGTCTTACTCAGTTAAGATCTCTACAAGGTAGATTGGCATATATAAGGAGGTTTATTTCTAATCTTTCCGGGAGATGTCAACCCTTCTCTGTCCTTGCGAAAAAGGATACTAAATTCGTATGGGGCGAGAAGTGTCAGAATGCTTTTGACGATATCAAACAATACCTTTCTAACCCGCCAGTCATGGCAGCTCCGATTCCGGGAAAGCCATTAATCCTCTACACCGCAGCTCTAGATGAGTCTTTAGGTGCCCTGTTAGCTCAAGTTAACGACGAAGGAAAAGAGAATGCTCTCTACTACCTTAGTCGAAGACTCCTTCCTACTGAAATTCGATACCCGTCAATAGAGAAGCATTGTCTTGCTTTAGTTTTTGCAGCTCAGAAACTGAGGCATTACATGCTCTCCCACTCAATCAGTTTGATTTCGAGAGTTAATCCTTTGCAATATCTTATGACCCGACCTACGCTGTCAGGACGTTTAGCTCGTTGGTCTATGATATTACTCCAATTTGAGATTACTTTCACTCCTTTACGTGCTGTGAAAGGACAGGCTGTTGCCGATTTTCTGGCAGCACACCCGCTGCCGGCGGATTCTCCTCTGAACGATGATTTACCCGACGAACAAATCATGAGTTTGGGGGAATCTGGAGAGGCCATCTGGGAATTATATTTTGATGGAGCAGCATCCTCTCGTAGGATTGCGACCCAACAATCTGTGATTCCTGGAAAGGCTGGAGTCGGTTTAATTTTTATTACACCAGAAAAAGGAATGATGCATTTTTCCTACCACTTATCGGAGCCTTGCACAAACAACGAAGCTGAATACGAAGCTCTGATAACTGGTTTGGAACTTGCAATTCTAATGGAGATTAAAGAGATTAAGATCTTTGGAGATTCCCAACTAGTTATTAACCAAGTCGCCGGAACTTATAAAGTCTTGAATCCGAATCTCCTAAAATATCACCAGTACACGCTTCACTTGTTGGAACAAATCCCCATTGCCACTTTGTATAGGGTTCCCCGTGGAAGCAATTCTGCGGCGGATGCCTTAGCAAAACTTGCAAAGGAATTTGCGTGTCCTGAGGAGGATTCCATCCCTATAGAGATACAGGGTCGTAAGACCCTTTCTCTTATAGATTTGGAATACATTAATAAGACTCCCCTTCAGATCCTTTCTGCCTCTTCGACAACTGACGAAGAAGGCGATTGGAGACGACCCTTAGTCGATTACCTTAAAGAAGGGAAGCTTCCTCAGGATAAATCACTCTCCAACCAGATTAAGAAACGTGCCCTATCATATGCACTAGTTAACGATCTGTTGTACCGTCGGTCTTTCGATCACATGTGGCTGCGCTGTTTGAACAAGCGAGAAGCCCAGAAAATTGTTAATGAAGTTCATTCAGGACTGTGCGGTGCTCATCAATCGGGTCCAAAAATGAAATTAAAGATTAAGAGACTTGGATACTACTGGCCTACAATGATTGACGATTGCATGAATACTGCAAAGCACTGTCATCAATGTCAGGTCCATGGTGTGGTTTTACATCAGCCGCCTAATGTGTTACACCCTACGATAGCCTCGTGGCCCTTCGAGAGTTGGGGCACGGATATCATTGGGCCGATTGACCCTCCCTCCGCGAGAGGTCATCGTTTCATATTAGCAGCAACTGATTACTTTTCAAAATGGGCGGAAGCAATTCCCCTACGAAACGTAACATCACACCATGTCTTAAAATTCTTTCGTGACCATATTGTATATCGATTCGGCGTACCTCGCAGAATCATATCCGATAATGGGTCCGCATTCAAGTCTACAAAAATCAACAATTTCGTAAGACGCCATAATATTGATTGGAGATATTCGACGATCTATTACCCTCGGGCGAATGGATTGGCCGAGGCCTTCAACAAAACCTTGGTGCAAATTGTCAAAAAGACCCTTGATGATAACAAACGACAGTGGGATGAGCGGTTGGTGGAAGCTTTGTGGGCTTATCGTACCACTTATAGAACCCCGACCCAATCCACCCCGTTTGCACTAGTGTATGGATCTGAGGCTGTTCTACCCTTGGAAATACAAATCCCTTCGCTTAGAATTGCAGTTCAGAATCAAATTACCAATGAACAAAATGCAAAACTACGATTGGAAGAACTCGAAGGCCTTGAAGAGCGACGTCTCCAAGCTCAACAAAGTTTAGAGTTGTATAAATCCCGTATGGTTCAAGCCCACGATAAGTTAGTGCGACCTAGGACCTTCCAAGCGGGAGACTTGGTATTGGTCCTTCGGAGGCCTATCTTGGCCCATCGGAAGCTGGGAGGCAAATTTGAACCTACATGGGAAGGACCCTTCGTTATAGAGACTGTCTACGAAGGAGGCTCGTATCAGTTAGTAGATTGTAAAGGGAACCACCCAATGCTACCTGTTAATGGGCGTTTCCTTAAGAAATACTATGCTTGATGTAGCTCATTTTATCAATCAATAAAACTTCCTTTTCTTGATTTACAACTTAATTCTACCTTTTTTTAAGTTTTTTTAACGCTCTTCGCCTTTTCCTTAAGGTTAGGTCTTTCCTTCCCTTAGGATTAGACCCGCTAGTGGTGGGGTACGCCCTCTGTGGCACCACCCTGGCATTTCACCCGGGGATTAGTGGTGGAGTACGCCCTCTGTGGCACCACCCTGATTCCCATTCGCTAGTGATGGAGTACGCCCTTCGTGGCACCATCCTAGTTTGCCAGTTAATCTGCCTATTTGGAGTAAGCCTTCTATCAGCATCCTATAGGCCTAAGGTTGGGTGATGCCCTTCCTTAGACCCAAGGTTAGGTATTCCCTACCTTGGTTTCCAGTTGATCCGTCTACTAGGAGTAAGTCTTCTATCAGCATCCTGTAGACCTAAGGTTGGGTGATGCCCTTCCTTAGACCCAAAGCTAGGTATTCCCTACTTTGGTTTCCAGTTAATTTTGCCTATTTGGAGTAAGTCTTCTATCAGCATCCTATAGGCCTAAGGTTGGGTGATGCCCTTCCTTAGACCCAAGGCTAGGTATTCCCTACCTTGGTTTCCAGTTGATCCGTCTACTAGGAGTAAGTCTTCTATCAGCATCCTGTAGACCTAAGGTTGGGTGATGCCCTTCCTTAGACCCAAAGTCAGGTACTCCCTACTTTGGTTTCCAGTTAATCTGCCTATTTGGAGTAAGCCTTCTATCAGCATCCTATAGGCCTAAGGTTGGGTGATGCCCTTCCTTAGACCCAAGGCTAGGTATTCCCTACCTTGGTTTCCAGTTGATCCGTCTACTAGGAGTAAGTCTTCTATCAGCATCCTGTAGACCTAAGGTTGGGTGATGCCCTTCCTTAGACCCAAAGCTAGGTATTCCCTACTTTGGTTTCCAGTTAATCTGCCTATTAGGAGTAAGTCTTCTATCAGCATCCTATAGGCCTAAGGTTGGGTGATGCCCTTCCTTAGACCCAAGGCTAGGAATTCCCTACCTTGGTTTCTCCAGTTTCCTTGTCTACTAGGAGTAAGTCTTCTATCAGCATCCTGTAGACCTAAGGTTGGGTGATGCCCTTCCTTAGACCCAAGGTTAGGTATTCCCTACCTTGGTTTTACCAGTTTTCCTTATCCAATAGGTGTAAGCCTTCCATTAGCATCCTATAGGCTTGAGGTTGGGAGATGATCTCCCTTTCACTCCCAAAATTTTACTTCCATTCGGTCAACGCCAATGTGTGCAGCAGAAGTTCCTTCTACCACACACATTGGGGGTCCATTTGTTGACCTCATTTTTGTATGAGGTCACTAAGGCCCTTCCAAACTCTAGATTAATTCTAGATCCTAGGATCCACTCTAGACCTTAAGATCCTTTCCTAGAGCCAGACCTTAGGATCCACTCTAGACCTTAAGATCCTTTCCTAGAGCTAGACCTTAGGGCCTACTCCAGAGCTTAGGATTCTCTTATATCTCAAATTCTAGAACCCCTCTAGATCCTAGATCCTAGATCCTAGAACCCCTCTAGATCTTAGGACCAATCCAGACTCAAATCAATCCCCACCTTTGATCAACTCCAACCTCAAATCAATCCATACCTTTGATCAACTCCAACTTCAAATTAATCCCTACCCTTAATCAATTCAAATCTCAAACTTCATTCAATTCAAATCCAAATTAATTCAAGCTTCAAACATATCCAAACTTTGACTCAATCCACTTGAGAATCCAAATTTCAACCTAGACTTTGATCCCACCTTTAATCTAGCTTTGACCTTATCCATCCATTAACAGTCACAACATGATTGTTAATGATTTGGATACTTCAATATTAATCATTCAAACTTGAAATCCATTCCAAATCCAAAAATCCAGACTCAAATCCTAAGTCTCAAAGCCTTGTCCTAAAGACCCTTTTTAGAGATTTTTCAAACATTTCAAAACCCACTCAAATGGTCTCTGATTCAAGGTCTATCACTTGTAAAGTGATAAGACATGTCTCTAGAGGTTACTCTCCAACTTTTAGCTCATTTTGAGGTCTCTAACTCCAGAATCTGAATTAAAATCCAAAGGCTGTAAAACCTTCAAATATTTACAGCCTATGCCATTGAACCTAACCCCTTTGAGATCTTGACCTTGGAACCCTTATCCAAGCTTCCAATCACTTCCAGACTCTTGATTTTAACCCATTGAGCAGTAAACTGCATCTTTCAGAATCATTTTTGGCTCTAGTTGACCAATGGGCCAAAATTGATTAAAATACCCTTATGAGATTTCAAATGGCTATTTCAATTCAAATCAATTCCAAACTCTTTGAAACCATTTCCAATGAATTTCAAATATCAAACTCAACTTGTTGAACTCAAATCCAGACCTTGGGTCAACCTGGTTGACCAAGTCAACCAAGTTTGACCCATGGACTCATACACCCCTCCCCTTTCAAAATTTTGAATCTACTCCATTCCAAGTCCTTTGAATGTATGGGATGAACCCTTGGGTACCCAAGAGACCCCTCTTGGTCACCCAAGCCTTGGGCTTACTTGGGTTAGCCTTATGGCTTGACCCAAGTGACCCAAGAGAGACCTCTCTTGAGCCATCCTTTGATCTTAATCAAATTGAATCCAAATCAAGGTGCCATTGGGTTCCCATTGACCCAATACACCTTCCTTGACCAGCCCAATCCTTGGGCTCATTTAGGTCAAGAGTTAGGCTAGCCCAAAGTGCCTAATAGCACTTGGGATTGGGCCAACTCTCAACCTAAATCCAATTGAACCTGGCCAACACCTCCCATAGGTGGCCCTAGGTCCAATACACCTCCTCCAGCCAGCCCATGCCTTGGGCTAGCTTGGGTCAATAGTTAGGCTAACCCAAAGTAGCCAAAAACACTTGGACCCGAGCCAACCTTTGACACAGATCAAATTGGACCCAATTGCCACTTGCATTGGGTGCACCAGACCCAGACCCACTTCCCACTTCAAGCCCAGGGTCTGGCCTGACCTGGGTTGAGCCCAAATCGACCCGAACCGAGCAGATTTGGATCAACCCGAGCCAACCTTTGACACAGATCAAATTGGACCCAATTGCCACGTGCATTGGGTGCACCAGACCCAGACCTGCCTCCCATACCAAACCCAGGGTCTGGTCTGACCTGAATCGGGCTCAATTCGACTCAAACCAAGCAGGTCCGAGCCCAACCGAGCCACCAGATCGATCCCAGCTTCCCCAGGCCAATTTGACTCCACAATTGGCTCCAGCATGTCCCCATCGGCCTTCCCTGGTCAATCCGACCCAGACCATGGCCGGCGGCGGTCGGAGCCAATGGAGAGCAAGCTCCGGTGGTCCCCCCAGACCGAAAGCCTTCCAAAGGCTGTGGCTCGCCGGCTTGAGGCTCACGAGCTCTCTGGAATGGTGCCCCTTTCCACTTGGCATCAATCCGCGACCTCCTCCACTTCAATCCTGGCCGTCCGAGCTCGCGGGAGGAGGCTGAATAGGGTGGTGCTCCCCAAGGCTCGCCAGACGATCCCAGAGTTTTCGAACGGTTCCCCAGAGCTTCCTCGATCTCCCAGCACCTGCCTTCGAGCTCCCAGACCGTCCCTTCCATCGCTTCGAGCGAACTCCGGCGAAAGGCTTCGGCGTCCCGCTCGAAGTCATACCTCCAGCCGTTCTCCAGTCGCGGCCTCTGAAGGAAACCTGCTCGCCTTCGTCTCCTGAAGCTCCCAGATAGAGAAGCTCATTCGTTGAGACTTTCTCTGTGGTAATTCCTTCATCCCGAGCTCCCTAGCTAGGTAGTCCGGTCAAGTGTGAAGGAAACCTTCACCCCAACGGATTTCCACCGTTGGATTGAAGGTTTCCACCCCCCTGATCCTTCCTGTGAAATTTCGTCGAAGTTCGCCGGTGCGATTGCTCGGATCACGCCGGAGAATGTTCACGGCTTCGGGCAAAGGCGGAGGTTGAAGACGAAATCCCAGCCGTTGATTTCGATCAACGGCTCGGATTAGATCCCGCGATCCCGGAGCGCGTTTAATCCCAGCCGTTCGATCCGCCATCCGACGGCTACGATTAATCCGACCGTTACCCAGTCAGCGCCAATGATTGCCCAGCCAATCGGGACGCGCCGCGTGTAAAGCGCGGCTGACTGTATAATGGCTGGATTAATAATTCCAGAAAATCAAGGGAACTTCAAAAATCCATATCTCCCTGCACACTTGACCAAATTAGGTGTTCTTAGGCTCATTGGAAAGGTCTCAGGGAGATCTTCAAAAGCCCTATGGTTCCAGGCCCTAATTGCATGCGTGTTAAGTTTAATTTCATTAATGGTATTATTTCAATTTATGCAATTATTGTTTGTAGTTAAGTCTCCAGGGCATGGAACTTTGGGAGATTGAATTTGGGCATGTCTTTGACATGTCCAAATTTTGTTTCCCCTGTTTTAAAGGTCTAAGGGCACTTTCCCCCAATTTTGAGTTTAAGGGTCATGGGTTGACCCTTAAATTCAAATTGGGATTTAAGCCTATCCAATGAGAATTAGGATCTGGTTTTTTGTGTGTTGATTATGCTTAGGATATGGAGTTTAGGGCCACTGACTTTGCCCCAATCCAACCTTAGGATAGCTCCCTAGGATTTTTTGAAGGTGACTTAGAGCTCACCTTAGGTGGCTTAGTTAGCCACCTTAGAGTATCCCAATTGAGCCCAAATTTGGTGTGTTCAGGCCTTGGGATCATGTGACCCCATGGTCCAAATTTCATCAGATTTGGAGTCCACTTGGTTCACCAATTAGGAGCCATAGCTTGCCCTTGCTAGAATTGCCCCCTAGCCTTAATTAAATTCTAATAAATCCCTTTTAAACCCAAAATTTAAGTTTAATACTTCATATTAATCAGTGTTGAACCCTTAACCCATGAGAATTAAAAGCCCCTTGATTGGGCATCAAATTAAGTCTTAATTTAATTTTAAGTAAAATTCAATGTTTAATTAATATTAATTAATTAATAATCATTAAAAATCCCAAGAATTAATTTAATGCTTGATAATCTCCCCTTGGATCACCTCTGATCTTTGGGAGAGATTTCAAGGAGTTTGAGATCCATTTAGGCCCAAATCACTAGAATAGTCTTTAATTGGAATAATTGAAAATTTTCATAAATATCCAAACTTCTAAAAATCATAACTTTTGATAGAAAACTCCAAATTGAGTGTGCTACATGTCTAACAACTCATAATTAAGCCTAGTATTTTGATAAAATACAAACTTTCTAGAATTTGAGCTTAATAAAAGAATTCAACTTTTGACCCCTTTAATTAAATTATTAAAATATTCTAAAAATTCATAAGGCTCAAATCATTCTAAAACTCAGAAAATATTGGTTTAATGTCCAAAACATTTAACAAATCCTTTAAAATACAACAACCACCCTAAAGTTGAAGTTTATTGGCTGGACTACTCCGGGCTGCGGGGCTAAGTGTCCTAAGGAGGCTGGTTCCTCGAGCCTGGTGGCACAACGCCACGAATGAATTCTAAAGGGTGTCAAACCTTAAAATGGATTAATTTTTCTTAATTATTTAACATTTTAAAAGTCTCTAATTCAATTACATTAATTTGGTTTATCGGCTGGACTACTCCGGGCTGCGGGGCTAAGTGTCCTAAGGAGGCTGGTTCCTCGAGCCTGGTGGCACAACGCCACGAATCAATTAATGACAAACTTAAATTAATCAAGCTTTTAAAATCAGTAACTCACTCATTTTAATATTAATCCACTCTTTTAATTCCAACCAATTTAAATAACTTAATCAAACCCGATTGCTACTGGGTAACCCAGGCCTACGAGGCTATTAGCTTAGCCCCAAGGAAGGTGAAATAAACTTCACGGCCTCGGTGTGAAACAAAGGTAGTAATCAATTAACTTTTAAAACATGTTTAATTAAAATTCTTAATTCACTAATACTTAAATTTTAATTCAAATTCCCTTTTAAGTCTTAACAAATCCAGACCTTTAGACAACTTCAATTAAGAACCCACTTTAGGATCTACCCCAGCCACACGACCTTTCTCACACACTTTAGATGATGTGCTAGGACAACCAACTCTAGATCTAGGTTAGGCCGGTGTTTACTTTACTGCTGTGTGCCGGATTTTTCGTAGTTTTCACTGCATGTTGTGGATGAAATTGCTTTGCTATGTCTGCTTACTTTTTCTGTACTCTGTGGATGGATTGATGTGTTTGGCGACTAGATTACCCTTAGGTTAGGTACGATCTGGATGTTGACACAGTTTTCTGCAGGTGGCCACGCTCATGCAGGGCAATATAAAAAGGGGGCAAATCATAAAAAAAAATGCATAAATATTATAAACTCTTTGCACAGGTGCTTCAGCTGCTAAAGCCCCCAAATCATAAAAAGAGCGTGGCCAGTGTGTTTACTTTCTTTTCTGCTCATATATAACTGCTTGGGAATAACTGCTTTATATATATTAATTGCTTAGGATAACCCTGCAGGTGAGTCTAGATCTTTTATTTTGATATAAATGTAATTTGTGCAAGTGTCAAGTGTTGTGAAAGTTTATTTTGAATTGGGATACATAGATCCAAAGCTTGGATTCCAAAGAGGAAAGGATACCCCTTTAGGGAACACTCCTTTTCCATTTGGAAATCCAAATTTGGATCATACCTCTTCCTTACCCAAAGAGGAAAGAGTGGCCTTCCCCCTTAAAGGGAAGTGCCCTCTTCTCCATTTGGGTAATCCACTACGAAGATTCCAAGAAGATTGAAGAAAAGGAGTCCAAAGAAGAATGAAATTGAAGATTTGAAGATTTGAAGATTGAGAGTATCCCACTCAAAATAACTTGCGTCGTTACTAGGTTTAGAATCCGGGTTGTTGTCAGTGGTGCCCGGCCACTTTACTTTCTGCAATATTCTGGTTTGTAATAAGCAAGGCAATTCTGCCTATGGACATTTATTAATTAATTTATATTTGATATGATGATTTGATTGCCTCTAGGATTACTTGTTTTTACTAGTTTTTTGGCGATTGCATGCCGCTCTTTGTTTTCGCCTGGATACGTGAGGCTCGTGAGGGTGTGAAACTTTTCTACTCATAATTTTAAAAGTCTAAAATTTTAGTGAGTCTAAACAACATAGAAAGATAACGAATCTAGGGAATTAGCCGGGGATCGCCCCCGGGGTCGCATGCATATTTTTGCATTCTTCTTTCCTTGCTTTAGACCCTTCCCCGCCTGCGGGTAGAGTCCGGATAGTCTGACCTATGAGGACGAGGTGCCGGACCTGGGGAAGTCCAGTCTTCTAAAAAATTATTTTATAAGCCTGTTTTTAAAATTTTCAAGCATATTTGATTTGAGGTTGTTAACCAGCATGCATTGCATTAGATACAAATCAAAGAGTCAAAATTTTAAATTCATAGTCCTTAACATTTTAGCACCCGACATAAGTCAAAGGGGCCAATTAGGAGAGTCTCTAGATGTCGGCCCCAACTCTCCAAAACTTTAATTACAACGTCCCTACCATTCTTTCATAAAAGACTGGACTCATCTCTTTTAAATCGACTAGGTGGTTAGCTGGCTCCCTAATCCAGGCCGGGGTAAGTCCAGACCTTGCACTGCATTAGTTAGGATCGGACGACTGTGGTCCAGTGTCCAAAATAGATTTAGGATCCGGGGCAAATCTTTGATTATAAGACCCCAAATTTCGGGAATATAGTCCCAAATTTCTAATAAAATGCTCAACTCGAATTAAATATCATTTCAATCCAAAACATAAAGCCCAACACTTAGATTAAGTTGGGACACTTCCGGATGGTTCTGGAATCTCAAAGTGTCCCCTACTTCTCATCCTTTGACTCCGTTAATAACTGCTCAATCTTGATCCATTCCCTTTTGATTTTCCAATAATTCTATTCACACTTTGATATCACTCCTAGAAATTCTAACAAAATTTTGCCATTATTTTAATCGAGAGTTTTCGTAGGGGACTTTGTCTCCCTACGATGTAATTAACTACGAGGGCTTGCGCTCGTAGGAGATTTGGAACCCCACACACCTGATTTTAAAATTGATTTTAAAACTTCACTAGATTTCTTTGGGAAAAGTTAAAGAATGATCGTCGTCGTTGCATTAGAAGAATTATCGTGGAATGGTGTCATTTCCCTTTGGGGAGATACATCCTTCTTCGATAAGGCTTTGGATGTGAATGCGACGATCATACTTCTTGAATGTTGTAGCTGGATATTCAGTTGAACCTCATTTTGACCCTTCGGGGCCATATGAAGTTCTCTTTAGCATCCGGTCATAATATTCAAGATGAATTTCATAATTCTAAATCTGAACGCCGTTATGAAATTTTATGTTCGTCCTTCGGGGTGATATAATTTTTCTAACAGGATGATTCGATTTTAGAATTAGAATTAAATCTCAATTTTAAAGCTCCCAAAGAAAACTAATCTTTTCGAAACATGTTTTCAAAATTCCACCAACATCCCAGTGTTGGCAGAAAACCGTCCGTCCTTTAACACTCTTCCAGTGTAGGCAGAGAACCCTTCATCCTTTCACACTCTCCTAGTGTGGGCAAAGAACCCTTCTGCTGTTCACACTCTCCAAGTGTGGGCAGAGAAACCTTCAGTTGTTCACACTCTCCAAGTGTGCGCACAAAACCCTTCGGCTGTTCACACTCTCCAAGTGTCAGCAGAGAATCAGATCTCCTTGACAGATCTTCTCACAAGAAATCTAGAAGGAAGAAAGGAAAGAGTGAAGTAATCACAAATCAAAAGTAAAGACTCTTACCTTTAAACACCAAGTGAAGCCTTCACGCTCTAGTAGTAAGAATCCTCCTTCAAACACTCTCTCACACTCTCTCCTTGACTCT
Organism: Dendrobium nobile; assembly: GCA_022539455.1. Lineage (NCBI taxonomy): Eukaryota > Viridiplantae > Streptophyta > Magnoliopsida > Asparagales > Orchidaceae > Dendrobium > Dendrobium nobile. The sequence goes on along the minus strand of CM039721.1, from coordinate 26,637,506 downwards.
TCTTTCAATATACACGAAGATTAGTAGGAAAAAAGATTAAGTGGCAGTCTAAATTGGACTATGTATATGAAATATGAAAAAGATCGTTCAAAAACTGCAAATTTTTAACTCAACATGCAGTTGATCATCCCGTATAATCGTTGATCATCCTAGACAATTTTCTTAAATATGTTGGAAATGAACCAAATGTATACTGGTATGAACTGAGTTCGTACCTGATCATCATCCTGTACGAACTAGGTTCGTCCGGTATGAACAGTTATACCAAAAGTCAGTTCCCAAAAACTGCAGGAAGTCGCCAAAATTTGAAGAGTCGGTTCACGTCGTCCTGGGTTGAATATGAGTTCGTCTGGATAAAATTTTTTCATAGAATAATTCATCCTGGGATGAATTTGCGTTCGTCTTGACAAAAATTTTCCAGAGAGCATTTCGTCCTGGCACGATTATGAATTTCATCTGAACAAAAATTTTCCAGAGGACATTTCATCCTGGGATGAATTTGAGTTCGTCTGGATGAAAGTTTTCTAGAGAGCATTTCTTCCTGGCACGAATATGAATTTCATCTGAACGAAAATTTTCCAGAGAATATTTCATCCTGGGATGATTAAACATTCATCCTGGACGATCAGGACTTAAAAAAATTTTCTTCAACTCTTATTCATTCCATTGCTATTTAGATGAGATAAGTGACTTGATGGTCCTATACGAACTATGTTTGTCCCGTACGATCAGTATAAATTTTTAAAGATCTCCTTAAGAGTGTGTGTGTTTATTCACTCAATTACAATCACTCCCTCTCAAGCTTAATTCAAAGAAAAGTACAAGCTTTAATTCACAAAATCTCTCATGTTAAATTTGATTTGAAGTCTTCAATAGTCTGGAGTTTGATTTTCCTGAAATGTTAGTTCACATAAGAGCAAAAACAAATCTTCCAAAAAGTGTTAGGAGATATCAATACATAAAACAATAATATTTGGAATCATCAAAACAATACAAGTTGCAAGAATGTAAAACATACAAATAGCAACTCTCTTAATTATCTCCTCCTTTTTTATGATGGCAAAACAATTATTATTTATATAATTTTAAATTCTAAGAATCTCCTAAATTCCCCCTGAATTGATGAACACATAAAATAAGGAGGCAATTTAATCATAATTTTTTGTTTTTCAAAATTTCAGAGATATAAAACAAAACAAAAACACATCAAAACAAAACAAAAACACATACGAACAAATAATTTCTCCCCCATTTTGTCAACAGCAAAAAGTGAAGAAGAAGAAAGACCTGAAATGTAAGTTATCATATGAAAATCATTTGATAATTGAACCTTAAAAGTGATTGAAATAAATTTTACAAACAAAATCAAAATATTAGGCAAATCATAGTAATTCATAGAATTTAAGAAGAAATATAACATTGATAATAAAAAATATTTATAAAAAATATGAGTCAATTTAGACACTAAGATAGAGAAAATCATTGCAAAAAGAATGAATAGAAAATTTATATATTTCAAATTTCAATACAGAATATAAATCTACTGAAGATCAATTTGAATTAAGAGATTAAAAGATTATGGAAAGAAATAACGATCACATGTGACGCTTTGCGCTTTTTTTTCAAATTTGTAGCACATTTTTGTGCATCTTTTTACTTGTGGGCTTATTTTGTGCCTCTTTTTCAACTTGCAAACCATTGCGTATTCCTTTTGATTTTTGTACATTTGTACATTTTTCAAGAGTAATTTTGATCTTTCAAAATCAATAATAAAAAATTTTAAATTTTTCTAAGTGCATAAATAGTTATTAATAAGTGAAATACAAAATAAGAAAACATCATAATTACAATAATAATATTATACATTAATATAGTCTAAATAAGAGACATGAAATTGACTATCTTAATTACATCAAGTTATATGCAAAACTTAAATTTAGAAAAATTAGATACTATGTGCTCCCTCATCCATCCCATATCATGCTGATACTATGTAGCCTGCTGTTGAAGATGAGTCTCAGTTCGATCAAAATGTTGATCAATATGAGTCTCAAGGCGATCAAATCTTTGAACCAAATCCTGGTAATTTGGTTCATTTGGAGGTGCAGGTGTAGCTTCATGTTCTTCCTCAGTATTACTAATGACATGTGTTTTACTTGGTTCTTCTTTGATTGCTCTAAATGATCCATCGTTGTAGTAGAGCAGTTCTTCAAACTCTTGATCAAGCTGAACCAAATTGTATTTCTTCTCCAGAATGTAGGCAACTAGCTGTCCTAAGGCGATGTTCTTCTTTCTTTTATGCTCGACATGACCAATTTCAGAAAGTCCATAAAGATAGTCAAGGATTAGTTGGGCTTCAACTATAGGTTCTTTAGTCATAATCAAAAAGGTCACCATAGAAAGAAGAGGAGTAATGTTGATTCTATCACCAGCTTAGGAATTATAGAAGTTCTAAAAACATGCTGGATGATACAAGCATTATGAATAAGACCGGATACTTTAGGCATATACTCGTTAAAAATGATTCCTCTAAGAACTTTATTAATTTGAGACCATTCATATTTAGCTGAGGTGCTCAAGGTATGTGCTCTAGCTCCCTCAGTCCTTAAGTTCAGTAAGGCTCATAAGTCTGCTTTGGTGATTTCAACTTTTCTCTTAAAGACAAAGGAACAGATAACAGTATGGTTAGAGTTAAAAGACATGTTTTCCAGAAAGTAGTGAAAGGTTTCTTTGTTGTAGAGATAATCTAGGGTGAGGATAAAACCAAATTGAGTTGAAGCAAACAAGTTCATCACCTGAAAGTTTAGTTGCTCCTGGACAAGAATTCTATAGGGTGTGATCTTAACAGAGACAAACTTAGGGAAGGATTCTTCATTGGCTTTAGAAAGAAAGTTCTCAGAAGAATTCTTAGGTGAACCCCTTGACACAATCTTTTAACGCTTGCTAGAACTTGCCATTGAAAAATGATCTGAAGTACGAAAGAGTTTGAAAGTGAAGTGAGAGTGTCACTATTGAGTTCAAAAGCCCATCTATTTATTAAAAAAATGACTGTTCATACCAGACGAACTCACTTTCATCCCATACAAATTTAGTTCGTCCGGTACGAAAACATTTCGTATGGATGAAAGAATGAGTCCAAAATAAAACGGCATTTCATAATCACACAATTTACGAAGCATCCTTTCGTACAGACTTTTGACCAAAATGATCGTACAGACAAACACGTGTTTGTCCTGGGACGATCATAACTTATGAACATTTTAATGACAGTTGAATCCATCCCCGCATCGAACCACCATGTGTTCGTTAGGACGAACCAAAGGTTTGTACGTACGAACAGGCATATTAAAAATGATCTTATCAATTCAACTGACATTCAATCATCTCGTCATTTAAACAAGTTCGTCCTGGATGATCATGACGATTGTACAGACAAAGTGAAAAAAAAACTGAAAAATTGCACGCAAACGGTTCAAAATCCGACTATTTGACACACCACATAATTCGTCCCGTATGAAAACGTTTCATCCCGGACGATTGTCACTTAAAAATTTTAAATCATGCACTCAATCAAAACTAAAATACAAGCACACTAAAAACACAATGAAAAATAAAAATAAATAAATAAATAACATAATACAGAACAAGTCACAAACACATGGATAAACAGAAAAAAATACTAACTAAAAACACACATCAATGTTGTAGAAAAACATTTTTATTAAGCATTCAGATGAATTACCCCAAGCCTTATTCTTAATGCACTGAAAGCATCAAAGGTTAAAGGTTTTGTAAAAATGCCTACAAGTTGATTTTCAGTAGAAACATGAATGAGTTCAATTTCTCCTTTGGATACTATTGCAAATTTAGGTCTATGAACTATGTTTTGATGTTTGGAAAACACTCTTACTTGTCTTGGACTATCTTTTACTACTGATGTTTCATGAATCAAAGATCGGACAGAAAAAATAGAGCCAGCTCAAGAATGGGTAGTTTAGGGTTGAGTCAGTCTGTAACTTTATTTTTTCTCTTCTTGAGTCAATTGTAATCTTTGGTGTGACTGATGCAAAGTAACCCTACACACACACACTTGAGAGACTTAGAATTTCTATTTTTACTCAAATTGGTCAGGACAATATTTACATCGTCCTGGATGATCAGGCTTAAAACAAAAAATCTAATCAGGGGTTCTTAATTAAGGCAGTCGTCATTAGCCAGTCGGCCTGGATGATACTTGTATCGGCCAAGACGATAGGCTCAAAACATAAAGAAATTGCCGCCATAAATAATTAAGGTATTATGTACTTTTAGTAATCGGCCAGGACGATATTCATAATTATGCCTTAATTGATCAGACAATCAAAGAGGTAATTAAGGATGATTGATATGATTATATCATCCTGGACAATAGAAAGATCATCCGGGATGATCTATACTAAAATCTTTAGTTGCTTCTGGACGATAAATATCGGCCAGCACAAATTCAGGGCGATGTTCTGGACGATTGGGATCGGACAGCTTGAATTCAGGGCGATGCTCTAGATGATTTTCCTCTGATTTGAATTGATAGGCAGGCTGGGACGATCATGAGATCATCCTGGATGATCAAGCCAATTTTTAATCGTCTAGTTTGCATTCAGGGCGATGCTCTGGTCGATCTCATTAAATTTGTACTGATCGGCCAGGACGATTTTCATATCGTCCTAAACGATATAGTTGGAAACTTGCAATTAATGAGCTCCTTTGAAGCTCTTCTATTTAAGAGCTCTTGTTCAGCATTTTTGAACATTCTTGGCTGATGTCTTAACCTGAGAAAACCTAAAGGAGAGAGAGAGAGAGGGAGACACAGAGAGAGGATCTTATGAGGGGGAGCTTGTGAGGGGATTCACAAGGGTTGCTCCAAGAATTGTTCCACTTCTTCTTCCCTAGAGTCTCTTGTCCTTGGAAGGGTTGGGAGAGGTAAGTTCTAGCAAGCGATAGAGGTTCTCTGCCTGCTTCAGGAGGAAGCAAAAGGAGGATGGTTCTCTGACTTGCCAGGTGTGACAAAAAGAGGTGTTTGTAAAGTCTTCTCCACCTAGCTGTGGGGGTTAAAGGAGAGTCACAATTGTAGTGCAATACTCGGAGGGCGCCTCCGGGGAGTGGACGTAGACCGAGTTGACCGAACCGCTATAAACCCTTGTGTTCTTATTTTTTTACTGCTTCCGCATATATTATCTTCCGCATTTATTTTTTTGTGGTGATTTGGTTTGTATTCTTGCTTTGCTTAGAGAAATTTTTTTAAATACCAATTCACCCCCCCCCCCCTCTTGGTTAGCCTTGGGCCAGTTTTATAGGGCTTAACGTCCCCAACGAACTTTCAAGTGGTATCAGAGCGGGATTCATAAAAACTAAGTTTGAAAACTTTTTGAATTTTGATCCATGGCTAACTTTGGAAATCGTAATACATCGGAAGGGTACTCTATTACCCGACCACCTCTGTTTGATAATATCCCATTTGATTTTTGGAAAACTCGCATGTCTACGTTTTTACAATCTACTGATTAAATGCAAAATATCTTAACTATTTTTTCTGTGCTTTTAAATCAGAAGACTACATGCGTGTTTCCACTTATAAAATTAGCAAAGAAATTTGGGATAAATTGTGTATCACTTATGAAGGCACTAATGAAGTTAAATAATCCCGTTTGAACATTCTCTTGCATGACTACGAACTTTTTCGTATGAAACCTCATGAATCAATTTATGAAATGTATATAAGATTTACTCAGATTGTTACTTCTTTGCATGCCTTAGGAAGAGAACTTTTGAACTTTGAAAAAGTAAATAAGATTTTATGATGCTTGCCTTCCTCTTTTGATGTTAAAATCACTGCTATAACTGAATCTAAGGATTTGAACTCGTATTTGATTGACAACTTACTTGGCTCACTCATTAATTACGAGTAAGGGGTGAATCAAAGAAATCTTGATGCAGGTGAGAAAATGAAAGAGAAAATGGTGGCACTGAAGGCACACAAATCTGACTCTTATTCTTCCGGGTCTGAGAGTGATGAATTTGCCTTCATCTCAAGACAATTCAGAAACTTTCTAAGGAAGAAGCAAAAGCATCATTGGAGAAAAGATAAGGATAACAAATATTCTAAAAGATCTTCTGATGTTGTTTGTTATGAATGCAGGAAGTCTGGCCATGTAAAAGTCGATTGTCCTACACTTCAAGATCACTCAAGCAAAGGAAAGGGTGAGGAGAAACCCATGTTCAGGAAGGACAAGAAAAGACTCCAAAAGGTGTTTTGAGTGGATTCTGCATTGGATTCATCGGAGATGGAACCAGAAGATGAAACAACAAAATTGTGCTTGATGGCAGACGATCATCTTGATTAAGAAGAGGTATGTGAACTTTCCTACGATCAACTTCTTGAAGTTTCTGAAAAAATTCATGCATCATATAGGAAACTCAAGAAAACACATGCAAGCTTAAAATTGGAATTTTTGGAGTTATAAAAAGAGCATGCAATTATGACTAAAGATCACTCAACAATTGATTTAAATCATATGGCTCTACTTGATGAATTTGATGAGTTAAACAAAAGCATTGTGAATTAATTGAAGAGCATGAGTCACTAAAAGTCACACACACTTCACTTGAATCTGATTTTAAAAACACTAAAGAGATGGAGAAAAATTTGAGGATTGATAATGATGCCTTAAAATTTACTAACTTGAGGATTCAAAATGAATTGTATATATTTAAGAAAACTAGGATGACACCAACACTTGATCAAAAGCCAAAATCTACGAAGAGGCATTATAACTCAAACCATTTAAGAAATCGTTTTCCAGGTGTTAGATGTTTGTCATGTGGCATGCTAGGACACTTCTCACACACTTGCACTGTTCACCGTAGTACACTAGGTGTGGAGACCCAAGGTGCATGATTCACAGCATACCACACATGCATTGCATTCTACTTTTCATAAGAAGGAACCCAAACCTGCTTGGGTTCCTAAATCTAATATTTGATAAATTTATAGGTGGTCTCTCACAAAAGGCCTCGTGAGAGTATGTGGTACTTGGACAGCGGTTGCTCTCGACATATGACTGGTGATGCCAATAAATTTGTTTCGCTGGAGTCCAGAACTGGAGGCAAGGTTACTCTTGGAGACAACACCACCAAGAAGGTGGTAGGCGCAGGTATAATTGGTAATTCCAAGAACCTTATGATTGAAAATATTTTGCTTATAGATGGATTGAAGCATAACCTGCTCAGCATCAGTCAACTCTGTGATAAAGGCTTCATCTTGCAATTCTTTACAAATTCATGCATTGTAAGTTTAAGTAACAACACTATTTTGCAGGGAAAGAGGATCAACAACGTCTATATGCTTGATTTAAATAACATTGAATGTGCTGCTTCATTTTGCTTAAAAATAGTAATTGATGATTCATGGTTGTGGCACCGGAGACTATGTCATGCAAGTATGAAAACGCTTACGAAAGCGACCCAAAAAGACCTAGTTAGAGGTGTCCTAAAACTCAAATTTTCAAAAGACCACCTTTATGATGCCTGTCAACTAGGAAAGCAAGTCCACTCCACCTTTCACCCCACTAAGGAAGTTAGCACCTCTAGACCTTTAGAAGTACTTCACATGGATTTATTTGGACCCATTAGCACTGCCAGCTTGGGAGGGAAAGTCTATGGTTTTGTGATTGTTGATGACTACTCAAGGTTTACTTGGACTAGATTTCTTACACATAAAAATGAGACTTTTGAGGAGTTTAAAATATTTTCTACTTGGATTAAGAAAATGCTAGGTTGTGAGATCTTGACCATTTATAGTGATCATGGGGTAGAGTTTGAGAATGAAAGATTTGGAGATTTTTGTGAGGACAAGGAGATTAGCCATAATTTCTCAGCTCCTAGGACCCCTCAGTAGAACGAGGTAGCTAAAAGGAAGAACCGGACCTTGGTGGAAGCCGTTAGAGCCATACTTGCTGAGTATTCACTTCCAAAATACTTTTGGGCTGAAGTGGTTAACACAGCTTGTTATGTGTTGAATAGGGTGAACGTTAGAGCTAAATTAGAAAAGACACCCTATGAGATCCTTAAGGGTAGGACACCCAATCTTTCCCACCTTAATGTCTTTGGTTGTAAGGTTTTCATTCATAATAATGGGAAGTCTCACTTGGGAAAATTTGATCCTAAATCTGATGAAGGAGTGTTCTTGGGATATTTTAATGTAGGGAAGTCTTTTAGGGTGTTTAACAAGAGAACTTTAGTGGTGGAATAGACTACCCATGCAGTATTTAATGAGTCTGATCCTAAAGGCATAGAGTTGAGGATGATGATGATATTGGAGAGATTACTAGTGGAGTAGAAAATTTAGAGAAGGAAGTAGGTCACCAAAACATAGAAGGAGTAGGAGATGTCACCCAAAGAGTACAAAAATTTAGATCAGGAGGAAAGGGTTGGACCTTCTCAGACCTTACCTAGAGATTGGAGATACTCTACAAGTCACCCCAAGGATTTGATCTTAGGAGACCCTTTTAATGGAGTTAAGACTAGACATGGACTTAGGAAGGAGGTGAACCACTCTGCCTTTATCTCAATGACTGAACCCACCAACATAAACTAAGCCCTTACTAATGAGTTTTGGATTTTAGCCATGCAGGAGAAGTTGAACCAATTTATTAGGAATGAAGTTTGGGAGCTTGTAGAAAGACCTAAGGGACAAAGTATAGTTGGGACAAAGTGGGTCTTTAAGAACAAGGTGAATGATTCATGAGTGGTGGTTAGGAATAAATCAAGAATAGTGGCTAAGGGGTATAACCAAATAGAAGGGATAGATTTTGAAGAGACAATTTCCACTGTAGCTAGATTAGAAGCCATTAGAGTGCTAATAGCCTTTGCCTATTATAAAGGATTTAAGCTTTATCAAATGAATGTCAAGAGTGCCTTTTTGAATGGGGAAATAAAAGAGGATATGTTTGTAGAAAAATCCCAAGGTTTTGAAAGTTCCCAATTTCCAAATCATGTTTTTAAATTAAAAAAAGCTTTGTATGATTTAAAGCAGGCACCAAGAGCATGGATTGAGAGGCTTAGCACATTTTTACTAGAAAGGGAGTTTGTTAAGGGGAGCATAGACACCACCCTTTTTCTTAGAAAAATTGGAGATGATTTACTCATTGCTCAGATTTATGTGGACGATATACTCTTTGGATCTCCTAATAAAAAACTTTGTGATGAGTTCTCTAAAACAATGAGTAGAGAGTTTGAGATGAGTATGATGGGAGAGTTGTTCTATTTTTTTGGGTTTAGCATAAAAAAATTGGATGATGGAACCTTTCTTAATCAAACAAAATACATAAAGGACGTTTTGAAGAAGTATGAGATGGATAAATCTAAGCCAATTAATACTCCCATAACTTCTAGTGTTCCATTGGATAAGGACCCAAGTGGTAAGTCTATTGATCAGAAGAAGTACAGAGGCATGATTGGATCTTTACTCTACTTGACTGCAAGCAGACCCGACATAATGTTTAGTGTTTGCCTTTGTGCTAAATTTCAAGCCGACCCTAAGGAATCCCACCTAACTGCTATTAAAAGAATTTTTAGATATCTTTTGAAAACCCAAAGCTTAGGGATTTGGTATCCTAGACACAACACTTCTTTTGAGATTATTGGATTTTCTGACTCTAATTTTGCAGGATGCAAGGTGGATAGAAAAAGTACTTCAGGGACTTGTTAATTCATAGGATAATCTTTGGTCTAATGGTCTAGTAGGAAGCAAAATTCTGTTGCACTTTCCACTACTGAAGCTGAGTACATTGCTCTTGGAAGTTGTGTGGCCCAAGTCTTTTGGTTGAAACAACATGTATTGGATTTAGGATTACCTGTAGGCACCATCTCAATCTTTTGAGACAACACTAGTGCTATATGCATCTCTAAGAATCCTATCCAACATTCAAGGACTAAGCACATTGACATTAGGCATCACTTCATTAGAGACCATGTGACTAAAGGAGATATTGAGTTACACCATGTGACAACTAAAAATCAACTGGCTGACATCTTTACTAAACCACTGGCCTTCGACACTTTCAGCTCTTTAAGGACCAGATTGGGTGTGATTGACATAACTGCATAAACTAGATCTTTTATTTGTTTAACTTTTTTTTTGTTCTTTTTCTTTTAATTGTTTTTTCCTTTTTGCTCTTTATTTTCTTTTCTTTTTTTGTTTTGTTTTTTTGTTGTTTGATTTAGCTTGCTTTCTTGTTGCTATTTTTAATTTTTTTAGCTTTAAAAAATCATCGCTGATATGATATCATATGTCTTGTCCTTGCTTTTGAGAATTTGTAGTCAAATGGTTTACATCTCTTAATCTATTAGATGGTAAAAATATTTTGTGATTGTGTCTCCTTCTCTAACCTATTTTAGTGGCATAGTTTTCTTTTTTAATCAAAAATCTAGATCAAATTAAAGATTGTGTATGAAATTAAGATCTTTTCTAAACTTGCTTAAGTAAATATATCTTGTATTTATAATGCTTAAAGTTTTTTGTCACATCAAAATTCCTCGTTACTCTTATCATTGGTTATTGATTCTGTTTTGTGGATAATTCTTCTTTATGTTAGAGAGAGAGCTCATATTCTCTAATATCTAGAAGATATACTCACAACTAAGAAGTCTTTTTTAAGAGATTGAAAAAGAAAATTTAGCTTGCAAAAATAAAAAAAAGGCCAATGATACCAAATTGAAAAGAAAAAGTATATACACAAAAGTGTATCAAAAATCAAGATGCTCAAAGAGCCAATCAAAGTGACAAGAGGCATAAAATGAGCCCACTAAAAGGCAAGCTATTCCCTCTTTTCAAATTTTTTAAAAGTTAGAAGTTTTCATGTATCAAAGACTTGATTTCGATTGTTTTTGCGATTGTGAAAAATTTACCGTGATTCATTATTCTACAAGATATTTTTTTTCTTAAACCAAGTGATGAATGGATTCTTTTTTTTCATATCCAATTGATTTTTTTAGTTAGGTTATTGATTTTGAAAGACGATTCTACCCTAAGAGAAAGTCTGAGCTAAGGGTAATCATGATCGAATATTCTACCGTTCTTTGGATTATTGATGATGTTAACTCATTAATTCACAAGTTTTTAAAATCAATCACATGAAATACTACATCATCTTCATGCCTTGGTAAAAAAAATGATGGAGGATGTCTTGTGGTTTGCTTTTGTTCTTGATTCCCTCCTTTTTGAGATGTCAAAAGGGGGAGTAGTTTTAGGATGGTTCTTGCACTTTCGATTATGTATGTTACACTGCTATTTTTTAAATATTTGTCATAGTATTTTGCCATGATCAAAAAGGGGGAGATTGTTGTAAATTCTGGTCTATGAATTATGTTTTGATGATTGGCAAACACTCTTACTTGTCTTGAACTATCTTTTACTACTGACGTTTCAGGAATCAAAGATCGGACGAAAAAATAGAGCCAGCTCAAGAATGGGTAGTTTAAGGTTGAGTCAGTCTGTAACTTTATTTTTTCTCTTCTTGACTCAATTATAATCTTTAGTGTGACTAATGCAAAGTAACCCTACACACACACACTTGAGAGACTTAGAATTTCTGTTTTTACTCAAATCGGCTAGGACGATAGTTACATCATCCTGGACGATCGGGCTTAAAACAGAAAAATTTAATCTGGGGTTCTTAATTAAGGCATCCATCATTTGCCAATCTGCCTGGACGATACTTGTATCGGCCAGGACGATAGGCTCAAAATAGAAAGAAATTGCGACCATAAATAATTAAGGTATTCTGTACTTTTGGTAATTGGCCAGGACGATCTTTGATCAGCCTGGACGATATTAACAATTATGCCTTAATTGATCAGACAATCAAAGACGTAAAGAGATAAATATCGGCCAGCACAAATTGAGGGTGATGTGCTGGACGATCGGGATCGGACAGCTTGAATTCAGAGCGATGCTTTGGATGATTTTCCTCTTATTTGAACTGATCGGCCGGGATGATCGTGGAATTGTCCTGGACGATCAAGCCAATTTACAATCATCCAATTTGCATTCAGGGCGATGCTCTGGCCGATCTCATTGGATTTGTACTGATCGGCTAGGACGATTTCCATATCGTCCTGGATGATATAGTCGATAACTTGCAATTAATGAGCTCCTTTGAAGCTGTTCTATTTTAGAGCTCTTGTTCAATATTTTTGAACATCCTTGGCAGCTATCTTGACCTGAGAAAACCTAAAGAGAGAGAGAGAGAGAGAGGGAGAGAGAGAGAGAGATGATCTTGTGATGGGGAGCTTGTGAGGGGATTCACAAGGGTTGCTCCAAGCATTGTTCCACTTCTTCTTCCCTAGGTCTCTTATCCTTGGAAGGGTTGGGAGAGGTAAGTTCCAGCAAGCGATCGAGGTTCTCTGCCTGCTTCAGGAGGAAGTAAAAGGAGGAAGGTTCTTTACCTTGCCAGGTGTGGCAAAAAAAAGGTGTTTGTAAAGACTTCTCCACCTAGCTGTGGGGGCTAAAGGAGAGTCACAATTATAGTGTAAAACTCAGAGGGCGCCTCCGGGGAGTGGACGTAGGTCGAGGTGACCGAACCACTATAAACCCTTGTGTTCTTGTTTTTTTACTGCTTCCGCATTTATTATCTTCTAAATTTATTTTTTTGTGGTGATTTTGTTTGTATTCGTGCTTTGATTAGAGATTTTTTTTTAAATACGAATTCATCCCCCCCCCCCCTCTTGGCTAGCCTTGGGCCAGTTTTATAGGGTTTAACATCCCCAACAAATTTCAGATACATGATCCCTTATGAAATGATGCCTGATGTCTATATGTTTGGTTCTTGAATGTTGAATAAGATTTTTAGAAATGTAAATAGCACTAGTATTATCACAATAAATTGGAATGGTGTCTATAGTTAATCCTAAATCAATCAACTATTGTTTCAACCAAAGTACTTGTGCCACACAACTTCCTAATGTAATGTATTCAGCTTCAGCAGTAGATAGGGCTACTAAATTTTATTTTCTACTAGACCAAGAGACTAAAGAATTTTCAATAAACTGGCATGTTCCAGAAGTGCTTTTTCTATCCACCCTATAACCTACAAAGTCAAAATCTGAATAACCAATTATTTTAAATGAAGAGCTAAACTTAGGATACCAAATTCCTAAGTTCTGAGTTCCTAACAGATATCTTAGAATCCTTTTTACTGCTGTCAAATGTGATTCTTTTGGATCTGATTGAAATTTAGCACGCAAGTAAACACTAAACATGATATCGGGGTGGCTAGCTGTCAAGTAAAGCAAAGATCTAATTATCCCTCTAAATTTCTTTTGATCAACTGATTTTCCCTTAGGGTCCTTATCCAACAAAACTGAAGAATTCATTGGTGTACTAACAGATTTAGCATTGTTCATTTCATACTTTTTGAGGATATCCTTACCATACTTTGATTGACTAAGAAATGTACCTTTCTCAAATTGCTTAATGCTAAAGCCTAGAAAGTAACTTAAATCTCCCATTAGACTCATCTCAAATTCACTACTCATTATTTTAGAAAAATCATGACAAAGATTTTTATTTGAACATTCAAAAATGATATCATCCACATAAATTTGAATAATGAGTTTATTATTTCCACATTTCTTCAAAAAGAGAGTTGTATCCACACTTCCTTTTTCAAAAGATCTTTCAAGTAAGAAGGTGCTCAACCTCTCATACCAAGCCCTAGGTGCCTATTTCAATCCATATAATGCCTGTTTCAATTTGAAAACATGATTTGGGTATTTAGAAGGTTGTTCTACAAAAATATCCTCTTGAATTACCTCATTTAAAAAGACACTTTTTACATTCATTTGATAGGCAAAGGCTAGCAAAACCCTAATTGCTTCAAGTCTAGCTATAGGGGCAAAGGTCTCCTCAAAATCAATCCCTTTAATCTGATTATACCCCTTAGAAACTAATCTAGCCTTATTTCTAATGACTACTCCTAAGTCATTCATTTTATTTTTGAATACCCACTTAGTTTCAACTACACTTTAATCCTTTGGCCTTGTAGTTAATTCCCAAACTTTATTTCTTACAAATTAATTTAACTCTTCTTGAATGGCCAAAATCCAAAATTCATCTGAAAGTGTTTGATCAATATTAGTGGATTCTATAGTTGAAATGAATGCTGAATGATTGACTTCTTTGTTTAAACCACGCCTAGTCCTTACACCCTCACTAGGTTCACCAATTATCAACTCCTTTGGGTGGTTTTTAGAAAATCTCAAATCTCTAGACAAAGGGTTTTCTATTTTCAAATTTTCTTCCACATTTTCTTCCAAATTCATTTTATCAATCTTTTGGGAGTTAACCTCAATCTCATCTTCTATAACATTTGGTTGTTCCAAATTTCCAAACTCATCAAATACAACATGTGTGGTCTCCTCAATTACCAAAGTTCTTCTATTGAATACTCTATAAAATTTTCCAACACTTGAGTATCCAACAAAATTCCTTCATCTGATTTTGGATCAAATTTTCCTAAGGCAGATTTTTCATTGTTATGAATGAACACCTTGCAACCAAAAACATGCAAATGAGACAAATTAGGTGTTCTTCCTTTTAGCAACTCATATGGTGTTTTATTTAATTTAGATCTCACATTCACCCTATTCAGAACATAACATGCAGTACTAACCGCCTCAGCCCAGAAATATTTTGGAACTGAGTATTCTGCCAACATTACTCGGGTGGCTTCTATTAACGTTCTATTTTTCCTTTTGACTATCCCATTCAGCTAAAGGATTCTAGGTGCAGAAAAGTTGTGATCAATTCCTTTCTCCTTAAAAAATTACTTAAATCTCTCATTTTCAAATTCACCTCCATGATCACTTTATATAGAAATAATTTCACACCCAAGTTTTCTTAGAATCCAAGTCGAAAAATTTTTAAATTCCTCAAATGATTCACTCTTATGAAATAGAAATCTAACCCATATGAATCTTGAGTAATCATCCACAATCATAAATCCGTATACCTTCCCTCCTAGACTTACAGTTCCAACTGGTCCAAAAAGATCCATATGTAAAATCTCCAATGGTTTACTAGTTCTAAGATCCTTATTGGACTGAAAAGAGGACTTCACTTATTTTCCTAATTGACATGCATCACAAAGGTGGTCCTGAGTAAAGTTTAGTTTTGGTATACCTCTCACTAAGTTATTTTGGGTAATTCTCCTAAGGTTTTTCATGCTAGAATGACAAAGTCTCATATGCCAAATCCATGACTCATCAGATACAGTTTTCAAACAAAAAGCAGTAGGAGTTTGAATGCAATTCAAGTATAGCATATAAACATTAATTACCTTTTTACCATTCAAAACATCATTTCCATTTAGGCTTAATATGCAGCTAGTAGGAAAACCTTTCACACAATATCATTTATCACATAGCTAGTTTGTACTTAACAGGTTATGCTTCAAGCCTTCTACCAATAACATATTTTTAATGTAAAATTTCTTAAGTTTTCCAATCATACCTGATCCAACCACCTTCCTTGTGGAATTATCTCTAAGTCTAACCTTGCCTCCACTCCTGGCTTCTAGCGTTATGAATTGTGTGGTATCTCCAGTCATATGCTTTGAGCATCCACTGTCAAGGTACCATATGCTCTCATGAGGTCTTGTGTGAGAGTGACTCTGCAAAATTATCAAACGTTAGACCTTGGAACCCAAACAAGTTTGGGTTCCCTTTTGGCAATTTATAATCAGATGCATGTATGATATGTCTAGGTTTGTATATCTTAAGTCTCCACACCAAATAAGTTTTCATCTTCAAAGTACAGGTGTGAGCTATATATCCAAATAATCCATAATTATTACATTTGATTTTTGAAAAAGAATTCCTAAATTTTCTACCATTCATATGTCTATTCAGGGATTGCATAACTTTAGGATATAGAATAGGATTAGTAAAATCTTCAAGTCTGGGGTTATCCTATTATCGTTGAGAGCTTTTATCTTCAATTTATAAAAAGAATTCATATCTTTCAAGATTTGATTTGTATAATTGATTCAATATATTTTGCTCTCAGATTCATCCTTAAAATTTTTAAAATCTTTTTCAAGTTCTGCATAGAATGATTTTAAATTTTTCATGATTTTTATTCAAGTCATCAAACTCATCAAGTAATTTCATGTGGTTGTCATCAATTAAAGCATGATCTTTCCTAAGGATTTTATGTTCCTTTTGAAGTTCTTCAAACTCTAAACTTAGACTAGCATGCATTTTTTTCATTTTCTTATATGCATCATTATTGTGTTCAGAAACTTCAAATAGTTCATCATAAGTTATGTCGCATACCTCTTCTTGATCTAACTGATGAAGACTATCGGCCATTAAGTATAGATTAGTGACTTCCTCTTCCTTTTCAGTCTATGATGAATCTGAAGCTGAGTCCACCCTGAAAGCTCTTTGAAACTCTTTTTTGCCCTTCTTTATAGTTGGTTTCTCCTCGACCTTCTCCTTGCTAGTAGTGGCTTTATGTTTTGGGCATTCAGTCTTGATATGTCCAGGTTTTCTGCACTCATAACAAATTATATCATTTGAAATCTTAGCATTTCTATTAAATTTATCTTTATTCCATTACTGGTGTCTCTTCTGCTTCCTCTTCAGAAAGCTTCTGAATTGTCTAGTCATTAGAGCGATGTCGTCTTAATCCTCAGGTTTTGAGTGTTCACTTTCAGATTCCATGGGAGAGTTGTCCTACTTTTTGGGGTTTAGCATAAGAAAACTAAATGATGGAACCTTTCTAAATCAATCAAAGTACATAAAAAACATTTTGAAGAAATATGAAATGGATAAAGCCAAGCTAATTAATACTCCCATGACCTCTAGTGTTCAGTTAGATAAAGACTCAAAAGGAAAATCTGTTGATCAAAAGAAGTACAAAGGGATGATTGAATCTTTACTTTACTTGACTACTAGTTGACCTGATATAATGTTTAGTATTCATCTCGGTGCTAGATTTCAAGCTGATCTTAAAGAATCTCACCTGACTGCATTTAAGAAAATTCTTAGATATCTCTTAGGGACCCAAAACTTAGGAATCTTATATCCTAAGCACATCACTTCTTTTGAGATTATTAGATATTTTGATTTTGATTTTACAGGATGTAAGGTGGATAGAAAGAGCACTTCTCGAACTTGCCAATTCATAGGATAGTCTTTAGTCTCCTGGTCTAGTAGAAAGTAAAACTGTATTACACTTTCCACTGCTGAAGCTGAGTACATTGCTTTAGGAAGTTGTGTGGCACAAGTCCTTTGGTTAAAACAATAAGTTTTAGATTTAGGATTACCTATAGGCACAATTTTGATCCTTTGTGACAACAGTAGTACCATATGTATTTCTAAAAATCCTATCCAAAATTAAAGGACTAAACACATTGACATAAGGTATCACTTTATTAGAGACCATGTGACCAAAAGAGTTATTGAGTTATACCATATGGCAACTGAGAATCAACTGGCTGACATCTTTACTAAACCATTGCCCTTCAACACTTTCAGCACTTTAAGGACTAGATTGGGTGTGATTTACATAAATGCATGAACTTGATTCTTACTGATTTCTAATTTTTTATTTGTTATTTATTTTTTTTTTGTAGTTTTTCTTTGTTTATTTTTATTTTATTTTTCATCTGATTCATTTCTATTAATTTAATTTCCTTGGTTGTTTTATTTTTCTTTTAATCACTATTGAATTAATATCATATGCCTTATTTCAGTAAGATTGTAGTCAATGTTTGACATCTCTAAATCAATTAAAGGGTGAAACACCATTGATTATTTTTTTTTCTCTAATTTTTTTTAGTGGTGTAATTTTTTTTAAACAAAAGCCTATATCAAATTAACAACTGGACTTTGAGATTGAGATCTTTTCAATCTTGCTATAGTAATCTATCTTATATATATAATGTTCAAAGTCTTTATTTTACCTTCAAAATTTTTGTAATCTTGTCATTGTATTTAATATATGATTTTTTATACTATTTTGTGATTCATTCTTCCTTATATGAGAGAGTGAGTTTTTCTTCTCTAATATCTGGAAGATATAATCACAACTGAGAATATTTAAGAATTTTGAAAAGGTATCTAGCAAAAAATAAATAAATAAGTGGCCAATGATGCCAAATCAAAAGATGTGCAATGATGCCAAATAAAAAAAAAAAAAAAGAGATACACAAAGTGTATCAAAAATCAAAAGATGTGCAAAGAGCACCAATCAATTGACTAGAGGCATAAAATGAGCCCATCAAAAGCAAGCTTTCTTCTCTTTCAAAAATTTTAAATCTTAGAAGAATTTATGTGTCACTTGATATTTTTTAAAGGCTTGATTTTAGAATTCATGATCGTGACTAATTACTTTGATATATTATTCTATAAAAAAATTATTTGGAGCCAAGTTTTGAACTAATTTTTTTTCTTATCCAATTGATTTTTTTGATTTAGATCTTTATTTTCAAAAGACGGTTTTCCCTGTGAGAATTCCGAGCTAGGGCTAATAGGATCAGTTGTTCTACCATTTTTTTGGATTTTTATAATGTTAACTCATAGATTTTTACAAATTTTTAATTCAATCACCTAGAGAATTTATCTTATTCGGACTTTGATTTAAAAAAACTTTGTTATTTCATTCTTTTTAAGTCTTTAGTGTATTTTTCATTTTTTTATTTTTATCTTTCTTAGTTGATTTTCATGTTTATTTTGGGCCTTCTCTGATCATCTCCATCCATCCTCTGATTTTAAATTTTTTATCACATCGTCCCGGACAATTTTTAAATTATCCTGGTTGATTTGTTCAAACCATTCTTGAAATTCCATCAGTCGGCTGATTTGACTCTTCTACTTCTGATCATCCTAGACGATTAATTATTATCCTGGACGATATGATCATCTTCTGCTTCAATTATTTGTGATTGTCCTGAATGATCCTCCTCGTCGTGGATGATCTTTACTTTTTTTACTCAATTAATTGTGATCATCCTAGATGATCCACCTGTTTGTCCTAGATGATCCACATGGCAAAATTCGACACATGACTTTAATTCAGCTAGTATAATCAATTATTATTGATTGTCTTAGATGATCCACTTAATCATTCGGGACGATCTACTTTTTCAACGGTCGTTTGAAATGTCTCCTCAGGATGATTATATGTGTCTTATCATCCTGGACGATCTTTGATCATCCTGGATGACTTTATCACCATTTTGACCAATTATCTCGGATACAATTATTGCTCCCAATTGTCCTAGATGATTCTGCGATAATCCAAGATGATCGGTCTGATTCTTTTTAAATTGATACTCTTAAACTATTTTTCTCACCCAAGCCTTCTACTTTTATAATTATACTCCTAGTTTCTCTATTTTCCACATCATTGTGGGTGGAAAAAGATTTCGCATGCCTTTTAGAAGCTCTTTGATGGTAAATTTGGACCCTCATTTCACTGAGGCGGTCAATCAAGCTGCCTATCAGAGGTACTAGACAACCGAGATCACTGTATCCCGAACTATCAACCCTCACATCCTTTTCGATCCTGTTCTTGATTTATTTGCTCACACTGCTCTCAGTTTTCTCCTTACTCTTACCATCTCATTTAATTCAGAGTTACCATTTGAGTTATTCTCTAGCCTTTGCATCAATTACTCTTTCATTGCTCTTCAATCCTATGTGAATAGATAACCTGTCAAAATCACTTATCAGGACTGTCAAGAGCTCCAACAACTATCCACCACAGGAGATAAACTCCACATGCTGTATAAAGATCCCGACTATGACTGGGCTCCAACCAATCACTTTCTGAGGAACAGTAATGCTTCCTATCATGTTGAAGAATCTAGCAACTTACTCAAAGATGCTAGGACAATCTAACATGTTCTTTATGTCTCAATTCTTCCAAAAGCTAGTTATCACATTAATATCACTCATCTTATTTTGTCACCACTTTCTAAATTATGGCCCATCATGAGTTTAATGCCTCTGATCTGATTTTTTGATAGATTGAGAATCTGACTAGCATTTGAGATCTAGGACATAGGAGGAAGCCTAATCTTGCCCTAAGACACATCATTACATATGTCATAGAAACTAAATACAACCTCCAATATCCTGCCCTGCCAAACTTTTAGCCTGTCTTCTACTATAACAACTCCTTCCACATTCTTCACAGTACTTGTCTCAACCCGGGGTACGAGGAAGCCGAGGGAGCTAAGGAGGAGACAGCTCCTATATCTATTGCTACACCTTCTCTGCTCCGCCAGCATTCATAGCTGAATCAGCTAGTAGAGCGGTTTGACCAGTGGAAGATTCGCTTCAAGTTATATGTTGTTGCACAAGAGAAGCAACATGCTGAGGATGTTGCTCATTTTGATTGTTTCATGGCTAACCAGCAGCGCCAGCATGACTAAGATTTGGTCTAGTTTAGAGAGCAATTTGCCACTCTTTTTAGTTACTTTCACCCGCAACCATCACCACCACCTCCTTCGGATGATCACGAGCCATCTTTCTTTTAGTTTGTTTTTTGTGATATTGTTTTTTTCTTGGTGTAGTTTACTTATGTTTAGTAGTTTCTGTTGTGTTTCTTTTCTCTTTCCCTCCTCCTTTTTGTGATGTCAAAAGGGGGAGTACTTGTACTACTTTCTGATGTTCTGGTGTATTATGTATTATGTTCATTTGCTAGTATAATTTGAAGTTCCTAATTCACTAATTTTTATTATGATGCTTTAATTAAACAACTAAAATTTTATGGTGTGTTTGCCATCATCAAAAAGGGAGAGATTATTGTGAATCTAATTTCAGGGAATATAATTTTTATGATAGCAAACATTTCTATTTTTCTATGACTCCCTTGCCTACTAACATTTCAGGTCCATAAAGACGAGTGCAACTCAAGCCAGCTCAAGATTGGGTAGACTATGACTGAGTTAGTTTGTAATATTTTACCTTTTCTTAAGTCAATTATATTAATGTGGGTCCTGATGCAAAGTAACCTTCCACACACACATACTTGAGGGAAAAATTTTGATTGTTTTATAGTTCTTTGTTTTTTATCACATCATTCTAGATGTTCTAAATATCATCCTGAAAGATCAGTTAAAAAATAGAAACCCTAATTAGGGCATCCTGCTTAAGTAAGCCATCATTAAGTATATTATCCTGAATAATGTTATCATCATCCTGGACAATAGGCTCAAATTAGAAATAATCAGCCGCCAGATTTGTTTAGGCATGTTATATTTTTGACATCAATCAGGATGATGTCCTGGATGATGTAGCACAATTATTCCTAAATTAATCTGATAATTAAGAAAAACTATTAAGGTTGATTAAATGATCATATTGTCCTGGATGATCACAGGATCGTTCGGGACAATCAGTTAAACAAACCTTAATTCTTCCTAGATGATGTTTAATCGGCCTGGTTCATTCAAGGCGATTCTCTAGACAATATATACTTAATTGAACTAATAATCCGGGATGATCGAAGATCATCATGGACGATCAAGTTATTTTTCCATCATCTAGACATCCATTCAGTGTGGTGGTATGGATGATATTTGTCATTTTATACAAATCTTTCTGGATGATTGTGAGATCATCCTAGATGATAAAGTAATTTTTTCATCATCCAGACATCCATCCAGGGTGATGTTCTGGATGATATTCAATGGATTAAACTAATTATACAATATGATATGAAAAACTTACCTTCTGATCGTCCCAAATCATCCTAGCTGGTTGAGCTAAATTTGTACTGATCGTACATATCATCGTGACAACAATGTCAGTTTTTTGCAATTAAGAGCTATTTTGAAGCTCTTCTATATAAGACCTCTTGTTTTACCCTAGAGAGTATCTTTTGCTACTGTCTTAACCTGAGAGAGCCTAGAGGAGAGGGAGAGAAAGGGAGAGAGAGAGAGAGAGAGAGAGAGAGAGAGAGAGAGAGAGAGAGAGAGAGGATCTTGTGAGGGGGAGTTTTTGAGGGGTTTCACAAAGGTTTCTCCAAGCAAGGATCCAAGCCATCTTCTCCAATTGTCGTCCCTAGTCCTTAGTGGTTTGAGAGAGGTCTACTTTAGTAATCGATCAAGGTTCTCTACCTTCTTCAGGAGGAAGCAAAAGGAGTCAGGTTCTCTGCCTCATCGGTGTTAGTGAAAAGGAGGTTTGTAAAGGCTTCTCCACCTTGCTGTGGGAGCGAAAGGAGAGTCACTGAGTTTAGTATAATACTTAAAGGGCGCCTCCGGGAATTGGACGTAGGTCGAGTTGACAGAACCATTATAAATTTTTGTGTTCTTTATTACTTCTTTTTCCGCATTTAATTTCCACACTTTGATTTTCTTTGTGGTGAACTTTGGTTTGTGCTTGTGTTTTGATTGAAATTTTTTTTAAATTCTAATTCACCCCCCTCCCTCTTGGTTAGCCTTGGGCTGGTTTATAAGGGCTTAATATCCATAATGAACTTTCACATTAACTCTCTGTGCTCGATTGGCCTATGGAGCCAATCTCTCCATTTTTATAAAATAGGGTTCCTAGTCCATCCCTATTTCTTAGAGAAGGCACATAAAATGTCATGAGTTCTTCAACATTATGCACATCTGATGGAATGATTTCTTTAAAATGTTACAGGAAAACATGCATGACTACACATTTATTATCTAAAATTTACATATTATCTATCCTTTTTTAGAGTAGATGTTACATATTATTCATGTAGGTAGACTCATAGTCATAATCATTGTCTAAATATTTTTCCTTCTTCCCCCTCCCCCCCCCCCCCCCCACACACACACAGTTGTTGATTAGCATATTTCCTGGATTTAATACAGATGGCCTTATCCTCTTCTATGTCACTCCCTAGGTGGGGCACGTGCTTTCTTGATTTAGGAGTGATCACTACTTTGGGAAGAGTTGGCATCGCCTTCTTTCTCCTCGCTTTCTTCATCTCATCTTCTTGTTTGGGCCGCTTTATAGCCTTTAGATTTGCTACCTTAGTCTTGAGAGAACTTGAAAGCTTTGGTTCTTTGGGATGAAGTACTTAGCATCTTTATAGGTTTTTACCTCATAAACCGCAAAAGGCTAAATATTGCTGGAGAGTCTAAACTCCTCTCCATTAATGATATACTCCATATATTGATGTAGTGTTGACAAGATAATGTTGTAATCATGCAACTATGGGAGACCCAGAAGTTCCTTAAATGAGGTGTCCATATCAATCACATGGAATTTTGCTTTTATATGGAGTTCTTCAAATACTAGGGAGTGCATGAATAGTCTTAGGGTCTTTTGCCCCTTCTCATTAAAGCCATGCACTATCAACTTATCTTGTATAAGGTGCTACACATAGAGACAAAGTGATCTCAGTTCTTTCAAGTTTATAAGGTTGATAGAGTACTAAGATGAATCAGAATTTGGTTGATTATCATTCAATCACTCTATATAGTAACATACATAGGGAAATTATGGTCGATCGTTCTGAGCATCTTGTTATCCTCAAAAAAGGAAATGATTGGCTCATTTTGAGCTTGTAAGTCCTCAGTCATGTTACACTCAACAAAATATGCCTCATATCTTTTAGGATCTTTTAGAGCCTGAATTAAAGTCTCCTGAAGATCTTTAGACATCACCAGAGCATCATATATGCTAAATTGTGTTGGAATTTTGCTTAGATGGGATAGGATATTATAATTTATCCCTTTGGTTGAAGTTTCTTTCACTATTGGATTTTTGGGTATAATATATTTGTTTACAACTATGTCCTTCCCTTTGTCTCTTTTAAGGATCCCTTTCTTCCATGGAGATGGTAGTGTCTTACCACTTATCAACTATACTTGGGCATTCTTCTCTTGCTCAGACTCATTTAGTAGTGCATTTTCTTCAGAGTCGACCATTATTATATCTGGAGACTCATCTATTGATTCAAAATTAATGCCCAAGTTTACCTGATCCATCTGCAAATAAATATTGGGATCTTATCCATCTTCTCATTGAAATATAGATCCTCCTATACATTGTAATCTATTGATCATACCTTTGCACAAGATTTAGAAGAGACTTCTTTTTCCTTATTGGTTGTAGCTACCGGTGTTATTAAATTAACCCAACAAGTTTCCATAGGGAGTGGATCCACGTCAACCTCTTTTGCCTCCTCAACTTTGATCTTTGCCATAAAATAAGCAAACCAAATGGGGCATTTTTCTATCTAGTAGTATTCACCTAAACTGTGGATAACTCTTTGGGTTACTGTCTTTTTCTTCTTTGACTTCCTCAATTTGGTCTTCTTATTGGAAGATTTTACCCTCTTAGACTTTCGAAAGAATGAGGTGCGCAAAGAGGGGGTGAATTGGAAAATTTTTGTAATAAAATAACAATCCTAAGTAGGAGTTCTAATTTATTTATTTTTAAATTTTAAATGAAAAGTTAACTTGATGCAGAAGCTACTAATTAGAACATGATTACAACAATAGGTAGTGAAATTTTAAATCACAAAATAAGGATCTAGAATATAATCTTCACCAAACAATTATAGCAAATATAAGATGCAAAATAAAAGTAAAGTGCAGTAAATAAAAAAATCACACTAGAAGATTTATAGCAGTTCAGTCAC
This sequence comes from Dendrobium nobile, assembly GCA_022539455.1. Taxonomy (NCBI): domain Eukaryota; kingdom Viridiplantae; phylum Streptophyta; class Magnoliopsida; order Asparagales; family Orchidaceae; genus Dendrobium; species Dendrobium nobile. The sequence goes on along the minus strand of CM039721.1, from coordinate 26,612,833 downwards.
TTGACCTATGTCCAATCCCCGGAGACCTCCACTTCAGTAATTTAACTACTCAAAAGTACTTCTCCTTTTACAGCAATGCGAAGAAGCCTTTACAAACCCTCACTTTCACCTTCCCCAGTGTAGCGGAGTACCAAACACTATATCACCCTCTCGGTGATGGCAGTGAACCTTCACATTTTTCTCCCTCCTTGAGAATGCAAAGTACCTTATAGGACACAAATCTTGAAGAATCTCCCCCTTAGAAAGCTTCCCACAAGATCTTCTCGGGCCACAGGAGGAGCAAGAGTCTAATAGGCTTGGAGCAACTGTGTGATCACCCTCACACTTCTTGCCTTATCCTTCCTCTCATAAACCCAAAATCTTCTCAAGTAGCTCTCTCTCTCAAGAAGTCCCCTTCTTGTCACGTTCCTCTCTCGTCTCTTATTTCAAAAGATAGAAGTTTCATATATAAATTAGGCTCCAAGAAACCCTAAATATTTAATTTAGCCATTTTTATTCATATGGTATGATCCAAAATCATATAGTATGATTAGTTCAAAATAGCCTTCGTCCTAGTATGAAAGAGTATGAACATGCAATTTTTCTGAACAACATCGTCTAGTACGATATGTTATTTTCCTTCTATTCATATAAGACGAACACTGGGATGACCAAAACTCATCTCTATTTATCATCTAGTATGATCTACTTCATACAGTATGATCTGTTGAAAGCTTCAGGTCATCCGGTATAATGATCACATTGTCCAGTATGATTAGTTAAAAAATTAAGAGATCATCCGGTATAATGTTTATGATGATCAAAAATAGCTTTGGTTAATCATATAGTATGATCCATGTCATGTAGTACGATCACCAATTAGTAATTAATCCTTGATTTTATTAACTAATCACGGGGTTAGTTTGAGTAAGTATTCAAATATTTGTGCTATACGATTTGACCATACAATACGATCAATTCAAAATTCAGGAATTAAAAACTTACTTAATTTAATTTGATGGCTAGGGTTTCAAATTAGAAATATATTATACAGAACGATCAAGATCATACAGTACGATTAGTTCATAGATAGATGTTGAGCCACAGTAGTTCATACAATACAATTTAAAGTCGTACAATACGATCTACAAAGAGTTTTAGAAAAAAAAAACTTCACTTAAAAGAAAGCTCTCCCCCTGTATATGTGCATGGTTGCTCAATTTTCATACACTTTATAGCCAGACTCAAGAAAAACAAAAACAAAAACATAAATGAAAATTATAGCATTACAAACTTCACATCCTTCTCTACCCAATCTTGAGCCTTCTTTATTATCTTGAGTAATATGTGATCTCCCAAAAATATTAGTACTCGGAGATAAGAGTAAACTTCAAAATATTCAAAGAATAATGAAGTAATTTAAATCGACATTAATTATCATCATCAAAATCTAAGGCTAGGGGTCATGGACTGCAACAATCTCTTCCGTTTTTATGATATCAAATAATGTTGTCGATAAACAAATTAGCATGAATAAAAGCATAAACAGATAAATAGACATGTATTTCATAAGCAAAATATAATGTAAATAAGACATCTAAATCAAGAAGACTACAACAAACTATAACAAACTTCTCCCCCTTTTTACATCACCAAAAAGAGGAGTAATAAACAAAATAAAGAAAAAACATAAGATAGTGATAACTTAAAAATCAGGATCCTAATCAGGTGGTGGTGGAGGTGGCTGGAAGTATAGAATGATGGACGTGAACTGTTGATGAATCAAAGAAAATCTTTCCCCAAACCAACGCATATCCTCCTCATGTTATTGGTTTTGTTCTTGAATGTGAGCATCAAGTCAGGTTTGGAGGTTGTTGAAATGTTCGATTAGATCATTATGAGGATAAAGCCAGTGCAAGTCCTCAATAAAGTGCACTTGCCCGTAATAAAACAAAATATGAAAGGATATAAAATATAGGTAGATTATCGGGTTCACCGGGATAGGTTAATTGGTATTTGTGGTGAATAAGGTAACATATGAGGTGTTCAAGGGCTAAGTTGAGTTTCTACGGGTGGTAGGAAGGCGAACTAGGGTCATATTTCAAATATAGTCAAGAATTAGATCGGCTTCATCAAATTTAGTGTTTGTCATGATGAGGTAGGTTATAATAGAGAGGATTGGGGTCATATGAATCCTATAGCCATATTTGGATATGATTGATATGTGAAGAACATGTTGAATGATGCGGGCATTTTGGGTTAGAGATTGGATAAGTGATAGGTGTTGGTGAAAAGCAGCATTTCTAAGGACTAGATTAATAGCACTCCAGTTAAATTTGTTTGTAAGGAACGAGTGGGACTATGACCTTCAGTAGAAAGCTCGATGTACTATACAAGATTGGCTTTTGTGATTTTGACCTTTTGATGGCATACAAAGGAAGTGAGGGTCAAGTTTTCTACATTCAAAGTTAGATTTTCCATAAATTCAAAGAGTAGCTCAGAGTTGTAAGGGAATGCCAAAGTGAGTAGGAATTAGAGAGTAGTGGAGGCAAATAAGCTCATCACCTCAAAGTTTAAGGCAGCTTGATTTGGCATTCGAGAGGAGGTAATCTTGCATGCCTTGAACTTATAATATGCTTCTTCATCTTTGGTAGACAAAACGCGGTCGTCATGATGACAAGAGGAAGAAGAGCTTCCTAGGATAAGTCGGCCGTGCTTTCTTGCCATTGAGTATGAATCAGGTAGTGAGTGAAGTGGGTAAGGAATGAGTGAAGTGAACTTGGGTACCTACCAATTTATAGAATTTTTGGACTATCGTATAGTACGATATAGGATCATACAGTACGATGTGTAATTATATCATCTGGATGAATGGTTGGGAAAAGGTGGTCAAATCATATAGTACGATCAACATCATACATTACGATCTGAAGGAATTACGCTCGTCCTAAAGGGTCATCAGTACGATCTTTAATGAAAGCTTTGTATGAATATGAATGGATGTTTCTACAGTATGAACCATAATTATATCATACCAACCAACTTTAATTCGTCCCATTCAATTTGCACATGTGGATCATATAATACGAAGAAGAAATATCATATATTATGAAGAGAAATAATATCGTACCAAATAATTTGAATACACAACCATGTGGATCATACAGTACGATGAGGATCATACAGTATGATATATAGGGAAGAAACTAAATTTGGACCATTGGTTTAATAAAGGGTTTGATTTGTGCAGTTTTGATATATCATACAGTACAAAAGTGGATCATATAGTATGATGAGAAAAGAAAAATATTAATTTTGCGGTTCAATGTGGGGAGTGTGTGACAATCAAGAAACACCTTAGACCAATTTTTTTATTAGTTTTATTATTATTTTTTAGATCACACATGAATATCAATGACACCAGGTCTTATCCTCAAAGTGCTAAAGATATTGTAGGCTAGTGTTTTTGTGAATATGTCTGCCAATTGATTACCATTAGTTATATGTTGTAATTCTATATTTCCTTTAGCTACAAGATCTCTTATGAAGTAATATCTAATGTCTATATGTTTTGTTCAAGAGTGTTAAATTGAATTTTTAGATATGCAGATTGCACTCATGTTGTAACGCATTATTAGGAAGGTTCTTACAGGTAATCCAAGATCTAGAAGTTGTTGTTTCAACCATAGTACTTGTGTAACACAACTTCCTATTCCTATATATTCTTTCTCGGCCATTGAAAGGGCTACAAAATTTTGCTTCATACTGGACCAAGAAACTAAAGATTTTCCTATGAATTGGCAAGTGTCAGAGGTGCTTTTCCTATCTACCCTACATTCTACAAAATTAGAATCTGAGTACCCTAAGGTTTCAAAGGAAGTGTGGTGCCTAGGATACCAAATTCCTAAGTTCATGGTGCCTAGTAGAGGATTTTCTTGACCACAGTTAAGTGAGACTCTTTAGGATAAGCTTGAAATTAGGCACAGAGGCAGATAGTAAACATTATGTTCGGTCTACTGGCAGTTAAGTAGAGTTGAGATTTGATTATTCTTCTATATTTTTTTGGTCTACTTATTTTCCATTAGGGTCTTTGTCTAGTTGAATCGTAGAGCTCATTGGAGTGTTCATGGGCATTACACTATCCATTTCATATTCTCTCATAATATCCTTAATGTATTTCATTTGGCTAATAAATGTTCTATTTTCCATTTATTTTACACTAAAACCAAGAAAATAGTTAAGCTCTCCAATCATGCTCATTTCAAACTCATAACTCATTATTTTTAAGAATTCATCACATAAGGTTTTATCTGAAGATCTAAACACAATGTCTACATAAATCTAAATAATGAGAATTTCATCTTTTACCTTTTATAAAAAGAGATAGGTGTCCACACTACCCTTAACAAAACCTCTATCTAGTAAGAATGACCTAAGTCTTTTATACAACGCTCTAGGTGCTTGCTTTAATCTATATAGTACCTTTTTTTAATTTGAATACATGGTTTGGAAATTGTGAACTTTCAAATCTAGGGGGTTGCTCAACAAAAATATCCTCTTTGATTACCCCATTTAGAAAAGAACTCTTTACGTCCATCTGATCACCCTTATGACTTCTAGTCTAGCTACCCCCTGCAAAGGTTTCTTCAAAGTTAATTCCTTTAACCTGGTTATACCCCTTAGCTACTAGTTTGTCCTTATTTCTTACTTTGGTTCTTGAGTCATTCACTTTCTTTTTAAAGACCCATTTTGTTCTAACTACACTCTACTCTTTAGGTCTCTTGACTAATTCCTAAACATCATTCCTAATAAATTAGTTTAACTCTTTTAGCATTATTAGGATCCAAAATTTATCTCCTAAAGCTTGATCAAGCTTGATCTACACTTATGGGTTCTATCATAGAGATGAATGCAAAATTGCTAACCTCCTTCCTAAGTCTGTGCCTAGTTCTAACACGTTCCGATGGGTCTCCTAAGATCAATTCCTTAGGATGACTAGAAGAATATATCCATTCTCTAGGAAAATCTTTCTAAGGTTTCCCCTTTCTCCTATAGTTATAGTTTCTACTCCATGACTTGTCTCTACTTCATCTTCTTCAAATTTAGGTTTAGAAGACTTATCCGATTCATCAAACACTATATGGGTGGACTCTTCTACTACTAGGGTTCTCTTATTAAAGTTTTTATAGGCCTTACCTACAGATGAATAATCTAAGAAGATACTCTCGTCAGCCTTGGGATCAAATTTTCCTAAGGGAAGTTTTCCATTTATTAAGATAAAACATTTGCAACCAAAAACATGTAAGTGTGAAAGATTCGGTGTTTGACCCTTAAGGAAATCATAAGATATTTTATTCAACTTTGACCTAATGTTCACCCTATTTAATACATAATGCATCGTGTTTACCGCTTCTACCCAAAAATATCTGGGAAGATTGTACTCAACTAATATTGCCCTAGCCACTTCTACTAGGGTTCTATTATTTCTTTATGCTATTCCATTTTACTATGGAGTTCTAGGGGCTAAGAAGTTATACTCTATTCCTATCTCTTGACAGAATGATCCAAATATTTTTTTTTTGAAACTCTCCACCATGATTAGTATGAATTATTGAGATTTTACATCCTACTTTTTATTGAATCCAAGTGGAGAAAGTTTTAAATTTCTCAAATGAATCATTCATATATGCTAGAAATCTTATCCAAGTGAATCTAGTGAAGTCATATACAATTATAAATCCATAATTTTTCCCACCTAGGCAAGTTGTGCTAACGAGTCTAAATAGGTCCATGTGAAGGATTTCTAGTGACCTAGATGTAATCACTTCCTAGATTGAATGAAATTATGATTTTATTTGCTTTCCTAGTTGGCAGGCATCACATAGATGATCCTTAGTGAAGTCTAACTTATGTACGCCTCTAACTAGATTTTTCTAGGTGATATTTCTAAGTGTTTTTATACTAGCATGGCATAGTCTCCTATGACATAGCCATGAGTCATCTATTATTATTTTTAAATATAGTGAATTTAAATTTTTCAATGCAATCAAGATCTAATATGTAAACATTATTTATTCATTTTTCTTCTAGTATAAGTTTATCATTTAAACTAATCATATATTTGTCAGAAAGAAATTTTATGTCAAAATCTTTATCACACAATTAACTAATGCTTAACAAATTATGCTTTAAACCATCAACTAATAAAACATTTTTAATTAGGAAATTTTTAGTATTTCTAACAATACCTGTGCCCACCACTTTCCTGGTGGTGTTGTCTCCTAATGTCACTTTGTCTCTAGTCCTGGTCTCCAATATAATGAACTTCTTCAAGTCTCCAATTATATGTCTCGAGCAGCCACTATCCAAGTATCATATGCTCTCACTAGCTCTTTTGTGAGTGCACCTATATAAATTCATTCAAGGGTTAGATTTGGGAACCCAATTGAGTTTGGGTTCCTCCTTATGCTTGCATGAATGAGATGTATGGATGCTATGATGTAATGAATACACTTTAGGTCTCCATACTAGGTGTGTCCTATGGTGAATCGTGTATGTGTGGGCTATGTGACCTAGCATGCCACAATAAATGCACCTAACACCGGGAAATGGATTCACTAACCTATGTGGGTGGTGATGCTTCTTCCTAAACTTGTGTGATACATGCAATGCCGGGGGTTTGCTTGGTTGGGCTGGTGTGGATGATGTCTTATCTTTTTCAAATATTATAATTTTTGCTTTTAATGCATTATTTTCATATTCATATGCTGCAACATTCACTTTTAGCTGATGTTCATTGCTATCTATTTTCCATGCAAGTTCCTCTAATTTTTTAAACTCAATTTCTAATTCAATATGCAATGTTTTTAAGGATATTGTATCAGATAATTCAATATGCTTCTTGTTTAATGCATCAAATTCATCAAGCAGGGACATATGATCTCTATCCAAATCAGAATGTTCTTTAACTAAGTTAGCAAGCTCAATTTATAACATACTAAATTCAGTATTAAGATTAGCATGCATTTTCTTTAACTTTCTATACGAGTCATTGATTTTCTCATAAATGATTAATAAAACTTCATATGAAAGTGTATATACCTTTTCTTGATTCGATTGATCAAGATTATTGTTAGTCATTAGATAGAAATTTATTACCTACTCTGCTTCTTCTTATGATGATTTTGAGGCAGTGTCGGCCCAGAATGCCTTTTGTGACTTCTTCCCTTTCTTATATTTCGCCTTCTTCTCACCTTTTTCATTATTTAGCTAGATCTTAAAGTTGGGACAATCAGCTTGGAGGTGACCTAATTTCCTACACTTAAAACAAATTGTGTTAGATGAAACTTTAGTAGTTCTTGAGCTTTTACCTTTATTCCAGTTGCTTTGATGATGCCTTTGTTTTCTTTTCTGAAAATTCTTAAACAATCGGGTCATCAATGCTATATCATCATCATCCTCTGCTATAAAACTTTCATTTTTTGAGTTATTCTCTTTCAAAGCCACCGTCCGCTCCTTTTTCTTTTCTCCTACATTATTTTGCCTTTGACTCACTCTTTGCTCCTAAGCAATGAGTGACCCAAGAAAATTCTCAATTGAATAAATGTTTAAATCTTTTGATTCAATAATTTTAGTAATTTTAGCATTATAGGAACTAGATAAGCATCTCAAAACCTTATTAACTTTTTCAGAATTAGAAATTTCTCTACCTTGAGCATACAATGATGTCACTATCTGAGTGAACCTAGTGTACATGTCAGATCTAGTTTCGCTAGGTTTCGTACAAATGAGTTCGTAATCATGCAATAAAATGTTTAATCTATAATGTTTAACGTCACTAGTTCCTTCGTACGTGATATAAAGTCTGCCCCAGATCTCCTTACCAATAGCACAGGTAGACACTCCCATGTAGTCTTCATATTTTAATGCACAAAAGAAATAATTTAAGCACTTTGCATTTAATTGTGCTAGATACCTATCATTGTTGCTCCATTCACTAAAAGGTACTTGAGTTTTCATGCCATTTAAAAGTTTAAATATTGCAGTGTAACCTTCTTGAACCAACATCCACACATGATAGTCTATAGACTATAAAATATAGACTTTCTAATTTTTTAAAATTCAAATGGAATGCTGTCAAATAGGGGTGGACGAGTTATAGAATAACCCTCCGCAGTATTACCATTACCAAGATGTGTCATGATCAATTTTTCAAGGTTTTCTAAAACACTATTGTTTAAACTCCGCTCTGATATCAATTGAAAGTACAAGGTGAGCTAAGAGGGGGGTGAAGGAAATTTTTATAATAAAATAACAATCATAAGCATGAGTTCTAATTTTTTGTTTTTAAATTTTAAATGAAAACTTAACTTGAAGCGAAAGCAACTAATTAGAACATGATTACAACAAGGTAGTGAAATTTTAAATAATGAAATAAGGATCTAGCATATAATCTTCACCAAGCATATATAGTAAATGTAAGATGCAAAATAAAAGTAAAGTGCAGTAAATGAAAAAATCATACCAAAAGATTTATAGTGGTTCAATCACTTGACCTACATCAACCTGGAGTCCTCCCCTCTGAGAATTTCACTACTCAAAAGTAATTCTCATTTTTTCCCAACAGCAAGGTAGAGAAGCCTTTAGAAACCCCGGTGTGGCAGAGTACCAAATGCAATGTCACCCTCTCGGTGATGGCAGCGAACCTTCTCATTTTTCTTCCTCCTTGAGAAGGCAGAGTACCTTAGAGGACACGGACCTTGAAGGATCTCCCCTTTAGAAAGCTTCCCACAAGATCTTCTCAGGCCATAGGAGGAGCAAGAGTGTAGCAGGCTTGGAGCAACCATGTGATCTCCCTCACACTTCTTCTCCATCATAAACTCACCTTCTCCTTCCTCTCACAAACCAAAATCTTAAGTAGCTCTCTCTCAAGAAGTCCCCTTCTTGTCACATTCCTCTCTTATCTCTTATTTCAAAAGATAGAAGTTCCATCTATAAATCGGGCTCCAAGGAACCCTAAATTTTCAATTTACCCATTTTTATTCATATATTTCGATCCAAGATCATATAATATGATGAATTCAAAACAGCCTTTCATCCTAGTACAAAGGAGTACAAACATGCAATTTTTCTAAACAACATTGTATAGTATGATACAACATCGTCTAGTATAATATGTTATTTTCCTTTTATTCATACATGATTAATGTTGGGATGTTTAAAAATCATCTTTGTTTATCATTTGGTATGATCTACTTTGATAGTTCGATCTATTAAAAGCTTCATGTCATTTGGTATGATGTTTACATCGTCTAGTATGATTTATTCAAAAATTAAGAGATCATTTGGTACGATGTTCAGGATGATAAAAAATAGTCTTGGTTAATTATACATTATGATACATGTCATACAGTATGATCACCAATCAGTAATTAATCTTTGATTTAATTGACTAATCGTAGGGGTAATTTAAGTAAGTATTTAAATATTCATATTGTACAATTTGATAGTGCAGTATGATCAGTTAAAAATTCAAGATTTAAAAACTTAAATTAATCTAGTGGTTGTGGTTTCAAATTAGAAATACATCGTACAGTACGATCGTGATCATACAGTATGATTAGTTCACAGATAGCCGTTAAGCCGTAGTAGTTCATACAGTATGATTTAAAGCTATATAATACGATCTATAAAGAGTTTTAAAAAAAAATCACTTAAAAGAAAGCCCTCCCCCTATGTGTGTGCATGGTTGTTCTGTTTGCATACACTTTGTTTCCAGACTCAAGAAAAATAAAAACAAAAAGATAGATGAAAATTTCAGCATCACAGACTTCACATCCTACTCTACCCAGTCTTGAGTCTTCTTATTATCTTGAGTAATATGCAATCTCCCTAAAATATTAGTATTCACAGATAAGAATAAAATTCAAAATATTTAATGAATAATGAAGTAATTCAAATCGACATTATTTGTCATCATCAAAATCTCAGGTTAGGGGTCATGGACTGTAACAACTTTGAGGTGCTAGCTTGGTCAAGGAGTTATTTAAAAGTAGATGCTTGCACCGTAGATAGAGCATTGGGATCTATCACCAACTCAATGGGAGACTTCCATTTCAAACCCGAAACTCCTTCTAGTTGTCTCAGCATTTTCACAATTTTCTTATATATCGCAATCTCCCACTATTTTTCTTGAATTTGTTTATTTTCCTTTCATCTTTCTTCAACCAGGGGTAAAAAAGAAGTCGTAACTACCTGAGTTTATTCCTTTCATTTTGAGATAATATGAGCTCTTTCTTAAGGTACTTACTTTTGATCGAATCCTTAATGATATAGTAAACTTTAATGGGATGGCTGAGCACTCGGTGATACGGGGAATAATTTGGGTCACCAATTTCTTTTAACTCCTCCAGCCTTTTGCACTATGATAGTTCTAGACCTACTTTTAGTGCCTATCTAAATAACTTGGCAACTGAAATAGTCTAGAGGCTGCCAAATTGCATGAAATTGTGTGGCTAAATTAAGGGAAATTGCATTGCAGAAATGATTGTCCTCGAGGTTGCAAAATTATGGAGGATATAAAACATATTAAAACTAGTTGTGCCAAATTACTGGAAGTATTAATGATTTTAAGAAAATGGGGAATTAATGTTCTGATTTTTCAAAATAAGTCTCAATGTATAGAGGAACTACAAAAGTCAGGAAGAAAGAAATGTGGTCTAGCTAAATTATATGTAGTGGTTGTTTACCACAAATGGAAGCTTTGAAATTTGGCAAAGCATGCAATACAGCTCCGTCTTCGTCATTCGTAGTAGTAGAAATTTTTTTGATTTACTATTGCATCATTCAATCCTGATCGAAAAGAATTGCGACGCCAATTAGCAAATGTTGTCTAAAGCTTGATGTCCCCTACCCGAAGGTTGGATTAAGTTGAATGTAGATGCGGTGGTCTTACAATCTAATTAGGTAGGATTGGGGGGAGTCATAAGAGATCATAAAGGAAGAATGATGTGTGTTTATGGCAAAAAATTGATTCATCTAGATGTGGCTTTTTCTTGAATTAAAGGAGATAGTTCAATTCAGGAATTTCATTCAAGAGTTGATGATTGAAAATAAATGAATAACCATAAAAGGAGACAATGTAAATATCATGAATTAACTCCAAAGAATTACAAAAATGAAAGCAGAGAAGAATATTACTCCTCAAAGGATGGACCTTTCCTTCCATGAAGTTTTTAATAACATTGTTTTTAATTTTGTACCTAGAGATTATAATAAGGTAGCGGATTATTTCTCTCATATAGCTTTGTTAGGTTATTTTTATTAGGACACTTTCATAGACATGGAACTTCCATCAAACTTTGTTGACTTGATTAGGAAGGACTGTGATAGATTTATTTTTTCTTAAGTAGCTTGTAATAATTTTCTTTTTACTAGTATTAATGTAGTTTTCCTCCTTTATTAAAAAAATAATAACTTGGCGACACTCTCTCTTTTAAATAAATATTCCTTATTCATCTTGTCTTTGAGGGATTGGAACGTTTTATCACTACTACCCACTACTTGCCTTGGGCGTTCCCCTCTACTTTAGAAAGTTCATGGCCTATCATTCCCCCTAAGTATCAGCTTAGGTTGAGGGTTAGGGTGGTAGACATATTTTGTCTTTTCATCATGCTATATTGGTTGCTTGCATTTGTCTATAATAGAAACCACCTATTTCCCCTTACTCAGCCAGAAAGAGGAGGAAGAATAGGTTTCACCCTTCTTAGCATCTGAGGCTTTAGCCTTCTTGATCTTATCAAAGTAACATTCTAATCTTGACTAGTTTAACTTCTCTAACTTGGCCACTCTATCCAGCAGATCCTGAAATGCACTAATTGTAGTCATGCACAATAATGGTTCCATCTTTTTTTTTTGGGGAATTTTGGGGCCAAAGCCCTTCTATTAAAAAGAAGAATAACTATTACAAACTAACAACCAGCTGAAAAACAGAGCTGGGGAGATAGGAAACCAAATAAACAAAACAGTAAGGAAAAAAAAAACTATACCACCCAGAAATAACCAAAAAAACAAAATTGTGGTATACAAAATTGATCAGGACTCAGGTTATAGCTGTAGTAGTACTCGAAAGGGCCCGGAACGATGAGATGGTCAGAATGGTTGCCTCTGGTTGCCGAAATGGCCCTCCAAGAGGTAGGACTACAGCACTCATCATTGTCCTGCAAAATTGCCTGAAGATGCAAAACGAAGCAGCTTGGTTTCCAAACTTGCCAACCAGAAGAATTCTCAGAAATAGACCAATCAGAGACAGTCTGCTTGAAAGCCAGCATAATACAGTTAATCCAGAAGGTGAAGAACAAGATGTCTTTTAGCCCAATTTTCCAGCTTCGCCAGGGCAGCCTTTTTAATTTTTTTGAAAACAGTGGTGTGGCATTCAATAATGTTTCCAAAAATTCTGTCATTGCGCGCCCTCCAGATGTAGTAAATTGCAATGTTTATAAGCATAGAATAGAAGTTTAAACTAACAGCATTATCTGCAATTTCCTCAATAAGATCAAAAACCTGAAACAGGTTAGGACGAAGCAGCAGAGTTTGGGAGTGAGGAATTATAGAGTTCAAAATGCTAAAAGAGAAATCACATTCAAAGAAAAGGTGACTGTGGCTTTTTGTAAAATCCAAACAGAAGGAGCAGCTCGGGTTAACATTAATGCCTCTTTTCAACAAATTATCAGCAGTTTTGAGTCCATTTCTCACAGCCATCAAACCAAAAGAGGAGAAACGAATAGCGTTACGTTTGTGCCAAATAAAATGATGCCAGTTAACCACCGGATACCCATTAAAAAATTCTTTCCTGAACAGCATATTGGAGCAATTATCAGCAGAGTACCATAAACAAGTTCTTCCAATATTCCATATGGGAACCAAAAGAATTTGATTAACAAGGTAGGAAGGCCAGGTAGAAGGGCAATTCCAGGTACCATTAATCAAAAATTGAGAGACAGGCACTTTCGACAATTGATCCAGCCAAGAAGAATCAACATTTTGATTCACTAAATCCATAATCGATTTCCCAAAACACCAGGGATCCCACAGAAAAGAGAGATGACAGTTGAAAAGAATCCTGAACTGCCAGCAATGCTTAGAGGAATGGGCAGTTAAACAAAGCTTCTTCCAGAAAAGAGACGAAGAATTCTTAGAGGGTAACCAAAGAGAGCAATAACGTTCACGCCAGCAGTTAAACAAAAAATTATTCTCCTCATTCAGAAATCTCAAAATAGTAGAGCAGTTGAAGCTGTAGGAAAGAGAATCCATAGAAGGAATTCCAAGCCCACCTCTAGTCTTAGGAATACAGGTATCCTTCCAGGCAATCAGCTTGAGTTTCTTAACAGCAGTGTCTCGAGAGAAAAGAAATCTAGCACAGATTTTGTTTAAGACCTGAAAACACCTCTTGGGCATAATACTACCCCTAATCCAATAGGCAATGGTGTTAAAGATGGTGTATTTAAGAAATTGAGTTCTGCCCCCAAAAGAAAGTGTTTTAGCCCTCCAACCCTCTAAAGCAGAGGTGATTTTTTTAATAAGAGGGTTAAAATCAGCAAAAGTAAGCTTTTTGAGAAAAATAGGAAGCCCAAGATACTTAAGAGGTGTGGAAGTAGAATTGATGTTAAGAAGCTCACAGATATCATCAGCCAAAGGGCAATTTTTGGAAAAGAGAATAGAACTTTTAAGGGGATTAACTTTCAGCCCAGAGGATTTTTCAAAAATATTCAGAATTTTTGAGAGATTAGCCGCCTCCTGTAAATCAGCTTTAGAGAAAACCAGTAAGTCATCCGCATACAAAAGGTGGGTGATGTTGAAGTTGTCCACATTGATACCAACAAAGTTCCCATTTGCTTTAGCATCTTCAAAACAGGAGGAGAGACCGTCCATAGCAAGAGTGAACAGGTAAGGGGATAGGGGACATCCCTGCCTAAGACCGTTAGCAGAGCCAAAAAAACCTTCAAGAGAGCCGTTAATAGCAATAGAAAAATGAATATCAGTAATACAAGCCTTAATCCAGGAAACAAAAATAGGAGGAAAGCCTTTAGCTAGCATACGTCTGAGAATAAACTCTCTTGAAACAGTATCGAAGGCCTTATGAATATCAAATTTGGCACAAAAAACCTGGTTTTTTGCAGATTTGTTGAAGGTGCTAAGAATTTCCGAGGCCAAAATGATGTTATCAGTGATGATTCTGTTTTTAATAAAACCAGTTTGGGCAGGATGAATAATAGAAGGCATGACCATTTTCATCCTGTTAGCTAAAAGTTTGGCAATGATTTTGTAGAAGGTGTTACAAAGAGAAATAGGCCGGTAGTCATTAACAGTGGAAGCATGAGGGCTCTTGGGGATGAGGGCAACAACAGTGTTCTTAGCATGTCTAGGGAGAAAAGAAGTGTGGAAGAAAGATTGAATAGCATTACTAATATGTTTACCAAGAGTATTCCAAGTAGCTCTGTAGAATTCGAATGTATAACCGTCAGGACCAGGAGCAGCATTCTTAGGAGAAGAAAAAATAACCTCTTTAATATCATCCATAGTAAAAGGGGCAATCAGTAAATCTTGTTGATCATTAGAGATAGAGCTCCCTAATGGTAAATCACAGTTGGAAAGAGGATGCGGCCCATTAAAAATCTCCTGAAAATGATTAACAAAAGCCGCCGCAATGTGATCAGAGGTAGTGTGCAGAATACCATCAACCAAAATCCCTCTAATCTGATTAGAGTTATGTCTAACATTGATGTTGGCATACAGAAATTTCAGATCATCCTCCCCAGCTTGCAACCATCTAGCTTTACTTCTTTGGGACATCCAATCAATCAATTTTATTTTAGTAGCAGAGAGTTGAGCATTAATAGAAGAGAGGTGATTATTTAGCATATCATTCAGAGGATCATTATGAAGCTTTTGAAGGACTTCAGCCTGGGTAGAAGAGAGATTCTCAATCTGATCAGCCAGGGAATTAGAAGAATTCCAGTGACTGTTTTTGAGGCGGCATTTGAGCTCTTTGAGCTTATGCAGATGATCACAAATAGGGCTACCAGAAACCGGCAAGGAAAAAACCTCCAGGACTTCTTTCCAGAAAGCAGGGAGAGAGCACCAAAAATTCTTAAACATAAAACGGTGTTTCGTGTTAGTAGGGGTGTCCAGATGAAGAACAAGGGGGCAGTGGTCAGAGACATCTGGGTTACTAACAATGTAATGGGAGTTGGGGAAAGAAGAGAGCCAAGCATCATTGATGAGAATGCGATCCAGCTTGATATGAATAGGATTATCTAATCTTTGATTATACCAGGTGTAAAAATGGCCCATGGAGGAAAGGTAGAGACCCCCGCATTGAAAGCAAGAGAATTCAATTCACCCAGTTTACTATGTGGAATGGGAATACCTCCCGCTTTGTCATTAGAATATCTGTAGCAGTTGAAATCACCAAGGATAGCCCAGGGTAGGGTGGTATGACTTGCCAGGTTAACAATCAAAGCCCACAATTGTTGTCTCTCCAACAAGTTATTAGAAGCATAAATAACAGAAATGCAACACATCTCCAAATTTCCAACCAGAATAACACCATGAATCATCTGATTGGAAGTAAATAGAGGTTTAAAGGAAACCTTCTGAGCATTCCACTTGATTTAGATCCGACCCGTAACGGAATGGTCAAAATTGTGGTGAGATCCCTCAACCGGGAAAACCATATGAGAACGCAAAAACCAGTCGTCAGTGACTGAGAGGGCAGAGACTTTTGCTTCTAAAATAAAGAGCATATCTAAATTAAACTTATTAACCAAAGACTTGCAGGACAAAACTTTAGAGGGATGATTAAATCCTCTGATGTTCCAAGAAGCTATACGCGACAGGGTCATTTACGCTTGTTTTTTGAGTTACCACCTTTCTTCCCCTGTTTGCTTCTAGTGCTCATAGGGCTGTTGGTCTCTTGGGCAGATGAGTTACTAAAACTGGAGCTTTGGGCTGGGCTTTTTCCAGTGGAGGTGGAAGGGGAGTTGTGCAAATTATTTAAGAGGTTGATAGAGGAGCTGCCCAGAAGCTGAATCTTGTCAGGGGGTAAATTGGGATTCTGGCTGAGAGGAGGAACCAGATCAGAAGGAGGGTGCAAAGGCTGATCAGAGGAGGAAGAGGGAATGTCCTGTTGGTCAGCCAGGATGTCAAATTGATTGGTAATAGGAAGGGTGCTCTGTTTAGGGATGATGAGAGGAGGAGGATTAGAAGAAGAGGTCGGGATGTCAGAAGTGCCACCTTCAGATGGGGGGGAATTGAGGTTAGGGATAGGGAGGCTTGAGGAGTTGGGAGGAGGAGGATCAGACGGTTTGGGAGGAGCTGTGGAAGCAGCAGCCAAGGGGGTAGAGAGTGGGTTTTTGGGAGGAGGGATGGGAGGTGGCTGGCTTTTTTTGGGTCTTCGGCTAGAGCTTCTACCCCTGAAGGTCTGAGTAAATTGCTCGGTTGGAGGAGGGTTAGGATTTTTTTGGACAATGGGAAGGGCCGTGATAGATGGAGCTACAGAAAGAGCAGGGGGATGGCTTCCAGTCATAGATAACCGCCAAAGGGGAGATCTTTCCATCTACAGAAAAGAAAATCTCATCCGGTAAAGGGTCAGAGCATGAAACCTGAACACAAACACGGGCAAAGGTGAGCCTGGTTTTTGCCGCCGTGAGAGCATCAACCGCCAGCGGAACTCCCACGCAGCTCACAATTTTGGATATACCTTCAGGTGTCCAGCAAGACAAAGGAAGGTTTTTTATCTTTATCCAGAGCGGGATGGAGGCAAACTCTTCGCGTTTGGGGACGAAATCTGGTGACCATTTCTGTAGGATGAAAGGTTTCCCGAAAAAGAACCACGGACCACCAGTCCACGCCATGTCATAGTCTTCGGGGGAAGAAAACTTCAGCAGAAAGAAACCATCGTCAAGGGTGAGGAGAGAGAGCTCACCTTTGAGCTTCCATGATTTTTTGATGACCGACAGCAAAGCTTCGTAAAAGGGTCTTTTGCCAATGGAATATCCAACCAAAGATAAAGACCAGTCCGGAGCACCGGCATCGAACTGAGCTTTTGTGAAATGGGCGGTGAAATTTTTAGTGGGATGATGAGCAAGGGAGTTGGAGAAATCCTGCGATACAGGGGTCTGGGAGGATAGGAGCAGCTTCCAATGAAGAAGATCCTTAGAAAGTGGAGGTAATGAAAGGGGGGCGGAGTTGGGGAGAGGGGGGAAGGCGGTGGCGGAGGAGGACATCCTGCCGAGGAGTCCTCCTCAAGGCGGCGGAAAAGAGAGAAAGCGCGAAGAGAAAAAAAAACCCTAGGGGAGCTTCTCTCTCTAACACAAAACACCTCCAAAATAAAAGTGATGAAGCTATATCAATATTTCCCATTGATAATTACATGGCATGTTCTTTTTTAAGTTGTTGCTAATATTTCATGCTTAAGTTGCACCAACGAGTTACATATTTTGATACCGACTCCTCTTTCTTCCATTTTTCTAAAGCAAGGTCGATGATCGTGATATTCTCAAATGCTCTGAAAAACCTCTTTATGAACATAGCTTCCAATTCTGCAAATATTTTCATAAAGACATTTAGCAATTCAGCATACCATTCAAAAGCATTTGCTATCAAACTGCTAATGAATAACTAGAAAAGTAGAGCATAATTTCCCTCTGTATTCCTGTAGGTGGCCTTGAATTATGCAAAGTGTTGCCTAAGGTTATTATTTCCATTGAAGATATGGAACTTCAGGACAAAGTACCCTTTCGGGTATGACACTTGAACATATTTTATGGGATATGGGTGACCTTTGCACACTAATTTCTTAGCCTATTCAACGATTTGGAATTTAGGTTTTGACATTTAAAATTAAAAATTTCATCATCTTACACATAAAGTGGATTATGGGGGAATGGATGATGGACCCGATCAAGATCCCATGATTTCGTTATCCTGGGCCATCTTGGTCCCTCGTCTACTTAGTTAGAGGAGGTAGTCAACCCAACTTGATAAAAGAATCCTTATTGGTATCCATAGGATGATTTGTCTAAGGATATCTTGTAGACCTAGGGTGGATATTTATCTAAGGGTACAAATTTAAATTCACCTTGGCTAATAGAGGGCTTTGTGCCCTATCAATTATATCATATTGATTCATATCTCAAGGATTTGATTCCACTAAGGAACATATTAACTCTAGCCATAATCTTAATTTAGTGGTGCCATTTGGTGGCAAAACCACACAGTTTAGAGGGCCTTGAGTTATGATCATTTATCCTACAGTGCCATTTGGTGGCAAAATTGTCGGTCAGAGGACACATATCACATACTTACTGGTAGAAGATTGTTTGAGAATGAATCATAGTGATATTCTTGACTAGCCATTTGCTCATTATGAGCTGAAGTGTTTTTTAATTTATCCACCTTAGCAAACTATTGTGAAGAGTGGATGGATTTTGCTTTAAGTGATTTAATATTTTATTTATTTATTTATTTATTTTTGATATTTTTGAATTTTGGCTTTTTGCACTTTTATGGACATTTAAGAGATATTTGAAATATTTAAAATTGTCCCCTCCAGTTGAGATCTACGTTCAACATGGTCTTCATCGGGGTCTTTGCGGTCATATCACTTTTGGGTTAGAGCTTGTTGACTCTGTTAACTTGTCGACAAAGGATAGGGTTTTATAGGCTCTATATTTTATTAATGAATCTCTATGTTCATATTCCTTGAAGGCTTTATATGAACATATAAAATAGATACTCCGATCAACACCTTGTTTGTATATCTCTTTGATAATTCAAGTCGTGTCAACTCCTACCTATCCATATAGAAGGATCAGACTCAAATCACATTCATTTATTGACCCGTACAGCATCCTTAGATGTCATGTGTGTACCTGTAACATGCTTTCTAGGGCCCATAAGGGTGTTTTGGAGTATTTTATAATTATTTGCTAAACCATGTCTACTCCTATTTATATATTTAGGAGGAATGGGTTCAAATTTATTGACTCGCGCAACATCCCTAAATGTCATGTGTGTTCCTACAACACACTCGTCGGGGCCCATGCAAATATATGATTGCACTTGTCTCTTTGTGTACTTATGTGCAACTATAGTGCATGTTAAATGGTATTTTTGAAAATTTGATGGGTCTTCTTTGGAGACCTGTAGGAGTTTATATCTGCTATATTTTTGTATAGGTTTGCAGTAGCTCATAGGCATTTGTATTTGGTATAATCATGTATGATACACTGGATGTATAATGGGTCCTATACAACAACTTAAAGAAGCCTATACTTAGCATAATCTTTCAGTATGCACTGGTTGGTAAGTTGATGCATTTGCTTGAACATTAGTGTGTTAATTTTTTAGTAAAGCGGCAGTAGTGGCAAAGATATTACCTTCTTTATTACTCTTTTTCTTCACTTCTGGACATGCCGCAACCTTTACAAGTTGTAGGTAAAAGCTACTATGTATGTGATAATTTTTTCTTGATACTTATACAATTGTTTATTGGTATTCATATATTTAATGAATTCATATACTTATACAATTGTTTATAGTGTATTCATATATTTAGTGAACATTCTTGCTTGCATATGATTGTAGGGTCTTTTCATATTCGCTGTGCATCATCCCTGTGTTCGAGAAGACCAAAGTATTCACTTGTATATTGATCGTCACTTGCCTCACAATTCTTATTGACTTTTATTTAGCAATGACTTAAGTACAATGTTGCAAGTTGATTATCCACCACAAACCTTATATACATTCATTTTCATATCTCCTAGCATTTGTCGATCTTAAGGAGATTTTCGAATTTGTATCTTGTCAAAAATTGGCACTTTGCATGAATATCCATGTGCATTGGGGATTTATCATATCTGCAACATATCTCCTATCATAACTTCTATGCAAGTCCATATGCTCCTCCAAGATTTGTCATTTGACTACTAGTCGGGCTATATTCACCATCAATATTCTCCATGCGTTTCTTGTTTGTATATTTTCTATTGCCACCAGTTGTATATTTTGTGCTTCAACTAGCATAGTTGTCTTTCCTGATTGTTTTTTTTTTTTTTTTTTCTTTGAGAAGTTCTAATCAGCATTAAAATAAAAAAAGGCAAGGGAAAGCCTAGATACAAGCTAAATGAGGATTAAACGACCTTTCACTCTCTTCCTTTACTAGTTTAACAAAGGAAGAAGGAAGGTTATCCTCAATAAACAAGTCCCAATCAAAATCAAAAGCTAAAACTAAGTTAGCACACAAATCCGCTAACTTATTACATTTGTGATTTACACAATTAAAGATGATGTTATTGAATTTACTAAAAAAAGGTATACCTTCTTCTCCCAATGTGTTCTCCATAATAGTCTTCGGTTTGTTGTACAATTGTTGAAGATATTGGAGAACATTTTTATTGTCACCTTCCAAAATAATACCTTGTATATCTCTTGTCCATTCATGAGAGATTCCTTACAAAGCTTTGAATGACAATAGTTCCATTTTGTGCACTATCCCAATGCATCTTCTTCCTTCCAAAAGCAAAGATAAATCTGCATTTATCATCTCTTATCACTCCTGCGATCCTAGCCATATAATTATTTCTAATAGCTGCATCAAGATTGATTTTAAGCCACTCAGGTGGAGGAGGATGCCAATAAAGTGAATGCAGTCCTTTGGACCGATAAGCATCCTAAAGGTCTGAGTGAAAAACATCTTGTTTTACAGAGCTAAGAAAGCTCAAAACAGAAGAAGCAATCCAGAATTTACTGCTTCCAGATTTTCCATGCTTCACTTTGCATCTAATGTTCCATACCATCCATACGGTTAAAACATAAATTCTAGCAGTCATGACATCATGATTTATTAATCTACTAAGACTATTGTTGAAATCACTCCAATTAGTGAAAGATGGAATACTGAATCCCCAATCTTTTAAAACATTGCATACTTCCGAAGGTTTAGAACAATTAGCTGTGATATGATCTATGTTTCCAATCACACCACATCCCTTGGGACACATACAATGAACATATAGCTTTCTCTTAAAAAGAAAAAATTCTGTTGGAATTGCATCAATGTTTAATCTCCAAAGAAATAGCTCTACCCTAGCATTGATTTTTTATTTTTGAATCCATGAAAATGTTACCTTTGAAGCAACATCTCCATAATGATCTTCAGTTAGCAGTGCAGAAATGGTTTTTCCAGTAAAAATTTTTTTCAATTCCATTTGATCTCTATTGGCATTGCTGAAAATCTACACCTCTCAGATTATATTCTGGAGATCTATCCCAAAAAATTGATTCAGCTTTTCAGAATTCCACTTTCCTTCTTTTATAAAATAATCTAGAGAATTTATGTCCTCATTAAGGTCACAACAAAAGTAGGCCATTTAAGAAGGCTCTTGTCTAGAATCCATGTATCCTGAAGAACATTTATGTTGGAACCACTAACCATTTTCGATCTAATAAATTTTTTAAGAGTCTTCCATCCACTTATGATGATTTTCCAAGCATTAGAACCTCCTTTATACTCATCCTTACTCCACCACAAATCACCATATTTTTTCAACAAGTTCCTATTTAACAAGTTACTTGGTTTCTCAATGAGATTCCAAGCAAACTTTGCTCTAAGAGATCCAATTCTTGAAGTAATTGATTGAAGACCCCATCCACCATAATGCTTTGGAGTACATAACAATTCCCATGCAACATAGTGTAAACCTTTGCTTCCATCCATTTTATTCCAAATAAAATCTCTACTAAGTTTTTCTAACTCATATAGAATTTTCAAAGGAACAAGAGAATTTGAAATCCAAAAAACTGGTAAAGGAAGAATAACAAATTTTACCAAACAGATTCTTCCAGCCAGAGACATATGTCTGTTACTCCATATATACATTCTCTTCATAGTTTTATCTAACAACCCTTGGAAATCACTCTTCTTTAACCATCTCAAAGCAATTTATATTCCCAGATATTCTAATTCTTCAACCGGTTTGAAGCCCAGCAATTTTGAAATCTGTTTCTTTTTCTATCTTCACACAGAATTTCCAAAGATCAAAGCTGATTTCTGCTTATTTACAATCTGACCTGTCCAGCTGCAGTAATTTTTTATAATGTTCTTAATATGCTTCATATTGTTCAATCTAGCATCAAAGAACAATAATACATCATCTGCATACAATAGATGTAAAATTTTATTTGCATTAGAACAAATACATTTTCCCAAATTGTTTTCCCTTCAGTAGAAAACATTAGACAATAATTGAGAGCAAATTATAAATAAGAATGGTGAGAGTGGGCATCCTTGACGAAACCCACATTTTTCCTCAATCCATTTAGATCTCGTCCCATTGATTAATAAAGAAAATATGGGAAATGACACACAGTCCATAATCAATTTCGTGAATCCATCCAGGAATCCTAGATCCTTCATCATCTTCTTCAAGGTCAACCAACACATACTATCGTATGCTTATTCCATATCCAATTTGATAGCCAAATATCCATTACAAGCTTTTGAAAATCTCAGTTTATTGAAAACCTCTTGAGCTAATAATAAATGATTAGAAATCGATCTATTCTTAACAAATGCCACTTGCTCTTCAGAGATGATTTTGGGAATCACTAAGACCAATCTATTTAAGAGAATATTTGATACAATCTTATAGATTGAGTTACACAAGCTGATTGGTCGATAATGAGCAGGAGTTAAAGGATTATTGGATTTTGGAATGAGTACTAACAAAGTATCTTTCCAAAAGGCTCACCGCTTTACATACATCACCACCAATTATTTCCCAAAAGTTTTTGAAGAAAGAGTGAGTCAATCCATCACATCCTGGAGCTTTATTATTCCCTAGCTTCATAACAGTCTCCTTAACTTCATAAGATGTAAGCTCCTTTTTTAACCAAGTTTTGTGATCTTCATTCAAAACCTGCCATGAATTTGGCCAATTATCTAGGCAGCATTTCCTTTCCTTCCATTTATCTAGAAAGAAGGAATAGTAAACAACTTCCACTTCCCTTTGATCTTCGGTGTTGGTATTTCTTCTAACATTGGCAAATGAATGAAAAACTTTGGTGTTTGAATCACCTTCAACATTCCACTTCACTTTTGCTCTTTGCTTCCACCAAGTGTTCAAGTGATTGAGAATAACATTGAGTTCTTTTACTTTAGATCTAAGTAGACAAAGCTTCTCATCTTCCAGCCAGCCATTAGTAGCTTCTTCTTCTTGGAGTGAAAGAATTTCAGCCTTTAATCTGGATTTTTCACTAGAGAAATATTTAAGCTTATTCTTGCTCCAATGGAATAAGTCATTTAAAGCTCTCTTGCATTTTTTGTTTAGAATTTCCATGTCATCCCCAACAAAATATTTCTTCCAGGTTTTTGAAACAATGTGTTCCGAAGTCTTGAAGGACAACCATACATCTTCAAATTTAATAGATCTTGCCATGCTTCTAGATTCATCAAAAATTTTCAGCACAATGGGGAAATGGTCTGAAGCTAATCTAGCTAGGTGTCTTACCATTGCAATTTTAATCTTTTGTATAGCCAATGAGTTCAACAAGCATCTATCCAAATGTTCTAAAATTCTTGCACTTCCAACTTTATTATTGCACCACATATATCTTGGACCAACCATCCCAATGTCATGATAGTCATTATCATTCATAAACTTTAGCATTTCTAAGGAACCTTGAGAGAAAAGACAAATTTCTTACATCCTCTCTTTTCCTCTTGTGAAAGAATGCAATTAAAGTCTCCTCCAATTACAGATGGAATCTTCCTTTGTGATTGTTCTTGTATGCATTCCCATAACAATCTTCTCTTGTGAGCCTCTTTGTTCCCATAAATTGTAGAAATCATCCAACAACCTTTTTTAAAGGCATTAAGATCACCAATAACACATTGATCTATAGTCTTTAACACTATGAATGAAGCAATATCAAATCTCCATAGAATCATAATGCCACCAGATAATCCCACCAAAGGTAGAATGAAAAAATCCCAATTAGGACCCATAATCCTATCAAACTCATTTTTATCAAAACAGCTGATTTTAGTTTCAATTAAACCCACAAAAAAAACCTTATAGTCTTTTATGAACTCCTTCATGTATAGAGATGCTTCCTTCTTCTTTGCCCCTCTACAATTCCAAAATGCTATGGAATCCATTAAATATTAGTTGGGGAGTAGCCCCCAACCTTCTTTCTTCCTTCTCCAAGTCTTCCACGGGTTTTATTCTTAATTGGTCCTAATGATTTTAATTCTTTTGCCAATTTGCATTTAGGCAATTCTTCAATCAACCCATTGTTGTTCTCCAATACCAATATATTTCCTGTGACTTTGTAAGGCTCAGAATCATCTTCCTTAGCAATTCTCTCTTTTTCAGCTATCACCAAAGATTTATGGTTGGCATCATCACTCCTATCATCAATAATAGATTGGAGAATATAGAACTTATTTGCATCTAACAGAGACTGAAAGTCTTCTTTAATCGGTTGCAGAACATTGTTCCGATCATAATTTTTGCTGGAAGAACTTACATTTACTTGATAGGGAGTACCTGAGTTCGCTAGTAATCCCTAAGGATTTACTAGAGTTCGCAGGCAACCCTTCCCCAATGTATTATCTGAAATAACATGCTCGACCATATCCATGTTCTCCTCCTAAAAAGGCACAGTAGTAAGATCTGGCCTTATCTCTCCTTCTTCAAAAAATTCAGCATTTGTACAACCTTCTCTAAGAACATCTTTAACAAATCTTTCACTAAGGCCTTCCTCTATCACCTCTTGAATATCATTCCTGATTGAGACTGGAATATCAATTTTTTAACATATCTGAGAGTGTTTTTCTTGATCTCCTGATTACTCCTTATAGTGTTTCTTCTTCTCTTGTTGTTTACTATAATCCAAGGCCCATAAGAAGATTTAATTGGATCTTCTTGTTTGTTATCCACAATCTTTTCTCCTCTAATGTCCTTCCCATCCACCACCACTTGAGGATTATTTAATTTTTTTTCACATTCCTTATTCACATGTCCAATTTTTCCACATGCAAAACAAAAGTTTGATACTTTTTCATATTCTACTTTTTGGAAGAACCTTCCAGTCATGCTATCCACCCAAACTCCTAAAGGAAGAGGTTCATCAAGCTTAATTCTTACACAAACTCTGGCAAATTCTCTCCTTCCCCAATGGAACATATTTCCATCCAACATAAGAGGTTTACCAATTCTTGAAGCTATGCAAGCTACATTCTTCTCATCCCAACATTGTAATGTTAAATGTGTCATTCTTATCCAAATTGGAGATGATAACCCCTTAATAGAAGTAGTATTAAACTCCGGAGTCCACTTCTCCATGCCTATTATGTGTCCATTCACAAACCATGGGCCACCTAAATGGACTGCTTCCACTATTTCTTCAGAAGAGAAGGAACATAAGAACCATCCTCCACCCAATGTAGTAAAGTGGATTTTCCTGAATTGGGTCCATTGCTTCCTTATTTACCAAGCCACTAAATGAGAAGGTATGACTTTACCAAAAACTTTAATAACCAATGAATTTGCCAAAATTTCTGAGTTCCTCTCCTCATAATCTTCATGTAGTTTCACTGCTATTCCATCTTCAGAGTAAACCACTTCTTCTTCTTCTTTGAAATCCAGCTTAATGTATGGCTTATTGCTCCAAGGATTAACATTTCCTAAACTAATTAAGCTTTTTGGAATTCCAGCAGGCATCTTATCTACATTCATCTCATTCCTCGATCCAGGTTCCGAATTAAAATTTTTGTTAAACAAATCCTGGGAATTCTCATTTATCGTGCTGCGACTTGGTCCAGGGATTGCATTTGAATTCCCAAAATGATTAACAAATAATTTCATTCCATAAGTTGAAGAATTCATATCATAAGAAAAATTTGTAGATTTAAAACTGTTAGGAGTAACAGAATTCAAAGCTTCATCTATTTCCTTACCTTTTCCTTCCACATGTTGAACTTTTATAGGAGGATTTTCAGAAACTTCCTTGATCACTAAAGGTCCTTGACATTTAAAGAGAGGATTTTGAATCCTTTGAAAAGAATTCAAATTCTTCAAGCCATCCTCTGTACCATTCATGTTTGAAATAACCATTCGAGTCAGAGACCTTGACGTCGACGACGTAGGTTTCTGAAGATCTTCAGACACCATGTCTTCCTTTTGGCCTTGCTGGCGGCTGTCCGCCGCCATCGTCCATCGCCAGTCCTGAGAACCGGGAACGAAAAACGGAAATGAAAATTTCAAATTTTCAAACTTTTTCTCTCTAATGGCTGGACTTTCTATCTCTAACGGCGTTCTCATTTTTGCCTGATTGTTATTTAGAGATGTGTCATCTCCAACATTGCAAGTGACCTATCTAGGTCCAAAGATCTCCCATATCATGTTTCTATAGTCAAACAATATTTTCTATGATGAGCTTGGTATCGAATTCATCCATGTCTTCATTCTAATTGTGGTGATCACTACATGTTGCTCGTTATTATTCAAACAAATTCCATGTCTAAGTTTGAAATGAATTTTTGTATGATTCCTTGCTTTTTTGTTTAATAATTGAACTAGTACTTAGCATTTAAATTAAAGTGATGACTCATTATCATTCCATTGGAGCTTTGATGTCATTATTCAAATCAAGTCATTATGGGTTGTTCAATTCAAATTAAGTATATTAAATTGTCACTTAATTAAGCTCGAGCTCATACCCATTACACATTGTTCAATTAGATTTGAATTCTTTTCATTTATGTTCAAATTTTATGGTTAGTTATTTGACTTCTAATAAGTTCCCTGCTGTCTAAATAAAGTCCCTTGTTGTGTTGAAGTCTTTATGCATTTTTTGTCCAAATTTTGGTAGCCTCCTAGTGTCTCTCATGTTTAGGGAAAATTACAAAATAGCCTTCATCCTGATATGAAGGTTTACAAACAGGCAAACTTTTTGAATACTATCATATAGTATGATATAAACTCATACAGTACGATATGTAAAATCCTTATGTTCATACAAGATGATTGCTTGGACGATAAAAACTCATCTCTGTACATCGTATGGTACGAACCACTTCATAAAGTATGATTAATTCAAAATCAAGGGATCCTCCAGTAAGATGTCTGGGATGACTGAAAATAGCCTTAGTTGATCGTACAGTATGAACAATGTCATATAATATTATAAATAATCAGAAATTAATCCTTGATTTACACACTAATCATGGGGTTAATTTAGGTAAGTATTCAAAAATATTGTATAGTATGAATTGATCGTACAGTACGATCAGTTCAAAATTTATGAATTAAGAACTTACTTAAATTAATTTGGCGGCTAGGGTTTTAAATTAGAAATGCATCATATAGTATGATGTACATCATAAAGTATGACTTATTTATAGATAGCCGTTTGAGCTAGATCAGATCGTATAGTACGGTTTAAACTTGTACAGTATGATCAATAGAGAAAAAATTTCCTTTATTTTTAAAAACCTCTCCCCCTGTGTGTGTGCATGGTTACTCAGTCTTAAATATAATTTATGGCCAGACTCAAGAAAAGAAAAATAATAATAAATAAAAAATTATAATGTTATGAACTCCAACTCCTACTCTACCCAGTCTTGAGTCTTCTTATTGTTCTGAGTAACTTGCGATCTCCCAGAAATATTAGTACTCATAGACAAGAGTAGAAATCAAAAGTATTCAATGAATAGTAATTTAAATGACATTATATGTCATTATCAAAATCTCAGACTAGGGGTCATGGACTGCAACAATCTCCCTCTTTTTAATGATGTCAAATAATGTTGTTGTTAAAGCAATTAGCTAAGAATTTTTTTTATTGTTTTGTTTTTTTAATTAAATTAAACTAAAAGAGTAGAAAATGCAACAGAAAGAAAATACAATTCATTTGAATTAAAGATAATAAGATAAACAAGATAAGATAACTAACTAAGGCATATAACAGACTTCTCCCCCTTTTGACATCACCAACAAGAGGAGGAACAAACAACTCAAAGAAAAAAAAAACCAGCATAAAACAGACACACGTCAGAATGTAGGATCCTGATCAAGTGGAGGTGGAGGAGGTTGGAAGTAGTGGTGGATGGACACAAATTGTTGATCAATTGAGGAAAAGAATTCTCCAAACCATTGCATGTTGCCATGGTGTTGTTCATGCTATTCCTGGATGTGATCATCTAGGTGGCTTTATAGTTGGTCGAATCGTTCGACCAGGTCATCGTGAGGATAGTTCGGTGCAGATCCTCGGGGTGGTGCATGCCATCGTGGTGGAACTGGAGCTCCTGCTAGAGCCGCCTCTCCTTCTTCTTCATCAAAATCTGGTTGATCCACCTCTTGCCCCCAATGAAACAAAATATGGAAGGAGGCACCAATATAGAAAATAGGTAGATTATCAGGTTCACTAGGATAGGTTAATTGAAATTTATTTTGAAGAATGTAACCTATGAGGTGGCCAAGGGCTAGATTTTGTTTTCTACGGGTGGTAGGGAGGCGGACTAAGGTCATGTTCAAGATATAATCAATGAACAAATCAGCCTCATCAAATTTGGTGTTTGAAATAATAAGGTAAGTAACAACGGATATGAATGGGGTCATGCATATTCAATTGACAGCTTTGGGTATGATTGAAGTGCGAAGGACGTATTGAATATTTTTGGGATTCTGGATTAGTGACTAAATAAGAGGCTGGTGTTGGTAAAAGGTGACATTCTGAAGGACTAGATTTGCAGCATTCCAGTTGAATTCATTTGTGAGAAAGGAATGAGCTCTAGGGCCTTCAGTAGACAGCCCAATGTATTGGGCACTTCTATGCATTGTCGGTAGATAAAAGAGGTGAAGGTCAGGTTTTCGACATTCATGGTTAGGTTGGCTAGGAATTCAAATAAAAGTTTAGAATTATATGGGAAGGCTAGGGTAAGGAGGAATTGCAGAGTGGTGGATGCGAATAGGATCATTACCTCAAAATTTAAGGCAGCTTGATTTAGCATCCGAGATGGTGTAATTTTGCATTCCTTGTATTTATGGTAGGCTTCTTCATCTTTGGCGGTCATGAAATGGTCGTTGGGACGGTGAGACGAAGATGGGCTTCCGAGGATGAGATGATCGCACTTGCTAAAGCTTACTATTTAATGAAAGTAGGTGAGAGTAGTGAGGTGGCTAAAGAGTGACTGAAATGGGAAATAATGTCGTCTGGACAAATGGTTAGGAAAAAGTGGTCAAATCTTATAGTACGATCAGTATCATACTGTATGATATGAAGGAAATTCGACCTTCAAGAGGGTCGTTAGTATGACTTTTAACAAAAAGCATCATACAGTACGAGCGAGTGTTCATATAGTATAAACTACAATAATATCATACCAACCCACTTTAAGTTGCCCTCATCCATTTTGATGATGTGGATCATAAAGTACAAATTAGAGAAATCATACAGAACAACATGCAATAATATCATACCAAATGGCTTTAATTCGTCCCAATCCGTTGCTGACGTGGCTCGTATAGAATGAAGAAGACATTTTGTACAGTATGATGTGCAATTATATCATACAAAACAGTTTGAATGCACTGCCACGTATATCGTACAGTATGATATGTATAGATGAAATTGAGGTTGGATTGTAGTATGTGTAGTTTTGATGTATCGTACAATACGAATGTGAATTGTACAGTATGATAAAAAAAATTTGTCAATTTTTTGGATTTTGTGTGCTGAGTGCGTGATGATCAGAAAACACCTTAGACAAAAAAAAATTCATTTTGAATTTTTTATTGGTTTTTTTTTATTATGCATTAATGTCTATGAGACCAAGTCTTGTCCTCAAAGTGCTAAAGGTGTCGTAGGCTAGTGGTTTCATGAAAATGTATGCCAATTGATCTCCTATAGCTATGTGATATAATTCTATATCTCCTTTAGCTACATGATCTCTTATGAAATGATGTCTAATATCTATGTATTTTGTTCTAGAGTGTTAAATTAAATTTTTAGAAATATAGATTACACTCGTGTTATCGCACATGATTGAGATGGTTCCTACAAGTAATCCAAGATCAAGAAGTTATTGTTTTAACCATAGTACTTGTGCAACACAACTTCCAATGCATTATATTCAGCCTCAGCCGTGGAGAGGGCTACCAAATTTTGCTTCCAACTTGACCAAGATACTAAAGATTAACCTATAAATTAGCAGGTACCAGAGGTGCTTTTTTTATCTACCCTACATCCTGCAAAGTCAAATTTTGAGTATCCTAAGATTTCAAAAGAAGTGTTATGCCTAAGATACCAAATTCTTAAGTTTAGGGTGCGTAGTAGATATCTAAGGATTCTCTTGACTGCAGTTAAGTGAGACTCTTTAGAATCAGCTTGAAAATGGCCACAAAGGCACACACTAAACATTATGTCCGATCTACTAGCAGTCAGGTAGAGGAGAGATTCGATCATTCCTCTATATTTTTTTTGGTCTACTAATTTTCCATTCGGGTCTTTGTCTAGTTGAATCGTAGAGCTCATTGGAGTGTTCATGGGCTTAGCACTATCCATTTCACATTTTTTTTAGAATCTCCTTTATGTATTTTCTTTGGCTAAAAAATATTTCATTATCCAATTGTTTTATACTAAAGCCAAGAAAGTAATTAAGCTCTCCGATCATGCTCATTTCGAACTCATTACTCAATATTTTTTAGAATTCTTCACACAAATTTTTATATGAAGATCCAAACAGAATGTCATCCACATTAATCTATATAATGAGAATTTCATCTTTAACCTTTTATAAAAAGAGTGTGGTATCCACACTACCCTTAATAAATCCTATATCTAGTAAGAATGACCTAGGACTTTCTTACCAGGCTCTAGGTGCTTTCTTTAACCCATATAGTGCCTTTTTTAATTTGAATACATAGTTTGAAAATTGTGAACTTTCAAATCCGAGGGGTTGCTCGACATAAATATCCTCTTTGAATACCCTATTTAGAAAAGTACTCTTTACATCCATTTGATATAATTTAAAACTTTTGAAGTAAGCAAAGGCTAAGAGCACCCTTATAGCTCTAGTCTAGCTGCTGGGCAAAAGTTTCTTCAAAGTCTATGCCTTCAATCTGGTTATACCTCTTAGCTACTAGTCTGGCTTTATTTCTTATTATGATTCCTAAGTCATTCACCTTATTTTTAAAGACCCATTTTGTTCCAACTACACTCTATTCTTTAGGTATCTTGACTATCTCCCAAACATCATTAATGGTGAATTGGTTCAATTCTACTTGCATTGATAGGATCCAAAATTCATCACATAAAGCTTGATTTATACTCGTGGGTTCTATCATAGAGATGAATGCAGAATGACTAACCTCCTTCCTAAGTCCATGCCTAATTCTCACACCTTCCAACGGGTCTCCTAAAATGAGTTATTTAGGATGACTAAAAGAGTATCTCCATTATCTAGGCAAGTCTTCCTGAGGTTCTACCCTTTCTCCTATGGTCACAGTTTCTACTCCCTAAATTGCCTCTACTTCATCTTCTTCAATTTTAGATTCATAGGGCTTATCTGATTCATCAAACACTATATGGGTGGACTCTTCTACTATTAGGGTTCATTTATTAAAGATTTTATAAGCCTTAACTACAGATGAATAACCTAATAAGACACCCTTATCAAACTTAGGATCAAATTTTCCTAAGGGAAGTTTTCCATTAATTAAGATAAAGCACTTGCAACCAAACATATATAAGTGTGAAAGATTCGATGTCCAACCCTTAAGGTGTTCATAAGGAGTTTTATTCAGCTTTGATTTAATGTTCACCTTATTTAAGACATAACACGCTGTATTTATCGCTTCTGCCCAAAAATATCTAGGAAGGGTGTACTCAGCTAACATTGCCCTAGCTACTTCTACCAAGATTCTATTCATTCTTTTTGTTATTCCATTTTGCTTAGGAGTTATAGGGGCTGAGAAACTATGCTCTATTCCTATCTCTTGATAAAATGATTCACATTTTTCATTCTGAAACTGTCCACCGTGATCACTAAGGATTGTTGAGATTTCACATCCTAATTTTTGTTGAATCCGAGTGGAGCAAAATCATAAATTCCTCAAATGACTCATTCTTGTGTGCTAGGAATCTTACCCAAATGAATTTAGTGAACTCATCTACAATTACAAATCTATAATTTTTCCCACCTAGGCTAGCTATGCTAATGGGTCCAAATAAGTCCATGTGAAGGATTTCTAGTGGCCTAAATGTGTTCACATCTTTGATTGAATGAAAAGATGATTTTATTTGTTTTCCTAGTTGGCAGGCATCGCATAGATGGTCCTTAGTGAAGTCTAACTTAGGTACGCCTCTAATTAGGTTTTTCTGAGTGATATTTCTAAGTGGTTTCATACTAGCATGGCATAGTCTTCTATGTCATAGCCACGAGTTATTTATAATTATTTTTAAACAAAGTGAATTTGAATTTTAAATGCAATCAAGGTCTAACATATAAACATTATTCATACATTTTCCTTCTAAAATAAGTTTGTCATTTAAACTAATCAGGCATTTATTAGAAAGAAATTTAATGTCAAAACCTTTATCACATAATTAACTAATGCTTAATAAGTTATGCTTTAAACCATCAACTAATAAAACATTCTTAATTAAAAAATTCTTAGCATTTTCAATAATATCTTAGCCCACCACTTTCTTGGTGGTGTTGTCTTCCAATGTTACTTTGCTTCCGGTCTTGGTCTCCAGTATAATAAACTTCTTCATATCTCTAGTCATATGTCATGAATAGCCACTGTCTAGGTACCACATGGTCTCACTAGGTATTTTGTGAGAGCATCCCTACAATTTCATTGAAGGGATAAATTTGAGAACCCAAGTAAGTTTGGGTTCTTCCTTATGCTTGCATGAATGCGATGTATGCATGCTATGTTGTGATGAATGCAATTCAGGTCTCCATACTAGGTGTGTCCTCTGATGAATCATGCACATTTGGTTTATGTGACCTAGCATGCCACAAGAGAAGCACCTAACACCTGGAAATAGGTTCACTAATCTATGTGAGTGCTGATGCCTCCTCCTAAAGTTTTGTGATGCATGCAATGTCAGGAGTTTGCTTGGTTGGGCTAATGTGGATGATGTCTTTTCTTTTTCAAGTGCTATGATTTTTTTGTTTAAATGTGTTATTTTGATATTCCAATCCTGCAACTTCCACTATTAGTCGATGTTCACTGTTATCTATTACCCATGCAAGTTCATCTTATTTTTTATACTCCTTTTCTAATTCAATATGCAATATGTTCAAGGATTCATATGCTTCAAATAATTCAATATGCTTCTTATTTAATGCATCAAACTCATCAAGCAGGGACATATGATATCTAAATTAGAATTTTCTTTAACTAAGTTAGCATGCTCATTTTGTAAAGTACTAAACTCAATATTAAGACTAGCAAGTATTTTCTTAATTTCATATATGAGTTATGGATTTTTTAAGAAATAAATAGCAAATCTTCATATGAAAGTTGACGACATACCTCTTCTTCATCTAATTGATCAAAATTATCATTAGCCATTAGACAAAAATTTGTTACATCCTCCTCTGCTTCTTCTTCTGACAATTCTGAGGCAGAGTCGGCCCAAAATGCCTTTTGTGTTATCATCTTCCCTTTCTTAAATTTTGCTTTCTCCTCACCTTTTTCCTTAGTTGGTTGACTCTTCAAGTTGGGGCAATCAGCTCAGAGGTGACCTGGTTTCCTACACTCAAAACAAATTCTGTTAGATTAAACTTTAGTAGTTCTTGAGCTTTTACCTTTGTTCCAATTATTCTAATGATGCCTTCGTTTTCTTTTTAAAAGGTTCTTGAACTATCGGGTCATCAAGGCTATATCATATTCTTCCTCTGCTGTAGAACATTCACTATCGGAGTTGTTTGCTTTCAATGCCATCGTCTGCTCCTTATTTTCTCCTGCATCATTTAGCCTTTGACTTACTCCTTTCTCGTACGTAATAAGTGATCTAAGAAAATTGTTAATAGAATAAACATTTTAATCTTTAGATTCAATGATTGCAGTAATTTTAGCATCATAGAAGCTAGTTAAGCATCTAAGAATCTTATTAACTTTTTCAATATTTGAAATTTCTCTACCTATAGCAAGCAAGGATGACATTATTTGGGTGAATCTAGTGTACATGTCAGATATTATTTCACTAGGTTTCATACAAAAGAGTTCATAATCATGCAATAGAATGTTAAGTATAGACTATTTAACCTCACTAGTCCTTCGTACATGATGCATAGTCTATCCCAAATCTCCTTACTAGTAGCACAGGTAGATACTCTCATGTAGTCCTCAGATTTCAATGCCCAAAAGAAACAGTTTAAGCACTTCGCATTTAATTGTGCCAAATCCCTATCCTCATTGCTCCATTCATTAAAAGGTACTTGAGTTTTCATACCATTCACAAGTTTAAACAGTGCAATGTTTCCTTCTTTAACCAACATCCATAAATGATAGTCTATAGACTGTAAAAATGTAGAAATTCTATTTTTCCAAAAATCAAATGGGATATTATCAAAAAGAGGTGGACGGGTTATTGAATAACCCTTCGCAGTATTACGAATACCAAAATAAGACATGATCGATTTTTCAAGGTTTTCTAAAATACTATTTTTAAAACCCGCTCTGATACCAATTGAAATTACGAAATGCGCCAAGAGGGGGGTGAATTGGAAATTTGCTGCAATAAAAAGACAATCCTAAATATGAGTTCTAATTTTTTGTGTTTTTAATATTTAAACTAGAAAATTAATTGATACGAAAGTGAATGCTTAAAATACAATTTGCAATAAGAGGTAGTGAAAAATTAACTTGCTCAATAATGAATTTCATAACTATTTTTACCAAGTAATTTTAACGAAAATAAAATGCAGAACATAAATAAAATATAGTAAGGGAAAAATCACACCAGAGAATTTATAGTGGTTCGATTACTTGATCTACATCCACTCCCCGGAGTCCTCCACTCCAGAAATTTCACTACTAAATAATAATTCTCCTTTTATCCCCATAACAATGCAAAGAAGCCTTTACAAACCTCACTTTCACCAACCCGGTGTGGCGGAGTGCCAAGCGCTTTGTCACCCTCCTTGTAACAACAGCATAACTTCTCATTTTTCTCCCTTCTGGAGAAGGAAGAGTACCTTGGAGGACACAGACGTAGAAGAATCCCTCTTTAGAGAGCCTCCCACAAAATCTTCTTAGGCCACAGGAGGAGTAAAAAGCAAGAATCTTGGAGCAATTGTGTGATCTCCCTCACACTCCTTCCTCACAAATCCCACCTTCTCCTTCCTCTCATAAACCAAAAAATCTTCTCAAGAGCTCTCTCTCAAGGAATTCCCCTCTAATCACGTTCCTCTCTTGCACACTCATTCCAAAATATAGAAGTTTTAATACTGAAAACAGGCTCCAAGAAACCTTAAAATTTTCAATTTAGCCATTATGATCATACAGTATGATCCAATATTGTACAATACGATTAGTACAAAATAGCCTTTGTCCTGGTATGAAGGTTTACGAACAGGCAAACTTTCTGAATACTATCATACAGTACGATCTAAACCCAAACAGTATGATATATAAAATCCTTCTGTTCTTTCAAGATGATTGCTGGGATGACAAAAACTCATCTTTGTATGTCGTATGGTACGAACCACTTCGTACAGTTTGATTTGTTCAAAATTAAGGTATCATCCGGTACGATGTCCAGGATGACCGAAAACATCCTAGATTGATCGTACAGTACGAATGGTGTTGTACAGTACGATAAATAATCAGAAATTAATCCTTAATTTATATACTAATCAAGGGGTTAATTTAAGTAAGTATTCAAAAATATCATATAGTACGATCAGTTCAAAATTTACCAATTAAGAACTTAATTAATCTAGCAGCTAGGTTTTTAATTAGACGCACATCGTACAGTATGATGTATATCATATAGTATGACTTGTTTATAGATATCCATTTGAGCCGAATTAGATCATATAGTACAATTTAAACTCGTATGGTACAATCAACAGAGAAAAAAATTTCTTCATTTTTAAAACCCTCTCCCCCTATGTATGTCCATGGTTTCTCAGTCTTGCATACAATTTATGGACAAACTCAAGAAAAGAAAAATAATAATAAATAAAATATTACTATGTTATAAACTCTTACTCCTACTTTACCCAGTCTTGAGTCTTCTTGTTGTCCTAAGTAACTTGTGATCTCCCTAAAATATTAGTACTCATAGATAAGAGAAGAAATCAAAAGTATTCAATGAATATTAATTAAAATGACATTATTTGTCATCATCAAAATCTCAAACAAGGGGTCAAGGACTGCAATAATTTTTTCGCACTTCAAGCATCAAAATTGGGCTCTCAGAGTTTTTGATCGAAGAGTTATACATTTGTATTCCGACAGCGATGAAGTTTTATAAAAACACAAAAATACAAAAATCTCCACTTTCTCTTTTTCCCTCCACTTATCTCCTCTTCTTTTTAAATATCCATTCTCTCCTTTCTTTTATTTTCTCTTTTTTTTTTAACTACCTTCTCTCTTTTTTTTTTAAATATCTTTCCTCTTTTTTGTTTTTTGTTTTTTGTTTCCCTCACACACACACACACACCTATATATAAATAATAAAGGGCAATATTATTCTTATTATTAATTGTTATATTAATAATATTATCTTTAATAACACATTAATAATGAGCATATCATTAAATATTATTAGCAATACTAATAACAATCATAAAATTTTTCAATAGCATTAATGATAATTATCATTAGTAGCATTAATAATGAAAATTATTAATATTATACATAATAAATAATAAAAACCATCATTCAATATCATCAATAGAGTATGTGGGAAAAAAAAGTTTTTCAAATGGATTTATACAAGTTGAGCCAAATCTGAATCAAGTGAAGGTGGGTTCTTAGCATGTGTGTTTATGTGCGCTGAGTTTAGAAGAAGAGGTGGGCTACTATGTAGAATAAATAGGCTTTAGGTTTTATTAGGGTGTTGGATTAAATCAAATTAGGCTGGATGGAGTTGGGCTCGACTGTGATAAGAGGAATGGTTTTATGAGCCTTGCGGCTATGGTAGAGAGGGAAGATTCGTCGAATCATAGAGGAGGAGGTGGGTTGCTTGTGACACATGTAAGGGTCAACTTAGGGTGGATTTGTGGTTTGCTATAGGAGGGAAGGCTAGAGCTCAGTCCTGGAGAGGTTCAGCTAGAGGAAGAGAAAGCGGGGTTCAGCCTTCCGAGCTTGAGAGGTTCGCAAATTATGCGATAGAGGGATGAGGGTTAATCAACCTACAGGAGGAGAGTAGAGGGGGCATCATCTCGTGGAAGATGGTAAAGAGGCCAATGGGATTTGATCCTAAGGTGGAGTTAGGCCAGGTTACTATAACTAGGATTGGACAGTAAAGCTTCATTGATTCCATATAGGTTATTAAACCTAAGCAATTATCCCAAGACTAACTAAGAGAGGGTGAATTGGTAATTTAAAATTTCTCTTAGATTTTTTAATAGATAACCAATTCAATAAATTTCCAAATTTGATTATCTTTTCAAATGAGTTTTTCAACCACAGTAACAAAATTGTAAAAAATAAAAATATGGAAAATAGAATTATACAAAGATTTATAGTGGTTCGGTCAAACACGGTCTACATTCACTCCCTGAAGACTCCCTCTTCAGGTATTGCACTATTACCAAAGTGACTCTCCTTTTGCCCCCACAGCAAGGCGGAGAAGCCTTTATAATTCCTCTCTTTCACCAATCCCCAGTGCAGCAGAGAACCGTCATCCTTTCACACCCTCCAAGTGTGGCCAGAGAATCATCATCCTTTCACACCCTC
This sequence comes from Dendrobium nobile, assembly GCA_022539455.1. Lineage (NCBI taxonomy): Eukaryota > Viridiplantae > Streptophyta > Magnoliopsida > Asparagales > Orchidaceae > Dendrobium > Dendrobium nobile. The sequence continues at coordinate 26,574,857 of CM039721.1, read as the reverse complement.
CACGTGTAGGCAAAGAAACATCATCTGTTCACACTATCCAAGTGTCGGCAAAGAATCGTTGCCTACTTCAAAGATCTTCTCTCGAGCAACTAAAAAGAAGAAAAGAATAGTAGTAATAAAAAACACAAAGAAATTCTTATCTTTGAGTAACATTATGAACCCTTCCCACTCCTCTTGCAAGAAATCTCTCTCAAACACTCTCCCAAATACACTCTTTCACTTGCTCTTAAAAAATCATGAAGAATAACACTTTTTATGTCAGTTTCTAAAGACCTTTTATATGAAAGACATGAAAAACCATTCAGAAAACTAAAATTTTCCATTTTAAGCGTGTACAATTGTACAGTATGATCAAATGTTAGTACGTATGAACAATTCAAAAACTGTTGTGTATAAACCTTTTGTGAATTTGTATAAAATATTTTCATATATGATGATTGTCCAGTATGAATCAAGTTTGTACAGTATGAACATCTAGAAAAATTTTCAATTTTATCGGGATGAAAAGGTACCCTACATTATAGTACTCTGGACGTCATCTGTATCAACATGATATCATATAAGATGAGAAGTTCAAAAAACTTTTGGATTCATCGGGATGAAAAGGTACCCTATATTTTCATACTCTAGATGTTGTTTGTACGAATATGATATCGTACAATATGATCAGTTCAGAAAACTTTGGGATTCGTAGGGACAAAAAGGGACCCGTCCAATTTTTTACTCTAGATGTCATCTGTACGAAGAAGCTTTCGTGCAGTATAATCAGTACTTAGAAAAAAAATTTGCTTGCAATTTGTTTGACTGATCGAAGGGAAAAATAACTAAATAAATTGTCCAATACGAAATAACTTCATACAGTATGATCTGTTTTTAAAAAAAATTACAAATTTGAAACACTCCCCCAGTGTGTGTGTGCATAGTTACTCAATTACAATCATACTATCTGAGACTCAATAAAATAAAAAATATGGACTTTATTTACAATGAACCCTAATCTAATTTGATTTGAAGTCTTCAACAATATAGAGAATGATTTTTCTAAAATGTTAGTACACACAAATAACAAAATAATTTATCCAAAATATGTTAGGAGAAATTATTAGGAGAAATTGTAATTAAAATAATAATATTTGAAATCATCAAAAAAAATGTATGTTGAAAGAATGTCAACAATCGACAAACTAAGTTGCAACAATCTCAACAATCTCCCTCTTTTTTATGATGGCAAAATAATTATTGTTTGAGTTAACATACGTATCCTAAATTTCTCCTTTGCTCTCCCTAATAGAATCAAACATGTGAATATAAGAAAATTTCATGAAGAGTACACAAATTTCTTTATTAATTTTAAAATAAATAAGACACAAATAACAAAATCCAAAAACACAGACACAAAATACAAACACAAACACACACAAAACACAAACAATATTACTCCCCATTTTGGCAACAACAAAAAGGGAATAAGAAAGTTGAAATTAAAGTTGTTAAATGAGAAATCATAATAATTGATCTTGCAAGAGATTGAAATATAGTTACAATAATAAAGTTAATTACCATAAGATGAAAAGAAAGATTCAAAAAAATTTAAATTAAAAAACAACTTAAATAAGAAAAATTTATAAAGGTCATGAAGCATTCGAAATAATTAGATATAAAGGATTATTGTAAAAGTGACGAAATGAAGATTAGTTAATTTTAATTTTCAATATAAAATTTAATCAAAAATTAGATTAATTTGAATTAAAGATTAAACGATATAGGAAATAACTTTTATAATTGATGACATTACACATCTTTTAAAATATTTGTGGCACACTTTGTGCATCTTTTTTCTATTTAGCCTAATTTTATGCCTCTTTTCATTTTGCGAACCATTACGCATTTTTTCAACTTTTCTACATATTGTACATTTCTTTTTGATATACTCTCCTTTTCTTAATTTGATCTTTCCAAAATTAATAATCCAAAAATCAAAATTCTCTAATTACAAAAATAAATATATTGAAAAGAAATAAAAAAATAAAAAGACATCAAAATTACAATAATGATATTCAAATTATATTTGCCTAAAAAGAATATGAGATAGATATGCTTAACTTGATCAAGTTATAAGTTCACTTAAATTTTTTGAAAAATTAGATTTCATAATTTTCGTAATGAAATTATTTTTATAATGCAAGTTAATTCATAACATTTTTTAGATCAATTAAAACAGACTTTTCATATAGGCAAACTCACATTTCAAACTAAGAATAAAAGCAACTAAATAAAACATGATATTTTTATTGATATCAAAAAGATCAGATACATCAAAGCCATTGATATCAATTAACATAACTTCTAAACATCATAACATCAACACAAATCTAAACAAAAAATAAGTACTATAGAAAGAAATAAACACAGACATCATCACATCATCATCATCACATCATCAAGAAAGGACTTGCAAAAGAAACTATAAAAGAGTACATCCAGAACTCTGAAAGACCCTGATCTAGAGGAGGATACTAGTTGAAGATTGAGAAATAGTTATTCATCATAGCTACATTCATGTTCACCGAGTAAAATTGGCCTCGAATCCACCCAATATCTTATTGGTTTAAATGAGTCTAAAATTGATCAAAACATTGATCAAAATGACTCTCCATCCGATCAAATTACTGGACCATCTCCTAAAAGTAGTTCTGATCAGGTCCCTGAGCAAATGCAGGTGCTTCCTTTTCTCCCTCAGTATCCTCACTTGAACTCTTATTTCTCCCAAAAAGAGATCAAAAAGAAGCATCAGTGAAGAAAATTGGCATTTTAGTGGTAGGTTCAGGATGAATCATATTGTACTTCTTTTCAAAAATGTAGGTCACTAAGTGTCCTGAAGTAATATTTTTCTTCCTCTTATAATGAGGAAGCCTAATTTTTGAAACATTATGAATGTAATCTAAGATGAGTTGGGCCTCATCAATAGATTTTCCATTCATGATCAAATAGATAACAATGGATAGAAGAGGAGTCATATTTATGTGATCACCAACTTTAGGAATGATTGAAGTTCTTAAGACATGCTGGATGACCCTAGCATTTTGGTTCAAAGTGTAGACTTTAGCTATATGACATACTTGAGTTACACCCCTATGAGTCTTATTTATCTCAGACTAGTCATAGTCAGATTTAGAGGTTAAGGTGTGTGCTCTAGTCCCACAAGTCCTTAAGTGAAGAAAGGTTCCTAGATCTTCCTTAGTGATTTCTACTCGCTATTTCTTGACAAATAATATTATCCTACTCTCATCCTCACTAAACCTCATATTTGCTGGAAAATAGTGAAAAGCCTCTCTATAATAAGCATAGATCAAAGTCAAAATGAAAGAGAATTGGGTTGAAGCAAATAGAGGCATAACTGAAAAAGTGGATTTCATCTTGAATTAGTAGTCTTGAAGGAGTGATTTTGGAGGCTATTTACCTATAGAAAAATCCTCATTATCTCTAGTCAAGAAGTTGTCATCCCCACTCCTGGATGACGATCCCTTAGTAACTCTAGAGTGCTTGCTTGAACTTATAATTCTTAGGTTGGTGCCTCTATAAGGATTAAAGGACTTGGAAGTGAATGGAAATGAATTCTAAAACTCTCCTATTTAAAGAAAAAACAACCCATCATACAATATGAAAATGGATTTGTACATACGATCTTGGAATTGTACTAGATGAAAAAAATTTCGTACAGATGAACAATAACATCCAAAATGAATCAACTTTTCATAAACACAATTTTTGAGGCATCCTTTCATATAGACTTTTTTACAATACGATCATACAAACAAAATGGTGTTCATCTAACATGATCAATTATTTAAGATCATTTTAATGACGGTAAGGTTCATCCCCCATAGAAAATAACATGTGGATCGTACAGACAAAATACATATTCATACGTACGATTAGCTATAATAACTGATTCTACCCAGATAACTGTCTACATGCGTACAGATGAATGCATACAGATCATACGGGATGATGTCATTATCGTATAGTATGATCAATGTGAAAAAAAATCCAAATTTTATGCATTCAACTCCAAAACAATTATTGATATGCTACATAATTCATACAATACGAAGATAATTTCATATAATACGAATAAAACACATAGAAAAGGAAATCAAAAGAAAAAATTCCAAATTCAATCAACCTTACACAAGTGAAAAATGTCTAAATTAAAACATTTTCAAAATAAAAACACTCGAAACTAAAATAAAAATAACACAAAAATAAAATCAAATATACATAAAAACATATCAAGTTTGCATAAGATTTTATCTAAGCATTAAGATCAATCACACCTAAATTTATTCTTAATGTGCTAAATGTATCAAAAACTAGTGGTTTTGTAAAAATGTCTGCATGTTAATTTTTAGTTGAAACATGATTCAATTCAATTTCTCCTTTGGCTACATGATCCCTAATGAAATGATGTCTTATGTCTATATATTTGGTTCTAGATTATTGAATAGGATTCTTTGAAATACAAATTATACTAATGTAATCACACTAAATTAGGATTGTATCTGTTATAAATCCTAAATCAATCAACTATTATTTCAATCAAAGAACTTGTGCCACACAGCTTCCTAAGGTGATGTATTCAGCTTCAGTAGTAGATAAGGCTTCAAAATTTTATTTTCTATTACACTAAGAAATTAAAGAATTACCTATAAATTGATAAGTTCCATATGTACTCTTTCGATCAAACTTACAACCTACAAAGTCTGAATAAGAATATCCAATAATTTCAAATAAAGAGTTATACTTAGGATACCAAATACCTAAGTTCTGAGTTCCCAAAAGATATCTCAAAACCCTTTTTACCTCTATCAAATATGATTCTTTTAGATCCGATTAAAATCTAACACACAAACAAACACTAAACATAATATCTGGCATGCTAGCTATCAAATAAAGTAAAGATCTAATAATTTCTCTAAATTTCTTTTGATCAACATATTTTCCCTTTGTGTCCTTATCTAACTGAACTAAGGAACTCATTTGTGTACTTACTAGTTTAGCATTGTCTATTTCATACTTCTTGAGGTATCCTTAACATACTTTGATTGACTAAGAAATGCTCCCTCCTCAATTTGCTTAATGATAAAATCAAGAAAATAATTTAAATCCCCCATTAAGCTCATCTTAAATTCACTACTAATTAATTTAGAAAAATTATCATAAAGATTTTTATTTATATAATAAAAATAATATCATTAATATAAATTTAAACAATTAGTATTTTATCTCCTAATTTCTTCAAAAAGAGAGTAGTGTCCACACTTTCTTTTACAAAAGATCTCTCTAATAGAAAAGTGCTTAACCTCTCATACCAAGTCCTTAGTTCCTGTTTTAATCCATACAATGTCTTTTTAAATTTATACATTTGATTAGGGAATTTAGAACTTTCAAAACATGGAGGTTGTTTAATATGAACATCCTCTCACCCTATTCAAAAAGCTACTTTTAACATCTATTTGAAATAATTTAAATCCTTTAAAATAGGCAAAGGCTAACAAAATCCTAATTACTTCAAGACTTGCTATAGGGACAAAAGTCTCCTCAAAATCAATCCCTTTAACTTGATTATACCCCTTAACCACCAATCTAGCCTTATTTCTAACAAAAACTTATGAGTTATTGATTTTGTTTTTAAATACCCACTTAGTTCTAACTACACTTTGATTCTTTGGACTTGCAATCAAATCCCAAATATCATTTCTTATGAACTGATTTAATTCTTCTTCCATGTCCAAAATCTAAAATTCATCCGAAAGTGCTTGATTAACATTTGTGGGTTTATTATTAAAATTAAGGTAGAATGATTGTCTTCTTTATTAAGTTTATGCCTAATTCTAACACCCTCACTAGGTTCACTTAGAATTAATTCCTTATAGTGGTTTTTAGAAAATTTTAATTCTCTAGGCAAAGGGTTTTCTTATTCCAAATTTTCATCCAAATTAATCTTCTCAATCCTTTTAGAGTTATTTTATATATCATTCTTTTCCAAGCTTGGCTCTTCCAATATACCAGATTCATCAAATATAATATGTGTGGTCTCTTCAACTACCAAAGTTATTTTGTTAAATACTCTATATGATTTTCCAACACTAAAATTTCAAAGAAAAATTCCTTCATTTGATTTAGGATCATATTTTTCTAAAAATAATTTTCTATTATTATGAATAAACACCTTACATCCAAAAACATGCAAATGTGAAAAATTAGGTGTTCTCCCTTTAAGAAGCTCATAAGGTGTTTTGTTCAATTTTGATCTAATGTTCACCATATTCAAAATATAGCATGCAATACTAATAGCTTCAGTACAAAAACATTTAGGAAGTGAATATTCTGCCAATATAGCTCTAACAGCTTCAATTAATATTTTTTTTATTTCTTTTGACTATCCCATTCTGCTGAGGGATCCTTAGTACAAAACACTTGTGATCAATTCCTAGTTCTTTGTAAAAATTCTCAATTTTTTTATTTTTAAATTCACCTCTATTATCACTTTTAATTAGAATTTGACATCTTAGTTTCCTATGAATCTAAGTCAAAAAATCTCTAAATTCCTTAAATGATATACTGTTATGAAGTAAAAATTTAACCCACATGAATCTCGAGAAATCATCAACTATCACAAATCTATATACCTTGCCTCCTAAACTTATAGTACTAACCGGTTCAAAAAGATCCATATGAATAATTTCCAATGGTTTTCTAGTTCTAAGATCCTTAGTGGAATGAAATAAGTACTTCACCTGTTTTCCTAGTTGACATGCATCACAAAGGTGATCCTTAGTAAAGTCTAGAGTTGGTATACCTTTAACCAGTTCCTTTTTGATAATTTTTCTAAGGTTTTCCATGCTAGCATAACAAAGCCTCCTATGCCATAACCATGATTCATCAAAAATTATTTTTAAACAAAAATTATTAGGAGTTTTAATGTATTCAAATCTAGCATATAAATATTATTTAACCTGGTTTCATGCAAAACTTCATTTCCATTTAGGCTTAATATACAACTAGTGGGAAAAAATTCAATGTTATACCTTTTATCATAAAGCTGACTTATACTAAATAAATTATACTTTAAGCCTTCTACAAGTAATACATTCTTAATAAAAATTTTATTTAAGTTTTAGATCATACCTGTGCCAACCACTTTTCTAGTGGTATTATCTCCTAGTATTACCTTGTCTCCATTATTGGCTTCCAATAATATGAATTGTGTAGTGTCTCCAGTCAGATGCTTCAAGCAACCACTGCTCAAGTACCAAATGCTCTCATGAGATCTTGTATGAGAGCATTCCTACAAAATAATTAAACATTAAACTTGGGAATGTTAAGATAGTTACTATTTGCATGCTTTACATTTTTGCAACTTATATAGTTTTGATGATTCCAAACATTATTGTTCAAATGTGTAGTTATCTCCTAACAATTTTAGAAGATTTGTATTTTCTCTTGTGTGTACTAACATTTCAGGAAAATCGAACTCCAGACTATGAAGACTTCAAATCAAATTCAACATGAGATACTTTGTGAATTTGAAGCTTGTACTTTTCTTTGAATTAAATTTGAAAGGGAGTGATTGTAATTGAGAGAATAAAAACATACACACACACATAAGGAGATCATATAAAATTTATACTGATCGTACGGGATGATCAGACAGTTATCTCCTATTGAGCACATGGAACGAATAGGAACTGGCTTGAAAAATTTTCTAAGTCTTATTCGTCCAGGACGAAATTAAATATCATCCGGGACGATCTGATCTCTGTAAAATTTTCGTCCAGACAAAATTAATTATCGTCAGAAAATGAGTTGCTCTCTGTAAAATTTTCGTCCAGACGAAATTAATTATCGTCCAAGACGATCTGGTCTCCGTAAAATTTTCGTCCAGACGAAATTAATTATCGTCAGAAAATGAGTTGCTCTCTATAAAATTTTTGTCCAGACAAAATTAATTATCGTCCAGGACGATCTGGTCTCTGTAAAAATTTCATCCAGACAAACCAATTTTCTTCCAGACGATACAACCGACTTAGGACAATTTTTCTGCTGTTTCTAGAACCGACCTTGTAATAACCGTTCGTACGGGATGAACTTAGTTCATACGGGATGATCATTTTGTACGAAAATATTTCATACACATATGCAAATAGGTTCGTTTCAAGGCTTTTAAGTAAAATCATCCGGGACGATCCACGATCGTACGGAACGATCCACTGCGTACAGAATTGAATACTTGCAGTTTTTGGATGGTTTTTCTTGTCTTTTATATAAAGAGTCCAAATTAGACTGCCACCCAATCTTTTTGTCATTTGATCTTCGTGCCTCTTGAGAGAATAGCTAAGGAGAGAGTGTAAGAGTGCATTCAAAGGAGGATTCCTACCACTGGAGAGTGAAGGCTTCACTTGGAGTTTAAAGGTAAGAATCTATACTTGTGAATTGGGATTACTTCACTCTTTTCTTTCTTCCTTCTAGATTCTTGTGAGAAGATCTGTCAAGGAGATCCGGTTCTCTGCCGACACTTGGAGAGTGTGAAAGGACGAAAGGTTCTCTGCCTACACTTTGAGAGTGTGAACAGCCGAAGGGTTCTCTGCCTACACTTGGAGAGTGTGAACAGCCGAAGGGTTCTCTGCCCACACTAGGAGAGTGTGAAAGGACGACGGTTCTTTGCCAACACTGGGGATTATGTAAAAGGACGACGGTTCTCTACCGCACCTGATAGTGGTGAAAAGAGTGTTTTATAAAGGCTTCTTCGCCTTGCTGTGGGTGCAAAAGGAGAGTCACTATTGGTATTAGTGCAATACTCAGAGGGTGCCTCTGGGGAGTGGATGTAGGTCTGGTTTAGACCGAACCACTATAAATTTGGTGTCATTTACTTTACTGTTTTTACTTTTCCACATTTTATTTTTGATTTTAAAAAACTCTGTGGTTGAAAAACATTTTCTACAAAAACTTAAAAGAAAATTTTCATTTCAGTTCAACTTAAATTTCAAGAGGGTTTAAATTTTTTTTAAACTACCAATTCACCCCCCCTCTTGGTAGCCTTGGGACATTAACTTAGGTTTAACAACCTATTTACTAGATTCAACAAGTGGTATCAGAGCTTCATTTCAAAATCATAAGTTTGAACTACTTTTTGATTAACGTAGATGGCTACATTCGAAAACCGAAACACACCTGAGGGTTACTCTATCACTGGACCTCCACTGTTTGACAATATACCTTTTGATTTTTGGAAAACACGCATGTCTACTTTCTTACAGTCACTTGATTATCGTATGTGGATTCTAGTCCAGGAAGGTTACACAAAACCAACTAGATTAATTGATGGAGTTAGGGTAGAAACACCTTTTGCAGATTGGACTATAGAAGAACGTGACTTAGCACAATTAAATGCCAAATGTCTAAATAGTTTCTTTTGTGATTTAAAATCTGAAGACTACATGCGGGTTTCCACTTGCAAAAGCGGAAAGGACATATGGGATAGACTTTGTATAACTTATGAAGGGACAAATGAGGTTAAGCAATCAAGACTCAATATCTTGTTACATGACTATGAATTGTTTCGCATGAAACCTAATGAATCTATTTCAGACATGTACACAAGATTCACACAAATTGTCACTTCTTTGCATGCACTTGGTACGGAATTAACTAATGTTGAAATGGTTAATAAGATTCTTCGATGTTTACCTACTGCTTGTGATGCTAAAATTACTGCAATTACAGAGTTTAAAGATCTAAACATTTATTCTATTGACAATCTTCTTGGTTCACTCATTGCTTATGAGCAAGGAGTAAGTCAAAGAAAGATTGATGTAGGTGAATCACGAAAGGAGAAGAATATTGCACTAAAGGTGGAAGAGTCAGAGAGTGAACACTCACAACCTGAGGATGAAGACGATATTGCATTGATGACTAGACAATTCAGAAGCTTTTTAAAGAGGAAGCAGAAGAGACGCCATCAATGGAATAGAGGTAAGTTTAACAAAAATGACAAGGTTTCTAATGAAGTGATTTGTTATGAATGCAGGAAACCAGGTCATATCAAGACTGAATGCCCAAAACTCAAAGCCACTCCTAGCAAGGAGAAGGTAGAGGAGAAACCAATTGTAAAGAAGGGCAAGAAGAAGTTTCAAAGAGCTTTCTGGGCGGACTCAGCTTCAGACTCATCTGAGACTGAAAAAGAAGAAGAAGTCACCAACCTTTGCTTGATGGCAGATAATGTTGAACAATCAGATCAAGAAGAGGTATGTGACTTAACCTATGATGAATTGTTTGAAGTTTCTGAACACATGCATGATGCATATAGGAAAATGAAAAAGATGCATGCTAGTTTAAGTTTAGAACTGAAAGAGCTTAAGAAGGAACACGAAATCCTTAGGAAAGATCATGCTTTAATAGATGACAACTACATGAAACTACTTGATGAATATGATGACTTGAATAAAAATTTTGAGAATTTAAAATCATCCTATGCTAAACTTGAAAAAGATTTTAAAAATTTTAAGGATGAATCTGAGAGCAAAACATATCGAATCAATTATACAAATCGAATCTTGGAAGATATGAATTCATTTTATAAATTGACAATAAGAGCTCTCGAGGATAATAGGAATCCCCCTAAACTTGAAGATTTTATAAATCCTAAATATTATCCTAAATTTATGAAATCCCTTAGGAGACAATCAAATGGAAGAAAACTTAGGAATATTTTTCCTAATGTTAAATGTAATAAATGTGGATTTTTGGGACATATTGCTCACACCTGTACTTTGAAGATGAAATCTAATTTGGTGTGGAGACCTAAGATGCATAAACCTAGACATATCATACATTGTAGTCCCCCTTTTTACTTACATTTCTTGTCTATTTCTTCTTAACTTTTTGTTGTTGTCAAAAAGAGGGAGAAATTATTGTGTGTTTGTATGCTGTCTTTTGACTTGTGGTCTTGTCAAGTCTTGTCTTGGTCTTTTTTAATTTTTTTTTGTTAAAAATTTTTGAAAAACAAAAAATTATGTTCTTTGGTTCAAAATACCTCCTTATTTTCATGTATTCATCAATTCAAGGGGAGTTTAGGAGATTTGTTTAAATTGAAATCATACAAATAATAATTGTTTTGTCATCATCAAAAAGGGGGAGATTGTTAAGATAGTTGTTATTTGCATGCTTTACATTTTTGCAACTTGTATAGTTTTGATAATTCCAAACATTATTGTTCAAATGTGTAGTTATCTCCTAACAATTTTAGAAAATTTGTATTTGCTCTTGTGTGTACTAACATTTCAGGAAAATTGAACTCCAGACTATGAAGACTTCAAATCAAATTCAACATGAGATACTTTGTGAATTTGAAGCTTGTACTTTTCTTTGAATTAAATTTGAAAGGAAGTGATTGTAATTGAGTGAATAAAAACATACACAGATACATAAGGAGATCATATAAAATTTATACTGATCATACGGGACGATATCAGATCGTACGGGACGATCAGACAGTTATCTCCTATTGAGCACATGGAACAAATAGGAACTGGCTTGAAAAAATTTCTAAGTCCTATTCGTCCGGGATGAAATTAAGTATCGTCCAGGATGATCTGGTCTCTGTAAAATTTTCATCCAGATGAAATTAATTATCGTCAGAAAATGAGTTGCTCTCTGTAAAATTTTTGTCCATACGAAATTAATTATCGTCCAGGACGATCTGGTCTCTATAAAATTTTTGTCCAGACAAAATTAATTATCGTCAAAAAATGAGTTACTCTCTGCAAAATTTTTTTCCAGACAAAATTAATTATCGTCCAGGACGATCTGGTCTCTGTAAAAATTTCGTCCAGACGAACCAATTTTCATCCAGACGATACAACCGACTTAGGACGGTTTTTCTGCTGTTTCTAGAACCGACCTTGTAATAACCGTTCGTACCGGACGAACTTAGTTCGTACGGGATGATCATTTTGTACGAAAATATTTCGTACACATATGCAAATAGGTTTGTTTCAAGGCTTTTAAGTATAATCGTCCGGGACGGTCCACGATCGTACGGGACGATCCACTACGTACAGAATTGAATACTTGCAGTTTTTGGGCGATTTTTCTTATCTTTTATATAAATAGTCCAAATTAGACTGCCACCCAATCTTTTTGTCATTTGATCTTCGTGCCTCTTGAGAGAATAGCTAGGGAGAGAGTGTAAGAGTGCATTTAAAGGAGGATTCCTACCACTGGAGCGTGAAGGCTTCACTTGGAGTTTAAAGGTAAGAATCTATACTTGTGAATTGGGATTACTTCACTCTTTTCTTTCTTCCTTCTAGATTCTTGTGAGAAAATCTGTCAAGGAGATTCGGTTCTCTACCGACACTTGGAGAGTGTGAAAGGACGAAAGGTTCTTTGCCTACACTTTGAGAGTGTGAACAGCCGAAGGGTTCTCTACCTACTACTTGGAGAGTGTGAACAGCCGAAGGGTTCTCTGTCCACACTTGGAGAGTGTGAAAGGACGACGATTCTCTGCCAACACTGGGAATTGTGTAAAAGGACGACGGTTCTCTGCCGCACTGGGTAGTGGTGAAAAGAGTGTTTTGTAAAGGCTTCTCCACCTTGCTGTGGATGCAAAAAGAGAGTCACTATTGGTATTAGTGCAATACTCAGAGGGTGCCTCTGGGGAGTGGATGTAGGTTTGGTTTAGACCGAACCACTATAAATCTAGTGTCATTTACTTTACTGTTGTTACTTTCCGCATTTTATTTTTTATTTTAAAAAACTCTGTGGTTGAAAAATATTTTCTACAAAAACTTAGAAGAAATTTTTCATTTCGGTTCAACTTAAATTTCAAGAGGGTTTAAATTTTTTTTAAACTACCAATTCACCCCCCCCCCCCCCCCCCCCCTCTTGGTAGCCTTAGGACATTAACTTAGGTTTAACAACCTATTTACTAGATTCAACGGGGAACCCAAACAAATTTACGTCTCCTCTTGACAAAATTAAACTAGATACATGTATGATAAGACTTATTTTATGCATCTTAGGTCTCCACACTAAATGAGTTTTTTTATATAAATGACAAGTGTGTAATATATGTCCAATCATCCCACAAGAAAAACACTTAACTCCAGGAAAAGAGTTTTTCAATCTCAATAATAAATGTCTCATCCTAGGTTTTAAGATTTTTTACCTCAAAATAGAATTAGTAAAATCTTCAAGTGTAGGGGGTGTTTCTATTTTCCTCAATAGCTTTCACCTTAGTTCTAAGAAAGGAATTAACATCTTCTAACACATTAATATCATATTTCAAATAGTGCTCCTTACTTTCAGATTCATCCTTAAAATTTTTTAATTCTTTTTGTAATTCAGTGTAGGATGATTTTAGTAATTCATTTTACTTATTCAAATCATCAAATTCATCTAGTAAGCTCATGTGATTGTTGTTAATTAGTATGTGATATTTTCTAAGGGTTTCGTGCTCTTTATATAACTCTTGTAATTCTAAGTTCAATCTAGCATGTATTTTCTTGAGTTTTTTTTTATGCAGTATAAATTCATTCAGAAACCTCAAGTAATTCATCATAGGTTATCACATACCTCTTCTTGATTTGAATGGTCAAGATTATTGACCATTAAACACAAGTTGGTGACTTCTTCTTCTTTTTCTATTTCTGACGAATCTGAAGCTGAGTCGCCCAGAAAGTTCTCTAAAATTTCTTCTTGCCCTTCTTTAAATTTGTTTTATCCTCTACCTTCTCCTTGTTAGGAGTGGCTTTAATATTAGGACAATCCCATTTTATATATCTTGGTTTCCTGCATTCATAACAAATCACATTATTAAGAACCTTAATATTTTTATGGAACTTATCTTTATTTAAGTGTTGGCATCTCCTTTGCTTCCTTTTAAGAAAACTCGTGAATTATCTTATCATCAAGGAAATTTCATCCTCATTCTCAGGTTGTGACTGATCACTCTTCGAGTCATCCACTTTCAGTGTTATTCTCTTCTCCTTTTGCTATTCTCCAACATCAATCTTCCTTTGACTCACTCCTTGCTTGTAACCAATTAGTGGTCCAAGAAGATTATCAATAAAATATACATTAAAGTCCTTAGACTCTATAATAGTAGTTATTTTAACATCATAAGCAGTAGGCAAACAATGAAGAATTTTATTAACCATTTCAACATTTGTTAGTTCCCTACCTAATGCATGCAAAGAAGTGATTATGCTAAGTAATGTTCTTCTACAATCCAGCCAAAGAAGGATGTTTCAACTCTAATGCCATCTACAAGTCTAGTTTCCTAGTATGCCCTTCCTGAACTAAAATTCATATGTGATAATCAAGCGATTGAAGAAATATAAACATACGTGTTTTTAAAAAATCAAAAGGGGTATTATTAAATAACGGAGGTCTAGTGATATAATACTCTTCAGGTGTGTTTCGGTTTCAAAAAATAGCCATTATTATTTTCAAAAAGTAGTCTAAACTTATAGTTTTGAAACAAAGCTTTGATACCACTTATTGATTCCATATAGGTTGTTAAACCTAAGTGGTTATTCTGAGGATAACCAAGTGTTGGGTGAATTGGTAATTTAAAATTTCTCTTAGATTTTTTAATAGAAAGACATTTTAACAAATTTCCAAATTTGATTATCTTTTGAAATGAGCTTTTCAACCACAATAACAAAATTGCATAAAATAAAAAATGTAGAAAATAAAATGTCACAAAGATTTATAGTGGTTAGGTCAAACACGACCTACATCCACTCCCTGAAAACTTTCTCTTCAGGTATTATACTATTACCAAAGTAACTCTCCTTTTGCCCCCACAACTAGGTAAAGAAGCCTTTATATTTCCTCTCTTTCACCAATCCCAGTGACGCAAAAAATCATCATCCTTTCACACTCTCCAAGTGTCAGCAGAGAACCGTCATCCTTTTACAACCTCCAAGTATTGGCAGAGAACCGTCATCCTTTCACACCCTCTAAGTGTCAGAAGAGAACCATCGTCTGCTCACACTCTTCAAGTGTAGGCAGAGAATCATTATCTACTTCAAAGATCTTCTCTCAATTAACTAGAAAGAACAAAAGAAGAGTAGTAACCAAAAAAATAAAGAGTTCCTTACCTTTGAGTAACCTTGTGAACCCTTCACACTCCTCTTGCAAGAAATTTCTCTCAAACACTCTCCCAAATACACTCTTTCACTTGCTCTTAAAAGAAGCATGAAGAATAACACTTTTTATGTTAGTTTTTAAGGACCTTTTATATGAAAGACTCAGAAAATTGTCCAAAAAACTAAAATTTTCCATTTTGAGCATGTGCGATTGTACAATATGATTGTATGTTTGTACAAATGAACAATTCAAAAATTGTTGCATACAAACCTTTTGTGAATCTGTAAAAAATATTTTCATAGACGATGATTATCCAATACAAATCAAGTTCATATTGTACGAACAGTTAGTCATTTTTTCAACTTCATCAAAATGAAAAGGTACCCCACATTTTTGTACTCTGGACGTCATCTATACAAACATGATATCATACAGTACGATCAATTCAAAAAACTTTGAGATTCATTGGGATGAAAAGGTACCCCATATTTTTGTACTCTAGACATCATATGTACAAACATGATATCATACAGTACGACCAGTTCAGAAAATTTTGGGATTCAACGAAATGAAAAGAGACCTGTCTAATTCATACTATGGATGTCATATGTACAAAGAAGTTTTCGTACAGTACAATCAGTACTTAGAAAAATTTCTACCTATAATTTATTTTACTACCTGAAGGGAAAAATAACTGAACAAATTATCCAGTATAAAATGACTTTGTACAGTACAATCTATTTTTAAAAAAAATTACAAATTTTAAACACTCCCCGGTGTGTGTATGCACACTTACTCAATTACAATCACACTCTCTTAGACTCAATAAAATAAAAAATACATATTTCATTTACAATGAACCCTAATCTAATCTAATTTGAAGCATTCAACAATCTGGAGTATGATTTCTCTAAAAATGTTAGTACATATAAATAATAAAATAATACATCCAAAATATGTTAGGATAAATTATTTGAAGAAATTATAATTAAAATAATAATATTTAGAATCATCAAAAAACATACATGTTGTAAGAATATCAACAATCGAAAAAGAGGGTTGAGGTGTAAGCGATGATCTTCGATCGAAGGAAGCAGGAACTCGGATAGGAATAGAGCAAGAAGATGTGGAAATGAAACCCCTCCCTTCATCTTAGTTTTATTGGTGCTAGTGGATGCATAATCGAGGAAAACTCGTAGGATATCCAAGAAGAGATGCACTCATAGCATAATATATAGGATTCATTCCACAAAACAAGGTATTTGAGTGGGATTTGTGGAAGACTTCACTAATTACAGCATGCATTTTCATTTTAAAAATTTATGTGTTTCTTTTGGATGTATAATAGAGGTCAACAGAATTATAATATAGATTTATAGTAATATTTTGATCAATAGATTCAATTACACTTATATTTATATAGTTTATAAAAAAAATAGATAGCTCTAGTTGTTGTTATGATAAAAAAAAGATATAGTCCTTCCAAGTTAGATTTTAGGGCATGACAAGCTTGGTATTAGAGCAATTGTTGGAAGAATTAAATAATTAGTTGAACTATAAGAATTGATTATGAGTTAGATAGATTGGTAGATTAAGGTATATTATTTTACATACTTAATTGGTTATAGGTGTAAATTGTTCAAATAAGATTTTTATAAGTAAATAGTTGAAATGGATCTCCTAAAGCAAAATGTATTAAATGAATAACACAATATAGTTTTAGTACCATCAAATAATATTATTCAAATGGGAAATATTCTAGCATAGGTAATGGGCAATACATAGAGAATGCAAGCTAAGAGTAAGAAAGAATAGGGAGATAAATATTCATAAATATTCCATAAACTAAAGCCACCGCTATTCAAAGGAGCTATAGGACCCCAAGGTGCAAATGATTTTATAGTAAGAATATAGAAGATCTATGAAAGCATATAGTACCATAAAATCAAAATGTACCATTAACTATCGTTCTCTTTGAAGGTGAAGAGGATAAATGGTGGATAGGACAACATAGAGAGAAATTTTAGGGGAAAACCAATACAGAGATTTCTTTTGATGAATTCATCTGTGTTCAGGATATAGTTCATACCTCCATTAGTTTCATGATAGATCTAGGAAGCTTACATCATACTAGAAGAGGGACATAATATAGTGATGCAATATAAAGCTAAGTTTATTATATTGGCTAAGTACACTACTCATTTGATCCATACTACATAAGAAAAGTGTTACAGATTTTTATAAGAGTTGAAAAAAGAGTTGAGATAACCATTAGTACCTCTAAAATTCAACTGTTTTCAGAGTTAGTAGAATGGGACAAATTGATATAGATTGATTTTGTTGTATCGACATGCAAGTTTAGATAACCATTAGTACCTTCAGGGAAATGTTAGGGATAACATTTTTCTCTAACATTGGTAGATTATAATAACCTAATTATTTTGAAAAATAAAATAAAAAATGAGTCTCATTTTTTATTTGAATTGGAGAATTGTGATAGTGAGCTTATTAATATTGTGGTGCCAGACCTACGAGTGTAGCGGTGCTAGAAGTTATCATCATGGCATTGAAGTCTTTATTCTACAGTAATACTAGATTCATCATGTAGCACTATAGTGTTGGATAGTGATGTTGTGATGCTACACACTAAAATGAGTATTTACTTATATTTTCTTAACTCACTCGCCTCCTTTAGCCCTCACACCGTGGTTTTTCATTGAAGGAAGAAGAAAATTGGAGAGGAAAAAGAGGAAGAGAAAATACAAATATTCTTCACTAATTTGTTTCAAAGCTTTCATGAAAATTGCTCACATTATGGTAGGTGAATTTTATCCTATTCCTATTTTCAAAATTTTGATTTCAACTATTCAATTTCCTTTAAATTGATTTTATTACATCTTCTCTGGATTTAATGAATTTCCACTACATAAACTTTTATATATTATAGTACTGATTATTCTAAAAATTTTGACTGGTTAATTATGTAATCTCACCAAGTAAAATAAAAATTATTGTATTTTGTATGATTTATACAAAATAATATTTTTTGTATTTTTAATATAAACATACTGGTAATGCAAGTATAATGAATGAATATGAGTATGCTATTGGATAATAACTAGTTGCAATTAATATTATAATAATGTGATAATTGTATGTGTGAAGATAAGCTAAAGATGATGATTTACTGACACTATTTGGAGACTAACCTATATAAGATAATGGAATGATAGGCTTTCCTTTAAATATTATTATTTCATGTTATCCTGTACTAATTCATATAATTCACTAATTTGGAGTTATAAGGAGTTAATTACTGTGTCGATGGGCTAAAAGTGATGACTCTAGTTACTGAGCTAAGGTTACCGTCTTGCTAATTACTAACTACAGGAAAAATATCACTAAAATTAGAACTCCTTACTTATTTGGTGTGATTACTCGAATGTATGTTACTACATGAAATTATTATTACTTCACTACTGCCACAACACTATTTTATTATTCTAATAATTATTATTACTATTATATTACTATCTTACTATTACTACCATCGATTTTATAGATACTTATACTATTACAAATAATACAGCTACTATTACTGACACTACTATTGATTCACTATTACTATTTATATTATTGATTCACTATTTACTATCTCACTCTCACTGAGCATGTGATTCTTATTATTAAGCATGTGATTTAAGATATTAATTTGATAAAAATATAAAACTGTTGAATATCATGTGTATACTCTTATACAATTTTACTACTTTTATATTATTTTGACGGTCTTTATAGATCTTTTAGTTTTACTAATTAATAAAACTTTCTTATTGATTTGATAGTACTGCTACAATTATTGTTTTACCTATTAGACATAGGTACTAATTTATTAGTTTAGTGATTTACAGATTTTACTATTTCCATATTATATTATATTATTGGGCTCTATATTATATTGTTCTATTACTTTACATATTTTATTGCAACCACATATTGTTCAATATTTTTGCATAGAATCATGCTCATATTACCTATTGATGTTTTAACTGATTAATAACATACATACTATTTTTTGTCTTATTTTGAGTTTAATTGTAAGATTTTATAATATGGTCGGCTTTTTAGTTCATTATATGTGATTTATATGATTTTATGTTAGGAAAGAGAATCGGGAGTGTGAGATTGATCAGTTATAATCATCATATTTTATTATTGTTTATTTCTTTTTTATCTTTAGATATTTTTTTACTCGTGAGTTAAAAGAGGGGTACTGTATTTGTATAACTCTGAGGTATTGCATGAAATTTTTAGAGTATGAATACAAATATATGTTGATGATTTGATAAATATGATCATTTTTGCTGGTATTTATAATATCAATAAAAGAAATTACATAACTCTGGTCATTATTATTATAAAAAAAGATATAATTCTTCTAAATTAGATTCTCGAGTGTGACATAAGTGCCTCACTAATACAACCTTCAAAATAGGGAATACTACCCCCATCAAGAACTAACATAGATTGAATACCTCTCCTAGAATCTTCAAGTCCAAACCTCCTGCTCTTCTTAGAAAATTATATACTACCAAAAGTCTCGCTTCTAAAGCTCTTTTTACTAGAAATCCATTATTATTGAGGAGAAAACATATCATTCTCTATTAAATAGGCCCTCTCTACTAACTCATAGAAATAAAAATATGGAACATAACTAGTGATTATCTCATACTATCATGGAACCCTCTTAAAAACCTGTAGTGCTTCTCCTTGTTAACAATATGTAGAGTATACCTGGCTAAGGCAATGAACTCTACCTACTACATAACCATTCTACCACCCTAAACCAATTACAAAAATATCTCCTACATCTATTATTATATAGACGGTGGTATAAACACGACCTATAGACATCTATAAACTCTTCCCAATGGACTAAGGAATTTATCCTTCCCTAAAAATTCTTCCTCTACTAACCCAAACACCAGCACTTAGCCTCCCCATCTAATAGAAACATAACCAATAGTACTCTCCTCTCAAGAGAACTACATCCCATCAAAAGTCTTCTCTATCCATATTAACCAGTTATATGTTGCACTGTACTTAACCACACTCTCAAACCTCATCGGCTTTTATCTCAAAAATATTTATAAGTTCCTATTAACATCATCATATCTACTAGAAGAAATCTTGCTATAATCCTCACCATCTGCTAGGCTATTGACATTAAATTTGAGAAGTTGAATTATAACTAACAGTAAGAGTAGTACTCTATACTACTATTGTCTGACTAGAACTTAATTATCACATCAAAGTCTTCTAGTTCAATCAGACAACCACATCAAACATATAATTGAATAATCATGTATAATGAATACCCAAATATTAACCAAATATTACCCAAAACTATCCCACTCAACTATCAATCAATTTTTATAACTCTATTCTATAATCAGGCCACCAAAATTACTACTTTGATACCAAAATGAACTGTTACAACCCAGCCTGATATGGCCCGCAAATAATCGGTCATATATTTTGTTGAATTATGACATGCAAACCTAAGATATAAGTTTTAGTAGCTTTTTAGATTTCTTTTAATGTTACACATAACATAGAGCTATTAAGTAACTTAATTAAGTATAATGGAATAAACTCATTCATATAATATCTTTTCATTTCATTTATCATAAAATGTATATACAAAATTTATACCTATAGTACATGGTTGCCAACGAAAATAGAATAATCAAATAACTAGTCATACTATAGGAAAAATATAAAATATACTCTAAAGACTTAAACATATCAGATTTTGAATACTCAACTACTTAAAAGACGTTCTCCCTTTCTCCTAATCTAAAATAGAGAGTAGAATTGGTGTGAACTAATACAGCTCAATAGGTCACACCCTTGGATCTAAATTTTTAAATATTTCATTTATTAAGTAAACTGAGTTTTAAAAGTAGTTAATAATAATTTATTGTGTTGAATAGAATAATGCTTGAAGTTATCAAAATTTTAAAAAAAAATGCAATGAAAATACATAAACAAATAATTCATATATCAAAATAGAAAGTAGCATATTTCTCTTAGACCCTTATGCGGCTCATTAGAAGTAGGCCTTTATGACTTCCTGTATTAGTATATGATAAAATAGGCTCTTATAACTCTCAATGCATATCATATATTAGATATTCAGAAATTTAGGCCCTTAGGACTCCCTTTGCATTTAGCACTAAAATAAAACTTCCACCACACATCAGATCTCCTAAGCATCACACATTTCAAGCTAACAAGTATATAATTCATTACATTGTGGTAAAAGAAATATAAATAAATAAAATTTAGAATTTCATAGAATGCTATATCGATAGATAATAGATTCAACTACTAGGCAGAATTTCATAGTTTTAGAATATCACCAAATTATCAGCTATTGTGCATAACATTATTTTCAAGCTTTAATCATATCACAAAATTATTTTTCAGAGTCAAAACTATTTTCTACTTAAATAAAATAGTGTACTATTCATAGTACTCAATAGAAAGTTTTCCAAAAACATACCAAGATGTCTAGAATAACTATTCCTATAACATACATGAAGTTTTACAATGAAAGTTTAACAGTCATAAAGTTGTTCTCATTTTTATACTATAAAAATATAAATTTATTCAAAAAACTTTAAATTTTTATATTTTGAAAAAATATAACTTACCTTGATATGAATAACTTTGTAACATAAATCAATCTAATAACTTTTAAAACTGGGTCGATGGCAAAAAATGAACCAAAGTCCCCCAACCCCAACTCTCTCACCAGAAACCTTCTCTCTCTCTCTCTCTCTCTCTCTCTCTCTCTCTCTCTCTCTCTCTCTCTCTCTCTCTCTCTCTCTCTCTCTCTCTCTCTCTCTCTCTCTCTCTCTCTCTCTCTCTCTCTCTCTCTCTCTCTCTCTATGTGTGTGGTTGTACTAAGGAGAAGAAATGGGTTCTGATAAATTTTAAATAGGTGGAAGTACATATTTTAAAAAAGATTTGGGCCAAGAGCCGCAACACCTGATCCTACACGTTGCAGGTCTCTCTCTAGAAGGGCATGGCGATGTAACAACACATATAGTGCCACAACACTGAATTATTTTGTCCAAAAAATAAAGAGCTCAGTGTCATGATGCCACCTACCTCGAGGTTGAGGCACACTAGGGAAAAATTCTAAAATTTTAAATCATGTACATAGACCCATGAAACCCACACATAATAGATTTACATTCACGTGCATACAAAATATTCCCAAGCACGTCCAATAAAGGTTAAATTCAAACAATTAATGAGTTATCTTTTAACTTACTGGGTTAAATAGGTAAAATGGTGCACTATTTTCATAGGTGTTACAGGACGTATGGTTGGCAACAAACTATAAAAGGTCATAATGAGGAAGGGTGTTATTGGACTTTTTTACAATATTCTCAACCTTGGAGGACACACTAGTCCTCACCATGGGAGAAACTTTTTTTGGAATTGCTAACAATCAGCTTTTTGCATCCTCCTCTCACCTCACCAAAGTCATGCCTATCATATTGAACAAATATTCAGTATGTGGAATTGTCTATCCAATATATGGAAGTGGACCTCTATGACTCAAGCATAAAGGTCATGCAAACAAGTATATAAACCATGTACCCAATGAGTAAAGGCTACGAAATCGAAGTCACTTAATTAATGGGCAACATTGATTCCCATACATGAATTTCTCATAAATCGAAAAGAAATTTTCTTAACCCAACAAGTGATGAATCAATGCCACTCAATCTTTTCCAACTTGAGATATAGGCAACTTGATAATTCCACCGCTAAGTAAAATTATGCATGATAAGTTGAATTGTTGAATATTCTGAATAGATATTAAAGAAATATTTCTTGGGTTGGGGCAAGCATTTTGCTCGCTAGGGGGGGGGAGTTAATTTGGATTCTCAAAGACAATCACCTCAAGGTGTGCATCAACCACTTTTGCTGTTATGTCGACCACCTTCAGCTTTGCAATGACTACACCAAAATTTGGGTTAACTTAGCTGTCAAAACATGTTAGACACACCACTCAGTAAGGCACCCCGTTTTAAAGGTGCGAGTCACTTTTGTCTCACTTTTCTTGAAACAACTACTTTTTACTATAAAAATAATAATAATAACTTTTTTACTACACCTTGCTTTTCTTAAAACAACTACTTTTTTCTACACCTCAATTGGCTAGTTGAGCTTCCATTTATGAACTTCTACAATGTTATGCTTGCGTAGCAGGGCCCACCAAAATTTGTGGTTATCAAAATGGCCAAACTTCAAAGGTGTGAACTTGAAAATCTTTGTGCGAGCTGATGTATGGAAACAATAAAGCAAGATTATGAAGTTTAATCCAAACAACACCCCTTGTCTCCATTTAAATACAATGCTAATAAAAAATTCGAATCAAAGTTATTATAAGAATGTCAGATAAAACTTTCTTCTTGAGGCAGAAATAATATATGGCACTAAATTTTTATGTAATTCTATTTTATCAATGAAATGGTATAATAAGTGTTTTCCCCTAACTAATTCTCTTATCCATTTTATAAGTCACTCCATAAAAGAGCACAAGAATCAAGGAATGCATGCACACATTACTATGTCAGTACAAGTAATTTTAAGGAATCAATCAAATCATCACAGAGATCAACCAAGAGATATAATCAATAAAGATATATCCCTTCAAGAGGGAAAACACACCAATAAGATCCAAAAAAATATAGGCATTCACTCCATTGGAGCTCGCCCTTAAGGAGCTTAACCAAGCAAGTACACAACCAAGACATATTTGATTGAGAAACTCGCATCAATAGGACTCAACCCAAGGAGGTACTCATCATATGAGAACTCACTCCACCCAAGATGACTCACCCCTCTCAAAGGACAACTCATCCAACTTACTACTAACCCCACAATAACATCCTTATCAATTATTGAAATCCCCAGCTCAAAAGAAATCGCTCAGGACACGCCGCCTAATAAGCTGTTTTCAAAAGCACAAAGACGTAGAAGTAGCCAAAACTTATTAAAGATGATAGTCCATGTGCAACAATAAAGTTCTATCCATGTGTCTGCAATAAATAAATCATACATGATTTATTATTTTTTCGCTATAACCTTTCTTAATCTATATAACTAACTGCTTGAAAGGTATTTTCAAAATCTTAGTATTCATTGAGAACAGCGAATTCCAAAGCTAATTTTCTTACTCACCCACTGACTCTCCTACACTTGCATTAATTGTGTAATTACATTCGCTAGTAGGCTCAAAGCATTGCCAATGAACAAATATGAATCAAACATATATATCCTCTTATTTAGATAAAATTGATATCTTTTACCGTATACTCATTTTAAATTACAATATGATGCACGTCATTTGCCTTACGGGTATTGCTTATACTAAGAATTTAATGATTATATTACGTTATTAATCTTAAATAAAATTTCTAATCTACTTCAATAGCAATTAATAAATTTTATAAAGCCTTTATTTAAAAATAATATTTCTATCCGCATTAAGTGCTGATTTAATAACACAAGGCATGATGTGCCATCTATAACAAAAAACCAGGACAGGAAATGCCATATTTAACAAAATCCAGAAGCAGCCTCAAATCTGTAACTCGTGCTTTTTTTATATATATAATTTCCTCTTAATCCAGTCTTCTACAAAGAGAAAAGTAGACAAAACAATAGGCAGTAGCTAAACATACTAAAAATTGCCCTTCCAAAAAAAAAAATACTTGATTCATAGTACAACCCGCTCCAGCTCAATTCCAATCAGCATTTTTCTTGGTGAAGAAACAGCAAAGTGGCAGCTTCAAGAAATTTGGGTGATTAACTTTTACAACGCTTCAAGATAGATGTTAATATACTTGAACTTAATCACAAGGACTTTGTTTGAGTGCCAAGCAGGTCAAAATCAATCAAGCAACCCTAAACATTTGTGCTCGCATGACCATTAAACCAGTTATCTCAGCTTCCTCAATGGTAGTGAATTTCCAAAAACCTTCTCCAGTTCACTTGCTTCAATCTTGAGATCATTCAAAAGCTCCATTTCTTCCTGACCAAGGCCTTTCAAGAAGAATTCTACATCCCGTTTGAATTCACTGAATCCCTCAGCAAGCCTCTCAAATAGGGTCAACTCAGTCTCGCCCACCTTTGCAACCTCGTCCTCAATCAGCTCGACTTCTCTAATAATGGTTTTCTCACCTTCCTCCACAGTTTTCTCTAGTCTTTGTACTAAGGGAGGTTCAGGGCCGCAGGTGTTGTCCGTAGTGATGAACTTGGTGAAATCTTTTCCGACTCTTTTTGCTGCTTTTTCAAGTTCAGGTATTATGGTTTCAGGTAGTTTTGGACTCCTTGTGTACACAACAGCTCCTCCATAGCCATCCCATGCGTCATTTCTACCACGATAGTAGATGAATATATAGTCGTCGGGCTTGTTCTCCACTTTAGAAGATAAAATGTACCTGTGCATTGCATGAACAAGGCTAATCATTATTCTCCACAGGCTGAGGATAAACTTTAAAAAAGAGTTTGATATTCACATGTGAAAACAAACCATGTTAGAGATGAAAAAAAAAAAAACATCAAGGCTGGCTTTCCAATAAGAAAGTCTTAAGGCTCTGTATGGATTGGAGGAAAATGAAGTAATTCAAATGACATACATGTAATCTACAGCTTGAATATTAATTAACATCATTAATTTGAGATTTTCAACCATTTTTTTTTTATTTTCTCTTACATAAGTTCATACTATCCAAAAGAGAACTGATTGCCTTTACAGATTTAATTTTCAAATGCCTTGCTTACCCAGCGATTTTATAGTTCACTCCGCTATTCCGAGCTATCTACATAACATAAATATTTGCGGCTAAATATTTTCTAGCAAATTCTAGATAATATCAACAACCTGCGTAAGGAAATATAAATATAAGTAGGCATACACTACAAAGATATTTGGCTTGATAAAAATGATCAGTTTTTTCAATCTTTTGTGCGCATGAATGTTTTGGATACATCATCGTCAGCTACAACGCTGCTTCACAGGGCATAATTTCGGTTTCCAAATGTCTTTCTTGCTTATGTGATTTTGTAGTAAACATCGTAGTTTTTTAGATTTTCAATTCACTTTAGTATCACTCCCAAGCATCATATAATGTTTCACATTCATTCAAGCTGAACAAATTTTTTTTATCTCATTGCACAACTTTGTACTGTCATATGGAAGAAGTTAGCAAGGAATTTTTGAGCAAATTTTTTCCAAGTCATATGAATTAGTTGTTAGTTCTTTGATCCATTTCTGAAAGAATAGGAAATATTCAGAGATGAATGACATCATCAATGATATCATAATACTTCAAATTACCACAACTCTCAAGAAAAACTGTAATGTAAGCATTGGGATATTCACTTGCTACTAAACTATATCGTTTATCGAATCATGTGCAAGGTCACGAATTTGATCTTCACAGTAGAGTGAGTCACATTCACATTTTGAAACAAACAATCTCAGAGTGTCCGGTTGATTACATAAATCTTCTTTCAGAATCAGCCATAGTGTCTTGGGATTTCCTTTATGGCTTCTCTTTCTCCTTCTATTTAGAAATGTTAACTCAATCTCAAAATCAAAAGGAAATAGATCATCACATCCAAAACATCACAAACATAAGAAAAAAATACCTAACTTGAAACAAAACCAAGAGCGTTATTTGATAAAACCAACTATAAATAAAATTAAACTAGAGTAATTTAGTATCAATATTAGTATGTCCTAAATCAATCCATGACAGTTGTGCCAAAAACTTAAGAATTTTTAATAGCACAAGTAAACGTATCACTAACAAATAATATAATTTTAAATGTATCATTCCATGAGGATTGAAGTTGCAAATTACTGAAATGAATTTGACTTTAATTTTATCAAAACAAATATTTTTTTATAAAACATATTTGAAAATAAGAATTAGGGCGCTCCCTAGAACAACATATTATATGGCCAGAATATAATAAAAAGTGTGAAGGGTTCACTGCACCAGCATGGGGTGCAGTGTTAAATAAGCAATGTTCTCACATCATGAATGAATGTGGGCAAAGAAACTAGTCCACGAAACTAGAATTATGATAGAAACTTGACATATAGATTCTCCTACAAATAAATTAATAGAATTAATAGATATTATGATTCATATAAGAATAAATATTATATGCATTCAAAAAATTAAATGGGTTGAAGAGAGAGCTAAGGAGATTGATAGTTTATGATTTAAACTATGATACTCAAGTAAGATTTGTATTAAAAATTGTATAGATGTGATTATTGATAATAGTTTGAAGGATTGAATTTAAAAAGATTGAAGATGAAATTATAGCTTTAAAGATTATTGTTGATGCTAAGATTATTAAAATTATAAGTTTATAATCCTGAAATAGGTTTGGATATGTAATCAAAATTAAAATTTTGGAATGACTTATAGAAGAATTAATACAAAAGATACTGCTTGAATAAAAAGTTTTTATTGGACGAGATTTTAATAGACATGTTAATAGAGAGGTAGAAGATTTTTAAAAGCATTCAAAGTGGTTATGGGTTTGGAGTGATTGATGAAAGTGGTAGGACCATATTCATTTTTTCTCTAACTTATGAATTTGTAATTGCTAACAACTTATACTTATAAGAATGAATATAATAAAACTATAATTGGTTATTTTTTATAAGAAAAATAAATCATTTAAATTACAAAGATAGAAAAGTTATTCCAACAGAAAATTTATATATCCAACGTCACTTATTAGTTTTAGACTTTAACATGAACGGACAATATGAAAAATAAAATAAAATATTGTCCAAGAATTAGATGAGAACATTTAAAGAACAGTAAAACACTAACAAAAATATTTTTGAGAGTAAGATTCAAGATCTTATGATTTTGAATGTACATGATGAAGCTAATGTTATGCGAAAAAATAACTAATGATATTAAAAATATTACAAATGATATACTTCGAGTATCAAAAGAAAAAGCTTCTAATAGTTAAAATAATTGATGGTGAAATAAAAAAATGTGCAATAAAAATATTAAAAAAAGGAAGCTCTGTTAAGAAAATTGGTTTAGATGTAAAAACTCGAAAAATTATAAAAGATATATATAGAGGCCCCTAAGGAATCTAAGAACAACATACGATGTAAAGAATTTATTTTTTAATGATTTATATAATAGATTGGATACTAAAAAGGATGTGATAAATGTATAAGTTAGTCAAGTAAAAGATAAGAGCAAATTTTAGAACAAGTAAAATGTATTAAGAATGAAAATAAAAAAAATAAGGGGGATTTACATACATACAACTTTATTTCATGCTATTTACATATCTAACATCCTAAATATTAATATTATATGCTTACCACCCATTGAACAAATTTGAGTGCATGGAATGAAATATTAAAGTTCATAGGATGATATGAATGATATAAATGAATTATATGAGTGATATACTTGGTATTAAAATTGTATATAGATGGTAGACATGTAATATTAATATTTTAGGTGTTAGATTTGTAAATAACATAAAATAATATGGTATGTATGTAAATCTTATAGCCGACCCCACGTAATGGGATAAAGGCTTGATGTTGTTGGTGTTGTATGTATGTAAATCTCCTAAAAATAATTATCATAAAAATATATTCAACATTGTCATTGCAAAGTCCTAAGACCAGGATGATAAAAGTAGAGGATTGCGTGAAGTAATCGATAGCCAGCATAAAACTTGTCGAATAATCATGACATAAATCATTCAATATATTATGTTAATGCTAGGATATTCCCTGGAAGTGACACATTGTATGGACTGAATACAACATCAAGTGAGCAAGGGCCGCTACACCGGCGCCCAGGTGCAGTGTTAAATAGGCAAGGGTTCCCACATAATGGACGGATGTAGAAAAAAAAGCTAGTCTATGAAAGTAAAATTAGGATATGAACTTAGAATATAGATTTACTTACAGGTAAATTAATATAATTAATCGATATTATAATCTATAGGAAGATAAATATTCTCTGAATTCAGGAAACTAAATGGGTTGGAGAAAAGGCTAAGGAGATTGTAGTTTAGGATTTAAACTATGGTATTCTAATAAGAGTCGTACTAGAAATGATGTGGTTGTAATTATAGATAAGAGTTTGAATGATAATGTTGTAAAATTAATAAAATTGGAGATATAATTATAACTTTAAAAATTATTAATGATGCTAAGATTATTAATATTACAAGCATTTATGCTCCTCAAGTAGGTTTGGATAGTGCTCAAAATTAAAATTTTAAAATGTCCTAGAAAAATTAATACAAATGATACCTCTCAAAAAAAGAGTTTTAATTGGATGAGATATAAATGGACATGTTGGTAGAGAGGTAGAGGATTTAAAAGCATTTGTGGTGACTATGACTTTAGAGCAACTAATGAAAGTGATAAGACCATATTAAATTTTTCATTAGCTTATGATTTTAAAATTGTTAATATCATGTTTAAAAAAAGAGATGAGCATCTCAGCACTTATTAAAATGGATATAGTAAAATTCAGATTTATTATTTTTATTAAAAAAAAAGATTATTTAGATTGCAAAGATTGTAAAGTTATTCCGAGTGAATGTTTATATACCCAACTTACTTATTAGTTTTGAACATTAAGATGAATTGACAGAAAATAAAAAAAATAAAGTAAATCATTGTTCTAGGATTAATTAGGAGCATTTAAAGAATATTAACAAAAATATTTTTGAGAGTAAGATTCTAGATTTTAAGATTTTTTCTATGCATGAGAAAGCTAATGTTATGGAAGAAAAAGTAGTTATTTATATTAAGAATGTAACAAAAAATGTGCTTGAAGTATCAAAGAGAAAAGCTACTAATAATAAAAATAGTTGGTGGTGAAATCAAAATGTACAAGAAAAGATAAAAAATAAAAAGATTTGTTATAAAAATTAGATTAGTTTTAAAAATTCTGATAATTGGGAAAGATATAAAGAGGCCCATTAAGAGTCTATGAAAACAATTTGCAATGCAATGATTCTAACTTTTAATGATTTATATAATAAATTAGATACTATGTATGACGATAGATATATGTATAAGTTAGTTAAATAAAGAGATATGAATAGTAAGGATTTAGTTCAAGTGAAGTGTATTAAGTATTAAAATCAAAAAGTGTTTTTATTAGAAAAGGATATTCAACAAAGGTGGATGAAATATTTTGCTAAATATTTTAATAAAGATTATGAGAATATAATTGACTTTAATGACCTCAACACCCTAAATGAAAATAAAGATTTTTTTTTTTTATCAGTGCATTAGTAAAATCGAAATTAAAGAGGTTTTAAAGAAAATAAATTGTGAAAAAGCTGTTGGACTTAATGATATTCTAATAGAGGTGTGGAAATGCTTAAGAGATGAAGAATTTCTCGCCTTACTAAACTTTTTAATATTATTTTGAAGACTAAAAAGATACCAGATAAGTGGAGAATGAGTATGTTGATTCTGACTTTTAAGAATAAAGGTGATGCACAAGATTTTTTGAATTATATAAATATTTAATGTGTTATACTTTAAAACTATGGGAGAGAGTTATGGAGCACAGGTTATACGTGGCATTAATGTTTCTCAAAATCAATTTGGATTCATGCTAGGTATGTTTACTATGGAAGCTATACATTTATTGAGAGGTTTGATTGAGAAATATAGAGAGAATAAGGAGGATATACATATGATTTTTATTGATTTAGAAAAAGCATATGACAAAGTTCCAAGAGATGTGCTATGGAGAGTTCTACATAAGAAAGAGATTAATAATGCTTATATTCGAGTCATTAAGGATATGTATGCAAAAGTTGTTACTTCTATTCAAACACAAGGTAGTTTGACCAAATATTTTCCACTTTTAATTAGATTCCATCAAAGATCAGCCTTCAGCTCATATCTTTTTGCTTTAGTAATAGATGTTCTCACTAGACATTTGCAAGAGGTAGTACCCTGGTTTATGATTTCTACTGATGATATTTTTCTTATTGATAAGACTAGAAAAAGAGTTGAAGGTAAACTTGAATTATGAAGGTCAACCTTAGAGTCTAAAGGCTTTTTTTAGTAGATCTAAAATTGAATATATTGAGTGTAATTTTAGTAATGATAGATCTAATGGGGATTGCGACTTTGGGCGATCAAGTCATTAATAAGAGCACATATTTTAGATATATTGGGTCTATTGTTCAGAGTAATGGTGAAATAAATGGGGATATTATTAGTAAAATTCAAGTTGGATGGTTGAAATGGAGGAATGAAAAGGGCTTATTATGTGATAGAAAAGTCCCTCTTAAACTTAAGGGAAAATTCTATAAAATGGAAGTGAGACCTGCAATGCTTTCTGGTGCAGAATGTTGGCCATTAAAAGAGAAACATAATATTAAGTTAAGTGTTGCATAGATGAGGATGCTTAGGTAGATGAGTGGTTTTAATCTTAAGGACGGGATACGAAATGAGCATATAAGTGGAAAAGGTTGGAGTAGCTGAAGTGGAAGATAAGATTAGAAAGAGTCGGCTTAGATGGTTTGGTCACATAAAACAACGACCTTCCGATGACCCGGTTAGAAAAGTAGATTTATTAAATTTGATTTATGTTAAGAAAAGTAGAGAGAGACCTAAAAAGACATGGTTAGAAAATATTACAAATGACTTTTCTTAATTAGACTTAGATGAGAATTTGACTCTTAAAAGGACACAATGGAGTAAAAGGATTTATGTAGCCAACCCCACAGTGGAATAAAGGCTTCTTGTTGTTGTTGTATCATAAGAGTATATTCAACAAATGTAGATGGGATATTTTGACAAGCTTTCAATGAAGATTGTGAGAATACGATTAACTTTAGGGATCTTAACACTCTAAATTAAAATATAGATTTTTGTTTATATTGACGTATAAGTAAAACTAAAGTTAGAGAAGCTTTAAGAAAAATAAAGTGTGAAAAAATTGTTGGACATAATATTCTAATAGAGGTGTGGAAATGCTTAGGAGATGAAAAAATTTCTTGGCTTATAAAATTTTTCAATATTATTTTAAAGATAAAAAAAAATGTGAGATGAGTGAAGAACTATGTTAATTCCTATATTGAAGAATAAATGTGATAGCACAAGAGTGTATGAATTATAGATGAATTAAGTTAAAGTTCCATACTATAAAACTATGGAAGAAAGTTATTTAGCATAGATTACAACTTGATATAAATGTTTCTCAAAATCAATTTGGATTCTTACCAGGTAGGCTTATTATGGAAGCTATACATTTATTGAGAGATTTAATGGAGAAGTATATCGAGAATAAAGAGGATCTATATATGATATTTATTGATTTAGAGAAAGTATAAGATAAAGTTTCAAGAAAAGTGCTATGGAGATCTGAAAACCAAAGGGGTTAATAATGCTTGTATTCAAGTCATTAAGGATACGTTTGTAGGAGTTATTACTTGTCTTCAGACCCAAAATGGTTTGACCAAGTATTTTCCTATTTTTATTGGATTACATCAAGGATCAAGTCTAAGTCCATATCCTCTTTTTTTAGTCATGGATGTTTTTACTAAACATTTGCAAGAGGATTTACCCTGGTGCATGCATTTTGTTAATGATATTGTTCTTATTGATAAGACCAGCGAGGGGAGTTGAAGATAAACTTGAATTATATAAGTCAATTATAGAATCTATAGTTTTCGTTTTAGTAGATCTAAAACTGAATACATGGAGTATAATTTTAATATTAATAGATCTAGAGGGGGATTGCGACTTTGGCCGATCAAGACATTAATATGAGTACACGTTTTAGATATCTCAGGTCTATTATTCAGAGTGATGCTAAATAGATGGGGATAGTAGTAGTAGAATTCAATTTGGATGATTAAAGTGAATGCATTGGGCATGTTGTATGATAGAAAATTATCCCTCAAACTTAAGAAAAATTTTTATAAGATGGTAGTGAAACCTGCAATGCTTTATGGCGCAGAACGTAAACCATTAAAAGAGAAGCATAAAGTTATGCTCAGTGTTCTAGAGATGAGGATGCTCAAGTGGATGAGTGGTCTTAATCTTAAAGACAAATATACAACAAGAATATACATGAAAAGGTTGGAGTAGCTCCAATGGCATATAAGCTTAGAGAGAGACTTTTTAAATAGTTTGGTCATATTAAACGTTGGCCTTTCGATGACCCGATTAAGAGAGTAGATGTATTAAATTTGTCTTTGTTAAAGAAGGTAGGGGTAAACTTAAAAAGACTTGATTAGAAAATATTAGAAATAACATTTTTTTATTACATTTAAATGAGAATTTGACTATTAACAATTCATGTAGTCAACTACACACAATGGGATAATGGCTCGACGTTGTTGTTATTTTTGTCCAAATCAAGAATAACTTAAATGAAAAATTATTCTAAGGATCAAATGAAAGCACATACGTGATACTTAAAACTTTTATTCATTTAATCATATCCAATAAATACACTGTCAGTGAATTTCTCAATATTAAACATTAACCTTTCTCAATCATTAATAATATAATTCAATTAAAATATTTATTGAATCTTTACAAAGAATATAATTTCTCAGAACTATTACATGCACCGGACAAAGTAAATCTCTACATCTCATCAATTATAAGAATTGATAGTAAAATTCAAATTGATTATTTTCTTATAAGAAAAATAGATTATTTAGATTACAAAGATTGTAAAGTTATTCCAAGTGAAAATTTATGGACTCAATATCACTTATTTTTTTTTTACTTTAAAATAAAGAAGACATTTAAAGAATACTAACAAAAATATTTTTGAGAATAGAATTCGAGATTTTAAGATTTTGTTTGTGCGTAAGGATGTGAAAGTTATATGGAAAAAAATAACAAGTAATATTAAAAATGGTGCAAAGAATGTGCTTCGAGTTTCAAAAGGAAATGCTCATAATAATAAAAAATAGTTGGTGGTAGAATCAAAATGTGCAAGAAAGATAAAAAATAAGAAGCTTTGTTATAATAACTATTTTAGATGTAAAAACTCTGAAAATTTGAGAAAGATATAAAGATGCTCGTAAGGTGTCTAAGAATGCATTCTGCAATGTAAAGATTTTAGTTTTTAATAATTTATATAATATATTGGATTATAAAGAGGGTGAAAGATATATGTATAAGTTAAAAAAACAAAAAGAAAGAAATAGTAAGAATTTAGTTCAAGTGAAGTGCATTAAAGATGAAGATCAAAAAGTTTTTTAGAAGAAGATATTAAACAAAGGTGGATGAGATATTTTGCTAAATGTTCAATAAAGATTGTGAGAATACGATTGACTTTAGTGACCTTAGCACTCTAAATTGAAATAAATATTCTTTTTTATCAGTGTATTAGTAAAACTCAAGTTAGAGAGGCTTTAAAGAAAATGAAGTGTGGAAAAACTATTGAATCTAATGATATTCCAATAGAGATGTGAAAATATTTAGGAGATGAAGGAATTTTTTGGCTTACTAAACTTTTTAAAATTATTTTAAAAAATAAAAAGATGCCAGATGAGTGGAGAATGAGTGTGATGATTCTTATTTTTAAGAATAAAAGTGATGCATAATACACAAGGTGGTTTGACCAAGTATTTTCCTATTTATGTTGAATTACATCAAGGATTAACTTTAAGCCCTTATCTTTTGCTTAAGTCATGAATGTTCTTACTAGACATGTGCAAGAGGATGTATCATGTTGTATGCTTTTTGCTGATGATATTCTTTTTGTTGATAAAACTAGAGATGTAGTTAAAGGTAAACTCGAATTAAGGAGGTCAACCTTAGAGTCTGAAGGTTTTTATTTGAGTAGATCTTAAATTCGAATACATTGAGTGTAATTTTAGTAGTAATAGATTTAATGGGGGATTTGTGACTTTGAGCAATGTAGTCACAAATAAGTATACTCGTTTTAGATATTTCGAGTCTATTATTCAGAGTGATGGTGAAATAGATGGAGATATTATTAGTAGAATTCAAGTTTGATGGTTGAAGTAGAGGAATGCTTCAGATTTGTTGTGTGGTAGAAAAGTATCACTCGAACTTAAAGAAAAATTTTATAAGATGGTGGTGAGACCTGCACTGCTTTATGGCGCAGAATGTTGGCTATTAAAAGAGAAGCATAATATTAAGTTAAGTGTTGCTGAGATGAGGATGCTTAGGTGGATAAGCGGATTTACTCTTAGAGACAGGATACGAAACGAGCATATCCGAGAAAAGGTTATAGTAGTTCCAGTGACAGATAAGATTAGAGAGTTGCCTTAAATTGTTTGGTCATGTAAAACGGCGACCTTGTGATGACCCCGTTAGGAGAGTAAATGTATTAGATTTAGCCTATGTTAAGAAATGTAGAGGTAGACCTAAAAAGACTTGGCTAGAAAATATTAGAAATGACTTTTCTTTATTAGATTTAAATGAGAATTAAAAGGATTCATGTAGGCGACCTCACGTAGTGGGATAACACATGCACCGGACAAGAAGGCAATGACTATGTTCTTCTCCTGAATTGCTGAAACAAGTTTTTGGATTGTTTTTCATTGCTAGATAGAAGCAGAATAGAGTGAAAATAAGGAATTTTAGCTACAATACCGAGCATTATTTGCTGTGGTTCTCAAGAACTTAGTGTTTTTTGCAATCATAACAAAGCTTTGAAGACCTTTGCTCAGGAGAAATAAAGAGGGAGAAATAAAAAGGAAAGGAATGAAAGTAAAGGCAAAAGAAAAATTGAAGAATTTAGTATTGAGTTTTATTAAACATGGTTAGAAAATATTAGAAATGACCTTTCTTTGTTAAATTTAGATGATATTTGACTCTTAACAAGACACAATTGAGAAAAAGAATTCATGTAGTCAACACCACATAGTGGGATGAAGGCTTTTTCTTCTTGTTGTTGTTAGTATTGAGTTTTATCACAGCAACCCTACTTTTAGGAAAAAATATGAATTCATTTAAAAACAAAACTTATGCATCATATATTGATTCCACAATAAAAGTAAATTAATTCCCAAAAAAACTTAATATAAGCAATACTATTATCAAATAACT
This sequence comes from Dendrobium nobile, assembly GCA_022539455.1. Taxonomy (NCBI): domain Eukaryota; kingdom Viridiplantae; phylum Streptophyta; class Magnoliopsida; order Asparagales; family Orchidaceae; genus Dendrobium; species Dendrobium nobile. The sequence continues at coordinate 26,538,520 of CM039721.1, read as the reverse complement.
TGAAAAATCAAACAAAAAGATAAATATAGAAGAAATTTGCATAATCTGGAATTCAAAACTAAAAAATAAACTTATCCAAAACAAATTCAAAGATCATCTTACTCTACTGTAACTTGGATTTCGATCCAACTGTCCAAACTTCCTACCTCTCAAATTTAATTAACAATACTCTAATTGACAATCCTCCTTCTTCATGAATGGATTCCTAAATATGTATTTGTGAATCTTCAGCGCATGATGAGAGATATATCATCACTAGCAATCTCCATCAAAATATCGAATGGTATAGAATCAACTGTATCGATCATTTAATGCACATAAAATATGACAATCTCCATCAAAATATCAAATGGTATAGAATCAACTGAATCGATCATTTAATGCACACAAAATATGAGGGGTAAACTGTAGGTAAGTTTCTTCTTAGAACTTATTTGAAGTGGATGGTGGGATTAAGCATCCGCTTCATGATCTGATCTCCATATCAGGGAGATTGGCGGCAAAGGCATAAGATCCACAAATGATGATTTTATTTCATCATTCCTTGCAAAATAGTTATACTTGTTCCATTTGAGCTGAAGAAAATCTAAGAGAAATGAAATTCAAACTACAACTCAAATTCAAATTTGCTTCAATGTAGAAACAAGCCTAAGAAATAAGCTAAGCAACACTAAAAACCAAGAAATTGAAATTCAAAGCATTTTAAATGTATTTTATTATCAGACATGCTTAGTGGATAAAGTGGTTGCTTGAATTTTTCAATTGATATAGTTTTCATAACTTTTTAGGAAATTGAAATTAATTCCCGATATTGTCTTGGTCCATCCCCTCCTTGGACGACAAGAAAGGTTTGGCCTGATAAAGCTAATAAGTAATATTCCCCTTAACCTCTGGATACTTCTACAATCTTCTCAAAGTTTTGGGAAGGGTTTGGAAGTTTTTAGAATGTTCTCGAAGGCTCCATGAAATCCTCAAAATCTTCCTAGACAACAATATTTTACCACAACTCTTGAAATCTTAATCAGTATCATATTAGGGCCTAAGGATTATTTGATGGCTCTTCTTGAAAGCTAATAAAGCTATTCCACACATTTTTGGATAAATCTATAAATATATATATATATAATTACCATTTTTTTCACATTTAAAAAGAAGCATCTTCCTTAAAACCCTCATCCAACAAGTTTTAAATATTTCTATATTTAATAAATTTTATATCTTTAACTAATATTGTACTTTCTTGACTCGCAATATATCAACCAAAATAAAATCTCTAGAGGTCCTTTTTCTTCATCAACAACTTAAAATATTCATTTTCTTGTCCTTAATATCTTGGCTACTATAAAAATAATCAAGTACTGTAAATTGGGCTTCATTTACTAATCTCTTTTAAGATCTTTTCATTTTATGGTGATTATCATATTTATGCGCTGTAATTAATGTTCCATTATTTTAAATAGTACAAATCTTTTCATTTACAATCTTTTATGCCTCTTCATTATACCACCAAGTCTCCTTATAAGAATCTAATCATGCACTCTCCTAGAAATTCTTGAAATATATTTTCTATCTACAAGCAACCAAATGAGCACTTAATAAAAATCATCCTATAATTAACCATATTTGTTATCCTCATCTTTCAACACTCTAACCACTATTATTCATAGTCAACTCTTTTGTTTCACCTACTTGAATACATTAAAGATAAAATGTAATGATTAGATATGATAAACCCATGATGTACTCTGCTATGTAGCTTGTAGCACAACTATCAACATGTTTAGAAAGATGAGGTTCATTAACACAATTTGGCACTTGAAAGTGACAAGATAATATCACGCATACATGAAAAATACATAAAGAATGCATGTTGAAGGGGATAAATGAAGAGCTAGATAAAACATGAGGCAAACCAGTCATCTTGATAATGCAGGTATTCGTTGTCATGATTGTAGAGAACCCCAGGCTGTGAAGGATCTTGCACAAATCTCTGTGTAGTAGAACGGGTAAAGAAACCACTATCTGGAGTTCGTATCCTCCATGATATATTGCCAATGAGTTTCCCCGATTCTACATGGAACTCATGCAATTGGCAATCAAATGTGTCAAAAGTTGGATTTAGGCCACTTGTTATGTACCACTTCCCATCGAAATCTAAGATATTGAATTTTCTCACGAGGGCAGATGGGCTAGGTACAGGAAAGTCACCAACATCACTCTTCATAGGAACACATTTCTTCTGTGATACTGCACACTCGTTGAACTCATCAACAACATTGTTTTCAAACAAATCACCGCACTTTATCTGTGAAGATAAAAAAGTGGTAAAGAAGCCAACTCGTAAAATTCTCTAGAATTCCTTGGTATATGTGCTCAGAACTATATGAACAAATAAAATAAAAATAAGAAGAAAAGAAAGAAACCTGACATTCAGTCTCATCAGGCCGATCATTACATGTCTGAAGGCATGCAATATTTGCTGCGCATGCTGGGTTACTAATGCATCGGACTAGTTCCACCCTATGAGTGAAATTAAATAAAACAAACAGTTAATTCAACATTTTGGATGGTTATCGTCAAGGGAAAACACCATCTCAATTTATGATAAAACTAAACAAATCTGACTGGAAACGAAAGTAGTTAATGAAGAACTGGTCCTTGAGAAATTAACAACAAAGATATAAAGTGATATGATTCACAAAATAAAATCCTTGTCTCATACATATAAGTGCAGGTCGGAAGAAATATTTAACTACAAACAAAAGAATGCCTTCAGGTAACAAATCTGGGGTAAAAAGAGTATGAAAGAAAATGCAACTTAAACCAATAAAATACCTGCATTCCCTGAGTAAACAAGCGCACGTTTTTAGGCTGTCAACTGCACCAGCTGGCTGAATGGCTAATATTGATAGCAATCCAATAATGACCATAAACGGCACTTTCTCCAGCCACTTAACCTTGTTGAATTGAACTGTTTCTTGAAGATCTAGTTCCCCATCAGCCTAGAAAAGTGAAAGTTGAATAAATAGCATATCTTGTAGATAGAGAATAAGAAAATAAATTACATATTAAAAGTATAATAAATACCCCACAAGATCTTGTGCCAAACATGGACTTCATATATGGAATAAATGACTTCCTGATGAACGTTGAACGAAACCTTCTGCAGTTCAATCCATGAAATAAGACTTCCCAGCTTTTTGGTGAGCTGATGCATGTTATTCTTCTACTATTCCAGAATTTCACCTTAAATAAATTTTGACCATGCAAATTGTTTATCCGGCTTACAGGTGGCAATTTGGCTCCTGCGGTGGAGTATTCTTTCCAAAAGAAACAATTGGTGTGCGCACCACATGACATATTTAAATAGCCAACAAAACCTAAGGAATGATCAGGGAAAGCAATATAATTATCTGCAATCAAAAAGAAAAGTCTTATTTTTATGCCGCTATAATCCCCAAAAAAGGTTTCATTCTAATCCAATTTAGGAGTTGTCAAGGAAAAATATAATTATCACCGATCCTTGAAAAAATTACCCTTCTTGCCTTGCTTCTCTTTTATCATATTCTTATTAAGAATCAAAATTGACGTTCATTACCACAAAATATGATGAAAAATATATATATATATAAATAAAGGTAGGGATCCCCATGCAGATTCTGCGATCTCACAAATATCACAAACTTCAGCATCTGAAAACACATTTTTAATTGCTCTAAGTTCAGAATGCAAGCAATATTAGCAAAAAAAAAAAAATTAAGAAAAATTGTATTGTAATATATCAAAAAATTACAACTCTATACGCTGCTATGTTCTTTGAGACATTATTTCAATCTCTAAAAAACGAGTGTCATGGCTGTACACGAACGGGAAAACATGAAATCACTGATATTCACATTCAACAACAATCGTTGGCATCAACAAACCCACTAATGACCGAGAACTCTCTCATGACTCCCACTGACTAACGAGCATGCACTAAAAAGGCAAAATAAGTAAATGGCCAAAGGAAAAAAAATCCATAAAAAGAGGTCCTATCAGCTTGGCGACTTCGGTGTATTCGAATGGCAACAAAATAGGAAAAACAAAATACCTTTTAGGTTCCGATTAAGGGAAGGGCGTATTAGTAACCTAGCATTCGCAAAGAAGCAATTTTTGTTAAATAATGGGATATGAGAAAGCTCCAGGGTTTATCGCTGTAGGATAGTTAAAGGAAAACCAGCACGAGGAACGGAACCGATAAGATGATCGTGTGAAGAAGAGGCGCGTAACGTGGTCCACTCTACTCCTTAAATATGGCAGCGAACAAGGCAGCCCTGCGATTTATGGAGCATTCGAGCACGTTCCCCTGCGGGAACCCAGCTAAGATTTGCATTACGAACGATTGTAACTTTTATGTGAAAAAAAAAAAAAAAAAAAAAAAAAAGAAGAAGAAGATAGAATAATAAAAAATATATTTTTTTTTTATATAACCGAATAAGTCTCGGAAGACAAAATCTTTTAAGAGTATTTTTTATGAATGATTAATATTTGGGAAGGAAAATTTATTTCTTTGATGGAAAAAATTAATCTTGTCAAGACTGTTGCTTTTTTACTTTATTTCTCATTGTACTCATACTTTGATCCCAAAAGGTGTTCTAGATGAGGTTGACAAGCTTTGTAGAAGTTTTATTTGGGATAAGATGAATGGAAATTGTGGTCTTCATTATATGAATTGGGACGTTATGTGTTTGCCTTTGAAATGGGGTGATAGAGCTCTTCATTCTTGTTCTAATAAAGTTGGGTCATTAAGAGCAAAAGTTGCTTGGAGATATATTCAAGATGAAGAATCATTGCAGCATAAGGAATTTTTTTCAAAATATGGTTATCTATACGAAGATGACTCTTCAAAGTAGGCTAGTTCTATAGCTTGGAAACTCATTTATGGCGGGGGGACATATCTTAAGCCTATTGTTAGATGGAGCATTGCTAATGGTGAGTTGATTGATGTATTCAAAGATATCAGGATCTTGGACAGGAGTTTAAATAAATGGCCAACGTATGTGATTCCTCAAGGTTCCAATGAACTAACGGTTGACATATTCATTTCAAGTGGTTGTTGGAATACATACGAACTTAGTAAGTTTTTTTGTTTTGTTTTGATCTTTGAACCTCATTTGCCAAATTCTGAATTCTTCTAAATTGGGAAAAGATAGAATGGAATTAATTGTTAAAAATTCTGGAAGATCGATTTTAGCTTTAGCATATGAAGCTTTATTTCAAACTAACTAGCAGGTTCAATATTGGAATTGGATTAAGAAAGCCAAACTTAATCCTCGTGTAGAAGGTTTCTGGTGGAGAGTTTTCAACAAAGCTATTCCTACAAATTATTTCTTATGTTATAGAAGATTGCAAAGAAGTAATGAATGTCCTAGAAGCTACAATGAGATAGAAGATATTGAGCATGATGTTGCAAAATGTAAGAAGCTGTTAGATATATTTCAAAATCTTAACAATTGGGGATTTTGGATTCCAACTTTTCATTCATTGGAAGAGTGCAATAAATGGATGTCCTTACAAAACTCTTGGTTGGTAAATTTGTATTGTAATGTTATTTTTTCTTGGAAGGCGAGAAACAAGCTAGTTCACCAAGAGAAAGATGATAATTCATTGTTCATTGCTTCGAATGATGTGAGTTATGCTTCCCTTTCTACATGTAAGATTTCTCTTAACTTGGGTAAATGGTATGCTAATCAGCTTTCTAAGCTGTTGGATAATCATTGATATCCCCCTCCACCCAATTAGATCAAAGTTAATGATGATGCACCATTACTTCAGTCTTATAAAGTTTGGATTGGCGGAGTATTTCGTGACTTCAAAGGCATATTTATAATGGCTTTTGGACACACTTGTGTCCATTGAGATGTATCTCGGTTGGAACTATTGGCTATTCAATTGCTTTAAGAGGTTATTAAATATTGGATGTACAAATATAAGGGAATCATCATTGAAGGTGACAATGCTAATATCATGAAGTTTCTTCAAGGTGTTTTTAATAATGGTCATCAGAATGAGGAAGATCTATCTTTTATTAAAGATTTTAATGATGTTATTTTTAATTGTATAGATAGGAATTACAATATATTAGTTGATCTATGTGCTAACTATGCTCTTTTTAGTTCTTTTATTTGGGAAGACATTAGTATGAATAAGGTTCCTCCTTCTTTTATCTCTTTGTTAAAGGAGGAATCTGATGTTATTAGTTAGTTTTTTTGTATTTTCTTTTTAATATATTCAATGTAGTTGGATGCATTTTTGAAAGTTTGTTAGGGATGTTAAGCCCTTAAGAACTGGCCCAAGGCTAACCAAGAGGAGGGGGTGAATTGGTATTTTAAAAAATCTTCTTGCACAATCAAAGCATAAAACTTAAAACCAAAATCACCACAGAAATCAAAGTGTCGAAAAATAAATGCAGAAATCCAAACAAAGAAAGATCACACCAGATTTATAGTGGTTCGGTCAACTCGACCTAGGTCCACTCCCCGGAGGTGCCCTCCGAGTATTGCACTACAAAAGACTCTCCTTTTGCTCCCACAGCAAAGTGGAGAAGCCCTCACAAAAACTCCTTTTCGCTAACCCCGGCGAGGCAGAGAACCCAACTCCTTTTGCTTCCTCCTGAAGTAGGCAGAGAACCCAACTTCTTTTGCTTCCTACTGAAGTAGGCAGAGAACCCAACTCCTTTTGCTTCCTCCTGAAGCAGGCAGTGAACCTCGACTCCTTTTGCTTCCTCCTGAAGTAGATAGAGAACCTCGACTCCTTTTGCTTCCTCCTGAAGCAGGCAGAGAACCTCGACCAATTGCTGAAGCCTACCTCCCTTAAACCCCTATAGATGAAGGATGAAGACTAGAGAAGATGCTTTGGAACCTTGCTTGGAGCAAACTTTGTAAATCCCTCTCACAAACTCCCCCTCACAAGTTCCTCCCTCTCTCTCCCTCTCTTCTTGGCTCTCTCAGGTCAAGACAGCAGCTAAAGGTCTCTTTGCATGAGAAAATTCGGGTTCTTTAAATAGAATTTCAAGAACCGACATTATCGTCCAAGCCGATATGAATATCGTCATGGCCGATCAGTACAAAATAAGCTCAATCAGTCGAGATGATTTGGGCCGATCAGAAGAAAATTGATTACATCGTTCAGGCCGATATAATATCATCCTGGCCGATTAGTTCAAATCTGAGTACAATCATCCTTAACATCGCCCGGAATATATGCTGGCCGATGTCAATCATCTAGGATATCGTCTCAGCCGATCCTGTGATCGACCCGGTCGATGTGATCGTATCAATCAACCTTAATTACTTTCATAATTACTAGATTAATTTATGCATAATTGTACTACATCGTCCAGGACAATGTATAGAACGTCCTAGCCGATGTCTTGAAATAAAGAATGCCTAAATTGATCATGGCGGCTGATTCTTTCTGATTTAAGCCTATCATTCTGGCCAATACAAGGATAGTCCATGACGATTTGCTTAATGTCGGCTGCTTAACCATGATGCCCTAATTAGGGTTTCTATTTTTAATCGGATCGTCCTGGTCGATATGAAAATCATCCAAACCAATGTACTCAAAATAGAAAAACTCAGAAAAACCCATCAAGTGTGTGTGTGCAAGGTTACTTAGCATCAGGAACCACTTTTACAATTGACTGAAGAAAAAGAAAAACATTACAGACTGACTCAACCTAAATCTATCCAATCTTGAGCTGGTCTTGAGTTGCATTTGATCATGTGGACATGAAAAGTTAGTAGGCAAGGCAGTCGTGGAAAAACATGAATGTTTGCTATCATCAAAAGTCTAATCCATAATCTCAGATTCGCAATAATCTCCCCCTTTTTTATGATGGCAAACACAATCAGAAAAGTTCAAGCAGTTATGGCAGTTTAATAACAATAGTGTGATGAAAAAAAATAGTTCACTAAGTTCCAGAATCACATTACAAGATACATCAGACTACTCCCCCTTTTGACATCACAAAAAGGAGGGAACTAAAAAATAAAAACTAAAACAACCATAAGAAAAACAAAAAACAGAAATTAAAACAACCATAAGAAAAACAAACTATAGAAAAATAGCATAATAAAGAACACTAAAGAAAGGAGGGACCCTGATCATCAGACGGAGGAGGTTATGGTAAAAAGTAACTAGTCAAAGTGGCAAACTGAGATCCAAACCAGGCCATGTCCTGGTCATGCTGTTGCTACATGTGGATGATGTCCTCAATATGTTGCTGCTCCTGTGCAACAATGTAGGCCTCAAAGCGTGTCTCCCAGTGATCAAATCTCTCCACCAGCTAATCTAGCTGAGAGTGCTAGCGGAGAGGAACAGACTCAGGAATAGGAGTGAGAGCCTCCTCCTCCTCGATCCCCTAAGCTTCCTCATCCCCTGAGTAGAGATGAGTACTAAGAAGGACGTTGAAGGAATTGTTTGAGTAGAAGGGTGGCTGAAGGTCGGGAGGAGAAGGATATTAAAGTTTGTATTTGGATTCTAGAACATATGATATGATGTGTCCTGGAGCAAGATTGGGCTTCCTTCTATGACCTGAATCTCAAATTGTAGTCAAATGTTTGATGTAGCAAAAGATCAGGTCGGTTGCATTAAATTCATGATTGGCCATTATGTAAAAAGTGGTAAGTGAAAGAATGGGAGTAATATGGACACAATCACTAGCTTTGGGAATCATAGAGGTGCGAAGGACATGCTTGTTGACCTCATTTTTGTATGAGGTCACTAAGATCCTTCCAGAATCCAGATCCAATTCTAGACCTTAGGATCCTTCTAGAGTCAAGACCTTAGGGCCTACTCTAGAACTTAGGATTTCTCCAGATTCCAAATCCTAGAACCTTATTTTAGATTCTAGATCTTTGAAACCCACTAGACTCCAGGATCTATCTAGATCTCTGATTAATTCAAATCATTAATCAATTCATACTTAAATCAATTCATCCCTTTGATCAACTCTAACCTCAAATCAATTCCTACTTTTGATTGATTCAAATCTCAAACTCCATTCAATTTAAATCCAAATTAATCCAAGCTTCAACCACACCCAAACTTTGATCCAATTTACTTGACAATTCAAACTTCAACTTTGACTTTGAGCCTACCCTTGATCTAGCTTTGACCCTTTCCATTCATTAACAATCACCACATGATTGTTAATGATTTGGATACTTCAATATTAATCATTCAAACTTAAAATCCATTCCAAATCCAGAAATCCAAACCCAAATCCCAAATCTTAAGGCCCTGTCCTAAAGGCCTTTTTCATTGAATTTTCAAATACTTTGAAACCTAGTCAAATGACCTCTGATTCAAAGTCTACCACTTGCAAAGTGATAAGACATGTCTCTAGAGGTTACCCCTCAAATTTGAGCCCATTCTGAGGTCTCTAGCCCCAGAATCTAAATCAAAATCCATAGGCTGTAAAACCTTCAAATATTTACAGCCTATGCCACTGGACCTTTGGCCTTGAAGATTTTGACCTTAGAACTTTCACCAAAGCTTCTAATCAATTCCAGACCATTAATCTTGATATGTTGAGCAGTAAACTGAAACTTTCTGGACTCATTTTAGCCCCTAGTGGTCATGAGCCCAAAGTGACCAAAATACCCCTGTGGGGCTCAAACATGCTTTTTAAACCAAATGAACTCCAAATTGAATGCAATCACTTGCAGCAAGTTTCAAATATCATTTTAAACCTGTTGAATGCAATCCCAGCTCCTAGGTCAATCTGGTTGACCAAGTCAACAGGGTTGACCCAAGAAGACCCTTAAGGGTTCAAATAGGGGTTTTGACCCAATTGACCTCTCTAGACTTGGAGACCACCTCCAATGGCTTCCAAACATCATCCTGAATTTATCCAGCCCAAACTCACCCATTGGGTCAACTTGGTTGACCTAGTCAACATGGTTTGACCCAATGAACCCTTAAGAGCTCAAATGAACCATTTTGACTAATTTAACTATATCAACATCTTCAAACCCTTGAAATCATTCCATTCAATACCTTCAATATTCCTAAACCTATTTGGAGTCAAACCACATTGAGTTTGACTTAGTCAACTCAATGAAACCCATTTGGAATGGCTTAAACCCTTAAGCTCCATTCCAAGCCTTAATCCCCCTTTAGCTTAATTGACTAGTGCATGGGGACTACCTAAGTGTCACCTCACTAACCATTGACTGTGTTGACTGGTCAAACCAGTCAACCTAAGGCTTAGAGAACCATGCCTATAGGTCAAACCAACCTATCAAGCCTTACTTAGCCCAAGCCACTCCTATCCAGCCATTTGGAAAGGTTCCATGACTTGTTTGGATGCCACCTCAGCCTCCCTTGACTCATTGACTAGTCAAAACAAGTCAACCTCAAGCCCTAGCCTTTCCAAAAGAGCATTATCACATGCTAAGCTCTTTTCCCTTGATTTAGGCTGCCTTAGGCCGACCCATTAGTGCCCTAAAGTTCTCTAATAGGCCCCTTAACCGAGCTCTACCCCTGGTTTAGCCATAAATGGCAATGTTCCCCCTCCACTTATCCCAAGTCCACCCAATGGGAATGAGGCGTGCCCAGCCTTTGGGGCAGCCTTCCAACTTTCCCAGGGACAGGTGGCATCATCTGGAGAGTCCAGGAATCGATCCCAGCCATCCAACCCAGCCCAGGCCATTTGAATAGGGAAAAAGGTTACTTTTGAAGCCATTCGTTTTTACATACTCTCTCACTAACCCTAGCCTCCCTGAGCGATTTCTTTGTTCGTTTGAGATCCCCAGGGCTTCCTCTACATTCCCACTACCAGATCCAAGTGGTTGCACGTCACCGGCGGCCAGTTCTCCGGCGAGTCCACCACCTAGTCCGTCCCAAGCTTGTAGCGGTCGATCCAGGCGTGTTCGAGCCCATCTTCGTGCTAGGGATCTTCACTTGGACAGTCTACAAGCTCATCAATCCAGAAATTTCCAAGATCCAACGGTATAATCTCTTAAAACTTTAGATCTAGTCCACTTTAGATGGAATTAATTAGCTCTATGCCTAGAATTTGTTAAGCAAAACCAATCTTTCCCCACTGTTTCTGTTCATGTCTTCTTCTTGAGTTTAAAATTTCAAGTGATTTAGTCAACCCGATCGAGAGAACGAACCAAAAAACGGATCCTAGGGCGTTTTCGCAGTCTGGCCCAGGCATACGTTTTCTGGACCGTTGATCACTCGATCAACGGTCCAGATCAAGCCGTTCCGCGGTTTGGTTCGCTCGTGTATTCCATTTAATGTTCAATTAATCGTCTGACGGAATCAGGACCGTCCGTGCAGAGTTGCGGGATCGAACATCCGCCGTCTGATCTTCCCCTGTTGAGATCAAACGACGGGATACGATCCCAGCCGTTAGATCAAACCCGCGGTTGATCCAACGGTCTCCGCCGACCGCTGACGTGGTTAAGTGAAACCGCGTGAAGCGGTCTGCGGCAGACGCGTGTCCGCGCCGTTTTTGCGCTGGACGAACCCGAGCGAGCCACGCGTCCCGCCGGCGCCGCCGTTTGACTGGTTAATGGATTAAATTCATTTTAATTGATATAACTTCAAAAAATCATAACTAATTAAATATAAAACCAAAAAATGAGTATAATATATCAAATTGTTCATAATTTTATCTAGTTTATTTTAAAAATGAAATGAGATTATTTTGTTTACTATTTTATTAGCAATTCAAGAAATACAGAAAACTATGTTTTATTTTTAATTAAATATATATTAGGCTTTATTATCTGGAATTTGGCATGAACATTCTTGAGGCAGTGACTGACTTCCAAAAATTATTGCATATTTATTTGAGTTTTATTTTAATAATTATTGAATTTCCAAATAAGATATATATATATATATATATATATATATATATATATATATATATATATATATATATATATATATATATATATATATACCTATTTTCATGATTTACATTAAACTATTTTATAAAAAAATTTTATATATGGATATGGCTTTCAAAAAAATAACAAGTTCTTTTTGATTAAATTTAGTTTGGATATTATTTTGATTATTGATTATTTTCAAATTAGTGCAAACCTACTTAATTATCTTAAAACTCAAACTTTTTCTTTTAAATCTATACTAACTCAAAAAAAAAAATATAAGGAGTATTTCAAAAGTTCAAAAATCTTGTTTGTTTTAGATTCACTTCCAAGTACCATAAATTTAGTTTATTATAACTAAATCAAGTCACTTAAATAAGATATCATTCATTTAGTATTAAATTAAATGTTATATCAAATATCTTAAGATTAAAATTTATTCTTAGGATAATTGGAGGACTTATGGATTAAAAAGAGAGGAAGTTATTTTGATCATATTATTTTAAAGGATATATACATATTTTAAGTATATGGGTTTATATATATTATTATATGAATGTTTATTTTGAAATATATTTTTAAAATATATATATATATATATTAAATCTTTAATGGATGATTGGAGATATTCATCTTTGAAATTTTGAACATAGATTAAGTGTAATTGAATGAAATATATGGGGGAAAGGTGATTAATGGATAATTATATCTTAATTATTCATTAATCATAATTTAGATGTCTTAATTATAATAAAAATAATCTTTGCATGCTTAGGTTGTGCACACACCACCTAGCCTAGGCTCTCCTAGTTTTAAGGACTTGATTGTGCCATCTCATGTGCTCATTTATGCTTTGCTTAAAGGGTTAGACAATACATTGATTTGAGCCTATTAAACTTAGTGTCATTAAGGACAATAATTAAGGATTTGTGTAGAAAACTTAGAATATTTCTAATGATTAGGATTCATTTCCTCTTGAATTGAAACTTCAAACATTTAAACTTAGTGACATTCTTATCCTTAGGAAAAATTTTCACTGAATTTAGAAGTCATTAAGACCCTTAATCAAATTTCTTAAGTTTATACCCTTAATTAAGCCTCTAAAACTTCTAAAAAAATGTAATAAATTCATTTTAAATCCAAAAATCTTGTATAATACCTCTAACTGACCAGAATTAGATTCTCCATTTATTAAAATTATCACCCAACTGATTTGACAGCAGATTAGTGCCCAGTTTAATTTTAAGTGTATTCTAACTTTTAATTGTTTTAATAATTATTAATATTTTAAAAATTCCAAAAAAATTCCCAAATACTTGGGGATCACTCCTTAGGTCATTTCTGACCTTTGGAGGTATTTTCAAGAAGTTAGGAAACCATTTGGAGCAAAATCATTAAGAGAGTCCTTAATTGAAACAATTAAATAATTCCAATAAATCCCTAAACTTCTAAAATTCATTATTAATTGTAGAAAAATCCAAATCAATCAAACTCAGTGGCTAATGACTCTAATTAAAATCTAGTATTTTCTAAAATTGTCAAACCTCCAGAATCTGGTCAAGGTCAAAAAGTCAACAAATTGGTCAAACCATAGTTCAAAACTAGTCCAAAACTTCAAACCTTCGTAATAAAATGCAGAAAAATCCAATTTCAACGTACTTACCTTCTAACTGATCGTAGTAAGGTCTAGTATTTTAATAAAATACAAACATTCCAGAATTTGGACTTAATCAAAAAGTCATTTTCAGCCCCTTAATTAAATGATTAAAATATTCAAAAATTCATAAAATTCAAAATTATTCCAAAACTCCAGAAAATGTTAACTTAATGTTTAAAACATTCAACAAACCTTTTAAAACACAACAACCATCCCGAAGATGAAGTTTATTGGCTGGACTACTCCGGGCTGCGGGGCTAAGTGTCCTAAGGAGGCTGGTTCCTCGAGCCTGGTGGCACAACGCCACGAATGGATTCCAAGGGGTGTTAAACCTTAAGAATAGATTAATTATTAATTACCTAACCTTTTAAAACTTCTAATTTAATTACATTAATTTGGTTTATCGGCTGGACTACTCCGGGCTGCGGGGCTAAGTGTCCTAAGGAGGCTGGTTCCTCGAGCCTGGTGGCACAACGCCACGAATCGATTAATGGCAAACTTAAACTAATCAATTTTGAAAATCAGCAAGAAACCCTTCCTAATATTAATTCATGTCTCTTAATTACAACAAACTTAAAGTAACTTAATCAACCCCGATTGCTACTAGGTAACCCAGGCCTACGAGGCTATTAGCTTAGCCCCAAGGAAGGTGAAATAAACTTCACGGCCTCGGTGTGAAACAAAGGTAGTAATCAATTAACTTTTAAAATATATTTAATTAAAATTCTTAATCTATTAATACTTAAACTTTAATTGAAATCCCCCTATTAAGCCTTAACAAATTCAAACTTTTAGATAACTTTAATTAATTACCCAACTTAGGATATACCCCTGCCACACGACCTTTCTCACACACTTTAGATGATGTGCTAGGACAACCAACTCTAGATCTAGGTTAGGCCGGTGTTTACTTTACTGCTGTGCCGGACTTTTTGTAGTTTTCACTACATGTTGTGGATGAAATTGCTTTATTGTGTCTGCTTACTTTTTCTGCACTCTGTGGATGGATTGATGTGTTTGGCGACTAGATTACCCTTAGGTTAGGTACGATCTGGATGTTGACACAGTTTTCTGCAGGTGGCCACGCTCATGCAGGGCAATAAAAAAGGGGGCAAATCAAAAAAATGCATAAATATTATAAACTCTTTGCACAGGTGCTTCAGCTGCTAAAGCCCCCAAATCATAAAAAGAGCGTGGCCAGTGTGTTTACTTTTTTTGCTCATATACAACTGCTTGGGAATAACTGCTTTATATATATTAATTGCTTAGGATAACCCTGCAGGTGAGTCTAGATCTTTTATTTTGATATAAATGTAATTTGTGCAAGTGTCAAGTGTTGTGAAAGTTTATTTTGAATTGGGATACATAGATCCAAAGCTTGGATTCCAAAGAGGAAAGGATACCCCTTTAGGGAACACTCCTTTTCCATTTGGAAATCCAAATTTGGATCATACCTCTTCCTTACCCAAAGAGGAAAGAGTGGCCTTCCCCCTTAGAGGGAAGTGCCCTCTTGTCCATTTGGGTAATCCACTACGAAGATTTCAAGAAGATTGAAGAAAAGGAGTCCAAAGAAGAATGAAATTGAAGATTTGAAGATTTGGAGATTGAGAGTATCCCACTCAAAATAACTTGCGTCGTTACTAGGTTTAGAATCCGGGTTGTTGTCAGTGGTGCCCGGCCACTTTACTTTCTGCAATATTCTGGTTTGTAATAAGCAAGGCAATTCTGCCTATGGACATTTATTAATTAATTTATATTTGATGTGATGATTTGATTGCCTCTAGGATTACTTGTTTTTACTAGTTTTTTGGCGATTGCATGCCGCTCTTTGTTTTCGCCTGGATACGTGAGGCTCGTGAGGGTGTGAAACTTTTCTACTCATAATTTTTAAAGTCTAAAATTTTAGTGAGTCTAAATAACATAGAAAGATAACGAATCTAGGGAATTAGCCGGGGATCGACCCCGGGGTCGCATGCATATTTTTGCATTACTCTTTCCTTGCTTTAGACCCTTCCCCGCCTGCGGGTAGAGTCCGGATAGTCTGACCTATGAGGACGAGGTGCCGGACCTGGGGAAGTCCAGTCTTCTAAAAAACTATTTTATAAGCCTGTTTTTAAAATTTCAAGCATACTTGATTGGAAGTTGTTAACTAGCATGCATTGCATTAGATACAAACTAAAAGAGTCAAAAATTTAATTGCATCAGTTTAGCATTTTTGCACCCAACATATGTCAAAGGGGCCAATTAGGAAAATCTCTAGATGTCGGCCCCGACCCTTCAAAACTTTAATTACAACGTCCCTACCACTCTTGCATAAAAGACCGGACTCATCTATTTTAAATCGACTAGGTGATTAGCTGGCTCCCCAATCCAGGCCGGGGTAAGTCCAGACCTTGCACTACATTAGTTAGGTTCGGATGACTGTGGTCCAGTGTCCAAATTAGACTTAGGATCCGGGGCAGATTTTTGATTATAAGTCCCCAAATTTCGGGAATATAATCCTAAATTTCTAATAAAATGCTCAACTCTAATTAAAATTTCCTTTCAATCCTAAAACATAAAGCCCAACACTTAGATTAAGTTGGGACACTTCCGGATAGTTCTGGAATTTCAAAGTGTCCCCTACCTCTCTTCCCTTGAATCTGTTAATAACTGCTCAATTTTGATCCATTCCTTCTTGATCTTTTCCAATGATTCTATTTATTCTTTGATATCACTCCTAGAAAATCTAACAAAATTTCGTTCTTATTCTAATCGAGAGTTTTCGTAGGGGACTTTGTCTCCCTACGATGTAATTAACTACGAGGGCTTGCGCTCGTAGGAGATTTGGAACCCCACACACCTGATTTTAAAATTGATTTTAAAATTTCACTAGATTTCTTTGGGAAAAGTTAAAGAATGATCGTCGTCATTGCATTAGAAGAATTATCGTAGAATGGTGTCATTTCCCTTTGGGGAGATACATCCTTCTTCGATAAGGCTTTGGATGTGAATGCGACGATCATACTTCTTGGATATTGTAATTGGGTACTTAGTTGAACTCTACTTTGTTCCCTCGGGGCCATATGAAGTTCTCTTTAGAACCCGATCATAATATTCAAGATGTGTTTACATAATTCTAAGCCTGAACACCGTTATGAAAGTTTACCTTCGTCCCCCGGGGTGATATATTCTTTCTAACGAGTTGATTCGACCTTAGAATTAGAACTCATCCTTAATCTTAAAATCCCCAAAGAAAACTAATATTTTTCAAAACCTGTTTTCAAAATTCCACCAACAATGCTGGATCATCCTAGTATCTTTAAATAAAAAGCTAGTCTCTCCTATATGAAAAGAGAAATTATTTTGGCAAAGAAAGTGATTGGTCGTAGCCCAATTAAAATCAGGATAAAAAATGAGGGTATGTAGCTTATCCCCAGTGGCGGACAATTGCATTAGTTCGGCACAATCCTGGTATGTGATCTCTATTGGGCGTCGATTCACATATGAGGTGAGAGCAGTGTAGGAAGAATTGAAGCGAAGGTTGGCATAAAATTCAAAAAGAAGTTCAGAATTAAAAGGAACTGTGAGGGTGAGAATAAAGCACAGAGACGTGTGAGTAAAAAGGTCATGTACCAGATAGGAGAGGTGGATTGAATTGATTGTTCGGGAGAGAGTAATGCTGCAATCTTTGTAGCGGTGGTAGGCTGCCTGATCGTCTGCATTCTGAAAATGAGGGTCCAGCATTCCTCTCGAGGAGCTTCCAGACGTGTGTCGAGAATGATTCCCGCCAGCCATTAGCAAGAAAAAGTAAGGAACATGAAGTAGAAAGCCAAAGGGAAGGAGAGGTGTGAAAAAAACTTGCTGGACGGCTCATAATTTAAAGGATTGATCGGATCGTCCAGGCCGATTGCAGGATTGTCTAGGATGATCCGGTGCAATTATTATGTACAAGACGATTGGTCAAAAAGGAGGTCCAATCGTCCGGGACGATCAGATATCGTCCGGGATGATTAGACACGGGCGAACATCCCGAGGAGTCAGGCTGTACAACCGTTGAAAAAGTAGATCGTCCAGGCTGATTACGTGGATCGTCCAGGATGATGCTCAATAATGGATCGTACAGGCCAAATTTAAGACGTTTTAAATTATGTGCCATATGTATCGTCTAGGATGAATAGTAGATCATCTAGGACGATTGTCTAAAAATGGATCGTCTTGGGAGAATTTATCGATTTTAAATGTGCTAACACGTATATCGTCCAGGATGAACAGGTGTATCGGACAGGATGATTACCAATAAATGCATCGACGAGGATGAAAAAGGTATCGGCCATGATGATCAAGATGATTGTAGCAGAGGACGATCATATCGTCTAGGACGATAATGAATCGTCCAGGAAAATGAGAGCAAAAAAGTCAGAATATTCAGTAGGTGGAGTTTTTGATGAAAAAAGAACATATCGTCGAAGACGATATAGGTATCGGCTAGGACGATGTGACAAAATTTTGAACTTCAGAGGAGGATGGAGGTAATCAGAGAATGCCCAAAAATAATAAAATCAACTAAGAACAACAATGATAAAAAAGGCATAAAATCTAACAAAGAAACACATTTTTTTTAAGTTTAGCCAGGCATGCATATGATAAATGCTCCAAATAATTATATTTTAAAGATTTGTAAGATTAATGAGTTAACAAAGTCAAAATCTGAAAATGGTAGAATATCCGATCCTGTTAACCCTTGCTCGGACTTCTTTTAGGGCAAAATCGTCTTTTGAAAACAAAAGATCTAACTTAGAACAAACTAATTGGGAAAAAAAAGATCTGTTCAAAACTTGCTCCAAAGAAAATATCTTATAGAATAATATACCAAAGCAATTTGTCTCAATCATGGAATTTGAAATCAAGCATTTGAAAATATCAAGTAGCCCATGAGTTCTTCTAAAATTTTAGAAGTTTGAAAGAGGGGTAAGCTTGTCTTTTGTGGGCTCATTTTATGCCTCTTATAAATTTGAATGGCGCTCTTTGCGCATCTTTTGATTTTTGATACACTTTTGTGTATATTTTTCAATTTGGCATCATTGCACATCTTTTTGTTTTTGACATCATTGGCCTTTTTATTTTTGTTCTTGCAAGCTATATCCCTTTTCAAAAACTCTTAAAATATATTTAGTTGTGAGTAGATCTTCCAGATATTAGAGAAGAGAAACTCGCTCTTTAATATAAGGAAGAATAGATCACAAAGCAAACTTTAGTAATTATATGATAAATGCAATGACAAGATTTCAATTAACTTGAAAGATATATAAAAACTTTGAATATTATAAATATAAGGTAAATTATTGCAGCAAGATAGAAAAGATCTTAATTTCAAAAACTAGTTGTTAATTTGAGATAGAATTTTATTTAGAAAAGAAAATTATACCACTAAAAGAGATTAGAGGGAGGGAAACCATCAACGGTGTTTCTCCCTTTAACTGATTTAGAGATGTTAAAATATTGACTATAAATCTCCAAAAAATAAAAACAAGGAGAAAATATCATAAAGCAAAAATAAATCAAAGTAAAAGCAACTATAACAGCAAATATGAAAAGCTAACACAAACTAAGGTAGAAAATAATAACACTCAATAGAGTAGAAGCTTGCAAATCAAAATTTTATTTAGCAGCAAGTTTCAGCAATCTTATGAGCCACGAGCCTTTGTCCAAGTATCATATGCTCTCACAAGGTCTTTGGTGAGAGCATACCTGTAAAATCAACAAATGTCAGATTTAGAAACCTAAACAGGTTTGGGTTCCTTCTTATGAAAAGAAGAATGTGATGCATGAGTGTTATGCAGTGAATTATGCAATTTGGGTCTCTATACCCAATGTG
Organism: Dendrobium nobile; assembly: GCA_022539455.1. Taxonomy (NCBI): domain Eukaryota; kingdom Viridiplantae; phylum Streptophyta; class Magnoliopsida; order Asparagales; family Orchidaceae; genus Dendrobium; species Dendrobium nobile. Next base: position 26,519,109 of record CM039721.1, on the reverse strand, counting down.
TACTACGGTGAATGGTGCAAGTATGTGTTATGTGTCTTAACATGCCACATGAAAAACATCTAACTCCAGGAAAAGGATTTCTTAATCGGTTCGGGTTATAATGCCTCTTCCTAGTTATTGGCTTTGGATCAAATGTGGGTATCATCCAATTTTACTTAAGTGTATCTAATTCAGCTTCAAACCTCAAGTGAGCATTTTCTAAATCAATCTCCAAACAATGCTTTTTATGCTCATATTCTTTAGTAGAAGCTTTAAAATTAGATTCAAGCAAGTTGCAGGAAGCTTTCAAAGAATCATGCTCAATTATTAATTCAGAATAATTTTTATTTAAATTATCAAATTCATCAAGTAGAGAAATGTGATTACTATCAATTTGAAAGTGATCTTTACTCAAAATTTCATGCTCTTTTTGTAAATTCAAAAACTTCAATTTCAAACTAGCGTGAGTTTTCTTAAGTTTTATATATGATGCATGGATTTTCTCACATATTTCAAGCAATTGATCATAGGTTGATTGGCATACCTCTTCTTGGTCAGTTTGTTCAAAATCATCAGCCATTAAGCACAAGTTTGTTGTCTCTTGTTCAGGTTCAGTCTCAGATGAGTCAGATGCAGACTCCGCCCAGAAAGCTTTTTGGGCTCGCTTCTTATCCTTTATGAACTTAGGTTTCTCCTCATTCTTTTCTTTGCTTGAGTGATCTTGAAGTGTAGGAGAATCAGCTCTAACATGTCCAGACTTCCTGCATTCAAAACGAACAACATCAGAAGAACCTTTAAAATTTTTATTATCCTTACCTTATCTCCAATTCTGATGATGCTTGTGGCTCTTCCTTAGAAAGCTCTTACATTGCCTCGTGATTAAGGCAATATCATCGTTTTCAGACCCAGAGAAGTCAGTGTCCGAGTCGTTCGCCTTAAGTGCCATCGTTTCCTCCTTTTTTCTCTCACTTGCATCAAGATTTCTTTGGTTCACCCCTTACTCGTAAGCAATGAGTGAACCAAGTAAGTTATCAATCGAATATGTATTTAAATCTTTAGACTTAGAAATTGTAGTGATTTTAGCATCAAAAGAGGAAGGCAAACATCTAAAATTTTGTTCACTTTTTCATAGTTAGTAAGTTATCTTCCTAACGCATGCAATGAAGTAACAATCTGAGTAAACCTTGTATACATTTCAGAAATCATTTCATTAGGTTTCATACGAAAAAGTTCATAATCACACAATAAAATATTCAAACAAGATTGATTAACTTCATTAGTGCCTTCATAGGTGATACACAATTTATCCTAAAATTCTTTTCCAGAAGAGCAAGTAGAAACACGCATGTAATCTTCATATTATAAAGCACAGAAAAAGCAGTTCAAACACTTTGCATTAAGTTGTGCTAAATCTCTTTCATCAAAAGTCCATTCAGTAAAAGGTACTTCAATTTTAATTCCATTAAGTTTACGAGAAGGTAGAGAATATCCTTCTTTAATAAGCATCCAAATACGATAGTCAATCGATTGTAAAAAAGTAGACATGCAGATTTTCCAAAAATCAAAAGGAAGATTATAAAACAAAGGTGGTTGTGTTATATAATATCCTTTCGTTGTATTATAATTATCGTTTTTAGCCATGGATCAAAATTCAAAAAGTTTTCAAACTTAATTTTTATGAATCTCGCTCTGATACCACTTGAAAGTTCGTTAGGGATGTTAAGTCCTTAAAAATTGGCCCAAGGCTAACCAAGAGGGGGATGAATTGGTATTTTAAACAATCTTCTTACAGAATCAAAGCATAAAACTTAAAACCAAAATCACCAAAAAAATCAAAGTGCAGAAAAATAAATGCGGAAATCAAAACAAAGAAAGATCACACCAGATTTATAGTGGTTCAGTCAACTCGACCTATGTCCACTCCCCGGAGGCGCCCTCCGAGTATTGCACTACAAAAGCGACTATCCTTTTGCTCCCACAATAAGGTGGAGAAGCCCTCACAAAAACTCCTTTCCACCAACCCTGGCAAAGCAGAGAACCCAACTCCTTTTGCTTCCTCCTGAAGCAGGCTGAGAACCCAACTCCTTTTGCTTCCTCCTGAAGCAGGCAGAGAACCTTGACTCCTTTTGCTTCCTCTTGAAGCAGGAAGAGAACCTCGACTCCTTTTGCTTCCTCCTGAAGTAGGCAGAGAACCTCGACCAATTACTGAAGCTTACCTCCCTTGAAACCCCAAGGATGAAGGACGAAGACTGGAGAAGACGCCTTGGAACCTTGCTTGGAGCAACCTTTGTGAATCCCTCTCACAAACCCCCCTCAAAAGTTCCTCCCTCTTTCTCCCTCTCTCTCCCTCTCCTCTTGGCTCTCAGAGGTCAAGACAGCAGCTAAAGGTCTCTTTGCATGAGAAATTTAGGTTCTTTAAATAGAATTTCAAGAACTGACATTATTGTCCAGGTCGATATGAATATTATCTTAGCCGATCAGTACAAAATAGGCTCAATCAGTCGGGATGATTTGGGACGATCAGAAAAAAATTTGTTACATTGTCTAGGCTGATACAATATCATCATGATCGATTAGTTCAAATCTGAGTACAATCTTCCTAAACATCGTCCGGAATAGATGCTGGCCGATGTCAATCATCCAGGACATCGTTCCGACCGATCCAGCGATCAGCCTGGCCGATGTGATCGTATTAATCAGCCTTAATTGCTTTCTATAATTACTAGATTAATTTAGGCATAATTATGCTGCATTGTTTAGGACGATGTATATATCATCCTGGCCAATGTCCTGAAATAAAGAATGCCTAAATTGATCATGGTGATTGATTCTTTCTGATTTGAGCCTATCATCCTTGCCAATACAAGGATAGTCCAGGATGATTTGCTTAATGTTGGCTGCTTAACCAGGATGCCCTAATTAGGGTTTCTATTTTTAATCGGATCGTCCTGGCCGATATGAACATCATCCAGGCTGATGTACTCAAAACAGAAAAACTCAAAAAAAAACCCTCAAGTGTGTGTGTACAAGGTTACTTAGCTTTAAGAACCACTTTTGCAATTGACTCAAGAAAAAGAAAAACATTACAGACTGACTCAACCTAAATCTACCCAATCTTGAGCTGGTCTGAGTTGCATTCGATCATGAGGACCTGAAAAGTTAGCAGGCAAGGCAGTCGTGGAAAAACATGAATGTTTGTTATCATCAAAAGTCTAATCCATAATCTCATATTCGCAATAATTTTGTCAAAAAAAAAAAAAGATTAAGTCTCGAAAGATATTTAGTAGATAATCAAGTATGATATGTCAAAAACCTGTCTTCCCTTAGATGCCCACCGGACCAACTTGTTGGGACAATAAGTGTGATCATACGCTTGGAGTTCAAAAGATGGCTCACCCAAATGATCAACAGAGGCTACTCATTCGGACTTATGAAAGAACTCACTCAACGAAGAACCGATCGGACCACTGAATCAACAATTTGCATCCACCACATGCTTGATCACCACATTCATCACTCTCTCCCACATAAGTGAACACTCTCTCATCCAAACTTAGTATTTGAAAGCGCATATTCAAGGACCCCCTTCTCACCTTATCATAGTTGATCGGTCATCGAGCTCGTCTTATTCACAATCAAAGAGCATCACCTTCTCATTCAAGTGATCCAAGGCTCAATATAGGCCGCCAGCATCTTCCAATGCATTCAAAGAAATCCTCCTCAGAATTGGCTTGCATGCTCACTCGCTCCTCTAAAAGCGCACTGATATTACTTGAAGATGCAAAAAGCACACCAAAGGGAGTGAATTGGTTCTTTTGAAAACTATTTTGCCTAAAATAAAAAATGAAATATGTGGAAATGTTTGAGAGAATAAACAACTCAAAATAAAAATCAAAAGCAAATATTTTCTTTTTTTAACTTTTAGAAAACAAATATACATTTTCGTTATTCTTTTTTTAATCTCAAAATAAAGCTTTAACCAAAGATTGATTAACCAAAAGATCTTTCAGAAAGATAATCAAAACTCATATCAATTGCAGTAAAATAAATTGCAACAAAAGTGGTGTGGAAAAATAAGAATAAGCAAACCATATTTATAATAGTTCATTCGAATTGACTTACATTCACTCCTCAAAGGCCCTCCTTCTTGAGTCTTACACTAACTCAGACTCCTTCAGCACATAGTTAGATGGAAAAGCCCTTCTCCTTTCACCATGCAGTGAATAATCTTTACAGACTCTGAAGAATCTTTTAACATACATACTAAAGAGAAACAACACATATGATAACAAAGTAAAAAAGCTTCACTAATAAAAAATGTGATATAATCAACACTACTATAACCAACTTTACACCTACTCCCTCTTTTGGCACCACAAAAAAAGGAGCACAACTACAATGAAAATGGAAGACTAAAAGCACAGTACATTGAAACACAGTATAAATAAAACATGCTACTTATTAGAAGTGCTCTGATCAAATCATGGTGGTGGTGGATGGAAGTAGTGGTGCAGTGAGGCTAATTGATCCTCAAACTAGGCATGATCTGCCTCATGTTGACCTACCTCATGTTATTATTGCATCTACTCTTAACATGTGATGGACTCCTTCCACTGCTGTGTGGACTTGTTAATGTGGGTGTGGACTTTAAGTTCCTAATGTGAAAAGTGCTTAATCCAAGAATCCTTGGGGTAATGATAAGCAAGAGAAGACTATGCTGGTGCTCCCCATACTGCTACTGCTTCCTTCGAGTTGTATGTGACCACCCCTTGGGCTGCCCTATACTTAGCATAATAAATAATCTGGAAGGCATTATCAGGGATAATGGTGGGTAGGCGACATGGTGGTGTATGGTAGGTCAGGTTACATTTTAATTTTAGGACATAGGCAATAATGTTTCATCAGTGTAAGTGCACATTTTCTAAGAGATCAAGGATTCCTAATAGAAGTTAAGTTTTTTATATACATAATAATCATGCTTGCATAATTGAAAGGTCTAACAATCATACCAAAAAGGTGACTAAGGAAAGAAAAAGAGTGATATTCATAGAGTCACTAACTTTTGGGATAATAATATACTAAAGAAAATGTTGGATAACACATGCATTTAGTAGCATAGTCAATACTAAGGGATGATGTTGAGGTAGGTGAAGAGTTCCTAATGCTGGTATTGACAATGAACAAATTGTAATCTAAGGCTTGTGCAAGGTCGTGTGGGGCTTGGCCGGTGTTGGAAAGGGGGAGATACTCATACTAATCATAAGTAGCGAGAGAAACCTAGCACAAACACATATATGATTATATGGTGGTATAATAAGTAGTGATTAGCATATTAGAAATGAATTATAATATAAGTTCATTATTGTAGGGAAAGGCTAGACAAATAAAAAATTGGAGGGCGGTTGCAGTGAATAAGTCAAGTATATGATAAGATAAGACTTCCTGATCAAGTGTTTTGAAATTGCCGATAGACGAGCTCCTTTATCATGCATTTGTTGTCTCATCTTCCTCACTTTGAAACCTATCATCCACCCTATGGTGGAGATCTAATAGATCTTACTTATAAGCCATATGAATAAAAGAGAAGAGAGTGTAGGCCAGTGTAGGATTGGGAAAGAGGGTTATATTGATGATGTGAAGAAAATGAAGAAATGAACCTCTTTTTTATAAGCTCGGGTAAATCGTATAGTTAAGGACAAGTCGAATAATGCAATCTACATAATTTTCATTATCCTGAGGAGTTGTTGGTATGACTAGTTAACAAAATCGATTGTATGGTGTGATGAGTAAATTGTATAGTATAATCAATAATAACATCATCCTGAATAATTAATGTGACAATTATTGGTCTCTAATGGTCTGATCCTATGTGTATTGTATAGTTTGATGTGTATATCATACAATAAAATGTGTATATCATATAGTACAATCTTAATAATATTATAGGGTTGTGTGTGATGATTAGGCACAATTACATAAGTACAGATATACAAATAATTGATAAAAATCATAAAACGATAACAATATAATAATTAAAGCATTCCTAAATTTAAGACACTATAACTTCCAAATAAAGACACTAATGCACATAAACTTACAATCAAAATAACACAAATGCAAACACACAATTTAAAATAAAGATGTGACAACAAGCATGACAATAAGTGACACTAATTTTCTGAGCACTTATATCTATAAAACTCCATCTAGTCCTAAAATCATTGAACCTATCATAATTGAGGGGTTTTGTGAAAATGTTTGTTAATTGATTTTTAGTGTTTATGTGCAGTATGTCAATGTCTTCCTTAGCTATGTGATCCATAATGATGTGGTGTTTAATATCAATATGTTTGATACAAGAATGATGATTTAAATTTTAAGTGATATATATAACACTCATGTTATTACACATTATAACATAAGCTTCTATGGGTAATCCAAAATCAAGAAATTATTACTTTAGTCAAAGGACTTGGGCTACACAACTTTCTATAGCTGCATACTCGACTTTTTTTCTTACCCAACTTTAATAATGGAAAAAGCTATGAAAATTTCCTTTCTACTACATTAAGAAACTATGGATTATCCTAAGAATTAGTATGTCCCTAAGATGCTCTTCTTATCTACTATATAACTAAAAAAGTTGGAATATATATCCAACTAAGTGAAAGGTCAACTTAATCCTAGGATACCAGATACATAGGTTCTAAGTTCTTATGAGATACCTTAATATTCTTTTGATGGACATCATATGGGATTCCTTAGAGTCAGCCTAAAAACTAGTACATAAATAAACATTAATTATAATATCAAACCTAGTGGTAGTTAGGTAATGTGAAACCCTTTAAATTTCCAAGATTTTTTTGTTAACTTAGAGAAGTTCAAATCACAAGCCATCTTTGCTAAAACATTTATATTGTCATGTTTTAGATTCCCTAATTTTTTCATAATTTTTGGACAATGTCAAAATTTCGTAAGAAATCAGCACCTATCGGTATAAGTGGGGTTTTTAGGATCGTCAGGTGTCTGTTTAGCAAACTGATTTCACAATAATTTTCAAAATTAAATTAAATAATTTATGAGTATTTTTTTATAATTTTTTAATCCTTAAATGAATTTCTATGAACTTTTTATTAAAAATTAATTCTAATAATATTATTATATATTATTTAATAATAAAAACTAAAAAATATCTAAGAGCAATATAAAGTTTTATAAATGCCATTTCAACGAAACGTTTAACAAAGAAAGGCTAAAGGAAAAATTAGAGAAAAAGAGAGGTGAGAGAAATAAAAATCTAGTTTTTGGATGAATTTGGGTCATTTTTGTCCGTCGGCCTAGTTGGGAAACTTGTTGGTCTCAAGGTAAGCACATTATGTCTATCTCAATTTTCAAAAATGTGTAAGTTTAAGCAAATATTTTGATTAAAATTTTGTATCTGTTAGTGAAAAATGGGAATAACTTTGCAACGGTAAAACTTTTACCGCGTAACATTTTATATGTTGCAGAGATTACGATTATGCACATTTTGAATATTTTCTAAAAAATTTTGACCAGGGGTTTTAAAAATTGTGGGAGTTTTATTGAATAGAAATTTATCGGGATATTGAAAAATAATGTTATAGTACAACAAAAGTCTTAAAACATTATTTTACACAATCCTTAGTAATTTGCTAATTTTCTGAAAATGTATTTTTTTGCCTAGTTGGATTTTCTATTATCTACCATTATACAATATTGTGAAATTTTTGCCTCATTGTATTTTCTATTTTTATACCATTATACCATAATGTGAAATTTTGATATATGCTCAATTACTATTATATATGATTAAATTATATATGTTGGGAGCCACAAGGGGCAAAAATCATTTGATAATCTATCTGTGTGAGGGAATTTTTTTGAGATATAAGGAGCCAAAATTCTTTGAGATCTTATCTGAAATAGGGATATATGATATGTTCTAGTACTCTAAGAACAAATAAAAAGGGTTATATGATATGTTATGGTATTTTGTTATTTTGATTCTTATATAATAATGATTGGTTTAATTTTCAATTATGTAGCTCTTACCTATAGTCATATATTGTAGTGTATATTTTATTTTGATGAAAGAAATAAATCTTATTGATGAGTTTTTCAATATTTGAATATTTTTGTAGATATATAGTTTGTCATTTATTTTAATAAATATTAGTAAAAAATTTGAAAAAAAAAAATCCAAAACTAGATCTTGGGATTTGCATGTTACAGCTCAATACAATAGGACCTATCCAGGTCGGGTTAGGTTGTGACAAGCTTTTGTGTTATCAGAGCAATACTTTTGGAATTGTATCATAAAACATAGATATAAGAATTGTTGTAAGTCTAGTGGGGTAGTTTCAAGTTTGTTTGAGTGTTCATTATTTTTGTTTTTATGTGTACGTATGTTAAGTTGTATATTCTATGTGATTATGGATCCATTAGACTTAGATATAACCAATGGACAGACTGCTAGTCATGAAGCTCTTATATATGGTTTTGCTCCAATTAATAATTCATATGTAGTTTCATAGTTTGTTATATTGATAGCCCAGAAGATGGGTGAGGCAAAAAGCAGAGTTCATGTTATTAGATCTGAAGAGATAGATAGACATCTACATATGTTTCTGAGATTGAAGCCTATAAGATTTGAGGGCACTGTTGAGCCCAGAGCAACAGAGGACTAGTTAAGGAGGTTGGAAAAGATATTTGATGGTATGTAATATCCTCATGAGAGGAAGGTACCACTAGCAATCTTTCTCTTAGATGGCGAGGCAAAGTGCTGGTGGATGGGCCAGTAAGAGGAGTAATTTTAAGGGAGATTGAACTCTCTAATTACTTGGGAGGAGTTTTCTGAGGTGTTTAGAGCCTAATTTGTACCCCCTTCTTCACAATAACAAATGTAGGAGACTTTTTTGAGGTTGGTTCAGGGGAGCAAGATAGTTATGCAGTATGAGATAGAGTTCACTACTTTGGCTAGATATGCTACATAGTTTGTTAGCACTCTTGCAGAGAAGTGCTATAGATTTCTGAGAGGACTTTGGGATAAGTTGAGATAGCCTCTTTTGCCATTTCACATTTCTAATTTCTTTGAGCTTATGGAGAGAACTTATCTGATAGAGAATGACCTAATGGCTACTCAACAACAATGGACTGCTAGTATGAAGAGGTTAAGTGGTGAGACATCTAGTAGTGGCTTTTCTAGAAATAAGAGTAGATTTATACCTAGAGATTCTAGGAGAGGTGGACAATCAACATCTATAGCAATTTCTGGTAGTGGCAGCATAGCCAATTTTAGTTCTATTTATAGGGCACCTGTGTGTCAGAGTTGTGATTGATGCGATGCCATTCAGGTCAATATTATAGGATGACTGAATAGTGTTTCAGACGATCAAATAGGACATTAGATAGCAGAGTGTCCACAATTAGGATTTAACCGATGTTTTGAGTCCATATCTAAGAGCTTTGTTAGATCGGCAGGAAGACCAAGGGAAGTTCCTCTTTGTACTTTTTTTAAGGAATCATCTGGTAGAGCTGGTGGTCTTGGTTTTGTGGTAAGGAGACCATCTGGTGGTAGTCAAAGAGAGCATAATAGTTCTATAGCTCTAGCTCCAATTCAGCCAAGCGTATACAATTTGACTCAGCAAGAGGCATGAGATGCTCCATATGTTATGACATAAATGGTTTATATTTTTAAGTATCCATGTCATGTTTTGTTATATTATGGAGCTAGTCATTCTTTTATTTTAAAGCATTTCTTTGATTCACTACACTTGGCTTCAGTTGCACTATCTATTCTTTTTTTATTATTTTGCCTGCTGGAGATAATATGATAGACAGTATATTTAGTTTCTGTGATATTCAGATTTCTAATAAGAAGTGGAAATCTAGTTTAATTTTATTACCCATTTCCTCATATGATGTTATTCTGGGTATGAATTGGCTAAGTCAGTATGGGGCTTAGATTGATTGTTTGAAGAAGCAATTTACATTATTTATGGGTAGTGAAAGTTATGTATTCCAGGGAGTTAGGGTGTTTTATCCTGTTTGATCACTACGTTGGAAGAAAATAGATTATAGAAAAGGGTTGTATGGTATTTTTGGCATCAGTTTGTGATAGGAGTATAGATCTTAGTTCTCTTTCTTATATCCCAGTATATAAGATTTTTCAGATGTATTTTATGAGGAGTTAGTCAGTTTATCTCCAGATAGAGATGTAGAGTTCTTTATTGATATATTTTCAGGTACAATCCTGATATCTAAAGCTTCATATAGGATGTCACCAAAGGAGCTTCAGGAGTTGAAGGTTCAGCTTCAGGAGTTGGTTGATAGGGGATTTATTTATCCTAATGTTTCTTCCTCTAGAGCACTTATTTTATTTGTGAAGAAAAAGAATGGTATAATGCCTACATGTATTAACTATAGGGAGTTAAACAAATTCATTATCAAGAATAAGTATCCACTACCACAGATTAATGATTTATTTAATCAGCTTGCTAGATCTTCTATATTTTCAAAGATTGATCTGTGATCCAGTTATTACCAGGTGAAGGTGAGAGAAGCTGATGTGATGAAAATAACTTTCAGTACTCGATACGGACACTACGAGTTTTTGGTCATGCCATTTGGGGTAACTAATGCATCAGCTATCTTTATGGATCTGATGAATAAAGTATTTAAAGATTATCTGGATCAATTTGTGATTATTTTCATAGATGAAATTTTGGTATATTTTGGTATATTCTTCTTTAGAGAAAGATCATTCCAGACATCTAAGAAGTGTATTAGAGACTTTGAGGCAGCACCAATTGTATGCAAAATTCTCCAAATGTGAGTTCTTCTGAGGAGTATTTCTTTTCTAGGACATGTGGTGAGTGGTGATGGTTTTTCTGTTGATCCCCAAAAAAGTTCAGGCAGTCACTAATTAGCTAAGGCCTACTACTATGTTATTATAGAAAATTTGTAAAGGAATTTTCTCAAATTTTAGCACCTCTGACAAGACTGACTTAGAAGTTAGTAGCTTTTGTCTGGACACTAGAGTGTAAGGCTAGTTTTTAGAGATTAAAGGATTGTTTGACTTGTACTCCTTTTTTGGCTCTTCCCTCTAGTATATAAGGATTTTAGGTATTCGGTGATGCTTCACTGACAGGTTTGGTGTGTGTTTTAATGCAGTATGGTTGGGTGATATCTTATGCTTCAAGATAGTTGAAGCCACATGAAAGGAATTATCCAATGCATGATCTAAAGTTGGTTACTATTATATTTGCTTTGAAAATTTGGCATCATTATTTGTACGATGCCAACTATAAATTTTTTACAGATCATTAGAGTCTAAAGTATATATTCACTAAGAAGGATCTAAATTTGAGTCAAATGAGGTGGCTTGGGTTAATCAAGGACTATGATATGACTATTCAATATCAACTTGGTAAGGCTAATGTGGTGGCAAATGTTCTGAGCAGGAAGTCTTCAGGATTATCATGTATGCATCTCACTTCTGATGAGTATTTGATACGAGATATAGAGACATTATAATTAGAGGTGTGGGATTCTTGTATAGTGATTCAAATGATCATTCAGTCATCTTTATAATAAAAGATTTAGGAAGCTCAAAAATTAAATGTAGAATATTCAAATTTGATTGATTAGATCAAATATGGTAAGAAATTTAAACTACGAGTTTCCGACTATAGTGTTATTTTCTGTAAGGATAGACTTTGGGTTCCTATTTTTTTAGATTTGATGGAGGATATTCTATATGAAGTTCATTATTCAGGCTATATTATTCATCTAGGAAGTAGTGAGATGTACGGAGATCTGAAGAGTATATTTTGGTGGCTTGGATTAAAGAAGGACATATCAGAGTTAGTTTTGAAATATGAGGCCTATTAGCTAGTGAAGGTAGAGTATCAACGATCGGGAGGTCTTCTGTAGTTGTTACCTATTTCAAAGTGAAAATGGGAAGAGGTAACAATAGATTTTGCTTTTAGATGCCCAAGATCGAGGCAAGGGTATGATATTATTTGGGTTGTTGTTGATCGACTGACAAAATCTACCCATTTCTTTTTAATTAAATGGACATATCTGGTGGACAAGTTAGCACAGATCTATGTTAAAGATATTATCAAGTTGCATGGTGTGTCGAAAGTGATTGTATCTTAACGAGATTGAAAGTTTACCTCCAGATTATGGAGAGGTATTCAATAGAGACTGGGTACAAAGTTACACTTCAGCTTAGATTTTCATCCACAAACAGACGGATAGTCTGAAAGGACTATTCAGGTATTGGAGGATCTTTTGAGATTATGTGTTTTGGATTTTGGGGGCAGTTGGGAGGTGAAAGTTCATCACGAATTTTAAGCCCTTGTGAACTAGTCCTGAGGCTAACCAAGAGGGGGGTAAATTGGATATTTAAAACTTCTTTAACTAAAAGAAATATCTTTTTATATCTTGCAGAAAAAATAAAATAAATCAATAATAAAAAGATTAATCAGAGATTTCACCCAAGAAATTAATCATAATAAAAATAAAGTGTGAAAATAATAAAGGAAAGAACATACCATATTTATAGTAGTTCGGTCCATCTCGACCTACGTCCACTCCTCGGAGGCACCCTCCAAGTATTGCACTAAACATTTAGTGACTCTCCTTTAACCCCCACAGCTAGGTGGAGAAGCCCTTACAAAATCACCCCCACCTTCCCCGGTGCAACGGAGTAGCCGGGTCCTTTGACACGAAAGAGATCTTCTTCTTCCCAAAACTTCCCTCAAAACGAACCTTGAATTTGATGGTACTAAGGTGCAAGCTTGCCGGAGCAACCGTGTGAACCCCCCCCCCCCCCACACACACTCCCTTGAAGCCCTCTCCAAGGATCTTCTCCCTCTCTCAAATTCCACCCTTTCCTATCTCCCTTTAAGTTCTCTCTTCAAGTTTTCTCCACAAGAACGAAGCTTCTAAGGCTGCTAAAGACACTTATCAAGTGCCTTGACATAGCTTAAATAGAGGGCTTTGAAAAACCCTAAAAAATAATCTTAGTGGCAAATATTATCCAAGATGATCGCAGGATTGTCCCATACGATGTGCTTAAAAAGAGGGCTTCAGAGAACCCAAAAACTCAATTCCAGCGTCAAATATTGTCTAGGATGATCACATGATTATCCCGTACGATGTGCTTAAAAAGAGGGCTTCATAAAAGCCTAAAAACTCAATTCTTGCTCCAAATATCATCTTGTATGATCTCGGGATTATCCAGCATGATGTGCAGAATTTGACCTGATAGTCCAGGATGATCACCTGAATAATTTGATCAAATTTGTACTGATCATACAGGATGATTCTGTGATCATCTAGTATGATCAGAATATCAAATTAAACAGATTTGATTGACTAATGAAAAGATTAATTTAGGTATAATTGACATTAATCGTCCATGATGATATGGATAATCGAGAACAATTTGAATAAAAATTGGAAATTACAATCTTGCTTAAATTATGCTGGTGGCTAAGGTTTTGAGTTCATATTGGGTCATCCAAGACGATTAGTTCAACATTTGAACTTCTGGTTTTGACTTAATCTCACTCTCTCTGAGTGTGTGTGTACATGGTCACTAAGCAAACATACACCCTTAAAGGATATGACTCAAGAAAATAAAAGTACATCAATGAATATTATAAATGTCTTTAAAGCATAGCCTATTCAACCCAATCTTGAGCCCTATATCTTCGTTAGATGGTGCATGGTGTCCCTGAAATATTAATATATATACAAACAAATATATAATAAAAATATTAGGAGATATAAATATGTAAGCCATAATATTTATTATCATCAAAATTATAAACTCATGAGCTCGAGTCGTACAATCTCCCCATTTTTAATGATGGCAAATATTACTTGTTGAATTTGCAAATCAAAAGTATTTTCTCCTAATCTCCCCCTCACTAAGATAAAAAATAGAAGAAAATATAATTTTCTTTCTTTTAATTTTTATTATTTTAAAAAGTACAACAAAAAAAATTAAAAAAGATAAATTAAAACATATATAAATACAACAATATATTCTCCCCCTTTGACATTATCAAAAAGAGGAAGAGCACAGAAAATCAGAATAGTAAAAAATGATTAAAAAATAAAATGATCCCCTATATGGTGAAGATGATTTTTTTTTAAATTAAATATTCTTGCAATGAGAAAGTTACCTCTTGATTTTATTCAAAAACTTAATAAGTAATGCATTGACAATGCATAACCCAGAAAGATCAGAAATTTAAAAATTATAAATCCAAGCTCAAGTTCCTTAAAAGGCTAAAAAATATTTTAATCCAATATCTAAATCAAGGAACAAATTAGAAAAAAACACTAATTTTTTTAAAACTCCTTTCATGAACTATATCAAATAGAACATTAATGCAAAAATTGGTAAATCAAGAATCATGATTTTCAAATTCAAGTATAAAAAATATCAATAAATAAAAAGGGTTTTATTAAGATTTAAGTACAAGAAAGGTAAACTTACTTTTAGTGTGCTCATTTCATTCCTCTTATCTGTTGTTTGGCTCATTTTGTGCATTTTTTTATTTTTAATGTAGTTTTCATATCTTTCTAGATTTGGCGTCATTACACATCTTTTAATTTTTGATATATTTTATGTATATTTTTAAATTTGTCATCATTCTCCTTATTTTGTTCAATAAATTTTCTTCTTTTTTGTAATTTTTAAAAATTAAAAAAAATCCATTCTATTGACAATAATAAACTACTTAATTAAGAAAATTATGAGGTAGATTAACAACTTACAAAATATCCCTATGCGATTGACAAAATATAAGGAGATGAAAAAGTTGAAGTTCAAAATCAAATTTATAAAATGATAAAGATTTTGAATTAAAAGTAAAATAACATTTTTAAGAAAAGAGATAGAGAGACAAAATCATGAGTTTCTTTCCTTTGATCATTTTTAGAAAAGTCAACCACAACTTACATAAGAATTCAAGAAAAATAGGAGGCAAATTTTTCATTTTTTAGAAAAAATGATCATTTTTTTAAAAGGATTTGATTTTCTAAATTTTATATGAAGCAAAAAAGATGATATGTGTGTGTTGATCAAATAAAACTTTACAAAAAAAATAAAGACTAATTTAAAATTTTAATACAAAAAAAAGCTAAGAAGAAAAAAACACAAAAAATAAACAACACCACAATGAACAAAAACATGCATATACAAATAAATAAATACACAAATAAGGGTTTAAACATTATCTTGCTCATAGTCTGATGATTCATAAGCTAGGTCTGCCAAGGAGATTTTTTGCTTTTCATTATTTTCCCTTTTTACAATTTACTTAGCTTTACTCTTTTTCATTGTAGGAAGAGTTTTCAAATTAGGGTACTAATTTTTCATATGTCCATATTTCCTACATCCAAAAAAAATGAAGTAAGAAGAAATATTAACATTCTTACCATTTTTATCATTGTTTTGGTTTTGTTGATGCCTTTGCTTATGTTTTAGTAGGCTTTCTAATTTGCTTGTTAAGTCATCACTTTCGTCATCTACTAAGTCACTTTTCTCCATGTCTTCAGTATTTAGCACTATCATTTCACATGCATTTAAAATTCTTTAACCCAAACTTTACTCATAGGTAATGAGTGAGCCAATCAAATTATCAATAGAATATTCATTCAAATTTTTTAATTCATAAATAGCAACAACTTTGGCAGCAAACTTATCAAGTAGACAAAATAGAATTTTATTGACCTTTTCAAAGTTTGAAAATTCTTTATCTAAAGTATGTAATGATGTCATAATTTGAATAAACCTAGTATAAATATCTAAGATTGTCTCATAAGATTTTATACAGAATAATTCATAATCATGCATTAAAGTATTGAACATGGATTACTTGATTTCACTAGTGCCTTCGTATATAGTGTGTAATTTATCCCAAATTTCCTTGCCAGTAGTGCACATGGATACTAACATATAATCATCAGAATTTAAAGTATAGAAAAAATAGTTTAAACATTTAGCATTCAATTGAGCATTAATTTATTCTACCCTTTTTCATTGATTAAAAGGAATATCAATTTTAATTCCATCTATAACACGTCACGGTGTAGAATAACCAATTAGAATCATTTGCCACATCTCATAATTAATTGATTGCAAGAAAATAAACATGTAAATTTTCCAAAAATAAAAAAATATTTTTAAATAAAGATGATCTGGTGATTGAATAACCTTCCTCAATTTTATGATTACAAAAATAAGCAATTGATCGAAATTCAAAAAGTTTTTAAACTTAATTTTATGAATCACACTCTGATATCACTTGAAAGTTTGTCACGAATATTTAGCCCTTATGAACTAATCCTGAGGCTAACCAAGAGGGGCGGCGGGGTAAATTGGATATTTAAAACTTCTTTAACTAAAAGAAATATTTTTTTATATCTTATAGTGGAAATAAAATAAATCAATAATAAAAAGATTAATTAGAGATTTCACCCAAGTAGTTAATCGTAATAAAAATAAAGTGCATAAATAATAAAGAAAAGAACATACTAGATTTATAGTGGTTTGGTCCAACTTGACCTACATCCACTCCTCGGAGGCACTTTCTAAGTATTGCACTAAACCTTTAATGACTCTCCTTTAGCCCCCATAGTTAGGCAGAAAAGCACTTATAAAATCACTTCCACCTTCCCCGGTGCGACGGAGTAGCCGGGTCCTTTGACACCAAAGAGATTTTCTTCTTTCCAAAACTTTCCTCGAGACAAACCATGAATCATATGGTACTAAGATGCAAGCTTGCTAGAGCAACCGTGTCAAACCCCCTCAACACTCCCTTGAAATCCCCTCCAATGATCTTCTCCCTCTCTCAAACTCCACCCTTTTCACTCTCCCTTTTGAGTTCTCTTTTTAAGTTTTCTCCAAAAGAATGAAGCTTCAATGGCTACCGAAGACACTGATCAAGTTCCTTGATAAAACTTAAATAGAGGGCTTTAAAAAACTCTAAAAAATAATCTTGGTGGTAAATATCATCCAGGATGATTGCAGGATCGTCCCATATGATGTGCTTAAAAAGAGGGCATCATAATACCCTAAAAACTGAATTCTAGTGCCAAATATTTTCCAGGATGATCTCAATATCATCCCGTATGATGTGCTTAAATATGGGGCTTCAGAAAACCCTAAAAACTTAATTCTTGTACCAAATATTATACAGTACAATTGCGAGATCATCCAGGATGATGTGCAGAATTTGACTTGAAAGGCCAGGACAATCACCTGGATGATATAATCAAATTTGTACTAGTCATACATGATGATTATGTGATCATACAGTATGATCCGAATCTCAAATTAAGTAAATTTATTTAACTAGTGATAGTATTAATTTATGCATGATTAATATTAATCATCTAAGACGATATGGATCGTCTAGGATAATTTGAACAAAAAACTAAAACTTGTAATCTTGCCTAAATTATGATGCTAATTAGGGTTTTGAGATTTATTGGATTTTCCAGGATGATATAAATCATCCAGGATGATTAGTTCAACATTTGAACTTTTGGTTTTGACTTAATCTCACTCCCCATGAGTTTGTGTGTACATGGTCACTAAGCAAGCATACACCCTTATAAGATGTGACTCAAGAAAATAAAACTACATCAATAAATATTACAAATTTCTTTAAAGCATAGCCTATTCTATCTAATCTTGAGCCATGTATCTTCATTAGATGGTATATAGTGTCCCTGAAATATCAGTATACTCACAAATAAATGTATAATAAAATTCTAGGAGACATAAAGATGTGAGCCATGATATTTGTTATCATTAAAATCATAAACTCGTGAGCTCGAGTCGCAATAGGAGGATCATATCCCATTGATAGAGTTTGCATATAATAATAGTTATTAGTTCAGCATAGGCAGGGCTCCTTATGAAGCTCTGTATGGAAGAAAATGTAGGACTCCTTTGACTTTGATAGAGGTGGGAGATAGACATGTGGTAGGTTCAGCCTTTGTGGATGATACTACTAAAAATATCAATTTTATTAGAGAAAGGTTAAAATCTACACAAGATAGGTGTAAAAAGTATTACAATCAGAAGCATAAGTTGGTTGAGTTTCAGATTGGTGACCTGGTTTATGTCAATGTTAGCACTATAAAAGGTGTTAGTAGATTTAGGAAAATTAGAAAGCTCAGTCCAAGGAATATTGGACCTTTTAAGATCATTGAGATAATTGGTAGTTCTGCTTAAAGATTATTATTCCCTGATCATATGTATGATATATACAATTTGTTTCATATATCATATTTGAGAAAGTAGGTGTTTAATTGTAGGAAGAGATTATCTACTGATTATGTTGAGGTTCATCAAAATCTACAGTACAAAGAAGAATCTGAAAGAATTTTAGCATATGATGTGAGAAAATTGAGAAGTAAACAGATTCCTATGGTTAAGGTACAGTTGAAGCATAGGACAACTTGGGAGAAGAAATCTGATATTAAGCAGTTGTGTCTAGGTTTATTCTGACTCATTCTGCTTTGAAAATGTCGAGGACAATATTTTTTTAAAGGTGGATAGATTATGAAACACTTTAAATTTTCAAGATTTTTTTGGTTGACCTAGAGAAGTCCAAATCATAAGCCATCTTTTCCAGAACATTTATAATGTCCTGTTTTAGCTTCTTCAATTTTTTCATAATTTTTGTACACTGTCAAAATTTCTTAAGAAATCGTCCCCTATCAGGACAAGTGGGTTTTTTGGGACCATCAGGCATCTGTTTTGCAAATTGATTTCACCAAAATTTTCTAAATTAAATTAGATAATTTATGAATATTTTTTAGTAATATTTGGAATCTCTAAAAAAACTTATATGAATTTTCTATTGAAAATTAATAATAATAATATTATTATATATTATTTAATAATAAAAAATTAAAAAAATATCTAAGAGCATTATAAAGTTTTATAAATGCCATTTCATCCAAAAGTTTATTAGAGAAAGGTTAAGAGAAAAATTAGGGAAAAAGAGAGGTGAGAGAAACAAAAATCCAGTTTTTGGATGACTTCGGGCCGTTTTCATTCGTCGGCCTAGTTGGGAAACTTGTACGTTTCAACATAAAGCACATTATGCCCATCTTTATTTTTAAAAATGTGTAAGTTTTAGCAAATATTTCGATTAAAATTTTGTATCCATTAGCGAAAAATGGGGATAACTTTGCACCGGTAAAACTTTCACCACATAACTTTTTATATATTATAGAGATTACGTTTATTCACATTTGAATATTTTCTGAAAACTTTTCATCAAAAGATTTAAAATTTTTGGGGTTTTTATTGAATATAAAATTAGAATAATGCTGAAAAATAGTGTCGTAGTATAATAAAAGTCTTAAAACATTTTTTTAAACAATCCATTATAATTTGGTAATTTTCTAAAAGTGTACATTTTTACCTAGTTGGATTTTCTGTTGTCTACCGTTATACAATACTGTAAAATTTTGATACATGCTCAATTACTATTTGATTGTTATAATGTGATGATATATACGCATATATGATTAAATTATATATGTTGGGAGCCATAAGGGGCCCGAATCCTTTGAGATTTTGTTTGTGTTAGGAATTTTTGAGAGATATAATGGACTAGAATCCTTTGAGATTTTGTCTGAGACAAGGATATCTTATATATTCTGGTTTTGTAAGCACAAATAAAAAAGGATGTTATAAGGGGTTAGAATCCTTTAAAGATTCTGTCTAGGTCTTAGAAATGTGATCTAAACTACTATGTAATATGAATTTCAATTTATTCATTTATTTTTCTATTATTTGAATCACAGAATAACTTATATGCATTTATTATATCAATTCAGTGATTTATTGAAACTATAATTAACTACTTCTAAATATTCAGAAAATTATTTTATAAAAGAATATTTAAAAATTTAGATTAGTTTATATGGCTTGCTGAGCTACTATAGCTCACTATAGTTTTACTTCTAGTTTATAGGATCTGGGAAGGGGAAAGAGAATGTGGAATCACAGTTCAGGATTAGGTCTGAGGTCATAGGTATTTTATTATTTTAATTTTTGTACAATCATGGCTAGTTTAATTTTCAATTCTATAGCCCTTGCCTGTAGCCATATACTATGGTGTAGATATTTATTTTGATAAATGAAAGAAATCTTATGGATGAGTTTTTTAGTATTTGGATATTTTATTAGCTTTGTACTTTTTCATTTATTTCAATGAATATTTGTAGAAAATTTTTAAAAAATCAAAATTAGATCTTGTGATTTTCATGTCATATCTCAACATGATAGGGCCTGTCCTGATCGGGTTGGGTTATGACAGGTAAAATAAGAAACCAGTAATCCCTCTATATTTCTTTTGATCGACTGATTTACTATCTTAATCTTTATAATTTGGGTGGTTGGGCTCATTGGTGTACTCATGCTCTTACAACCTTCCATGCAAAATTTTATCAAATTTTTTTAATCTATATAATTTGGCTTAAGAAGATACATTCCTATCTTTATCTGATATTAAAACTAAGGAAATAAGTGAATTCACCTATCATATTCATCTCAAATTTACTACTCATAGTAGAATAAAATTCCTTGCATAATTCATCATCAGTGGATCCAAAAAGAATATCATCAACAAAAATATAAAATATGAGTATAAATTCTCTAATTCTCTTAATAAATAAGGTGGTGTCTATAGTGCCCTTAATGAAGGATTTTTCTAATAAAAATTTACTAAATCAATCATACCACACTATAGGAGCTTGCTTAAGCCCACAAAGTGATTTCTTAAGTTTATAATTATGATTGGGAATGGAAAAACTCCCGTGCCTTATTTCTAACTATTGATCCATAGTTATTTAATATATTTGTGAATTCGCATTTAGTTCCTACAAAACTGTGATCAGAGGGTCTATTTACTAACTCTCATGCATCATTTTTAACAAATTGATTTAGTTATTTTTGCATAGCTATAATCTATAATTCATCTTATAGTGTTGTCCAAATCTATAATGATGGATTTTATCATAAAGATGAAATCTATGTGGCTAACCTCCTCTCTAAGATAATATCTAGTCCTAATCCTTTTAAATATGTCTTCTAAGATAACATCTCTAGGGTGTTTAGATGAAGACATCCATTCCCATGCCAATAAATCCTAAGCTTCTTCTCTAATTTAACATTTTTCACTCTATCAGTTATCTCTTCTTCTTTATCATCATCTCTCTAGTTTTGAAAACCCTATTTGATTTGTCAAATGTAACATGGGTGGACTCTTAAATAACTAAGGTTCTTTTATTGAATATTCTAGTAGTCGTGCATACTAAGTAATATCCTAAGAAAATAACTTCATCTTCCTTTGCATCAAATACTTCTAAATGAGATTTTATAAGATTCCTTTTGCTTGAATGGCAGTCTCCTATGCCACAACCTTGATTCATCAATAGTTGTTTTCAAATAGCAAACATTACTTATTTTATCATTGTAGTTTAAATTATTCATATACATAATATTAATTCTAGTTCCTTTTATAGTTTTGCCAATTAAAATTATTAAGCATTTGGTAGAAATGAATTTATATTAATTTTCTTATCATAAATTTTATTAATGTTTAAATGATTATGTTTTGATCTTTCTAATAAAATAATATTTTCAAAAAATATATATCAACTTTATGAATAGTACCTGCACCAACTTCCTTTATGGTGGTATTTGAAAGTTCGATATAAGATGTTAACCTAGGTAAACTATCCCTAGGCACACCAACAAGGGGGTGAATTTGTTATTTTAAGAAAAACCTTTAACACAATATAATTTATTTTGAGATTTTTTAATAACTTAAAAAAAAATATTATCACCCGAGGCGGAAGAAAATTAACGAAACAAAACTTTTAACTATGGTGATGATGCATTACTCTAATATGTCATTAAACATCTAATTTACCAACATGAAATTTTTAGAAAATTAAAGCACAAAAAGTAAATTACAAGAAGTAAAACTCAGAATAAATACACCGGATTTTTATAGTGGTCCAATCAAACCATGACTTACGTCCACTCACTAAAGGCCTCCTCTCTAAGTATTGTACTAAAACTTTAGCGTCTCTCCTTTAACCTCCATAGCTAAGTGGAGAAGCCCTTATAATCATTTCACCAACCTGGTGTGGTAGAGAACCATGACCTCTTTTTCACCCTCTAAGTAAAGGCAGAGAACCAAGCAATCCTTTTTTCACCCTTTTAGTGAAATCAAAGGACCTAGCAATCATTTTTTCACCCTCTAAGTGAAGGCAGAGAACCTCAACGATCTTCGGGATGACGCTTTTCTTCCCATAGCCACCCAAGAAGCAAGACACTCAAAGGAAATAAGACAAAAGCTTGCTTAGAGCAACTGTGTAAAAACTCTCATCTCCCTCACACACAAACTTTTCGTTCTCCTTCCCAAACCTCTCCAAGATCTCTTCTCAAAGCTGACTCTCTAGAAAACCCAACAACTAAAAAACCTAAAATAAGTATATTAAGAGAGCTTAAATATAAGGCTTCACAAAAAGCCCTAATAATTCAATTATTTAACTATGATTGTATAATACAATAAGTTTAAAAGAATGAATTAAATGATGGAATTATTATTGGTTAAGATTTCAAATTAATTTTGTTATATCCTAAAATCCCCCTTATTAGTTAATTATTTAAAAATATGGAGTTTTTTATGTTTTAAAATAATGAATTAGAAAACTAATCATTAATAGGAGAACAACACATAATTGGGAAATAAATAAAACTAGAATAATCATAGCAAAGTATAAGTACAACCTACCAACAACAATCTACTCCCCATTTTGATATCACCAAAAAGGAGGAACAACGAAGCATAATAAGCAAAAACAAAATAAACATTATAATGAAAAGGAGAAACTTAGACAAGAACTAAAACAACACATGCTAAAAGTAGGAAGGTCCTAATATGCCACAAGCATAACAATTAATCCCTATAAATGGATTCTCTAATCTATATGAGGAATAATGTCTTCTTTTAAAATATGGTGGTGTATGATATGTTTTTATGTGTGGCTTCACAATTTTTATAGACCCTAACGTATTTTTAAGTGTTTTGATCTTTTTTATTAAAATTTTATATTCACTTTTTAAAATGCCTGCTTCCACTTTTAAAGCATGCTTATCCTCGTGTAAATATAGTGCGTATCTTTTTACTTCTTTGAATGCTTATTCTATCTCAAGATGCTCTTTTTTCAAGAATTCAAGCTTCTTCCCCAACTTATAATGATTTGTATTTAATGATTCATGGTCTTCTTCAATTCTAATAAAATAATTTTCAAGTTAGTGTAATTATTAATCATATTTATGATCTTCTTTTAAAGTGAAATATTTTCTTTTAGTAGTGAATATTGCTTTTTTAATTTTTTATAAGAATCATGTAGTTATTTTGATAAAGATAATAATTCATTATATGATAGATTGTGTAATTGATTATTATTAGAGTTGTAATATTGTTTTTGGACATTAAATATATGTTGGTTATCTCCTCTTCTACTTCAGCTTCTAATGATTCTAAATTTGAGTCAATCTCCAGGTCTACCAAAAACTACTCACTTACAAAATAGGCCTAAGCATATGCCAATGGACTCGTGACATCCATGTACTGAGTCTTCAAATGACACACCCTAATTATACGGCCCATTGGAGCCCAAGGCCCGAATGATGAAGCCTACAAGCCCTTTGAAATTTTTTTATTTGCCCTTTTCTACATTGCCTTTATCCTCACCCTTATCTTTAGTTTTATGATTCTTGATGTTCAGGCAGTTGGATCAGATATGTCCTGGCCTTTTGCACTCAAAGAAAACCACATTTGTAGAAATATTATTTAATTTTACTATTTTACATTTATAATTATAAAAATGATGATTTTTCTTTTATTTCAAGAATATTTTAAATTATCAAACTATTTGTCTAATATCATCATTTCCATCTACTCCTGAATCGCTTCTTTCTGTATCGTTAGCTTTTAGTAAGAATTCAATAACTAGCTATGAAACCTATTGAGCATGAAAATGGCATGCTAAGAAGGGGGGGGGGGGGGGTGAATATGTGATTTAATAAATTTCTTCAAAAATATTTTGAACTAGAAAACAAATTTAAATTTCATGAAGAAAATTTTCAATGAATAAAATAGATCAACTCACCACACAACTTAAAATAGATAGATTTTTTTTTTTCGAATTTTGCATAAATAAAAAATTTGTTGTTTTTCCTTCTCTTATTTTTTTCACTTTTTAACATAAATATGAATCAAAATCAACCATAGAAAATTTGTTTCATAGATATAACCAGAACCAACTAGAGTGCTAAAAAAATTTCTTTAAGTAAACTATAGAAATAATATGTGAAAAGTAAAGAGACGCAAACCAATTTTGAGATGATGGTGGTGTCAAGAGGGAAGCTAATGGCTATAAGGGTGCTAGTGGGGTAATCGACTCAAGCAAGGTTATTGAAGAAAGATTTGTGGTAGTGGGGGATTGTTGCTCTCCTACTCCCCTGATAGAGAGGTTGAATGTGATGTTTCCACAAATGGGTCAAGGTTAGTATTATTCCCATAGTGAAATCATATAATAATAAAGGTAAGTAGATGGTGGTCTTTTCCTTGTAAGATTTCATCAATTGTGACCATGGTTCTTTCATAGAAATTCATTGGAAGAGGAAGTTTTTTCTCTAATTAATATGATGGTAAGTATTCTAAAGATTTCTTAGTTAATTGAATTGGTTGTTCTCTTTCTTGACCCTCAAGCAATTTAGCAATAAATGGTGCTTTCCAACTAGATAGTCTGAATAATCAAACCTAGGATCTTTCACTACTTTCTTGCAAACATGTCCTTTAACTCTGACCATTCTGTGATTAGGTCATTTGTTTTTAAGAAGAAAGTAGAGATCACTAAGGCAGATTTAGGAATTTTTCTGAACTTAAGGACTGAAGGGATTAGAACCCATATCTTGACCAATTCTTCTAATTTTGACTGGTCTGAAATAAATAATATTATTAGAGGATATGGTGGAGTAACACATATACCCAAAGTATCAACTCTTAGTAAAAAGGCCTGAATCATCCAGCATTTTCTTCATACTTCTATTATACCTAAAGCTGGTGATCGAGTAAACATTACTCCTCTTTTTTCTACAGTGACCTATCTGATTCTGAGTAGCCAACCTATAGATGAAGCCCAATTAATCATTGACTACCTTTATGGACTTTCTGAGATTGGCCATGTCTCCCACAAGAGAAAGAAAAACATTGCATTAGGACATCTTGTGACTTACATTTTGAAGAAGAAGTATGATCTAGTTCATCCAATTCAAGATTTTGTAGAACCTCTCTACTACAACGATGGATCTTTTAGAGCAATCTTCCATAAAAAACACACATTATTAGTGACTCAGAGGAGTAACCTGCACCTGCACCTGCACCTGCTGGTGAACCAAATTATCAAGATTTGGTTCACAGATTTGATCATTTAGAGACTCATTTTGATCAAAGATATGATCAAATTGAAACTCACTTACAACAGCAGGATGCTCAATACAATTAGGACATGGGATGGATGCGTGAGCTGTTAGATGGTATAAGTTCCAATATACTTATGATGAGCAATTATTTTAATTTCTTCAATGCTCAACCTCCTCCAGATCAGGGCCCCTCAGAGTGATCTATGTACTTTTAATGTGATTGATTGTGATGTGATGTTCTTTAGTTTTGTGTTAAGTTTCATTTGATGTGTTAGCATTTATGTTTTATGTTTTAAGTTCAAATTGTAAACGTATTGATATCATTTCTGCTGATTGTAATATTCTTCATCATGATATCAATATAAGTTATCTTGTCTTGATTTTAATATTATTTTGAAAAGTGTATTAGCCTATATGAAAATCACTAAAAATTTTGATCTTATAAGTGCTATACCTTGAAGTGCAATACAAAATTAAATTCATTAGAAAATCTATTTTTTTTAAATTTAAGTTGTGTTTATAACTTGATGTAACTAAGAATGTCAATCTCATGTCTCTTGTTAGACTTATTTAAATTTTTATATTTTTATTGCAAATTGTGATGTTTTTAATTTTGTTTTTCTATTATCAATATCAATATTATTGTACTTAGAAAATTTTGAAATTTTAGATTATTGATTTTGGAAAGATTGAGAATATACTTGAAAATGTACAAATATACAAAAATCAAAAGAATGCGCAAAAGTTTGCAAATTGAAAAAGAGGCACAAAATTAACCCACCTGTAAAAAGATACACAAAAAGTGCCACAAATATTAAAAAGATGTGCAAAGAGCCACAAGTTGTATTTTGTTCAGATTCTTTCCTTAATCTTTCAATCTTTTAATTTAAATTAATGTTCTGCACGATTTTATTTCGTATTGAAATTTGAAATATATAAATTTTATATTCCTACTTTATGCAATGATATTCTTTATCTCAATGTCTAAATTAACTTATATTTTTGATAAATCCTCTTTACTATCAATGTTATATCTCTTCTTAAATCCTATGAATCATTCTATTTGCCTAATGATTTGATTTTATTTGCAAAATTTATTTCAATCACTTTTAAGGATCTCTTATAAAAGGATTATCATATGACTTCTCACATTTTTTTTTTCTTCTTATTGTTGTTGTCAAAAAGGGGGAGAAAATATTGTTTGTTCGTAAATATTATTTGTTTGTATTTTGTTCGTATTTTTATTTTATTTTTGTTCTGTATCATATTTTTGTTTTGTATCATATCTGTTTGTATTTTTAAATAAATTGTCATGCAATGCCTCCTTATTTTCACACAATAATTGTTTTGTCATCATAAAAAAGGGGGAGATTGTTAAAAGAATAATTATTTGCATGTTTTACATTCTTGCAACTTGTATAGTTTTGATGATTCCAAATATTATTGTTTTAAGTATTATATTTTCCAGACACTTTTTGGAAGAATTGTTTTTGCTCTTGTGTGGACTAACATTTCAAGAAAATTGAACTCCACACTAAAGAAGACTTCAAATCAAATTCAGCATGTGATAGTTTATAAATTGAAGTTTGTATTTTTCATTGTATTGAGTTAGAAAGAGTATAATTGTAATTGAGTAACTTAGCACACACACACTTAGGAAGATCTTTAAAAAATCATACTGATCGTACAGGATGAATAAAGTTCATACGGGATGATCAGGTCAGTTATCCCCTCGGAAGAGCAATGAAATGAATAGGAAGTAAGAAAATTTTTCTAAGTCTTGATCATCAAGATGAATTTCCATATTTGTCCCTGGACAATGTTCTCTGGATTCTCACTTTGAACTGTTCATCCAAACGATTCATCCCGTTCGTCCCAGGATGAAGTCCTCTGGACAAATGGGTTAAACTAATCGTAGAAACGATTCATCCTGCTCATCTCTAGATGAAGTTATCTAGACACATGACTTGAACTATTCATCTAGATGAACATTCATATTTGTCTTAGGATGAAGTCCTCTGTTCCCTGAAAGATTAGGACCATCCTGCAGTTTCGTCAGAACAAACCCTTGATATAACTGTTCATCCCAGGACAAACCTATTTTGTACGGGATGATGATCAGGTATGAAATCAGTTCGTACCAATATACATTGAGTTCGTATGCAATTATTTTAACACTATTCGTACGGTACGATCTGATGATCGTCTAGGATGATCGACTGTGTCCAGACTTGAAAGTCAGTAGTTTTTGGATGGTTTTACATGTCTTTCTTATATAAAGTCCACTTAAAACTGTCTTGTAATCTTTTTCCCTACTAATCTTCATGTTAACTGAAGGGAGAGAGTAGGAGAGAGTATGAGAGAGTGTTTGAAGGAGAATTCTTACTACTGGAGTCTGAAGGATTCACTTGGTACTCAAAGGTAAGAATCTCCAATTCTGATTTGTGATTACTTCACTCTTTTCTCTCGTCCTTCTAGATTTCTCGTGAGAAGATCTATCAAGGAGATCTAGTTCTCTATCGACACTTGGAGAGTGTAAACAGCCTAAGGATTCTCTACCTACACTTGGAGAGTGTGAAAGGACGAAGGGTTCTATGCCTATACTTGGAGAGTGTGAATAGCTAAAGGGTTCTCTGCCTACACTTGGAGAGTGTGAAAGGATGAAGGGTTCTCTGCCTACACTTGGAGAGTGTGAAAGGACAAAGGGTTCTCTGCCCATAATTGGAGAGTATAAAAGGACGGATGGTTCTCTGCCAACACTTGTAGAGTGTAAAAGGATGACGGTTCTCTGCCCACAGGGTAGTGGTGGAAGAGAGTTTTTGTGAACGCTTCTCCCCCTTGATGTGGGTGCAAAAGGAGAGTCACTAGTGGTATTAGTGTAATACTCGGAGGGTGCCTCCGGGGAGTGGATGTAGGTCGTGTTTGACCGAGCCACTATAAATCTTGTGTCTTTTTATTTTTAGATGTTTTCATTTTTACCTTTTAATTTGTGGTTGAAAAACCTTTTTTACAAAAAATTCACTAAAGTTATTATCGATTAAATTTTAAAAAGAGGGATAAATTTTTAATTACCAATTCGCCCCCCCCCCCCCCCCCCCCCCTCTTTGTTAGCCGCTGGGATATAAGCTTAGGTCTAACAACCTAATTCATATTGAATAAGTTTCAACATGAGGATGAGGTGCCGGACCTAGGGAAGTCTAGTCTTTTTCTTAAAAAATGATTTTCTATAAGCCTTTTTAAAATTTTGAGCATACTGGATTTAGACCTTTCAAACCAGCATGCATTATACTGGAAATAAATTTAATTAAAATTTAATTTCATTAGCTCTAGGACCATTCACCCTACATAAGTCCAAGGCCAATTAGGAAACTCTTTAGATGTTGGTCTTACTTCCAAAACACTCACTTACCTACCCATCTTTCTAAAGACTGAATAACATAGATTTTGAGTGTTTAGGTGGTTTGCTGGCTTTCCTTTTTAGGCAAGATATGGCCTTAATTTTAATTTATCTCAAGGCCTAATCCCACTGAATTTTGGAGTAAATTAAATCACTTAAGGTAGTTAACAAAACTAGCTAAGGTACCCTAGGGTTACGTTCAAAAATTAAAAGGGGGCTACCTAGGGCAAGGAGGGGATGAAATTAGTGGCTCTAAATTCCCTATCCAATGTATAATAAACACACAAATAATCAAATCCTACATCTCATTGGATAGATGGATATGTTGATGTGAAATTAAGAGCTAAACCATGACCCATAGGCTCAAATCAACTCAAAAATGCCTTTGGCAGAATAAAATAAGAGAGAAATTTTGGGCATGTCAGATACAGGCCCAAGATTAGTCTCCCAAAGCTTCAGGCTATGAAGAGGTCAATTGAAGCTATAAATATAAAAATTCCATAAACTCAATTATTGAAATTAACTTGAATACATGAATAATTAAAGGTTGAAACCATAAGGCTTTGATAGATCTCCTTGATACCTTTCTAATGAGCCTAAGATCACTTAAATTGGATAAGTTTGTGAGGAGATATGATTTTTTAAAGTTTCCTTAATTTTTTTATGAAATTTAATTCCAAAATTACCAAGTTAGCCATATGCTTTCCATGCAGTGCCTTCCATTGGGGGGGGGGGGGGGGGCAATGGGTTTCAGTTGACTGGGTAACATAGATTAAACTTAACCATCTGATATATGATCTTATTAGGGTTTAATGTGGACCAAGATAGTGATATATAATTTGCACCTTTAATCAAAATCAACGGCTAGGATTACATCTTTAACCTCCCATAGATCTCCATAGTTAGAGATGAAAAGATTGTTGGAGGTCTAGTGAGTTAAATGGGAGAGTCAATTTGCTAACATGGTGGCTCGAGTTTACCCAAACATATACAGTTTGATTCAGTTTGAGTGTATCCTGGGTCTAGGTAGGACCTGAGCTTGATGGGGGAGGTAGGTTGGGTCGTGGTGAACCCAATTATGGGTTGATTGGCCATGGGTGGCCTAACACCCCAACATGACTTGGGTTGAAACATTTTTGGGCAGGTTTGGGTCAATTTGGGTCAGACCCTGGTCAAGTTAAATCTTGAGATTCATGTAGGGAGTGCATTAGGTTAAGGGACATCCAATACAAATGTTGGATTAGCTTGAGTCACTCTGTAATAAAAGATGGTTTGGGTCAAAGTGTTTTTGATCATTTTGAGCTAGCTTAACTCCTAACCTAAGTAAACCAAATGGCTTGATTGACCAGGCTAGGTGCCTTGGGTCTAGGGTCACCCAATGCAAGGGGTAATTGGATTTGGTGAAGCCTAGGTTGGGAAATAGCTCAACATTTAGGGGTTTTGACCACTTTGGGTTATCCCAATTCTCAACTTGAGTTGACCCAAGGGCTAGGTCAACTAGGGTAGGTGCATTGGGTCATGGGGGACCCAATGCAACCATTGATTTGATTTGACTTGTCTTGGGTTGAGATTTAGCTCATGGGAGACCTCTCTTTGGACACTTGGGTCAAGCTATGTGGCTAACCCAAGTGGACCCAAGGCTTGGGCCTTCAGGAGGGACCTTATAAGGACATAATGGATCATCCCATGAGTTTAAGTAAGTTTGGAAAAGTCATGGTCAAGAGGTTTGAAAGGGATAAAGGTGCATGTGTGTTTAGTCAAACTTGGTTGACTTGGTCAACCAAGTTGACCTAGGTTTAAGGGTTGGGTCCATTAAGTTCAAATTGATCAAAAAAACTCAATGTAAGTTGTTTCAAGTTAAGAGGAGTTCAATTGGTTTGAAATAGCCATTTTGAATCCTTAAGGGGAGTTTTGGTCAACCAAGTCAAACCAAATGCTAGGTTTGAGTCTTATGTGAAACATTGGGAGAGACTTTAGGGCTTGACATGGTTAAGCCATGTTGAACTTTGGAGAAAAGATCAAAAATTCCCTTAAAGTGTATTTCGGTCATTTTGACCCTTAGTCAAACATGGGTCAAATTAGGCCCAAAAAATTGAAGTTTACAAGTGGTAAACATGTCATAATAGAGGTTATGAGCATGCTCAAAGGTTTTGGGGAAGTTCCCAAGGTTAATATCCACTAAATGGCAAGTCCAGTGGTATAGGTTATAAATATTTTAATGTTTTATAGTCTTTAGGTTTCAATTTAGTTTTTGGGTCTAATGGCCTTAGATTAAGCTTAAATTTAGAGGGTTAACCCTAGGGACATGCCTAATTAATATTAAATTGATAGACCGTAAATTAGAGGTCATTGACTGAGTTTCAAGGGGATAGAAAAATCACCTAGAAATGGGTTTTTGGACCTAGGCCCCTAACCCTGGGATTTTATTTTGGAGCCCTGGATTTGGATTGAATTTTTGGATTTGAATGGTTGAGTTTGAATTACCCGCATCAATGGAAATCAAATGAATATTGTGGATTGATTGTATATGATGTAAAGGATAATCACAGGTTAATTGAAGGCTGCATTGGAGTTTAGAAGTTGAAAATTGGACTGGAGATTGAATTGAAAAGTGGGCTGTATATTGATTAAGAGTTGGATTGGAATTTGACTAAGACCTACATGATTCGTAAATGGAAACCTTTCAATCATTAGGTCACCAAAAAACAACCTAGTGACCTCATGTAGAAATGAGGTTAATAATATTATCCAAGAATTTGTGTGTGACTGGATATGTCAAAAAAATTATCCTATGGGGTATGGATAGAACGTCTGGAAGATTGCTCATTTTAAATAATAGAATGTGAGGGATTTACTAATTTATGTTTTAATTATGGTCAATTGGGGCATAAGTAGGCCCATTTTAAGGTTCCTTCAAGTGGTGGGATAAATAAAAATATTTCTTCTAAGAAATTATTGTCCTCAACAGATGTTCATTAGCATTAGTTCTCCTCTTATACGGATCAAGAAGGAGAAAGAAGCTCAAGTTCATTCATCAATGCTAGTCTCATTAAAAAGAATAAAGAAGGTTGTACATTTCATGAAGAACATGAACCATCCAACTCTTCTAAGGTAAATTCTTCACATTTATCTGACAAGATTCCTAATGGTAGTGAAAGTTTATCAAATCTAAAATCCTATGGCCTGTAGATTCTTATAACAAGTAAAAGAAAAAAAATACCTAACAACATTGATATGCCTTTAAGAAAAACTTCTACCCTTTAATAAAATAAATGATTGCTATACTTAAAAAATCAATGGTGGTTTATCCATCTAATTTTGGTAGCAAAGTTGACAAGAGGGATAATGAAGTAATTAGAATAAAGAGTGGTATGTTGTATAATAATGTAAATGGAATTCACACAAAAATTCACAATATTGGTAAATACCTTGATGGTAGACCTTTTAATATCAAATATGCTTATAACAAATTTAGATTGATAAGGAGTTAAAGTATTTTGGCCCTATTAAAGAAACTCCTAGAAAAAGGAGGAATGATTCAAATGATAATCATGAAGGTTGGGATTGTCTCCCATTTGTTCATTAAGTTCATTCATCCTTTTTTTAGAATTGTAGGGGAATTTGTAACAATTTTGCGGGCTTCTATTTGATAGATGTGGTTAGTAACCATTACATATTTTTCATTGGTATAATGGAAATTAAGTTAGGTTTAATTAAATGACTAAAATTAATAGAGATTAGAGTAGTTTATGGAAATTTTTTCATTTTTTATTAGTTGATAGAACTTGAAGGATATTGGTTCTTTGGAAGAATGATATTTCATCCTTCAATAATCATATATCACTAAATCAATGTGTGTTTGACCAATTGAATGGTCCAAATAATCTCTTACTCAATGTGGGAATTATTTATGCTAGTAAAGAAGTTCATAATACATGATCTCTATGGGATTTAATTGTAATTACATTCTTAATAAAGAATACAAGAAGGGTGCAAAAAGATTTGTTATCTCTCAAGGAGCTAAGGAGATGGAGTTCATGATTAACAATGATTTCCATGATTTGAGGTTCATTGCACCTTATTTTACATGGTGTAATAATAAGGATTGAGATTATAGAATTTGGGAATGTTTGGAAAAATGTTTATTAAATATTATAGCCCTACGTCATTTACCTTATGGTGTTGTTAAGTACCATCTACAAATTGCATTAGATCCCCATCCAAATCTTATAAAATTGTTTATATCTCTAGCTATCAAGAATTTGAACTTAGTATCCTTATACTAGGAGGATTATTTTTAAATCATGGAGTAAAAAGGATTTTGGGGCTCCTGGTGATATTCTCTAGAGCAAATTTAATAGAAATCTACATACTCTACAATTTTGGAGCTTGAACAATTGAAGGGAGTTGAATCAGTTAATGTATTCACTACAAGACCACACTTTTAAGCTACAAAATAAGGATTATTCTTAAGTCATACTAGATATTTTAAAATTATTTGAGCTGAGGAAAAAAGTTCATTAATTGAATATAAATTTGGCAAGGTTGGCTTTATGGTGTAGGCAAAGAAAAATAATGAGAGTGGTGTTTGATGGCATTATAATTCACATTTTTTCCATTCATATGTTTCATGGAGAAGGAATGCTAAAAGGGTTCTGCAACTCAAACTGCCCAATGGTGATCAGGTAGAAATCCTAAAATTATTGAAAACTCTTTCATGAAAAATTTTCATAATCGAGAGATCGAGAATATCATCCAGATGGATGACTTAAAGGGCATGTAATAGAGCAAGTAAATGAATCTATAAAAAGTTTTCTTATGGCTAATTTTATAATAGAAGATCTTCATGAGGCCATCAAACATTTTGAAAATAATAAAGCTATGAAGATTGATGGAATTACTTCCTCTTTTTAAAGGTTCTATTAGGATATAGTGAAGAATGAAGCGTGGGAGCTAGCAACATTGTATTTGTATCTTGTATAATGCCTTCCTTTTGGAGGGATTCCATGAATATTTTAATGCCCAAGATCGAGAATGATATTGATCCTTCTATGTTTAGACCGGAAAGCTTATGTCAAACCATCTACTATGTGACTTTCTGAATGATAGCAAATATTCTCATGTTTACTCTCCTTATACTGACATCAGAAGAGCAGGTTACTTTTGTCCTTAATCATTCTATATAAAATCATTCTTTACATGCTCAAGAATTTTTCAACAAATTTAATGTTTTTGTTGCAAAAATAGGATATATATATATATATATATATATATATATATATATATATATATATATATATATATAGCGGTGAAAATAGACATAAAATAAGCCTATGATAGTATGTGCTGGCCTTCCCTTTCCCATGCGATGAAAATTATAGATTTCCTAAGGAAGTTTAATAACCAAATAATGCAGCGTGTATATAAATTTTCTATTATTCTTAATGGGAGGAGATCGAATTGGATTGAAGCTAAAAGTGGATTTAGATAAGGGTGTCCCTTTCCTCCATATCTTTTCATTATTTAATCTGAACTTATATCAAAGGCCATTCACCAACATGGAGATGAGTTGGGAGTTCATATTTATTTTATTTCTAGCCTTATTTCACATTTATTTTATGTAAACAACAAATTGATATTTTCTAAAGCTACAGGGATGGCTATCAAACAAATTACAAATATCCTAAATCATTATAATTTATGGACTGCGTGAGAGAATTAAAAATTCTAAATCTATGGTAATGTGTGGAAAATAATTACTTGGGTGGAATGAAAGAAGAATGGAATACTTGTTGGGTGTCATTTGGCATCTAAAATTTAATATTTAGGGGTTAAAATATCCCTATGGTGTATGATGATTTCTAATTTTAAGAATTTACTCAAGTGTGCTAGAGATGATTTAATACTTTGGGTATGCATTATTTGCCTCTCATTGGGATGGTCACTCTCATTAATTATTCACTTATTTTTCTTCCTTCATATCTTATAACTCATACAATGGTTCCCTAAGGTGTCTTGAATGAGATTTATCACTCGTATTAGTAGTTCCTTTGGCATAAGGATAATGAGACGCATGGAATACATTTTTTTGCATGGGATGAATTATGACTTCCAATCAAGTTAAAAGGTCTATATTTTTGATTCACCTTCATCTTGGCAAGGGCCATTGAGGGCAAGGTAAGCTTGGGAGTTTTTACATAACTTAAATTCTCTATTTAATTGAAATCTATATGCAAAATATGGTAATGACATTTGGAGTCGAAGTGCACAATATGGATCTCTTATAGCTTGGCATATTATGATGGAAGGTGCTCAATTTTTGAAACCTCCAATCATTGTGAAATGAAGTAAGTTAACAAATGTTGTTATGAAACTAAATTAGTGAGGATTTTCAAATCCATCCTTTAATTTATTTGCTAAACTTCTTGGTCACATGTGTAGAGCTTATTCTATTTATAAGACATTGGAAAGATTATATTTTAGTTCAATTTATCACAATTGGAGAGTGAGAAATGCTTTTAAGCATGGTAGGTTGATTTATTCTGCTTCCTTGATAGCTGGTACTATATTATCTACATCACATCATCTATATGAAATCCTAGTAATGTTAGCTGGGATGCTAACCAATTCAATAAGCTATCTAACAACTCTTAGTGTCCCCCTCCCCCTCTCCTCTCCCCTCCCCCCCCCTCTCTCTCTCTCATGGTTGGATTAAAGTAAATGATGAAGCTTCCTTACATCCCTCCAACAAGAATGGTATAAGTGTTGTATTGAGAGATCATCATGGAAAGCTTATTCTATTTTCTAGAAAGAAGATTATGCATTGGGATGTGGATTACGTGGAGATTCTAGCCATTATATCCATTCGAGATGTCCTCCATGATTGAATGTTTGAAAAAGAAGTCATTATGATATAAGGAGATGATGTGCAAGTCATAAAATGGTTTCAAAAATCTATGAAAACACTACAAGTTCTTTGTCATAAAAAATTAGTGCATGATATCTTGTTCTTAACAGAGCTTAAAAAGGTCTCATTTCAACATATTCCAAGAATATATAATTCTATAGTAGAATTTTGTGATTCTTATGCTATTTTAGGATATTTTAATTGGAATGATGTATTAGATAATAATATCCCCTCAATCTTTATGTCATTGCGTACGAAGGATTTTGTTATCTTTGGCATTAATTAATTTGTAGTAGTTTTTTTTTTATTAATGCTAATGCAAATATTCAATAGGAATCAAACATATGAATAATGGCGTTGAGTTAAATATCTATTAATGAATGCAAATTTTAAATTGAATTGAAGTTTTTTAAATTAAATCAAATGAACTTAAAATAATTAATTATTTAATTTGATTTAATTTACAATATTTAATTTGTTCGAATTTTCTCTAATTTTTTTAATTTTATTAAAATTATGAAATTTTATATTTCAATTTTTAATTAATTTAATTAATAAATTTAAATTAAATTATTTTATTTATTTTTTGTTAATTTATTTTATTTAATTATAATTTATTTAATGTTATTTAATTTTATTGAATATATTTGATTTATTATAACACTGTATTTGGCAGGTCCCAAGTCCTGGATGAGAAAAGTGGAGGGCTACGTTAGGTAGTCGACAGCTAGCATAAAACTTGTCGAATAATCATGATATGAATCCTTTAAAAAATTGTGTTAATAGGACACAATGGCAAAAGAGGAATCATGTAAATTTTGGCCAACCCCACATAGTGGGACAAAGGCTTGATGTTGTTGTTGTTGTATTTGATTTATTAAATTTTTATCCTTATAGAAAAAAATTGACGTGTGTAATTAAATTATCAATTAGTCTCAAATGATTAAGTGATTGATTCCATAGGTTATATATAACCTAAAGATTAATCACTAAAAAATTGGGAACAATTTGATTAAAGATTGATTTTATATAATTTTATTTAATCAAAGTTTAATTAAGGGTTAATCTTTAATTAATAATATTTTGAAAGAAATTGTTCAAAGGTTTTTTTCTTAGATTATAGGTTTGCCTTAGGTTGTAATGCAATTTACTTTTTCTTTTTAGGATTTTATTTAAATTTATTGTGATTTTTGAAAATTTAGCCCCAAAATAAATGCTAAAATTAGGGTTTATGACTCAAGCAATTTAATGAACCATAAGTTATATCAAATTTATTTATAGGTTTAATGATGTCACTAAGTAAGCTAGGTATAATTTTCATCATAATTAGAGTTTAAATGAATTTCCCATAATTTTTTTAAGTTCGTTAGACACAACCTTTTATTGATTTATCTAGGTGTCCCCACTATTGATTTAGCTTTTTAATCATGTGTAATCTAGCCATCACATAAAAGTAAAAAAAGAAAACCACAAGAAATTCAAAGCCTAATGCTCTATGGATTGATCACCATGAATTTCCAAATTATTAGTGCAAATCATGACTTATGCATTTAAAATTTCATGTTGGGATAGTAAGGACATTAAACTTGCCTAAGAAAATTTTAGGAAAAAGTGGACATCCCATAGTATTACATAGCCAAATTTCATGTAAATTAGATGAGTATATAAGGTTTAATAAATAAAAAAAAAGTACAAATTCAAAGTAAAATTAAATAATATATAATCATCTATAAATTTTATTTTTATTTTATAGAGCTTATTCTTCTGAATCCATAGTGCCCTTAAATGTATGATTTGGTTTAATGTGTGAAATATTATGATTCCCCAAAGTTATCACTTTAAAATGCATTTAATATTGAAAT
Source organism: Dendrobium nobile (assembly GCA_022539455.1). Classification (NCBI taxonomy): domain Eukaryota; kingdom Viridiplantae; phylum Streptophyta; class Magnoliopsida; order Asparagales; family Orchidaceae; genus Dendrobium; species Dendrobium nobile. The sequence goes on along the minus strand of CM039721.1, from coordinate 26,481,388 downwards.
TTAAAAAAAAAATAGATTGCGACACTACTGTGGCATGCTCTTTACACATGGCAGAGCTTTGTTTGTTTTGTGTATTATCAGTGGTCAACATTTATCCATGATGATGTATCCACTAGACATTCAATCCCATGGTATATTTATTAATCGACCAGGATCTACTTTCTTTGGTCCCAAAATTTGGAAGGTAGGATAGGATGTATAATACTGTGAGATTTGGACCATGAGCGATTGTACACAGGGTGGAACGTCATGTTTTTCATCTTCTTCCTCCAAATAGCAGGGAAAAGAAATTTTAGCTCATTTCGAACTTAATATATTTCACTCACAGAAGTAGACTAAGGTCTACACTACTATTATATGAAGTTTAGAGACTTCTTATAATAGATTAATGAAACTTTTTTTTTGTTAAAACCCACCAATAGGCTTACACATTTATAATCCAAAAAAGTACAAGAACTTAATGGGGACCTCTAGCTCTTTACTACTTGAACAAGCTACAAAAAAGTTTTAAAAATATCTATGAGCAGAAGGTCCCTACTAAGCACAATTACAAAGCTACCTAACAACATACTAGGTTGGCTAGATGCTAGCACCCAAAAAATATTAAAAGTATTACAAGAGCCATCAGTGTTAAGTTTAAAACCACCTTGACTAGGTTTAAGCCATCTCACAAGTCTATCCTGAATAACAAGGAATGGGGAATAAAATGTAATACCAAAATCAGCAACAGTATGAAAAAAACCTTTAAAGAAATTAATCTTAGTTGAATTAGCAAGAAACAACTACACTACTTTATCCTCGACTTTAGAGATAATATTCAAAACATTCATACTAATATCCTTATGCTTTAGAGTCATTCCTACTTCTCCACAAAAACTAATAAATAATAACATATAAGACATTACAAATATGACCTTTAGTAAGAACAAACCAAGCTTGCAAAATATAAGTGATGAAACTATAATTAGTACAAAATTAGGCATTAAATACATTATCAAAGTATAACTAAACTTTAATAGAAGTAGGGTCCTTAACAAAACATGATTTGAGGCTTTCAAAGTGATAACAACATTGACATTTAGAAACCTAATAGAAACCTTTTTCATTAAAATGAAATCAACATGTTTATAATTATGTAAAATTCTCCCAATTAATAAAGAGTAAGAGGCTAGAACAACATTATGCCAAATAGCTAAAAAAGTAATGATTTAGAATAAGTTTGCCTAATGGAAAGCAAGACTTCTTTCATAGCAAACTTACCATCATAGGACTTTGTGAACATCATACAATCCTCATTATCCAACTGAAACGATTTTTTATAATAAGGTTAATAATAAACTCAGGAACAATGTCACTAAGTAAATATACATTCGAAACCCCATGCTAATAAAATGAGAAACTTTACAAGCACTAGTAGATTGAGTATTTAATAAATTATCAATAGAAAAATTGATTAACCATTTATATTGCCAAAATAAAATGTCACCAACCTCAATGCCCCATTTTAAAAATTCCACAGCTTCCAACTTATTACAATGAGCCTTTTCCGATTAAAGAAATCCCATTTTTGAAAATGATAATTATATGGATGCTTAGCAGCATAATACTTTGAAATGATTAAATTAGCCCAAAGACTCTTCTTAGATCTTAAAGTAAACCAAAGTTTGTAATAAAAAGCATTCATCATATCACCCAAATTTTTAAACCTAACCTCCCCTCCTCAAAAACACTTAAGCAATCATTCCAAGAAGCCCATAGAATAGACGACCTGCCATCCTTTGCCCCCAAAAAAAATGGTTGAATAATCTTTCCATTCTACTACAACTAGTTAAAGTTGGACGTAAAGTATGAAATAAATAAATAGGAATAGAAAAAAGAACTCTCCTAATAAAATTGTTCTACCACCATAAGAGAGAAAGGTAAAAGCCCAACTAGAAAGCTTCTTTTGAACATTAGCAAAAATGTCCTCAAATAAATTAGACCTTTCCTTACAATTGAAAGGTGGAGTCCCTAAATACTTCAATGGAAGAGTCTTATGAAAGAAACTAAACTTGTTCTAAATGGTACTAACTCTCTAATGGGAAATAAACTTGGCAGTAATAAAAAAGCTCTTAAGAGGGTTAAAAATTAAATCACTTGCACTTTGAAATGAAAATTTTGAAATAATGTAAAGCATTTTTATCGAACCATTAGTAAAATTAATAAAATTATATAAAAAAAAACTCAAATGAGAAATATAAAATTGCTAATGGTCTGAAACTGTAAATTAGTATGACTCCTAAACAACTCATTTAGACCCCTAGATAGGTATTCCACAATAATAATAAACAAGGTAGGACAACGGATCCCCTTGCCTAAGACCATAAATAGAGTTAAACTAACCATGGCACTTGTTATTTTTAATAATAAAAAAAAAACAATTTTCAATACTATTCTTTCTGAGCCTAATAAAATCTATGGTAAACCCACACAACTCTAACATAGTGTAAAGAAATTTCCAATTAAGATTATCATAAGATTTGATAATATCAACTTTAAAGATTTTATTCCCCCAAAGATTTTAGTCTCAAGGTCATGAACTAACTCCTTAGCAAGCAAATTTTATCAAAAATAGAGTGACCTTTGACAAAACTAGTTTTCTCAAGAGAAATAATTTTAGGTAAAACCAAATCCAACCTACCCATAATCAATTTGTCATTAAGTTTGTTGAAAAAAGAACAATGACTAATAAGTTGAAAAATATTCCAAAAGTTAATGCCATCATGTTTCGGTAATAAAGCTATGGAAGTAGAGGTAAAGCGTTCAGGGTAAGGATTACCCAAAAAGAAATCCACCACAACATATACTAAATCACCATTAACAGTGGCCCAAGTCTTTGAAAAAAAATTGGTAGTAAACCCATCAAGGCCAGCCAAAAAATATACATTCACGCTTCTAATAATGAGCCCAATTTCATCTTTAGAAGGCACGTTAGTAAGCATCAAATTATCCTCCTCGGAAATAAGAGTGTAAATAAAGTAAAAATCAATATTCAAATATGGATAGAAATCTTTATTAAACACATTTTTAAAATAGTCAAAACCATAATCATTAATCATCTAAAGTAAATCAATGGAAGAACCATTAGGATTTGTAATTTTATGGATATAACAAACATCTTTTTGTGATTAGCAATATTATGAAAGAATTTGGTATTTCTGTCAACCTCAACTAAAAATTTAGAAGAAGCCTTTTGTCTCCAAAATGCATCTTAAAAGAAGAATCACTCTTATACTTATTATCAACACTAGAAATCATATTCTTACCCTACAAGATGTTAGAAAAAAGTTTTTTAAATTTATTCCACCAATTCAACTTCTACTTAAATCTCTTGAACTTAAACCACAATCTGATCCGGGCAAAACCACTTTAGGGCGTTTCTTGGTCATATCCTTTTCCACAAGAATTTGAGCTAGAGAGGGTTTTGACCAAGAAGTAGTAGCTTGGTCAGATTGAAAAGATCTACCAAAAATTGAACTCAATGCATGTAAAGCATGCTGATGAAAAAAATGCAACAAAAAATTTTAGGAATAAAGCCAAAATGGAACAATCAGAGATTCTTCCTTGATTTCAAAATAAGGAGTCCATTTTAATAATATCATTTAACATGGAACTTTTTTTAGTTAAAACCCATGGACGGTTCTACGTGTTAAATATAAAAGGATATTACAAGGTCCTTAAGGGGGACCTTCATCTCATTAATGCTCAGATGAGCTACAAAACAAATCAAAAGAAAACCTACAAGCCCAAAGTCCCTTCTAATCCAAAATATGAATGGTCATAGAAACATTCTAGGGCCGCCAGAAGCAAGCACCCAAAAAAAGAAAGATACAATGAAATCCATTAAGCTCAATCTTTCTGCAAAAAAATGATGACCACAACCCCAATGCAAACCACATGAACAACAAAAAGGCTACAAAATAAAATAATATTGCAAAAGATAATATCTAAATATAATAGTAACATATCCAAATTAGAAGTAACATAATATATAAAGATATAATAAACATTGATAGAATAATCCTACTCCACCTGAGATTGAGAGAAATAGTTACCCATCCAATACCAATGTAGATATGGAAAAACCTACAGCTATGGTCCAAAAAGTAGATGTTGAAAAGCACTGGAAGCACATAAAAAACAAGTAAGACATGGAGTAGTGCATAGTTGAAACCTAGATAACATAATAATAGCAAATCACCCTTAAAACCACATCACACTATATCACATGTAATGTAAATCCAAAAAGATATAACAACATATAACCAAAAAATAAAAAACTGACAAATTGAGATGAATTATCTCAGTTAAGCTCAGGAATGTAGTATCACTACAACCATCATGAAAAAACCCCAAATGCCACTCAAATATGATCTAGAACTTACCCATGCATAACATGGAAATCATGCACATGATAAAATAATTGGAATTGATTGAGCAATAAAATCATGATCACCACACAATTGTAATGCCAACCTCAGTAGCTTAAGAGGAAATACTCATCAACTAAGATGATACTATATAATGTTGTGAATCTGATATCAAGAATTATATTTTTTATGATAGAAAATATTTCTGACACTTCTATTTTTCTACGAATACCTTGCCTATAAACATTTCGGGTCCCTAAGGTCAATTGCAAATCAAGTCAGCTCAAGATTGGGTAGACTAGGACTAAGTCAAACTGTAAACCATCATTAAGTATTTTTTACCTTTCTTGAGTCAATTGTAATAATGTGGGTACTGTTGCTAAGTAACCTTGCACACACACACTCAAAGAAAATTTTAGTTTATTTTTAGAGTTTTTTTTATCACATCATCTAGGATGATCCTAAAATCATCCTGGATGATCAGTTAAAAGCAAAAACCCTAATTAGGGCATTCTGATTAAGGTAACCATAATTAAGCATATCGTCCTGGATGATATTAGCATCATCCAGGATGATAGGCTCAAATCAGAAAGAATTAGCTGCCAGATTAGTTTAGGCATGTTTTATTTTTGGACATCATCCAGGACATCATCCTAGATGATGCATTGCAATTATGCCTAAATTAGTTTGGTGATTAAGGAAAGTAATTAAGGTTTGGTTGCTCAATCATATCGTCCTAGATGATTACAAAATTATCTGAGATGATCAATTAAATAAACCATAGTTTCTTTCTAGATGACCATAATGATATTTTGGACATTGTGTATTATTTTTGCAATAATCATCCAGGATGATAAAAAATTAGCCTGGATGATCAGTTATTTTTCCATCATCCAGACATGTATTTAGGGCAATTTGCTGGATGATATTTATCATTTTGAATTAATCATTCGAGATGACCATGAAATCATCTTGGATGATCAGTTTACTTTTCCATCATCCAGACATGCATTTAGGGCGATGTTATGGATGATACTCAATGATTTGAATATTATCTTGGATGATTATGTTAGTTTGTTGTAATTAAGAGCAAATCTAAAGCTCTTATATATATATATATATATATATATATATATATATATATATATATATATATATATATATATATATATATATATATATATATATATATATATATATATATATATATATATATATATATAAGACCTCTTATTTTCCCAATATTGGATCTTTTGCTGCTGTCTTGACTTGAGAGAGCTAAGAGGAGAGGGAAAGTAAGGGAGAGAGTTAGATGATCTTATGAGGGGGAGTTTGTCTTGGGTTTCACAAAGGTTGCTCCAAGTAAGGATCTAAATCATCTTCTCTAGTCGTTGTCCCATGTTCGTTAGTGGTTCTAGAGAGGCTACTTCAGTAATTGATCGATGTTCTCTACCTACTTCAAGAGGAAGAAAAAAGAGTCGAGTTCTCTATCTGCTTCAGGAGGACGCAAAAGGAGTTGGTTTCTCTGCCTCATCGGTGTTTATGGAAAGGAGGTTTGTACAGTCTTCTCCACCTTGCTGTGGGAGCAAAAGGAGATTCATTGAGTTTAGTGCAATATGTGGATGAGAGGCATCGGGGAGTGGATGTAGGTTAAGTTGATCGAACCACTATAAATTTTGGTGTATCTTTCTTACTATTTTTCGCATTTAATTTTTGCACTTTGTTTTTCTTGTGGTGAATTTTGGTTTTGTTTAATATTGTGTTTTTTATTGAGAAATTTTTAAAATACCAATTCACCCCCATCTTGGTTAGCTTTGGACTAGTTCATAAGGGATTAACATCCTTAATGAACTTTCATATAATTCCAAAGAGATAATCTAAGGAATCTAAGAAAACCTCATAACCAACTTGCTCAGACCAAAATGCCATAATAGATAGCAACCCTTGCAGAATCAAAAGCAAAAAGAGACACAAGAAAATTACCCAGTGAACTCTTTATAAGGAAAAGATTAGCAACATATAGGGGTTAAATTAAAGAAATAATTATTACAAACATAATTTATATGTAGCATAACATAATAGTTGAAAACGATTAGTAGCAAGAAGATTAACTTGAGGAGAGCACCAATACATAATAATTCATAAATACTAAACACATCCAGGTATAAACCTATTGAACCATTATAATGCAAACCATCAATGACACCATATAAAACTTAGAAAGGATGATTAGAGGAAGAGAACCTCCAAGAAAACCACAAGGAAATGAAGAACCAAATAACATAACACCTGTAAAGCAACTCTAACACCATCGTCACAACCAATTGCACCAGCACTAACATTTCCATATCTGAGTAATACAAGGGCCAGACCCTCATAAAAATTAAGAAGCCAAGATAATAACAAACATCATTACCATCATAATTACAAAGAGAAATAAAATACCCAATCAAGACACCAGTAAAAATAAAAAAAACATTGAGAAAAGAACCAAATATGTAATAACAACCGTAGAAAACCAATCACCCAAAAAAAAGGGAAACCTATTAGGAGGGAGGACCTAATGTAAGGGGGACCAGAGTAGTCTAAACTAATGAAGCCTTTGAGGATTCAAGGAAGGGACTACTTCACAACCTTAGTTAACCCATGTAAATTAAAAGTATACTTAGCTAAGTAATCTACCATAGCACTTCTTTCACCTAAAATATGTATATTAGGATAGAAAATCTAAGATAGACACTATTTTATGTCTCTAATCATATAAAATTAGACGGATTTAAAAATTACTCTTAGATTTTAAAATTTTAATACCTTTGAGTTTCATAGCAAGTTAATTAAAGTTTTAAAAGAACTTTTCAATCATAAAAAATTTAACTTACAATAAATAAAATGTGAAAATTTAAATGACACAATGATTTATAGTGGTTCAGTCAAACACTACCTATATCCACTCCTTGAAAACTCCCTCTTCAGGTATTGCACTATTACCAAAAGTGTCTCTCCTTTTACCCCCACATCAAGGCGGAGAATCCTTTACAAAACCTCTCTTCCACCATCTCTGGTGTGGGAGAGAACCATCATTTCTAAGTGTTGGTAGAGAACCATCGTCTATTCACACTCTCCAAGTGTTGGCAGAAAATCGTCATACTTTCACACTCTCCAAGTATCGATAAAGAATAGTCATCCTTTCACACTCTCCAAGTGTCGACAGAGAACTGTCATCTGTTCACACTCTTCAAGTGTTGACAGAGAACCGTCATCCTTTCATACTCTCCAAGTATCGGTAGAGAACCATCATCTATTCACACTTTCCAAGTGTCGATAGAGAACTGGATCTTCTTTAAAGATCTTCTCACGAGTGATCTAGAAAGACAAGAAAAAGAGTGACAACCAAAATCACAAAAAGAGATCCTTACTTTTGAGTAACCTTGTGAACCCTTCACACTCCATTTGCAAGAAATCTCTCTCACGCTCTCTCTTTTAGTTGCCCTAGAAAAATTATGAAGACAATACTTTTTTATGTCAGTTTTAATGAACCTTTTATATTGAAGACACGAAAAACCAACCAGAAAACTAAAAATTTCAATTTCGAGCTTACACGATCGTATAGTACGATCGTATTTCGTATATACGAACAGTTCAAAAATGGTTGCATACAAACTTCTTATGAATCGATATAAAAACATTTCATACACAATCATGATTTGGTATGAGCTATGCTTGTCTGGTACGAACAGTTAGAAAATTTTTCACCTTCATCGAGATGAAGAGAGACCCATCCATTTTGTACTCTGATCGGCGTACGTACGATAATGACATCATCCGGTACGAATAGTTATAACAAATATCAAGTTTGTAGGGATGAAAAGTCGGGATAAAAATGCACCTCACAATTTTGTACTATGGAAGGCATGTATGAACTGTGTTCGTATAGTACGATCGATACTTAGAAAAATTCTTTTTATGTAACCAGGATCCCATCTATTTCATACTCTGGAAGGCATGTATGAACTGTGTTCATACAATATAATCTATACTTAGAAAAATTCTTTTTACGTGACTAGGAACCCATCCATTTCATACTATAGAATGTATGTATGAAATGGGATCGTATAGTACGATTATTACTTTAAAAAAAATTTCATTTCTATTTGTTTGACTGCTCGTCAGGGAAAATAATTGAACAAATCATCCTGTACGAAGTTAATTCGTACAATACAATTAGTTTAAAATTTTCAAGTTTTAATCTCTCCCCTTGTGTGTGTGTGCACAGTTACTCAATTATAATCACACTCTCATACTTAATAAAATGAAAAATTATAGACTTCATTTATAATTGTCTCTAAACTGATATGATTTGAAGTCTTTCAATAATCCGGAGTATGATTTTCCTGAAACATTAGTACACACAAACAACAAAGTAATGCATCCAAAATATGTTAGGAGAAATAATAATTAAAAACAATAATATTTGGAATCATAAAAAACAAACATGTTGCAAGAGTATCAATAATAAAGAACTAAGTTGCAACAATCTCAACATTCTTTTCTAACAATTTGGCTTTCTCAACCCTCTACCTTTTATGATGGTTCATGCTATGATGTTGAAATTTATTCATCTCTTTCATTCCAAAAGATGAACCCATATAAAAATTCTTAAAGATATGCATTTTAGCATTGACAACAGATTTTCTTTTATAATTTGTAGTAGTTTGAGGAAAGATAAATGAGAAAAGATTAAGGACTTAGTAGTCATAAGAGTAGCTACATACCCACCTTGATGTTGATCTGAGAAGGAATTGACTTGATAAAGACATTTGTAGTGCGACTTTTTTCACTCTATGGTCTAGTGAATATAAATTGCATGTTATTAAAACCTGATCCAAGCTTAATCTAAGTGCCCTTAGGAGATTGGGTTTGGCTAATGTTGAAGTTAAAGAAGAACTTTTCTGACATTTTCTAAAATCGAACTAAAAAAAATGTTTAAGTTACTGAACTTACCAAGTCCAAATTAGATACTTAATCACGAGAATGCATTGTATTGAATAAATCTATTCTCTAAAGAAGTTCTAAATAATTGATGATGGAAGCTGACATGGATTTGACTATCGACCCTACCCATAGATTTTAAGCTAAGCATATGGAGTTTGACATAATTTGGATTTGGGTTTGGATATTAATTTTAATGATAATATTTAAATTTGGATTTAGATAATGAATTTAGTGAAAATTATTTGATTTGGATTTAGAAAACGGATTCAATAAAAATAAATTATACAAGAGGGGAGATGGCTTTGAGATTTATGATCTAAAGACTGAAATTTATATACACATGAAAAACTACAAACTTGTAGTGCCCTTACTTGACCTAGTACCGATTCAGTATTCTGATTGGCCTAGTATGCTTGGTTTTTAGTATGAAACAAAGTAACCATGAGTTTACATGTTTATGTAAATAAACATGCATATGCAAGATTAAAATTTAAAAAAATATTCATATGTAATAATATACTCAGGCAAAACCCTAAGTGACATAGGACCTAGTCAGTATTATGATTGGCCTAACTTGCTTAGTTTTTAGGACCAAACCAAGTAACTATGGGTTTACATATTTATGTGAAAAAAAAATGCATATATAAGACTAAAATTTAAATATACTTGCATATACAAGACTATACATGGCAAAATCCCTACCTGACCTAATGCAGTATTTTAGTTGGTTTCGTTCACTTAATTTTAAGATGAAACTAAGAAACCATAGGTTTACATGTTTATGTAAATAAACTACATATGCAAGATTAAAATTTAATATTCAAAACTATACACTGGAAGAACCCCTACCTAACCTAAGACCGATGTAGTGTTATTGTTGACCTAATCCACTTAGTTTTTAGGATGAAACCAAATAACTATGAGTTTAACTGTTTATGTGAATAAACAAGCATATACCACAATAAAATTTAAATAAACATGCATATAAAAGGCTAAAATTTAAATAAATATGCATAGACATGAAATTGAAAAACCTAAACATTTAATTAAAACTACAAATATTTAAATAAGTTTAGTCATCACTAAAAATGGAGAGAGAAGTCAATTCCCAATAGAGACACTAGAAATATTTCTAGGCAAATTTTATGCTCATTTTTCACATGATTTTCTTTAAATGTTTCTTTTGTCTTTTTTTTTTTTTTTGAATAAAATGCCAATAGCAATAAAATAAAAAACTTATTACAACCTAATAAGGAAAAGCTAATCCATCATATTATACATTTAATAAAGACAAAAAGGAGGAATATTAACCCAACTAATTGAAAGTGCTCTGATACCACTTGAAAGTTTATGAGGGGTATTAAACCCTAAAGAACTAGTCCTGAGGCTAACCAAAAGGGGGTGAATTGGTATTTAAAAAACCTTCTTTCAACAAAAAGAAAAATCCCCTTCTTAAAGCTTTTCAACATCTAAAAATAGATAATCAATACAACAAAATATCAATCACAGATTTTCAACCAAGCAGTTATATCCAAGAAAAATAAATATAGTAAATAAAGTGTGGAACTAATAAAAGGAAAGAACACACCAAATTTATTGTGATTCGATCCAACCCGACCTACATCCACCCCCTGGAGGCACCCTCTGTGTACTGTACTAAACCTTTAGTGACTCTATTTTAGCCCCCACAGCTAGGCGGAGAAGCCCTTACAAAATCACATCCACCTTCCCTGATGCGGCGAAGTAGCCGGGCCCTTTGACACCAAGGAGATCTTCTTCTTCCCAAAACTTCCCTCAAGAAGAACCTCTGATGGTACTAAGGTGCAAACTTATCAAAGCAACTATGTGAAATTACCTCCACACTCCCTTGAAACTCCCTCCAAGGATCTTCTCCGTCTCAAACTCCATCCTTTACTCTCTCCCATTTAGGTTCTCTCTTCAAATTTTCTTCAGAGGAATGAAGACACAATGGCTATCAAAGACATATACCAAGTGCCTTGACAAAGCTTAAATGTAGGAGTTTGAAAAACCTTAAAAATCAATTATGGCAACAAAGATTGTCCAGTACGATTGCAAAATCATCCAGTATAATGTACTTAAATAGAGGGCTTTAAAAACCCTAAAAACTCAATTCTAGCTCAAAATATCATCATGTATGATCTCAGGATCATCTAGTATGATGTGCAAAATTTGACCTAATAGTCATGGACGATCTCTGGATAGTCCAGCACAATCAGTTCAAATTTATACAGATCATACAATATAATATTATGGATCATCCTATATGATTAGAATAAAAATTATGGTATTTTGTCTGGGACGATCAAGTATCATCCCATGTACCTCTCAGGTCATCCAGTACAATCTTAACTAATCATCCTAGACGATTGAATTGAATAAATTAACCATACTTAGTCCTCTAATCATAGGATCAATTTAGGCATAATTGTCAAAGATCATCCAGTATAATGTACATCGTTCTAGATGATTAGAACAAAAAATGAAATTCAAAATATTGCCTAAACTATGATTGACGACCATTTTTTATGATCATAACTTATCATCCTTTATGATGGTCTAGTATGATTAGTTAAATGGTCTAATTAAATCATACAATAAAATTAGTTCAAAAATTAAACTTCTAATTTTGACTCAATCTCACTCCCCCTAAGTGTGAGTGTGCATAGTCACCAAGCAAGCATACACCCTTATAAGGCTTGACTCGATAAATCAAAAATACATTAATGAATATTATAAAAATCATTACAATAGAACCTATTCTATCCAATCTTGAGCCTTGAATCTTCATTGGATGGTGCATGGTGTTCCTAAAAAGTTAGTACACATAAAAAAAATATATTGCAAATACAAGTAGACAATAGGATACAAGCCATAATGTTTATTATCATCAAAAATATAAATTCATGAGCTCAAGTTGCAACACTAATATCATCCCAAATAAAATCATAAAAAATAGCATAGTTAGCACATAAATCGGCTAATTTATTACAACTCCTACTAGAAAAAATGAATACAACTTGATTGAACTCATTTAGAAAAGAAAGATCCTCCTACAACAAGTGATTAAACTTCTAGTTGTTACAAATATTCAAACTTTGAATTAATTTGAAAATATTGAAATTGTCACCTTCAATAACAATACCTTTTACTTCCATTATCGCACCTTGGTCAACCTTCTTCAAAGAGCAAAATTCCATTACACTGAGCTACATCTCAATGTAAACAACTAAAATAAAAAGCAAGCAAGAACCATCTTTTATGATCCCTGAACACTCCACCAATACTAGATTTATTAGATCTTAAAAGAAAAGCATCAATATTAACCTTTAACCATTCAAGTGGAGGAGGGTGCCAAGAAGAAAAAAGTTAAGATGGCACATTAACACCCAAGTTTTTTGAATGTATATATAACGGAGATGATGCTGAAGCAAAGGAGATAACATTCACAGCAAGAAAAATTGAACTATCCTCCTTTTCACCATGAATAACTTTGTTCCTACTCTTCCAAGAAGAGAAATTGTTGTACAATATAAATTTGCAATGAAAGGATTAGTATACAAAAATCTTTTCAGATTTTTAGTGCAATTAGAAAAGGAGGGAAAAACTGGCACTTGGAGGCCCCAATTGTGAAGAATGTTTATAACATGAATAAGTTTGGAACAATCAGCTACTATATGGTTCACATCTTCAACAACAAAGCATCCTCTTGGACAACTATTATTATTCAATAAAATTTTATACCTTAAAAAAGCATTAGATGGAATGGCATTATTAGATAGGTGTTGCGACAAAAGTTCCACCCAGGGTCTAAGCCTCAACTTTTTAATCCAGCTCTAGTACATATCCTCATCAAAGCCTTCAACCAAAGCATCTTATACCAAAGCTGCTATAGTTTTGCTGGAATCCTTTGCCTTCAACTCCATGTGATCCATCACATATTCAGAATCAATCGACACCTACTGAATCAGTTCAACCAAGTGTTTGCCAAAATAATTTTCAAGCTTAGCCACATCCCATGACCCATTTAAGATAAAATTATTAAGACCATAACTCATTTTTTCCAAATCAACAACAAATGTAGGCCACTTTTCAATCCTTCTATCTAAAATCCATACATCATTTAGAATATTGATCGACTCTCCTGTTGAAACTTTCAACCTTACAATTAGATGAAGAAATAAAGCTCTATTAACATTTATCCTCCAAGGAATTTATCATGAAGGTGGCCTAGTTTAGAAAACATAGAGTGTAGCCCATAACCAACACTATTTTTTTCTTTGCATAACACCTCCCAAGCAACATAATGAAGACCTTAATTTTTATCTTACTATGAAAAAAAATCTGCACATTCTATCATAATCATTTAATATCCCCATAGGAACTAATGAATGCATTGACAAGAATAGAGGGAGAGAAAGAAAAGTAAATTTAACTAGAACCATCCTCCCTTCTAATGAAATAAATCTATTCTACCAAACATTCAATTTATTCAAAGCCTTCTCTATTAAATTTGAAAATCTGAAGCAACAAGCCTCCTAAAGGCTATCTTCACTGCATGATAAGTCATCTCCTTCACTATCTTGGATTTCAACAAGTGTGAAATAGCTTTATTTTTCTTGATATTTACTAATTTAATAAAAAAAGATACCATATTTTTGCATATTAACATTTTGACATGACAACTTGCAATAGTTATTAAGAATACCTTTCACCTGCTTCACACTTCTAGAATTAGCTTCATAATAAATAAGAATATAATCTACATATAATAAATAACAAATCTCAGTGGAATTTGGAGAAATTTTGATTCCAAGCTCCATTCCTTTTTGAACAAAAACATTTGATAAAAGCTGTGAACAAAGTATGAATAGATATGGAGACAAGGGACATCCTTGTCTAACTATCAAATGTTTCTTTTATCAAATCTATTAAATCTGTATAAATTAATATTATATCATCTTCATAGATAGACTAATAATTTACTATCAATTTAAAAGGAGAAATCAATTTATTTTCATAATTAAATGTAACATTAGGAATATTCAATTCATACTGAATGAGCAAAAGAATATTCACTTATCTTTTTAATTAAGAAACTTAATAAATGTAAATATTTTATAATCATACATAGCATAAGGAATATTAAATTCATACATTAGGATAAAAAGAATATTCACTTATCTTTTTTTATTATTAAACTAAACTAATATTTAAAGCTAGGTCAACATCTAGAAATTCTTCCTCTATCTTATAAAAGAACTAAAGTAGGTTTTATTTCAATATGGGGTTCTAAACTTCCTATAAAGGTAGGCCTCAATAGTCTATTACATCACCAAAGAGAATACTCTCAATTAAAATGATGACCCAAGATTTTCAAATTCATATATATTTAAAGAAAGACTTGGGATATCAAGATTTCAGTATACATGCTTTAGATTGTAAATCATTTATTTGGATTTGGAGTTTATAATTAGACTTCAAATTTTTGGATTTTGGAAGGATAGAATAGAAGAAATGTGTAGAGACTGAAGGGTGAATACAAACCAAACTTACACTTTCCAATAGTGAGCTACTAGCTAACAATCATATGCGTAAAATAATTACCTTATAAAAGCAAGATTAGATAGTTCTATCCTAGAAATCAATGAATTAAATTTTAAAAAACTTTACTTGAGACTTTATAATATGTATAGGATTATGTAATGAAATGATATATGAAAATAAATATATAAATAAAAGCTTTAATTCATTTATAATTTCTCAATGTATAATCCAGGGTCTACAATAAAGTAAAGGTGTACAGGCTCCACCAACAACAAGCCTGAATTTCTATTCATATATAATGTTGAATTGAATATGAATATTTATGTTAAATCTTCTGGCTTCTAGATCTTCTATAAAATTCTAAAAGATAATGATCATCAAAAGAAGAAGAATCATTTCCTTTTGGAACCTAGAAGTGTATATAAACAATTAGTTTCAAATCTTTTGTAACTCTTGACAATATACAACTCAATATAGCTATTCAATTATCTAAAACATTTACACTTTTCTTGGCATTTACATCTACATCATTGCCTATGCAAATTCTACTTAATAGAAATATAAAAGGTAGTATAAAAAATATGCACATATACAATACTATGTGAGTATATACAAGTAAATATAAAATGGTCTAAGAGCCTACTCCACATGTGCACAAATATAAATGTAAATATGATATCCATAATACATAAAATGAACACTCTAATACGAGTACCCTTTAGTCAGGGCACTCCAAATAAACCACACAAAACCATTGGCCTAGCATAGGCTAAATGTTGTTGTCCTAACAAACCATTTAAAGTGGGTGTATAAGGTTATGTGGCTTAAATAGGCCCTATGAATTATTAATTTGAAAGTTTATATAATTGATTTATTTATTTAAAGCCATTGAAGGTTGGTTAGAATTCAAGTATTTAGGGATTTAAAAGTTTTAAGTTTATTTTATGGATGTTTTAATTATCACAATTATTTAGCTTTAAGTTTTAAAGAATATTATGCTCAATAACTTCTAAGTGTCAAAATTCATTGATTAGCAAGTCCTAGGCTCATATTTGTAATGCTACCAATTCTCTAAAAACTAGGGTATATAGGTTACATAGAGTTCTTGCATTTTCATTAAGTGTTTCATTCCTTAAAATTTCTAATCTGATATGCATTGGCCTTCCCAAAAGGACTCAATCATAAGGGTATGAAAGATTTAATTTCAAAGTATTTTATTACTTATTTAGCTATGATTACTTAAGTTAAATAGTGACTATCATTATTAAATTGGGGCTGTGAGATTTATTTCACCTTCCATTGGGCAAAGATAATAACCTTATAAGCTCGGATTAACAAAAAATCACCTTGATATTTAAGTTTAATTTTTGTTACCATGGTTCACTGAAATTAATTCATTATGTTGATCGATTACTAAATTTTTGGTGATTTATTAAATTTTCTAAGTTATTCAATTGTTCAATTAATTAAGTTTTACCAAATGTTGACTTTTTTATTTATCTTTTAATTTTGAGCATCCTAAAAATCAAAATGTTTTTTTATGATTCATTTGAATATGTGCTTCAAACCCATTAAATTTGGGTTCATCAAAGCCATCATATGTGTCATAATCAGTCCCCCAAGGTAAATGCATCTCTACCATTGAGAATTAAATTTAAACACTCTACAATTTGGATTTAGGTAAAATCAATATTATTATAACCCTTGCATAAACATAACACACACTAAATCAACTTCAAGCACAAATTCTATGCATTGATCATAATGAATTCTCAATCATTTAGGTCAAAATCTAACTTATGTATTTAAAAGTCAAGATAGAGAAATTTGAGCCTCAAATAAGCAAAAGGAAGCTATGATATGCTAAGAATATAACATAATTTAGGCCATCTAAATTTGAAATTAAATGATTAAGTATATAGAAAGTACATGAGAAAAGTTTTAAACCATCAAAAGTGCAATTACTCTCTATTCAATCAACAAATCCAATTGATTTTATTTTTAGTTGAAAGGGCTATATTCCCTCACTCTATGGAGTATATAAATGCATAAAATAAAATAGGAATTTAATCACAAAGAATTTTTAAAAATATGGGTCAAAACATGTCCCATAAATTTATAAATTTAACAATAAATAAGATTGATCTCAAATGTGACTCATAAGATTATATTAAGGAATATGCTCTAAATTATTGCATTCAAAATTGAGCTCAATCAGTTAAATATTCATGAATTATTTATCAAAATTCCATAGATATTTAAAACTTAATTTCTCTTAAAATATAAATTAATTTTCCTTGATTTTATTTTTAAAATACAAGCTTAAAATTCCAAATCTATAGAGTACATATTTATAAATTTTTGTTAAGAAATAATGTTTTCTATTATTTTTCTAAGTTCAAGGCTTTAAATTTATTAAATAAATGATTTAAAATAAATACATATGGTGCTAGTAACTTTACATCGGGCGCAATGGGGCGGAGCTAAATGGATTACAACAGACTGTTGAGTCTAGTAATTAGGTTGTTAAGCCTAAGTTAATGTCCCAAGGCTACCAAGAGGGGGGGTGAATTGGTAGTTTAAAAATTTTAAACCCTCTTTTTAAAATTATGTTGAACCGAAATGAAAATGTTTCTTTTAAGTTTTTGTAGAAAAAGTTTTTCAACCACAGAGTTTTTTTTTTAGACTAAAAATAAAATGCGGAAACGTAAAAACAGTAAAGTAAATGACACCAGATTTATAGTGGTTCGGTCTAAAACCAGACCTACATCCACTCCCCAGAGGCACCCTCTGAGTATTGCACTAATACCAATAGTGACTCTCCTTTTGCACCCACAGCAAGGCGGAGAAGCCTTTACAACACACTCTTTTCACCACTACCCGGTGCGGCAGAGAACCGTCGTCCTTTTACACAATCACCATTGTTGGCAGAGAACCGTCGTCCTTTCACACTCTCCTAGTGTGGGCAGAGAACCCTTTGGCTATTCACACTCTCCAAGTGTAGGCAGCGAACCCTTCGGCTATTCACACTCTCCAAGTGTAGGCAGCGAACCCTTCGGCTATTCACACTCTCCAAGTGTAGGCAACGAACCCTTCGGCTATTCACACTCTCCAAGTGTAGGCAGCGAACCCTTCGGCTATTCACACTCTCCAAGTGTAGGTAGCGAACCCTTCGGCTATTCACACTCTCCAAGTATCGGCAGCGAACCGAATCTCCTTGACAGATCTTCTCACAAGAAATCTCGAAGGAAGAAAGAAAAGAGTGAAGTAATCCCAATTCACAAGTAGAGATTCTTACCTTTGAACTCCAAGTGAAGCCTTCACGCTCCAGTGGTAGGAATCCTCCTTTGAATGCACTCTCACACTCTTCTCTCCTTAGCTATTCTCTCAAGAGGCACGAATATCAAATGACAAAAAGATTGGGTGGCAGTCTAATTTAGACTTTTTATACAAAAGACAAGAAAAACCGCCCAAAAACTACAAGTATTCAATTCTGTACGCAGTGGATCATCCTGTACGAGCGTGGATCGTCCTGGACGATTTTACTTAAATGCTTTGAAACGACCCTATTTGTATATGTGTAATTAAAATATTTTCGTACAAGCTGATCGTCCCGTACGAACTAAGTTCATCCGGTACGAACGGTTATTACTAGGTCGGTTCTAGAAACTACTGAAAACCGTTCTAAGTCGATTAATCGTCTGGACGAAAATTGGTTCATCGGGATGAAATTTTTACAGAGACCCGATCGTCCTGGACGATAAGTAATTTTGTCTGGACGAAAATTTTACAGAGAGCAACTCGTTTTCTGACGATAATTAATTTCGTCTGGACAAAAATTTTACAGAGACCAGATCGTCCTGGACGATAATTAATTTCGTCTGGACAAAAATTTTATAGAGAGCAACTCATTTTCTGACGATAATTAATTTCATTTGGAAAAAAATTTTACAGAGATCAAGTCGTCCAGGACGATATTTAATTTCGTCCCGGACTAATAGGACTTACAAAAATTTTTCAAGCCAGTTCCTATTCGTTCCATGTGCTCAATAGGAGATAACTGTCTGATCGTCCCGTACGATCTGATATCGTCCCGTACGATCAGTATAAATTTTATATGATCTCCTTATGTGTGTGTGTATGTTTTTATTCACTCAATTACAATCACTCCCTTTCAAATTTATTTCAAGGAAAAGTACAAGCTTCAAATTTACAAAGTATTTCATATTAAATTTGATTTGAAGTCTTCGTAGTCTGGAGTTAGATTTTTATGAAATGTTAGTACACACAAGAGCAAATACAAATGTTCTAAAATTGTTAGGATATAACTACACATTTGAACAATAATATTTGAAATCATCAAAACTACATAAGTTGCAAAAATGTAAAGCATTCAAATAGCAACTATCTTAACAATCTCCCCCTTTTTGATGATGGCAAAACAATTATTATTTGTATGGTTTCAATTTAAACAAATCTCCTAAACTCCCCCTGAATTGATGAATACATGAAAATAAGGAGGCATTTTGAAGCAAAGAACAATATTTTTGTTTTTCAAAAATTTTTTAACAAAATCACAAAGTCAAACACAAAATCAAAATGCAAACAAAACAAACAAAACAAAACAAAACATACATAACACATAATAACAAAACATACAAACACAATAATTTCTCCCCCTTTTTGACAACAATAAAAAGTGAAGAAGAAATAGACAAGAAAGGTAAGTAATTATATGAAATTCATTTGAAAATTTAATCTAAATGGTGATTGTCATAAGGTATGCAATCTAAAACTAATAACATTAGGTAAATCATAGAAATTCATAAAATTTAAGAAGTGATATAACATTATAAGTAAGAAGAATTTATCAAAAACATGATTCAATTTAGACATTTGAATATAGAAAATCATTACAAAAGAAATGAATAAAAATTCTATATTTCAAAGTTCAATAGAATATAAATGAACATAAGATCAATTTGAATTAAGAGATTGAAAGAATTTGGAAAGAAGAGAATTACCACAAGTGGCGCTTTGCGCATCTTTTTTTTTTTGGCACATTTTTGTGCATCTTTTGACATTGGGCTAATTTTGTGCCTCTTTTTCATATTTGCGAACCTTTGCGCATTCCTTTTGATTTTTGTACTCTTTATACAATTTTCAAGAGTAATTGAAACCAATTCTTTCCAAGATCAATAATCTAAAATTTTAAATTTTTTTAAGTGCATAAATATCACTTGAGCAAAGAAATACAAAATAAATAAACATCTAAATTACAATAATAATATTAACTTTTATGTAGTCTAAATGAATAGACATGAATTTAAAAATTCTAATTATAACAAGTTATAAACAAAATTTAAATTTAGAAAGACTAGATTTTCTAATGTAATTAATCTCAAATCACAATCTAATTTAAGCACAATTAAGATTAAATAAGACTAATGAAATTCATAAAAATTAAGCACATTCCTAAAATAAACCAAAATTAAAATCAACTACGACATGTATTGATATTAATGAGAAAGATTACATGATCATTTCATAATATCAAAACAACAACAAAAATAACAAACATAAACAAACATAACTAAGACAAATACTAAAATAAACACTAACACAACAAACATTTAAAACAAACACAAGTACAACAAACACAAAATCATCTATCATTCTCTATTCTTCTGGAGGAGGAGGAGGAATGCCACCAAAAAGGTTGAAGTAGGAGGCCATCAACATAACATTGGTATTGATTTCATGTACTTCATTTCTGATACTACTAATGTTCTGTTGTTGCTGCATAAGATGAGCATCAATTTGATCAAATCTTTGATCAACATGAGTCCCAAGTCTATCAAATTTTTCAATCAGATGTGCAGAAGTTTGCTCTCCTTCTTCTTCTTCTTCAGAAGCACTGGCATGTGCTTTCCCTTTTTCCTCCTTGAAAATTGCTCTGAAGGAAGCATCATTGTAGTAGACCGGCTCTTCGTATTCATTATCAGGATGCACTAAGTTGTATTTCTTTTCCAAAATGTATGTAACTAAGTGTCCTAATGAGATGTTCCTTTTTCTCTTCTAATCTGCATGCATAATTTCTGAAAGCCCATAAAGATGGTCTAGGATAAGTTGGGCTTCATCGATAGGCTTACGATCCATAATCAAAAAGGTTACAACAGAAAGGAGTGGGGTAATATTGATCCTATCACCAGCTTTAGGAATGATTGAAGATCGAAGAATGTGCTGGATGATTCGAGCATTTCTGGTCATTCCTAAAACTCTAGCAACATGATATGTTAGGCCATTTTCTCTAATCACCCTATTGACTTCATACCATTTGAAAGTGTCTTCACTCATTAGGGTGTGGGTTTTATATCCTTCAGTTCTTAAGCTTAGAAAGGCACCAATGTCATGCTTGGTGATTTCAACTTTTTGTTTGAAAACATAAGAACTTATGGAGGAGTTGTCGGAATTAAAACTCATGTTGGCTAGAAAATAGAGAAAGGTTTATTTGTTGTAAAGGTGGACGAGAGAAAGAATGAATCCAAACTGGGTGGAAGCAAAAAGGTGCATTACCTTGAAATTTATCTCGCTTTGAATCAGAATGCGAGAGGGCGTTATTTTGGCGGAGGCAAAATGAGGAAAAGATTCCTCATTTGCTTTTGACAGGAAGTTTTCAGAGGCATTCCTGTGGGGTTTCTTCACCAACACCTTTTGTCTCTTGCTTGAAGAGGCCATTGTCGATTTGAAGTCAAAAGAGATTGAAAGTGAAGTTTGGATATGTGATTGTTGAGTTAGAAAGCCTTCATATTTAAAGAAAAATGATACGTTCATCCTGGACGAAAACAGTTCGTCCTGGACGAAAATCATCGTTCGTCTGGACGAAAAAATTTCGTACAGACGATCTAATTTGTCCAAAATATAACGGCTTTTCATAATCAACACAATTTATGATTCGTCCCTTCGTACAGGCTTTTTGACTTGACCGATCGTACAGACGAAAAATTTTCGTACAGACGATCAAAAATTAATTCTTTTTAATGTCAGTTGAAACCGTCCCCTATAATGAAACGACGTCTGTTCGTCTAGATGAACAAAAAGTTCGTACGGACGAACTTCCCATTTAAAACTGTCTTATCCACTCAACCGCTGCATTCAATCGTCCCGACGTTTGAGAAAAAAAATATTTCGTCCTGGACGATCATTAGATCGTACAGACGAACTACATTAAAAATTGCTCTCAAAACGTTTTATATCACGCAAATTGAATTTCACACACATCGTCCAGTACGAAAAATTTCGTCCCGGATGATTTCCACAGATTTTTGGATTTTTGAAATTTTATTGAAGAAAATCAAACAAAACATTTAAAACACAGAAAACAAAGACAAAACCACAGACTCTAAAATAAACTCATTCAACACACTCAAAAATTACAAAATTCAAAACAAAAATAAAAAAACAAATAAACTAAGAAAACATAAATATCAATGTTGCAAAAACATTTTTATTTAAGCATTCAAATCAATAACACCAAGCCTTATTTTTAATGTACTGAAGGTATCAAAGGCTAAAGGTTTTATTAAAATGTCTGCAAGTTGATTTTCAGTTGAAACATGTGTGAGTTCAATTTCTCCCTTGGATACACGATCCCTTATGAAATGATGCCTTATGTCAATGTGTTTGGTTCTAGAATGTTGAATAGGATTTTTGAAAATGCAAATAGCACTAGTATTGTCACAATAAATTGGAATAGTGCCTATAGTTAATCCTAAATCAATCAACTGTTGTTTTAACCAAAGTACTTGTGCCACACAACTTCCTAATGCAATGTATTCTGCTTCTGCAGTAGATAGGGCTACTGAATTTTGTTTTCTACTGGACCAAGAAACTAATGAATTTCCAATGAATTGACATGTACCAAAAGTGCTTTTCCTATCCACTTTACAGCCTGCAAAGTCAGAATCTGAATAACCAACAATTTCAAATGAAGAGCTAAACTTAGGATGTCAAATTCCTAAGTTTTGAGTTCCTAGTAAGTATCTTAAAATCCTTTTCACTGCTGTCAAATGTGATTCTTTTGGATCTGATTGAAATCTAGCACATAAGCAAACACTGAACATAATATCTGGTCGGCTTGCAGTCAAGTAAAGCAAAGATCCAATAATCCCTCTATATTTCTTTTGATCAACAGATTTTCCCTTAAGGTCCTTATCCAACTGAAGGAACTCATTGGTGTACTAACAGGTTTAGCATTGTCCATTTCATATTTCTTGAGGATGTCCTTAATATATTTAGTTTGACTAAGAAATGTTCCTTCCTCAAGTTGCTTAATGCTAAAACCTAGAAAGTAATTTAGATCTCCCATTAGACTCATTTCAAATTCACTACTCATTGTTTTAGAAAAATCATCACAAAGATTTTTATTTGAAGATCCAAAAATGATATCATCCACATAAATTTGAACAATGAGTATATCCTTTCCAAATTTCTTTAAAAAAAGAGTTGTATCCACACTTCCTTTTTCAAAAGATCTTTCAAGTAGGAAGTTGCTCAACCTCTCATACCAAGCCCTAGGTGCCTGTTTCAATCCATATAATGCCTTTTTTAACTTGAAAACATGATTTGGGTATTTTGAATTTTCAAAGCCTGGAGGTTGTTCTACAAAAACATCTACTTCAATTACCCCATTTAAAATGGCACTTTTGACATCCATTTGAAACAATTTAAAACCTTTAAAACAGGCAAAGGCAAGTAAAACCCTAATTGCTTCAAGGCTAGCTACAGGGGCAAAAGTCTCCTCAAAATCAATTCCTTCAATTTGATTATACCCCTTAGAAACTAATCTAGCCTTATTTCTAATGACTACTCCTGAGTCATTCATTTTATTTTTGAACACCCACTTGGTTCCAACAACACTTTGATCTTTTGGCCTTGTAGTTAATTCCCAAACTTTATTTCTTACAAATTAATTTAACTCTTCTTGCATGGCCAATATTCAAAATTTATCAGAAAGTGCTTGATCAATATTAGTGAGTTCTATTGTTGAATAAAGGCTGAATGATTGACTTCCTTGTTTAATCCACGCCTAGTTCTAACACCCTCACTAGGTTCATCTATAATCAATTCTCTTGGGTGATTTTTAGAAAATCTCAAATCTCTAGACAAAGGGTTTTCTCTTTCTAAATTTTCTTCCAAATT
Source organism: Dendrobium nobile (assembly GCA_022539455.1). NCBI lineage: Eukaryota > Viridiplantae > Streptophyta > Magnoliopsida > Asparagales > Orchidaceae > Dendrobium > Dendrobium nobile. The sequence continues at coordinate 26,457,221 of CM039721.1, read as the reverse complement.
TTCTTCCAAATTTAATCTATCAATCTTTTGAGAGTTTTCCTCAATCTCTTCTTCAACAACATTTGTCTCTTCCAAATTTCCAGATTCATCAAATACAACATGTGTGATTTCTTCAATGACTAAAGTTCTTTTGTTGAATACCCTATAAGATTTTCCAACACTTGAATATCCAACAAAAATTCCTTCATCTGATTTTGGATCAAATTTTTCTAAGGCAAATTTTCCATTGTTATGAATGAACACCTTGCAACCAAATACATGCAAATGAGACAAGTTAGGTGTTCTACCTTTTAGCAACTCATAGGATGTTTTATTTAAATTTGATCTCACATTCACCCTATTCAGAACATAGCATGCAGTGCTAACCGCCTCAGCCCAAAAATATCTAGGAAGTGAGTATTCTGCCAACATTGCTCGGGCGGCTTCTATTAATGTTCTATTTTTTCTTTCAACTACCCCGTTTTGTTGAGGGGTTCTAGGTGCAGAAAAATTGTGATCAATCCCTTTTTCTTTACAAAAATTTTCAAATCTTTCATTTTCAAATTCTCCTCCATGATCACTTTGTACAGAAATTATTTCACATCCTAGTTTTTTTTTAATCCAAGTTGAAAAATTTCTGAATTCCTCAAATGATTCACTTTTATGAAAAAGAAATCTAACCCAGGTGAATCTTGAGAAATCATCCACTATAACAAATCTGTAAACCTTCCCTCCTAGACTTACAGTTCCTACTGGTCCAAAAAGATCCATGTAAAGTATTTCCAAAGGTTTACTAGTTCTAAGATCCTTATTGGATTTAAAAGAGGACTTCACTTGTTTTCCTAATTGACATGCATCACAAAGGTGGTCCTTAGTAAAGTCTAGTTTTGGTATACCTCTCACTAAGTTCTTTTGGGTAATTTTTCTAAGGTTTTTCATACTAGAATGACAAAGTCTCCTATGCCAAAGCCATGATTCATCAGAAACAGTTTTCAAACAAAAAGCAGTAGGAGATTGAATAGAATTCAAATCTAGCATGTAAACATTGTTTACCCTTTTTCCATTTAAAACTTCTTTTCCATTTAGGCTTAATATGCAGCTAGTAGGTAAAAATTTCACATTATAGCCTTTATCACATAGCTGACTTATACTTAACAGATTATGTTTTAAGCCTTCAACCAATAACATATTATCTATGAAAAAGTTTTTGAAATTTCCAATCATACCAGATCCAATCACTTTCTTTGTTGTATTATCTCCAAGTATAACCTTGCCTCCACTCCTGGCTTCCAGCATTATGAATTGAGTAGTATCTCCAGTCATATGCTTTGAACATCCGCTGTCCAGGTACCATATGCTCCCACGAGGTCTTGTATGAGAGCACTCCTGCAAAAACTCTCAAATATTAGACCTGGGAACCCAAACAAGTTTGGGTTCACCTTTTAGCAATTTATAATCAGATGCATGTATGATATGTCTAGGTTTATGCATCTTAGGTCTCCACACCAAATTAGATTTCATCTTCAAAGTACAGGTGTGAGCTATATGTCCCAAAAATCCACAATTATTACATTTAACATTAGGAAAAATATTCCTAATTTTTCTTCCATTTGATTGTCTCCTAAGGGATTTCATAAATTTAGGATAATATTTAGGATTTGTAAAATCTTCAAGTTTAGGGGGATTCTTATTATCCTCGAGAGCTCTTATTGTCAATTTATAAAATGAATTCATATTTTCCAAAATTCGATTTGTATAATTGATTCTATATGCTTTGCTCTCAGATTCATCCTTAAAATTTTTAAATTCCTTTTCAAGGTCAGCATAGGATGATTTTAGATTTTCAAAATTCTTATTCAAGTCATCATATTCATCAAGTAGTTTCATGTGGTTGTCATCTATTAAAGCATGGTCTTTCCTAAGGATTTCATGTTCCTTTTTGAGTTCTTCCAGTTCTAAGCTAACACTAGCATGCATCTTTTTCATTTTCCTATATGCATCATGCATGTGTTCAGAAACTTCAAATAATTCATCATAGGTTAAGTCACATACCTCTTCTTGATCTAAGTGATCCACATTGTCTGCCATCAAGCAAAGATTGGTGACTTCTTCTTCTTTTTCTGTCTTAGATGAGTTTGAAGCTGAGTCCGCCCAGAAAGCTCTTTGAAACTTCTTCTTGCCCTTCTTTACCATAGGTTTCTCCTCCACCTTCTCCTTAACAGGAGTGGCTTTGAGTTTTGGGCAATCAGTCTTGATATGACCTGGTTTCCTGCATTCATAACAAATCACTTCATTAGAAACCTTGCAACTTCTGTTAAACTTACCTCTACTCCATTGCTGGCGTCTCTTCTGCTTCCTCTTTAAAAAGCTTCTGAATTGTCTAGTCATCAGTGCAATATCATCTTCATCCTCAGGTTGTGAGTGTTCATTCTCTGACTCTTTCACTTTTAATGCAATATTTTTCTCCTTTCGTGGTTCACCTGCATCAATCTTTCTTTGACTTACTCCTTGCTCATAAGTAATGAGTGAACCAAGAAGATTGTCAATAGAATATATGTTTAGATCTTTAGACTCTATAATTGCAGTAATTTTAGCATCATAAGCAGTAGGTAAACATCGAAGAATTTTATTGACCATTTCAGCATTTGTTGATTCCCTACCAAGTGCATGCAAAGAAGTGATAATTTGTGTGAATCTTGTGTACATGTCTGAAATAGATTCATTAGGTTTCATACGAAATAATTCATAGTCATGTAACAAGATATTGAGTCTTGATTGCTTAACCTCATTTGTCCCTTCATAAGTTATACAAAGTCTATCACATATATCCTTTCCGCTTTTGCAAGTGGAAACCCGCATGTAGTCTTCATATTTTAAACCACAAAAGAAACTATTTAGACATTTGGCATTTAATTGTGCTAAGTCACGTTCTTCTATAGTCCAATCTACAAAAGGTGTTTCTACCCTAACTCCATCAACTAATCTAGTTGGTTTTGTGTAATCTTCCTGGACTAGAATCCACATACGATAATCAAGTGACTGTAAGAAAGTAGACATGCGTGTTTTCTAAAAATCAAAAGGAATATTGTCAAACAGTGGAGGTCTAGTGATAGAGTAACCTTCAGGTGTGTTTCGATTTCCGAATGTAGCCATCTACGTTAATCAAAAAGTAGTTCAAACTTATGATTTTGAAACGAAGCTCTGATACCACTTGCTGAGTCTAGTAATTAGGTTGTTAAGCCTAAGTTAATGTCCCAAGGCTACCAAGAGGGGGGTGAATTGGTAGTTTAAAAATTTTAAACCCTCTTTTTAAAATTATGTTGAACCGAAATGAAAATGTTTCTTTTAAGTTTTTGTAGAAAAAGTTTTTCAACCATAGAGTTTTTTTTTTTGAAACTAAAAATAAAATGCGGAAATGTAAAAATAATAAAGTAAATGACACCAGATTTATAGTGGTTCGGTCTAAAACCAGACCTACATCCACTCCCCAGAGGCACCCTCTGAGTATTGCACTAATACCAATAGTGACTCTCCTTTTGCACCCACAGCAAGGCGGAGAAGCCTTTACAACACACTCTTTTCACCACTACCCGGTGCAGTAGAGAACCGTCGTCCTTTTACACAATCCCCAGTGTTGGCAGAGAACCGTCGTCCTTTCACACTCTACTAGTGTGGGCAGAGAACCCTTCGGCTATTCACACTCTCCAAGTGTAGGCAGCGAACCCTTTGGCTATTCACACTCTCCAAGTGTAGGCAGCGAACCCTTCGGCTATTCACACTCTCCAAGTGTCGGCAGCGAACCGGATCTCCTCGACAGATCTTCTCACAAGAAATCTAGAAGGAAGAAAGAAAAGAGTGAAGTAATCCCAATTCACAAGTAGAGATTCTTACCTTTGAACTCCAAGTGAAGCCTTCACGCTCCAGTGGTAGGAATCCTCCTTTGAATGCACTCTCACACTCTCTCCTTAGCTATTCTCTCAAGAGGCACGAAGATCAAATGACAAAAAGATTGGGTGGCAGTCTAATTTGGACTATTTATACAAAAGACAAGAAAAACCGTCCAAAAACTGCAAGTATTCAATTCTGTACGCAGTGGATCGTCCCGTACGATCGTGGATCGTCCTGTACGATCGTGGATCATCCCGTACGATCGTGGATCGTCCTAGACAATTTTACTTAAATGCTTTGAAACAACGCTATTTGTATATTTGTATGAAATATTTTCGTACAAGCTGATCATCCCGTACGAACTAAGTTCATCCGGTACGAACGGTTATTACTAGGTCGGTTCTAGAAACTACTGAAAACTGTTCTAAGTCGGTTAATCGTCTGGACGAAAATTGGTTCGTTTGGACGAAATTTTTATAGAGATCCGATCGTCCTGGATGATAATTAATTTCGTCTGAGCAACTCGTTTTCTGACGATAATTAATTTCGCCTAGACGAAAATTTTACAAAGACCAGATTGTCCTAGACGATAATTAATTTCGTCTGGACAAAAATTTTATAGAGACCAACTCATTTTCTGATGATAATTAATTTCGTCTGGATGAAAATTTTATAGAGACCAAGTTGTCCTGGACGATATTTAATTTCGTTTCAGACGAATAGGACTTTGAAAATTTTTCAAGCCAGTTCTTATTCGTTCCATGTGCTCAATAGGAGATAACTGTCTGATCGTCCCGTACGATCTGATATCATCCCGTACGATCAGTATAAATTTTATATGATCTCCTTATGTGTGTGTGTATGTTTTTATTCACTCAATTACAATCACTCCCTTTCAAATTTAATTCAAGGAAAAGTACAAGCTTCAAATTTACAAAGTATTTCATGTTGAATTTGATTTGAAGTCTTCGTAGTCTGGAGTTAGATTTTCCTGAAAATGTTAGTACACACAAGAGCAAATACAAATCTTCTAAAATTATTAGGAGATAACTACACATTTGAACAATAATGCTTGGAATCATCAAAACTACATAAGTTGCAAAAATGTAAAGCACTCAAATAGCAACTATCTTAACAAAGACAGCCACATAACCCAATTCCTAATATAGTGGACCTCTAGTCTTTACAGTATGAAGTAAGATTGTTCCTTAGAGTCAAAAAAACACAATCCAATCAAGATCCAATCCAACAAAATCCTCTATTAATAGTTCAAATAAGGTTGTCAAACCTAGTTAAACTGCCCAAAGCATGCCAAGAGGGGGTGCATTGATATTTAAAGAAAAAGTTTACTTTTCAAGAAACTCACAAAGATTAAATTAAAATAATTTTCTTCAAGAAAAAGAAAATAATGAAACAACCAAATGAAATTTTTATTTTTGATCTTATAGAAAAATGAATGAAAAAAAATATTTGTTTGTTTTAATTTTTGGATTTTTTTAATTTTTTCTTGGTCAAAAAAATAAATAAATAAAATATAGTTGCAATATTATCAACCCAAATTTACAAGAATTAGCATGCAAAAAATAGAAATGCAAAAAATAAAAAGTAAAAGGAATAAGGAATGAGCACACTAGAAATTTATAGTTGTTCAGTCAAAACTTGACCTACATCCACTCCCCGGAGTACTCCTCTCCTGACATTGCACTAAACCTTTGGTGACTCTCCTTTTTCTCGCACTGCAAGGCAAATAAGCTCTAAATAATCATTTACACCCTTCCATTGTATGGTCGAGAAGCCGATCCCTTTAGATAACCTTGTGTGGTGGAGTAATAAAATTTTTTTCACCAACAAGGTGTGGCAGAGTAGCCAAATCCTTTTCACTAAGCCGGTGTGATGGAGTAGTCGGATCCATTGACACCATAAGCCTTTTCATGGAGTTTTCCTCAAGCAAAGTAAAGATTCTTGGATGAAGAAGGTGAATGTTCACAAAGAAGCCGTGTTTAGAACACCTCTCACATACTCTCTTGATTTTACAAGGCTTTTCTCTCTCAAAACCTCAAATCTCTCTCTCTCCCAACAACAAAACTCTTCCTTCAAACCCTAACTTATAGAAATACTCTCTCAGAAAAATTGGTCAAAGACTCTCTTAACGAATTAAGTGATGTTTAAATGCAATGCTTCAAAAAACCCTAATTTTTAATTCAGCTATCTTTGTTCATTTTATATCATATTTGATCATAGAGTACCATTAGTTTAAAAATCCAAGTCCATTCTATATAATTGATGTAACCTAGTACAATCAGTTCAAGAATAAAAAAATGATTATACCATACGAGTCATTGATAGTACAATATGTATAGTAAAGTTACTTATGTTTATCTAGGATGATCTATGGGATGATAAAACATCTTCCATGTCGATCCTACAGTACAATTTTGATCATACTATATGAACAGTTCAATGCAATCAATGTTCAACCATAATAATCCCTAGGATGATAAAAAACATCTCTATCACTTTTTTAATATGATTAAGATCATACCGTACTATGGGATTCATTAATTAAACATTAATTTGACTTCCTAATTACATGGATTTATTTAGGTATGATTTCAAACATCATACATTATGAATGTTATCATATAGTATGATTAGTTCAAAAATTAAAATTCAAAATGCTTGCCTAAATATGATTGATGGTTGGGGCCTCAAATCTAAATTGATCATCCAGTACGATTTAGTTCATATAATATGATAAGTTTAACTTTTAACTCTCAATTTCATATTTTAATTAATTTTTTTATTTATGTTATTTATCCTAATCTTTTTACATATTTCTCTTGAGTACACAAGCATTTCAGGTTCATCATACACCATGCAACAACAAAGGATCAAGAATAAGTACTGGGTAAAATAGATTTGTTGTTTATAAGAAATATCTAATCTATTCTACCCAATCCTGAGACTTTATGCTTTGTTTTTGCACTATATATGATGAACATGAAATGTTTGTGTACACAAGAGAAATAGAGAACAATAACACTCAGAGAAATAAAGTAAAATCTAAAAATATTTGTTATCATTAAAATCATAAGGTCATGATCTTATATTGTAATAATCTTTACTTTTTTACTGATAGCAAATATTATTGGTTGAATTTTTTAGGTTTTTTTTCCTAATCTTCCCATTACTAATTGATTTCTTTTTTAAAAATAGAAAAAAAATTATTATTGTTATTATTATTATTTTATTATATTCTTAGCATAACAAGGCATAAAACAAACATACAATAATATAAAAAAAGTAAAATGAATTTAATAATATTTACAACCAATAAACATCCTACTCCCCCTTTTGATCTCACCAAAAAATAGAATAAACCAATCAAGAAAAAATAATAAAAAACATAAACTACAATAGTTATAAAAATGCTGCAACACATCACACAACATTAAAAGTAGGAAGATCCCTATTCAGGCGGTGGTGGTTGTAGTTGAAAGTATCAATGAATGAAAGAAAACTTGTAGCTAATCCAAGCTTGATCTACCTCATACTACTATTGGAGTTGCTGATGATCCTACTAAAACTACTCCCACTATTGATTACACTCCTAAAAATGTGTCTCCATCTTCCTCGTCAAACTCGTGTTCCTCCTATGCAAGCTCATCCTGATGGTGTTTATCACAAAATAGAACATGGATGGAACTATCAATTTAGTAAATTGAGAATGTGTCTACCAGTTCAGGATACATCAAAGTATATTTTAGATCTAAGAGATAGGACATAGGCCACGATGTGTCCTAGTGTTATATATTTCTAAGGGTAAGATTTATAGTAGTCCAATTATAATCTCTTCTAATTGATAAATTATGTGGTCTTACCCCTATGGTAGAAAGGTATAAAAATTCAGCAAGGTTTTGAGAGGTGATCTCTACAGAACACCTATAGACATAGGACTGCATGGTAGTATGCTCAACATTAATTCTCAAACTCATAAAAAAATCATAAAGTAGTTAAGAATTATAAGGAAAACTAAGAGTAAGAAGAAATTGAAGAGTCATGTTTGAAGAAAGTTCTAGAACCTAATATTTGATATGATTTTAGTCCAAAATATGAAATGAAGTGAAGCGAGTTGCCTTATATCAATGATAAAATGACTCATCTTCGACTATGGGAAACTTGTATTCTACAGTTCAACATAAAGAACTTCTTACTATTGTTCAAGATTAATTAACACCAACCATCGTAATGCTAAGGCTAGGATTGAGAGGCTTCAAGAGGATTGTGATTGAAATTTTTGGAATGACCTTTTTTATATAGGCCTTAGCCAATCGTACAGTATGATATGAATCTTACTAGACAATCAGAGGAATTTAATACATCCTTGCCTATCAGTCGTACGGTACTCTTTAAGATCTCCTTAATATATTTTGTTTGACTAAGAAATGTACTATCTTTTCTTCATTTTACATTGAATCTAATAAAATATGTTAGCTCTTCCATCATACTCATTTCAAATTCTCTACTCATAGTTTTTGAACAATCATTACAATGATTCTTGTTTTTGGGTTTAAATAATATATCATCTACATAGATTTGAACTATGAGAATATCATCTTCTAATTTCTTGATGAATAGAGTGGTGTCTACACTACCCTTAACAAATGACATTTCAGTGAGGAACATACTAAGCTTTTCATATCATGCCCTAAGTGCTTGTTTCATCCAATATAAAGCCTTTTAAAGCCTGTAGACATGGTTGGGAAAAAAAGGAAATCTCCCAACCTAGGGGTTACTCTACCTAGACATCTTCCTTAATGACCTTATTAAGAAAAGTATTCGTTACATTCATCTGATCTAACTTGAACCGTCTAAAGTATGCAAAAACTAATGGTAGTAGTCTAATGGCTTCTAATCTTGCTACAAAGGCAAAAGTCTCCACAAAATCAATACCTTCTACTTGATTATACCTCATAGACACAAGTCTAGCCATATTTTATATTATTTCCCTAGTGTTAGCCCAACCCATAAGGGCCATGCGGACTTGACGTCATCCCCACCTTCCTTGCTCTTTTTGTAAAGTCCATGCAACATCATTTTATCTGAGCTGAGCTTGTGTACATAAAAATCCAAGTAAATGAGGGTTGTTCATTATATTGACCCCACTAAGATCTCTTCATTAGTTGGGGGAAGAATCAGCACGAATTGAACTTTTTGAGGAACGTCTCGAGGGAGAATTGAATTTGGTTAGACAATGTGTGGTTGGTAAACAAGGATCAATTTTTTAGCAAGGTATGGAATGTATTGCCAAATATTCAATATGATTCCACAAAATCTATTTTTGTATTCTTGAATACCCATTTGGTGCCTACTACACTTTACTCCTTAAGTTTGTTAACCAACTTACATACATCATTTTTAAACAAATTTGTTTAACTCTTCCTGCATAGGCTAGGGTCTAAAACTCATCAATTGGGATTGATCGGTATCTATTGGTTCTACCATAGAAATAAATGTAGTATGAAAAAATTCTTTTCTGAGACATTGCCTAATTCTAACCCCTACTAATAGATCTCATAAAGATAAGCTCCTTAGGGTGACTAGATGAGTATTTTAATTCTCTAGGAAAGGTTCCTGAGGTTATTCTATATCACCTAGGTCAACATCTTCTACTCCATGGGTAATTTTTATTTCCTCGTCTTCTTCTAACCTTAGCTTAACAAGTCTACCTGATTCATAAAATGTAACATGGGTAGATTCCTCTATAACTAAGGTTCTTTTGTTGAAGACCTCATAGGCTTTACCTACTCTAGAATAACCTAAGAAGACTCATTCATTAGATTTGAAATAAATGTTCCTAGAGGAGATTTATAATTGATAAGGATAAATTACATACACCCAAGGACATGCAAATGAGAAAGATTTGGAGTCCTACCCTTAAGGTGTCTTATTTAGCTTGGGTATACTATTCACCCTATTTAGCACAAAGCAAATAGTATTCACTTCTTCTACCCAAATATATCTAAGAAGAATATATTCTACTAACATTGCATTAGTAGCTTCCATTAATGCCATATTTTTTCTTTCAGCTATTTCATTCTACTGAGGGGTCGTTGGGGAAAAAAGTTATGTTTAATCCTAAATTACTTACCAAGTGGAAAATACTTTAAATTTTTCAAAAGACTTACTTTTATGTGCTAAAAATCTAACCTAATTGAACTTAAGAAATCATCCACTATCATAAATCCAAAGCTTTACTACCTAACCTGGTTGTACTTACAGGACCAAACAAATTCATTTGTATGATTTCTGGTGGTCTAGTGGTTGTGATATCCTTAATGGAATAAAAATTTACCTAGCTTATTTTCCTAATTGGCTAGCAACATAGAGATGGTCCCTAAAGAAGTCTAGCTTGGGTATGCCTCTAACTTGGTCCATTTAGGTATTCTTCCTAAGGGTTTTCATATATGTATGGAATAGTTGCTTATACTATAGCTACTATTCATTAATAATAATTTTAAAATATAGATTATTTAAATTATCATTACATGACAGCTCAAGCATATAAACATTGTTTATCATTTTTCCTTCTAAAACCATTTTCCTATTTAAAGTAATCATGCATTTAGTAGAAAGAAATTTGATATAAAAATCCTAATCATTAAGCTGGATAATACTAAATAAATTATGTTTTAAGTCATCTTCTAAAAGTATATTTTTAATAGTAAAGCTATTTGTTTTATTTTTCATACCTTAGAGCACCACTTTCCTAGTAATATTGTCCCCTAGTATTACCTTGCCTCCGTTCTAAGCCTCCAGTGTTAAGAACTGCTTCATGCCTTAAGTAGTCATTGTGTAGGTACCACATACTCTTAAAAGGCCTTTTATGAGATCATCCCTATAAGGTCAATTAAATGTTAGATATGGGAACCCAAGTGAGTTTGGGTTCCACTTTATGCTTTAATGAATGGATAAATGAATGAATGTTATGTTATATTGTGATGAGATCTTGGGACTCCAAATGAGGTGTCTAATAGTCTCCTTTGCTTGCCCTTTTTGAAGTTGGACTTTTCTTCACCCCTCTCCAAATGATTTTGTTTAGAATGAATGAACTCCAAATGAGTTTGGGTTCCACCTTATACTCCTCAGGTTCTTACTCAAATGGGTTTATGGCTGAGTCTGTCTAAAAGGATTTTTGCATCCTTTGTATGCCCTTTTTGAAGTTGGACTTTTCTTCACCCCTCTCCTTATGGGTTGATATTTAAGTTTGGGATAATCAGAACTTAAGTGCCCTGGCATCATGCACTCAAAACAAGTAAAATCATATGAACTTTTATGAAATTTTTATGTTTTACCTTTTCCCTTCTCCAAGTGACTCTTTTATGTCTACCTTAAGAAGCTTTTGAATTGTTTCATCATCAGGGCTATGTCATCATCTTCATTTGATCTAGAGCTACTACTATTTGAGTCATTGACCTTCAGTGACACAGTCTTCTCTTTTCATTTGCCACCTACATTCTACAATCTTTGGCTCACATTTTGCTCTTATGCATTGAGATAACCAAAAAAATTATTAATAGAGTAAATATTTAAATCTTTTGATTTAGAAATAGAAATGTCTTTTTCATTAAAGTTATCAGGCAAATAATGTATAATTTTATTCACTTGTTTAAAGTTTAATAATTCACTACCTAAAGCATGCAATGATATCAAAATCATAGTAAACCTAGTGTATATGTTAGAAATGGTCTCATAAGATTTCATGTAAAAAAGTTCATACCCATGCAATAGTAAATTCAAATGGGATTACTTCACTTTTTTGGTTCCTTCATAAGTAATACATAATCTATCACAAATTTTATTACCAATTGTACATAAAGAAACACGCATATAATCCTCAGACTATAAGGCATAGAAAATAAAATTTAAATATTTTTCAATAAGTTGAGAAAAATCTACATCTTCAAAATTTTATTACCAATTGTACATAAAGAAACATGCATGATCCAGACTATCTAGTATGATCAATATTATGTAGTACAAATTTTGGGCATACAATATGATATACATACAATTTTCAAGGATCGTAAGGGATGATTGTACATTGCAATCAATACAGGTAGAGAAAATTTTTAAAAAGTTGTGGAAGAAAAGCTTTAACTTCTTGTGTACTCAATGAAATGACATGAAATTTAAAACATAAGCTCATGACTCTTCAATCTTTCAACGCATGGAGTTTGGAGCTCTATGCATTATAGATTTTGAGCAATTTTAAATTGAAATCCTAGTTAAATGTTGAGATTTCTCACCAACTGGTGGATTAATTTTGATGAACCTAGTTTTATTTTACTTTTGGTGATGTCCTCTCCAACTTCTAAAAAGACTCCCCAAGTTAATTATGGTTGGATTGAAAGTGTTCTCTAAATACCACTTTCTCTCTCTATCTCCCTCTCTCTACACTAAAATGGAGTTTTAAAGGTGGGAAATGGTTGTGTAGAGTAGAGGAGTTGCTGGAGAGACTAAGGAAGGAGTTCTCAAAGTTGGGGGCTATTGAGATAATATGGAGAATAGAATGAGCTAAAGGTTTAGGTTTTCCCTCCCTTAAGCCATTGCTTTTGGAATGGAGGGCTTTGATTGACTTGGGCTCTCCCTTAGATGATTTCCACATGTCTAAAGTTGTTAGAAGCTAGGAAAAAGAGTAAGAGCTTGTATGAGACTTATTTTGCCTCATGTGAAGGAGGGGACCACACCCTTATTCCCTATTTGGCAAAATTAAGGCATTGTCTTGGTTTAGGGGATAGTTTAGGGTGGCTTTATAGTAGATTTGGGCTGATTTACAATATATTGGAGCAAAATTTGGTGGAGAGAAAGTTTTACTTTGGTGGATTGACCACTTCAACTTAATTAGAAGCTTTGTTTGACAATTTGACTGGTTAAACCAATCAATGGGGCAGAGGTGGAATCCATGGAAGTACATTTAGCTATTAAGGTGAGTGGCTAGGTGTTTGGAGCCATGGCATTAGACTTTGATCAAAGGCATGGGAATGTGATAAGAAATAATATTATAATTTATGCGTTAATTTGTTAGTGAAAATATATTATTTAGTTGTGTGTATACAAAAAATATAAGAATGGAGTAAAATTTTAAAGTATGGTATATCGCCACGGCATCAGACACAGTACCATTATGACCCCATTATTAACACCATCAGAGCGCCCAAATATGAGCATGGTGGAACACAATCTATATCTTCTAAAGCCACAATGTTAGAGGAGTCAACGCTGCAAAACCCATAAAGTAATCCCAACGTTGCAACATCTAAGGAGTCAGTGTTGTAGCCCCTAACTCCAGTAATGCTTAGTTAAGGGAGTGCCACGTGGACTTCTCAATGCTCAAACAACTAACAGCATTGTGGTGTTACAGATGTAACTGTTCAAGACATAATCTTCCAACAAAGTGATGCTTCAATTTATTAAATAGTGGGTCCACATCAGCAAGAACCTCAGTGAAGGAAACCTTCACGTTGTAGTGTTAGTTCATTTTATTGGCATTTGTATAACTATATTGCATTTGGTGTTATTGTTATTTACATTACATTGCATTTTTCATTAATAGTTAAGTTATTAGTTATGTTTGCATTATGTCATATGAGCACCACAATGCCAGATCTAATAGTGCTACAGTACTTACCTTAATTTTAGTATAGTTTTATAAATTGAAATTTAATAGCTTTAATAATTATATATGCTAGCACCACAGTGCTAATCTTTGAAGAGCCGCAATGCGAATTAAACTATATCATTAAAATGTTGTAAAGTCATTAGTTAAAAGAATTGTATGGATGGAAAGTCACATTATTGGTTTTTGGTAAGTGACATAGCGCTAAAACTAACGCCATGATGTCACATAATTTTCATCACAACTACATTGATAGTACCATAGTGTTCACCTAAAATAATTGCTATTGCATTGATATGTGGCAACACTGCAATGTTGGCCCGTTTACAAAAAGTCATTTTGATCCGTAGAACCAGCACCACTGCGCCATATGGCCTAAATTGCTGCAGCATTTAGGTCTGACCATTTTGTTATTTAGTGCATGAATTGAGCTCCATGGTGCCACACCTTTCAAGGCTGTAACACTTTGACATTTATAAATTAACATATTATTTTCATTTCATTTTATCTTGCATTCTATCCATTTCTCCTCTCTACTCTTATGCTTTTCTTCATAGCAATGGCCCCCAAAAGCTTCAGTTTAGGGAAGAAGAGAGCTAACACATATGATAAAACTAAATTCATTTCTGAGGTAGCTGAGTATAGGTACACAAATTGGGTAATCATAAAACTTTAATCCCTGAGCATGGTTTCCTTAACCCAACCTAACCAATCCTTTAAACCATTTTTGCTAGAGGTTGGGCTCATTTTTGTGAGGAACCATTCACGGATATTGTCAATATTGTGTGTGAATTCTTTTTCAATGAGGAGGTTGTTGATTTCAAATGTTATGTCATAGGAAAATGTGTGCCTTTTGATTCTTTTCCTATTAATAGAATCCTTTGAGTATAAGATATAGAATTTGATGAATATTTCCCTTTTAGCCATGCACCTTTTGATCCCCAAGAAATTATAGACCTACATTGTGGACCAAATAGTGGAGCTAGGTGGAAGACTAGAGAAGAAAGAATTATTAATTTCTCTACCTCCTATATGACTCAAACCTCCAAGGCCTGGCATTATTTCATCTCTGCCTACATTCTCCCTAGTAGAAATATTAGTGAAATAATTAAGGATAAACCCCTCTTAAATTTTTCCACTCAAAAGGCCTATACTATTAATATTGAAAAGTTGATCCTATCATCCCTTACATATATTATGAGGGGATTTACTTCAGTGGGACTAGGCCATCCTTCTTTAATTTTTTGCTCTTTATGTAGTAGCAAAACTAAGAGGTGATCAAAATGAAGAGTAGCTATTCCCCATAACTGCTCTCACTAGGGATAAAATTTTGAGTTTTAAACAATCTGAAAGAGAAGAGATGGGTCTTAGTGAGCTTAGGTCTTCTAGAGGGTCAGGGAGTAGTAGCAGCAGGAGTGCTAGAACTCCTAAATCTTTAACTGATTAGGTGGTAGACTTGAGTCAAAAGATGGATAGTATGACCAAATTTTGTAAGGAAAATGAAGATTGGCAATTTGAGATGAATATGCAAGTGGTGTATACCATATACCAGCAAGAGAGATATTACAAGCATACAATTGATTTTAATGAAACTCTGGTTTGTTTGTTTAGAATCAGCCCATTCATAAAGAGGCCCGATCAGCATGAGATTCCTTCTACACCTAAGTATCCACCTTTTATTTGGAAACCTTGAGAGAGAGAGAGATTACGTGGAAGAACAAGATGAGGAAGACCCAATCCTGAGGGCTAGGCTTGTGAGTGAGTGAGAGAGAGAGAGAGAGAGAGAGAGAGAGAGAGAGATTGATGTTTGTAGTTTATGTTTTTGCATTTTTCATTTTATTATTGTTTTTTTATTTATAGATTGGTTGAAGACTATAAACTTAGTGTTGTTTGGGAGGTAACCCAACTTTAAGTTTAATTAGTTATCTAGTCTAGCTAAAGATTTAAAATTTAATGCTTCTAGGAGGCATCCCATGTATGCTCGATTTAGTATCAGTCATGTGTATGTTATGAATGACATGTTTATTTTCAACACATGTTTTATGCATTTTTTATCACTCATATGAAATCATGTGTTTGTAACATTATTTGTGTTTATTTACATATTAGAAAATTCATTCACGCTTAAATTATTATTTTCATCCAATTATTTTTTATTCTAATTATTTAATTAACCCTTATAAAATGATAATTAAAAATTATGAAAAATTAGGATAATAATAAAATCTTATATCCTAGTTTGAATGAACTCTGCTTACACTTCACAGATTGAAAAATCTGATATTTAACTTCTTCAACCATTTGAGCTATTATCATAATTTGAATTTATAAGTTATACCTTCATGATTTTAAATTTTAAAAAAATTGTAAGATGAATAATTAGTATTAAAAATTAGATATGAGTATATTACAATTGGAAATCATAGCTAACCAGAAGATGAAATTAGTAATATCATCAAGTCCATACATTAAAATGATTACAAATATATGAGAATCCTAAAGTAGAAGCTGATATTTAAAATCATTAATTATATACTCCACAAAAAAAAATTTGAACTACAAATATTTCTTAAGAAGAAAAAGAAATGGAAAATATTAAAAGAAAAGATGAGTACATTAAAAAATTGGTATCTCTAATGGCTTAAAGATTTAAAATACAATCTTATACAAGAATTATAAAGGATAAGTTGAGGGAGTAATATAATGGTGAACTAATAAAAGTAAAATTTTAACTACAACCATATCCAATTATTAATACTATATGATTCACTTTAACTTTCAAAAGTTAATAATTAAATGTATAACTTATAATTTCAAATTAAGAAAATACAAGAATTATTGATTAAGTTTAATTATTGGTAATTTTTCCAAACTAGAAGTATAGCTTTGATTCATGTTTACCAATTCTAGACAATGCATTATTATCTTATATTTTAGTAATTTTAGATTGTTACTTTTTATTTTAGTTAATCACTTAATCAAAATTACAAAACTTTAATTTTCTTGAGGACAAGCAAGAGTCTAAGCTTGGGAAGATTTGATAAGTATAAATAATGTTATCTTTTATGTGCTAATTTATCAGTAAAAATATGATGTTTTAATTATGTGTGTGCAACAAAATATAGAAAAGGAGAAAAATTTTAAAGTATGGTGTAGCACCATGGTGTCGGATTTAATACCATCATGGTGGCATTATTGACATCGTATAAGCGCCCAAATATGGTCATGGCGGCACCCAATCTCTATTTATTAGTGTCGCATTGTCGGTGGTGTTAGCGCCGTAAAGCCAATCCAACTATCCCAGCATCGCACCGTCTAAGGAGCTAGTGTCATAAAGCCTAGTCTCTATCTACACAGTGCTGCAACACCAAATTCTACCATCGCTAAGTTAAGGGAGTGTCACGTTGATGTCGTAGCACAAAAATTATCAGTAGTGCCACATCAACAAGCATTGAAGCATAGGAAACCTTCAACGCTGTGGCGTTAGTTCATTTTATGGGCACCATAGCACAAGTGTCTCGAGAGCCGCAGTGCCATAATCATTTTTTTGTATTTTTCTACATATAGTTTATTTGTAATGCTAGTATGAGAGTTTAGTCACTTATTTAATTTCAGTCTTTATATTGCTTCTTTGATTTTTCATTAGCAGTGACAACTAAGGGAATTAAAAGAAGTAATAGATACATTCTCTTAATCTAAAATAATTTATCTCAAATGTATTTCATTTAATAAATTTTTATTTTCAATTAATTGATTGAATCTCCACCAAAATATAGTTTTATTTAATAGGATAATTGTTACAGTTGAAATAAATAGTTCTAGTATTTACAAGTAAACATTCATCCTTGTTGGATCGACCATTTACTCTATCATTATATTTCTTAATTTGACACATATAATTTTGTATATTAATTGGGGTTTTTATAATTTTTCTATCAAAGAAAACTTAAGCATTTTTTATGGATTGATAGAGCCCTAAATTATTTTCACAATTCCTTAGGTTACTCCATTGCCCCCATTAGAATGTAGTGATGTTTAACCAAGTTTTGATGAGTTGACTTGGTCAAATTCACTAGAATTTGACTCACCAATGATTTATAATTTTTTTATATCATGCATTGAAGTGGATTTGAAGGTTTGAAAAGTTTGATTTTAATGCAAGAAAGATGTTAACCCAAATGGGCCTAATTTGACAAAATTTTGAGTCAGTTGACCAAATCAAGTAATAATTGGACTAGGATGACAAATTAAACTCAATTCACTAGGGGAGTTAACCATAGGATTTTGATAAAAAAATTAAGTTGATTTGGAGGTCAAATGGAATTGATCAAAGTAATTGACTAGTTGAGATGGCTTGGGCTAGTTCAATTTGGTCAAATGGGGTCAACCACTAGTATAGGTAGCTAATGATGCATGACTTGATGTATGGGTTTGCTAGTGAGGTAATTTGAGCATGACTAAGATCAAGGGCCAATTTATTGAGCTAGGCCATGCACTAAACCCAAGGATTGTGACTTATGCTAATTTGGTCAACTATGATTGACTTGGTCAACCTTGTCAAAAAAAGAGTTACATTTGGACCCAACTAGTTTAAATGCGTGATATGAGACCAATGGAGGTGGTCTCATGCCATGGAATGGCCATTTGGCTTGAAATGCCCATTTAATATAGAGTTGATTTGGTTAACCATACATGGCCAAGGCTTGGTTTTGAGTTCAATGCATTCATGAAGATATTTACAATGCATTTGAATAAGATTTATGGCTTGATATGTATTGACCATATTAAATTTTGGAGAAAACTTCAAATTTCCCTTTAAGGGTATGTTGGTCAAATGGGCTCCTAGTCAACTTTGGGTCAACCAAGGTCCACCAAAGATTCAATTTTGGATTTGATATGTCATAAAGATGATTATAAAAATATTCAAAGGTTATGGGGAAGGTCACTAGGTTACATTCCATAAGTTGAAATGTCCAATGGCATGGGTTATAAATATTTGAAGGTTTTAGAGCCATTGCATTTTAATTGAGTTTTGGATATTAGATGTCTTAAAATGACCTCAAATTTGGAGGGTTGACCCTAGAGACATGCCTAATCAATATGCAATTGATAGATCATAAATTGTGTGTCATTTGATTTGATTTTGTGGTGAATGAAAAATCTCCCAAAAAGGGTCATAGGGCATGGGCCTTTGACCTTGAATTTTGGTTTGGATTTTTGGACTTGAATATGATTTTGGATTTTATTTTGGATTTAAGTTTGGTTAATCTCATGATAAAATTGAGGTAAACACTAACAAAAACTTTTATAAGATAATTGATCCATGAAAGATAAAAAAAATAATATACATACTCTTATAAACACAAAGCCTATTTTACTTAGTCTTGAGTCTTAATTTTTTGTTGATGCATGATATATGATGTACCTAAAATATTAGTGCACACAAAATAAACATGTAATAATAATACAGGAGAAATAAATTAAAATCCAATAATATTTGTTATCATAAAAATCATAAGCTCAAGATCATGGATTGCAATATCTATGAGGTAATCTTCTAATCCTGAACTCAATTCATGTAGTCTTCCATCAAGTATGAAGAGAACTGTCAAACTAATTGAATCTAATCATTGGATTGAAGGTTTTAAAATTTGAGCAAGATTTGCCTTGTGGATTTTCCTGATCTTTTTAAGAATCCTTTATGTTTGAGAGAGTGTGGGAAATTCTAATTGATGGCTTTATCACGTCATATCTTGATCCATCCAACTATCTAGTGGTTTCCCTTCATTAAATCATGGTCATCTGATCTTTGATCTAGTCGATGCAATTAAAGTCGTATTTAGCCTCATAATCATTGCATGACCAATTAAAGCACACCACATGGAAAGCATCGATTGAATGTGTAATTGGATTAATAAATCAAATAAAATCATATAGATCATTAAAATTCATAACTTCTCACACACTTGGCTAAATTAGGTGTTCTTAGGCTCATTGGATTTGTCTTGAGGAGTATTATAAAAGCTTATGGTTTGATATTAAAATCAATAATATATTAAAAGTAAATTTTAAGAATACTTTTGAGGGTATTCTTGGAATTATTTACAATATATGATTCATCATGTTTTGAAACTTATGAGGAATATTCTTGGATATGTTCTTGCTATGTCCAAAATTATTCATCTTTGTTTAAGATGATTAAGGGCTTCAATTAGCCAATTTAAAGTCATGGGTTAGAAAATAACCCATAAATTTAAATTGTGCTAAATATAAATCCAATGGCATTTAGATTGTGTGTTTTATGGATTATTAATTTATGTTTTAAGAGTTAGATGGCCACTAATTTTGTCCCAATCCAATGGTTAGATCTCCCTAAATAAATCCCCAAATGTATACTAACATTTACTTTGGGAATTGATTAAAACTTTCAAAAGGCTTCAATAGAATTCCGTTTTTTTCGATTTGACCTTTTGTTCTAGTGATTTGTGGTTTAAACTTCAGGAAATTTGAAACTCATTTGGTTTATCAATTAGGGAAACTAATTTTACCTTACATAATTATCCTAGAATTTTCTTTAGTTCATAATAAATTCAAATTAAATCATAAAAATGTAAAATAATTTTTGTTTCAATCAAAAATTAAATTTTCTTTAATGGAAAAATAAAAGTCATATTAAAATCTAAAAAATAAGAAGTAATTAAAAAATCAAGAAAATGTTATAATTAATTGAATAAATTAATTAAAAAATATAATTAAATTCCTAAATAATTTTGAATACTTATAATCATCTTTAGAAGTCATCATTGACCTCTGGTAAAGATTTCAAGAAGTTTGGAGTTAATATATTGCATAAACTAAAAATATCATAATTAATTAATTAATTAATTCAAGTAATTAACTGACTTTGTAAAAATCACAACTAAATAAAAAACAATTCTAAAAATAAAAACTCAATTGAATTGAACTTAAAATTAAATTTAATATTTACTAAAAATAAGAAAAATTCAAAATCTCAATTAAATCAAAAAGTCAAACTTGATAAATAAAGATAATTAAATAATAAATAAAATCCATTTTAATTTTAAAAATTTAGTAATAAATCCATCCAATAAATTAAAATCAAAGGAAAAATATTCAAAATTAAAAAATAATAATTATGGTTTAATAGTTGAAAACCTAAAAGGAGGATGAAACAGGCCTTGTGACTTTGATTTTATAATAGCAATTACTACTTAACTTAAATAATTAGTAATAAATCATTAAGGAATTGAAGTTTTCATATCTTATGTTAGATTCTATTTGGAGGATATAAGTGTATTGGATTTATAAAGTTTAAGGATTAAAATGGCTAATTAGAATGAAAGGGCTTTAGGTAATTAATCATTAATTTAACTACAACATTTAAAATCTTCCTTAAAATAAATCCTAAAATATTAAAACACTACAACTTGAATTCAAATTAAATATCTATTGACTTGAAACAAATCAAAATAAAATGAAAGATAACTTTAAACAATAATAAAACTTAGGATCTATCAAAACCACACAGCTTAACACCTACTGCAGATTATTTGCTATGACAATCAACTCTAGCTTTAGGTTAGACCCTTTTTCTATTATATTTTTTGAAATATGAAATTATTTTTATCTTGATATGTGTATGATTATTATGGCCAGATGTGATATATTATATAATGATATTTTCTTAGTGATATGTGATGGGTGCTTAGATTTATGTAGGTTACGAGCAATATATATGTTTATTGCTAATCAAAATTTTACAAGTGGATATGCTTGTGTGTGTGTGTGTATATATATATATATATATATATATATATATATATATATATATATATATATATATATATATATATATATATATATATATATATATATATATATATATATATATATATATATATATATATATATATATATATATATATATATATTTGAAAGAAAAGTAAATTGCTTCATTAAAAACTAAAAAAATAGATTACAACTTAATAGCATTTGATTCCTCCTTTAACAAATTAATAAAAGAAGGATATGCTTATATATGGCTATTATTAAAACGAGGCTAAAAATAATTAAAATTTAAACTAATCATTTTTTTATGTACTTCTGTTTCTTAGCCTCTTTAATTATTAAAACTGTGAATAAGAATATAGGTTGCTAAAAATGAGCAAGTGATTATATTATGTAATGTGTTTATTGAGTTTATATATTAACTACTTTATTAACATACATGGAGTACATAGTCATTTTCTTTAAAATGTTAGTTGATACAATAGTTATGAAAAGTCTAAAAATGAGGTGTTTTCCCTAAAGAAGGATTGGGAACTAAATGGAAAGAATTTCCTTCCTTAGAAGATTCTTCTCATTTGGAAGCCCTACTGGAGGAATAAAGAATCAAACTTGAAGAGAAGAACTGAAGATAAGAAAACATCTTATTTTTACAAAACAGTTGCATCATTTCATATGGATAGAATCCTAGTTATTATCAGTGGAGCTTGCTACATTTACTTTTTGCAAATCTTAGATTGTTTTAAGTGGCACTTGCAACATAGATGTTATACATTCTATACTTCGCTTTATTTTGATTGATTGAATGTTTGTTTATTTTTATTGCGCACTAGAAACTCTTACTTTTTTTTAAATTTATATCTTGGATATGCCTTTGCTTGGATATTTTGCTAGGCTTTTAGGGAATAAATTTTTTTATAGTCTTAACCAATAAAATTTTTAGGATAACATGGAATGATAATTAGATTAGAAAGTAAGTTAGAGCTCATCTTGGATTGCATAAATCATATCCTTTCTTCTTTCCTTGTTAGGCCCCTATTTGCCTGTTGATAATAGTAGACCACCCAACCTATGAGGGTGCAATTCTAACTCATGGGAGTTCTATTCGTTTAGGATAAAATCTATTTTTTAAGCATTTTTAAAAGTCCACATGCATATTATACTATAAGAGTCAACTATTATGTATTGTATTATACATAAATTAAAAAAACTTAAAGTTTAATTGAGAGTGTTCTTAGAAGTTTCATCTCTCTTAAGATATAATAAATTATAAAGGCTTACCTTTATGGAAAACTTGTAACTCTAGATTAATTAAGTTATATCCTATTTTTATAAGGTAAGAGAAAAATCTCTATAAACATAGATAATATTTTAAAATTAATTTTTACATTCAAATACCTTTACAGAATATCGTGTTCACCTTTCATGGTGATATAATATTCTCTCTATTTTTTTTATAGAAATGACAATTTTTTAATACTTCATTTTAATCTTCAAATGCTATTCTAGAATGACAGGCCTGCCTTTTGAGACATTATATTATTATTATTATTATTATTTAAATAAAAAAAATTTACAACTTTATTTATGTATTCAAATCCATTATAGAATATCGTATTTGCCTCTTGAGATGGTACAATAGTCTCAATGTCGTATTTGATCACAAAAATAGGAGCACCCTGAGTCTACATTGGTGATAATAATTTAAAAAAAATCCCCACAAGTACTTTATTTCATTTTAGTTTTTAAATATTTATTTTGTTATGTTATTTTTATGCACCTTTTATTATGTTCTGTGTAAAATATAATTTTGAAAATAATGAATGAAATCAATTTCCCTAATATTATGAAAATTATTTGTTTTATGATATTGCACTTTTTCTTGAGTTATAAAATTAAAAATTTTCAAAATCAAGATATTTAAGTATTTAATAATACAAAACTTATGAAAATTTCCTAATAAAATAGTTACAACCAACATCTAATATTTTCGTATAAAATTAGTAATTTTGGAGAAATTGAGTTTTGAGAAATTACGTTTTTTGACAAATGCATAAGCAATTTTATTAAAAGGAGAAGAAATTACAAACTAAGAAAGGGATTACATTCCTCCTTTAACAAGCTAATAAAGTAAGGAGGAATAGATTCCCAACTATAATTATTCCATACAAAATTACTATTATGAGCAATGTTAGCACACATATTAGCTAACTTATTACAATCACTACTAACTCTACTAAAAATAACATTTTTGAATTCTTTGAGGAAATCAATTTCTTCCATCCCATATGTGATAAACTTCTTGTTCAGATATTTGTTAAGGTCATGCAAGAAATTAATGACATTTTTCATTAGCTCCTTCAATAATAATACCTTCATAATCCAACATCCAATCTTGTAGAATAACCTTTAATGCTTGAATAGCCAATAACTCCAACGAGCAACATCCCAATGCAATCACTTGAAACCAAAAGCCAAAAGAAATCTTCCTTTAAAATCTCTGAATACACCACCTATAGTAGCCTCGTCTACAGTAGCCTCGTAGGAAAGAAATAAAGAAGCATCCACATTAACTTTAAGCCAACCGGGTGGAGGAGGGTGCCAACTCTTTAATAAACAACCTATTAGGTTGATTAACACCCCAACAGCCCGATTTAAGAGCTTCTTTATCAACAAGAGAAGCTAGAGAAATAGTTTCAGCAGCTATGTATAAGCAAGAGTCTTCCTTTTCTCCATGAACTAGTTTGCACCTTGATTTCCAATTCAGGAAAACCAAAATGCAATATAATTTCACAAGAAAAGAATTTATACCAGCATTTCTTTCCAACCATATACCACATTCCTTTATAGAAGTAAAGAGTGGCAATAAGAAACCCCAATTATTAATAATCTAGATAACCTGAATCAGTTTGGAGCAACCAAACATCACATGGATAATGTTTTTCATCTCTAAGCATCCTCTAGGACAGGCAGCCTCCGTTCTCAATCTCCTTTCACCAAAAAGCCAAATGTTGGAATTGCTTCATGAAACATTCTCCACCAAAAATTTTTGACCTGTGGCATGAGTTTTAATTTTTTAAGCCAACTCCAATAGATATATCTTCCCATTAAATCACATGAAGCTGAAACTTCTAAAATAACGGCAGAAAGCATTTTCTCTGACTGGAATTGAATCAACTCCAAACTATCTTTTGTAAGCTAAGAACAAATTTGAATTTGGGAAATGATAGTTACCAATTCTTCTCCAAACCAAGTCTTCAATTCTTCTAAATTCCAGCTTCCATGAGTAATGAACTTATCAAGGTCCGTGCCCTCCATTAATTAAACCGAAACAAAAGTTGGCCACCTAATAAGGCATTTATCCATCAACCAAACATTTTTGTGTGTGAAGGAGTAGCAGTTGATCCCCTTTCTCAACGAGTTGAGGGAACTTGGGAGCCTTTGGTAGTGCGCGGCAGCTGCGACTGTGGTTGAGTAGCATACGATCAGAGAATCAAAACTAATCAATTGTAGGCTTCAGTTCAAAGGAACATGGCGTCAGGCGTCCATCAGAGCTCATTCATGATCCTATGAGCTGTTGTCCGCTGACTTAGCACACTCATCACAGAGGCAAAGATGACGAATCCATCTCAGATTTTGGGTCAAATCGGGTCAAAGTCAGGTTAGTAGGTTGACCTAGATCCGACCTAATTTTTTAAACAGATCAAAAACTAAAACTCGAACTCGACCTGTTTGTTAAACAGATCGACCCAAGCCCAAATTGTCCGGATCGAGTTATCAGGTCTTATCAATAATTGACACCCCCTAACTTTATAAATACATATACTTTTTTCTAAAAAATATAATCAATTGAAAAGTTATATTTATATCAGTGCAGAATAAATTATATAAATAATTATTGTAGCTCATAATGATCATTTTTTCAATTATAAATTAATGACTATAAATAAAATAAAAATTAATAAATAACAATTACATAAAGTCTAAATTAAACTTAAATTATAAACTAAATTTAAAATTTCAATGATGTAATCATTTTAAATTTGAACCATCTTTTCTAATAATTTTATAGAATTTAATAGAATTTAACATTCAACTTGGAATAATAAATTTTATAGTAATTTACTAAGGGATTATTTCGTTTGAAATAAAGGGAGGGTAAATTATTCCGATTGCACAGATTTGATTTGAAGTAAATTAAATTCAGTGTAAAATTTTAATATATTCGAATCATCTTAGTTTAATTTTAGTATATTGAATTTCTCATATTTATGCAATTTTTAAATAAATTGTAACTTTATTGCTTGCCGTCGGTTGCCGCTGCCTCCTCTGCCTGCCATTGCCGCCTACCACCACCACCGACCTCCACCATCATCGATCGCCATCAATCATATTTTACATTACATTCATTTTATCTCAAATTAAACAAAAAATAATAATTTCTCACATTTAATTTAAGCTCATTCAAATAACTTTAAAATATTTCGAGCATGCGTTATTTCTTTTATATTCATTTCTGTTAAAAGTGAATTCCTTATTCAGCAAAACAAACACTTTTCACTAAATTCTGCCAGTTTGCCAAGCTACTACTTTCGTGGCCAAACCCTAAATTCCTAACTGGTTTGCAACTCCCGACCGTATGGCGCTGTGATACCAGGATTCCCTGAACCATTGTTGGTCGCTGGATTGAAGAGAAGCTGGAGAAGCTGGAGCGACTAATAATCCTTAGCGATCATAGCCATGGCGTTCCTTCTCAGGAGAACACTCTTGGCGAAATGCATTCCATTCATTCGTTATCCTCGCTATATCAGTAATCATTCGCAACTGGCGCATGCGCTTACCTGCGAATTTGATACCGGTGCGCCTCTATTTAGTTTAAAAGGAGGTATTGTTTGTACTGGCTTTGATCCATTTTGGGCGATTCGAAGAGGCTTTGCCAAAGGAAGAAAAACGAGTAATAATTCTTGTCTTTCACCTTCGCGCAACATCAATGTTCTTCTTTTCCTCTGCTTCTTTATTAGATTGAAATATTTATCATCACTACCATGCTGGTTGATCTGTTTGCTTGAAATTAATTTCATCGTACTTGTAAGAGCATCTACGATGACCACACAGCTTGAATTTTACCTACATATTTAGTAATATTTTATTTCATTTTAAATGGCTTGAAAACTAATTTCAGCATTCATTGAATCAATACATTTTATTATCTAAATAAAAATGTAAGCACTCATTTTTTATTTGGGAAATTTACATGCATATCACTTCATAGTATCCTATTTACAAATCTAACACCCAAAACATTAATATTACATACATACCACCCTATATTATTTTAATATCAAATGTGCCACTCATATTTCCTTCTTGCCACTCATATATTTCATGTCTACCACTCATATTTGATATGAAAATGCTATGGGTGGTATATATGTAATATTAAAATTTTAGATGTTAAATATGTAAATAGAATAATATATGGTGGTATGAATGTAAATCTCCCTTTTTATTTTTTTACTTTATCACCAGCCTTAAATTTTAACAAATTGAAATACTTGGTTCCAAAAAAACTTCAAAATTTATGGTAAGCACCATGAAATTTCTTAAAGCCAAAAGCATCCCATATATCAAATGAGAGTTCTAGACATAATTGAAGGTTTGCTTCTCTCAAGTCACATTCAAGCTCCTAAGTTTTGAAGCTTATTATCTAAAGTCATTGCCAATTTACCACAGCCTAACAAATTTCTAAGGAAATGATACTGAACAAGCACATAATCAAAATTTAATTCTTAACCTTTAAAGTTTAAACGAATGCTTACCTTGTTTGTGAAGCCCCTTACAATGCTGGGTCTGGGGAGGCAATGATCTACTCAACATTATCTCTGCATTACACAGAGGTTGTATGAGTGAAAAATATCATGACGTTGACACCTGTTAATATGACTATGAAGGCAAAACAATGTTCGAAGAATGAAGTTGAATTAGTAATATAAAGTATGAGGTAAAATTTATTTGTACTTTGTGTAGAATGTAAATATCATAGTCCTTTTTACAAATTAAATTGTATCTCCTTGCAAAATATAAGTAAAATTATGCTTAAGAAAATAAGATTCAATAAAGATTAAAAGGCAAGACTAGTCAATGCCCGTTCATTAGATCGTCATATTATATAAAGATCTCACAAATGTATTACGAATATTAGATTAGGAATTGCATTGAAAGGATTTATAAATGGAAATAAAAATGATTTGGCAGAAAAAGGTTTCATGTATTGTTTCTAGAGATGACAAGAAATCATGAAAAAAAGAAAAAAATCTCTTAGGAATTAGAAAGCAATTTGCATTCTTCAATATTAAAAGCAAATTTTAAATTTTTGTAATAAATTTAAATCTAAAATAGCGGTAGCTCCATGGCTGGGAGCAATTTTTCACAGGCCTCAAGCATTGGTAGTCCCTTATTATGGTTCAACGTTCAAGAATAATTTTTTTCCTTCCATAGCATGGAATGAATCCTATCAAATAAAAGCTTCGTAAGTACCTACCATCATTGATGAAATAAATAAACAGAGATTCATGATGCCTTGAGTTCTTATTTTCAAGGGGAAGTTTTATTAGGGAATTCCTGTTGAAATTTCTGATTTGTTTTTAACTAAGGAGTGAAAAACTCTAATTTCTAATCTCAAGGCTCAAATTGTCTGTAGTTATGAATCTTTATGTATAAAAGGTATACCCAATTCATGAGGCATTTTATCAGATTTGTCTAGGTGTTGATGCATATTGCCTTAATTCTTGTGTTGCAGAAAATTT
Source organism: Dendrobium nobile (assembly GCA_022539455.1). Taxonomy (NCBI): domain Eukaryota; kingdom Viridiplantae; phylum Streptophyta; class Magnoliopsida; order Asparagales; family Orchidaceae; genus Dendrobium; species Dendrobium nobile. The sequence goes on along the minus strand of CM039721.1, from coordinate 26,429,063 downwards.
ATTATTGTAATTTTAACCTGGGACCTCCCTAACATGAACATATAAATTGATGTATATGCATATGTAATTTAATTATCAGCATCACTTCACAATAATCTTTTACCATTCAAATTTGTTTCATGGCTCATGTTTATCATCTTACAGTTGTATTGGTTTGAATCTTTTCAAGTGGGTATTGCTAATTCCAGATGGCAATGAAGCTTGATTTCTCATCCCATATATGAAAACCCATTTTGTTTAATATGATGGAAGTGCATTTATAAAACTTGATGAAGTTTGTTGCAGATGACTATGGTTTTGAACTTTTTAAATTTGGTACAGTTTTGATTTTGCATAATCTGATAGTGTTTATCCATCCGATTTTAGCAGAGGATGAGAGTAGTAGTGCTACCATTCAAGTTGTTCCGGACATTGGGCCTACTGTCAAATCAAATACACTCTCCTTAATGGAGGCAGCAATTGCTGCTTTATCAAGAGAGTTGAGTAAAATCCGAACAGGAAGGGCATCTACAGGTGTACTTTACATTTTCTTTTTGATGGCTGCTGTCAAAACTTTCAAATTTGTTGTTTAAAATAGTTATACTCATACAACCTTTTGCAGGGATGTTTGATCATATAATTGTTGATGCACATGGTGTAAAGTTGCCATTAAATCGTGTCGCTGTTGTTTCTGCTGTAGATGCACACACTCTCTCAGTGACACCTCATGATCCCAATGTAACTAAATTCTAACACAAAATTTTGCAATTGACTGCTTCGCTGGTTATTTAATGCATAAGTTCTATCATTAAGAACCATGATTTATTTACCTGTATGTTTTGAGGAAGCTGACAAGAATTTATAATTTTTGTGGCATGGGGTTGGGTGTGTCGTTAAGGATCATGTAACTTTTATGTTAATCAATTTTACATGTGGAATAGAGAAAGTTACAATAGGTGATAGGAGAGTAAGGGAACAGGGCTGAGAAAGATCATGTGTTTCAAAGTATGGAATTGATTTGGCTAGAATTTTCTATTATGGAGATGATTTTTATGCTATGATAATAAATCTAGCAATATATAATACAATGAAGTATTTGTGAAATGCTTATATAATTTCCCCGAACTTGAACCCACACTCACCAAAAATTTTGCTCTCTTTTCTTTCTCTTTCGCTACCACTTGATTGATCTGTGGGATTCCTTCTACCTACTTATTACTTTGTGGACTATTGTCATTATTTTGCCAACTCATTAATCCATAAAAAATTGTAATTATTATTTCCTAATTTTATATAGTTTCTTATTAGAGGCTCTACTACAACAACAACAATATCAAGCCTTTATCCCAATACATGGAATCAGCTACATAAATCTTTTTTCTCCATTGTGTTCTATTAAGAGTCAAATTATCATTTACAAATAATAAAATTAGGTCATTTCTATCTTTTTAATTTTTTAAAATAGGTCATTTCTAATATTTTCTAACCAAGTCTTTTTAGGTCTACTTCTACCTATCTTAACATAGGCCAAATCAAATACATCTACTCTCTTAACTAGGTCATCATAAGGCCGATGTTTTATGTGATCAAATCATCTAAGGCTACTCTCTCTAATCTTATTTGCCACTGGAGCTACTCTTACCTTTCTATCACACAACAAGACTGATGCATTCATCCACTTCAACCATCCAACTTGAATTCTTCTAATATCATCCCCTTCTATTTCACCATCACTCTTAACAATAGACCCAATATATCTAAAACGTGTACTCTTATTAATGACTTGATCGTCTAAAGTCATAATCCCCCATTAGATGTATTACTATTAAAATTACACTCAATGTATTCGGTTTTAGATCTACTCAAGCGAAAACCTTTAGACTTTAAGGTTGACCTCCATAATTCAAGTTTACTATCAACAAGAAGAATATCATTAGCAAAAATCATATGCCAAGGTACAACCTCTAGCAAATGACTAGTAAGAACATCCATGAATAAAGCAACAAAATAAGGGCTTAAAGATGATCCTTGATTTAATCCAACTGAAATAGGAAAATGCATGGTCCAATTTCCTTGTGTTTGAACACATGTAAGAGCTCCTGCATACATATCCTTAATGACGTGAGTATTGTGGGCTCCGAAAATTCGGCCTCAGCCTCTCTCACTACTTTTTTGAGGGAGTTTTAACGGATTAAGTTCCAGGGTAAATTTTGGGAAGGCAAATGTGTTTGTAGATAAGACAACCAAGAGTTTTCACCCTCATTTTGCGAGGACTTTATGATCTGAGTTCTGGTTTTCTATAGGTGCAAGCCCCTGTAGTTAATTACCCCTCCCGATCACGAGAGAGAACTTTTGATTAAGGCTAGTCATCAATCAGATACGTAGAAATATGTGGATATTGCATATAGTAGAAGCATGAGCTTAGGTACTGGAAGTTTGAAGATTTGATATTTAAAATTAGAAATTTCACCATCTTGCATTTAAAGCGGATGGTGGGGAGAGTGATGATGAGCCCGATCAAGAGCCTATGGTTGCATTGTCCCAGGCCATTGTGGTCCTTAGTCTACCTCATCAGAGGAGGTAGTTGACCCAACCTGATAGAATGATCCTTGTCGGCAGCCATGGGTTGCTTCGTCCAAGGGTACCTTATTGACATGGGGTGGGTGCTTGTTTAAGGGGACAAGTTTAAATCCACCTTAGCTAACAGAGGGCTTTGTGCTCTATTGATTATATCATATTGATTCATATCTCAAGGCTTTGATGTCATTAAGGAACGTATTGTCTCTGACCATAACCGTTATCTTGTGATGCCATTTGGCGGTAAAACCCCTCGGTTCAGAGGGCCACAGGTCATAATTGTTTGTCATGCGATGCCATTTGGCGGCAAAATCGTCAGTCAGAGGACACGTATCACGTCCTTACTGGCAGGAGATTATTTGAGAATTGATCATAGTGAAAATTTCGACAAGGAATCAGCTCTACGTGAGCTAAAGTAAATTTTAATTTGTTCACCCGACAAACTGTTGCGGAGGGTGGATTGATATTTGTTTTAGCGCTTGAATGGTTGGATCTCAATTTTAAATATTTAAATTTGATATTTTTTAGAGTTTTGGATTTTGAATGGGTATTTGAAGTGACATTTGAAGTATTTGAAATTAACCTCTTTGGTTGAGATTATGCATTTAACACGGTCATCATCGGGGTGACTTCGAGATCACTTGAAAATACTTGAATTTTGTAGAAGTTTGAGGGTATTTTGAAATATTTGAAATTGACCCCTCTGGTTGAGATCTTCTATCAACGTGGCCATCATCGGAGTGACTTTTAGGTCACTTGAAAAAATTTGAATTTTATAAAAATTTGAGGGCATTTTGAAATATTCAACACGACCATTATTGGGGTGACTTTGAGGTCACTTGAAAATATTTGAATTTTGTGAAAATTTGAGGGCATTTTATAATTATTTGCTAAACTTGTCGACTCCTATTTACCTACTTAGGAGGATCAGATTCAAATTTAATTTCATTTATTGACCAACGCAGCATCCATAAACGTCATTTGTGTACACACAACGCGCTCGTCAGGGCCCATGCGAGTGTACAATTTCATTTTCTCCTTTTGTGTACTTATGCTTACACATATTATAGCGCATGTACGGGGGCATTCTTGGAATATTTGATGGGTCTCCTGCAGCAGCTCGTAAAAGCTTGTATTTGCCTTTACTCTCTTGTATTTTGCTTGTGGACCGCACATTGGGTACATAGTCGGTTTTCCTACAGCAGCTCGTAGGAGCTCACATTTGCAGCATATCATCTGCCCTTCACTTGCAGAAGATCAATGTATTTATCAGTCATTGAATAGAGGTTAATCGTAAGAGTGTTGTAAAACAGTTATTATCCCTCTAATTTGATCTTTGCTTGCAAGAAGATTATTGTGTTCGTTGCTTGTCAAATTCTTCTACTTGAAGGGAGCCTGTGTATTCACTTTCAATCAAGTGGTATTGATTGTGCGAAGGCGGCATTTACCTCAGAATTTTTGAATACATCTTCGCTCACCATTATTGATTGTAGCTTGCAATGTTGAATATGCTTGCTTGTGTGCTGATCTTGATTGTAGGACACTGCTACACTCATCACTAACCTTTTCATGCACATCGGTTAGCGAGCTATTATGTTCGTCGCACTTATCGTGCACCTTTTGTATTCCTCTTGTGAACATGATGTCGCATTTGTTGTGGTTATCCTTGCTTTTTTGTAGGTGCTTCGGTCGTAATAGTTCATGGATGGGTTATAGTACGCTTCTAAACTTCCATTATGTTGGTTGCAATTGAATTATATTTTTCCTTCAACTCCATTACTTGATGGATGTGAGTGAGTTCTTCGTGTGCTACCCGTCATCAATTGTGGTGGCATTCGTTGAGGATTCTTGCATACTTAACTGCAATCAAGCTGTATGTATATTCCTTCTTGATTTCTATTGCTTGCGGGGTTGAATGCCTTTACTTCTATCTTGGTGCTGCTCATAGAATATTGTTATATTCACTGTACATTGATCTTATGCTGTAAACAACAGATGTATTCATGACCTTTACTGCTTGTAAGTAGGCTGTTATGCTCGTCTATGAGTTTCTTGAAGTCGACCACAAAACATTGTTGCATTCATTGCATACCTTCCTACATCCATAAGAATTTTCATGCATACTTGCAAAATGGTTGATTGTAGGAATGTCATCATGCACGTGGCTCAACTACTGTCATATAGTTCAACTGTTATTGTCATCTGCAGGCGAATTATCACACCTTCTATAATCCTTATTGATTGTCAATTATAGATGGGTCACGGTTCTATGACTTTATGATCAAGCCATACCTCTCATGGATAAACCACACTTGAAAATTCTTTATCCACCGAAATGGATTGCAATATATATATATATATATATATATATATATATATATATATATATATATATATATATATATATATAATGAACTTAACACAATTGATCATTAACATTTGTCATCTGATTGAAGTGACAATTGAAGATTTTGTATTATCATTTATGAGCATGCCATTGCTTTTGCATGTTGATTATGTTTATATAACTTCCTCCACGAGTCCCCTGTGGTCAAATTCATGTCTTTGCTTGAGTTCAAATGTTCAAGTCATGTCGGCTTAATGTTCAAATCAAGTCTAAGATAAGTTCAAGTTCAATTTGGATTTAAATTTGGTTCTGGTCATTACATTGAGTTTAAGTTAAGTCTCATTCGATGTCATGTTTGAGTTGGGTCTTTTGTGATCCACACCAAGTTTTTGTTTGGATTCAAATTGTTCAATTCATGTCCACTATGTTCTTTGTCAAGTTCAAGTTCAAGCTCGAGCTCATTGGGTTCAAACTCTAATCAAAGTTTGAGTTCAATGTCATTATAGCTCATATCACATTTGATTCCAAATCTTCATTGGCCAAATCAAGTTTGTATTTATTCATTCGAGTACAAATTGAATCATTATTAATTATCTCTCTTAATGTTCAAGTTCATTTAGATTCAATTTATTGTCACTTAGGTCCCCTGTTTCCGTCCAAGTTCTTATATTTTTAGCAAAATTTCGGTAGCCTCCCGACGTCTCCCCCATTTAGGAGAAATTTCAGGAGTCTGGACCTCCCGCCACGATAGAAAAAAGCATGTATGGTAGGTGTCGGATGACCCCGTGGCCAAAAAGTCTTAAATCCCACCACACCAGAGAAAGGCGTGTATTGGTCTTCGGGCACCTGTTTGAAATACACAATTTTATATTTTTTCCCCTCCATGCTAGAGAAAAGCATGTACAGGGCTTACTCGCCTCGCCGTAGGTGTCGCACCGGGTTCCCTTCCCACCACGCTAGAGAAAAGTTTGTATGGGTGGTTTTCCGGCTCGACATGAACGTCGAGAATGAGATTTTGAGTTTAGGACTTATACCTGCACGATGTTGATGATGATGGCGGCGAAGGCGAAGACAAAAATATACGAAATCCTCTTTTTTATTTCCCTTTTTTTTTAAAACTCTCATTTTTTTAAGCTTTTTTCTTTCTTTTGTTTTTTTTTTCTTTTTTTTTTTTACAAAATTTCTCTTTTTTTAACACACACACACACATATATATATATATATATATACATACATATTTATCTAAATTTGCTTTTTTTTTTTTTTTTGTGGAATGGAGGTCAACTAGTACAAGCATTATTAACCCCTTCTTTTCTGTAATACTCAATAGCACTTCTATTGGAACTTTATCATAAGCTTTTTCTAAATTAGAGTCTCTACTAGGAATTTAATAATTATACATAAATGTTGGAATGAAATAGTTAACCAAATCTCTCCCATTCTTGTTGTCATATTCAAGCCTTAGACAATTTTCTGCACATTTCCATAAGTTACAACTTTCATTGATATGTTATTTAGAACCTACAAACCTTCATTGCTATAGTTATCTTTCTTCCTTCACTCCTATTTTTTGATAAATGTAGTGTTCATCATGTCATTGCTATAAACATATCCCATTATTATAGTCTTCATCGCTGCATTACTATACATTGGTTCCATTGTTGCAGCCTTCGTCATTGTGTTACCACATTTCTTTCATTTTGTACTTTTTTCCAATGAATATAACCACATTTTCTCTTACCACGAACAACAATAAGAATACCTTCATACCCTTGTTATTGAGTTCTCTTGGAATTGGGGAATGGAATTTTAATCCAAGGGGAGAGTTGAAAATGTCCATTCAACATATTGGTTGAATGAAAATAACAATATAAAGTGGTTGCAATTGGTTCATCGATTCTAAAAGGAAGAAAAAAAATTGGCCTTTGACAATGCAAACGAAGACAAATTGGCCTAGTAGAAGACCTGAAAAAATATATACAACAACTATTTATACTAAATTTTTTTCAAGTATTATCTCCTTTTAGAGATGTTTATTTCTAACTCCTGGATAATTGATTCACGAGTTATGCTTCATATGATAGCTCTTTTTAAAAATCTATTTCATATGCCTCTTATCATAGTAAATAAGAAAATAAACATTGTTGATAGATCCTTGACCATTGTGGCCGGTCTAGGGGATATTCTTATAAGTAAATTTCTCATAATCCTAGTCTTTCCTATGTATTTAAATCATTTATCAATCTGGTATCCATTCAAATGCCGACCAAAGATTTTATGTTTAGTATTACGTTTTATCCTTTGTATTGTGGCATTTAGAAATAGGGCATGAGGAAGATAATTGGGCTTTTTAAAGAAAGTAATGGTCTCTATCATTTTGAGGCATCTAATAATTAAGAAAACTCTGTACAACCTTTAATATTGTCATTTCTCTCGGAAACTCTTAAATTCAACAAAGAAAAAACTTGGCTTCAACACCCAAGCCTTAGCCACTCAGCATTTATTGTTCTTAAAATCATAGTTCTATCTTTATTCATATAAATTAATATAAAAAAATTTAGTGTGATGTCTGAAACAAGTAAAACACAAACGTGTCAAATTTTCAGTGACACAATAACAATTATTCTTTTTTCTCTTATTTATATTGACTATCCTTTGCACCTAGTTTTTGTGATGCTTGGTAGTTTTTATTTTTTATCAATAGTTGTACATATAGGTCATAGATATTTTTATTAAAAGTCAAAATGTGATTTACATATAATCTTTCCCATATTTTTTAACACGATCAAGAATAACTTTGGTATTGAAATTAAAAGAGTCAGATATGATAATACCAAAGACTATTTAATGATTCTATCATATTTAAAAAAAAAAGAATAATACTTGAGTTATGTTATGCATGTACATCTTAACAAAATAGAGTACCCTATTGAGTTGACAGTCACCTACCTATGACATCAATAGTTGTCCTTCTAAACCACGATTAAAAAGGCGTTCGAGGCGGACGCCTCGAGGCGCGCCTCGAATCGAGGCGGAGGTCAGGCGAACTGAGGCTTAAGCCTCGAACGTCCGGGCGAGGCTTACGCCTTTTTCCACGGAGGCGTACGCCTCAATACCTGAGGCGCCGAGGCGCATCGAGGCAGCGCCTCGAAAGGGAGAAGGTTACCTTCAAAGCCAGTGAACAGGAAGGGAAAGTCGTCGAAGGAGCGCAGTCGAACAGCCACAAAGGAGCCAAAGAAGCGACGCGTGTAATCTCTACACCTCCTTTGAAGCAACGAAGCCGAACAACAAGGACGAAAAGAGAAGATGAAAGGCAAACCCTAGACGCAGCTAAGTTATTATTGATTAACTTAATTAATATAATTTAAATATTAATAATTAAGCAAATTAATTAAATACTTAATAGTATAATTAGTGCATAAATTAATTGACTAATTAGTAATATAATTATTTATTAAATATTAATATAATTAGCCTAGTTAATATAAATTAAAATATATATTATTAAAAAATTAAAATATATATTATTAAATATATAATTAATAGTATTAATAATAATTATTGAGTAGCTTGTACCACTCAGTACATGCTCGGTACCGAGCCAGTACCACTCGGTACCGAGCCAGTACCACTCGGTACCGAGCAAGTATATGCTCGGTACTGAGCGGTACATGCTCGGTACTGAGCGGTAAATGCTCGGTACCACTAGGTACACGCTCGGTACCAAGCCAGTACCACTAGGTACATGCTCGATATTGCTCAGTACATGCCCGGTACCGAGCCAGTACCGCTCAATTCTGAGCCAGTACCACTCAGTACCGAGCGGTATATGCTCGGTACCGAGGCTTACGCCTCGATCCGCCTCGAGGCTTACGCCTCGCCTCGCTTAGCCAAAACGCCTTGATTCCCGATTTCGCCTTTTAAAACGTTGCTTCTAAAAAAAAAAAATTCTACATCCTAACAAAATTGAGTTACCTAATGAGATGACAATCACCTACCTATGACATCAGTAGTCCTTTTTTTAAATAAAATTCTCAAAATTTATATTGTGGGAAACAAATTTAATAGTTGCGTACATCGTAAACTAATTTCTTACCAAGGACCTCAGGTTTAAGAATCTTACACAAGTCCTAAATAAATTTTATCATCATTTCAATACCGCAAACAATCTTATTTTCAAAACATTTGACATTTTTTACCTTTATTCATGCGCATTATGAAAATATAGAAAAACTTAGTCTTCCAGCAATTAAATGTTTTATCATTGTTTATTGTCCCACATAAACGAGTACTGTGTGTGAGTGTCTATTGATGTCACTTTCAATGAAGAACGTCATTATTTTACTAGGCCAATTCTCCTACTCAGCCATTGCAAATTTACTCAAGCAGAATGACATCTCGATTCAGACATATCCAATCAAACTGACTTAATCCCTGTCATTGATTCTACTGACAAATAAAGGTACAATAACTTTTATTAAACATTCATTGCACTTGTTTTTTTGTAAAAAAGTATTTTTTATATTGACCAGTCCTTTGTCATTAGCTTGCATGCGATTTTTATCCCTAAATAGTCTCCGAGGCCTTAAATAATATGAATTAGAATAATATTATGAATGAAGAAATGGGAGCCCTTAAAAAAAGTATAATATTGGAATATGCATAAATACTCAAATGAAAGAAACTAGTGTGATATAGTTGGGTCTTTACTGTAAAAATTTGATGTTCACTAGGAAGTTATAAAGTTAGGTTAGCTGCCACATATTATACTTTGATATATGAGATTGATTACTTTAAAATTTTGCTGCAGTTGCTAAATTAAGCAGTTTTATAGTTCTCTAATTTTTAGCAACTATATTAGGAATTGGAAGATTGAATAATTCAATGTGAAAATGCCTTCTTATATGAGGACTTGAAGGGTGAAGTATGTGTGAAGGTCCATTGAGAATTAAATTAAATATATAACAAAAGGTAAGTAAGGTAGAAGAGCATTATATTGGTTGAAGCAATCTCCAAGGATGTAGTTTGAAAAGTATGCTAAGGTCATGCTTAATATGGGATAAACATAAAATCTGGGAGACCATGCATTATGTTGAATCCTATTTTTTCTGGTGGATGATGTCGGGCCATGCTTGTAACTTGTGAATTGAGAGTCTGGAGGTGAAGATGATGAAGTTAGAATACGAGAGAGTGGATCTAAATAAAATATTTATTATTCAAGCTAGATTTATAAGAATAATAAAAGAGAGGGCAGTGCGATGCAAAACTCAAGCTAAGAAAGGGGAAGAAATGGCACAATATCTCTCTTTTCATGTATTTCGTCTTGCCTAGACAGTCCTTTGTTCCCGTTATGTTTTGTTATATTATATTGTATCGCGCCCCTTGCTTTCTTTCTCCTCCCCCTATTTATAGGGTTTGAAGAATTATGGGGGATATGTATGGGATATAGTAGCCATCTCATTAATCTTTGATGTAGCTTGGTTTTTTGTGCCAAGTGAAGCGGCGATCTGCATGAGCGGGGATGTCAGTATGATGAACTCGTGGATCGATTCATCGGTAGTAGGGAGCTATTTTGAGGTTACCCCATTGAGGTAAGAGGGAGCGAGTAGCGTAAAAATTTAGTCAGGAGATCGGGCTGACGTAAAGCATGGAAGCTGGTCTAAGGTCGCCCTGTTGAGGTGAGAGAGAGAGGAGAGGGAGTAGCATCTTGATATGGTCTTGAAGTTAATCAGAGTGTGAGAGATGTCTTATGGGGATGATATGTGCCGTTAGCTTGATTATCGATGTATCTCACATGAGGGACTTGACTCTGGCTGGGATGAATAAAAAATTGCTTGACCGAGAGAGGAACATTTGAGGTCGCCCTCATCGGGAGGGTGGCGACATGGAAGATGTGGCTGAAGTTGGTCCGCCGCGCTCCAGTGTTAAACTCCTTCACAGTTCTTGAGAGAGTCCTTTGAACGGATTGTTCTATGAGAGGAGTGGGTCATCTGCTCGACCCGAACGTAACTTGCAAGTCACCTTTGAATAGGTACCTACAAAGGTAATTCGTAGGTGTACATTTATTTTTTGGATTTATTTGATCCTTTGAATATCGGATGTTGAAATAGTCAGATAAATGAAAAAATCAGTGAAGAGAGCATGAGTAAATGCAAATTTTCAGGTACCTGCAAAGGTTGTCATGAGTGTCATTTAGTTTTTAGATTGTGTGAATATTGTGAAGAAATATGTTGTGTTCACTCTGAATGAGGAGAGGAAGATCCACCTGGAGACAGTGAGCAAAGTGAACCGACTGCAAGGGGAGATTGCCTAGATGAAAGAATAATATCAGTTTGAATTGACTCGGCAAAGGTTAAAGCATTATCGGTTGTGGATTCCAAAGATCGGGCTAAGGCGGTTGCTGTCGAGTTGACTTAAATGTTGAATGAAACCCTCTGCATTGTGCATGGTGGAGATTTTGGATGTATGTTGGGTGACCGTTATTTTAATGGTGTCATTGATTGCGTTCGGAAGTTGCTAGCATGGGGTGAACTCAATCCTAGATTCGGTGATCCTTCCTGTTTCTTTAAAGAATTTCCCGAGAGTGACTATGAGGAAAGTAGAGAGGGCGTGAGTTCGACTAGTGAGTTACATTTGCCTTATTTCATAATCTTGCTATTCCTTTGATGTAATACATATAAAGAAGTTCCTATCATTTGGTTACTTTTATTGTACTTTCTCGTACTTAAGTGGCGACATCAATTAGTTTTTGTATATCAACCTTGTGCATGGTTGATTTTTTGTAAGAAGTTGAGGCTTTGGCCTTTCTTTTCTTTGTGATACGAATTTGTCTTTTGTGGCTCAATGGTTGAGAGGGTCTGTTGATTATACACAAAATCACCTGTGATGGACTACGCTTTATGCTAGACTCTTAGGGTGAGTTTGGGACGGCTGCAGCTGTCGGTAAAGTATGTTGTAAAGTTATTGCACAGAAAGCTACTTTTTCAAATTATTGTATATAAATCAATATATTTTGTTTGGGAAGTATAACTATTGATCTGTTGTGCTGCAGTTGTATGTTAAAAAATTGCATTAATACCCTTATATCTTGATATAAAAGATAATAATTTATATGCAATTTTTTTAAAATGATAACAAACTAACAATAAAAAAAATCATATCTAATTTTATCAAATAATTTATATTTTTTTAATAGTGTACTATCATAATTTAAAAATAATCTTAAATAAAATTGAATGTTATGAGAACCTTATATTACCCTTGAGGCGTTTCTTTGGAAATAAAATGAACTGTATTAACCGGACAAAACATTATACACAAATATGTAAGAGGTTGAGTCAAGTGACTGTGATTATCTCTGGAAACAAAATTCCTAGTGCCAAGCAATATGCTTGATGGGTAAAGGCCATTCCTCTTAGATGCCAAGACTTCTCTTCTTTGAGAACAGAAAAGAAGATGCAGAGATGAGAGGAGGGCTCACGTCTCCTTTACTCGATTCCACTCACCGGCGACCATATAGGCTTCATCCACCTCAGCTAGCTTTTCTGGCTTTGACGATCTAGCACCACAAGTGGTCAGCGACGTTGATATGATAGATCGCTGTCAGATCTAACTCACCGAAGTGGATTCATCTTTCCCGTCAGTAGCTGGATATCAGAAATGACGTCGTTTCAACTCGACTGCCGGAGATCCAAAAGGACGCCGTTTTCAATTACTTTGTCATCTTATTCAAGGCGAGATATCGTTGACCTTCCAATTTCAAATCCACTCCCCCTCCAAATCTTCAAACCCTAAGCCTAAACATCCATCATGTCCATTCTGCGTCAGCCGCGAGCACGACAGTGCTCCAGAGATTTTCGCATTCCGCGTGACATTGACGACTTCATGATCGGACGGTGGAGATGAGGTGGTAGAGGTTTCATTGGAGGGGAGAATCGTAGATTGTAGAACTTTGCGAGGATGAAGACGACAGACCTTTTTGCAGTGAGGTCATTTACGTATTTTTTTTCACATTTGAACCACATAAAGCAGGAGAACGCGGGAGGCCTTCTCAGGACGCAAAATACAATGGCGAGACGCAAAAATTTTAAAAACAGAGCAGGAACTCAGTACCCCAAACGTTTCTTCAGTTACGTTTCATAAAGTGAAGCAGTGAAAATGTCCTCCCAAACCCACCCTTAGTCTTCACGGGGGTAACCATTAAGACTTGCTGGCTGAGGGGACTCGCTATGCTCTTATTGTGGAGCTTGTCGCATTAAAAGGAGAGGGAATCACCCATCAGGGTTGTTCGCTACCATCTTTTGAGGTCCAAAATCTCGCCAACTAAGAGGGGAGCCATGTGCTGCTTTTGCAAAGCTTGTCACAAAGAGGGGGCATACCTTCTGGTCCCATGATGCCGGTAGTTTCCTATAATGTTTGGCATGCAAGACTTGCTGGCTGTAGAGGACTCGCACGTTAGTCATTGTAGAGCTTATCGCAAAGGGGGAGTTAGCCAACAGTGGCTTAGGTGTTTTGGTGATGACGATGGCATGTTGCCTATAGTCTCATATAGTGCCGGTGCATATAAGACTTGTCGCATGTTGGAGACTCACACGTTACTTATTGCGGAGCTTGTTGCAAAGGGAAGAGTTAGCTAATAGGGCTGAGGTGCTTTGTTGATGCGATGGTATGGTGCAGGTAGTCACCTATAGTGTTAGGGCACATAAGGCTCATCGTATGTTGGAGACTCGCGTGTTACTCATTATGGAGCTTGTCGCAAAGGGGAGAGCAGGCCAACAATGGCTGAGGGGCTTTGTTGTAGTTGTTTTGCTGTAGATGATGTAACCTTTGTCTCAGTAGGGTGATGCTTATCCTTTATGTACGGAATATTAAATATTTTGGTAGACTGAGTGGATTACCTTGAGTGGTAGGTGATGACATTTATGTCGATGAGTCTTTTCCTAGTCTTCTCTTATTTAATGAGTTGCTATTTCCATTTATGGCTGTTGACACGACGCTTCATAGTCTCTCACTTATAAGAAAGACGAGTGACTACTTTGGAGGTTATGGGCTTGCTTGTTGATGGTATTTGTGGGGATGGTGACATTCCCCGAGTCTTTCTTTCAAGGGAAAGCTTACGTTTTGATGGTGGGTGTTGATGTGAGCTTTCATCGGCTTTTTGACGTATCTTTCTGTGACGTAGGGAGCAAAAAAGAAGAGAAAAGAAACGTACCTTTCTTCATAATGTTAACCTTTAGGTGTAAATGAATTTTTTACATAGGGGGCGACTTGATGCTCCATTTTGGGAAGAGAAAGGAAAGAGATGGAGGGGGTGCTGTAGTTATAGTGGTTGCACACTACTTCCATATTTTATTTTCTCTTTTTTGTTCTTTCCAAGGCGGTCATAATCAGTTGAAGCAAGTTTGAGGATATGATCCTAACCGATCTTGTTGTGATGAAGTTTTGGAGTCGAGTCATTCCCTCGGGCGAGTCGGGAGGTCATTCTTTTCACCCGAATTGCTCGATCGGGTTGGGACACTCTTTTGTATGAGTGTGTCTAAACTTGTTTTTCATTGGAGATATGGGCTTTGAAAGAGTTCTCGTCAAGTGTGGTGAAATGGGAGGTGGAGATTTCTTTCCCATTTCGACTATACTTGTTAGAACTACTTTTTCGGTCACCATGTATTCCATTGAAAAACAGATTGAGTCTTTTGTACGAATACATGCTGATGTTTGTAAGAAAAGATATGAAATGAAAGTGGTTTGTAATACCTTTGAGACATGAAATAGAAGTTATTTAAGGTATCTTTGTTTCGTTTTGTTGAAAAGCTTGTTTGAGTAGCGCATGTATTCAGATGCTTACTTGGTTGTACTTGAAGTTGTATAATCTACTTTGTGAATTGAGAGCGAGCTTGATGAAACTCTATTCCCTTATGCTCTATGATTAATTTTGTGTATTGAGAGCAAGTTTGATGAAACTCCGTTTTGTTAGTGGCTCGTCAGGGAATAAGGATGGATCATGCTAGAAAGATGACTTTCCTTCGCTCCGGGGGCTCTGGCGCCCGCATAGGTCTTTAGTTCTTGGGGGCCTTGGCTCGCCTCACGAAGTGTCCAATCTTTTCTTTCAACTCAATCCTAGCAGTCTCGCGCAACTCGGGTGATCGTGTTTATCATTGTAATTGAAGGGTGAGTTTGTCGAGAGACCCTATTCCTTTGTATATTGAGGATGTCTTAGTGAAAAATATTGTTCTTTTGATGTTGACGATTTGTTTTGTGAATCTTGCTTGAGGGCCACTTTGATAAAAATCTTGTTCTTGCAAAACATGCAAATTTGTTCATATGCATTCGAGAGATCTAATTTTGTACAGCCCGAGTTCCTCAAGCATAGGGCAAGTAATTCAACATATGAATTATATTTTTTTTTCTTTTTGTTAAGAGTGAGTGGGCTTATTTGAAATTATTTATTTTAGATTTTGAAATGTAACCCATCACTATTCGCTCGATAGGAAATGAAGAATTGATTTCGCTAGAAATATGAATTTCTTTCGAGCCTTGGGCTTGGATGCTCGCCCAGGCTTTGAGTGCCTGGAGGCCTCAGCTTGCTGTAGGTAGTAGTAAAATCTTTTCTTTCAGCTCGGACCTAGGAGTCCACGTCTATAAGAATGAAGAGCAGAGAAGTTCTTGAAATAGGCAGGCTTTGGCATAGAACATTATATAAATATTTAATTTAATAATTAGTTGTATTATTAGTAGTTTAATAATTATTTATTTTAATATTTAATTTATTATTTAAATAATTATCAATATAATTAGTAAAAAAATTATTAAAATAACATCTAAATAAGTAATTAGATAAGTAATATTATAATTAATAATTAAGTTAATAATTAAATTATTTTATAATTAAGCTATCTTTTAATTATCTTATTTATAATTATAATTTATTGATGCTACTTAAAATTAGAATTAATAAGTAACTTTTATTTAAAATACAAATTAAAATTGATTTTTTTATTGAACTAACCGCCTTAAATTCTTGATTACTTTGCCAAACGGTTTCATATGATTTTATAGGATTTAACAACTATATTGCTGAATACTATTTAGAATTTAACACACAGGATTTATTAAATCCGAATTTATAGAATTTATTAAATCCTACTTGTTGCCAAACAACCCGCAAGTGTTTGAATCGAATGACTTGATACAATAAACAAAATCTAATGAGACTCAAAATAATGGAGAAAACATAACTTTCTTAGTAGAATTATCATCAAAGGCATACTTCTACTAGAAGATAAACCTGGAAAATTGAAACTTAGATATAAAACAACAACAACAACAACAACATCAAGCCATTATCCCATTATGTGGGGTTGGCTATATGAATCCTTTTTCTCAATTGTGTCATGTTAAGAGTCAAATTCTCATTTAAATCTAATAAAAAAGGTCATTTCTAATATTTTCTTACCAAATCTTTTTAGGTCTACCGGTAGCTTTTTTAACATAAATCAAATCTAATACGTCTACTTTCCTAACCCGGTCGTCGGAAGGCCTCCGTTTTATGTGACCAAATCATCTAAGGCGACTCTCTCTAATCTTATCTTCCACTGGAGCTACTCCAACCTTTTCATGTATGTGGTCATTTCGAATCCTGCCTCTAAGAGTAAATCCACTCATCCACCTGAGCATCCTCATCTCTCCAACACTTAATATTATGATTATCTTTTAATGGCCAACATTTTTCACCATAAAGCATTGCAGGTCTCATCACCATCTTATAGAATTTTCACTTAAGTTTGAGAGGGACTTTTTTATCACATGACAAGCTCGATGCATTTATTTACTTCAACCATCCAACTTGAATTCTACTAATAATATCCCCATCTATTTCACCATCACTTTGAACAATAGACCCAATATATCTAAAACGGCTACTCTTACTAATGATTTGATCGGCCAAAGCCACAATCCCTCCACTAGATCTATTATTACTAAAACTACACTCCATATATTCAATTTTAAATAAAATCAATGCCAATGGTTTACATTTCCTGTGAATAATGATCTATTTTTTTGCATTACGAGGTCTCTTCCGAAGCAAATAAAAGTTTAAATAACAAATGGAAGGTTTATAAGATGAGAGATTTTAGATTGGTAAATTCAAGATTAAGTCCATGTTGCGCAATTTTAATAGATGTAAAGTTAATAATCATTAGCTAACATTACTGAAAATAAAGTAATATCTTGGAGGTCAATATTATTGGAGAAACCTTCTCCTCCTCTTACTCGGCTTGGTCATTTTGGATTATTCAAAGGGGGAAGACTAAGCAGTTGCAAAGGGGTGAAGATGATTTGAAATTTTATATAGGAAAATCAAAGGTAGAATGAATCATAACTCAATTAGAGACCTTTACACTGAGGATGGGGCTCATCAGTATTCTCTGGGATTGCTACTGGGGCCGTCAAACATTTTTATGAGATCTTTAACCCTGTAACCCCTCATGCAACTGCTCCTTCCATGTCTCTTCACTGTGAGAAAGTCCCCAATTTTCTTTTGTCACACCTTTCTGCCCCCCATTTCTGATTATGATATTAAATCTGTAGTATTTTCTTCCCTGAAGGATACTGTTCCTGGGCTTGATGGGTTCACATTTGGTTTTTACTCATCTTCTTGGGATGTTATTGGTCTAAATGTTTGCCGAGTTATTAAACACTTCTTTCATAAAGGCTACCTTCCCAAAAAGTAAAAGTAGTGGCCATATCACTTATTCCAAAGTCTTCTCATGTGGGAAATATCTCAAATTACATGCTTATATCTCTTTGTAATATTTTTTACAAAATAATTGCAATGCTTTTAGCTTCCATATTGAAATATGTTATGCCTCATATTATACATTGTAGTTGATATGGATTTATTAAAAATAGAGTTTCCATTGATTATATCATTCTTGCTAAAGAGATTTTGGCGGATTTTGACTGGAGGGGGAAAAATCACTTATTTTGTGCAAATTTGGATGTGCATAAAGCTTTTGACACTATTTCAAGAGAATATATTCTTTAAAGAATGCATAATATTGGATTTCCCTCTATGTTTATCAGTTGGATTCGGGCTTGCATTATGAATGTTCACTTTTCTATGCGGATTAATGGCTGTCTAGAAGGCTTTTTTCCTTCTAAAGTTGGTTTGAGATAGGGGTGTCCCCTCTCTCCGTATATCTTCTAAATTCCTATGGATAATCTTTTCCAACTTTCCAACTTTATGAAGATCACATCAGGAATCTTTCATACGAGGGCATAAAAACTAAGAATAATCATTTTTCTCACTTATTATTTGTTGTTGATGTGTTAATTTTTGTTAAATCTTCCTCCACTAATCTTCTTTCTCTTAAGAATATTCTATTCACATTTAAATCTTATACTGGTCTCTCTATTAACCCTTATAAAAGAAGCATCATTTTCTCTAATCTAACACCCATCAAGAATTAGCATAGTGGTACTCTAGATATTATTAATGATAGCGATGTTTTCTCTTATTTGGGGGTGCCTATTGCTCCTAGAAGATTGCTGAAATCTGATTTCATTCCTCTGCTGAACCAAATATCCCTAAAACTTGATGGATGGATGTCCAATCACTTTCTTTGGCTGGAAGGCTTCAATTTATCAAACTTTCTATTATTAACAATATTGCCTATTGGATTAGGGAATATATTTGACCTAAATTTTGCATAAAGCACATTAATAAGGTTTGTGCTCTGTTTCTTTATCATGAGGATGTAGATGCCAATAAAATACATATGGTATCTTGGAGTAAGACTTATTTTCCTTTGAAATATGAGGATTTAGGCATCCCTGCAATTAAAAATATGTGTCATGCTTATAATATATCTCTTATTTGGAGGGTTGTTTCTACAAACAGTCTTCTCTCTCGTTTGTGGAAAGATAAGCATTATACTCTCTGGAGCTTATAGTCCCAAAGCCTAAAAAACTTGGAAACATTTATGTCTACTTGCTACTAATTTGACAATGGAATTTAATTTTGAAGTCATTTGCTGAGAGCTGCTTCCCAACTTTTGGGATACCTTGGTGTCAAGGGAGTACTATTGAAAAGGCCCTTGATCTTCTTTCTAGACACATTAATGATCCTTTTAAAAAAACTTATTTTTACATATATTTTATATAACGAGAATTGGAATCTTCCTGCTACATTTATTCAAAACATTCCCATTGGGCTTGCATTTGCTGGAAAGCTATATCGAAACTGAAATTTAAGCATTTTTTGGTTTCTTGCTTTGATAATGTGGATCTTGTGGATTGGCACAAACAAATTTGACATAAGAGGCACTCTCTATGGTTTTCAACTTACTCTTGGCTTTCTTTTGTTGGTGGTCTTAGAATTGCTGATGCTCTTGCTATAAGAAACATTTTGGTAAATATGCTGTCCCTCTTTGTGATAGCTGCCCTGTGATCAACAGGCACTTGTTTTTCAATTTGATTTCTCTCTTAGGGACTGTTTGGTTGCCTGAAAAGAAAATGCACTATAAAGTAAATACAATGTAAAGTAAATGTAATGCATTCCGAATACTTTGAGACTGTTTGGTTATCTGCAAAATAAACGCAGGAGAATTGTTTCCCTTGTTTGGTTAGGTAGATCCAGAGTAAAGTAAAAATGATTTTTTTTTGTAATAATTTATTTTGGCAGTACAACTAGTGTACTTATAAAATTAATGTCTTTATAATAACTTTTACTCCATGTATATGTATTTC
Organism: Dendrobium nobile; assembly: GCA_022539455.1. Taxonomy (NCBI): domain Eukaryota; kingdom Viridiplantae; phylum Streptophyta; class Magnoliopsida; order Asparagales; family Orchidaceae; genus Dendrobium; species Dendrobium nobile. The sequence goes on along the minus strand of CM039721.1, from coordinate 26,409,415 downwards.
AACACAAACGCTATTAGTTCTACTATCTAGTTTACCACAATTTGCACTCGTGCATATGCTTAACGCAACAAATTTAGTTGAACAGTATTGTCTGTAAAAATAATCGTTAAATAGTCCTAAAATATTATATTTTATAAAAACTGTTACAAATATTACAAACTATATTTCTGAAAAAAAAAATGAAACAAAAATTTTTTGTTGCCAAACTATTCTAGAGCTTGTTGTTAAAATAAGCTTATCCAATAAATTACTAAAAATCAAATAAGAAAAATATAATATTTTAGGACTTGTCTATGCTGGGCAGCCAGGCGTCTTTGTATCCTCTTCCATAGGGATGAAGCCGTCGGTATGCTGGACAGAGTCTTCAACAACGGCGAGCTTCTCCAGAAGCCTAGAAGGCAACGATCGATCACTGTTAACGAGACAACCATCCCAAGAAGCCCTGGGCCCGTACATCGAGCATCTCTGGTCGTCGAAGGAGATGCGAACAACGTCAAGAGAGAACCTTGGAGCGATATCGCAAGAGCGGCGACCCAAAGCATCGACGGCGATCTCCGACTGGGTGTCTCTGAACCGATGGGAAGATATGCGAATTTTCTCGCCCTCCGTTTGTAAAACTGGGGGCTTGCGTATGCCATTTTCACCGGCGGTGCATTTGTTCGGCTTAAGTTTCCTCCGCCATTTCTGGAGCTTTTTACTGAAGATTGAAGCCGCAAGCCAGAAGCTTCCAGCGATCTCTTTGATGTCCCGGGAAGGGATTTTCTTGGTTTGGGAGTAAGAGTCTAGATCTATGTGGTCCTTCATTGGCCTAGCATCTTCCATTTCGCATTTTGAAGTCTCCAGTATGAGGATCGAGTCCGCATCAACCTTAATCTCGCCGGCCGCCAAGACGTTGGCTGCAACGGTGGATGATGAAATGAGGAATTTTTGGCCACTTTGGACGATCCTATCTCGGTCTTCCTGGTGAAACAAGGACGAGAGAGTGCTCCGGACACGGACATCACATGACTTGCGTTGCGGCTCGGCCACCGCGGCGGCCAGCGAGGAGACTCCGGCATCACGATGAGGACGCCAGCGAAGATTAGGATTGGAGGAATGGCTAATGGCGAGGGAAGCGATAAACGCCGGCAGCGTCCTCGGCGCCCAGAGCATTTGTAACCCGCTCAATTTGAGCGGGTTTTGAAGTCGCAGGAAAGGCCTTTAGTAACACACCGCTAATGCATCGGAGGAATCTCTATTTTTCGCTCAAAATCAACCAAACGAAGTAATTTAGGAAATGCGGGTAAATGCATTACTTTACTCTAATAATTCTGCATACCAAACAGCCCCTTAATCTTTTAAGTTCTTGTTATATTCTCTTCTTTCCTGCTGCCTCCTATGATTCTTCGGGCTCTGGATTTCATGGATGATAATGTTGGTAATAATGCTGAAGTTGCAAATGCTCATAGATTTCAGATTTCCTCACTCGTTTATTATATATGGAAAGAACGGAATAATTGAACTTAATAATTCCTATCATACATTTTCTTCTCTTTATTATGAGACCTCGAGGTCTATCTTTCTAAAACTAGAAGGCTTGAAAGCTGCAACGACATCAAGATTTTTATTGGCTAGCCAAGATATTTTTATTCAGTTTTATATGGTATATATTGGATTCTTTTGTTGTCACCTTTCTTGGGACTATGATGAAAGATTATTCCTTTGCAATTCTTTGCTGAACTTCAAGGCCACTGCCTTTTTATTAGCAAATGTGTGAATTTAGTTTTCTTATTAGCTGCTACTTCCTCTTACATTTGTTAAAATAATATGGCTTTTGCTGCACCTCTGGATGGCATTGCTTTGCCCTGGCAATCGGGTTTGGCAAACTGTTCTGGGTTATTCTTGATTATTCTTGAATCATTTAATCCTTCCTGAGTCTTGGACTTGGTTATATTACCTTTTATTTAGCTGTTTTATTTCAGGACTATTAACTAGTTTTCTTCAGCTTCAGTTTTTTATTATTTCTTTACTATTTCATGTATTAGTGATAAATATCGGATTTATTTGTATCCTCCTTATTGGTTATGATATGGGCTAGTCACTTAATTTTCTTAAAAAAAAGAAGATGACGTAAGTTCTGTTGCTAAAGTTGAGTTGTCCATATGGAAAACTGCCATAAAAATATCATGCAATGAGAAAGTACCAATTTGTATTTTTGTATGTTAGCACATCCTTCATGATTGGAGCTCTAATTCAGATATGGCTAATAACAAAATTCAAATCGTACTTCTCATTATATCGTTAGGATTCCACTCCAACTGTCAGGGTTGTGTGCTAGCCTATGTTGCAAGCTTTACGGTTCCTTTTGAAGTTCAAAAAAAAAAGTTTTTTGATCTGTAATGCTTAAATCCTTCAGCTGGAGAATTTGACTTGAACCTGCAATTTGGTTAGTTTTCGAATTGTTAATTTCACAAATTCATCTTATCAGCAGAGGAGGTACACAAGCTTTATATGAATTTCTCTAGAATTTTTGCCGAGATGGATTGCACAATGGATAGATAATTTTTTTGCTTAGCATGTTGATGGCGTTAGGTATGATTGACTATCTTCATACCTCTTTATTGCAGACTTTAAAAGACATAGAAAATGCATTAGTTTCATCTCCTTTGGGTATAAACCCAATCCTTGGCGACCAACGAATCATCACACCAATCCCACCGTATGTATCTTGTTCATTTCCTTTTATGAGTTACTTTTATCTTGCCGATAATTGAGTTGTAATAACTAACTGGGCCTTCCTGTGACGAGTGAGATTGTTGATACTTTTCTCCTAAAACTGTTACAGACTGACCAAGGAGAACATGCAAGTGAGTTATTACTGATGCATGCACCATAACATGTTTTGCTTTTACTATTCTGAACTAGTAATTATGAAACTCTTGTTTCATGGTAGGCATTGTGCAAGGTGGTTTCCAAATGTGCTGAAGATGGTAGGCAAAGTATTAGAAGGGCACGGCAGAAGGTATGGCTGGCAGCTTTTCCTTCAGCATTTTTCACTGCGAGTGCTGCTATAACTTTTGAAGTTGCACCATTTACTAATACGATTCTGCAATATTAGTGCTAAGCTGTTTGGTTTTCTCTTATTGATAAAAGCCAACTAACTTGAAGACTCGATAAATAATTTTTACTGGTACACTTAATAATGCTCCACTCATAAAGAAAAATGAATTGACCCTGCTGTAACTACAGCTTTCTAAAACCAAAATTACGCTTTCCTGGTGGAGTGAAAATGCCTAAAGATTACTTCTTTGATGGCATATACAAAGAGAAATAGCTGTTCTTCCAAGCTTTGATGACGAGGATACATTTCCAAAGCCACTTCTTGTTTATCAATTTCCGAAGTGGATCGCTGCTTAAGCAAACTTGCCTTCACCTATAATGAGTTATTTTGTCAAATGTATAAGTATGACCCTTTTATGGTCCACATCTAGCTTAAATTTGCAAAAATATAACAAGGTATACGTACTTTACGCAATGAAGAGCTTCATAACTTTAAACCTTTCATCTATTTCACTTAGGAAGAAGGCTCCTTTAGGGTCTATTTGTTTAAAGGGATTCTTTGGAGTTATCACTATTGATAACTGGTGATCGGGTTGATAAAATCAATTTTCAGTGTCGATGATCAATAATGGGTGGTGTTGCATGTGGGGGGCGGTGGATGTTGACAAGCAGGGTTGCATAGGTCTATATGTTGCTTTAATATTTATTTTTTGAGAGCAAAATATGCATTTTAGAGGAAGAATTAAGGGGGGTAAATAGAAAGAGATTGTGAAGAAAGATGAATGCCTTAGGAAGAGGAGCCTGATGATTAAGAGTAAGAGAGGGATCAGTCGTTCTAAGGGATACTAGAAGAAAGCCCGTCTTTATTTTATATTATGCCATCTTCAATTAAAATGTAAGGCATATTATTTATATCTTAGATTATTTATATCTTAGATTGATTATTTTCTTTTAAGAAAAATAAAGCGTATAGATTGCAAAGATTGTAAAATTATTCCGAGTGAATGTTTATGTACCCAACATCGCTTATTAATTTTGGACTTCAAGATGGAGCAGAAAATAAAAAATAAAGCAAAATCGTTGTTCTAGAATTAGATGAGGGCATTTAAAAAATTTAACAAAAATATTTTTGAGAGTAAGATTCTAGATCTTAATATTTTATTTGTGCACTAGGAAGCTAATGTTATGTGGCAAATAGTAGTTAGTGATATTAAGAATGTTGCAAAAGATGTACTTGGAGTATCAAAGAGAGAATATACTAGTAGTAAAAATTGTTAGTGGTGGAATCAAAATGTGCAAGAAAAAATAAAAAATAAGAAGAATTGTTATAAAATTAGTTTAACTGTAAAAATTTTGATAATTGGGAAAGTATAAAGAGACTGGTAAGGAGTCTAAGAAAGCAATTTGCAATGCAAAGATTTTAAGTTTTAATGATTTATATAATAGATTAGATACTAAGGAGGGAGAAATATATATGTATAAGTTAGCTAAACAAAGAGATATGAATAGTAAAGATTTAGTTCAAGTGAAGTGCTTTAAGGATGAAGCTCAAAAAGTGCTTTTATTAGAAGAGAATTTTTAACAAAGGTGGATGAGATATTTTGTTAAACTTTTCAATAAAGATTATGAGAATGCAGTTGACTTTAGTGACCTTAATACCCTAAATGAAAACAAAGATTTTTGTTTTTATGTGCGTATTAGTAAAACTAAAGTTGTAGACTTGTTCTCTGCATATTGATACTGAGGGTTTAGGTAATAATTAGCTGCATGCAAATGCCGCTGAAGTTGTAGCTCCCACCTATCATCAATAATATTTCAAATTTTCCTAAAGCTACCCTCTTTGCCTCCTAAGTTGGATGCAATCATTTCTTTGACTTCATCCATGACATTGTAGATGAAACTCATTGCAGGCTTCTTCTCAGCATCCACAATCCTTAAAACATGAATAAAAGGTCTAATAGTTGTAATGGAATATAAGATACTTTGCCAAAATCAATTATTTAAAACAATATTTCTAATATCTTTTCTCTCAGCCTTTCGCCCAAGCACAACTCAACCACTGTGTATATAGCCTTTAAAAGTTGTTTAGCTTCCAACATACTCTCTAAGGTCAATTAAGCGGTGACAAATCTTGTTGCTGCTGGCCTTATAATTTCTTTATTTGAAAATTTTCTCATAAGAGCTAGAACCCAAGAGTTATTGTAAATAAACTTGGTTATTTTTTTTGCTTGAGTAAGTGCATTCTTATGTTGAGGTATCTCCCCCAGCTTCTCAAGAATCAGATCTATGCAATGTGCAGCACATAGAGCCCAGTACAGATGTTTCCTCTTCTCCATAAGTTTGTTACCTGCAGCCTTGTAAGAACTTGCATTATCTGTCACAATTTGTACAACCAAATGTTCTCCAACCTCCTCAACAATGCTATCTAATAATCCAAATATAATCTCAGCATTTTTGACTTGGTCATATGCTTTAACTGACCTTAAAAATACAATACCCTAAGGATTATTAATGAGAATGTTGATCAGACTTCTATGTTTGATATTAGACTACCCATATGACATAATTGTTACTCCTGCTTAGGACCAAGTCCTCTTAATTTCTTCGATGCTTTTATCTGTGCTTTCTAACTCCTTCAAAATCTATGTTCTCAAATCATACATAGTTGGAGGTTTGAACCCTCTCCTAAATGCTCTAACTGAATGAATCATGTTGTAATAGGCATGTGATATTGCAACATTAAATGGAATTGCATTTTCGTTAAAGAATTTGTCTATATCCTTATACACTCTTCGCTGTGCCTCCCTTGCATTTTTTGGGGCCATCATCTGTGTAGTAGGAGGCATATTCTCTGACATGTCCATCATATAATGATTCATAGGCCCTCTAGAACCCCTAGATGAAATGAGTTTCATCAAAGAAGATGAATCCCTAACGCTGCGCTCACTCTCGTAGTAAGAGCCAACATCAACTCTGTCCTCAAATTGCTTCCATGCAAGATGTTTTGATGTGGTAGACTTATTCATGTATGACTTTATCTCCTCCCTTACAATATCACGAACTTTGGAGCATGGAGCAACATTCTTATGAGATTCTGAAAGGTGATCCTTCATCCTAGTCACACCACCCTTCACAACTTTATCACAATAATTGCAATTTAGATAGATATATGTTTTATCACTTCCCCCTACATCCACCTGAGTGTTATGTTTCCATGCTAGATATTTTCTATGATCTGATGCAGCTTTATCCTTACTTCTGATCATCCTTTATGAGAAGAATATATTATTGCAATATATCGAATCCCTAAATATAATGCTTCACTTATTCTATATTAAGAAAATTTATATAAAGCATGCACTCATGAAGAAGCAGACTAATATTAACAACTATTACTAAAGGCGATGAATACAATAATATACCGGTCTGCTGGTGGTCCAAGGGGGCGTTGCCTCTTGGTGGGGTTCGACCTACCCGGTCAGGTCACGGGGTCAAGGAATAGCTCCCTTGCGGGTGTTTCCGGGGGCAGTGCCCGGAACAAATTTTTATTGAAGAGTAATTTTGAACTTCTGCTTGATTTTAAAGTTCATTAGTTGTTTGTATGGAAGGATACTGAACGGTATTGAGCATGTACTGAGCGGTACCGAGTGGTACCGAGCATGTACCTAGTGGTACCAAACATTGTTGTATTGAGTGGTACCGAGCATGTACCTAGTGGTGCCGAGCATGTACCTAGTGGTACCGAGCATGCACCTAGCGGAACCGATCATGTATCTAATGGTACAGAGCATGTACTTAGTGGTATCGAGCATGTACCTAGTGATAAAGAGCGATACCGAGCAGATAGACCGATTGTGGAATCTTACTCAGCAGAATATGGAGGTCCTTATGGCAGAACAAACCGATCTTGTATTTCAAATTAAGGTGATAGATGGAACCATGAAGAAGAAAAGTTTTCAGTGGTTGGTCGAAGGAGACTCAAACCCAACTTGCGGTAGAAGATAACTCCAAGAAATAGGCGAAGAGCAACTCACGGTGGAAGGAAGCCGACGCCGAACGAAGAGGGAAAAAGATAACTCGAAGAAGAAGGGAGAAAATCTGTTTTTGGGAAATGATGGAAGACCGCACGGGGGCTGGGGGGTCCGATTCGAAGAAATATATATTAGGTTACCCTTTTTTAAAATAAAATTTTAGAGGTGGACGCCTCTAAACTGTGAGGCGAGGCGAGCCTCAGTAAACTTGAGTAGTATGCCTTAAATCCTGAACTCTTTGCGTGGGCTTTGAGGCTTAAAGGGGCGAAAGCGCCTCTTATTGCGCAATTTGAAACCATGTATAACATATAAGCAAGGATCTATGCTCTAATATCAAATAATTTGGGATTTTGATGAGGGTTACTGAAAGGCGTTTTCTAGAGCTTGCCACCTTTCTCTCAACGTAGGATACTTAGAATTTTGTATGTTTTAAAGACCAAAATTATAGGCAGCATTGGTTCTTTGTGCACCAAAAAAGATTAAGGGCTGGGATTCTTTGTATAGGATTTAAAGGTGGACCTTTGGAAAACCAAGATAGTGTTAGACCGGTTCACAATGAACCGCTCCACGTCCAGCCGGCCCAAAGGGGGTTGGCTCACATGGCCGCCTCCTCTGCCTGGTCCGCCTAATTGGGCGGGCCCCATTATTCAAATTGAATAAAAAATTCAAATGGAGTGGGCGGCTAGGGTTTGGGAGGGAAAATAAATTAGGAAAGATCTTGGATTAAAGGGGATGAGGGAATTAGGGAGTTTCATGTTTTGATTGATTGGAAATTAGGGTTCTTGGTGTTGGGCTCTAGACATCTCTTGTCTAGAGATTTGGGAGAAGCGATCCTCCTCTGGAATTGAGGATCTCTTGTATCTTGCTTTACGTTTGCTCCCTTTTGCTTTCTATAAAGAAGTTGCTATCATGTGCTTGTTTTTCTACGATGATTCTTCGATTTTTCTCGCTGTTTTACTAATTTTGGTTAGGTTTGCTTGTGAACTCAAGTAGATCTGATAGGATTACTTGCGAACTCAAGTATTTCCTATCTGATAGGCTCTCTTATAATAATCTGGCAAAATAAACAACTGTATTGAATTTGGTATGGACCGAAGAGGTGTTACTTTTTTGAGGAGAGATGACTGAATATAACAAGATAAGAGATTGATTATTTGTCAATCTAAGGAGGACTCTTCATTTGAGTTTAATTGTTCTTATGTTGTTCGTTTGAATTTTTTCTTTGTATGTATTCCTGGCTTCCTTGCCTTACTTTCCTTGCACCCAATTGACTTTTTAGAGAGAGAGAGAGAGAGAGAGAGAGATCACCTTTGCTTCGCTTGAAAGGATGAGAAGGGCGCTTAGTTCAGTAGTTAAAGATACGGGAGAAAAGGGGGCAAGCTAGAGGGTGCGGGATGAAGTCCTTTATTCCATTTGATTCATTATTTGAATTCATGAATGATTGAAAAATAATCAATTATAAGTGAATATTTTTAGGAAAATAAATCCTATTTAGCTAAAAATTGATAATAATCTTATTATTAAATTTTTTAATAAATTAGCGCCTCGATGATAATAGGCTAGCATCTTCTCCTCTCTTCCTAGGCAGTTTTGGGTGGAGGGATGCTCATTTACAGAATTACGATTTATAACTTTTTCCACATAATGAAATGATAAACAAACATTCAAATTTGTTCTTCCCTTGTGCTATTTCTGACTCGAAGAAAAGTTTAATTTATTTAGTCTATCTTTGTGATAATACCAAGCTTCGATGCTAATTAAGACATTTTGCTCAAAAGTTTTTGTTTTGCTTCAAAACTTTGAAGAACCATGTATCTAGTTTTTAATTTTCGTTTGCGTTTTAGATATGTAAAATTACAAGATTGTATTAAAGCCCTTCTCATGTCATATCAATTTCGGATATTGCAGGCTTTAGATACAATAAAGAAGTCAGCATCAAGCATTCCAAAAGATGATGTGAAAAGATTGGAGAAAGAAGTAAATATCTACTGCATTGCGCTCCCCCATGATTCTTTTTGGTATAGTATTTTTTTTTTTGGGACATTTGGTATAGTATTAAAAACAAGTACTTCTATTTTTCTTGATCAGATTGAAGAGATCACAAAGCAGTTCATCAAGTCGGCGGATGAGATGTCCCGGGCAAAGGAGAAGGAAGTAGCTGGGAGCTGAAGTTATATCTTTAGATGTTTATGAGTAGAGAGAGCTTCCTGTGAAATGTGCTGGAATCATGCTGTCTTTCATAATCTGGTAAACCATTCAGATTTTCTAATCTTGGCGGTGGTCGGGGGTCGAAGCTAAGCCATATCTTTTTCCTAGTTCTCCATCTTCTTTAAAGTTTTTCACCCTGGGTTAAGTTAATTGGTCACATACGTGGTTACATAACGATAGGAAACAGTAGTTTCTAACATTGGTAATCAATTAAAAGGGCGCTTCGTTTTGATGTTATATAGGTGGTTGTCTTTTTGATCCGTAAATGTAATATGTTTGATTAATTGCTTTCTTGAAGTAGGTAATTTTTCTTTTTTGATGGTTAAAATGATTTTTGTAAACAATTTTTTAATTTGAATGTAATGTTTAGCTTTCAAATTCGGTTAACATTTAGATGCCATTTAATAGGATTATTGAGATATCCTTTATAAATTATTATTTAAAAATATAAAAAATCCAATAATTGACTTATACTTGAAATTTAAAATTATACATCATATGTTAGCCAATTAAACTCCCCCAATTTGTGTATTTATTCATTAATTGGTGTTTATAATTGGTTATTTTTCTCCATTACTACCCAACAAAGCTATGTTGCACTGATACGGATACGGCGACATGAATATGGGACATCAATTCTTAAAAATATAGGATACGGGTACGGCGCGGACATTGCATTATAGTTTATAAATCATACATAAAAATTAAAAAAAAAATAAAAGCATAATATTTGAAATTATCAAAAAAAATGATAACAACATCATTTGTAGCCTTGTAGTTTATCATATCAAAATATAAGTATTAAATGTCTAGCACAATAGCAAAAGCATAAACATAAATTGTCTAGCACATGAAGTTTCAACTATTCAATAGAAGGAATGATATGATTAGCTTTTTCAGTGGTTTGTTTTTGAACTTCTATATCATCTTCAAAAAATGTCATAGCTTCTAATTCAGGCTCATCAAGTGAAAGATTAGTAATTTTTAATATTCCCATATCATCAAGACTCAAATTCATCTTGTAAATTAGAGAACCTTGCTCACAACCACGGAAGTAAATACAACGCATCTTTTTTTTTACTATTTCTTTTTTGTTTTTCAATGGATACGCGTATCTGCATCGGATACGCGTCCTTTTGAAATTAAATAGTATTTTAATTGGATATGGCTTTAGCGTATCCGACATGTATTGGTAGCGTATCGGAGGCGTATCCATATATCGGTGTATCAGATATAGCATGCCTTTATAAATAGGAGTATCAGTGCAACATAGCAACAAAGTGAGGCTTTTGTGTACTCACCTAATGTTCGATCTTGGTATTGCTGCTGGAGGCATTGATGCGATACCTGGAAAAGGCTATGCTATTTAAGATCATATTTGGCTGGTTGAGTTGGCGATAATTTGGGTATATTATATGTTTTTAATTTGTTATTGTGATATGAACATCAATGTCATGCTCTAGCTCGCATCGCGTTGCCAAGATCCCATCAGGTTTGTAAAGCACTATGTCTAAAGAACTATCAACTTGAAGAAGGATGGAAATTGATTAACTTGTGTTAATAACTTTTCAAGCGTGTATATTATTTTGTTATGCTTTGGACATGTTTTCATGTGTTATTTGACGGTCTGTTTGAGGTTGTGTTATCGCTAATAGTTGTCATCATATGAAGATAGTAATGGAAAGAAGTAAATGGATATTGTTGCGTGTCATGACACATTTGCTGTGGTAGAGGGAATGAGTCATAAATAAGAGAAAGGGTTGCAAAAATTATAAGTGACAATTGATTTTTTACGTGAAAAATCCAAAAAGGTGGAAAAATTATGGAGCATTGCATAGTTGAAATGATTTTATTAGTGTGTCATTGATTATAAACAATGCCCTTCCATGGGAGAAAACATTGGCATGATATACCAAATATGTATTATATAAAGCATGTTACATGACTTGAAATGGAAGAATTCACTAGCATAAGAGCTGTTTTAAAGATATAGTTGACTTATTTGTTTGGTTGGCAGGATCGTAATTGGATGATGGTGGTTGGAGGGCTCATGGTTGAGTGATAGTAGTGGAATGGGCTGTAGTCAGACAATGAAAGTCAGAGGTGCTATAATTGGGTGATTGATGTCAAATGAATTTTTGTTAGGCTATGGAGGTTGAAATGTAACACCCTAGATTCAAATATGGAAGAATTTTTTTTATATTATTTTAAGAATATACTAGAACTTCTATAAATCATCAATATAAACAATAACCAGTGCAAGCAACTAAAATCATATACATTATGACATTTTATTATTTATTCATTCAAAATAGCATTTACACTAGTTAGAAGATCACTCTAAAAAAGAATAATAGAAAATACGGAATAACATAAAAAAGAAAACTTGAGGATATCTAACAATCTCACTACAATTGGTCCTGACTCCTTCCCTAATTAATGAAATCATTAAAATCGTTAAAATCTTGAGGATCTCTGACAATCTCACTTCAATTGGTCTTAACCCCTTCCCTAACATGAAATCATTAAAGTCTATATAATGAACTTAAAAGCATAATTGTAATCTAAAACTAATTAGAGCTTTCAATGCAAGGACTAAAAAATCAATATGTTTTGCTCTGTCTAATTTAATCAATAGTAGTCAAAGAAGTTAATGACCAAATAATAACAATAAAATTTAAAATGATTAACAATAAAAATAGAAAATTATTAAAATGAATCTAAAAATTAATAATTGGTATAAAATTCAATAAACTGGTAAAACAACAGCGCAAAATTATTTGTAAATCATTTTATGAATCTATCTTATCTATTCAAATGCATCATCTGTTTATATATTATCAATGCATTCAACTCTATCAATGATATTAATATTTTTATTAATATCATCAGTGTTATTAATGTATGGATGCATCAATATATGATTTAGTAAAGTAGGATATCTAGCTTTTACGTGATATTTTTCAACATCTTTTATTCGAACTGATTCTCAATTAGTTATCAATCATATCAATTTTTACTTATTCAACTAATCAATTATCATTAGATATGACTTTATTAAATCAATAAAGAATCATTACTCTTTATTCGTCGGTGTAATAAGTCATCTGTTACTTGTTACAACTAGGATAAACATCATAAATCATCTTTAAAGGAAAGCGTGTTGGCCAACCCTCCTGCACAACATATTATATTTTAATAGTCAACCCATTTTATAGTGTTAACAGATAGTTTTTGTTTGATTATGCAAATGCCATAATTAAAATGTAGTGGAAAATAATCAATTATATTCAATATAAATAAATTCATATAAAAAGAATAATTTCATTTTTTTTGGAATATTATAATATACCCATTTTAGAAAATTATCACCCCCAAGATTTCCCTTAAGAATTTATGCCATAATTAAAATGCCCTAGAACCAAATTTTTTAAAAAATATTTATTTATTATCTTAAAAATATACGAAAGCTTCTATAAATCATCAATATAAATAATAACCACTAAAAGTAACTAAAATCATATACATTAGGATGTTTTTATTATTTATTCACCTAAAATATCATTTACACTAGCTAGGAGATCACTTTACAAAAAAATTAAAGAAAATACATAACAAAATTTTAAAAAATATGAGGATCTTTAACAATCTCACTTCAACTAGTCCTGACCCCTTTTCTAACATAAAATCATTAAAATCTACATAATAAGCTCAAAAGCCCAACAATAATTTAAAACTCACAAAGCTTTCAATGTAATGATTAAATAATCAATATGATATGCTCATATAATATAATCAATAGCATTCAATAAAATTAATGATCAAATATTATCAATAAAATTTAAAATTATTAATAATAAAAGCATGAAATTATTTCAATGAATCTAAAAATCAATAATTGATATAAAATTTAATAAACCAGCAAAACAATAGTGAAAAATTATTCATAAATAACTAAAGGAATCTATCTTATCCATTCATATGCATCATATTTTTATGTATTATCAATGAATCTAATTTTATCAATGATATTAATATATCTATTAATGTCATCAGTGCTATCAATATTTGCATGCATCATTGTATGATTTAGTAAGACATGACATCCATTTTTTTTTTAAATCTACAAATTGCATTAATAAGAAAATTGCATTAATAAGGAAACCTAAATAAATTACTAAAAGAAAGAAAATTTTATCACATTCCTCTAACAAAGAAATAAAAAAGGAGGAATATTATTATAACTAACATCATTCTAATAGAAATCACTAAAAATAGCAAGGTTTGCACACAACTTGGCTAACTTATTACATCTTCTATTTTATGAAATAAAACTTGATTGAACTCCTTTAACAAGACAACTCCTCCCTCCAAAAATATTCATTCTTCAATTTATCTTTTACCATAGAACCTTGATAATATTATAATTATCACTTTCAATTTTAATTCCTTTAGCTTCAAACATCCATTCCTGCATTCTTACATCCAAAGAATGAATTGCTAACATCTTCAATTGAGCAATTTCCTAATGAAAACAACTAAAATAAAATGCCAACAAGAATCTACCTCGATGATATCTCAAAATGCCTCCAATTCTTTCTTCATTAGATCTTAACATAGATGCGTCAATATTTACTTTAATCCATTCAGAAGGAGGGTGCCAAAAATTGTTATATAGCTGTGAGGGTTGATTAACATCCCGGTTGTCCCAAACAAAATGAATTTCAGAAGAAATATCATAACTAATTATATTAGAAGCTATCGAGAAATAGTCTTACCTCAATGCTTAACTTTATTCCTACTTTTCCATGAAAAGAAAGCTGCTATACAATACATGTTTGCAATACAATAGTTATTACTTGCTAACCTTTCCAAACATTCCAAGCATTCAACAAGTGAAAAGAAAATAGGAATACGAAATCTCCATTTTTTAAGATGTTCAATAACTTGAATAAGCTTTAGGCAATCAACTGCAATATGTTCCAATGTTTCCATAGATTGGCATCCTTTAGGACAAGAATTATTATCAGATAATCTTCTATACATAAGGAAATCATTGGATGAAATTGTATCTTGCAATAAACGCCACTAGAATAACTCCACTCTCATTTTTTACTTATTTTTCTTTATCCAGTTCTAGTAATTATCTTCAACCTCTTCTTCTAATGTAGCTTCAAAAGCTAAGGCAACTATAGATTTTCTAGACATCTTTATTTTGAACAATAGCTGATCAGAAAATAAAGTAGGAAAAATTGAATTTGTTGAATAAGATTCACCAACTGTTCACTAAAATGATTATTCAATTTTAACACATTACATACACCATATGAAACTAGCTTATTAATAATGATATTAATATCTTCAACATATGCAACAAAAGTAGACCATTTATCAATTATTCTATTAAGAATCCATACATCCTTTAAGATATTTACAGATACACTTATTGACACTTTCCATCTCAAAAGTGGTTTAAGATACTTTGCACCATGAGTAATAATTTTCCTTTCTTAAGATCAGAATTCTAAATATATTTTCCATATTTAGAAAATAGAGTTCTATTGAGAAGAGAATATGGTTTATCAATAAAATTCTAAGCAAGTCTAGAATGTTATAGTCCAACAGTAGATACAACTGAATGAATTTCATGTCCTCCACTATTTTTTGCATCACAAATAACATTCTAGGATATATAATGAAGATCTTGTTTGCCATTTTTCTTATACCAAATAAAGTTTATGCACAATTTTTATCAAAATCATTCAATAGTCCCATAGGAACTAATGAATGAGTAGATGAAAAAATAAGAAGAGAAAGAAAAGTTGATTTGACAAGAACCAATCTTCCTGCTAAAGAGATAAATTTGTTTCCCCATGCATTCATTCTATTCAACGTCTTCTCCACCATATTCTAAAAATATGAAACAATAAATCTCCTTAATGCAATCTTAACACCAAGATAGTTCATTTCATTTACAGCTTTGAAACCTATAAGCCGTGAATTTTGTTTCTTCTTTCTTTTAACAAATTTGCCAAATAAAATAAGGGATTGACCTATATTCACCTTTTTTCTAGATCATTTGCAATAATCAATCAAAATTTTCTTCACCTTCTTTGTACTTCTTGCATCAGCTTCAGAGAAAATAATAATATCATATGTATATAGCAAATGAGATATCCTTTGTGCATTACGAGCAATTTTAATTCCAAGCTTCCTACCTCTTTTAAAAAAAGCATTTGATAATAGTTGTGAACACGTTATACATAAATAAGGAGACAAGGGACAACATTGTCTAAATCCACTCCATGCGTCAATCCAATTGGAGTTATTGCCATTTACCATGATAGAGAATCTAAGATACTCAACATACTCCAATATAATGTTTAAAATCTGATTAGAAAGCCAAAATATTCCAAGACTTTCCTCAATGTGGACTAACCCAAACTATCATAAGCTTGTTCCATATCTTTTTTTACTGCCAAAAAACCTTTTTAAGATTTAGAAAATGTGAATTTATGAAATAATTCTTGAGCAAGTAATATATGATCAAATAAAGAACGACCTTTAATAAATACAGCTTAGTCATCAGAGATAATTTTTGGAAGAACAATTGTTAGTTTATTCAACAACATTCTAGCAATAATCTTGTAAATAGTCATTTAAAGACTAATGGGTCTATAATTAGAAGGAAGCAAAGGATTTTTATTTTAGAAATGAGGACTATTAGAGTATCCCAATCAACACACATTTTTCTAGTTATAAAAAAAATATTAAAAGCCTTCCAAATGTCTTCCTCTATAATACTCCAATAGGTTTTAATAAAGGAGTAAGTGATACCATCAAACCTAGGTGATTTATTATTCCCTAGATGCTTAATCACCTCAAAAACTTCCTCTTCAAAAAAATATACTTCCAACAATAATTTATCACAATTGTTAAGAACATTCAATGGAGAAGGCCAACCGTGAAGGATACAATTTATATCCATCCATTTATCCTTAAAGAATTAAAACATAACCCCTTCAATAACTTTCTGATCTTCAACAAATGAACCATTGATATCTTTAATTTGATTAATCCAATTTCTATTCCTCCTAACACTTGCAAATGCATTGAAAAACTTAGTATTTGTATCTTTATCTTCCATCCATTTGACTTTAGCCCTTTGTCTCCACCAAGTGTTTAACTAAGCTAGAGTAGTTTTCAACTCATTAATAATATCTCTTAGCAAAAATAATTTATCTTTAGATAAAATTGAAGAAGAAGACTCTTCCATTTGTAATTCCAAAATTTCCTCTTTAAGACTTTCATTCAACTCCATGAAGTCTTTGAGTTTTGATTTAATCCAATAATATGAAGCTTTCAAAGATCTTTCAAATTTTAAGTTAAGGATTTAACCATCATCAACCATTGTATTTTTTGTTTTGGATTTCAAAACAATTGCTGAAGAAGTCAGATATGAATGCCCATACATCTTCAAATCTGATTATTCTTTTTCATTTTAAGATAGGATGCAAAATATCCAAAATAATAGTATAATGGTATGAAGCAACTCTAGCCAAATGTCTCACAACATCCAAATGAACATTATTAATACCAAAATAAATTCAACAAGCATCTATCCAATTTTTCCAAAATTCGAGCTTCATCTCCCATGTTATTACACCATGTGAAATTTTGGACCCATAAAACCAACATGATGATAATAATTTTTTGACATGAATATCTTCATTTCTTGAGGACCTTGAGGAAAACAAAAAATTTTACCTCCTCTTTTATCTTCTTTAGATAACAAACAATTGAAATCTCCTTCAACAACCAAAGGAATATTTTTAGAAGAATATAGCTCCAGTTTATTCAACAAATTCCTTCTATTATAAATATTATTGCTTTCATACATAGTAGAAATCAACCAAACACCTTTATTAAAAACATTAAGCTCACAAAAAACATATTGAGAAGAAGGTTCAATCAAGGAGAATAAAGAAATATCAGATCTTCATAAAACAAAAATACCACTTGACGACCCTTTAGAAGGAAAAATAAAGAAATCCCAATTAACACCAATGAGCTTATTAATTTTCATTATATAAATAGAAGATAATTTAATCTCCACTAACCCAATAATGAACACATCAAAAATTTTCACAAACTTTTTAAGTAAAGTGAAGCCTCCCATTTTTAGCTCCTCTATAATTCCAAAAACCAATGGAATACATAATTTGTTGCGGTTCAATGGTTTATGATTTTGATGATAGCAAACATTCTTATTTCTCTACGACTACCTTATATACTGACATTTCAGGTTCAGACGATCGGACTATAATTTGGAATCAGCTCAAGATTGGGTAGACTAGATCTGAGTCAGTATGTACTCTTTTTCCTTTCTTGAGTCTGTTTGATTTGTAACTTGGAAGATTATCTGTTGGATTTCTATTTTTGGTAACATCGTTCTGGATGATATTTATATCGGTCTGTTCAAAAGCAGAAACCCTAATTAGGGCATCCTCATTAAGGCAGCTGTCATTAGCGGATCGGCCTGGACGATACCTATATCGACCAGGACGATAGTCTTAATTCAGAAAGAATCAGCCGCCATAATCAGTTTAGGAATTCTTTATTTTAGGAAATCAGCCAGGACGATATTCATATCATCCAGGCCGATCTAACTCAATTATGCCTAAATTGATCTGGTATCTTTGAAAAGTATTAATGATTGATTGATATGATCACATCATCGGGGACGATCGCCGGCTCGGCCGAGACGATGTCCTGGACGATCAACATTGGACAGCTCGAATTCAGGGCGATGATCAGGACGATTGAAATCGGTTTTAAACTAATCGGCCTGAACGATCGTGATATTGGCCAGGATGATGTAACCAATTTCTTCTGATCGTCCCAAATCGTCCCGGGCTGATGAGCTGAATTTGTACTAATCGGCCAGGATGATATACCTATCGTCCTGGACGATAATGTCGACAACTTGCATTAATGAGCTTGTTTTGAGCTTTTCTATTTAAGCTTTATCATGACACTTTGTAAGGGTCTTTGGCAGCCTTTGTAACTTCATTCTTTTGGGGGAGACTTGAAGAGAAAGCTTGAAAAGGAGTGAGGAAAGAGTGGAGTTTGAGAGAGGGAGAAGATCAAATGAGGGGGGACTCAAGGGAGTGTGGAGGGGGTTCAACACAGTTGCTCTGGCAAGCTCGCACCTCAATATCATCGGATTCAAGGCTTGTCTTGAGGGAACTTCACCAAAGAAGAAGATCTCTTTGGTGTCAATAGACCC
This sequence comes from Dendrobium nobile, assembly GCA_022539455.1. Classification (NCBI taxonomy): domain Eukaryota; kingdom Viridiplantae; phylum Streptophyta; class Magnoliopsida; order Asparagales; family Orchidaceae; genus Dendrobium; species Dendrobium nobile. The sequence continues at coordinate 26,390,848 of CM039721.1, read as the reverse complement.
AGTGATTCCGCCGCACCGGGGAAGGTGGAAGTGATTTTGTAAGGGCTTCTCCGCCTAGCTGTGGTGGCTAAAGGAGAGACACTTAATTTAGTGCAATACTTGGAGGGTGCCTCCAAGGAGTGGACATAGGTTAAAGTTTGACCGAACCACTATAAATTCGGCGTGTTCTTTCTTATTATTTGCTTTCGCATTTAATTTTCGTATTTGTTTTATTTGTGGTGATTTTGGTTTGTACTTTGCTTAAAGTTTATTCTTTCTAATTCACCACTCTCTGTATTTAGCCTTGGGCCAGTTCTATAGGGCTTAACATCTTTAACAAACTTTCTAGTGCCATCAGAGCACTCTCAAGTGGTATCAGAGCCGTTTTCAAAAAATAAGTTTTTAAAAGCTTTTGAATTTTTGATCCATGGCTAACTTTTCTAATCGTAATATTGCGAAAGGTTATTCAATCACCAGACCACCTTTGTTTGAAAATATTACATTTGATTATTGGAAGATTCGCATGACTATTTCTTGCAATCGATTGATTTTCATATGTGGCATATGATTTTAACTGGTTATTCATCACCATCACGTATTGTTAATGGAGTTAAAACTGATATTCCTTTTAATCAATGGAATAGAGAAGAATAAGTAAATGCTCAATTGAGTGCAAAATTTTTAAATTGCTTTTTATGTGCTTTAAATTATGAAGATTTTATGTTAGTATCCACATGCACTACTGGTAAGGAAGTTTGGGATAAACTGCACACCATATACGAAGGCAGTAGTGAAATCAAGCAATCCAAGTTGAATTTGTTAATGCATGATTTTGAACTATTTTCCATGAAACCTTATGAGACGATCTTAGACATGTACACTAGGTTCATTCAAATTGTAACATCATTGCATGCCTTAGGAAAAGAATTTTTAAATTTTGAAAAAGTTAACAAAATTTTTTGTTGTCTACTAGATAAGTTCAATACTAAAGTTATTGCTATTTGTGAATCTAAAGATTTGAATGTATATTCTATTGATAATTTGATTGGCTCACTCATTGCCTACGAGCAAGGGTTGGGTCAAAGACTTTTTGATGCAGGTGAAACGTTTGTTTTAAAAATGAAAGATAGAGAAGAAGATATCTTAGTTGATGATGACTTGTCAAGCAAATCACGAAGCTCACCAAAGCATAAGCAAAAGTGAAAAAAAAGATAAAAATGGTAAGGAAATTCATATTTCTTCTGATGTTATTTGCTTTCATTGTAGGAAGCTTGGACATATGAAAATCAATGCCCTAATTTAAGAATTCTTCCTACAAAAGAAAAAGGCAAGGTGAAGCAAAATTTAAATTGGGGAAATAATGAAAGGCAAAAAATCTTATGGGCAGATCTGGTTTCTGAAGCATCGGACCAGGAGAGAGATAATGGTTAAAAGCCTTTTGTGTTTTTGTGTTGTGTTTTTGTTTTTATGTTTTTCATTTTTATTTTGTGTTTTTGTTTTGTTTATTCTTTAAAATTTTTGTTTTCATGAAAGTTTTTTTTTTGATTAACACACACATTCACTTTTCTAAAAATAAAAAAATCTACTTTCTATTTTTTCTTGAAATCTTTGGTAAGTTGTGATTGACTTCTCTAAAAATAGTCAAAAGAAGGAAACTCATATTTTTGACTCTCAATCTCTATTTCCTAAAAGAGGTTATTCTACTTTTGATTTAAAATCTTTTTCATATTTTAAGTTAGTCTTTGAAACTAAAATTTTTTATCTCCTTACATTTTATTTATCGTATAGAGATCTTTTGCAAGTTGTTGAATCTAACTCATAATTTTCTTAATCAAGAATTCACTTTATCAATAGGATGGGTTTACTTTTGTTTTTAAGATTTCAGAAAGGTAGCATATTAAAAAAAAAAAAATTGGCCAATGATGCCAAAAATAAAAGATGCACAAAAATGCCAAATTGAAAAATATACACAAAGTGTATCAAAAATCAAAAGATGCACGAAGAGCGCCATTCAAATTGACAAGAGGCATAAAATGAGCCCACAAAGTTTAATGCTTATCATTCTTGTACTTCTTAAAAGCTTAAGAAAACCCTTTATACTTTCGATACTTGAGTTTGAAAATCTTGATTCTTGATTCAACAATTCGTGCATCGATATTCTATTAGATATATTTTATGGAAGGAGTTTTTGAAAAATGATTGTTTCTTCCTCTAATTTATTCCTTGATTTAGATATTGAATTAAAAAATTTTTAAGCCTTTTTAAAGAACTTGAGTTTGGATTATCAAATTCTAAATTTCTAACCTTTTCTGGGCTATGCGTTGTCAATCCAATTCTTCTAAGTTTTTTGATTAAAACTAAGAGGTAACTTTCTCATTTTAAGAATATTTGCTTTTTCACTAGATCAGGGAACTTTTTTTTTTCTTTTATTCGTTTTGTTTTTTTGTGCCTCTTCTCTTTTTGATAATGTCAAAGGGGGAGAACATAATGTTGAATTCTTATCCTTTTTTTTCTTTTCAAAAAATTAAAAACAATAAAAATATTTTTTATCTCCCCTATTTTTTAAAAGGGTTTATTCTAGTGGGGGAGATTAGGAGAAATTATTTTTTTAAAAAAATTCAAATTGAATTGTTTGCTATCATAAAAAAGGGGGAGATTGTTGTGGATCAATGGTTTATGATTTTGATGATAGCAAAGATTTTTATTTCTCTACGACTGCCTTATATACTGACATTTTAGGTTCACTTGATCGGACTACAATTTAGAATCAGCTCAAGATTGGGTAGACTAGGTCTTAGTCAGTTTATACTCTTTTTCCTTTATTGAGTCTGTTTGATTTGTAACTTGGAAGATTCTCTGTTGGATTTCTATTTTTGGTAACATCGTCCTATAAGATATTTTTATCGGCCGGGAGATCTGTTCAAAAGAAGAAACCCTAATTAGGGCATCCTCATTAAGGCTGCTGTCATTAGCAGATCGGCCTGGACGATACCTGTATCGGCCAGGACGATAGTCTCAATTCAGAAAGAATCAGCCGCCATAATCAATTTAGGAATTCTTTGTTTTAGGAAATCGGGCAGGACAATATTCATATCGTCCAGGCCGATCTAACTCAATTATGTCTAAATTGATCTGGTATCTTTGGAAAGCATTAATGGTTGATTGATACGATCATATTGTCCGGGATGATCGTCGGATCGGCCGGGACGATGTCCTGGACGATCTACATCGGACAGCTTGAATTCAGGGCGATGATCAAGATGATTGAAATTAGTTTTAAACTAATCGGCCTGGATGATTGTGATATCGGCCAGGACGATGTAGTCAATTTTCTTTTGATCATTCCAGGCTGATGAGCTGAATTTGTACTGATCGGCCAGGACGATATACCTATCATCCTGGACGTTAATGTCGGCAACTTGCATTAATGAGCTTGTTTTGAGCTTTTCTATTTAAGCTTTATCATGACACTTTGTAAGGGTCTTTGGCAGTCATTGTAGCTTCATTCTTTTGGGGGAGACTTGAAGAGAAAGCTTGAAAGGGAGTGAGGGAAAGGTGGAGTTTGAGAGAGGGAGAAGATCCTGTGAGGGAGGACTCAAGGGAGTGTGGAGGGGGTTCCACACGGTTGCTCCAGGAAGCTCGCACCTCAATACCGTCGTATTCAAGTCTTGTCTCAAGGGAAGTTCACCAAAGAAGAAGATCTCTTTGGTGTCAAAGGACCCGACGACTCCGCCGCACCTAGGAAGGTGGAAGTGATTTTGTTTGGGCTTCTCCGCCTAGCTGTGGGGGCTAAAGGAGAGACACTTACTTTAGTGCAATACTTGGAGGGTGCCTCCAAGGAGTGGACGTAGGTCAAAGTTTGATCGAACCACTATAAATTCGGTGTGTTCTTTCTTATTATTCGCTTCCGCATTTAATTTTCGCATTTGTTTTATTTATGGTGATTTTGGTTTGTACTTTGCTTAAAGTTTCTTCTTTTCCAATTCACCACTCTCTGTATTTAGCCTTGGGCCAGTTCTATAGGGCTTAATATCCCTAACGAACTTTCTAGTGCCATCAGAGCACTCATAATTAATTAAAGGGATTCCACCTCCCCACTTCTTTCTTTGTTCAAAACATTAAGTTTCCTAGTTTGAAGAAGAATTTTAATAGGGCCTAAAGACTTAAGTTCATTATCAAGTCTTTTTTTAACTACACTCGAACTCACTGCATTTGTGATTTCATCTTTAACATGCTATTTTCAATATCTTTTACATTAACTAATTTTCAGTTGGTTATCAGTCATATCAATTATTATTACAAGTTGCTTCATCAAACAAATAAAGAGTTGTCACTCCCTATCCGTTGATGTTATCAGCTATTTATTACATGCTATAACTAGGATAACACCACATACCATCTTTAAAAGAAAGGCCATTGGCTCACCCTCCTACGTAGAGTATTATGTTTTAACAGTCAACCCATTTTATAATGCTAAAGCTAGTCTTTCTTGCTTATGAAAATGCCACAATAAAAATGTAGTAGAAAATTATTAATTCTATTCAATACTATATATATACTACCCAACTTCTATCATTCATAAATAAATTCTTATATCTTTGGTCACAATCTAATTCTTTCAACATCCACTATGATACCAAATTTTAACGCCCAAAATTAAATTTAGAAAAAATAATCTATTTAACATTTTAAGAGTATATTAGAACTTTTATAAATCATCAATATAAATAATGACCAGTAAAAGTAATTAAAATTATATATATCAAGATATTTTACTATTTATTCCCCAAAATATCATTTACACTAGTCAACAGATCAATGTATAAAATAATAAAAGAAAATACATAATAAAATTTAAAGAAAACTTGAGGTTATCTAATAATCTCAGTCCAATCGGTCCTAACCCCTTCCCCAACTTGAAATTATTAAAATCTATATAATAAGCTTAAAAGCCCAACAATAATTTAAAACTAACTTAAATTTTTAATGTAATGACTAAAGAATCAATATGATATGCTTATTCTAATATAATCAATAGCAATAAATGATGTTAATGATAAAATATTATCAATAAAATTTAAAATGATGAATAATAAAAATATGGAGTCATTACAATAAATCTAAAAATCAATAATTAGTATAAAATTCAATATATCAATAAAACGATGGTGCAAAAAATTATTTATAAATCACTAAAGAAATCTATCTTATCTATTCATATGCATCATCTATTTATTTATTATCAATGCTTCCAATTCTATCATTGATATTAATATATCTATCAATGTCATCAGTGATATCATTATTGTATGCATCAATGTATGATTTTGCAAGGTCGAACATCCAACTTTATTGTGGTGTATTTAATTTCTTTTACCCAAATTAATTCTTAGTTGGTTATCATTTATATCAATTATCCTTATCCAATTAATCAATTATAATTACACCTGGCTTCATTAAATCAATGAAGAGTCATAACTTTCTTACCATTGGCATAATCAGTCATTTGTTATATGCTACAATCAGAATAACACCATAAGCCATCTTTAAGGGAATGCATGTTTTGCCACCCTCATATGTAGGGTATTATATTTTAATAGCCAACCCATTTTATGTTGTTTATAGCTAGCCTTTTTTGGTTATGTAAATGCCACAATCCAAATATAGTAGGAAATAATTAATTCTATTCAAAACAAAAAAAATCTATGTAAAAAAATCATTTAAGAAATAAAATTAGAATATTTCATGAAAGGGCTGTAGTTAGATGATGGTAATTTTAGATTTGTAGTTGGGTGCGACTTAGGTTGGAAGGATTATAGCTTATCAATAGTTGTTTTGTTGCAAATCTATTTTCATGACTTATGTTTTGATGATTGACAAACACTATTGATTCTCTTGGATTGCCTGTTATTTTTAACTTTTCAAGAATCGAAGATCGGACGAACAAATGAAGCCAGTTCAAGATTGCGTAGGTTAGCGTTGAGTCAGTTTGTAATTTGCTTTTTCTCTTCTTGAGTCTATTTGTAAAGTTCAAAGAGACTGATGCTAAGTAACCCTACACACACACACACTTTAGAGACTTAGAATTTATGTTTTTACTCACATCGATCAGGATGATATTTTTATTGGCCTGGACGATTTAGTTTAAAACAGAGATTCTATTCGGGATTCTTAATTAAGGCAGCCGTCATTAACAGATCATCCTGGACGATACGTGTATTGGCCAGGATGATAAGCTCAAAATAGAAAGAAGTTACCGCCATAAATAATTAAGGTATTCTGTAATTTTTGGTAATCGGCCAGGATGATCTTGGATCGGCTTAGACGATATTCACAATTATGCCTTAAATAATCAGACAAATCAAGGAAGATTGATCCGAACATATCATCCTGGACGATCGCAGGATCGGCCAGGCCGATCTATTCAAAAACCTTAGTTACTTCTAAACTATAAATATCGGCCAGTACAAATTCAGGCCGATACTCTGGACGATTTTCCTCTGATTTGAACTGATCGGCCTGGACGATCGTGAGATCGTCTTGGACGATCAAGCCAATTTTACATCTCCAGTTTGCATTCAGGGCTATGCTATGGCCGATCTTTTGAGATTTGTACTGATCGGACAGGACGATGTATATATTGGCCTGGATGATATTGTCGGCAACTTGCAATTAATGAGCTCCTTTGAAGCTCTTCTATTTAAGAGCTCTTATTCAATGTTTTGAACAATCTTTTGCTGCTGCCTTGACTTGAGAAGACCTTGAGGAGAGAAAGAGAGAGAGAGAGAGAGAGAGGATCTTGTGAGGGGGAGCTTGTGAGGGGATTCACAAAGGTTGCTTCAAGGATCACTCTGCTTCTTGTTCGTCTAGAGTTTCTCATCCGTGGAAGGGTCGGTAGAGGTAAGGATTAAGCATCTGATTGTGGTTCTCTGCCAGCTTCAGGAGGAAGCAAAAGGAGATAGGTTCTCTGCCTTGCCGGGGTGGCAAAAAGAGGTTCATTGTAAAGGCTTCTCCGCCTAGTTGTCGGGGCTAAAGGAGAGTCACGATTGTAGTGCAATACTCGGAGGGTGCCTCCGGGGAATGGACGTAGGTCGAGTTGACCGAACCACTATAAATCTCTGTGTTCTTGGTTCTTGCTTCCGCACTTTAAATTTCCGCACTTATTTTTTATGGTGTGATTTTGGTTTATGAGATTTTACTTCTTTGTGAAAAGAATTTTTTAAAATACCAATTCACTCCCCCTCTTGGTTAGCTTGGGCCAGTTTTATAGGGCTTAACATCCCTAACAAATTTTCAAGTGGTATCAGAGCGGGATTCATAAAAAAAATTAGTTTGAAAACTTTTTGAATTTTGATCCATGGTTAACCTTGGGAATCGTAACACTACGGAAGGGTATTCTATCACCCGACCTCCCCTGTTCGATAACCTACCTTTTGATTTTTGGAAAATCCGCATGTCAACATTTTTATAGTCTACTGATTACCACATGTGGATGCTTATCAAAGAAGGTTATTCTCCACCTTCTCGTGAAATTAATGGTGTTAAAACTGAAATTGCTTTTACTGAATGGACTTTCGATGGAAGAGATTTAGCCCAATTAAATGCAAAATGTTTGAACTATTTTTTTTTGTGCTTTAAAATCTGAGGATTACATGCGTGTCTCCACTTGGAAAATGGGTAAGGAAATTTGGGATAAATTATGTATCACTTATGAAGGCACTAATGAAGTTAAACAATCTCGTTTGAACATTCTCTTGCATGAATACGAACTTTTTTGTATGAAATCTCATGAATCTATTTCTGACATGTATATAAGGTTTACTCAAATTGTTACTTCATTGCATGCCTTAGGAAGAGAACTTTCGAATTTTGAAAAAGTAAACAAAATTTTGAGATGCTTGCCTTCATCTTTTGATGCTAAAATCACTGCTATAACTGAATCTAAGGATTTGAACATGTATTTGATTGATAATTTACTTGGGTCACTCATTACTTTCGAGCAAGGGGTGAATCAAAGAAATCTTGATACATGTGAGAAGAAGAAGGAGAAAATAGTTGCACTGAAGGTGCACAAATCAGATTTTGAAACTTCTGGATCTGAAAGCGATGGAGTTGCCTTCATCACAAGGCAATTCAAAAGCTTTCTAAGGAAGAAGCAAAAGCTTCATTGGAGAAAAGGCAAGGATCATAAATATTCTAAAGGATCTTCTGATGTTGTTTTTTATGAATGCAGGAAGCCTGGACATGTGAAAGCCAATTGTCCTACACTCCAAGATCACCCGAGCAAGGAAAAGGAAAAGAGTGAGAAGAAACCTAATTTTAGGAAGGACAAGAGGAGAATCCAAAAGGTATTCTGGGCAGAATCTGATACTGATTCCTCTGAAACTAAACCAGAGGAAGAGACAACAAACCTATGTTTAATGGGGGAAGATAATCTTGAGCAAAGTGAGGAGGAAGAGGTATGTAAACCAACTTATGATGAATTTTTTGAGATTTGTGAGAAAATCCATGCATCTTACAAAAAACTTAAGAAGACTCATGCTAACCTAAAATTAGAACTTGTAAATTTACAAAAAGAGTTTGAAGTTATTCTTAAAGATCATTTAATGATTGATTCTAATCACATGGCTCTTCTTGATGAATTTGATGATTTAAACAAAAAGCACTCGGAATTAATTAATGAGAATGAAGCATTAAAAGTTTTACACACCTCTCTTCAATCTGGTTTTAAGAAATCTAAAGAGAAAGAGAAAAGCTTAAGGGTTGAGAATGATGTTCTAAAAAATACAAACTTGAGGATAAAAAATGAATTGGATACACTTAAGAAAACTTGGATGAAGCCCACTCTTGATCCAAAGCTAAAACCTAGGAAGAGGCATTATAACTCAAACCGTTTAAGAAAACCTTTTCCTGGAGTTAGATGTTTTTCTTGTAGCATGATAGGACACATCTCACAAACTTACACCATTCACCGTAGTACACATTGGGTATGGAGACCTAAGGTACATGATTCACAGCATACCACACCTGCATTATATTCTACTTTTCCTAAGATGAGACCCAAACCAGTTTGGGTTCCTAAATCTGACAGTTGTTGAGTTTTGCAGGTGTGCTCTTACCAAAGACCTCGTGGGAGCATAGGATAATTGGACATATGGAGGCTCGTAGCTCATAATTGCTTAAACTTGTTGCTTCGTAATATTTTTTAATTAGTTTTGTGTTATTTTTGTTGTGTGCTAACTTTTTGGTGTTTTAGATTGTTTTGTTTTCGCTTTGTTTTTATGTTTGGTTTTCTATATGATTAGTTTTTTAAGCTTTTAGATTTTGGAGATTTAAAGCCATTGATTATCATATCTAAATCAGTTAAAGGGAGAAACACCGTTGATGGTTTCCCTCCCTCTAACCTCTTTTAGTCACATAATTTTCTTTTTTAGACAAAAGTCTATCTCATATTAACAACTGGTTTTTGAAACTAAGATTCTTTTTATCTTGTTACAATAATCTATCTTGTGCATAATATCCAAAGTCCTTATATATCTTTCAAGTTAAATGAAATCTTGCCATTGCATTTATCACATGATTATGATTTTATTTTGTGGGTTGTTCTTCCCTATATTAGAGAGAGAGCTCCTATTCTCTAATATTTGGAGGATATACTCACAACTAAGGTACTTTTTAAGGGTTTTAATTAAAGAGAATTTAGCTTGAAAGAATTAAGAGGGAAAGTGAAAAGGATGCAAAATTGAAATGAAAAAATATATACATAAATGTGTATAAAAAATCAAGATGCTGAAAGAGCCAAATCAAAGATACAAGAGGCATAAAATGAGCCCACTAAATACAAGCTATTATCTCTTTTCTGAACTCTTAAAACTTAGAGAACTCATTGGTTATTTGATGCTTTCAAAGGCTTGATTTCAAATTCCATGATTGAGATAAATTACTTTGGTATATTATTTATAAGTTATTTTCTTTGTAACCAAGTTTTGATTGAATCTTCTTTTTACCTAGTAAAGTTTTTTCTGAGTTAAACCTTTATTTTTTAAAAAGGATGATTATTACCCTGAAAGAAGTCCGAGCTAGGGACTAACAAGATCGGATATTCTACCTTTTTCAAATTTTTTATTTGTTAAACTCTTTGATCTTTTAAATCTCTAAAATTAAATTGTTTGAGAAATTTGTCGTATGGATTCTTTGTTAACAAAAAAAAAAAATATTTGTTGTTCTTTTTAGTCTTTTGTTTTTGCTTTGTATTGTGAGTCTTTTATTTTTGAGGGCTTTGATCATCAACATCTTTTCTTGGATTCAAATTTCTAGTCACATCGTCCGGGCCGATTCTAATATCGTCCTGAACGATTGGACAAATTTTCTACAAAATTCCATCTGTTGAACTTTTCTATGCTTGCTATAACTCTTCGTCTTGGATAATAATTTATCAACCTGGACGATCTGATCGAACTCTGTTGCAATCTTGATGATAGTCCTAGCTGATAACATATTTCGTCCTGGCCGATACATTTTATGGTTATCGTCCTGGCCGATACACTAGATCGTTCTGGATGATCCATATGTCAGCACAGTTAAATCCTTAAAATCGGCCTCGGACTATCCATTATTGGACAATCGTCCTGGCCGATCCACTGTTCTTCCTGGACGATACACGTGGCACATATTTAAAATGTTTTAACTTCGGTCGGTATGATCAATTATTGTGCAACGTCTTGGACGATACACCTAATCGGCCCGGACGATCTACTTTTTCAACGGTCGTCCGGCTTGTCTCCTCGGGACGATCGCCTGTCTCTAATTGGCCTGGCCGATATCTGATTGGCCCGGCCGATCGGACCACCTTTTTAACCAATCGGCCTGTACGCAATTATTGTAGCATATCGTCCTCGATGATTCTGTGATTGACCTGGACGATATGGCCGTTTCTTTAAATTCAGGCCGTTCCAGCCATGTTTTTCACTTCACACCTCTTCTCCTCTTGTGTTTTCATGCTAACTCTTTACTATGGCTGGTGGGAAACGAGTTCGACAGGCTTCTGGAAGTTCCTCGAGGGCCACTCTGGACCCTCGATTCAAGGAGGCAGAGGATCAGACAGCTTATCATCGCTACAAAGAGTGTGGCATTACCCTTTCCAGAACAATCAATCCTGCACACCTTTCGTATCCGGTAATGGATCTCTTTGCCTACACTTCTCTTTGTTTCATACTTACCCTCGCTGTCCCTTTTTCTTTTGAACTTCTACTAGAATTTTATGCAAATCTTTGTATAATTTCTACTTTCACAGCCCTGACCTCCTATGTGAATCGACGCCCGGTCAAGATCACATATCAGGACTATGCAGAACTTTTACAGCTATCCACCACCAGGGATAAGCTGCACATAATCGTTTCAGATCCTAATTTTGATTGGTCCACGGCAAACTATTTTCTTCGTTAAACCAACACACCCTTTCATGTTGGAGAGACTAGCTCTTTAGTCAAAGATGCTAGGACAATTCAGCATGTCCTTCGCACCTCCATTATTCCAAAAGATAGGGACCGAATCCACATCACTCCTCTACTTTCTTTGACTACCTTTTTCATCATGGTCCGGAGAGAATTTAATGCCACTAATCTACGCTTTTGCTACATTGATCATTTAACAACTATTTGTGATTCAAGCCATAGGAGGAAACCCAACCTTGTTTTAGGACATCTCATAGCCTACATTCTTGAAACCAAATACAATCTTCAATATCTTGCTCATTACGACCTTCAGCCTCCTTGCTACTCAAACAATTGTTTCACTATCCTTTATAATACTCGTCTCCACCTAGGAGATGGGGAAGGTCGGGGGGATGAGGAGGAGGAGGCTCCCGCTCCCGCTCCCGCTCCCGTTCCTGATCCCGTTCCTCTCCATCTGCACTCACTGTTTGATCAGTTAATAAAGAGGTTTGATCGATGGGAGACCCGATTTGATGCTTACGTTGCTGCACAGGAGCAGCAACATTCTAAGGATATTGCCAGCTACGAGCAGCACCGCACATAGGACTTAGCCCATTTTGATAGCTACATTACTCACCAACAGCAGCAGCATGACCAAGACATCGCCTGGTTCAATGCTCAGCTTACTACGCTAGCCAGCTACTTTCAGCAGCCACCTCCACCACCTCCATCTGATGATCAGGGTCCCTCGTTTTTCTAGTTTTTATTTTCTATTTTCTATTTTAGCTTCTATTGTTTTTTGTTTTTCCTTTTTCTTTTGTGTATCTAGGACCCTCTTTTTGTGATGACAAAAGGGGGAGTAAGATGTGGTAGAAAAAAGTTGATGTACTTGTAACTTTGAAATTTTAATGAATTGCTATTTTTACTAAGATTTTCCTACTTGTGTTTGCCATCATCAAAAAGGGGGAGATTGTTGCAAATCTATATTCATGACTTATGTTTTGATGATTGATAAACACTATTGATTCTCTTGGACTGCCTGTTATTTCTAACTTTTCAGGAATCGAAGATCGGACGAACAAACGAAGCTAGTTCAAGGTTGCGTAGGTTAGGGTTGAGTTAGTCTATAATTTGCTTTTTCTCTTTTTAAGTCTATTTGTAATGTTCAAAGAGACTGATGCTAAGTAACCCTACACACACACACACACTTTAGAGACTTAGAATTTCTATTTTTACTCACATCAGCCAAGACGATATTTTTATTGGCCTGGACGATTTAGTTTAAAACAGAGATTCTATTCGAGATTCTTAATTAAGGCAGCCTTCATTAACAGATCGTCCTGGACGATATGTGTATCGGCCAGGTCGATAAGCTCAAAATAGAAAGAAGTTGCCACCATAAATAATTAATGTATTATGTAATTTTTGGCAATCGGCCAGGACGATATTGGATCGGCTTGGATGATATTCACAATTATGCCTTAATTAATCAGACAAATTAAGGAAGTAATTAAGGATGATTGATCCGATCATATCGTCCTGGATGATCGTAGGATCAGCCAGGCCGATCTATTCAAAAACCTTAGTTACTTCTGAATGATAAATATCAGCCAGCACAAATTCAGGGCGATGCTCTAGACGATTTTCCTCTGATTTGAACTGATCGGCATGGACGATTGTGAGATCATCCTGGACGATCAAGCCAATTTTACATCATCCAGTTTGCATTCAGGGCGATGCTCTGGCCGATCTTCTGAGATTTGTACTGATCGGCCAGGACAATGTACATATCGGCCTGGACGATATTGTCGGCAACTTGCAATTAATGAGCTCCTTTGAAGCTCTTCTATTTAAGAGATCTTGTTCAACATTCTGAACAATCTTTTGCTGCTGCCTTGACCTGAGAAGACCTTTAGGAGAGAAAGAGAGAGAGGGAGAGAGAGAGAGATCTTGTGAGGGGGAGCTTGTGTGGGGATTCAAATGGGTTGCTTCAAGGATCACTTTGCTTCTTCTTCGTCTAGAGTTTCTCGTCTGTGGAAGGGTCGGTAGAGGTAAGGATTAAGCATCTGATTGTCGTTCTCTTCCACCTTCAGGAGGAAGCAAAAGGAGATAGGTTCTCTGCCTTGCCGAGGTGGCAAAAAGAGGTTCTTTGTAAAGGCTTCTCCGCCTAGCTGTGGGGGCTAAAGGAGAGTCACGATTGTAGTGCAATACTTGGAGGGCGCCTCCGGGGAGTGGATGTAGGTCGAGTTGATCGAACCACTATAAATCTCTGTAGTCTTGGTTCTTGCTTCCGCACTTTAAATTTCCGCACTTATTTTTTGTGGTGTAATTTTGGTTTATGAGATTTTACTTTTTTGTGAAAAGAATTTTTTAAAATACCAATTCACCCCCCCCTCTTGGTTAGCTTGGGCCAGTTCTATAGAGCTTAACATCCCTAACAAACTTTCATGTTTGAGGGTTGTAATCAGACATTATAGGTCAGAAGGACTATAGTTATGCAACATAAGTTGAAAGGATTATTGTTAGTGACAATAGTTTGAGGATTAATGTCACAGGTGATTTTGGTCTGAGGATCGTAGTCGATGGGTGACCAAAGTCAAAAGGATCATAGTTGAACAACAATGGATCTAGTGCCATAGTTAGGTGATGGTGGTCGAGTATATTCCTTAATGATGGTGGCAAGAGGGTGATTAGGTGGTGAGGTTTGGGTGGAGGTTAGGAGGCATTGGATAGATAGAAGTTTGATCATGATGATTTGTTGGAGGTTTAGCAATACATATAAGTATTATCCCAGATATGGTGGCAAGACCGAGGTTCGATGGTAATGGTTTGGTGGAGGTCTTATGGTGATGGTTGGGTGGAGGTCTGATAATGATGGTTAGGTGGAGGTTTGATGGTGGGTGGAGATGCGAAGGTGATGGATGGATGGAGGTTCGATAGTGATGCTCAGGCTGAGGTCTGATGAAGGCTTCTTGGTGGATGTTTGGCCAGAATAAACCATTGAATGTCTGGTTACGGTGGCTGAGTGGCAATGGTTCATTAATAGTGGTGCTTAGGTGGAGCTCCAATATTCTTCAGACCTCAAAGTTCTCATAAATCTCCATACAAAAGTTAAAGTCTTAAAACTCAAGTGCCCCCTCCCCAAAGTGGAAAGTAGGGGTCTATTTATAGAATTTTGGGCATGTCATAACCCATAAATATGGTGAAAACCTGGAGCAAATTCAAAGTGGTCCATTAGACGGCTCATATTGATTCTCTTGATCACATAATATTTAATCAGTATTTATATATCTATATTGTGTCATAATCAAGTGATATTGGGCTCATTCGATCAATCTCATCTCATGAACCAAGAAAAATACCCATAATTATAATTTTAGCTTTTCATAAAGTCAAGACAAAGGATAGAAAAAATTATGAGAAAATTTTGCTTCAAAGATTGTGTGAAATTGATTTTTTTGACAAATGCATGTTTGTTGAATATTTCTTTTCCTTTAATAGATTGCAAATTGATCAAAACATTTTCTTCTCTATGTTGCAGTGATGAGATTATGATGAAAATGCATCAAGTTGGCTGAAAGTAGCTTAGTTGACTACTCCTTTTGGCTTTATATTTACTTCAATGCTATGCAGCTTTTTCTTTTGAATTGAGAAGCTTTTTTTTTTTTTTTTCTAGAATGCTATTTTTGATTTAACATATAAATGGTACTTTCATTTTGTGCCATATGGTACAGTAGTATGCATTGTTTTAAATGTACGTAAGTAGTTTGTTTTTCTTTCTTAAAAAGGGCACCTCTAAGGTGCTAATTAGAGGCGTTGTTAGGTGCACATTTAGGAGAACCAATCCAGCATCATTAGGCCCCAATATTTATACATATATATTTTTAATATGTATTTTTCCTTTTATTATTTAAAAGGAATTTATTGATTTTTTACTTTATAAATTTTAAAAATTCTTAAAAAGTTTAAAAAATTTATTTAAAATTTACAGCCCTCTAGATCTATAAATACCCTCCTTGGTGGTGGAGAAAAGTAGGGTTCCCTTATGCCATCTCCAATTTTTCCCTGTAAAGGGGGGAATGATTATTCTGTAAGAGTTCAAAGCCCATTGATGGTGATCAAAGTTTGGTCCTCTAACGCAATCTCTAATCCTCGCTTATAATAGTTGAGAAAAAAATATCCAGCTAGAGTTTATTTAAAGTTTATTAGTGGAAATCAAGGCAATGGTGATCAAAGCCCTGTCCTCTAACATAGGCTCTAATTCTCCCTAATAAAAGGAGAAAAATGTCTTGATAGAGTTGAAAGAATATTGGTGGTGATCAAAGTAGTGGAGATGAAAGCTTGATCATCTAACATAAGCTCCAAATTTTCCCAGTAAAAAGAAGGAAAAAATTTATCTAACTAGAGTTTAAAGATCATCAACAATTATTAAGGCTTAGTCCTCTAACACATGTAGTCAAGAAGTATATCAATGGTGGAGACCAAGTGATTGTAGCCCAACGAAGGTAGTTTTACAACATTCTGACATTGGTAATGGGGCGGTGGTCAATGAGCCAGGTTAGCATGCTACATTCTATTGGAGGCAGTAGGCATGCATGTTGACGAGGGCGAATAGTAGACAACCTAACAAAGGGTGTTAAGTGATGTGTCATCCATAGTTGTCTAGCTACACACTAATGATTTTGATTGAGTGAAGACTTGAGGGTGGTGAGATTTTGCTCTTTCCTTGAAGAAGGTGTTGATAAAGATGTGTTTAATGTACTAATTACTATTAAAGATGTTTTAAGAAATTTACTTAGGATATTTGATTTATCTGAAGTTATTTATCAGTGTTGCATGTTGATGTTAATAACAATGGAATAGGTCAATGAAAATCACTAAAGATATTTGGCTTCTATAAGATTATTTGTCAGAGTATTACTTGATGACATTAATCTGTATTAAATAGGTCGAGAGAAATTCATCAAAAATATTTAACATATTCAAGAATTTTTGTTAAATTGTTGCTTGATTAGGTTAACTTATGTGGTAGAGGTTGAGAAAAATCCACCAAAGATATTTGATAGATCCAAGTTATTTGTTAGAGCATTGCTCGATGACATTATTCTATAAGAAAAATGTCAGGGAAATGTTTGATATATATGAGATTATTTGTTAGAGCATTATTCGATGATATTAACTTTTATAGAAGAGGTTGATAAAATTTAAAAAAGGATATTTGACATATATGAGACTATTTTCTAAAGCATTGCTTGATGGCATTAGTGAGTGCAGAAGAGGTTAAAATAATTCAATTAAGATTATTTGACCTATCCAAGATTATTCACCAAAATACTACATAATAACATTAACCTGTGTAGAAGAGGTTGAGATAAATACACATACAAAGTTTAACTTATCCAAGTTTATTTTTTAGAGCATCACTCGTTGATGTTATCCTATATAGAAGAGGTTGATGGAAATCCACCAAGGATGTTTAACTTATCTGAAGTTGTTTATCAGAGCATTGCTCAATGACATTAAGTTGGGTTGAATAAAATCCTCATGGGATTAATTATACCATGATTAGGAGGAAGTGAATGCTGCGTGTACCCTACTCAAAAGTGAAGATTAGTATGTATTTTGATCATTATTATATTTTTGAGGTCAAGGTTCTAACCTTGCAAAAAGAGTAGAAGTTCAGTTGGGGACTGTATAGAGTTTGAGATTCATTTGAAGCATTCTTATATTTTTTGAGAGCTTAATGAAAGCTGGTTACCAAAAAAATTGGACATTGAAAATATTGGAGAAACTTTCTTTTCTATAATCATATTTGAGGTTGCAGCCAAGGTTGCCCCTAATTCAAATCTATTTACCTTGAAATTGATACAATAATGATGGATAATTAAGAGTAGATAAAGCAATTTCTATTTCCTATTGCTAGTGAGATTGCCCTCAAAATTGAATGCTTTCTTTCAAACCTGACAATATTTCATGGTAAAGGGACAACCTTGATAAAATCATGTTGAGGGCATTAATACAAACTTCTTTTTGAGGTTATAACAAAGATTGTCGCCCAACTAAGAATCCTTTCCCATTGATGGTAAAAAATGTTGCATGACAAATATTCACAATGTTAGAGGAATAAAGAGTTTAATGTTCTAGCTTTATACGAAGATCCAATGCACACATAGACAAAAGAAGGAGGTTCAAGAGTCATAAGAGATGTTATAATTTTATGTGAAAAACCATAAAAAAGGGAAAAAGGAGGAGGCATTGCTCAGTTGAAATGGTTCCATTACAGTATCATTAATTACAAATGATGCCTATAAATGGGGGAAGACATTATCATATTGTAACAATTATATATTTTGTAGAGCCTATTACATGAATGAATATAGAAGAATTTCCTAGTATGAGAGATATTCTTAAAAGATTATTGGCTTATTTATTTGGTTGGAAGGATTGTAGTCGAGCGATGAGGGTCAGAGGGATTGTAGTCGAATGATAGTGGCCATATGGGTCATAGTCAAGAAATGGAGGTCAGAGGGACTATTATAGTTTGGTGATTAAGTCTGGAGGGATCATAGTTGGGTGATGGAGGTCAGAAGAATATAGCAGGGGTGGTGATAATTCAAGAATTATAGTTAGCGGGTGATTGAAATTGATAGGATTCTTTTCAGGAGATAGTATATAATAGGACCATAGTCAGGTAATAGAGGTTGGAAAGATTGTAGTTAGGAGATAGTAGTTTGAAGAACATAATAAGGTGATGTGGTCCTAGGACTATAGTTAGCGGGAGATTAAGGTTGGAAGGACTATACTCAAGTGATGGTAGTTAGATGATCATAATCATGTGATAGTTGATAATCATATGTCTGATGATGTTGGTGGAATGGAGGTTAGGTGGTGATGATCAGTCATAAGTTAGGCAACTGTGGCTGGATTGGCGTTTAATGGTTGAGAAGATGTTAGGCAATGGAAATGGGCATAGCCTTGCCTAGGATGGCTAGATGAAGGTTTGACAATAATGGTTGGGAAGTGGTCCAACAGTGGTAGTCGTGTAGAGGTCCTAGGGTGGTGGCCGATGGTGGTCTGATAGAAGTGGCTAGACATAGGTCCGGTAGTGACAACCAAGTGGATGTTTGGTAAGGATCAACGAATAAAAGTTTAATGGTGGTGGATGAACGTCTAGGGTTCATCAGCAGTGGTGCTTTGTTTGAGCTCTAAGATTCTACAAGTTGTAGAGCTCTTTTGAATATCAAGCCTAAGGTCTTAGCCTCCAAGGCCACCCCCCGTATGTGGGAAGTTGAGGCCTATTTATAGGTTTTTGTGGATGGCTGCCCTATAAATATGAAAAAAGCTAGAACAAATTTGGAGTGCTCCATCATATAACTCATATTGATTCCGCTAATCATAGAGCATTTCTTTAGTATTTATGTATCTAAATGGTGTCATAATCAAACAATCTTTGGCTCATTGGATTCATCTCATTGAGCCACACGATTCGACTATAAGCATGCCATATTTGTAAATCATTTGGTTGTTCAATTAATGTCATAAAGCTTCTATATATGCTAGAAGTATTAATTTGGGCTCGTATTTAATCAATTTTTATGTCCTTGGGTTTGTTTCACCAAGACATTCAGTTTGACTGTAAATTTGTTTAAATAAGAGTTTAGATGGTCCCCATTTTAATTTTTAAAATTTCCAAGTTAAATGTGTCTTAAGATTCATATTGGATTAAGACGATTTTTGGTGATGTATCATGTGTATTGAATGTAATGTAGATTATGAAGATTAATTAAAAAATTTGTATTAAATTATTCTTTTACAATTTTCCCTCTCCACTTTTTTCCCAAACCATGTTCCTCTCCATCCACCACTATCCTTATCTCATTACTGGTGGAGTCACTGGCAAAACCTTTTTGGAAAGATATTTAGGCTAATTAAGGTAAACACACACATGCATCACATACGCAGGCTTCAAACCCAAGACCTCTTGGCTTAAAGCCAAAGCTTCCAGCCAACAAATTAAGGTGAGCTACATGTCACTAGCGAACTCAGTGACCATCAAATATATTTACTGTTCTCAATGATTGTCTCATCATCTTTTTTCTCCATGCATGGTTGAAGGCACTTGGGTGGTCAAAAATTTTGAAAGAATTTCCACAAATAAAAAGAAATTTGCTATCAAACTTCTCTATGAAGTGCAGCTTTGCCTAACATTTTTTGAGTTTAGGTTGGATTAATTTGGCCATATGCAGGAGCCTTGACTTGAACATTGCATCAAAAATATTAGTCTCGACTAGAATAGTTTACCACAAATAGTATCATCCGTGAAATCCTATGCCCTATCCTTCTCATGATCTTACAAATAAAGTATTCCTCACTATAATGAATGGAATCCTAAAAATTGCTAAAATAGTTGAGTAGTATTATAATTTCCATAAACTAATTGATTTTAACAAGCACACTTTTATCTCCCTCCACATTGATGGCTTCATAAAAGTATGGTATTTGTATTTTACTAAGATAAAATGTTTATTATTATGGGTAAATTTAGTCACCACTCTGTACACACCATATGGTAAATTTAATCACCATTTCCTCTTAGTCCAAATTTAGCTCAAAACTCAGCATTTGCAAGAATTCTTCTATCAACCAACATTCCTTGATCAAGAAATCGTTATTGTAACGATTATTGAAAATAAATTTAAAGCTTCCAAATTCCACCCTACCACCATCAAACCTCTAAGACATCATATTCCAAACAAAAAACTTCTTACAAAATAATGCTCCCAATTAAATAACTAGCTATAATAGAAATTATGGAGAAACGAGAGAAAAGGACCTGATGTAATTGTGATAAATGGTTTCATCAAAATCATATTTAAAAGGTAAACTATTTTCTATATTGATAGAAGTAGAGTACTGCTAGATCGATCCACTAGACCGATCCGGCCGGTCCATACAGGACTAACTTTTGTCTATAAGAGGCAAAATAAAAGTTCCTCCCCAAATGTCTCACGAGTCTGCATTCTCCCTGTGGGGTCCAGCAACCATTTGAAAGAATGGTTTTGGAGGGAAATTTGAAAGGATGGGCTCTTTAGAGATTTTCTTTTGGATCATTTGCTTTAAGTAGATTGTTTCCCTAGGGTTAAGGCATGATGAGTTTGGGTTGAAATTAGATTGTTCTTAGGTTTATTTTGGGCTTTAGCGGAGTCTAGAGAGTGGGAGAATCGAATCCTCCTCTCTAATTAGGGATATATTGTATCTTGTTTCTTATCTTCTTTTATTATCAATAAAAAGTTCCTCTATGGTTTTATTCATCCACATTTCTCAATCTTTTATTTGCTGAAATTAAATTCCAGCAAGGGAGGTGCCAGGTAGAGGTTATGTGGAGAGGCATGAGGAGGTTGGGCATGAGTGTAAGGAAAAGTGTTGAATTTGAAATATGAGGGCTTAATTATGATCAAAGAGGTGTTTAATTTGAAAGGCAAGGGCTTAATTATGATCAAAGAGGTGTCAAATTTGAAAGGAGAGAGGATGAATTTGAAAGAACAGATTCTAAAATTGAAGGGAGAAGGTTTGCTGGTGAGGAAATGTTTAGGTGTGAGCAAAGAAGTTGGAATTGGCACAGTTGGGAGAACCATACCTTGGGGAATGGGAAACTTTGGAGGAAGCAGGGCTGAAGGAGGAGATCTGAGTGTGAGGAAACTAAAGATGCTAATCTTTAAGGGGGAGGATGCACACTGGTTGATCTATAAGGTAGAAAGATATTTCATCATCAATGGGTTGACAGAGGAGAAGAGTTTGATGATGTTGGGCCTATATTTGGAAGGGAAAGCTTTGGCTTTGTACTAGTGTAGGGACATACAACGACCCATACAAAGGTGGAGGGAGTTCATGGAATTCCAGGTAGAATGTTTTCGAACTGACATGGGAGTAGTCTTATATGAATAGTTCTTCACCTAAAGACATGATGCTTCAATGATAGAGGTTTGAGATCCTTGCTAGCCAATTGGACCGCCTTTCTAAGATAATGCTAGAGGGAAACATCTTGAAGTGACTTAGAAGAGGCTATGGAGTAAGCTCAATTGGGGGATGATTAGAGACGCCTGGAGAGAGAGAAAAAAAGAAGTAGCTCCAGAGGCTCATACCTTATGACAAACACCTTTTTGGTAGCCAAAGATCCCACACCAGGCACTCATAAGGAGACCCTGAAGGAGAAGATTGAAGGAGGATGTCTTGGGGACAGCTTCAAGAAGCTCATAGAAATGAAGTTACAGGAAAAGAGGGTGAACAGGCTCTATTTCATTAGTGAGTAGAGGTATACACCGGGGTACCGATGCAAGGACCAAATAGTTCAGGTTCTTATAATTTTTAATGATGAGAAAATTGAGAAGGGAGCCATCCTTCCACCTTGCAAACAAGGTGGGTCTTTATGAGTGGTGTATTGTTAGACTGGTCGAATAGGTCCATACAGGACCAATTTTTTTTTTCTATCAAAGGTGGAACATAAGTTCCACCCCAAATGCTGTATGAGTTCGCCTCCTCATGGGGTCCAATAGCCAAGTGAAAGAAGGGTTTTAGAGGAAAATTTACAAGGAGGGGCTATTTATAGATTTCCTTTTGGATCTTTTGATTTAAGTATATTATTTCCCTAGGGTTAGGGCATGATTAGTTTTGTATGAAATTAGATTATTCATAGGTTTACTTTGGGCTCTAGCAGCATCTAGAAATTGGGAGAGTTAGATCATCCTCTCTATTTGAGGATCCATTATATCTTGTTACTTATCTTAAAAAAGTTCTTCTCTGGTCTTATGCATTAAAGTTTTGTCAATTTTTAATTTGCAAGGTACTAAAATTAAAGTTTACCAAGGAAAATTCTTAAATCCTACAAGCATTTTCTATCAAGTACACCTTGAAAAACCTAACCATTCAATCTACCTTCAAGGAAAAGGAACTAGAGCACATACAAAGCCAAAACCCATAGGGACAACAATAAATTAAGTTACATGCTTATATGACTAGCTTACACATTACACTTTTTAAATTAACTACTATTTAGCAATCACAGATTTACAAGTCTGGAATGACAACAAATTCTTCATAACTTCATTTAAAAAAGTTTGGTTGAGTTTTGAAGTTGCAAATCCTATCCTAACTCAATATCATGCCTTGGTTAGCAATGGGACAAATAAAACTGTAAAAACAAAAAGCATAAACGTTCTACTGCTCTTACAAAATGACAAATTCATGCATGATGTTTTTGTCTTTCCACTTTAAGAGCAGACACATTATTGAACTATTGGACATTCAATAGCTACAACAATTGGAAATGTTGTAACCAATTATAACTCTTTTTTAATGACTTAAGAATTAGGGATAGTCCATCACATTTCAAGGAAACAAATGAATGAACATCGAGCATAATCACTACAATTAGCTCCCAATATTTTCACCCAAGGTTTAATAACCTCTTTCTTTAAACTTATAGTCATGAAACTCATGACAATCTAATAGCATCTAGGAGAATATTCATAGCACACTCTTTATTCTTATTAGTTCAATATCTTCACCTTTTTTCTCTAGGCTAATCAACCTTCCACCATATAGATTTGAAGATCACTAAATATTATAAAGCCTATAACCACCCCCATCAGCATTTGCCCATATTAGTATTTCTACCAAAGACTACCACAAAAAATTAGTTCAGGCGATGCTTCAAGTTGGCATAAGACGTACGTCCATGTACAAGTGCCTTTTCTTCCTTGGTGCTGCTAGTCTCGAAAACAAAATGGCACTTGGTATTTTTTTGTGTTAATGTGTTATACTTTAAAACTATGGGAGAGAGTAATTGAGTACAGGTTATACTTAATTTTTTTATATAATATTTTTTATTTTTTTTAAATTTATTTCTTTCTAATTTTTTTAATTATGTTTTTAAAATTTTAATTTATATGAATTTTGTTTAAACTTTATTTAATTCTAATTACTTATTTATTTACTTAAATGGAAATTATTTAGTTAATTTATGTTTTTTAATTTATTTTAAATTTTATTTAATATTTATTTATTTTTGTTTAGTGATTTCATTTTATTAATATATATATATATATATATATATATATATATATATATATATATATATATATATATATATATATTTATTATCTTTTTATTCATGTATGAATGGGTTTGACTAAAGTTTTACTTACCCTTTTTGATTAAAATTTTAGAGGTTTATAAATTTATTAAAGTCAATATTTTAAGATTTTTATTTATTTAATTAGGATTTACTAAAAATGAGCTCTTTTAAATCATTTATTTAATTAATGTAAGTAGGGCATTTCTTATTTTTGAACATAATCAACCCTTATCAACATGAAATAATCATCGTATGTTAGCGATGACCCAAAATGCTATCTATGGAGTCATTTGGAATTTTATTTATATTTTAAATTATTTTAGGTAATTATTCATTAATTTTTAATTATTTTTTTTTAAAAATTTTCTAATAAGGATTTTATTTTTACTTGAATATATTTATGATTTAAAGTTGATTGCACTTTATTTATTTATTAATTTTTATTTATTTATAACGACTTATTAATTTTCCTAGGTTAATTATGAATTAGAAACTATAGTTTGGTAGATGATAGACCAAGTGAACTCCAAATTGGCTTGAATTTTACAACACAGGTCAATGTTGACCCAAGGATGAAAGCCTAGCAATTTAAGGGCAATACTAATCTGAATAGCTTTTATAATGAATTATAAAATTAAACACAACTATACTTTAGGAAGTTCACATTAAGTTATCTAGACTAGAGGTTTGATTAAAATTAGTGGGTAACTAAACCTTGACACTAAGGCTAACATTCCACAAAGAAAAAATGCCAATATTCCTTATGGCATTTATAAAGTCAACCAACTAATTATGATGCTATATAATTAACAGCATAATTAATAACATTGCCCTCAAACAACAGGACATTATTCTTAGCCATTCGATCATATATCAAATAGTTGAGATAAATTCTTGCTCAAAATTGCAAGATCGATAGAAGGATTTGTTCCAACAAAATCAGAGCCATTCATCCAATTCATATCAATTGGATGGCCCATATTTTTTCTTTAACCTCCCACTCAAGATATGAGTTGTGAATATATTTATGTTGGATAAAATGAATATACTTGATACAACTTACTCAAGATTAGGACCTTCCAATCTAACAGCTAGATGGTCATGGATTGATTGTTTCCTTTTATAATTAACCATACCTATCTATTTAGAGGATTTGGTTTGAAAATTACTTAGTAGAAGGGTCAAATGAGTGGGCTTTTACTTCAAGAACATATGATTGATCTTGGGAAAATCTTTTCCTTTAGATTGTTGGAATTGAGGAGTAGTGGATTGAAACTTGGGTGTTTATCTAGAAGAGAGACACCAAAGTTCACTTGAACCTCTAGCACAAAGGCTCTTAAGCTCTAGGAAAGATAAATATTTACTAAGAAAGCTTTAGGGTACGGTATAAAATTAGAAAACTAAAAACTTCTTCATTTAAAATCAAAGGTATTTATAGGTTGATCATTTTTATATATGGTCCAAATTTTAACCATGTGAGGCCATGTCATGTGACTCAATCAATTAGGCATGATCAAGTAGGGTGTCAGTAGTTCATTAGAGGAGTTCTAGAATATGTGATTAAAAAGTATACATAGGTTGTTAGACCTAAAATAATTATCTCAATGCTAACCAAGAGGGGGGTGAATTGGTTATTTAAAAAACTCTTGAAGATTTTATAGAGTTTTTATAATTTTAAGAAGAATAAATGTTTTAAAAAAATAAAAAATTTTCAACAACAAAATTAAAATACTAGAAAATAAAAATTTAGAGTGGTTCGGTCTAACTAGACCTATGTCCACTCCCTGAAGACTCATTCTTTAGATATTGCAGTATTACTGTGACTCTTCTTTTGCTCTCACAATAAGGCTAAGAAACCTTTACAAAACACATCTTTTCCACCAATCCCCAGTGCGACAGAGTACTGTCGTCCTCTCACACTCTCCAAGTGTCGATAGAGAACCATCATCTTTTCATACTCTCCAAGTGTCGGCATAGAACCGTCATCCTTTCACACTTTCCAAGTGTCGACGGGGAACCATCATCCTTTCACACCCTCTTGGTATTGGTAGAGAACTGGATCTTCTCCAAAGATCTTCTCTCAAGCAACTTCAAAGAAGGAAGAGATTTAATAAACCTTATAAAGGGATCCTCACCTTTAAGCAACCTTGTGAACCCTTCACAATTTCCACTTGAAAGATCTCTCTCCACACTCTCAAACACTCTCCCAAAGTACTCTCACACTTGCTCTCAAAGAAAATATGAAGAAGTATTTTTTCCATAGTAATTTTTTAGGACATTATATATGGAAGGCATGAAAAATTATTCAGAAAACTAAAATTTCCAATTTGACTGTCCATGATCGTACACTACGATCGATGATCATATGTACAAATAGTTCACAATTTGCTAGTACGATCAAGTACAATTCAATTTCATACTCTAATTGACATGTGTACGAACTAACATTATACAATATGATCAGTTCAAAATTGAATAGATTCGTCCTGTACGATTTAGTACAAAATGATTTAGTACTCTAAATAACATACTGTATGAAATCTATATAAAACATTATGATTTGTTTTAATCAAAACATGTTTCATTTGGTATGAAAATGGACTAAACCATTTCATACTCTGGAAGTCATATATACGATCCTTTGATCATATAATAAGAACAATTTAAAAAATTTACCTATTTGTATGGACAAAAAGATACGCAACTATTCTGTACTTTGGACGTCATCTATACGAACATAAAATAGTACAATACGAACAATTCAAAAAAAATTAGAAGTTCATTGGGACGAACTTGTACGTATCTATTTTGTATTCTAGAAGGCATACATTCATATAGTACAAATAAGACTTAGAAAATTTTCCTAGCTAGGTTTGATTAACTGCTTTATGGAGGAGCACTCAAGCCAAATCGTCCTGTATGATCCAAAATCATATAGCATGATTAGTTTTAAAAACATACAAATTTTTATACTCCCCTAGTGTGTGTGTGCACAGTTATCCAATTACAATCACATTATTTTAGACTCAAGAAAAGTATAAAAGGGACAGACTTCAAAAATAATAAATCCTAATCTAATATGACTTGAAGTCTTTAATGGGATGTAGTATGAATTCCCTGAAATGTTAGTACACACAAACAACAAAAGTAATATTTTTAATATATGTTAGGAGAAAAAGTAATCAATACAATAATATTTTGGAATCATCAAAAAACACCCATGATATGAAAATATAGTTATGAAAACTAAGTTGCAATAATATTCCCATTTTATATAATGACAAAACAATTATTATTTGTGTTAATATTTAAAATAAATTTTCTCCTTAGCTCCCCCTAAATGAATGACCAACTAAATAACAAGGGATTCCCATGAAGACCTAAAACAACAAAACTAAAAACTAAAAAGAAACCAAATAAAAAATAACTCGAGCAAAAACACAAACACGAATGAACATTCAAACATTCAGAACATACATTCAAAACTACACACATGCATTCAAAACATACACATACACGCATACACATTCATAATACATCAAACATCAACTCAAAACATAAAATATAAAAGAATACTCTAACTCTCCCTTTTGACAACAACAAAAAAGGAAAGTACATCTTGAAATGAAAGGTTTTATAGATAAACCAAAATAGTTAAAGTAGAAAAGAATTTTAAACTAATTGCATATACAATATTAATTTTGTAATACTAAAAAGAAAAATTTTAAAATTTTAAATCAAAGAATAACTAAGATAAGAAAAGTCAATCAAAGCCATAGTTCATTCTAGACCAATTAAATAATAATGATTATTACAAAAATGATGAAATACAGACTAGTTAACTTCTAATTCAATATTGTATATGATTGTTAATTTGATGGATTTAGATTAGAATTTAGTGATAGTGTGAAGAACACAAGAAAAATTTTCAATTGGCGATATTGCACATCTTTTCGAAGATTTGTGGCGTCACACTTTATGCATATTTTGTATTTGGGCTAATTTTGTTCTTCTTTCCTCTTTGCGAATCATTGCACATATTTCTATTTTTGCACACTTTGTTCATTTTTCCTTTTTTTTTTTTTAATTTTTAGATCTTTTCAATATTAGTAATCTAAATTCAAATTCCACTAATAAAAAAAATAAACATATTAAAAAAAAAATAAAAAATAGTAAGACATCAATTTTGCAATAATTATAGTTTAGATATGTTTGTCTGTAGGAATATGAAATTGATCTACTTGTCTACATTCCATCATAATTTAATTTAAACTTTTGAAAGATTAAATTTTGTAAGGAAATTAATTTGTAGAGCAATATAATTAAGAATACATTTTAATGATCAACTACAAAAGATTTATCCATTAAAAACATAAACATTTAAAAAGATTAAATTCAATGCAAGTGAATAAAATCTTTCAACATTTCATTAATATCAAGAGCACATATCTCAAAACATATCATCTCAACATAACATTTCACATCACATCATCAGGACAACATCAACACAACACATGAAAACACTAAAATCAAGAAACAACCTTATAACAACAAATACAAAAACTCATAAGCAACAACAGGATAGAAGTACTTCTAAAAATCTGAGGGGCCTTGGTCTGGAGGAGGTGGTGGATGAAACATTGAAAAAAAACTACTAATTATAGCTGCATTCATGCTCACAGAGTCAAACTACCCTCGAATCCACCCCATATCTTCATTATAACGAGCATCCTGCTGGTTAAGATGATTCTTAATTTAATTAAAGAGTTAATCAAAATAAGTCTCCATTCTATCAAAGAGTTGGACTATTTCCTGATAAAAATTCTGATCAAGTCCAGGTGCAGGTGCTGGAGCAGGAGCTCCCCCTTCTTCCCTAGAATCATCACTCTTTAAACTCTGATCTCACCCCAAAAGTGTCCTAAAAGAGGCATCAGTGAAGTAGATAGGAAGTTCTATGGGAGGATCAGGATGGATCAAATTATACTTCTTTTCTAGGATGTAGGCAACTTGATGTCCTAAAGCCACATTTTCTTCCTCTTATAATGTGGAAGCCCAATTTTAAAAAGAATGTAAATGTAGTCCATGATGAGTTGGGCTTCATCAAAGGGATTTTTAGTCATAATCAGATAGGTGATCATGAACAAAAGTGGAGTCATATTTATTTGATCACCAGCTTTAAGGATAATTGAAATTCTCAAAACATGCCTGGATAACCCGGGCAGTTTGATTTAGAGTGTAGACCCTAGATAAATGACACACTTTGGATACACCTCTAAGAGTTTTATTAATTTCACCCCAATCAAAATCGTCCCTAGAAGTCAAAGTGTGGGCTTGAATCCCTTGGGTTCTCAAACAAAGAAAGTTGCCTAAATCTTCTTTGGTAATTTCTACTCGCTATTTCTAAACTTAAGAAGTAATCCTAGAGTGGTCCTCATTAACTCTCATGTTGGCCAAGAAGTATTGGAAAGTTTCTTTGTGGTAGGCATAAATGAGAGTATGAATGAAAGAAAGTTGAGTGAGTTGATGCAAACAAAGGCATGACACAAAATTGAAGATCACCCTAAATAAAAAGTCTAGAAGGGGTGATATTGGCAGTAGAATTCCTAAAGTTGGCATCCTCATTTATCTTAGATCGGACATTATCATCCCCACCACTTCTTGAAGAGGAACCCTTAGAAAGATGGGGTCGCCTGCTAGAACTTGCTATTCCTAAGATGAGGGCTCTAGAGGGTTTTGAAATGGATAAGAAAGTGAATGAAAATTATTTCAATGGCCCTTCTATTTAAAGAAAAATGACATATCATACAATACAAAATTTGAATCATACGTATGATTTTAAAATCATACGGGATGAAAATATTTTCATACATATGAATGAAAATGATAAAAAATGAAATGAATTTTCATAAAATGCCATTTCCGAGGCATTTTTTAATATAGGCTTTTTGACCATACAATTATACAAAAGAGCAGGTATTCATCTTGGATGAGCATAATATTAAAGATTATTTTAAAGATGGTTAGGTTCATCTCCTATAGAAATTGATAACTAGATCGTATAGATGAAATACGATTTTGTATGTACAATCAATAATTAATAATTGATTCCAACTTGTAAACCATCCCCATGCGTACAGATGAAACTATACAAATTATACAGTACGATGACATCATTGTATAATACAAATCCTATGAAAGACTAAGTTTCGCATGCTCAACTCTGAAACTTACCATGCATATGCTACATAATTCATACATGACAAAAATTTTTTGTACAGTATGAACATAACACTTAAAAAACAAGGCATGATAATAAAAAAATCATCTCAAAACCAATCATTTTTCAACAAGTGATATGCTTCACAGTAAAAATAAAAACAAAAATGAAAACTACACAACTAAACACACAAAATTAAATAAAATAAGCAAATAAACAAACATAGACAAACTAAACATATCTATTTTGCAGAATTTTCAATTTAAGTATTAAGATCAATCACATATAACCTGGTTTTTAAGGTGCTAAAAGTGTCAAAGGACAGTGGTTTTATGAAAATATCTGCAAGTTGATTTTTCATAGTCGAGTCTCTAAGAAGTTTCCTTCTAACCTTCTGGTTTCTTTGGTTCTTTCTTTTGAAGTTAAAATTGCTAATCATCAGATTTCTTATGTTCCTCCTTATGAAGTTAATATTGTTAATAAAAATAGTGACATTAATGACATTATGATAGATCATTTTTTTGCTCCTTCAATTGAGAAGATTATTATCCCTAATTTGAATATGCCTTTGGATATTTGTCCTTCTGATGTTTTAAGTTAAGGATTCTTCTTGAATTTTGACTATGGTTCATTTTTCAACTAATTATAATTTTCATATTCATAATCAAAATAAGTTTTAGGTTTTACAGTAAAAAGATTTACCTATTGTTACTTGACAAGCTATTATGTCAAATGGTGATGAATTTAGGAATTCTTTATTACAAGAATATTTGAATGATACAATGAAACAGTATGGTCCTTCTAATCAAAGTCTTCAAATTGCCTATGGTTTCTGATAAGTCCGTAAGAGCTAAAAATGTCAACAAGGCATCACATTCTTCTCTCAAATCTTAATGATTTTTCCTAATATTAAGGCTTGGAATATTCAAGTTTTAATAGTCTTGAGAAAGTACTTTCTTATTAAGAACTTCTTAGAAATTTTAAAGTTGATTAATTTTTATTATTGAAGCCAAAGTTAGTTTGGATATTTTAGAGAATTCTTGGTTCTCTATTCGTCATTAGGTGTTTTTGAATGAGAATAATTGTAAAAATTTTATTATTTATGATCCAGGGAAAATTTGGATAAAAATGAATGCTTATAGTGTTACTTTTTCACCTATTTTTATACTAGTTAACTTATTCATGGTTCTTTGAACGTTGGCCCAAGTTATTCCTTTTTTTTTGTACCGTTGTTTATGATTCTAACTTTCATGAAGAAAGGCTTTCTTTGTTGAATGATAATCTCAATCTTTTTGCTGAAATTTCCTCTCCTTGGGTTTTGACGGGGGATTTTAATTACTATCAGTCTACTGAAGACAAATCGAGAGGGAATCATCTTCTAAACATAAATTATGGGATTTTAATAATCTTATCTCTTTAATATTGGTGTTCAAGAACTTTCTTGGTTATTTTTATATATGGTTTAACCAAAGAAGTGATTATCCTCTTCATAATAAGTTGGACTGGGCTTTGGTTAATTATTGATGGCTTGAAGCATTTTGTTTTTATTATCATGTGCATAATCTAAGATTCTCTAATTATTTCCCCCTTATTCTCTGTAATATGACTAGGTCCAATTATAATCATCATTTTATTTTTAAGAATTTTTGGTGTTCTAAAGCAGAATTTTGGGGTTTGCTTATTGATGCCTTTGTTGTTCCTTTAGCTAGAAATCCTATTAATGATTTATATCATAAATTATGCAATCTTAAGTGTAGTATGAAATCTACACCATGGGTTTCTTATAAATTTGTTTATGGTAGCATTTCTTATCTAAAGAAGAAACAAAGTATGCATTTGTAGGAGATTCAAAGTTCTCCTATGGATGTACAATTAAATACTACTTTAAGAGAGGTAAATTCTCTTCTTAATTATTATATGAATTTATGGGCATCTTGGAATATTTAAAGATCTCAATCTAAATGGTTTTCTTCGTATGACGATGATGTGGATTTTATATATTATAAATTTCATGTTAGAAATAATAGAAATCATATTAAAGTCATCTCTTCTTCAGAAGGTTTGATTTTTTATTCTAAAGCTATTTTTGAAGCTTTTATTTTGCATTTTATAATGTTTTTTTTTAATTATCCTAAGCTGGTTTTTTCTACTTCTAATGGTATTCCTATTAGGAAGACTATTCAATTTCTACTAATCTCTTGTCTCTTAGCCCTTATTTTTTTTTATGAGATCAAAAAGTGGTTTTCTTAGCTCTTTCATCTTTTGATCCAAGGCTTATTGAGTTTAAGTTTGAATTTTTAAAAATTCATGGGATATTATTGGGCCTTCTTTTTGTAAAGCTATTTTATATTATTTTTCTCATGGATATTTACTTTATTTTTTTTTGAATAAAGGATGCACTTTGCATTAAAGAAAACAAGAGAAATTACAATGGCAATTAACAAAGAACTCTATAACAGTCCTTCCTAAACAAGTGTAAAAAACTTGTTGGAAGTTCTGTTTCAACAAAAGAGTCCCAAAAAAAATTCTCTAACAAAGCGAATTTGGCACAAAAATCAGCCGTTTTATTACATTCTCTAGGAGCAAAAAGAAAAATGATGTTGTTGAAAACTTGTAAGAATGAGAGGTCCGGCTTCGTACCTTTATTGGTCTTCATGTTAATTGAGTCTTGGAGCATTCTTATAATATTCACATTGTCTCCTTCAATGATTATTCCTTTGTATTCACAAAACCAATCTTGAATATAGTTTTCGAATCAAAGAATTGCTTTGAGTTCTAGATATGCAATGTCCCAATGAAGTACCTTTCTACCATGTTTATTTACTTAGCGATACTAAAACATCTAATATTTTCCTTATTCCCAACACTTCTCATGCTTCTAAGATTTCTAATTTTAGACCTATTTCACTTTGCATGCCTTTTATAAACTGGTGTTAAAACTTTGGCTAAAAGAATTGAACCTATTATGCCTTTTATTATTCACCCTAATCAGTCTGGGTTTATTAAGAAGATAAATTTTATGAAGTACCTTTTGTCAGCTTTTAAATTATTAACATACTTTAATAATTTGATTAATGTTAAGTTTTTTCTTTTCATAAAACTTGATATTCATATGGCTTTTGA
The DNA here is from genome assembly GCA_022539455.1 of Dendrobium nobile. Taxonomy (NCBI): domain Eukaryota; kingdom Viridiplantae; phylum Streptophyta; class Magnoliopsida; order Asparagales; family Orchidaceae; genus Dendrobium; species Dendrobium nobile. Next base: position 26,357,964 of record CM039721.1, on the reverse strand, counting down.
TACTATTTCTAGAGATTTCCTCCTTTTTAGGCTTGCTCAAAATGGTTTTCCTAGTAGATTTATTTCTTGGATTAAATGGATTTTTTTTTCTATTCCTCTAAATGGTTATTTAAAGGATATGTTAGCTCTTCCCCTGATCTTTGTCAAGGTTCTCCTTTTTTTTCTTAATTATTTTGCATTGTGATGGATTCTTTATCTAATTTGATTGATGATTCTTCTTCTAGTTCTCATTTTGAGGGAATTGGATTTGATGATAACTATGTCTTTCATTTTCTTTGCGCTAATGATGTTTTAGTTTTTAGTAAGGCTTCCATTTATAATGCTGACATTTTAAAGAACATTTTGGACTATTTTTCTCTTTGCTCGGGTATTTTTGTTAATCACATTAAAAGTTCTATCATTTTTTCTATGAATACATTGGTGGATGATAGTATTTAACATATTTTAGATCTTCTTATTGCTTAAAACTATAAAATATTTGGGCATTCTTATTTCTACTAAAAGGGTTATTACTTTATATTTTTAGCCTTTGCTGAATTAAATCACTGATTTACTTTTTAGTTGGAAGGCTAAGACACTTTTATTTTTTGGAAGGCATTATTTTCTTACTTTTACTATTAGTAATCTTATATCTTACCAAATTAGAGGTCTTATCCTTCCCAAATATTGTCTTAAATTTATAAGAAAGGTATGCTCTAACTTTCTTTTTCATAACGATGTTAATATTAAGAAGATTCACATTATTTCCTAGAAGGTTGTGCGTAAGCCAAAATGTTTTGGGGGTGTGGGTCTTGAAGATCTAAATGCCTTCTATTATGCTTTCAATTGTTCTTTAATTTGGAGGATTTCAAATGGTCATTGTCTTTTGTCTAGTTGGGTTAAGCCTAAATACTCTTCTTTTTGGAAACCACTCTTTCATAAGGCTTTTGCTTACTGGAAATGTTTGTGCAATATTGCAAGGAATAATCAGGATATCATTTCCTTTAATATTAATTATAATTATACACTTTCCTTTTATTGGGATCCTTAGTGTGGAGGTAAGGCTTTACATTAATGAAATAATAATATTTACTCCTCTGGGCATTTAGTTTCGAAAATGAATTTTATTAGAAATGGTTGCTGGTATGTGCCAAATAACTTTCCTGCTTTAGTTTGCTCTGTTATTTCTATAATTTCTTTTTAGTACTCTTCTGGTTCATGCATCTCCTTGAATGGGATTATTTTCCCTTCTTTTATGAAATTTCATTTATCATTTTATAATAGTTTTTTTAAAAGTGGAATGGTGTTCTTTAATTTGGAATAAGAATTGTGCTTTATATTTCTCTTATTATGCTTGGGTGGCTTTGCTTAAGGGTTTAAAACTGCTGGCATTCTTTTTAACAAAATTTAAATGTGCCTCTACTTTTGTTTTCTGTGCTAAGGCTGAAGTAACTCATAATAATCTTTTTTTAATGTTAGTTTTCCTTTTTGATCATTTCATCATTGATTCCAAATTTGAAGCACTTTTTACTTATATATACTCTTATCCAAGTTTTTGACTTCATATCTGATCTAGATTTGGCAAAAGCAACAAAAAAAATTATTTTTTCTTACTATTTTATGTTCCCTTCATTTTTTTTTGTGAGAAAGGAATGAGAGGAGGCATGGTGGTCAAGTTAAAAATTTTGTTTTGATTTGTTGTTGGTTAAAAACCTATTTTTGCTAAAATTTCTTCTTGGAAATCTTTTCATGAGATTAATTTTTTATTTCTCTAATTGGTTGGTGTAGAGTTTTTTGGCTCTCTGGGTTCTTTCTTGGGTTCTTCTTCAATGGTGCTATCTTTGTTTTTGGTTTATGGTTTGTTGGATGTTGTTTTTCTTTTGGTTGGTTGGCGACTTTCCTTTTACTGTAGTTTTTTTTGTCGTAGTAACGATTTTTGTTTTGAGTTGGTCTTAGTTTGTTTTTGGGGATTGTGATGTGTTGGTTTTTATTTAATCTCTTATTCTTGGGTGCTTTTTTTGGTAATAGAATGAATGGTCCTTTTTGGTGATCTTAGTTAATTTGATCCTTGAATGACTGATTTGGCATCATTTTTTTTGGATGGTAAATTCTTGTAATGAAGGATTGTGGTTCTCTTTTGAGAAATTTTCTCAAAATTCTAGTAGATTAACAACCAGGTTTCACAATTGGATGGCCGAATCTTGCTGTTTGGAGGTATCTTCCTTCCTTTTTTGAGAATTTTGATAAATTCTAACCTTCATGAGTCACTTTGTTTGTGGTTTTTTATTTTATTTATTTTCTTCTCTCTTTTTTCTATCTTTTTTTATTCTATTGATTTTTTGATTCTTCTCATTAGTTGGTGGAATTAGTTTTAGGTTTGGTGTTCTACTTTGGTTTGTTTTGCTGGTGGCTTTTTGGTTTTGCTTCATGCTATGTTGAAAGGTGGTTTTTGGTTAGTCTGTTTTGGCCGGTTGGTTTGGTGATTGTGTTTTTGCATTTATTGGAAGGTTGAATATTTGCCTTCTTTAATTGGCTGTTTGTGATTGTTTAAGTCTACGATGGGAGTTGATATTGGAGTATTTCTTCAAGTTTATGTTAAAATTGAAGCTTGTAATTTATCAAGGCTTAATGGTTCTTGTTGTCTTTCTTCTTATTTGTTTTGTTGGATGTTCAAATGGGGTGTTATTTTAGCCTATGGCTTCGTGTTTGAGGTTGTATTACTGGAAGGCTTTTAACTTTCTTATCTTTTGAATTGAGCTTGATGATTTTGGTTTCAAACATGATAGATTAGATTCCTCTTTTTATTAGTAATTTTATGTTTTTTCTTGTTTTTCTTGCATTTGTTGTAATCTTGTAATCATTTCATCATTTTAATGAAAATAAGGCATGATTGGCCTTAAATTTCAGAAAAACAAATGCATTAAATTTCTTTAAAGAACATATCATATATTAATTTGGTTTTCAACATCAAATTATATCCTATAATAACCCATCATTCAAAAGTACTAAGATAAATAACTTTGTTAGATGTCATAAGATTGATTGGAGATAATCAACAATTTATTATCCTCTATTGACCACATTTTTGTACGAGGTCAACAGGACCAATCCCGACTCCATATTGTTAATCCTATGATTGGAAATCAGCCAGCTATCAATATATCCAACATAAAATCAATTATTAATTCAATCAATCAATTAGTCAACCAATTAATCAATACTGTAAGCATGCATTTCCAACATTTAATCAACTAAGCTATCAATCAACCAAGTTTACAATCATCATCTCCAACCTATAATCACCAACTTGCATTAGCCTATTAATAAATAAATCAATCAGATCACCAACCCTAAAGTTGATCAACCTAAACTTCCAACATTCAATCAACACTCAATAATATGCTATTATCCAGTCAAGTTATAATCACTTATAACTATAGCCTTGCACTTTAGCCAGGCAATTCATTGCATTTCCTAGCATAATGCATTGACATCTATGACCTCTTCCATGCTCAAATCTCTTCATTAAGATCCCCATACATTAAATCCATCATCAATGGCCCTCTAAGCCAATGGTTGATTAAGATGATTAATTGAGCTAGCTTATGATAGCTCAATTAATCATTAATATCAATCACACATCTAATTCAACACTAAATAAACCTTGATATCCACTAAACTTCCTTGAATATATCTCCTAATGATTTGAACTTGATTAGTCACTATGAATAATTCATTAGTTAACTTGGTCAACTAGACCTATGCTTGTTCAACCTAGTTCACAAAAGGTCAATTTATACCAGATAGCTATGTAAATCTATTCAAGTCTCTTAATCACTCAAGAACCCTTCATTTTGTGGCTCAAACACCTATATAATTATTGTTGCAACTCGAACTTATGAGTTTATGTTTTTGATGATAATAAATATTATGGTTTACTTTCTGTTGTCTACCTGTATTTGCAATATATTTTTGTTTGTGTGTATTCTAACTTTTCAGGATTATAATGCACCATTCAAGGCTCAAGATTTAGTAGAACTAGTTTCATTTGTAATATTCATTGATGTATTTTTTAGTCATGTCCTGTAAGGGTGTATGCTTGCTTGTAACCTTGCACATATAATTCTTTCTTCTTGCTAGTGTTTTTTGTTTTCAATCACATCATCCTTGACAATACAAAAACCATCCTAGATGATCAGTTAAAAACAAAACTCTAGGTAGGGCATCCTGGTTAAGGCAGCCGTAATTAAGCGAGTCATCCTGGATGATAATATCATTGTACGGGACGATAAGCTCAAATTAGAAAGAATCAACTGCCTGATCTTTTTAGGCATGTCTTATTTTTGGACATCATCATGGATGATGCAATGCAATTATGCCTAAATTAATCTAGTAATTAAGGAAATTAATTAAAGTTTGATTGCTTGATCATATCATCCTAGACGATCAGTTTATAAACCTTAGTTCTTTCTGGATGATTCATAATCAGCCTGGCTCCATACAGGGTGATGCTTTGAATGATATGTACCTTTTTGTACTAATTGGCCCTAACGATCGTTAGATCATCTTGGACGATCAATTTACTTTTTCATCGTCCAGACATGCAATCAGGGCAATGTTCTGGATGATGCTCAATGATTTGAACTAATTGTACATGATGATATGAATATCATCCTAGATGATAATGTCAGTTTATTGCCATTAAGAGCAAATTTGGATATCTTCTATTTAAGACCTCTTATTTATACAAGTCAATGTCTTTGGCAGTCATTGAAGCTTCATTCTTCTGGAGGAAATTTGAAGAGAGAACTTGAAAGGGAGAGAGGAAAGGGTGGAGTTTGAGAAAGGGATAAGATCCTTGGAGGGGGTTTCAAGGGAGTGTGGAGGGGATTCCATACGGTTGCTCCGGCGAGCTTGCACCTTAGTACCATCGAATTCAAGGTTTGTCTTGAAAGAAGTTTTAGGAAGAAGAAGATCTCTTTGGTGTCAAAGGTCCCGGCTACTCTGCCACATCGAGGAAGGTGAAAGTGATTTTGTAAGGGCTTCTTTGCCTAACTATTGGGGATAAAGAAGAGACACTAAAGGTTTAGTGCAATACTCGAACGGTGGCTCCGAGGAGTGGATGTAGGTTAGGTTGGATGGAACCACTATTAATCTGGTGTGTTCTTTCTTTTTATTTTTCCGCATTTAATTTTCGCACTTCGTTTCTCTTATGGTGAATCTTGTTTTGGTTGTGTTTGTACTTTTGCTTGAAGAAAATTTTAAATACCAATTCACCCCCCCGCCCTCTGGGTTAGCTTTGGGAGTAGTTCATAAGGGCTTAACATCCGTATAGAACTTTCACTTTTCATGAGCCAATTCACTATTAATTTGACTAAATCAACGTATTGAAGTTAGTCAAACCTTATCATATTTATATGCATTTGCTCATATCTTGATCCTAGCTCTTTGGACTTCTTCCAATCCACTTCATAAATAAATCCACACCACATATAATCCATACTAGTTGTTATTGATTGTTTGATTAGTCAAACAATCAACAAATATTCAAATGATCTTGGAATGGTCAATATCATAAATTTCTCCATTTCCCTCAATACTATTACCTCTAAACTATTTGAAATGACTCTAGAAGCTTCCTAAACCATCTATAAACCTTAGATTAAACCTAAAATAATGAACTGGCCCCCTCCCATATGAAGAAAAATGTTCTTTTCCACCTAATTGTCCTTGACCCATTCTTCTCTCTGCCTCCTAACCACTCCAAGTCAAGTGTCAAACATCCTAATATCCTTCCAAAGAAATCACAACTATTAAATAGAATTCTCGGGATTGAATAGGCCTAAGTGAGGAAAATGATTCATTTCAAGCTACACACTCTCACATAACCTTCTAAGCCTCATTCTCATTTCATTTCATCTCTTAAGAATCTCAAACAACCTCTTAAGCCTAGTTGAATTTACAAAATTAAAGGTCATAATTTGACCATTAATTTTAAAAATTCATTATAAATACATTTCAAAATCATTTCATTCATCTAAATAGTCTTTGGAATTATTAAACAAAGCTTTATCAAGCAAAAATAATTTCATATGTTTTTATTTATTATATGGAGAGTAATTCCAATATTATTGATTTCTAATTTCCCTTAATTATTCTCCAAATGTTCAATAAATTGGGTTCAATCTAGGCTAAATTGATATATGATATGTTATTGATATAACTTAGTTTCATTAGAGCCATTTGATATATGATTGGTTTTCAACTAAATTTATAAATGCTTAAGTCTTGATTTGACTTAAACATTTGGAAATTCATTTAGTTCCATTTTATGTAAGTTTGGTACACTTGTTTGATGTGGTATGATTGCCCATGTGTATATAAAGGGTTAGAGACATTGATTTCAATCCTATCAAATATTAGTGTTGCCTAAGAACAATAATTAAGGTCATGTCTTAGCAAATTTAGGCAATGCTAGGATTAACTACAAACATTCATCATGAATGAAACATTAAACATAAAAAACTTACTGGCATACACGTTATGATTAAATCTACTTTGATTTGACACTCATTAACCTAAAACAAAGATTATTATAATTCAACCCTTCATTAAGGGTGTTTAACTTCAATAAATCCAAATAAATCAAATAAAATTCACAAAAATATCAAATCAACACATACAATCACTGAAACTTAAAATCAAAATTCTAAATTTATAAAATTTAATTAAAAATTTTAAATTACCTTTAATAAAATTTTAATTAAATAAAAAATACATACATACGTACATACATATATATATATATATATATATATATATATATATATATATATATATATATATATATATATATATATATATATATATATATATATATATATATATATATATATATATATATATATATATATATATATATATATAACAAATAAAAATAAAATCAGAGAATTGTAATTTTATATAAGTAAATATTTCCATTTAAAATTTAATTTTAATTCATCAAATAATTAATTTCTCAATATAATTAATCAAATATAATAAATAAAATTTAAAGTACATTAAAATTCAAATAAAATTAAAAAAATTACGACAATAATATTTAAATTTAAATAAATTTTTTTAGAAAGTTTTAATAATAATTAATTAATAGTTATTTAATTTCTAATTAAAATTTAAGAACTAATTAAAAATTTCACATAATTTAAGAAAAATAAAAAAAATAAAAAATATTAAACATAAAAATAAAATTATATTGATAATTTATATGATTAAATTATTATTTTTAATTAAAAATTTGATAAATTACCTTAATTAAATAATTAGGCATTTATTCTTAACACTTAATTCGATTTGCAGGGTGTTTTAGCATTACAATTCAAAGCCCTAACACATCTAAATCATTCATCCCTTTATATTATGCTTGATTCCATTTGGTGAGCACTTACATATGTGATTAAGGGGTTTAATAAATCTTAAATAATAAGTTATGGGTATATATACCATGCTAACCTCCAGTCATGGTAGGCATGTGTGTATAATTTTGAACTCTTAATTAAACACTAATAAATCAATGAACCAATACATCATGCTTGATTCCACTTAAAAAGCATGAGTTATGGATTGAAGGGTCTCTCTTTCTATCCCTAATAAATTATTTATTAAAACATCAAGGCTTTATGTGATCATCTATCCTTTATGGGGGATGACTGTAGTTCATTTGTAAAGCATTCTAGGACTTATAAATTGCTAACCCTTGCTCTTTGAGGTTAGTAATCTATAAATTTTTATAATTAAATAACTAATTCCAACATTAAAATCTAAATAATAAAATTCAAACATACATTATGTAAACATTAATTAAATAAATACCTTTTTTTCATTTAATAAACAAACATTAATAATGCAAGCTACTTAAATATTAAACCCCTATAGGACATATCAAAATCACATTGCCTCTCTCACACACTTAGATTATTTGCTAGGACAACCAACTTTAGTCTAAATTAGGCTGGAGGTATGAATTGCTTGGAGAGCCGCCTATGTTTATTTATTTAATTTCTATAATCTAAATGTCATACATTTTACTTTATGTTGATACACTTATGTTCTTTTAGGATTGCATTAGAAAAATTAGTATATTACATAACTGATGCACCTTTGTATATTAACTCTTTTCTTTCTGCTATTACGTTCATCCAAGAGTCATTTAAATGTACCTAAAAAATGTAAAGTATATTTATCATAGTTTGTAAAAAGTAGATTTTGTAAAAATTGAGTTGTATAGTGTCTAGAGCTGTTAAAAATTATATATACTTGCTTACATATATACAAGTGGGGCTCCAAAAAAGGATATCCTTGCCTCTAGGTGATAATATATTTTGGAATTTCATAGAAGACTTGGAGCTTAAAGATTACTAAGAAGGTGCATCTAATTCTATATATATGATAGGCTTAGAATCCAAGTTTGTTATAGTGGAGCCCGACTACCATTATTTTTTGTAGAGTATCAATCTTATAAATTTCAAAATTAATCATCAAAATTAAATTTCTTTATTTTATGTACAACTCTTTTATTTCTATTATATACTTGTATTGCATCATATGGGTGGTAGATTACATTAGTGCGTATAATTTTTCTAGGTTTTTCTTGGTATATGTGTTCCAAACTTTGTAGGAACACATATACAAGTTCTTTGATGATACAATATTAGGTAATGTATACATGAACCCCTTTACCTTGACATGTGTACATACATGCATTTTTTTTTACAACATACACTTGCTCATCACACAAGCCTATGACAAGGTAGTGGGGTCCTCTTATGCCTAGAACATGCTGCACTATTCCATATTGGTATAGGGCTGTTATGTTGCAAAAATTTCTTCAAATTTTTTGTAGTTAGAAAATTTAGTTAGGTTAATTAGTTATGATAAAATTTAGAGTTCTTAGTGAGTCATCTCGATAGTGTCACTTGAACTTAAAGTGAAGATTCATCTTGAGTCACTAATTTGGAGTCTGATTTACTCCTTAAACTCTTAGGGTAGAACTACCTTTATCATACATTACATCTAGGATGATTGCTTGCGAAATAGGTTGTTAGCTGGAAGTTCATTCTAATCAGGCATAAGCCTAGTTGTCTTTGCATGCCTTATATTCGTAAGGGAAAAAACAAATATATATCTATGTTAAATATAAATGTATTTTTAAATAAAGTTTAAATATATTTTCAAAGGGATGATTTATATTTTCAAATATCGAGTGCAACTTGCTTATATACATAATTTTATTATAAGATTAGAATCTCATCTCCACTTTAATCAAAATTTTTGTCTTTGAAGATGTAATTTACTGTACATGCTTACCTCAATAAGAACTTAAGATACTAGTTTAAAACAAACCCTCTCTTAGTTTGCCAAGAGAGAGGGAAAATATCTGGACATTGATGAAGCTTATCTTGAGTCTACTTCATATTCGAAATGATAGGTGACCGTAATTTTTATCCTTAGGGATAGTTGTCACATTTCATACATTGAGTTTGAGTACAAAAATAAATCATTTTCTTCTCAAATCAATAATATTAGTGTTAGTTTATTCTTTGAGATAATTAACACTAATTATGTAGATTTGATTAAAGAAATATTAAAGCAAATTGAGTGGTCATCATCACACTTAACAATTAGTTTTCTCTACATCCTTGAGCAAATGGATTGAATGAAGCTATCAATAAAATATTGGTGCAAAATCTAAAGAAAAATTTAGATGATAATAAGCGTTAATGAAAAGTAAAGTTAGGAGAGGATTTTGGGCATATCGATCCACATGTAAAACTTTAAATCAATCTACTCCATTCTCTTTAGTCATTGAAGTAGAGGCTATTCTCCCATTAAAGGTAAGACTTTCTTCTTTATAAATTGCAATAAACTACGACATAACTTTGGAAAGAATGTTAGACTCTAGATAGAAGATCTTGAAGATTTAGAAGAGAATCAATTGTAGGATAAATATAACCTCAAGTAAGTCAAGCACATGAAAAAAGTGTTTCTCCCAATAACCTTCTTAGAAAGAAACATGGTCATGGTTCTATGAAGTCCCATTTTAACCCATCACAAGTTGGGAGGTAAATTTGAACTAAATTTGGAAGGTACATTCATGGTGGATAAAGTCTATCAGGGAGGATCCTACAAGTTAGTAGATTTTATAGGAAATCATCCCAAGTTGCCTATAAATGAATGATATATCCAGAGATAATATGATGGATAAATTTTGTGAATAAAATTTCTAATAAGTAAAAGGATTTTTGGAATGTAAGGTGCCTGAATTCATTAAAGTTTGTGTAATGAATTAGAACCAAGTCATGAGATTGGATTCGACGAATTATAATGTAACTAGCAAATTTTAAATTCCCCAATGCTTACTTTAAAATTCTAGTTCATTTAAGGATTGATATAAGTTTCCCTTAGCGTAACCCTTTCCTTTAAACTTTGGTTTATCATGTAACATGATCCCTTGTATTTTCGTAATCAAACCACTTAAATTATCTCATTTGGGAGTGACATCCCATTCGAGAATCATTACATCTTCTTGTTTGGGAGATATTTCACATTCATGTATAAATTTATTATTCCTAAGGATTTGTATATGTTTCCCTTGTGGTATTTCTTCCTTTTGAACTTTTGTTGATTAGGTAATATGATCCATGGTAATATCTTGATCTAAACACTTAAATCTACCCATTTGGGACTGATCACCCATTTGAGTATCATTTAAATTGACTTGTTTGGGAGCACCCTCCCATTCAAGTGTCCTTAAATAGGCTTCTTTGGTATATATATCCCATTTAGGTATAAATTCTTATTCTTATGAATTGGGGCAAGTTTCCACAACAACATCCTTTCCTTATGAACTTTGGTGGATTGGGTAATATAATGTCTTTAAAGGGACCTCATGCTCACTACTAGTCAAAAGAGCTACGAAAAAAGAAAAAGAAAAACCTATGAGCTCAAGATCCCTACTAATCCAAATTACACAAGAACTTAGGAACATTCTAAGGTGGAAAGAAGTAGACACCAAAAAAATATGAAGGATCATTTGATTGAGTTTCAGCACCATCACTTCCTCAAAGAAATTAGTAACCAACATGTTAACATTAAAAAGATCCTGCAAAAGAAAGTGGCAAACAGTAAAGAAATACACGAACAAACAAAAGCATTGTAAATTAGATTAACAACAAAGCTATAATGGAAATTATAATAACCCTTACAAGGAAATAAAATAGTAATAGATAATTTCTTGGAGAAGACATAGAGAGTAAATAACATATAATAATACCTAAACTAGATATGATCATCAAAGATTACCCAATCCACCAAATAGAAGAAAGTATCATATATGAGAGAATCATAGAGGAAGAAGTAGCTTATAGCAGTAATAATAGTAGTGGAGGTAAACCCAAGGAGGGGCACAAGCTGAAACCTTCTTATAAAGAAACTCTATGGCATAACCTAGAGACAGCATGAAATTAAAGCACTAATAATTACAACTATAAGGTTCAAATTCCCAAGAGGGGGATAACTACTAACTCCTCCCAAATTAACCAAAAAAGTAATGAAATTAAAAAACACCCAGGCAAAAAAAAAACCAGAGGACACCTATACCCAACCTTAACAAAAGAACACAGCCAAAAGTCCCATACGAGAACCAACAATAATTGATACCCCCAAAATGGATTAGAGCAAGCCACCCCCAACAACTAAGAGTAGAGATAAAATAATGAGATAGCACCAACCAACCAGAACAGGTAAAATAACCAACAGGGAGGAAAATAAAGAGCTGCTAACACATCAACATGGACCACATAAATAACCAACCATAAAACACATAACTATCCAGAAGAAAACCAAAATAACTATGTAGAGCAGAAATCAATGAAACAATCATATCAATGTAATGTAAATTATAGAATAATATAAGAAAAGCATAATAGACCAAACCTAGGAAAAATTCCAAAATAACCAAATAAACCATCAAGTAACAAAAAGGCCATAAAATATAAACTAAAAGTTTATGAGGGGTTTTAGACCTTAAAGAATAAGTCCAGAGGCTAACCCAGAGGGGGGGGGGGGGAATTAGTTTTTAAAATTCTTTAATGATGAAGAAAAATGTTTTTATAACTTGATGAAAAAATGAATTAAATTCATAATAAAAAGATAAATCAATGTTTTCACCCATGTAGTTAATCACAAAAAAAATAATGTGAAAATAATAAAGAAAAGAACACACCAAATTTAGAGTGGTTCAGTCTAACCTTACATACATCCACTCCTAGAGGTACCCATTGAGTATTGAACTAAACCTTTATTGAGTCTCCCTTAGCTCCCATAGCTAGGAGGAGAAGCACTTACAACATCACTTCTAATCTGCCTAGTGCGCTGGAGTAGCTGTGTCCTTTGACGCCAAAGGGATCTTCTTCTTCCCAAAACTTCCCTCAAGATAAATCTTGAATTTGATGGTACTAAGGTACAAGCTTATCAGAGAAACTGTGTGAAATCTCCTCCACACTCTCTTGAAACTCCCTTCAAGTATCTTCTCCCTCTAAAACTCCACCCTTTCCTCTCCCCCTTTCAAGTTCTCTTTTCAAGTTGTCTCTTGATGAATGAAGGCCCAATGGCTGCCAAAGAAACATACCAAGTGCCTTGATAAAGCTTTAATAGAGGGATTTGAAAAACCCTTGAAATTCAATTCTATCGATAAAAATCATCCAGAATGATCCTGAGATCATTCTATATGATTAGTTCAAAACAGGCCTTTCAGCTAATATGATTAGCTTTATCTTATACGATCAGTTCAAGTTTTTGCACTGATTGTCCAGTATAATTTGGAGATCATTCGAGATGATTAGTTCAATCAAAATGTTATTCATCTAGTATAAAATATGGGATGACAAAAATCATCTCTGTTGATCATACAGTATGATTTAGATCTTACAATATGATCACTATATCAAAATTTATTAGATTTAATTAACTAATCAAATAATCAATTTAGGTATGATTTTTATAGATCATCAAGTACGATGTACATCATTTGGATGATTAGAACAAAATATGAAATTTAAAATCTTGCCTAATTATAATGGGTAGCTATTTTTTATGATCATAACTAATCATCCTAGATGGTCTATATCATTTAGTACAATTAATTAGATGAGCTGATTATATAATATGATATAAATCATATAGTTTTATTAGTTCAAAAATTAAACTTTTAATTTTTGACTCAATCTCAATCCCCCTGAGTGTGTGTGTGTGTGTGGTCACTAAGCTAGCATACACTCTTATACGACTTGACTCAAGAAATTAAAAATACATCAATGAATATTACAAAAAAACTTTACAACATAACCTTTTCTACCCAATCTTGAGCCTTAAATCTTTGTTGGATGGTGCATGACGTTCTTGAAATGTTTCTACTCACATAAATAAAAATATATTGCAAATGATGGCAAACTCGTGAGCTCGAGTTGCAACAATCTCCTCCTTTTTGATGATGGAAAACATTAGTGGTTGAATTTATAAATTTAAAAATATATTCTCTTAATCTCTTCCTCACTAAGATAATTTTATCCAAAATATGGGAATATAAAATATTTTTTTTATTTTTAATTTTTATTAAGATAAATAAAATTTAAAAACTAATCAATAAAAAGAAACGCAAATACAAGATGAAAAAATATAATTTAAACATAAATATAATCATATAAATACATTTTCCACTTTGACATTATAAAAAAGAAAAAATATAAAAAAAATAAATAGAACACATATAATAAAGTAAAGATCATACAAACCCTGATCAAGTAGAGGGTTGGTGATGTTTAAGAAGAATCAATTAATTATAACAAATTTTCTCAAAATGACAAAGGTACCTCTTGATTTTTTTCAAAAACTTAGTAAGAAATGAATTGACTGCAATAAGATCAAAAAAGGTTAAAAATTTGAATTTTATCAGCAGAAGCTTAAGCTCCTTACTAGTTAAAGCCCTTTTTAAATAAAAATTTAATTTAAAAAATAAATTAAGAAGGAAATGTGGTCTTTTCAAACTTCTTTTTAGAAATATATCTTAAGAGAATGGCATGACAAAGTTATGAATTAGAAATCATGATTCTCAAATTCAAGTGTGGATAATATCAATTAGCACATGGATTTGTCTAAGGTTTAAAGACTTGATAGGAAGGGAAGCTAACTTATTTTGGGCTCATTTTGTACCTCTTTATCAATTTTTGGTGCACTTTGCACATCTTTTGAATTTTGGTACACTTTGTGCATCTTGCAATTTTTGGCAGACATTGCATATTTTTTCATTTTGAGCTCATTTTGTGTCTCTTTTGATTTTTGCCAACTTGCTTCCTTTTTAAATCTTTAAAGATTCTTATTGTGGTATTATCTTCCAAATAAAAGGAAGAGGAACTCACTCCCATTTATTGGGAAGAGTAAATCACAAACTAAAAGCTGATCCATTTAATATAGAAAAATTGCTTGATATTTTAAAATAGATTCATTGATTTGCAAAAAAAATTTAAATGAGATAGAGAACTATAGAAAGATGAAATAAATCTCTATTTCTTAGTAAAATTTTTAATTTGAAATAGTTTTTGATTCAAAAAGAACTTACACCACTCAAGGAGTTGGAGGAAGAGGGATAATCATCAATTTTTCTTCCTTCAACAATTTAGAGAAGTCAATAATCACTTACAAAAAATTTTAAGTAAAAAAGGTAAATTTTTCATTTAAAAAAATATGAGAAGTCATTAATTCTCTTATGTAAATACGATGTGAGATGTGATTTGTGGGTGATGATCAGAGATTATTCTCAAAAAACATACATGAAAATAATATAAAATTAAATAAAAAATAAAAACATAAATTACAAAACACTTAAAAATAAAGAAAATAAAATCATTCTTAGCAAAAAAGAAAAAAATAATAAAGAATATATATGCATGCATTAACTATTACACAGATAAACACATAAATAAAACTTTATACCTCACTATTTTACTCTTGGTCTGATAATTTAGAAGTTAGGTCTGCCAAGTAGATCTTTAACTTTTTCTCATTTGCCCTTATTATTATTTGCATATTTTTACCCTTTTCTTTTACATGAAGAGTATTTATATTAGGGACTTAATTTTTCATATGCCTAAGCTTCCTACACCTAAAACAAATAACATCAAAAGAAATCTTATTATTCTTACCAAGTGTACCTGTTTTCCACTTTTGTTGATGTTGATGCTTGAGATGTAATAGATTTTCAAATTTTCTTATTATTGATGATATTTCAATAATCTCATCATTTATTAAGCCAATTCCATCAATGTTTTCAGCTTTTAGCACTATTGTTTCTCCTGCATCAAAAAGCTTTTGACTAACACTTTGCTTATGGGTAATGAGTGAGCCAATCAAAATATCAATAGAACAATCATTCAAGTTTTTTGTTTCATATATAGTAGTAAATTTAGCATGAAATTTATCAATTAAATCTTGTAGAATTTTATTGACCTTTTTAAAGTTTGAAAGTTCTTTATCTAAAGAATGTAATGATGTCATAATTTGAGTAAACCTAGTATACATATCTAAAAACATATAGTAAGATTTCATGCAAAAAATTTTATAATCATGTATTAGAATATTCAACTTAAATTGCTTGACTTTATTAGAACCTTTATATGTAGTGCACAATCTATCCCAAATTTTTTTGCCAGTAGTACAAGTAGAGATTCTCATGTAATCTTTAAAATTCAAAGTACAAACAAAATAATTCAAGCATTTAGCATTCAATTGAGCATTAATTTATTCTATTATACTCCATTCAATAAAAGAAATACTAATTTTGACTTCATCTATAATATGTGATAGTATATAATAGCTAGTTTGAATTATATGCCATGTTCAATGATTAATTGATTGCAAGAAAGTAGACATATAAATTTTCCAAAATTCAAAAGAAATATTTTCAAATAAAGGTGGTCACGTGATTGAATATCCATCTGCAATATTACGAGTTCCAAAGTTAGCCATTGATCTTTTTTATCAAAAGTTTTCTAAACCTTAATTTATGAATTCCACTCTGATACCACTTAAAAGTTCATGAGGGGTGTTAAACCCTAAAGAAGTAGTCTCAAGGCTAACCAAGAGGGGGGGGGGGGTGAATTGGTATTTAAAAAATTATTTAATGATGAAGACAAATGTTTTTATAGCTTTATTTGAACATGAATTAAATTCATAATACAAAGATAAATCAACAATTTCACCCATGCAATTATTCAAAAGAAAAATAAATGCATAAATATTAAAGGAAAAACAAACTAGATTTATAGTGGTTCGGTCCAACCTAACTTACGTCCACTCCCTAGAGGCACCCTCCGAGTATTATATTAAACCTTTAGTGACTCTCCTTTAGCCTCCATAGCTAGACAGAGAAGTCCTTACAAAATAACTTCCATCCCTGATGAGGCAGAGTAGCCAGATCCTTTGACACCAAATAGATCTTCTTCTTCCCAAAACTTCCCTCAAGATAAACCTTGAATATGATTGTACTAAGGTGCAAGCTTGCCAGAGCAAACATCCAAAATCACCTCGACCTTCCCATGAAACCACCTCCAAGGATCTTCTCTCTCTCAAACTTCACCCTTTCTTCTCTCCCTTTCAAGTTCTCTCTACAAGTTTTCTCCAAAAGAATGATGACACAATGGCTGCCAAACACACTTAACAAGTGCCTTGATTAAGCTTTAATAGAGGGCTTTGAAAAACCCTAAAAACTTAATTCTATTGATAAAGATCATCCAGGATGATCTTGAGATTATTTTATATAATAGTATAAAATAACCCTTTCAGCCAGTACAATCAGCATTATCCTCTACGATTAGTTCAAGCTTTTGCATAGATTATCTAATATGATCTTAAGATTATCTCAGAAGATTAGTTCAATTAAAATATAATTCACCCAGTATGAAACATGGGATGACCAAAATCATCTCTGTTGATTATACACTATGATCCAGATCATGCAATATGATCAAAATTAAGCTGATTCAATTGACTAATCATAGGATCAATTTAGGCATAATTTTCAAAGACTATCCATTATGATGTACTTCATTCTGGATGATTAGAACAAAATATGAAATTCAAAATCTTACCTAAATTATGATTAGCTAATATTTTTCATGATCATAACTGATCATCCAGTATGATTAGTTAGATGATCTGATCATACAGTATGATATAAATTATACAGTATGATTAGTTAAAAAATTTTACTTCTAATTTTCACTCAGTGTCACTCCCCCTGAGTGTGTGTGTGCATGGTCACGAAGCTATCATACACCCTTATAGTTATTGACTCATAAAATCAAAAATATATCAATGAACATTATAAAAATCCTTACATCATAACCTATTCTATCCAATCTTGACCATTGAAACTTTATTGGATAGTGCATCGCATTCCTAAAATTTTAGTATACACATAAACAAATATATATTACAAATATAATTAGATATAAGGATGTGAGCTATAATATTTATGTAGTTGGATGAATAATAGAAACTTCATTGAGGAAGTGAGAGAAAGTCTGAGATTCTAGTGAGAGAAAGTCTGAGATTCCGGTGATCTTTTTTCAAATTTTTGCCTTCCCGGCAAAATCGCGGCTGGTTTGTTTGGCTGGTTTCACGCCGTCTCGTCGGAGGAGCGAGAGGATGGCAATGGAGGGAAGAAGATCAGCGCCTTTTAAGGCCTGGGTGAATATCAGAAGGGGTTTTATTGCTCCGGTTAGATCTTCTTCAGAAGTTTTCAAAGGAAGCCAGATTTCGACTTCAGTATTCAATAGCTTTCCAAAACAGAAACCTTTGATCATAAGGGAAGGAGGTATATTAAACAAAGTTGTTAATCTAGTTTCTGTGGGAAAAGGTAAACAATCTTTGATTGTTGATGATTTTTTGAGTCCA
Organism: Dendrobium nobile; assembly: GCA_022539455.1. Classification (NCBI taxonomy): domain Eukaryota; kingdom Viridiplantae; phylum Streptophyta; class Magnoliopsida; order Asparagales; family Orchidaceae; genus Dendrobium; species Dendrobium nobile. The sequence continues at coordinate 26,339,976 of CM039721.1, read as the reverse complement.
AGAAAATCTGTTCCATCCACATGCTGCAAAGTAAATTCAATAATTCTTAAAGAGGGTGCTTCCTCATCTGCGGAGAAGACAATTTTTAATGATGGGTTTAAATCTGTTTCCCTACCGTCATCCCCAATTGTTTTCAAATCTGGGAAGAAGACGGGACAAGAAAATATTAAGTCCAATGATGACAAGGTGTTGGATGAATTTCCCCCTCTGGTTTCGATCGATACTGAAAACAAGAAGAAGTTTGTAGATGTTCTCAATGTTCCATTGGAAGGGCACTTGAAGGTTCCACGGCATGGAAGAAAAAACAACACATCCGAGTGGATAACTTGGATATTGGTTCATTTCTTTCGAATGATGGCAACTCGGTCAAGTTACATTCTGAAAATGAAGCTAACAATACATTGAAACTAAGAAATGCTTTGGTAGTTAAAGTTTTTGGGGAAAAGATTTTTTTCTCATCTGTTTGTAATGATTTGAGGAGACAATGGAGCAAATTTGGCAATTTCCACATCACTGGTTTAGGCACTGGATGGGTACTGTGTTCTTTTAAAACTCCGGTAGCCATGGAAGAAGTTTTATTAGGAGGACCATGGTACGTTAAAGGCCATGTGGTGGGATTGGATAAATGGTCCACTTCGTTCTCCCCATCATCTTTAAGTGGTATTTCAGCACCAATTTGGGTAAGATTGCTTAATCTTCCACTACACAGTTGGGATGATATTAATATTTGCAGGATTGCTTCAGTTATTGGTAAGCCTTATTTACTGGATGGAAATTCTTTTCAATGGGGCAGGCATGAATTTTCTCGAATTTGTGTTCGCACTCCTTTGTATGAAAAACTTCCCTTGGGAGTTTGGGTAGAAGGCTTATCAGGGAAATTCTATCAAAAATTTGAATATGAAGGCATTGAAAAATTGTGTTATGCTTGTGGGAAAATGGGACATATTGTTTCAGGTTGTCCAGAATCTAGGAGCAAGCAGGTGAAGAACAAATTAAATGAAGCTTCAGAAGTCTCTAAGGAAGATTTGGCATCTGAAAATGTTATGAAAACATCTGATGAGTATGGACCTTGGCTGCAAGTTAATTTTAAGAAGAATAAAAGAAGGGTGGAGGCTGTCCAGAAGATGAAACCGAGTTTTAAAAAAGTATTTGTTCCTAAACAGATCAGCAAGGAGGTTAATAAAGATAATTTGGTTAAGGAGGTATTTACTATCCCTAGTTTGGAAAGTGATTTGATCAGTGAAAAGCAGCAAGATCAACCTGTTTTGATTCCGAACAATGAAGAATTGGTTGTCAATCAATCTGTTCTACCTCAGGTGATTTCTCCTAAATCACCCTCCACCAATCCTAACAGATTTGCTATTTTATCAGAAGTGGAAGGTATAAATCTGATTGAATCTACTAGTGCTTCAGAAGATATCTGTGAGAAAGAAGGGGAAATTGTGGAGAAAGCTGATTTTTTGTCTATCCAAGAGCCTATTAACAGCAAGGTGACTATTAAGGAAGTGAAAGACAATGATTTATCTTCAGGAAAAAGAGTTAAACTTTTGAAAAAATTAAAATCTTTGGGTGCTGGTAACATTGTTAACCATAACAAAAAGAGGGTAGCCGGGAAAACAAAGAAAGGTGGGGGTCCTTCCCCCTTGGTTTCTTAATGACTTCTCTAGCTTTTTGGAATTGTAGGGGAGCCAAAAAATGTGAGGCTGCTCTCTATCTTAAAGAATTTGTTAAAGACAAAAATGTTTTTTTTGTGGGTTTAGTGAAAACTAAGATTATTTCCATGGAGAATGTACAGATTTTACGGTATCTAGGTGACAATTGGGACTCATTTTTGGCTCCTTCAGAAGGTCTTTTGGGAGGGATCTTAATCCTTTGGAGAAAGGATGTAGCTATTTTTAATGTGGTGGAAGTGTCATCTCAAGTGGTAGTTGGAAATCTGGAGGTTTTAAACAGAAATTGCTGGTTGGTATCTACGGTTTATGGAAGCAGAAATTCGGTGGAATGAAAAATGTTATGGGAGAAGTTGGAAAATTCAAACACTGGTAATTTACCTGCTGTTGTTGGGGGAGATTTCAATTGCATTTTATCTCAGGAGGATAAGAGAGGAGGTAAGAAATTTACATTCTCACAAGGAGCTAGAGATATGAAAGGTTTTATGATTAATAATGATTTTCATGAAATTGGATTTGTTGGACCCAAATTTACATGGTGTAACAATAAATCTGGAAGTAGCCGCATTCTTGAAAGATTAGATAGATGCCTTTTGAATTCTTATGCTATGAACTCCATCCAATTGGCCTTGGTGAAGCACTTGTCTCGAGTTGCTTCCGACCATTGTCCTATTAATTTGGAAATCTTCAAACCTATTACTGTTGCTCGTAAAGACATGCGTTTTGAAGATGTTTGGGCTTCTTATCATGGTGCTACTGCCTTAGTGGAAAAATCATGGAACAAGGTGGGAAGAAGTGATTCTAATGCTAATTTAGACTTGAAATTCAAAAGAACTTTGAAGGCTCTTTTTTATTGGAGCAAATCTAAGTTCAAAAGTTTGAATAATCTGAGAGACAATTTAAAATCAGATATCTTTAATCTTCAATTAGAAGAGGCTGAGGGATTACTTGATGATTCTAAGCTGGCAGTCCTTAGATCCAAAATCAATGAGTTGAATTGCACTTTGGTGAGGCTTAATATTTGGTGGAGGCAAAGGGCTAAAGTAAGGTGGTTAGAGGATGGAGATGCTAACACAGTTTTCTTTCATACATTTGCTAATGCTAGAAGATGTTCAAACTGGATTAAACATGTCAAAAGAGATGATGGTGTTTTGCTGGAGAGGCCGGATGAAATAGAAGCTGTTTTCATGAATTTTTTCAAAAGCAAGTGGCAACACAGGAATTGTCAAATTGATGGCTGGCCGAAACCCTTCATATTGTTGGATGCTGAAGACCAGAGGTTATTGGAGTCTGATTTCAGTAAAGATGAACTTCAGAAGGTGGTTGATAATTTGAAATCTCATGTTGCTCCTGGAAATGATGGGATTACATTCGCCTTTATTAAATTTTATTGGAAAATTATTCATCATAATGTTTGGAAGGCTATTGATAACTTTTTCAAATCTAGACAAATGAATCAATATTGGAAGGAAACTCTCATTGTATTACTTCCAAAAATACAGAACCCGGTGCATCCAATCGACTTTCATCCTATAAGTCTATGTATGACTACTTATAAGTTGGTTGCTAAAATGCTGCTTAACAGATTGGAATTGGTTATTCACAAGGTTATTTCTAATGACCAAGTGGCTTTTCTCAAGGGAAGATCTATGTCAGAACATGTTCTATTAGCCCAAGAGGTGATCAACAAAATTCGTCATTCCAAAGCAAAAAAAAGGTTTTTTGGCGATCAAGGTAGATATGGAGCAAGCTTATGATAGCATGGGATGGCAAGCTTTGAGGCAAGTTCTCATCCATTTTAATTTTCCTTGTAAATTTTCTGATTGGATTTTGAATTGTATTTCAAATCTGAAATTTTCTATTCTTATCAATGGGGTAAAATCCAATTGGATTAAGGCTGAAAGTAGGTTTTGTCAAGGATGCCCCCTATCTCCTTTCCTATTCATTTTGTGTTCTCAAATTCTCTCGGATGCTTTTTACCAAAGTGGAAAGAATGTTGGTATTCAAGTCGTATCCAAAGCCCCTAGAGTTTCTCAATTGTTATATGCCGATGACATTCTAGTTTCTTCTGAAGCCAACAAGATCAAGATTAAAAAGGTGAAGTATATTTTAAATAAATATGGAAAATGGATGGGTCAGAAGGTAAATCACAACAAATCCATGGTATTGTATGGTAATACAGTAAAAAAGAAAAAAAAGGCTGAAATTGAAGACATTTTAAAGTTCAAATAGGTTAAAGAATTGAACTATCTTGGTGTCAAGCTTACACTCAGAAGATTGGTGAAATCTGACTTTAATCATTTAATGGATGTCGCTTCAAATAGATTGAACATTTGGGGTAAGAAATTTATCTCCTTGGAAGGCAAGATGGTGTTGATAAAATCTGCTTTCTTATCTATTCCTATTTTTCTATCATTATTCTCTTTGGTGCCTTTGGGAATCTTAAAAGACTTTGATAGAATGTGTAGATCATTTCTGTGGAGTAAAAAAAAAGGAATTAGAGGGCTTCATTATGTTTCGTGGAAGAAACTTTTCCTTCCTAAACAAAAAGGAGGTAGAGGTCTTTTTTTGGCTGCTAATAAAGTTGGGCACTTAAGAGTCAAATTTGCTTTGGAATTCTACACTAAGCAAGATTCTTTACTCAATTGCATTCTCAGTGCTAAATATGGTGAGAACTTATGGGAGAAGCATAAGAAGAATGGTTGTTCTTCAACTTGGAAGATCTTGTGCAATGGGGCAATTTTTCTTACCAATATTGTAAGATGGAGAATATGTAATGGAAATTCTATCGATTGGATGAATGATACTTGGCTGCTAGATAAAAGTTTATCAAAATGGCCAATGTTTGTTAGTAACAATGAAGTGACAAATAATTGCCTTAATTTCTTTATCTCTAATGGTATATGGATTGAGGAGCATCTCAGGTTGTATTTCAATGAAGATCTTGTAAAGATGATTACTAATGTTCCTATCTATCTGGAAGAAGGTAATGATCAAATTGAAATCAAGTGGAAACATACAGATTAATATATTGCAGCAATGTCACAAGATGCTATTCTCAATATTGAAGAAGATTGCAAACTTTGGAAGTGGATGAAAAAAGTAAAATTAAGACCAAAGGTTGAATTATTTTGGTGGAGAATTTTTTATGCAGCCATTCCAACTAATTCTTTCCTTTGTCACAAAAAATTATCACAAAATTCTGTTTGCCCGAGAGGTTATAGAGTGGAAGAAAATTTGGATCATTTAACAGCAGGTTGCAGCAAACTGAAGAAGGTATTTTGGTGGCTTTCCAAATGGGATATATTCTTCCTCAATCTGTTAGCTTTGAAGATTGTTTGATAAAATTGCAGCTGCTCTACAAAAAGAATCCGGTCCCTGTAAACATTTACTGCAATGTGGTTTTTTTAACTTGGAAAAGCAGGAATTTATTAATCCATGAAGGCAAAGAAGAATCAGATTTTGCTATTGCTGTAAACTCTCTTTCTATGGCTGTTATAGCACCCTCTTTAATAATCTATTCGGAAAACTGGGATGTCAACCAGCAAAAGCTGTTCACTACTTGGCGTCCCCCCCCTCCCGGATGGATATAAATCAATGTGGATGCAGCCTTGAGTAATAACTATGTAGCTGGTATGGCTGGAGTTTGTAGAGATGATAAAGGGAGATTGCTTCTAGCCTTTGGTACTCAACATGTTCATTGGGATATTGGACATTTGGAACTTCTAGCTATTCATATGTTAAAAAACTTTTTACAAGATTGGATGATAGAAGCTCAAGGAGTCATTATTGAAGGGGATAACTTCAATATCATTAAAAATCTTCAACAAGCTTTGGCTAAGTTCAAGAAGAGAGGAATTCTGGAAGATGACATTTCCTTTGTAAGTGAGTTTAATCAAATCTCTTTCAGTTTTACTACTAGGAATGGTAACAAATTAGCAGATTGTTGTGCTAATTTTGGTTTGAAAAGGAGTTTTATTTGGCATGATCTTTCTAGCATTGATATTCTTCCTTCATTCTTATACATTTTGAAGGACGAATTCAACTTCCTAGAAGGTCTTACTTAGTTTGTAATAGTTGTATTTTTTCCGTTTTTTAATGCATTGGTTGCATTTTCTTCAAAAAAAAAAAAAAAGCTACAATATTTATTATCATAAAAAATATAAATTCATGAGCTCAAGTTGGAATATAAACCCCATAGCAGCATAATAACCACTCCTATATAAGAAGATGATAGCTTAAATTTTGACGTAGGGAAGAAAATTTTTGTCCAATCTAGTGCGGCCTTTTAGCATGTTAGGCAAACTAATAAAACTAAAATAAGAGAAGCAGTCAAGATTAAATCTATGGTTGGCTAACTAATCAATGCGTGCATTACCTTCCCTATGAACACGAATAATAGTTTAATTGACAAAAAAAATCAAAAGTTGATAAATTTCCATTTGGAGGCAAAATAATTAAAAATTACAAATTTTATCAACAAAATATTTTAAACAGTAAATAATATAAGTAGCATCAACTTCAAATCAAATATAAGAAATGCCTAGAGAAATGCATAATTTGAGGACATGTAAAATAGCTGAAAGCTTAGCATAAACTATAGAACACTTATTTAAAGGACTAGCATAGTCCATGATGATATTTCCAAGATAATCTCTAATAATACCATTACAACCATGAATTGAGTCATTAATAGAACCATCAGCATTGAGTTTAAAAGTATTTTGAGGAGCTTTAATCCAAAAAAACCAACTTAGGATTATCCAAAAGTTGACTGTTATGCAGGGAAATAAAAAAATCTTTAGTGACAAAAGAATAACCTTTAAAGTTATTAGAGGACATAAGTTTGCAATAAAAAATCTTAACAACTTTATCTTTATTATTCCTAATAATGTGATGATGATCCTTTATAATATTATTGAAAAGAGAATTATTTCTAGCAAGCCACAAACATCATAAAAATAAGGGAAGCGATAACATTCCTAATATTCCCTCTAGAGTTAACAAACCATATATTGAGCATAGCGTTGATAAAAATATTTGTGGTAAAATGATTTAATCTAAAAATGTCCTTAAAATGAATCCAAATTTTGGCAGCAATAGGATAAAAAATAAAGAGATTATGCATATTCTCAACATGATAGCAACATTGACATTTGGAGGGAATTTTTAAACCTCTTTTAATTAAGTTCTTATCAGTAGAAACATAGTTATTTATAATTCTCCAAATAAAAGTAGCAATAATAGTAGGAATACTTTTGTGCCAAATCATGGAAAAAACTTTAGAAATAGAATTCTTAACTCTAAAAGAATTCCAAGCATCTTTTAATCTAAAATTACCATTATTAGAAAGGCTACTTACCAAATAATCATTAGAAGTAGTATTAATAGGCAATTGTAAGATGTTATTAATAATAGATTCAGGAAGAATATCAACAAGCTTATGGTAATTCCAGCAATTGTTAATAATAATGTAACTAACCTAACAACAGTAGTAGAAAAGTATTAAAGAGAGAGTCAATAGAATGAGGTTATAAGATCATAAAAAAGAAAAGTATTCTTTTTACCTTTTAAAAGGGGAATACCCAGATACATTATAGGTAAAGAACCTTGAATAAAACCAATAATAACTTTAATTGCATTGACATGATCATGAGGAACATTATTCAAGATAATAAAGCTACTCTAAGTTCTCTTAAGAAAAAGCCTACTTGAACTTTTAAAATTATAAAGGAAACTCATGAGCCTATTAACCATATTTAAAGAAGAATAATCAAAGAAAATAACATCATTTGAAAAGTATAAATGGGAAATAGGAAAGCCACCCATGACTCTAAAATAGAGGTTAGGGTGATTTTTAAAGATATTAGGACGACTTGTAGATTAGTACTTCACAACAATAATGAAAAGAGTAGGAAAAATAGGATCTCCTTGTCTTAACCAAGGAGAAGATTTAAAAATGGCACTACTTCTACCATTGACAATCACAGAAGAGGAGATCGTTCAATTTTATTTTTTATAAGGTTAACAAAAATTGAATTAAAACTAAACAAATGCAAAATGTCATAGAGGAATTTCTAATTAATGCATGTTATCATAAGCTTTGGAAATATCTAATTTCAAAGTCATATTACCACCTCTCTCTTTTTTTTTTTTTTTTTTTTTTTTGAAGATTGATATTACCACCTCTCACCTTGATATCAAGATCATTAAGAATCTTTCGAGCAAGTGAAATGTTATTAGAAATTATTCTCCCCTTAACAAAACCAGACTGGTCAGCAAAAATAATTTTGGGAAGAGATAAATGATTCATAATAGTTTTGGAAACTAGCTTACTAAAGAAAGAGCAAATGCTAATAGGCCTGAGATTTCCCAATTATTAATGGAAGTCTTCTTAGGAATAAGCGTAATATAAGTAGAAGAAAAAAATTTAGGAATTAGGTTCCTAATAATGAAATCAAGAACATCACCATATAAATCAGAGCTCAAAATATCCCAGGAGTTTTGAAAAAAACTTGGTTGTAAAACTGTCAAACCCAGGAATATAATTAAAATTCATAGAGTAAAAAATCTCTTTAAGTACCTCCAAAGAAAGAGAATGGGTAAGAGACATGTTATCATTTTCATTAATGATATTAGGAATGAGACTAAGATTATCAGTAGAAGTATGATCAAAGTTTTTGTTAAAGAAAATTTTAAAATGATCCATTGCAGAATTAGTAATAGCCCCCACATCTTCAATTTGGGTACCATCATGATGAGATATTTGTGAATACAATTTCTAGCTCTATTCTTCTTAACAAGGGCATGAAAGTACTTATTGTTGTTGTCTCTTTCAATGAGGTGCTTGGAAGAAGCTTTTTGTTTCAAAAAACCTTTTTTTTTGGCTTGTAAATTAAAAAGAAAATTTTTAGCATATTGAAGAAGTTTAAAATTTTCATTAGAGGGATGAAGTTGATAATTTTTCTCCATAGAGTTGAATTTATCCTCTGCAAATAAAAAAATAGTAAAAATATTTTTGAACAAAATTTTAATAAACTAATTAATCTTAATCTTTAATCTTTTAAGCATGAACCACAATCTCTTTATACCCAAAATAATCAAGATGCAGAGGAGCATGCCAATTCTCTTTGACAATATTTAAAAAGGAATTATCAAGTAACCGCATATTTTGAATTCTAAAGTTAGGGATAGAAGCTTCATGCCGCATCACAATACTAATAAGGAGACCAGAATGATCAGAAAAGTTTTTGTTGAGATGTTCAACTGAAGTATTATTATAAGAATTAATCTAACATCATTAAAAAGAATAAGAACCAAATGTTGCCACATATTTGCATGATTCTAAATAAAAGCATTACCACCATAACTAATATCAACTAAGTTGCAATAAAAAAACTAAATTATTAAGATTCTCCATAGATAGGTATACAAGAGTAGAGCAACCAAGTTTCTTAAAAGGATTAGAGATAGTGTTAAAGTCACCACCAACCAACAATTACAAGTTAATTAATCCTCTACAAGTAAACAGTTATTCCCAGAGAATCTTTATAGTAATAAGAGATGAAGTAACATACACAAATGAAGAATAACACTTAAAATACCACAATTCAATACTATGATGAACCACTTGAGTAAAATCACCAATAACCTCAATAGAAACCTGGTCATTCCAAAAGATCCAAATTTTACCAGACACATTGGCAATGGCATGATTGAAACCTAAAAAATGTATAGTGGATTCTAACTTAGCAGAAGAAATAAAAGGTTCAAGAAAAACTAACATATAGACATTTTGAATGTGACATAAGTTCTTAACCCTAATTCTAGAGGAAGGAAAACCAATGCCCCTAACATTCCAACTAATAGACTTAAACATTAAAATGCTAGTTACTAGTTTGAAATTGAGTGCTTCTAGGAGTTTGCAATATGATATTTGTATTTCTCTTATTCTTCCTACTTTGTACTTTAATGAAATCAATATCATTATTCAACACGGTAGCATCAAAACTCCCACAATCATTAATATTATCAAAATTTTGATAAGAAATAATAGAATCCTTAATAACATTACCCAATTCCTTCTCAACAATTATAACACATTCTGCCATATCAGCCAAAATAAATTGTCATTCTTCAATACTTTCTTATGCCACATTTTCTTGCTCATTCACGAGGGGTGAGAAGAAAAGATATTAGCACATTAATTATTGTTTGCAAAAAAATCAAAACTAGACATGTTCTTATAAGTAGCACAAGGTAAATGTAAGGATATTAACATAGTGCTATCTTCATAATTAATAGTCACCATTTGCTCATCCACATTTTCACCAACAATAGAGACTTGGAATTATTTGTATTAATTAGAAGGATGAGAGTTATAAAACTTTATGAGGGTTGTTAAACCTTTATGAACTAGCCTAAGACAAACTAAGAGGGGGGGGGGGGGGGGGGGGGGTGATGAATTGGTTATTTTTAAAAATTTTCTAAGGGAAAAAGAAAATATTTTTAAATCTAAAAAAAAAAAATCCCACAATATAGAAGCAAAACTAATTTCATAATAAATAAAATTATAGATTTCAAACATATAACAAAACACAAAAAATGTAAAAATCAAATGCAAAAAAATAAATAGAAAGAGCACACCATACTAATGAAAGTATCCCAAGAGCCACCAAGGAACTAAGGAAGAAGCTTGAAGAAGATGGTTGAAACCTTGCTTAGAGAAACCTTTATGAATCCCTCATAGTTCCCCCTCTCAAGAAACTCTCTCTCTCAAAGCTCTCCTCCTCCTTCTCTAAGATCTCTCTAAAGATAACTCAACAATAAAAGATCTCTTAAAAGATAATATGGAAGATTAAATAGAGAGCCTCCAAAAGAAGCCCTAATTTTTAATTTGCCATCAAAGATCACCCAATACGATCCTGAGATCGTCTAGTATGATTAGTTTAAAATAACCCTTTTAGCTAGTACGATTAACATTACCATGTATGATTAGTTCAAGTATTTATATTGATCATACAATATGATTCTATGATCATCTGAGATAATTAGCTCAAGATATTGTATTGATCATCTATTATGATATGGGATGATGGGCGGTGATTTCCATATTGTCCCACATATCCCTCGTGACGTCCAGTACAATCTATTGTATGATTAGAATAAAATTAGAATTTTCATCTGGGATGATAGAGGATCTCCCATGAAGTATCAATGTTTATATAGTACAATCATTGGAGATCGTCTTGTAGATTTGATTGAGTAATCTAACCATAATTAGTCCCCTAGCGACATGATCAATTTAGATATGATTGTCATAAATTATCCAATACCATGCATATCATCCTGTATGATTAGAATAAAATTTGAAGATTAACATATTGCCTAAATTATAATTGGTGGCTATTTTTCAAGACTATAATTTATCATCTTGCATAATCTAAATCATCAAGTATGATTAGTTAATTAATTTTACTTAACAAAGGGGGCCCTAATAAGGGTTTTTTGTATAATTGACTGTCTAGTATGATTTACATTATACTGTATAATTTGTTAAAAAATCATTTTTTTCTCCTAACTCACTAACTCACCCCCTTAAGTGTGTGTGTAAAAGGTTACTTAACTTGGGGTCCATCATATATATGACTTGACTAAAAAAAAGGTAAAAAATATATTGAATTTGAAATTGCATATAGAATCAACCCTAATATACCTGATATTGAGCTAATTTATATTACGGTGAACTTGTGCACCTAAAAGGTTAGTGAGCAGGGAAAATAAAATAGATATGCAATAATAGTAGTAGTAAAGAAATAATAATGTCTGTTATCATCAAAATAAAGTAAGTACATCATAGTACTTGGGCCTATATTCACAATAATCTCTCCATTTTTGATGATGATAAACATAGTTATTAAAAATTTTCAAAGCCCTTTAACATTCTATGAGACCCCCCTTAAGAAAAATGAAATTCTGAAAGTAATGGGAGATAAAAAAATTTGTTTTTATATTTTTTATTTTTTAAGAAAAAAGCCAGACATAAGTAAAAATAGAAATTAAGTAAGTAGAAAATAAAGTAATTTTACTAATATATATGATGCAATCAGCACACTACTCCCCCTTTTGACATTAGAAAAAGGAGGAAAAGAAAAACACTAAACAAAATAAAGTAAGTACATCACAAAGCACAGAAGTAAAGACTATTACAAACATCAAAATAAAAGCACTGAGCAAGTAAAAAAAGGAAGAATTTTTATCAGGTGGAGGTAGTGGTGGTGGCTGAAAGACGAAGTGAAGAGAGGGAAATTGCACTCCAATCTAGGCCATATCTTGGTCATGCTCCTGCTGTTGTTATGCTACATAGCTTTTAGAATGAGCCAGATCCTTTACATGTTATTATTGCTGCTTAACTATGTAGTTTTCAAATCTAGCCTCACACTGATCAAACTTCTAAACCAACTGATCAATCTGAGGGTACTGGTAGATAGGGACAAGTATAGGAATAGGTCATTCCTTTGCAGCCACAAGCACTTTAAGCACTGGATGACGATAAGTGATGTGAAGGACTTGGAAGGAGTTATTTGAATATAATACAATGAGGTGATTAAGTAGAGCATGGAATTCAACATTGTATTTTGTCTCAAGGATACAGGTAATGAGATGTCTTAAAGCTTGATTGGGCTTTTTTTTATGGCCTAGATCCCTAATACAGGTTAAATGTTCAATGTACTGAACGATAAGAACAACTGCATTAAAATTAAGGTTAGCCATGAAGTAGTTAGTGGTGAGTGAAAGAATAGTAGTAATGTGAATCTGAACCCAACTTTAGAAATAATTGTGTTGCAAATAATATGCTGGATGGTTCGAACGTCTTTGACTAAGGTATTGACTGTGGATTCAAGATAGTGAACATTGGTTTCCTTAAGAATTTTATTAGTATAGGTCCAATTAAAAATAGGATCAAAAGCTAAGATATGGATTTTATCTCCAGTGGTGGATAAGTGATGAAATTTATGTATATCCTAGTAGGTAATCTCTATAGGCCTTTTATTTACATTTGACTTTAGAGCAGTAAAATTAGCATTAAGGCAAAGGCTTGCAAAGAATTTGAATATTATTTCAAAGTCGTTGGATGTGCTAGATCTATGATTAGAATTTTTGTTAAGATCATACAATATGATGTGGATCATCCTAAATGATGTGAACAAAAATTAAAGAATTTACGGGATAGAATGTGATGATCAGGAGGGTTTCAAAACAAAAATTAAAATATTAAAAACATAAAACAAAATAAGAACAAGCAAAAAAATAGTCATAAACCAAAATAAAAAAAAACACACATTCTTTTTAATCGATCAACTCAAGTATCTGATAAATTTACCTTATTATTAATTTAAAAACTGGTAATAAATGAATTGACAACACTAAAATCTAGAAAGGTTAGAAATCATTCTTGTCAACCTTAGCTCGGACTCATTACAGGTCAAAATAACTTTGAAACAAAAATCTAAATTAGAAAATAAATTAGATAGAAAAAGTGAAAATTTTAAACTTCATTTTTAAGAAAAAATATTTAATAGAACAATATTGCAAAGTAATTAATTAGAAATAATGATTTTTCAACTTCAAGTGTAAGAGATATCAATTGACACATGGTGTCTTCTATGATTTTAAGGATTTGAAACAAACACAAGCTAACTGTTAGTAGGATCATTTTGTGTCTCTTTATTAGATTTTGGTGCACATTACACATCTTTTAATTTTTGATATATTTCATGCATCTTGAAATTATTTGGTGGTTATTATGCATCTTTTCAGTTTTTGAGCTCATTTTGTGGCTCTTTTCATTTTTGCATGCTTGCTTCCTTTTTGAACCTTAAAATAATTCTTGTTTGTGATATTATCTTGTAAATATGAGAGAGGATAAACTAACTCTCTTTCATAAAGAAGAGTAAACAAAAAAAAAGATTCCTATCTATATGATAAATGTAACCAATTTGATTAAGAAAAGTTGAAAGAGATTCACTGATTTGGAACCTTATTCTTATTTGATAGATTACTATAGGAAGATAAATTGATCTCTATTTAAAATTATAATTTTTAATTTGAAATGGATATTGATTCAAAAAGAAAATACACCTCTAATGGTGTTAGAGGAAGATAAATTATCAACAATGTTTCTCCTTTAACAGTTATAGAGAAGTCAACCACAACTTATATGTTTTTAAATAAAATATGGAAAAAGTGTCATAAAAAAATTAATATAAGAAGTGAGCAGTGATCTAATTCTTAAGTTACTAAAGGAAATCAATAAAAAATCAAAGGAATAAAATAAGAAAACATAAATATAAACAACCAAATAAAAAAAATAAAAAAATCAGAAATAGAAAGTTTAGAAGTAGAAAGTATCAATTTCAAGCATGAATGTCTATCTAAACTAATTTGGTTCTTAAGGCGCTGAAGGTTTCAAAGGCTAGTTGTTTTGTAAAGATATCATCAAGTTAATTTTATGTGGCTACAGGGTATAGCTCTATGTTTCCTTTGGTAACTTGGTCCCTAAAGAAATTGTGCCTTATGTCTATGTGTTTTATCCTAGAGCATTTGATTGGATTCTTTAAAATATAGATGACATTAGTGTTATCACATAAGATTTGAATGGTGCCTACAGGTAATCCTAAATTTAATATTTATTTCTTTATCTAAAGGACTTGGGACACATAACTTCCTAAGGCTATTTATTCAGCTTCAACATTGGACAGTGCAACTGATTTTTGTTTTCTACTAGACCAAGAGACTAAGAGCTATCCTATGAATTGACATATTCAAAAGTGCTTTTCTTATGAACTATACATCCCATAAAATCTGAATAAAAATATCCTACAATTTTAAAAGAAATATTATGCCTAGGATATTAAATTCCTAATCCTAAGTGATATTTAACGATTATGTTTACAGCTGTCAAGTGGGACTCTTTTGAATTAGACTAAAATCTAGCACATAAATAAACACTAAATATAATATAAGTTTGCTAGCAGTTAAGTGAAGAAGTGATCCAATTATTCCTTTGTATTTCTTTTGATCAATAGATTTTCTATTTGAATTCTTATCTAACTGAACAATGTAACTCATGGGAGTGTTTATTAGCTTAGCTTTATCCATTTCAAATTTCTTAAGGATGTCCTTAATATATTTTAAATTTTTTTTTGAGAAGAGCATAAAGCAGATTCTATAAAATGAAAAAGCAAGGAACTGTAAAATAGTTCCTAACAAATACAGTCATCAGATTCCTTCTTCAAAATCTTAATAAATTAAGAAGGAACCTTATCCAGGATTAAATCATCCCACAAGAAAGAAGATAAAGTACCTAAGTTAGCATTAAAATCTGCTAACTTATTACAATCTCTGCTAACATGATTAAAAATAACATAGTTAAAGGAATCTACAAAAGAAACCTTATCCATACCTTGTACTCCCATCTTGCAAGCCTTTTGAAACATCTTGATAACATTGAAATTATCACTTTCAATGACGATGCCTTGATACCCATGCATTCGATCTTTGATCCACTCCTTGGCGGTAATTATAGCTTGATACTCTAGATAGGTAATGTCCCAGTGCAATTGAGGTACTCCATAAGCCGCTATAAATCTACCTTTAAAATCTTTAGCTACTCCTCCAATACCTCCCTTATAGGAGTGAAACAGAGTAGCATCAACATTTACCTTGATCCAATTAGGAGGAGGAGAATACCAACAATTATCAAATAGCAATTGCTGATTGGTACTCAACCTTTTCGTATTTTCATAATTCAGCGGATTTAGAACTCCTGAAAGGCTGACAGCTTCAGCCGCAATATGAAAAGAATTACTTCCTTTCTTCCCATAAATAATTTCATTCTTGTCTTTCTAGGATAAATAAACTGCATTACACAGTAATCTGGCAAGAAAAGCATTTTTCTTAGAAATCCAATCGTACATCTCTTCTTTGTTATTGAATAGAGGAATGAAAAAGCCCAATTTATTCAGGTGTTGAATCACATCCACGATCTTCTTACATCTGCACACCAGATGATTAATATCCTCCTTTTCATTGCATTCTCTAGGACAATCAGATGTCCAATAAATTCTTCTATGAAATAAAAATTCATTAGTGGGCAAAGCTTCATTTAGTACTCTCCACCAGAAATTATCACTTATGCCACAAAGTTTTATATTTTTCAGCCACTTCCAATCCGCCTTGTCAATTGGTTTAACTACATTTCTATCAGCAGCCATTGCAGTAATTGATCTCCTAGATTCCATGTAAATGAATTCCACTTGGTCTTCAATCAGAACCGGATTAATATTAATCCTGCAGATTAATTCCACCAAATCCTTGCCGAAATACTTTCTCAATTCTGGAATACACCAATGGTTGCCTGAAATAAACTTATCCAATCTCGAATCATCAGCCAAATCTTCTTGGGAGTTCACAAATGTAGGCCATTTGTTCAAGCTTTTGTCCCATATCCATACATCTTCAAAGACATCTATAGAGTGACCATTTGAAACCTTCCATCTCACTATACTTCTCAAGGATCTTCCTCCATCTTTCATTATTTTCCACGCTGCAGAGTTTGATTTGATTATGTTTTCAGACTCCCAACAAGAGCCATACTTTGGGAAAAAAAATTTATGTAATAAGGATTCATCATCTTTTATGTACTTCCAAGCAAGTTTAGCTCTAAGAGGGCCCATTTTTTTTAATAAAGAATGTATACCTCTGCCACCTAGATCCACAGGATCACACAACTTCTTCTAGCTAACATAATGCAAACCGTGAACTTCATTAGATTTATCCCAAAAATTTTTTTTGCATAATTTCTCCACCTCTTGAAGAATAGACTTGGGAACTAAGGAAACAGTAGGGTGAAATAAAGGAATAGAAAGAATCACATGTTTAACCAATGTAATTCTTCCCGCGAATGAAATGTATTTGATTCCCCAATTATTCAGTTTCTTCAAAATTTTGTCCAATATGAATTGGAAATCAGTCTTAGACAACCTCTTTAAAGCCAATTTAGTTCCCAAGTAATTGAATTCCTTAACTTCTTTGAACCCCAAGATGTCTTTAATTTTTCTTTTCTTCATATTAGATACCGCTTTCCCAAAAAGCATGCCAGATTTACTGATATTCACCATTTGACCTGTCCAGCTGCAGTATTTATTTATTATACCTTTAATGGCTTTCACATTCTTGATTTTAGCTTCAACAAAGAAGATAACGTCATCAGCATATAGTAAGTGTGAAATCCTTGGGCCTTTATTGCTAACCCGAACTCCAAATTCATCCTTTCCTTTAATAGCATTGGAAAGAAGCTGAGAACATAAAATGAAAAGGTAAGGAGACAAGGGACACCCTTGTCTAAATCCGCATCTGGCTTTAATCCAATTGAAGGGAGATCCATTAATTAAAATAGAGAAATCAGGCTCCTGCACACATTCTAGAATAAGCTTTGAGAAAAATTCAAGAAAACCAAAATAAGAAAGAATTTTTTGAAGAGTTGCCCATCCCATAGAATCGTATGCTTGTTCCATGTCTAATTTGATAGACACCAACCCTTTGGAATCTTTAGAGAATCTGAACTTATGAATAAGCTCATGAGAAATTAAAATATTTTAATTGACTAAGGAAAATTCCATCATCCTTCTGCCTTATACTAAATCCATGAAAGTATGTCAGTTCACCCATCATACTTATCTCAAACTCCTTACTCATTATTTTTGAAAATTCATCACAAAGATTTTTATCAGAAGATCCAAATAAAATATCATCAACAGAAATTTATATATTAAGTATTTCATCTCCTAACTTTTTAATAAATAGGGTGGTGTTTATGCTCCCCTTAACAAAGGTTCTCTCTAGAAGGAATGAGCTTAGCCTTTTATGCCATGCTCTGGGTGCTTATTTTAGTCTGTATAATACCATTTATAATTTGAACACATGATTAGGAAATTATGAATTTTCAAAGCCTAGGGGTTATTCAACAAACACATCCTCTTTTATTACTCCATACGGAGAGACACTTTTGACATCCATTTGTTACAGTTTAAGTTCCTTAATGCTAGCAAAGGCTACTAGCACCCTAATGGCTTCCAATCTAGCTACAGGGTAAAGGACTTTTCAAAGTCATTCCCTTCTATCGTGTTAGACCCCTTAGCCACTAATCTTGGTTTGTTTCTAACCATAACACCTGTACCATTCATTTTATTTTTGAAAACCCATTTAATTCTAACCATACTCTGGTCCTTAGGTCTTTCAACAAGTTCCCAAACATCATTCCTTATAAATTGATTAACTCTACTTCTATGGCTATGATCCTGAATTCATTAGATAAGACTTGATTTATATTGGCGGGCTTAGTCATTGAAATGAAGGCAGAGTGGCTTATTTATTTTCTATGTCCATGCCTAGTTTTAACACCTTTAGATGAGACTCCTAAGATCAGTTCTTTAGGATGACTTGAAAAATATCTCCATTCTCTGGGCAGTATGTTTTCAAGTTCTTCCCTTTCCTCCATATTTATAGATTCTACTCCTTAGGTAATTTTTACTACCTCTTCTTCTTATACCCTTGATCCTCCATAATTACTAATTTCATCAAATACAATATGAGTGATCTCCTCTACTACCAGTGTTCTTATATTAATAACTCTGTAGGAATTCCTAACATTTGAGTAACATAGAAACACTCTATCATCATATTTGGGGTCAAAATTTCTTAGTAGAGACTTCCCATTATTCAAAATGAACACTTTACATCCAAAGATATGAAGGTGAGAGAGGTTGGGTTTCTTACCCTTACGGATTTCATATGGTGTCTTTTTCATATTGGATCTAATATTAACCCTATTTAGAACAGATCATGTTATATTCACTGCTTCTACCCAAAAATCTTTAGGAAGTGAGTATTCAACTAACATGACTCTCCTATTCTTTATTTTAACAACCCCATTCTGTTGAGGGGTTCTAGGAGATAAAAAATTGTGATATATTTCTTGCTCCTTATAATAAGATTCAAATATATCATTCTCAAATTCTCTACCATGATCAATGTGAATTGTCAGAATTTTACAACCTAATATATTTCTTGCTCCTTTAGGAAGTGAGTATTCAACTAACATGATTCTCCTATTCTTTCTTTTAACAAACCCGTTCTATTGAGGGGTTCTAGGAGATAACAAATTGTGATATATTTCTTGCTCCTTATAATAAGATTCAAATATATCATTCTCAAATTCTCTACCATGATCAATGTGAATTGTTAGAATTTTACAACCTAATATATTTCTTGCTCCTTTAGGAAGTAAGTATTCAACAAACATGACTCTCCTATTCTTTCTTTTAACAACCCCATTCTGTTGAGGGGTTCTAGGAGATAAAAAATTGTGATATATTTCTTGCTCCTTATAATAAGATTCAAATTTATCATTCTCAAATTCTCTACCATGATCAATGTGAATTGTAAGAATTTTACAACCTAGCTTTCTCTAATCAAAGTGGAGAATGATCTAAATTCATTAAATTCACTTTTATGAGATAAGAATCTAACCCAAGTAAACCATGAGTAATAATCAACAATCACATACCCAAAGACTTTCCCTCCTAGGCTTGCAGTATAAATAGGTCCATGTTGCAAACCTATTTTCATGGCTTATATTTTGATGATTGACAAACACTATCTCTCTTGGACTACTTGTTGCTTCTAACTTTTCAGGAATCGAAGATCGGACGATCAAGAGGAAGCCAACTCCAGGATCGCGTAGGTTTAGGTTTGAGTCAGTCTGTAATTTTATTTTTCACCTTTTGAGTCTACTTGTAATAATCAAAAAGACTGATGCTAAGTAACCCTTCACACACACACTTGAGAGGCTTAGAAATTCTATTTTTGCCCACATCGGCCCGGCCGATATTTATATCGTCCGGGACGATCAGCTTAAAACAGAAAGTCTAATTAAGGATTCTTAATTAAGGCAGCCGACATTAACATATCGGCCTGGACGATACGTGTATCGGCCAGGACGATAAGCTCAAAATAGAAAGAGATAGCCGCCTTAGACAGTTTAGGCATACTGAATTTTAAATTATCGGCCAGGACGATTCCAGGATCGGCCTGGACGAAATTACCAAATTATGCCTTAATTGATTAGGAAATCAAGGATGATTGATACGATCATATCGGCCAGGATGATCGTGAGATCGGCCAGGACGATCAAGCCAAATTTCAATCGGCCAGGACTGTTCCCGGGGCTGTGCTCAGGACGATTTACCTCTGATTTGAACTAATCGGCCAGGACGATCGTGAGATCGGCTTGGACGATCAAGCTAAATTTCAATCGTCCAGGACTGTTCCCAGGGCTGTGTTCTGGCCGATCTTCCTCGATTTGTACTAATCGGCCAGGCCGATGTCCATATCGGCCTGGACGATAAAGTCGGCTACTTGCAATTAATGAGCTCCTCTTGAGCTCTTCTATTTAAAGAGCTCTTCTTCAACATTTTTGAAAGACCTTTGGCTGCTACCTTAACCTGAGAAGACCTTGAGGAGAGAAAGAGAGAGAGGGAGAGAGAGAGGATCTTGTGAGGGGGAGCTTGTGAGGGGATTCACAAGGGTTGCTCAAGGATCGCTCTGCTTGTCTTTTGTCTGGAGTTTCTCGTCCGTGGAAGGGTCAGTAGAGGTAAGGAGTTTTGCTTTTGGTTGTGGTTCTCTGCCAGCTTCAGGAGGAAGCAAAAGGAGGTAGGTTCTCTGCCTTGCCGGGGTGGCAAAAAGGAGTTTCTTGTGAGGGCTTCTCCGCCTAGCTGTGGGGGCTAAAGGAGAGTCACGTTTTGTAGTGCAATACTTGGAGGGTGCCTCTAAGGAGTGGACGTAGGTTGAGTCGACCGAACCACTATAAATCTTGTGTTCTTATTTTTGCTTCCGCACTTTTAAATTCCGCATTTGGTTTTATGGTGTGATTTGGTTTGTGAATTTATTTCTTTGTCTTAAGAATTTTTAAAATACCAATTCACCCCCCCCTCTTGGTTAGCTTGGGACTAAGTTCATAGGGCTTAACATCCCGAACGAACTTTCAAGTGGTATCAGAGCGGGATTCGAAAAATTAAGTTTGAAAACTTTTTGAATTTGATCCATGGCTAACGTAGGAAATAGAAACACTACTGAAGGTTATTCGATTACACGACCTCCTCTATTTGACAACTTACCTTTTGATTTTTGGAAAACCCGCATGTCAACGTTTTTACAATCTACTGATTATCGCATGTGGATGCTTATTCAAGAAGGTTATTCTCCACCTTCTCGTGAAATTAATGGTATTAAAACTGAAGTTGCTTTTACTGAATGGACTTTCGATGAACGTGATTTGGCTCAGTTAAATGCAAAATGTTTGAACTGTTTTTTCTTTGCTTTGAAATCTGAAGATTACATGCGTGTTTCAACTTGCAAAACTGGTAAAGAGATTTGGGATAAATTATGCATCACCTATGAAGGTACTAATGAAGTTAAGCAATCCCGTTTGAACTTTCTCTTGCATGACTACGAACTTTTTCGTATGAAATCTCATGAATCAATTTATGACATGTACACTAGGTTTACTCAGATTATTACTTCATTGCATGCACTAGGAAAAGAGCTTTCGAATTATGAAAAAGTTAACAAGATTTTGAGATGCTTGCCTTCGTCTTATGATGCAAAAATAACTGCAATCACTGAATTAAAAGATTTGAATACTTATTCCATTGATAACTTACTTGGCTCACTCATTGCTTACGAGCAAGGTGTGAATCAAAGAAATCTTGATGCAGGTGAGAAGAAAAAGGAGAAAACAATCGCACTGAAGGCGCACAAATCGGATTCTGAATCTTCCGGGTCTGAAAGCGATGAAGTTGCCTTCATCACAAGGCAATTCAAAAGCTTTCTAAGGAAGAAACAAAGGCATCATCAAAATTAGAGGAAAGGTAAGGATCACAAATATGTTAAAGGATCTTCTGATATTGTTTGTTTTGAATGCAGGAAACCTGGACATGTGAGAGCCGATTGCCCTACACTTCAAGATCAATCAAGCAAAGAAAAGGAAAAAGGTGAGGAGAAAGCCAAGTCAAGGAAGGACAAGAAGAAAATCCAAAGAGGATTTTGGGCAGAATCTGGTACTGATTCCTCTGAGACTGAACCAGAGAAAGAGACTACGAATTTTTGTTTCATGGGAGAAAATCAAAGTGATGAAGAAGAGGTATGTAAACCAACCTATGATGAATTGTTTGAAATTTGTGAAAAAATTCATGCATCATACAAAAAACTTAAGAAAACTCATGCTAGCCTAAAATTAGAACATTCAAATCTACAAAAAGAGCATGAAGTGTTTCTCAAAGACCATGCAACGATTGATTCAAATCACATGGCTCTCCTTGATAAATTTGATGAGTTGAACAAAAAGCATTTGGAATTAATTGATGAACATAATATATTAAAAGTTTCACACACCTCACTTAGTTTTGATCTTAAGAAATCTAAAGATCTTGAGAAAAATTTGAGGATTGAGATTGATGCCTCAAAGAGAACAAATTTGAGGATTCAAAATGATCGGATGACTTCCACTATTGATCTTAAGCCAAAACCTAGGAAGAGGCATTATAACTCAAATCATCTAAGAAATCCCTTTCCTGGAATTAGATGTTTCTCATGTGGCATGCTAGGACACATCTCACACACTTGCACCGTTCATCGTAGTACTCATTGGGTGTGGAGACCTAAAATGCATGATTCACAGCATACCTTACCTGCATTACATTCTACTTTTTCTAAGAAGGATCCCAAACCTGTTTGGGTTCCTAAATCTGACTGTTGTTGAGTTTTGCAGGTGTGCTCTCACCAAAGCCCTCGTGGGAGCATAGGATAACTGGACATAAGGAGGCTTGCAGCTCAAAAATTGCTTAAACTCGCTGCTTTATCACGTGCTTGAAACATTAGTTTTGTGTGTCTTTTTATTTTATTTTTTCTAGTTTTTGTGCTCACTTTGTATTGATTTTAGTTTGCTTTATTTTTCATTTGTTTTGTTTTGTTTTGTTTTGTTTACTCGTTGCTCTTTAATTTTGGCCTTCCATATGATTAGTCCTTTCAAACTTTTAGATTTTGGAGTTTTTGGAGATAGTGATTTAGCTTTTCAAAATTGGTTAGAGGGAGTTTGTCAAGGGTAGTGTAGACACCACCTTTTTTCTTAGGAGAGTTGGAGATGATTTACTCATTATTCAGATTTATGTGGATGATATACTCTTTGGATCTTCTAATAAAAATTTGTGTGATGATTTTTCTAAAACAATGAGTAGAGAGTTTGAGATGAGTTTGATGGGAGAGTTGTCCTACTTTTTGGGGTTTAGCATAAAATAATTGGAGGATGGAACTTTTCTAAATCAAACAAAATACATAAAGGACATTTTGAAGAAATATGAGATGGACAAAGCCAAGCCAATTAACACTCCCATGACTTCTAGTGCTCCATTGGATAAGGACCCAAGTGATAAGTCTGTTGATCAGAAGAAGTATAGAGGCATGATTGGATCTTTACTTTACTTGACTGCGAGCCGACCTGACATCATGTTTAGTGTTTGCCTTTGTGCTAGGTTTCAGGCTGACCCTAAGGAGTCCCACTTGACTGCTGTTAAGAGAATTTTTAGATACCTTTTGGGGACACAAGGATTAGGGATTTGGTACCCTAGACATAGCACTTCTTTTGAGATTATTGGTTTTTCTGACTCTGATTTTGCAGGATGCAAGGTGGATAGAAAGAGCACTTCTGGAACTTGTCAATTCAATGGACAATCTTTGGTCTCTTGGTCTAGTAGGAAGCAAAACTCTGTTGCTCTTTCCACTGCTGAAGCTGAATACATTGCTCTTGGAAGTTGTGTGGCCCAAGTCCTTTGGTTGAAACAACAGGTATTGGATTTAGGATTACATGTAAGTACCATCTCAATCTTTTGTGACAATACTAGTGCCATATGCATCTCTAAGAATCCTATCCAACATTCAAGGACTAAACACATTGACATTAGGCATCACTTCATTAGAGATCATGTGACTAAGGGAGACATTGAGTTACACCATGTGACAACTGAAAATCAACTAGCAGACATCTTTACTAAACCACTGGCCTTCGATACTTTCAGCTCTTTAAGGACCAGGTTGGGTGTGATTGACATAAATGCATGAAATTTTTTACTTTCTTTTGTTTTTCTTTCTTTTGCTTTTGTTTTCTATTTTGTTGTTTTAGTTCTTTTTTGTGTGTTTTATTTTTTTTCTTTTTGTCTCCTTTTACTTAGTTTTCAAAATCATGGCTAATATGGTATTATATTCCTTGTCCTTGCTTTTGGGAATTTGTAGTCAATATGCTTTTATCTACTCAATCTCTTAGATTGTAGAAATATTTTGTGATTGTGTCTCTTTCTCTAACCTATTTTAGTGGCATAGTTATCTTCTTTAATCAAAAATCTCTCTCAAGTTAAAGATTGGTTATGGAATTGAGATCTGTTCTTAAACTTGCTTAAAAAACTCTATCTTATACTTATAATATTTAAAGTTTTTTTTCACATCAAAATTGCTCGTTACTCTTGTCCTTGATTATTGATTCTGCTTGTGATAACTCTTCCTTTGGTTAGAGAGAGTGCTCCTATTCTCTAATATATGAGAAGATCTATTCACAACTTTGTCTTTAAAAGATCATAAAAGAGACTATAGCTTGAAAAAAAAATGGCCAATGATGCCAATAAAAGATGCGCAAAGCGCCAAATTGAAAAATATAGAATACACAAAGTGTATCAAAAGATGCGCAGTGCGCCAACCAATTGTCAAGAGGCATAAAATGAGCCCACTCCAAAACAAGCTACTCTCTCTTTTTAAATCTTTTAGAACTTAGAAGTGTTGGTTATTAAAGACTTGACTTCGATTAAATTGCGATTGTGATAAATTTACTCTACCTCATTATTGTATGAAGGTAGTTATTTTTTTCTTAAGCCAAGTGATAAGTAAATTCCTTTTTTTCTCATAACCAATTAATTTCTTGAGTTAGGTCATTGATTTCAAAAGACAATTCTACCCTAAAAAATGTCTGAGCTAAGGGTAGCCATAATCGGATATTCTACTATTCTATAGATTGATGAGCTTATTAACACATTAACTCACAAATTTTTGAATCAATCACATGGAATGCTATATCATGTTCATGCCTTGGTTAAAAAAAAAAAAAAAAAATAAAAGGGTCTCTTTGCTTTGCTTTCTTGAATCCTCCTTTTTGATATGTCAAAAGGGGCAGAAGTTTATGAGGTTCTTTTTTACATCAATCCTGAATTTTTTCCATTAACTGTTTTCGTAGTGGTTTGCCATCATCAAAAAGGGGGAGATTGTTGCAAACCTATTTTCATGGCTTATGTTTTGTTGATTGACAAACACTATCTCTCTTGGACTACTTGTTGCTTCTAACTTTTCAGGAATCGAAGATCAGACGATCAAGAGGAAGCTAAGTCCAGGATCGCGTAGGTTTAGGGTTGAGTCAGTCTGTAATTTTATTTTTTACCTTTTGAGTCTACTTGTAATAATCAAAAAGACTGATGCTAAGTAACCCTTCACACACACACTTGAGAGGCTTAGAAATTCTGTTTTTGCCCACATCGGCCCGGCCGATATTTATATCGTTCGGGACGATCAGCTTAAAACAGAAAGTCTAATTAAGGATTCTTAATTAAGGCAGCCGACATTAACATATTGGCCTGGACGATACGTTTATCGGCCAGGACAATAAGCTCAAAATAGAAAGAGATAGCCGCCTTAGACAGTTTAGGCATACTGAATTTTAAATTATCGGCCAGGATGATTCCAGGATCGGCCTGGACGAAATTACCAAATTATGCCTTAATTGATCAGGAAATCAAGGATGATTGATACGATCATATCGGCCAGGACGATCGTGAGATCGGCCTGGACGATCAAGCCAAATTTCAATCAGCCAGGACTATTCCCAGGGCTGTGCTCAGGACGATTTACCTCTCATTTGAACTAATCGGCCAGGACGATCATGAGATTGGCCTGGACGATCAAGCCAAATTTCAATCGTCCAGGACTGTTCCCAGGGCTGTGCTTTGGCCCATCTTCCTTGATTTGTACTAATCGGCCTGGCCGATGTCCATATCGGCCTGGACGATAAAGTCAGCTACTTGCAATTAATGAGCTCCTCTTGAGCTCTTCTATTTAAAGAGCTCTTCTTCAACGTTTTTGAAAGACCTTTGGCTGCTGCCTTGACCTGAGAAGACCTTGAGGAGAGAAAGAGAGAGAGTGAGAGAGAGAGGATCTTGTGAGGGGGAGCTTGTGAGGGGATTCACAAGGGTTGCTCAAGGATAGCTCTGCTTGTCTTTCGTCTGGAGTTTCTTGTCCGTGGAAGGGTCGGTAGAGGTAAGGAGTTTTGCTTTTGGTTGTGGTTCTCTGCCAGCTTCAGGAGGAAGCAAAAGGAGGTAGGTTCTCTGCCTTGCCGGGGTGGCAAAAAGGAGTTTCTTGTGAGGGCTTCTCTGCCTAGCTGTGGGGGCTAAAGGAGAGTCACGTTTTGGAGTGCAATACTTGGAGGGTGCCTCCAAGGAGTGGACGTAGATCGAGTCGACCGAACCACTATAAATCTTGTGTTCTTATTTTTTCTTCCGCACTTTTAAATTTCGCATTTGGTTTTGTGGTGTGATTTAGTTTGTGAATTTATTTCTTTGTCTTAAGAATTTTTAAAATACCAATTCCCCCCCCCTTCTTGGTTAGCTTGGGACTAAGTTCATAGGGCTTAACATCCCGAACGAACTTTCAGTCCAAACAGATCCATGTGTAGGATTTCTAAAGGTTTACTAGTGTTAATGCCCTTAATTGAGTGGAAGGAGTAATTGACTTGGTTTCCTAACTGATAGGCATCACACAAGTGGTCCTTAGTGAACTCTAGTTTAAGTATGCCTCTCTTTAAGTCTTTTTGGGTAATCTTTCTATGAATTTTAATGATTGTACGACACAATCTCTTATATCATAACTAGGATTCATCAATAATAGTTTTTAGGCAAAAAGAAGCACAGCTTGTTTAATACAGTTTAATTCAAGCATGTAAATATTGTTAATTCTATTTTCTTATAGCAAAATATTTCTAATTAAGCTAACCATGTAGCTGGTAGAAAACAATTTAATGCTAAATTATTTATCATAAATTTGGTTTATGTTAAGTAGGTTATGTTTTAAGCCATCTACTAGTAAAATAATTTCAATGATGAAATTTTTTTGAGTTGCCAATTATACCTGAGCCCACCACTCTCTTGGTAGTGTTATCTTCAAGTGTCACCTTACCTCTTTCCTTGGCCTCTAACAAAATAAATTAATTTCATCTCCAGTCATATACCTTGAACATCCACTTTTTATATACCACATGCTCTCATAAGGCCCTTTTTGAGAGCACACTTACAAAATCATTAGATGTTAGATTTGGGAATCCAAATAAGTTTGGGTCCCATATTGTTGAAGGAAAAATGAAATGCATGCAAGTTATGATGTAAATTTTGAATTTCTTGTCTCCACACTAAATGTGTTATACAGTGAATGGTTAAAGTGTAAGAGATATGTCCTAGCATGCCACAAGAGAAATATATAAGTCCAAGAAAAGGGTTTACTAATCTATGTGGGTTGTGGTGCCTCTTTCTAGGTTTGAATGATGCATACCGTGGTGAAGATTTTTGAAATTCTTCAAATAAAAGTGGTTTTTTTTATTCTCTATTGTAATGAATTTTGTTTTTAGAAACTCATTAGCTTTTTCATATCTTGGAATTTCTAATTTTAATGCATGCTCACTATTATCTAAGTGACATCCAAGAGTTTCTAACTCTTTGAATATTTTTTCTAATTTAACATGTGATATTTTTCAGGAATCTTGCTTAGCAGTTTATTCAGAATGCTTCTTATTTAAAATCTCAATTTAATCTAATAAAGCCATATGATTACTATCTAGAGTGGAATGATACTTCCTTAGGCATTCTTTCTCTTTATGCAGAATTGAAAAGTTAGATTTAAGGCTGGCATATGATAATTTAAGCTTCTTATATGTAGAATGATTTTTTTCAAAAACTTCAAATAATTGATCATTGGTAAGCTCCCTTACCTCTTCTTGATCATAATGATTTAGGTAATAATCTGCCATTAATCATAGGTTGGTTGCCTCCTCTTATGCTTTAGTTTAAAAAAAATCTGAAGTAGAGTCTGTCTAGAAAGCCTTCTAAGTCTTTTGCTTGCCCTTCTTATATTTAGCTTTTTATTCTCCCATCTCCTTCCTTGGGTGAGATATAAGAGTTGGGCAATCAGACTTGAGATGCCCTGGCATTCAAAGCATATAACATTAGAAGAAATTTTAGAATTTTAACCATTCTTACCATTATTCTATTTTTGATGTCATTTTTGCTTCTTCTTCAAAAAGCTCTTGAATTGCCTATTCATCAGTGCAATGTCATCATCATCTTGTCCAAAAGAGTCATTGTTAAAATTATTAGCCTTCAAGACTACAGTTTTCTCTTTTGTCTTTTTATGTACATCAAGCTGCATTTGACTCACTCCTTGCTCGTAGGCAATGAGTGACCAAAGTAAGTTATCAATGAAATAAACATTCAGATCTTTAGATTCAGTAATGCTATTGATTTTTGCATTATATGAAGAAGGTAAACAACATAAAATTTTCTTAACCTTTTCATAATTTGTAGGCTCTCTTCCTAAGGCATGTAGGGAAGTAATAATCTAAGTAAACCTAGTATACATTTCAAAAATTGATTCACTAGGTTTCATGCAAAAAAGTTCATAATTATAAAGAAGAATGTTAAACATAGATTATTTTACTTCCTTTATTCCTTCATATGTTATACAGATTTTATCCAAAATATTCTTACCAGTTGAATAAGTAGACATACACATGTAATCTTTAGATTTTAAAACACAAAAAAATAGTTCAAATATGTAGCATTAAGTTGGGCTAAATCTCTATATTTTATGCTCCACTTCTAAAAGAGAAGTTCAATTTTTATTCCATTAACAAAGTGAGAAGGTGAAGAATAACCTTCATGAACTAACATCCTCATGCGATAATCAATTGATTATAAAAAGGTGGACATGCAGATTTTCCAAAAGTTAAAGGAATATTACCATATAGAGGTGATCGAGTGATTGAGATCGAGTGATTGAATATCCTTCTCAAGTATTTCGATTACAAAAAATAGCCATAGATCTATTTTTTAGAAGTTTTCTAAACTTAATTTATTTAGCCTGCTCTAATACCACTTAAAAGTTTTTTAGGGTTGTTAAACCTTTATGAACTAGCCCAAGACTAACAAAGAGGAGGACGTGAATTGGTTATTTTAAAAAATTTCTTAAGTCAAAAATAAAATCTTTTTGAAATCTTTTAGAATATTTTAAAACAAATAAATTTATCCCATAATATGGAAGCAAAACTAATTTCATAATAACTAAAATCATAGATTTTAAACACAACAAATCATAGAAAAATGCAAAAAATAAATGCTGAAAAGTAAATAGAAAGAATACACTAGAATTATAGTGGTTCGGTCAACTTGACATACATCCACTCTGTGAAAACATCCACTAAAAGTAGTGCCTATTCTTTTGCCCCCATAGTAAAGCGAAGAAGCCCTTACAAAATCTTTCCACTGACCCAATGAGAAGGGGTACCTTAAATCCTTTAACTCCCTCTTTTAGTGGGCAGAGAACCTTGGAATCCTTTTACTCCCTCTTGGAGTAGCTTGAGAACTTTGGAATTATTTTTCACCCTCGTGGTGAAGGTAGATAACCTAGATCTGATGCTGATGAATGTCTCTCCAGAGCCACCAAGGAATTAAGGAAGAAGCTTGAAGAAGATGGTGGAAATCTTGTTTGGAGAAACCTTTGTGAATCCCTCATAGCTCCCCTTCACAAGAAACTCTCTCTCTCTCTCTAAGCTCTCCTCTTCCTTCTCTAAGCTCTCTCTAAGGAAAACTCAATAGAAAAAAATCTCTCAAAATATAATATGAGAGATTAAGTAGAGAGCCTCCAAAAGAAATAGTATTTTTTAATTTTCCATCAAAGATCATTCAGTATGATCATATGATCGTCCTGTAAGATTAATCAAAAATAGCCCTTTAAGCTAGTATAATCAATATTTCTATGCACGATTAGTACAAGTATTTATACAGATCAACCAGTATGATTCTAGATTATCCAAGATGACTAGCTTAAGATAATGTACTTATCATCCAGTACGATATGGGATGATGGGAGGTGATTTACATATTGTCCAGCACATCCCTTAGGATTTCCAGTATGATCTCTTGTTCGATTAGAAGAAAAATATGGTTTTCATCTTGGATGGTCAGGGATTATCTCATGAAATATCAAAGATCATCCAGTATGATCATTGGAGATCATCTAGTAGATCTGATTGAGAAATCTAACCATAATTAGTCCCATAATCACATTATTAACTTAGGCATTATTATAAAAAATTATCTAATACGATGCATATCATTCTGTATGATTTAAACAAAATTTGAAGATTAAAATATTACATAAATATGATTGGATGGTACTTTTCATGTCTATAATGGATCATCCTGTAAGATCTAAATTGTCAAGTATGATTAGTTAATCGATCTTACTTAACAAAGGGTGCCCTAATAAGAGGGTTTTTTTGTATAACTAATTGTCCAGTATGATTTACATCGTACTGTATGATATTTCAAAAAACTCTTTTTTTTCCTGACTCACTACCTCCCTTGAGTGTGTGTTTGTAAGATTACTAAGCTTGGGGTCCACCAGATACATGACTTGACTCAATAAAAGTAAAAGTACATTGAATTTGAAATGATAGACAAATGCAATCCTAATATACCCAATCTTGAGTTGATTTGCATTGCAAGTGAACTTATGGACGTGAAAGGTTAGTGAGTAGGAAAAACAAAATATATATGGAATAATAGTAATCATAAAGAAATAATAATATTTGTTATCATCAAAATCACAGTACTTGGGCCCAAATTTGCAACAAGTCATTGGTCACTCCCTTTACAGTTGAAGGTTGGATTGCCTCTATATTACTATCAGATCCATCATTTCCCAAATCCCTAGAGACTACAAGTTCAATGTGAAAATTCAAATTAAATTATGGGTTGTTCAAAAGGTTCTCTAGTTGATAAGTAATCTCCACTTGTGGGTTAAGTTCCCACACTAAATTAGAAGTAACAAGAGGTAAAGAAGCACCCAAGGTATTTTTTTCCCTTTGAGTCTTTGGGAGGATCTTTTGAATTGCATAAATGAGGCTGCAAAATAAAAAAATTTAGAAATAGAATGGCCATGCATCTTAAAATGGTTGCAAATAATTGGAAGATTTTCAAATTCAACTTTTTGCAGATACTAAGTATGCTACGTTCCAAGTTAAATTTCCTTAGGATGTTTTTTTATTAAATATCCATTTCAACTAAAATGCCAGCACCAAATGGACAAGAATCAGAAGCAGTTGCTTGATCTATTTACGAGGGTTGACCATAAATCAAAGCTAACACACACAAAATCTTTGAGTTAAACAAATAATGCCTCAAATTTAGAAAGGAAATTGATACCGGTTCTATAGGCAATTCTTCCTTGAAATCAAAATCTGGTGTCCATTAAAGCAAGCACATTTAATATGCTTGGATGTAATAAGCTCTCCTAGAAAATATGTGACTATAATCTAAGTCATTAGAGAAGTGAATCACAGTGTGGCATTGGTCTAAAAGACCAATTGAAAAAGTTACAAAAAGTTTCAGATTGATAAAAAACTTGTGAATAATGTCAAGGTTCGGGCATCGTAGCACAAATTTTCCAACCAAAATGAAAGAAAAAAGCACAACTAACTATGATATAACATTTTAATCAAACATCAATGACAAAAATCTTTTAACTAAGGATGAAGCATAAGATCAACCCGCAACCACATCTTTGATAGATCATGATTTTTCCACTGTCGAACCCTCTGAATAAACCAAAAGGTTTACCAAAATCATCAAGATTAAGAGAAGTCAAAGGGATCAAATACGGAGGGGTTGGCATCACCCAAAAGCCATAGAAGAAAAAGAAAAAATGAAAAACCAAATCCATAAAAACTATAACAGAACCTAATTATGAAGAAAAACCAAAAATCTGCATAAAATCCTCCATGATGAGCGGAAGAGGGGAGTCAAAAGAGAGGCCATAAATCACCTTTATTTTTCCATAGCATGCCAGAGCATGGAATTTTTTAAAAATAATGATATTTTTATTTTTTAAATGATGATTTTTTTTTCAGGAAAACCCACGAGGGGCCTACACATTAAATAAAAAGAAAGGTTACAAGGTCCTTAAAGGGAACCTTCAGCTCGCTAATGCTTGAGAAGGTTACAAAAAAAAAAAAAATCTAAAGAAAACCTAAGAGCTGATGGTCCCTTATAATAAGATTTATAAAATAACCTAATAACATTCTAGGGCTGTAGGTAGTCAGCCCCCAAAAAAGAAAGAAAGGAATTAAACTTTTCCAGTACAATCTTCCTTAAAAAATTCTCAGCTTGACCACAAAATTTTTAGTCCAAAGAGCATACATGAAATAGGGACTGCAAAAGAGAAGAAAAAATAGCAAGACGTAGTAATAAAGAATTTTTTTTTAACTACTTGAGACTTGAAGGCAATTTAAGTTATATATGTTGAAGGTTCAAAAGTCCCAATCAGAAGTCTTGAAGATGATCCAGATTATGGTGATGTGTATGCTCACATTACAAATCTTGAAATGAGATAATAAAAAAACCCATGTTAACGCTAAAATCGAGAGTACAAAGGAACATAACTACAATAAAACATAGACAAATAGAGCAATAACCAAAGCAAAACCATAGCCTTAAAAACCACTTCTAGCCATGCTAAAAATGCTAAGAATAAACATAGCAGCTATAAGAGAGAATCACATCCAAATAAATAGAAAAAGGACTAGAAGATTATTAATTACATAGAGTTCCCCTCAAAGCAGATAAGCAATGAATGTAATAGGGAGGACCAACCGGAAAATAAATATCCCCCACATAAAGGAAATGACCATAACATACAACCAATATTAAGGATTTTCCACACACTGAATGAGTAAAAGTTAATAACCAGTCCAAACAATATGAAAAATTAGAACAAGCTCAAAAATTTATAAACCTTAACAACATAATAAGGATACCAGTGACTGAGAGGCCCAACAACCATAAGAACATGATCCGAAAATCAGAGACATAGAAACCACAACATTAAACCTACATGACAATATAAATTTGACTATTGCGACAAAAGCTACTAGGCGTGAGGTAGTCAAAATGATTGATAATATAGAAAATAATTGAATTGCTAATAAACTTCATAAGCCATATGATAATAAAATTCTTAATCATCCAACTGCCATGCTTATAAGAAACTTTCTCAGCGAAAACAATGAAGTAAGCAAAGTGAATGAAGTTAAAAGATTCAAAGTAAGCAATGACCAAAATAAATTAATTCCAACCAACTGCACAATTGTGATATACAAGAAATATAACACCCTTAAGAGAACCTAAATGATAATCCAGCAAAGTAGTCTGGCTTAGGTGTGTCATATCCATGCAATAATGAGGCCAAAAGTCCTTTTACCACTCAATTCTCCTAATTAACCATAAGAAATTGTGCATGTTCATACACAAGTAGTGAACCCTAGTGATTGTATAGGTACTACGATACACGCTACTCTTTAGGAAATAACTTGCCCATAAAACATATAGAATAAACATGAAATGATTACCAGAACATGGAGAATGCACTTCTCTTCAAATTAAAGTAATACAAGCCATATTAGGCCAAAAAACCTAGTGACATTGCCAACTTATGTATTGAGCCAGCCAACACTCACAATTTGATAATTCCCTCTACCACCTAAGATAGGTGCAGTAAAAAAAAGCAACAAATGAGATGTATGCCATAATTTATAAAATTACAGTCATTGCCAGATGAGCCAAACCACTCAACAATCACCAAAAGAAAACAACAACAAAAGCTAATTGCAAAACTAATCATCCCCACCAGAAACAAATCAAACATGACACCAAAAAAGTAAAATAAGAAATCTGTAAAAATTGGAGCCAAAAGAAGGAATAGTCAATTTCTAACATAAGAAAGGCCAAGCTTGTCTAACCTAATGATGCCTTTAACAAAAGAATGTAGCTAGTAATAAGTAAAATTAGTAAAAAAATGTAGATTAGAACCATAATTAGCTAACCAATCTGCACAAGCATTACCTTCTCTATGCACATTAGTCAACTTGACATTAAAAAAAGATAACAAGTTGCTTAATTTCCCTAAGAAGATAGAATACTTTTGGATTGTAAATCTTATCATCAGTATCTTTATGAAAAAAAAGCATGTTTAAAACATCAAATTCAATCCAAATATTAATAATACCATGAGTTATAGAAAGTTGCAAAAGAAATAATATAGATAAAAGTTTAGCAAAAATAACATAGCATTTTGGTAAAGGGCTTGCAAAAGCAATAAAAAAATTCCCATCAAAATAACTGATGGTACCACCACAACCACAAGAGTACTATTTAATTGAACCATCGCTATTTAACTTAAACATGTTATGCTTAGTTTTAATTGAATAAATAAACTTGGGAATATCAATAATAGACTTGTCTAGAAGGACAATACCAAAATCCTTAGCAAAGAAAGAATAACCTTTAAAATTTTTAGCAGTCAAAAGATTGACATTAAATAGACTACTAACTTATCTTTAATATTTATAATAATGTGGTCATGATTCATAGCATTATTATTATAAAGAGAATTATTCCTAATAATCCAAAGGTTCCGAAGAATGAGATAGGAGATTAGGTTGGTAATATGACCTTTTGAGTTACTAAACCACAAGATATGGAAATCCTTGATAGAAATATTACCATTAAAATAATTAAGATTGTAAATATCCTCAAAATGAAAATAAATATCAGAAGCAATAAGTCAAGATATGAAAACATGATGCATATTCTCCACATGGTAACAACATTGACTCTAGAAGGCAAAATAAAACCTCTTTTAATTAAAATTTCTTTCGTAGGTATATAATTATATAGAATTCTCCAAATGAAAGTAGCAATAATGGTCAGAATACTTTTATGCCATAACATGGAGAAAGTTTTAGAAGTAGTATGTTTAGATCTAAAAGTATGTCAAGCATCCTTAATTCAAAATATGTCATTGTTAGCCATATTGCATAACAAGAGATCCTCAACATCCATGTTTAAAGGATTTTTTAAGATTTAATGAATGATGGATTCAGGAATAATAAGAGCTAATTTTGTATAATCCCAACAACTATTGGTAAAAAAAATAACTAACCTTAACCGCCAAAGTGGACACCGAATGTAGCAATTGATCAATAGAGGTTTGATCCAACCACAAATCCTACCAAAAAAACATATTAGCATAGCCAATACCCCAATGAATATAAGGTTCCACTTCCCATTTGATACTATAAAGCCTTTTCCAAACTTTAGAGTCCCCCTTATTATAATTACAAATGGTATGATGTTTTGCAACACAATATTTTGAAGTCATAAACTTGGACCAAAAACTAGTTTTAACATGAAAATTAAACCAAAGTTTAATGGAAAAAGCATGGGCTAAGTTTAACATACTCTTTCACCCCAAAGCACCATTT
The DNA here is from genome assembly GCA_022539455.1 of Dendrobium nobile. NCBI lineage: Eukaryota > Viridiplantae > Streptophyta > Magnoliopsida > Asparagales > Orchidaceae > Dendrobium > Dendrobium nobile. Next base: position 26,304,510 of record CM039721.1, on the reverse strand, counting down.
TCCAAAACACCATAGCATTTATTCCAAGAAGATCAGATGATTTTAGAGTTATTACTCTTACTTGTTCAAAAGAACTTATTGATCAATTTTTCAAGTCTTTTACAAACTTCAATAGTAGGCTAAATAGTTTGAAAAATATATATTGGTAAAGAGAAAATAACACTCTTAATCAATACCAATCTACCATTAAAAGTAAGAAAATTAAATTCCCAAGAGTTAAGCCTCTTTTGCACAACAAAAATCAAATCATCAAAAAGGAAGAATCTTTTATGGCCTATGAAGAGGGGAAGACCAAGATATTTTAAAGGCAGAGAACCTTGCAAAAAACTAGTGATACCCTTAATAACACTAATGCGATTACCAGGCAAATTCATAGAGGTTATAAATCAAGACTTATTTTTTATTCAGAGTTAAGCCACTAAACAGTTCAAAGTTCCTCAAGAAGCGAATAAGAAACTAATCATATTTATAAACCCATTGGAAAAAATAATAACATAATCAATATAATATAAATGAGAAATAGGCATGGCACCAACAGTTCTACAGTAAAGGTTATGATGGTTTTTATATAGGTGGATATGACCTCTAGAAACTTACTCAGCTTCTATATAAAAAACAATTGGGGAGAGAGGATTCCCGTACTTAATATCATGAGAGGATTTTAAAAAACATATGCTTTTGCCTATAATAATAATAATAAAATAATAATTTCCAATGTAATTTTGGGTAAGCCTAATAAAAGTTGTGCTAAATCTAAAGAGTTGTTAAATGTGATACAAAATCTTCCAATTAATGTTATCATAAGCTTTAGTAATATCTAATTTAAAAATAATGTTCCCACCCCTCACTTTGATGTCCAAGTCCTGAATGACTTCTTGAGCAAATAAGATGCTATCAGCAATAGCTCTACCTTTAACAAAGCCCATTTGGAAAGGAGAAATAATTCTAGAAAGAAAGAGGCATATGATCTGTAAAAATTTGTGAAACAAATTTACTAAAAAAAAATACCACATACTAATAGGACAAAAAACACCCCACTTATTAGAAGAAATCTTTTTAGGAATAAGCATAATAGAAGCACTCGTAAAAAACTTAGGAATAAGATTACTTTTAAAGAATTCTAAAATAACAACATATAAATCATCAAAAATAATATTTAAAGACTTTTGAAAAAAAATAGTAGTAAAAAAATCAAGACTAGCCATAGAATCCAAGTCCATAAAAAAGATAATCTTCTCTAAGGAAAGAAAAATAGTAAGAGCATTATTATCCTCCTAGTTGATGATGCAGGGAATAAGATTTGGGTGATCAAGTGGGGGATAAGTTTTTTTAAAATTATTAATGAAATAATCAAGAACATAATTAGCAGTATCCTCCTAATCCTCAATGGAAGTCCCATCATGATGCTCAATTTTATGAATAAAATTTTTAGCTCTATTCTTCTTAACCAAAGAATGAAAATACTTAATATTATTATGCCCTTTAATAAAATGTTTAGCAGTTGATTTCTATTTCCAATAAACCTCCTCGTATTCTTGAAGTTTAAACAAGGAATTCTTAGCCTCTTTCAATTTATAAAAACTTTCCAAAGAAGGATTAATTTGGCAATTAAGCACCTAGAAATTATCCACCTCTTAAGCATCTAAAATATTAGCAAAAAGATTTTTGAAAACATTTATATTCTATAAACTAATTTTATAGTTAAGTCTTCTGAGTTTGAGCCACAGTCTATTCATACCAAAAATATCATTATCAGGATATATGGGATCCTCCCAATTCTCTTGAACCAAAGTACTGAAAGAGTTATCTAATAACCACATATTTTGAAATATGAATTTGGAAGAAGAGCAATATTGCGTAGATTTAATACCTATAAGGAGGGAAAAATGATAAAAAAAGTTTTACTTAAATGCTCAATAAAAGTGCTATTACTAGAGTTAATACATAAATCATTAAAAAGCTCACGATTTAACCATTTCCATATATTACCATGATTCCAATAAAATGGATTACTAGTGAAACCAATATCAACAAGTTTATAGTCCATCATCATGTATTAAAGTCTTCCATAGATTGACAAACTGGATTAGAACCACCAATCCTTTCGAAAGGGTTAGAAACAGTATTAAAATCATCACCAACTAATCAAGGAGCATTAATTAAACTATTGAATTCAAAGAGCTGATCCCAAAGATTCTTTCTGATAAAATGAGGAGAAGAAGCAAAAATAAGGGAGGCATAGAAATGAAATTGCATAAATTCTACTCTACAATGCAACATTTGAATAAAATGACCAATAACATCAATGATAATAGAATCATTCCAAAATATCAAAATTTTGTTAGAAGCCTTATCCACACTATGATTGAAACCCTTCCCTGCCATCTCATCCAGCTTAGAAACAAAAATAAAAGGTTTAAGAAAAATAAGGAAATAAATATTATGAATACGACATACATTTCTAACCCTAATCCTAAAAGAAGGACATCCAATGCCCCTAAAATTCCAAATAATTGACTTAATAATTAGTTTGTAATTTATTGAAAGTTTGAGAAAGGGTTATTCCAGGCAACTACTCATTATGGTTTTTCATTTTCTTATTTTTCTTATTTTTGTCTGAATTAAATTCATGATCTCAATTAACAAACTATTTAGTAGGACTATCAATATCATTAGCAACATAATTAATAGAAAAATAAGCCTTACTAATTTTATCAGTTTTCTACACCAATATTTCCCTCTGCCATACCATTACCATTACTCTATGTAACATTACCATTCCCCATGTTAATAGCATCAAGTAGTATTTTCTCCAGCAAAAATTTACCTTCTTACATAGTCCCTTCAGGCACATTATCCTAGATATTTATTAAAGTGCGAGCTTCAATTTTGTTAGTACATTCATCCTTTTTAGCATTATAATAAAAATTTGATAATTTCTTGTTAATAACACATGACAAGTAAGATCTAGTTGAGATGAAATTAGCTTTAAAGAAATTGCCATCATTTGCTTATCCATATTATAAATATCATTATAAATAGGATTATGAGATTCTAGCATAATAGAAGGAGGGTCATAAATCACTCCATGAAATGTTGATGGATTAAAAGAGTCAGTCATATTATCATATCTAGTATATCTACCCTCTTTAGGATCTTCAGGTTCATTATCAACATTCACTATATAATGCATTTGATTAGTAAGCATCCCCTGGGTAGAGTGTGTTTCCACTAGTATTTCTTGTTCTAGGTTAGTAATCTCCTGAGATAACTGATTAACTCTATTTTTTTTCCCTTTAGCATTCATAAACATTTCCTTTTGGTTACATGAATGAGGATGTAAAATAAAACAATTTGAATTGCAAATGAAGCCTAATATTAGGAAAGGAAATCCACGAAGGAGCTATAGGAGATTAATTTCTCACATCAAAATCAGGAGTCTACTTAAGCAAATGCGTTTGCAAACAAAGAATATAATACCCTCTTCTAAAAAAAAATACAATTGTAGTCTAAGTGTTTCAATAATTGTATTGCAATGTGTTGATGGTCCATTAAACCAATGGAGAAAGTTCTAGAAAGTTTCAGGTTGAGAAAAAACTTCAAAATAACATCAAGGTTTGTTTGACCATGAACGGACTTGCTAACTAAGGTAAAAAAAAGGGGAGGAGCTAGATTAGAAAAAACTCAATCATCAAACATCATAACTGACAGTCCTTTGAAAGAAGTTTGAACCAAATCCAATTAAGAAGAGGAAGATGAAATGCCACCCGAAAGGACATCTTTAAAAGACCACGATTTACCATTAAAATTTGATGAGATGCAAGGGTTTGATGGCGACATTATCATTATCGCCAAACCATACAAAAAATGAGAGAAAACCAAAGCAAAACCATGAATAAAAAAACAAATAGAAAAAGAAATTAGTCAAGAAAATAATAACTAAAGAAGATCCACAATCTGTTGATAAGTAGCGTCGTAGAAGAAACCCTAAAATTGCCTTAGTGCACTAAAGTGGTCAGAGCACTTGTGTTTAAATGATGATTTTTTTAAGGGTAAAACCCATGGAGGGGCCTACGTGTTGATTGAAAAATAAATTACAAGGTCTTTAAAGGGATCTCAAGCTTATTATTGCTCAAAAGAGCTACAAAAGAAAAGAAAATAAATCCTAAAAGCTCAAGGTCCATACTAGAAAGAAATACAAAGAAACCTAAGGACATTCTAGAGTGGCCAGTAGATAAAACCCCAAAAAAAGGAAGGATCAAGTGATGATCGTTGAGCACGAATCTTCCACACCAAAATTAAAGAGCCAAATTAACTACATTAGGATTTTTTCTGCAAAACATAATAGGAACCAAAGAGATAAACTAACAAAATAAGTAACTAAAATGGAAGAAAACCATGTTAGAGAAGTTGCAAAATAAAATATCCATACAATGCCAATAAACACCATTATAAAGATGGAAGAAAAGGGTACTTAAGGTAGGAAAATAAATACCATAATAGTTACCTATAACCATGATAAGAAGTGACTAATAAAATAATAGCTATTCAGCCTACACATATAGCCGACATAGTAACATAATACATGATGTTTAATAATAGCACATAGGGTGCAATAGGAAGAAAGTAGAGATAATTCAATAAACATAATTAGAACAATAGGCCACCAAGAAGTAAAGTAGCAGATTATAAAACACCAAAAAAGCCCTACCAGCCATCAAAGGGACACACTAACAAAGATCCAAATAATCAGGAAAACATAATTCAATGATAGGTTAATGGACTTAAAGAAAACCCACCACAAAAACGAAAGACATGATTGTAGTTAAAGAATAAATACACCTTCTCAATGAAAGACCTATATAAATAATCCAATCAAAAGTAATTCCAAAACCAAGCCCAATACTAAGAGAAAAAATTGGGCAGAAAAGAAAAGAGAAAACCGAAACAAATTGCCGTTAAGCTCAGGAAATAAAAGCCATAGTTAACATCGTGATGATAAACCCAAAGCCATGTAGCTTTAAAACCAGACACACTCAAGAACACCAAAGATAATATATAGAAGATGTGAGTAAAAGAGAGGCAAGATAGGTAATATGACACCACCACAATAAAAACCATTAGAATACTTCCTAGCCCACCAACACAACCATCTTCCAACCAGATTAGAAAGTATACCATCAACACCAAATACCCACAAGAAATCCAAGAGCCCCAAATAGACTAAACTAGACTACTATCCCACCAAGCCCATCAACAACAATGGATGAAAAACCCAACCTAATAGCACTAGGAAAATAAATAGTCTGTAAAGAAAAAACCCGCATGTAATAGAATAGTAACATGTAGGGTTTAAGAAAGGATACTAAAAGAACCAATCACAGCTCAAACCCACCAAACCCCAGGCCATCATGTAAGGAGAAAGTAGGTCAGAACACAAAAATTAAACAACAGAGAATACAACCATAGGCAGACAATAAAATAAAATTAAATAAACACTAATACAACCAGCTATTGAAAACAAAAAGCCAAACAACAGTAGGAAGGGACCAATCTACAAAGCCCAAATTTAAAAAAAAATTATTAAGTTCTAACATAAGGTAAGCCCAAATTGTCCAACCTATCCAAACCTTTTAATAAAATAGGAAGATTGGAACCAAAACATGTCAAGCTAATTTTTCTCATCTATGTGCTACTCCTTCTATAGTGGCGCGTTGAAAATTTAAGGTTTCCTCTTGCATTTTCCTTGTTCTTCTCTCTTGGCATGGTTTGTTTGAATTTTTTTCTCAAATGTGTTTCCTTTTATTTTCTAAGCTCGTGTTGTGCTTTGTTTTGAGTTTTTTTTTTTGTTTTTCTAGCTTTGGGAGATGATGACTCCATCATCATCCATACCCTTGGCCTTTTCATTTCATGATGGTAAATCTTTGTCTTTTAAAGATGTTTTGGATGGCTCTTCCTCTTTGGCTCCTAAACTTCAGTTTGTTCAAACTTCATTTAAAGGATGTCTTGCTTTGGTATTTGATGATTTCATTATTTCTCAGCTAGCATCTCCTTTTTCTTTGACTTTGGTTAGCAAGTTCCTTCTTCGGTGACCTAATCTGGATGTCATACATAAAATTTTTATTAATGTAAAATTTTTAGGTTCTTTTCATATCAATTTGCTAGATCAAAGACACATTGTGATTAGACTTTCTATTTATCTTGATTATAGCCACATTTTTCTAGGAGATCCTACTAAATTCAAGCATGCCAAATGTAGTTACTTAAATGGACACTAGATTTTGATGTTTGTGAGGAATCTCCTATATCTCCCGTGTGGTTCTCCTTATCAAAATTGAGACTTCATTTTTTTAATTCTCAAAATTTTTTTTTGTTTGACATTGATTTATGGTAGGCCACTCTTGATAGATCAAGCTACTTGCTCTATCTCTTGTCTATCTATGGCTCGTGTTTTAATCAAGTTAGATTTTTCTAAGAAACATCCTAATAAGTTTTGGATTGGATCAGAGTTGAATGGTTATTTACAAAAATGTGATTTGAAAAATTTGCCCATTTTTTGCTCTCACTATAAAATGCATGGCCATGGTTTAAATGAATGTTATAGGTTACACCCTCATCTTTGAGAGGAAAAGGATTCCTCCAAGCAAACTCAAGGAAAAACTATTCTTTCAACTTCTTAGGATCATGAAATTCTAAAATTTTGAGTGGCTGAGGGAAATATTCCTAAACTACTTGATAATATTGAGGAACCAATTCATTTTTCCAGTGCTCATACTTAATAGCCTCCCTTTAATGATGATGTAGCTAATCGATTACAAGGGGATAATATTAACTCTACCTCTATCTTATCTACCAATTATGAAAATATGGATGAGATAATGTAGGCTATTAACTATTCAAAATATTAATACATCATCTTCTATTAGTCCATGTGTTCTTAACAAAAATTTGCCTGATATGGATTTTATGATGATCAATAATACGTGTTCAAATACTGTGTCTTCTCTTTCAATTGGTAATGATTAGGAGGATTGCCAACTTATTTTAGTGGAATGTAATGGTGATATAGACATGAGTAGTAAAGAAATTATGGAGGATGGCTATACCTTGGAGGAGGGTGAATTGGCTTAGGAGGTAAGACAGGAGGATCTACACATTGATTGTAAGCTTCCTTTAAACTCTCATTATCATAGTGATGCTTTTATAGATGTGGAGGACATGGATATTGTAGCTAAATGTTTTGCCAAAGATTATAATGGTACTAGTTATACAAATTTCATAGTAGAAGAGGTAGGAAAAATAAGAACATCATATTACAATCTCTTAGGACTACCCATTCATTTACTAGTCATTAGCAATTTTTTTATGCTTAAAGCTATAATTTGGAATGTTAGGGGCATTAGTTTCCCCTCTTCTAGGTTAAGGGTTAAGAACTTATGCCGTATTTACAATGTTTCTATTCTTGCGTTGCTTGAAACTCTTACTTCCTCTACAAAATTACTTAGTACTGCTAGAATATTGGGCTTTAACCATGTTGCTTCAAATTATGCCAATAAGATTTGGGTGTTATGGAAGGATCATGTTATGATATATGTTATTGGAGATTTTACTCAAGTTCTGCATTATAATATTAAAGTTTTAAATATAAATTGTTTTGCCTCTCTTGTCTATGCTGCCTCTTCTCGTATTAATAGAAAAGGTTTATGGGAGAAACTCACTAATTTTCATAGTATTTGTAACTTTCCCTGGCTTGTTGGTGGTGATTTTAACACTATTTATAATCCCTCTAAATATTTTTGGGGTTCTAATACTAGTTATCATTATATGAAGGACTTTAATAATATGATTTGGGATTGTAATTAAGTTAACATTGGCTTCTCTGGTAATAAATTTACTTGGAACCATGGTCATTTATGGAAATGGTTGGATCGGGTTTTATTTAATGATTTTTAGCTTAAGTCTTTTAATTTGATTTATGTTGAGCTTCTTAGTAGGACTCTTTTTGATCACTCACCTATGTTAATTATCCTCAGGGCTATATATGTGAGCTCTTTGCCTTACTTTAGATTTTAAAACATGTGGTTACTTCATGATTCTTTCCAGAACTTGATTCAGGAAATTTGGCATGGCCCTTGCATCCAGATAACTCTATCTTTAGTATGAAGTGGTTTTGGTTTAAATTAAAAAGGCTTAAGCAAGTCATTAATTAGTGGAACCATAATGTTTTTAAAATTATTTTACCAATATCTTGAATGCTGAAGATAAAGTGAATAATATTGAGCTTAACTATCAATTATTTCCTTATGAGAAGAATTTTAGTTTGTTGAGGGATGCTGAAGATTCTCTCTTTAAATTACAAGCTCAGGTGGAAGCCTTTTGGAAACAAAAAAGTGGTTGCGAAGCAACTTGTCGAAGGTGACAATAACACCAAATAATTTCATGTGTTGGTCAAGAGGAAATGTGCCAAAAACTCCATTAATAAAATAGATCCTGACGATGGCTCTATTTTTGAGGATATTAAGAAAATTGCTAATTTGGTAGTTCAGCATTTTCAAGACCATCTTAATAAAGAGTTTACTTCTTGCCATATTGATAACCCTTCTATTATCCTTAATCTCATCTCTCAAGATGATAATGAGCTCCTCTTTAAACCCCCTTCTTTAGAGGAAATTAAAGATACTGTTCATAGCATGAATGGTGACTCTGTGGATGGTCCGGATGATTTTACCACTAAGTTTTCCAAAAAGCTTGGCAAATTATTAATAATGATATTTATTCTACTGTTTTGGATTATTTTGCTGATCACACTATTCCTAAAATTTTTTACGTTACTTATATTATGCTCATTCCCAAAAGCAACTCAGTTAGTATTTGGTATTATTTTAGACCTATTAGTCTTTGCACTTTTTTTAATAAGTTTCTTTCCAAAATTCTTATGAGTCATATAACTTCTATTTTTTCAAAAATTATCTCTCCTTTTCAAATGGGGTTTGTCAAGGGGCATGCTATTACTGATAATAATCTTTTGGCCCAAGAATTTTGTCATGGCCTGGATGTGAGGGTGATAGGTGGAAATATTATCCTGAAACATAATATTTCCAAGGCTTATAATAACATTGATTAGAACTTTCTAAAAGTTTGAATATATTATTAGGCCTAATGATTTGTCCTAAAGCTAACCATGAGGGGGGAGGGTGAATTGGTAATTAAAAACTCTATTGAATTTTTAGATAATTGATTTAATATTTTTTGCACAACGATAAAATTTTCTCAAAAATAAAATTTTAACCATTAAAGTAAATGTGTAGAAAATAAAAATCAGTAAAAATAAAGATAAAAGAACATATAATTTAATAGGGGTTTAGTCCAACTAGACCTATGTTCACTCCCTTAAGACTCCTTCTTCAGGTATTCCACTATATGAAAGTGACTATCCTTTTTCTCCACAAAAAGGCGGAGAAGCCCTTATAATAACCTCTCTTCCACCATTCTTGGTGCAGTAGAGTACTATCATCCTTTCTTACCCTCTTGGTGATGGAAGAGTACCAATGTCCTTTCTCACCCTATTAGTGATGGCAGAGTATCATTGTCCTTTTTGACACTCCTAGTGTTGGCAGAGTATCAATATCCTTTCTCACCCTCCTAGTTATGGTAGAGTATCAGTATCCTTTTTGACCCTCCTAGTGACGGTATAGTACAAAAGTCTTTTTTAACCCTCTTAGTGATGACAGAGTACCAACATCCTTTCTCATCCTTGTGGTGATGGCAGAGTACCAAATCTTCTCCAAAGATATTCTCTCAAGAGTATTCAAATGAGTATGGCAGAGATTTGAAGAACTTACAAAGAGATCTTCACCTTTGGACAACCTTATGAATCCTTCAAAAATTCTACTTGCGAGATCTTTCAATCCTCAATCCCAAATACTCTTCCAAAACACTCTCTTTCTCATTCTCAAGTGAAAATTTATAGAAGACTTATGGACAGTAAATTTATAAGTCTCTTTTATATGAAAGACCAGAAAAATCATCCAAAAAAATGAAAATTTCAAATTGAACGTAGTTGGATCGTATAGTATGATCGTACTTTATACGTATGAATAGCTTAAAAAATCCTTTTACGATCCTATCAGGAGTGATTTTTTACTATGACAGTTGTATATGTGAATTAACATCGTACTGTACGATCAGTTAAAAAATAAATTGGTTTATCTTATATGATTATATTCGAAACCATTTCATACTATGGTTTTCATATGAACAAACCCTACATCTTATAATACAAACTAGTTAAATCAAATCATGCTTCATATGTTATGAACATGGACGAGTCCATTTTATACTCAAGATGTCATCTATACCAAAATAATTTTATACAATATGAATAGTTTAAAAAATTTACCTATTCATATGGGATGAACTAGTATACACCAATTTTTTACTCTAGTCATCATTTGTATGAAACTAATTTTGTATAGTACGATCAGTTTAGAAAATGTTGAGTTTGTTTGGGACAAACTTGTATGTACCTATTTGTACTCAAGATGTTGTATGTACGATCCAATTTTCCTACAGTATGAACAATTCTAAAGAAATTTCCAATGAATGATTCGATTAACTTTTTTTTGGAGGATCACTCAGTTCAAATCATCCTGTACGATTACATAATCATACAGTATGATTATTTTTAAAAATACAAGTTTTGACTCCCTCCCAGTGTGTGTGTGGGCGTTTACCTAATTATAATCACACACTCTTAGACTCAAGAAAAATAAAAAAAAAGTATAGACTTTAATTATAAAAAACTCTAATCTAATATGACTTGAAGTCTTCGGCAGTCTAGAGTATGATTTAAATAAAACATTAGTACACACAAACAACATAAGCAAAATTTTCCCAATATGTGTTAGGCGAAATAGTAATCAACTCAATACTATTTTGGTATCATAAAAAACTCACATGATATAAAAGCATAGCTTTGAAAACTAAGTTGCAACAATCTCCCCCTTTTTGATGATGACAAAATAATTATTATTTGAGTTAACACTTAAGGTAATTTTTTTCCTAAGCTCTCCGTAAATGAATGAAAAATTTAAAACAAGGGGGTTCGAATAAAAATAAAAAAAACATAACCCTAAAAAAAACTAAAAAAAAAATAGCATGAACAAACAAATTTCAAACACATATATAAAACAACACATCAAACAACAAAAGCGTCAAAAAAACACAACATCAAACAATAACTAATGACTTTCCCTTTACAAAAACAAAAAGGAATGTACATCATGAAATGAAAAGTTTCTATGTATAAATCAAAATTGTTGATGTAGAAGAAGATGTTAAACTAATTATAAATATAATATAAACTTCCCAATGCTAAAAAGAAAAACTCAAATTTTAAATCAAAGAACAACTAAGATAAGAAAAGTTAATAAGGTTCACTATTCATTCTAGACAAATTAAATTAAAAAAGTTTTGTAAAAATGACAAAATAAAGATTAATTAGTTTCTAATTCAATAGTAAAGATTATTATTGATTATATGGATTTGAGTAAGAGATATAATGATAAAGGAAAGAATAGTATGAATTTTTTAATTGGCAATATTGCTCATCTTTTCAATTGTTTCAGGCACACTTTATGCATCATTTCAGTTTGTGCTAATTTTGTCTCTTTTCATTTTGGCAAATATTGCATATCTTTTTAAACAATTGGAACATTTTGTGCATCTTTTCAAATTTGGCAAACTTTATGCATCCTTTTATACTTTTGATCATTCTAATACCAATAAATCTTAACATAAATTCTAATAATTGACAAAAATAAATACATTGAAAAAGATATAAAATAAAAATAAGACTTCTATCTTGCAATAATTATAGCTAAGTAATACATGTCTATCAGAACATGAAATTGATCTTCTAATCTTCATCCAGTCATAATGTAATTTTAAATTTTATGAGATTAAATTTTGCTAGGAAATTTAATTGTAGAGTAAAGTAATTTAAAATTCCATTCTAGAGATTAATTATAAATGATTTTTCTTTAAAAAGCATAAAGATTTAAAGAAGAGAAATTTTTAATGCACATCAAAACATAATTCCATCATTTCATTTAATACAATAACCATGTTCAAACACATCTTTATATTTAACATCATCATCTAAGAAATGGAAGAAAAATAGCATGAAGAAACTAACACATGAAATCACTGAAGTCAAATGAAAACATCTAAAAAACTAACACAAAAACTCAATATCAAGTACAAAAAATAAGTACAACTAATATCCATAGGGGCCTTGGTTAGGTGGTGGTTGAGGGTTGAACATTGTAAAGTAACAACTGATCATAGCTACATTAGTGTTGACCGAGTCGAATTACCCTAGGATCCACCCCGTGTCCTCATTATACCTAGCATTCTGCTGGTTAAAATGATTCTCAATTTGATCAAAGCATTGATCAAAATGATTTTCCAATCTATCAAAATGCTGGACAATTTCTTGATATAAATTTTTTTCTGAACCAAGTATAGGTGTAGGTGCTAAAACTGGGGCTCTTTCTTCTCATTTGGAATCTTGTACCTCAGAACGTTGATCCTGACCAAAAAGTGCTTGAAAAGAGGCATCAAAAAAGAAAATGAGAAGTTGAGTGGGAGAATCATGATGGATCAGGTTGTACTTTTTTTAAAAAACTTAGGCAACTAAGTGTAATAAGGCCACATTTTTCTTCCTCTTAATGTGAGGAAGTCCAATATCAAAAAGTTTATAGATGTAGTCCATGATAAGTTAGGTTCATCAATAGGAGTTTCATTCATTTTCAAGTATGTGAGATTGGATAAAAGAGGAGTCAAATTTATACGATGACTAGCTTTGTCAATGATAGAGGTTCTCAAGACATACTGGATCATCCTGATTTTTTTGTTAAGAGTGTACACATGAGACAGGTGGTTTACTTGTGAAACACCTCTAAGAGTCTGATTTACCCATCAAAATCTACTATAGAGGTCAAGGTGGGTGCTCTAACTCCTTGGATTCTAAGGTGAAGGAAGTTTCCTAGATCTTCCTTAGTTATTTCAACATGCTGCTTAAAACCATAAGAGGTTATCCTTGTGTGATCCTGGTTCACCTTCATGTTTACAAGAAAAGTCTATAAAGTTTCTTGATGGTAGGGGTAGATTAGGGTGAGGATAGAAGAAAATTAGGTTGAGGTAAAAGTGGCATAAAAAAGAAGTTTATGTCACTTTGAATGAGAAGTCAAGAAGGAGTAATTTTGGCTACATCGTAACAATCAAAAGCTCTCTTATTTTCCTTAGAAAGAAAGTTGTCATCACTACCAGATCGAGAGGTAAGCCCTTTGAAGTACCAGGATGTTTGCAACTACTGACCATTCCTAATGCTTAAACTCGAGAAGGTTTGGAATCAAATGAGAATGTGAAGAAAAAAAATCATCCACTACCTTTCAATTTAAAGAAAAATGACATATCATAAAGTACACAATTTTTATCGAACGTATGATTCTAAAATCATATGGGACAAAATGTATTTCATAAATATGAATGGAAATAACCAAAAATGAAATGACTTTTCGTAAAACTCTATTCTCTAATCATCATTTTGTACAGGATTTTTGACCAAATGATAGTACAAATGAACACCTGTTCATTCTTTTTTTGAGAATAATGCCATATTGAATTAAAATCTACTAGAAAAAAAAATTACAACCAACTCAAAAAGGACCTAATGCATCACATTCCTCCTTCAAGCAAAACACGAATGAAGGAGGAATCTTAACATCAAAAAGATCAAACCAAATAAATGAATTATACACTCCCAAATTAGCACAAATATCTGCTAATTTGCTACATTCTCTACTACAAAATGAAAACAAAACTTGGTTGAAATTTTGTAGGAAAGCCAAGTTATCATCTACTCTTCCTTTATTCTTCCACTTCTTCAAAATCTCTTGGAGAACTTAAATAATATTGAAGTTATCACCTTCAATCATCACACCTTGATATTCGTACAACCAATCTTGCATAAAGTTCTTTAGGCAATAAACAACCATTAAGTTCACTTTAGAAATATCCCAATGCACGTATTCAGCTCCAAATGCTAACAAAAACCAACCCTTATCATCCCTAACCACGCCTCCAATCCTAGCCATGTTGTTACATTTCAGTGCAACATCTACATTAATCTTCATCCACCCGGGTGGAGGAGGATGCCAGGAATTAGACAGCTCGCGCTGGTTGACATCTCAGTTGTCCGAGGAAAGATTGATAATGTTGCTCACTGTAGTCAAAGAAACAGAATTTGTTACTATGATAATATCTGAGTCTTGAACTCCTTCATGTACCAACTTACATCTACTTTTCCAAACCAGGAAAATAGTTGTACAATAAAGATTAGCAATAAAGGATTTGTGAGTTGCATACCTCTTTAGCCCATCCAAGCAGGTTTTGAAATCTTTGAATAATGGAATATGAAAGCCCCATTCGTTCAGCAATCTTATAACCTTCTGAATTTTTACACAACTCCCCACTATATGCCAGCAGTCCTCTTCAACGTTACATCCTCTCGGTCAAGCTGCATCTCCACGTAATTTTCTTTTCACCAGAAAAGCATTCGAAGGAATTGCTTCATTATAAAGCCTCCACCAAAAGAGTTCAACTCTCGATCTCAATTTTAATTTCTTCATCCATGACCAATGTTTAATCTCTGTACTCCGTTCCATCAGTGCTTCAAAAGACATTACTGCAATGGATTTCCCTGTATTCTTCATTTTCAGTTCCAATTGATCACTGTTGTTGTCAGTTAAAATCAGAATTTGGCTGATAAGTTCCACCAGTTGTTCTCCAAAGAATACCTATAATTGATTCATATTCCACCTTCCATCCAAAATAAAATTACATAAATTGTAATTGGAAGGCTCAATATTATTTACAAATGTATGCCATTTAGAGAAGCTTCTGTCAAGGACCCAAGAGTCAATCATCTAGTTAATAGATTTTCCATTTGAGATATTCCACCTCACAATGTTTCTAAGAAAGAAAGCCCCTGTGGTAATAATCTTCCAAGTAGTAGAGCAAGCACTCTTCATCGGATCATTCCAAATATCCTTTCCATATTTGATTCTAAGTATCTTATAGAGCAATGAGTCATTCTTCATAAAGAAGTCCCAAGCAAATTTTGCTTGAAGAGGACCAACCTTTGAAACCGCAGAAAACAGCCCACGTCCTCCTTCATCTTTTGGCTTGCACAGCAGCTCCCAAGAAGCATAGTGCATACCAGTACTACTATTTTTTTTATTCCACAAGAATCCTCTACACATCTTGTCAAACTCTTTAAGAATACTCAAAGGAACCAAGGTAAGAGAGGATAAGAACATCGAAAGAGCTAGAAATGCGGATTTAACTAGAATAAACTTTCCCTCCAATGAAATACATTGCTTCCCCCAAGTGTTCAGTTTATTGGCAGCTGATTCCATCAAGTTTTGAAAGTCAAAAGCAACTAATCTCCTTAAGGTTAGCTTCACACCGGATAAGTTATCTCATTAACAACTTTATACTTGAGAATTCTACCAATTGTCTTCTTAATTTCAAATCTAGTGTGTTTACCAAATATTAACATAGATTTGGAATGATTAACTCATTGTCTCAACCACTTGCAATATAAGGAAATAATTCTCTTCAGATCCTTAATCTGCCTAACATTAGCCTCCGAGAATAGTCAAACATCATCGGCATAAAGCAAGTGTGAAATCTTGGGTGCATTAGGAGAAATAGAAATACCAAAATAATTCTTCTTCTGGTTTATAGCATCCGACAAAATTTGGGAACAAATGATAAATAAATATGGAGACAAGTTACCTTCCATGAATGGTGCATAATCCCAGAAGAAAGAAAATGACTAACTGCTTGCCAAACAACTTTCTTTACAATTTTCCAAAAGTCTTTGACAAAGGAGAAGGTGATCCCATCCAAACCTGGTGAAATGTTTGAACCGGCCTTGTCCACCACCTCCTGCAATTCTTCGATAGTAAAATCTACTTCCAGCTTGTTGTGGTCATCTTCCCCCATGGTGTTATAAGGATTCGACCATCCTTCCATTAAGCATTCCCTATACTTCCATTTTTGAATAAAAAATTCTGAGAAAGTTTTCTGGATTTCAGCCAAGTCTTCAGTAGTCGAACCTTCTTGTGTTTTGATATGACTAATCCAATTTTGATTTCTTCTAGAATTAGCAAACGCATGAAAAAAGGAAGAATTGGTGTCACTATGTTCCATCCACTTAGCTTTAGCACGTTGTCTCCACCAAGAATTGAGCCGAGCCAGTGTAACATTGAGTTCATTGACTTAAAATCTAAGAAGATGTAGTTTTTCTATAGATAGACCTCTTTCAGCTTCCTCCAATTGGATTTCCAAAATCTCCTCCTTCAACTTGTCCCTTACTAAGTTCAGATTTTTAAACTTAGCTCTGCTCCAAAAGAAAAGAGCTTTAAGAGCTTTTTTAAATTTTAAGTTGAGAGAAGTGACTGATTCCATACCACTGTCTTTATTCCATACTTTCTTCACCAAAGCAGCAGCCCCATGGTAGGAAGACCACACCTTTTCATAATGAATCTCTCTACTAAAAGTCTCCAAAGGTTTAAAGATTTCTAAAAGAATAGGACAATGATCTGATGCTATCCTTGAGAGGTGTTTTACTTGAGCAAGATGAATAGAATTCAAAGCGGTAGAACTAATAGGACACCTGTCCAATTTCTCTAAAATTTGAGCTCCTCCAGATTTATTATTGCACCAAGTATATTTGGGACCCATAGACTTCACCTCATGTAGATCATTATGAATCATGAAATTTTTCATATCCATAGAACCTTGAGACATGATGAATTTTTTCCCCCTCTTTTTTCCTCCTGAGAAAGCACACAGTTAAAGTCACCACCAACTACCATATGACAATCAACTGAACAATGTCTCTCCAAGCATTCCCATAATCCTTTCCTTATTATAGCTTTTGGACTTGCATAGACCGATGCCACCTTCCAACAACCCTTATTAAGGATTGTTAAATTTCCAATAATCACTTGTGAAGAATGTTCAATCAACGAGAAATCCGCTAAATCCTTTCTCCATAATACCAGCAATCCACTAGAGAGACCTTTAGAAGGAAACACAAAGGACTCCCAATTCTTTCCCAACAAAATTAAAATATGAGAGTTATCCACCAAACTCAACTTTGTTTCCAGCAAGCCTACAAAAAAAGCATTGTTGTCTTTCACCAACTCCTTGAGATATAGAGTGGCCTCCACTTTCTTGGCCCCTCTACAATTCTAAAAAGCCAAGGAAGTCATTATTTAAGAGTGAGGGTGGCACCCCCAATCTTCTTAGATTTTCCTCCTTCTAACTTCCTATTTTGAACAATAATGTTTGAAGAACGAAGTGATTTAAGTTCTTTCAGTAGCTTTATCATTTTTTTCCCAGAGGATTCCGTTGAATGTTCCTTCTTCCATCCTTGTTTCATTTCTGGCTCCTCACGAGCTGGAAGGTCCAAGTGACCATTGCTACCCAATTCCTTGTCCACAATTTCCCCTTCCTCAGCTCCTTCATCCTTCCATATGCCCTCTACTCCTGAACTCTCTTTCTCAGCAACTTCACCATCCACATTCAGTGAGCTATCATAAATAGAATAGGGAATACCTGAGTTCGCAAGCAATCCATCAGGACCTGCTTGAGTTCGCAAGCAACCCACCATAGTAAGTTTATCTGAATCAAGCTCCAACAAAGCCGTTTCTTGAGCTGTTTTGTTATTCACTTCCAACCCAATCTTATTGTTAAGCATTTTTGTAGTAGCCTCCTCCATGCTACTAGCAGCCAAACTTTTATCATCTTTAGCTTTCTAGATTTCTTCCTTCCTTGGAACAACATTTTCTTTCTCTGGGATGACCAACTTCTAAACAGGCTGATAAGTCATTTCAAGAGATCTCTTATTCTTTACACCATTCCTTTTAGGATTGTCAAAAAAAGCTCTTCTTTGGTTGAACCCTCTAACTTTCTTACGATTAACCATAACCCAAGGACCGTAAGAAGTAGAATCTAATACCTCGGCCTCCTTATCAAAACCATCTCCCACCCCACCTTGATTGCTATCCTCCTTCTTCTTCAAATGAACATTATTATTCTTATTACAATCCTCTTCCTCATGACCAATCCTCTCACAATGAAAACAAAAGGATGAAATTTTTTCATATTCAACTCTTTGAAAAAATCTCCCCGAAATACTATCAACCCAAACTCCTAACAGAATCCTTTGGTCAATCTTCAGCCTTACACAAATTCTAGCAAATTCTCTTCTCCCCCATTGGAATAAATTACCATCCAACATAAGAGGAGTGCCAATCCTGGATGCAATAAATGCAATATCCTGTTCATCCCAGTAATGAAGAGGAAGCTGAGGTATCCTGATCCAAATTGGCGTAGTTAAACCCTTCATCGATGAAGTTGAAAAATCTGGATTCCATTTTTCCATGCCTATTATGTGATTATTGACAAACCAGGGTCCCCCTGAAAGCACTGCCTCCATCGCCTCACAATCATTGAATGAGCACAAAAACCAGCCTTCACCGAGTGTAGTAAAATGAAATTTACCAAGTTTATTCCATTGTCATCTTACCTCTCACGCAACCAAGTGTGAAGGCATCCCCTTGCCAAATACTTTAATTACCAATGAATTCACCAACCTATTGGCATTAAGATTTTTAGATTCTTCACAAAGCTTCATTGCCTTACCATCATCAGACATGACAACATCTTTTTCCTTGAAATTTAACTTGATGTAAGGTTAAGTAATTCCATTACTAATCTTCAGCTCATGAGCTGTCTTTTTAGGCAAAACACCAATAACCTTATCCGCAAATGATACTTCCTTCTCAACCAGAGCAGATTTGAAAATAGGTGGATTAACCTCTTCTCTACCAGGATATACAGGACTAGCTTAGCAATCACCTAAATCTGCTGAAGCACATTTCCTAACTTCCAACAAATCCAAACTGGATTTCCCCCGATTACTCCTTACAATAGGGTCAACTCTGTTGAGATACGTAGCAGTATTCCTCTCTGATGAACCAGGTGACTTATTAGGTAAATGAATTTCTTTGCTCATCGAATTTAGGGAATTCGTGTTTATCTTGCTGCAAGGGACAGAGATTGCACTTGAATTCCCAAAATGATTTACAAAAATTTTCATTCCCGAAGAGGAAGCCCTCAGATCAGGAGAGAACTTTTGAAAGCCTGATAGGTCATCAGTTTTATAGTCAGCTGTCGAATCCACCTTCTTTCCCTTACCTTCCACTAGATAAATCCTATCCTTTTGCTCAGCAATCCTTTCTGAAGTGACTAGCTCACCTCTTGCCCTTCGACGACGATCAATTTCTTCTTGACGACCCATAGCTGCATGAAGATGCCGGAGATCAGAAGACTCCGATGATGTCAAAGATGACCGGCGGCCTTCTGCCGCCATGGTCATGCAATCTTCCACAAACAAAGATGGAAAAATCGCGTGAATGAAATTTGAACAAATACCAAACTTTCTCTCACTAGAAATCACAGACGTTCTCTCACTAAAAAAACATCCTTTCAAGTAGCTGACACTTGTTCATTCAGGATGATAAGAATATTAAAGATTATATTATGATGGTTATGTTCATCTATATAAGAAACTAACAACAAGATTGTACTGACGAAATGTGATTTCATACATATAATTTGTGATCAATAGTTAACTTTTTTTAAAAAATTCAAACCCAATCATACAGATAAAAAAATAAGGATCATAAAGATGATGAAGATATAATACAATATGATATGCAATAAAAACTTTAGTCTTGCATGCTCAACTCATAAAATATTATATACATGCTATAAAATTTGTAATGTATAAAAAATTTTGTATAGTATGAAGAGAACACTTAATACATGACATGATAAATAGAAAAACTTTTCAGAAACCAATCACTAAAGATTCGATGACATTCAATCACAAGAAATAAAACTAAAAACTCAATACAGACAAAAGAAGAACAAATAAAAACTAATAAAACAAAAAACACACAAACAAATAGTAATAAACAAACATAGAAAATAGTAATAAACAAACATAGAAAATAAATAAACAAATCATTACATTACAAATCAAATTTATAGAAATTCAATTTAAGCAATAAGATAAATCATACCTAATCTAGTTCTTAAAGTGCTAAACATTTCAAAAGCCAGTGTTTTTTTGAAAATATCTGTAAGTTGATTTTTTGTAATAATATAGTTTTATTTAATTTCTCTCTTAGCCACATGATCTTTAATGAAGTGATGTCTAATATCAACATACTTGGTTCTAGATTATTGAATAGGATTCTTTGAAATACTTATAACACTTATATTATCATTGAAAATTGAAATTGTGCCAATAGAAAATCCTAAGTCAATCAATTATTATTTTAACCAAAGAACCTATGCCACACAACTACCTAAGGCAATGTATTCTGCTTCAGTAGAAGAAATGGCTATTGAATTTTATTTTTTACTAGACCAAGAAACTACAAAGTTTCTTATAAATTAACAAATTCTAAAAATACTTTTTTGATTAACCCAACATCTTATAAAATCAAAATTAGAATATCCAATGATTTTAAAAGAAGAGCTGTGCTTAGGATATCAAATCCCTAAGTTTTGAGTTCCCATAAGATATCTTAGAATTTTCTTTACAATATTTAGATGCGATTCCTTTAGATCAGCTTGAAATCTAGCACAAAAATAAACATTAAATATGATATCTACTCTGCTAGCAGTCAAGTAAATCAATGATCCAATTATTCATCTAAATTTCTTTTGATTAATAGATTTTTCCTTAGGGTCCTTATCTAACTACAATGAGGAACTCATTAGTGTTCTGACTTTTTTAGCATGATTCATTTTATTTTTCTTAAGAATGTACTTCAATTAGATAAGTAATGTTCTTTCCTTCTTTTAATGCTAAAACCAAGAAAGTAACTCAAGTCTCCCATCAAACTCATCTCAAATTCACTACTCATTATCTTTAAAAAATCATCACAAAAATTTTTATTAGATAGATCTAAATAAGATATCATTGATATATATTTGAATAATGAGTTTGCCATCTCCTATTCTTTCAAAGAAGAGAGTGGTGTCCACACTTCCTTTAATAAATGATATCTCTAATAGAAAAGTGCTTAACCTCTCATACCATGCCCTAGGTACCTATTTTAGTCCATACAATGCCTTTTTTAATTTAAACATATTATTTGAGAATTTTGAATTTTCAAAATTTGGAGGTTGCTCAACATAAACATCCTCTTATATGACCCCATTAAGAAATTCACTCTTAATATCCATTTGATACAATTTAAAACCATTAAAATAGATAAAGGCTAGCAATACCCTTATCACTTCAAGTTTAGTTACATGGGTAAAAGTTTCTTCAAAATCAATTCCTTCTAATCGATTATATCCCTTGTCCCCTAATCTTGTCTTATTTCTAAACAAACACCTGAATCTTTCATTTTATTTTTGAACACCCACTTAGTTCCAACAACTTTTTTATCTTTAGTTCTTTCAATTAATTCCCAAACATCATTTCTAATAAATTAATTAAATTCTTATTGCATGGGCAAAATCTAAATTCATCCAAAAGTGCTTAATTTATATTTGTGGGTTCAATCATCGATATAAAGGTAGAATTGTTCACTTCTTTGCTAAGTCCATGTTTAGTTCTAACAACCTTATTAGGTTCACCTAAAATTAAATTTTTAGGATAATTTATAGAAAATTTCCATTCTCTAGGCAAATCATTTTCTATTCCAACATTCTCTTCCACATTTGTCTTTTCAATTCCTTGGGAGATATTTTCAATATGATCTTCTTTCATCCTTGGATCTTCCAAAATGTAAGATTCATCAAAAACTACATATGTGATCTCGTCAACTACTAAAGTTCTCTTATTAAAAACCCTTTAGGATTCGCCAACACTAGAATATCCTAGAAAAAATTTTTCATCAAATTTTGGATCAAATTTATTTGAAGGAGTTTTCCCATTATTATGAATGAACACCAGATATATAAAAAAATGCAAATTTGAAAGATTAAATATTCTACCCTTATGAAGTTCATAGGGTGTATCATTCAATTTTGAACTAATGTTCACCCTATTTGTAACATAACAAGCCATACTAACTGAGAGTTTGTTAGGGTTATTAAGCCCTTATGAACTAGCCCGAGGCTAATCAAGAGGAGGGGGGGTGAATTTATAGGTTTAAAATTATTTGAACAAAGTACGATCTTTTTGAATATTTTAAAACATTAAAATATACGTTCACAAACAAAAAAATAAGTGCAAAAAATGTAATAAGAAAGAGCACGTAAGATTTTATAGTGGTTCGGTCAACTTGACCTACGTCCACTCCCTAGAGCCTCCCTTTTGGATATTGCACTAAACTCAGAGACTCTTATTTTGTTCACATAGTAAGGAAGAAAAGTCTTTACAAACTCCTTTCCACCAACTCTATTGAGGCAGAGAACCCAACATCCTTTCGCTTCCTCCTAAAGCAGGCAAAGAACCTTAACCTCCTTTTGCTTCCTCCTAAAATAGGTAGAGAACCTCGATCGATCACTGAAGTATACCTCTCTAGAACCTCCAAGGAACCAGTGATGATGACTGGAGAAGATGACTCAGATCCTTTCTTAGAGCAACCTTTGTGAACCCGTCATAAATTCCACCTCACAAGATCCTCTCTCTCTCTCTCTCCCAAGCTCATCCTCTCCTTCTCTTTGCTCTCTCAAGTTAAGACAGTAGCAAAAGATCCAATCTTGAGTAAATAAGAGATCTTATATATAATGGCTTCAAATTTTCCCTAAATTACAATTAACTGATAAAAATCATCCACCGTCCTGTACGATCAGTTCATTTTTGGCTCATTCTATCAGGATGATCTAGGAGGGGCTGGATGATTAGAAGGTTTGTTTGTTCTAATCATCTAGGATGATGAGTACATCATCCTATATTATTAGTTTAAAGCATCAAATATCATCCATAACATCATTCTATTCAGCCAGACTTTATATATTAGATGTTAAAAAAGTAACTTATTGTCTAAACTAATTGTTGGATTATCCTGTATGATTAGTTCAAATTAATAAATATCATCTAGCGCATCGTTCTATTAATCCTGAATGTTTTAGGAAGAAATTAAGGTTTTTTTTACCTGATTGTCCAGGACGATCCTGTAATTATCCAAGATGATATGATTGATCAATCAAACCATAATTACTTTCTTTAATTATTAGACTAATTTAGGTATAATTGTAATGCATCATCTAGGATGATCCTATGATTGTCTAGGATGAAATGATCGATCAATCAAACCTTAATTATTTTCTTTAATTATTAGATTAATTTAGGCATAACTATAATGCATCATCCAGGATAATGTTATGTATGTTGTATAAAAATAATAACATGGCTAAAAGAGTTGGTGACTAGTTCTTTCTGATTTAAGCCTTTCATCCAGGATGATGTTAATATTATCCACGATGATTTACTTAATATTACTATCTTAATAAGATTGCCCTAATTAAGGTTTCTATTTTTAATTGATCATCCAAAATAATTTGGATCATCCTAGACGATATGATTGAAAAAAGAAAACTCTTAAATAGATAGAATTTCTGCCCCCCCTAAGTGTGTGTGTGTGTGCAAGGTTACTTAGCATCAGGATCCATATTATTACATTTGACTCTTGAAAAAAGTAAAAATACTGGAAATACACTTATAGACTTACTCAATCCTAATCTACCACGTCTTAAGCTAACTTGATTTGCAATTGAACTTGTGGACCTGAAACATTGGTAGACAGTGTAATAGTAAAAAAATAAAAATGCTAAAAATATTTTCCTTCATTAAAATTATAATCCTTGAATCTAGATTTGTAATAATCTCCCGATTTTTTAAGATGACAAATATTTGGTAGGAAATTCAACTTAAGCAGATAAATGAAACATAAAGTAAAGGTGAACAGTATGAACTAAGTAGTACAAATTTTACTAAAATCAAGCAGGTGGTACAAACACTAATAGCCAGTAGTATAAAAAAACAATAATATAATGAATCAATACAAACACACTAACACTATCACTACTCCATCTTTTGACATCATAAAAAGGATGAAAAAATAAAAAGAAACACAAAATGGAAAATACAAAAGAGAAACTAATAACACCACAAAAAAATAAAGCAATGAAAAGACTATAAAAATGACAAAATGAATGAAAAATACAATTTTTTTTATCAAAGCAAGAATATGACAAATTTTTTTGTTATTGAATAAAAATTTGTAAGAAAATGAGTTAACAACATCAAAATCTAAAAAATAGTAGAACAATTGATCCTGTTAACCCTAGCTCAGACTTCTTACAAGGTAAACCATCTTTTAAAAATAAAGATCTAACTCAGTAAATGCAATTGGATAATAAAAAGTGATACGTTCTCAACTTAGTTTTAAATAAATATCTTATAAAGTAATATAACAAAGTAATTAGTCACAATCATGAATTTCAAAATCAAATCTTTGAAAATATCATGTGACACATGAATTCTTTTAAGATTTAAAGGTTTGAAAGAGAGGGAAGCTTGCTTTCTTGTGGGCTCATTTTGTGCCTCTTATCAATTGGTTGGCACATTTTGTGCATCTGTCTTTTTATATACTTTATGTATCTTTCAATTTTATTTGATCATTGCGCATCTTTTCAAATTTTTTTTTCAGGCTCGTTTTATACCTCTTATCATTTTTGTAAGCTAACTCCCTTTTGAAACTTTTAAATACTCTTAGTTGTGAGAATATCTTCTATATATTATAGAAGAAAAACTCACTCTCTAATATAAAGAAGAGTAAAACATAAAGCAGAATCTAATTCATATGATAAATATAACAACATAATTATGAAAGTTTATAAATGATTTAATGACTTTAAATATTATATATAAAAGATATATAACTGTAACAGGATAGAAAAGATCTCAATCATAAAGTCCAATTGTTAATATGAGATAAAATTTTATTTAGAAAAAAAATTACACCGCTAAAAGGAGTTAGAGGAAGTGAAATAATTAAAGGTGTTTCTCTCTTTAAGTGATTTAGGGATGTCAATCATCGAGTATAAATTTTCAAAAAAAAAAAAAAAAAGATATGAAATATTATTTTAGTAGTGTTTAAAAAAAACTAGGAACATTAGAAATTAAAATATGAAAAGAAATAGCAAATAAAAATTAACACTTAAAACTAAGAACAAAATAGAGAATAGAAAACAACAATGAACAACACATTAGAAAATATAAAATTAAGAGTTCAAAAAGCATGAAGTTCATGCATTTATGTTAATCACACCAAATTTGGTCCTAAGATGTTGAATCTGTTAAATATTAGTGGTTTAATAAAGATGTCAACCAGTTGATCCTCAATTGCCATATGGTATAACATAATGTCTCCTTTGGTAACATGGTACATAATAAAGTGATGCTTTATGTCAATATGTTTGGTTCTTAAATGTTGGATAGGATTCTTAGAGATGCAGATAGCCCTAGTGTTGTCACATAAGATTGAAATTATGCCTACAGGTAATTCTAATTTAATAATTTATTGTTTTAATCAAAGGACTTGGGCCACACAACATCCTAAGGCAATGTACTCAGCTTTAGTAGTGAAAAGTGTAATAAAGTTTTATATTTTTTTTGGACCAGGAGACTGAAGAATGTCCTATGAATTAACAAGTTCTAGAAGTGCTCTTTTTATCCATCCTACACCCTACAAAGTTAGAATCAGAATATCCAATAATCTTAAATGAAGTGTTGTGCCTAGGATACTAGATTCCTAAGTTTTGTATCCCTAAGAGATATGAAAGAATTCTCTTAACACCAGTTGAGTGGGATTCTTTAGGATCAGCTTGAAACCTAGTATAGAGATAAACACTAAACACTATATCAGGTCAGCTAGCAGTTAAGTAAAGTTGTGATCCAATCATTCCTCTATACTTCTTTTGATCAATAGATTTTCCATTTGAGTCCTTATCCAACTAAACACTAGAGCTCATAGAAGTATTTTTTTGCTTGACTTTATCCATTTCATATTTTTTCAAGATGTTCTTAATATACTTTGATTGATTAATAAAGGTTTCATCGTCTAATTATCTTATGTTAAACCCCAAAAAGTAAGATAATTCTCCCATCATACTCATCTCAAATTCTTTACTCATTATTTTAGAAAAATCATCACATAGATCTGAATAATGAGTAACTCATCTCCTACTTTTCTCAGAAAAAGAGTGATATCTACACTCCCCTTAACAAACTCCTTTTATAGTAAGAATGTGCTAAGCTCTCATACCAAGCTCTGGGTGACTATTTTAATCCATATAAGGCCTTTTTTAATTTGTAAACTTGATTTAGAAATTGAGAACTCTCAAAACCTGGGGGATCTTTTTACAAACACATCCTCTATTATTACTCCATTTGAATAGGCACTATTGAAATCCATTTGGAAAAGTTTAAATCCTTTATAACATACAAAGGCTAGTAGCATTCTAATGGCTTCCAATTTAGCTACAGGGGCAAAAGTCTCCTCAAAATTAATCCCTTCTATTTGGTTGTACCCCTTAGCCACCAATATTTCCTTATTCCTAACCACCACGAAAGAATCATTTATTTTATTCTTAAAGACCCATTTGGTTCCTATCACACTTTGATTCTCAGGTCTTTCTACTAACTTCCCAACATCATTCCTCACAGATTGGTTAAGTTTTTCTTGTATAATTAAGATCCAGAATTTATTAAAACGGGCTTGATTGATGTTGGTGGGTTCAGTCATTAAGATAAAGGTAGAGTGGTTTACTTCCTATCTAAGTCCATGCCTAGTTCTAACACCTTCAGAAGGGTCTCCTAAAATCAGTTCTTTAAGATGACTCAAATAATATCTCTAATCTCTAGGCAAAGTGTGTCTAGTTTCTACCTTTTCTTCCGTATTTGTATTTTCTACTCCTTGGATAATCTCACATACTCCATTAGTGTTTTGAGGCTCTACCTTTTCTCCATATTTTCTACTCCTTAGGAAATCTCTCTAACTTTTTCTTCTTCCATAACTCAAGAGTTTTTAGGACCAAATTCATCAAACACTACATGAGTAGTGTCTTCCACCACCAATGTCCTCTTATTAAACACTCTAAAGAATTTCCCTATACTTGAATATCCTAAGAACACTCCATCAAATTTTAGGTCAAATTTTTTTAAGAGTGATTTCCCATTATTAAGAATGAAAACCTTACAGCTAAAGACTTGGAGGTATGAAAGGTTTGGCATCCTGCTCTTAATGATCTCAAAGGGTTTCTGATTCAGTTTGGTTCTAATATTCACCCAATTTAACACATAATAAGTTGTGTTTAATGCTTCATCCATAAGTATTTTTGAAATGAATACTCAATAAGCATTGCTCTAGCGGTTTCAACTAAGATTATGTTCTTTTTTTTAGCTATCCCATTCTATTGAGGGGTTCTAGAAGCTGAGAAGTTGCGAATAATCCCTTGATACTCATAGAAAGTTCCAAATCTCACAATTTCAAACTCTCCACCATGGAAATATTGAATGGTCAAGATCTCACATCCTAGCCTTTTTTAAATCCAAGTGGAGAAGGATTTACGTTCATCAAAAGACTTACTTTTATATGATAAAAATCTAATCCAAGTGAACTTCGAGTAGTCATCGATAATCATAAATTCATAGGCTTTTCCTCATAAGTTGGAAGTGCTAATGGTTCCAAACAAATCCATGTGAAGGACTTCTAAGGTTTTATAGGTGTTAATGTCCTCAATAGAATTGAAAGAGGATTGAACTTGCTTCTCTTGTTGAGTGGTATCACTCAGGCGGTACTTAATGAACATAAGCTTGGGGGCACCTTTAACTAGGTCCTTTTGGGTTACTCTCCTAAGAGTTTTCATGATGGCATGACATAACCTTCTATGCCATAACTAAGACTCATCAGTAGTAGTTTTTAAGCAAAATAAAGTACAATATTTAATGTTATTTAAATTCAGTATATAAATATTGTTAATCATTTTTCCCTGTAAAATAACATTATTATTTAAGCTAATGATGCATGTCTTTGACAAAAAAATTATGATAAAGCTCTTATCACAAAGCTCACTGATGTTGAGCAAGTTATGTTTCAAGCCATCAATAAGTTAAATAATTTCAATTAAAAGGTTCTTGAAGTTTTTGATTATACATGTGCCCACCGCTTTCTTAGTGGTGTTGTTTCTAAGAGTGACCTTGCCTCCAGCCATGGCCTTCAGAGAAATGAATTGATTGGCGTCTCTAGTTAAGTGTCATGAGTATCCACTATCCAGGTACAACATGCTCTCATGAGGTCTTTGGTGAGAGCACACCTATAAAATCATCAAACTTCAGATTTAGGAACCCAAATAAGTTTGGGTCCCTTCTTATGGAAAGAATAATGCAGAGCATGTGTATTATGCTATGAATCAAGCAATTTGGGTCTCTATACCCAATATGTACTCTAATGAATAGTTCAAGTGTGTGAGATGTGACCTAGCATGCCACATGAAAAATATCTAACACTAGGAAATGAGTTTACTAATCTACTCAGGTGGTGATGCCTCTTCTTAAAGTTGTGTGATGCATGCAATGCCGTGGGTTTACTCATTTATGCTAATGAGAATGACATTTTATCATTTTCAAATGCTATGAGTTTTGCTTTCAATGCTTTATTTTCATATTCATAAGCTGCCACTTTAACTTTTAGCCAATGTTCATTATTATCTATTTCCCATGCAAGTTCATCTAATTTCTTAAACTCTTTTTCTAACTCAATATGCGATGTCTTCAAGGAATGATGTGCATCAGATATTTTAATATGCTTCTTATTTAATGAATCAAACTCATCAAGAAATGATATGTGATTGCTATCAAGTGTAAAGTGATCTTAAAACCAAACTTCATGCTCTTTTTACTAATTTAAAAATTCCAATTTCAGGTTAGCATGCAATTTCTTAAGTTTCCTATATAATGCATGAATTTTCACATAAACTTCAAGTAGTTGATCATAGGGTAGTTCACATACCTCTTTTTGATCATACTGGCCAAGATGATCATCCACCATCAAGCACCAGTTTATTTTCTCATTTTCAACTTCAGTCTTAGAGGAGTTAGATGTAGAATATGCCTAGAAAGCCTTTTGGAACTATTTTTTATCGTTCACGAACCTGGGTTTCTCCTCACCTCTCTCCTTCCTTGGGTGAGCCTTAATTATAGGATAATTAGCTTTTAAAAGTCCTGACTTCCTGCATTCAAATTAAATCACACCAGAAGAACTTTTAGAATTCTTACTGCTTTTTCCTTTGTTCTATTTTTGATGGTGCTTTTGTTTTTTTTTTAGAAAGCTTTGAATTGCCTAGTGATTATGGTAACATCATCACTTGGTTGTTGCACATATGGTTATGTCATGCTAGTATGAAAAATCTTAGGAGAGTGACCCAAAAAAGACCTAGTTATAAGTGTCCCCAAGCTTAAGTTTTCTAAAGACCAATTGTGTGATGCCTGCCTACTAGGGAAGTAAGTCCATTCCTCTTTCCTTTCAATTAAGGACATTTACACCTCTACACCTTTAGAAATCCTTCACATGGATTTGTTTGGATCCATTAGCACTGCTAGCTTAGGGGAAAAGTCTATAGATTTTTTATTGTCAATTACTACTCAATGTTCACTTGGAATATAATTTTGTTTTGTAAGAATGAGTCCTTTGATGAGTTTAGATCCTTCTTCACTTGGATTTAAAAAAAGCTAGGACTTGAGATCTTAAACATCCATAGCAACCATGGGGGAGAGTTTGAAAATGAGATATTTAGGTACTTTTGTGAGGATAAGGGGATTAGTCACAACTTCATAGCTTTTAGGACCCCTCAGCAGAACGGGGTAGCTGAAAGGAAGAACAGGATCTCAGTTGAGGCTACTATAGCCATGCTTGCTGAGTATTCACTTCCAAAATACTTTTGGGCTGAAGTAGTAAACACAACTTGTTATGTGTTGAATAGGGTGAATATTAGTGCCAAACTTGATAAGATACCCTATGAGATCCTTATGAGTAGAACACCCAACCTTTCCCACCTCCATGTATTTTGTTGTAAGATTTTCATTCTTAATAATAAAAAGTCACACATGGGAAAATTTGACATAAAATCTGATGAAGGGGTGTTCTTAGGATATTAAAGTGAGGGTAAATCCTTTAGGATATTTAATAAGAGGATATTGGTGGTGGAGGAGACTACTCATGTAGTGTTTGATGAATCTGATCCAAAGAAGTTTAGAGTTAAGGATGAAGATGATGTTATAGAGATTACCCAAGGAGTTAAAAATTTGGAGAAGAGTGTAGAGCCCAAAACATTGAAGGAGTAGGTGAGATTATCGAAAGAGTAGAAAATACAAATCTAAAGGAAAGGATAGAACCTACACATAACTTTTCTAGAGTTTGGAGATATTTTTTGAGTCATGATAAAGAACATATCTTAGGAAGCCCTTCTGAAGGTGTTAGAATTAGGCATGGACTTAGGAAAGAAGTGAACCACTCTGACTTCATCTCAATGATTGAACCCACCAACATTAATCAAGCCTTGCCTGATGAGTTTTGGATCTTAGCCATGCATGAGGAATTAAACTAATTTGTTAGGAATGATGTTTGGGAGCTTGTACAAAGACCAAAGGGATAAAGTGTAGCTGGAACCAAATGGGTCTTTAAGAATAAAATGAATGATTCTAGTGTGGTGGTTAGAAATAAGATGAGATTGGTAGCTAAGGGGTATAACCAAATAAAATGGATTGATTTTGAGGAGACCTTTGCCCCTGTAGCTAGATTGGAAGCCATTAGATTGCTACTAGACTTTGCCTATTATAAGAGATCTAAGCTTTACCAAATGGACATTAAGAGTGCCTTCTTAAATGGGATAATAAAAGAAGATGTGTTTGTAGAGCAACCCCCAGGTTTTGAGAGTTCCTAATTCCCAAATCATATTTTCAAGTTAAAAAAGGCCTTATATGAATTAAAATGGGAACAAAGAGCTTGGTATGAGAGGCTTAGCACATTTTTACTAAAGAGGGAATTTGTTAAGGGGAGCATAGACACCACCCTTTTTTTGAGGAAAGTATGAGCAAGGAGGATTAGTTGCTAATTAGGGATAATTTAGAGCCCTTGTTTAAAAAGATCTCCTATTTTCTCAAAAAAAAAAAGATCTTTTGCTGTTGTCCTGACCTTAGAGAGCCAATAGAAGAGGGAGAGCAAGGGAGAGAGAGGATCTTATGAGAGGGAGTTTGTGAGGAGTTTCACAAAGGTTTTTCCAAGCAAGGATCCATGTCATCTTCTTCGGTCATCATCCCTGGTTCCTTTAGGGTTATAGAGAGGTCTACTTCAATAACTGATCAAGATTCTCTGCCTTCTTTAGGAGGAAGAAAAAAGATTTGGGTTCTCTACCTGCTTCAAGAGGAAGCAAAAGGAGTTGGGTTCTCTTCCTGCTTCAGGAGGAAGCAAATGGAGTTGGGTTATTTACCTCACCCGGGTCATTGGAATGGAATTTTTATATGGGCTTCTCTATTTTTTGTGGGCTCTGGGTAGTGGACGTAGGTCAAGTTGACTGAACCCCTATAAAATATTATGTGTTCTTTCTTATTTACTTTTGCATTTAATTTCCACACTTTAATTTTTGTGGTGATTTTTTGGTTGTGTTTGTAAGTTTGTATGGAGAAATTTTTTAAATACCAATTCACCCCCCTCTTGGTTAGCCTTGGGACAAGTTCATAAGGGCTTAATATCTCTATTAAACTTTCAAACCCAACCACCTTTTGCTTCATCGTGAAGTAGATAGATAACCTTGACCTCCTTTTTCTTCCTCCTAAAGTAAGTAGAGAACCTTGATCGATCGCTGATGTAATCCTCTCTAGAACCTCCAAGGAACTAGGGAAGATGATTGGAGAAGATGACATGGATCCTTGCTTGGAGCAACCTTTATGAACCCCTAAAAAACTCGCCCTCACAAGATTCTCTCTCTCTCTCCCAAGCTCACCCTCTCCTTCTCTTGGCTCTCTTAGATCAAGATATCAACAAAAGATCCAATCTTGAGTAAATAAGATATATTATATATAAGGGCTTCAAATTTTCCCTAAATTATAATTAACAAACAAAGATCATTTAGGATGATCGATAGATCGTCCTATATGATCAGTTCATTTTTAGCTCATTCTATCAGGATGATCTTGGAGTGGCTAGATGATTGGAAGATTTATTTTTTCTGATCATCCAAGATGATGATTTTTATATCTTTAAAACATTAAATATCATCCAAAACACCACACTGTTCAGCCAAACTTTACATGTTGGATGATGAAAGAATATCCTATCATCCATGCTGATTCATGGATTGTCCTATACTATTAGTTCAAATTAATAAATATCATCCAGCACATCATTCTATTCATCCTGAATGTTTTAGGAAGAAACTAAGGTTCATTTAGTTGATTGTCTAAGATGATCTTGCGAACGTCCATGATAATATGATCGATCAATCAAACCATAATTACATTCTTTAATCATTAAATTAAGTTAGACATAACTGTAAATCATCATCCATGATGATGTCCTGTATGATATATAAAAATAATAACATGCCTAAAAGTGTTGGCAGTTGATTATTTCCGATTTGAGATTATCATCCAGGATGATGTTAATATCATTCAGGACGATTTGCTTAATTTGATTGTCTTAACAAAGATGCCCTACTTAGTGTTTCTATTTATAATTGAAAATCTAAATAATTTTGGATTATCCTAGATGATATAATAAAAAAACCTATAAAATAGATATAATTTCTCCCCCTGAGAGTGTGTTTGTGTGTGTGTAAGATTACTTAGCAACGAGATCTATATTCTTACATTTGACTCAAACAAAGGTAAAAATACTAGAAATACACTTACAAACTAACTCAGTCCTATTCTACCAAATCTTGAGCTTGCTTGATTTGCAATTTACCTTGTGGACCTGAAATGTTAGTAGGCAGGGCTAAAGTAGAAAAATAGAAATTCTAGAAATGTTTGCTATCATTAAAATTATAATCCTTAAATCCAGATTTGCAACACTAATTGTTTCAGCCCAATAATATATCAGAAGTGTGTATTTTGCCAAGATGGCTCTAGCAGCTTCTATTAAAGTTCTATTTTTTCTTTCAACTACCCCATTCTGCTAAGGGGTTCTAGATGTTGAATAATTGTGATGAATTCATTTCTCTCTACAAAAATCTTTAAAATTTTAATTTATAAACTCTCCTTCATGATCACTTTGAATTGATAATATTTTACCCCATCATTTTCTCTGAATCCAAGTAGAAAAATATCTAAATTTCTCAAATGATTCACTCTTATGGCAAAAAAATTTGACCCAAGTGAATCTTGAAAAATTATCAACTATCACAAACCCAAAAACCTTACCTCCTAGACTATAGTGCTTATTGTTCTAAAAAGTTTTATTTGTAGGAGTTCCAATGGATTGCTAGTTATAAGATATTGAATTGAATAAAAGGAGGACTTCATCTATTTTCCTAATTGACATGAATCACGCAGGTGATCCTTAGTGAAGTATTGTTTTGGTATCCCTCTAACCAAATCTTTTTGTGCAATCTTCTTAAGATTTTTCATGTTTATGTGACAAAGTCTTTTATACCATAACCATGATTCATCAATAATTATTTTGTGACAAAAACCATTAGAATATTTAATAAAATTTCAATTAAGCATTTACACATTATTTACCCTATTTTCATGGAACATATCAATTCCATTTTGACTTATAATGCAGCTTATAGGAAAAAAATTAACACTATAACAAAGCATAACTTGTTGTCAATCATACATATGCCTACCAGTTTCCTTGTAATATTATCTCCTAGTGTCACATTGCCTCCATTCTTGGCTTCCAGCGATATAAATTATATTGTGTCTATAGTAATATGCGTCGAATATCTACTTTCCAGGTACCAAATGCTCTCATGAGGACTTTTATGAGAGTGTTTCTACAAAATAATCAAATATTAGAAATAGGAACCCAAATAAGTTTTGGTTCTCCTCTTAGTAATAATAATCTATATGCATATTTAAAATGTTGTGATTTATGCATTTTAGATCTCCACACTAGATGTGTTCTACTATAAATTGTGCAAGTGTGAGAGATATGACCCATCACTCCACACAAAAAACATTTAATGCCAGGATAAGGATTTATCAATCTACGATAGATATACTATCTTTTCCTAGATTTTGAAATTTTATGCTTCTAATCAGGATTAGAAAATTATATTAAGTGTTGGGTGAATCCTATTTTTCTCAAGAGCTTTCAGTTTCTCTTTAAGATATGAGTTAGCTTTTTCTAAAACAACATTATCAACTCTTAACACATGTTCTCTTTTGATTATTTTATCTATTAACATGTTACATTCATTTTCAAGATTTGTATAAGTTATTTATAATAATTTATGTTTTTTGTTCAAATCATCAAATTCATCCAATAATTTTATGTAGTTACTATCAATTAATGGGTGATCGTTCCTAAGGATTTCATGCTCTTTTTGTAAATTAGAATATTTTATGTTCAACTTAGCATGCAACTTTTTAGGTTTCCTATATCCAGTATGGGTTTTTATAGAAATATCAAATCACTTATCATAAGATAAATAACATACCTGCTCTTGATATGAGTGATCAAGATTGTCTACCATTAAGCAAAAACTCATGACTTCCTCCTCCACTTTTATTTCTAAAGAATTTGATACTGAATCTACCTAGAATGCTTTCTACAGCCTTTTCTTGACCTTCTTTACATTGGTTTTCTCCTCAACTTTCTCCTTGCTAGGATTAGCTTTAAGATTCAGGCATTAAGATTTGATGTGTCTAGGCTTCCTACATTCATAACAAATTATTGTTGGTGGAATTTTGAAAACATGTTTCGAAAGATTAGTTTTCTTTGGGAGCTTTAAAATTGAGATTTAATTCTAATTCTAAAATCGAATCATCCCGTTAGAAAAATTATATCACCCCGAAGGACGAACATAAAATTTCATAACGGCGTTCAGATTTAGAATTATGAAATTCATCTTGAATATTATGACCGGATGCTAAAGAGAACTTCTTATGGCCACGAAGGGTCAAAATGAGGTTCAACTGAATATCCAGCTACAATATTCAAGAAGTGTGATCGTTAGGTTCACATCCAAAGCCTTATCAAAGAAAGATGTATCTCCCCGAAGGGAGAAAATATCATTCGATGATAATTCTTTGAATATGATAATAATGATCACTAATATTTTAAATTTTCCAAAGAAATCCAATTGAGTTTTGAAAAATCAATTTTTAAAATCAGGTGCGTGTGTGGTTCTAAATCTCCTACGAGCGCAAGCCCTCGTAGTTAATTACATCGTAAGAAAACGAGGTCTCCTACGAAAACTCTTGATTAAAATAATGGCAAAATTTTGTTAGAATTTTTAGGAGTGATATCAAAGTATGAATAGAATTATTGGAAAATCAAAAGGGAATGGATCAAAATTGAGCAGTTATTAACGAAGTCAAAGGATGAGAGGTAGGGGACACTTTGAGATTCCAGAACCATCCGGAAGTGTCCCAACTTAATCTAGGTGTTAGGCTTTATGTTTTAGGATTGAAATGAAGCTTTAATTAGAGTTAAGTATTTTATTAGAAATTTGGGACTATATTCCTGAAATTTGGGGTCTTATAATCAAAGATCTGCCCCGGATCCTAAATCTATTTTGGACACTGGACCACAGTCGTCCGATCCTAACTAATGCAGTGCAAGGTCTGGACTTACCCCGGCCTGGATTGGGGAGCCAGCTAACCACCTAATCGATTTAAAATACATGAATCCTATCTTTTTATGAAAGAATGGTAGGGACGTTGTAATTAAAGTTTTGGAGAGTTGGGGCCGACATCTAGAGACTCTCCTAATTGGCCCCTTTGACTTATGTCGGGTGCTAAAATGCTAAGGACTATGAAATTAAAATTTTGACTCTTTAATTTGTATCTAATGCAATGCATGCTGGTTAACAACCTCAAATCAAATATGCTTGAAATTTTTAAAAAACAGGCTTATAAAATAATTTTTTAGAAGACTGGACTTCCCCAGGTCCGGCACCTCGTCCTCATAGGTCAGACTATCCGGACTCTACCCGCAGGCGGGGAAGGGTCTAAAGCAAGGAAAGAGTAATGCAGAAATATGCATGCGACCCCGGGGTCGATCCCCGGCTAATTCCCTAGATTCGTTATCTTTCTATGTTGTTTAGACTCACTAAAATTTTAGACTTTTAAAATTATGAGTAGAAAAGTTTCACACCCTCACGAGCCTCACGTATCCAGGCTAAAACAAAGAGCGGCATGCAATCGCCAAAAAAACTAGTAAAAACAAGTAATCCTAGAGGCAATCAAATCATCACATCAAATATAAATTAATTAATAAATGTCCATAGGCAGAATTGCCTTGCTTATTACAAACCAGAATATTGAAGAAAGTAAAGTGGCCGGGCACCACTGACAACAACCCGGATTCTAAACCTAGTAACGACGCAAGTTATTTTGAGTGGGATACTCTCAATCTTCAAATCTTCAAATCTTCAATTTCATTCTTCTTTGGACTCCTTTTCTTCAATCTTCTTGAAATCTTCGTAGTGGATTACCCAAATGGACAAGAGGGCACTTCCCTCTAAGGGGGAAGGCCACTCTTTCCTCTTTGGGTAAGGAAGAGGTATGATCCAAATTTGGATTTCCAAATGGAAAAGGAGTGTTCCCTAAAGGGGTATCCTTTCCTCTTTGGAATCCAAGCTTTGGATCTATGTATCCCAATTCAAAATAAACTTTCACAACACTTGACACTTACACAAATTACATTTATATCAAAATAAAAGATCTAGACTCACCTGCAGGGTTATCCTAAGCAATTAATATATATATAAAGCAGTTATTCCCAAGCAGTTGTATATGAGCAAAAAAAGTAAACACACTGGCCACGCTCTTTTTATGATTTGGGGGCTTTAGCAGCTGAAGCACTTGTGCAAAGAGTTTATAATATTTATGCATTTTTTGATTTGCCCCCTTTTTTTATTGCCCTGCATGAGCGTGGCCACCTGCAGAAAACTGTGTCAACATCCAGATCGTACCTAACCTAAGGGTAATCTAGTCGCCAAACACATCAATCCATCCACAGAGTGCAGAAAAAGTAAGCAGACACAACAAAGCAATTTCATCCACAACATGCAGTGAAAACTACGAAAAGTCCGGCACACAGCAGTAAAGTAAACACCGGCCTAACCTAGATCTAGAGTTGGTTGTCCTAGCACATCATCTAAAGTGTGTGAGAAAGGTCGTGTGGCAGAGGTATATCCTAAGTTGGGTGATTAATTAAAGTTATCTAAAAGTTTGAGTTTGTTAAGGCTTAATAGGGGGATTTAGATTAAAATTTAAGTATTAATGAATTAAGAATTTTAATTGGACATATTTTAAAAGTTAATTGATTACTACCTTTGTTTCACACCGAGGCCGTGAAGTTTATTTCACCTTCCTTGGGGCTAAGCTAATAGCCTCGTAGGCCTGGGTTACCCAGTAGCAATCGGGTTTGATTAAATTATTTAAATTGGTTGGAATTAAAAGAGTGGATTAATATTAAAATGAGTGAGTTACTGATTTTAAAAGCTTGATTAATTTAAGTTTGTCATTAATTGATTCGTGGCGTTGTGCCACCAGGCTCGAGGAACCAGCCTCCTTAGGACACTTAGCCCCGCAGCCCGGAGTAGTCCAGCCGATAAACCAAATTAATGTAATTAAATTAGAGATTTTTAAAATGTTAAATAATTAAAAATTAATCCATTTTAAGGTTTGACACCCTTTAGAATTCATTCGTGGCGTTGTGCCACCAGGCTCGAGGAACCAGCCTCCTTAGGACACTTAGCCCCGCAGCCCGGAGTAGTCCAGCCAATAAACTTCAACTTTAGGGTGGTTGTTGTGTTTTAAAGGATTTGTTAAATGTTTTAAGCATTAAACCAATATTTTCTGAGTTTTAGAATGATTTGAGCTTTATGAATTTTTAGAATATTTTAATAATTTAATTAAAGGGTCAAAAGTTGAATTTTTTTATTAAGCTCAAATTCTAGAATGTTTGTATTTTATCAAAATATTAGGCCTAATTATGAGTTTTTAGACATGTGGCACATTCAATTTGGAGTTTTCTATCAAAAGTTATGATTTTTAGAAGTTTTGACCCGGTTTTGACCTAGAGTTGACCAAAATGTTGACTTTTGACTTTGACCAGATTTTGGGGGTTTGAAATTTTGGAAAATACTAGGTTTTAATTAGAGTCATTATCCACTGAGTTTGATTGATTTGTAATTTTCTATAATTAATGGTGAATTTTAGAAGTTTGGATATTTATGATAATTTTCAATTATTTCAATTAAAGACTATTCTAGTAATTTGGGCCTAAATGGATCTCAAACTCCTTGAAATCTCTCCCAAAGATCAGAGGTGATCTAAGGGGAGATTATCAAGCATTAAATTAATTCTTGGGATTTTTAATGATTATTAATTAATTAATATTAATTAAACATTGAATTTTACTTAAAATTAAATTAAGGCTTAATCTGATGTCCAATCAAGGGGCTTTTAATTCTCATGGGTTAAGGATCCAACACTGATTAATTGGAAGTATTAAACTTAAATTTTGGATTTAAAAGGGATTTATTAGGATTTAGTTAAGGCTAAGAGGCAATTCTAGCAAGGGCAAGCTATGGCTCCTAATTGGTGAACCAAATGAACTCCAAATCTGATGAAATTTGGACCATGGGGTCACCTGATCCCAAGGCCTAAACACACCAAATTTGGGCTCAATTGGAATACTCTAAGGTGGCTAACTAATCCACCTAAGGTGAGCTCTAAGTCACCTTCAAAAAATCCTAGGGAGCTATCCTAAGGTTGGATTGGGGCAAAGTCAGTGGCCCTAAACTCCGTATCCTAAGCATAATCAACACACACAAAAAAAAAAGATCCTAATTCTCATTGGATAGGCTTAAATCCCATTTTGAATTTAAGGGTCAACCCATGACCCTTAAACTCAAAATTTGGGGAAAGTGCCCTTAGACCTATAAAACAGGGGAGACAAAATTTGGACATGTCAAAGACATGCCCAAATTCAATCTTCCAAAGTTCCATGCCCCGGAGACTTAACTACAAACAGTAATTGCATAAATTGAAATAATACCATTAATGAAATTAAGATTAACACACATGCAATTAGGGCCTGGAACCATAGGGCTTTTGAAGGTCTCCCTGAGACCTTTCCAATGAGCCTAAGAACACCTAATTTGGTCAAGTGTGCAGGGAGATACGGATTTTTGAAGTTCCCTTGATTTTCTGGAATTATTAATCCAGCCATTACACAGTCAGCCGCGCTTTACACGCGGCGCGTCCCGATTGGCTGGGCAATTATTGGCGCTGACTGGGTAACGGTCGGATTAATCGTAGCCGTCGGATGCGGGATCGGACGGCTAGGATTCAGGGCGCTCCGGAACCACGGGATTTAATCCGAGTCGTCTTCAACCTCCGCTCTTATCCGAGGCCGTGAACCTTCTCCGGCGTGATCCGATTGATCCCGCCGGCGAACTTCGACAAAATTTCACAGGGAGGATCAGGGGGGTGGAAACCTTCAATCCAACGGTGGAAATCCGTTGGGGTGAAGGTTTCCTTCACACTTGACCGGACTACCTAGCTAGGGATCTCGGGATGAAGGAATTACCGCAGAGAAAGTCTCAACGAATGAGCTTCTCTATCTGGAAGCTTCAGGAGACGAAGGCGAGCAGGTTTCCTTCAGGGACCGCGACTGGAGGACGGCCGGAGATAGGACTTTGAGCGGGACGTCGAAGCCTTTCACCGGAGTTCGCTCGAAGTAATGAAAGGAGAGGTCTGGGAGCTCTAGGGGAGACACTCGGAGGTTGAGGGAACTCTGGGGAATTGTTTCGAAGTGCTGGGATCGATCCTTGAGCTCTGGGGAGCACCAGCCTATTCAGCCTCCTCCCGCGAGCTCGGACGGCCAGGATTGAATCGGAGGAGCTCTCGGATTGATGCCAAGTGGAAAGGGGCACCGTTCCAGAGAGCTCGTGAGCCTCAAGCCGGCGAACCACAGCCTTTGGAAGGCTTTCGGTCAGGATCGGCCTGGGGGGACCACCGGAACTTGCTCTCCATTGGTTCCGACCGCCGCCGGCCACGGTCTGGGTCGGGTTGACCAGGGAAGGCCGATGGGGACACACTGGAGCTGGGAGTGGAGTCAAATTGGTCTGGGGAAGCCGGGATCGATCCGGTGGCTCGGTTTGGCTCAAACCTGCTTGGTTTGAATCGAATTGAGCTCGATCCAGGTCAAGCCAGACCCGGGACTAGATATGGGAGGTAGGTCTGGGTCTGGTGCACTCAATGCAAGTGGCAATTGGGTCCAATTTGATCTGTGTCAAAGGTTGGCTCGGGTTGATCCAAATCTGCTCGGTTCGGGTCGATTTGGGCTCAACCCAGGTCAGGCCAGACCCTGGGCTTGAAGTGGGAAGTGGGTCTGGGTCTGGTGCACCCAATGCAAGTGGCAATTGGGTCCAATTTGATCTGTGTCAAAGGTTGGCTCGGGTCCAAGTGTTTTTTGGCTACTTTGGGTTAGCCTAACTATTGACCCAAGCTAGCCCAAGGCATGGGCTGGCTGGAGGAGGTGTATTGGACCTAGGGCCACCTATGGGAGGTGTTGGCCAGGTTCAATTGGATTTAGGTTGAGAGTTGGCCCAATCCCAAGAGCTATTAGGTACTTTGGGCTAGCCTAACTCTTGACCTAAATGAGCCCAAGGATTGGGCTGGTCAAGGAAGGTGTATTGGGTCAATGGGAACCCAATGGCACCTTGATTTGGATTCAATTTGATTAAGATCAAAAGATGGCTCAAGGGAGGTCTCTCTTGGGTCACTTGGGTCAAGCCATAAGGCTAACCCAAGTAAGCCCAAGGCTTGGGTGACCAAGAGAGGTCTCTTGGGTACCCAAGGGTTCATCCCATACATTCAAAGGACTTGGAATGGAGTAGATTCAAAATTTTGAAAGGGGAGGGGTGTATGGGTCCATGGGTCAAACTTGGTTGACTTGGTCAACCAGGTTGACCCAAGGTCTGGGTTTGAGTTCAACAAGTTGAGTTTGATATTTGAAATTCATTGGAAATGGTTTCAAAGAGTTTGGAATTGATTTGAATTGAAATAGCCATTGGTCAACTAGAGTCAAAAATGATTCTGAAAAATGCAGTTTACTGCTTAATGGGTTAAAATCAAGAGTCTGGAAGTGATTGGAAGCTTGGATAAGGGTTCCAAAGTCAAGATCTCAAAGAGGTTAGGTTCAATGGCATAGGCTGTAAATATTTGAAGGTTTTACAGCCTTTGGATTTTAATTCAGATTCTGGGGTTAGAGACCTCAAAATGAGCTGAAAGTTGGAGAGTAACCTCTAGAGACATGTCTTATCACTTTACAAGTGATAGACCTTGAATCAGAGACCATTTGAGTGGGTTTTGAAATGTTTGAAAAATCTCTAAAAAGGGTCTTTAGGACAAGGCCTTGAGACTTAGGATTTGAGTCTGGATTTCTGGATTTGGAATAGATTTTAAGTTGGAATGATTAGTATTGAAGTATCCAAATCATTTACAATCATGTGGTGATTGTTAATGAATGGATGAGGCCAAAGCTAGATTGAAGCTTGGATCAAAGCCTAGGTTAAAATTTGGATTCTCAAGTGAATTGAGTCAAAGTTTGAATATGTTTGAAATTTGAATTAATTTGAATTTGAATTGCATGGAGTTTGAGATTTAAATTGATCACAGGTAGGGATCAAATTAAAATTGGAGTGGATTAAATACAGGAATTGATTTAAAATTGAGGTTGATCAAGGGTGGAGATTGATTTGAAGTTGGAGTGATCCTAAGGTATAGAAGAATTCTAAGATTCAGGATTTAAGGGAATCCTAGGCTCTAGAATAGGCTCTAAGGTCTTGGATCTAGAAGGATCCTAAGGTCTAGAGTGGATCCTAGGGTCTAGGATTAAATCTGGGTTCTGGATGGGTCTTAGTGACCTCATACAAAAATGAGGTCAACAATTATATCATTAGAAGATTTTCTATTTTTGTGGAACTTACCCTTATTCCACTATTGACATCTCTGTTGCTTTCTTCTCATGAAATTTTTAAATTGCCACATCATGAGTGCAATATAATCTTCATCCTCAGGCTATGACTAATCACTTTCTGAGTCATCCACTTTCAATGCAATATTTTTCTCCCTCCACTTATCACCTACATCAATTTGTCTTTGAGTCATTCCTCACTTATAAGCAATCAGTGATCCAAACAGATTGTCAAAAGAATAAATAATTAGGTATTTTGATTAAGTTATGGAAATTATCTTTGAATCATAAGTAGTAGGTAAATAATGAAGTATTTTATTGACATTCTCAGAATTCATTAGTTCCCAATCTAAAGCATGCAATGAAGTGACTATCTATGTAAAATGAGTATACATGATAGTGATTGATTCATTCAATTTTATGTGAAAGAGTTCATAGTCGTGTAATAGAATGTTCAATTTGGACTATTTCACTTCATAAGTTCCTTCATACATTGTACAAAGTTTATACCAAAATTCTTTTCCAGTTTTATAA
This sequence comes from Dendrobium nobile, assembly GCA_022539455.1. NCBI lineage: Eukaryota > Viridiplantae > Streptophyta > Magnoliopsida > Asparagales > Orchidaceae > Dendrobium > Dendrobium nobile. The sequence goes on along the minus strand of CM039721.1, from coordinate 26,261,638 downwards.
GTTGAAACACACATTTAGTCCTCAAACATTAGTGCATAGAAAAAACTATTTAAATATTTTAGATATAATAGTGCTATTTGTTTTCGTCTACTATCCAATCAGTAAATGGTGTTTCAGTCCTAAGGCCATCAACAAGTCTAGTTGGTCTAGTATAACCATCCTATACTAAAATTCACATGTGATAGCCAAGTAATTGAAGAAAAGTAGACATACAGGTTTTCCAAAAGTTTAAAGGGATGTTATCAAACAATGGTGGTCTAGTGATCGAATATCCTTCAGGAGTATTACAGTTTTGAAAAGTAGCCTTGATGATATTAAAAAACTTGTCTAAACCTTAAATTTTGAAAATAAGTTCTAATACCACTTAAAAGTTTGAATAGGTTATTACACCTAAAAATTTGTACCAATGCTAACCAAGAAGTGGGGTGAATTGGTAATTAATAATTCTCTTGGATTTTTAAAAAATTGATTTAATATTTTTTGCATAATGATAAAATTTTCTTGAAAATAAAATTTCAACCACTAAAAGTAAATGTGTTGAAAATAAAAATAGTAAAAATAAAGGCAGAATAATCAAAATTTTATAGTGGTTTGGTCCAATTAGACCTATGTCCACTCCCTAAAAACTCCTTTAGGTATTGTAATATACCAATATGATTCTCCTTTTGATCCCACTGCATGGTGAAGAAGCCCTTATAATAACCTTTCTTCCACCAACCCCAGTGTGGTAGAGAACCTACATTCTTTCTCACCCTCCTGGTGATGGTAGAGTATCGGCATCCTTTCTCATCCTCCTAGTGATGGTTGTGTAGTGACATCCTTTCTCACCCTTCTGGTGATAGCAACATACCGACATCATTTCTGACCCTCCTGGCGATGGCAGAGTACTGACATTTTTTCTCACCCTCCTGGTGGAAATAGAGTACCAACATCCTTTCTATCTCTCCTAGTGATTGTAGAGTATTGGATCTTCTCCAATGATTCTCTCAAGAGTCTTTTAATAAATAGGGAAAGGATTTAAAGAACTTACAAAGAGGTGCTCACCATTGGGTAACCATATGAGCCCTACAAAAATTCCACTTGCAAGATCTCTCAATCCTCACTCCCAAACACTCTCTCAAAACACTCTTACTCTCACTCTTAAGAGAAAAATTGCAGAAGACTCATGGACAGTTAGTTTATAGGACTCTTTATATGAAAGACCAGATAAATCATCCAGAAAACTAAAAATTTCAAGTTTAGCGTACTTGGATCGTATATTACGATCATACTTCTTACATAGGATCAGTTCAAAAAATCCTTGTACGAACTAATTTTATACTTTAGCAATCATATGTATGAATTGACATAGTATTGTATGAACAATTTAAAAATGAACAGGTTTATTTGGTATGATTATACACGAAGCCATTTCATACTCTAGTCATCATCTGTACGAACCGTATATTGTATAGTATAAACTAGTTAAATCAAATCATGCTTTATATGGTACGAATACAGACGAAACCATTTCATACTCTAGATATCATCTATACAAAACTAATTTTGTACAGTATGAATAGTTCAAAAAATTTACCTATTTATATGGGATGAATTGGTATGTTTCCATTTTATACTCTGGTTATCATTTGTATGAAACTAATTTTGTACAGTATGATCAATTCAAAAAATGGTGAGTTTATTCAAGATGAACTTGTACATATCCATTTCATATTCTATATGTCATCTTTACAAACCAATGTTTGTATAATACGAAGAGTTCAAAAAAAAAAAAAATCCAAGGCATACTTAAATTAACTTCTTTCTAGAAGATCACTCAGGTCAAATCATCTAGTATGATTACATAATTATACAATACAATTAGTTTTAAAAATATAAGTTTTGACTCACTCCTCTAGTGTGTGTATGCACGGTTACCAAATTATAATCACACACTCTCGGTTTCGAGATCGATAAAAAAAGTATAGACTTCAATTACAAGAAACCCTAACTTAAGGTCTTCGGCAATCTGGAGTATAATTTCCCTAAAATGTTAGTATACACAAACAACACAAGCACAATTTTTCTAATGTGTGTTAGGAGAAACATTAATCAACATTATAATATTTTGGTAACATCAAAAACTCACATGATATAAAAGCATAGTTTTGAAAACTAAGTTACAACACTTCCTTTACAACATTCTTCAATTCTTTGGGTTTAAATTGGTTTTTATCAGTCTTATTCACAACTTCATTAAAGATCCTATTTTTCTATTATTGTTAATGGAAAAAGCACTAGTTTTTTAAATCCTCTCATGGTTTAAGACATGGTGATCCTATTTCTCCTACTCTTTTTATTATTGCCGCTGAGTATTTATCTAGAGGCCTTTCCAACCTCTTTGAGAATCACCCCAGCTTCTACTTTATATCATTGGGAGGTTTTCCTATTTTGCATTTATGTTTTGTCGATGATTTTATTGTTTTTAAGAATGCTTCTTTAAATATAATTAATAAACTTATGGATTTTTTCCATAACTTTGAAAATGTTAGTGGTCTCTCCCTTAACAAGAACAAGTGTTATTTTATTGCCTCAAATAAAGTGCCTAATGATTGCATGTTGGACATCAAATATTTGAATGGTATTGTGCAAGGTCAATTGCCTATTATGTACCTTGGGGTTCTTCTTATAAAAGGTAGAAAGAAAACTTTTCTTTTTGATGTTTAATTACTTATGTGCAAAATAAGCTTTTGTCTTAGGATTTTAATTTTCTGAGTTTTAGGGGTAGATTAACCCTCATTAGAAGTGTTCTTTGTTTTCTTCCTATTTATATTTTTTAAACTCTTCTACCTACTCAGGTGGTTTGCAATAGAATTGATAAACTTTTCAATAAATTCTTTTGGAAAAGGACTAATAGCAATTCTAAGATTATCTTGTCTTCCTCGGACAAGTGATGTAGTGTGCTAGATGAGGGTGCCATAGGTTGTAAGAGTATGTATTATTTAGCCTATACTTTTTCTTTCAAGTTCTGGTATAACTTTTGTGCTAATGTTGTTGCGGATCTATTTTCATGGTTTATGATTTTGATGATAGCAAACACTCTTATTTCTCTACGACTGCCTTATCTATTGACATTTCAGGTCCACACGATCAGACTGCAATTTGGAACCAGCTCAAGATTGGGTAGACTAGGTCTGAGTCAGTTTGTACCCTTTTTCCTTTCTTGAGTCAATTATAATTGGTGTGGCTCCTGATGCTTTGTAACTTGGAAGATTTTTTACTGTTCCCTAGAGTTTACTATTTTTTTGTAACATCAACCGGGATGATTTTATATCATCCTGACGATCAATTCAAAAGCAGAAACACTAATTAGGGCATCCTCATTAAAGTAGCCGTCATTACGCAAAAAACATCATCCTGGATGATTTTTTATCGGCCAGGATGATAGGCTCAAAAATTAAAGAATCTGCCGCCAGATCTATTTAGGAATTACTTATTTTTAGACATCGTCCAGTGGATCATCCAGGAGTATTAAATAACGTCTAGGATGATATAGGACAATTTTTCCAAAATTTCTCTAGAATTTAAGGAAAGCAATTATGACTTGATTGCATGATCAAATCATTTTGGATGATCACAAAATCGTCCAGGCCGATACGCTGGATGATTAGACAATATATAGCTATTTTTCAAGGCGATGTTCAAGAAAATATTCCATAATTTATACTGATCATCTAGGACAATATATTATCGTCCAGGATGATAAAAATAAATTTCTTTTGATCGTCTCAAATTTTCCCGTCTGATTGGGCTTAAATTACACCGATCATACAGGATGATATTAGTATCGTCCTGGATGATAATGTTGGCAACTTGCATTAATCAGCTAGTTTTGAGATCTTCTATTTAAGCTTTAGCAAGGCACTTTATAAGTGCCTTTGGCAGCCACTATAGCTTCGTTCTTTTGGGGGGAACTTGAAGAGAGAGCTTGAAAGGGAGTGAGAATGGGTGAAGTCTGAGAGGGAGAAGATTTTATGAGGGGGGACTCAAGGGAGTGTGGAGGGGGATTCCACACAGTTGCTCCGGCAGGCGTGCATCTAAATACCGTTAGATTCAAGGCTTGTCTTGAAGGAAGTTCACCAAAGAAGAAGATCTCTTTGGTGTCAAAGGACCCGGTGACTCCACCGCACCGAGGAAGATGGAAGTGATTTTGTAAGGGCTTCTCTACCTAGCTGTGGGGGGTAAAGGAGAAATACTTAGTTTAGTGCAATACTTGGAGGGTGCCTCCAAGGAGTGGACGTAGGTCAAGGTTTGATCGAACCACGATAAATCTGGTGTGTTCTTTCCTTTATTACTTTCCATTTAATTTTTATATTTAGTTTTATTGTGGTGATATTGGTTTTGGTTTGTGTTTTGATTTAAAGAGTCTTCTTTTCCAATTCACCCCCCTCTTGGTTTGCCTCGGGACTAGTTCATAAGGGTCCTAACATCCCTAATGAACTTTCAAGTGGTATCAGAGCAGTATTCATAAAATATAGTTTTTAAAAGCTTTTGAATTTTGATCAAGGGCTAATTTTTCAAATCATAATATTGCGGAAGGTTATTCAATCATCAGACCACCTTTGTTTAAAAATATTATATTTGATTTTTGAAAAATTCGCATGTCTATTTTTTTGCAATTGATTGATTTTCACATGTGGCGTATAATTTTAACTGGTTATTCATCACCGTCACGTATTTTAGATGGAATTAAAATTGACATTCCTTTTAGTCAATGGAATAGAGATGAATGAATTGATGCTCAATTGAATGCAAAATCTTTAAATTGCTTTTTCTGTGCTTTAAATTCTATAGATTTTATGTTAGTATCCACATGCACTACTGGTAAGGAAATTTGGAATAAACTATACACCATATACGAAGGCACTAGTGAAATCAAGCAATCCAAGTTGAATGTTTTAATGCATGTTTATAAAATGTTTTTCATGAAACCTTATGAAACAATCTTAGACATGTATAATAGGTTTATACTTTTTTTTGAAAGAATGCATAAATTGCATTAGAATAAAAACTAATAGCCTAATACAAACTAGTAAAAAGAACTAAATGATCCTTTTTTTTAACAATAAAAAAGGACCTTATTAAAATGTAATTTGTTAATTTAAACTTATTGTAATTGTAATGAAATCCACTAACTCCTATTTTGAAACTGTTGAGATGCAGGGGATAGCAAAATATAAGACAACCAAAATAAAAGATGAAGGTTTATTCAAATTGTGACATCATTGTATATTTTAGGTAAAGAATTTTCAAATTTTGAAAAAGTTAATAAAATTTTTCATTGTCTATTAGATAAATTTGATGCTAATGTTCTTGCTATTTGTGAATCAAAAATTTTGAATGAATATTCTATTGATAATTTGATTAGCTCACTCATTGCCTACATGCAAAGTTTGGGTCAAAGACATGTGGATGCAAGTGGAACGATTGTTCTAAAAGCTGAAGATATAGAAAAATATTGCTTAGTTGGTGACGAATGCAATGACTTGTCAAGCAAATCAAAAAGCTCACCAAAGCATAAGCATCAATAAAAGAGGAATAAAGGTAAAAATGGTAAGGATGTTAATATTTCTTTTAACGTTATTTGCTTTCGATGTAGGAAGCCTAGAAATATGAAAAATCACTGCCCTAATTTAAGAATTCTTCCTGCGAAAGAAAAGGGTAAAGAGAAGCAAATTTTAAACTGGGGAGATAATGAAAAGCAAAAAATCTCCTGGGCAGACCTAGTTTCTGAAGCATCGGACCAAGAGCAAGATGGTGCTTAAACCCTTATTTGTATTTTTTTTGTTTTTTGTTTGCATGTTTTGTTTAATCTTTTATTTTTCTTTTTCTTTTTTTATCTTTTTCTTTCTTTTATTTTTTCATTAAATTTTTTTTTTTGGGTTTCTCTCTGATCAACACACACGATCACTTTTCTAAAAAATAAAAAATCTACCTCCTATATTTTTCTTGAATTCTTATGAAAGTTGTGGCTGATTTCTCTAAAAATAGTCAGAGGAAGTGAACTTATGATTTTGTTTCTCTTTCTCTCTTCTTGAAGAGGTTATTTTACTTTTGATTCAAAATCTTCATCATATTTTAAATTAGATTTTGAAACTAATTTTTTTTCATCCACCTACATTTTTTCTATCACATAGGAATCTTTTGCAAGATTGTTGAATCAACCTTAAAATTTTTTTAATTAAGTTGTTTGTGTTGTCAATAATTTGGGTTTACTTTAGTTTTGAAAATATAAGAAAGAAAGCATATTTTTTTGTAAATAATAAAAAAAAAGTGGCCAATGATGCCAAATCAAAAGATGCGCAATGACACCAAATTAAAAAAAAAATACACCAAGTGTATTAAAAATCAAAAGATGCTCAAAGAGCCATTCAAGTGATAAAGGGCATAAAATGAGCCCACAAAGAAATATGCTTATTTTTTCTTTTACTACTAAAAGCCTAAGAAAATCCTTGATATGTTTGAAACTTGTGCTTGAAAATCTAGGTTCCTGATTCAGCAATTCGTGCATTGATCTTCTATTAGATATGTTTTATGAAAGGGGTTTTGAAAAATAATGTTTCTTTTTCCCATTTATTCATTGATTTGGATATTTGATTAAAAAATTTTTGAGCCTTTAAAAGAATTTGAGTTGGAATTATCAAACTCTGAATTTCTAACCTTTTCTGGGCTATGCGTTGTCAATACAACTCTACTAAGTTTTTGATTAAAACCAAGAGGTAACCTTCTCATTTTAAGAATATTTGTTTTGTTCACTAGATCAGGGATTATTTTTGTCTTTTAATCAATTTGTTTTTGTGCCCCTTCTCTTTTTGATAATGTCAAAGGGGGAGAACGTACTGTTGTTAAATTTTTGTACTATTATCAAATTTGTATCTTTTTTTCGTTTAAAAAATAATTAAAAATAACAAAAATATTTTTATCTCCCCTATTTTTAAAGTGTTATTCTAGTGAGGGGGAGATTAGGAGAAAATGTTCCTTTTTGAAAATTCAAATTGTAGTGCTTGCCATCATCAAAAAGGGGGAGATTGTTGCAGATCTGCTTTCATGGTTTATGATTTTGATGATAGCAAACACTCTTATTTCTCTATGACTACCTTATCTATTGACATTTCAGGTCCACATGATCAGACTACAATTTGGAACCAGCTCAAGATTGGGTAGAGTAGGTCTGAGTCAGTTTGTACCCTTTTTACTTTCTTGAGTCTATTGTATTTGGTGTGGCTCCTGATGCTTTATAACTTGGAAGATTTCTGACTGTTCCCTAGAGTTTACTGTTTTTGATAACATCATCCGTGATGATTTTATATCATCCTAGACGATCAGTTCAAAAGTAGAAACCCTAATTAGGGCATCCTCATTAAAGCAACCATCATTATGTAAAAAACATCATCCTGGATGATTTTGTATCGGCTAGGACGATAGACTCAAAACAGAAAGAATCTGCCGCTAGATCTATTTAGGAACTACTTATTTTTAAACATCATCCAGAGGATCATCCAGGACTAATTAAATATAATCCAGGATGATTTAGGACAATTTTTTCAAAATTTCTCTGGAATTTAAGGAAAGCTATTATGACTTGATTGCACGATCAAATCGTCCAGCTTGATACGCTGGATGATTGGACATCAGACAGTTATTTTTCAAGGCGATATTTAGGATGATATTCCATAATTTATACTGATCATCCAGGATGATATATTATCGTCCAGAATGATAAGAACAAATTTCTTCTGATCGACTCAAATCATCCTGGCTGATTGGGCTTAGCATCGTCCTAGATGATAATGTCGGCAACTTGCATTAATGAGCTCATTTTAAGATCTTCTATTTAAGCTTTAGCAAGGTACTTTGTAAGTGTCTTTGGCAGCCATTGTAGCTTCGTTCTTTTGGGGGGAACTTGAAGAGAGAGCTTGAAAGGGAGTGAAGAATGGGTGAAGTCTAAGAGGGAGAAGATCTTGTGAGGGGGGACTCAAGGGAGTGTGAAGGGGGATTCCACACGATTGCTCCGACAGGCTTGCACCTTAATACTGTCAGATTCAAGGCTTGTCTTGAGGAAAGTTCACCAAAGAAGAAGATCTCTTTGGTGTCAAAGGACACAGCGACTCTACCGCACCGGGGAAGGTGGAAGTGATTTTGTAAGGGCTTCTCCACCTAGCTGTGGGGGCTAAAGGAGAGACACTTAGTTTAGTGCAATACTTAGAGGGTGCCTCCAAGGAGTGGACGTAGGTTAAGGTTTGACTGAACCACTATAAATCTGGTGTGTTATTTCCTTTATTACTTTCCGCATTTAATTTCAGCATTTGGTTTTATTGTGGTGATATTGGTTTTGGTTTGTGTTTTGATTTAAAGAGTTTTCTTTTCCAATTCACCCCCCTCTTGGTTAGCCTAGGGACTAGTTCATAAGGGGCCTAACATCCCTAACAAACTTTCAAATGTGAGCCTCTAGGCTATGTTCATGTTTACTAAGTATTGTATGGGAAAGCACCCGACTATTTTTTTTTTTAACAAAGGTGACTTTAAAGTGTGGAAGAGACTTTGTAATGTTAAATGGGTTATTGAGCCCCTCATTTCTTGGGGTCTTGGGGGTGGGAACATTTTCTTTTGGATAGAATGTTGGTTCAATGCTCATTCTATTGATTTCATTATTCACTCCTCTTATACTATAACAGTCAAGGTTAAGGATTTTATTTTTGATAACTATTGGGATTATGATAAACTTGCTAATGCTATTCTTGATTCTATTATTCAACAAATTTTAAATCTACCTTTAAACAGTAACTCAGAGGATTTATTATTATGCAATTTGTCTAAAGATGGGAGTTCTAGATTAAAGGATGCTTAGCATGCCTTTAGATCCAAGAATGATGTTATTAATATATTTTCTATGATTTGGCATAAAAGTATTATTTCTACTATGGCTATTTTTATTCAGAGAATTATGCATATGCTCATTCTTATTGATGATAACTTAATTAAAAGAGGCTTTATTTTTTCATCCAAGTGCCAATGTTGCTACCATATGGAGAATATGCATCATGTTTTCCTCTTCGGTCCTATAGCTGTTAAAACCTAGGCTTTTTTTATGACATTTTCAAACTTGAATGCTTTAATGCAAAATTATATTTTAAATCAATGCTTAACTCTTGGTTTATTAAGTTTAAAGTCCATATAAGAATTGTTATTCCTTCTCTCATATTGTGATACTTATGGTTGGATAAAAATAGTTACCTTTTAATGGTGTTGGTATTAATCATCAAGTGATTATTAAGAATGTGAAAGACGAGATTATTGGACTTTTCTTCTATTAATATTCTCTCTGTCATGAATTTTAAGAATTATCTCTTTGTGGTGACTGATTTAGGTATCAAGTGTTGCAACATAGTTTTCATAACTTTGTTTTCATATCATGTGTGTTTTTTATGATTCCAAAATATTATTATATTGATTATTATTTCTCTTAACATATCTTAAAAATATAACTTTTTTTTGTTTGTATGTACTAACATTTCAGGAAAATTATACTTAAGACTTTTGAAGACTTTAAGTTAGAACATATTAGGGTTTACTATTTTTGAAGTCTATACTTTTTATACTTTTCTTTACTATGAGAGAGTATGATTGTAATTGGGTAATCGTGCACACACATTAGGGGAGTGAAAAAATATATGATTTTTTAAAACTAGTTATATTGTATGATTTAGATCGTACGAGATAATTTGACATGAGGGTTCCTCTATAAAGCAGTTAATCGAACAATGCTAGAAAAATTTTCTAAATCTTATTCATACTATATGAAGTTACCTTCGTATAAATGACTTCTAGAGTATGAAATAGATGCGTACAAGTCCGTCCTAACAAAATCTTGATTTTTTTTTGAGCTGATCTTACTGTAAGATCTTAGGTTAATATAGATGATGTCCAGAGTACGAAATTATTGCGTATCTTTTCATCCATACAAACTAGTATTTTTTTTTTGAACTATTAATATTGTACTATCCTAGGATCATGAAAATGACTTTTAGAGGACAAAATGGACTCATCCATTTTAATACTAAATGAAATATGGTTTGATTAAAACATATCATAATGTATGATATGGATTTTGTACATTACATTATCCAGAGTACGAAATCAGTTCGTATTGAATCGTACCGTATGAATATGCTCAATTTTGAATTGATCATACTTTATGATGTCAATTCATAGACAGGTCAATTAGAGTATGAAAATGGTTTGTACTGGATAGTACGAGCAAATTTTAAACTATTCATATGAACGGTCGTCGATCATACTGTACACTCATGGACAATCAAGTTGAAAATTTCAATTTTTTGGATGGTTTTTAGTGCCTTTCATATATATAGTCCTAAAAATTAACTGTGGATGAATCCTTCTTTGTGATTTCTTTGAGAGCAAGTGTGAAGGTGCTTTGGGAGAGTGTTTGAGAGTTTAGATAGAGATCTTGCAAGTGGAGTTTGTGAAGGGTTAACAAGGTTGCCCAAAGGTGAGGATTTCTTTATAAGTTTTGTTGAATCTCTTCCTTCTTTGAAGTTGGTTGAGAGAATTTCTTTGGAGAAGATCTAATTCTTTACCGACAATAAGAGGGTGTGAAAGGATGACAGTTCTCTACTGACACTAGGAGGGAGTGAAAGGAAGAAAGTTCTCTACAGACACTTAGAGAGTGTAAGGGGATGACGGTACTTTGTCACACCGAGGATTGGTGGAAGAGAAGTGATTTATAAAGGCTTCTCCTCCTTGTTGTGGGAGCAAAAGGAGAGTCACTTAAGAAATAGTCCAATACTTGAAAAGGGAGTCTTCCGGTATTGGATATGGGTCTCGTTAAACCAAACCACTATAAGTTTCTATTTTTTTACTTTACCACATTTTTATTTTCTTACACATTTTATTTTTATGGTTGAAAAGTTTTTAATTTAATAAAAAAATTTTCATTGTGCTAAAATTATAAATTTGTTTTCTATAAAATTTTAGGAGGTTTTTTAAAATAACTAATTCACCCCCCACCCCCACCCCCCTTGAAAGTTCGTTAGGGATGTTAAGCCCTATGAACTTAGTCCCAAGCTAACCAAGAGGGGGGGGGGGTGAATTGGTATTTTAAAATTTATTTTTACAAATAATAAAAAATATAAACCAAAATCACGCCACAAAAAATAAATGCGGAATTTAAAAGTGCGGATGCAAGAAAACAAGAACACAGAAATTTATAGTGGTTCGGTCAACTCGACCTACGTCCACTCCTTGGAGCCATCCTCCAAGTATTGCACTACAAAACGTGACTCTCCTTTAGCCCCCACGGCTAGGCGGAGAAGCCCTCACAAGAACCTCCTTTTTGCCACCCCCGCAAGGCAGAGAACCTACCTCCTTTTGCTTCCTCCTGAAGCTGGCAGAGAACCACAACCAAAAGATAACTCCTTACCTCTACAGACCCTTCCATGGACGAGAAACTCTAGGCAAAGAAGAAGCAGAGCGATCCTTGAAGCAACCCTTGTGAAACCCCTCACAAGCTCCCCCTCACAAGATCCTCTCTCTCCCCCTTTCTCTCTTTCTCTCCTCAAGGCCTTCTCAGGTCAAGGCAGTAGCCAAAAGGTTTTTCAAAATGTTGAACAAGTGCTCTTAAATAGAAGAGCTTCAAAGGAGCTCATTAATTGCAAGTTGCAGACAATATCGTCCAGGCCGATATGGACATCGTCTTGGCCGATCAGTGGAAAACTAAGAAGATTGGCCTGGGCATCGCCCTGTTTTAGGTGCTGGATGATTGAAATTTGGCTTGATCGTCCTGGCCGATCTTATGATCGTCCAGGCCGATTAGTTCAATTCAGAGGAAAATCGTCCTGAGCATCGCTCTGTTTTCATGCTGGCCGATCCCGATCATCCAGGAGTGACAAAGGATATTGAATATATCGTCCTGGCCGATCCTGCGATCATCCAGGACGATGTGATCGTATCAATCATCCTTAATTACTTCCCTGATTTGATTGTTCAATTAAGGCATAATTTTGAATATCGTCCGGGCCGATCCGTGATCGTCCTGGCCGATAATTTAAAAATACAGTATACCTTAATTTTCTATGGCGGCTACTTCTTTCTGTTTTGAGCTTATCGTCCTGGCCGATACACGTATCGTCCAGGCCAATATGTTAATGACGGCAGCCTTAATTAAGAATCCTTATTTAGCCTTTCTATTTTAAGCCTGATCATCCAGGACGATGTAAAATATCGTCCTGGCCGATACGAGCAAAAACAGAAATTCTAAATCTCTCAAGTGTGTGTGTAAGGTTACTTAGCATCAGTCTCTTTGAATATTACAAGTAGACTCAAAAAGTGAAAAACAAAAGTACAGACTGACTCAACCCTAAATCTATGCAATCCTGAACTGGCTTTGTCTTGTCATCCGATCTTCGATTCCTGAAAAGTTAGAAGCAACAAGCAGTCTAAGAAAAATAGTGTTTGTCAATCATCAAAACATAAGCCATGAAAATAGATTTGCAACAATCTCCCCTTTTTTATGATGGCAAACACAAGTAGGACAATATCCAAAAAAAAGTTCATTAGAATTTCTGAGTTACAAACCCAACAACTTTTCCTACCTTACCCTACTCCCCCTTTTGTCATCACAAAAAGAGGGTCCAGATACAAAAGAAAAACACCAGAACAAACAAAGACTAACAAGCAAACTACATAAAACAGAAAATAAACAACAGAAAAACACAGATTAGAAAAACGAAGGATCCTGATCATCAGATGGAGGTGGTGGAGGTGGCTGCTGAAAGTAGCTGGCAAGCGTGGTAAACTGAGCATTGAACCAGGCGATGTCCTGGTCATGCTGCTGCTGCTGGTGAGTAAGGAAACTGTCAAATTGGGCTAAATCCTCAGTGCGGTGCTACTCGTAGCGGGCAATGTCCTCAGAGTGTTGCTGCTCCTGTGCTGCAACGTAGGCGTCAAAGCGGGTCTCCCATCGATCAAACCTCTCAATCAACTGATCAACCGGAGAGTGCTGGTGGAGAGGAACAGGATCTGGAAAGGGAGCGGGAGCGGGAGCCTCTTCCTCTTTAGCCCCCCGAGGTTCCTTAGAGTGGAGACGAGTACTGTGAAGGGTACTGAAGGAACTATTTAAGTAGAAGAGGATTGGGAGGTCGGGAGGCATAGGATATTGGAGTTAATATTTGGTTTCAAGGACATAGGCTATGATGTGTCCTAAGGCTAGATTAGGTTTCCTCTTATGACCTGGATCGTGAATTGTGGTTAAATGGTCAATGTACCGAAAGAGCAAGTCGGCAGTATTAAATTCTCTATGAGCCATGATGTAGAAAGTAGTCAGGGAAAGTAAAGGGGTGATATGGATTCAGTCATCGGCTTTTGGAATTATGGAGGTGCGAAGGACATGTTGGATTGTCCTAGCATCATTGACTAAAGAGCTAGTCTCTCCAACATGAAAAGGTGCATTGGTCTGGCGAAGGAAGTGATTTGCTGTTGACCAGTCAAATTCAGGATCTGAAGTGATTAAGTGCAGCTTATCCCCGGTGGTGGATAGCTATAAAAGATCAACACAATCCTGATATATGATTTCGACAGGGCGTCTATTCACATAGGAGGTCAGGGCTGTGAAAGTAGGGTTGATGCGAAGATTTGCAAAAAATTCAAAAAGAAGCTCAGTGTGAAAAGGAAAGGCGAGAGAAAGAATGAAGCAAAATGAAGTGTGAGAAAAGAGATCCATTACCGGATATGAAATGTGGACAGGATTGATGATTCTAGAGACAGTTATTCCACACTCTTTGTAGCAACGGTAGGCAGCCTGATCCTCTGCCTCTCTGAATTGAGGGTCTAGAGTGGCCCTCGAGGAACTCCCAGAAGCCTGTCAAACACGTTTCCCACCAGCCATAGAAAAGAGATTAGCAAGAAAACACAAGAGGAGAAAGGGTGGAAAGTGAAAAACCATGGCTGGAACGGCCAGAATTTAAAGAAACGGCCATATCGTCCTGGTCGATCACAGAATCATCTAGGCCGATATGGCTCAATAATTGCGTATAGGCCGATTGGTCAAAAAGACGGTCCAGTCGTCCGGGACGATCAGATATCGGCCAGGCTGATTAGACACAGGCGATCGGCCCGAGGAGCCAATCCAGATGACCGTTGAAAAAGCATATCGTCCGGGCCGATTAGGTGTATCGTCCAGGACGATGCACAATAATTGATCGTACCGGCTGAAGTTGAAACGTTTTAAATTCTTGCCACGTATATCGTCCAGGACAAACAGTGGATCGGCCAGGATGATTGTCCAATTATGGATCGACCGGGGCCGAATTTAAAGATTCAAACGTGTTGACACGTGGATCGTCCAGGACGATCCAGTGTATCGGCCAGGACGATGCACATAAATTGCATCGGCCAGATGAAATATTTTATCGGCCAGGACTATCTTCATGATTGCAACAGAGTTCGATCAAATTGTCCAGGATGATATAGGATCGTCCAGGACGATGAGTTACAGCAAGTATAGAAAAGGTCAGCAGATGGATTTTGAAGAGAATTTGCTCTATCGTCCAGGACGATAAAAAATATCGGCCAGGACGATGTGACTAGAAATTGAAACCAATAAAAAGATGGTGATGATCAAGGCCCTTAAGAATAAAACAAAAGAAAAACAGTCAAAAAGCACAGTAAAAGAAAAGCAAAAACACAAAGAAAATCAAAAAATGAATATTTTTGGATTTTAATATTTCTATTTTTTTTTTGTTTTAGCAAAGCATTTCATATGATAAAATCTCAAATAGTTTTAAAGTTTAGAGTTCCAAGAGATCAAGGAGTTTAACAAATTCCAATCAGAAGAAGGTAGAACATCCGAATCTGTTAACCCTAGATCGAACATTCTTCAGGTTACAGAATTTCTTTTGGAAAATAGAGGCCTAACTCAGAATAACTAAATAGAATAAAAAGAAGATCCATTCAAAACTTGTTTACAAGAAAATATCTCATAATTAATAAAACAAAGTAGTTTGTCTCAATCATGGAAATTGAAATCAAGTTTTTGAAAGTATCACATAATCAATGAGTTCTCTAAGTTTTAAGAGTTTTAGCAAAGAGAGGATAGCTTGCTTTTAGTGGGCTCATTTTATGCCTCTTGTCACTTAGAATGACTCTTTAAGCATCTTTTGATTTTTGATACACTTTTGTGTATATAGCTTTCTTTTCAACTTTGGCTTCGTTGGCCTCTTTCCTTTTTAACTCTTACAAGCTAGAAACTCTTTAATATACCCTTAAAAAAACTTAGTTGTGAGTATATCCTCTAAATATTAGAGAATAGGAGCTCTCTCTCTAACATAGGGAAGAACAATCCACAACACAAAATCAAAATCATGTGATAAATACAATGGCAAGATTTCAAAAAAAAACTTGAAAGATATATAAGAACTTTGGCTATTATGCATAAGATAAATTAATGTAGCAAGATAAGGAAAGGATCTTAATTAAAAAAATCATTGGTTAAACTGAGTTTAGACTTTTGTTTAGAGAAGAAAATCATACCAATAAACAAGGTCAGAAGAAGGGAAAATATCAACAGTATTTCTCCCTTTAACCAATTTAGAGAAGCTAAACACTATCTCCAAAAACTCCAAAATCTAAAAGCTTAACAAGATTTACCATATGTGACACCAATCAAAAAGGAACAAAATAAAAAACTGAAAACAAAGCAAACTAGAACAACACAAAGCAAGCACAATACTAGCACAAATAAAATATCACAAAAATTAAAAATTTCAAGCAAGTGATAAGGCAGCGAGTTTAAGCAATTTTGAGCTGTCAGCCTCCTTAAGTCCAGTTATTCTATGCTCCCACGAGGTCTTTGGTGAGAGCATACCTATAAGGCTTAATAACAGTCAGATTTAGGAACCCAAACAGGTTTAGGCCCCTTCTTAGTAAAATGTAGTGCAGATATGGTATGCTGTGAATCATGCATCTTAGGTCTCCACACCCAATGTGTACTACGGTGAATGGTGCAAGTGTGTGAGATGTGTCCTAGCATGCCACATGAGAAACATCTAACTCCAGGAAAAGGGTTTCTTAAATGGTTTGAGTTATAATACCTCTTCCTAGGTTCTGGCTTAGGATCAAAAGTAGATGTCATCCAATTTTTCTTACATGTATCCAAATCATTTTGAATCCTCAAGTTAGTTTTCTTTAATGCATCATTCTCAATCCTCAAATTTTTCTCAATCTCTTTAGATTTCTTAAGATCAAAATTAAGTGAGGTGTGTGAAACTTTTAATGCCTTATGTTCATCAATTAATTCTGAATGCTTTTTGTTCAACTCATCAAATTCATCAAGAAGAGCCATGTGATTAGAATCAATCGTTGAATGATCATTAAGAATGACTTCATACTCTTTCTGCATATTTACAAGTTCCACTTTTAAGCTAGCATGTGTCTTCTTAAGTTTTTTGTATGATGCAAGGATTTTTTTGCAAATTTCAAATAATTCATCATAGGTTGGTTTACATACCTCTTCCGCATCACTTTGCTCAAGATGATCTTCCCCTATTAAGCATAGGTTTGTAGTCTCTTCCTCTGGTTCAGTCTCAGAGGAATCAGTACCAGAATCTACCTAGAACGCCTTTTGGATTCTCTTCTTCTCCTTCTTAAACTTAGATTTTTCCTCAATCTTTTCCTTGCTTGTGTTATCTTGAAGTGTTGGGCAATCGGCTCTCACATGTCCAGGCTTCCTGCATTCAAAACAAACAACATCAGAAGATCCTTTAACATGTTTATGATCTTTACCTTTTCTCCAATTTTGATGATGCTTTTGCTTCTTCCTTAGAAAGCTTTTGAATTGCTTTTTGATGAAGGCAACTTCATCGCTTTTAGACCCAGAAGATTCAGAATCTGATTTGTGCGCCTTCAGTGCAATTGTTTCCTTTTTCTTCTCACCTGCATCAAGATTTCTTTGATTCACCCCTTGCTCATAAGCAATGAGTGAGCCAAGTAAGTTATCAATAGAGTAAGTGTTCAAATCCTTAGATTCAGTGATTGCAGTGATTTTAGCTTCATATGACGAAGGCAAGCATCTCAAAATTTTGTTCACTTTTTCATAGTTCGAAAGATCTTTTCCTAAAGCATGCAGTGAAGTAACTATCTGTGTAAACCTAGTGTACATGTCAGAAATTGATTCATGCGGTTTCATACAAAAACGTTCGTAGTCATGCAAGAGAATGTTCAAACGGGATTGTTTAACTTCATTAGTACCTTCATAGGTGATGCATAATTTATCCCAAATCTCTTTACCAGTTTTGCAAGTTGAGACACGCATGTAATCCTTGTTAAGATAGTTGCTATTTGTATGCTTTTCATTTTTGCAACTTATAAAGTTTTGATGATTTCAAATATTATTGTTCAAATGTGTAGTTATCTCCTAACAATTTTGGAAGAATTGTATTTGCTCTTGCGTGTACTGACATTTCAGGAAAAACGAACTCCAGACTACAAAGACTTCAAATTAAATTCAGCATGAGATACTTTGTAAAATTTGAAGCTTGCACTTTTCTTAGAAATCAAATTGAAAGGGAGTGATTATATTTTGAGAGAATAAAAACATTCACACATAAGGAGATCATATAGAATTTATACTGATCGTACAGGACGATCTTCAGTTCGTACTGGACGATCAGACAGTTATCTCCTATAGAGCATATGGAACGAATAGGAACTTGCTTGAAAATTTTTCTAAGTCCTATTCGTCCAGGATGAAATAAATTATCGTCCAGGACGATTGGCTCTCTGGAAAATTTTCATCCAGACGAAATAAATTAACGTCCAGGACGATAGGTTCTCTGTAAAATTTTTGTCCAGACGAAATTAATTATCGTCCAGGACGATTGGGTCTCTGGAAAATTTTCGTCCAGACAAAATTAAATTATCGTCCGTGGCGATTGGTCCTCGGGAAATTTTTCTTCCAGATGAAATAAATTATCGTCCAGGACGATCAGTCCTCTATAAAAATTTCGTCCAGACGAATCAATTTTCGTCCAAAAGATTAACCGACTTAGGACAGTTTTCACTAGTTTTTAGAACCGACCTTGTAATAACCGTTCGTACTGGATGAACCTTGTTCGTACAGGACGATCAGCTGTACGAAGACATTTCATACATATATTCAAATAGGGTCGTTTCAGATCATTTAAGTAAAATCGTCCAGGACGATCCACGATCGTACTGGACGATCCACTGCGTACAGAATTGAATACTTGCAGTTTTTTGGCAGTTTTTCTTATCTTTTGTATAAATAGTCCAAATTAGACTGCCACCCAATATTTTTGTCATTTGATCTTCGTGCCTCTTGAGAGAATAGCCAAGGAGAGAGTTGGAGAAAGCATTCAAGGGAGGATTCCTACCACTGGAGCGAGAAGGCTTCACTTGGAGTTCAAAGGTAAGAGTCTCTACTTGTGAATTGGGATTACTTCACTCTTTTCTTTCTTCCTTCTAGATTCTTGTGAGAAGATCAGTCAAGTAGATCCGGTTCTCTGCCCACACTAGGAGAGTGTAAAAGGACGAAGGGTTCTCTGCCCACATTAGGAGAGTGTAAAAGGACGAAGGGTTCTCTTCCCACACTAGGAGAGTGTGAAAGGATGAAGGGTTCTCTGTCCACACTAGGAGAGTGTGAAAGGACGAAGGGTTCTCTGCCCACACTAGGAGAGTGTGAAAGGACGAAGGGTTCTCTGCCCACACTGGGGATAGTGTGAAAGGACGGACGGTTCTCTGCCAACACTGTGTATTATGTAAAAGGACGGACGGTTCTCTGCCACACCGGGGAGTGGTGAAAAGAGTGTGTTGTAAAGGCTTCTCCGCCTTGCTGTGGGTACAAAAGGAGAGTCACTATTGGTATTAGTGCAATACTCAGAGGGTACCTCTGGGGAGTGGATGTAGGTCTGGTTATAGACCGAACCACTATAAATCTGGTGTCATTTACTTTACTGTTTTTACGTTTTCGCATTTTCTATTTCAGTTTTAAAAACTCTGTGGTTGAAAAACCTTTTTCTACAAAATTTAAAAGAAATTTTATTTCGGTTCAATAATTTTCTAAAAGGGGTCTTAAAATTTTTTAAACTACCAATTCACCCCCCTCTTGGTAGCCTTGGGACATTCACTTAGGCTTAACAACTTAATTACTAGACTCAACAAGTGGTATCAGAGCTTCGTTTCAATATCATAAGTTTGAACTACTTTTTGATTAACGTAGATGGCTACTTTCGGAAACCGAAATACACCTGAGGGTTACTCTATCACTAGACCTCCACTGTTTGACAATATTCCTTTTGATTTTTGGAAAACACGCATGTCTACTTTCTTACAGTCACTTGATTATCACATGTGGATGCTAGTCCAGGATGGCTACACAAAACCAACTAGATTAGTTGATGGAGTAATGGTAGAAATACCTTTTACTGATTGGACTGTAGAAGAACGTGACTTAGCACAATTAAATGCCAAATGTTTAAACAGTTTCTTTTGTGCTTTAAAATCTGAAGACTACATGCGGGTTTCAACTTGCAAAAGCGGAAAGGACATATGGGATAGACTTTGTATAACTTATGAAGGGACAAATGAGGTTAAATAATCAAGACTCAATATCTTGTTACATGACTATGAATTGTTTCGCATGAAACCTAATGAATCTATTTCCGACATGTACACAAGATTTACACAAATTGTCACTTCTTTGCATGCACTTGGTAGGGAATTAACTAATGCTGAAATGGTCAATAAGATTCTTCGTTGCTTACCTTCTGCTTATGATGCAAAAATTACTGCAATTACAGAGTTTAAAGATTTAAACATTTATTCTATTGACAATCTTCTTGGTTCACTCATTGCTTATGAGCAAGGAGTAAGTCAAAAAAAGATTGATGCATGTGAACCACGAAAGGAGAAAACTATAGCACTAAAAGTGGAAGAGTCAGAGAGTGAACACTCACAACCTGAGGATGAAGATGATATTGCACTGATGACTAGACAATTCAGAAGCTTTTTAAAGAGGAAGCAGAAGAGACGCCAGCAATGGAGTAGAGGTAAGTTTAACAGAAATTGCAAGGTTTCTAATGAAGTGATTTGTTATGAATGCAGGAAACCAGGTCATATCAAGACTGATTGCCCAAAACTCAAAGCCACTTCTGGTAAGGAGAAGGTGGAGGAGAAACCTATGGTAAAGAAGGGCAAGAAGAAGTTTCAAAGAGCTTTCTGGGTGGACTCAGCTTCAAACTCATCTAAGACAGAAAAAAAAGAAGAAGTCACCAATTTTTGCTTGATGGCAGACAATGTGGATCACTTAGATCAAGAAGAGGTATGTGACTTAACCTATGATGAATTATTTGAAGTTTCTGAACACATGCATGATGCATATAGGAAAATGAAAAAGATGCATGCTAGTGTTAGCTTAGAACTGGAAGAACTCAAAAGGAACTTGAAATCCTTAGGAAAGACCATGCTTTAATAGATGACAACCACATGAAACTACTTGATGAATATGATGACTTGAATAAGAATTTTGAAAATCTAAAATCATCCTATGCTGACCTTGAAAAGGAATTTAAAAATTTTAAGGATGAATCTGAGAGCAAAGCATATAGAATCAATTATACAAATCGAATTTTGGAAAATATGAATTCATTTTACAAACTAACTATAAGAGCTCTCGAGGATAATAAGAAACCCCCCAGACTTGAAGATTTTACAAATCCTAAATATTATCCTAAATTTATGAAATCCCTTAGAAGACAATCACATGGAAGAAAACTTAGGAATATTTTTCCTAATGTTAAATATAATAATTGTGGATTTTTGGGACATATAGCTCATACCTGTACCTTGATGATGAAATCTAATTTGGTGTGGAGACGTAAGATGCATAAACCTAGACATATCATACATGCATCTGATTATAAATTGCTAAAAGGTGAACTGAAACTTGTTTGGGTTCCCAGGTCTAACATTTGATATTTTTGTAGAAGTGCTCTCACACAAGACCTCGTGGGAGCATATGGTACCTGGATAGCGGATGTTCAAAGCATATGACTGGAGACACTACAGAATTCATATCGCTAGAAGCCAGGAATGGAGGCAAGGTTACACTTGGAGATAATACCACAAAGAAAGTGGTTGGATCAGGTATGATTGGTAATTTCAAAAACTTTTTTTATAGACAATGTGTTATTGGTTGAAGGCTTAAAGCATAATTTGTTAAGTATAAGTCAGCTATGTGACAAGGGATATAATGTAAAATTTTTACCTACTAGCTGCATATTAAGCCTAAATGGTAAAGAAGTTTTAAATGGAAAAAGGGTAAACAATGTTTACATGCTAGATTTGAATTCATTTCATACTCCTATTGCTTTCTGTTTGAAAACTATTTCTGATGAATCTTGGCTTTGGCATAGGAGACTTTGTCATTCTAGTATGAAAAATCTTAGGAGAATTACCCAAAAGAATTTAGTAAGAGGTATACCAAAACTAGACTTTACTAAGGACCATCTTTGTGATGCATGTCAATTAGGAAAATAAGTGAAGTCCTCTTTTAAGTCCAATAATGATCTTAGAACTAGTAAACCATTGGAAATTCTTCACATGGATCTTTTTGGACCAGTAGGAACTGTAAGTCTAGGAGGGAAGGTATACGGATTTGTTATTGTGGATGATTTCTCTAGATTCACTTGGGTTAGATTTCTTTTTCATAAAAGTGAATCATTTGAGGAATTCAGAAATTTTTCAACTTGGATTCAGAGAAAACTAGGATGTGAAATAATGTCTTTACAAAGTGATCATGGAGGAGAATTTGAAATTGAAAGATTTAAAAATTTTTGTAAAGAAAAAGGGATTGATCACAATTTTTCTGCACCTAGAACCCCTCAACAAAATGGGGTAGTTGAAAAGAAAAACATAACATTAATAGAAGCCGCCAGAGCAATGTTGGCAGAATACTCACTTCCTAGATATTTTTGGGCTGAGGCGGTTAGCACTGCATGTTATGTTCTGAATAGGGTGAATGTGAGATCGAATTTAAATAAAACACCCTATGAGTTACTAAAAGGTAGAACACCAAATTTGTCTCATTTGCATGTTTTTGGTTGCAAGGTGTTCATTCATAACAATGGAAAATCTGCCTTAGGAAAATTTGATCCAAAATCAGATGAAGGAATTTTTGTTGGATATTCAAGTGTTGGAAAATCTTATAGGGTATTCAACAAAAGAACTTTAGTTATTGAAAAAACCACACATGTTGTATTTGATGAATCTGGAAATTTAGAAGAGCCAAATATTGTTGAAGAAGAAATTGAGGAAAATTCCCAAAAGATTGATAGATTAAATTTGGAAGAAAATGTGGAAGAAAACTTTGAAAGAGAAAACCCTTTGCCTAGAGATTTGAGATTTTCTAAAAACCACCCAAGAGGATTGATTATAGGAGAACCTAGTGAGGGTGTTAGAACTAGGCGTGGATTAAATAAGGAAGTCAATCATTCAGCCTTTATTTCAACTATTGAACCCACTAATATTGATCAGACACTTTCTGATGAATTTTGGATATTGGCCATGCAAGAAGAGTTAAATCAATTTGTAAGAAATAAAGTTTGGGAATTAACTACAAGGCCAAAAGATCAAAGTGTTGTTGGAACTAAGTGGGTGTTCAAAAATAAAATGAATGACTCAGGAGTAGTCATTAGAAATAAGGCTAGATTAGTTGCTAAAGGGTTTAATCAAATTGAAGGAATTGATTTTGAAGAGACCTTTGCCCCTGTAGCAAGACTTGAAGCAAATAGGGTTTTACTTTCCTTTGCCTGTTTTAAAAGTTTTAAATTATTTCAAATGGATGTGAAAAGTGCCTTTTTGAATGGTGTTATTGAAGAAGATGTTTTTGTAGAACAACCTCCAGGATTTGAAAATTCAAAATACCCAAATCATGTTTTTAAGTTAAAAAAGGCATTATATGGATTGAAACAGGCACCTAGGGCTTGGTATGAGAGATTGAGCACTTTCCTACTTGAAAGATCTTTTGAAAAGGAAGTGTGGATACAACTCTCTTCTTAAAGAAATTTGAAAAGGAAATACTCATTGTTCAAATTTATGTGGATGATATCATCTTTGGATCTTCAAATAAAAATCTTTGTGATGATTTTTCTAATACAATGAGTAGTGAATTTGAAATGAGTCTAATGGGAGATTTAAATTACTTTCTAGGTTTTAGCATCAAGCAACTTGAGGAAGGGACATTTCTTAATCAAACCAAATATATTAAGGACATCCTCAAGAAATATGAAATGGACAATGCTAAACCTGTTAGTACACCAATGAGTTCCTCAGTTCAGTTAGATAAGGACCTTAAGGGAAAATCTGTTGATCAAAAGAAATATAGAGGGATTATTGGATCTTTACTTTACTTGACTGCTAGCCGACCAGATATTATGTTCAGTATTTGCTTATGTGCTAGATTTCAATCAGATCCAAAAGAATCACATTTGACAGCAGTGAAAAGGATTTTAAGATACTTACTAGGAACTCAAAACTTAGGAATTTGGTATCCTAAATTTAGCTCTTCATTTGAAATTATTGGTTATTCAGATTCTGACTTTGCAGGCTGTAGAGTGGATAGGAAAAGCACTTCTGGAACATGTCAATTCATTGGAAATTCATTAGTTTCTTGGTCCAGTAGAAAACAAAATTCAGTAGCTCTATCTACTGCAGAAGCAGAATACATTGCATTAGGAAGTTGTGTGGCACAAGTACTTTGGTTAAAACAACAGTTGATTGATTTAGGATTATCTGTAGGCACTACTCCAATTTATTGTGACAATACTAGTGCTATTTGCATTTCCAAAAATCCTATTCAACATTCTAGAACCAAACACATTGATATAAGACATCATTTCATAAGGGATCATGTATCCAAAGGAGAAATTGAACTCACACATGTTTCAACTGAAAATCAACTTGCAGACATTTTTACAAAACCTTTAGCCCTTGATACCTTCAGTACTTTAAGAACAAGGCTAGGTGTTATTGATTTAAATGCCTAAACAAAATGTCTTTGCAACATTGATGTTTATGTTTTTGTTTTATTTTTGATTTTGTGAATTTTTGTGTGTTTTGAATGAATTTGTTTTTTGAGTGTAAGTTTTTATTGTATGTTTTCTGTGTTTTTAAAGTTTGATTTGATTTTCTTAAATTAAAATTCAAAAATTTAAAAATTGGAGGAAATCGTCCGGGACGACTTTTGTTTCGTACTGGACGATGTGAGATAAATTGGTTTGCGTGCTTTCTTAACCGTTTTGAGAGCAGTTTTTAATTAGATCGTCTGTACGATCTGACGATCGTCCAGGACGAAATTTTTTTTTTCTCTCAAACGTCAAGACGATTGAATGCAGCGGTTGAGTGGATAAGACAGTTTTTAATATGGATTTCGTCTATACGAATTTTTGGTTCGTCCAGACGAACAGATGTCATTTCAGTGTAGGGGACGGTTTTCAAGAGACATTTAAAAGAGTTATTTTTAGATCATCTGTACGAACTTATGTTCGTATGTACGATTGGTCAAGTCAAAAGTCTGTACGAAGGGACGCATCGTAAGTTGTGTTGATTATGAAAAGCCGTTACATTTTGGACGAATTTGATCGTCTGTACGAAATATTTTCGTCCAGACAAACGATGATTTTCATCCAGGACGAACGTATCGTTTTCTTTAAATATGAAGGCTTTCTAACTTAACAATCACACTTTCAAACTTCTCTTTCAATCCCTTTCTACTTCAAATTGTCAATGGCCTCCTCAAGCAAAAGACAAAAGGTGTTAGCGAAGAAGCCGAATAGGAATGCCCCAGAAAACTTCCTTTCTAAGGCGAATGAGGAATCCTTTCCTCGTTTTGCTTCCGCCAAAATAACTCCATCTCACATTTTAATCCAAAGCGAGATAAATTATAAGGTAATGCACCTTTTTGCCTCAACCCAATTCAATTTCATACTTTCTCTCATCCATTTCTACAATAAACAAACCTTCCACTATTTCCTAGCAAACATGAGGTTTAACTCGGACCACTCTTCCATTAGTTCCTTTGTTTTCAAGCAAAAAGTAGAAATCACCAAGCATGACATTGGTGCATTTCTATACCTAAGGACTGAAGGATATAGAGCTCACACCCTAATGACTGAAAACACAATCAGATGGGAAGATGTCAATAGGGTAATTAGAAAAAGTGGCGTAACCTATCATATTGCTAGAGTATCTGGGATGACCCAAAATGCCCGTATCATCCAGCATATCCTTAGATCTTCAATCATTCCTAAAGCTGGTGATAGGATAAACATTACTCCTCTCCTTTCTGTTCTAACCTTTTTGATTATGGATCGTCGCCCTATCGACGAAGCCCAACTTATCATAGATCATATCTATGGGCTTTCAGAAATAGGACATGCTAAACAGAAGAGGAAAAGGAATATTTCTTTGGGACATTTAATTACTTATATTTTGGAGAAGAAATATAATTTGGTGCATCCTGATGAAGAATATGAAGAGCCAGTTTACTATAATGATGCTTCCTTCAGATTTCTTTTCAGGGAGGAAAAAGAAAAAGAAAAAGCACATGCCAGTGCTTCAGAAGAAGAAGAAGAAGAAGGAGCGCAAACCACTGCACCTCATTCAGATTATCAGAATCTGATTGAGAGATTTGATAGATTAGAGACTCATATTGCTCAAATGTTTGATCAATTTGATGCTCAACTTGTGCAGCAACAACAAGACATTGGTATCATTAGAAATGAAGTACATGATATCAATACCAATGTAATGTTGATGGCCTCCTACTTCAACCTTTTCGGTGGCATTCCTCCTCCTCCTTCTCCAAAACAGTAGAGATGAATTTCTGTGTCTTTGTTGTACTCGTGTTTTGTTTCATGTTTTGTTGTGTTAGTGTTTATGTTAAGTGTTTGTCTTTATATTTGTTTTTTAGTTTAAGTTAAGTGTATTTTGTTAATTGTGTTTAGATATTATGAAATGTGTAATCCTTTCATAAATATCAATGTATTTCGTACTTGTTTCAAAGTTGATTTGTTTTTGAAATGTGGTTAATTTTTATGAATTTTATTAGTATTATTTAATCTTCATAGTGCTTAAATTAGATTGTAATTTGAACTTTTAAATTATCTACATTAGAAAATCTAGTCTTTCTAAATTTAAAAGTTGTTTATAACTTGGTGTAATTAGAACTTTTAAATTCATGTCTATTCATTTAGACTACATAAAAATTAATATTATTATTGCAATTTAGATGTTGTCTTATTTTGTATTTCATTGCACAAATAATATTTATGCACTTAGAAATATTTGAAATTTTAGATTATTATTTTTGGAAAGAATTGGTCTCAATTACTCTTGAAAAAATTGTACAAAAAGTACAAAAATCAAAAGAAATACGCAAAGGTTCGCAAATATGAAAAAGAGGCACAAAATCAGCCCAATATCAAAAGATGCACAAAAATGTGCCCAAAATTTTTGAAAAAGATGCGCAAAGCGCCACATGTGGTAATTCTCTTCTTTCCAAATTCTTTCAATCTCTTAATTCAAATTGATCTTATGTTCATTTATATTCTATTGAACTTTGAAATATCAAATTTTTCTTCATCTCTCTTGTAATGATTTTCTATATTAGAATGTCTAAATTGAATCATGTCTTTGCTAAATTCTTCTTACTTACAATGTTATATCACTTTTTAAATTCCATGAATTTCTATGATTGACCTAATGTTTTTAGTTTAAAATTGCATACCTTGTATCAATCACCATTTAGATTAAATGTTCAAATGAATTTCATACAATTACTTACATTTCTTGTCTATTTCTTCTTCACTTTTTGTTGTTGTCAAAAAGGGGGAGAAATCATTGTGTTTGTATGTTTTGTTTGGTATGTTTTGTTTGTTCGTATGTTTTGTATTTCTAGTTTATTTTGTGAAAAAAAAAATTTATGGTTCAAATTGCCTCCTTATTTTCATGTATTCATCAATTCAGGGGGAGTTTAGGAGATAGAAAGATTTGTTTAAATTGAAATCATACAAACAATAATTATTTTGCCATTATAAAAAAGGAGGAGATTGTTAAGATAGTTGTTATTTGCATGCTTTTCATTTTTGCAACTTATAAAGTTTTGATGATTTCAAACATTATTGTTCAAATGTGTAGTTATCTCCTAACAATTTTGGAAGAATTGTATTTGCTCTTGTGTGTACTGACATTTCAGGAAAAACGAACTCCAGACTACAAAGACTTCAAATTAAATTCAGCATGAGATACTTTGTAAAATTTGAAGCTTGCACTTTTCTTAGAAATCAAATTGAAAGGGAGTGATTGTATTTTGAGAGAATAAAAACATTCACACATAAGGAGATCATATAGAATTTATACTGATCGTACAGGACGATCTTCAGTTCGTACTGGACGATCAGATAGTTATATCCTATAGAGCATATGGAATGAATAGGAACTTGCTTGAAAATTTTTCTAAGTCCTATTCGTCCAGGACAAAATAAATTATCGTCCAGGACGATTGGCTCTCTGGAAAATTTTCGTCCAGACAAAATAAATTAACATCCAGGACGATAGGTTCTCTGTAAAATTTTCGTCCAGATGAAATTAATTATCGTCCAGGATGATTGGGTCTTTGGAAAATTTTCGTCCAGACGAAATTAAATTATCATCCGTGGCGATTGGTCCTCGAGAAATTTTTCATCCAGACGAAATAAATTATCGTCCAGGATGATCAGTCCTCTGTAAAAATTTTGTCCAGACGAATCAATTTTTGTCCAAACGATTAACCGACTTAGGACAGTTTTCACTAGTTTCTAGAACCGACCATGTAATAACCGTTCGTACTGGACGAACCTTGTTCGTACAGGACGATCAGCTGTACGAAGACATTTCGTACACATATTCAAATAGGGTTGTTTCAGATCATTTAAGTAAAATCGTCCAGGACGATCCACGATCGTACAGGACGATCCACTGCGTACAGAATTGAATACTTGCAGTTTTTGGGCGGTTTTTCTTGTCTTTTGTATAAATAGTCCAAATTAGACTGCCACCCAATATTTTTGTCATTTGATCTTCATTCCTGTTGAGAGAATAGCCAAGGAGAGAGTTGGAGAAAGCATTCAAGGGAGGATTCCTACCATTGGAGCGAGAAGGCTTCACTTGGAGTTCAAAGGTAAGAGTCTCTACTTGTGAATTGGGATTACTTCACTCTTTTCTTTCTTCATTCTAGATTCTTGTGAGAAGATCAGTCAAGGAGATCCGGTTCTCTGCCCACACTAGGAGAGTGTGAAAGGACGAAGGGTTCTCTGCCCACACTAGGAGAGTGTGAAAGGACGAAGGGTTCTCTGCCCACACTGGGGATAGTGTGAAAGGACGGACGGTTCTCTGCCAACACTGGGTATTGTGTAAAAGGACGGACGGTTCTCTGCCGCACCGGGGAGTGGTGAAAAGAGTGTGTTGTAAAGGCTTCTCCGCCTTGCTGTGGGTGCAAAAGGAGAGTCACTATTGGTATTAGTGCAATACTCAGAGGGTACCTCTAGGGAGTGGATGTAGGTCTGGTTATAGACCGAACCACTATAAATCTGGTGTCATTTACTTTACTGTTTTTACGTTTCCGTATTTTCTTATTCAGTTTTAAAAACTCTGTGGTTGAAAAACCTTTTTCTACAAAATTTAAAAGAAATTTTATTTCGGTTCAATAATTTTCTAAAAGGGGTCTTAAAAATTTTTAAACTACCAATTCACCCCCCTCTTGGTAGCCTTGGGACATTCACTTAGGCTTAGCAACCTAATTACTAGACTCAACAATCCTCAAATTTTAAAGCACAGAAAAAACAGTTCAAACATTTTGCCTTAATTAAGCTAAATCTCGTTCATTGAAAGTCCATTTAGTAAAAGCAACTTCAGTTTTAACACCATTAATTTCACGAGAAGGTGGAGAATAACCTTCTTGAATAAGCATCCACATGCGATAATCAGTAGATTGTAAAAACGTTGACATGCGGGTTTTCCAAAAATCAAAAGGTAGGTTATCGAACAGGGGAGGTCAGGTAATAGAATACCCTTTCGTAGTGTTGTGATTCCAAAGGTTAGCCATGGATCTAATTCAAAAAGTTTTCAAACTTAAATTTTCGAATCCCGCTCTGATACCACTTGAAAGTTTGTTAGGGATGTTAAGCCCTATGAACTTAGTCCCAAGCTAACCAAGAGGGGGTGGGGGGGGGGGTGAATTGGTATTTTAAAATTACTTTTAACAAATAATAGAAAACATAAACCAAAATCACGCCACAAAAAATAAATGCGGAATTTAAAAGTGCGGAAGCAAGAAAACAAGAACACAGAAATTTATAGTGATTCGGTCAACTCGACCTATGTCCACTCCTTGGAGCCACCCTCCAAGTATTGTACTACAAAACGTGACTCTCCTTTAGCCCCCACGGCTAGCCGGATAAGCCCTCACAAGAACCTCCTTTTTGCCACCCCGGCAAGGCAGAGAACCTACCTCTTTTTGCTTCCTCCTGAAGCTAGCAGAGAACCATAACCAAAAGCTAATTCCTTACCTCTATCAACCCTTCCACGGACGAGAAACTCTAGATGAAGAAGAAGCAGAGCGATCCTCGAAGCAACCCTTGTGAAACCCCTCACAAGCTCCCCCTCACAAGATCCTCTCTCTCCCCCTTTCTCTCTTTCTCTCCTCAAGGCCTTCTCAGGTCAAGGCAGTAGCCAAAAGGTTTTTCAAAATGTTGAACAAGAGCTCTTAAGTAGAAGAGCTTCAAAGGAGCTCATTAATTGCAAGTTGCCGACAATATCGTCCAGGCTGATATGGACATCGTCCTGGCCGATCAATGTAAAACTCAGAAGATCGGCCAGGGCATCGCCCTATTTTGGGTGCTGGATGATTGAAATTTGGCTTGATCGTCCTGGCCGATCTTATGATTATCCAGGCCGATTAGTTCAATTCAGAGGAAAATCATCCTGAGCATCACCCTGTTTTCATGCTGGCCGATCCCGATCGTCCAGGAGTGACAAAGGATATTGAATATATCATCCTGGTTGATCCTGCGATCGTCCAAGATGATGTGATCGTATCAATCATCCTTAATTACTTCCCTGATTTGACTGTTCAATTAGGGCATAAT
Source organism: Dendrobium nobile (assembly GCA_022539455.1). Taxonomy (NCBI): domain Eukaryota; kingdom Viridiplantae; phylum Streptophyta; class Magnoliopsida; order Asparagales; family Orchidaceae; genus Dendrobium; species Dendrobium nobile. Next base: position 26,231,384 of record CM039721.1, on the reverse strand, counting down.
TATGAATATCGTCCAGGCCGATCAGTGATCGTCCTGGCCGATAATTTAAAAATACAGTATACCTTAATTATCTATGGCAGCTACTTCTTTCTATTTTGAGCTTATCGTCCTGGCCGATACACGTATCATCCAGGACAATATGTTAATGACGGCTGCCTTAATTAATAATCCTTATTTAACCTTTCTGTTTTAAGCCTGATCGTCCAGGACGATGTAAAATATCGTCCTGGCTGATATGAGCAAAAACAGAAATTCTAAATCTCTCAAGTGTGTGTGTGTAGGGTTACTTAGCACCAGTCTCTTTGACTATTACAAGTAGACTCAAAAAGTGAAAAACAAAAGTACAGACTGACTCAACCCCCCCTAAACCTACGTAATCCTAAACTAGCTTTGTCTTGTTCGTCCGATCTTCGATTCCTGAAAAGTTAGAAGCAACAAGCAGTCCAAGTGAAATAGTGTTTGTCAATCATCAAAACATAAGCCATGAAAATAGATTTGCAACAATCTCCCCCTTTTTGATGATGGCAAACACAAGTAGGAAAATATCCAAAAAAAAGTCCATTAGAATTTCTGAGTTACAAACCCAACAACTTTTCCTACCTTACCCTACTCGCCCTTTTGTCATCACAAAAGAGGGTCCAGATACAAAAGAAAAACACCACAACAAATAAAGACTAACAAGCAAACTACATAAAACACGAAATAAACAACAAAAAAACACAGACTAGAAAAACGAAGGATCCTGATCATCAAATGGAGGTTGTGGAGGTGGCTGCTGAAAGTAGCTGGCAAGCATGGTAAAGTGAGCATTAAACCAGGCGATGTCCTGGTCATGCTGCTGCTGGTGGTGAGTAAGGAAACTGTCAAATCGGGCTAAATCCTCAGTGCGGTGCTGCTCGTAGCGGGCAATGAAAATAGATTTGCAACACCCCCCCTCTTAGTTATCAAAGGGATAATTGCATTAGGTCTAACATCCTATAAAAAATTTCAAGTGATATCAGAGCCTACTTTCAGAAATTAAGGTTTAGACAACTTTTTGAAAATGATCCCGGCTAATTTTAGAAACTGTAACACACTTGAAGGATATTTTATCACTAGACAACCATTATTTGATAACATCCCTTTCAATTTTTAGAAAATACATATGTCTACTTTTCTTTAATTGCTTGACTATCGCATGTTAATTTTAGTACAGAAAGGATATACTAGGCCAACTAGACTTATAGATGCCATTTGAACTAAAACACCATTTGCTGACTAGACTGTAGAAGAAAAATACTTAGCTCAATTAAATGCTAAATGCTTGAACAATTTTTCTTTTTGCACCAAAATTTGAAGACTATATATGTGTCTCTACTTGTAAAAGTGGAAAAGAAAATTGAGATAGACATTATATCACATATGAAGGGACTAATGAATTGAAATAATCTAGATTGAACATTTTGCTACATGATTATGAACTATTTTGCACGAAACTAAATGAGTTAATCACTAACATGTATACACGTTTCATTGAAAAAGTCACCTTATTCTATGCTTTAGGTCGGGAGTCAATAAATGCTGAGAAAGTAAATAAGATTCTAAATTATTTTCCTACTATTCATGATGCAAAGATTACTGCTATAATGGAATCAAAAGATTAAATATTTATTCTATTGACAATCATCTTAGATCATTAATTGCTTAGGAGCAATGACTGACTCAAAGAGTGATTGATGTAGGTGTAAAGCAAAAGGAGAGGAACATAGCATTGAAAGTGGATGACTCAGAGAGTGATTAGTCATAGCCTAAGGATGAAGATGACATTACCTTGATGACAAGGAAATTAAGAAGTTTTCTAAAAAGGAAGTAAACGAGACATCAGTAGTGGAATAAAGATAAGTTCCATAAAAGTGCTAAGGTTTATAATGATGTTATTTGCTATAAATGTAAGAAGCATGGACATATCAAATTTGATTGTCCAAATCTTAAAGCCAATCCTAGTAAGGAGAAGGTGGAGGAGAAAACAAATGTGAGGAAGTGTAAGAGGAGATTATAAAGAGCATTTTGGGTGGACTCAGCTTCGGATTTCTCAAAAAATGGAAGCAGAGGAGAAAATCACCAACCTGTGTTTGATGATCGATAAGCTTGATCGGTTAGATCAAGAAGAGGTATGTGACTTAATTTATGAAGATCTATTTGATATTTTTGAGAAAATACATAATACATTTAGAAAACTCAAAAAGATGCATGCTCGGTTGAACTTAGATTTCCAAGAATTATAAAAAGAGAATGAAATCCTTAGGAAAGATCATGCACTAATTGATATAACCCACATAAAACTATTAGATGAGTTTGATGAATTGAACAAACATTATGAACTATTGAAATCTTCCCACACTGAACTTGAAAATATTTTTAAAATATTAATGGATGAATCTGATAATAGAGAGCATTATTTAATGGTTGATAATGCTGTATTAGAAAGTACAAACTCATTTTTTAATGCTGAATTAAAAGTACTTGAGGAAAATAGGATTCTACCCACACATGAACAATTTTTCTAGAGATCGATCCAAAATAATTTTAAAACCTAGGAAAAGATAGTTTTATTCATGTAGATTGATAATTCCTTTTTCTGGTGTCAAATGTTTTTCTTGTGTAATAATTAGCCATATATCTCACACTTGCACTATTCAAAGTAAATCATATCTAGTGTGTAGATCGATCCAAAATTCATCATTTCAAAGACTACCACTCATTACGACTGGCGACTCAAAGGCGATTTAGGGATTTCAATCTATCGTTCATCTTCCTTATCTTTCTAGCTTTTGGGTTTGCTTTTTCATTGGATTTTTTCTTTCTCTGGCTTTGTTTGTGTTCGTTCGTGGCTTTATTTTTTATTTCTCGTTCAGTTTTCCTTTGGGAGATGATGACTCCATCGTCATCTCTCCACTCGAATGCTGCCTTTATCGATGGTCACACTCAATCTTTCAAGGATGTTGTCTCTAGATTGTCATCTACTGCTCCTAAGCTTAATTTTGTGCAGTCTTCTTTTAAGGATTGTCCGGCTCTATTGTTTGATGACTCTATTGTTTCTCAGCTTGCAGCCCCTTTTTCCCTAACTCTTGTAGGTAAATTTTTTTGTGTCGCCCTAATCTGGATGTGATCCGAAAGTTTTTTGTGAGTTTGAAATTATCTTGTTCGTTTCATGTTGGGTTGCTGGATCAGCGACATGTTGGTATCCAATTAATGAACGATCTAGATTATAGTTGTATCTTTTCTTGTTGATGTTACTACATTCAAGGGTGTCAATTGCGTCTCCTCAAATGGATGCCTAACTTTTATGTGTGAGAGGAATCACCTATTACGCCAGTTTGGATTGCTTTTCCTAACTTGAGATTACATTTTTTTCAATACTCAAATTTTGTTTGGTCTTTCGTCGATTTTTGGAAGGCCCTTACAAACTGATCAAGCCACGCCTTCCATCTCTCGGCCCTCTGTTGTGCATGTCCTTGTGGAACTTGATGTTTCTAAGAAACACCCATTGAAGGTATGGTTAGGTTCTGAGATTAACAGTTTCTTTCAAAAGGTAGAATTTGAAAATTTACCTATATTCTGCTCTCACTGTAAAATGCATGGCCATACTTTATTAATTGTTATAGGCTGCATACTCACCTTCGCAAAGCTAATGTTATGTCCAAACAGTCTCAACAAAATATGGATGTTCCTTCTGATAATGAAAACTTGCATCATGTTGCTCCTGCTGGTAATGATAATTTGGACCATGCTGAGAATGAAGGAATTATTTCTAAGTCTAATGATGTGCCCTTACCTGTGGTGAATGGTTCTTTAAACATTATGAATGACCCCTTACCTATTTTGAATTGCGCCCCTCTAACGGCTCTGTCTTCCATGGAGGTTTCTCTTTCTAAACAGGTCGATATTAGCAATAAATAAGATGTCTCACCTGTTTTTGATTTAATATTGGAAAATCAAGGGTTGAATGATACTTGCTCTCTAAATATTACTAACCCTATTTTACCCATTTTTGAATTTCTCTTTAAATTCTAAGTTACTTAGTAATGTTGATGATGATTTTTGTTCAAACCATAATTTGGAACCTACTATTTCTAATCTCCAGTTTATTTATATTAGTCATGTTGAGACTAGTCAAAAGGATTTTGTTGAAATAGAAAATGCTGAGCTAGGTTTTAATAATAGTGAGATGGATGCGGAAGAATTACTGGAGGAAGCTGAGCTACCTCACAAAAGTAACTGTTTGGATCTGAATACTAAATGTAAGTCCCCTACTATTTCTCATTTGAGTTATGATAATCTTATTGATACTAAGGATCTAGAATTTGCTGCTAGATGTTTTTCTAGAGATGATATTGACATTAGCTTTGTTAAAGGTTAAGGTAAATATGGTAGGAAGAACAAGAATCTTATGGTTCAATCGGACAGGAATACTAATCTTGTTTTAAAATTCGGGAGAAATACCCGTTCTCAAACTAGTCATTAATTTTTTGGTTTTTTATGTTTAAATTGCACATTTGGAATGTGAGGGGCATTGGGTGTGCCTCCTCTCGGATGCTGGTTAAAAATCTTTGTCGTATTCATGATATTTCCATTTTATTTTTTTTTAACCTCTTGTTAATGTTTCTAAGTTAATTAGTACTACTAGATTTCTTGGTTTTAAGCATTCTATGGCAAATTGTGCTAATAAGATTTGGGTATTTTTGGAAAGATCTGATTCATATTGATGTTCTTGGTAATTTTACTCAAGTGCTTCATTGTCATATCGATGTTTTAAATGTTAAGTGTTGTGCCACTTTCATTTATGCAGCTTCTTCTCGTGGCATGAGGAAAGCTTTGTGGCAGCAATTAACAGATTTTCATAGTATGTATCATTGTCCTTGGTTGGTGGGGGTGATTTCAATACTATTTCTAATCCTTCCGAGCGCTTCGGGGGATCTTTTCCTAATTCTTATTATATGGAAGATTTTAATAATATGATTATAGGCTATAATCTCATTGACATTAGTTTTTCGGGTAATCTGTTTACTTGGAATAGAGGGTACATTTGGCAAAGACTGGACCACATTTTATTTAATGATAACTGGATCAATTCTTTTGGCTCTATTTCTGTCTAGCATCTTAGTCAGACTCTTTCTGATCATTCTCCATTACTTCTTGCTCTTAATATTAGACAGGTTAATGCTGTTCCTCAATTTCGATTTCAAAATATGTAGCTTCAACATGATTCTTTTTTTGGTATTATTTAAGAGAACTAGAATGCTATTTTACACCTAACAATTCTTTTGGGGGTATGAAAAGACTCTGGTTTAAGTTGAAATGGCTTAAGCAGCTTTTAAATTGGTGGAATCATAATGTTTTCAAAATATTTTTACTAATATTTTAAATGCTAAAGAGATGGTTAATAATAGAGAGAATATTTTTCAAAACTATCCTTTTGAGGCCAATTTTGCTTCTCTTAGAGAGGCTAAATCTAATCTTTGTAATCTTCAGGCTCAAGAAGAGACCTTTTTGAAACAAAAGGCTACTGCTAAGTATTTGGTGGAGCATGATAATAATACTAAGTATTTTCATGCTTTGGTTAATCGTAAACGTGCTTCTAACTCTATATTGAAAATTGCTTGTGATGATGGTTCTGTCCTTCAGAATGGTGAGGAAATTACCATGTTGGTTGTTCATCATTTTAAAAATAGGATTAATAAGGACTTTAATCCCTATAATTTGATTAACAATAACGTTATCCCCTATCTTGTTTTTGAGGTGGATAATGATATGCTTGCTAGCTCTCCTTCTTTTGAGGAATTAAAAGTTATTATTTTTTATATGAACGGTAACTCTGTGGCTGGTCCTGTTTGTTTTACTACTATTTTTTTTTTTCAAAAAACTTGGGATATCATTTAGGATGATCTTCATGCTGCTGTTTTGGATTTCTTTGCTGGTAACCCTATGCCTAAGTTTTTTTCTTCTACTTTTATTGTTCTCATTACTAAGAAGATTAATGCTAATAACTGGATGATTACAGACCTATTAGTCTTTGCTCTTTTTTCAGTAAATTGCTTTCTAAAATTTTTATGTCTCGTTTATCTAATGTTCTTCCTAAGATTATTTCTTAGTTTCAGATTGGTTTTGTTAAAGGTCGCTCGATTTATGATAATATTTTTCTTGCTCAAGAATTTTGTCATGATTTGGACATTAAGGTGACGGGTGTAATTCAATCCCCAAGCTGGACATTTCCCAATCTTATAATAATATTAGTTGGCAATTTATTTATAACATCCTGCACTCTTTTGGGTTTAATTTAGACTTTATTAAATTGATTAAAATTTGTATTAAAGGGTCCTATTTTTCTTTGCTTATCAATTGCAAGAGTGCTGGTTTTTTTAATTCTTCTCATGGTTTAAGGCAAGGTGACCTATGTTTCCTGTGCTTTTCATTATTGCTATTGATTATCTTTCTAGGAGTATTGCTAACATGCTTGAAATTCATCTCAACATGTATTTCAAAACCAAGCGGGGTTTCCCTATTTCTCACCTTTATTTTGCTGATGATTTTATTATTTTCAAGAATGTTTCTCGTAATAATATTAATAAACTTATGGATTTTTTTCCAGCTTTTTTACACTATTAGCAGTTTGTCCTTAAAAAATCATAAAAGTTATTTTATTATTTCTAATAATATGAAGAGGAATTGTATCTAGGTTAATAAGGATCTGACTGGTTTTGTGCATGGTCAGTTACCTATTAATTATCTTGGTATTCCTCTTTTTAAGGGTAGAAAAAAATCTTTCTTGTTTAATGATTTAATTTCTTCAATTCAGTATAAACTCATGTCCTGTGAGTCTAATTTTTTTAGTTATGGGGGTAGGCTTACTGTCATTAGAAGTGTGCTTTGTTCTGATCCTGTGTATTCCTTTCAAACTATGTTCCCTACTAAATGGGTGTGTAACCGTATTGATATTATCCTTAACAAGTTTTTTTGGAAAGGGTCTACTAGTAACACTAAAATTTCTTGGGCCTCGTGGAACAAGTGTTGTGGCATTTCAAAAGAGGGAGGTCTTGGTTGCAAAACTATTACTGACCTGCCCATGCTTTTTCTTATAAGTTATGGTTCAATTTCCATGCTAATTCATCCTTCTGGGCAAAGTTTATATTTTCTATGTATTGTGTTGGGAAGCATCATTCTACTTGTTCTTTTAATATTGGAGATTCTAAAGTTTGGCAAAGGATGTGTAAGAGTAACTGGGATGTGGAACATCATCTTTCTTGGGGTCTTGGAAGTGGTAATATTTTTTTTTTCTGGTACGATCAATGGCTGAATTATGTTTTTATTGATTCTCTTATTAATTTTCTTCTAATGCGAATGTTAAGGTTAATTACTTTATCAGTGATAACTTTTGGGATTATGATAAGCTTGCTGAAGTGGTTCCTGATTGCATTATTCAGAAAATCCTATTCTAAAGATGTTCTTTTATGTAAGTTAGCTAGTGATGGTTTGTTTAGATTAAAAGATGCTTGGCATGATTTTAGAATTAAAAAAATATGTTAATTTCATTTATTCTAGGATTTGGCATAAAAGTATCCCCTCCACAGTGTCTACCTTTATTTGAAGAATTTTATACAGATTTATTCCTACGGATGACATTTTGACTAAAAGAGGTTTTGTCATTCCTTCTAAATGCCAATGTTGTTTCCATTCTAAAAGCATGCATCATGTTTTTGTTTCGGGGCCTATTGAAGTTAAAACCCGGTGCTACTTTGATGATATCTTTAAGTTAATTCTTTCTATGGTGAACATGTCCATTTATGGTCTTCTTAAGGCTTGGTTAGTGAATTACAAAGGCCATATTAGGAATGTCACTTCTTCCCTTATTCTTTGGTATCTTTGGTTGGAAAGGAACAACTCTATTTTTAATGGTATTAAAATGGATTCTTCCAGGGTTATTCATAATGTGAAAGATAAATTACTTAGCCTGGTTTCGATAAACTTAATTACTATGAATGGTTTTAAACATTGTTATCATATTGTTGTTGCTGACCTTGGTCTCAAGTTGTTGTTGTCTTCCTCTTCATCTAGTCCTCGTCTGGTTTTTTGGTTAAAATTGAGCGTGGGTTGTTTCAAGTTGAATGTTGGTGCTGAGGTGGATAATAATATTATGGGATGTGGTGGCATCATCAGAGATGGCTATGCTAATGTTATTCTCAGTTTTGTTGGGCCTTATAAAAAAAATTCTCATTTGGCTATTTTGAATTCTATCCTCTATGGGTTTAATATTTGTTTAACCCTTGGTATTACAATATTATAATTGAGGTTGAGTGTCTCCTTAATATTCAATGCTTATTCAATGGTGTGGATGCTCCTTGTGATCCTGAGGATTTTTACATTATTCGTGCTATCAAGAATTTAATGGTTCTTATTCATACTGATTATTCTCAAGTGCTCAAAGATGGTAATGCTTGTGTTAGGTGGTTGTCTCTGTTTGGTGCTGGTATTGATGGTTTTAAGGATTTTGTGGAAGCTAACTCTCCTGTGCCTCTTAGAGGCCTTGTTAGACTTATGGATGGAGCGGCATCAGATTTATCTAAATGATGGTAGCTTTCCCAATCAATGATGATATTAATCTCTTTAATTGGATTCTTTTGAGTATCTTTTATTTATATTTTTGTTTCTTTAGGTACTTGTTAGATACTATGTTTATCCAACTTGATTCTAGATGGTATCTTCTCCTTGTTCTGTTGACTGTTATCTATAGTATTGCTTGTGGGTATTTTGGGGGTTGTGCTCTTTAGTTTTGCCCTGGGGTGATTCACATTTTCTCTGGTATGATAAGGGGTTGTTTTCACTTTTGTTCGTGGATGATGATGTATTCTAGAGTGTTGAGAGGTTGGATTTAGGCTTGTTTTTATGCTTCTATCTGGTCTATTTTTTTGCTATACTAATTGTTTGTTGATTTCTTGTAGGAATACATTATACCTTTTTCATGGGTGGTACTCTTCTCTTCCTTATATTTGTCCCTTTTTGTTCTATTTTTTGGATGCTTTTCCTTCCTATGTTTTGCAGGATCCGTTTTGTGCTGCTTATTGCTTCATTCAGTTTTGGATCAGGGAGGTTATGCTGAGTGCTGATTTGGATTGTCTCCCCATTTTTTGGGTGTTCAGCCTTGAGCACCGTAGAATGTATCTAGGTTTTCTTGTAATTTGGATTAGCAGGGACCTTGAGCATTTAGGATTTTTTGTTTTCTGTCTTGTAGCTCTTTTAAGCGATTGTAAAGCTCGAGGTCCCTTTAAGGACCTTGTAATTTTCTACTTATATGAACATGTAGGCCCCTCTATGGGTTTCCCCTAAAAAAAAAATCTAGTGTGGAAACCAAAGATACATAAAATAAAACATATCAATCATGCATCTAGATTAATTTTTCCAAGAGGAGAACCCAAACTTATTTGGGTTCCCAAGAATAACATTTGATTCTTTTGTAGAAATGCTCTCATATAAGATCTTGTGAGAGCATTTGGTACTTGGACAGTAGACGTTTGAAGTATATGACTAGAGACACTACATAATTCATATCGCTGGAAGCCATGAATTGAGGCAAGGTTATACTAGGAGATAATACCATTAGGAAAGTGGTAGGGACATGTAAGATTGGAAACATGACCCATTTTTTCATTGAGAATGTCTTACATGTATATGTCATAAAGCATAATCTTTTGAGTATTAGTCAGCTATTGAAAAGGGTTATACTGTAAATTTTTTTCCCACTAGTTGCATAATAAGCCAAAATGAAATTGATGTTTTGAATGGAATTAGGGTAAATAATATGTATATTCTTGATTTGAATTATATTAAATCTCCAAATGTTTTTTATTTAAAAATAATTAGTGATGAATTATGGTTATGACTTAGGAGATTTTATCACGCTACCATGAAAAATCTTAAAAAATTACCCAAAAAGAACTTATTAGAGGAATACCAAAACTAAACTTTACTAAGGATCACCTGTGTGAAGCATGTCAACTAAAAAAAAGGTGAAGTCCTCCTTTCATTCAATTAAAGATCTTATCACTAGTAAACCATTGAAAGTTATTCACATGGATCTTTTTGGACCGATTAGCATTATAAGTCTAGGAGCTAAAGTATTTGGATTTATGAGTATTGATGATTTTTTTTGCTTTCACGTAGGTTAAATTTTTATTTAATAAGAGTGAATCATTTGAGGAATATAAAAATTTTTACACTTTGATTCAAAGGAAATTTGGGTGTGAGATTTTATATATTCAATGTATTCATGGAGAAGAATTTGAATATTTTTGTAAAGAAAAAGGAATTGATCATAATTTTTTAGCACCTAGGACATCTTAGCAGAATGGTGTAGTAGAAAGAAATAATAGAATATTAATTGAAGACTCTGGAGCCATATTGGTAGAATATTCAGTTCCAAAATATTTTTGAGCTGAAGTGATTAATACAGCTTGTTATATTTTGAATAGGGTGAACATTAGATCAAAATTGAATAAGCCACCCTATGAACTTCTTAAGGGAAGAATGCCAAATTTGTCATATTTGTATGTTTTTGAATGTAAGGTATTCAATCATAATAATGGGAAAACTCCTCTATGAAAATTTTATCCAGAATCTCATGAAGGAATTTTTTTTGGATACTCTTTTTTTTTTTTTTGAGGAAAATGCAATCAATGCATTAATATTTTTAAAAAGAGAAAAAACTAACCAATGCCGTCAGATTCCTCCTTTAGTATAGAAATAAAAAAGGAAGGAACCTTATGAAGCACTAAATTGTCCCAAATGAAAGATCTAAATATTGCATAATTAGCACATAGATTTGCTAATTTATTGCGATTTCTATCAATACAAATGAAAATGACATTATGGAAATTTGAAAAAGGAAAATCCAATTCATTTTTACCTCTGTAGTAGACCGATTGAAATAGCTTGATGATGTTGGAGTTATCACTTTCAATTATGATACCTTTGTAGTTATGCATCCAATCATTGACTACTCCTTTAATTGCTTGAATAGCTAGAAGTTCAAGTCTTGAGATATCCCAATGAATGCAAGATTGTCCAAAAGCCAACAAGAACCGGCCATTGCAGTCCCAGAAAACACCTCCAATTCCTCCCTTATTTGATTTTAATAAAGAAGCATCTACATTAACCTTTATCCAATCGAGTGGAGGGGGATGCCAATGGTTATTCAATAGCAAATGATACTGATTAGCAACCCATTTACTCGATTTAAAGACATAATAGTGTGCTGAGTATGACGCTAGGCTGATAGCTTCGGAAGCAATGAAAAGAGGAGAATGATCCTTTCCTTCATGTACCAATTTGTTCCTTCCTTTCCAAGAAAAGTATATTACATTGCAATATAAATTGATTGTCCAAGAGTTTTGAATTGATATCCAATCCAAGAAATCCTCCATTGAAATGAATATGGGAAATATAAAACCCCATTTTTCCAGATTTTGAAAAATTCTTACTAGCTTACTACATTTAGTTACCACATGCTCAACATCTTCTTATAGATTACAATTCCTTGGACAAACATTGTGCATTTGTAATCTTCTATAGCTAAGGAAATTAAAGGTTGGTATTGCTTTGTTGAATAATCTCCACCAAAATCCTTCAACCCAAGGAAGTAACTTAGCCTTCTTTATCCATTTCCAATAAGCAGCTGGGTTGGATTTTTGATGTGAAGCTTCAGTAGCTAGTTTAGAAATTGAATTTCTAGAGAATTTATACAATAAATCCATGTTGTCAGATTGAAGATCTAGATTGATTGGAATTTGAAAAATCAAACCCACAAGATCTTTACCAAAGTAAACATTGAGTTCTGCAATATTCCAAATTTTTCCTGAGACAAATCTGTCCACATTAATCTCATCTGTAAGCAAAGGATTAACAAAGGAAGGCCATTTGTTTAATCTTTTATCAAGTATCCAAATGTGATTGTTGGCATTTATGAGATTTCCATTAGCTATCTCCCATCTGACAATTGGATTTAAAAAGACTTCTCCATCTTTAATTACTTTCCAAGCAATTGATCCAGAATTTGTATGGAATCTGTTTCCAAAAAGTTGACCGAATTTTGGAAACAGAATTTTGTGTGAAAGAAATTCTTCTTCTTGATTATACCTCCAAGCAAGTTTAGCTCTAAGTGGGCCAACTTTTTCAATGCAAGAGTGAAGACCTCTACCGCCCAAATCAATTGGTAAACACATCATTTTCCAGTTCACGTAGTGGATGCCAAAATCTCCATTTGATTTGTTCCAAATAAAGTTTATACAGATTCTGTCTAAATCGCCAAGAATACTTTTAGGAACGAATGTATTAGTACAATGATGGATAGAGTAGGAAAGCAATACCGAATTAACTAAGTGAATTCTTCCAGGCAAAGAGATTAATTTTGATCCCCAGATGTTAGACATTTTAATAGCTTTATCAATAATGCAATGAAAGTCCTCACCAACAAGTGTTCTTAAAGCTATTTTAGTACCCAGGTAATGAAGTTCTTTAACTGCCTTCAATCTCATGATACGAGAGATTAATTTTTTCTTCCTTCTTCTAACATATTTCCCAAACAAGATACAGGATTTTCCTCATTAATTTTTTGGCCCATCCAAGAGCAAAAATTCTCCATAATGCTCTTGATATTCTTAACAGAGGATATATTAGCTTGTGAAAATACTTTGATGTCATCTGCAAATAGTAAATGCGAAACCATTGGGCTGTCTTTATTGATCCGGACTCCAAGCTCCTCTCTGCCTTGATAGAAAGCATTAGTAAGAAGTTGAGCACAAAGAATAAACATGAAAGGGGATAGGGGACACCCTTACCGGAATCCACATTTTGCTTCAATCCATCTAGAATAGTTCCAATTAATCAACATAGAGAATTTTGGGCTCTTTACACATTCTAGGAGGAGTTTGGAAAATGTTTGATGAAAATGGAAATATTGCAAGGCTTTTTCCAATATTGGCCAACCCATTGAATCAAAAGCTTGCTCCATATCATATTTGAAAGAAACCAACCCTTTTGAGGCTTTAGGAAACCTGAATTTGTTAAAAAATTTGTGTGCTACCAGGATGTGATCAGACATGGATCTATTTTTCAAAAATGTCACTTTTTTAATTGAGATAATTTTAGGCATGATGGAAGATAGTCTATTGACTATCATTTTAGCTGCTACCTTATAAATCACATTTCATAGGCTAGTTGGCCTATAGTTTGAAAGGGATTTAGGATTTAATACCTTGGGGATCAAAACCACTATAGTTTCTTTCCATTTCGAATTCATGATTCCTATTTTGAAAATCTGGTTCAGTGCATTCCATAAATCAGCCTTTACAATGTTCCAGTGCCCTTAAAGGAGTATGTTATTCCATCAATTCCAGGTGCAGTGAAGTTCCTAACTTGCATAAAGACAGTTTCCATTTCATTGATGCTGAATTCATTGTTTAAATTGTAGGCATCTTCTTCATTCAGGTGAAAGATTGGATTGGGCCAACCATCCAAGTTGCATCTCCTGTCTTTCCATTTATTTTCAAAGAAGCTTACTATAGATTTTTCAATTTGGTGTTAGTCTTTAACTAGCTGACCATTACTAATGGTGATTGAGCTTATGAAATTAGCATTCTTTCTAGCACTTGCATAAGTGTGAAAGAATTTTGTGTTGCTATCCCCTTCAGTTGCCCAGTTTATTTTAGCTCTTTGTCTCCACCACGTGTTGATTTTGGCTAAAATCAAATTGTATTTAGTAACTTTTGATTTAAGAAGCCAAGAGTCTTTATTTGATAAGAATCCTTCCTTGCATTCCATGTCTTGCAATTCTAGGATATCACCTAGATTGTTTTCTTTAGAATTGTACAGGTTTTGGTGTTTCTCCTTGTTCCAGTAGAACAATGCTTTCAAAGCTTTTCCCATTTTTTGATTAAGTATTTGTCCATAATCTCTTGCTATTTTTTTCATCCAGGCCTTCTTAACCAAAGCTGCTGAGGGTGGATTGGAAATCCACATATCTTCAAAATAGATAAGTTTTTTTAATTCAATTTTACATTTAAAAAGATTGAGAAGGATAGGCAATGGTCTGATGCTATCCTTGCCAAATGCTTGACCATTATCCGGTGTGGAGAGCAAAGAGCCATAGAGTTGAGATAACACCTATCCAAGCATTCTAGAATTCTATCAACTCCAGATTTATTGTTGCACCAAGTGAACTTGGGTCCAACACATCCCACTTCATGAAGATCATTGGAAGCTAAAAATAAATCCATTTCTCTAGATCCCAAGGAGTAGAAGAATCTTTTAGCACCTTTTTTGTCTTCCTTATTGAGGAGGCAATTAAAGTCACCACCAATCACCATAGATTTATCTTTGGAGGAATAAATTTTCAATCATTCCCAAAAAATTCTTCTTTTGTAGGCATCTTTGCTTGCATAGATTAATCCAATTCTTCAAATACATTTATTGAAAACTTCAAGGTCCCCAACTATGAATTGTTGGTTTGATTACAATACATTAAAAGAAGCTGCATTTGATCTCCATAGAACTAATATCCCTCTAGATAGACCTTTCGAAGGGACTTGAATGTAGTCCCAGTCATCTCCAATTAAAAAATTAATTTCCAATATATCAAAGGAAATAATTCTAGTTTCAAGTAAACCCAAGAATAAAACTCCATTATCTTTCACAAACTCCTTGATGTACAGAGAAGATCTCTTTTTTTGAGCTCCTCTATAGTTCCAGAAACAAACAGATGACATCATGGTAAAATGGGGTGATGATTCCCCATTTGATCTCTAGCTTCATTTTCAGATTTCCTGCTTTTTGTGGTGATATTGATAGGACCTAAACTTTTAAGTTGTTTAAGTCCCTTCCTTTTATTATCATAGCCTTTCTCAATTTCAGATTATGCTTTCTTTAACAATGAAATGTGAACAGATAAGTCAGGAAGGACATTATCTTTATCAGGGATTGGTAGTTCTCCATCTTCAAGGTCATCACCTAGCACTTTGAACTTATTAGTATCACAGGGGATTAAATAATTAATACCTGAGTCGTTGTTTAGATCAGCTTGATGTGTAGAGTCATCTTGGTTTGTAATTAGTGTGGAATTAGCTTCTAGAATTCCAGCATTGTCAGGTAGATTGTTGATAACAACAACATCTAAAGGTTTGTAAACCTTTTTATAGATTTGGGTAGAGGTAGTGTTTCTACCTGTATTTTCTGAAACCTGAGTAATGGAGTTTTTTGTTAGTCTTTGGAAAGATTTGTTCCTCCTGAAGTTCACATGAATGCAAGGTCCGTAGTCAGATTTGTTATCAACAGATTTGTCTTCTGCATTTACTTGAACAGAGTTGCTTTTGGGTAGCTCAACTTCTTTGGATGCTTGGTTATTTTTCATTCCTGGACATTTACTCTCCATATGCCCAATTATTCCACAGTTATAGCAAAAGTTTGGGAGCTTTTCATATTCAATTCTTTGAAAGAATTTACCAGCACAACCTTCCACCCAAACGCCCATTGGAAGTCTTTCATCAAGTTTTATTTGAATGCAAATCCTAGCGAACTCCCTCCTGCTCCATTGGAACATATAACCGTCAATCATGTATGCTATTATATAAATGTTGATTGCATCCCAACATTGTAGAGGCAAATTAGGCATTCTGATCCAGACCGGGGCCGAGAGGCCTTTTAATGATAATGGAGAGAACGAGGGGGACCATTTGTCCAACCCTATTATATTATTACTAACATACCATGGACCATTCGAGAATACCAAATCTAATTCATCTTGCTCATTAAATGCATAAAGCACCCATCCCAAACCAAGTATAGTAAGGTGGAATTTACAGTATTGAGACCATTGCCTCCTGAGTTCCAAATTGATCATGTGAAAAGGTATATTCTCTCCAAATACTTTGATTACCAAAGCTTTGCTGAGTTTAATTGAGTTCTCTGATTCCATTCCAGAGTGTAGTTTCACCACGTTGTTGTCTCTTATGAAGTCATTCCCAAAGTCTAAGTTGGAAACATTGATATTAGTTTTTTTCTCCCATGCTTTTGCTGTAGCATTGCCAGTAGATTTAACTGGGATGTTTAGAAGAGAGGCATTGCCATTTTAGCCTGCCAAATCACCTTCTTCACATTCTCAAACTTTGTTCAAATCATTTAGCATATCAACAATAGAGACTAATTCAGATACAATTTCTTTGAAGCTTGGACCATAAACTTTGATGATTGAAACCTCTTCTTTATTATTGATAGCATCCACTAAATTCTTCGAATTCATATCCAATATGTTTTGGTGAATTTTTGTTCCAGAAGAAGAAACATCTGAACTAAGGAATTTGACTTTTCCAAATTTAGGAGAAGTTGGAATTTTTCTGATAGTTGAATCAACCTCACAATTTACATTCTTTCCTTTGCTGATAGTTTCAATAGATTTATTTTGTTGCAGTAAACCTCCCTCATTTATAACCAAAGGTTTTGCTGATTTGAATTTGGATTTATCGTCTGTGGGGAGCAAATCGCCAGATGCGGGAGGTGAAGTGGTTAGGTCAAGCCTTGATACTAACGGAATGGTCGGAATAGCACAAAGACCAAAATTTGGGATGCCATCCACTAGGGGAGGCCGGCGACCATCCGTGGCCATCAAAAGCACAAAGACAAAATTTGAAAAAAGAAATTTCTCTCTCTAGAAAAGCTCATAATTTCTCCCTCTAAGAATTGTTTAATTCCTCTCCTCCACATATATTGTGTTTTTTTTTTGGATACTCTAGTGTTGGAAAATCTTATAGAATTTTTAACATGAGGACTTTGGTAGTTAAGGAGACCACATATGTGTGTTTGATGAATATAATGTTTTAGATGAGGAAAGGTTGGAAGAATCTCATATTGAAAATAACTCTTAAGGAATTAAAAGATAAATTTGGAAGAAAATGTTAAAAAAGAAAACCCTTTGCCTAGAGAATAGAAATTTTCTAAGAATCATCCTAAGGAATTGATTTTAAGTGAACCTAGTGAGGGTGTTAGGACTAGGCATGGACTTAGCAAAGAGGTGAACCATTCTGCCTTTATATCGATGGTTAAACCCTCAAATATAAATCAAACACTTTTGAATGAATTTTGGATTTTGGCCATGTAAGAAGAGTTGAATCAATTTGTAAGAAATGTTGTTTGAGAATTGATTGAAAGGCTAAAGGATTAAAGTATTGATGGAACTATGTGGGTATTTAAAAATAAAATGAATGATTCAACACATATGATTAAAAATAAGGTAAGATTAGTGGCCAAGGGGTATAATCAAATAGAAGGGATTGATTTTGAAGAGACCTTTTCCCCTGTAGCCAGACTTGAAGCAATTATGGTTTTGTTAGCCTTTTCCTATTTTAAAGGTTTTAAATTGTATCAATTAGATGTCAAGAGTGTCTTTTTGAATTGGGTGATGCGAGAAGATGTTCATATTGAGCAACCTCTAGATTTTGAAAATTCTAAATTCCCTAATCATGTGCTTAAATTGAAGAAGGCATTATATAGACTGAAATTGGCACCTAGGGCTTGGGATGAGAGGTTAAACACTTTCCTATTAGAGATATCTTTTATGAAAGGAAGTGTGGATACCACCCTTTTTTTGAAGCAGATAGGAGATGATATACTCATTGTTCAAATGTATATTGATGACATCTTATTTAGATCTATAAATAAAAATCTTTGTGACGAAGTTTAAAAAATAATGACTAGTGAATTTGAGATGAGTTTAATGTGAGATTTTAGTTATTTTCTTAGTTTTAACATAAAGAAAAATGCGGAAGAAACTTTTCTTAGTCAGTCAAAGTATATTAAGGACATCCTAAAGAAATATGAAATGGATAATGCTAAACTAATGACTACACCTATGATTTTCTCAGTTTAATTAGATAAGACCTTAAGGGAAAATCTCTTGATAAAAAAACATTTAGAGGTATAATTAGATCATTATTTTACTTGACTGCTAGCATACCAGATATAATGTTCAGTATTTGTTAGTATGCTAGATTTAAATTTGAACCAAAATAATCTTATTTGACAGCAGTAAAAAGAGTTCTGAGATATATTTTGGGAACTCAAAACATAGAAATTTGATACCCTAAGCACAGCTCTTTGTTTGAAATTATTAGATATTCTAATTTAGATTTTATAGGTTGTAGGATTGATAAAAAAGGTACATGTAGAACTTTTTAATACATATGAAACTCTTTAGTTTCTTGGTCCACAAGAAAGCAAAATTCAGTAGCCTTATCTAATTTTAAAGAAGAATACATTACCTTAGGTAGTTGTGTGGCACAAGTTCATTAGTTGAAATAAAAATTGATTGATTTAGGATTTTTAATAAGCACAATTCTAATTTTTTGTGATAATACTAGTGACATATGCATTTCAAAAAATCTTATTTAACTTTCTAGAACCAAGCATATAAACATAAGACATCATTTCATTCGAGATTATGTAGCTAAGAAAGAGATTGAATTGAATCACGTTACTATGAAAAATCACATTGTATATATTTTTATAAAGCAACTACCCGAGGCTAAGTGACATATAGAACTAAGTATTATGGTTGTTAATCTCTTATGAACTTGCCTGAGGTTAACCAAGAGGGGGGGGGGGGTGAATTGTAGTTTTAAAAATTCTCAAACACAAAGTAAAAACTTTTTAAAACCTTTTTGAATATTTTAAAACAAATGCAATCAACCACAAAAATTAATATGCAAAAAATAAAGTGCAGGAATAACACAGAAAGAATACACCAGATTTTATCGTAGTTCGGTCAACTTGACATACGTCCACTCCTTAGAGCCTCTCCTCCAAGTATTGCATTAAAACACAGTGACTCTCCTTTTGCTCCCACAGTAATATGGAGAAGCCTTTACAAACTCCTTTTCATCAACCCCGGTGAGGCAAAGAACCCAAACTCCTTTTGCTTCCTCTTGAAGAAGGTAGAGAACATTGATTAATTATTGAAGAAGATATCCTTAGAGAAACCAAGGAGCCAAGGATGACAAACAAAGAAGATGACTTGAATCCTTTCTTCGATAAACCTTTGTGAACCCCTCATAAACTCCCCCTCAAAAGATTCTCTCTCTCTCTCTCTCCCCCAAGCTCTCCCTCTCCTTCTGTAAGCTCTCTCAGGTTAGGATAATAACAAAATATTCTCTCAATAATAATAAAGAGATCTTATAAAGAAGGTTTTAAAAATTGCCCTAAGTTTTAAATTAGAACCAAAGATCATCTAGGATGATTGATAGATCATCCTGTGCGATCAATATATTTCTTACCTTCTAGTTAGGATGATTTGAGTGTTCTGGATGATTAGAACACATGGTTTATTTTGATCATCCAGGATGATGAGGACATCATCCTATATAATTAGTTCAAAATCATACATATCATGCAGCATATAGATCTGGTCATCTAGGACATCCATGTTGGATGATAAATAAACCTAACTAATTATCCTGGATGATGCTTGGATCATCCTATATGTTAGTTTAAAATCAGTGATTATCATCCAGCACATAGTTATGGTCATCCAGTAGAATCATCTTGATGATGAATATTATAATTGGTCATCTAGTAAATAGTTCAGGATGTCTAGCTGATTCAGGAGAAGATTAAAGTTTTTCTAACTTATTGGCTAAGATGATCATGTGATTGTCCAGAATGCTATGATTAAGCAATCTAACCTTAATTACATTCCTTAATAATCTAACTAATTTAGGGTGGATTGTAATGAATTATTAAGGACTACATGGTATCATCCTATCTAATTTCTAAAAATAATATCATACCTAAAAAAGTCTGGCGATTGAGTCTTTTTGATTTGAGCCTATCATCCATGACAATGTGATTATCATCCATGATGATTTGCTTAATCTGGCTAGCTTAACATAGATTCCCTATTTAGGATTTCTATTTTTAATTCATTGTCGAGGATGATTTTGGATCATCTTATACGATATGATCAAAAATAGAAAAACTCTTAAACTTAAAGAATTTCTCCCTATGAGTGTGTGTGTGTGCAAGGTTACTTAGAATCAGGTTCCACCTTATTATATTTGACTCAATATAGAATAAAAACCACTGGAATAGTTACGGACTTACTCAGTCCCAATCTATCTAATCTTAAGCTAGCTTGATTTGCAGTTGAACTTGTGGACCTGAAAAGTTAGTAGGTAAGGCAACCAAAATAAATGTGTAGTAGTAGCAATAATAGAGAAATAGGAATGCCAAGAATATTTGATATCATCTAAACTATAATCCTTGAATCAAAATTTTCAACACTACCAACAGCACTTTTAACCACTTTAGCTGGTTAGGCTTTATGCCAATTGCTTCCCATGCTCAAATGCTTTGGATTTATGCTATTATATTTGGTTTAATGGTGCCTGGTGCTGTTGGTTTTTTGATGGTAGGGCTATCAATGCTAAGGTGGAGGTGAATTGGTGATGGGACTCTTCTAACTTTTCTTATGTCATTGCTAAGGTGGATTATGGGGTTGTTATTGCTTATTCTGGTTGCTTAGATGATAGTGGTTTGGCACTTGTTATTACCTCTTGTTGCCTCCTTTTTATATATCTTATGAATAGCTGATGGAAATCTCAACCTGTTATCTTTTGTGTTTATTTGTGCCATCCTTTTTACAGAATGTTCTTAATGCAGGTATTCATTGTGATGCCATTTTGGAAGGGAAGCTGTAGCTGAATGCTAGTTTTTGGATCTTTCCTTTTTTTGGGTGCCCTTTCATGTGCACTGTAGATTGTACATACATTTATTTGTACTTTTGCTTTGTAGGGATGTCAAGCTATTAGGATTTTTTTTGTTTTCTTTTTATAGTTCTTTTGAGCATTAGTGAGCTTGAGGTCCCTTTAAGGACTCTATAATTTTTTCTTATATTAACATGTAGGCCCCTCCAAGAGTTTTTCCAAAAAAAAAAAAGAAGATTGGAATCAATAAAATTAGTGAGATAATCAAAATTATAGACCTGGATAGCTAACTAATCAGCATAAGCATTACTCTCCCTAAACATATAAGAAATAGAAAAGTTAAAAAAATATAAAAGTTGATTAATATCTCTAATAAGCTAAAAAATGTTAGAATTGTAAATATTATTCAACAGATGCGTAATTTAAAGAATACTATAAATAGCATCCACCTCAATTCAAATATTTGTTATACCAAGCCTCATACAAAACTTCAAACCGCTATAAATAGCAGATAACTCAGCCCTAGCCATAAAACATTTTACTAAAAGACTGACAAAGGCTATCTCCACACTGAAAGGCACCATTTTAATTGAGCCATCCACATGAATTTTAAACTTACTAGGAGGAGGTTTGATCCAGAAGTCCAACTTAGGATCATCCAAGGATCTAATAATCTAAAGAGATATGCCAAAATTATGAGCAACAAAATAAAAATTCTTAAAATTTTTTTTGGATAACTGATTAGCAAAAAATAGTTTCAACACTTCATCTTTAGTATTCTAAATAATATTAAGGTGATTCATGCAAATATTATTAAAGAAACGTTTTTTCTAGCAATCCTTAAATACCACATAATCAAGGCCGGAATGATGTTTCTAATATGTCCTTTAGAGTTGATAAACTCGAAATCAAGCAAAGTGTTGATAGACATACAACCATAAAAAATATTTAAGTTAAAGATGTCATCAAAGTAAGCCCAAGTTTTAACAACAATCAAATAATAAATGAAAACATGATGCATATTCTCCACATGGAAGCAACATTGACACTTAGAAGTAAGAATGAAACCTCTTTTCCTCAAAATATCATCAATAGGAATATACTTATGTATTAGTCCCCAAATGAATATCAAAATTGTCAAAAGAATGCTTTGAGGCAAAATCATGGAAAAAACTTCCTAACACACCTATTATGTCTAAACTCATGCCAAGAATCTGTTAAACTAAATTTTCCATTATCAAAAAAATCACATAATATCACATCATTAGAGTTCATATTAATATCCAGCATTAACACTTTAAATATTACAACCTCTGGAAGAAGAGCAACAAGTTTAGTGTAAACCCAAGTGTTCCCATTAATAAAATAATTCATTTTAATAGCAACGTATCAAAAGTATTAAGAATAGAATTAATAGACTGACCTCCAAGGTAGTGGTCATGCGAAAAAAAGAGGTTAACATGATCAAGCTCCCATTTAACATGATGTTCCACTCTCCACTTAATGTTGCAAAGCATTTTTCTCACCCTAGAGTCACATTATTATAACAACTCAAAGTAGGATGCTTACCAACACAATACTTAAAAAATTGGCCACAAGGGAGTGTTTGGCATGGAAGTTAAACCAAAATTTAAAAGACAAAGCATCAGATAAATCATAAATATTCCTATAACCCAAATCCCCTTCTTCTAGGACACCACAACAATTGGTCGAGGAAGACCAAATAATTTTAGAATTCATATTAGCACCACTCCAAAAAACTTAAAAAATAATTTCTCAATCCTATTATAGACAGCATGACTAGGTTGCAGGGTTTGAAAGATATAACCAGGTAAAGAATACAAAACACTTTTTATAAGAGATAATCTCCCCCTAAAACTAATGAATGAAGAATCCCATGAATTAATCCTTTTTTTAACAGCAATAATAAGATCATCAAAAAGAAATTATTTCTTCCTACCCTTATAAAGCAGAACACCCAAATACTTAATAGGAAGATATCCTTATAAGAAACCAGTATATTTTTTAATCAAAGCATGCGATCATGTGAAACCTTGTTAGACACAATAAAGCAGTTCTTATTCTTATTAATAAAAATACAACTACACATTTGAAATTTATTTAAGAACCCCAAAGGTCTATTCATTCGATTAAGTGAATCAATAGAGAAAATAATAACGTTACTGTAAAACATAAATAATAAATAAGAAACCCCCCAAAGTTCTATACAAATTGCTAGATTGATTTTCATAATTTTTTTTTTGAAGAAATGCAATTTTGCATTAAAAGAAAGAAAGAACAACCTCATACATACTAGAACAAAAATAAAAACCTAAGGGTTCCTTGATCCAACATGGAAAGAAACCTTATTGAAAGTATATTTGTTAAATTAAACTTATCATAACTGAAATGAGACCCACTATTTTTCATTTTAAAACCCTTGGGGTTGAGAGGATACAAAATATAAAACAACCTGTAAGGTTGGTTAGCATCCCAAAGTTCCCAACCGATTAAAAGATAAGACCTAGTACCGATCCAAAAAGCAATTATAATAAATTGAGAAAAAAAAATATAAGGCTTGAAGAAAGCAAAAGAAACTAAATAAAAATTCTAGAAAGTAAATACAAGTATTCACCAACATCCAAGAAAAACCTAAGAAAACTTCTAATAGGTTTCTCTGATGCTACTTCTGAATTTCGAGGCCATAATCCAAAGCTAGTAATCTGAGATACTCTTTGATCAAAAGTTCAATCATAAAGTATCTTATAAGAAATTCCATGCTGTTGTTTCCAATGTAAGAACAAGAATGCATATCAATGAGCTAAAGGGGAAGAACCCCTCAAAAATTTCTTTGAACTGAGATATGCCATTCTTCTTCTAGGTAAATCTTCTATCAATCCAAATGATTGTAGTTCTTCAAAAAGTTTATGTTTAGACCCGGAAGAATAACCCATCTTAATAGTTGTTATTTTTCCTAACACAGCCTTTTTAAAATTCAAATTAACCTCAAAAGAAGTAACAAATTCTGGTGTAACAATAGGAATCATTCCACTTAATCCTCCCTTCTATCTAAAGGAGCTTCCTTTCCATCATATTTCATGGTATTAGCTGAAGGAGAAACTTCTTTCAGTTCAGCAACAGATTTTGACTCAGCAAAAGTAACGACCTCCTCTTCTCCTTCCAGAATTCGTGCCTCTTAAAATTCAAATTTTAAATTTTGAACAGATTCAGAGAATAGGATAGCTTGATAAGCAATCAAACCATCTGAATTATCCTGGGAATTGACTACTGAAGACCAATCATTCAGAGCTTTATCTAGAATGTGAACATTATGAAAATCAGCATCCTCAATTAAACTTTTATCAAAATCTTCTTTGTCAACAACTTCAACATTGTTGACATAAGATAAATCAATATCCATATTATTTTTTTTCTTCAAGAGATAACACACTATATTTATTGGAATTATCAAGATTTGATATGATTTTATCAGATATAGCATCAACATAATTTTCCTTATCTTCAACAGGATTCCTACCCGAGTCCCCATCTTAGTAGGATTTCCCCTAGTGAGAAAATTAGATAGCTTCTTATCAAATAAATTTTTTTGCCTTTTTTTGGTTATGAACTTCACATGCATCCATGTCCCATAAGAATTTTCATCAACATGAAATAACCTTTTAGGGACTTCTTTGTCAACCAGCTTCAGAGTATGAGGGACATTTAGACATATAGAATCTTTATGTCCAATTCTTCCACATTTGAAACAAAGAGACGAAAGATTTTCATATTCAAATTTTTGAAAAAATTCTTCCATTTAGACCTTCAACCCAAATACCACAATATTGAAAAGAGCAGGACAAATAGGATCACATTATCTCAGCCCATGAGAAGACTTGAAAAAGCTATTACTTTTACCATTAATAATAAGAAAAAAAAGAATTTTCAATGGAATGTTTAATAAGGTTCATAAAAGTAGTGTTAAAGCCAAATAACTATAGGATGCAGTAAAGAAATTCCTAATTAAAGTTGACATAAGCTTTGACAATATCTAATTTAAATATAATGTTA
Organism: Dendrobium nobile; assembly: GCA_022539455.1. Taxonomy (NCBI): domain Eukaryota; kingdom Viridiplantae; phylum Streptophyta; class Magnoliopsida; order Asparagales; family Orchidaceae; genus Dendrobium; species Dendrobium nobile. Next base: position 26,206,539 of record CM039721.1, on the reverse strand, counting down.
CCTCTATTCACCTTGATATCTAAATCATGTAAAATCGCTTAAGACAACAAAATCTTATCCAAAATAGTTCACCATAAAACAAAACCAGTTTGATTAGGAGCAATAATTCTAGGAAGTAAGGGGGATAAGCAATTCAAAAGGATTTTAAAAATCAATTTACTGAAAAAGGTACACAGAGTAAAAGGCCTACATCATTCCAATTACAAGCCCCCATATTTTTAGGAATAAGAATAATAGAGGTAGAGGAAAAGAACTTATACATGAAATCATTCCAATTACTTATAATTGAATTTATAACATTAAACAAATAATGTTTAATAATATCCAATGCTTTTTTAAAAACATAGTCGTGAAATCATTCAGGCCAACAACAAACTCAATATTCAATTCAAAAATTGAAATATTAATTTCCTCCAATCTAGGCCATAAGAACCAAATTATAAGCCTCATTAATGTGGTTATGAATAATATTGGGATTATTAATGGGCACAGCAGTAAAATTTTTGTTAAACAAATTGTTAAAAAAATTATTAATGAACTCCACACCAAAAGAAGAAATTTTCTTGGCATCATTAGTAAAATAATGATCAACGCGAAAAATTTGTAAATCCAATTTCTAGCTCTTAGTTTTATTGTCCCCTTTAACAAGAGGTTTAGAGGCCACCTTCTACTTCCAGTAAGCTTCCTCCATGGATTTTAAGTTAAAATGATAATTTTTAGCTTTTTGAAAAAGAGTGAAATTAGTATCATTAGGAAATTATTGATAATTGAGCTCCAATGAGTTAACATATTTAAGAAAGAATGTTCAAGAAGCCAAATATTGTGGAATCTAAACTTACTAATATATCTACCATGTCTCAACATAATAGAAATATGCATGGGAGAATGATCAAATTTTGCTTAAGATTTTGAATTACTTCTACACAGTGAGATTCTAAAGGGACTTTTGATTTGGTTGCACTCCACTTTGTATAGCGCATAACTTTGATCTAGATAACACATTGGGAGAATGGCTAGATCAAATTTTTAATGATTCTTTTGAGCGAACTTGTCGAAGTTCGATTAATTTTCCATAGAAGAAGGTTAAGATATGCGAGGAAACTAAGGAATTGAAGAGAGGAGCTTAGAAAATTAATTTGATTCAATTTTTAAAACCCTCTATTTTAAAAAAAAAATTAATATTTATAGTGTTTATTTCAGGTTTAAATTTTCAAAATAAACCATGCAAGACTATCAATTGGTCAGAGATAGTCCAATGAGTTTCTAGTAGCTCACCAAAGTAGTTAAACCCCATATGGTTGACAAGATGGAGAGTTATACTTGAACCATTGATGATGTAGGCGATTTTCTTGGCCTCTAAGCCATATCACGACCTAGAAAAATGTTCTATAGCCAAGTGTTTGAAAAGTTCTAGAGTCACATACTTGTGTTAATTTGGCCTATTTTCTTATGGGTTATAAAATGATTGAAGGAAATGCTTAATTTAGAGATTTGGGCTGGCCAATTTGGCTAACATAGGTTAACCTAAGGACTAGGCCTACTAGGGTTAATTCATGATCTTATATGCACCAAATATATGTAACTATTTGATGTAATTTTATAAGGGTTGGGTTTTGGCTGAAATTACCCTTTTGGGTTCACTAGGGTCAACCTAAATGGCTAGCTCATGTGGGCCAATGTGTTAAACAAGCTTGGGTTAAGTCCTTGGGCTTCCAATGGTTCCCAAGGAATTTGGGACCTTAGGTTAATCTATGTCAATTGATTTAAAGAGGATGACTCAAATAATTTCAATAAAGATTATAAACATCTTTTCATTATTTCCATATTTTCGAAGGCATTTGAATTAAGATGCATTTATTGGCGTGACTGATAAATATTTGAAGGTTTTGGACTTATAGAAGATGCTTTATGTTTTAGTGTTTGGAAGGGCATGGAGGCCTCAAAATTGATTAGGTAGGCTCTAGAGGTATGTCTAATCAATATATGAATGATCAAACAAATTTCCAAGGCCTTTAACTAGGGTTTTTATATAATTAAAAATTTTCCTAAAAAGAAAAGGTCTAAAGGCTTTAGGGTTTATGTTTAAACTTGTATTTTGAACTTTGGATTTTAAGTTTTAATTGTCTTTAATGTTTGAAATTTATAGAATGATTGAACATGATTGAATGGTTTGGTAATTGAGCTTGATTGAATCATTATTTAAGATTTACATGAGTGAACATTATGACTAGTAGTAATGTTTAAAATTGATTGGCTAGATAAATAAATTTGTATGATAGAATTTAGTTTTATTTATTGGAAACCATTGAATTATTTAACATCATTTAATGATTGATTAATGGTTAAAATGTTTTACTTTAATTATTGAATGATTGAGGTTTAATGATTGAGTGTTAATAGTTTATTTATGTTTAATCTTACCAAACATAATGAATGGATTGGTTTTAATTATTGAAGCTAAAATTAAATAATCGAATAGAACTCAATTTTTTATCACCATGAATAATAATGATTGTTGAATAGTTGATCTCATACAAAAAAGTTGTTAACAAAAGGACCCTCAATATGTGTGAAGAACTTGAAAAGTAAATCCAATGTGTTCGTAATGATTGAAATATTCAACATAATCCAAAGAGATTTAATGAAAAAATATCTGGTTGGATGGAACCTAAATAAAAGTATTTAGATTGGTAGTATCTGGAAGCAAAATTATCCCAACCAGATAGATTTAAGCAATGAAGATGCTTGAAAAGAAGATCTATCCGTGACAATCAAATTTTGGGTGGATGATTAAAAGGAAAGATTTTAAAAGTTGAACTTTCACTTGAAAAAATTAAAATAGTGAATGGGAACAAGTTAATTATCCGTTGGCCATATCAATATAATAAAAAGTACCATTTGATTATCACTTAACGAAATTGAAATAAAGTGACTAAATCAAAGAATGATTTAATATTCACATAACCATATCAAAATAGTGGAAAATGATTTAGGAATATTTAATGTCTGCCTAACTATATCAAAATAGTGAAAGAGGATGAACCACTACTCTCCTAATCATATCAAAATAGTGAGTAAAGTTGCTTATACCTTACTAGGAGGCCTCTTTAAGACATGTATTTTTTTTTTTTGAATGAAAAGTCATTATTAAATGAACATATTTAAGAATATCTAAATGGGAAGTTGCTCCCAAATATATAAATTTAAAATGTTAGATAAAGTTAATACTAGGGATCATATTACCTAATCAACCAAAGTTCAAAATTAACAAATGCTACTGGGTAAACTTATTAAAATCTTTAAGGAAAAAATTTTAGAAAGCACTAGTGATTTTAAAATCTACAAGTTTTACTATAATTTTTCAAACCCAATTTTTAATGAAAGTTTCAACATATTCTAGCAACTTATAAATGTAAAAAAAAATATTTAATTTTTTAAAAATTTTCCTTTACAATATAATCCATTATAATATATCTTGAGATGTCATCCATTTATAGTTAACATTGTATGATTTAGTTTATAATCTATCAATTAATTGGATCCTCCTTGATGGAGTTTCTCCATCACGAATGGACATTCCCAAATTTGTTCAAATTTGTCTTCTATCTTTCAATGTGCTAAAATGGGTCTTTCTTGAACCAAGACCAAGTATCCTACTTTCAAGGTTTATGGACAAATAATTATGTCATGCGTTTGAATCTTTTTGAATGTACATAACTCAAGGTTCTATTGAGCTTACTACCTATTGTTATTTAAACCTTTCAACGCTTTCAATTAGAGTCTTACATTCTATTATGAATTTATATTATACTTTATTACAACTATAATAGATGGAAGCCATAACTCTAAGGGAAGAAAAACCTCTACTATGAAGACTAAAGTGGATGACATAGACTGAGTTGGAGTTCTATATATGGTTTGACATTCCCATAAAGCTTTTCTTAACTTTTCGTTCTAATGAAGCTTATTATCTTCAAGAGATTTCCTTATGATTTGAACCTAAGTTTTATTGAAGGCCTCTCCTAATCCATTTAGTTAAGGTTAATAGATTATTGAGTAACTCTAATCTATTTATGATGTATAACGAAGTTGTTTATTTTGGTGTTTTTGAATGATAAACCATTATCAGATATGATTTGACCTAGAACACAAAATAGATATATGGTATGGTTTTTATAAAATTTTAAAACATGATTAGTTATAACCTTTTTTAAGGGAATTACTTCTTACCATTTTGAGAGGTATTCTATTACTACTAGTATAAATATATGACCTCTAGAGTAATAAAGATGAATAATAGTAATGATTTTTGTACCCTATCTTTTTAATGGCCATGAAGTAATGGTTGGATATAAAATATTTGGTGGATGATGAATAAATACACTATATAATTAACACTGATGATAATGAAATGCAATGTTCATGCAATCATCTATCATTGATTGCTAGTTGTATGACATCCATTTAATCATCATTTTAATTTTTTGATAGAAGTGTTGAGCTCCATATAATTTAGTATGTACTTCTTTGATAATACACTATGCTTCTGATTTATTAAGATAATATAACAATATTTGATTAAAGATCTTTGATATATGATGCCACTGATTAAAGTATATGACATGGATCTTCTTTTAGTTTGATTTGTAATAAACTTTTCATTATAGAGTTTGCTTTCTCGCAAGTTGTCAATGAAGGTTATCTTTATCATCCACAATAATAATAATTTTCACCTCAGCTCAGGAAGTTTTATTTATGTATTCCAAATCTATGGGTTATAAGTCCTTGCAACCTTATACTTCTATTCAATTAGAATCTTTTTCTGGACAAGATAATTCCTTAGTAAGCTTTTCTAGGGCATATATTATAAAATTTCTTCCATGTGGTATCTGATATAAAATGACATTAAAAATATGCTCAAGGAGTTTCATAGTATACTGAAAATAAGAAATCAATTTTTTTATAATACTTTATAGATCTCTATAATGTGGTGTATAAATAGTTATGAATCTCCAAAATTTTAATTTCTTTTATCTTATTTAATATTGTTAACTCTAAATTAGTGATCACTGCCTCGTAGTTAACTTCATTGTTTGTACAAAGGTATGACAAGTGATAAGTGTCATATAATTGGCCTTTATTTAGAATGATGAACACATTATCGATTCAAGCTTTCCCTATATAATTATTTTTGATACTTTATCTCTTTGACAAGATGTAAAAAATTTGAAATAAAGCTCCTAGGTAGAGCTTTTGTTTACTTCTAAATCCATGATCTTCACATCTAGTAGTTCATAATTTATTAGGTAATCATTTGGAATTAGATATGACACTAAGAAAATTTTCTATGGTTTTACCTTTTACAACACACATGCAATAAATATTATTTTAAACTATAACAGAATCATATACCAATAGGCTAATATTCCTAATAAAATCATATGAATCATCAGATATTGCAATATGTTCACCTTAGAAATGATTTTTGGTTTATGAGATAACATGTAAAGCCTTAATTCATGAGCAATAAATGTTAAGGCCAAAAAAAATTCTTAATTAGAGGATAATTCATTTTTGTACAAAGTAACTATCTACTCAGGTAATGATGTGTATTCTCTTTCCTTCCTCACTAACTTTAGCTAACAAGTTGCCGAGAGATTCACTCAAAGCTATTATCTACAAGAGTAATGTCTTCCCTTGATAGAAGAAATCAAAACTGGAGGATTTATCATATACTATTTAATATTTTAAAAAGCCTTCTAACTTTTTTCATCCCACTATAACCAAGCATCTATAGTACATATGCTATAAATAGTTCACATCTTCCAAATAAATTTGATATATATCTTCTCAAATATGTTAATCTCCTTTAAAAGAACTCAGTTCAGTTAAACTTGTAGGTGGTGGCATATCCAAGATTACTTTATTTTTATAAGGATCTATTTTGATTTAGTGGTTTATTACCTTGAAACATAAAAACCTTTCTAAAGTAACGCCAAAGGCACACATCGAAGGTTTCATTTTAATATTATATTGTTAAAGTTAGTCAAACAAAATTCTTTGGTCGTGTAAATGATATTCTCTTTTGTAACTTTTGATAACTATAAAATCAACATAACACTCCACCTATTGGTGGATAAGTTCTTAAATAATCATCATCATTGCGTGCTAGTAAGTTGCTCTAGTGTTTGTTAACCTTAATTTTGAATGAGTTCAATTTGCTATATCCAACATCATTCTATAAGCATCAATAATTGAACTACACTTCATACTTCAAATTCATGTCATCCCTATGCCTTAACATGGTGATTTCATTAGTAACCCTTAACACTATAACTTGAAAAACCACCATTGATTTTCACCTGATCTAGTATTCAATCTTTAAGAGTCATTTTTAATTATCAGTGATATGAGCATTCAAAAAATAAAATTCTCCTAAATTATTAATTAAATCTAATCTAAATTCAATCCAATGTAAACTCTAAACTCCAAAATTTGGTGTTCAAAGTCAACCCAAAACCCCTTTGTCCATAACCTATTATTGGGGAAATTTCCATTGCATTGAAACCCAACCAAATGACCTTAGATTCATGATCTATAAGTTACAAATTTACTTTACATGTCCCTAGAGTCAACCACATAAATTTGAAAGCATTTAGAGATCCTTAACTCTACAAATTAAAAGTATTTCTATAGGTTGCAAAACATTCATATTATGTTAATTTCACAACCGACTGTTGCGCACTGCTCTCCCTGGCGATTTTGGAGCGATTTAGGGTTGCCACTCAGATCCTGTGTCCCTCGACTCTCTGGCATTCTAGTTTGGATTTTTGCTTCTTCTTCTCTTTTTTTTAGCTTGCCTTTGTTCCATTTTTCTTTTTATTTAAGGTCTTCTTACAGTTTTCTTTTGGGAGATGACGACGGTGTCATCATCTTTCCCACCGAATGCGTCTTCTCGTTCCTTTAAGGTTGTGATTTCAGGATCTTCTACTTCTACTCCTAAGCTTCAATTTGTGCAACCGTCTTTTAAGGGTTGTCAAGCACTAATATTATTATTATTTTTTTTAAGAATGCTAAATGCATTAATAAGAAAAAAAAAAACCAAATCGCCTAATTATAACCTATTGAGAGAAAACCACCCTATCACATTCTTCCTTCACAAGTTGAACAAAAGGAGGAAGTTTACTCTCACAAAGAAAATACCAAAAAAGTCATAAGAAAAAGCTAAGTTAGCATAATAATCCGCTAACTTATTACATTCACGACTAACATTATGGAAAATAACATTATTCCATCTATCTAAAAATAATATATCTTCATCTTTAATGCTTCCACCCAACTCCTTTTCTTTTCTATACAATTTATAAAGAAGTTGGATCACATTCTTATTGTCTTCTTGAATAATAATACCTTTAGCATCAAGTAATCTTCCTTTCAATACTTCCTTCAACGAACTGAAAGCCAAAAGCTCCAATTGTTCTACGTCCCAACGAACTCCATAGAAGCCAAAAACTAATATGAATCTTCCTCTGTTGTCTCGAACTATACCTCCAATTCCTGCTTCATAATTGTCCTTGAGAGAAGCATCAATGTTTATTTTATACCACTTGGGAGGAGGGGGATGCCAAAATTAAGAAAGTAGTCCATAGGACTGATTGTCATCCTAGTGATCCGAGGGCATATGATTCCTTTTAGACATATTTACAAAGCTGATAACATTAGCAGCAATCACAGTTTCACTATCCTCCACCTTCCCATGCCTTATCTTGTTTTTATTTCTCCAACAAAACCATAACAAAGAAAATTTATCTTAACCATCAATGGATTAGATCCAGCCAGTTCTTTCAAATGATACAAACATTCCTGAAATGATTTGAAATTCAGAACCATGAAACCCCATCTTCTTAATACATCAATCACCTTTAACAGCTTAGAACACGAAGTGGCAATATGATTGATGTCTTCAACCTCTTCACATCCTCTTGGACACAAGTTCATGGTACCAAGCTTCCTTCTCATTAAAAAATCTGCAGTAGGAATCACAGACTTATAGATTCTCCATAGAAACAACTCTACCCTCGCATTTAATTTCAACTTCTGAATCCAAGAAATTGGATTTTTTACTAACTCATCCTTTAAGCCATTCTCCTTCATCATTGCTAAGATAGATCTTACACTAATCCTTTTTTTTTAATTCCATGGAGTCACCATCCTGATTTTGACAAATCTGGATCTTGCTTATCAAAGAAACAAGATCTTCTCCAAAGTATACAATCAATTTGTCATAATTCCATCTTCCCTCTTGAATGAAGAAATCAAAAGTTATATTTTCATCTTCAAAGATAGCAACAAAAGTGGACCACTTGAGCAAACTTTTATCCATTAACCACGCATCTTTTAAAACATTAATGGTAGTACCCATATGAACTTTCCATCTAACAAAACTAGTTAGAGCTTTCCATCCACTAACAATTATCTTACAAGATGAAGAACCACCCTTCTTTGCCTCATTACTCCACTAACCTTCACCATATTTGACCAATAAATTTATGTTCAGTAAGGAAGAAGGACTTACCAAAATTTTCCATGCAAACTTAGCCCTCAGTGGTCCCAAGCTGGATAATGCCGGCTGGATTCCCCATCCTCCCAATGCTTTCGGTTTACAAAGCGCTTCTCATGCCATATAATGCAGTTCATGACTTCCATCAAACTTTTTCCAAATGAAATTCTTACATAGTTTCTCAACTTCCTTCAATATAATCAAAGGTACAAGAGTGCGAGACATAAGGAATACGGGCAAACACATAAAAATAGTCTTCACTAACACCAATCTTCCAGCCAAGGAAATGTACCTATTTCCCCAAGCATTCAACCTCTTCATAGACCTATCCATAAGAATTTAGAAATGAGCTCTTTTAAGTCTTTTCAAAGCAATTTTGGTTCCGAAGTACTCCATTTCTTCAAGTACCTTAAACCCCAATATCTTTGTAATTTTTTCTTCCTTCTTCTCTCAACTGCCTTACCACAAATCATAGCAGATTTTTGGATATTTATTCTTTGACCAGTCCAACTGTAATTGTCAGTAATAATGCCCTTCATCTTCTTTATAATTCTCATCTTAGCTTCATAAAATAATAACACATCGTCTGCATAAAGAAAATGAGAAATCTTTTATGCCTTTGGAACAATTTTGATGCCCAAATCCATTCCTCTAGTAGAAAAAGCATTAGAGAGCAATTGGGAACAAATAATAAATTGAAATGGTGAGAGTGGAAAACCTTGACGGAAGCCACTTTCCCCATGATCCATCTGGAACATCCACCATTAATTAATATAGAGAAACTCGGTTCCAATACACACTCCATCACCAAGTTCAAATATCTATCAGGAAAGCCTAGAAGAATCAACATCCTGTTGAGAGTGGTGCAACACATACTGTCGTAGGCTTGCTCCATGTCTAGCTTAATGGCCACCAAACCTTTGTTTGCATCAAAAATCTTTATCTTATTGAACAACTCCTGAGCTAGTAGCAAATGATCTGATATAGAACTTCCTCTTATGAAAGCCACCTGTTCTTCAGAGATAATCTTTGGAATAGCCAACAACAATCTGTTCAGTAAGACTTTAGCCACAATTTTTTAAAAAGAATTACAAAGGATTATTGGCCTAAAACTAGAAGTAGTGATAGGATTATTGCTTTTAGGAATTAGGACAATATAAGTATCCTTCCACTCCTTGCACATTTTACCTGAAACAAAAAAATCTCTTTACTGCTCTACACACATCCTCTCCTACAATGTTCCAATATGATTTGAAAAAGGAGTAGGTTATCCCATCACATCCAGGCGCCTTATTATTTCCTAGCAATCTGACCACTTCTATAATTTCAGATTCCGAGAGTTCTGCATCCAATTTTTCCTTGTCTTCTTCTTCTAAAACCTTCCAATGGGATGGCCAATTCTCCAACAAGAACGTCTTCTCCTTCCATTTTTCTTGAAAAAAATTGAAGAATACATCCTCCACTTCCTTAGAATCCTCGGTGAAACACCATTTACATTTCTGACTTGAGAAATCCAATTACCATTCTTCCTAGCACTTGCAATTACATGAAAAAACTTTGTATTAGAGTCCTCATCTTCAATCCACTTCACTTTGGCTCTTTGTTTCCACCAAGTATTCAAACAACAAAGATTAGCATTCAGCTACTTGACTTTTGATCTAAGCAACCAAACCTTATCTTCACTTAGCCTACCATCATTAGCTTCCTCCTCTTGAAGCTTAACAATTTCCACTTTCAATCTATCATTTTCTTTAGAGAACTATCTTAATTTTGCCTTACTCTAATAGTACAAATCTTTCGAAGCTCTATTGCATTTCTTGTTGAGAACTTGCATATCATCCCCACAAACAGCCTTCTTCCATACCTTAACAATTATATGAGTTGAAGCTTTGTAAGAAATCCATACATCTTCAAACTTTAAAACCCCTTCTTCCTTATAGCAGAGTTAAACATTTTCAATACAATAGGACAATGATCGGATGCTACCCTAGAAATGTGTCTAACAACTGCCACTTCAACATAGTTGATGGCCAAAGAATTAAGCAAACATCTGTCCAACCTCTCCAGAATTTGTCCCCCACCACTTTTATTATTACACCAAGTGAATCTTGGTCCAACAATCCCTACTTCAAGTTAGTCATTTTCGTTCATGAAATTAACTATTTCTTTGGGACCTCGAGAAAAGACAAATTTTCTTCCCCATCTTTTCTCATTTTGGGACAAATATAGTTGAAATCCCCTCCTACAATTGAAGGTACTTTCTTATGAGCAACCTAATGAATACAATCCCAAAACAACCTTCTCTTGTTCACCTCCTTGCTTCCATAAACTGTTGAAATCATCCACACACGCTTATTAAAGACATTCAGATCCCCAATAACACATTAATCTGATGTCTTAATAACTGAAAAGGATGCCAAATCAGCTCTCCATAAAATCATAATTCCTCTAGATAACCCATCTGACGGTAGAAAGAAAAAATCCTAATCATGACCCAAAATCTTCTCAAAGGAAACTGAATCAAAAGCATTTATTTTGGTCTCCACCAATCCCACAAACAAAATAGTAAAATCTTTAATGAACTCCCTAAGATAGAGAGAGGCTTCTTTCTTCTTTGCCCCTCAACAATTCCAAATAGCAATGAAATTCATTAAATCACTCGGGGGGGGGGGGGGGTTGGGGTTGGCCCCCATCCTTCTTTTTACTACTAACACCTTCCATACTTCTACCATGAGAAACATTTTTTATTGGCCCTAAGGATCTAAGTTCTTTAGCCAGCTTAACCTTGGTCAACTCTATAAAATTACCAAACTCTTTCACCTTACTAACATCGTATTTGTTTATGCATTCAACTTCTCAACCCACAACCTTACATAGTTCAACATCATCAACCACAGAAGCTTCAGCCTTATTGCTTTCAACACTTTATTTTCCTTCCATCACATCACCCTCCAGCATATTATCACCATTCACACTCAGAATATCAAATTTGTTTACAACTGTTGGTAAAAAAGAACAAGCAGAGATAAAATTCATACCCATGTCCCCATCAGAAATCTGCACCTCTTTGTTGATATATTTGTCAAACTACTTTTCTTTAACAAATTGAATTTGTTCCATACATTGATCTTGTCCCAATCTAAATTCACCTTCTTCCCATTGATTTGTATCATCATTCAGAAAATATGGCTCCACCTCAAAATTATCATTCTAGACAGTATTAATTTCATCAATATTATCCTTCGAATTTCCAGAACAGGCTTCAACTATTTTTTTACATACTTCAGATTTGATGGCTTAACAAAATTTCTCCTCTGCATAGCTCTTCTACCTCTCTTATGATTGACCAAGACGCACGAACCATAAGTAGGTTCATTTATTTTCTCTTGCCTCTTCCCAATCATAACATCTGATCCACTTTTACTAGCAGCAACATCCACCTCTTTAGTGACAAGAATTCCCTTCTTGCATTCCTTGTCCACATGCCCAATCATTCCATATTGAAAACAAAATGAAGAGATTTTTTTATATTCTGCTTTTTGGAAAAACCTCCCTGAAATACTCTCCACCCAAACTCCTAATGGAAGGCAATGATCAAGCTTCACCCGAACACATACCCTTGTTAACTCCCTTCTCCCCCACTGGAACATATTTCCATCCAACAGGTTTAACAATCATAGATGCAATTCTTGCTACATTCACTTCATCCCAACATTGTAAATGAAGATGAGGCATCCTTACCCATATAGGAGAGGTCAGCCCTTTCATAGTTGACGGTGAAAAATCAGAAGACCATTTTTCCATACCAACTATATGTCCATTCACAAATTATGACCCACCAAAAAGAACAGCTTCCACCATTTCATGAGAATTAAAGGAGCATAAGAACCACTCCCTTCCAAGAGAAGTAAAATGAAATTGTCCGAATTGACTCCACTACCTCCTCACTTCCCATGCCACCATATGGAATGGTAATTCCTTTCCAAAAACTTTAATTACCAATGACTCTGCCAACTTAGTTGAATTCTCAATTTCCCTCTCTTCACACAACTTAACTTCTTTACCATCTTCTGACAAAACCATATCTTCATACTTAAAGTTCAGTTTAATATATGGCTTATTACTCCAAGGATTCACATCAAACCCTTTACAAGTTACATTAGGCATTCCAGCAGACACCTTATCCATATTGGCATCCTCCATTTCACCCAAAACAACATTTTTCTCTTGAAGATTTTTGTTGACCAAACTCGGTGAATTCGCATTTATCACACTGTGTTCAGGAATTGCATTTGGATTCCCAAATCTTTTAACAAAAAATTTTCAATCTAGATGATGAAGCAGAACGATCAATCGAGTTTCTAGCTGGAAAAACTTTATCCATTTTAGGCGTCACATAATCCACATTTTCATTAATAGACTTACCTTTTCCTTCCACATGAATGATCTTTTTCGAAGCAACATCAGCGATATCCTTAATCACCAAAGGACCATTTGAAGTCTTATCCAACAACTTTAAATCTCTCTGTTTTGAACCAACAAGCATTCGATAATTTCCTTCCAAACCTTGATTTGTATGGTCAGCAAAGGACGACAACCTCACTGTCAAGGCCAGAGATTGCCGGTGGATTTCACTTGCAATCTCCCCCACCAGGTCCTTGAAAATCGGCAACAAAATCGGGAAAACAAAATTTGAAATTTCGAGCACTCTCTCTCTAGCAAGAGTTTCTCTCTCTAGCGCCTTCACATGGCCACCAACAACCTAACATAACTATATATGCAGAAGAAAACAAAAGAGATGAGTACATTCAAAAATTGGTTTCAGTCAAAAGTCTATAATCTAATTACAAACTTATACATAAATTTATAAAAGATAAAATAAGAAAACTTGTATAAATGATGTTAAACTAGTTAAAGTTTAAATTTTAACTACTAATATATACAATTATTAAAATAAATTATTCATTTTTAAATTTAAAAAATAATAAGTCTATAACTTGTGATTTTAAATTAAACAATAATAAGGAAGACTAATTAGTGTAATTATTAGTATTTTTCTTTCCAAACTAGAATTATAATCTTGTCCATTTTTCTTACTTCTAGACCTTATTGTATTATCTTATATTTTAATAATTTTAATTATCAATTTTTATGTTGTTTAATATTTTAATATAAAATATAATATTTTTATTTATTTGAGAATAAGCAAGAGTTTAAGCTTGGAACCTTTGATAACTATAAATAATGTATTCTATTTTATATGAAAATGCAATATTTTAGCTTTGTTTTGGAGGAAAAATAAAAATAAGGCACAAAATTATAAGATTAATCATCACTGCAACATTGGAAAAAAATTAACATAATAGCATCAATAAAAGGAATCATTGGAGAGCCACAATATTGACATGGTGATGCCAATCACTTTGTTGGATAGCATTATGGCTTCAAAATGGTTAGCTTTGCAACATCATGCCCACAATCTTCAAGCACCACAGCATCATAATCTATTATGCCTTGGCACTAATCATTCTAGAGCCACAGTGTTCAAAAGTCAACAACACTTTGGCATAGTAGTTGTAAATTCCAAAGGATACAATCGATCAACAATATGTTGTGACTATTCACTAAGTAACTGATACACATCAGGAAGCACCACGTCGGAGCTAAAGTTGTAGTGTAGTGGTGTTAGTTCATTTTTTGGTGCAACAATACTGATCTTTCATGGGCATCAGTGCCAGTTACCTATTTTATATTTTAATATAAAAAATTGTTGTGTTATATTTATAGGAGAGTTTAGCCACTTGTATCATTTTAGAACTTTTCAGAGTACTTTAGATCTCTCTAAAAGTCAAATCTAAGAGAAACTAGGGAAATACATGATACAATCAATAGAGTATTTAGTTAGTCTTTATTTAAGCAACTCCATATTTTAAGGAAGGAGTATAAAAGAGATACATTGATCCTTCGTGGTGATATCATTCTATTATATATTTTATTTTTCTATGATTTCAATGGAAGTGAGTTTTCTTATCTTTTCTTCCATGCCTAGTTAAGTCTTTAGTTTTGGATTAATATTGTAGAAAACATCTTAAGTATTAATAAAAATTCTTCTAATCTAAAGTTAAAAGATGCATTTAATATTATCTCCACTTTATTTAATACAAATAGTGGCCATATGTCTAGTTAAAACTAAGTGTGATGTATAGCCTCGATGGAGGAATGCAAGAATAACTAGTATATTGAAATAATTTTTTTTGCATATCTAGACATAGAATGTAATATATGATAGGTTCGAAAAGAGAGGATATAATTGTAGGGGGTCAAAAGATACCCTTATCACCGCTAAAAGCTTGAGAGAGATATAGGGATGCATATGCTCCGAATCACATTAAAAATAAGAATTTTATTACAAAATATATTCAATTTACATTAATCAATCTAGAATTTTTTTTTAAGTATTATATCAATTATTTAACTATTTTTATTCAGTGATTGAATCTCTACAACTAGCAATTTTATTTTAGTAGGATAATTTGGCAATTAGAGTAAACTTTTGTAGTTGATTGCTAAAAAGCATACTTCATTTTGGGTTCAACACTCTACTTTATCACTTCATTGCTAGATTTTGCTCGTATACTTGCATATATTAAGTAAGTTTTGTTATTTTATATTAATGAAAGATTAATCATAATGTAGGTGAGATAGAGCCTTAAGCATTTTTATAATTAAAAATTATACTCCACCATAGCACCGACCATTAGAGGAAGAGGAAAAAATGATGAAATTATTAAAAGAACTTAAAGATTATTTTCCCTAGAGTTCTAAAGAAATGCTCAAATTATTTCTAGATATAGAAGTCCATAAGCTAAAAATTTAGCCAAAAATGAATCCTGTTATGCAAGAACCTTGATGAATGCGATTTGATATTGAAAAATAAGTAATATCGAAATTTAAAAAGTTAATCGATGTAGGCATAGGGAGGAAAAAAATTTTAACCTAGTAAGCTAGTGTCATTATTATCTTGGTTGCCTTCAGAGATCTGAATAAAGTTTTTCCTAAAGATGGGTTTTGACTTTCAATATAAAAACTATTGGTCGATATTTCTTCTTCTTATGCTATATTTTTATTTATTTAAAGCACATCTGATTTTAAAAAAAAATGGATCCTGAGGATAAAAAATATACAACTTTTAGAACACCGATATGTGTCTATTGTTATAAAGTAATGTCATTTAGACTAAAGAATGCCAGGGCAATGTATTAACATATAATGACAAGGTTTTTTTGACAAACTAGTCCAGCATTAGATGGAATATTATTTTAATGATCTAGTCATTAAAATTACTGAAATAAATAATCACTTAAAAGTTGTAAGAGTCACCTTCTAAAGATTATGATAGTATAGATTAAAAAAGAATCCTTTGAAATACTCTTTTTTGCATCAATTGGGGGAATTTTTTAGGCTTTATTATCAGACACTGTAGAATCAAAATAGAAGTAAATAAAATAAAAGATATAATACAAATTCCACCAACTAAAAGTCTTTCTCAACTATGATCATTCTAAGTTTGATTGGCATATCTTAGCAGATTCATATCAAATATGTTAGGCATATGTCAACCATTTGTAGCTATATGCAAGAAAGATATTCATTTTCAGTGGAATGGAAATTACTAGAAAGCTTTTAAATAACAACAACAACATCATCATCAACATCAAGTCTTTATCCCACTATATGGGGTCAGCTACATGAATTTTGTTTCTTCATTGTGCATCTTAAAAGTTATATTCTAATTTAAATATAATAAAGAAAGGTCATTTCTAATATTTTCTAACCAAGTCTTTCTAGGTTTTTATCTACCCATCTTAACATAAGTAAAATCTAATACATCTACTTTTCTAACTGGGTCATTAGAAGGCCACCATTTTATGTGACTAAACCATGTAAGGAAACTCTCTATAATCTTATCTTCCACTTGAGCTGCTCCAACCTTTTCACATATATGTTCATTTTGTATCCTATCTCTAAGAGTAAAGCCACTCATCCACCTGAGCATCCTCATCTCTGCAACACTTAACTTAATATTTATGCTTCTCTTTTAATGGCTAACATTTCGCACCATAAAGCATTGCAGGTCTAACCACCATCTTATAGAATTTACCCTTAAGTTTGAGGGGGAATTTTTAACATACAAAAAGCCCGATCCATTCCTCCACTTCAACCATCCAACTTGAATTCTACTAAAACTATACCTATCTATTTCACCATCTCTCTGAACAATAGACCTAAGATATCTAAAATGAGTACTCATATTAATGACTTGATCACCAAAAGTCATAATCCCCCCACTAGAAATATAATTACTAAAATTACATTCCATATATTCATTTTTAGATGTACTCAAATCAAAGCCTTTAGACTCTAAGGTTGAACTCCATAATTCAAGATTGCCTTTAACTCCCTCTCTAATCTTATCAAAAAGAAGAATATCATCAACAAAAAGAAGACACATGGGTACAACTTCTTACAAATGTTTAGTTTAGTGCATCCAAGACTAAAGCAAAAGATATGGGCTTAAGGATGATCCTTGATGTAATCCAACTAAAATAGCAAATTACTTTGTCAGACCAACGTGTTTCTAGACACAAGTAACAACTCCTGCATATATATCCTTATTTACTTGAATATGAGCATTATTAACCCCTTTATCTTTTAGAATTCTCAATAACACTTCTCTTGGAACATTATCATATACTTTCTCTAAATCAAAAAATATCATATGTAGGTCCTCCTTATTTTCTCTATACTTCTCCATCAAACCTCTCAATAAATGTATAGCTTCAATAATACACCTAACCAACATGAATCCAAATTAATTTTTAGAAATGTTAGTATCACACTGTAACCTATACTCCATTACTCTCTCCCAAAGTTTTAAAGTATGACAGATTAACTTAATTCCTCTATAATTCTCATAATCTTCTACATCACCTTTATTCTTAAAAATAGGAATGGACACACTCATTCTCCACTCATATAACATCTTTTTAGTCTTAAAAATAATACTAAAAAGCTTAATAAGAAAATAAATTCCTTCTTCTCCTAAGCATTTTCACACCTCTATTGGGATATGATCAGGTCCAATAGCTTTTCTACACTTCATTTTCTTTAAGGCCCCTCTAACTTTAGATTTACTATTACACTGATAAAAACAAAACCATTATTTTCAATTACGGTGCTAAAGTCGCTAAATTTAATTTGTTTCTCATAATATTGATTGAAGAGTTTATAAAAATAACTCATCCACCTTTGTTGAATATCTTCTTCTAATAAAAACACTTTTTTATCTTCATTGTTTATACACTTCACTTAAACTAAATCCTTACTACTCTTATCTTTTTGTTTGGCTAACTTATACATATATCTCTCCCCCTTAGTAGTATCTATTCTATTATATAAATCTTAAAAGCTAAAATCATTGCATCTCATATTGCATTCTTAAACTCCTTAAGGGCCATTTTATATCTTTCCAAAATATTAGAATTTTTGCATTATTGACAATTTTTATAAAAAATCTTCTTATTTTTAAATTTTTATTCTACCACCAACTATTTTTACTATTAAGACTTTTTTCCTTTAATAATATAAGCATATCTTTTGCAACATCCTTAATATCACTAACTATATTTTCCCACATAATATTAGCTTTCTCATACACAGACAAATCTTAAGATCGTGTACCTTACTCTCAAAATTTTTTTTTGTTAATATTCTTTAAATACCCCTATCTAGTCTTAGAATAATGTTTTTCTTTATTTATTTTTTTCCCATCATCTTAAAGTCCAAAACTAATAATTGAAGTTGGGAGTTTTATCTTTTAACACTGCCATTCTTAGGTCCCATGTCCTGGATAAGAAAGTGGAAGGTTACATTAGGTAGTCAACAGCTAGCATAAAACTTATTGAATAATCATGACATTAATCCTTTAATTCATTGTGTTAATGCTAGCAGGCTTTTATTACTTTTAAAAAATATTTACAAAATCTTCTTATTTTGCTAGCTCCCATCCCATGGAAGTCATTGATTTTATATACTACAGCTTTAATTTAATCCATGGGCACCTTTTTAGCTCAGATTAATGAGAAAAGAAAAGCAAATACACTTACTATTTAGGTAGACATTTAATTCCAATTGATGTAAATTATCCTCCAATAGAAAAATATTGACTCACTTTAATTTTTATCGCTTATAAGCTAGGAATTGTGTGTTATCTCATAAAGTAAACATGGTATCCAAAGTTATTCCTTTACAATATCGGATAACTCCTCCAACATTATTAGGAAGAATAGCTCGGTGGTTAATAATTCTTTCACAATTTGTAATAACATTCATCCTATTACATGTTGTTAAAGGGCAAGCTATTGTAAATTTCTTAGTAGCTTTTCCATTATAGGATGATTGTCCAATAATGATGAGCTATCGAATAAACGAATTATGAAACAAGAATCAAATGAAAATTATATTAGGAAATTTTATTTGGATGGTGCTACTTCTATCAACAAGAAATATATGAACATATTTCTTCATGAAAAGTTAAAATTGATATAGTATTTGTTATGCCTGAAAATGATGTAATATTCTTCAAAAACAATTCTTCAAAAAATAAAAGAATGTAATATATTACTCTTACCATTTTTTTTGCATCTTGTATGAATAATGAATATAAGGACAAGGCACGGATAATCGGGTTAGAACTAATACTTTTTAACGGAATTTAGGAGATCAAAATTTTTAAAGATTTATAACTAGTGATTAAACAAATAGTTGCTACTTATTAAGTATTAAAAAAACATTGATTCCTTATGATTAATATATAATGCATCTCCTTGAATAAATCCCAAAAGAAAGTTTATATAAGAATCCTCATGGATGTAATTCTATACCAGATGCCTTAACAATGTTAGCAAAAGCATTGGCTTGCCCTAAGGATGTTCTATTTCAATAGAGTTTTAAGGTTGGCACATTTTATAATCTATAGAGCTTTAGTATATAAGCATAAAATCCATAGCCAAGGTGAAAAATTTTCGTGAATAAGATGATGAAATGGTATATTGGAGAAATCCTTTCATCAAATACTTGCATGAAAATAAGCTCCCTTATGAATGATCGACAACAGATGAATCCAAAAGAATATCTCTATCTTATACATTTATTATTGACACCATATATAGATGTGTTGACCTCATTTTTGGTTTGAGGTCACTAAGACCCTTCCAAACTCCAGATTAATTCTAGATCCTAGGATCCACTCTAGACCTTAAGATCCTTTCCTAGAGTCAGACCTTAGGATCCACTCTAGACTTTAGGATCCTTCCTAAAGCCAGACCTTAGGGCCTATTCTAGACCTTAGGATCCTTCTAGAGCCAAAACCTTAGGGCCTACTCTAGAGCTTAGGATTCTTCCATATCTCAAATTCTAGAACCCCTCTAGATCCTAGATCCTAGAATCCCTCTAGATCTTAGGACCACTCCAACTTCAAACCAATCCCCACCCTTGATCAACCTCAACCTTAAATCAATTCATACCTTTGATCAACTCCAACTTCAATTTGATTCAGCTTTTGATCAATTCAAATCTCAAACTCCATTCAATTTAAATCCAAATTAATCCAAGCTTCAACCACATCCAAACTTTGACCCAATCTACTTGACAATTCAAACTTCAACTTTGACTTTGAGCCTACCCTTGATCTAGCTTTGACCCTTTCCATTCATTAACAATCACCACATGATTGTTAATGATTTGGATACTTCAATATTAATCTTTCAAACTTAAAATCCATTCCAAATCCAGAAATCCAAACCCAAATCCTAAGTCTTAAGGCTCTGTCCTAAAGACCATTTTCAAGGATTTTTCAAATACTTTGAAACCCAGTCAAATGATCTCTAATTCAGAGTCTACCACTTGAAAAGTGATAAGACATGTCTCTAGAGGGTACCCTTAAAATTTGAGCCCATTCTGAGGTCTCTAACCCCAGAATCTAAATCAAAATCCAAAGGCTGTAAAACCTTCAGATATTTACAGCCTATGCCACTGGACCTTTGGCCTTGAAGATTCTGACCTTAGAACCTTCACCAAAGCCTCTAATTAATTCCAGATCATTAATCTTGATATGTTGATTAATAAACTGAGACTTTCTGGACTCATTTCATCCCCTAGTGGTCATGAGCCCAAAATGACCAAAATACCCCTATGGGGCTCAAGTATTGATTTCCAACCAAATGAGCTCCAAATTGAATCCAACCACCTCCAGCAAGTTTCAATTATTATTTCAAATTTATTGAACCCATTCCCAGCTCCTAGGTCAACCTAATTGACCAAGTCAACATGGTTGACCTAAGAGGACCCTTTAGGGTTCAAATAGGGATTTTGACCAAATTGACCCCTCCAAACCCTGGGACCACGTCCAGTAGACTCAGGATGACATTCTGAATCTGTTAAATCCAGTTCCAGCCCTTGAACCCAACTGGTTGACCAAGTCAACTAGTTTTGGCCTAAAAGCCCATTAAGGGCCCATTAAGCCTTTTTGATTCAATTGACATACATGACTCTTGGAATCATCCTCCAATCCACCTAACAAGCCCATTTGGACTACCCAGGTAGAAATCCATAAACCCTTGATTGGGTTGACTGGTCAACCAGTCAACTCAAGGCTTAAAGAACTATTTGTGTGTTCAAACCCTTCAACCCATTGAACCCAGCCCAAGTTAAACACCTCCAGCCATTTGGAAAGGTCCTACAACCTGTTTTGATGCCAACTCAGCAGGCCTTGACCCCCATTGACCAGTCAAACAGTCAATGGGAGTTCAAATGGGCTCACCCGGTCAAACCCATTTGAACTCTTTCCCCTTCCCATTTCAGGCCAATCCAAGCACTAAGCCTTACTCTAAAAGCTTTCCTAAACCTGCCCTGACCTCCCCCAGCTGCTGGCATGGCTCTAGACCCGAGCTATCAACCTAGTGGTCCCCTCCCTACTTGAGAACGACCCAAGGTCTCTCTCACCTGAGGCAGCCGCTCCTCCTGTCCCATAACCGTCTGGGACAGGTGTCCATCATCCCAGCACTCTCCCTGATCAATCCCCACCGTCCCTTTAGGCTCCAAACCCGTGAATAGGCAAGAGGGACGAATCCCACTGATTCCAAGTGATCTTGCATTCCAGAGCTCCCCCAGAGTTTTTATGATTTCGTTTCGACTCCATTGAGCTCAACATTGATTTTCCCATCGATCCTCAGCGTTTAGAAGCTGCCGGCGGCGAGATCAGAGCTTGACCGAGAGCCACTTCCGTTTAAACTCCTCCAACTCCATTTCCAGTGATCCTCCAAGCTTGAAGCCTGAAGGAGATCAATACGTGGACAATCAACAAGTTCAACCGTCAAAAAATCAACCCATTTGATCCATCCTTCGGTGAGAAATCCTAAACCCTAGTTTATTTTCTAGGTTTTTAAATAACACACTAAATATTGCATCAAACGACTTAAAAATTATCCCCCACTCTTTCTTAGAGTGTATTACGTCTCTGCCTAAAATTTCAAAGCATTTGGTAAGGTATTTTGCGAAAACGAAATGAAAAATGAGTTTAGGGTTCGCGGTATTGGCTGGAGGAGGAAGACAGGTCGTTAGCCGTTGGATCTTCTCTGATTAGATCAACGGCTGTGATTGAACCTGACTTAAAACTCATTTTAACGGCGGCTTAGCCAGATCCTCGTCGGGCTAAATCATGGCCGTTAATCCAAACCGCGGGGATCAGATCCACCGTCTGATTATTCCAAATCAAGTTCAATACCGCGGGTTGGATCCCGACCGTCCGATCCCTTCTATGATCGATCCGACGGCGCAGATCAATGCCGCGCTGGATAAGTGGCAGGTCACGCGCGACCGCCGCCGTCCGCGTGGCTGCTTCCTCGCCCGCCGCTTGTCCCAGTCAACGCCACCGTTTGACTGGGTATTTAAAACATCTAAATAAATTCAGAAAATCCCCTGAACTTTAAAAATTCACCAGAATTTCAATTCTGGTCCATTTTTGGAGTTCTTAGGCTTTTTTTGTTCGTATTTTCAAGTATTTTATTTTAAAAATAATTAAAAATTATTTTAAGTGGTATTTAATTATTAATTTCATTAATACAGAAAACCCTATTTTAATTTTTAAATAATAAATATATACTATTTTTATCTGAATTTTGGCAGAGGTGTAATAGAGCATAGGGTTGATCTCCTGTAATTTTCCTAAGTCATTTTGATGCAATATCACTTACTTTATGAACTTACAAAAATTTAGATCAAGATTTGATTTAGATTTTTGGAAATTCATAAACAATTTAATCTAAATCCAAATCATATCATGTTAGGGTTCTATGGAATCAGTGTAAAGTCTTCCTTTCACTGAAAATAGGTTTAGATCTTGATCATGTATGGTTTAGTTAAAATCCACCTTCAATACCATGCTTAACCTAGTTTAATTAACCAATAAATTGTGCATGATCATCATATCAAATTAGATTGACTCTTGATTTAGGGATATTGATATGCATATGCATAGATATATATCCCAAGATCATTTCATTCTAACTTGATGTATCTATTCCTCTATGGTAAATTGTTTAAGTTTGTAGGTCATTAAATGACCTATAACTATAATAATTCACTATAATCCTTCCATAGAACATCAAGAGCACTTTTATTGTTCATTGTTTGTGCTGATGTGATTGTAAACTAGTGTCCAAGGGTTAGAAGAACATTGATTGCTATCCTATAACCTAGTGACATTAAGGACAATAATTAAGGACCTATTTGTAGAAAACTTAGAATATTTCTAATAATTAGGATCCACCTCCTATTGACTCAAAAATTTGACCACTTAAACTTAGTGACATTCTCAGTCTTAGAAGAAATTTTCACTGGTTTTAGAGATCATTAAGGCCCCTAATTAATTTTCCTAAGTTCAAGTCTTAATTAAGCCATTAACCCTTCCAGAAAATATAATAAATCCATTTCAAACCCAAAAATTATGTACAACCCCTCTAATTGACCAAAATTAAGTGCTTAATCAATGAAAATTGAAACCAACTTAATTTGACAGCAAATTTAAGCATAGTTTAATTTTAAGTGAAATCCCTTTTTTTAATTAATATAATTAATTAATAATAATTAAAAATCCCATAAATTTCCAAAACACTTGGGGATCCCTCCTTAGGTCATCCTTGACTTTTGGAGGTATTTTCAAGAAGTTGGGAACTTATTTGAAGCAAAACCATAAAAAGCCTTTAATTAAACAATTTTCAAAATTCATTAAAATACTCAAAACTTCAATAATTCATAACTAATTCTAGAAAAAATCCAAATTACCCAAACTCACTTGCATTCAACTCATATTGATGTCTAGTATTTATTAAAAATATTAAATTCCAGGAATTTGCAATATTTTAAAAAGTCAACAAATCGGTCAACTTTAAGTCAAAACTAGTTCAAAACTTCAAACCTTTGTAATAAAATGTAGAAAAATCCGATTTTAACGTACCTACCTTCTAACTGATCGTAGTAAGGTCTAGTATTTCAATAAAATACAAACATTCCAGAATTTGAACTTAATCAAAAAGTCATTTTCAACCCCTTATTTAAATGATTAAAATATTCAAAAATTCATAAAATTCAAAATTATTCCAAAACTCCAGAAAATGTTAACTTAATGTTTAAAACATTCAACAAACCTTTTAAAACACAACAACCATCCCGAAGATGAAGTTTATTGGCTGGACTACTCCGGGCTGCGGGGCTAAGTGTCCTAAGGAGGCTGGTTCCTCGAGCCTGGTGGCACAACGCCACGAATGGATTCCAAGGGGTGTTAAGCCTTAAGAATAGATTAATTATTAATTATCTAACCTTTTAAAAATCTCTAATTCAATTACATTAATTTGGTTTATCGGCTGGACTACTCCGGGCTGCGGGGCTAAGTGTCCTAAGGAGGCTGGTTCCTCGAGCCTGGTGGCACAACGCCACGAATCAATTAATGGCAAACTTAAATTAATCAAGCTTCTAAAATCAGTAACTAACTCATTTTAATATTAATCCACTCTTTTAATTCCAACCAATTTAAATAACTTAATCAAACCCGATTGCTACTGGGTAACCCAGGCCTACGAGGCTATTAGCTTAGCCCCAAGGAAGGTGAAATAAACTTCACGGCCTCGGTGTGAAACAAAGGTAGTAATCAATTAACTTTTAAGACATGTTTAATTAAAATTCTTAATTCATTAATACTTAAATTTTAATTCAAATTCCCTTTTAAGCCTTAACAAACCCAGACTTTTAGACAACTTCAACTAATAACCCACTTTAGGACCTACCCCAGCCACACGACCTTTTACACACACTTTAGATGATGTGCTAGGACAACCAACTCTAGATCTAGGTTAGGCCGGTGTTTACTTTACTGCTGTGTGCCGGATTTTTCGTAGTTTTCACTGCATGTTGTGGATGAAATTGCTTTGCTATGTCTGCTTACTTTTTCTGTACTCTGTGGATGGATTGATGTGTTTGGCGACTAGATTACCCTTAGGTTAGGTACGATCTGGATGTTGACACAGTTTTCTGCAGGTGGCCACGCTCATGCAGGGCAATATAAAAAGGGGGCAAATCATAAAAAAATGCATAAATATTATAAACTCTTTGCACAGGTGCTTCAGCTGCTAAAGCCCCCAAATCATAAAAAGAGCGTGGCCAGTGTGTTTAATTTCTTTTCTGCTCATATACAACTGCTTGGGAATAACTGCTTTATATATATTAATTGCTTAGGATAACCCTGCAGGTGAGTCTAGATCTTTTATTTTGATATCAATGTAATTTGTATAATTGTTAAGTGTTGTGAAAGTTAAGTTTGAGTTTGGGATACATAGATCCAAAGCTTGGATTCCAAAGAGGAAAGGATACCCCTTTGGGGAACACTCCTTTTCCATTTGGAAATCCAAATTTGGATCATACCTCTTCCTTACCCAAAGAGGAAGGAGTGGTCTTCCCCTTAGAGGGAAGTGCCCTCTTATCCATTTGGGTAATCTACTACGAAGATTCCAAGAAGATTGAAGAAAAGGAGTCCAAAGAAGAATGAAATTGAAGGTTTGAAGATTTGAAGATTGAGAGTATCCCACTCAAAATAACTTGCGTCGTTACTAGGTTTAGAATCCGGGTTGTTGTCAGTGGTGCCCGGCCACTTTACTTTCTGCAATATTCTGGTTTGTAATAAGTAAGGCAACTTTGCCTATGGACATTTATTAATTAATTTATATTTGATGTGATGATTTGATTGCCTCTAGGATTACTTGTTTTTACTAGTTTTTTTGGCGATTGCATGCCGCTCTTTGTTTTCGCCTGGAAACGTGAGGCTCGTGAGGGTGTGAAAGTTTTATACTCAAAATATTAAAGTCTAAAATTTTAGTGAGTCTAAATAACATAGAAAGATAACGAATCTAGGGAATTAGCCGGGGATCGACCCCCGGGGTCGCATGCATATTTTTGCATTACTCTTTTCTTGCTTTAGACCCTTCCCCGCCTGCGGGTAGAGTCCGGATAGTCTGACCTATGAGGACGAGGTGCCGGACCTGGGGAAGTCCAGTCTTCTAAAAAACTATTTTATAAGCCTGTTTTTAAAATTTCAAGCATACTTGATTGGAAGTTGTTAACTAGCATGCATTGCATTAGATACAAACTAAAAGAGTCAAAATTTTAATTGCACCAGTTTAGCATTTTTGCACCCAACATGTGTCAAAGGGGCCAATTAGGAAAATCTCTAGATGTCGGCCCCGACTCTCCAAAACTTTAATTACAACGTCCCTACCATTCTTTCATAAAAAGACCGGACTCATCTCTTTTAAATCGACTAGGTGGTTAGCTGGCTCCCCAATCCAGGCCGGGGTAAGTCCAGACCTTGCACTGCATTAGTTAGGATCGGACGACTGTGGTCCAGTGTCCAAAATAGATTTAGGATCCGGGGCAGATCTTTGATTATAAGACCCCAAATTTCGGGAATATAGTCCCAAATTTCTAATAAAATACTTAACTCTAATTAAAGCTTCATTTCAATCCTAAAACATAAAGCCTAACACTTAGATTAAGTTGGGACACTTCCGGATGGTTCTGGAATCTCAAAGTGTCCCCTACCTCTCATCCTTTGACTCCGTTAATAACTGCTCAATTTTGATCCATTCCCTTTTGATTTTCCAATAATTCTATTCATACTTTGATATCACTCCTAGAAATTCTAACAAAATTTTGCCACTATTTTAATCGAGAGTTTTCGTAGGAGACCTTGTTTTCTTACGATGTAATTAACTACGAGGGCTTGCGCTCGTAGGAGATTTAGAACCACACACACCTGATTTTTAATAAAACTCAATTTCTAAAACTTCATTAGATTTCTTTGGGAAAAGTTAAATAATGATCGTCATAGTTGCATTAGAAGAATTATCGTTGAATGGCCTCATTTCCCTTTGGGGAGATACACCCTTCTTCGATAAGGCTTTGGATGTGAATGTGACGATCATGTTTCTTGAATATTGTAATTGGGTACTTAGTTGAACTCTATTATGTCCCCTCGGAGCCATATAAAGTTCTTCTTAGAACCCGATCATAGTATTCAAGATGAGTTTACATAATTCTAAGTCTGAACACCGTTATGAAAGTTTATTTTCGTCCTCCGGGGTGATATATTCTTTCTAACGAGTTGATTCGACTTTAGAATTAGAACTCATCCTTAATCCTAAAATCCCCAAAGAAAACTAATATTTTTAAAATATGTTTTCAAAATTCCACCAACAAGATGATAATTTGATCTCATGTGGTTAAGATGTCTAAGTAAATTTGAAGCATTAAAAGTCACTGAATAAGTACATTCCAGATTATGTGGTGCACGTCAATCAGTTATAAATATGAAAATAAAAATTAAAAGAATGTGTTATTATTGACCATATATGATTGACTACTCTATGAAAGTCGCATGTTAATGTCATCAATGTGAGGTGCATGGTGTGGTTTTAAATCAACCACCAAATGCATTACTTATAATGGTTGCTTTATGTCCTTTTGAAAGCTGTGGTATAGATATTATTGGTTCAATTGATCAACCATTCTTTCTAGGTCATAGGTTCATCTTAGCAATGACAAATTACTTCTCAAAATTGGCAGAAGTAGTTCCCTTGAGAGAAGTCAAAGCTCATTATGTTTTAAACTTATTCAAAGACCATATCATGTATAAATTTTTTATTTGTTAACAAATCATATCCAATATTGTTCCATCATTCAGAGGCACTAAAATAAATAATTTTGTAAAATGCGATAAAATTTATTATAGATACTAAAAATCTATTACCCTTAGGCAAATGGATTAGCGGAGGCCTTTAATAATATAAATTCTAAAAAAAAAAATTGATGATAATAATTATGAATGCTATGAAAAGCTGAGATATGCTTTGTCGGTTTATAAAACAACTCATAAAACTCCAACTCAATCAATGTCAATTGCTTTGGTATTTGGAGCAGAACTTCTTCTCCCATTAGAGGTACGACTTCCTTCACGATGACTAGCTGCCAACTATAAGATCACTAAAGAATAAAATACAAAACTCAGATTAGAAGAACTCAAAGGTTAAGAAAAGAAGCATCTACATGCTCAACAAAATCTCAAGCAATATAAAGCCAAGATGATTCAAGAATATGAAAAGCTGGTTAATCCAAGAACTTTAAAAGTAGGAGATTTTTTGTTATTTCTACTAAGACCTATATTAGTCCATCAAAAGATAGGAGATAAATTTGAAGTTACTTAGAAAGGTTTGTTCATGGTTGAAAAGGCATATAATGGGGGATCTTATCAGTTACTCGATTGAAAAGGAGACCGTCTATTATTACCTATAAACGGATATTGTTTCAAATTCTATTATAGTGGATTGTGTTAAAGGAGAATTTTGAAAATAATTAATATGTTTTTCCATTTAAGTTTGTATAATTTTTTGAATGTATAAAAAATTGAATAAAAAAAAATTGGGTCCAAAAGATAAGCCTAGAATTGAAGTTCATACTAAAGTTTTTAAGTTTTAGATTACCCGAATATCATTAAACTTTAAAACCTTTCATGATATAAGTTTCATTATAGTACATATCTATTTATTTGGGTATGCTATCCCATTTAGATTTCCATCTTCTTTTCTTGGAGATGTTAATCTAGTCATGTATAAATCCATCTGATTAAGGGTTGTTATCCCATTAAGAATTTCATATTATTATCTTGGTGTTGCTATCTTAGTCAAGTTCAAATCCATTTATTTGGGGGATTCAAATTTCCATATTCTTGTCTAGGAGATGATATCTTAGTCAAGTTCAAATCCATGTATTTTGGAGATGCAATCTCGTTCAGATTTCCATATTCTTCAATAGGAGACACTATCCTAATTAAGTTCAAATCCATTTATTTTGAGGATGATATCCCACTCATATTTTTATATTTTTATTTAGGATATGCTATTCTAAGTAAGTTCAAATCCATTTATTTTGGGGATGATATCCCATTCAAATTTCCATATTCTTTTCTATGCAAAGTAAACATAATCAAGTTCAAATAAATCTAATTGGGGGATGATATCACATTCAAATTTCAATTTCTTGTCTAGGAGATGTTATCCTAGTCAAGTTCAAATCCATCTTGTATGGTGATGCTATCACATTTATATTTGCATCTTCCAATCTAGGATATGCTATCCTTATTTTGTATAAATCCAT
The DNA here is from genome assembly GCA_022539455.1 of Dendrobium nobile. Lineage (NCBI taxonomy): Eukaryota > Viridiplantae > Streptophyta > Magnoliopsida > Asparagales > Orchidaceae > Dendrobium > Dendrobium nobile. Next base: position 26,177,162 of record CM039721.1, on the reverse strand, counting down.
TTGTTTGGGGGATGCTATCCCATTTAGATTTCCATCTTCTTGTCTACGAGAAGCTATCCTAGTCAAGCATAAATTTAGCTATTTTGGGGATGCTATCTCATTCATATTGTCTTATTCTTATTTAGGAGACACTATTCTAGTTAAGTTCAAATCCATCTATTTTGGGGATACTATCCCATTTAGATTTTTTTCTTCTTGTCTAGGATAAACTATCCTAGTCAAGTTTAAATCCATCTTTTTATAGCACACTATCCCATTCAAATTTTCATCTTCTTTTCTTTGAGATGCTATCCTAGCCATGTTTAAATCCATATATTTGGGGGATGCTATCTCATTCATAATTACATTTTCTTGTCTAGGATATGAAATCCTTATCAAGTTCAAATGCATCTTTATATGGGACCCAATCCCATTCAAATTTTTATATTCTTCTTATCTAGGAGACACTATCCTTGTTAAGATTAAGTTCATCTATTTGGGGGATGCTATATAATTAAGATTTTCATGTTCTAGTCTAGGATATGTTATGCTAATCAAGTAAAAATCCATCTATTTGGGGGACATAATCACATTCAGATTTCCATAATCTTTTTTAGGAGATGTTATGCTAGTTAAGTTTAATTCACTTTGTTTAAAGATGTTATCCCATTCAAATTTCCATATTTTTATCTTGGAGATGCTATCCTAGTAATGTTTAAATCCATCTGTTTGGTGTATGTTTTTCCATTAAAATTTTCATATTCTTACCTTGGAGACACTATCCTAGTTATGTTCAAATCCATATGTTTGGGGGATGCTATCCCATTTAAAGTCCCCACTTATTATGTAGGACATGCTATCATAATGAAGTTCAAGTCCATCTATTTCGGGGATGCATCTCGTTTAGATTTCCATATAGTAGACACTATCCTAGTCATGTTCAAATCCATCTGGTTGGTGGATGCTATCTCATTCAAATTTTTAATTTCTTGTCTTTGAGTATTTAACCTAGTCAAGTTCAAATCCATTTTTTTTTGGGGATGCTATCCTAGTCAAGTTCAAATCATCGATTTTGGGGATATTATCCAATTCAAATTTCTGTATTCTTCTCTATGAGATGTTGTTCTAGTCAAGTTCAAATCCATCTGTTTAGGGAACACTATTCCATTTAGATGTTCATCTTCTTGTCTAGGAGATGCTATCGTAGTCAAGTTTAAATCCAACTATTTGGGAGATGTTATCTCTTTCAAATTTCAAACTTCTTATCTAGGAGACTCTATCCTAATCAAGTATAAATCCATATGTTTGGGAGATGCTATCCTTTTCAGATTTAAATCATTCTTATTTAGGTGATAATATCCTATGAAATATAAATCTCATCTTCTTGTGAGGTGCTATCTCTTTCATATTCAAAATTTTTGGGATTCAATTGATCTCATTGGTCAATTCCCTACTTGTGATTTACTTTTCTAGTTTAATACACCTGTTGAGGGTCCATATGTTGCCCTCATTTTTTAGTGACATTAATTTCACAACATCTAACACATCTCTCTAAGCATCAATCATTGAAATACACTTCACACTTCTAATTCATCTTATTCCTATTCCTTGACATAGTGATTTCATCATTAATCCTTCAAACTATCACTTGAAAATTACCATTAATTGTGACCAAATCTCTTGTTTAGTCATTCAGAGACATCATTGATTGTCTATAATCTTAGCATTTTAAAACCTAAAATCCTTATAAATCATTGATTAAATTAAATCTAAATCAAATAAAAATTCAATCTAGTGATCATATTTAGTGTAAACTCAAAACTCCAAAATTCTGTGCTGAAAGACAACCTAAAACCCCCATCTTCATAACATATTTTTTGGAGAAAATTCCATTGCCCTAAAACCTAACAAAATGACCATGGATTCATGATATATTAGTTGCATATTGACTAGGAATATTTCTAGGTTCAACCATATAAATTTGAAATTATTCCAAGACTCTAAATCCATAAACTAAAAGTATTTTTATAGGTTGCAAAACATTAAATATTTACATCCCATGCCATTGAGCATACCATATTATGGAATTTGACCTAGGAACCTTCACCAAACACATTTAACATCACCAATGACAAAAATATGTTGCATTAAGCCAACATTGAACAATGGTTGACCATGTTTTATTGACCATAAAACCCTAAAGCCCTAAGCTTTGAACCTTCAAAGGATTGAAAGAATAGGTTAACATAATCCTATGTTTAAAATCTCATCAAATTTACATGGTTGAGTCAAAATTCAAAAAAAATTTGAACTTTTAGTTCAAATTTAAACTAAATGTGCTCTAGACTGACCAAAACTATCAGATCACATATTCATCATGATCAAACAGCATAAAACAGACCACACTTCCCAAGCAAGATCACATGCTGACCTTGAGATTTGAATGAGGGTCAATTCTTTACATGGGAATAAATGTGGCGTGACCATGATCATTAGATCTGTACGGTGTCGATCTGATTGTTAGATCATGAGCTAACTCATTTAAGTAACCATAGCAATGGTGCACTACATACATAATCATTTTTTAATGATTATGTTCCACCAATTTAAATTATTTAAAAAACTTAAAAAATTATTATAAATTTAAAAATTCATAGAAAATCTATTGTAAATCCAAATTGACCATATTTTGGCATGTTGGAGGCTCTTGACATCTACTTTATTTTAAAAATATGTTCATCAGAGTTTTTTTTAGTAAATTAGGAGAAAAAATAAAAAAGTTTTCTTTCATATTTTCTTAAATTTGTCAAGACCCATTTGTCAAATTGACCTTAAATTTGGATACAATATATTAGGAGGCATTTTTAAACTACGCTAATTTTATTGGGTTTTAATTTGACCAGGATTTAGATGAATTGATTATTCTAGTGTATGAGCCCATTTTTTACCCATAGTATTGAAAATTCTTAATTATTTTTGCACTTATAATTAAATGTTCATTTTTTGTGGTATGCTTAAAATAGGGCAAGGGCAAGTTAGCCACTTATGTTACCCAAATCTAGTGAGTGAAGTTCCTGAAATAAATCACCAAAGCTATGGCTGTATTTAGCTTTAGTGGTTGACTTTTCAACCTAGGGAGACTTTGATGAGCCCAAATTTACTGGGTTTGAAGCACGTGTATTCATATACCTATGTTTAAATTTTACTGCATTTGATGGTTATTTTGTTTGTTATTTAGCAAACCCAAGATACATGTATATAATTGATCAAAGATTTTTCAAAATTTACATTAAATAAAAATTGAATCAAAAAATAATAAATAATATATAAATATGTTCAAAATTAAAAATACAGTTGAGGAAAAATAAAAACTCCATGACACTCATCCAAAATTAAAAAAAAAATTAGAAATTCAGAAATTCACTAGTAATTAAAATAAATTTCTAAAAATATATGAAAATTACAAAAAAAAAATTATACACTTCAAGATTTTAATAGTTTTGAAGTTGATTTGGTACAAAAAAAAAGAACATTTCTCTAATTAGATAATTAAATAAATTAAAAAATGAACAAAAATTCAATTATTCAGAAATAATTCTAAAATAATCCAAATTGAGAAAAGTTAAAGTCATTATACTCATCTCTAGGTCTACTATTTATGAAAAATATAAAAACTCTTGAATTCGTTATAAATCAAAATGTCAACCATTTGGTCAAACTTAGTACATAAAATGAACCAAACTTGTAAAATTCATAACTAAATAAAAAAACTCCAAATTTAGAAAAATTAAGTGCATTTTAATCATCACAATGCCTACTATTTATAAAAATTATTAAAACTTTGGAAATTAATATAAATAAAAAATTAAAGAAATGGAATATATATTTAAAGCATAAAAATATCAATTAAAATATAAAAATTTGTAAATCTTCAAAACTTCTGTCGATCATCATTTAAATAAAATTAAATTAGTAAAAAACATTAAATAAGTAACAAACATTCTTATCATTGAAGTTTCGAGGCAGGACTACCTCGAGCTTCTCGACTTTGTATCCTAAAGAGGCCCTAAGTTCTCGTGCTTATTACGACAATGCCGCAAATAGATCTAATGGAATGAAAAAAAAATTATAAATCATTTGAAAAACTAATTAATGAATTGAAACTAAATAACCAACATTTATGTAATTGAAGTTTTTTAGGCTGGACAACCTCGAGCTACGGGTCTCCGTATTCTCAAGAGGCCCTAAATTCTTGTGCTTATTATGATAATGCAAATACTGAATATGATAAAATTTAAACATTAAAATATAAACTTAGATAAATTAATTAATAATAATTAAATTTAAATTAAAATTAATAATAAAATATATAGATATTATAACTTCTATACCCTTGTGCTTGACTCCATTCAGAAGGGCTAAGGCGTATTGGATTTAAAAGCCAGTATAAGAAAATCACTTATTACTGGTGGTTTGTTTCGACGATTATTATAAGATTTCCAGCAGTTTTGGAAAAAATCGGCGGCTTTGCAGCAGTTTAAAGACTAAAATATTTAAATAGAATGAAAATTTTATACTATCCATCTACGTAACTCTTATAGGATTAGTAGCATTATAAATATGAGCCTAATACTTATTGATCATTACTTTTGGCGCATAGAAATTGCTAAATTATATATTCTTTAAAACCTAAATTTAAATAACTTCAACAATCAAAATATCAACAAAGGAAGATTATAATCTCTAAATTATTTAAATTTAAATTCAATCCATCCTTTAAAGAACTTGAATAAATAAATTTATTTATAGATAATTTTAAAATAATAAAAATTAAGAACTATCCAAGCCACACAATCTTTCTACACACACTTAGATGGTTTGTTAGGATAACCAACTTTAGCCTAAGTTAAATTGGTTAATTGATTTAGTTTACTTGGAGTGCCTTACCTTGAGGGTACTCATGTGTGTTTGATTAATTTTTATATTCTAGATATTATGTTTACTTTCTGTTGGTGTACCAGAGATCGGTGAAAAAATTTAGAGACATGCAATTTCATTCATATTTACATTTTAGTACATATAACTACTAACATTGCACCATTATAAATTCATTTTTTATATACTTGCTCTTAAATATTCTTAATTTGTATAATGTTCTAATGTGATGATGTATATGAAAGTAACGATGTAAGAAAATATTTTAGTTTTTTGTATAATTATATTGAGTTATAAATTATCCAGAGTTATAAGATAATGAAAATGATTGTTTATATATATATATATATATATTCCAAAAGGAAATGATTAAATTTGAAAATCATTATCTTTTGAAATACTATAGAAGATCTAGCATTCAATAGATTAAGGACTTTAAAAAAAGTTTCATATTTGAAAGTTCGTTAGGGATGTTAAGCCCTATGAACTTAGCCATAAGCTAACCAAGAGGGGGGGGGGGGGGTGAATTGGTATTTTAAAATTTCTTTTCAACAAAAGCAATAAAATCACAAACCAAAACCAAATCACACCACAAGACAAAACAATGCGGAAATTAAAGTGCGGAAGCAAGAAAACAAGAACATAGAAATTTATAGTGGTTCGGTCAACTTGACCTACGTCCACTCCTTGGAGGCACCCTCCAAGTATTGCACTACAAAACGTGTCTCTCCTTTAGCCCTCACAGCTAGGCGGAGAAGCCCTCACAAAGAAGTCCTTTTAGCCACCCCGGCAAGGCAGAGAACCTACCTCCTTTTGCTTCCTCCTGAAGCTGGCAGAGAACCACAATCCATTGCTGAAAACCTTACCTCTACCGACCCTTCCACGGACAAGAAACTCTAGACGAAGAAGAAGCAGAGCGATCCTTGAAGCACCCTTGTGAATCCCCTCACAAGCTCCCCCTCACAAGATCCTCTCTCTCTCTCTCTCTCTCTCTCTCTCTCTCTCTCTCTCTCTCTCTCTCTCTCTCTCTCTCTCTCTCTCTTTCTCTCCTCAAGGTCTTCTCAGGTCAAGGCAGCAGCAAAAGATTATTCAAAACGTTGAACAAGAGCTCCTGAATAGATGAGCATCAAAGGAGCTCATTAATTGCAAGTTGCCGACAATATCGTCCAGGCCGATATGGACATCGTCCTGGCCGATCAGTACAAATCTTAGAAGATCGGCCAGAGTATCACCCTGAATACAAAATGGACGATTTAAAATTGGTTTGATCGCCTAGGATAACCTCACGATTGTCCAGGCCGATCAGTTCAAATCAGAGGAAAATCGTCCAGAGCATAGCCCTAAATTTATGCTGGTTAATATTTATCGTCCAGAAGTAACTAAGGTTTTTGAATAGATCGTCCTGGCCGATCCTACGATCGTCCAGGTTGATATGATCATATCAATCATCCTTAATTACTTCTTTAATTTATCAGATTAATTAAGGCATAATTGTAAATATCGTCCAGGCCGATCCAAGATCGTCCTAGACGATTACCAAAAATTACAGAATACCTTAATTGTTTATGGCGGCAACTTCTTTCTATTTTGAGCTTATTGTCCTGGCCGATACACGTATCATCTAGGATGATCTGTTAATGACGGCTGCCTTAATTAAGAATCCCGAATAGAATCTCTGTTTTAAACTAAATCGTCCAGACCGATAAAAATATCGTCCTGGCTGATATGAGTAAATACAGAAATTCTAAGTCTCTCAAGTGTGTGTGTGTGTAGGGTTGCTTAGCATCAGTCTCTTTGAACATTACAAATAGACTCAAGAAGAGAAAAAAATAGATTACAGACTGACTCAACCCTATCCTACGCAATTTTAAACTAGCTTCGTTTATTCGCCCGATCTTCGATTCCTTAAAAGTTAGAAATAACAGGCAGTCCAAGAGAATCAATAGTGTTTGTCAATCATCAAAACATACGTCATGAAAATAAATTTGCAACAATCTCCCCCTTTTTGATGATGGCAAAACACTACGAAGATAATCAACAGTAAAATTTCGGGATCGACCAGTGTAAAAACATCATTAACTTCTCCCCCTTTTGACATATCAAAAAGGAGGAGGGAACAGAAAGAAGAAGAAAAAAAAATAGCAAACCACAATAGATATATATATATATATATATATAAACAAGGCATGAAAATGATGTAGTATTCCATATGATTGATTTAAAAACTTGTGGATTAATGAGTTAATAATCTCAACAATCCAAAGAATGGTAGAATATCCGGTCATGGTTACCCTTAGCTCAGATGTTTTCTTAGGGTAGAATCGTCTTTTGAAATCAATGACCTAACTTCAAAGAATTAATTGGATATGAGAAAAAGAATCCATCCATCACTTGGTTCAAGAAAAAGATCTTTATAAAAAAAGGAACCAAGGTAACTCTGTCACGATCGTAAAACAATTGAAACTAAGTCTTTAAGAATCAAAACTTCTAAGTTCTAAAAGATTTAAAAAGAGAGAATAGCTTGCTTTTGAGTGGGCTCATTTTATGCCTCTTGTCAACTTGAGTGGCGCTTTGCGCATCATTTTTTTTATTACACTTTTGTGTATATTTTTCAATTTGGCATCATTGCGCTTCTTTTGTTGGCATCATTGGCAAAAAATTTTTTTTTATTTTTGCAAGCTACATTCTCTTTTATCATCTCTTAAAAAATCTTAGTTGTGAGTATATCTTCTTAGATATTAGAGAATAGGAGCTCTCTCTCTAACATAAGGAAGAATTATAACAAGCAGAATCAATAATCAAAGACAAGATTAATGAGGGATCTTGATGTGATAAAAGGACTTTGATCATTATAAATACAAGGTAGATTTGCTTAAGCAAGCTTAAGAAATAATCTTAATTTCATACACAATCTCTAATTTGAAGTAGATTTTTTATTAGAAAAGAAAACTATGCCGCTAAAATAGGTTAGAGAAAGAGACACAATCACAAAATATTTTTACCATCAAAGAGATAAAGAGATGAAAAACACATTGACTACAAATTTTCAAAAATAAGGACAAGGAATATGATATCATTTCAGCGATGATTTTTGAAAATAAAGTTTTTTGTTTTTTTTTTTAAAAAAACACACAAAAGAAAGTAAAAACACACCAAAAACTAAAAAAAAAAAAAAACAAAAGAAAGTAACTTAAAAGATCAAGTTTCATGCATTTATATCAATCACACCCAATCTGGTCCTTAAAGAGCTGAAAGTGTCGAAGGCCAGTGGTTTAGTAAAGATGTCAACCAGTTGATTTTCAGTTGTCACATGGTGTAACTAAATATCTCCGTTAGTCACATGATCTCTAATGAAGTGATGCCTAATGTCAATATGCTTAGTCCTTGAATGTTGGATAGGATTCTTAGATATCCATATGGCACTAGTGTTGTCACAAAAGATTGAGATGGTGCATACAGGTAATCTTAAATCCAATACATGTTGTTTCAACCAAAGGACTTGGGCCACACAACTTCCAAGAGCAATGTACTCAACTTCAGCAGTGGAAAGTGAAACAGAATTTTGTTTCCTACTAGACCAAGAAACCAAAGATTATCCTATGAATTGACAAGTTCCTGAAGTACTTTTTCTATCCACCTTACATCCTGCAAAATCAGAGTTAAAAAATCCAATAATCTCAAAAGAAGTATTGTGTCTAGGATACCAAATCCCTAAGCCTTGGGTCCCTAAAAGGTATCTAAAAATCCTCTTAACTGCAGTCAGATGTGACTCCTTAGGATCAGCTTAAAATCTAGCACAAAGGTAAAAACTAAACATAATATCAGGTCGGCTTGCAGTCAAGTAAAGTAAAGATCCAATCATGCTTCTATACTTCTTTTGATCAACAGACTTACCACTTGGGTCCTTATCCAATGGAGCACTAGATGTCATGGGAGTGTTAATTGGCTTAGCTTTGTCCATCTCATATTTCTTCAAAATGTCCTTTATGTATTTTATTTGATTTAGAAAGGTTCCATCCTCCAATTGTTTTATGCTAAACCCCCAAAAGTAGGACAACTTTCCCATCAAACTCATCTCAAACTCTCTACTCATTATTTTAGAAAAATCATCACACAATTTCTTATTGGAAGATCTAAAGAGTATATCATCCACATAAATCTGAACAATGAGTAAGTCATCTCCAACTCTCCTAAGAAAAAGGGTGGTGTCTACGCTCCCCTTGACAAACTCCCTCTCTAGTAAGAATGTGCTAAGCCTCTCATACCAAGCTCTTGGTGCCTGCTTTAACCCATATAAAGCCTTTTTTAATTTAAAAACATGATTTAGAAATTGGAAACTCTCAAAACCTGGGGGTTGTTCTACAAACACATCTTCTTTTATTTCCCTATTTAAAAAGGCACTCTTGACACCCATTTGAAAAAGCTTAAATCCTTTATAACAGGAAAAGGCTAATAGCACTCTAATGGCTTCAAATCTAGGTAAAGGGGAAAAAGTCTCCTCAAAGTCTATCCCTTCTATTTGGTTATACCCCTTAGCCACCAATCTTGCTTTATTCCTAACCACCACTTCTGAATCATTCACCTTGTTCTTAAAGACCCACTTTGTCAAAACTACACTTTGTCCCTTAGGTCTTTCTACAAGCTCCCAAACATCATTCCTAACAAATTTATTCAATTCTTCTTACATTGCTAAAATCCAAAACTCATCAATAAGGGCTTGGTTAATGGTGGTGGGTTCAGTCATTGAGATAAAGGCAGAGTGGTTCACCTCCTTCCTAAGTCCATGTCTAGTCTTAACTCCACTAGAAGGGTCTCCTAAGATCAAATCCTTAGGGTGACTTGTAGAGTATCTCCAATCTCTAGGCAAAGTGTGAGAATGTCCAACCCTTTCATTCATATGAATATTTTCTACTCCTTGGGAGACTTCTCCAACTCCTTCATTACTTTGGTGTTCTACCCCTTTCCCCAAATTTTCTACTCCACTAGTAATCTCTCAAATATCATCATCATTCTTAACTCCATATTTCTTAGGATCAGACTCATCAAATACTACATGGGTTATCTCTTCCACCATCAAAGTTCTCTTGTTAAACACCCTAAAAGACTTCCCAACATTAGAATATCCCAAAAATACTCCTTCATCATATTTAGGATCAAATATTCCCAAGTGAGACTTCCCATTGTTATGAATAAAAACCTTACAACCAAAGACATGAAGGTGGGAAAGATTGGGTGTCCTACCCTTAAGAATCTCATAGGGTGTCTTTTCTAATTTGGCTCTAACATTCACCCTATTCAACACATAACAAGTTGTGTTAACCGCTTCAGCCCAAAAGTACTTTGGAAGTGAATACTCAGCAAGCATGGCTCTAGCGGCTTCCACCAACGTCCGGTTCTTTCTTTCAGCTACCCCATTCTGCTGAGGGGTCCTAGGAGCTGAAAAATTGTGGCTAATCCCCTTGTCCTCACAAAAATCTCCAAATCTTTTATTCTCAAACTCTCCCCCATGATCACTATGGATGGTCAAAATCTCACAACCTAGCTCTTTCTGAATCCAAGTAGAAAATGTTTTATACTCCTCAAAAAACTCATTTTTATGTGAAAGAAATCTAGTCCAAGTGAACCTCGAGTAGTCATCAACAATCACAAATCCATAGACATTCCCTCCCAGGCTGGCAGTGCTAATGGGTCTAAACAAATCCATGTGAAGGACATCTAAAGGTCTAGAGGTGCTAATGTCCTTAATGGGATGAAAGGTGGAGTGGACTTGCTTTCTTAGTTGACAGGCATCACAAAGGTGGTCTTTTGAAAACTTGAGTTTGGGGACACCTCTAACTAGGTCTTTTTGGGTCACTTTCCTATGGGATTTCATACTTGCATGACATAGTCTCCGGTGCCACAACCATGAATCTTCAATCACTGTTTTTAAGCAAAATGAAGCAGCACATTCAATATTATTTAAATCAAGCAAGTAGATGTTGTTGATCCTCTTTCTCTGCAAAATAGTGTTGTTACTTAAACTTATAATACATGAATTTGCAAAGAATTGCACGATGAAGCCTTTGTCATAGAGTTGACTGATGCTGAGCAAGTTGTGCTTCAATCCATCTACAAGCAAAACATTTTCAATCATAAGGTTTTTGAAATTACCAATTATACCTGCGCCTACCACCTTCTTGGTGGTGTTGTCTCCAAGAGTAACCTTGCCTCCACTCCTGGACTCTAGTACAACAAACAGGTTGGCATCACCAGTCATATGTCGAGAGCATCCACTGTCCAGGTACCATATACTCTCATGAGGCCTTTTGTGAGAGCCCTCCTGCAAAATTATCAAATGTTAGATATAGGAACCCAACCAGGTTTGGGTCCCTCCATATGAAAAGTAGAATGCAATGCATGTGTGATATGCTATGGATCATGCACCTTTGGTCTCCACACCCAATGTGTACTATGGTAAACTTTGCAAGTGTGTGAGATGTGTCCTAGCATGCCACATAAAAAATATCTAACTCTAGGAAAAGGATTTCTTAAGTGATTTGAGTTATAATGCCTCTTCCTAGGTTTTGGCAATTGATCAAAAGTAGGTGTCATCCTATTCTTCTTACATGTTTCTAATTCATTTTGAATCCTCAAATTAGTGCTCTTTAAGACCTCATTTTCAATCCTCAAATTTTTTTCCTTTTAAAATTAGATTCAAGTGATGTGTGTGACACTTTAAATGCATCATGCTTTTTAACTAACTCACAATGATTTTTTTTTAACTCATCAAATTCATCAAGTAAGGTCATATAATTTGAATCAATCATTTGATGGTCTTTAGTCAAAATTTCATGCTCTTTTTGTAGATTCAAAAATTCTAATTTCAAGCTAGCATGTGTTTTCTTTAATTTTCTATATGATGCATGAATTTTTTCTGAAACTTCAAGAAGTTGATCATAGGAAAGTTCACATATCTCTTCTTGATCAAGAATGTCGTAAGCCATCAAGCACAATTTCGATGTTTCATCTTCTGGTTCCATCTCCGATGAGTTTGATGTAGAATCCGTCCAAAATGCTTTTTGTACTCTCATCTTGTCCTTCCTTAGCTTAGGTTTCTCCTCACCCTTTTCTTTGCTTGAGTGATCTTTGAGTGTAGGGAAATCAGTTTTTACGTATTCTGGTTTCCTACATTCATAACAAACGACATCAGAAGATCCTTTTGAATGTTTATGATCCTTACCTTTTCTCCAATGATGCTTTTGTTTCTTCCTTAGAAAGCTTTTGAATTGCATTGTGATGAAGGCAACTCCATCGCTTTCAGACCTGAAAGTTTTAGAATCTGATTTGTGCGCCTTTAGTGCAACTATTTTCTCCTTCTTTTTCTCACCTACATTAAGATTTCTTTGATTCACCCCTTGCTCGTAAGCAATGAGTGAGCCAAGTAAGTTATCAATAGAATAAGTGTTCAAATCCTTAAATTCAGTGATTGCAGTGATTTTAGCATCATATGACGAAGGCAAGCATCTCAAAATCTTATTTACTTTTTCAAAGTTTGAAAGTTCTCTTCATAGGGCATTCAATTAAGTAACAATTTGAGTAAACCTTGTATACATATCAGTAATAGATTCATGAGGTTTCATACAAAAAAGTTTGTAGTCATGCAAGAGAATGTTTAAACAAGATTGTTTAACTTCATTAGTGCCTTCTTAAGTGATACACAATTTATCCCAAATTTCTTTACCAGTTTTGCAGTTGGAGACATGCATGTAATCCTCAAATTTTAAAGCATAGAAAAAACAGTTCAAACATTTTGCATTTAATTGGGCTAAATCTCTTTCATCGAAAGTCCATTCAGTAAAAGCAATTTCAATTTTAACACCATTAATTTTATGAGAAGGTGGAGAATAACCTTTTTTGATAAGCATCCACATGCGATAATCAGTAGATTATAAAAACGTCGACATGCGTGTTTTTCAGAAATCAAAAGGTAGGTTATCGAACAGGGGAGGTCGGGTAATAGAATACCATTTCATAATGTTACGATTCCCAAGGTTAGCGATGGATCAAAATTCAAAAATTTTTCAAACTAATTTTTTATGAATCCCGCTCTAATACCACTTGAAAGTTCGTTAGGGATGTTAAGCCCGATGAACTTAGTCCCAAGCTAACCAAGTGGGGGGGTGAATTGGTATTTTAAAATTTCTTTTCAACAAAAGCAATAAAATCACAAACCAAAACCAAATCACACCACAAGACAAAACAATGCAGAAATTAAAGTGCGGAAGCACGAAAATAAGAACACAAAAATTTATAGTGGTTCGGTCAACTTGACCTACGTCCACTCCTTGGAGGCACCCTTAAAGTATTGCACTACAAAATGTGTCTCTCCTTTAGCCCCCACAGCTAGGCGGAGAAGCCCTCACAAAGAAGTCCTTTTTGCCACCCCGGCAAGGCAGAGAACCTTCCTCCTTTTGCTTCCTTCTGAAGCTGGCAGAGAACCACAATCCATTGCTGAAAACCTTATCTCTACCAACCCTTCCACGGACAAGAAACTCTAGATGAAGAAGAAGCAGAGCGATCCTTGAAGAACCCTTGTGAATCCCCTCACAAGCTCCCCCTCACAAGATCCTTTCTCTCTCTCTCTCTCTCTCTCTCTCTCTCTCTCTCTCTCTCTATCTCTCTCTCTCTCTCTCTCTCTCTCTCTCTCTCTCTCTCTCTCTCTCTCTCTTTCTCTCCTCATGGTCTTCTCAGGTCAAGGCAGCAGCAAAAGATTGTTCAAAATGTTGAACAAGAGCTCTTAAATAGAAGAGCTTCAAAGGAGCTCATTAATTGCAAGTTGCCGACAATATCGTCCAGGCCGATATGGACATCATCCTGACCGATCAGTACAAAACTCAGAAGATCGGCCAGAGCATCGCCCTGAATGCAAACTGGATGATTTAAAATTGGCTTGATCGTCCAGGCTGATCTCACGATCGTCCAGGCTGATCAGTTCAAATCCGAGGAAAATCGTCCAGAGCATCGCCCTGAATTTGTGCTGGCCGATATTTATCGTCCAAAAGTAACTAAGGTTTTTGATTAGATCGTCCTGGCCGATCCTACGATCGTCCAGGATGATATGATTGTATCAATCATCCTTAATTACTTCCTTGATTTGTCTGATTAATTAAGACATAATTGTGAATATCGTCCAGGCCGATCCAAGATCGTCCTGGACGATTACCAAAAATTATAGAATACCTTAATTATTTATGGCAGCAACTTGTTTCTGTTTTGAGCTTATCATCCTGGCCGATACACGTATCATCCCGGACGATCTGTTAATGATGGTTGCCTTAATTAAGAATCCCGAATAGAATCTCTATTTTAAACTAAATCGTCTAGGCCGATAAAAATATCATCCAAGCTGATATGAGTAAAAATAGAAATTCTAAGTCTCTCAAGTGTGTGTGTGTATGGTTGCTTAGCATCAATCTCTTTAAACATTACAAATAGACTCAATAAGAGAAAAAAAACATATTACAGACTAACTCAACCCTAACCAACGCAATCTTGAACTGGCTTCGTTTGTTCGTCCGATCTTCGATTCCTAAAAAGTTAGAAATAACAGGCAGTCCAAGAGAATCAATAGTGTTTGTCAATCATCAAAACATAAGTCATGCAACAATATTTAATTCTATATTATTTTAGCATAGAAACCTATGCTTCTTGTTGGTGGAGCCTGACCACCATTTATTTTCTATGAACCCTAAGTTGTACCCTAAAATTTTAAATGAATAAAAGTTCTTTTATTAATATATTTTTATTCTTCCATCATTTCATTATACAATCATATACATGTTATAGAGTCTTGATTATAAAGTTTTCTAAATTATAAATCCTTTATTACTAGGATAGAGCCTATCAAATCTTGCATGCATATAGTGATTGATTGTGCTATAGATTATGGATGCAAACGCAAGCTTATATCTTTTATGAAAAATAATAGATAAATTTAATTTCATGATTAAAAGACAAGTTAATATTATTTTTATCTTTATAAATGAATTGAATATTTTTATATAGTTTAATTATGTAACTAAATTCATTAATACATATTCATATTGAAATGATAAATGAATATTCCTTTTATCCTTAGGGATGAATTGAAAACTTTTTATATAGTTTTAACTATAAAAATAAATTCATTAATTTAATTTCATTATTAAAATGATGGGAGAATATTATTTTTATTATTTGGTTTAAATTGAATATTTCCTATGCTGTGTTTGATCATGAAAATAAATTAACGGTTTCTCTTCTCAAATAGATAGTGAGATATTAGTCTATACTTTGGGATGATATAACATCAATCTATGTATATTTTAATTAAGGAAACATAAATATAGTTTAAGGTGAATCTTGCATGAGATAACATATAATTTGTCCATAGTGTTGTTTAGTCTGAAGAGCATAACCTTTTAGCAATAAACTCTTATGGGTATTATGAATGCTATATATTTTTCATCTTCAAAAACCATTTTAATTTGATTATTATAAGATGAGTCAACCATAAATTTTAATATTACAAACAAAGAAGTAATTTCTGCAATGAGATCTAGTATGTGCAACGGGAAATCATCTTCATGCTAGATTTATTTAAGTATGTGTAATTTATGCATACATAAACTTTTCCACTTTATTTTTTACTTCAATAATGCTACATAATTATGTGAGAAATTTCTCTTCCTTTATGAAACCAATATCAATAGATTTCTTAACTTCAGTGATTACTATTATTATATTTTGAGTACTGTATAGTGAGGTGCATATTTTATGGGAATCATATCAAGCTAAATTTCTAATTTTTGAATTTCTATATCTGGAGATAGCCCGAGCATTTCCTTATAACTCTAAGCAAAGAAGCCTTTAATCTTTAAAAAGTAATATGACAATTTCATGTTCCTTATCCTCATTCAATACGCAAATTATGTAGATCAGACTAAGTTTTTTTTCATGACCCAAATCAATTTCTTTTAATTTGTTAACTCTTGATTTAATATCATCTTTAAGGTTGGGGTGATCATATTAAAATTTCTCCAAATCAATAATATGGAACATAACTTTAGTTTTAAGGCCTTTTTTTTTCTAAAAGTAATGTCATAGAACCCAAATCCATCTTGTCATTTTTATTAAATCCTTATAACATCATTTTATTAGAGCTCAGTTTAAGAGTATTCATCTTTAGATATGTAAGAGTTCTAAAAGTCATGATGTTGATCGATGCACCCGTTTGTGAAGGATAAGGGAAACTTGAAGTTGTCCACATTCACCAAAATGTATAATGGGATATTATGTTCGATGGTTCCCAACAACATGTCTTCTTCCTAGAAAGTCACTACTATAACCTCTTAAAACATAAAGCTTCTTCAAACTTTATTAATTAAAGCCTCTCTGATTTCTTAAAAAGGACTAGACCATTAAAAATACTCTGTGTTGTAGGAAAATTTTGGAGATGATCGAAGACATTGTAATCTACAATAGGAACTTTTGGATTTGCTACATCTTAATTTTATATTTATTGAGATTTTGTTGGATTTTTAGAATTATCTATAAGTTGTTTTCCATTATCAGCAACTAGGGTACGGTTGTAGATCCTTAACACCATGAAGATATTTTTTAACCACATATTTGAAATAAAGGGTAGGGGGATTATCTTTTTTTGGATCATATATTACTTTTATATTTTGATTCAGTGAATTACCAAAATTAGACATGTTAATTTGAATGTTGATAGGAGTACCCTGAAAATTAAGAATGGTGGCATCACTATCAAAAAAATATTGAAATGATTCTTTTTGTTCATCTAAGTTTATATTTAATTCTTAAAAATTATTTTCTATTGAAATATTAACTAGATAATTATCAGAGATGGGTAATATATACACTAAAGGTTTCTTCATTATCTTTTGAGTCCCATGTGTGAAAAAATAGAAATCATGTTGTGTATATGGAACAAGGCATTTGATTCACCTATCCAAAGAAACTATGATTTTACTTTCATCTTTTGGAACTTTGGAAGGCTCATCAGCTAGAGCTTTATTCTTAACTTATTCTTCAAGAGCTTTAAAATCAAAATTGATGGGACTCTGTGCTTACTAGGTTATCTAAGTAGATCATTGACCTAGTTTACTTTAGGTTTTTTAAAGGGATATGATAAAATAACACCGTAACTATCTTCAGGTTTTATAAATGATGAGGGTGCAAAAAGCTCCCCAATTATGCAATTAACTTATCCCTTGTTTGATTCCACTAAATATTCTTTGAGTATCATAATTATATAAAATTTAATATTTTTCTCAAGCCACCCTTGAAGGTTGTACGATCTTTAAGTTCATGATGCAATATCTAGTGATATGGGCAATAATTGGGTTACCTTGATTTTCCCACTTCTTTCAACCTCTTAGGTTTATGAAGTTTGAACTTAAACATCTTAAAGAGGATCTTATAATTTTATTGATTGCTTTCTTTCTAAATGAATATATTTTATTTATAAGATACTCCAACTTTTATCTTCTCTCTTCTTGATTAAGATTGGAATTAGATTTGAACTACTGATTATGATGGGGTTTATTATACTTCTTATGCTAGGTTGCAAGAGATAGACTTTCTATCTATACCTTAATCATTGTTTACCTTTATTAATAATTGAAACTTAGCCAAATTTATTTTTTAAAACCTTCTAAGGCTTTAATTTCCTTACATCTACCAAAGATTGGTTCTTAAGAAAAAAATAGCTGAGAAGCTTCCTCTTGGATATTAGAGGGTTTACTAAAAAACTTCTCAAATAACATTATGGTAAGCCCATTTAATAAGAAACCAATTGGATCATGTATGTTATTTAGAAGGATATCAATACTTTGCTTCTCTTGTCTAGGGCTCGATCCTCATGATCAAGTTCTTTAATCTTATGCTATAATCTACTAGATTATTAACATATTTTTTTTTTCAATCACAAGATTCCTAATTATGACTTGATGTATCACTACAATAAATCTCTTTACAAATAATTATTCTAACTTTATAAGGGTATAGACTGACCTATTATACAATCAAGTGTATTAATTAAATTCCAAACAAGATAAGTTACTTACAACAATCTGAACAACAGTTCTTCATTAACTCTAGCATTACAACAATTGACCCTAAAGTGTGTAATTTACTATTTTGGATGTCCTATGCATCAAAATTCTTGGATAAGGGCGGTACAAATGCTTTAAGATATAAGATCAAGTCATATTCTTTAATTTATGGTTTATTTCTTAGAATGTAGGAAGCACCCTTGGACTATGCTAGAGACTCTTTAATTTATTGAACTACCATTTGATTAATATTTATAGGCTAAATGAATTATCTTTCTAACTTTATGAGTTTATCCTCTATCTCTCTAGTAACTACTTTCTATTTGCTGATATGTTCGATAGATTATGCTAGAAGTAATTCTATTTATGTTCTAACTAAAGGATATTTCTTACTCTACAAGGAGGCTATAACATATGTTAACTCTTCCATCTTGTTGTCCATTATGGAGATTGTTCATCTTTTTGACTTATATGGTTTAGTAGACACTAGGTTAAGTCTAGTATGTCACCTTCCTTAACCTCTATATCTAGGAGAATCACTTTAACTTTACCTTTCCCCTTTTAATTGGATGAATGGGTGTCTGCCATAAAAATATTCTTATTTATTTCATCATCATGATATCTCTTCATGGATATTTAAATGTCCTCTTCTTAATCTAAGTTTTTTTAATGCTTTCTTTGAGATTATTCACCATATCTTCTACTGATCTTCTAGACTTATAGTGTGGGTTGATTGGAGTATATTCTCATTTTGGTGAAGATTCCATAATGTCATTATGCTTTTAGTTGATTTACAAATTTTATCTTCCCCGCTTCAGGCAGAACAGAAGAATGTTTAACTCTTAAAAGGTACTAGTTGACTAATGGGGTTCTGACTGATGCAAGATATTTATGTTATTTTAAACATATGTGTTTTCAAATATAAATCCCCATTACAAACACAAGTGTACCTATTACTCAAGTAATAAAAGTGCTTATGAGAGAATGTTAATCCCATGAGGAAGTGTTGTACTTCACATAATTATTCTAGTATTATTTTCTTCAAGCTGAAAAAGTTATCCTACAAACAAAATTAAGGTTTCATGTTGTTTAGAATGAGAATTATAGAAGAAACATGAAGATACATATAGGAAAAGTGTTTTATACTAATAATAGTGAAATCTCCTAACTTTTCCTAAGTGAACTCTCCTAAATTGGTTGTAAATTAGAGCATATTTATCATTATATTTTTGTCTGGCGTTTAAGGATGTAATGAAAGGTTATCACTTTCCTATAATTTTTCATATCCATAGATCCTTGAAATTTACAATGGATTTGTTTAATGTTAAACAATTATTTCTAGAGGTCCAAGGATCAAAGGAACATAAATATAAGTTTTTTAGACCATCGAAATCGATCTAATTTATCATATGAGGTTTTCCTCAGAACCTATTTCTAAGTTGAGTAACTACAAGGGAGTGGACTCAAGCCTATTATGATGAAGTGTAAGGGTGTATGAATTTTTTTTGGATTTATATCATTATCTGGAATAAAAAAGATAGCTTAATCACCTAATCACTTTAAACCATGATATCGAGTCTTATAAAAAATGTGCAACCTATTATTAACTAAGTCTTTAGAATGTAGGGTTGATATTTATAGAAATTCCTTAGTTGTCCATGGCTTATGAAGTTATTATGATTCTAAAGCTAAAAACAATTAAATTTTATTTATTTTAATTTGTTTCTAATGTAAAGCATGGTAGTTGACTCTTATGCAATATTATGCATGAAAATTTTTAAAAATTCTTAAAAATATATTTTATCCTAAAGGAGAAGAACTCTCTTGATATAGAATTGCACTATCATAGGTCAAATTGTCTGCTTTACCAGGAAGCGGGAAGGTGTCTAATAAGGAAAGAAGGATGGATATGTTTTATGCAACCTTATTATTGCGAATCTATTTTCATGGATTATGATTTTGATGATAACAAACACTCTTATTTCTCTATGACTGCCATGCCTACTAACATTTCAGGTCCACAAGATCAGACGACAATTGGAACCAGCTCATGATTGGGTAGACTAGGTCTGAGTCAGCTTGTACACTTTTCCCTTTCTTGAGTCTATTCTAAAAGGTGTGGCTCCTAATGCTAAGTAATCTTGCACAGACACCTTGGGAGAATTTCTAACTATTTCTTAGAGTTTACTATTTTTGGTAACATCGTCAAGAACGATAGGTTCAAAAATAGAAACTCTAATCAGGGCATCATGGTTAAGGCAGTCGTCATTAAGCCGATCGGCCTGGACGATATTGTATCGACCGGGATGATAGGCTCAAATCAAAAAGAATCAGCCACCAGTTCTATTTAAGCATTAGTTATTTTTGGACATCGTCCAGAACATCGGCCTGAACAGTGCAGCATAATTATGCTTAAATTGAACAGGTGATTAAGGAAAGCAATTAAGGCTGATTGCACGATCACATCAGCCAGGCTGACTGCAGGATCGGCCAGAATGATGTCGTGGACAATTGCCATCAGCCAGCTTCTATTAAGGTTGATGTTCAGGACGATTTTCCTCGTATTTGAACTAATCATCCAGGATGATATCCAATCGTCCTGGACGATATAACCAGAAATTATTTAATCATGCCAAACTGTCCGGGCTAATTGAGCAAAATTTTTGCTAATCGGCCAAGCCGATACCACTATAAGCCTGGATGATAAAGTCAGTTTGTATAAAATAAGAGCTATTCCGAAGCCCTTCTATTTAAGATACCTTGTTCTACCTTAGAGGTGATCTTTTGATGTTGTCTTGACCTTAGGAAGCCTAGAGGAGAGGGAGAGAGTGGGAGAGAGATATAGGATTTTGTGAGGAGAAGTTTCATAAGGGTTGCTCTAAGCATTATTCCACTTCTTCTTCTTCCACCATAGTCTCTCATCCTTGGAGGGTTGAGAGAGGTCTTCTTAAGCAATCGATCAAGGTTCTCTGCCTGCTTCAGGAGGAAGCAAAAGGAGTTGGGTTCTTTGCCTCACTAGGGTTGACGGAAAAGAGTTTTTATGAGGGCCTCTCCGCCTTATTGTTGGAGCAAAAGGAGAGTCACGGTGTTTAGTGCAATACCCGGAGGGCACCTCCGGGGAGTTGACGTAGGTCGTGTTAACCGAACAACTATAAATTTCAGTGTCCTTTTACTACTGCTTTCAATATTTATTCTTCTGCACTTTGATTTTAATTATGATGATTTTGGTTTTCAATAATTTTTAAAATACCAATTCACCCCCCTCTTGGTTATCCTTGGGCTAGTTTATAAGGGCTTAACATCCCTAACGAACTTTCAAGTGGTATCAGAGCTGAATTCATAAAAACAAAGTTTGAAAAGTTTTTGAATTTTTATCCATGGCTAACTCTGGTAATCGTAATACTGTGAAAGGGTATTCCATTACCTGACCACCTTTATTTGACAATATTCTTTTTTATTTTGGAAAAATCACATGTCTACTTTTTTACAATCGATTGACTATCGCATGTGGATGCTTGTTAAGGATGATTATATACCTCCGTCTGGTAAACTAAATGAAGTTAATGTTCCTCTTTCTTTTACTAAATGGACTCATGATGATAGGGATTTAGCACAACTTAATGCAAAATATTTGAAATATTTTTTCTTTGATTTAAAATATAAAGATTACATGCATGTTTCAACTTGCACTACTAGTAAAGAGATTTGGGATAAATTGTGTATTACTTATGAAGGAACTAAAGAAGTCAAGCAATCTCGATTAAATATTTTGTTGCATGATTACGAACTTTTTCATATGAAATCATCTGAATTAATTTCTAAAATATAAATAAGGTTTACTTAAATTGCAACCTCTTTGCATGCCTTAGGAAGAGAACTCACTAACTATGAAAAAGTGAATAAAATTTTGAGATGCTTGTCTTTCACTTTTGATGCTAAAATCACTGCAATTATTGAATCTAAAGATTTGAATACTTATTCAATTGATAACTTACTTGGCTCACTCATTACTTATGAGCAAGGGGTGAATCAAAGAAATCTTGATGCAGGAGAGAAAAAGAAAGAGAAACTGTAGCACTAAAGGCCAATAACACGGACATTGAATCTTTCGGGTCTGAAAGCAATGATGTTGACTTAATCAAAAGGCAATTTAAAAGCTTTCGTAGGAAGAAGCAAAAGAACCATCAAAAGTGAACCTAAAGAGGAGATTCCAAAAGGCATTCTGGGCAAATTCTATATTAGACTACTCTAAAACTGAACCTAAATAGGAGACAACAAACTTGTGCTTAATGACAGATGATAATCTTGGTCATGGTGACCAAGAAGAGGTATGTAAACTAACTTATGAGCAACAAGTTGAAGTTTTAGAACAAATTCATGCATCATATAGGAAACTTAAGAAAACATATGCCAACTTAAAATTGGAATTTTTAAATTTACAAAAGAGCATAAAATTCTTCTTAAAGATAACAATCACATGTCCTTACTTGATGAGTTTAATGCATTAAACAAAAAGCATACTGAATTATCTGATGCACATGATTCCATAAAATCATCTCATGCCGAGTTAGAAAAGGAGTTTAAAGTTAGAAAAATCTAAAAACTTTTGAAAATAAAAAACCATCATTACATGCATCACATAAAAAGAAGCATCACCACATAGGTAGATTAGTGCATCCTTTTCCTTGAGTTAGATGTTTTTCATATCGCATGCTAGGACACATAGCACTCACTCGCACCATTCATCATAGTTCACATTGGGTCTGGAGACCCAAGTTACATGATTCATAGCATGCATTGCATTCTACTTTCCATAAGAAGGAACCCAAATATGTTTGGGTTCCTAAATCTAACATTTGATAATTTTGTAGGCAAGCTCTCAAAAAAGGCCACGTGAGAGCATGTGGGACCTAGATAGCGGATGCTCTCGACATATGACTGGTGATTCCAATCAATTTATTTTGCTAAAAATTAGGACAGGAGGCAAGGTTAATCTTGGAGACAACACCACCAGAAAGGTTGTATCCTCAGGTATAATTGGAACTTCAAAGAACCTTTTGATTGAAAATATTTTTCTTGTAGATGGACTGAAACATAACTTACTCAGTATCAGTCATCTTTGTGATAAGGGCTTCATCAAAATTTTTTTGGCAAATTCATGCATTAATATCTTAAACAATAACACTATTTTGCAGGGAAAGCGGATCAACAATGTTTACATATTTGATTTAAATAATATAGAATGTGCTGCTTCATTTTGCTTAAAAACTGCTGTTGATGATTCATGGTTGTAACACAAGAGATTATGTCATGCTAGTATGAAAACCCTTAAAAAAGTGACCCAGAAAGACCTAATTAGAGGTGTCCCCAAGCTTAAGTTTTCAAAAGACCACCTTTGTGATTCCTGTCAATTAGGAAAGCAAGTCCACTCCACTTTTCACTCCATTAAGGACATTAGAGCATCTAGACCTTTAGAAGTCCTTCACATGGATTTGTTTAGACCCATTAGCACTTCCAGCTTAGGAGAGAAAGTCTATGGTTTTGTGATTATCTATTGCTACTCGAGGTTCACTTGGATTAGATTTCTATCACACAAGAATGAGTTTTTTAATGAGTTTAGATCCTTCTTTACTTGGATTCAGAATAAGCTAGGTTTTGAGATTTTGACCATCCATAGTGACTATGGGGGAGAGTTCAAAAATGAGAGATTTGGAGACTTTTGTGAGGATAAGGGGATTAGCCACAACTTCTCAGCTCCTAGGACCCATCAGCAGAACGAGGTAGCTGAAAGGAAGAACCTGACCTTAGTGGAAGCCGTTAGAGACATGCTTGCTGAGTATACACTTCCAAAATACTTTTGGGCTGAAGCGGTTAACACAGCTTATTATGTGTTGAATAGGGTGAATGTTAGAGCCAAACTTTATAAGGCATCCTATGAGATTCTTAAGGGTAGGACACCCAGTCTTTCCCACCTATATGTCTTTGGTTGTAAGGTTTTCATCCACAATAATGGGAAGTCTCACTTAGAAAAATTTGACTGAAAATCTGATGGAGTGTTTTTTCGATATTCTAGTGTTGGGAAGTCCTTTAGGGTGTTTAATAAGAGGACATTGGTGGTGAAGGAGACTACTCATGTAGTGTTTGATGAATCTGATCCTAGGAAGTCTAGAGTTGAGGATGATGATGATGTTGGAGAGATTACCATTGGAGTAGAAAATTTGGAGAAGAGGGTAGACTCCCAAAACACTAAAGGAGTAGGAGAAATTACCCAATGAGTAGAAAATGAAGATCTGGAGGAAAGGCTTGAACCTACACACACTTTGCCTAGGGATTTGGATACTCTTTGAGTCACCCCAAAGAATTGATCTTAGGAGACCCTTCTAAAGGTGTTAAGACTAAGTAAGGACTTGGGAAGGAAGTGAACCACTCTACCTTTATTTCAATGACTGAACCCAACAACATCAATCAAGCCCTTTCTAATGAGTTTTGGATCTTAGCCATGCAAGAGGAGTTGAACCATGTTGTTAAGAATGATGTTTGGGAGCTTGTAGAAAGACCAAAAGGATAAAGTGTAGTTGGAACCAAATGGGTATTTAAGAATAAGATGACTGATTCTTGTGTGGTGGTTAGGAATAAGGCAAGATTAGTGGCTAAGGGGTACAACAAAATAGAAGGGATACAGTTTGAGGAAATCTTTGCCCCTGTAGCTAGATTGGAAGCCATTAGAGTGCGACTAGCCTTTGCCTTTTATAAGAGATTTAAGCTTTTCCAAATGGATGTTAAGAGTGCCTTTTTAAATGGGGTAATAAAAGAGTATGTGTTTGTAAAATAACCCCAAGGTTTTGAGAGTTCCCAATTTCCAAATCATGTTTTTAAATTAAAAAAGGCCTTATATGGATTAAAGCAGGCACCGAGAGCTTGGTATGGGAGGCTTAATACATTTTTACTAGAGAGAGAGTTTGTTAAGGGGAGCGTAGATACAACCCTTTTTCTAAGGAAAGTAGGAGATGATTTAATCATTATTCAGATATATGTCAATGATATACTTTTTAGATCTTCTGATAAGAGGCTATATGATGATTTGTGATTTGTGCTAGTCACGCTGTTTCTTCAGATTTTATTTGGGATTTGTTCTGTGAGAATGTTTTACCGTCTTCCATTTGTAATATGGTAAAGGAAGAGTGTGTAGAAGTTCCGCACTTTTTGTAGTTTGTTTTAGGCTTTATTTTTCATTTTATTCAATTTTTGCATTCATAAAAAAAAAAAAAGAAATACCATGTAATATAATATGTAATACTCGTACTTCTTTTGAAAAATTGCATAAAACTAAACGTGACAAAAAAAATTTATTTTTATTATAATATTGAAGATCACATGAGTCAAAAAATTTCTTTGACTGCCCCTTAGAAATCTCGTGTAAAGCATGTACATTGAAAGGTGACGTTTTGAAATATGGAATTTGAATAGAACTGTACTTCTTGTGAAACACAGATACTTAGAAAAAGAATTGGGAACAATATGAGGATGGGAATTTTTTTGAGAATGTGCTTTACATAAATTAAATTTATTTTGATATGTATATAGTGTATGTTTTGACATAGCATGCATTTATTTTACCGATCTCAAAAAATATTTGATATTTTAAAATTTATTTAAATTATTTTTTTGCCAGAATATTTTAATGCATATATTTTTATAAATATTCTCCCTCATCCTATAATACTTAAGGTCTGTTTAGGGTAGTTTTCTCAATATTTTCCTTTTTTTTAAGTCGCTATTACATCTCTCTTTCTCAATTAAGTGATTCTTTAGTAATTCTCTTTTGTTCTTAATTTTTGTACCATTTTTTTATAATATTTGCTTGAATTATAATCATTTTTTCTGTATTACAATAAAGGAGTCGGGTCATTTTATCATAATAATTTCTTGAACATAATTATTTTTTCCTTTCATAATAAATGAGCCGCTTGTGAGACAACTTGAACTCATTGAATAAAGCTCGAGCTCGAACTCAATTAATTAAGCAAAGTTCAAGCTAATGCCAGTGGCGACTTGAGCTTGAAACTCGACTTGTTTACAACCTAAGCTACTGCCTTAAGGAGAACAAGCCACCACATCGGACATCTAGCATATATCATCGACAATCATATCTAGCCACTATGAGCCGCCTTACTCACGTGCCCCCCCTAATTTTTTTTTTTCCATGGAAGAGTTGCAGTTATGTTTTCTCGCTTTTAATATGAAAAAAAGGAGATCTCATTCCATGCAAATTTTTTTGAAACAACCTAGGCTTTGAAATTGTTGCCAACTTTCCAATGTTTTGTTGTTTATTTGCAAAGAGAAAACATTTGTTTTTTTTACATTAATAGGTGCATATCAGTTTTACTATTTAGAGAGTTGCCGGAGATGATTTGGTCACATAAAACGTCGGTTTTCGATGATTTGGTTAGGAAAACAGTTGTATTAGATATGCTTTATATTAAGAAAAAAAATAGATGTAGCTCAAAATATGAGCTCGAGCTTGACTCGTCTCACGAAACGAGTCGAGTCGAGCGGCTCGTCGAGCTCCTGCTCTCGCGATGAAACCCGCTCATGCTCTCGTGGCGAATCCCACTCCCGCATTCGCTCTCGTGGCGAAGCCCGCTCCTGCTCTCGCAGCAAAGCCCACTGCCACGACCCGCTCTCGCGGCAAAGCTTGCTGTCGTGACCCGCTCTCACGGTAAAGCCCACTGTTGCCACCCGCTTTCACGGCGAAGCCCGCTCCCACTCTTGCGGCGAAGCCCACTGCTGTGACCCTCTTTCGGGGCGAAGCCCGTTCACGCTCCCGCTCTCACGACGAAGCCAGCTGTCGCGACCCGCTCTCACGGTGAAGCCCACTACTGCGACCCACTCTTGCGTCGAAGCCCACTATCGCAACCCGCTTTCGCAGCGAAGCTTGTTAATGCTTCCGCTCTTGCGGCGTAGCCTGCTATCGCGTCCTGCTCTCACGGTGAAGCTTGCTCCAACTCTCGTGTTTGAGCTACTCGACGAGCTATCGAGTGTTCGAGCTTAAGGTCGATTAGCCGTCGAGCTAGAACTCGTGTTTGAGCTCGACTTTCCAGCTCAATAACCTCTACTCATCGAGCCCGAACCAGCTCGTGAGACAGCTTGACTTGGTTGCACCCCTACCCGTGGCAGATATTTATATCTTCTAAGCTCTAAGGGCCATGTTATTTGCATTCTTAATTTTAATCTTATAGCTCCTCTTGACATCGGTAATGAAATGACAATCATAACTATTTTAATTTAGGCCCCCTTGAATAAAATTTCTAGCTTCGCCACTGTTGAGCGGTCCCCGAACTTGGAGACAATAAAATGACAAAATTTTGGAGAATGGGTGAAAATAGTGAAAGATTTTCATTGGGATGTCACAAGTTTGATACCAATGATTAATTGACTAAACATCTGACCATGGCTATCGATCAACCAGCGGTTGGTACGTTATCGGTTGGAGGTCCGACAATGGTCAGTCGGGTGAAGGTTTGATGCTTGTCCACGGCCTGGAGAAGGCCCAACAGTGGTCCAATGATACATATTTGGGCAGATGTTCAATAATCGGTGATTGGGTGGGGGACTAACAGTAGTGGTCAGGCAGAGGTTCAACAACTAATGGTCGGGAAGAGGTTTGGGGATAGTAGAGGCCATTGGATGTTGTGTAGCAAAAGGTCAAAGATCCAGTGGGGACAGCTATCAAGAGAAGGCATGACAGTGATGACCAGGTGGAGATCAGATGATGATTTGTGGATGATGATCTTGTGGTGACGGATGGCTCATGATGGCTCACTGGTGGTTGCTTAGGTGGAGCTTAAGATTTCTTCAAACATCAATGCTCTCTCCAATCTCTTTGCAAAGGCCCCCCTTCATAAATCGAGTAAGGTCCTGTTAATAGATTCTTGTGAGTGACATATATCTTAGATATAAAAAAGATCTAGAGCATATTGGAATACTCCATCAGACGCCGCACATCAATTTGCTCAATCATTGATAATTACCTCAATGTTTTGGTACCAAATCACATCAAAGTTAGTACATCTTATGCTCGTTGGATTTTACTCGATGAGCTGCTCGATTTGACTATAAGCATGCCATGTTTTGAGATCATTTGGTCATTCAATTCGTTCTATAAAATATTCAACTAAGTTTCTGGCCCTTCATTCAAGCTCAGCTGGGCTCATATTGGAAAATTTTTTATATCGTTGGACTCCTCTCGTTAATATTTTAGTACAACTACAAATTTAGTAAAATTGAATCCATATAATAATAAATTAAATATTGGAAATTTTCAATTAATATATGCCTCGAGATTCATACCCAATTCTCATAATCTTTGGTGGCATATGAATTGTCTCCCTATTTTGGACATCAGAGCTCATTACCTTTGAAATTATATTTTTAATCCTTTCACATATTTGATGACAAAAAAATAAAATTTCAAACAAAAAAATTATGATGCACAACCACTATGAGGACATCAATGTTGACCTCTCTTGAGGGCGGTGAATCAAAGTAAAATATTCTTAATTTTTTTAAAATCAGTGTGTTGATGGGAGCAAAGCATTATAAAATTTCACTTCAAAACTTGTAAAATTCTTTGAAATTTGTTGTGGAGGCTTCATTTGTTGTTGAAAATTAAGTCTAAAACATCAAAAAATAGTCTTGGGGAACCTAAAAAATTCTGAAGCAGATTGCTGAGGCTGAAAAACTTGCCTAGATCAAAGAAAAATTTGAGCAATCCATCGCTGTTACTGCCACTAGCTATGGTGCTCGTGTAGGTGCACTCAAATCGTGCCCAGATTAATTTTTAATTTTTTTTTTGTTTTGAAAAGATTAATTTCCTTTCCAATTTATTTTTTTTTTCAAAATTCAGAAGATCTTTTTGAAAGGAATTAATGATATTTAATTATTTCTTAATATTTCACTTTTATGATTACTTCTGGTTCTAGTTTGTTTCTAATTTTTAAAAAGAGAAAAAACTGTTTTATTTTAAAAGAATTCCAAAAACATTTGAAAAAAATCCAAATAACTTAAAAATAATAATAATTATTATTTTTCCTTGACAAATTTAAAATACCCCCCTTGGTAATGGGAAAAAATGCATAGTTCTGATGTGCCGATCTAAAGTTTCTCCTACAAAATGAGTGAAATTGATTGGCAAAAATTTGCAGGTTGTCAAATTTAATTAAGGTCTGGACTTTTGATATAGGGTGCGTTTGGGACGGCGTCAATGCTGCGGTACTTTATAAAAAGTTATCAAATAGTGGTTTGGGGCATTGCGGCAGAGCGGCGTTAGAAAAAATTCGCGGCAGAGAGCTGCTTCCCGGGACCTTCCACTGCCTCCCGCGGTCCGCTTGCGTTCCGCCGTTTCGAAGGAGAAAATTACTAAAATCTCCCATCGGCGCCTTCGTCCCATCTGCGCCTTCCGCATCGCTATTCTAATCATCGAAGGTGGAGACGTCTTCAGGAATTTTTCTCGAATCAGCACCAGAAGCAGCAAGATCAATAGCTTTCACTGAATATCCCTTTGATAGAATGATTCTCATTGGTTTCTGATCACTCATTCTTCCTTTTTTGTTTCAATTACTGGTGATTCTTGTGATAATATGTAGTTGATCAAGCCTTATATGAAGAAAATTCAACATCTAAAACATTAAGTAATCTTAGAAAATCAATGGGCTTTGTCATTTAAAAACCTGCTCTGGTCAGCGACCTCCAGCTCAGGAAGAAGAAAAGATAATGTACGAGACAAAAAAACGCTCTGCTAGGGTTTTGCTAGGTCTTTTGCGTTCCTCTGGCTGCCACCGCCTCCGCCTCTTCCCTGAGGGGGATCTCCTTTGGGATGTCCTCCTCCATCTTTCCCCCTCTCAACCCCTCGTCCAACCTCCATTCTTCCTCCTCCACTCTTCTTGAGTTGATATAAGTTTTGTTTCACAGCTGCTGTGTCTAGCAATCTAGGGCTATGCCATTGAAATCGTAATTATAAATTTTATTTTTTTTATTTTTTGTATGACTTATAAATATTTTTAAAGACGAAATTTATTTTTTACAACAATATTTAAAAAAAAAATTTGGCAGCTTTAATATTTTTTTTAAAAAATTGTACCAACCTAAGAAGTGATACAATTTTGATTTAAGATTGTTAGTTGATTATCATATACATTTAAAAAAAATTAAATTTAAAAAAATTATACATTTCAACTAAATATATATAAGGGTATGAAGGTAAATTGTTCCCATACAGCTGCAGCACAGCAGTTCTACAGTTATGCTATTCAAACAAAATATAATGATTTATATAAAGCAACTTCAAGAAGCAACTTTCTGTACAACAATTTCACAACCTATTTTACCGACAGCTGCAGCCGTCCCAAACGCACCCATAGGCTTTTACTTTACTCTGTAAAGGACCGAAGATTATCCTATAAGAGTCTAAAGATAATTGATAGTAGTAAAAGCTTGGTCTTCTAA
Source organism: Dendrobium nobile (assembly GCA_022539455.1). Lineage (NCBI taxonomy): Eukaryota > Viridiplantae > Streptophyta > Magnoliopsida > Asparagales > Orchidaceae > Dendrobium > Dendrobium nobile. The sequence continues at coordinate 26,146,644 of CM039721.1, read as the reverse complement.
TGCAGGCTTTAGTCTTTTGATAAGTGTAAATTACATATGAATGTTCGTGTAAGTTGTTAAACCTTATAAAACTATTCGAATGCTAACTAAAAGGTATGTGAATTGGTTACTAAAAAAAATTCTTGAATATTTGAAAAAAAAAATAGATATTCTTGAATGTTAAATCAATAATCTTGAAACATGCAATTGGTTTATAGAAATGATTACCATAAAAATTTTTCAACCATAAAATTGTAAGTGCAGTAAAATAAAAAATGAGGGAAAAATTAAAGTAACAGAAGAACACTAAATTTATAATGGTTTGGTCTAACTAGACTAACATCCACTCAATCGAGACTCCTTCTCCAGGTATTGCACTAACTACAAGCGACTCCCATTTTGCCCCCACAACAAGGCAGAGAAGCCCTTACAAACTCTCTTTCACCAACAAGGTGCAGCAGAGAATCATCGCCTTTTACACTAACCAAGTGATGGAGCATACCTTCTCATCTTTTTTCACCCTCATGGTTAAGGTAGAGTGCCTAATCGTCCTTTTTCAGCCTCTTGGTGAAGGCCAAGAACCATCACATCCTTTTTTACCCTTCTAGTAAAGGCAGAGTACCTACTCATCCTTTTTCACCTTTCTTGTGAAGGCATAGAACCGTCACGTCCCCTTTCACCATCTTGCTAAAGGTAGAGAACCTTGATCAAGTCTTGAAGAACTTCTCTCAAGAGCATCCAAAGAAGTTGGTTTGAAATAGGAGGAAAAGAGATTCTCACTTTAGGCAATCTCGAGAATCCCTCACAACTTCCCTTTACAAGGTCCCTCTGAAAAAAAAAAGGATAATATGATAATTTTTAGGATTATACATATAGAAACCACTTGAAAAATCATCCAAAAACTAAAAGTTTCAAGTGAAGCGACTTACATTCGTATTGTTTGATCATAGATTAAATGATATGATCAATTCAAAAAATTAGGATTTTATTTGGTACAAACTAGGAAGAACTTAGTTTCATACACTAAATTCAAATTGTAATATACAAATAGTTTAAAAATAAATGTATTCGTATGGTACAATCTTATACGAATCTAATTTCATACGTTGTTAGTTGTCTATACGATCCAACATCATACTATACGAACATTTCAAAAATGAATGTAGTCATATGGTACTATCTGGTATGAAAGGAATTTCATATTTTGTTAGTCGTCTGTTTGACCTGACATCGCACAATACAAATATTTCAAAAATGAATTTTTTTTTGTACGATCTAGTACAAAATGAGTTTCGTACTCTATTAGTCATATGTACAATCTAACATCATATTGTATGAATAATTCAAAAAATGATGTATTTGTACTGTATGATCTAGTACAAAAGGAATTTTATACTATGTCAGTCGTCTGTATAAATTAATATCATATAGTATGATCAATTTAAAAAATTTATCCCTTGATTTGATTAACTACATTCTGGAGGAAAAAACTATTAAATCGTATAGTATGATTAAATATCTTATAATACAGTTAGATTTAAAAAAATAATTTACAATTCTCTCCCACTATGGGTGTGCACGATTACATAATTACAATCACTCTTGCTTAGACTAAAGAAATAAAAATAGAGATATACAGACTCATCACATAAAATCCTATTCTATCATGTCTTGAAGTCTTTAACAATCTAGAGTAGTAATTTATTTCCCTGAAATGTTAGCAGCAACAAAAAGAAATATTCAATTCATGCTAGGAGAAACAATAAAAATATTAGAATAATAATATTTTACTATCATAAAAAATCACAATCTTAATCTTGATTCTTGAGTTGCAAAAATCTCCCCCTTTTTTATGATGGCAAAAATATTTATTATTTAAATTACAAATAAAAATTATTCTCTCCTAAGCACCCCCTCAGTAAATAAATAAAAATCAAGTGGAAAAAAAATTTCATCCTTTTTTTTATTTTAATTTTTATAAAACAAACACAAAACGATATACAAGGTAAATATATACTAAAATAGAAACACCAAAAAGGCCTTATGACATGAAACCAAAAAAAAACTTCAAAAAAACATAAATAACTGGTATCACAATGAACTTCAAACCAAAAAACACCGATATCACAATGAACTTCAAACCAAAAATCATACGTATCACAATGAACATTAAACCAAAACCAAAACACAAAACACAAACAACCTAACCCTTTTGACATCAGCAAAAAGATGGGAAAAAGAAAGAAAATCCCTTGAATATAAGAGTTCTTATGGAAAAAATCTAAATTTTGATAAGGAAAAGATTTGAAAATAAAAATTGCACAATATTAAATTCCTACAAACATTTTGAAACTCAAATTTTAAATCAAAGAACAATTAATAAAAGAAAAGTTGACTAGGTTCAATGTTTGTTCTAGGAAGTAAAAATATCAAATAGTATAATTATAAAAAAAATTAACAAAAAAATAAAAAAAAATTCAAATTCATTAGTTAAAATTTATTGTTTAATATATGGATTTTTCTAAGAATTAGAGATATAGAGGAAAGAACCAATTTTAGTGTGGACTTGTTTGAAGCCTCTTTTCAACATGAATTGAGATGTTGTCTCAATTACATATGTTTTGATTTTCAATTTTGTTTGACAAACACTATGCATCTTTTTTAAGTTTAGCTAATTTTATGCATATTTTCAAATTTTGGCACTCTTTGTGCATCTTTTGACATTTTATTCTTTTTACAGCTTAAATTAGCAAATTTTAGCTTGTGTGATTATCTTCTAAATAAAAGAAAAATTTTCTCATATAAAGAAGATTAAACCACAAAAAAATATAATATATAATAATAAAATCAATACTTTGAATAAGAAAATTAAAGGAAAGCAAGTCACCTTATTGCAGCAATTATAACTATAAGATGAGTGTCTATTCAAACATGAAGATGATCTTCTTATCTTAATTAAACTTTAATTTGATTTTAAGTTTGAGTAAAAAAAAATTAAGGAGTATAATATAATGATGAAAATAACTTAGAAATTTTCATCCTTTAAATCAATATTTTGAATTAGTCAATAATAAATCATAAACAATTAGAGATAGAACAAAAATTCAAGAACAATCAAATTCCTTCTTTTTTTTAATAATTTTTTTTAGAATAAAGTAGTACATACTCATACTCAAACTCAAAAAAAAAATATATAAAATAAAAAATATACAATAATTTCAAAAGAACAAATCTAACTTTAACATTAAAAAAAATCTACCATAAAAAAATACTAAAAAATAAATAAATACAGCAAACAAACTAATAGCCTAGGGAATCTTGATCTAGAGGAGGCTATGGAGTACTAAACTAGGTAAAGTAGTTGTTGATGGTAGCTACATGTTTATTAATTAAATGAACTTATCCTCACACTAGACGCATATCTTTATCATATCTAAAGTCCTGTTGGTTCAAGAAAGTCTAGATATGATCATATCATTGATCAAAATGAGACTCAAGACAATCAAATCTCTGGATCATTTCTAGATTGATATAATGCCCAGGTACAGGAGCATGAGAAGGTGCAGGTGTTTGAGCACGTGCCTCTTCTTTAAAAATTTAATCTCCCTGATCCTCTTGATCCTAGTGGAAAAGAATGTGAAATGAAGCATCAATAAAATCAATAGGTAGATTATTTGGGGGATCAGGATGAATGAGATTATATTTCTTCCCAGGATTGTATACAATCAAGAGTCCTAAAGCTATATTATTCTTCCTTCTAGTGGTAGGGATTCTATTATCAAAAGGACTATTTATGTAGTCTAGAAATAATTATTTTTTATCAATCAGAGTGTTTGCCATTATAATATTTATATAACAATAGAAAACAAAGGAGTGATATTGATTCAATCACCACCTTAGGAATAATAGAGGTTCTTAAGACATGCTAGATGATTCTTACCGTTTAATTTAGAGTTTTAATAAGGGTTAAATGTTTGATTGATGTTATACCACTAACAATTTGATTGACTTCAAACAAATCAAAATCACTTCTAGAAATCATCGAATGTGCTCTAACTTCTTCAGTTCTAAGATGAAAAAATTTACCCAAATCCCCCTTAGTGATTTTAACTCTTTGATGGAAGTCATAAGAAGACATTATAGTGTGATTTTCTCTCATTCTCAAATTTATAAGAAAATTGTAGAAAATGTTAGAGTGAAAAGCATAAGTTAGAGTAAGCATGAATGAAAATTGTGTGGAGTCAAATAGGGGCATGATTGAAAAATTTATGTCTTATTCAATAAGAAGATAAGAAAGAGTAATCTTTGCTTCAACAAACCTATCATAGACTTCTTCATTTTCTTTTAAAAGAAAATTGTCATCTTATTCAGTATAAGATGAACTCCTCCTAGTTTATTGAGCTCACTAGATGCCACTTTCCATTTGACAAGAATTGAACATGAGGATTTAAAATGAAATGATCATGAAGAAATTGAAAGGAAGGCTTCGTATTTAAAGAAATAGGATGATTTCATATTGTATGAAATTGGGTTCATACGTATGATTATGAAATTCATACAGTACAAACTAGAGTTCATACAAACAAACACTAATTGTCAAGAATAGCTATTGTAGTGAAATGACTTTTCGTAAAGCTACCTTTCTGAAGAGTCATTTCATATAAATTTTGACCAACCTAATCATAAAGATGAAAAGGTGTTTTTCTTGTACGATAGATTAATAATGATTGTACATGTCAATTGAATTCATCTACATGCAGATTGATAACTATATAGTACAAATGAATAGGTGTTTGTATAGATAATGTTTGAAATATAATGATCCTTAAAATTCTCGCCATGTTTGAAAGATGAATAATTGAGGGTTCATACATATGATGATGTGTTAATATTATGCGAACACCATAAAAAAATAAATTTTTATCTGTCCCACTCATAGAAGAAATCATGTAAAGTTAGAATTATTTATAGAGTAAGAGAGTAGTTCATATAGTACAAATGTAAAGTAAGTTTTAGATTTTCATATGTTGAACAAGATACTTTTCCAAAACAATTCAAATAAGATCTATGGAACATAAAAACAAAAATAAGAAAAATGAAAAAAAAAATTTCCACAAACTAGAGAAAAGTTAAACAAAATAAATCACAAAGAAAAAACAAAGACTTAATCATAAACCCAAAAGGAATACACCACAAATACAAATTATAGAATTATAACTGTCAAGCATGAATATAAATAACACCCAATATGGTTCTTAAGGTGCTGAAAGTTTCAAAAACTAGTGGTTCTGTTAAAATGTCTATAAATTGATTTTTAGTTGCTATATGTGTAGCTCAATTTCTCCTTTAGTGACATGGTCTCAAATGAAGTAATGCCTTATATCTATATGCTTCCTAGAGTGTTGAATTGGATTATTTGAAATATAAATGGCACTTGTATTATCACCAAAAATTGGACTAGTATAAATAGAAAGATTAAATCCATAAGTTGTTGTTTTAATAATAAAACCTATGGCTAACGTCTCTTTGGCTTTAGCATCTAAGGCATTTCAGGGTGATTCTAGGGTACCTCTTTGTGCGTTCGGTTGGTGGTTTTCTGCTTGGCTTCCTGAGGATTTTTTCTCTCATTTCTTCTGTTATTTCGCTCTGGTGTTTCGGGCTTTTGTTTGGCATGGTTAGGCTCCTTGTGTGCTCTCATTTTTCTATGGTTTTTCTATGGATCCTTCATTTGCCTTCTTTCCTTTCTTATTTTTTCTGTGTTACCTTTATTGCATTTGATCTTCAATTTTGTTTTGCTTTTTGTTCTTCGTGTTTCTAGGTGATGATGACCCTGTCATCATCTTACCGTGCATTACCTGCTGTACTGAATGGCAAATACCTCTCTTTCAAGGATATGCTTGCTGGTTCCTATGCTTCTCCCCCTCCCTTCCAATTCATCCAGACATTATTTAAGGGTTTTTTAGCTTTAATGTTTGATGACTCATCTGTGTCCTAATTAGCTGCCCCCTTTGCTCTTACTCTTATTGGAAAATTTGTTATAAGGCATCCTAAGCTCAATGTTATTCGTAAGTTTTTTGTGAATTTGAAGCTTTCTGGCTCATTCCATATAGGTTTGCGTGACCCACATCATATGGCAATCAAACTGACTAATGACTTGGATTACAGTCATATTTTCTCGAGGAGATCATATTACATTCAGGCTTGTCAAATGAAACTCCTTAAATGGACTCATGACTTTGATGTCTGTGAGGAATCTCCTATTGCTCTTGTTTGGGTCTCTTTCTCTAACCTAAGGCTTGATTTTTTCAATTCTCAAGTGCTCTTTGGGCTTGCCTCCATTATGGGTTAGCCTCTACAAATGGACCAGGCTACAACCTCTATCTCTCAGCCATCTATGGCTCGTGTTTTGGTTCAATTAGATATTTATAAAAAACATCATATAGAGATTTGGTTAGGTTTCGAATTAAACGACTATTTCCAAAATGTTGATTTTGAAAACTATCCCATATTTTGTTCTCATTGTAGGATGCACGTCCATTGTTTGAGTGAATGCTTTAAATTACACCCACACCTTAAGAAGGATAAAGAAAATGCTAGACTTTATAAAGTGCAAGAGGGTAATTCCAATGATCATGCTAATGATGTTTTGAATCAGATTATGGTGGATGGTAAAGGTGAAATGCCCAGGGTATTGGAGTGGTTCTTCCTTTGCCTGATTCCTTTCAGGCTGATCCTTCCTCTTCTCTTGGTGGTAATTTACTTAGTACTCAAACCATGGAACCAATTATGGATACTATATATGTTCTGACTGTTGGGGAGAAACATATTTTACCTTTTCTAATATCATACCTAAGCCATCTTCCTCTTCTATTCCTTCTGACGCTCAACAAGCTCTGTCTGAATTAGTTGTTTCTGATATTAATACTAACTACTCAAATCTTCCTCAATCTATGATTGTGAATGAGTAGGTTAATGATCTAATTCCTGAAAGAACTGTTTCCTTATTATCAAAGGATTAATTGCCACATCAAGAGATTCCCCCAATTGTCCAAACTATGAGTATGAAGAAAATTTGTGGAGGCGTTGAGAGGAATTTTTCTACCTTGGATGATGGTTTTTTTATGTGGAAGGTGAGCCTCCTTTTTCTAAGGGGTCTTTAGGTAATATAAATAATAATAAGCTTCCCTTACCTGATCCTTACCTTTGTGATGCTTTTACTTATATGAAGGTGGATATTTTTGGTAAAATGCTATGCTAGAGAAGATCATGATTTGAGTTTCTCCTAGGGTTGTGGTAAAAGAGGTAGAAAATCCAAAAATGTTGTCTTACAATCTCCTAGAAGCACACATTCGCATACTTCTCATTAATTTATTTTTAACATTTAACACCATTATTTGTAATGTCCGGGGCATTGGTTGCCCTTCTTCTAAGGTTCGAGTTAAAAATTTATGTCGTATTGTGTCTATTCTTGTCTTGCTTGAACCTCTTATTTATGTGGATAAATTACCTAGGACTACTAAATTTTTTGGTTTTAAAAATGCTAAATTGAATGTTACTAATAAAATTTGTGTTTTTGGAAAGATTATATTAGAATTGATATTATTGGGGATTTTACCCAAGTTTTGCATTGTAATATTGAGAGTGCAAATTTCCAATGTTGTGCTTCTTTCGTTTATCCTATTTCTTCTCGTTATACTAGAAGGATTTTATGGAATCAAATTTTGCAATTTCATAGTATTTGCAATCTTCCGTGGCTTGTTGGCGGTGATTTTAACACTATTTCTAACCCGACTTAACGTATTGGGGGTTCCCTCCCCATATATAAGTCAATGGAGGATTTCAATGATATGATTATGGATTGTAACCTTCTCGATATTGGTTTTTCTAGCAATAATTTTACTTGGCATCGCGGTCATTTGTGGCAAAGGCTTGATAGAGTTTTATTCAATAATGCTTGGCTTAATTCTTTCAAGTTTACTAAGTTTGATCATCTTAGCGCAACCTCTCTGATCACTCTCATCTTCTAGTTCATATTAAAGATAGAGCTAGAGGCTTCCTGTCTCAATTTAGATTTTAAAACATGTGGTTTCTTCATGATTCATTTCTAGATATGGTTCAGAATAATTGGCATGCCCCTCTTTTTCTGAATTATTCTATTTCTGGTATGAATTGACTTTGGCTTAAACTTAAAAGGTTGAAGCAAATTTTGAACTGGTGGAATCATAATATTTTTAAAAATTTATTTTCTAATATTTTAAATGCGAATGATTTATTGGTCGTCTTGGGGTAAATGTTGTGGGACTTTGCAAGAAGGGGCTTTAGGGTGCAAAACTGTGTTTGATTTGGCTTTTGCTTTTTCTTTTAATCGTTGGTATAATTTTAGGGCCAATGTGAGTTTGTGGGCCAACATTATGATGGACAAGTATTGTGGTAGTAAACATCCCACCTTGTGTAGTTCTAGTATTGGCCACTCAAAAGTTTGGCAACGACTCTGTTCTATTAAATGGAAGGTTGAGCATGCTCTTGTGTGTGGCCTGGGTAATGATAATATTTTCTTTTGGCAAGATCGTTGGTTGAATAATAGTTGATTGATTCTTTATTTAATTCCTTTTCCATTGCTAATATCAAGGTTGATTATTTCTTTTCTAATAATGGTTGGGACTTGGAAAAACTTTCTGCTGTTCTCCCTGACTTCATTATTCAGCTCATTTTAAAGATTCCTCTAAACATTACTTCCATGGATGTGTTACTTTGTACTTTCACTAAAGATGGTTTTTTTAGTGTTAAAGATGCTTGGCATTGCTTTAGAGCTAAAAATGTGTCTTCTAAGCTTTTTAAAATGATTTGGCATAAAAGCTTCTCCTCTATGATTTCTATTTTTATTTTGAGAATTTTACAGAAATTTATTCCTACGGATGAGAACTTGAAGCGTAGAGGTTTTATCTTCCCCTTTAAGTGCCAATGTTGTTACCATACTGACAATATGCATCATGTTTTCTTCTCTAGTCTCATTGCTGTTAAAGTTTGGACTTATTTTGAGGATATTTTTCATCTCAATTTCTTTTCTGCTAGGATTTCTATTTATAATTTGCTTGATTGTTGGTATATAAAGTCTAAAGGCCATATCAGAAATTTTATTCCTGCCCTTATCATTTGGTTTCTTTGGTTGGAGAGAAATGATTGTCGTTTCAATGAGGTTAATATGAATTATTAAAGAATTATCTAAAAAATTAAGGATAAGGTGGTTGCCCTTTTTCTCTACTAATTTACTCTCTATTAAGAATTTTAAGAATTTCTTTTTTACTTCCTCCAACTTTGGCATTAACTTGGAGATGAATTTTTGTCAAAGGGTTTCTAGGAGCATTAATTGGGTGAAGCCTAACACTAATTCTTTTAAGTTAAATGTGGTTTGTGTTGGTTTTGGCACTATTATTTGTTGTGGTGGTGTTCTTAGAGATCATAATGGCATCTACTTATTGAATTTTGCTGTGCCAGTTACTAATGGTGATGTTAATTATGCTATTTCCTATGCCATGCATCATGAATTAAACCTCTGTGTTAAACATCATATCAGTAATGTGGTGTTGGAGTTGGGCTCTTATTTTGATTACAATTTTATTAATCATAAGGAGGATAGGATTTTCCCTTCTACTTTATTTTACATTCGAAGGGACATTAGGGATACCTTGAACACCCGGAACTGCTCTTTTTTTATTATTTTGGAGGATGGGAATGCATTTTCTCAATCTATTATCGCTTTAGGTTTTGATTTAAATGGTATGACTGAGCTGGCTTTTTCTCAATTGCCTTTTTGTTTTAAAGGTCTCCTTAGACTAGACCAAATTGGTTTATCTTATGTTAAGAATTAGCTGATTCATGTTCTAGTGCTGGTTCTTTTGGTGGCTCCCTTCTATTTTGTTCCCTTACTGTTATCTTTGCTGTTGTTTTGCTGTTGTCCAGTTTCTCTGGATGGGTGTCATGGGGCTCCTATGTTTTATTTACATCTCGACCCATGATTGGTTTATATGTTTATTGGTTTTTATATTGTTGTGGGTTTTCTATTATGCTGCATCCTGTTCAGTATCCTGGGGGCTTATTTTTGCCTGCCAGTTGTGGCAGGGGTACTCTTATTCCTTATGAGTTACTGTATGGCCGTTTGTTGGGGTGCAGGTTTTTTTGTGTTTCCCTTATTTGCTGTGATCCATTCTTACATGTTTGTGTCCTAATTTTTTATGGTTGGGAGTGCTTATTTTCGGGCCTTGCTAAGTGTTCTGGGCTGAGTAATGATTATATTTTTCTTTTGAAGCCTAACCTTTTGTTGCTCTCCTTACTTAGAACTGGGTTGTGCTGGTTTCTGCTGACTGTAGAGCCTTTGGGTTGTTGGTTTTTTTGATGGGGTCATTTTTTGGCCATTTGATTGGTGGGTTTGTGCTGAGGTTTTTTGGTTGTGGGGTTATTAGGTTGGTGGTGTTGTGGATGAGGCTGTTGTCCATTTTCGGGCTGGTTGCTGGCCCTCTGGGCTTGTTGTGATGGATTGTCTCTACTAGTTGTGTTGTTCTTCTTGATGGGTTAGAGTTGGTGCTGGCTTTTGGGTGTTGTTTCCTTAGCAGTTTTTGGTTTGGCTTTGTCAAGTGTGTTGAGGGGAGGTGGTGCTGGCTGGGAATCTTTTGTGAGATGGAGTGGAATAAGGTTCTGCCTTGTGATTCTTATGATATTCTATATAACCTGAGCTCTATTTGCATGTCCCCTCATTGTCTAAGCTGCTTCTCCTCTGGCTTGTGGATTGATGTTTGGTCCTCCATCTCCTTTGTTACTTATGTGCTGGGTTTTTGGATTTGTTTTAATGTTATTTCTTTTCTCGGGAGCTGCTTCTTCAAGAAGACTATCTATTGGGTTGTTTCTAGTTTATTGGGCTATTCTATTTTCTATTGTGTTGGCATTGTCTGTTTCCATTTGGTTTTTTGAACTATGGCCTATAGCTCTAGGTGGACTTTGGTGGTTCCTATTTGTTGGCAGTCCTTTGGTTGGTATATGATATAGTGGTGGTTCACTTACCTCTTTCTGGGCTTATTAGTGGTTTGGATATATCTTGTGCTTTGCTTTCTCTTTAGCAGGTTTCGTTTTATGTAGGTCTGTGCGCCTCTAATTTTGTTTGGACAGGGAGCTCGTGTTGAATGTAATTTCTCTGCTGCTCTCTTTTCTTGGGTGCCCTTGCTTGTGCACCGTAGATTATACTTAGGTTGTTTTGTACTTCTGAGTAGGGATCTTGAGCTCATAGGTTTTTTTTTTTGCTTTTTGCCTTGTAGCTTTTTCGAGCAGAAGTGAGCTCGAGGTCCCATTAAGGACCTTGTAATTTTGTTTTTAATCAACACTTAGGCTCCTTTGTGGGATTCCCCCTAAAATAATAATAATAATAATAATAATAATAATAATAATAATAATAATAATAATAATAAAATAAGTGCCACACTACTTCCTAAGGCTATATATTCTACTTTAGCAGTAGAAAGGGCTACTGAATTCTATTTTCAGCAGTACCAAAAAACTAAAATTTTTTTAATGAATTGATAAATTCAAGAAGTGCTTTTTTGATCAACCCTACATCTTACAAAATCTGAATCAGAATATCCAATGATTTTAAAGGAAGTGTTATGCCTAGGATACCAAATCTTTAAGTTTTATATTCCAAAAAGATATCTAAGAGTTCTTTCAACAGCAGTCAGATGGGATTCTATTGAATCAGCTTGAAATTTAGCACAAAGACAAATACTAAATATGATATCAGGTCTGCTAGCAGTTAAGTAAAGTAATGATTTAATCATTCTTCTAAATTACTTTTGATCAATAGATTTTCCTTTAGAGTGCTTATCTAACTGACCGGAGGAACTCATGGGAGTACTTATTAGTTTAATTTTGTCCATTTCATACTTCTTAATGATGTCCTTAATATATTTTGATTAATTAAGAAAGGTGCCATCCTCTTTCTAATTTATGCTAAAACCTATAAAGTAACTCAAATCTCCCATCAAACTCATTTAAAATTCCTTACCCATTATATTTGAAAAGTCATCACAAAGATTTTTATTAGTGGATCTAAACAAGATATCATCAACATAAATTTAAAATAATGAGAATGTCATCTCCTACTCTTTTTATGAAGTGAGTGGTGTCCACACTCCCTTTAACAAAATATCTTTTTAGTAGGAAAAAGCTTAGCCTTTCATATCATGACTTTGGTGCCTTTTTTAATTCGTACAACATCTTCTTCAATTTAAACACACTATTAGGAAACAGTGAATTTTTAAAACCTAGAGGTTGTTCAATATAAATATCTTCTTTTATCATTCCTTCAAGAAAGGCACTCTTAACATCTATTTGAAATAATTTAAATCCTCTAAAATAGGCAAAAGCTATAAGTACTCTTATTGCTTTAAGTCTAACTATAGGGCAAAATGCACTTCAAAATTAATCTCTTCTATCTAATTATACCCCTAAGCTACCAATATTGACTTATTTCTAACCATTATACCATAATCATTCATCTTATTTTAAAAACCCACTTAGTTCCTATAATACTTTAATTTTTAAGTCATTCTACCAACTCCCAAACATCATTTCTAACAAATTGATTCAACTCTTCATGTATGGCTAGAATCCAAAATTCATCAATAAGTTCTTCATTTATATTAATGGGTTCAATCATTTAAAAAAATACTGAGTGGTTCACTTCTTTATTATGTCCATGCCTAGTTTTAACACCTACACTTGAATCTCCTAAAATAAATTATTTAGGATGACTTTTAGAATATTTATATTCTCTAGGCATTATATTTTTAATTCCAACCTTTTTTCAAGATTTGCATTTTTAATTCCTTAGGAAATTTCCTTAACATGTTATTCTTCCAACCTTGACTCACTAGAAATATCAAATTCATCAAAGAATACATGTGTGGTCTCATCCATTGTGTTTTATTAAGAGTAAAATTCTCATTTAAATCTAATAAAAAAGTTAATTTTAATAATTTCTAACTAAATATTTTAAGGTCTACCTCTACATTTTTTAACATAATCCAGATCTAATGCATCTACTATTTTAACAAGGTCTTCATAAGGCTGGCAGTTTATGTGATCAAACCATCTTAGGAGACTCTTTCTAATTTTATTTTCCATTAGAGCTACTTCAACCATTTCACATATATACTTGTTTCATATTTTATATCTAAGTATAAAGCCACTCATCCCTCTGGGCATATTCATCTCTACAACATTTAACTTAATTGTATGATTCTCTTATAATAGACAACATTTTATGCCATAACACATTGCAGGTCTTGCCATCATTTTATAAAATTTTCACTTAAGTTAAGGGGTACTTTTATATCACCTAACAGGAATGATGTCGAATGCTGATTTCCTATGCTATTGTTGGCTGGCGGTTCCACGGATGTGATTGGCATTTGGGGTTATATCATGATGGTACTGGTACTACACACCTGAGTTATATGTCTACTAATGAATGCAGTCTTCTAGTTTTTTCATCCACTTTTTCTAATGCTTTGATCACTTGTTGGCTGATTATCATGAATTATATCACATGTCGTTGTATGATACAGGATCATTGGTCTTTGTTTGCTAACATTGTGGGCAATTACTGCTGGTATTTTGTGACTTTTGTTTATGTCTACCTAATTCCTATGGAGTATTTTTTTTATTCTACCAATTTTAGACTAGAATGTTGTTCTTCTATTTTGAACTAGGATTGCTATTTTGATGGCTTTTCCTATCAGGAATTTCTAGAATGTGGCTTTACCTTTTTCTTACCTCTCTTTCGTGGGTTTTCCTCATTATGGTGGATAGTCATTGGTTATTTGCTTTCCTATGGTCCAATTTTGGGCCTTTTTGATAACAGGAATTTCTTGAATGTGTCCATCTATGATGGTGGTGTTTTGGATTTCCTTTCTATTGTCTGCATTTATCTCCTTGAACATCTATTTACTATCTTAATAGGTTGTTCTGGTTTGACAAGCACTAGGATTAGCTCTTTATGGAATTTGTGGTTACATTAGGATGGTGATCTTATTTCTGTGGCTAATTTAAACCCTCTTAATGAGGCTAATCAATACAATTTTTCAATTAATTGGAACTATATTCTTTGGGGCTTCACTCTTATGGATCTTTAGAATTTGTTATTAAGCGATTTGGTTGCACCATCAGATATCATAATTTAAAATCTTTTTATGGGGTTGCCTTCCCTGTTATCAGTAGTTTAAAGTTGATTTTTGCTGATTACATTAGCATTTATAAAGGTTATTTTAATATTAGTGTCATTTTAATTATATGAATATGCATTAATTTTTTATTAGTCTGGAGTTTTATCTATAGGTTTAACTATGCTAATTTTGTTATTATCATATCTTTGGCTTTTATATTTTTTTTAACATTCTTGTAGGCCTATTTTATAGGTTTTTGGAGACTAGCTCTCGTTTTTTATAGGACCCGATTCTGGTTGGGAAGGCGGTGCTGATTGAGATATATCTTCTCCTCCTTTTTTGTTCATAAAATGTTATTAGGGTGCTTTGTTATTATGATTAGTAGGTACATCCGGCTCTAAGTTTTTTTTATTTTTTGTAGCTTTCTAAGCATTAGCGAGCTGGAGGTCCCTCTAAGGGCCTTGTATTACTTTTTTGAATAATTAACACGTAAACCCGTCAGTGGGTTTTCACCAAAAAATATATGTGTAGTCTCCTCTACTACCAATGTACTTTTGGTAAAAACTTTATAGGATTTGCTAATACTTAAATATCCAAGAAAATTTCCCTCATCAGATTTAGGATCAAATTTTCCTAATAGAGTTTTCCCATTATTATGAATGAACACGTTATATCCAAAGACATATAGATGTGAGAGGTTGGGGGTCGTACCCTTAGAAACTCATAGGATGTCTTATTCAACTTTGATCTAATGTTTACCCTATTTATAACATAACAAGCTGTATTAACCACTTCAGCCCAAAAATATTTAGGAAGTGAATAATTAGCCAACATGGCTCTAGCAGCTTCTAATAAAGTTTTGTTCTTTCTTTCAATAAATCAATTCTATTGAGGGATTATAGGAGCTGAAAAGTTGTGATCTATACCTTTCTCTTTGAAGGAAATTTCAAAATTTTTATTTTTAAATTCTCCTCCATCATCACTATGAATTATAAGGATTTTACAACCTAACTTCCTCTGAATCAGACTAAAAAATTTTTAAAACTCATCAAATAATTCACTCTTATGTGATAAGAATCTAATCCAAGTGAATCTTGAATAATCTTCAATAATTACATAGCCAAATACTTTCCCTCCTAGACTTAAAGTGTTAACAGGTCCTAAAAGATCCATGTGAAGGACTTCTAATAGTTTTCAAGTTCTAAGATCTTTAATTGAATGAAAGGAGGACTTTACTTATTTTTATAATTGACACACATCACACAGGTGATCCTTAGTAAAGTCTAATTTTGGTATTCCTCTAACCAATTCCTTTCAAAAAAACCTTACTATGATTTTTCTTGCATGCATAACAAAATCTTCTATGACATAACCAAGATTCAACAACAAGAATTTTTTAACAAAAAGCATTAGAAGATTTAACATAATTTAAATCAAGCATGCAAACATTGTTTACCCTATCTCCACGGAGCACATCACTTCCATTTTGGCTTATAACGTAACTTATTGGCAAAAAATTTTATTATAACCCTTATCATAAAATAGACTTATACTTAGCAAATTATGCTTTAAGCCTTCAACCAATAAAATATTTTCAATAAAAAAATTCTTCATGTCACCAATCATACCTGAACTAACCACTCTCCTAGTGGTGTTATCCACAAGTGCCACTTTAACTCTAGTGTTGGTCTCCAATGATAAAAATTAATTTGCATCTAAAGTCATATATTTTGAATATCCACTATCCAGGTTCCAAATGCTCTCATGAGGGCTTGTATGAGAGCATTTCTACAATTTTATCAAATATTAAACTAGGGAACACATATAAATTTGGGTTCACCACATGATAATGATAATCGATATGCATGTTTGATATGCTGTGATTGATGCACCTTAGGTCTCCACACTAAATGTGTTATATTATGAATAGTGCAAGTGTGAGAAATATGCCTAACATTACACATGAAAATATTTAACACAAGAAAAATGATTTATAAATATATACGTGTTATAATATCTTTTCCTAGGTTTCAAAATTATGCACTTTTAGTTAGAATTATAAAATTATTCAAGTGTGGCAGGAGTCTTATCTTCCATAAAAGCTTTCAATTTTATTTGAAGATATGAGTTTGCATTTTCCATAATTGAATTTTCAATTTTCAAATAATGTTTCCTTTGATATGATTCAACCATAAACACCTTATAATCATTTTTAAGTTTATTATAAGATTATTTTAATAAATCATGCTTCTTATTCATATCATCAAATTCATCTAGTAAAGCCATGTGATTGCCATGTATGTTTGCATGATCATTCATCAGATTTTCATTTTCTTTTTGTAGATTCAGATACTCAATATTAAGGTTGGCATGTAATTTTTTGTGTTTCCTATATGCATTAAGAATTTTTTTAGAATTTTTAAATAATTCATCATAAGATAATTCACATACCTCCTCTTGATCTAAATGATCAAGTTTATCTGTCGTTAAGCACAAATTTTTAGCCTCCTATTCTACTTCTATTTCTGAAGAATCTGAAGTCGAGTTAGCCCAGAAAATTCTTTGCATTATTTTTTTTTTCCTTCCTAATGTTTATTTTCTTCTCAACATTATCCTTCTTAAGATTAGCTTTGAGATTTAGACATTTAGTCTTTTTATGTCCAGACTTCTTGTATTCCTAGGTAATGACTTCATTAGAAACTTTTTCATACTTATTGAACTTACCTTTGTTTCAATGCAGGCATCTTCATTACTTTCTCTTAAGGAAACTTCTAAATTATTTAGTTATAAGTGCAATATCTTCTTCATTCTGGGGTCTTTATTGGTCACTTTCTGAATCATCAACTTTTATAGTTATATTCTTCTCTTTCTACTTGTTACCTACATTAATCTATCTTTGATTCACTCCTTTGTCAAAAGAAATTAGTGATCTAAGAAGATTGTCAATAGAATATACATTCAGATCCTTATACTTAGTTATGATAGTTAACTTTGCATCATAAGCAGTAGGTAAACAACATACAATTTTATTAACTTTTTTTCTAAATTTATAAGTTATCTTCAATAAGCAATCAATAAGGTAAAAATCTAAGTAAACCTTGAATACATATCAGAATTTTACTCATTTGGTTTCATGCAATAATTCATAGTCATGTAATAAAAAGTTCAACCTAGATTGTTTTACTACATTTGTTCGTTCATATGTTATGCAAAGTCTATCCCAAATTTCTTTTCTAGTTTTTCAAGTAGAAACATACATATAATCCTCATATTTTAAAGTATAGAAAAAATTGTTCAAACATTTGCCATTTAATTGTACTAATTCTTTTTTTTTTCGTTGTCCAATCAGTGAATGGTGTTTCAATTCTAATGCCATCAACAGGTCTAGTAGGACTGGTGTAACCTTTCTGTACTAATATCAACATGCGATATTCAAGTGATTACAGAAATGTAGACATGTGAGTTTTGCAAAAGGAACCTTATCAAATAAAGGTGTTCTACTGATTGAATAACCTTCAGTAGTATTCGAGTTTCCAAAATTTGCATGATCATTTTTCAAAAAGTAGTCTAAACCTTAATTTTTGTAATGAGCTCCAATACCACTTGAATGTTCATGTAGGTTAATAGACCTTATAGGACTACCCTAAGGCTAACCAAGGGGGGGGGGGGGGGGGGGGGGGGGTTGAATTGGATATTAAACAAATTCTTGGATATTTGAAAACATTTTTCGATCTTCTTAAAGGTTAAATCACTAATCCTAAAATATGAAGTTGGTTTATAGAAATGATTACCATAGATAAATTTTAACCACTAAATTATATCTGCAACAAAACAAAAATGAAAGAAAAATAAAAGGAAATAGAAAAGCACCAAATTTATATTGGTTCGATCCAACTATACATATATCCATTCCATGGAGACTCCATCTCCAGGTATTGCACTAAACACAAGTAACTCTCCTTTTACCCCCATAGAAAGGAAGAGAAGCCTTTATAATGTCTCTTCCACCAACCATTGTGGTAAAGAATCATCACCTTTTACAGTCTCCAAGTGATTGTTGCATACCTTCTCCTCCTTTTTCACCCTTCTTGTTAAGGCAGAGTACCTACCCATGGTCTTTCACCCTCCCTTATGAAGGAAGAGAAGTGCCAAGTTCTTTTTCACCCTCCTGGTGAAGACAAATAACACACTCATCCTTTTTCACCCTCCTGGTGAAGGTAGGGAACCATCATATTCCTTTTCATCCTCCTAATAAAGGTAGAGAATATTGATCTAGTCTTGAAAATCTTCTTTCAAGAGCCTTCAAAGAAGTTGGGTAGAAACTTATGTTTTGATTGAAAAATATAGTTTTGAAAAAGATTAATTTTCTTCGGGAAAGATTTAATTTCTGGAATATTAGTTTTAAAATTGAACGCATCATTAGAAATAGTATATCGCCTCAGGAGGCGAACATACCATTCCCTAATTGGTTCAAATTTTAAAACTTTAAATTTATGTCCTAGTTATCGTAGTCAAACTCAGGAACGAATCATATTTGACCCTAGAGGGTCAAAATAGAATTTAATCGAGTGTTTGATTATAATGATCAGGATAGGAGATCACTAAAGTCATAATCAAAGTAATGATAATAAAGCAATATATCTTCCCGAGAAAAGATAATATTGCCTATTATGGATTATTTGATTATGACAATAACAGTCGCCATTTTTTCTATTTCCCAAAGATAATTAAGGTGTTGAAAATTTTGATTTGAAAATCTAGTTTGGGTTGCTAAATCTCCTACGAGCGCATGCCCTCGTAGTTAATTACATCATAGAAAATCAGAATTTCCTACGAATACTCTTGATTAAAATAGTGGTAGAAATTTTATTTAAGATTTTCAAATATCGATATCAAAAGAGAAAAAGGGTTGGAATTTTCAAATAGGATTGGTTCAATGTTGAGGATTTTTTTGTAGAGTCAAAGGAGGAGAAGTAGGAGGTGCTTTGAGATTCTAAATTACTTCAGAAACACCTCAACCTATCCAAAGTGTTGGGCTTAAATTTGATTGAAAGAGATTTTTAAGTTAAATGGTCAATTTTATTAGAAAATTGGAATTAGATTCCCGGAGGTTGAGGTCTTATAGCCCGAGTTTGCCTCAGAACCTAAGTCTAAATTGAACACTTAAAAGTGGCCCGAACATAGCTAGTGTAATGCAAATATGGACTTACCCCGACCTGGATTGGAGAGCCAGCTAAACCACATAAGCACTTTAAAATCATGTATTCGGTCAATTAATGTAGAGTGGTAGGGACGTTAATTAGATTAAGTTCGAGGAGTTATGGTCGACATCTAGAGCAGATCCTAATTGACCCATTATACTTATGTTGGGTATTTGATGCTTAAGAAAATGTAATTAGAGATTTAAAGAATTTTAAATTTGTTGCTAATGCGATGCATGCTAATCGACTCGATTAAATGCTTGAATTTGAATAAAAACTTTTGAAATGAGAACTCCCGGCGATCCCGGGCTTACTTTTTAAATTCATTATAATTTTTATGTGAGCTTAAAATTTTTAATTTGATTTAATAGAAAATTTTTGGCAAGTCCTTAAGAGCCTATGATCGGGTTTTACGCTAAATCAAAGTTGACATGCAAGAATCACCAAAAAAAATACAAAACGTAGGCAATCGTATATCGTAATCAACATCAAACATTAATTAAAAAAACAAATTAATATTCAAACTGAAAGTTCATAGGCAAGTGCCTTTAATATTACATCTCAGAATTACATAAAAGTAAAGTGGTCGAGCACCACTGACAATAACCCAGATTTCTAATCCTAAGACTCAAGTGACTTTGAGACTTGGGATTCTTCTCATTATCCACTTTATTAGCTTCTCACGAGCATCTTGATTCGTCGGTTCCAGATATTAAAATGAAAAGAAACTCCCCCTTGAACGGGGTGTTATCTTTCCTCTTTGGATATTTGAAGAGCATCCAAACTTGATCTTCCAAATAGACGAAGACTCTCCCCTTTAGGGATGTATTCTCCTCTTTGGAATTCAAATTAGATCTTGTTGCAAACCTATTTTTTTATGTCTTATGTTTTGATGAATGACAAACACTATTTTTCTTGGACTACTTGTTGCTTCTAACTTTTCAGGAATTGAAGATCGGACGATCAAGAAGGAGCCAAGTTCAGGATTGCATAGGTTTAGGGTTGAGTCAGTCTGTACTTTTGATTTTCACCTTTTGAGTCTACTTGTAATGGTCAAAGAGACTGATGCTAAGTAACCCTACACACACACACTTGAGGGGCTTAAAATTTCTATTTTTGCCCACATCGGCCCGGCCGATATTTATATCGTTCGGGACGATCAGCTTGAAACAGAAAGTCTAAGTAAGGATTCTTAATTAAGGCAGCCGTCATTAACATATCGGCCTGGACGATACATGCATCGGCCAGGACGATAAGCTCAAAACAGAAAGAAGTAGCCACCATAGTCAATTAAGGTATACTATAATTTTAAATTATCGGCCAAGATGATCCACGTATCGGCCTGGACGAAATTACCAAATTATGCCTTAATTGATCAGGAAATCAAGGGAGTAATTAAGGATGATTGATACGATCATATCGTCCTGGACGATCGCAAGATTGGCCTGGACGATCTAGTCAAAAATCTTAAGTTACTTCAGGATGATAAATATCGGCCAGCTCGTATCCAGAGCTATTGTCAGGAAAAATTTCCTCTGATTAGAACTGATAGGCCCGGACGATCGTGAGATCGGCCTGGACGATCAAGCCAATTTTCAATCGTCCAGTTTTGCAACCAGGGCAATGCTCTGGCCGATCTTCTTTGATTTGTACTGATCGGCCAGGACGATGTCCATATCGGCCTGGACGATATTATCAGCAACTTGCAATTAATGAGCTCCTTTGAAGCTCTTCTATTTAAGAGCTCTTGTTCAATGTTTTTAAAGACCTTTGGCTGCTGCCTTGACCTGAAAAGACCTTGAGGAGAGAAAGAGAGAGAGGGGAGAGAGAGGATCTTGTGAGGGGGACTTGTGAGGGGATTCACAAGGGTTGCTTCAAGGATCGCTCTGCTTCGTCTTCGTCTAGAGTTTCTCGTCCGTGGAAGGGTCGGTAGAGGTAAGGAGTTTGCTTTTGGTTTTGGTTCTCTGCCAGCTTCAGGAGGAAGCAAAAGGAGGTAGGTTCTCTGCCTTACCGGGGTGGAAAAAAGGAGGTTCTTGTAAGGGCTTCTCCGCCTAGCCGT
Organism: Dendrobium nobile; assembly: GCA_022539455.1. NCBI lineage: Eukaryota > Viridiplantae > Streptophyta > Magnoliopsida > Asparagales > Orchidaceae > Dendrobium > Dendrobium nobile. The sequence goes on along the minus strand of CM039721.1, from coordinate 26,125,195 downwards.
GGGGGCTAAAGGAGAGTCACGTTTTGTAGTGCAATACTTGGAGGGTGCCTCCAAGGAGTGGACGTAGGTCGAGTCGACCGAACCACTATAAATTTCTGTGTTCTTTTTCTTGCTTCCGCGCTTTTAAATTCCGCATTTATTTCTGTGGTGTGATTTGGTTTATGCAATTTTCTTTCTTTGTGAAAAGAGTTTTTAAAATACCAATTCACCCCCCCCCTCTTGGTTAGCTTGGGACTAAGTTCATAGGGCTTAACATCCCTAACAAACTTTCAAGTGGTATCAGAGCGGGATTCGAAAATTTAAGTTTGAAAACTTCTTGAATTAGATCCATGGCTAACATTGGGAATCATAACACTACGGAAGGGTATTCCATTACCCGACCTCCCCTGTTTGATAACCTACCTTTTGATTTTTGGAAAACTCGTATGTCAACATTTTTGCAATCTACTGATTATCGCATGTGGATGCTTATTCAAGAAGGTTATTCTCCACCTTCTCGTGAAATTAATGGTGTTAAAACTGAAATTGTTTTTACTGAATGGACTTTTGATGAACGAGATTTAGCTCAATTAAATGCGAAATGTTTGAACTATTTTTTCTGTGGTTTGAAATTTGAGGATTACATGCGTGTCTCAACTTGCAAAACTGGTAAAGAGATTTGGGATAAATTGTGCATCACCTATGAAGGTACTAATGAAGTTAAACAATCCCGTTTAAACATTCTCTTGCATGACTATGAACTTTTTTGTATGAAACCTCATGAATCGATTTCTGACATGTACACTAGGTTTACTCAGATTGTTACTTCATTGCATGCACTAGGAAAAGAACTTTCGAACTATGAAAAAGTTAACAAGATTTTGAGATGCTTGCCTTCGTCATATGATGCTAAAATCACTGCAATCACTGAATCTAAGGATTTGAACACCTATTCTATTAATAACTTACTTGGCTCACTCATTGCTTATGAGCAAGGGGTGAATCAAAGAAATGTTGATGCAGGTGAGAAGAAAAAGGAGAAAATAATTGCATTGAAGGCGCACAAATCGGATTTTGAATCTTCCGGGTCTGAAAGCGATGAAATTGCCTTCATCACAAGGCAATTCAAAAGTTTTCTATGGAAGAAACAAAAGCATCATCAAAGTTGGAGAAAAGGTAAGGATCATAAACATGTTAAAGATCTTCTGATGTTGTTTGTTTTGAATGCAGGAAGCCTGGACATGTGAGAAATGATTGCACTACGCTTAGAGATCAATCAAGAAAAGGAAAAGATGAGGAGAAAGCTAAGTCTAGGAAGGACAAGAAGAAAAACCAAAGGAGCTTTTGGGCAGAATCTGGTACTGACTCCTCTGAGACTCAACCAGAGGAAGAAACTACAAACTTGTGTTTCATGGGAAAAGATCAAAGTGATCAAGAAGAGGTATGTGAACTTTCCTACGATCAACTTCTTGAAGTTTCAAAAAAAATTCATGCATCATATAGGAAATTAAAGAAAACTCATGCTAGCTTGAAATTAGAATTCTTAAATCTACAAAAAGAGCATGAAATTTTGATTAAAGACCATCAAACAATTGATTCAAATCACATGACTTTACTTGATGAATTTGATGAGCTAAATAAAAATCATGGTGAGTTAGTTGAAGAGCTTGATGCATTAAATATATCACACACATCACTTGAATCTGATTTTAAGAAGTCTAAGGAGATAGAGAAAAATTTGAGGATTGAAAATGAAGTTTTAAAAAGCACAAATTTGAAGTTTCAAAATGATTTAGAAGCATGTAAGAAAACTAGGATGACATCTACTTTTGATCAATTGCCGAAACCTAGGAAGAGGCATTATAACTCAAATCACTTAAGAAATCCCTTTTATGGAGTTAGATGTTTTTCATGTGGCATGCTACGACACATCTCACACATTTGCACGATTCACCATAGTACACATTGGGTGTGGAGACCTAAGGTGCATGATCCCCAGCATATCACACATGCATTGCATTCTTCTCTTCATAAGAAGGAACCCAAACCTGCTTGGGTTCCTAAATCTAACATTTGAAATTTTGCAGGAGGGCTCTCACAAAAGACCTCGTGAGAGTATGTAGTACCTGGATAGTGGATGCTCCCAACATATGACTGGTGATGCTAGCCAGTTTGTTATACTAGAGTCTAGGACTGGAGGCAAGGTTACTCTTGGAGACAACACCACCAGGAAGGTGGTAGGAGCAGGTATAATTGGCAATTCCAAGAACCTTATGATTGAAAATGTTTTGCTTGTAGATGGATTGAAGCACAACTTGCTCAGCATCAGTCAATTCTGTGACAAATGCTTCATCGTATAATTCTTCGCGGATTCATGCATTGTAAGTTTAAGTAACAACACTATTTTGCAGGGAAAGAGGATCAACAACGTCTACATGCTTGATTTAAATAACATTGAATGTGCTGCTTCTTTTTGCTTAAAAACTGTGATTGATGATTCTTGGTTGTGGCACAGGAGGTTTTGTCATGCAAGTATGAAAACCCTTAGGAAAGTGACCCAAAAGGACCTAGTTAGAGGTGTCCCCAAACTTAAGTTTACAAAAGACCACCTTTGTGATGCCTGTCAACTAGGAAAGCAAGTCCACTCCTCTTTTCACCCCATTAAGGACATTAGCATCTCTAGACCTTTAGAAGTCCTTCACATGGATTTGTTTGGACCCATTAGCACAGCTAGTTTGGGAGGGAAAGTCTATGATTTTGTGATTGCTGATGACTACTCGAGGTTCACTTGGACTAGATTTCTTTCACATAAAAATGAGTCTTTTGAGGAGTTTAAAAATTTTTCTACTTGGATTCAGAAGAAGCTAGGTTGTGAGATTTTGACCATCCATAGTGATCATGGGGGAGAGTTTGAAAATGAAAGATTTGGAGATTTTTGTGAGGACAAGGGGATTAGCCATAATTTTTCAGCCCCTAGGACCCCTCAGCAGAATGGGGTAGCTAAAAGGAAGAACCGGACCTTGGTGGAAGCCGCTAAAGCCATGCTTGCTGAGTATTCACTTCCAAAGTACTTTTGGGCTGAAGCGGTTAACACAGCTTGTTATGTGTTGAATAGGGTGAATGCCAGAGCCAAATTAGAGAAGACACCCTATGAGATCCTTATGGGTAGGACACCCAATCTTTCCCACCTTCATGTCTTTGGTTGTAAGGTGTTCATTCACAACAATGGGAAGTCTCACTTGGGAAAATTTGATCCTAAATCTGATGAACGAGTATTCTTAGGATATTCTAGTGTTGGGAAGTCTTTTATGGTGTTTAACAAGAGAACTTTGATGGTGGAAGAGACAACCCATGTAGTTTTTGATGAGTCTGATTCTAAGAAACATGGAGTAGAAGAAGATGATGTTGGAGAGATTACAAGTGGAGTAGAAAATTTGGGGAAGGGGAGTGAGCACCTAAGTAATGGAGGAGTAGAAGGAGTCACCCAAGGAATAGAGAACTTTGTTGAAAGAGGAGAAACTTCATACACTTTGCCTAGAGATTGGAGATACTCTATAAGTCACCCCAAGGATTTGATCTTAGGAGACCCTTCTAGTGGAGTTAAGACTAGACATGGACTTAGGAAGGAGGTGAACCACTCTGCCTTTATTTCTATGGCTGAACCCACCACCATTAACCAAGCCCTTTCTGATGAGTTTTGGGTTTTAGCAATGCAAGAAGAGTTGAATCAATTTGTTAGGAATGATGTTTGGGAACTTGTGGAAAGACCTAAGGGACAAAGTGTAGTTGGGACAAAGTGGGTCTTTAAGAACAAAGTGAATGATTCAGGAGTGGTGGTGAGGAATAAAGCAAGATTGGTGGCTAAGGGGTACAATCAAATAGAAGGGATAGACTTTGAGGAGACTTTTGCCCCTGTAGCTAGATTGGAAGCCATTAGAGTGCTATTAGCCTTTGCCTGTTATAAAGGATTTAAGCTTTTTCAAATGGATGTCAAGAGTGCCTTTTTAAATGGGGAGATAAAAGAAGATGTGTTTGTAGAACAACCTCCAGGTTTTGAGAGCTCCCAATTTCCAAATCATGTGTTTAAATTGAAAAAGGCATTATATGGTTTAAAGCAGGCACCAAGAGCTTGGTGTGAGAGGCTTAGCACATTCTTACTAGAGAGGGAGTTTGTCAAGGGGAGCGTAGACACCACCCTTTTTCATAGGAGAGTTGGAGATGATTTACTCATTTTTCAGATTTATGTGGATGATATACTTTTTGGATCTTCAAATAAAAATTTGTGTGATAATTTTTCTAAAACAATGAGTAGAGAGTTTGAGAAGAGTTTGATGGGAGAGTTGTCCTACTTTTTGGGGTTTAGCATAAAACAATTGAAAGATGGAACTTTTCTAAATCAAACAAAATACATAAATGACATTTTGAAGAAATATGAGATGGACAAAGCCAAGCCAATTAACACTCCCATGACTTCTAGTGCTCCATTGGATAAGGACCCAAATGGTAAGTCTGTTGATCCGAAGAAGTATAGAGGCATGATTGGATCTTTACTTTACTTGACTGCGAGCCGACCTGACATCATGTTTAGTGTTTGCCTTTGTGCTAGGTTTCAAGCTGACCCTAAGGAATCCCACATGATTGCTGTTAAGAGAATTTTTAGATACCTTTTGGGGACACAAGGATTAGGGATTTGGTACCCTAGACATAACACTTATTTTGAGATTATTGGTTTTTCTGACTCTGATTTTGCAGGATGCAAGGTGGATAGAAAGAGCACTTCTGGAACTTATCAATTCATTGGACAATCTTTGGTCTCTTGGTCTAGTAGGAAGCAAAACTCTGTTGCTCTTTCCACTGCTGAAGCTGAATACATTGCTCTTGGAAGTTGTGTGGCCCAAGTCCTTTGGTTGAAACAACAGGTATTGGATTTAGGATTACATGTAAGTACCATCTCAATCTTTTGTGACAATATTAGTGCCATATGCATCTCTAAAAATCCTATCCAACATTCAAGGACTAAACACATTGACATTAGGCATCACTTCATTAGAGATCATGTAACTAAGGGAGACATTTAGTTACACCATGTGACAACTGAAAATCAACTGGCGGACATCTTTACTAAACCACTGGCCTTCGATACTTTCATCTCTTTAAGGACCAGGTTGGGTGTGATTGACATAAATGCATGAAACTTTTTTTTTGTTTTTCTTTTGATTTTTTATTTTCTTTTGCTTTTGTTTCCTTTTTGTTGCTTTAGCCTTTTTTGTGTGTTTTATTTTTCCCTTTTGTCTCTCTTTTCTTAGTTTTCAAAATCATCGCTAATATGATACTATATTCCTTGTCCTTGCCTTTGGAAATTTATAGTCAATATGTTTTTATCTACTTAATCTCTTAGATGGTAAGAATATTTTGTGATTGTGTCTCTTTTTCTAACCTATTTTAGTGGCATAGTTTTCTTTTCTAATCAATAATCTATCTCAAGTTAAAGATTGTTTATGGAATTGAGATATTTTCTTAAAGCTTGCTTAAGCAAATCTATCTTATACTTATAATGTTTAAAGTCTTTTTGTCACATCAAGATTTCTCGTTACTCTTGTCTTTGATTATTAATTCTGCTTGTGGTAACTCTTCCTTATGTTAGAGAGAGTTCTCCTATTCTCTAATATCTGAGAAGGTATATTCTTTTTTTTTTTTTTTGAGAAGATGCACATAGCAATATTATTAGAAAAAGAAATTAATACAAAAGCTAAGTGATAGCTATTCTATCACTTTCCTCCTTTAATAAAGAAATAAAAATCGGAGGAATGTTATCAGAGGCTATATCATCCCAAAAGAAATCTCTAGATTGAGCAATGTTAGCACAACAATCGGCTAACTTATTGCTATTTCTATTTACACAATGAAATAATAATTGATTAAACTCTTTAAGAAAAGAGAAATCAATACCTTGGCCAAGATCCACTTTGAAATCTCCTTTATTCATTGAATTCCGAATGAAATTGATAACATTGTAGTTATCACTTTCAATGATAATGCCTTTAGCTTCAAGCATCCATCTTTGTAAGTAATTCTTCAATGAAAAAATAGAATACAATTCCAATTGAGAGATATCCCAATGTAAGCGAGATGATCCATAAGCACAAAGAAATCTTCCTTTATTATCTCTAATGACTCCTCCAATTCCAGCTTTGTAATTATTAGATAAAGAAGCATCCACATTGAGCTTGATCCATTCGGGAGGTGGAGGATACCAAAAATAAGACAGCTTATTCAGCCGGTTAGTATCCCAGATGTCCGAATAAATAGCAAGCTTATAGGAAGAAATGGCATAGCAAATTGAGTTAGCAGCAATGGACACAGTTCCATTCTCTTTATTTTCATGAATCAGTCTATTTCTGCTTTTCCAGGTGAAGAAAATAGCAGAGCAATATAAATTTCCCAAAAATGGATTAGAGTTGGCCAACCCGTTCAGATACTTGTACGTTTCCTCCAGGTTATTGTTGATCAACAGCTGAAATCCCCAAGAAATAAGTAGTTTAACCACTTTAATCAAATAAGAACATGTAGAAATTACATGATCTGTATCTTCAATGCATAAACAGCCCCTCGGGCATCCATTCCAATCCGAAATTTTTCTGTAACAGAGAAATTCATTAGTCGGTATTGCATTTAGATTTGCTTTCCACCAGAATGATTCAACTCGTGGTTGCAGGTGTAGCTTTTTGATCCACTGCAAATTCTCATCTTCTTCAGAATTGATAAAACTATTCTTCATTATCATAGCAGATAATGACTTTCCTGAAAGTTTAAACTTCAATTCAATTTGGTCTTCCTTATTATTTGCATAAATTGGAATAGTAGTAATAATTTCCAATAGCTGCTGGCCAAAAAAATCCTTCAGTTTTTGAATAATCCATCCATCTTCAGAAATAAAGTGATTAAGAGTTATGAAGTTATGGTCCATACAAGCAATAAAGGTAGGCCAATTTTCCAATTTTTTGTCTAATAACCAGACATATTCGTATATATTAATGCTTGAACCATTAGCGATATTCTATCTCACCACATGTTTAAGAAAGGAAGCTCCATTTAACAAAATTTTCCAAGTTGAAGAAGAAGAACTATTAGATTCAGATTTCCAAATATCTTTACCATATTTGGCAATTAAGACTTTATTTAGAAGAGTATTAGGATTTTTGATAAAGTTCCATGCAAATTTAGCTCTTAAGGGGCCAATTCTTTGAGTAGAAGAAATAATACCTTGACCACCATACAATTTGGGCTTACAAATCTTCTCCCATGCTACATAATGAAGACCGGATTCTCCTCCTTGTTTTTGCCATAAAAAATTTCTTCCCATTTTATCAATATCATTTAACACTCTCATGGGAACCAGAGAATGAGATGAAACAAAATTAGTAAGAGAGAAGTAAACAGATTTAAGAAGGGTAAGTTTCCCGGCAAAAGAAATAAATTTGTTACCCCACATATTCAGCTTACAAGAAGCTTTTTCCAATAATTGTTGAAAATCTATAAAACCCAATCTCCTTAATGCTATCTTAATGCCAAGATAGTTAATTTCATTAAGAACTTTAAAATTCAGAAAACCAGAGATAATCCTTTTATTTCTTCTTCTTACAGCTTTCCCAAATACTAAAGCTGATTTTTGATGGTTAATAGATTGGCCGGACCATCTTTCATAATTTTTCAGAATTTTCTTCACTTTCTTAGCACTTTTCATATTGGCATCTGAAAAGACAATAATATCATCTGCATATTGTAAATGATTGATCCTATCCGCATTAGGGGAGATCTTAATGCCAATATTCTTTCCTCTTTGAGAGAAAGCCTCCGAAAGTAATTGAGAGCATAATATAAAGAGATATGGAGACAAGGGACAACCTTGTCTAAATCCACTCTCTCCTTCAATCCAATCTGAATTATAACCATTCACCATAATAGAAAAAGTCAGTTTTTGAATGCATTGTAAGAGCAGGTTACTAAAGCCAATTCGAAAACCAAAAATAGAAAGAACTTGCTTCAAAGTAGCCCAACTCATGCTATCATAAGCTTGTTCCATGTCAATTTTAATAGCCATCAATCCCTTTTTGGCTTTAGACAATTTTAATTTATTAAAAATTTCTTGAGCAAGAAGAATATGATTAGACAAGGATCTGCCCTTAATAAATGAAGCTTGTTCTTCTGAGATGATTTTATGAAAGAAAATTTTCATTCTATTCAACAACAATTTAGCCACAATTTTGTAGATTGAAAGACAAAGGCTAATTGGCCTATAATGAGAAGGATAATCCGGATTCTTATTCTTAGGAAGAAGAATAACTAAAGTCTTTTTCCAATCATCACATAAAATTCCAGATTTAAAGAAAAGACTAATGGCATTCCACATATCATTCATAATAATTTGCCAATAAGATTTAATGAAGGTATAAGAGATACCATCTAATCCGGGAGAGATGTTAGCTTCCAGATTTTGTATAACAAGTATTAATTCTTCTTTAGTGAAATCTGCTGATAGGAATTCCTTTTCTTCTTGCATCAATACGTATGACGGAACTGGCCACTTGTTAAGATTGCAATGCCTGAATCTCCATTTCTCCTTGAAAAATTGAAAAAAGGTCTGTTCAATCGATTTTTGATCTTCAACTATCAAACCATCCAAGTTTTTGATTTGATGAATCCAATTTCCACTTCTTCTAGCAGATGCGTAGGCTTGAAAAAACTTTGTATTTGTATCTCCATCCTTTGCCCATTTGACTTTTGCTCTTTGTCTCCACCAAGTGTTGAGTCTTCCAAGAGTAGAATCAAATTCAAATACTTTGGATCTCAATAAAGCTAATTTGAAATCTGGTAGACCGCCATTAGCTGCTTCTTCATCCTGTAGTTCAGAAATATCTTTCTTCAGCTGTTCCTTTAAGGAATTAAGCTCAATGTTCTTGGATTTACTCCAGAAATAAACCGCTTTTAAAGCTCTTTTAAATTTGAGATTGAGGCAATCAAATGCATTCCCTCCGGTCTTCTTACTCCATGAGCTAGCTACAATTCTGTAAGCAGCTGGAAATGAAATCCATGTATCTTCAAACTTCATGATTTTATTCTTTTTCATCTGATTGGAATAAATACAAATTACTATCGGACTATTGTCCGAAGCAATTCTAGCTAGGTGACGAACCACCGGAATTTGAATCAAATTTTAAGCATCAGAATTCAACAGACAACGGTCCAATCTTTCAAAGATGCGAGCTCCTCCATTCTTATTATTACACCAAGTAAACTTAGGACCCATAGTCCCAACATCATGGAAATCACAAAGATTCATAAAATCTCTCATATCTTGTGAACCTTGGTTTGAAACAAATTTTTTTCCACCCATTTTGTCATTTTGAGACAAAATACAATTAAAATCCCCTCCTATGATAAAAGGGAGATCTGTTTCAGCAAAAGAAGATAAGTCTTTCCATAATAGTTTTCGCTTGTACATGTCATTGCTACCATAAACTGAAGCAACTAACCATTTTTTCTTATTGGAAAGAATCAATTCACCAATCACATATTGAGAAGAGTACTTCAATACATTAAAAGAAACAAATAATGAGTTCCAAAGAATCATCATACCTCCAGAAAGACCAATAGAGGGAACAATAAAAAATTCCCAAATGTTTCCAATCAACTGTCCAACTTCTATTTTAGAAATATAAGTGATTTTAATTTCTAGTAAACCCACAAAAAGGATGTCAAAATCTTTAACAAATTCCTTCAAGTAATGGGAGGCTTCATTTTTCCTGGCCCCCCTGCAGTTCCAGAAAGTTAATGAAGTCATTTTGTATTAGAAATGGGATTGCTCCCTTTTCTAATTCTTCTGTTAGACTCCTCTTTAATGTTCTTTTTCAAGAAATTATTATTACCCAAAGATTTTAGCTCCTTTTGAAGTTTAAACTTCAATTTGGTAGAATCACCTTCATTTTCACTTTTGTTTGAATCAATGATTGAAGTTCTGTCGCCTTTATCATTAATGATTTCGCCCTCTTCCACCTCATTGATGACAGGTAAGTTTGGAGCCGTATTCACTATCAAATCTTCTTCAATGTCTTCAAGAATTCCAAATTTATTAGCAAAAACTGTCCCTTGTATAGTATTAACAGCTATATCTGGACCAGAGCAATTTGATTCTGATTGAGGATAAGTAGTTTCAGCAATAATTCCAAAATTTGCATTTACTACAATTTCCCTGCTAGAAGCCAATCCAGATTCCTCTTCTGCCGTAACAGCAATGGGATTTTTATTGATTGGCTTAAAAACTTTAACAGTTTTAGCCACCTGTATTTGATTGTTGCCAATTTTGCCACTTTTGTTCTTATAATCAAAGACTTTCTTTTTTTTCAAATTTTCCACTAAAACCCAAGGACCATAAGAGCAGTCTTCAACAATTTCTTTATTGCCGCCTGGAATAATTTTAGGTTGAACTGGTTTATCTTGGGGAAGAACATCTTTAGCTGGATTCTTATTACCAACCGTCTTACACACATTTTTTGAGTGTCCAATCATCCCACATTTGAAGCATAAAGAAGAAATCTTCTCATATTCTACTTTTTGAAAAAAATGGCCTTCTGGTCCATCCACCCAAATTCCAAGAGGAAATTTTTTATCAAGAGGCATGCGAACACAAACTCTTGCATATTCCGTCTTATTCCATTGAAACATATTGCCATCAATCCACAACGGTGTTCCAATCATTGATGCAATTCTTGCCACATTGTCCTTATCCCAACAAAGCAAAAAAAGTTGAGGCATTCTAACCCAAATAGGAGAGGTTAGACCTTTTAACGAAGAAGGAGAAAAAGATGAACTCCATTTATCAATTCCCACTATATGACCATTGACGAACCACGGTCCACCTTCCAATATTCTATCTATTGCATCAAAAGATAGGAATGAGCAAAGAACCCAACCAAGGCCAAGAGAAGTTATATGAAACTTCCCAAATTGTTGCCACTGTCGATGAAGTTCTGCAGCCACCACATAAAAAGGAATCTCTTTCCTAAAAAATTTGACCACCACAGAGAATTGCAGACTCTCTGCATTTGCTTTGACATTGGCTTCTAATAACTTTACAGCCATTCCATCGTCTGAAAGGAGATCATGTAAATTATCGGGATTGATCTTGATGTTAGGCTTCTTAATCCAAGGATTAAAAATTGGATTTCCAGCGTCCACAGTTTTGTTATTCAGATCCTTGTTTAGACACCCATCTTCAATCACATTTCCACAAACAGTTTCCAGGTTGTCTACCAATCCGTTAGAAACAGATTGATTTAAAGTAGAGATTTTCGGAGGATTATTCACAAATCTGTTGACATAGATTTTCAATCCAGATGGGGACGAAACATCTTTAATAACATTATCCTTCAGAGTTGGAGGATCCAGATCTTCTTCCAAAATTTATTTTCTTTTACCGCTTACAGAAGTAGAAATTTTTAACGGAAAATCAGTAGGTTCACAGATCTTCAAAGGACGAAACATCTTCGTATCCGAATTGACCGAATTGCTTGAGTTCCTGTCGATGGTTGATCTCTGGCGACCATCAGTAGTCGCCGTCGATTCTTCCGGCATCACGAAAAATCCGCCAAACTAGCAAAAAATGAAAATTCAAAATTTTCAAATTCTTAACTGCAACACAGCTTCTAACTCTAGCTTCTCACTCTAGCTATGATTTTTGTTATCTACCTTGCTGGTCCTATAAAGAAGATATATTCACAACTTTGTTTTTTAAAAGGTTATAAAAGAGAATATAGCTTGCAAAAACAACAAAATTTGGCCAATGATGCCAACAAAAGATGCGCAAAGATGCCAAAATTTAAAAAATCTATAAAAAGATGCGCAAAGCGCCATGAAATTGACAAGAGGCATAAAATGAGCCCACTCAAAAGCAAGCTATTCTCTCTTTTTAAATCTTTTAAAACTTAGAAGTGTTGGTTATCAAAGGCTTGACTTCGATTATTTTGCGATTGTGACAAATTTACTTTACTTCATTATTTTATAAAGATTTTTTTTAAGCCAAGTAATGGGTGGATTCCTTTTCTCATAACCAATTCATTTCCTGAATTAGGTCATTGATTTCAAAAGACGATTCTACCCTAAGAAAATGTCTGAGCTAAGGGTAACCATGATCGGATATTCTACTATTCTATAGATTGATGAGCTTATTAACACATTAACTCACAAATTTTTAAATCAATCACATGGAATACTATATCATGTTCATGCATTGTTTTTTTAAAAGAAAAAAAAAAAAGGGAATCTCTTTTGCTTTGCTTTCTTGTACCCTCCTTTTTGATATGTCAAAAGGGGGAGAAGTTTATGAGGTTCATTTTTTCATCAATCCTGAATTTTTACTATTAACTGTTTTCGTAGTTTTTTTGCTATCATAAAAAAGGGGGAGATTATTGCAAACCTATTTTTTTATGTCTTATGTTTTGATGATTGACAAACACTATTTGTCTTGGACTACTTGTTGCTTCTAACTTTTCAGGAATCACAGATCGGACGATCAAGAAGGAGCCAAGTTCAGGATTGCATAGGTTTAGGGTTGAGTCAGTCTGTACTTTTGATTTTCACCTTTTGAGTCTACTTGTAATGGTCAAAGAGACTGATGCTAAGTAACCCTACACACACACACTAGAGGGGCTTAGAATTTCTGTTTTTTCCCACATCGGCCCGGCCGATATTTATATCGTCCGGGACGATCATCTTAAAACAGAAAGTCTAAGTAAGGATTCTTAATTAAGGCAGCCGTCATTAACATATCGGCCTGGACGATACATGTATCGACCAGGATGATAAGCTCAAAACAGAAAGAAGTAGCCGCCATAGTCAATTAGGGTATACCGTAATTTTAAATTATCGGCCAGGATGATCCACGTATCAGCCTGGACAAAATTACCAAATTATGCCTTAATTGATCAGGAAATCAAGGGAGTAATTAAGGATGATTGATATGATCATATCGTCCTGGACGATCGCAGGATCAGCCAGGACGATCTAGTCAAAAACCTTAAGTTACTTCAGGACGATAAATATCGGCCAGCTCGTATCTAGGGCTATTGTCAGGATGATTTTCCTCTGATTTGAACTGATCAGCCCGGACGATCGTGAGATCGGCCTGGATGATCAAGCCAATTTTCAATCGTCCAGTTTTGCATCCAGGGCGATGCTCTGGCCGATCTTCTTTAATTTGTACTGATTGGCCAGGCCGATGTCCATATCGACCTGGACGATATTGTTGGCAACTGCAATTAATGAGCTCCTTTGAAGCTCTTCTATTTAAGAGCTCTTGTTCAACGTTTTTAAAGACCTTTGGCTGTTGCCTTGACCTGAGAAGACCTTGAGGAGAGAATGAGAGAGAGGAGAGAGAGAGGATCTTGTGAGGGGGAGCTTGTGAGGGGATTCACAAGGGTTGCTTCAAGGATCGCTCTGCTTCGTCTTCGTCTAGAGTTTCTCGTCCGTGGAAGGGTCGGTAGAGGTAAGGAGTTTTCTTTTCGTTTTGGTTCTCTGCCAGCTTCAGGAGGAAGCAAAAGGAGGTAGGTTCTCTGCCTTGCTAGGGTGGTAAAAAGGAGGTTCTTGTAAGGGCTTCTCCGCCTAGCCGTGGGGGCTAAAGGAGAGTCATGTTTTGTAGTGCAATACTTGGAGGGTGCCTCCAAGGAGTGGACGTAGGTCGAGTCGACCGAACCACTATAAATTTCTGTGTTCTTTTTCTTGCTTCCGCGCTTTTAAATTCTGCATTTATTTCTGTGGTGTGATTTGATTTATGCAATTTTCTTTCTTTGTGAAAAGAGTTTTTAAAATACCAATTCACCCCCCCCCCCCTCTTGGTTAGCTTGGGACTAAGTTCATAGGGCTTAACATCCCTAACGAACTTTCAGATCTAAACATCCCAACTCAAATCACTTTAAATATATCTCAAATTATATCAAATTAAATTAATCAACATTAAAAAATCTAGACTTGATCCTGCAGGGTTATCCTAATATTCAGCAGTTATATATAATCCCAAGCAGTTATAATTGATCTCAAGCAGTTGATATATTTAAAATTTAAATGCTCAACAGAGTGAAGTAAATAAATAAACAGACAGTCAATCAATTCTAAGCTAACAACTAGCATGTAGTGAATGTTCAAAAACTCGGCATATAGTAGAAAAATAAAAACCGGCCTAGCCTAAAACTAGAGTTAGTTGTCCTAGCAAACCATCTAAAGTGTGTGAGGTAGGCCGTGTGGTTTGGATATGTCCTGTGAAGGGAAATTTGTTAAAGTTCTTTGAAGTTTATTTTTTTGGGAGGCTCAAAGGAATATTTAAATTTCAGTTTAAATATTAATGACTTAAAGTTAATTTTAAGATCAATTCTTAATTATTTCTCACCGAGGCCATGAAGTTTATTTCATCTTCCTTAGGACTAAGCAAATAGCCTCATAGGCCTGGGTTACCTAGTGGTACCCGATATAATTAAGTGTTTTGATTTGATTAAGGTTTGAAGGTTAATAAATTTTGATTTAAGTTGATTGATTACTGATTTTAATATTAATTAAAGATTTTTGGAGTTTTAGAATGATTTTCAAGTTTTAGGAATTTTTTGGATTATTTTAATCATTTAATTAAGGGGTCAAAAATTGACTTTTTAATTAAGAATGTTTTCTAGGAAATTAATATTTTATTAAAATACTATATCTTAATATGATTAGTTAGACTATAAGTATGCTAAAATTGGATTTTTTTGATTTAGTTATGAAGGTTCGATGATTTGACTTGATTTTGACTTAGTTTGACCATTTTGTTGATTTTTTGACTTTGACTGATTTTGAAAGGTTTGAAAATTTTAATAAATATTAGACTTAATTTTGAGTTGAATGCAATTGAGTTTGACTGATTTAGAGTTTCTTAAAATTAGTAATGAATTTTCAAAGTTTGGTGTATTTATTGAATTTTTAAAATTGTTTAATTAGAAGGGTTTTCTTAATTTGAGTCCAAATGAACTCCCAACTCCTTGAAATCAACTCCAAAGGTCACGAATGACTTAAGGAGAGATTCTCAAGTGTTTGGAAATTTTTTATAATTTTTATCTATTTTTAATTAATTAAATTAATTAAATATTCAAATTCACTTGAAATTAAATTAAGTTTAGATTTACTGTTAGCTCAAATTAGTTTTATTTTTTGTTGGTTAAGAGTTTGATTTTGGTCAGTTTGAGGGGTTATTTGTATTTTTTGGATTCAAATTTCATTTATTATAATTTTTAGAAGTTTTAATGCTTAATTAAGGGTTTAATTTTGACTGGTTTAATTTTCTAACTTAATAAACTCCAAATTTGATGAGATTTGAACTTAAGGTTTATAATGTCATTTAGTTTAATGTTCTCAAGTTTCACCCTTATTGGGTGTGTGTAGAATTTCCTATGATTTTTCTAAGTTAACTAAACCTTGTCCTTAATTATTTTTACTAGGTGTCTCTTCTATTCAAATTAGCTTGAAACTTTGTATATCTAACCCTAACACATATGCATTAACAACGCAGAAGTTTCAAAGAAAAATGCAAAAAACCTATCAAGTCATGAATTTTCAAAATTTAGGGTCCAAAATGGACCCTTTTCCTTAAAAATTTACATCATAGCAATCCATTGGGTATCTGACCCTAGAAAAATCACTAAACATGCCTAAGATACCCAATAATCCTCCACCAAAATTTGGACTAAAGTTGACTACTGGATTGTGAGAAAATTATAAAAAATGAAATTCAAATACACTCAAATATCTCACAATATAGAAATCAAATCAACTTAATTTTAATTTTAATAAATATTACATTAAATTATCTTTCTAACGAGCCCAAGAACACCTAATTTGGTGGATAATTTAATTTTCTGTTAATTTTAGAATATCTAGGCAGTTTTTTTAATCCATTTTTGGTCAAATCAGCTGCAGGCACCAACGATTGGCGT
The DNA here is from genome assembly GCA_022539455.1 of Dendrobium nobile. NCBI lineage: Eukaryota > Viridiplantae > Streptophyta > Magnoliopsida > Asparagales > Orchidaceae > Dendrobium > Dendrobium nobile. Next base: position 26,109,206 of record CM039721.1, on the reverse strand, counting down.
CTGAACTGTGGCGCCAAATGGAGGTGTGACACATGGAACGATGCGTGGTGGGATCCCAGCGATCACTTAAACACATCGGATTGGTTCTGGACCGTCCGATCAACTGCGAAGCAATGGACAGTCCAAATTCGACCAGGCATCCTGGAGCAAACTAGAGGGCACGGATTTGAATTCAGCAGGAGTCCGCATGGTCAAGTAACAGATTCAAGGCCATCCGATTGCGCTAAAGGTGCGATCGGATGGCTTTGGTTGAACTAGAGTTGAAAATTCTCAAATGCTCATATCTCCCAAAACACTTAACAACATTTAACAAAATTTGAAATGTAGCTAGAAGGCAATATAATCTTGCAATTCCTGGAGTTTGGAGGCTCCATGCATTGTAAAATTGCTATATTTTCAAATTAAAAATTAAACATAAAATGATCATAACCTAAAATGCAATCATCGAATTTTTGACTTTTTGGGCTTGTTGGAAAGCTACTAGGATCCTCTTCAACATTTGTAGAAGATCTCAAGACCTGGATCTGGACGGATTTGAATTTATACTTGAATTTCTTGATTCTCTCTGTAGACTATCTCTTTTCTCCAATGAGTGTTTGGAGGCCAGGATTTATTGCAAATCTATTTTCATGACTTATGTTTTGATGATTGACAAACACTATTGATTCTCTTGGACTGCCTATTATTTCTAACTTTTCAGGAATCAAAGACCGGACAAATAAATGAAGCCAGTTCAAGATTGCGTAGGTTAGGGTTGAGTCAGTCAATAATTTGCTTTTTCTCTTCTTGAGTCTACTTGTAATGTTTAAAGAGACTGATGCTAAGTAACCCTACACACATAAACTTGAGAGACTTAGAATTTCTATTTTTATTCACATTGGCCAGGACGATATTTTTTATCGGCATGGACGATTTAGTTTAAAAAAGAGATTTTATTCGGGATTCTTAATTAAGGCAGCCGTCATTAACAGATCGTCTTGGACGATACGTGTATCGGCCAGGATGATAAGCTCAAAATAGAAAGAAGCTGTCGCCATTAACAATTAAGGTATTCTGTAATTTTTGGTAATCGGCCAGGACGATCTTGAATCGGCCTGGACGATATTCACAATTATGCCTTAATTAATCAGACAAATTAAGGAAGTAATTAAGGATAATTGATACTATCATATTATCCTGGACGATCGCAGGATCAGCCAGGACAATCTATTCAAAAACCTTAGTTACTTCTGGACGATAACTGTCGGCCAGCACAAATTTAAAGCGATGCTCTGGACGATTTTCCTCTGATTTGAACTAATCAGCCTGGACGATCGTGAGATCGTCTTGGACGATCAAGCCAATTTTAAATTGTCTAGCTTGCATTCAGGGTGCTGCTCTGGCCAATCTTCTGAGATTTGTACTTATCGGCCAGGACAATGTCCATATCGGCCTGGACAATATTATCGGCAACTTGCAATTAAAGAGCTCCTTTGAAGCTCTTCTATTTAAAAGCTCTTGTTTAACGTTTTGAACAATCTTTTACTGCTATCTTGGCCTGAGAAGACCTTGAGGAGAGAGAGAGAGGAGGATCTTGTGAGGGGGAGCTTGTGAGGGGATTCACAAGGGTGCTTCAAGGATCGCTCTGCTTCTTCTTCTTCTAGAGTTTCTCATCCATGGAAGGGTCAGAAGAGGTAAGGTTTTCAGCAATGGATCGTGGTTCTCTGCCAGCTTCAGGAGGAAGGAAAAGGAAATAGGTTCTCTGCCTTACCGGGGTGGAAAAAAGGACTTCTTTGTGAGGGCTTCTCCGCCTAGCTGTGGGGGCTAAAGGAGAGACACATTTTGTAGTGCAATACTTGGAGGGTGCCTCCAAGGAGTAGACGTAGGTAAAGTTGACCGAACCACTATAAATTTCTGTGTTCTTGTTTTCTTGCTTCCGCACTTTAATTTCCGTATTGTTTTGTCTTGTGGTGTGATTTGATTTTAGTTTGTGATATTGCTTTTGGTTGAAAAGAAATTTTAAAATACCAATTCACCCCCCCCCCCCCCCCTCTTGGTTAGCTTGGGACCAAGTTCATAAGGCTTAACATCCCTAACAAACTTTCAGGACTTGATGGGGAAAGGCTTGGAAAAGCTAGAGTAATCCTTGGAGAAGGTTTCTGAAGGGTTTTTGGGGGCTGGAGTGGCTTTGGATGATGGATTTAGTGGGAGAGAGCTTAGGGTTAAAATCCACTTAATTAGGATATTCTCCCTATTCAAAACCACCATAGTGCATTTGGATGGCTTGGATCAACCAAGGGGCTTGCTGGGATGATGCCATGTGTCTCGGGAGTAGGTGGGAGCAGGGAATCAAAAAAGACAAAATGATATGAGGTATAAAGGTGAAATTGTCCTTTAGGGCACATGGCTTGATCAAGAGTCATTTGATCTTAATCTAATGGCTTAGATTGCCCCTAGGGATGTTTTAGTGACAGACCCAATAGTTGGAATGATTTAGGGATGGAGAGAATTAGATTAAGATGGGTTTTGACCATCTTTGACCCCTCCAAAGGCTTTGTTTGACCGTTTGATCAGTCAAATAGTAAATTAACTGCTGAGGTGGCAGCTAAGTGGCACCAAGGAAAGATTAAAGTATTTTGGAAGAGGTACGAAGCCATGGAGCTAGAATTTAAAGGAGTATAAGAGATTTCAAAAGGATTTTACTTGCTCAATTTGACCATGGCTTAACTCAACATAAACTAAGGTGTGTTCAAGGTATCTAATGAAGTAGTTTTGATGAACCCGAAGCAATAGGATTGGATTTGAAATTTATGAGCACATAGAAAGTAAGGTTTGACTATTGATTGAAGTTTGAACAAGTCAAACCATGGTGTGATTTGACTCAAAATAAGTTTAAATGGATTTGATTTAAGTTTTGAGATGGGTTTGATAGCTTGAATGGGTTAGATAGGTCAAATGGATTGAAGTGATCCATTTAAAGCCTTAAAGGGTACTTGGGTCAACCTAGGTTGCATTGGTCAACTAGGTTGACCCAAGGGGTGGGTCAAGGATTAACAAGTTTAGTTTGATGTTTTGAGTCTGTTGGAGGTGGTCTCAAAGTCTGGGAAGGTCAATTCAATCAAAATGCATGTTTAGCCGCATAAAGGCATGATTGGTCAACCTAGGTTGACTTGGTCAACTAGGTTGACCCAGGGTTTGGGTTTCGGTCTGACATGTTTGGTTTGATATTTGAAACTTGCTAGAAGTGGTTCCAAACAATTTGGAGTTCATTTGATTTGTAATGGGTATTTGAACCCCTAAGGGGTATTTTGATCAAAAGGGTCGAACTAGTCAACCAAGCTTGACCAGGTTCAGGGCTTAACTTCATTACACTCCTAAGGGTGATTAGGATGCATTGGAAGTGTTTTTTGAAGTTTGGTTTGAAAAGGCCAAGTTGAAATTTGGAGACAACTTCAAAATTGCCCTTAAGGGGAATTTTGGTGATTTTGACCCCTGGTCAACCGGGGGTCAAAGCGGGTCTACCAAAATACATTTTAGTGCTCAATGGGTCATAATCAAGGGTTTTGAAGTGGTTGGAGACTTTGGAGAAATCTCCAAGGTCAGGATCCACTGGGTAGCAGGTCTAGTTGCAAAGGCCGTAAAAATTTGAAGGTTTTACAGCCTTTGGACTTTAATTTAGTTTTTGGGGTTAGGGACCCCAGAATGGACTCAAATTTGGAGGGTTACCTCTAGAGACATGTATTATCACTTTGCAAGTGATAGAATTTGAATCAGATGTCATTTGATGAGGTTTTGAAGTATTTGAAAAATCCCTAGAAAGGTCTTTAGGATAAGGCTTTTGGACATAGGATTTTGGTCTGGATTGATCTAAGATCTACATAGATCCTAAGGTCTGGATTGATTTAAGATCTAGATAGATCCTAAGGTCTAGAGTCTAGAAGGATCCTAAGATGTAGAATAGATCCTAAGGTCAGGATTCTAGGAGGATCCTAGAGTTTTGATTTGTCTGGAAGTTAAATTGATCTAGGGTCAGCATTGGTCCAAGTGACCTCATACAAAAACGAGGTCAACAAATGGACCCCCAATATGTGGAATAGAATGAATTCTATTACACATATTGGCATTGACCGAATTTAAAGGTCAAGCCTGAAATTTTAATCCTAAGGGAATGAATAGTTCATCCCTGGTGAATCAAGGTTTGAATACAAGGGTAGTGCCACGGAGGGCGTACTCTACCACTAGTGGGTGGAATCCTAAGAGAAGGATAGTCTATCCCTATAGGTAAAAAAACCTGGGTGATCATATAGAAAGGAAGAATTCCTAACTACAGAGGATTATATTTGTGTTTTGAATCTAAAGGAAGGGAAGCCTAACCTTAGAAGATTGAGTTTGAATTTAATTCTAAGGGAAGGGAAAACCTAACCCTAGAGGATTGAGTTTGGATTTGAATCTAAGGGAAGGGAAGACCTAACCGTAGAGGATTGAGTTTGGATTTGGTACTAGGGTAGTGTCACTGAGGACGTACTCTACCACTAGCAGATCTGGTCTTAAGGGAGGGGAGTACCTAAACCCTAAGGAAGAGAAGGCTAGAGTGATCATAGAAGAAGGAAGAATTCCTAACTACAGATGATCGAATATAGGTTTGATACTAGGGTAGTGCCGCGAGGGGCATACTCTACCACTAGTAGATCTAATACTAAGGGAAGAAAGCTCTGGGACTCACACCTAACCTTAAGGAAAAGAAAACTAGAAGATCTTGTGGGTAGGAAGCACTGGGACTCACATCTAACCACAGAAGATCAAATTTGAATTTGAAACTAGGATGGTGCCACAGAAGGCGTGCTCCATCACTAGAGATTCTAATCTTCAGGAAAGGAAGCTCTATGACTCACACCTAACCTTAAGGAAAAGAAGACTAGAAAGATCTCATAGGAAGGAAGAATTTCTTCCATGAAAGATTGGATCTAGATTTTAAATTTAGGATGGTGCCACAAAGGGTGTACTCCATCACTAAAGGATGATTTTGTGGAGAGGAAACTTGCTCTACACAAAAAATTGGGTCTGGACAATCATACGTGGAGAAAACTTGCTCCACATTGAGGATCGAGTCTGGAATGATCGTATATGGAGGAAACTTGCTCTATATAGAAGATCAGATCTAGAATGATCATATGTGGAGGAAGCTTGCTCCATATAGAGGATCAGGTATGGAATGATCGTATGTAGAGGAAACTTGCTCTACATTGAGGATCGATCTAGATGATTGTATGTAGAGAAAACTTGCTCTACATAGAAAACTGGGTCTGGATGATCATATGTGGAGAAAACTTGCTCCACATAGAGGATCGAGTCTGGATGATCATATGTAGAGGAAACTTGCTCCACACAGAGGATCGAGTTTGAACTTTGAAATTTGAGATTTGAATGACTTTTGAATTTGAGTTAATTTGGTTTTGAGTTTAAGGATGTTTAAATTTAAAATTTGATTTAACGAATTTGAATTTGAAACTTGATTTGATTTTGAAAGATCTTTAAACTTGAGGTTTGATTTTGAATTTGGAGATTTGATTTGATTGATTTTAATTTGTTTCAATTTTAAAAGTTTGAATTTGATTTGGTTTGATTTTTAAGAGTTTTTAAAGTTTGATTTTAAAAATGATTATGACTTTTAATGATTTGAATTTGATTTGTTTGAGCTTGAAGTTCTATTTGAATTTGATTTTAAGTTTGGACACTCATCTGGCATGGTAATTCCTCAAGAGCTGCCCTGATATTTGAAAATATTGGGTGGCATCCTTCAGGGTTGATCAGTTAATGTTGAAATTTTCTCAAAGATCATCTCTACGACAACAGGAAAGTCATGAGTTGGTTCAAGCTCCTCCATCGATCACTCGGTAGGCTAAGATATGCATCCAAAGAACCTAGACCATGTCTCCTACTGAGAAGGTTCTAAGCTTGAACTACTTAGGCTTTGTATGATTCTAAGTTTTATTGAGCCTTAAAGTCAAAGCTCTACAAGGTCTCGAGCTCCTCAAATTGGAGTCGGGCACTCTGCTCAATCATGGTTTGATTTTGAACGGTAATTCCCAGCATTACAAAATACTCCTCTAGTGGAGTTGATCTTAGACCCAATACAGAGTGTAATTTTGTTGTAAAAGCCTTAAAGGAAGAGATGCCTCTATGCAAGGACTCACACACATTTCTCAAGGATAGGATTTAATTTTTTACCAGGAGTAGAAGATTCATTTATTTTATTGGAAAATTTCCTCTAGTCATTTGGACCCTATCAGAACGACAAACGGGAACAAATTTATAATTATAGTGAGAGACTAAGTGACTCCAACTAACCATGAAAAGGTTTAAGGATTTAGATTTTGTTGAACCAGACCAAGTTTTGTAGAAACTGAATTGGGGTCTCCCTTTTATTTTGAGTTAGAATCAATTTCAAAAGGTTTAAGTTGGAAGTAAAAAATTTAATCTTTTCAATTCTCTTGCTCAACATTTTTCTATCTGATAGATAACTCATGCATTGTGAAGAATCTAGATTCAAGATTTTAAAGTCAAGTATTTAAAGGTGATCGGGTATTTTGAGATTTGAGGATTTAAAGTAAGTAAGCCATCTTACTCTTCTTCTAATTTTCTGGTGACGCAGTTTGGGTAGCTTTTGACTTTTGATGCACTTTGTGCATTTCTTGATTTTTTGGCGCATTCGTGAATCTTTTGATTTTTGGAGCATTCGCTTATCTTTTGATTTCAATTATTTTTTGAGAAGAGACTTCACTTTCTTCAAATACTTTTAAATTGATATATCTTTTTATTTTGAATGTTGGGATTATATCTCAAGTATTAGAGAAGAAGATTCGTTCTCTTATACAAGGAAGAATAATCCTCAAAGCACACCCAATTTTTTTTGAAAAGAACATCGGCTTTACTTTTGAAAATAATTGAACAGATTTTAGACTTGCGAGAATCGCCTATTAAGATAGAAGATTGCTAGAATATTGATAAGATGTTCATTTTCTTAAGTCAACTTAAGTTTGATATTGATTTTAGTTCAATAGTTAAATCACCCTACTGAAGCGGTGGGAGGGAGGGACATCTAAACATTTGATGGAGCCAACTACAACTCTCTCCTGCTTAAGATTTAAGATAGAGGCCAATTTTCATTAAAAAGAGTAATCAACTATCTTTAAAATCTGAACTCGGTACACTTGAGAAATTGATAAGCTTTTCTTAAAAAATTGCAAGTCAAGGAGGCAAGACCCTTATCAATATGGAATTGAATTCCTATAATCTCTTTGAAGGGAGAGACTATTGTAGGATCTGCAGTATCACTAGAAGGCACGACATTACTATAATCTAAAGATTTATTGTGATAGGACCCCGTTGAAATTTAAATTTTGATGGTATCACTATTTGACAAAATCTTAGATTATTTCCCTTCTCACATTACTAGTGGCCTAGTATTTAAGAGAGTGGTACCCCAAGTAGTTTTTATATCTCCTCCTCTGTAGGTGATGTAGTGGGACACGTGTAGTAACGCACCTTAACATCGTCTAGTAGAGTGGACAGGTTGTAACCCTCAGTTGGGGGCCTATGGCCTCTTACTGGTGATCGCTCAATTCTTTCTTTCTTGAATCTTTCTGTGTAGTAGTCAAGCAGGTGTATTGAAGATCACACTCTCATCTCTACAACCTCCCTCCTTTGTGCAAGGAGATGATACATAGAACGAGCAACGAATTCTTGATTGACCTTAAATTTGACTAGCTCTAAGGTTTTCGACTCAACAATCATTCTAGCCTTAACAACCTTCTTTTTAACTCTTCAAAGGTGATTCTTTCTCTTGTTCGTACTGATGACAGGGGTGCTAGAACTTGATCCGATTTCAGATTGAAATAGTAGCTCTTCCATCATTATTTACTTCTGGTTTTGATCCTCTTGAGTAGAGGGTATAGTGGATACAGGGGTGACAGCGACCACCATCTTGGAGACGAGGGAGTCAACTCTTGACCCTAAAGTAATGTCAACTAAAGGAGAATCTCCTCGAGTACCAGCAGACAGATCTAAGATTCTTACTCCATCAACTAAAAGTTTAAGGTTCTGAAATCATATCTCATACTGAATTTAATTTCCATTGAGAATCTCTTATACAGGCACATCTCTATTCAGTGAGAAGACGAGTTTTCCAGCCATTTGAGTGCTTAATTTCTTGGAATTAAGAATGTGTCTTGAATTAGTGATTTGAAAGGATTTTTGAGTTTTGAATTTGATTGATTTTATTCAAAATTTTCTAACTCAGTCATGTTCAGTCTACACTAAACATGATGGTTCATAAAATTGACGAGTTGAACTTGACTCTTTCGCTACACTGCTAGCTTAGCGTGAAATGTCAAAATCCAAAATTGACTTGCAAAGTTTTGGGTTTGCGTTGCATATGTTCAATTATAATAGAATGTTATAAAAGACACATGGCAACGATGATTGAAGCTGATTTGAAAGAGATATTGAATCTTGGAAAATCTGACAGAACCTCCCTATTTTTAAACTCAATGTATTGAATTCGCATTCAACATAAAGGTTTACAAATTTGCAGGGAAGATTCTTAAAAGTCGACCCGATTCTTTCATCCCAACGAATGCTTGGGAGTGAAATGTCAAAGCTTGACTTAGCCAAAAAGATTGATCATTTGAGTTGAATTTGAAGGTGTTTATATTCTTTCACACATATTGAATTATAAGAGCTACAATTCTATATATAGTGATTGAATATGTGGATCAATTAAGATTTGAAAGAGATTGAATTTTTCTTAAAGGATTTAAATTTTGATTTTGAATTTGAAGGGTCTTAGTAAATTGTAAAATTTAGCATGCTAGATATTTATTCGCATGCAAGTTTGCAACATATACATAAGGATTCGGCTTGACTCTTTTACTCTAACAATTAATTTGGAGGCAAAATGTCAATGCCCGACTTAAAAGAGGTTTCTTACACTCACCTCTCTTTGACATGTCTTAATTGAGTTGGCCACACTCACCCAAGGAAGAAATGGGAGAGGGACCAACGGAAGGAAAGGTAGTCAAAATTATTGATACAATAAAATTTGAATAGCTATTAAAGATGGATAGTGAGGCCCGATTCCCTAGCGGAGTCGCCATTTTTGTTTTGATTGAAAAATATAGTTTTGAAAAAGATTAATTTTCTTTGGGAAAGATTTAATTTATGAAATTTTAGTTTTAAAATTTAACGCATCATTATGAATAGTATATCACCTAAGGAGGCGAACATAACATTCCCTAATTGGTTCAAATTTTAAAACTTTAACTTTATATCCTGATTATCATAGTCAAACTCAGGAACGAATCACATTTGACCCCGGAGGGTCAAAATGGAATTTAATCGAGTTTTTGATTATAATGATCAGGATAGGAGATCACTAAAGTCATAATCAAAATAACGATAATAAAGCAATATATCTTCCTAAGAAAAGAGAATATTGCCTATTATCGATTATTTGATTATGACAATAACGGTCGCCATTTTTTCTATTTCCCAAAGATAATTAATTAAAGGTTTTGAAAATTTTGATTTTGAAAATCTAGTATGGGTTGCTAAATCTCCAACGAGCGCAAGCCCTCGTAATTAATTACATCATAGGAAATTGAAATTTCCTACGAATACTCTTGATTAAAATAGTGGTAGAAATTTCATTTGAGATTTTCAAGGATCAATATCAAAGGAGAAAAAGGGTAGGAATTTTCAAATGGGATTGGTTCAATGTTGAGCATTTATTTCTGGAGTCAAAAAGAAGAGAAGTAGGAGGTGCTTTGAGATTCTGAATAACATCAGAAACACCTCAGCCTATCCTAAGTGTTGGGCTTGAATTTGATTGAAAGAGATTTTTAAGTTAAATGATTAATTTTATTAGAAAATTGGGATTAGATTCCCGGATGTTGAGGTCTTACAGCCGGAGTTTGCCTCAGAACCTAAGTCTAAATTGACCACTTAAAAGTGGCCCGAACCTAGTTAATGCAAAGCAAATCTGGACTCCCGACCTGGATTGGGGAGCCAGCTAAACCACCTAAGCGGTTTAAAAATATGTATTCGGTCAATTAATATAAAGTGGTAGGGACGTTAATTAGATTAAGTTTGAGGAGTTGAGGTCGACATATAGAGCAGATCCTAATTGACCCCTTAGACTTATGTTGGGTATTTGATGCTTAAGCAAATGTAATTAGAGATTTAAAGATTTTTAAAATTATTGCTAATGTGATGCATGTTAATCGACTCGATTAAATACTTGAATTTGAATAAAGAATTTTGAAATCAGAACTCCCTGCAGTCCCGAGCTTACTTCTTAAATTCATTAGAATTTCTATGTGAGCTTAAAATTTCTAATTTGATTTATTATAAAAGTTTTGGCAAGTCCTCAAGAGACTACGATCGGGTTCTAAGCAAAATCAAAGTCAATCTACAAGAATCGCCAAAAATTTACAAAAAAGCAAGCAATCCTATATCGCAATCAACATCAAATATTAATTAAATCAAATAAATTAATATTCAAACTGAAAGTCCATAGGCAAGTGCCTTTAATATTACATCTCTGAATTACATAAAAGTAAAGTGGCCAGGCACCACTGACAACAACCTAGATTTCTAATCCTAAGACTCAAGTGACTTTGAGACTTGGGATTCTTCTCGTTATCTACTTTATTATCTTCTAACGAGCATCTTGATTCGTCAGTTCTGGATATCCAAATGAAAAGAAACTTCCCCTTGAATGGGGTGTTATCTTTCCTCTTTAGATATTTAAAGAGCATCCAAACTTGATCTTCCAAATGGACGAAGACTCTCCCCTTTAGGGATGTCGTCTCCTCTTTGGAATTCAAGTTGGATCTAAACATCCCAACTCAAATTACTTTAAATACAACTCAAATTATATCAAGTTACATTAATTAAAATTGAAAAATCTAGACTTGATCCTGTAGGGTTAACGTAATAATCAGCAGTTATATGTAATCCCAAGCAGTTATATTTTATCTCAAGTAGTTGATATATTTGAAATTTAAATGCCCAACAGAGTGCAGTAAATAAATAAATAGACTGTCAATCAATTCTAAGCTAACCACGAGCATGCAGTGAAAGCTCGAAAACCCGACACATAGTGAAAACGTAAAAATTGGCCTAGCCTAAAACTAGAGTTATTTATCCTAGCAAACCATCTAAAGTGTGTGAGGTAGGTCGTGTGGTTTGGATATGTCTTATGGAGGGCAATTTGTTAAAGTTGTTTGAAGTTTGATTGGTTGGGAGGCTCAAAGGAATATTTAAATTTGAGTTTAAATATTAATGACTTAAAGTTAATTTTAAGATTAATTCTTAATTATTTGTTGGATACCACCTTTGTTTCTCACCGAGGCCATGAAGTTTATTTCACCTTCCTTGGGGTTAAGCAAATAGTCTCGTAGGCCTAGGTCACCTAGTGGTACCCAATATAATTAAGTGTTTTGATTTGATTAAGGTTTGCAAGTTAATAAATTTTGATTTAAGTTGGTTGATTATGAATTATAAGGTTAATTAAAGATTTCTGGAGTTTTAGAGTGATTTTCAAGTTTTAGGAATTTTTTTGATTATTTTAATCATTTAATTAAGGGGTCAAAAATTGACTTTTTAATTAATAATGTTTTCTAAGAAATTAATATTTTATTAAAATACTAGACCTTAATAAAATCAGTTAGACTATAAGTTCGAAGATTTGACTTGATTTTGACTTAAGTTTGACCGTTTTGTTGTCTTTTTAACTTTGACTGATTTTCAAAGGTTTAAAATTTTTAATAAATACTAAACTTAATTTTGAGTTGAATGCAATTGAGTTTGACTGATTTGGAGTTTTCTAGAATTAGTAATGAATTTTCAAAGTTTGATGTATTTATTGAATTTTTTAAATTTTTTAATTAAAATGGTTTTCTTGATTTGAGTCCAAATGAACTCCCAACTCCTTGAAATCAACTCCAAAGGTCAGGAATGACCTAAGGAGAGATTCTCAAGTGTTTAGAAATTTTTTGGAATTTTTATCTATTTTTAATTAACTAAATTAATTAAATATTCAAATTCACTTGAAATTAAATTAAGTCCAAATTTTCTATTAACTAAAATTGGTTTTATTTTTTGCGGGTTAAGAGTTTGATTCTGTTCAGTTTGAGGGATTGTTTGTATTTTTTGAATTTAAATTTGATTTATTATAATTTTTAGAAATTTTAATGCTTAATTAAGGGGTTAGTTTTGACTGGTTTAATTTTCTGACTTAATGAACTCCAAATTTGATGAGATTTGAACCTAAGGTTTATAATGTCACTAAGTTTAATGTTCTCAAGTTTTACCCCTATTGGGTATGCATAGAATTTCTTAGGATTTTTCTAAGTTGACTAGATCTTGTCCTTCATTATTTTTCCTAGGTGTCTCTAATATTCAAATTGCCTCGAAATTTGGTGTATCTAACCCTAACAAATATACATTTACAACACAGAAGTTTCACAATAAAATTCAAAAATCCGAGGTAGTTATAAATTTTCAAAATTTATGGTCCAAAATGGACCATTTTCCTTAAAAATTTACATCACAGAAATCCACTATGTATCTAACCCTAGGAAAATCCCTGAAGATGATTAAGATACCCAATAATCTTCCACCAAAATTTAGACTTTAGTTGACCATTGGATTGTGAGAAAATTGCAAAAAATGTAATTTAAATAAACTCAAATATCTCACAATATAGAAATTAAATCAACTTAATTTTAATTTTAATAAATACTAAACTAAATTATCTTTCCAACGAGCTCAAGAACACCCAATTTGATGGAAAATTTGATTTTTTGTGAATTTTAGAAGATCTGGGCATTTTTTATATTTTTTTAATCCATTTTGGGTCAAATCAACTACAGGCGCCAATGATTGGCATCGGAACTGTAGCACTGAATGGTGGTGTGACATGTGGCAGGACACGTGGTGGGATCCCAGTGATCACTTAAACGCGTTGGATTGGTTCTGGACCGTCTGATCAACAGCAAAGCAATGGACGGTCCAAATTCGACCACACGTCCTGGAGCAAACTAGAGGGCATGGGTTTGAATCTAGCAGAAGTTCGCATGGGGAAGTGGCAGATTCAAGGCCATCCGATCACGCTAAAGGCGCGATTGGATGGCTCTGGTTGAACCAGAGTTGAAAATTTTCAAATGCCCATATCTCCCAAAATACTCAACAATATTTAAGAAAATTTGAAATGTAGCTAGAAGGCAATATAATCTTGCAATATGTGGAGTTTGGAGGCTCCATGCATTGTAAAATTGCTATAATTTTAAATTAAAATTTAAACATAAAATGAGCATAACATAAAATCCAACTGTCGGATTTTTGACTTCTTGGGCTTATTGGAAATCTGCTAGGATCCTCTTCAACTTTGTAGAAGACCTCAAGACATTGATCTGGAAAGATTTGAATTTATTCTTTAATTTCCTGATTCTCTCTCTAGACTTTCTTTTCTCCAATGAGTGTTTGGAGGCCAGGATTTGATGGGGAAAGGCTTGGAAAAGCTAGAGTAATCCTTGGAGAAGGTTTCTGGAGGGTTTTTTAGGGCTGGAGTGGCTTTGGATGATGGATTTAGTGAGAGAGAGCTTAGGGTTAAAATCCACTTAATTATGATATTTTTCCTATTCAAAACCACCCTAGTGCATTTGGATGGCTGGGATCAACAAAGGGGCGTGTTGGGATGCTGCCATGTGTCTTAGGAGTAGGTGGGAGCAAGGAATCAAAAATGATAAAATGACATGAGGTGTAAAGGTGAAATTTTCCTTTAGGGAACATGGCTTGATCAAGAGCCATTTGATCTTAATCTAATGGCTTAGAATGCCCCTAGGGATATTCCAGAGACTGACCTAATGGTTGGAATGATTTAGGGATGGAGAAAGTTAGATTAAGATGGGTTTTGACCATCTTTGACTCCTCCGAAGGCTTTGTTTGACAGTTTGACCAGTCAAACAGTAAAGTGACTACTGAGGTAGCAGCTAAGTGGCACCAAGGAAAGATTAAAGTATTTTGGAAGAGGTATGAAGCCATGGAGCTAAGATTTAAAGGAGTATAAGAGATTTCAAATGGATTTGGCTAAGTCAAAATGAATTGACTTGCTCAATTTGACCATGGCTTAACTCTACATATACTAAGGTGTGTTCAAGGTATCTTATGAAGTAGTTTTGATGAATCCTAAGCAATAGGATTGGATTTGAAATTTATGAGCACATAGAAAGTAAGGTTTGACTATTGATTGAAGTTTGAACAAGTCAAACCAAGGTGTGATTTGACTCAAAATAAGTTTAAATGGATTTGATTTAAGTTTTGAGATGGGTTTGAGAGCTTGAATGGGTTAGATAGGTCAAATGGATTGAAGTGATCCATTTAAAACCATAAAGGGTACTTAGGTCAACCTAGGTTGACTTGGTCAACTAGGTTGACCCAAGGGGTGGGTCAAGGCTTAACAAGTTTAGTTTGATGTTTTGAGTCTGTTGGAGGTGGTCACAAAGTCTGGGAAGGTCAATTCAGTCAAAATGCCTATTTTGACCCTTAAAGGCATGTTTGGTCAACCTAGGTTGAATTGGTCAACTGGTTGACCCAGGGTCTGGCTTTGGGTCTGACAGATTTGGTTTGATATTTGAAACTTTTTAGAAGTTGTTCTAAACTATTTCGAGTTTATTTGATTTGAAATGGGTATTTGAAACCTTAAGGGGTTTTTTGGTCAAAAGGGTCGAGCTAGTCAACCAGGCTTGACTAGGGCCAGGCCTTGAGTTCATTACACTCCTAAGGGTGATTAGGATGCAGTGGAAGAGTTTTTTGAATTTTGGTTTGAAAAGACCAAGTTGAAGTTTGGAGACAACTTCAAAATTGCCCTTAAGGGGCATTTTGGTGATTTTGACCCCTGGTCAACCGAGGATCAAAGTGGGTCCACCAAAATACAGTTTAGTGCTCAATAGGTTATAATCAAGGGTTTTGAAGTGGTTGGAGACTTTTGAGAAAGCTCCAAGGTCAGGATCCACTAGGTGGCAGGTCTAGTGGCATAGGCCATAAATATTTGAAGGTTTTACAGCCTTTGGAGTTTAATTTAGTTTTTGGGGTTAGGAACCCAAGAATGGTCTCAAATTTGGAGGGTTACTTCTAGAGACATGTATTATCACTTTTCAAGTGATAGACTATGAATCAAATATCATTAGATTATGTTTTGAAGTATTCTAGAGACATGTATTATCACTTTTCAAGTGATAGACTATGAATCAAATATCATTAGATTATGTTTTGAAGTATTTGAAAAATCCTTGGAAAGGCCTTTAGGACAAGGCTTTTGGACTTAGGATTTTGGTCTGGATTGATCTAAGATCTAAGTAGATCCTATGGTCTGGATTGATCTAATATCTAGGTAGATCCTAAGGTCTAAATTGATCTAAGGTTCTAGGTAGATCCTAAGGTATGGAGTCTAGAAGGATCCTAAGATCTAGAATAGATCCTAAGGTTAGGATTCTAGGAGGATCTTAGAGTTTGGATTTGTCTAGAAGTTAAATTGATCTTGGGTCAGGATTGGTCCAAGTGACCTCATACAAAAATGAGGTCAACAACTTGAAGAAGACAAAAGAGATCCTCACTTTGGGCAACCTTGTGAATTCCTTACAACTTCCCTTCACTAGATCTCTCACTCTTCACTCATAAAATCTCTCCTAAATACACACTCCAAAAGGTTTCTCTTAAGAAAAACTTGAAGCAAAGGATATTATGATAGTTTTTAGGACTCTTTTTATTGAAAGCAGATGAAAAATTGTCCAAAAAAAATCAAGTTAGCCAACTTACATTCGTACTGTATGATCATTGGTAAAATAATATAATCAGTTCAAAAAATTAAGGCTTTGTTTTATATGAATTGGGATAAACTTAGTTTTATACAATGTTAGTCAACTGTATGAACTCAGATTGTACTATACAAATAGTTCAAAAATAAATGTATTCACATGGTACAATCTTGTAAGAACCTAATTTCATACACTATTACTTGTCAATATGATCTCACATCGTATTGTGTGAATAATTTAAAAATGAATGTATTTGTATGATACGATCTGGTAGAAAAGAATTTCATACTCTATAAATTGTTTGTACGACATAACATCATATAACATGAAAAATTAAAAAATGAAAGAGATTATTTGGTACGATTTGATACAAAAAGAATTTTATACTCTATTTGTCATTTGTACGGTTTGACATTGTAATATATGAATAGTTCAAAAATTAATGTATTCATATTGTATGATTTGGTACAAAAGGAATTCTAAACTCTATCAATCTTCTATATGAATTAATATTATATAGTATGAATAGTTTAAAAAATTTCGGCCTTGATTTGATTAACTGCTTTTTAGAGGAAAAAATGTCAAATTATATATTACGTTTAAATATCATACAGTATGGTCAGATTTTAAAAAAATACAACTCCCCCTATGTGTGCACATAGTTACCCAATTACGTATATTTTTTTGCTTAGACTCAAGAAATAAAAAATAGAGATATACAAACTCTATTACATAAAATCATATTCTATCTATCTTGAAGCCTCCGACAATCTAGAGTAGTAAATAATTTTCCTGAAATGTTAATACACACAACAAAAAACTCAAATATCCAATACATGTTAGGAGAAATAATAAAATTGTTAGAATAATAATATTTTGTTATTGTCAAAAATCACAATCTCAATCTTGATTCATGTGTTGCAATAATATATTAATTTATTTGTTGTAATTTGAGTAAAAATATAATAATTTAGTTATTTTTGTGGAGAGAAAAATAAAATAATGATAGAAAATTCTACGTAATAAATAGTACTCTAGCATTCAATGAAATAACATCATAGCACTTACTTCAAAACCATATAGATGCTCAAATTAAGGCATGGCATTGCAAGGTTCTCTATTTGCAAGCGCCATAGTGGCAACATATCTAGTGTTGTAGTATTATATACACCGCGACATCAGAAGGTTATCTTAACATTGCTAGATTCTCTACTTACAAATGCCATGGTGTTATAATTTCTCATGCCTTAGCAACATTTTTACACTTTGGTAACAACATCACATAAATATTCATAGTGCCACGACATTATAATTGTAACTTCCAAGGGAAATATTTGATCACAGAAGAGATGTTAGTATGACATTAGTGTCGAGGTGCTAGTTCACTAAATAATTGATCCACATCAGTAAGTGTCACAATGATGCAAAAGTTTTGGTGCCTAGGCGTTAATTCACTTTAGGGGCACTATGGCACCATTATTTTAAGCATCACAATACCAAATGCTTTTTTTATTTTTTTTTAAAATATATCATATATTTTAATTTCTAAAAATAGTTATTGCATTATATTTTAGATTGATGATATAAAGTGTATGTTAAGTGCTAAAGAAGACTCTTATTCTATAACTATAAAAGATATTTTTAATATTATTTCACTTTTTATGTTATGCACATAGTAGTCATATGTATAATTAAAATATAGTATAATATATAATCTCAATGGAGGAATGAATTAACAATAAGGAATATTGAAATAACATGTTTAAATGCCTACATATAGGATGTAAAATAATGTAGGCTCTTAAGGAGATAATATAATTGGAGGAGGTCAATAGATATCCTTTTCACCCCTACAATCTTGACAAAGATCTAAGGATTCATATGCTCTGAATAATATTACCTTGAAGAGTCTCATTAGAAAAAATATGCAATTTATACCCATAAATCAAAAACACTTTTATTAAAATACTATAATAAAATTTTTACTATTTTATTCTATGATGGAATCTCCCAAAATATTTTTTTTATTTCAGTAGGATAATTATTATAATCAAAATAAATAATAGTAGTTTATTGCAAGCAAGCATACTTTCTCATGGTTTTGACACTTTTTTTATCACTTTATTATACTATTCAGTAAAAATACTTGTGTATATTGGGGCTTATTATTTTTATGTCAAAGAAATATAAAGTATTATTTAGGGGTAATAAAGGTCTATATTTTTTTATAATTTAGAAGTTCACTCCACAACATCATGATGTTTTTAAATCTGTTACCAATAAAGTATTTAAATTTTACAAATTTTAGCTATTTTATTAAATTAATTTTTTAATCGGATCTATTTATATCTTTTTATTTTATATATTTATTTTATTTATTGATTATATCTTCGTGGTTGTATGCTTTATAGAAATAGAAATAAATATAATTGTTTGACTATACAATAGAAAGAAACTGTTCAAAATTTTGAAAAACCAAAAAGTTAGTGAAGATGGCTAAACCTTTGTTAGATCAAGAACAATCTAGACCTCGTATATATTATACTAACCCTTTAGTAGAAAAAATTCATAAGAGCATTATTTGACCTATCATCCAAGCTAATAATTTTGAATTAAATCCTTCCATAATTTATATTGTTCAGAATTCCCAATTTATGATAACTCTTATTGAACATCCTAATTTACACATATCTAGTTTCTTAATTTTTTTTTTAATATTTAAATAAAATGGTGACAGTCTTGATGCCATTAGACTTAGATTACTCCCATTTTTAGAATGATATAAAGCTAATATATAGTTGAATTCTTTACACCTAGGCTCTATAACCACTTTGAATGAGTTGGCTCATAAGTTTCTTGCTAAGTATTTCTCACCATTAAATATTGTTAAACTTAGAAATGATATCACTTCTTTTACCTTGTTTGAAAGAGAGTAATTTATGAGAGTTGAAAAAGATTTAAGAACATACTTAGAAAATGCCCTCACTATGCAATAACTGATTGGTTGGTTATTCAAACATTTAATAATGGATTAGTAGGATGTTTAAGAGCACTAATAAATGTTGTTGTTGGAGGATATTTAATATCTAAGAAGTTTGAAAACATATAAGAAATAAGAATTATTTTTTGTTGTACATTGATAGGATAAATCCTGAAAGAGTAGCAAGAGTTTATGAATTGGTTGCTTTGTCAAATTTGACTGCACAAGTTGTAACAAATTTTAAGAAGATGATAATAATAAGAGAAAATCCTAATTTTAAAACTAAATTATCTATATAATTGGTAGATAAACATTTAATTAAAAATGATAAAGTGCAAGGGATTGAAAATATTAATTTGATTGGAAGGAAAAATGATCAATATTCTAATATGTATAATCCAGGTTGGAGAAACAATCCAAAATTTTGATGGTCAAATAATGTTGTTTAAAATAATAAATGGAACTCTTATCAAAATAATCGAGTAAATTGGAATAATCCTTAGCAACTTATTATTAATACTAGATCAACATATAAACCATGATTCCATCAAAGAAATTAGTTGAAATTGAAAAATCTTCATTGAAAGATGTAGTGATGTTGTTAGAAACTATATTATAAAATAAAGCTAATTTGATTTTAAATTTTGAAACATAATTAAGACAGTTTGCAATTTCAGTCAGTAGTAAGCTCTTAGATCATTACCAAGCAATACTGAAGTTAACCCAAATGGAAAATGAAATGATTTAAGTGATAATCATTTGAGGATTAGTAGCAATGTAACCCAACAAAATTGATAAATCTAAGCAAGTTTGGCTAAAGTCTATATACTTAACGCTGTGAGGGAGGCAACCCAGATTTAGGATTAGTAAGTTATAAAGTTTGGTTGAATATTATAAAACTTAGTTCTTATGGGAAGAAACCCACTTGTTTTTTTAGTAATCATAATGTGATAGATTAGAGTGGGGCTTTAAGCACTTGTTATTACTGATATTATCTATCTCATGTCTTATTCTAGTGATTTTGATGGTAAAAACATATTTTTGTGTGTTCTAATTTGTGTGCTAAACATTTCAAGTGTAATGGCTTGATGAATGTGCATGATAATTACTTATATAAGATGTACATTGAATAACTTAAGTTCAGTCAAAACTTGAGGTAAAAGAGCTCAAAATGGACGAAGATAGATAGATTAAAGATTTTTATATGAATATAGGAGTATCTTAGAGGTCCATTGTTATTTACTTCCATGGTTTGATTTCCTCACAATCTAAATATCTATTAACATAATTTTCAAATTATTAATTAAGGATAATAAGCTTAATTTAAAAATCTATAAGATTTCTTTATTACATAAAATTTATATACTTTCATAAATTACATAAGTCTATATTGTAAAAAATGATTATATATTTATTTTGAATTAAAATTAATTTATAATAATTTTCTAATATATAAATAACTTTATCAAAATTACATCATATTTCTCTATGATTATTTAATATATCTTTAAATATATTAAAACATGCATTAGTTTTTATTATATTATTTAAGAGATTATTTTGATAAAAACATAGTTAATTTTTATTTTATTAGATTCGTTGGATTTTCTAGATATTATTGATTAGTTACATGACCCTGTTTAGAGCTAAATATAATTTATAATAACTTTATAAACATTATATGATTTTAATATTATATGCTGGGTAGTCATTTTAGTCTTATTTTGGATGCATAAGATGACTTTTTAACTTTTCAATGTGACTAGCCATTGTATAACCATTTAAAATTTATATTTAATTTATATAAATAAATGTTTTTTATCAAATACTATTTTATTATTTGGTAAAATAATATTAGATTATTAGTTTTATTGAAAATTGGCTTTACATAACCTTTCCCTTTAAATAACCAACTTTCTCTTCTTACAAAGGCTATTCAAAAGAAGAAACTTAAGCATCTTCTCCATTTCTCTTTCCTTTCTTGCAATCTATATCTTGTGAGGAGAAACTTTTATCTTCATTCCAATAGCTCTTTTCATTTGAAAGATCAAATTTTTGATCGGAAAGCTTCAACACTCTAGATTTTGTAACATATCTTGGAGTTCTTAAGTTCATTTTTCTTTCTATAAATATTTACTTGATGTTCTTTTACTTTTCACAATATATTTTTCTTGAAAATATTTATTTATTTGTCAAATACTAGTTGAGAATCTCATATTAAGTTTTAATTGTTAAATCTCTTACATCCATAAAAATAGTATACAACTATTTTATTATGCATATATTTTCTTTTCAAATCTTTTTTTTTAAGTATTATATATTTTGAGGAGTTATATATAAATCATTAAGAAAAATATTTTTAATTTAAAATATTATATGTATTTATATAAAGAAATAAATTTATCTCAATGTGAGAAAATTTATTCTATTTATAAGTATTAAGGTGATTAAAATTAAATTGTAAGATCACCTCAAATATTTTGGTCATTTTATTGCAAGAAAATTTGAGCTTGTATTATTTACCCCAAATTGTATTTTTTTCTTAAACAAATTTAATTGACTTATAAATTTAAATCATAATTAGATTTGGTTGTACTCGCCCACGTAGGAGAATAATTTGGCTGTAAACAACTTCTTGGTTTTTAAGAAGTGAGTAGAATCTAGCCCAATATTTGGCTAATATGGGTGTAGGCTAGGTTGGAATTTGGGCTGAACCATATAAAATTTTGTGCATGTTATTTTCTTTTATTTCATCTATTTTTCTTTATCGTTTTCATAAAAAATTGGGTGTTTATTTATCCTTTTCCTAATAGTATAAAAATTTTTATAATTACTTTCATTTAATAAACTTTTCTAAAAACCAAATTCAACCCCTCTTGGCATCCCACCGTTATTCAATAATTGGTATAAGAGCCTTTGATTTTTTTAAAATTAGATTTAGATCCTAGAGTATATCTAATTATAAACTATGACATATGATTTTCCAAAGGGTTCACTTCCTGAAGGACACTCTACTCGTCGGCCACCATCATTAGATAATCTCCCTTTTGATTATTGGAAAAATATAATTAGAAGTTTCTTAACAAGACAAGTCCCTCATATATGTGGCACACGCTTACACACCAATATCATACATGAACTAAAGAAATTAATGGAATTAAAATTGAAAAATTATTTCATGAATGGGCTACATTAGCGAGGGAGTTAGATGAATTCAATGCTAAAGCATGTAATACTTTGTATTGTGCACTTCTTCCAGGTGAGCACATGAAAATTTCCATGTTAAATTTAATAAGAGAAATTTTGGATAAATTAATTATAACTTGTGAAGGTACTAATGAGGTTAGACATACTCATTATAGTAGGCTTGTTCATGAATAAGAATTATTTCATATGTCTCCTTCTAAATATATTTCTAATATGTATACAAGATTTATGAAAATAATTAACACATTGCATACTCTTTGAATAATATATAAGAATTAAGACTTAGTCTATAAGATTCTTAGATGCCTTCCATAAAAATGGGATACTAAAGTTACTACAATTTGTGAGGATAAAGATTTATCTTATTATCCTCTTGATCAGTATTTAGGTTCTTTGATAGCACATGAAAAGATTATAGCTCAATGGTATAAGTTAGATAGCTCCTCTAAGAAAGAGAAAGAGAAAGGTAAAAATATTGCCTTACAAATTGATGATAATGATGAGCCTAGTTGCTCAAGCTCTAATTACGATAGTGATGAGATGGTAATACTTTCAAGAAAACTTGGAAGCTTACTAGGGAATAAAGAATAAAGGTATAAGAAATATAAACATTATAAATTTCAAAGTAAAAAATTTCCTATAGGAGAAGGGATTATTTGCTACCAATACAATAAGCCTAGACATATAAGAGGAGATTGTCTATATCTTATTGATTTAAAGAAGTAAGTAATGGATGTAGAGAGAAAGAGTGATAATAAAGTAAAAAAGCATTTCAAGAAGAAGAAGAAGAAGGTTCTATTGGCTAAGCCAGATTCATATGAATCAAGTTCATCCAATGAAGTGGTGAACATCTGTCTTATGGAAGGAGGAGAATCTTATTTTAATTCTCAAGAGTTATGTATTGATATATATTCTGAAGAATTAGATGATGCATTGAATGAATTTTTGTTGAATATAAAAAAAAAATTAGAAAGAAGTTATAATGTTTTAAAAAAGAGTATAAAAGTTTAGATATGAATTTTAATGATTTAAAAAATGAAAGTGATGATTTAAAAAATAAAAATAGTTCTTTATTAGATTGTTCTTTACTTATTTATAAACTTGAAAGAGAAATATTCTATTAAAATAAAGATAAGTTTTATGTATGAAATCACAAGTTTATTATAAAGTTAGTTTAGGTTCAACATCAAATAAAAGTTCTTGTTATATGTCACATAGACATCAAGCTAAGCCATATGCAAACACTAAATTTTGTGTAATTATAATGGTAGAAAATGGCAAATCTCATTTGATTGCTTTGCTCGTAGATCACAAAATACTAAACAATTAATTTTTATATGAGTATTAAAAAATTCAACCACTTTATATACCATACATAATAGATATCATTGTACTCATTTAGAATGTGGACCAAAAAATATTTGGTTTCTAAAAGTTAACATTTGATTTTCTTTAATAGGATTGCCTTTAAAGTAAAATTAATGAAGGCATGTGGTACCTAGAAAATGGAAGTTAAAGACCCATCACAACCAAAAAAGAAAAATTCTCTACATTAGAACCAAGTAATGAAAGATATGTCACATATGGAGATAATGCAAAGGGAAAGAACATTGGAATTGGATCCATATGTAAGAACTCTATTACTTTAGAAAAAAAAATTCTTTGTTTTTGGTTTTAAACATAATTTAATATCAATTAGTCGATTATGTGATAAATTTTTAAATGTTTATTTTTATTCTTCACATTATATTATTAAGAATAATGAAACTATTTTGCTTACTAAAAGTAGACAAAAAATATTTATACAATTAAATTAGATAATACAATTGATATAAATTTGAATTTACTTTGCATGAGATCTATAAATGATGATGCTTAGTTATGGCATAGAAGTTTATTTCAAGCTAACATCCACACATTAAATAAACTTTATAAACTAGAATTAGTAATTGGTTTAACAAAAATTAATTATCATTTTTACTCTATATGGAATGCATGTATTCTTGCTAAATATGTGAAAAGTTAATTTAAGAGTAAAAATATAGTTTGATGAATATATGGAATGCATGTATACTTCCTAAGACTCCTTAATAAAATGTGTAGCTAAAAGAAAGAATCATACTTTAGTAGAATTAGCAAGATCAATATTAGATGAATATATATTTCTAAAGTAATTTTAGGTGGAAGTAATAAACACTACATGTTGTGTTAAAAATAGAGTTTATTTAAGACCTATTCTTAAAATGACCCCTTATTAAATATTTTTTAAAAAGCTACCTAAGTTTAATCATTTACATGATTTTGGATGTAAGGGTTTTATCTGAAATAATGATATTGATCGATTAGGTAAATTTGATAGTAAGTTTGATGATAGTATATTCTTAGGATATTCAATTTTTGAAAAATCTTTCATACTTTTTTATATGGGAAAATTAATTGTTGAATAATCTATTCATGTATATTTTTTATGAAAACCCTATAGTTTTGATAATAAATGATTTTTATGATGATGATATTAAGAATATTAATATATATACATATATATATATATATATATATATATATATATATATATATATATATATATTTGTAAGAAAAAAAGGATGATTCATTACTCAAACAATAGAGTATAATAGAAATCACCCAAAAGAATTAATAATTAGTGAACCTTCTCAAAGTTTTAAGACTAGGAGAAACCTTAAGGATGATGTAGAACATTTTACATTTCAATCAAAAATTAAATATAGAAATATAGATGAAGCTTTACAAGATAAATTTTGGATAGTTACTGTGAAAGAGGAATTTAACAAATTTGTAAGAAATGATATTTGGGAGCTTGTCCAACGACCTCATGATAAAAATATAATTGGAACTAAATTGGATTATAAAATTAAGCTAGATGAGTTAGAAATTATTTTTAGAAATAAAGCTAGATTAGTCGCATAAGGCTACATATAAATAAAAAGAAATAGACTTTGAAGAATCTTTTGCAATAGTACCAAGACTAGAGGCATTAAATTTCTCCTATCATTTTATTATTTTAATGACTTTAAACTTTTTTAAATAAAAATCAAAAGGACAATTTTGAATGGGTATATTGATCAACATGTATTTATAGAACAACCACTATGTTTTGAAATCATTAATTCTCCTTATCATTTGTAGAAATTGAAAGCAACATATGGTTTTAAATAAGCTCCACTAGTTAGGTATGGTAGGTTAAGTAAATTTTAATTGAACATGATTTTAGAAAACATAAAGTAGATTCAAATATTTTTATAAAAAATATTTGGGATGAATTGATTATTATACATATTTATATTGATGATATTTTATTTTGAAGCACAAATGAAAGCCTATGACATGAGTTATGTTCATTAATATTAAAGGAATTTGAAATAAGCATGATTGGTCTACTCACATTTTTCTTAGGACTACAAGTAAAACACACTTGAGTATAAATAAATTATTAAAAAAAAGTTTGATATGAAGAGATTCAAATTGAGTAAAACCCCTATAAGCCTATCAACTAGACTTAATTTAGATGAATAAAGAAAACCAATAAATTAAAAGTTTATAGGAGAATGATAGGTTTACTTTTGTATCTTAATATTAATAGGCCTGCATGTTGTATGTTATAAGTCTGTGTACTAGATTTCAAGCTAATACTAGGGACTCAAACTTAATAGTAGTTAAGAGAATATTTTACTATTTTATAGGAACTCCTATTTTGTCTTATGGTATCTCAAAAAAAATTATCATATAATTTAGTTGTACATTATGATGTAGACTATGCTATTTGTAAAGTTAATAGAAAAAGTACATATGAAACCTATCAATTTTTAGGATCATCACTTATTTTTTGGTCTTTTAGAAACCCAAATTATGTAGCTTTATCCAATATTAATGCTAAGTGCATAGCTACAGGTAGTTGTGTTGCTCAAGTTCTATTGTTAAAGCAATAATGAGAAGATTTTAAAATTAAGCTTAAAAACATTCCTATTAAATGTGATAACACTAGTGCTATTAGTTTAGAAAATCCTATATAATACTTACAAACTAATCACATAGAGATTAGACATCTTTTTATTAGAAATCATGATAATAAGGGTGATATGGATATCAATTTTGTAAACATAGATTCTCAAATAGTAGATATTTTTCCAAAACCATTAGCTTAAGAGAGATTTTATAGGTTGAGACGTATTCTTGGGTTTTTTTTTGAAGAAGCACAAGGCTAAATATTATTATTCAAAGAAAACTAATTACAAGCTAGATTCCTCCTTTAGCAAATTGCTAAATAATAAAGGAATCTTATTAGAAGAGAAGTCTTCCCAACAAAAATCTGAACAAATAGCATAGGTAGCACATACATTTGCTAGCTTATTGCCTCTCCTATTAACCCAATTGAAGATAATGAATTTATGATCTTTTAAAAGAAGCCATTCATCTTTCCACTTGCCTTCCGATTTTTGCAAAAAACTTGATAACATTGAGATTGTCTCCCTCTATGATTATACCTTGGTAATCTTGCATCCAATCCCTCTTTATCTCCTTTATGAAATGTACCAAAAATAGTTCAAGCCTTGCAATATCCCAATGGACGCATGAGTGACCGTTAGCCAAAAGCAGTTTACCTTTGCTATCTCAAACCACCCCACAAATACCAGCTTTTTGAGATTTTAATAATGATGCATCCACATTAATCTTTATCCAATTGGGAGGAGGAGGGTACCAACAATCTTATAGTCTAAAAGACTGATTCGTACCCCAATTTCCCAACTTTCTTTCAACCATGAATGATATAGAAGCCAATCTTACTACATAAGAAGCTAAGAATACCGAACCATCCTCTTTTTCACCATGAACCAGCTTGTTCCTGGATTTCCAAGAGAGATATACAGCATTGCAATAAATGTTCACAATGAAACCTTTAGAACAATAACTTCTTTCCATCCATTCCCATCATGACTGAAATGAAACAAAATTGTGGAACTGAAAGCCACAATTTTTCAAACATGTAAATACTTCCTTCAACTTACTGCAGTATACAGTGATATGGTCCAGATTTTTTTGTTGGCTACAACCTCTAGGACAGCTATAATCCTCTTGTGATCTCCTTCGGAATAAGGAAACAAACATAGGTAATGCATTGTTGAACAATCTCCACCAAAAGTTTTTAACTCAAGCATTTAATTTTCTCCTCTTCAAGCATTCCCAAAAAAAAAAACTATCATGCTCCTGCATACTTGACCTCCTACAAACAAGTGCAGAAATTATAGCTCCAGAATTTTGATAGATAGGTTCCAAAATATTAGAAACTCTATCTGAATGAATATTTATCAACAGGATAATCTTTATAAGCTTTAGCATGTTCCATTCACCATTAGAAATCAATCTATCCACTTTGTTATCCCCTGCTTCTTGTATAGATACAAATGTAGACCATGAACCCAATTTCCTATCCAATATCCAAATATCTTCCATAATGCTGATAGAACCGCCATTTGCTACTTCTAATTTCACCACTATTTTTAGAGTTTTCTTTCCACTAGCTAGGATTTTACAAGTTGTTGACGATCCTCCACCATTTACTGAGTCCTCCATCCATTACCCATACTTTAGATTTAACATTTGATACAACAAAGAGTCATTCTCTTGAGTTACTTTCCAAGCCAATTTGGCTCTTAAAGCATCAACAGTTTTAATACAAGATCTGATTTCTGTGCCACCATGTTCCCTCGGTTTACACATTTTATTCCAATTAACAAAATGCAAACCCAGGCTTCCATCTTATTAATTCCAAATGAAATCATGGAAATACTTCTATATATCTTTAAGAATACTTTTTGGAACTAAAGAATAAGAACAGTAGAAGTCTGGAATAGTTTCCAGAACTATTTTGATCAGCAAAATTTTTCCAACCAGAGATAATTGTTTACTGCCCCCAAACTGCAGTGAGCTTCATAGCCTTCTCTACAATGAATCAAAAATCTACAGCTCTAAGTCTTCTCGAAGCTATTTTAACACCAAGGTACATGAATTCTTTAACTGTTTTAAAGCCCATAATTCTTTCCACAGCCTTTCTCCTCCTTTTCTTTACATGCTTTCCAAACATCATTACAGATTTCTCAAAGTTAACCATCTGCCCTGTCCAGCTACAGAACTCCATAATTGCTGAATTGATTTCTTTCACTTCCTTGACACTAGCATGAGAGAAGATGACAATGTCATCTGCATGTAAAAGATGTGAAATTTTTGGCAAGTTTCTACCAATTCCAATACCCTATGCTACCTTGTTTTGGTTGAACCGATTTGTCAACAATTGGCCACATAAAATGAATAAATAGGGTGAAAGAGGACATAATATTTAAACTTATTATATATTTTTATTATTCTTTTTGATGTTCTTAAAAAGGGAGAAGAATTATATATATGTCATAATTCTTTTAAAATTCATATATTTAGCGGCGAATTATTTTTTAGCAAATTAATATTAAAAAATATTTCTCATTTACCAGACATATATTTCATTTAATACTTAAAACTTGTGATAAAAGGTCAATTTGAACCTTTGTTATAACTATACCCAACAAAGTTTCGTCATCATGAAAAAGAGAGAGATTTTTGATATTATTATTTCATTACCTATTCTAGGGATTTTGAAGATAACAAACATATGCTTCAGTGTTTTAATTTATGTGCTAAGCATTTTAGGTGTAATGGTTTGATGAATGTTCATGATAATTACTCTTATGAGATGTACATTTCATAACTAAAACTCAATCAAGAACTGAGTTGAATGAACTCAAGATAAACCAAGATGGATAGCTTTAAGGTTTTTATATGAATGTAGGAGTATCTTATATGTCTGTTAACATTTGCTTGAATGATTGGCTCAGAATCTATATACTTATTAAAATAGCTTACATATTATTAATTAAGGAAAATAAGCTTGATTTAGAAATCTATATGATTTCTTTATTAAGTAAATTATTAATTCTTTTTAGATTAAACAAATGTTATCAAATATAGAAAGATAATTAATTAGGGAAATTAAATGAAATAAGAATATAAGGTAAAAAAATTATTATGTATTCAGTTTAAATTGAACTTATTTCTAATAAATTTATTTATATTTAATTATTTTTTGTAAATTATATCATATCGTTGTATGAATATCTAATATATCTTTAAATGCATTAAAATTTGTATAAGTTTTATTTTTCTTTATATGATATTATTTTGATGGAAACATGGCTTAGCTTTTATTTATTCGATTCTTTTAATTCTATAGGAAAAAATTGATGGGTTACATGACCTACTACGAAGCTAAATTAAATTTATAATAATTTTTTAAATTTTATTTGAATTTAAATTGAACTTGTTTCTAATAAATTTATTTAAATTTAATTATTTTTTGTAAATCATATCATATTGTTGTATGAATATCTAATATATCTTTAAATGCATTAAAATATGCATAAGTTTTATTTTTCTTTATATGATATTATTTTGATGGAAACATGGCTTAGCTTTTATTTATTTGATTCTTTTAATTCTATAGAAAATAATTGATGGGTTACATTACCTACTACAAAGCTAAATTAAATTTATAATAATTTTTTAAAATATTATGTGATTTAATATTATATGTTGGGTAGCCATTTTTACCTTATTTTGGATGTATATAAAGAGGTTTTGGCTATTCCAAGTGACTAGCCATTTTATAGCTATTTTAAACTTATATTTATTTAATATAATTTTTTTAATCAAATCTAATATTATTAGTTGGTAAAATAATTAAATTATTAATTTTATTCAAAATTTTCTTTACTTTTCATTTCCCTTTAGTACCCCTCTTTTTCTTCTTGAAAGGGTTGTTCAATAGTAGAAACTCTAACATTTTCCTTATTCCTCTTTCCTTCTTTACATGTTAAATCTTTAGAGGATAAACTTTGATCTTCATTCCAAGAGCTTTTTTCATTTGCAAGATCAAATTCTTGATTGGAAATCTTCAACGCTCTAATCATATAACATCTCTTGGAGTTCTTGAGTTTGTTTTTATTTTTTTCTCTAAATATTTTCTTGATATTCTTTTATTTTTCACCATTACTTTTCTTAAAAATATTTATTATTTGGTGAAATACTAGTTTAGAATCTTATATTAAGTTTTCTATGTTGAATATCCTAGGTCCAAAATGATAGCAAGCTAGTATTTTTATTTTGCATAGATTATCATTTCAAAAGTATATATATATTTTTAAGTATTATATGATTTGAGCAGTTATATTTAAACGAGAAAGAAAATATTATTATTTAAAATATTATTCATATTTATATCAAGTTATAAATTTATTTTAAAGTGAGGAAATTTAATATTCCATTTCCAAGTAGAAAGGAGATTAAAATTAAATTATAAGATCATCTAAAATATTTTTATCATTTTATTATAAGATAATTTGAGCTTTTATTATTTACATGAAATTATATTTTTTTTTTCTTAATATAATCCATTTAGCTTAGAAAAATTTCAATTTCAATTTGATTGGATTGTACTTGCCCATGTAGGAGAGTGCTTAGGTGGTAAACAACTTCATTGGTTTAAAGAAGTGAGGTTTGCAAAAAAAACCTATAATTAGTTGATTCTAACCCGAGAATTGGCTGGCATTGTTATAGGCCATATAGGAATCCTGTTCAAACCACACAAATATATTATGCTTATTATTTTCTTTTCTTGCAACCAGTTTTCTGTATCATTTTCATAGAAAATTATATGTTTATTTATTATTTGTGAAATAACATCAAAATATTTTTATTACTTTTTTTTAATAAATTTTTTTAAAACCCAACTGATCCCCCTATTGGGCTGCCGTAGTCATCAAATGATTATGTTGTAACTAGTGTTTTCTTTTTATATCATATTTTTTTATGTTTTTCTATTATTCATGTGAAATATATGCTAGTAATGTTTATGAATGTTATTATTTACATTTGATCAAATTCCCTTTTGCTTAAATTTTTTTATTATCTTCATTTTTACCTCTGTATTCTTATTATTTAATTAACCATAAAAAACAATTATTAAAAATTATATAAAATTAGGTTAATAATAAAACCTTAGATCATTATTTAAATGAACATTGCTTTATACTTTGTAGATTAGAAAAACTAATAACTACTTAACTTAAATTGTTTAAATTATTGATTTAACTTAAATTTATAAATTATATTTTTAGGCATTGAGTTTTGAATTGAAGATGAATAATTAAGGTTGAATAAATAAATATAAATAGATTAAAATTAAAAATCATAAGCAACTTGAATTTATATTTAGCAATCTTATTAAATCCTTAAATTAACCTCATTAAGATTGTAAGATGGTTTTAAGCTAAACTTATAGTGAAAAACATTAATTATGTAATCCACAAAAATAAAAGTGAAAAGAGTTTTAAAAGGAAAAGGAAAGAAAGAAGAAGAAGAAAAAGAATAAATTAAAAAATTAGTATTTGTTAACTTAGAGTTTTGTTGCAATTTTATACTTAAATTAAAAAAGGACATGATGCGAGAATTAACACAAATAATGGATAACTAAAAAATTTTCAATTTTAACTGTGAACATATATAATCTTTAAAATATACTATTCAATTTAGAGTTGAAAGTTAGTAATTAAATCTATAACATGTATATTCAAATTAAGCAATGATAAGAATGACTTGCTAGGATAATTGTAAATATTTCCCAAATTTGAATTATAACGTGGTATATAGAACTTTGCTTATTTAAGCCTTTATTAATATTTTTAAAGACACTTAAATAAAGATGCCTTAATATATATGCCATTAAAAGTTATTGTTTTAGCACTAAACTTTGCATATTTCAACTACATCAAGACCATGATATATTATCCTTTATTTTAGTATTTTTAAATTATCAATTTTTATTTTAGTTATTTGAATAATCAAAATTATAGATTTCTTTATTTTCTTGATGATAAACTATTATTTAAGTCAGGGAGAATTTGATATGTGTAATTTACATATTATTTTATGTCTTATATGTCTAGTGTAAATATATTTTTTTAATTATTTATGCATGCAAAAAAATAAAAAAATTATAGAAATTTTTATGTAGTTAATAACACTGCAACATCTGATGAAGTAACATCACATCCCTTAATTCAATATCATCGAGGTGCTCAAATTCAGACATGGTGATGGTATAATCTTTATTTACATTCGCTTCGATAGCAACATATAAAGTATTGTAGCATTGTAAGTGTGGTGGCATCAGAAAGTTATCTTGGGAGCACTCGATTCACTCGATTCTTTATTTTCAAATGTCGTGGCTCCATAATTTCTCAAGGTTTACATTTTGAGTGCCATCATGCTCATATGTTCATAGAACCATGACATTATAATTTTAACTTTCGAGGGGCATGTTTTATCAGTAAAGAGACATGATTGTTCACCAAATAACTTTTCCACAACATTAAGCAATGTCGCAGTGCAAAAGCTTCAGTATCAAGCCACTACTTCACTTCATAGTCATCACAGTGCCATTATTTGAAGCACATAGTACTAGTTTCCTTTTCTATATTTTACTATAAGTAGTTATGTTATGTATGTAAGAGAGTTCAGTCATTTGTGTAAATTTAGTACATTTTAGAGTACTTCTCTAGTTCCCTCTTAGAGTTTTAAATCTAATGGAGATTAGGAAAGTACAAAATATAATCATTTGGAGAGTTTAACTTGTGTTTCTTGAAACAACTATATAAGTTAAAGGGCTAAATGTAGAAGAGATACTTTGATCCTTCCTGGTGATATAGATCTCTTATATTTTAATTCTTCTATGAGTTTAATGAAAACGAGTTTGCAAGTTATTCATTCCATGTCTACCTAATAATAACTTTTACCTGTTTCTTAAGGTACTAGGCTAGTAAAAACATAAAAATTTGTCCAATTTATTTCTGGAGTGTTAGAATAAGTAATCATTATATGCTTTTACAGGTTAATGAGAAGAGAATAACCACTAGATTTATATAAATTGATGACATGACATCTATTGACATCAAATTCATATAAGGTAAATTCATCAAATCTAAACTACAGTGTGCAGGAATAATTTTCTAGTAGGATGTCTTAACCTAGTGGAAACCATAGGTTAAGCCTCTAAGACTAATTTTGGACAATTGCATACTAAACTAGCATGTCTTTGGATTACCCTAGTGGTATTTGGAAACTAATGGGTATTTTTGTGTATTTGGACTTTATGCTTTACTTGTGGCAAAATTATATGTGAATGAAATTGATTTCCAAGATAATTTCATATGCTAAATGCTTTTAACTAATGCAAAAATATAAGTCGATCAATTAATAAAGTGTTATAAGAAAAAGTGTTAAACCCATAAGGTAATAAATGAATCACAATTTACTCAACCACTTCTTACTCAATATACTAATTTTATCCTACCTAATGAACCAAGGGGTAATTACTAAAGCCACTACAAAATGTAGAAAATAGTGAAGATAATAAAGAAAAAGATGCTTTGGAACGCTGATGGTGAATCAATCTATTTTCTCTTAATCAACTCATCTACAATAGTTATGAATTAGAGCTTATGCACCTTTAGATTTCTATCACAGCTATAAAGATGTAAAGAAAGATTTATTGCATCTCTATATTCATTATATCTACATAGATCCTAAAATCATATGAATCCTATGTCTAAGTATAGCAGCATTCCAATTTAATACTCCCAATTATCTCATTTATCCTCTATGAAGGAAATATATCACACTAAATTATAAATTAATACATGGTCATTGCACAAATTAAATTAAGCATTGCAGGTAATGAAAATAATAATTCCCATTTACATGGAAGAGTTTACATTAGGATATACACTGATTTTCACATCAATTATCTAAACCTATATATTTAGTTGGCCATAGAAATAGAATTTAAAAGAAATATTTTTCATTACTTACTTAAGAAATAAATATAAATAGGAAATATGAGGAAAATAATACCATGAATTAGCAATCTCAAAAAGATGATGCAGATGGACACTTTACAGAGTGATTCTCTCCTTACACCATTGCTCTCCACACTCCCTTCCTCTCATAAGTGTGGTTTTTCTCTCCACAAGGATGACCAGACACTCCACTATATGTTACTCATTATCCTTTGGTCCCTCCCTTAAGTAAAAAATTAATTGTACTTATCAAAAATAGGCTCAAGCACCACCGTGCTAGACAAGGAGGCACAATGGCATTGCAATATGAATTTGCATCACAACACTACTTAAAGTTCTCCACTATGGCATTTGGCTAATTTTGCATGATTTTTGGCTAATCCAATGTGATGCTTAGCTAACTCAGCATACCACTTCTTCTCTTTAATTTATCCTCTATGACATTTTAAAAGATGCACACTATGGATCATATTTATGTATAGTTCAAATCTAGGATCCATAGCCCATGATTTTGATGATGACAAAGCTTATTAATTGAATTATACATTTTCTTGAAATATGTTGGACATTATTTGTGTCTTATGCACTAATGATTTGAGGTATAATACTCAAGAAGACTGGAAACTCAAGATTGGGTAGGTTAGGAAGTCAAGTTAAAAGATTTTGTATTTTTATTTTCTTTTATTTTCTAAGTTCTTAAGTCAACCTATATTAGAGTGTATGAAATCCTCTCACACAGCAAGGTCAATGCATCCTCTTTTGGAATCAGAGAAAAAATAGACGTTATGCTCTGGTGCTTCGGGTGACTGCTTTGAGATCTAGGGTTCTTCGTGTGATCTTGTTTTGGACTATCTCTAGCGAGGTTTTCTATGGATTCCCTTCTCATCTTTGCCCCCTTTTCATGTTTTTTGTGGTTTTTGTGCTGCTTTTGTGTTTCCATTTTTGTTTTTCTCAAAAATTTTCATGGTTTTGGGGGATGACAACCCCGTCGTCATCTTACCCATCGTTGATTGTTATCCCGAATGGAAAATCCCACTCTTTTAAGGATGTGCTTGCTAGATCATCTTCTCCCCCCCCCCTTCCAGTTTGTTCAAACAACATTTAAGGGTTGTCCCACCTTAATGTTTAATGATTCAGTTATGTCACAGTTAGCTTCCCCCTTTGCTCTTACTCTTGTGGAAAATTTGTTCTTAGGCAACCTAACCTTGATATTATTCACAAGTTTTTCATGAATTTGAAGCTCTCTGTTTTTTTCATATAAGATTGCTAGACCCCCACCATGTTGTAATCCAGCTGAGCAACTACTTGGATTATAGCAGGATTTTTTTTTTAGGAGATTTTTTTATATTCAGGCTTGCCAAATGAGACTCCTTAAATGGAAAATTAATTTTATTATCCTTGAGGAATCACCAATTGCTCCTATTTAGGTTTCTTTCCATAATCTGAGGCTCTATTTCTTTAACTCTCAAATTCTTTTTTGGCTTGCTTCCATTCTTGGTCGGCCAATGCAAATGGACCAGGCCACGACTTCGGTCTCATGGCCATCTGTAGCTCATGTTTTAGTTGAGTTAGATATTTTTAAAAGCATTTAACTGAGATATGGTTAGGCTATGAATTGAACAATTATTTCCAAAAGGTTGAGTTTCAATTTTTTTTATATTTTATTCTCACTATAAGATGCACGGCATGGTATGAGTGAATGCTTTAAATTGCATCCGCACCTAAAGAAGGAAAAAGAAATTGCTAGGCATTCTAAAGTGCAAGAGGATATTTCAAATGATCATGTCAATCCCGTTTTGAATCATACTATGGTGGAAGGTAATGGCGTCACAACCCAGGGTAATAAAGTGGTTAATAATTAGCATGATTCCATTCAGGCCATCCCTCCCACCTCTATTTGAGGTGAATTCCTCAATGATCAAACCGTGGATCCCATTATGGCTACTATAACTGATCTATCTTTTGAGGAGAAATAAATGTTACCTAATAACTCTAATAGCTATCTATTTCGGCTTCCTCATCTAATTGTTGTGACTCACAAAAAGCTTTGTCTCATATAGTTGCTATTGATCTTAATACTTATTGTCCTAATCCTCCTGATTCTCTTATTGTGGATGAGCAGGTTAATGAT
This sequence comes from Dendrobium nobile, assembly GCA_022539455.1. Lineage (NCBI taxonomy): Eukaryota > Viridiplantae > Streptophyta > Magnoliopsida > Asparagales > Orchidaceae > Dendrobium > Dendrobium nobile. The sequence goes on along the minus strand of CM039721.1, from coordinate 26,073,053 downwards.
ATTATTCCTGACAGAATTGAGCCTATATTGTAGGAGAATTATTTGTCTCAATAAGAGAACTAGCTAATGTCCAAACCGAGAGTGTGAAGGAATTATGTGGACGCAATGAGAGGAATGTTACTACTTTGGAATATGGTGTTTTCTTTGTGGAAGGTGAGTTGCCTCTTTCTAAAAGGAATTTAGGTAATATAATTGATACTAAGCTTTCTTTATATGATAATTATCTTACTGATGCTTTTACTGACACTGAGGTGGATATTTTGGCTAAATGCTATGCTAGAGATGATCATGATATGAGTTTCTCCAAGGGTCATGGTAAGAGAGGTAGAAAACCCAAAAAAGATTTCTTACAGTCCCCTAAAAACACATGTTTGCATACTTCTCACTAATCTTATTTTTTATATTTAACGCCAATATTCAGAATGGCCAGAGTATTAACTGTCCTTCCTCTAAGGTTAGAATTAAAAATTTATGTCATATTCATAATGTGTCTACTTTTCTTTTCGTGAGCCTCTTATTTTTTTGGATAAATTACTTGGTACTGCTAAATTTCTAGGTTTTAAATATGCTAAGTCGAATGTTCCTAATTAAATTTGGGTTTCTTGGAAAGATTATGTCAGAACAGATATCATTGGTGATTTTACTCAGGTTTTGCATTGTAATATTGAAAGTTCTAATTTTTAATATTGTGCTTCATTTGTTTATGTGACTTCTTCCCGTTACACTAGGAGGATTTTATGGGATCAAATCAATCAATTTCCTAGTGTTTACAACCTTCCTTGGCTTATGGGTGGTGATTTTAACACTATTACGAACCCGACTGAGCATATAAGGGGCTCTCTTCCTATCTATTAGTCGATGGAGGATTTTAATGACATGATTATGGATTGTAACCTGATTAATATTGATTTTTATGGAAATAATTTTACCTGGCATATGGGTATTTATGGCAAAGGCTAGATAGAGTTTTATTTAATAATGCTTGGCTTAATTCTTTTGACTTGGCTAAGGTTGACCACCTTAGCCTCACGCTCTCTGATCACTCTCCTCTTCTTATTAAAATTAAGAATAGAGCTAGGGGTCTCCATTCTTATTTTAGATTTCAAAACATGTGGTTTCTTCATGATTCATTTCTGTATGTGGTTTAGACAAATTGGCAAGCCCCTTTTTTTCCTGATGATTCTATCTCTTGTATGAATAGACTTTGGCTTAAGCCAAAAAGGCTTAAGCAAGTTTCGAACTAGTGGAATCATAATGTTTTTAAAAATCTATTTCCTAATATTTTTATTGAGAAAGATAGGGTGAACTCTAATAAGGATCTTTGTTAGTCGGATCCTTCTGAGTCCAAACTCTATCTCTTGAAAGAGGCTAAAGCTGAGCTTTATAATCTTCAAGCTCAAGAAGAAACTTTTTGGAAGCAGAAAGCAGCTGTCAAGCATTTGGCTGAAGGTTATAGCAATACTAAATGTTTTCATGCTTTGTTTAACAGAAAATGTGCTATTAATTGCATTCATAAAATTACTCGTGAGAATGGTTCTATTTTTTAGGATAATGCTGAACTTGCTAATTTGGTTATTAATCATTTTCAAAACCATCTTAATAGAACCTTTAATCCATCTATTATTCCCAATATGTCCATTATTCCTAATATTGTTTCTCTTGAGGATAACATTGGCTTATTTAAATCTCCATCTGTTGAGGAGGTTAAAAATACTTTATTTGGTATGAATGCTGACTTTGTGGCTGGTCTGGATGCCTTCATGACTAAGTTCTTTCAGAGAACATGGCCTATTATTTATCATGATATTTTCTCTACTATCACTGACTTCTTTAATGGTAATCATATTCCTAAGTTTTTTTCTTCCACTTCTATTGTACTTATTCCCAAGAATAGTCCTGTGAATTCCTAGCATCACTTTAGACCAATTAGTTTATGTACTATCTTTTATAAACTGCTTTCTAAAATTTTGATGAATCAACTACCTATTTTTTTGCCTAAGCTTATTTCACCTTTTCAAATGGGCTTTGTCAAAGGTCGTGCCATAGCTGATAACATGCTATTGGCGTAAGAATTTTGTCAAGACTTGAATGTCAAGGTTAGAGGTGGTAATATGATTATGAAACTGGATATTGCTAAATCTTATGTTAATATTAATTTAAATTTTATTTACAATATCTTGAGTTTATTTGGTTTTCATTATAATTTCATCAACCTCATCAAGTCTTACATTTAAAGCCCTTTTTTCTCTATCATCTTGAATGGTAAGAGCCATGGTCTCTTTATGTCTTCTCATAGGCTTAGACAAGGGGATCCCATTTCCCCTACTATCTTTATTATTATTGCAGATTACCTTTCTAGGGGCCTTGCTGATCTTTTTGATCAATGCCCTAGTCTCTATTTTAGAACTTTAGGTGGCATTAAAATCTCACACTTTTATTTTCGTGAGATTTCATTGTGTTTTTGAATGCTTCGATGAATAAGATTGAAAAAATTGTGAGTTTCTTTGACTAGTTTGAATCATTTAGTGGTTTGGCTTTTGATAAACACAAGTGCTGTTTTATTGCTGCTAAGAATGTTTCTTCTGATCTTGTTATGGTTATTAAGAATCTTAGTGGTTTTACTCAAGGTTTTTTTCCTTTAAAGTATCTAGTTGTCCATCTTTATAAGAGCAGAAAGAAGTCTTTTCTCTTTGATGATTTAATTTATGTGGCTCAGAATATATTATCTTCTTGTGATTCTAATTTTTTAAGCTTTCACAACCTCCTTATTCTTAATAAAAGAGTTCTTTGCTCCATTTAAGATTATATTTTTCAAACTCTTCTTTCTACTAAGATTGTGTGATATAGAATTGATAGAATTTTAATACTTTTTTTTGAAAAGGGTCTGGGAACAGTTCTAAGCTTCATTGGTCATCCTGGGGTAAATGTTGTGGTACTTTGCAAGAAGGGGCTTTAGGGTGTAAGACTATGTTTGATTTGGCTTATGCTTTTTCTTTCAAACTTTGATACAACCATAGGGATAATGAGAGTCTTTGGGACAATTTTATGATGGCCAAGTACTATGGGGGGAGACATCCCTCCATGTGTTATTTTAGAAAAGGCCACTCTAAAGTTTTGCAATAGCTCTGCTCTATTAAATGGAATGTTGAGCCTACTGTTATGTGGGATCTTGGTAATGGCAATATTTACTTTTGGCAAGATTGTTGGCTTAATGGTCAGTCAATTAATTATTTATTGAACTCTTTTTCCATTGCTAATGTGAAAGTTAATTACTTCTTTTCTAGTAATGGTTGAGATTTGGAGAAACTTTCTAATGTTCTCCCTGACTTTATCATTCAGTTTATTTTAAAGATTCCTCTTAACATTAACTCCAAGGATGTGTTGCTCTGTACTCTCACTAAAGATGAATTCTGTAGAGTTAAAGATGCTTGGCATTCCTTTAGAGCTAAACATGGGTCTTCCATGCTTTTTAAAATGATTAGGCATAAAAGCTTCCCCTCTACGATTTGTGCTTTTATTTAGAGAAGTTTACATAAACTTATTCCTACGGATGAGAATTTCGGGAGGAGAGGTTTTATCTTTCCTTCTAAATGTCAATGTTGTTACCATGTTGACAATATGCATCATGTTTTCATTTCTGGTGCCTTAGCTATTAAAGTGTGGACTTATTTTAAGGACTTTTTCATCTTACTCTTTGCTTGATTGTTAGTTTGTTAAGTCTAAATGCCATGTCAAAAATGTTATTCCCTCTCTTATCCTTTAGTTCCATTGGTTGGAGAGAAATGATTCTCATTTCAATGTTGTTGTTATGAATAACCAGAGAATTATCCATAAAGTTAAAGATAAAGTGGTAGACCTTTACTCTGTTAATCTACTCTCTTTTAAGAATTTTAAAAACTTTTTATTTACTTCTTCTACTTTTGGCATTAACTTGGAGGTGAAAAATTGTCATAAGGTGATGGGTGTATTACTTGGATGAAGCCTTATCCTAATTCTTGTATGTTGAATATGGCTTGTGAGAGATTGTGCACTAATGTTGGCTATGGTGGTGTCATTAGAGATCATACAATGGCACCTACATGTTGGGTTCTGCTTGTCCTATTATGAATGGTGATGCTAACTTTGTTATCTCCTATATTTTGCTTCACGGTTTAAGTTTATGTGCTAATCTTTATCAAATCAATGTTGTGTTGGAGGTGGGTTCATATTTTGACTACAATTTTCTTCATGATAAGGAGGATAGGATTTGTTCTTCTACTTTTTTCACATTCGGAGGAACATAAGGGATATCTTGAACACTTTAAATTGCTCTTTTTTATGTTATTTTGGAGCAAGGGAATGCATGTGCTAAGTCTATAGCCAGTTTGGGTTGTGATTTTAATGGTATGACTGAGCTTTTGATTTCTCAATTGTCATTTCTTATTAAAGGCCTCTTATGATTGGATCAAATTGGTTTATTTTATGTTAAGCATTAGTTTTTGTGGTTATGCTCCCTTTTGGTGGCTATGGGGATACCCATTGCTGCTATTTTTTGATGGGGTTCTTTGGGTTGGTTTGTTTGTCTCTCAGCTCAAGTTTGGTTTTTTTTTGTTGCTTGAGAATCCTATTACTGAGCTTATTCTCTTGGTCTTTCTTCAGTTGGTTTTTGTTCTTCGGTTGATTCATGGCCCCTTGCTCTCTGTTTGTCCCCCATTCGGTTTGGATGGTGGTGGCTGGGCATTTTTGGTTCTATTTTTATTATATTGGTTTGGTGAGCTATGTGGTTGGTGATTGCTTTAATTTGGTGACTGGTGGTTCTTGCTGTAATTGTCATTGGTTTCTGCATTACTTTTATTTCTAGGTTTTGTTATTTCTTGATTTCATGTGGGAGATGTTGTTATCTGTTGCTGGGAGCTTGATTGTTTATGTTGAATCTAGCGTTGACCTTCCATCTTATGGTTGTTGGAGCATCTCTTTGGTTGGTTGGTTGGACTTTTTTTGCATGGGATCTTGCATTTTGCCTGCTCACCTCTTGGGTTGGTGGTATACTAGTTTCCAGTGGTGGTTTTATGACTTTTGTTGTTATAGCTTTGGATTTTTTAATCCTTGTGTTGAGAATTTCCTTATTTTTAGTTATTATTTCTCCTTGTTCTTCTATTTTTTGGGTTATCACTTGGTTTTGCAAGATTTTTCCAATGAAGGCTTCCATGCGTTAGGACTTTTGTTGGGAAGCCACTCGTTCAAGCCTATTATTTCAATCTTCCTTATTTTAGGGTTTTCTCTCTTGCACACCGTAGGATGTATCTAGGTTTACTTATACTTTTGTGTAGTATTGACCTTATGCTCATCAGTTTTTTTTTTTTTTCAATTTTGTAGCTCTTTTAAGCAGTAGTGGGCATTAGGTCCCTTTATGGACTATGTAATTTTTTTCTCATATTAATGCGTAGAACCCTTTGTGGGTTTCCCCAAAAAAAAAATATTAGAGTGTATGAAATTGGGTGATTATATACACACACACTGGGGGAGTGACAAATTTTTTTAAAATTAAAGTTTTCTAAACTAATTATACTGTACAATTTAAAATTGTACAATAAAATTAATTGATTTAAAGATTGGCTCAATGACTAATTGAAATCTCATGTTCTATAAACAAATCGTATTGTACAATTTATTTCATTAACAAAACACTAGACTCCAGATTAATTTAAGTAAAATTTCAAATTTTATTTTTGAACAAATCATACCATATGATGTTAATCATACTATATAAAATTTTGAATTCTTGCTAAAATTAACAGCCATAATTAGCCAATCAACTTATGGTTTAATTAATGATAGTTAATCATACTATACGATGTTGATCATACCATTGACTGATACAGATGAAATCTTTGAAAGTTTGTTTTGGTTGTTAAAAAAATTAGAACTATCCCAAGACTAACCAAGATGTGGGGGGGGGGGGGGGGGTGAATTAGTTATTTAGAAAAAAAACTCTTACATTTTTGAAAACCTTTTTAGAAAATCAAATCAATGATATTTAAATAAGAAATTGTTTAAAGAAATAACTATCACAAGTTTTTTCAACCATAAAATTTTAAATGTTAAAATTAAAAATACAGGAAAAAAAATAAAAAGAAGAACACAAAATTTTATATTGGTTTGGTCAAACTTGACCTACATCAACTCCCTAGAGACTCTTTCTCTAATTATTTCATTAAATAATAATGACTCTCCTTTTGCCTGCACAACAAGGCGAAGAAGCCCTTATAAACCCTCTTCCACCAACACGGTGCGGCAGATTACCATCTCCTATTACACTCTTCAAGTGATGGCAGCGTACTGTTATATCCATTTTTCACCCTTCTAGTGAAGGTAGAGTACCGTCACATCCTTTTGCACCTTCCTAGTGAAGGTAGAGTACTGTCACATCCTTTTTTACCCTCCTAGTGAAGGCAGAGTACCTTGATCAATGTTAAAAAACTTCTCCTAAGAGCATCTAAAGAAGATGGGACAAAACTTGAAGAAGATAAATAGATCATCACTTTGGGTAACCTTATGAATCCCTCATAACTCCCCTTTACTAGATCTCTCACTCTTCACTGTCAAAAATCTCTCCCAAACACACTATTTATGGTTCCTGTCAAAAGAAATTTGAATCCATAAGGATAGTGTGACACTTTTTAGGACTCTTTATATAGAAAAAACATGAAAAGCCATCCAAAAACTGAAAAAATCAAGTGAACTGACATACGATCAACTATAAGATCATATATCATATGGTATGAACAATTCAAAAAATTTGGGCTTTATTTTATATAAACTATGATTAACTTAGTTTTGTACACTATGAGTTGTCTATACGAATTAAGATCATGTTGTACAAACAGTTCAAAAATAATTGTGCTCATTTAGTGTGATCTTGCACAAACCTAATTTTATGCTCTGTTAGTCATTTGTCCCACCTTACATTGTACTGTATGAATAGTTCAAAAAGATATGAGTTCATTTGGTATGATCTGGTATGAACATAATTTTGCATTATATTAGTTGTCTGTATTACATAACATCGTATAGTACAAATAGTTAAAAAATTTAAGCCATGATTTAATTAACTACATTTTGGAAGGAATTATGTTAAAACATACAATACAATTAGATATCATAAAGTACGATTAGTTTAAAGAATTTATCACTCTCTCCCATTATGTGTTTGCACAGTTATCCAATTAAAATCACACTTTCTCAAACATAAGAAATAAAAATAAAGATATACTTACTCTATTACATGAAACCTATTCAACTTTGCCTTGAAGTCTTCAGCAATCTAGAGTAGTATATGATTTCTTTGAAATATTAATACATACAAAAACAAACAGAAATATCAAATATATGTTAGGAGAAACAATAAAAATATCATAAAAATAATATTTTTCTATCACTAAAAAACAAAATCTCAATTTTGATTCTTAAGTTCCAACAATCTCCACATTTTTTATGATGGAAAAAATAATTATTGTTTGAATTCCAAATAAAAGTTCTTCTTTCTTAAGCTCGCCCTCAATGAATGAAATAAAAAAATAAGAGGAAAAATAATTTTTTCCTCCCTCTTTTTCTAGTAAGTCTTAGCTTGTGTTATTATCTTCCAAATAATAATTTTTTTTTCATATAAGGAAGATTAAATCACAAAATAAAATCCAATGGATAAAAATAAAGTCAATACATTGAACATGAAAATAAAATGAAAATAAGTCATAATTTTTGCAATAATTATAAATATAAGATAAATGTCTATTGGAATATGAAGATGATCTCCTCATTTAAATCTAATTATAATTTGATTTAAAATTTGAGTAAAAAATATAAGGAAAGAACATTACAATAAAAATAACTTAAAATTTTCATCCTTTAAATTAACATTTTAGATTAGTCAATAATAACACATAAACAATTTGAGATGGAACAAAAAATCAACATGAAGCAAAATACCTTTTTTTTTCTTTTTTTAAAGAAAACAACACATACTCAAACTCAAATATAAAGAAAATATAATGAATTCAAAACAAAAACATCTAATTTGAACATCATAAAAACTAATACAATAACCAAACTATTAGCACGGGGGATTTTGATATGAAGGACGATGTGGAGGATTGAACTGGGCAAAGTAGCTGGTGGTGGTAGCTACTTGAGTATTAATTGAATCAACCTGACTTCTCACCCAACTCATATCTTCATTCTATCCAAAATCTTGCTGGTCCAAGTAAGCAGATGCCTCTTCTTCACTAATTTCATCTCCCTCATCCCCTTGATCCTGAAGTAAAAGAATATGAAATGAAGCATCATTAAAATAAATAAGTAGATTTTTTGGAGGATCGAGATGAATAAGATTATATTTCTTCTTAAGAATGTAAGCAATCAAGTGCCCTAAAGCCACATTCTTCTTTATTCTAGTGGAAGGGAGTCTAATGTAAGTAAGAATATTAATGTATTCCAGAATCAATTGGGCTTCATCAATAAAAGTGTTGGACATTATAAAATATTTAACAAAAAAATAAATAAATAAAAGAGTGATATTGATTCGATCACCAGCCTTGGAAAAAATAGAGGTTCTTAAGACATGCTAAATAATTCTGGCATTTTTTTATTCAGAGTGTGAATAAGGGGTAAGTGTTGAATTGAAGGTATACCCCTAATAGTTTGATTTACTTCAGACTTATCAAAATCACTTCTAGAAATCATCGAATGTGCTCTAACTACTTCTGCTCGAAGATACAAAAATATTCCCAAATCCTTCTTAGATATTTCAACTCATTGATGAAAGACATCAGAGGATATTATAGTATGATTTTCTCCCATTCTTATATTCATAAGAAAATAATAAAAGGTGTCAGAGTAAAACACATAGATCAATGTAAAAATGAAGGAAAATTGTGTAGAGTCAAATAGGGGCATGATTGAAAAATTTATGTCTTCATAAATAAGAAGATGAAAAGGAGTAATCTTTGCTTAAATAAACCTATCATAGGCATGTTCATTTTCTATTGAATGAAAATTGTCACCTTGTTCAATACAAGATGAACTCCTTTTAGTCTGTCAAACTCACTTGCTGCTACTTGCCATTTGAGAAGGATTGAACACAAGTATTGGAAAGGATTGAATGTGGAATAGAATATGAAGAAGTTCATGGGAAGGCATCGAATTTATAGAAATTAGACAATTTCATACAATATCAAATTGAATTTGTACATACGAATTAAACTTCATTCATACTACTGTTACGTATCTATTTTTCAAAAATAAAATTTTGATGATTACAAATGAAAGTTTGTTAGGGATGTTAAGCCCTATGAACTTAGTCCCAAGCTAACCAAGAGGGGGGGGGGGGTGAATTGGTATTTTAAAAACTCTTTTCACAAAGAAAGAAAATTGCATAAACCAAATCACACCATAGAAATAAATGCGGAATTAAAAAGCGCGGAAGCAAGAAAAAGAACACAGAAACTTAGAGTGGTTCGGTCTACTCGACCTACGACCACTCCTTGGAGACACCCTCCAAGTATTGCACTACAAAACGTGACTATCCTTTAGCCCCCACGGCTAGGCGGAGAAGCCCTTACAAGAACCTCCTTTTTTCCACCCCGGCAAGGCAGAGAACCTACCTCCTTTTGCTTCATCCTGAAGCTGGCAGAGAACCAAAACCAAAAGCAAACTCCTTACCTATACTGACTCTTCCACGGACGAGAAACTCTAGACGAAGACGAAGCAGAGCGATCCTTGAAGCAACCCTTGTGAATCCCCTCACAAGCTCCCCCTCACAAGATCCTCTCTCTCTCCTCTCTCTCTTTCTCTCCTCAAGGTCTTCTCAGGTCAAGGAAGTAGCCAAAGGTCTTTTAAAAACGTTTAACAAGAGCTCTTAAATAGAAGAGCTTCAAAGGAGCTCATTAATTGCAAGTTGCCGACAATATCGTTCAGGCCGATATGGACATCGGCCTGGTCGATCAGTACAAATCAAAGAAGATCGGCCAGAGCATCGCCCTGGATGCAAAACTGGACGATTAAAAATTGGCTTGATCGTCCAGGCCGATCTTACGATTGTCTGGGCCGATCAGTTCAAATCAGAGGAAAATTGTCCTAACAATAGCCCTGGATACAAGCTGGCAGATATTTATCATCCTGAAGTAACTTAAGGTTTTTGACTAGATCGTCCTGGCCGATCCTGCGATCGTCCAGGACGATATGATCATATCAATCATCCTTAATTACTCCCTTGATTTCCTGATCAATTAAGGCATAATTTGGTAATTTTGTCCAGGACGATACGTGGATCGTTCTGGCCGATAATTTAAAATTACAGTATACCTTAATTGACTATGGCGGCTACTTCTTTCTGTTTTGAGCTTATCGTCCTGGCTGATACATGTATCGTCCAGGCCGATCTGTTAATGTCGGCTGCCTTAATTAAAAATCCTTATTTAGACTTTCTGTTTTAAGCCTGATCGTCCAAGCCGATCCAAAAATTGTCCTGGCCGATATGAGTAAAAATAGAAATTCTAAGTCTCTCAAGTGTGTGTGTGAAGGGTTACTTAGCATCAGTCTCTTTGACCATTACAAGTAGACTCAAGAAGTGAAAAACAAAAGTACAGACTGACTCAACCCTAAACCTACGCAATCCTGAATTGGCTTCGTCTTGTTCGTCCGATCTTTGATTCTAGAAACGTTAGAAGCAACAAGCAGTCCAAGAGAAATAGTATTTGTCAATCATCAAAACATAAGACATAAAAAAATAGGTTTGCAACAATCTCCCCCTTTTTGATGATGGCAAAACACTACGAAAAAAGTTAATAGCAAAAATTTAGGATTGATGAAAAAAGGAACCTCATAAACTTCTCCCCCTTTTGACATATCAAAAAGGAGGGTACAAGAAAGCAAAGCAAAAGAGAACCCTCTTTTTTTTTTTTTTTTTTAAACAAAGGCATGAACATGATATAGTATTCCATGTGATTGATTTAAAAATTTGTGAGTTAAGGTGTTAATAAGCTCATCAATCTATAGAATAGTAGAATATCCGATCATGGTTACCCTTAGCTCAGACATTTTCTTAGGATAGAATCGTCTTTTGAAATCAATGACCTAACTCAAAAAATTAATTGGATATGAGAAAAGGAATCCACCCATTACTTGGCTTAAAAAAAACATCTTTATAAAATAATGAAGTAAAGTAGATTTGTCACAATCGTAAAATAATCGAAGTCAAGCCTTTGATAACCAACACTTCTAAGTTTTAAAAGATTTAAAAAGGAGAATAGCTTGCTTTTGAGTGGGCTCATTTTATGCCTCTTGTCAATTTCATGGAGCTTTGCGCATCTTTTTATAGATTTTTCAATTTTTGGCGTCTTTGCGCATCTTTTGTTGGCATCATTGGCCAAATTTTGTTGTTTTTGCAAGCTATGTTCTCTTTTATAACCTTTTTAAAAACAAAGTTGTGAATATATCTTCTCAGATATTAGAGAATAGGAGCACTCTCTCTAACATAAGGAAGAGTTACCACAAGCAGAATTAATAATCAAGGACAAGAGTAATGAGAAATCTTGATGTGACAAAAAGACTTTAAACATTTAAGTATAAGATAGATTTGCTTAAGCAAGCTTAAGAAAAGATCTCAATTCCATAAACAATCTTTAACTTGAGATAAATTTTTGATTAGAAAAGAAAACTATGCCACTAAAATAGGTTAGAGAAAGAGACACAATCACAAAATATTCCTACCATCTAAGAGATTGAGTAGATAAAAACATATTGACTACAAATTTCCAAAGGCAAGGACAAGGAATATAGTATCATATTAGCGATGATTTTGAAAACTAAGTAAAGAGAGATAAAAGGGAAAAATAAAACACACAAGAAAAAGCTAAAGCAACAAAAAGGAAACAAAAGCAAAAGAAAATAAAAAGTAAAAGAAAAACAAAAGAAAATAAAAAGTTTCAAGCATTTATGTCAATCACACCTAACCTGGTCCTTAAAGAGCTGAAATTATCGAAGGCCAGTGGTTTAGTAAAGATGTCCGCCAGTTGATTTTCAGTTGTCACATGGTGTAACTCAATGTCTCCCTTAGTCACATGATCTCTAATGAAGTGATGCCTAATGTCAATGTGTTTAGTCCTTGAATGTTGGATAGGATTCTTAGAGATGCATATGATACTAGTATTGTCACAAAAGATTGAGATGGTACTTACATGTAATCCTAAATCCAATACCTGTTATTTCAACCAAAGGACTTGGGCCACACAACTTCCAAGAGCAATGTATTTAGCTTCAGCAGTGGAAAGAGCAACAGAGTTTTACTTCCTACTAGACCAAGAGACCAAAGATTGTCCAATGAATTGACAAGTTCCAGAAGTGCTCTTTCTATCCACCTTGCATCCTGCAAAATCAGAGTCAGAAAAACCAATAATCTCAAAAGAAGTGCTATGTCTAGGGTACCAAATCCCTAATCCTTGTGTCCCCAAAAGGTATCTAAAAATCCTCTTAACAGCAGTCATGTGGGATTCCTTAGGGTCAGCTTGAAACCTAGCACAAAGGCAAACACTAAACATGATGTCAGGTCGGCTTGCAGTCAAGTAAATTAAAGATCCAATCATGCCTCTATACTTCTTCTGATCAACAGACTTACCACTTGGGTCCTCATCCAATGGAGCACTAGAAGTCATGGGAGTGTTAATTGGCTTGGCTTTGTCCATCTCATATTTCTTCAAAATGTCATTTATGTATTTTGTTTGATTTAGAAAAGTTCCATCTTCCAATTGTTTTATGCTAAACCCCAAAAAGTAGGACAACTCTCCCATCAAACTCATCTCAAACTCTCTACTCATTGTTTCAGAAAAATCATCACACAAATTTTTATTAGAAGATCCAAAAAGTATATCATCCACATAAATCTGAACAATGAGTAAATCATCCCCAACTCTCCTAATAAAAAGGGTGGTGTCTACACTTCCCTTGACAAACTCCCTCTCTAGTAAGAATGTGCTAAGCCTCTCATACCAAGCTCTTGGTGCCTGCTTTAAACCATACAATGCCTTTTTCAATTTAAACACATGATGTGGAAATTGGGAGCTCTCAAAACCTGGAGGTTGTTTAACAAACACATCTTCTTTTATCTCCCCATTTAAAAAGGCACTCTTGACATCCATTTGAAAAAGCTTAAATCCTTTATAACAGGCAAAGGCTTATAGCACTCTAATGGCTTCCAATCTAGCTATAGGGGCAAAAGTCTCCTCAAAGTCTATCCCTTCTATTTGATTGTACCCCTTAGCCACCAATCTTGCTTTATTCCTTACCACCACTCCTGAATCATTCACTTTGTTCTTAAAGACCCACTTTGTTCCAACTACACTTTGTCCTTTAGGTCTTTCCACAAGTTCCCAAATATCATTCCTAACAAATTGATTCAACTCTTCTTGCATTGCTAAAATCCAAAACTCATCAGAAAGGGCTTGGTTAATGGTGGTGGGTTCAGTCATAGAAATAAAGGCAGAGTGGTTCACCTCCTTCCTAAGTCCATGTCTAGTCTTAACTCCACTAGAAGGGTCTCCTAAGATCAAATCCTTGGGGTGACTTGTAGAGTATCTCCAATCTCTAGGCAAAGTGTGTGAAGTTTCTCCCCTTTCAACAAAGTTCTCTACTCCTTGGGTGACTCCTTCTACTCCTCCATTACTTAGGTGCTCACTCCCCTTCCTCAATTTTTCTACTCCACTTGTAATCTCTCCAACATCATCATCTTCTACTCTATGTTTCTTAGGATCAGACTCATCAAAAACTACATGGGTTGTCTCTTCCACCATCAAAGTTCTCTTATTAAACACCCTAAAAGATTTCCCAACACTAGAATATCCCAAGAATACTTCTTCATTAGATTTAGGATCAAATTTTCCCAAGTGAGACTTCCCATTATTGTGAATGAAAACCTTACAACCAAAGACATGAAGGTGGGAAAGATTGGGTGTCCTACCCTTAAGGATCTCATAGGGTGTCTTCTCTAATTTGGCTCTAACATTCACCCTATTCAACACATAACAAGCTGTGTTAACCGCTTCAGCCCAAAAGTATTTTGGAAGTGAATACTCAGCAAGCATGGCTCTAGCGGCTTCCACCAAGGTCCGATTCTTCCTTTCAGCTACCCCATTCTGCTGAGGGGTCCTAGGGGCTAAAAAATTGTGGCTAATCCCCTTGTCCTCACAAAAATCTCCAAGTCTTTCATTTTCAAACTCTCCCCCATGATCACTATGGATGGTCAAAATCTCACAAACTAGCTTCTTCTGAATCCAAGTAGAAAAAGTTTTAAACTCCTCAAAAGACTCATTTTTATGTGAAAGAAATTTAGTCCAAGTGAACCTCGAGTAGTCATCAACAATCACAAAACCATAGACTTTCCCTCCCAAACTAGCTGTGCTAATGGGTCCAAACAAATCCATGTGAAGGATTTCTAAAGGTCTAGGGGTACTAATGTCCTTAATGGGGTGAAAAGAGGAGTGGACTTGCTTTTCTAGTTGACAGGCATCACAAAGGTGGTCTTTTGTAAACTTAAGTTTGGGGACACCTCTAACTAGGTCATTTTGGGTCACTTTCCTAAGGGTTTTCATACTTGCATGACAAAGCCTCCTGTGCCACAACCAAGAATCATTAATCACAGTTTTTAAGCAAAAAGAAGCAGCACATTCAATGTTATTTAAATCAAGCATGTAGACGTTGTTGATCCTCTTTCCCTGCAAAATAGTGTTGTTACTTAAACTTACAATGCATGAATCCGCGAAGAATTGCACGATGAAGCCTTTGTCACAGAATTGACTGATGATGAACAAGTTGTGCTTCAATCCATCTACAAGAAAAACATTTTTAATCATAAGGTTCCTGGAATTACTAATTATACCTGCTCCTACCACCTTCCTGGTGGTGTTGTCTCCAAGAGTAACCTTGCCTCCAGTCCTGGACTCTAGTACAACAAACTAGCTAGTATCACCAGTCATATGTCGAGAGCATCCACTGTCCAGATACCACATACTCTCACTAGGTCTTTTGTGAGAGCCCTCCTGCAAAATTATCAAATGTTAGATTTAGGAACCCAAGCAGGTTTGGGTTCCTTCTTATAAAGAGAAGAATGCAATGCATGTGTGATATGCTGTGGATCATGCACCTTGGGTCTCCACACCCAATGTGTACTATGGTGAATCGGGCAAGTGTGTGAGATGTGTCCTAGCATGCCACTTGAAAAACATCTAACTCCAGGAAAGGGATTTCTTAAGTGATTTGAGTTATAATGCCTCTTCCTAGGTTTTGGCAATTGATTAAAAGTAGAAGTCATCCTAGTTTTCTTACATGCTTCTAAATCATTTTGAAACTTCAAATTTGTGCTTTTTAAAACTTCATTTTCAATCCTCAAATTTTTCTCTATCTCCTTTGACTTCTTAAAATCAGATTCAAGTGATGTGTGTGATATTTTTAATGCATCAAGCTCTTCAACTAACTCACCATGATTTTTATTTAACTCATCAAATTCATCAAGTAAAGTCATGTGATTTGAATCAATTGTTTGATGGTCTTTAATCAAAATTTCTTGCTCTTTTTGTAGATTTAAGAATTATAATTTCAAGCTAGCATGAGTTTTCTTTAATTTCCTATATGATGCATGAATTTTTTCTGAAACTTTAAGAAGTTGATCGTAGGAAAGTTCACATACCTCTTCTTGATCACTTTGATCTTTTCCCATGAAACACAAGTTTGTAGTTTCTTCCTCTGGTTCAGTCTTAGAGGAGTCAGTACTAGATTCTGCCCAAAAGTTCATTTGGTTTTTCTTCTTGTCCTTCCTAGACTTAGCTTTCTCCTCACCTTTTTCTTTGCTTGATTGATCTCTAAGCGTAGGGCAATCAGTTCTCACATGTCCAGGCTTCCTGCATTCAAAACAAACAATATCAGAAGATCCTTTAACATGTTTATGATCCTTACCTTTTCTCCAACTTTGATGATGCTTTTGTTTCTTCCTTAGAAATCTTTTGAATTGCCTTGTGATGAAGGCAATTTCATCGCTTTCAGACCCGGAAGATTCAGAATCTGATTTATGTGCCTTCAATGCAATTGTTTTCTCCTTTTTCTTTTCACCTGCATCAACATTCCTTTGATTCACCCCTTGCTCGTAAGCAATGAGTGAGTCAAGTAAGTTATCAATAGAATGGGTGTTCAAATCCTTAGATTCAGTGATTGCAGTGATTTTAGCATCATATGACGAAGGCAAGCATCTCAAAATCTTGTTAACTTTTTCATAGTTCGAAAGTTCTTTTCCTAGTGCATGCAATGAAGTAACATTCTGAGTAAACCTAGTGTACATGTTAGAAATCGATTCATGAGGTTTCATACGAAAAAGTTCGTAGTCATACAAGAGAATGTTTAAACGGGATTGTTTAACTTCATTAGTACCTTCATAGGTGATGCACATTTTATCCCAAATCTCTTTACCAGTTTTGCAAGTTGAGACACGCATGTAATCCTCAGATTTTAAAGCACAGCAAAAGCAGTTCAAACATTTTGCATTTAATTGAACTAAATCTCATTCATCAAAATTCCATTCAGTAAAAGCAACTTCAGTTTTAACACCATTAATTTCACGAGGTGGAGAATAACCTTCTTGAATAAGCATCCACATGCGATAATCAGTAGATTATAAAAACGTTGACATGCGAGTTTTCCAAAAATCAAAAGGTAGGTTATCGAATAGGGGAGGTCGGGTAATGGAATACCCTTCCGTAGTGTTATGATTCCCAATGTTAGCCATGTATCAAATTCAAAAAGTTTTCAAACTTTAATTTTCGAATCCCGCTCTAATACCACTTGAAAGTTCATTAGGGATGTTAAGCCCTATGAACTTAGTCCCAAGCTAACCAAGAGGGGGGGGTGAATTGGTATTTTAAAAACTCTTTTCACAAAGAAAGAAAATTGCATAAACCAAATCACACCACAGAAATAAATGCGGAATTAAAAGGCGCGAAAGCAAGAAAAAGAACACAGAAACTTATAGTGGTTCGGTCGACTCGACCTACGTCCACTCCTTGGAGGCACCCTCCAAGTATTGCACTACAAAACATGACTCTCCTTTAGCCCCCACGGCTAGGCGGAGAAGCCCTTACAAGAACCTTCTTTTTGCCACCCCGACAAGGCAGAGAACCTACCTCCTTTTGCTTCCTCCTGAAGCTGGCAGAGAACCAAAACCAAAAGCAAACTCCTTACCTCTACCAACCCTTCCACGGACGAGAAACTCTAGACGAAGATGAAGCAGAGCGATCCTTGAAGCAACCCTTGTGAATCACCTCACAAGCTCCCCCTCACAAGATCCTCTCTCTCTCCTCTCTCTCTTTCTCTCCTCAAGGTCTTCTCAGGTCAAGGCAGCAGCCAAAGGTCTTTTAAAAATGTTTAATAAGAGCTCTTAAATAGAAGAGCTTCAAAGGAGCTCATTAATTGCAAGTTGCCGACAATATCGTCCAGGCCGATATGGACATCGGCCTGGCCGATCAGTACAAATCAAAGAAGATTGGCCAGAGCATCGCCCTGGATGCAAAACTAGACGATTGAAAATTGGCTTGATTCTCCAGGCCGATCTCACGATCGTCCGGGCTGATCAGTTCAAATCAGAGGAAAATCATCCTGACAATAGCCCTAGATACGAGCTGGCCGATATTTATCGTCCTGAAGTAACTTAAGGTTTTTGACTAGATCATCCTGGCCGATCCTGCGATCGTCCAGGACGATATGATCGTATCAATCATCCTTAATTACTCCCTTGATTTCCTGATCAATTAAGGCATAATTTGGTAATCTCGTCCAGGCCGATACGTGGATCTTCCTAGCCGATAATTTAAAATTACAGTATACCTTAATTGACTATGGCGGCTACTTCTTTCTGTTTTGAGCTTATCGTCCTGGCCGATACACGTATCGTCCAGGCCGATCTGTTAATGTCGGCTGCCATAATTAAGAATCCTTATTTAGACTTTCTATTTTAAGCCTGATCGTCCAGGCCGATCCAAAAATCGTCCTGGCCGATATGAGTAAAAACAGAAATTCTAAGTCTCTCAAGTGTGTTTGTGAAGGGTTATTTAGCATCAGTCTTTTTGACCATTTCAAGTAGACTCAAGAAGTGAAAAACAAAAGTACAGACTGACTCAACCCTAAACCTACGCAATCCTGAATTGGCTTCGTCTTGTTCGTCCGATCTTCGATTCCTGAAATGTTAGAAGCAACAAGCAGTCCAAGAGAAATAGTGTTTATTAATCATCAAAATATAAGACATAAAAAAATAGGTTTGCAACAACAACAAACACTTCTATATTACTTTGACTGCCTTGCCTACTAACATTTCAGGACAACAAGATCAGATGGAAATCAGAACCAGGTCAAGATTGAGTAGATTAGGTCTGAGTCAGTTTGTAAAGTACTTTTTCCCTTTCTTGAGTCAATTGTAATCTTTGAGGTGTCTGGTGCTAAGTAACCCTACACACACACTTGAGTGATTTTAGCTGTCTGAACTTAGAGTTTTTATATTTTGCTCACATTGGCCGGGATGATATTTATATCAGCCCGGACAATCGATTAAAAAATAGAAACCCTAATCAAGGCATCATGATTAAGGCAGCTGTCATTAAGCCAATCGGCGTAGATGATATTATATCAGCTAGGATGATAGGTTCAAATTAGAAAGAATCAGCCACCTTGATCTATTTAGGTATTCTTTATTTTAGGACATTGGCCAGGATGATATACTATTAGCCTGGACGATGCAGCACAATTATGCCTAAATTGATATGGTAATTAAGAAAAGTAATTAATGCTAATTACATGATCACATCAGTCGGGCCGATCGCAGGATCGGTTGGGTTGATGGCGTGGATGATTGACATTGGCCTACTTCAATTCACGGTAATGTCTAGGATGAATTAGCTTGGATTTGAACTAATTGGCCAGGACGATATCCTATCGACCTCGACGATGCGACCAAAATTACTTTAATCACCCCAAACCGACCGGGCTGATTGAGCAAATTTTACGCTGATCGGCCAGGCTGATACCCCTATCGGTTTGGATGATAAAGTCGGTTCATATAAAATAAGAGCAATTCTGAAGTTCTTCTATTTAAGATCTCTTGCTCTACCTTAGAGGAGATCTTTTGCTGCTGTCTTGACCTGAGAATGTTGCAACCCATGATCCTGAGTTTGAGCTTTTGATGATGACAAATAATGTCGTTTGAATTATCTTGAGATTCATTGAATATTATTTGCTATTGTCCGTAAGTACTAACATTTTAGGAAAGATCAAAAGCAACTCAGGATGACAGGAAGACTCAAGAATGGGTAGATTAGGAGTATGAGTCTGCAATGTATTTTATTATTTATTTTATTTTTTATTTTCTTGAGTCTGGCCACAAAATACATGAAAGTCTGAGCAACCATGCACCCACACAGGGGGAGAGTGTTTTTAAATGAAAAATTTAGAGTTTTTCTTTCTATGTAATTCGTACTATACGATGTTATTTCATACCGAACAATCAGAGCTTTGTAAGATGATTCTATGAATAGATTGTACCATACGAATATAATCGTACTGTACGATATGTTCAAATCCAAAATCCTAGCCGTCGTTTTAACTCAAGTAAGTTATTTTGCGTCGTTCGTACTGTACGAACCTGTCCGTACGGTATGATTTATTTTAAATACTTACTTAATTTAACCCATGATTAGTGTAAGAAATCCGTGATTAGTGCAAGAAATCTGAGCTTAATTACAATTTGAACATCGTATTGTATGAACTCGTTCATACAATATGATGAACAGAGATGAATTATAATCGTCCCGAAGATCATCTTGGACGATCTCTTGGGTTTTCTCTCATCGTACTGTACGATGTACATCATGCCATACGATGAATAAAGACGATATTGGATCGTCCCGACTATCGTCCTATACGAATAGAATTATTGTGGATTGTACCGTATGATTTAATATCGTACTGTACAAATGTTTTTGAACTGTTCGTACCACTTCATACTAGGATGAAGTTTATTTATACATATCATACTGTACGATTAGAAACCATATTGTATGATAGTAACAGCTACTTTTGAAATCTCAGGGATTTTGGAGCCCGTTTTTATGTGTAAAGCTTATCATATTTTGATAGTGTAAATCAGAGAGGAGAACGTGGTTAGAGAGGGATTCCAAGGGAGAGAGATCTTGAGAACTTCTTTAGGGTTTGAGAGAGGAAGGAGAAGGTGAGCATTGTGAGGGAGAAGAGGTGTGAGGGAGATCACACGGTTGCTCCGAACTTACTGTATCTTGCTCCTCCTGTGGCCCTACAAGAATTTCTGGGAGGATCTCCAAGGGGAAAGGCTTTTCTACATCCATGACCTCGACGTACTCTGCCTTCTCCAGGAGGAAGAAAAACGAGAAGGTTCTCTAACGTCGCCAGGAGGGTGAAAACTGAGTTTGGCACTCCGCCACGCCGAGTTGGTGAAAGGGAGTATTGTAAGGGCTTCTCCGCCTTGCCAAGGGGGGCAAAAGGAGAGCTATGCTTGTAGTGAAATACTCGAAGCAGAGTTGTCTGGGGAGTGGACGTAGGTCATGGTTTGACCGAACCACTATAAAAATCTCGGTGTATTTTCTCCTTATTGTCTTTCATTACTGCGTGCATTTTTTTTTTCAATATTTCCTTGGGAAAATTTTGTGAAAAAAGGTTGTTTAAATTTTTATGTTAAAATTTTAAATCATTAAAAATGTTAGAACTCCTGCTTAGGTTTTAACTATTGTCAAAAAGTTTTCACAATTCACCCCCCCTCTTGTCCATCTAGTAACTTCAATTGGTATCAGAGCTAGTTTTCAAAAATAATATTTTAGAAGAACTTGAAAAATGATCATGTCACATTTTGGTAATCCCAATACTTTGGAGGGTTATTTAATAACCCGTCCACCTCTTTTTGATAACATTCTATTTGATTTTTAAAAAATTAGAATGTCTACTTTTTACAATCTATTGATTACTGCATGTGGATGTTAGTGAATGATGGATATGTTGCACGGTTTAAAACTGTCAATGGATTGAAAACTCCTTTACCTTTTAATGAATGGAGCAATGAGGATCAGGATTTAGCCCAACTAAATGCTAAATGTTTAAATTATTTTTTCTGTGCGTTGAAGTCTAAGGATTATATGAGAGTATCTACCTGTGCCATTGGTAAGGAGATTTGGGATAGACTGTGCATTACATACGAAGGAATAAATGAAGTAAAATAGTCTAGGTTTAATATTTTACTGCACGATTATGAACTCTTCCGCATGAAACATAGCAAAACAATATCTGACATGTACACTAGGTTCACCCAAATCGTGACATCCTTGCATGCATTAGGTAGAGAGATTTTAAATTCTGAGAAAGTAAATAAAATTTTTAGATGCTTACATAGTTCCTATGATGCAAAGATAACTGCTATCACTGAATCTAAAGACCTTAACATTTACTCTATTGATAATCTCCTTAGGTCACTCATTGCATACGAGCAAGGAGTGAGTCAGAGACAAAGTGATGCAGGTGAAAAGAAGATGGAGAAAACGGTGGCATTAAAAGCAAGCAACTCAAAAAGTGAAAGCTCTGCAGAGGAGGAAGAAGATGAGATAGCACTGATGATCCGACATTTCAAAAATTTCTTGAAGAGAAAAAAGAAGCATCATCAGAACAGCTGGAATAAAGGTAAGAGCTCAAGGTCCAATAAGGTTTCATCTGATACAATCTGTTTTTAGTGTAGGAAGCCAGGTCACCTTCGAGCTGATTGACCTAATTTAAAGAGCCAACCAGCTAAGGAGAAAGGTGATGAGAAAGCCAAATACAAGAAAGGAAAGATGAAGACACAAAAAGCTTTTTGAGCCGACTCTGCCTTAGAATCATCAGAAGAAGAAGGAGAGGAGGAGGTAACAAATTTGTGTCTTATGGCTAATGATAACCTTGATCAATCGGATCAAGATGAGGTATGTCAACTTTCATATGAAGAGTTATTACTTATTTCTGAAAATATCCATGACTCGTATAGGAAGTTAAAAAAGATGCATGCTAAGCTTAATGTTGGATTTAGTTCTTTACAATCTGAGCATGCTAAGTTGTTTATGGAAAATTTTGATTTAGATCGTGATTATATGCTACTTCTTGATGAGTATGATGCATTAAATAAGAAGCATATTGAACTAACTGAAACGCATGAAACCTTGAAAACCACTCATGTTGAACTAGAAGAAGCTTTTCATAGATTAGACAAACTTGCATTAGAAGTATATCACAATGAGCATTTGTTAAAAATAGAAGTTCATGGATTGACATATCAAAACAACACGTTTAGTGAAAGAATCAAAGAACTAGAAAATGAAATTGCATCACTCACAGGCCAACCTAGAAAACCATCAACACAGCATGCATCACATAACTTTAGGAAGAGGCACCACCACCCACATAGATTAGTAAACCCATTTCCTGGTGTTAGGTGCTTCTCTTGTGGCATGCTAGGTCACATAGCCCGCACATGTACCATTCACCATAGGACACACTTAGTATGGAGACCCAAACTACATCCATCACAGCATAGCATGCATACATCTCATTCATGCAAGCATAAGGTGGAACCCAAACTCACTTGGGTTTCTAAATCTAATCTTTGAATGAAATTGTAGGGATGCTCTTACAAAAGACCTAGTGAGAGCATGTGGTACCTGGATAGTGACTGCTCATGACACATGACTGGAGATATGAAGAAGTTCATCCTACTGGAGACCAAAACTAGAGGCAAAGTAACGTTGGGAGACAACACTACCAGGAAGGTGATAGGCTCAGGTATTGTTGGTAATGCCAAAAAATTTTTAATTGAAAATGTCTTACTAGTTGATGGTTTGAAGCATAATTTACTTAGCATTAGTCAACTGTGTGACAAAGGTTTTGATATTAAATTTTTATTTGATAAATACCTGATTAGTTTATTTGATAAACTAGTTTTAGAACGAAAACGAATGAACAATGTTTACATGTTAGACCTTGATTGCATTGATAGTTCAAATTCATTTTGTTTGAAAATAATAGTCGATGACTCGTGGCTATGGCATAGGAGACTATGCCATGCTAGTATGAAAACTTTTAGAATCGAAGATGTGATCATTTATGTGATGCTTGCCAACTCAGAAAAACCTAGTTAGAGGCGTACCTAAGTTAGAATTCACAAAGGATCATTTATGTGATGCTTGCCAACTAGGAAAACAAGTCAAATCATCTTTTTATTCAATTAGAGATGTGATCATCGCTAGGCCACTAGAAATCCTACACATGGACTTATTTGGACCTGTTAGTACAGCCAGCCTAGGTGGGAAAAATTATGGATTTTTGATTGTAGATGACTTCACTAGATTAACTTGGTTAAGATTATTAGCACACAAAAATGAGTCTTTTGAAGAATTTAAGGTTTTCTCCACATGGATTCAACGAAAATTAGGTTGTGAAATCTCAACAATTTATAGCGATCATGGTGGAGAATTTCAAAATGATAGATTTGAGTCATTCTGTCAAGAGCTAGGAATAGAACACAATTTCTCAGCTCCTAGAACACCATAACAAAATGGTATAGCCTAAAGGAAGAATAGAACCTTGGTAAAAGCAGCTAGGGCAATGTTAGCGGAGTACACCCTTCCTAGATACTTTTGGGCAGAAGCAGTCAACACAGCATGTTATGTTTTAAATAGCTTGAACATTAGATCTAAGCTGAACAAAACTCCTTATAAACTCCTTAAGGGTAGGACACTAAACCTTTCACACTTACATGTCTTTGGGTGCAAGTGCTTCATCTTGAATAATGGTAAACATCCCATAGGAAAATTTGATCCCAAGTCTGATGAGGGTGTCTTCGTAGGTTATTCTTTTGTAGGTAAAGCCTATAGAATCTTTAATAAGAGAACCCTAGTAGTAGAAGAGTTCACCCATGTGGTATTTGATGAATCAGATAAGCCCTCTGAATTTAAAATTGAAGATGATGAAATAGAGGCAATTCAAGGAGTAGAGACTACAACCTTAGGAGAAAGGGTAGAACCTCAGGAAGATTTGCCTAAAGAATGGAGATATTCTTCTAGTCATCCTAAAGAGTTAATTTTAGGAGACCCTTCAGAAGGTGTAAGAACTGGGCATGGACTTAGGAAGGAGGTTAGTCATTCAACATTCAGCTCTATGATAGGACCTACAAATATAGATCAAGTCTTAGGAGATGAATTTGGGATTCTAGCAATGCAAGACGAGCTGAACCAATTCACCAGGAATGATGTTTGGGAGTTAGTTAAGTGACCTAAAGAACATAGTGTTGTTGGAACAAAATGGGTCTTCAAGAATAAGGTTAATGATTCAGGAATAATAATATGGAATAAAGTCAGACTAGTAGCTAAGGGGTACAACCAAATTGAGGGAATAGACTTTGAATAAACCTTTGCCCCTGTTGCTAGGCTAGAAGTCATAAGAGTGCTCGTAGCTTTTACTTATTTCAAGAACTTTAAGTTATATCAAATGGATGTAAAGAGTGCATTTCTGAACGGGGTAATTAAGGAAGATGTCTATGTTGAGCAACCCCCCGGATTTGAAAGTTCACAATTTCCAAACCATGTATTCAAATTAAAGAAGACACTTTATGGATTAAAGCAAGCACCTAGAGCATGGTACAAAAGACTTAGCTCATTTTTATTGGATAGAGGATTTGAAAAGGGTAGTGTAGATACTACACACTTTTTACAAAAGGTCAAAGAAGAAATTCTCATTGTTCAGATATACGTGGATGACATTCTATTTCGATCTTCAAATAAAATATTATGTGATGAAGTTTCAAAAATAATGAGTAATGAGTTTGAAATGAGCATGATGGGAGAACTTAATTACTTTCTTGGCTTTAGTGTAAAACAAATGGATAATGGAACTTTTCTTAGCCAAACAAAGTACATTAAGGATATCTTCAAAAAATTTGAAATGGATAGTGCTAAACCCATGAACACTCCAATGAGCTCAACAATTCAATTAGACAAAGATTCTAGTGGAAAAGCAGTAGATCAGAAGAAATATAGAGGAATAATTGGGTCCCTTCTTTACCTGACTGCCAGTAGACCGGACATAATGTTTAGTGTATGCCTCTGTGCCCATTTTCAAGCTGATCCTAAAGAGTCTCACTTAATTGCTGTCAAGAGAATTCTTAAATATCTACTAGGCACCCCAAACTTAGGAATTTGGTATCCTAGGCACAGCACTTCTTTTGAATTCTTAGAGTACTCAGATTCTAACTTTCCAGGATGTAGGATAGATAGAAAAAGCACCTCTGGTACCTGCCAATTCATAGGACAATTATTAGTTTCTTGGTCCAGTAGGAGGCAAAACTCAGTAGCACTTTCCACAGCTGAGGCAGAATATATTGCAGTAGGAAGTTGTGTTGCACAAGTACTATGGCTAAAACAACAAATTCTTGACCTTGGCCTACCTATAAGAACCATTTCAATCATGTGTGACAACACAAGCACAATTTGCATCTCTAAGAACCCAATTCAGCACTCTCGAACAAAACACATAGACATTAAACACCATTTCATTAGAGATCACGTTGCTAAGGGAGATATAGAATTGCATCACATTGCTACAGAAGATCAATTAGCTGATATATTCACAAAACCTCTAGCTTTCGATACGTTTAGCACCTTGAGGACTAGATTTGGTGTCATAGATATAACTGCATAAAAAAAAATCAAAAACAAAATAAAAAATAGAGCTGCTCCTGATCATCACACACTCACTACACAAAAAGCACTGACCTTGACTCTGTAATATCATACTATACGATGCTCCGATCGTACTGTACGGTATACTATAATCTACACAGAGTACACCTAAATGGTAAATTTCGTCTCTGTTGATCGTACTATACGACTAACATCATACTGTACGATAAATTATTGGTCATCGTACTGTACGATATCTCCTCTTCGAACTGTATGCGCCACATTAGCGAACGGATTGGGATGAATTTAAGCATGCTGGTACGTTATTATTGCCAATTGTACTGTACGACATACAGACATCGTACTGTACGATCCATATCAACAAACAGATGAGAACAAAATAAAGCGGTTTGGTACGATATAAATGTCATTCGTACTGTACGGTACACCTGTTCATACTATACGATACTTTTGGTCAAAAGTCATACTGAAAACCCTCGGGACGATCGGTAATCATCTGACCGTACACTACGATATTCATCGTACTGTACGTTTTGATCTCCTTTTCCTGCTACGAACTGTAAGAGCAATTATTACCATATCGTACTGTACGATGTTCTATCGTACTGTATGATGTGCTGAAAACTCTATAAATTGGGTGGGTAGGCCGACCTCTTCACTTGCACTCCACTAGTCAATCCACTTAATTCCTTCTTACCTTGCACTCAGCCTCTACACGATGTCTAGTTCAAGCAAGAGAGGTCGTATGGTAATGGGAAGCTCGTCTTCCTCTCGCTGCCATGGTGCTCGATTCTTGAATGCCAAAAATGAGGATGCATACCACAAGTTCAAAGCCTGCAAAATCACACCCTCTAGACTGCTAAATCAGGAGGCTCTGAATTTCGAGGTAATGAACCTCTTTGCTTCCACCACCCTCCAATTTCTGCTCACCCTGGCCTTCCTATACAATTTTGAAATCCTTCTAGAATTCCTAGCCAATCTAACATACATTGTCGACAACCTCACCTTTCACTCTTTCGTTTGTCATCAAAATGTTCAAAAAACCAAAGCTGACATCGCCCAATACATTGGGCTACCTACTGAAGGGCCCATGGTTTGTTCTTTTCTTACAAACGATTTTGACTGGAGTGATGTTAATAGGGTCCTTAGGAACGCCGCATTCTATCAACACCAACCTCTCGTTTCATCCCTAAATAGGAATGCACGCATATTTCAACATGTCCTTCGTACCTCCATAATACCCAAAGGTGGTGACCGTGTCAACATGACCCCGACCCTATCTATCACTACCTACCTTATCATGACCAACACAAAATTTGATGAGGCCGATCTAATTATTGTCTACATTCGACATATGACCTTCGTTCGTCTCCCTAACACTCACTGAAAATAAAATATAGCTCTTGGTCATCTTATAGGATATATTCTCCAAAATAAATATCAAATGACCTATCCTGGTGAACCCGACAATCTTCCTATTTTTTATATGGATGCCTCTTTTCGTATTCTTTTCCATCAGAGACACGAGCTGGAAGAACCTATTTTTGATGAAGATGAAGGGGAAGATGCCCCAGCCAAAGCTCAAGCACGTCCACGACGACATGCACCACCCCGAGTACCTGCACCAACACAAGATGATTTGGTCGAACGCTTCGACCAACTTCAGACTCATCTCGACACTCACATTTAAGAACAACATCAACAACATGAAACAGATATGAAATGGTTTGGAGAATGCTTTACTGCTATTGATCAGCGCTTTGACACTCTCTTTCAGTACTTCCAACCACACCCACTTCCACCACTATCTGATCAAGATCCTCTACTCTAGATTATCTTTGTATTGTAGTTGTTTTTTTCTTTTTTAGTGTTTGCTCCTCTTTTTGGTGCTGTCAAAAGGGGGAGAAGGTTGTTGTATTTTGTTTCTATGGTTAAATGCATATTTTTTCTCATACTGCATCTTCTTTTATTTCTTTTCTTCTTGTTATTATGTTTAAATTAAATTTTAAAAAAAATGCCTTTAACACTTGCTTACAATAAATATTATTTGACATCATCAAAAAGGGGGAGATTGTTGCAACCCATGACCCCGAGTTTGAGATTTTGATGATGAAAAATAATGTCGTTTGAATTATCTTGAGATTCATTGAATATTATTGCTATTATCCATGAGTACTAACATTTCAGAAAAGATCAAAAGCAACTCAGGACGACAGGAAGACTCAAGAATGGGTAGATTAGGAGTATGAGTCTGCAATGTATTTTGTTATTTGTTTTATTTTATTTTCTTCAGTGTGGCCACAAAATGCATGAAAGTCTGATCAACCATGCACACACACAGGGGGAGAGTGTTTTTAAATGAAAAATTTAGAGTTTTTTTTCTCTGTAATTCATACTGTACAATGTTATTTCGTACCGTATGATCAGAGTTTTGTAAGATGATTTTGTGAATAGATCATACCGTACGAATATAATCGTACTATACGATATGTTCAAATCCAAAACCCTAGCCGTCGTTTTAACTTAAGTAAGTTATTTTGCGCCGTTCGTACTGTACGAACCTGTTCGTACTGTACGATTTATTTTAAATACTTAATTTAACCTGTGATTAGTGCAAGAAATCCATAATTAGTGCAAGAAATCCGTAATTAGTACAATACGATGAACAGAGATGAATTATAATCATCCCGAAGATCATCCTGGACGATCTCTTGGGTTTTGTCTCATCGTACTGTACGATGTACATTGTACCATACGATGAACAGAGATGATGTTGGATCATCCCAACTATCGTCCTGTACGAATAGAATTGTTGTGGATCATACCGTACGATTTAATATCGTACTGTATGAATGTTTTTGAACTGTTCATACCACTTCGTACCAGGATGAAGTCTGTTTATACATATCGTACAATATGATTAGAAACCGTACTGTACGATAGTAACGGCTACTTTTAAAATCTCAGGGATTTTGGAGCCCATTTTTATGTGTAAAACTTGTCATATTTTAATAGTGTGAATCAGAGAGGAGAATGTGGTTACAGAGGGATTCCAAGAGATAGAGCTCCTGAGAAGTTCTTTAGGGTTTGAGAGAGGATGGAGAAGGTGAGCATTATGAGGAAGAAGAGGTGTGAGGGAGATCACACGGTTGCTCCGAACTTGCTGCATCTTGCTCCTCCTGTGGCCCTAGAAGAATTTGTGGGAGGATCTCCAAGGGGAAAGGCTCTTCTACATCCATGACCTCGAGGTACTCTGCCTTCTCCAGGAGGGAGAAAAACGAGAAGGTTCTCTACAGTCGCCAGGATGGTAAAAACTGAGTTTGGCACTCCGCCACGTCGAGTTGGTGAAAGGGAGTATTGGTAAGGCTTCTCTACCTTGCCAAGAGGGGCAAAAGGAGAGCTATTGCTTGTAGTGAAATACCTGGAGCGGAGGACTCCGGGGAGTGGACGTAGGTCATGGTTTGACCGAACCACTATAAAAATCTCGGTGTGCTTTTTTCTTACTATCTTTTCATTACTGCGTGCATTTTATTTTTCAATATTTGCTTGGGAAAATTTTGTGAAAAAAAAGGTTGTTTAAATTTTCATGTTAAAATTTTAAAACATCAAAAATATTAGAACTCATGCTTAGGTTTTAACTATTGTCAAAAAGTTTTCACAATTCACCCCCCCTCTTGTCCATCTAGTAACTTCAGAGAAAGCCTAGAGGAAAGGGAGAGAGAGAGGGGGAGAGAGAGAGGATTTTATGAGGGAGAGCTTGTGAGGGGGATTCACAAGGATTGCTCCAAGCATTGTTCCACTTCTTCTTCCACTAGAGTCTCTTATCCTTAGAAGGGTTTAGAAAGGTGAGCTTCAGAAATCGATCAAGATTCTTTGCTTGCTTCAGGAGGAAGCAAAAGGAGTTGGGTTCTATGCCTCGCTGGGGTTGGCGGAAAGGAGTTTTTGGGAGGGCTTCTCTGCCTTGCTGTGGAAGCAAAAGGAGAGTCACCTTTCTAGTGCAATACTCAAAGGGAGCCTCCGAGGAGTGGACATAGGTTGAGTTGATTGAACCACTATAAATTCTTGTATTCTTTTTCTACTACTTCCACATTTAATTTTCTGCACTTTGATTTATGTTGTAATGAATCTTGGTTTAAGTTTAGTGTTTTGATTGCAAGAATTTTTAAAATACCAATTCATCCCTCCAATTGGTTAGTCTTGGGCCGATTCAAAGGGCTTAACATCCCTAACAAACTTCCAAGTGGTATCAGAGCTATTTTCATGAAATTAAGTTTAAAAACTTTTTAAATTTTGATCCATGGGTAACTTTGGGAATCGTAATACAACAGAAGGATATTCTATTACACAACCACCTTTATTTGATAATCTTCCTTTTGATTTTTGGAAAACTCGCATGTCTACTTTCTTACAATCGATTGATTATCGCACGTGGATGCTTATTAAAGAAGGATATTCTCCACCTACTCGTAAACTTAATGGAATTAAAACTAAAGTACCTTTTACTGAATGGACTTTTATTGAAAGAGATTTAGCACAACTTAATGCAAAGTGTTTGAACTATTTTTTCTGTGCTTTAAAATCTGAAGATTACATATGTGTTTCAACTTGTGCTTCTAGTAAAGAGATTTGAGATAGATTGTGCATTACTTATGAAGAAACTAATGAAGTTAAGCAAACTCATTTGAATTTTTTGTTGCATGATTACGAACTTTTTCATATGAAACATCATGAATCAATTCCTAAAATGTATATATGGTTTACTCAAATTGTAACTTCTTTGCATGCCTTAGGAAGAGAACTAACTAACTATGAAAAGGTGAATAAAATTTTGAGATGCTTGCCTTCCTCTTTTGATGCTAAAATCACTATAATTACTTAATCTAAAGATTTAAATACTTATTCAATTGATAACTTACTTGGCTGACTCATTGCTTACGAGCAACGAGTGAATCAAAGAAATTTGGATACAGGTGAGAGAAAGAAGGAGAAAACTGTGGCACTAAAGGCCAACAACTCAGATACCGATTCTTCCGGTTTTGAAAGTGATGATGTTTCCTTCATCACAAGGCCCTTTAAAAACTTTCTAAGGAAGAAGCAAAAGAATCATCAAAAGTGGAACAAAGGTAAGGGAAACAAATTTTTTAAGAATTCTTCTGATGTTGTTTATTTTGAATGTAGGAAGCCTGGACATGTGAAAGCTGATTGTCCTACAATTCAGTATCACTTAAGCAAAGAAAACTATGAGGAGAAACTTAAGTTCAGAAAGGATAAGAGATAAGTCCAAAAGGCATTCTTGGCTGAATCTGCATCTAACTCCTCTGAGACTTAGGTTGAGGAAGAGACAACAGACTTGTGCTTAATGGTAGATGATCATCTTGATCAAAGTGATAAAGAAGAGGTATGTAAACTAACCTATGACTAATTGCTTGAAATATGTGAGAAAATTCATGCATCATATGGAAAACTTAAGAAAACTCATGCTAGTTTGAAATTGGAGTTTTTGAATTTTCAAAAAAGAGCATGAAATTATGATTAAAGATCACCTCCAAATTGATAGCAATCACATATCTCTACTTGATGAATTTGATGATTTAAATAAAAGCATTCTGAATTAATTATTGAGCATGATTCTTTGAAAGCTTCCTACACCTCGCTTGAATCTGATTTTAAAGCTTCTACTAAAGAATATGAGCATAAAAAGCACTGTTTGGATGTTGATTTAGAAAATTCTAACTTGAGCCTTAAAGAAAAATTGAATACACTTGAGAGAAGTTGGAATACATCAATACCTGATTTAAAGCCTAAACCTAGGAAGAGGCATTATAACTCGAGCCGATTAAGAAATTCTTTTCCTGGTGTTAGATGTTTTTCATGTGGCATGTTAGGATACATAGCACACACTTGCACCATTCACCATAGTACACATTGGGTTTGAAGACCAAAACTGCATGTTTCATAGCATAACATAAATGCATTACATTCTTCTTTTCATGAGGGACTCAAACCTGTTTGGGTTCCTAAATCTGACGGTTAATGATTTTTGTAGGTGTGCTCTCACCAAAAACCTCATGAGAGCTTGGACAATATAGGCTCGCAGCACATAATTGCTTAAACTTGCTGCTTAATAATTTCTGGAATTTGATGTGTTGATTATTATTATTGTCTATCTTTTATTTTTGTGTTAGCTTTTTCATATTAGTTGTTATAGTTATTTTTACTTTGGCTTTCTTTTTTACTCTATGATAAATTTTCCTAGTTTTTTATTTTTTGAAGATTTATGATGAATGTTTAGCATCTCTAAATTAGTTAAAGGGAGAAACACCATTGATGGTTTTCCTCCCTCTAACCTCTTTTAGTGGTATAATTTTCTTTTCTAAATAAAAGTCTATCAAAAATTAACAACTGGTTTTTGAAATTAAAATCTTTTATATCATGCTACAATAATCTACCTTATATATATAATGTTCAAAGTTTTTATATATCTTTCAAGTTAATTGAAATCTTGTCATTGCATTTATCATATGATTACTAAGTTTGCTTTGTGGTCTATTCTTCCCTATATTAGAGAGTGAGTCTTTCTTCTCTAACATATGGAAGATCTACTCACAACTAAAAATATTTAAGAGTTTTGGAAAGGGATCTAGCTTGCAAAAATAAAAAAAGGAGGCCAATGATGCCAAAACAAAAAGATGTGCAATGACACCAAATTGAAAAATATACACAAAGTGTATCAAAAATCAAAAGATGCGCAAAGTGCGTCATTCAAATTCACAAGAGGCATAAAATTAGCCCACAAAAGACAAGCTTATCTCTCTTTCAAACTTTTAAAATTTTTAAAAGAATTCAAGGGTTACTTGATATCTTTCAAAGGCTTGATTTCAAATTCTATAATTGAGATAAATTACTTTGGTATATTATTTTATAAGTTATTTTCTCTGGAACCAAGTTTTGAACAGATCTTTTTTCTTAACCAATTAGTTTATTCTGAGTTAGGTCTTTTGTTTTCCAAAGATGATTTTGCCCTGAAAGAAGTCTGAGCTAGGATTAACAGGCTCGGATATTCTAACGTTTTTAGATTTTGACATTGTTAACTCATTGGTCTTACAAATCTATAAAATTCAATTACTTGGAGCATTTATCATATTCATACCTTGCTAAAACTCAATATATATATATATATATATATATGTTTTTGGTTGTGTTTCTATCCTTTTTTATCATTTTTATTGTTGTTAAGTTTCTTAGGCCTTGTGTGATCATCTCCATCCATCCTTTGATTCTCAAATTTTTTTTCACATTGTCCCGGCTGATACCCCTATCGGTCAGAACGATCTAATCAATTAACTCTTAAAACTCCCCTCTACTGACTAATTTAATTTTTTGCTTCAAATCAGCCTGGACGATCCATAATCCGCCCGGACGATCTGATCATCTTCTATTTCAATCAATTTTTATTGGACTGGCCGATAGGGTTTTCAGCCCGGATGATGTTCTCCTCTTTATGGGAAAACGGCCTGACCGATCCACGTATTCGTTCTGGACTATACACATTAATATACGTTTAAGATCTTTAAAATCGACTGGGATGATCCATTTTTGCAAAATCGGCCCGCACAATCCACCTGTTCGGCCCGGCCGATACACATGGCACATGATTTCAATGTTTTAAATTTGGCCGGTATGATTCATTATTTGACATCATCTAGGACCATCCACTGAATCGGCCTGAATGATCTGCTTTTTCAACAGTCGTTCAGCTTGACTCCTCGGGACGATCGCCTATGTCTAATCATCCCGGCTGATATCTGATCGGCCCAGACGATTAGACTGCCTTTTTGACCAATCGGCTTGTATGAAATTTTTGAACCTTATCAGCCTGATCGATCCTTTGATGAGCCTGACCGATATGGCTGATCCATTAAATTTAGAGCCTTCCAACTGTTTCTTCACTCAAGCTTTCTTAAACTCCTTATATTCTTGCTCTAGTGCTCTTTTACCTAAAAATGGCAGGAGGGAAGTGCTCATATCATCTTTTTGGTAGTTCCTCGAGGGCTAATCTGGACCCTCGATTCTTGGAGGTGGATGCTCAAGCTGCCTACCAACGCTACAAGGAGGCTAGAATCACTTTCTCCTTGACCATTAATCCAGATTATCTATCTTATCCAGTACTCAACTTATTTGCCCATACCTTCTTGTACTTTCTTTTGACTCTGGCTATCCCCTTCAATTCTGAACTTTTGTTTGAATTCTTTGCAAGCCTTAGAATTAATTCTTCCTACACTGCTCTTGCCTCATATGTTAATCAATGCCTCATCGAGATCACATATCAAAATTGCCAGGAACTTCTTCAACTTTTCATCATAGGGGAAACTACATATCCTGTGTTCTGATCCTGATTATGACTGCGCTCTGGCCAATCACTTCCTTCAGAACACCACAACCCACTTTCATGTTGGAGAGGCTAGCTCTTTACTCAAAGATACTATGGTTGTTCAACATGTCCTTCACACCTCTATAATCCCAAAGGCTGGTGATCATGTCCACATTACTTCTCTTCTTTCGATCACCACTTTTTACATTCTAGCCCATTGTGAATTCAATGCAACCGACCTGATCTTTCCCTACATCGATCACTTAACTACATTTCAAGATTCAAGTCATAGGAGGAAACCAAATCTTGCCCTAGGACATCTCATTGCATATGTTCTAGAAATAAAATATAACCTCTAATATCCTGCTCCACCAGATCTCCCCACTGCTTTCTACTCCAACATTTCCTTTCAAACTCTTTATAGTACTCGTCTCCACCCGAGGGATGGGAAAGCTCATGCCGAGGAGAAGGAGGCTCCCACTCCTGTTCCTAAACCTGTCCCGCTCTGCCAGCACTCTAAGCTGGATTAGTTGGTGGAGTGATTCAACTAGTGGGAACTTCACTTTGAAGGATACGTTGCTGCACAGTTGCAGCAACATGCTGAGGATATAGCCCGTTTTGATGCGTACGTTGCACACCAACAGCAACAGCACGACTAAGACATGGCCTATTTTGGATAGTTTGCTGTGATAACTAGTTACTTTCTGCAACCTCCACCATCGCCTCCTCTGCCATCAGATGATGAGGGTCCATCATTTTACTAGTATTTCTTTTCTTGTGGTTTATTTTTATTTTCCTGTTGGTAGTTTCTATTTTCTATTTTACTTTTTCCCCTCCTTTTTTGTGATGACAAAAGGGGGAGTGATTTTTAGTACTACTAGTTGCTTTGTACTTTATACTTTGATAGTTGACTTGTGTTCTTTTCCTTCACACTGTCTTCATTAAACTGACTGAACTCCTTAAATTTTTTCTTGTGTGTTTGTCATAATAAAAAAAGGGGAGATTATTGCGTATCTATTTTTCAGAAATTGAATTTTAATGATTGCAAACACTTCTATTTTTCTTCAACTACCTTGCCTACTGACATTTCAGGACCACAAGATCAGTGTGCATTCAAAACCGGCTCAAGATTGGGTAGACTAGGTCAGAGTCAGTTTCTAATATACTATTTTTCTTTCTTGAATCAATTATAATTTTTAAGGTATTTGATGCTAAGTAACCCTACACACACATACTTGAGTGATTTTTTCTGTCTGAATTTAGAGTTTTTTTATTTTGCTCACATCGGCCGGGACGATATTTTTATCGGCCAGGACGATTGATTTAAAAATAAAAACCCTAATCACGGCATCATGGTTAAGGCAGCCATTATTAAGCCAATCGGTCTAGAAGATATTATATCGGCCAGGACGATAGGTTGAAATAAAAAAGAATCAGCCGCCTTGATCTATTTAGGTATTCTTTATTTTAGGACATCGGCCAGGACGATATACTATCAACCTGGACGATGTAGCATAATTATGCCTAAATTGATCTGGTAATTAAGGAAATCAATTAAGGTTGATTGCACGATCACATCGATTAGGCCAATCGCAGGATCGGCCGGGATGATGGCCTGGATGATTGACATCGGCCTACTTTAATTTAGGGTGATGTCTAGGACAATTTGGCTCGGATTTGAACTAATCAATCAGGATGATATCCTATCAGCCTGGCCGATGTGACCAAAATTACTCTAATTGTCCCAAATCGACTGGACTAATTGAGCAAAATTTACGTTGATCGACTAGGCCGATACCCCTATCGACCTGGACGATAAACTCGTTTTGTATAAAATAAGAGTTATTCTGAAGCACTTCTATTTAAGATCTCTTGCTCTATCGTAGAGGAGATCTTTTACTATTATCTTTACCTGAGAAATCCTAGAGGAGAGGGAGAGAGAGGGAGAGAGAGAGAGAGAGAGGATTTTGTAAGGGGGAGCTTATGAGGGGGATTCATAAGGGTTGCTTCAAGCATTGTTCCATTCTTCTTCCGCTAGAGTCTCTTGTCCTTGGAAGGGTTGAGAGAGGTGAGCTTCAGAAATTGATCAAGGTTCTCTGCCTGCTTCAGGAGGAAGCAAAAGGAGTTGGATTCTCTGCCTTGCCGGGGTTGGCGGAAAGGAGTTTTTGTGAGGGCTTCTCTGCCTTGTTGTGGGTGCAAAAGGAGATTCACTTTTGTAGTGCAATACTCGAAGGGCATCTCTAGGGAGTGGACGTAGGTCGAGTTGATCGAAGCACTATAAATTCTTATATTCTTTTTCTACTGCTTTCGCATTTAACTTTCCGCACTTTGATTTACGTTGCGGTGAATCTTGGTTTGAGTTTTGTGTTTTGATTGTAATAATTTTTAAAATACCAATTCACCCCTCCTCTTGGTTAGTCTTAGGCAGGTTCATAGGGCTTAACATCCCTAACGAACTTTCAACTACTTGGGTTCATACATATAAGCATAAACTATCAAGAATAGTTATTTCTATGAAACAACTTTTTGTAAAGTTGCCTTTTTGATGAGTCATTTTATATGTCCTTTGATCTACCAACTGATTGAGTTCATCCGCAAGCAAATGGACAACTGGATCGTGCAAGCAAATAGGTGTTCGTACATATAATGTTTGAAAAGTAACTATTCTCGGAATGCCCACCATGTTTGTACAGACTAATAATTAAAGGTTCATACAAGAGATGATGTGTTTGTACTATATGATTATCATACAAAAATAAAAAATTTTGTTTGACCAACTAAGAAAAAAAATCATGTAAAATTTGGAAAATTTGTACAGTATGAAAGTGGTTAGTACAGAACAAATAGAAAATGAATTTTATAATTGCACATGATAATCAAGATTCTTTTCTAAAAATAAATCAAACAAGATCTATGAAACATAAAAAAATTAATAATAAAAATGAAAAATCAAATAAAAAATAGATAAAAAAATCAAATGAAATAATCCATAAAAAAAAAAAACATAATCATAAACATAGAAGAAATACACCAAAAATGCAATTTATAGATTTATAATTTTCAGACATTAATATCAAAAACACCCAATCTTGTTCTCAAAGTATTGAAAGTTTAAAAAACTAGTGATTTTATTAAAATTTTTGCAAGTTAATTTTCAATAGCTACATGATGTAGCTCAATTTCTCCTTTAGTGAGACGGTCTCTAATAAAGTGAGGCCTTATGTCTATATGCTTAGTCCTAGAGTGTTGGATTTGATTCTTTGAAATGAAAATGGCACTTTTATTATCACAAAAAGTTAGTATAGTACTAATTAAAACGACTAAATCTATAAGTTGTTATTTTAAACATAGAACCTATGCCACATAACTTCCTAAGGCTATATATTCTTCTTGAACAGTAGAAAGGGCTACTGTATTATATTTTTGCTAGACCAGGAAACTAAAGAGTGTCTAATAAATTGATAAGTTTTAGAAGTACTTTTTTTATCAACCCTACATCTTACAAAATTTGAATAAGAATATCTAATGATTTAAAAGGAGCACTATTCATAGGATACCAAATCCCTAAGTTTTGGGTTCCCAAAAGAAATCTCAAAATTCTTTTAACAGTAGTCAAAAGGGATTCTTTAGGATCATGTGAAATATAGTACAAAGACAAACATTAAATATGATATCAAGTCTACTAAGAGTTAAATAAAATAATGACCCAATCATTCCTCTAAATTTATTTTAATCAATAGATTTTCCTTTAGAGTCCTTACTTAACTGAACTTAGAAACTCCTGGAATTTGAATTATTATTTTTTTCAAATTTTCTCTTCATCTTTATGTTGGCGGGCTTTCCACTGGAGATGGAGGATCGGCCGTTGGCCATCTCTGGTGGCTGAAACATTATTAATTATTTGTTGCTTGCCTTTCATGGCATATCTGGTTCTATTGTCTCACCTCATTCATGATTTCTTTGAAGTTCAATTATTCCAATGCTCCTCTGTTTATCAGAAGATCAAGTGGTATTGAAATTCAATCCTCTCCATTGGTTATTGGCTAAGGCAAGCAAATTATGGAATAGTTCAAGGCGAGTACTCAATGTGGTGGTCCTAGAAATAATAATTTTGAGTCATCTTCTTCGAAAAAGAAGTTATTAGTGAATAGATTTGCCAATTCTAAGCCTATTTCCATTTCAGAGGGAGCACCCTCTATTCATAGGAAAAGCATTGATCCACCAACTATTTGTAATATTGCTTTAGAGAATGGTCAAGATCCTGTTTCAGCATAGGGAATTCAATTTTGTGTTAAAGATATGGTTGAGCATCGTCTGGGCAATCCCATGTCTAAGAGATCCTATATTAAGGTTAATATGCTGAAAAATGAATCCTTTATATTGGATGATGGTTCTGTAGTTAAGTTGTGTGAACATAATGTTAAAGCCATTTCGAAGAAGCTTCAATACTCTATTGTCATGAAATTCTTTGCTGGATATATCATTATACAAGTGATAAAAAATGATTTAAGACATCAATGGTCATAATTTAGGAAGTTCCATTTGACAGTTCTTGGCTTGAGGTGGTTGTTATGTTCTTTTTTTTACAAATGAATCAATGGATAACATCTTATCTGGTAGCTCATGGTTCGTGAATGGTCATATCATTGGATTTGATAAGTGGAATCCAAAGTTCATTCCAGATTCTCTGAAGGGAATGTCTTCTTCACTCTAGATTAGGATGCCCAACCTTCCACTTTATTTCTGGGATGAAATTAGTGGGTCAAGAATAGCATCTCTGATTAGAAATCCTCTTTTGATTGATGGCAACATGTTCCAATGTGGAAGAAGAGAATTTGCTAGAATCTACATCCGAGTTGAGCTTGATAAACAACTTCCATTGAGTTTTTGGGTGGATGGAGTGAATGGAATATTCTTCAAAAAGGTGGAGCATCAAAAAATCTCATCCTTTTGCTTTAAATGTGGAAGGATTGGACACTTAATTGATGCTTGTAGTTTGAATGTGTTGGAAGGAGAAAATAATGGTGTGGAAGAGGTTCCTGTTAATGGTAAGAATGTTGATGAAGCTATACAAAATGTTATCAGGAAGGAGTCTACTTATGGGCCTTGGCTACTGGTTAATAACATAAGAAATAGGGGAAGGAATGTGGGTTATTTGAAGAAAGATTTTGTACCTAAAGATGGAGGCATGTTTAAAGCTCGGGTTAATGAAGTTTTTCCTTCTAGAATGGACAAAACTCAAAATGTTATGAAAATGGAAATACATATGAATGGGATAGAGGTTCAAGATGGAGCTAATTAGTTATGTAAGAATAAGAAACCTGTAACTAAGGCTGTCCAAAATGCTCAGATAAATGAATTTTTATCTTCTGAAAAGGATAAAGCTAAAAATACTTTGGGGACGGAATTTCCTTTTATTGGGATAGAGGTTGAAGATGGAGCTAATCAGATCTATAAGAAAAGTTGTGAAGAATTGAAGAGTTCTTCTAAGGATTCTACTCGGGATTTATTTTTGGTGACTGGTATAGAATTGTGCTATTCTCCTAAATCAAACTTGTTTGAAGGTAACCATTTTGGAATACTGAATGCCTTATAAGGGGAAGAGGAAATTTAGATAGAGCTAGTGAGTCTATTAGAGTTGATGTAGAAGAAGGCAAACTGGTGGATTTTGAGGGTTTAATTAAATATTCAAAGGAGGCTTCTTTGGTTGTTTTCAATATAGAAGGTTATATGGATACCAAGGGGGATGGTTTTAGTGGCTTAGGTAATGGTATGTCTGGTGTGTATAAATCCAAGCTTCTTAAGGAACATAGCTCTCTTGGACCTTTGAATCAATCTTCTAAGCAAAGCAAGGGTGAATTTGAATAAAAGAGGAGCGGGGGTCCTTCCTCCTTTACAAGGAAATGAGTTCCTTTTCCTTTTGGAACTGTAGGGAGGTAATAACAAGGAAGCCTTCTTATATTTGAAGGAATTTATTAAAGAGTGGGATGTTTTTTTTTTTTTGGTACTGTTGAAACTAAAATTTCATCTATTAGTAGAGGTGAATTTGATAAATTTATGGTAGTTGGTTGGGAATTTCATCTCTTCCCTTCGAATGGGATGTCTGGATGTATCTTGGTGATTTGGAGGACTGATTTGGCCTCCTTTTCTTTGTTGGAAGCATATGCCCAATGTGTTGTTAGGGAGCTGAAGTTTTTAAACAAAGGTTTTTTGTTAGTTTCTACTTTTTATGGCAGTAAAAAACTTGTATGGAAGAAGGGGATTGTCTGGAGCTGAACTCAAGGTATGAGGTACCTTATATGGTAGGGGGAGATTTTAATTTCATCCTTTCTCAAGATGATAAAAAGGGTGGTAAGAAGTTCCCTTTTTCCCATGGACCTTTCGAGATGAAAACTTTTATGAATAATAGTGATCTTCATGATGTTGGGATTCTTAGATCAAAGTATACTTGGTGCAATAATAAAAATGGTAGTGCTCGTATTCTTGAAAAACTTGATAGATGTTTGTTGAATTCCTACATATAATTCCTTAACCTAAATCTCCTGGGAAATTCCTACAACCTCTAGATAAATCTCCTCTTTTTTCTGACCATTGCGCTCTGGTCTCCCTTGCAATTCTTGGGCGATTTAAGGCTTTCGTTCAAAAGCTTGTGCTTGCTCAGTTGTTCTTGGTCCTCTGGCTTCCTGGTTTGCCTTCTCGCTTCTTGTTCATAATCTTTGGCTTTCTTTTGATCTTTTCACAATTTTAGTTTGAAGTTTTCCTTTGACTTTTCCTTCAGGAGATGACGTCTCTATCCTCATCAACCCCCTTATAGCTTCCATCCTTGATGGTCATTCTCGATCAATCAAGGATGTTGTTTCTAGCTCGTCTCTGCTCCTATGCTCAACATTATGCATTCCTCTTTCAAGGGGGGCCCGACTCTTTTGTTTGATGATGCAGTTTTTTCTGAGTTAGCCACTCCATTTTCTCTTACTCTAGTTGATAAATTTCTCTTGCATCACCCTAATTTTGATGTGATCCGTAAATTTTTTAGTTTGAAACTGTCATGTACTTTTATGTTAGTTTGCTAGATCCTCATTGTATGGCGATCCAGTTGACAAATGATCTAGACTATAGTCATATCTTTGTGACGAGGTTATACTATATTCAAGCTTGTCAAATGCGTCTCCTCATAAGGACGCCTAACTTTGATTTGAGGGAAGAATACCCTATTGCGCGTGTTTGGCTCTCTTTCCCTAACATGATATTGCACTTTCTTAATTCACAAATTTTTTTTGTCCTTGCTTCAATTTTTGGGAAACCTTTACAAACAGATCAGACATTTACTTCCATATCCCGCCTCTCTATGGCTCGGGCTCTTGTGGAACTGGATGTTTCTAAGAAGCATCCAAGTGAAGTTTAGCTAGGTTCTGAGCTAAATGGTTACTTCCAAAAAGTGGATTTTAAGAATTTTCCTATTTTTTTCTCTCATTATAAAAATGCATGACCATCACTACAGAAAAATCACTCATTACCGGTGGTTCGTTCCGACGGGTAGCATTAAATTTCCAGCGGTTTTGTAAAACATCCATGGCTTTCCATTGGTTCAAAATCCACTGATAAAAATAGTGTAGGAAACCTTTTTCGGTGGCCTTTTTCCAACATTTTTTTCCCCGATAGTTTTTCGGTGGTTTATACCACCGGTTAAGCTCGGGCTATCAAAATGCCAGTGACTGTTGGTTTTGTTACCAGCGGTGTACCGGCTGTTTAACTGCCAGTATTTTATCATTGTTCTAACAACATAGATTACTGGTAAACCGCTAGTGATTTACCGGCGGTTTAACGGCGGTCAGAACCGAAGGAATTTTTGATGGTGAAACCGCTGGCGTATCGCCGGCATGCCGACGAATACTGTCGGCAAGTTGCTAGTAAATATCAGCAATTTTAGTAAACTTCTTGCATCTATGGTAAATACCAGAGGTTTTAGTAAACTTCTGCCAGTTAAATATTAGTATTTTTGGTATTAAATAAGATGTAATTCAAATAAAAATTTTAAAATTTATGAGCTCACATATGATCTAAACCAAGCTGGGAATTCATTTGCAACAACTTGCTAAATAATCCTTGAATCTATCAGAGGAAAATTGCTTACAAAATACCTGGTGATAACTTCCAGTGGCTATGGTAAACACTGATGGTAGGACTGCCATAACAAAATCACTTATCACCGGCAGTTTAAACCGCTGGTAACATGCTAGTAATAAGTAATGCTGGCAGAATAATTGGCGGTTATTTAACCGCCGCTAATTTTGGTGACTGTCATTTAAAAAAATACTGGTTAAATTGTCGTTAGTACCGGCGATCACATAACTGCTAGTCGAGACCGCCAGTAATTCATGAATTTCCTGTAGTGCATGGTTTTAGTGAATGCTTTAGGTTGCATCCCCACCTTCGCAAAGATAAAGTTGTGACCAAATAGTCTCAACGAGGGATGAGCCTCTTTTTCAGGATGATAATTTGCATCTATACCTTTGCTATTAAAATTGAAGGAAATGCTTCTAAGTTGGGTGATGCATCTATACCTTTGGATGTTGCTCCTTTACCTTTAGTGATTGA
This sequence comes from Dendrobium nobile, assembly GCA_022539455.1. Taxonomy (NCBI): domain Eukaryota; kingdom Viridiplantae; phylum Streptophyta; class Magnoliopsida; order Asparagales; family Orchidaceae; genus Dendrobium; species Dendrobium nobile. The sequence goes on along the minus strand of CM039721.1, from coordinate 26,030,285 downwards.
CCATTCAAACCCTTCTAGTGTGGATGTTCCTATTGTTGTGTAGCTTGAGGCTATTAGTACTATGGTTTGTACTCCTAGTGATTGTGAAAACTTGGATAACCAAGGGTTAAAGGATTCTATCTCTCTAAATGTTCCTAGTTCTGATTTGCCTGTTATGGATTATTATTAAATACTAACAAAGCTGCTAATGTTGATGTTATTCTTTATTCGACACATAATCAGGAAGATGTTATTAGAAATAATGTGAATATTTTTGATTACATGTTGGGGTCTAATGAGAAGGCCTTGGTTGAAAAATAAAATGTTGAACTTGTTCTAAATAGTAATGTGACTGAGGATGATGATTTGTTGGAGGAAGGTGAGCTTTCTCAAAAAGGTAAGGAAGAACATGTGATTGCTGACTGTAAGTCTCCCTCTACCTCTCAACATAAATTTGATGATCTTATTGATAATGAGGAAATAGAATTTTTTTCTAAATGTTTTGCTAAACATGACAATGATATTGCTTTATTAAAGCTCAAAGTAAATGTGGTAGGAAAAGTAAGAACCTTGTTTTACAATCGGGTAGAAATACTCATTCACAAACTAGTCGGTAATTCTTGTTTCTTTTATTTATATCAAATATTTGGAATGTTAGGGGTATTGGGTGTTCCTCCTCTCATTTGTGGGTTAAAAAATCTTTATCATATTCATAATATTTCTATTCTAGTCTTACTTGAACCTCTTGTCAATGTCTCTAATTTGATTAGTACTACTAGGTTTCTTGGTTTTAAGCAGATTATTGCTAATTGTGCTAATAAGATTTGGGTGTTTTGGAAAGATGCAGTTCGTATTGACATTCTTAGTAATTTTACTTAAGTGCAGCATTGTAATATTGAAGTTTTAATTCTTAATTGTTGTGCTTCTTTTATATATGATGCTTCATTTCATGGTATTAGAAAAGTTCTTTGGGAGCAATTGCTTGACTTTCATAGCATGTGTCGGTTTCCTTGTTTGGTAGTTAGTGATTTTAATACCATCTCTAACCCTTCAGAACGTATTGGGGGTGTTTCTCCTAATTCTCATTCTATGGAAGACTTTAATAATATAATTCTGGATTTTAATCTCGTTAACTTTGGCTTTTCTAGTAACTAGTTTACTTGGAATAGAAAGAATTTATGGCAATGCATTTTATTTAATGATAAATGGATTAATTCCTTTAGTTCCATTTCTATTAAGCATCTTAGTCATACTCTTTCTGATCATTCTCCTTTACCCCTAATGCTTAATACTAGACATGAGAATTCTTTTCCTCAATTTCATTTTCAAAATATGTGGCTTCAACATGATTCTTTTTTTATTGTTATTCAGGATAATTGGAATGCATAGTTGCATCCTGATAACTCTATTGTTGGTATGAATAGGCACTCATTTAAGTTGAAAAGACTTAAATAAGTTTTAAATTTTTGGAACCATAATATTTTTAAAAATATTTTTACTAAAATTTTGAATGTTGAAGAGACTGTCAATAATGTTGAGCTTAACTGTCAAAGTTTTCCTTCTGATGCCAATTTTACCATACTTAGAGAGGCTAAGGCTAATATCTTTAAACTCCATGCCCACGAGGAAAGCTTTTGGAAACAAATGGCTACTGCTAAGCATCTGTTGGAAGGTGATAATAATATGATGTAATTTTATGCTTTAGATAAACAAAAATGTGTTTCATCTTGAAAGTTCGTTCGGGATGTTAAGCCCCATGAACTTAGTCCCAAGCTAACCAAGAGGGGGGGGGGGTGAATTGGTATTTAAAAAACTTTTAAGACAAAGAAATAAAATCACAAACCAAATCACACCACAAGAAATTAATGCGGAATTAAAAAGGTGCGGAAGCAAAAATAAGATCACAAGATTTATAGTGGTTCGGTCGACTCGACCTACGTCCACTCCTTGGAGGCACCCTCCAAGTATTGCACTACAAAACGTGACTCTCCTTTAGCCCCCACGGCTAGGCGGAGAAGCCCTTACAAGAACCTCCTTTTTGCCACCCCGACAAGGCAGAGAACCTACCTCCTTTTTCTTCCTCCTGAAGCTGGCAGAGAACCACAACCAAAAGCAAACTCCTTACCTCTACCGATCCTTCCACGGACGAGAAACTCCAGACAAAAGACAAGAAGAGCGATCCTTGAAGCAACCCTTGTGAATCCCCCTCACAAGCTCCCCCTCACAAGATCCTCTCTCTCTCTCCCTCTCTCTCTTTCTCTCCTCAAGGTCTTCTCAGGTCAAGGCAGCAGCCAAAGGTCTTCTAAAACGTTTGGACAAGAGCTCTTAAATAGAAGAGCTCTCAAGGAGCTCATTAATTGCAAGTAGCCGACTTTATCGTCCCGGCCGATATGTACATCGGCCTGACCGATCAGTACAAATCAAAGAAGATCGGCCAGAGCATCGCCCTGTTTTGGGTGCTGGATGATTGAAATTTGGCTTGATCATCCTGGCCGATCTCACGATCGTCCAGGCCGATTAGTTCAAATCAGAGGCAAATCGTCCTGAGCATCGCCCTGTTTTTGAGCTGGCCGATATTTATCGTCCTGAAGTAACTTAAGGATTTTTAATAGATCGTCCTGGCCGATCCTGCGATCGTCCAGGACGATATGATCGTATCAATCATCCTTAATTACTTCCTTGATTTCCTGATCAATTAAGGCATAATTTGGTAATTTCATCCAGGCCGATACGTGGATCGTCCTGGCCGATAATTTAAAAATACAGTATACCTTAATTGTCTATGGCGGCTACTTCTGTCTATTTTGAGCTTATCGTCCTAGCCGATACATGTATCGTCCAGGCCAATATGTTAATGTTGGCTGCCTTAATTAAGAGCCCTTACTTAGACTTTCTATTTTAAGCTGATCGTCCCGGACGATATAAATATCGGCCGGGCCGATGTGGGCAAAAACAGAAATTCTAAGCCTCTCAAGTGTGTGTGTGAAGGGTTACTTAGTATCAGTCTCTTTGATCATTAGAAGTAGACTCAAAAGGTGAAAAATAAAATTACAGACTGACTCAACCCTAAACCTACGCAAACTTGAACTGGCTATCTCTTGATCGTCCGATCTTCGATTCCTGAAAAGTTAGAAGCAACAAGTAGTCCAAGAGAAATAGTGTTTGTTAATCATCAAAACACAAGCCATGAAAAAATAGATTTGCAACAATCTCCCCCTTTTTGATGATGGCAAACACAAGTTGGAAAATTTTCATTAAAACATCAAGGTTACAAACCCAAGACCAAACAGTTTTTTCCTACACCCTACTCCGCCTTTTGTCATCACAAAAAGAGGGTTCAAAAAGAAAAACATCACAAAAGACCAAGAAGCAAACAACAAAAAGAAAGGAAACAAAACAATACAAAGTACAGACTAAAACAACGAGGGATCCAGATCATCAGATGGAGGTGGTAGAGGTGGCTGCTGAAAGTAGGTGGCAAGTGTGGTGAACTGAGTATTGAACCAGGTGATGTCCTGGTAATGCTGCTGCTGCTGCTGAGTAAGAAAACTATCAAATCGGGCTAAATTCTCAGCGCGGTGCTGCTCGTTGCGGGCAATGTCCTATGAGTGTTGCTGCTCTTGAGCAACAACGTAGGCGTCAAACCGAGTCTCCCAACGATCAAACCTCTCAATCAACTGATCAAACGGTGAGTGCTGTTGTAGAGGGACAGGATCAGGAACGGGAGCAGGAGCGGGAGCCTCCTCCTCTCTAGCCCCCCAACCTTCCCCATCTCCTGGGTGGAGACGAGTACTATGATGGGCAGTGAAGGAATTGTTTGAGTAGAAGGGAGTTGGGAGGTTTGGTCGAATAGGATACTGAAGTTGGTATTTGGTTTCAAGGATATAGGCTATGATGTGTCCTAAGGCTAGATTGGGTTTCCTTTTGTGGCCTAGATCACAGATTGTGGTTAAGTGATCAATGTATCAGAAAAGTAGGTCCGCAGTATTAAATTCCCTCTGAGCCATGATGTAGAAAGTAGTGAGTGAAAGTAGAGGGGTGATGTGGATTCGGTCGCCGGCTTTTGGAATTACGGAGGTGCGAAGGACATGTTGGATTGTCCTAGCATCTTTGACTAAAGAGCTAGTTTCTCCAACATGGTAAGGTTCATTGGTCTGGCGAAGGAAATGATTCGCCGTGGACCAGTCAAGATCAGGGTCAGGGGAGATTAGGTGTAGCTTATCACCAGTGGTGGATAGCTGTAAAAGATCAACACAATCCTGATATGTGATTTCGACAGGGCGTCGATTCACATAGGAGGACAGGGCTGTGAAGGTAGGGTTGATGCGAAGGTTTGTGAAAAACTCTCGAAGAAACTCTGAATTGAAAGGGAAAGCAAGAGACAGAATGAAGCAAAGGGAGGTGTGAGCGAAAAGATCCATTACCGGGTATGAGATGTGGGTAGGATTGATAATTCTTGAGACAGTGATCGCACATTCTTTGTAACGGTGGTAAGCGGCTTCATCTTCTGCTTCCCTGAAACGAGGGTCAATTATTGCCCTCGAAGAACTCCCAGAAGTTTGTCGGACGCGTTTCCCACCAGCCATAGAGAGGACTAAGCAAAAACACAAGAGGAGAAAGGATGAAGAGTGAAAAAGCATGGCTGGAACGGCCTGAATTTAAAGAAACGGCCATATCGTCTTGGCCGATCGCAGAATCATCCAGGACAATATGGTTCAATAATTAAGTACAGGCCGTTTGGTCAAAAAGGCGGTCCAATCGTCCGGGCCGATCAGATATCGGCCAAGCCGATTAGACACAAGCGATCGTCCCGAGGAGTCAGTCCGGACGACCGTTGAAAAAGCAAATCGTCCGGGCCGATTAGGTGTATCGTCCAGGACGATGCACAATAATTCATCATACCGGCCGAAGTTAAAGCGTTTAAACTGCTTGCCACGTGTATCGTCCAGGACGAACAGTGGATCGGCCCGGATGATTGTCCAATAATGGATCGTTCGGGGCCGAATTTAAAGATCAAAACGCGCTGACACGTGGATCGTCTAGGACGATCCAGTGTATCGGCCAGGATGATGAACATAAATTGCATCGTTCAGACGAAATATTCTATCGGCCAGGACTATCACCATGAGTTCGATCAAATCGTCCAGGACGATATAGGATCATCCGGGACGATGAGTTATAGCAAGCACAAAAATAGGTCAGCAGATGGATTTTGAACAGAATTTATCATATCGTCCAGGACGATAAAGGTATCGGCCAGGACGATGTGACTTGAAATTGAAATCAAGAGATAAAGGCTGATGATCAAGACCCTCAAAAAATAAAACAAAAGAAAAACAGTCAAAACACAGAAAAATAAAAACAAGGAACACAAGGAAAATCAAAAATGAATATTTTTTTAATTTTTCTAATTTTTTTGTATTTATGGAGGCATCATATGAGAATTCTTTTCAAAAAGTTAAACTTTTAGAGTTCCAAGAGATCAGGAAGTTTAACAAATCCCAATCAGAAGAAGGTAGAATATCTGATTCTGTTAACCCTAGATCGGACATCCTTTAGGGTACAAAATTCTTTTGGAAAACAAAAATCCAACTCAGAATAACTAAATAGGATAATAAGATCCATTCAAGACTTGTTTACAAAGAAAATATCTCATAATTAATAACTCAAAGTAATTTTTCTCAATCATGGAAATTAAAGTCAAGTCTTTGAAAGAATCACATAATCAATGAGTTTTCTAAGTTTTAAGAGTTTTACCAAAGAGAGAATAGCTTGCATTTAGTGGGCTCATTTTATGCCTCTTGTTATTTTGATTGGCTCTTTTAAGCAACTTTTGATTCTTTGATACACTTTTGTGTATATGGCTTTCTTTTCAATTTAGCTTCATTGGCCTCTTTCCTTTTTAACTCTTTGCAAGCTAAAAACTCTTTAATTTACCCTTAAAAAGGACTTAGTTGTGAGTATATCCTCCAAATATTAGAGAATAGGAGCTCTCTCTCTAATAGGGAAGAACAATCCACAACACAAAATCAAAATCATGTGATAAATACAATGGCAAGATTTCAAAAGCTTGAATGATATCTAAGAACTTTGGCTATTATGCATAAGATAAATTAATGTAGCAAGATAAGAAAAAGATCTTAAATAACAGGCCATTGGTTAAACCTAGTTTAGACTTTTGTTTTAGAGAAGAAAATCATACCACTAAATAAAGTCATAAGGAGGGAAAACATCAACAATAAACTCCCTTTAACCAATTTTGAAAAGCTAAACACTATCTCCAAAAACTCCAAAATCTAAAAGCTTGAAAGGATTAATCATATGGAAGGCCATATTTAAAGAGTAGCGTGTAGACAAAACAAAACAAAACAAAACAAATGAAAATAAAGCAAACTAAAATCAACACAAAGTGAGCACAAAAACTAGCACAAAAAAAAAAAAAAAAAAGACACACAAAAAACTAACAATTTCAAGCAAGTGATAAAGCAGCGAGTTTAAGCAATTTTGAGCTGCAAGCCTCCTTATGTCCAGTTATCCTATGCTCCCACGAGGTCTTTAGTGAGAGCACACCTGCAAAACTCAACAACAGTCAGATTTAGGAACCCAAACAGGTTTGGGATCCTTCTTAGGAAAAGTAGAATGCAATGCAGGTATGGTATGCTGTGAATCCTGCATCTTAGGTCTCCACACCCAATGTATACTACGGTGAATTGTGTAAGTGTGTGAGATGTGTCCTAGCATGCCACAAGAAAAACATTGAACTCCAGGAAAAAGTTTTCTTAAATGGTTAGGGTAAAAATGCCTCTTCCTAGGTTCTGACTTTTGATTAGTAGTTGGTGTCATCCTAGATTTCTTACATGTTTCCAAATCATTTTGAATCCGCAAATTTGTTCTTTTTAATGCATCAATCTCAATCCTCAAATTTTTCTCAATCTCTTTAGATTTCTTAAGATCAACCTTAAGTGAGGTGTGTGAAGCTTTTAATGCATTATGTTCATCAACTAATTCCAAATGCTTTTTGTTCAACTCATCAAATTCATCAAGAAGAGCCATGTGATTTGAATCAATCGTTGCATGATCTTTGAGAAAAACTTCATGCTCTTTTTGTTGATTTGAATGTTCTAATTTTAGGCTAGTATGAGTCTTCTTAAGTTTTTTGTATGATGCATGGATTTTTTCACAAATTTCAAACAATTCATCATAGGTTGGTTTACATACCTCTTCCTCATCACTTTGATTTTCTCCCATGAAACACAAATTTGTAGTCTCTTTCTCTGGTTCAGTCTCAGAGGAATCAGTACCAGATTCTGCCCAAAAACCCCTTTGATTTTCCTCTTGTCCTTCCTAGACTTAGCTTTCTCCTCACCTTTTTCCTTTTCTTTGCTCGAATGATCTTGAAGTGTAGGGCAATCGGCTCTCACATGTCCAGGTTTCCTGCATTCAAAACAAACAACATCAGAAGATCCTTTAACATGTTTATCATCCTTATCTTTCCTCCAACTTTGATGATGCTTTTGTTTCTTCCTTAGAAAGCTTTTGAATTGCCTTGTGATGAAGGCAATTTCATCGCTTTCAGACCCGAAAGATTCAGAATCCGATTTGCACGCCTTCAGTGCGATTGTTTTCTCCTTTTTCTTCTCACCTGCATCAAGATTTCTTTGATTCACCCCTTGCTCGTAAGCAATGAGTGAGCCAAGTAAGTTATCAATAGAATAGGTGTTCAAATCTTTAGATTCAGTAATGGCAGTAATTTTTGCATCATAAGACGAAGGCAAGCATCTCAAAATCTTGTTAACTTTTTCATAATTTGAAAGCTCTTTTCCTAGTGCATGCAATAAAGTAACAATCTGAGTAAACCTAGTGTACATGTCAGAAATCGATTCATGAGGTTTCATACGAAAAAGTTTGTAGTCATGCAAGAGAATGTTTAAACGGGATTGCTTAACTTCATTAGTACCTTCATAGGTGATGCATAATTTATCCCAAATCTCTTTACCAGTTTTGCAAGTTGAAACACGCATGTAATCCTCAGATTTCAAAGCACAAAAAAAAAAACAGTTCAAACACTTTGTATTTAATTGAGCCAAATCACGTTCATCGAAAGTCCATTCAGTAAAAGATACTTCAGTTTTAATACCATTAATTTCACGAGAAGGTGGAGAATAACCTTCTTGAATAAGCATCCACATGCGATAATCAGTAGATTGTAAAAACGTTGACATGCGGGTTTTCCAAAAATCAAAAGGTAGGTTATCGAACAGGGGAGGTCGGGTAATGGAATACCCTTCCGTAGTGTTACGATTCCTAATGTTAGCCATGGATCAAATTCAAACAGTTTTCAAACTTAAATTTTTGAATCCTGCTCTGATACCACTTGAAAGTTCGTTCGGGATGTTAAGCCCTATGAACTTAGTCCAAAGCTAACCAAGAGGGGGGGTGAATTGGTATTTAAAAAACTTATAAGACAAAGAAATAAAATCACAAACCAAATCACACCACAAGAAATTAATGCGGAATTAAAAAGGTGCGGAAGCAAAAATAAGAACACAAGATTTATAGTGGTTATGTCGACTGGACCTACGTCCACTCCTTGGAGGCACCCTCCAAGTATTGCACTACAAAACGTAACTCTCCTTTAGCCCCCACGGCTAGGCGGAGAAGCCCTTACAAGAACCTCCTTTTTGCCACCCTGGCAAGGCAGAGAACCTACCTCCTTTTGCTTCCTCCTGAAGCTGGCAGAGAACCACAACCAAAAGCAAACTCCTTACCTCTACCGACCCTTCCACGGACAAGAAACTCCAAACAAAAGACAAGCAGAGCGATCCTTGAAGCAACCCTTGTGAATCCCCCTCACAAGCTCCCCCTCACAAGATCCTCTCTCTCTCTCCCTCTCTCTCTTTCTCTCCTCAAGGTCTTCTCAGGTCAAGGCAACAGCCAAAGGTCTTCGTAAACGTTTGGACAAGATCTCTTAAATAGAAGAGCTCTCAAGGAGCTCATTAATTGCAAGTAGCCGACTTTATCGTCCCGGCCGATATGTACATCAGCCTAGCCGATCAGTACAAATCAAAGAAGATAGGCCAGAGCATCGCCCTATTTTGGGTGCTGGACGATTGAAATTTGGCTTGATCGTCCTGGCCAATCTCACGATCGTCTAGGCCGATCAGTTCAAATCAGAGGCAAATCGTCCTGAGCATCGCCCTGTTTTTGAGCTGGCCGATATTTATCGTCCTGAAGTAACTTAAGGATTTTTAATAGATCGTCCTGGCCGATCCTGCGATCGTCCAGGACGATATGATCGTATCAATCATCCTTAATTACTTCCTTGATTTCCTGACCAATTAAGGCATAATTTGGTAATTTCGTCCAGGCCGATACGTGGATCGTCCTGGCCGATAATTTAAAAATACAGTATACCTTAATTGTCTATGGCGGCTACTTCTTTCTATTTTGAGCTTATCGTCCTGGCCGATACACGTATCGTCCTGGCCGATACACGTATCGTCCTGGCCGATACACGTATCGTCCAGGCCGATACGTTAATGTCGGCTGCCTTAATTAAGAATCCTTACTTAGACTTTCTGTTTTAAGCTGATCGTCCCGGACGATATAAATATCGGCCTGGCCGATGTGGGCAAAAATAGAAATTCCAAGCCTCTCAAGTGTGTGTGTGAAGGGTTACTTAGCATCAGTCTCTTTGACCATTACAAGTAGACTCAAAAGGTAAAAAAAAAATTACAGACTGACTCAACCCTAAACCTACGCAAACTTTAACTGGCTTCCTCTTGATCGTCCGATCTTCGATTCCTGAAAAGTTAGAAGCAACAAGTAGTCCAAGAGAAATAGTGTTTGTCAATCATCAAAACACAAGCCATGAAAAAATAGATTTGTAACACATCTCAATTAATAAAATCACTCGTGGAGATGGTTCTATTACTGAGGATGCTGAGGAGATTGTAATGTTGGTTGTTCAACACTTTTAGGCTATGCTCAATATGGTTTTTTTCCCTAATAATATTACTAACCCTGCTATTATCCCTAATCTCATCTTGTTAGAGGATAATAATTTTTTTACTAGAATTCCCTCTATATATGAATTAAAAGAAATTGTTTTTTGATATGAATGGTAACTCTGTGGCTAGTCTGGATGGGTTTACTATCAAATTTTTCAAAAGCCTGAGGTATTATTGAAAGAGGAACTTTATGCTACAGTTCTGGATTTATTTACTGGTCATACTATGCCTAAATTTTTTTCCTCTACATCTATTGTTCTTATCCCTAAGAATAATAATGCTAATAATTTGAATGATTTCAGACCTATTAGTCTTTGCACTTTTTTTAGTAAACTTATTCCCAAAATTTTTATGACCCGTTTTACTTCTATTCTTCCTAAGCTTATTTCTCATTTGCAAATGGGTTTTGTTAATGGTCGCACTATTTCTGACAATATTTTGCTGGCCAAGGAATTCTACCATGATCTGGAGGTCAAGGTGAAGGGTTGTAATTCTATTCTCAAGCTTGATATCTCCAAAACCTATGATAATATTAGTTGGAGATTCATCTATAATATCTTATAGTTGTTTGCTTTTAACTTCACTTTTATTAACCTGATTAGAAACTGCATTGAAGGTTCTTTCTTCTCTATGATTATCAATGGAAAGAGCTCTGGTTTTTTTAAATCCTCTCATGGTTTAAGGCAAGGTGATCCTATGTCTCCTGCTCTTTTTATTATTGTCATGGATTATCTTTCTAGAGCATTGCTAACTTGTTCGAAAATCACCCCAACTTTTCTTTCAGAACTAGGGGGTATATTTCCTATATCTTACCTTTGTTTTGCCAATGATTTTCTCATTTTTATGAATTCTTCCTGCAATAAGATTAATAAACTTAAGGATTTCTTTTATTATTTTTACACTATTAGTGGCCTATCTTTGAACAGTCAGAAATGTTGTTTCCTTGTTTCTAATAATATGAGTCTTGATCGTATCTCGGCCATTAACGACCTTACTGGGTTTGTGCATGGCCAGTTACTTATCAAGTATCTTGGTATTCCTCTATTTAGAGGTAGAAAGAAATCCTTTTTGTTTCTTGATTTAATTACCTATGTTCAGAATAAACTTCAATCTTGGGATTCTAATTTCCTGAGTTTTGGGGGTAGGCTTACTCTCACAAGAAGTGTTCTTTGCTCTCTCCCTATTTATTCTTTTCAAACTTTAATTCCTACAAAAATGGTGTGTAATAGAATTGATAAAATTGTTAACAAGTTCTTTTGGAAATGTGCTAGTAGTAACTCTAAAATTTCTTGATAAGTGTTGTGGAGTTTTAAAAGAGGGTAGCCTTGGTTGCAAAAGCATGGTTGAATTGGCCGATGCTTTCTCCTACAAGCTATGGTTTAATTTTTGTGCCAAGTTATCTCTATGGGCAAAATTTATGTTTGCTAAATATTGCATGGGGAAGCATCCTTCTACTTGTACTTTTAATATTAGTGATTCTAAAGTTTGGCAGAGAATGTGCAAGGTTAGGTGGTAGGTGGAGCCTCATCTCTCTTGGGGCCTTAGGGGTGGTAAAATTTTCTTCTGGAATGATCAATGGTTAAGTTCTTGCTCTATTGATTCCCTCATTAATTCCACTTCTACTGCTATTATTAAGGTTAATTATTTCATTAATGATAAATGTTGGGATTATGATAAGCTTGTTAATGTTCTTTTGGATTGTATCATTCAAAACATTCTCACTCTCCCTCTAAACTTGGAATCTAAAGATGTGCTTTTATGTAATTTGGCTAGTGATGACATATTTAGATTAAAAGATATTTGGAACAATTTTAGAAATAAGAATTTTGTTACTTCCATTTTTTTGATGATTTGGCATAAAAGTATCCCCTATACTATTACTACTTTCATTTGGAGAATTTTATATAAATTTGTTCCTACTGATGACAATTTGATCAAAAGTGGTTCTATTTTTCCTTCTAAGTGTCAATGTTGTTTTCACTTAGAAAGTATGCATCATGCTTTTGTTTCTTGGCCTTTAGCCGTTAAAACTTGGTGTTATTTTGATAATATCTTCAAATTAAATGTCTTTAATACGAATATGTCTATTCATGCTCTTCTCAATATTTGGTTTTTCAATTTTAAAGGTCATATTATAAATGTTACCCCTTCCCTGATTTTATGGTTTCCTTGGTTGGAAAGAAACAACTCTCTATTTAATGGCATTAAAATGAATTCTCAAAGGGTTATTAAGAATGTGAAAGATAAACTGCTTAATTTGGTTTATATTAATTTGTTATGATGTTGTTTATGTATTAGGGATCAAGATGGAGGTTATTTTATTTCTTTTTTTTTTCCTCACCCTATTTCTTAGGTTAAACTTGATGTGGGTTGCTTCAAGCTGAATGTTAGTATTGATAATGAGACTCCTAATATGGGGTGTGGTTGTATTATCAGAGATTTCCATGGTAAGGTTGTTCTTAACTTTGTGGGGCCTCTTTTTAATGGTAAACCTATTACTGCTCTTCTTACTTCTATTCTCCATGGTTTAAGATATTGTATGTCCCTTGACATTGCTAGCATTACTATTGAGATTGAGCCTTCTTTTAATATTCATTGCATTTTTAATGTGGTGGATTTGATGTGTGAAGCTAAGGCCATTTACATAGTTAGGGACATTAATCATTTGATGGTATTTACTCTATTGATAATTCCCATGTGTATAAGGAATGCAATGCTTGTGCTATTTGGTTAGCTCAGTTTGGTGCTGGGATTGATTATTTCATGGACCTTGTGGAAGCCAATGCCCATACTCCTCTTAAAGGCCTCTTAAGTTTAGACAAAATTTCCTTTCCATATGTTTTAATTTAATTTTCTTCCCTTTCGTTTCTCTGTTTCTTTCGGTTGACCCAATTTTGCTGGTTAGTTTTGGTTTGAGGAAGTTCGTCTGGGTATTTTTCTATTTGGGTTCCTTGACCTTCTTTTCTATGTGTTGGTGGCTTTATTCTAGTTATGTTGTAGTTTTTTTTTGGGTTGAGTGATGATTGCAAGCTCCATTTGATGGGTTGCCTGCTTGTTGCTCTCCTCCCTTAGGTTCTGGGTGGGCTGTCTTTTGTTAGCTACGGGAGTGTTGGTTTCTCGGCTTACTGGGGCTGGTCTATTCAGAGGTTTTTGGTTAGTTTGGTTTTGAGGGAGCATTACTGGGCTTTTGTCAGGATCACTGCAGGGTTCTTTCTGGTCATCTTTTTCTTCTCTATTAAGCTTTCTTGGTGCTCTGAGATTTCTAGTTTGTGCTCTTGAAACTATAGCTGGGTGGGGCCTTGCTATTTGCCCTTGGTTTATTGTGCTTCCTGAGACAAACCTATTATGAGGAAGGTGGTGCTCTGTAATATGCTTTGGTTTTACTGGGATTGCTTTAGGTAGGTGACTCTTTTGGTGGCGCCTTCTGGTTTTACTTGGTGTGTTGGGGGAAGGCCTTTGGGTTGGATTGAGCGGCATCAGAATTTACCTTTTAATGTTTATGGTTTTCATTCCTTCTTGAGCTCTTTCTTCCCTATTAACTCTTGCATTAATTATTTGTTTCTTATGTTGGAGAATGTTTTTTGGATCTATATCATATTTCTTTGGTGTATGTTGGGTACTGTGTTCAGTTGCTATGTTTTATGGTGGTTTAGTTGTTGTGCTTTATGGCTTTTTGTTTGGTTTTATTAGAGTTGAGTTGTTGTGGTTTACAATGAATGAACTACGGTGCACAAGGTGCACCCAAGGTTTTTATTTGTTTCTTCCTCTCTTTTTGGGTGCATCTTGTGCACCGTAGAATGTACCTAGGTTATTTTTTGCTTTTGTGTAGCAGGGATCTTGAGCTCATAGGGTTATTTTATTTTATTTTTGAAGCTCTTTTGAGTAGTAGAGAACTCGAGGTCCCTTATACATTTCCCCTTATATAAATGCATAGGCCCCTCCATGTTTTCCCCTAAAAAAAAAGTTTGTTAAATTCTTAGGCATTGGAAATTTTTCCACCAGGCTTTAGTTAGGCACTTGGCTAGGGTGGCTTCTGACCATTGACCGATTGTATGGAAAGTTTTCAACCATTCATATTGTAGCAATAGATATCTGAGATTTGAAGATGTATGTTTATCTTATTCAGTTGGAGCTTCGGTGGTGAGTAGATCATGGAATAAACCTATTAGTGGTGATGCTATGGAAGTCTTAAGTAAGAAATTTTCTAGGGTTCTAAAAGCCTTGCATTTTTGGAGCAAATCTAAACATCAAAAATTGGTTGAACTAAAGGAAAAGCTTAAGAGTGAAATTGAAGATCTTTAGTCAGAGGAATCGGCGGGTCTGAACTTTTCATTGGATAAACTTCTTTTACTCAATTCTAAAATAAATGATTTGAACAACACATTTGCTCGATTAAGTACTTGGTGGAGGTAATGGGCGATTTGTAGAAACTATATTTTTACTCTTGAATGAACTTTTTATATGTTTACCAAGAATGCATGCATCACATATAGAATCAAAATGAAAATTAATTTTTGGTAAACCAACTACTAAATCAAGTTTAGAAATTTTATTCAAAGTATGGATATTGGCATGACATAGCCTTCTATGCCATAACCAAGCATCATCATTTGTAGATTTCATGCAAAGTAAATTCAAATTAACATCATTTGTATTCTCTAAATTAATTAAATAAATATTTTTATGTCTATTTCCTATAAACAAAATAGTTTTATTATTTCTAATAATGCAATGTGAAGCATAAAATGAAACATTTAAACCTTTATCACATAATTGACTAATTGATATTAAGTTATGTTTTAAGCCAGAAACAAATAAGACTTTTTCTAAAGTAATAGAGTTCTTACATATGGATCCAATGCCAATAATATTTCCCTTTGCATTATCTCCAAATGTGACATATCCTCCATCACTTGGTTCTAATGTAGAGAATTTTACTTTATCGCCAGTCATATGTCTTGAACATCCACTGTCCAGGTACCACATGCCTTCATTGATTTTAATTTGAAGGCATTCCTACAAAAGAAAATCAAATGTTAACTTTCGAAACCCAAATATTTTTGGATCCACATTCCAAATGAGTAGTATAATATCTATTATTTATGGTAGTTGAAGTGCTTGCATTTTTTGGAACCCATACAAAAGATGTTTGTTTAGTATTTTGTAATCTACGAGCATAGCAATCAAATGAGATATGTCCTTTTCTACCACAATAATTGCACCAAATATTAGTATTTGCATGTAGCTTTACATGATTTCTTTGTGACATATAAGAAGAATTTTTGTTTGATGTCGTACTTGATGGAGATTTATAATAAACATGTGATTTCATGCATAAATCTAATCTTGCTTTTAATAGAATATTTTCTCTTTCAAGTTTACAAACAAGTAAAGAACGATCTAATAAAGAACTATTTTTATTTATCAAATCATCACATTCATTTTTTAAAACATTAAAATGCATATCTAAATTTTTATGCTCTTTTTCTAAAGCATTGTATATTTTTTTTAATTTTTTTATATTCAATAACTAATTCATTAAAAGCATCATCTAATTCTTCATAAGAAATATCATTACATACCTCTTGAGAATCATGATCTGATTCTTCTCTCACCTCTTCATTTGATGAACTTGATTCATCTGAATCTGGGTTGGCCCATAGTGCCTTCTTTTTCTTCTTGAAATACTTCTTTTCTTTCTTGTCACTCTTTCTCTCTACATCCATCTCTTTCTTCTTTGAATCAATAAGATCTGGACAATCTCCTCTTATGTGTCCAAGCTTCTTGCAATGGTAACAAATAATCCCTTCTCCTGTAGGAAATTTCTTAGTTTGAAATTTATAATTTTTGGATTTCTTATACCTTGGATTTTTCTTCCTTAGTAAGCTTCCAAGTCTTCTTGAAAGCATGGCCACCTCAACACTATCTTCATTAGAGCTTGATGAACTAGGTTCATCATTGTCATCAATATGCAAGGCAATAGTTTTACCTTTCTCTTTCTCTTTCTTCGAAGATCCATCCAATTTATCCCTTTGAGCTATAACCTATTCATGTGCTATCAAAGAACCCAAAAGCTGATCAAGTGGATAAGTAGATAAATCTTTAGCCTCATTAATTGTAGTTACTTTAGCATCCCATTCTTTGGGAAGACATCTAAGAATCTTATAGACTAAGTCTTGATTCTTATATATTCTTCCAAGAGAATGCAACGTATTAATTATTTTCATAAACCTTGTATACATATCAGAAATAGATTCAGAAGGAGACATACAAAATAATTCATATTCATGAACAAGTCTGTTTATGTGAGCATCTCTAACCTCACTAGTACCTTCATAAGTTATAACTAATTTGTCCCTTATTTCTTTTACTGAATTTAACATAGAAATTTTCATGTAATCATCCGGAAGAAGTGCACAATGCAAAGTGTTACATGCCTGAGCATTTAATTCATCTAATTCCATCTCTAATGCAGTCCATTCATCAAAAGGTTTTTCAATTTTAATTCCATTAATTTCTTTAGTGGGTGTATGATATTGGTGTGTAAGCATGTGTCACATACGAGAGTCTTGACCTCTTAATAATGTACTAATTCTATTTTTCCAATAATCAAAAGGAATATTATCTAACAATAGAGGATGATGAGTGGAATGTCCTTCGGGAAGTGAACCCTTAGGAAAACCTTGTGTCAAAGTTTATAAGTGGATCTACTCTAGGATGTTAAGCCAAAATAAAAAGAGCCAAGGCTCTGATACCAATTGTTGGATGACTATGGCACCCCAAGAGGGGGGGGTGAATTGGGGTTTTTAAATTTTTTATTAAAAGAAGAAAATTAAAATGATTTTAAAGCAATTTTGAAAAGAATAAGTAACCACACAATAATTATTATAAAAAGATAGAAAAATAAATGCAAGGAATACAAATAAGAGGCACAATATTTTTACGTGGTTCGCCCCGGATTCCAATCTGACCTACATCCACGCTAGCCAACTCTCGGGCTAGAATTCACTAATCCCAGGTTTGCTTTGCAAACCTCACTTCTTTAAACCAAAGAAGTTCTTTACAACCTATGTACTCTCCTACACGGGCGAGTACAATCCAATCTAATTACAATTAAAACTTCTCTAAGACAAATGACTTAGATAAAGAAAATGAAAATACAATTTGATGTAAATAAAATAAGCTCAAATAATCTTACAATAAAATATCCATAATATTTGAGGTTATCTTACAAATTAACTTTAATCACCGCACTACTTGCAAATGGAATATTAAACTTGCTCACTTTAAGATAGATTTATATTTTGTTTAAAATAGGAATAATATTTTAAATAAAAATATAGTCTTGCTGATTTAAACTTTAACTCTTCCAATAAAGTAAAATGAATTGGAAAATTGATGTAAATCTATGTCACCTTAAAGAAGTAAAATATATGCTTTGCTAAACTTTATGAATTTAAAAGATGTGATATAGAAACTTTAATATAAAATTTCCAATAAGTATTTCACCATAAAAAAATATTTTCAATAGAGAAATATATGGTGAAAGCTAAAAGAATAGCAAGTAAAGATTTAGAGATGGAAAGCAAACTCAAGAACTCAAGAGAGATTCCTCGATTTTGTGTGTTGATGCTTTCCAACAATGATTGCGATCTCACAAATGAAAAGAGCTTTTGGAATAAAATCAAGGCTTCTCCTCTCAAGATTTAGCATGTAAAGAGGAAAGGAAGAATAGAAAAATTGCTGGAGATTTTTTTGTTTGAGCAGCCCTTTCATGAAGAAGATGAGAGGTATTTAAAGGGAAAGGATAAGTAAAGGAATATTTGAATAAAAATATTATTCTAATATGTTTTCTATCAACTAATAATATTATATTCCATTAAGAATTCATTTATATTAATTATATATGAGATTCAAATGGCTAGAAAATGGCTAGCCACATGGGAAGGTCAAAAAGTCATCATATGCATCCAAAATAGGGCTAAAACGACTAGTAGCAGCTTTTATTTAAATCCGATAATGTTTGGAAATTCATTAAAAATTCAAAGGAAATCAAAATTAGTTATATAATATATCAATTTATATATACAGAATCCAAACAATCTAACGCAATAAAAATGAGAGCACGATTCGGACATCATATTATCATATTTAGTAAAATAAGAACTCATGCATAATTTTAGATATTTAAGAATATATTGAATATTAATATAATAATATTATGTAATATATATATAATTAATCATACATTAATTAATAGATATGAAACAAGTCAGTTTAAAATAATTACATGATAAAAGTTTTGCCATATAAGCTTATTACCTTTAATTCCCTAATTATATAACTTTCTATATTTGATTATAATTAATCAATCAATGATGGCTATAAAATTCATTTATTAAAGAAATCTTATAGATTTTTATATCAAGATTAATATATAATCAAAAGATATTTAAATTATGAGCAAATCAAATCCTGCAAGTAATATTAGTGGACCACTAACATACTCCTACGATAATGTAAAAGCCTTCAAGTTATCCATCTTGGTCCATCATAATCTTAACATTTGAGTTGTGCAATGTAAATCCCATAAGCAATTACAATCACATCATTACACCTGAAATACTTAGCACATAAATTAGAGCATCCAAGCATATGTTTGTTATCATCAAAATCTCTAAAAAAGGTAATGAGGTAGATAATATCAACAAGATCGTCTCATAAGGTTTCATGGAAAATAGTTCAAAATCATGCATTAACATATTCAACTTAGATTGCTTGATTTCACTAGTGCCTTCGTATATGGTGTGTAGTTTATCCCAAATTTCTGTATCAGTAATTCACGTGGATACTAACATAAAATCTTCAGAATTTAAAGTACAGAAAAAGCAATTTAAAGATTTTGCATTCAATTGAGCATCGATTCGTTCATCTCTATTTCATTGACTATAAAGAATGTTAGTTTTAATTCCATCTAAAATACGTAATGGTAATGAATAACCAGTTAAAATCAAATACCACATGCGAAAATCAATTGATTGCAAAAAAATAGACATACAAATTTTCCAAAAATCAAATGTAATATTTTCAAACAAAGGTGGTCTGGTGATTGAATAACCTTCCGCAATATTATGATTTGAAAAATTAGCCATGGATCGAAATTCAAAATCTTTTAAAAATTAGATTTTATGAATACTGCTTTGATACCACTTAAAAGTTTGTTAGGGATGTTAAGCTGTTATGAACTGGCCCAAGGCTAAAAAAAGAGAGGTGAATTGGTTGTTAAAGATCTTTTAAAATAAAAATATAAACCAAAATCACCACAAAGAAATCAACGATGTGAAAATTAAATGCGGAAGTAATAAAGGAAAGAACACACCATATTTATAGTGGTTCGGTCAAACCTTGACCTACGTCCACTCCTTGGAGACACCCTCCAAGTATTGCATTAAACTAAGTGTCTGTCCTTTAGCCCCCACAACTAGGCGGAGAAGCCCTTACAAAATCACTTCCACCTTCCCCGGTGTGGTGGAGTCGTCGGGTCCTTTGACACCAAAGAGATCTTCTTCTTTGGTGAACTTCCCTTGAGACAAGCCTTGAATCCGACGGTATTCAGGTGCGAGCTTGTCGGAGCTGAAAGTTCATTAGGGATGTTAAGCCCTATGAACTTAGTCCCAAGCTAACCCAGAGGGGGGGTGAATTGGTATTTTAAAATTTCTTTTAACAAAGAATAAAAAACATAAACCAAAATCACGCCACAAAAAATAAATGCGAAACTAAAAGTGCGGAAGCAAGAAAACAAGAACACGGAAATTTATAGTGGTTCGATCAACTCGACCTAAGTCCACTCCTTGGAGCCACCCTCTAAGTATTGCACTACAAAATGTTACTCTCCTTTAGCCCCCACGGCTAGGCGGAGAAGCCCTCACAAGAACCTCCTTTTTGCCACCCCGGCAAGGCAGAGAACTTACTTCCTTTTGCTTCCTCCTGAAACTGGCAGAGAACCACAACCAAAAACTAACTCCTTCCCTCTACCGACCCTTCCACGGATGAGAAACTCTAGACGAAGAAGAAGCAGAGAGATCCTTGAAGCAACCCTTGTGAATCCCTTCACAAGCTCCCCCTCACAAGATCCTCTCTCTCTATCCCTTTCTCTCTTTCTCTCCTCAAGGCCTTCTCAGGTTAAGGCAGCAGCCAACGGACTTTCAAAACATTGAACAAGAGCTCCTAAATATAAGAGCTTCAAAGGAGCTCATTAATTACAAGTTGCCGACAATATCGTCCAGGCCGATATGGACATCGGCTTGGCCGATCAGTACAAAACTCAGAAGATCGGCCTGGGCATCGCCCTGTTTTGGGTGCTGGATGATTGAAATTTGGCTTGATCGTCCAGGCTGATTAGTTCAGTTCAGAGGAAAATCATCCTGAGCATCGCCCTGTTTTCATGCTGGCCGATCCCGATCGTCCAGGAGTGACCAAGGATATTGAATATATCGTCTTGGCCGATCCTGCGATCGTCCAGGACGATGTGATCGTATCAATCATCCTTAATTACTTCCCTGATTTGTCTGTTCAATTAAGGCATAATTGTGAATATCGTCCGGGCCGATCAATGATCGTCCTGGCCGATAATTTAAAAATACAGTATACCTTAATTGTCTATGGCGGCTACTTATTTCTGTTTTGAGCTTATCGTCCTGGCCGATACACGTATCATCCAGGACGATATGTTAATGTGGCTGCCTTAATTAAGAATCCTTAATTAGACTTTCTATTTTAAGCCTGATCGTCCAGGACAATATAAATATCGGCCTGGCCGATGTGGGTAAAAATAGAAATTCTAAGTCTCTCAAGTGTGTGTGTGTGTAGGGTTACTTAGCATCAGACTCTTTGACCATTACAAGTAGACTCAAAAGAGAAAAACAAAAGTACAGACTAACTCAACCCTAAACCTACGCAATCCTGAACTGGCTTCGTCTTGTTCGTCCGATCTTCGATTCCTGAAAAGTTAGAAGCAACAAGCAGTCCAAGAGAAATAGTGTTTGGCAATCATCAAAACACAGGTCATGAAAAATAGGTTTGCAACAGGAGCAACCATGTGAAACCCCCTCCATACTCCCTTGAGTCCCCCCTCACAGGATCTTCTCCCTCTCTCAAACTCCACCCTTTCCTACTCCCTTTCAAGCACACTCTTCAAGTTTCCCCCAAAACAACGAAGCTACAAAGGCTGCCAAAGACACTTACCAAGTTCATGTCATAGCTTAAATAGAATATCTCAAAATGAGCTCATTAATGCAAGTTGTCGACTTTATCATCCAGGATGATACTAATATCATCCTATATGATTAGTGCAAAATAAGCCCAATCAGCCAGGACGATTTGAGACGATCAGAAGAAGTTTGTTCATATTGTCCAGGATGATAATATCATCCTGGATGATCAGAATAAATCGTGGAATATCGTCCTGAACATCGCCCTGAAAAATAGCTGTCTAATGTCCAATCGCCCAGCGTATCGGCCTGGACGATTTTGTGATCGTCTAGGATGATTTGATCATGCAATCAAGTCATAATTTTTTTCCTTAAATTCCAGAGAATTTTTTGAAAAATTGTCCTAGATCATCCTGGATGATATTTAATAGTCCTGGACGATCCTCTGGACGATGTCCAAAAATAAGTAATTCCTAAATAAATCTGACGGCAGATTCTTTATGTTTTGAGCCTATCATCCTGGCCGATACAAAATCATCCAGGACGATGTGTTTTACATAATGACGACTGCTTTAATGAGGATGCCCTAATTAGGGTTTTTGCTTTTGAACTGATCATCCAGGACGATATAAAATCGTCCCGGATGATGTTACCAAAAA
The DNA here is from genome assembly GCA_022539455.1 of Dendrobium nobile. Lineage (NCBI taxonomy): Eukaryota > Viridiplantae > Streptophyta > Magnoliopsida > Asparagales > Orchidaceae > Dendrobium > Dendrobium nobile. The sequence goes on along the minus strand of CM039721.1, from coordinate 26,008,427 downwards.
TAGTAAACTCTAGGGAACAGTCAAAAATCTTCCAAGTTACAAAGCATCAGGAGCCACACCAAATACAATAGACTTAAAAAAGGAAAAAGGGTACAAACTGACTCAGACCTAGTCTACCCAATCTTGAGCTGGTTCCAAATTGCAATCTGATTGTGTGGACCTGAAATATCAGTAGATAAGTCAGTAGTAGAGAAATAAGAGTGTTTGCTATCATCAAAATCATAAACCATGAAAACAAATCCGCAACATGAAGCAATCCTGGGTAAGTGTCTTACCACTACCACTCGTAAACAGTTCAATGCCAAAGTATTCAACAAGCATCTATCCAATCTCTCCAAAATTCTTCCACCACCAATCTTGTTATTACACCAAGTGAACCTTGGTCCAACAAAGCCTACATCATGAAAATCATTTTCATTCATGAAGCTTATCATCTCCTTTTGTCCTTTTGAAAAGACAAACTTCCTACCTCCTCTCTTTTCATCCTGGGATAAAATGCAGTTGAAATCACCTCCAACAACCGATGGAAGTTTTCTATGAGCAACTTCCTAAGTACAATCCCATAGCATCCTCCTTTTATGTACCTCCATGCTTCCATACACAGTTGTAATTAACGAAACATCCTTTTTGAAAACATTTAGTTCTCCAATAACACATTGGTCAGAAGTTTTAATAACTGAAAAAGAAGCCAAATCTTTCCTCCAAAGGATCATAATTCCTCCAAACAAGCCAACATACATAATAAGAAAAAAATCCCAATTGGGTCCCATAATTTTCACAAATATGACTCTATCAAAGTCATTGATTTTTGTCTCCACCAACCCAACAAACATAACTTTATAATCTTTAATAAAGTCTTTAAGGTATAGAGAGGCTTCACTACTCTTCACCCCTCTATAATTCCAAAAGGCTATGGAATTCATTAAAAAAATTTTGAAGTGGGACCACCCTCCTTCCTTCCCCCACCACCATCCATTATTCTTCCACGAGCTACATTTTTGATAGGTCCTAAGGACCTAAGTTCTTTGGCAAGCTTAACTTTATTTGATTCACCATTTACGGCATTTGATTTAGAAGATTTGTAATCAGTTCTATCACAAACATTATCCTCTATTTCATTTAAACTTTCATTCAACTTTATACCCACCGAAGAGTTAATAAACAAACTCTTATCATTCACCACATTCCTCTCCTGCACTTCTTCTTCCATTAAGATTTCATTATCCATACCCAAAATTTCAAATTTGTTATAGTTTGTAACTAGAATAGAGCAGTCAGAGTTAAGTTTGTTACCCATAACAGCTTCAGGTTTCCAAACTTCAGTAGTAACCATTTCATCTGTCTTCCCATTCAAGTCCAGCTGGATGTTATCTACATGATTTTGCTCCCTTACGAATTCTCCTTCTTCTAGTTGAGTTTCATCTGCATTCACAAGATTCTCGATCCCATTTCCTGGAACAGATAAATCTTTCTGGGCAGTAGACTTCTCAGCATCTTTGTTATTCTGGAGCATAGCATTTTTCTTCACATACTTTACATTCTATTTTGGGAGATTATTTCTTTGTGCTGTCCTTCTATTCCTCTTATGATTGTCAAGAACCCATGGTCCATAAGCCGGTGCCACAACTTCCTCAGTCCTCTTCTCTGGTTCAGAAGCCAAGCCATCATTGAAGTTAGACACCTTCACATTTTCCTGGACAGAAGTTTTCTTGATGCATTCACCTTTAACATGTCCAATCATACCACATTGAAAACAAAAGGTAGAAATTTTTCATATTCAACCTTTTGAAAAACTTCCTGAGATACTTTCCACCCAAACACCTAAAGGAGGGTATTGATCAATCTTTATCCTTACACACACCCTTGCAAACTCCCTTCTTCCCCATTTAAACACATTCCCATCCATCATAAGTGGCTTGCCAATCATAGAAGCAATTCTTGCTATGTTCTTCTCATCCCAACAATGGAGAGGTAGACATGGCATTCTAACCCAAATTGGTGAAGTCAACCCTTTCATTGACAAAGGTGAAAATTTCGATGACCATTTCTCCATACCAATTATATGGCCATTTACAAACCATGGTCCGCCAGATAGTACAGCTTCCATAGAATCGAAAGAACTGAATGCACATAAAAACCATCCCTTTCCAAGGGAAGTGAAATGAAATTTACCAAACATGCTCCATTGTTTCCTTACTTCCCATGCTACCATGTGAGCTGGAATTTCCTTACCAAACACTTTAATCACCAATGAGTTTAAGAGTTTTTTAGAATTTTTCACTTCCAATTCCTCACACATCTTTACTGCTAATCCGTCATCAATTAATACTTGATCTTCCTCCTTGAAGTCTTTCTTAATGTAAGGCTTAATAACCCACGGGTTTTCCTTCACTTCCTTCCCTATCTTCAAAGGAAATTCAACAGTAATCTTGTCCCCTCTAGCTGTAAGCTTGGCATATGGATCATCACTGAGACAATGAGAATTTTTGTTAACAAAATTTGGAGAATTCACATTTATCAAACTGGGCAAACCAGAGATTGCATTTGAATTCCCAAATCTATTAACAAAGATTTTCATACCCGATGATGATGCAGAGGGATCTTCCAAGTTCGAATCCAGAATTACCTTTCTAGCTTCAGGAGTTTTCGAAAAATTTTCTTCCACAACAATTGATTTACCTTTCCCTTCCACATAAATAGCCTTCCTTGGAGTCTTCTCCACAACATCCATGATCACCAAAGGACCTTGAGATTTCCTTCTCAGGATTTCCAAATCTATCTATTTAACCTCCAATTTTTTATGATCATTCATCTTCCCACTGAACTTCTTATTGCCGACAAAGGTTGGTGACCTTGCATGTGATGAAAGACGACATCTATCAGTAGCCATAACTCCACCAGTTTCTGAAGAGGACCTTGCCAGAGATGCAGTTTGGCGGCCTTCCGTCGCCATAGATCCACCAGTTCCAGATTAACAGGAATGAAAACCGGGAAACCAAAATTTTATAAAATCATAGACTTTCTCTCTCTTTCTTCTTTACATGCTAAATCTTGAGAGGAGAAACTTTTGACTAGACAGTAGGTGAGCATTAAGAAGTTGTCTACTGTAATTGGAAAATCAGTGCAACGGAATAGGAGAATAGTTATTCCCAAGCTTATGGGATTGAATGAAGTAAAAAAGATTGAATACTTAGGTATAATTGTATTGAGGAGACTGGTTTCTTCAGACTTCTTAAATCTTTTGGAGAAGTCTTCTTCAAAATTGGAGGTGTGAGGCAATAAGTTCATCTCCCTAGCAGGGAGATTGGATCTTGTTAAATAAGTGATTCTTTCCATTCCATTGTTCTACTCATCCCATTTTCTAATTCTTTTGAGCATTTTGAGAAACTTTGATAAGATGTGTAGGGAGTTATAATGGAATAAAAAAGATGGAGGTCATGGTTTACACTATGTTTCTTGGGAGGAACTTTGTAAACCAGTGTATGCTGGAGGCCATGGAATTCACTCAACCATTTCTATAGTGGGACCTTTGAGAGCAAAGTTCAGTTGGAATTTTCTTAACAATCTAGATTTGACTCTTAATAAATCTTTATATGAAAAGTATGGCAGAGATATTTGGTGTGATATGCCTAGGATTAATACTTCTTCAACTTGGAAGATATTGTTGAGTGGAGCAAAAGCCAACTGTGAGATGGAGGATTGCTTTAGGTTCTTCTATTAACATTTTAAATGATATTTGGGTCCTAGATAGAAGATTTGATAGATGGGCTACCTTCATTGCTGTGGAAGAGACGGATTTTCCTCCTTTGGAAAATTTTATTTCTGATGATATTTGGAACTAGTTGGAGCTGTCTAAGTACTTTAGAGAGCCTTTGATTGATGCCATTCTTCAAATCAAGATTTATTCAAAGCTTTCATTTGATGAGCTGTAACTTATAAACAACACCTGTTGTAAAATAATTGCTGGTATGGCCTTGTGTTTGAATGCAAAAGCTCCAGTTTATTTATAGAATTGAAAATGGTTGAAGAGTATAAAATTATATCCTTAGATTGACTATTTCTGGCGCCTCTTGAGGAATGCAATTCCTACTACAAACTTCTTGATGTACAGGAGATTGTTGAAATACAATCATTGTCCAAGAGGGTGTGAGGCAATAGTAGACGTGGAGCACATTGCAGTCAATTGTTCATAGTTAATCCAAGCTATTACCTTGGTGAATAAATGGGGCATTCTTATTCTAATTTTTCTTCATTGCTTGATTGTTTGGATAAATTGGGAAGGTTAGTGAAAGTTAATCCTTTTATTGCTAATTTTTATTTCTCTTTGGTATTTTATTCATGGAAGAGTAGAAATAAACTTATACATGATGGTCAGGAGCTCAGGTTAGGCTTGATTGTATCTAATGCTATTAGCTTTGCATCAATCTCATCAAAGTTTAATCTGTTTTCAGACCACTGGGTACTAACCAGCCTACACAGCTGATTTCCTATTTTTGGCATATCCCTCTACCCGAATGGATTAAAATCAACATTGATACAACTTTGCTTTGTTTTAGTGAAGCTGGAGTAGGTGGTGTTTTTAGAGACCATAGAGGAAGACTTCTTTTGTCTTTAAGGTGATAATGTACATCCCTGACTAAAATTGCTTCTAGCATCAATCCACTTAGAACCAACCCCATTAACTTGAATTAAAAACAAATGGTCATTCACACACTTCATCAAAAGGTTAGAAAATTTCTTTGGGAATCTAAAATAATCAAAAACTTGCCTAAGAGTATCCCAAGCCATGCTATCATATGCTTGTTCCATGTCCACTTTAATTGAAACCAAACCTTTTTTAGATTTAAAAAAACTAAATTTATAGAACAGTTGTTGGGCAAGAAGAACATGATCCGATTAAGTCCTCCCTTTGATAAAAGCAGCTTGAACATCAAAAACCAAATAATGAATAACCTTTAATAATCTATTCAAAGAACTTTGGAAACAATTTTATAAATTGAAAGTAAAAGTCTAATAGAATGAAATTTGGAAGAAACTAAAGGAATGCTAATTTTTGAAATAAGAATTACTATAGTCTCCTTCTACTTAGAGCACATCTTACCCAAAAATAAGAAGAGGCGAATAGCATTCTAAACATCTAAGCCAATCATCTTCTAAAAAGCTTTGATGAATGATTAAGAGATACCATCAGCACCAGGAGAAATATTTTTCCCAAGATCTTTAACCACAACCTCAATTTCTTCTAACAAGAATTCAAACTTAAGGATATCACAGTCCCCTTGACTTAAAGAGTTTAGATTAGATGGCCAACCCCTCAAACAAAAATCTCTAGACATCCACTAGTTATTAAAGATTTAAAAAAAATATATATTTTTGATAACTTTAGGATCCTCCACAAGAGTGCCTTGGTTCAGGTGTTTCCATTGGGATATTGGTTATTTGGAGTTGTTAGCTTTTTGTTCATTAAAAAAGATTATCAAAGAATGGATGTTGCATGCTAAAGGTATCATAATAAAGGGAGATAACTTGAATATCATAAAATATTTACAAGACTCGATTGAAAAAGATGTTTGTTCAATTCATAAAGATATGCTGGAGTACTTCTCTTTTCTAAAGGATTTTGGAAATTTTTTATTTCATTTTGCAAATAGAGAATGTAATAATTTAGCCATTTTTTGTACTAACTTTGCTTTAAATAATGATTTTTTATGGGAAGATTTGGATTGTAATAAGTTTCCTCCTAATTTCTTTTCATTGTTAAAGGAAGACTGTGATAGGCTTTCTATCACTTAGTAGTTTGTATTAGGTTTTCTCATTTTAATGCAATTTGCAATTCTTCAAAAAAAAACTGAACATAGGAACTCATTGGTGTACTTATTAGTTTAACTTTATCCAGTTCATACTTCTTAAAGATGTACTTAATATATTTTGACTGATTAAGAAATGTTCCATTGTCTTTCTGATTTATAATAAAACCAAAAATGTAACTCAAGTTTCCCATTAAACTCATTTCAATATCATCACTCATTATTTTTTAAAAATCATCACAAAGATTTTTATTAGTGGATCTAAGCATGATATCATCAATTTAAATTTAAATAGTGAAAATGTCACATCCTACTTTTTTTAAGAAGAGAGTGGTGTCCATGCTCCCTTTAACAAAAGATCTTTCTAGTAGGAATGTATTTATCCTTTCTTACTATGCCTTAGGTGCCAATTTTAGTCCATGCAATGTCTTCTTTAATATAAAGATATGATTAGGGAATTATGAATTTTCAAAACCTGGAGATTGCTCAACATAAACATCCTTATTTATCACCCCATTAAGAAAAGCAGTTTTAACATCCATTTGATATAATTTAAAAACTTTAAAGAAAGCAAAGGTTAGAAGCACCCATATTGCTTCAAGTCTAGCTATAGGGGTAGAAGTCTCCTCAAAATTAATTCCTTCTATTTAATTATACCCCTTGGTCCCAAATCATGCCTTTTTTCTAACCACTACACCTAATTCATTCATATTATTTTTGGAAACACACATAGTTCCAACAACACTTTGATTTTTATGTCTTTCTACGAACTCCCAAAATCATTTCTAACAAATTGATTGAACTCTTTCTAAATATCTAGAATAAAAAATTCATCAAAAAAGGCTTGATTTGTATTAGTGGGTTAAATCATTGAATTAAATCATGAGTGATTCACTTCTTTGTTCAGTCCATGCCTAATTCTAATCCCTTCACTTAGGTCTCCTAAAATCAACTCTTTAGGATTACTTTTATAATATTTTCATTCTCTAGGTAGTGTATTTTCTATTCCAACCTTTTCTTCAAGTTTTTCATTTTTCAATTCCTTTTGAAATTTCTTCAACATGTTATTCTTCCATTCTAGACTCTCCAAAAATATCAGATTCATTAAAAACTACATGAGTGGTTTGCTCTACTACCAATGTCCTTTTGTTAAAAACTCTATTGAATTTGCCAATAATTGAATATCCTAGAAAAATTTCCTCATCAGATTTAGGATCAAATTTCCTAAAAGAGTTTCAGCACTGTTATGAATGAATACTTTAAATCTAAAGACATATAAGTGTGAGAGGTTGGGTGTCCTACCCATAAAGAGTTTATAGGGTGTCTTATTCAACTTAAATCTAATGTTCACCCTATTCAAAACATAAAATACTATTTTAATCGCTTCAACCTAAAAATATTTAGGAAGTGAATATTCAACCAACATGGCTCTACCAACTTCTACCAAAGTTCTATTCTTTCTTTCAATAATTCAATTTTTTAAGGGGTCCTAGAAACTAAAAAGTTGTGATATATCTCTTACTCTTTGCAAAAAATTTCATAGTTTTTATTTTTAAATTATCCATCATGGTCACTATGAATTGCAAAAAATTCACAACCTAGCTTCCTTTAAATCTAATTAGAAAAATTTTTAAACTCATCAAATGACTCACTCTTCTGTCATAAGAATCTAATCGAAGTGATCATTGAATAATCATACATAATTATATACCTAAAAACTTTTCGTCCTACAATTATAGTGCTAACATGTCCAAAAAGATCCATGTGAAGGACTTCTAAGGGTTTGTTAGTTCAAACTTCTTTAATTGAATTAAAGGAGAACTTGACTTATTTTTCTAATTAACACTCATCACACATGTAATCCTTAGTGAAGTATAATTTGGGTATGTCTCTTACCAATTCATTCGGAGTAATCTTCCAAAGATTTTTATACATGCATGGCAAAGTCTTCTATGCGATAACCAAGATTTATGAGTAATAGTTTTTATACAAATAGCATAATAAGATTAAACACAATTTAAATCAAGCATGCAAACATTGTTTACCCTATCTCCATGTAATACACCAACTCCATTTTGGCTTATAATACAACTTGTAGAAAAAACATTTATGTTAAACCCCTTATTACAAAGTTGACTAATACTTAGCAAATTATGTTTTAATCCTTCTACCAATAAAATATTTTTATCAAAAAATTATTTATGTTACCAATCATTCTTGACCCTACCAATTTTCTAGTGGTGTTATCTCCAAGTGTCACTTTGCCTCCAGTCCCGGCCTCCAACAATATAAGTGAATTTGTATCTCTAGTCATATATTTTGTATATCCACAATCCATGTACCAATTTCTCTCATGATGGCCTGTATGAGAGCCTTTCTACAAAATAATAAAATATTAGACTTGGAAATAAAAATAAATTTGGGTTCACCTCTTGATAATGATAATCTTGATGCATATTTGATATGTTGTGATTAATGCACCTTAAGTCTCCACACTAAATGTGCTCTATTTTGAATAGTACAAGGGTAGGAAATATGCCCCAACATTTCATATGAAAAACATTTAACACCAAAAAATGGGTTTACTAATCTATATGAGTTTTAATATCTTTTCCTATGTTTTGAACTTGTATGCTTTTGGATAGAATTATAAAATTTCTCAAGTGTGGGAACTGACTTATTTTCCTTAAAAGATTTTAATTTTACATGAAGATGTGAATTTTTATTTTCCAAAATAGAATTTTCAATCCTTAAATCATGTTCCCTTTAATCATATTCACCCATGAAAACATTAACATCATTTTCAAGCTCACTATAGGAAGTCTTCAATAATTTATGCTTCTTATTCAAATCATCAAATTAATCTAGCAAAGCCCTATAATTTCTATCTATATGTGCATAATCATTCCTCATATTTTCATTCTCTTTTTGTAGATTTAAATACTAGATACTAAGGTTAGCATGCAATTTTTTGAGTTTGTTATATTCATTAAGAATTTCCTTAGAAATTTCAAACAATTCATTATAAGATAGGTCACATACCTCCTTTGGATTTGAATAATCAAGTTTATCTTCCATTTAACACAAATATGTAACATCCTCATCTACTTCTGCTTCTGAAGAATCTGATGCTGAGTTAGCCAACAAATCTCTTTGTATTCTATTCTTTCCCTTCGAAATGCTAGTTTTCTCCTCAACTTTCTCATTGTTAGGATTAGCTTTAAGATTTGGGCACTCAGTCATTACATGTCCATGCTTTGTGTATTCAAAACAATTAACTTCATTAAAAACTTTTGGATTCTTATTAAACTTATCATTGTTCCAATGCTGACAACATCATTTTTTTCTCTTAAGGAAACTTCCAAATTGTTTAGTCATAAGTGAAATATTCTCTTCATCTTGTGGCATTGATTGATCACTCTCTGAATCATCAACTTTTGTAGCTATATTTTTCTTTTTCTGTTTGACACCTGCATCAATATATCTATTTTTTTATCAATATATCTTTGATTCGCTCCTTACTCGTAAGAAATTAATGGTTCAAGCATATTATAAATAGAATATATGTTCAGATCTTTAGACTCAGTTATAATAGTTATCTTTGCATCATAAGTAGAAGGTAAACAACATAAAATTCTATTAACATTTTTTGAACTTGTATTTTCTCTACCTAAAGCATGAAATATGGTAACAATTTGAGTAAACCTTATACACATATCATAAATTGACTCATTTAGCTTCATGCAAAATAATTTATTGTCATGTAATAAAATGTTAAACCTAGATTGTTTCACCTCATTTGTTCCTCCATAAGTTATGTAAAGCTTATCCAAGATTTCTTTTTTGAATTTTGCAAGTAGAAACACACATATAATCCTCAGATTTCAAATTACAAAAAAATTGTTTAAACATTTAGCATTTAACTATGCTAATTCCTTTTCTTCTAAAGTCCATTCAGTAAATGGTGTTTCTATTCTAATGTCATCAACAATTCTAGTAGGTCTAGTTTAACCTTTCTGTACTAATATCTACATGTGATAGTCAGGTGATTAAAGAATAATAGACATGCAAGTTTTCTAAAAGTCAGAAGGAATGTTATCGAGTAAAGGTGGTATAGTGATCGATTATCCTCCAGAAGTATTTTTGTTTCCAAAAAATAGCCATAATTGTTTCTCAAGAAGTAGTCTAAATTTTAACCTTTCAAATTGTCTCTGATATCACTTGAAAGTTCGTGTTGGTCATTAGATCTTTTAGAACTCTCCCCAGGCTAACTAAGAGGAGGGGGGTGAATTGATTTTTTAAAAGAAAACTCTTAGATTTTTTAAAACCTTTTTAGAAAATTAAATTATGAATCTTGAAATATGCAATTGTTTAAAGAAATAATTTTCACAAGATTTTTCATCCACAAAATTTTAAATGCAGAAAATAAAAAATACACGAAAAATAAATAACAAAATGAAGAACGCCAAATTTATAGTGGTTCGGTAAAACGTGACCTACATCCACTCCTTGGAGACTTGTTCTCCAAGGTATTGTACTAAACAATAGTGACTCTCCTTTTTCCCCTATAGCAAGATGGAGAAGCCCTTACAAACTCTCTTCAACCAACCTGGTATGGCAGAGTACCGTCACCTTTTACACTCTTTAAGTGATGGAAGCATATTATCATGTCCTTTTTTCACCCTCCTAGTGAAGACAGAGTACTCTCACATCCTTTTTCACCCTCCTACTGATGGAAAAGTACCATCAAGTCCTTTTCTTCTTCTTTGTGAAGGCAGAGTATCTTGATCCAATATTGAAAGTCATCTCCTAAGTGCCTTCAAAGAAGAAGGGAAAAAACTTCAAAAAAGACAAAGAGATCCTCACTTTGGGCATCCTTGTGCATCCCTTATAAATCCCCTTCACTAGATCTCTCACTCTTTACTTTCAAAATCTCTCCATAACATACTCTTTATGGTCCCTCTAGAAAGAAATTCTTAGCCAAAAGAATATTGTGACATTTTTAGGACTCTTTATATAGAAAACACATGAAAAACCATCCAAAAAATAAAAATTTCAAGTGAACCAACTTACGATTGTATTATATGATTGCATATCGTATGGTATGCTAGTGCAAAAAATCAAAGCTTCATTTGATAGGAAATGGGGGAAACTTAGTTTTGTACACTATTAATCAATAGTATGAATTAAGATCATACTCTAAGAACATGTCAAAAATAAATGTGTCTGTTTGGTACGATCTTGTATGAACCTAATTTCTTTCTATGTTAGTCATCTATACAACATTACATCTTATTTTGCAAATAGTTCAAAAAAATATTAGTTCATTCACTACAATCTGGTATGAACCTAATTTCATACTTTATATGTCATTGGTATGACATGACATCTTATAATATGAAAAGTTACAAAATTTAAGCCATGATTTGATTAACTATATTTTGAAAGGAACTATGTCAAATCATATAATATGATTAGATATTGTATACTAATCACACTTTCTCAATCTCAAGAAATAAAAATAAAGATATATATACTCTATTACATGAAATCCTATTCAACCCTGTCTTGAAGTCTTTAGTAATTTGAAGTAGTATATGATTTCTCTGAACTATTAGTACACACAAAAATAAATAGAAACATCTAATATATGCTAGGAGAAATAATAAAACTATCAGAGTAATAATATTTTGCTATCATAAAAAATCATAATCTTAATCTTGATTCCTAAGTTGCAACAATCTGGTCAACCTACAGATTGAACTAAATGAAACCATAATTTTGGAACTAATCATATTATATGATGATGATCATAACAAATGACTAGCAGAGATGATTTTGGTTTTCAAGAAAATCATACCATATAAAGCTACAACTTTTAAATTAATCGTATTATATGGTAGCCATATCGTACAAGATGATTTACTTAAAATAACTATTTTTATTGTACGATGAGAATAGTATGGGACGAGTGACAAAAATGACTTTCAGTCATCCCAGGAATCGTCCCGTACAAATAGAGGAAATCAAACAGATTGTATTGGATAATTTTTGGATCATATTGTATGATGTGGTCATAAAATTTAAATAGTTTATTTGAATGATTGTTTACAACATACTGGACTGTACTAGTTTTGAACTGATTGTATTGTATAAACTTGGATCACACTATATGAACATAAATGGACAACTTGAATTTTAGGGTTTCTTGAAGCCTATTTTAAAGCCATGCTTTATTCTTTTTCCAAGGATGCCAAGATAGGAACATGAATGAAGGATGAACTCTAAGAGTGATCTTTTGAAGAAAATTAGGTTTTATGAGAGGAAGGTGATGGTGAGCTTAAGTGTGAGGTAGAAGTAGTGTGCATGGATTACAAAGTTACTCTAAACTAGCGACACGCTTGATCCTCCTGTGGCCTTGGTGAGTCTTATGGAAGCACTATAGTGAGAGAGCCTTCTTATTCCAATCCTCAAGGTTTTATACCTTCTCCAAGAGGGTGAAAAAGGAGCCAAGATTCTCTGTCTTCTCTTGGAGGGAGAAAAATGAGTCAAGGTTCTCTGTTTATGAAAGGTTCTTCGGTCCACTGCCACACCAAGTTGGTGGAAGAGAGTTTGTAAAGGCTTCTCTGCCTTACTAATGGATAAAAAGGAGAGTCACTTAGTGTTAGTTTAATACTCATAGTGGAGGAATCCTGGGATTGGATGTAGGTCAAGGTTGACCAAACCACTATAAAAATTTATTGTGAGCTTTTTAATTTTCTTCATTTTACTTTTCACATTTAATTCTTTGTTATAACTGCTTGGTGAAAATTGTAGATTACTATTCTATTATGCAATTTAGAATTTCATTATCATTATTTTCAAGTCATAGTTAATTTGTTAGCTTCCATATTATGAGAATAAATTGCTTTTTTCAAAAGTCTAAAAAGTCTACAAAAAGTTAGAACTCATGTGTAGAATTATTTTAAAGTACCAATTTACCCCTCCCCCATCTTGGAACATCTCAAACATTCAAGTGGTATCAGAGAGTGGTCACATTTTACTAATCTTAACACTACAGAGGGTTATTAAATACCTATCCATATTTATTTGAAAATATCCCATTTGATTTCTGAAAAATCACATGTCTACATTTTTTATATCTATTAACTAAAAAATTTGGCATATGATTCAGATCGGTTACTCACCTCCATCGCATATTGTTAATGGTGTCAAAACTGATATTCCCTTTAATGAATTGTGCAATAAAGATAGGAAACTCACATAGTTAAATGCTAAGTGTCTGAATTAATATTTTTGTACTTTAAAATCCCAAGACTACATGTGATTTTCTACATGCACTACTTGGAAAGAGATTTGGGATAGGGTGTGTATCACCTACAAGTAAACCAGTGAAGTTAAATAATTTAGGCTAAAAATTCTTTTGCATGAAACCTAGGGAGACTATATCTGAAGTGTACACTAGGTTCACCCAAATAGTAACATGCTTGTGTACACTAAGTAGAGAACTATCAAATTTTATAAAAGTTAATAAAATTCTATGTTATTTATCTAGTTATTACGATGCAAAAATAACTACAATTACTGAATCAAAAGATTTAAATATTTACTTTATTGATAAGTTGCTTGGATTACTGACTACCTAGGAGCAAGGAGTGAGGCAAAGGATAAATGATGCAAGAGAAAATAAGGAGAGAACTGTAGCACTAAAAGCAAATGATTTTGATTGAGATAGTTTTGTAGTAGATGATGATGATGAAATAGCCTGGTTGATGTGCTAGTTCAAGAGTTTTCTAAAAATAAAATAGAGGCATCATCAAAACAACTGGAGCAAACGTAAAAGCCACAATCTACTAAAGTTTCATATGACATAATTTGCTTTGAGTGCAGGAAACCAGGTTACCTTCGAGCGGCCCCAACCTGAAGGCTCGCCTAAATAAGGATAAGGGTGAAGAGAAACCAAGGTATAAGAGGGGCAAGCAAAAGGCACATAAAACTTTTTGGGTCAACTTTGCATCAGAATTATTATAAGAAGAAGCATAGGAGGAGGTAACAAACTTGTATTGAATGGCTAATGATTATCTTGATCAATCAGATCAAGATGAGATATGTCTACTCTCTTATGACAAATTATTTAGTTTTTCTAAAAAAAATTAATGATTTGTATAAGAAGCTTAAGAAAATGCATATTAGTCTTAATACTAAATTTTTTTACTTTATAAAAAGTGCATGCTAGTTTAATTACCGGGCATTCTACTTTAGATAGCGATCATATGACTTTATTAGATGAGTTTATTGCATTAAATAAGAAGCATATTTATCTATCTAATGCACAAAATTCTTTGAGAACATTATATATTGAGCTAAAAAAAGCATTTAAGGAATTATAAGAACTTGCATGTCAATTAGATAGTAGTGATAATGTACTAAAACTAGAAGTGGCAAGCTATAAAAATACAAATGAATATTTAAGAGAAAAAATTACTACACTTGAGAATAATAGACAACCTCTTTCAATATCTCAGTGCACAACCCATCAAGATAACATGCATTACATAAATTTAGGAAGAGGCACAATCACCCACATAGGTCAGTAAATCCATTCCCTAGTGTTAGGTATTACTCTTATGGCATGTTAGGACACATAGCTCGCACTTGAACTATCCACCATAAATACATCTAGTGTGGAGGCCTAAATTGCATTCATCATAAAATAACAAGCATACATCTTATTTATTCAAGCATAAGGTGGAACAAAAACTCACTTGGGTTCACAAATATAAACTTCGAATGACATTTTAAGGGTGTTCTCACAAAAGACCTAGTGAGAGCATGTGGTACCTGAACAGTGGCTTCTCGAGCCATATTAATGGTGATATGAAGCAGTTCAACACACTAGAGGCCATGTCAAGAGGCAAAGTGACATTAGGAGACAACACCACTGGGAAAGTAGTGGGATCAAGTATAATTGGAAACTCTAAATTCTTTATGATTGAAAATGTTTTGTTGTTTATGATTTAAAGCATAGCTTGTTAAATAATAGTCAACTATGTGAGAAACGGTTTTACATAAAATTTCTTTCTTAAAAAGGCATGATAAGTCTAAATGAAAAGCTTGTATTAGAAGGAAAATAGATGAATAATGCTTATAAGTTAGACTTGAACTACCTTGAATATTCAAATTCATTATGCCTAAATATTATAATTGATGAATCTTGGCTATGGCATGAGAGACTATATCATGCTAACATGAAAACACTTAGGAGTATCACTTAGAAAAACCTAGTTAGAGGTATACCTAAGTTAGAATTCATTCAGTACCACCTATATGATACGTACTGACTAAGTAAAAAAGTTAAATCATTATTTCATTCAATTAAAGACATCAATACCTCTAGGCCATTATAAATCTTTCACATGTACTTATTTGGACTTGTTAAAATAATCAGCCTAAAAGGAAAGACTTATGAATTTGTGATAGTGGATGACATCTCTAGATTCACTTTGGTAATATTTCTAGCACATAAAAGTGAGTCATTTAAGGAACCTAAAAGATTCTCCACTTGGAATCAAAGGAAATTAGGATGTGAAATTTTAATAATTCAAAGTGAATATGGTGGAGAGTTTGAAAATGATAGGTTTGAATCTTTCTTTCAAGAGATAGGAATAAAACATAATTTCTATGCACCTAGGAACCCCCAGCCGAATGGAATAACTGAAAGGAAAAATAGATACTTGGTGGAAGCTGTTAAGGCAATACTAGCTAAGTATTAACTTCCTATGTATTTTTGGGTAGAAGGAGTGAACACTGCTTGCTAAGTTTTAAATAGGGTGAATATTATATCCAAGTTGAATAAAATATCATATAAACTCCTTAAGGGTAGGACATTCAATCTTCCTCACGTACTTGTTTTTGGATGTAAATGTTTTATCCTAATCAATGGAAAGCCACTGTTAGGAAAATTTGATCCTAAATCTTATGATGAAGTCTTCCTAGGTTATTCATCTATAGGTAAAGTTTATAGAATCTTCAATAAGAGGACCCTAGTAGTAAAAGAGTCAACCAATATATCATTTGATGAATTAGATAAGACCACTGAATCTAAAATTTAAGAAAAAGAAGAAGTGGCGGCCATTCAGGTTATAAAACCATTGCAATAGGAGATAGAGTAGAATCTCAAGATATTTTTCCTAGGATTGGAGATTTTAATCTAGTCATCCTAGAGACTTGATTTTAGCAGGCTTGTCTGAATATGTAAGAACTATGAATAGACTTAGGATGGAGGTTAGTCATTATGAATTTATCTCTGTGATAGAACCAACCAATATAAATCAAGACTTAGGATATGAAATCTATATTATAGCAATGCAAGAAGAGCTAAACTAATTTGTTAAGAATGATATGTAGGAATTAGTCAAGAGACATAAGGAGCAAAGTGTGGCTGGAATAAAGTGGGTCTTCAAAAATAAGATGGACTCTATAATAGTAGTGAGAATAAAACCAGATTAGTAGCTAAAGGCTATAACCAAATTAAGGGAAAAGACTTTGAGGAGACCTTTTCCTAGTTTCTAGACTAGAAGCCATAAGGGTGCTCTTAGCCATTGCTTGCTTCAAGAATTTTATATTGTATCAAATGGATAGTAAGAGTGCCTTTTCAAATGGGGTAATCAAAGAGGATGTTTATGTTGAGGAACCCACCAAATTTGAGAATTCACAATTTTCAAATCATGTGTTTAATTAAAACAAAGGCATTATATGGGTTAAAGGAAGCACCTAAGTCTTGGTATGAAAGGCTAAGTACATTCTTTCGAGGTTTTGTTCAGGATAGTGTAGACTCATCCCTCTTCATAAAGAAAGAAGGAGAAGAGTTTCTCATTTGTCAAATCTATGTTGATGACATTTTGATTGGATCATAATATAAAAACTTTTGTAATGAATTTTCAAAAACCACGAGTGAAGCGTTTGAAATGAGTATGATGGGAAAACTTAATTATTTTCTTGGATTAATTATAAAATTGTTAGATGATAGAACCTTCATTAGTGAAAATAAATACATCATGTATATTCTAATGCTAAGGCCATGAACACTTCCATGAGCTCCACAATTTAATTAGACAAGGACCCAAACAGAAATCAATGGATAAGAAAAAAATAGGGGAATTATTAGATCACTTATGTATTTAACTGCTACCAGACCAGATATAATATTTAGTGTTTATCTTTGTGCTAGATTTCAAGTATATCCAAAAGAATCACACTTGACTGTTATTAAAAGAATCCTTTAATATTTATTAGGCACTCCAAACATAGGAATCTGGTATCCTAGACACAACACCTCTTTTAAAATTATAAGATATTTAGATTCCAATTTTGCAGGATGTATGGTAGATATAAAAAGTACTTTTAGAACTTGTCAATAAAAAAATAATCCTTAGTTTCCCTGTTCAGTAGAGAACAAAGTTTAGTTGCCCTCTCCACAGATGAGGCTGAATACATAGAAGTAGGGAGTTATGTAACTCAAGTCTGATGGCTAAAGAAACAACTATTACATCTTGGACTACTTGTAGGAAACATTTTTGTTATCTATGATAACACCAGTGCAAATTGAATATCAAAAAATCCAATTCATTTCTCCTACACAAAGCATATACATATTAGGCATCACTTTATGAGAGATAATGTTGCCAATGTAAATATAGATATGCACCAAATAGCTATAGGAGATCAATTGGTTGAAATACTCATAAAACCTCTAGCCTATGATACCTTTAGCATCTTGAGGACAAAATTAGGTGTTATAGACACTCATACCTAATCTAAGAGAAATTAAAAAAAAATTATTTGAAAGCATTCGTTCATATGTGTTTAAATTACATGTTGTTGTTCAAGTATCTTTTTATATTTTATTTGTTGTTGTTTCTTTAAAAAAAAAAAAGAAAATTTGTCTAAGATAATTCCTGAACATCATAGACGCACTTCACTGAATTACAACAATCTTTAAAATTCTTTCCTGATCATGTTGTATGATTCATATTCATACTTTATGATATACACAGATGTACAGATCACAACCCTTTATTAAATCAACGGTCCAAATAAGATCACTAATATACACATCATACAATACAAATCTCTCTTCATACTACATGATCCATGTGTCACTAACTACTAAGGATTTCAATTTGTTTGGTACAAAATTATTATAATTTGTATTGTACAATACCCCTTTTAATACCGTAAGATACATATATCAAAATGGATAAGAATGAATTCAATTCATCTTGTATGAAATTATTTCCCATTGTGTTGTATGAACACCTATTTAAATAAGTTAAAGAGGGGTCCCTTTATTGTATTATGCTAACCCTCTTTGGTTTTATTGCTATAGTGGCGTTCATTGGTGTGGGGTTTCTTGCTCCAGTCTTTTTCCTACTTACTTCATTGATTTCCATTTTAAATGGTTAAATCTCATCTGGGAGCTTACCTCCGCTTCATATACATGGATTGGGTCTTCCTTTATGCTGTGTGCTCTTTATCAGAAGCATCAATTTAATCTTTGTAATTTCATTTTTTTGTATTGGTGCAGAACCCATTGTGATGCATGAATTTGATTACCTTCTAGTGGTATTATCATATTTGTGTTGTTATGGAGTTTGCTCGTACTATATAATGGGATGTTGATTTTCCTCTCTATTCTCTGAGCTAATATCATATGTTATGCTGGTTTAATTTAATATTAACTATGTTATAGTTTTATATATACACAATTTCATGTTTTCACACTTTTTTTGCAGATTATTTAGGTTGCATGTTTTTTGGAGATTTGTTCTATTTATGATATATGCTCTTTATTAGAAGCATAAATTTAATCTTTGTAATTTCATTTTTTTTTTGAATTGGTGCAGAACCCATAGTGATGCATGAATTTGATTACCTTCTAGTGGTATTATCATGTTTTTGTTGTTATGGATTTTGCTCATACTATATGGTGGGATGTTGGTTTTCCCCTCTATTCTCTGACCTAATATCAAATGTTATACTGGTTTAATTTAATATTAACTATGATATGGTTTTATATATACACAATTTCATGTTTTCACACTTTGTTTTGCAGCTTATTTATGTTGCATGTTTTTTGGAGATTTGTTCTATTTAGAAATTCTAGTGAGAGAAATTTTTGAAAGTTCGTTAGGGATGTTAAGCCCTCCCGAGGCTAACCAAGAGGGGGTTGAATTGGTATTTTAAAAATTTTCTTATTCAAAGCACAAAACTAAAACCAAAACAATTCACCACAAAGAGTATCGAATGCAAAAATTAAATGCAGAAATAAAATAAAGAAAGATCACATCGAATTTATAGTGGTTCGGTCAAACCTTGACCTACGTCCACTCCTCGGAGGCACCCTCCTAGTATTGCACTAACTAAGTGTCTCTCCTTTAGCTCCCATAGTTAGGCAGAGAAGCCTTCACAACAGACTCTTTTTCACCAACCCAGGTGTGGCAAAGAACTGACTCCTTTTGCTTCCTCCTGAAGCGGACAAAGAATCTGGACCATTTGTTGAAGTAGACCTCCCAAGAATCTCCCAAGGATGAAGGATGAAGAATGGAGAAGATGGCTTGGAACCTTGCTTGGAGCAACCTTTGTGAACCCTCTCATAAACTCCCCCTCACAAGTTCCTCTCTCTCTCTCTCTCTCTCTCTCTCTCTCTCTCTCTCTCTCTCTCTCTCTCTCTCTCTCTCTCTCTCTCTCTCTCTCTCTCTCTCTCTCTCTCTCTCTCTCTCTCTCTCTCTCTCTCTCCCTCTCCCTAGGCTCTCTCAGGTCAAGACAGCAGCACTCAACAAAGTGAAGAATAAGAGCTCTTAAATAGAAGAGCTTCAAAATAGCTCTTATTTTATACAAACTGACTTTATCATCCAGGCCGATATGGGTATCGGCCTGGCCGATCAGGTAAATTTTGCTCAATCAGCCCAGTCATTGGGACGATTAGAGTAATTTTGGTCACATCATCCAGGCCGATAGAATATCATCCTAGCCAATTAGTTCAAATTCGAGCCAAATCATCTTGGACATTGCCCTGAATTAAAGTAGGCCGATGTCAATCGTCCACACCATCGTCCTGGCCGATCCTACTATCGGCCCTGCCGATGTGATTGTGTAATCAGCCTTAATTTCTTTCCATAATTACCAAATTAATTTAAGCATAATTTGCTACATCGTCCAGGCTTATAGGATATCGTCCTGGATGATGTCCTAAATTAAAGAATACCTAAATAGATCATGGCAGCTGATTCTTTCTTATTTGAGCCTATCATCCTGATCGATACAATATTGTCCAGGCTGATCAGCTTAATGACGGCTGCCTTAATCATGATGCCCTAGTTAGGATTTTTATTTTTGAACCGATCGTCCAGGCCGATATTAATATCTGCCCGACCGATGTTACAAAAAATAGTAAACTCTAAGAAACAGTCAGAAAAATTCCCAAGGTGTGTGTGTGTGTGCAAGGTTACTTAGCATTAGGCACCATAAGGATTACATTTTACTCAAGAAAGGGAAAAAGTATATTACAGATTGACTCAGACCTAATCTACCCAATCTTGAGCTAGTTCAACTTGTAGTCTCGATCCTGTGGTCCTGAAATATTAGTAGGCAAGGCAGTCGAAGTAAAACATAAGTGTTTGCAATCATCAAAATTTTATTTCTGAAAAATAGATACGCAATAATCTCTCCCTTTTTTATGATGGAAAATGCACAAGAAAAATTCTCAGGAGTTCAGTCAATTTAATGAAGACAGTGTGAAAGAAAGAGCACACATCAACAATCACAATCAAAACACATAGTAACTAGCAGAATCAAAGTACAAAGCAACTAGTAGAATAGCAGATCACTCCCCCTTTTAACATCACAAAAAGGAGGGAGGAAAGTAAAATAGAAAAATAGAAATAGAAAAATAAAAACAAACTACAACACAAGAAAGACTAGAAAAATGATGGGCCCTGATCATCTGAAGGTGAAGGAGGTGGTGGTGGATGTTGCTGAAAGTAACTAGCCAGTGTAGTAAACTGAACACCAAATTAGGCTATGTCCTAGTCGTTTTGCTGCTGCTGGTGAGCAACGTATGCGTCAAAATGGCTAATTCCTCTGCGCAGTGCTGCTCGTAGCGGGCTATGTCCTCAGCATGTTGCTGCTCCTGTGTAGCAACATAAGTGTCGAATCGGGCCTCCCATTGGTCAAAGCGCTCCACAAATTAATCCAGCTAAGAGTTTTGGCAGAGCGGGACAGGTGTAGGAACGGGTGCATGAGCAGGTGCAGGAGCCTCCTCTTCCCCTGCCTGAGCTTCCCCATCCCTCAGGTGGAGACGAGTACTGTGAAAAGTTTGAAAGGAAATATTGGAGTAGAAAGCAGTGGGGAGATCTGGTAGAGTAGGATATTGGAGGTTATATTTTGTTTCTAGAACATATGCAATGATATGTCATAGGGCAAGATTTGGTTTCCTCCTATGATCTGGATCTCGAATTGTAGTCAAGTGATCGATGTAGCGAAAGATTAGGTCGGTTGTATTGAATCCGTGATGGGCTAGAATGTAAAAGGTGCTGATTGAAAGAAGATGAGTAATGTGGACATGATCACCATCCTTTGGGATTATATAGGTGCGAAGGACATGTTGAACAGTCCTAGCATCTTTGAGTAAAGAGCTAATCTCTCTAACATGAAAGGGGGCTGTGGTGTTCCGAAGGAAGTGATTGGCCGAAGCCCAGTCAAAATCAGGATCAGAACACAGGGTATGAAGTTTTCCCCCTATGATGAAAAGTTGTAGAAGTTCTTGGCAATCCTGATATGTAATATTGACGGGGCATCGATTCACAAATGAGGCAAGACCAGTGTGGGAAGAATTAATTCTAAGGCTTACACAGAATTCATACAAAAGTTCAGAATTGAAGGGGACAGCCAGAGTTAAAAGAAAGCAAAAGAAGGTATGAGCAAATAAGTTGATTACCATATAAGAGAGATAATCTGGATTGACAGTCTGAGAGACTATGATTCTAGCCTCCTTGTAGCGTTGGTAGGCGGCTTGAGCATCCGCCTCCAGGAAACGAGGGTCTAGTATGGCCCTTGAGGAACTTCTGGATGTGTGATGAGAGCATTTCCCTCCTGCCATTTTCAAAAAGTAGAGCACTAGAATAAGGAGTTTGAGAAGGCATGAGTGAAGAAACTTACTGGAAGGCTCTGAATTTAAAGGATCGGCCATATCGGCCAAGCCGATCGCAGGATCATCCAGGCCGATATGGTTCAATTATTGCGTACAGGCCGATTGGTCAAAAAGGCGGTCTGATCGTCTAGGCCGATCAAATATCGGCTGGGACGATTAGATATAGGCGTTGAAAAAGCATATCGTTTGGGCTAATTCGGTGGATCATCTAGGATGATGTCCAATAATGGATAGTACTAGCCAAATTTAAAGCATTTAAATCAAGGGCCACTTGTATCGGCTGGGCCGAACAGGTGGATTGTTCGGGCCGATTGTCCAAAAATGGATCATCCCGGGAAATTTATAGATATTAAATGTGCTAACACGTGTATCGTCCAAGACGAACAGGTGTATCGAACGAGACGATTACCAATAAATGCATCATCTAGGATGAAAATATATCAGCCATGACGATCAAGATGATTGTAGCAGAGGACGATCATATCGTCTAGGCCGATAAGGGATCGGCCATGACGATGAAGAGTAGAAAAGTCAAAAAAAATTAGTTGATGGAGTTTTTTGAAGCAAGATAAGTAGATCGTCCAGGATGATATAAATATCGGCCAGGACGATGTGACAAAAAAATTTCAAATCAGAGGAAGGATGGAGATGATCAAAGAAGGCCCAAAAATAATAAAATCTATAAAAATAACAATGATAAAACATGAAAAAGGCATAAAAACTAGCAAAGGAACGATTTTTTTTTAAAATCAAGGAATGAACATGATAGTCTCCATGTGATTGATTTTTAAAATTTATAAGTTAATAAGTTAACAACATCAAAAATAAAAAAAAGGTAAAATATTCGATCATGTTAACCCTAAGCTCGAACTTCTTTTAGGGTAAAATCATCTTTTGAAATCAAAAGGCCTAACTCAGAAAAATCAATTGGATAAGAAAAAGAGATCAATCAAAGCTTGGTTTCAGAAAAATATCTTATAGAATAATATATCAAAGTAGTTTGTTACAATCATGAAATTTGAAATCAAGTCCTTGAAAATCTCAAGTGATATATGAAATCTTCTAAGTTTTAAGAGTTGGAAGAAAGGAAGAAAGCTTGCTTTTTGATGGGCTCATTTTATGCCTCTTGTATATTGAATGGCGCACTTTGCGCATCTTTTGATTTTTAATATATATATATATATATATATATATATATATATATATATATATATATATATATATATATATATATATATATATATATATATATATATATTTCAATTTGGTGTCGTTGCACATCTTTTGTTTTTGGCATCATTGGCCACTTTTTTTTGTTTTTTGCAAGCTAGATTCTTTTCCATAAAACCCTTAAATATTCTTAGTTGTGAGCATATCTTCAAGATACTAGAGAAGAAGAACTCACTCTCTAATATAGGGAAGAACAAATCATAAAATAGAATCAAAAAATCATATGCGAGTTGCATTGATAGGATAACAAGAAATCTTGAAGTAACAAAAACTTTAATTATTATAAATATAAGCTAGATTACTGTAGCAAGATAGAAAAGATCTCAATTGCAAAATCCAGTTATTAATTTGAGATAGACTTTTGTTTAGAAAAGAAAACTTTACCACCAAAATAGGTTAGAGAAAGAGACACAATCAACGGTGTTTTTACCCTTTAGCAGATTAAGAGATGTGAAACATTAACTACAAATTTCAAAAAGATAAAAATAAGGCATAAGATATCAATTCAGTGATGATTAGAAAAACAAATTAAGGCATACAAAAATTAAAGTACCAAAAGCAAGGAAAATAACTACAAAAAAATAGACAACAAAAAAACTACCAAAAAAAAAGCAACGTAATCAGAAAAAAAAATCAGTAAAAATCTAGTTCATGCATTAATGTCAATCACACCCAATCTGGTCCTTAAAGTGCTGAAAGTGTCGAAGGCCAGTGGTTCAGTAAATATGTCTCCCTTAGTCACATGGCCTCTAATAAAGTGATGTCTTATGTCAATATTCTTAGTCCTTGAATGTTGGATAGAATTTTTAGAAATGTATATGGCATTAGTGTTATAACAAAGAACTGAGATGGAGCCTACATGTAATCCTAAATCAAGTACTTGCTATTTTAACCAAAATACTTGGGCCACACAACTTCTTAAAGCAATGTAATAGGCTTCAGCAGTGGAAAGTGCAACAGAGTTTTGCTTTCTACTAGGCTAGGAGACTAAAGACTGTCCTATGAATTGACAAGTTCCACAAGTGCTTTTTCCATCCATCTTACATCATGCAAAATCAGAATCAGAATATCCAATAATCTCAAAAGAAGTGTTGTGCCTAGGGTACCAGATTCCTATATTTTGTGTCCCTAAAAGGTATTTAAGAATTCTCTTAACTACAGTTAGGTGGGATTCCTTAGCGTCAGCTTATAATCTAGCACAAAGACAAATGCTAAACATTATATCGGGTCGGCTAGTAGTCAGGTAAAGTAAAGATCCAATCATCCCTCTGTACTACTTTGATCAATTGATTTTCCATTTGGGTCTTTATCCCACTGAATTTTCGAGGTCATGGGAGTATTAATTTGCTTGGCTTTGTCCATTTCATACTTCTTCAAGATGTCCTTTATGTATTTTGATTGATTCAGAAAGGTTCCATCATCCATTTGTATTAAACTAAACCCCAAAAAGTAGGACAACTCTCCCATCATACTCATCTCAAACTCCTAACTCATTGTTTTAGAAAAATCATAACATAGGCTTTTATTAAAAGATCCAAAAAGTATATCATCGACATAGATTTAAACAATGAGAAGTCGTCTCCTACTTTCCTTAGGAAAAGGGTGGTGTCTACGCTCCCCTTAACAAACTCCCTTTCTAGTAAGAATGTGCTAAGCCTCTCATACCAAGCTCTGGGTGCCTGCTTTAATCCATATAAGGCCTTTTTTAATTTAAAAACATGATTTGGAAATTGAAAACTCTCAAAACTTGGGGGTTGTTCTACAAACACATCCTTTTTTATTTCCCCATTTAAAAAGGAACTCTTAATATCAATTTAAAAAAGCATAAATTCCTTATAACAGGCAAAGGCTAATAGCACTCTAATGTCTTCCAATCTAGCTACAGGGGAAAAAGTCTCCTCAAAATATATCCCTTCTATTTGGTTATATCCCTTAGCCACTAATCTTGCCTTATTCCTAACCACCACTCCAGAATCATTCACCTTATTCTTAAAGACCCACTTGGTTCCAACTGCACTTTGTCCCTTAGGTCTTTCTACAAACTCTCAAACATCATTTCTATAAATTGGTTCAACTCCCACTACATGGCTAAGATCCAAAATTCGTCAGAAAGGGCTTGGTTTATGTTGGTGGGTTCAGTCATTGAGATAAAGGCAAAGTGGTTCACTTTCTTCCTAAGTCCATGTCTACTCCTAACACCATCAGAAGGGTCTCCTAAGATTAGATCTTTAGGGTGACTCGAAGAGTATCTCCAATCTCTAGGCAAAGTGTGTGAAGGTTCAACCCTTTCCTCCAGATCTACATTTTATACTCCTTCAGTGTTCTAGTGCTCTACCCTCATCTCTAAATTTTCTACTCCAGTGGTAATCTCTCCAACATCATCATCATCCTCAACTCTAGACTTTCTAGGATCAGACTCATCAAACACTACATGAGAAGTTTCCTCCACCACCAAAGTCCTCTTATTAAACACCCTAAAAGACTTCCCAACACTAGAATATCCTAAAAATACTCCATCTGATTTTGGGTCAAATTTTCATAAGTGAAACTTCCCATCATTGTGAATGAAAACCTTACAACCAAAGACATGAATGTTGGAAAGATTGGGTGACCTACCCTTAAGGATCTCATAGGATGTCTTATCTAATTCGACTCTAACATTTACCCTATTCAACACAAAACAAGTTGTGTTAACCGCTTTAGCCCAAAAGTATTTTGAAAGTGAATACTCAGCAAGCATGGCTCTAGCGGCTTCCACTAAGGTCTGGTTCTTCCTTTCAGCTATCCCATTCTACTGAGGGGTCCTAAGAGCTGAGAAGTTGTGGCTAATCACCTTGTCCTCACAAAAATCTTCAAATATCTCATTTTTAAATTCTACCCCATGGTCACTATGGATGGTCAAGATCTCACAACCTAGCATTTTCTGAATCTAAGTGAAAAAGGCTTAAAACTCATCAAAAGACTCATTTTTATGTGACAAAAATCTAATCTAAGTAAATCTCGAGTAGTCGTCAATAATCACAAAACCATAGACTTTTCCTCCCAAACTGGTAGTACGAATGTGTCCAAACAAATCTTTGTGAAGGACTCCTAAAGGTCTAGATGTGCTAATGTGCTTAATGGAGTGAAAAGTAGAGTGGACTTGCTTTCCTAATTGGTAGGCATCACAAATGTGGTCTTTTGAAAACTTAAGCTTGGGGACACCTTTAACTAAGTCTTTTTGGGTCACATTCATAAGCGTTTTCATACTGGCATGACATAATCTCATGTGCCATAATCATGAATCATCAATAGCAGTTTTTAAGCAAAATGAAGCAGCACATTCAATGTTATTTAAATCAAGCATGTAAATGTTGTTGATCTGCTTTTCCTACAAAATAGTGTTAGTATTTAAGTTGATAATGCATGAATTTGCCAAAAAATTTATGATGAAGCCCTTGTCACAATGCTGAGTGATGCTGAGCAAGTTATATTTCAGTCCATCTACAAGCAAAACATTTTCAATAAAAAAGTTCTTGGAATTTTCAATTATATCTGAGCCTATCACCTTCCTGGTGGTGTTATCTCCAAGAGTCACCTTGTCTCCTGTCTTGGTCTCCATCAAAATGAATTGATTGGCATCACCAATCATATGTTGAGAGCATCCGTTGTCCAAGTATCACATGCTCTTACGAGGCCTTTTATGAGAGCTTGCCTATAAAGTTATCAAATATCAGATTTAGGAACCCAAACATATTTGGGTTTCTTCTTATGGAAAGTAGAATGCAATGCATGCTGTGAATCATGTAACTTGGGTCTCCAAACCCAATGTGAACTATGGTGAATGGTGCAAGTGTGTGTTATGTGTCCTAGCATGCCACATGAGAAACATCTAACTCCAAGAAAAGGATACACAAATCAACTCCTATGGTGATGCTTCCTTTTAAAGTTTTGAAAAGCATTTAATGGTTTATTTTTAAAAACTTTGAAATTTGTTAATTCTTTTTCTAACTCAGTATGAGATATTTTAAAGAATCATGTGCATTGGTTAATTCAGTGTGCTTTTTGTTTAATATATCAAATTCATCAAGTAAAGTTATGTGATTGCTATCAATTTGAGAGTGATCTTTTAAAAGATTTTCATGCTCCTTTTATAAATTTAAAAATTCCACTTTCAGACTGGCATGAGATTTTTTGAGTTTTTTATATGATGCATGCATGTGCTCATAAATTTCTAATAATTCATCATAAGTTGATTCACATACCTCTTCTTGGTCACTTTGACCAAGATTATTGTCTGCCATTAAGCACAAGTTTGTTTTCTCCTCTTCAGGTTTAGTCTCAGAAGAGTCTGATGCAGAATCCACCAAGAATGCCTTTTGGAATCTCTTCTTGTCCTTCTTATACTTGGGTTTCTCCTCGCCCTTTTCCTTGCTTGGGTGAGACTTGAGTGTAGGGCAATCAGCTTTAACATGTCCTAGCTTCTTGCATTCAAAATAAATTGTATTATTAGAATTCTTTAAATGTTTTTTACCCTTACCTTTATTCCACTTCTGATGATTCTTATGCTTCTTCCTTAGAAAGCTCTTAAATTTCCTCCTGATTAAGGCAACATCATCATTTTTAGACCAGGAGGAGTCTGTGTCCGAGTTGTTCACCTTAAGTGCCATCATTTTCTCCTTCTTCCTCTCACCTGCATCAAGATTTCTTTGGTTCACCCCTTGCTCATAAGCAATGAGTGAACCAAGTAAGTTATTGATCGAATAAGTACTTAAATCTTTAGATTCAGAAATTGCAGTGATTTTAGTATCAAAAGAGGAAGGCAAACATAGTAAAATTTTGTTCACTTTTTTATAGTTAGTAAGTTCTCTTCCTAATGCATGCAATGAAGTAACAATCTGAGTAAACCTTGTATACATTTCAGAAATCATTTCATTAGGTTTCAAATGATAAAGTTCATAATCATGCAATAAAATATTCAAACGAGATTGCTTAACTTCTTTGGTTCCTTCATAAGTGATACACAATTTATCCCAAATCTCTTTACCAGTTGTGCAAGTTGAAACACACATGTAATCTTTAGATTTTAAAGCATAGAAAAAGCAGTTCAGACATTTTGTATTAAGTTGCACAAGATCCCTATCATCTAGAGTCCATTCAGTAAAAGGAAGTGGAATAGTAACGCCATTCAACTTTCCAGTTGGAGGTGTATAACCATTCTTAACAAGCATCCACATGCGATAATCAATTGATTATAGAAATGTAGACATACGAGTTTTCAAAAAATCAAAAGGAATATTATAAAACAAACGTGGTCAGGTAATAGAATACCCTTCTGCAGTATTACGTTTACTAGAGTTAGCCATGGATCAAAAAATTCAAAAAAAATTCAAACTTAATTTTATGAATCCCGCTCTAATACCACTTGAAAGTTCGTTAGGGATGTTAAGCCCTTAAGAACTAGCCTGAGGCTAACCAAGAGGGGGGGTGAATTACTATTTAAAAATTTTCTTAGGCAAAGCACAAAACTAAAACCAAAACAATTCACCACAAAGAGTAATGGATGCGGAAATTAAATGCGGAAATAAAACAAAAAAAGATCACACCAGATTTATAGTGGTTTAGTCAAACCTTGATTTACATCCACTCCTCGGAGGCATCCTCTGAGTATTGCACTAACTTAGTGTCTCTCCTTTAACTCTCACAGCTAGGTGGAGAAGCCTTTACAAAACCAACCCGTTGCAGCAGAGAACCGACTCCTTTTGCTTCCTCCTAAAGTGGGCAGAGAACCCAGACCGTTTGCTGAAGAAGACCTCCCAAGAACCTCCCAAGGATGAAGAATGAAGAACGGAGAAGATGGCTTGGAACTTGCTTGGAGAAACCTTTGTGAACCCTCTCACAAACTTCCCCTCATAAGTTCCTTTCTCTCTCTCTCTCTCTCTCTCTCTCTCTCTCTCTCTCTCTCTCTCTCTCTCTCTCTCTCTCTCTCTCTTTCCCTTTCCCTAGTCTCTCTCAGGTTAAGACATCAGCACACAAGGTCTTACAAAGTGAAGAACAAGAGCTCTTTAGTATACGAGCTTCGGAATAGCTCTTATTTTATACAAACCGACTTTGTCGTCCAGGCCGATCAGCATAAATTTTGCTCAATCAGCCTAGTCAGTTTGGGATGATTAGAGTAATTTTGGTCACATCATCTAGGCTGATAAAATATCATCCTGGCCGATTAGTTCAAATCCGAGCCAAATCGTCTTGAACATCGCCCTGAATTGAAGTAGGCCGATGTCAATCGTCCACGCCATCATCCCGGCTGATCCTGCGATCGACATGGCCGATGTGATCTTGCAATCAGATTTAATTGCTTTCCATAATTACAAGATTAATTTAGGCATAATTTTACTGCATCATCTTGGCCGATAGGATATCATCCTGGACGATGTCCTAAATTAAAGAATTCCTAAATAAATTATGGCGGTTGATTCTTTCTAATTTAAGCCTATCATCCCGGCCAATACAATATCATCTAGGCTGATCAACTTAATGATGGATGCCTTAACCATGATGCCCAGATTAGGGTTTTTGTTTTCGAATTGATTGTCCAGGCCAATATTAATATTGGCCCGGCCGATGTTACCAAAATAGTAAAGTCTAAGAAACAGTCAGAAAAATTCCCAAGGTGTGTGTGTGCAATGTTACGTAGCATTAGGCATCATAAGGATTACATTTGACTCAAGAAATAGAAAAAGTACATTACAGACTGACTCAGACCTAATCTACCCAATATTGAGATGGTTCAACATGCACTCTCGATCATGTGGTCTTGAAAAGTTAGTAGGCAAGGCAGTCAAAGTAAAACAGAAGTGTTTGCAATCATCAAAATTTTATTTCTGAAAATTTGATACGCAACAATTCTGAGGTTTTTCTAGAAAGAGAAAGTATTTTCAAAATTCCTATTTCCTATTTCTTCATGGGAAGATAGGAAAGGCAGAGGAGGACTACCAGTAATCGGCGACTGTCAATCCTTCTTCTCTCCGTTAAGCATTGGCCAATGAACAAGGTTTTGTAAGAAGATTTATAATTATAAAGATCGAACATCTCTAACCAAAGGAAGATCTCGATATGCACCTCTTAAGAATTCAACTTTAAGGATCAAAGAGGGTCATTGACCACCAGTGTAACGAACAACTATGGTTGAAGGTAAAGGAAAGATGATTGTGGATAATTAGGTAACTTCTAAAGCTTCGCATCACATATTGGGTAGTCCAAATCATGGAAAGAATGACTTTGAAGCTTCTTCTTCTTTT
This sequence comes from Dendrobium nobile, assembly GCA_022539455.1. NCBI lineage: Eukaryota > Viridiplantae > Streptophyta > Magnoliopsida > Asparagales > Orchidaceae > Dendrobium > Dendrobium nobile. The sequence continues at coordinate 25,977,900 of CM039721.1, read as the reverse complement.
TTTAAATTGAAATTTAATAAATTCATTACTCCTAATGCTTTCGATTCCACGGTACCTATAATAAAAAATGTTTTGAATCAAGATGACAATTCATTAGTTCCATCAAATACTGTAGCCATCGATCCTTATAATCTGGTGAAGAAGCTTGTTTTGATTGAGAAATCTATGAATTTTCAAAAATTGCCAAATTCTTGGAGTGTTAATCCACATATAAAAGTTAATCTGATCCTTGTTTCTTCTGAAATGTCGGATGATGGAGTTGCTATCAAGTTCAATTCAGATTACGAGAATGCCAATGCCCAAGTGTTGAAGAATTCTTTGGTGGTGAAAGTTTTAGGAAAAAATGTTCCTTTTCCATATTGTAGTATAAAGTTGAGAAAGCAATGGAGCAAATTTGGAGGATTTCATTTAACTTCATATGGGTTAGATTGGATTTTATGTTCTTTTCATTCTTCTGATGCTTTGAAGGGAGTTCTAAGTGGAGTTCCTTGATATGTAGGTGGATTCATTGCTGGATTGATAGATGGACACCTACTTTCTCTCCTCCTTTATTAAAGGGATTATCTTCTTCGGTTTGGATAAGAATGCCTCATATCACACTGCATTATTGGGATGAGATTAATATAACCAAGATTTTCTCCAATGTTGGTGTTCCTATGCTCCTTGATGGTAACATGTTCAAATGGTGAAGAAGGGAATTTGCAAGAGTTTGTGTGTGAATTAATCTGGATATTAAACTGCTAGGAGGTATTTGGGGAATGGTTTGGGAGGAAGATCTTTCAAAAAATAGAGTATGAGAAAATCTCTTCATTTTGTTTTAAATGTGGAAGATTGGCATAATGTTAGTTTGTGTACAGAAGTAGAGGTAGTTGTGTATAAGAATAATTCTCATAACAAAGATGCTCCAAGTACTTTTCTGGATGAAGTTAATAAAGGAAGTTTGAATAAAATGCAATTTGCTGAAATAGAGTATGGACCGTGGATCCACATTAAATTTCAAAATAGAAAGAGGAGATTTTTCATAAACAAGGAGCTAAACATTAAAGATTCTAAACATGTTCTTCCTACTCAGTTTGAAGATGAAGGAAAAATTATGGGAGAATCTAATACTATTCAAATTGAGGAAGATCAAGAGCTGAATGATAATGTGGAAAATTGTGTGGTAAATTCAAAAAAATTTAGTTTGCTTGTAAAGCTTACTGGTGAGAAAGATGTAGATAATGAGCAAATGAAGCTAGATGTTCTAGTCACTAATGTATTGTCTGAGGGTAATGAAGTTTATTGCATTAAGAATTCAGCATGTAATCAGACCTTGTGAATTAATGCAAATGGAAGTGTGGAGTGTAATGCTAGTGAAGTAATTAAATGTCTGAATGCAAATTCAATTTCTCCTGAAATTTAAAGTTCTTACTAGCATTGGAAATGAAGCATGTTAATGAAGAATCAGCTAATCTTGAAGATAATTCGATTTCTAGTGAAAACGATGAACATTCTTTAGTAGATTTTGATGGAAATAGGAAGGTTTTTATACAGAAAGATAAGAATTCTTCTCTTACAAGTGGTGCTATGGATGTAAGTTCTATTAAAAATAAAATGAATCTTGCTAAAGAAGTTAAATCTTTAGGTCCCATTGATGATATCCCAAGAAGAAGAAGAGGAGATTGAGGTGGTTTGCTTGGAACTGGAGACTATTCCCCATTAGTTTTGTGATGTCTTCTTTCTTGTTTTGGGATTCTAGAGGAGCCAAAAAGAAAGATGCTTTTTATATCTTAGGGAGTTGTTGAGGGATAATGAGGAGTTTTTCATTGGGATGGTAGAGATGAAGTTGTCTATTTTGGATAGAAAGGAAGTTAATAGGATTATTGGGGAGGATTGGGATTTCTTTCATCATCATGCTAATGGTACATCTGGGGGTATTCTTATTCTATGGAAGGGGATGGAGGGCAGTTTTTATATTGTTTTTGATTCATCTCAAGTTATTTTTGGGTGGTTCCAAATTCCAAATAAGGGGTGTTGGAATGTTGCAATGGTTTATGGGAGTAAGGAGGTGTGAGCTAGAAGATGTTTATGGGAGAATCTTGATAAGGCGTTGGTGGGTGATATTCCTTCTATAGTGGGAGGGGAATTTAATTATATTTTGTCTAAGGAGGATAAAAGAGGGGGTAAAAGGTTTATCTTCTCCTAACGTCCTCAAGAAATGAACTCCTTTTTTACTAATAATGATTTGCATGATGCAGGTATTATTGGACCAAGGTATACTTGGTGTAATACTAAAGAGGGATATATGAGGATTTGGGAAAGGTTGGATAGATGTTTGTTGAATTCTTCATCTCTTCAGCAAGTCCCTTATGTGGTGGTAAGGCATCTAGTGAGAGTGCCTTCAGATCACTCTCCTATTTTTTTTAAGATAAATGATACTTTGAGGCCAGTTCACAAACTTATCAGGTTTGAAGATGTTTGGAGATCTAACCCAGCAGCATGGAATGTGGTGCTTAAAGTTTGGAGAAGGTCTTATTTTGGCAATGATGTTGAATTCTGAAGAGAAAGTTGAATAAAGCATTAAAAGCATTCTATTATTGGAATAAGAACAAAGTAAGGGACCTAACTGCTTTGAAGATTACTTTGAAGAAGAAGATTATAGAGCTTCAACTTAAAGAAAGCTTGGATGAGGGTTTAAATCAGCAAGATCTACTTCTGTTAAGGAGTAAGTTGCGTGAGTTGAGCTTCACTTTGGCATGGTTAGCAACCTGGTCGAATTAGAGAGCCAAGACAAGATAGATCCCAGAAGGGGATACAAATTTAAAGTTTTTTCATGACTATGCCTCAGATAGAAGAAATGGGAAAAAAATTAATCCAACAAATGATGTTATTAAAGGCCTTGTGGTAGATCAAGATAAAATTGAAGCAGCTTTCTTTAAATTCTTCATACATAAATGGAAGGAGAGGAATGCAGTCTCTCGGATTGGCCTAAATTGGGTACTCAACAAAGATTGATAATGTTGAATGGAATATGCTTAATGAAAATTTTACTCAAGATGAAATGCTGGAAGATCTCAAGAGTCTGGGTAATAATAAATTGCCAGGTTTGGATGGTAATACTGCCTCATTTATCAAATTCTACTGGAGTAACATTAAAGAAGACCTATAGAGAGCAGTGAACATTTTTTTCATAAATGGAGAGATGCATCCTAAGTGTAAGGACACAATAATTATTTTAATCCCAAAGGTGAAGAACACGATGGAGCCCTCATAATTCAAACCAATTAGTTTGTGTCAATTGATTTATAAGGTGGTTGCTAGAATGATAATGAACCATGTGAAATATTGTTTTCCTAAGATATATACTGAAGAGCAAATTACTTTTGTACCATGTAGATCTATGTCAGATCACTGTTTATTAGCTCAATAAATCTTCAATATGTTTAGATTTTCCAATTCCAAGAATGAACTTATGACGCTTAAAATTGATATGAAGCAAGCATATGATAGTATGTGTTGGCAACCTCTATCTAAGTATTTATGTTGTTTTGGGTTTCCCCTGAGACTCATTAAGCTTATTACGGAATGTGTTTAAACTATGAGGGTTTCATTACTTATTAATTGTAGAAGATCAGGTTGGATTAAAGTTAAAAGTGTGTCTACTATCAACATATTTGTATATATTGTGCTCCCAGCTACTTTCTAATGCTATTTATCAAAGGGGTACTGAATTGGGAATTAAGGTATCTCAAAAGTTTGAAAAAAATACACATTTATTATATGTTGATAATGTATTATTATTCCCAAATGCTTCTATGAGATCATCTCTTTGTATGAAGAAGCTTTTGAGGGATTTATTTGGGTGGACCGACCAAAAAGTGAATAATATAAAATATCAAATTCTATTTTGGAATTCATTATAGAAAAGGTGCAAGAAGATAATTGCTAAAAAGTTGGAATTCATGATAGTGAAATAAATGCAATACTTGGGGGTGAAGATAGCATTAAGAAGGCTTGTAAACTAAGATTCCAAATAATTTTTGACCATGCGTTAGAGAAGTTAAACGTGTGAGGTAATAGATGTCTTTCATTGGCAGGAACTGTTCTTCTAATAAAAAGTACTTTTCGTTCACTACCAATCTTTTTATCTACTCATTTCTTCGTCCCTAAAGGAATTTTATATGAGTTGGATAAAATTTATAGAGATTTCTTATGGCATAAAGACAAAGGTAAGAAAGACTTACACTATGTTTCTTGGGAAGATCTTTATAAACCAAAGATGCTTGGTGGATCCATCATTCTTCAGCTGAAAAAGTGGGACCTTTTAGGTCTAGAATTACTTGGAGAGTCATTCAGAATCCATATTCTTTATGTAATCGATCTATCATCTCAAAATATGGAAGTGATGTGTGGTGTGGTATGGTTAAAAGAGGAAACTCTCCATCATGGAAAATTCTAGTGGATGGAGCAAAGTATTTTAAAAATAATGTTAGATGGAACTTGGTGAACGGAAATAAAGTGTGTATCATGAATTATACATGGATCTTTCATAAACCCTTAGTAAATGGCCTAATATGTTAAATGTTATTAACTCCACAACGAATTATTTTTTAATTTTATTTTAAATCATGGTAGCTGGAATTGTTTGGAATTACAAAATTTATTTAAAGAAGATTTGATTTTGGTTATTAAACCAATTCAATTATTTTTATATTTGAATGAAAATTGTATTGAGCTTATTAAGCAGCATTCAAGTGTATCAATTACTGCTCTTTCATTTGAAGCTTGGATTGAATCTAACATTAATTAGAGGGCAACAAAACAGAGCCAAACTGAGACTTTGCATTGTATCAAGAAATTCAAACTTATGTCTAAAGTTGAATTATTTTGGTGGACGTTATGTAAATATGCTCACCCTACCAACTCTTTTTTGAATTATGGGAACTTATTGCAATCAAATAAATGTGCCTGTGGATGTCATGTGGTGGAGAACTAGCAACATGTGGTTGTTCGCTGTATTCAGTTGCTTCAGATCTTGCATAAGCTTCGTTAATGAGGATTTCAAGTTCCTATCTTTGGTTTTATTTCAAATGGTTTGGAGGAGTTGAAAAGCATGTCTTTAGTTAATTTTAATATAATCAAATTATTATGTAGAGTAGTTTATTTTTCCTAGAATGAGTGAAACCAAATAAAGCTAGGATTAGCTATTTCATCTGTTAATTCTTTGGATTCAAATGTTTTAACATCCCTTATACAGCCGTCAAAGAATCAAATATTGAATAATTGGAATGCTGATCTCCAATTGGAGTCTCATGATGTTTGGCATCCTCTTCCTCTAGATTGGATATTTGTCAATGTGGATGCTTCCCTTAAGGAATCATACAATGCAGGAATTGGAGTTATTTTTAAAAGGTAGTTCCTTCAGGATTTTAGCAAGCAGTTGAAGCACGAGATATAGCTTCTCTTGACCTACAGGTTGTTCTCTTACTTAGAAAATAATTGCAAGGGTAGATGCTCCAATATAAGGATTTGTTATTGAAGAAGACAACTCTAATGTGATTAAGTGGTTTCATGAATCCTTGAAGAAGGTGAAATGGAAGCAAGCTAAAGATTGGAATTCTTATTTTCCTTAATGATTTTAATAATGTTATCTTTCATTTGATCTATAGAAATTGTAATAAAGTAGTTGATTGTTATGCAACTTTAGCTTTAAGTAGCAGTTTTGTTTTTATTATTTTTTGTCAATTGCATTCCTTCTTCTTTATTTTATCGATTGAAGGAGTGATTACTATCTTTAGTTGCTTTTAAGTTCTTTATCATTATTGAAAATTGCAACTTTTAAAAAAAAAGAGTATTTTTTGCAGAAATAGCATGTTGAAAGTCAATATTTGGATCTTCCCATTATTTTTGGGAGTTAGCTCCAGGACATAGAACATTCCTAGGTAATTTTGTACTTTTTCTTAGTAGGGACATTAGGCTCTTAGGTTTTATTTTGACTTTTTTTATACCTCTTCTGAGCAATAATGAGCTAAAGGCCACTTTTATGGACTTTGTTATTTTAATTTAATCAACACATAGGCCCCTCTATGGGTTTTTAACAAAAAAAATGAATTTCATTAAAGCATTACAAAAATCTACAAGTACAAAATAAAATACATTCACCCTTATGGTAAAAATTATAATCAAATAATAAAAAAAGCCTTGCTAAATCTACTTAAAATAAATATATTAAAAATTGAAGAAAATAAAATAAATGAATGAATAAAATATATAAAAAATAAAATCATAATCCAAATGACTCTAAATTATCATGAGGTTCATCTTGGTCTTTCTCAACCTATGGTAAAAGTTTCATAATGTTTATACATCAATAGGTACAAAAAAAATACATAAATAATTAAAAAAATTAAATAATAAATAACAAGAAAACATTAAATATTCAAATCTAATTAAATAAAAAAATCTTAAAAAATAAGCCAAAATGCATTGATTTATAAATAAGCAATAGTATATGAGAAAAAATAATATATCTTAAGAATTTAAACTTTTAAAAAATAGTTAAATAATGGTCAAACTAAAATGATTACATAAATACAGGAAAAATAAATAAAAAGCATAAAAGAAACAAAATAAAAATAATGTTAAAACAATTAAATAAAAATAAAAATTCAGTAATATATTCTAAATAAACAATTAAAACATAAAAAAAAATTATTAAAAAATAAAAGAAAAAATAAATAAATAAATAAAATAATTCATTTATTAAACATAATATGACTTAAATAAATAAAAAAAGTTAATTTAAAATTAAAGAAAATTAAAATAACATTTAAATAAAAAAAATAAAATAATGAGAATCTCAAATAAATAAATTTAATTTAAATAATTTAATTCAAATTATCAAAATATACAAGTGAAATTCTATTCATTGAACTTAAATAAAAATATAATAATTTAAATAAATGTGAAATAGTTAAAAATTAAATAGATGAAATTAAAATTTTGATACAAATTAATAAAACTTAAATAACTTAATTCAAATAAATTAAACAAATTTTGGTAAATCATTCAAATTAATTGAATTAAATAACTAAAGGTTTAATAAATAATAAGAATTTATTTGGCTTTATATGTTTGCTTCATTCGTTTGGAATGAAAGAAACGCATATTAATGCTAGTAATCAAACATAAATAAATAAAATTCAGTAATATTATTGCGGGCTAGAATATACACGGCGATAGAATTAAAAAATTCCCGTCTTAGCGTTGTACAGATATCTAGCACACAAACAGGAAAGAAATAAAAACACTAGGATTTTTATGTGGAAAACCTTGAAAAGGGGAAAAACTACGGGGCCACGCCCAGTTGAAAAAGTTCCACTAGTGTTTTGTTTGAGATATAAGAGGCTGACTCATCCATAAAAGTTGGGACGATCAGATTATAATGAATTTCATTTGAATTGAAATTCAGATACAATGTTGAGCAGAGTTCTGATTTCACGTGGAGATCAGGTTAAAATCTGGCGTCCTTCGGAGGTCGGGCAGAATTCAGGTGTCATTCAAAAGTTGGATAGAATTCCAGCATCAGGCAGAACATCGGCGTCACTTAGAAAGAGTTTCGGCATCACCCGGGCGTCTGGCAAAATTTCGGCGTTACTGAGGCGGCAAGAAGGACTCCGGTGGTGGTCGAGGAGGAGTTATTCCCTCCTATCATTCTCTTCTCTTCTTCTCTTCTTCTTGCTTCTTGCTTCGTCCCCTCTCATGAGAAATGAGGGGCCTTTTTATAAATAATTTGCAGTGGCATGGCTTGTAAAAAGGCGTGAGATAAAGAGTAAATAGGGAGTGGTCATGGACAGCTGATATTGAATCCCTTGATCATGCACCGTTCGTCAGACATATGAAGGTCTTAATGATGTTGGAATTCAGTGATCTTGGGCTCGTTAGATTTGTCTCGTTGAGCCGCTCAATTTGATTATAAGAACGTCATATTTGGAAACCATTTGGTAACTAAAATTATGGTATGAACTTTCCAATAATCCTTCAGGTCCTTGATTTGGACTCATTTGGGCTCGGATTAAGTCAAATTTGGTGTCATTGGGTTTGTATTTTTGAGACGCTTAGTTTGACTATAAGTTTCCTAAAATTGGAGTTAAGGTGATCCTAAATTTAATTTTTGAAGTTTTCGGGTTGATTTTATCTCGAGATTCGTGCCCGATCAAGATAATTTTTTGAGGATATATCAGTTACCCTCCTATTTTTCGATGTCGAAGCTCCAAGAGTCCAAAAAATACATGTCACAAACTTTGGAGGAATTTTTGTGTGATTCAAAATCCATTCTTGCATTTAGGAGCTCCAAATGACTTTAAAAGTGTCGAAATTGAGTTCGGAATCTCAAAAAATGGTCCGAGGACCTAATAAAATATTCGATTTGACCTTTCTTGGGTGAAAATCAGACCCGGGATTGTTTGGGAAACCGAACCGACCGGCCGGCCATCGCCGGCGGCGCGGAATAGCATATTGATTTCCAGCTTGAGATGAATAAGATCTTGGATGATTGGAACAATGAGTTTGTGAAGGTTAAATACCTTCAGGGGGATTATAAGAAGAAATATGATGGCAAAGTGAAGGAGTTCCAAGTGGTAGAGGAGCAGTTAGGAGAGTGTAGAGCAGAGCTGGCAAATAGGATAAGTTCAGCCTCCTCACAGAATGATCGGATGGATCACATGAATATATAGTTGGTAGATGCTCAGGCGACAATCAACTAGAAGGCAAATGATCAGCAGATCCTTGAAGCTGAGAATAAGAGGCTCCAGAGTATGTTGTTAGAGAAGGAAGCTCCGTAGTTGCCTTCTGTAGCCATAAAAGAGTTCAGGAAATCTTGTGCCCTCAAGATTATCATGGAAGATCATGTTCAGGAATTTCTCAATCACAATTATGATGTTGAGATGAAGGCTTTGGAGGCATAGTGCTTAGAGGATGGCTTCATCAAAGGTTTTATGAAGGGTGTTCGTGCAGTGCAGCGTAAGACGGGGGCGGAGATAGAGGGGTTGACTCCTAGCCAGGCTTCTGGTGATCCTTCTTCAGACTCTGGTAGTGAAGAATTAGAGAATGAGTTGCAGCATTCTTTTTCCTTAGAGGAGGACGAGGATGATATTGAGATCCTGTACGATTATTCTGATGTTGTCCGTATCACTTTTTCTTTCTAGTGATTATATGGGTGTTTGGTGTTGATGTTTTCGTATGATGTACTCGATGTTCAGTGATATATAAATAAATTATTGTGATTTCTGTTTTTTCACATGCATATGAAATTGATTCAACTTTATTTCAATGATAAATATTTTGGCGGCCTTCTTTGACTTAATTGATTGCGAGATATATCCTCCTTGGATATCCTGACCTATCCGAGGTTGTTAATCAAAGCATTTGTTTGATGATTTTAACCTATATGGAAGAGGTCAGATTAAATCCCCCTTGGATTGATCGTTCAGTGATTGAGATATAATGTAGATTATGTATTTCTTGAATCACAAAAAAAGAGTCTGAGGAGAAGAGATAGTATCACAACAAAGTGAACATCACATTATTGTATTATATAAGACAGTATAATAATTCCTTAGTAAAATTTAGGGATACAGAAAAAGTGTTTTTCTATAATCAACACATAAGGGGCGTACGAGAAATTTGAAAGATACAAAGGATAATGCAAGATAAACTTTACGAACAATATAACACCAAACAAATAGTAGTATCAACTCCTACTGATAGTACTTGTGAAGGTTTCCCACATTCTAAGTTTGGGGGAGCATTTTTCCACTAGCATCCTTTAGTTTGAAGCTTACAGGCTTGACCATAGCCGCCACCAATAAGGACCCTCCTAGAGGGGGGAGAGCTTATTACGCTAAGGGCCTTTTTCAGCAGCTTCAATGCTTCGCAGAACTAAGTGTCCAATGGAGAAAGGTTGAGGTTTCACTCTTCGATTATAGTGACGAGTGATCCTTTGGTGGTATGCAGCTGTCCTGAGTGAGGCTCCATCTCTTACTTTTGAGAGGATATTTAAATTTGTTCTGAGCCTCTCCTCGTTGTTATTGAAGTCAAAAGTTTGTACTCTGTTGCTTGAGACTCCAATATCAACTAGTATGACTGCTGCCATACTGAAACAAAGGTTATATGATGTTCTCCTGTAGGAGTTCTAGCAGTGATCCGATAAGCTCATAGCATATTTGGGAGTTCTTCAGCCCATTGCCTCCCATTCTTTCCTAGGCATGTCTTCAGTCCTTTCAGAATTATTCGGTATATAAATTCTGTTTGCCCATTTGCTTGAGGATGGGTGACAGCTGTGTGAATGAGTTGAATATGAAAATCCTTAAAAAAATATATATGTATAGATCTTCCCAGTAAACTGTGTCTCGTTGTCAGTGATAAATCTCGCAGGAATGCCAAAATGACAAACTATATTCTTCCACCAGAATTGCTTGGCATTTGCTTCAGTAATCTTCGCCAAAGGTTCTGCCTCCACCCATTTGATGAAGTAATCTACATCCAGGATGATAAATTTCTGTTGTCTAGTGGCTATAAGGAAGGGTCCCATTATATCAATTCCCCACTAGGCGAAAGGCCAAGGATCTATATTGATGCGAGCCCCAGAGCGGGTGTATGAGTGAGATTGAAATGTAATTGGCAATTTTTGCACTTTGAGTAAACTCAAGTACGTCATGTTTCATTGTAGGCCAATAGAATCCTTATTTCATGATCTTATAAGCCAATGCTCTTCCTCCCAGATATTCTCCACACACTCCTGAATGAACTTCTCGAAGTGTATAATTAGCTTCTGAAGGTGGGAGACACTTGAGATATGGTCCAATGAAGGCGCACTTATACAACTCATCACCAATAATGGTGAAATTTGTTGCTTGTCTTTGAAGTCTTGTTGTAGCCATGGGTTCTTCAGGTAGTACCCCATCCTGTAAAAACGATAAGATGGGATCGATCCAAGACGCCTTTCTTGGTTCATCGATTAATTGTATGACCCACGGATCTTGAATACTTGGAAAGATCTCCTCAAAACACTTTATTTTATAAACATCTCCCGTTGTTGATGTAGAATGTTTTGAAAGAGCGTCTGCTCCAGCATTTTGCTCTCGGAGAACATGTATGATCTAATTCTCTCTTATATGGGCCAAGAGTAACTTCACAATGCTGCAATATAGGGCTAGTTACGGATTATGGATATCAAACTCCCCCTCCACCTGAGAGGCAACTAGTTGTGAATCAGTATGGACTACTAGGTTTTGTACTTGTTGTGAATCAGTATGGACTACTAGGTTCTGTACCTCACAATCAATTGCTAGTTTTAATCCAGCAATAAGGGCCTCGTACTCTGCTGTGTTATTTGTTGCTGAAAACTTGAGTCGGAGCCCATACTCAAGAGTAACTTTATGTGGAGAAATTAATAGAATTTTGACCCCAGTGCTAGAACTTCCAGATGCTCCATCGATATATAACGTCCAGCATGGAGAGGAAGGCGAGGCACTTGGTTGAACATCGGATACTGGGATAGTGCATTCAACTACAAAATCTACAAGTGCTTGAGATTTAATATCGATCCTAAGCAAGTAGTAGATGTCAAATTCTCCCAGCTCTACCAACCACTTAACGAGCCTTCATAATGCTTCTGGCTCCTGCAAAATACTTTTCAGTAGCAGATTTGTATAAACCCCAATTGAATGGGCTTAAAAGTAAGGGCTTAGTTTTATGGCAGAATAAACTAACACAAATGCTATTTTATCTACTAGAGGATAACGTCCCTCTATTTCATATAAGATTTTACTGATATAGTAGATGGAGCATTGTACAGCATTTTCCTCTCGTACCAAAATTGAACTGATAGCCTGGATAGAAATAGCTAAGTACAAATACAATCTTTCTTCTGGTGTTGGTTTAGAAAGTAATGGTGGGAAAGCCAAATACTTTCGTAGCTGTTCAAAGGCATATTGGCATTCATCTATCCATTGGAACCTAGAGCTACGAGCTCCTCTAAGTACCTTGAAGAAAGGAAGATATTTGTCCCCTTAATGTGTCAGGAAACGAGATAATGCTGTAATTCTCCCATTTAGCCTTTGGACCTCCTTGATGTTCTTAGGTGGCACCATATCTTTTAACGTCTTGATCTTTTCAGGATTGGCTTCAATCCCTCTGTGGGTTATCATAAATCCCAAAAACTTTCCAGAAGCGACTCCAAAAGTATATTTAGTGGGGTTGAGTCGCATATTATAATGCCTCGATAAGTGGAAGCACTGCTCCAAGTCAGAGATATATTGAGATTTTTCAAGACTTTTTACCAACATATCGTCTATGTACACCTCCATAGTATGCCCAATAAGGTTTTTAAAAATCTTATTCATGAGGTACTGATAAGTTGTTCCAACATTTTTGAGTCTGAAGGGCATCACCCGATAGCAATATAACCCTTTATTTATAGTAGGTGGATTCATTGCTGGATTGATAGATGGACACCTACTTTCTCTCCTCCTTTATTAAAGGGATTATCTTCTTCGGTTTGGATAAGAATGCCTCATATCACACTGCATTATTGGGATGAGATTAATATAACCAAGATTTTCTCCAATGTTGGTGTTCCTATGCTCCTTGATGGTAACATGTTCAAATGGTGAAGAAGGGAATTTGCAAGAGTTTGTGTGTGAATTAATCTGGATATTAAACTGCTAGGAGGTATTTGGGGAATGGTTTGGGAGGAAGATCTTTCAAAAAATAGAGTATGAGAAAATCTCTTCATTTTGTTTTAAATGTGGAAGATTGGCATAATGTTAGTTTGTGTACAGAAGTAGAGGTAGTTGTGTATAAGAATAATTCTCATAACAAAGATGCTCCAAGTACTTTTCTGGATGAAGTTAATAAGGGAAGTTTGAATAAAATGCAATTTGCTGAAATAGAGTATGGACCGTGGATCCACATTAAATTTCAAAATAGAAAGAGGAGATTTTTCAGAAACAAGGAGCTAAACATTAAAGATTCTAAACATGTTCTTCCTACTCAGTTTGAAGATGAAGGAAAAATTATGGGAGAATCTAATACTATTCAAATTGAGGAAGATCAAGAGCTGAATGATAATGTGGAAAATTGTGTGGTAAATTCAAAAAAATTTAGTTTGCTTGTAAAGCTTACTGGTGAGAAAGATGTAGATAATGAGCAAATGAAGCTAGATGTTCTAGTCACTAATGTATTGTCTGAGGGTAATGAAGTTTATTGCATTAAGAATTCAGCATGTAATCAGACCTTGTGAATTAATGCAAATGGAAGTGTGGAGTGTAATGCTAGTGAAGTAATTAAATGTCTGAATGCAAATTCAATTTCTCCTGAAATTTAAAGTTCTTACTAGCATTGGAAATGAAGCATGTTAATGAAGAATCAGCTAATCTTGAAGATAATTCGATTTCTAGTGAAAACGATGAACATTCTTTAGTAGATTTTGATGGAAATAGGAAGGTTTTTATACAGAAAGATAAGAATTCTTCTCTTACAAGTGGTGCTATGGATGTAAGTTCTATTAAAAATAAAATGAATCTTGCTAAAGAAGTTAAATCTTTAGGTCCCATTGATGATATCCCAAGAAGAAGAAGAGGAGATTGAGGTGGTTTGCTTGGAACTGGAGACTATTCCCCATTAGTTTTGTGATGTCTTCTTTCTTGTTTTGGGATTCTAGAGGAGCCAAAAAGAAAGATGCTTTTTATATCTTAGGGAGTTGTTGAGGGATAATGAGGAGTTTTTCATTGGGATGGTAGAGATGAAGTTGTCTATTTTGGATAGAAAGGAAGTTAATAGGATTATTGGGGAGGATTGGGATTTCTTTCATCATCATGCTAATGGTACATCTGGGGGTATTCTTATTCTATGGAAGGGGATGGAGGGCAGTTTTTATATTGTTTTTGATTCATCTCAAGTTATTTTTGGGTGGTTCCAAATTCCAAATAAGGGGTGTTGGAATGTTGCAATGGTTTATGGGAGTAAGGAGGTGTGAGCTAGAAGATGTTTATGGGAGAATCTTGATAAGGCGTTGGTGGGTGATATTCCTTCTATAGTGGGAGGGGAATTTAATTATATTTTGTCTAAGGAGGATAAAAGAGGGGGTAAAAGGTTTATCTTCTCCTAACGTCCTCAAGAAATGAACTCCTTTTTTACTAATAATGATTTGCATGATGCAGGTATTATTGGACCAAGGTATACTTGGTGTAATACTAAAGAGGGATATATGAGGATTTGGGAAAGGTTGGATAGATGTTTGTTGAATTCTTCATCTCTTCAGCAAGTCCCTTATGTGGTGGTAAGGCATCTAGTGAGAGTGCCTTCAGATCACTCTCCTATTTTTTTTAAGATAAATGATACTTTGAGGCCAGTTCACAAACTTATCAGGTTTGAAGATGTTTGGAGATCTAACCCAGCAGCATGGAATGTGGTGCTTAAAGTTTGGAGAAGGTCTTATTTTGGCAATGATGTTGAATTCTGAAGAGAAAGTTGAATAAAGCATTAAAAGCATTCTATTATTGGAATAAGAACAAAGTAAGGGACCTAACTGCTTTGAAGATTACTTTGAAGAAGAAGATTATAGAGCTTCAACTTAAAGAAAGCTTGGATGAGGGTTTAAATCAGCAAGATCTACTTCTGTTAAGGAGTAAGTTGCGTGAGTTGAGCTTCACTTTGGCATGGTTAGCAACCTGGTCGAATTAGAGAGCCAAGACAAGATAGATCCCAGAAGGGGATACAAATTTAAAGTTTTTTCATGACTATGCCTCAGATAGAAGAAATGGGAAAAAAATTAATCCAACAAATGATGTTATTAAAGGCCTTGTGGTAGATCAAGATAAAATTGAAGCAGCTTTCTTTAAATTCTTCATACATAAATGGAAGGAGAGGAATGCAGTCTCTCGGATTGGCCTAAATTGGGTACTCAACAAAGATTGATAATGTTGAATGGAATATGCTTAATGAAAATTTTACTCAAGATGAAATGCTGGAAGATCTCAAGAGTCTGGGTAATAATAAATTGCCAGGTTTGGATGGTAATACTGCCTCATTTATCAAATTCTACTGGAGTAACATTAAAGAAGACCTATAGAGAGCAGTGAACATTTTTTTCATAAATGGAGAGATGCATCCTAAGTGTAAGGACACAATAATTATTTTAATCCCAAAGGTGAAGAACACGATGGAGCCCTCATAATTCAAACCAATTAGTTTGTGTCAATTGATTTATAAGGTGGTTGCTAGAATGATAATGAACCATGTGAAATATTGTTTTCCTAAGATATATACTGAAGAGCAAATTACTTTTGTACCATGTAGATCTATGTCAGATCACTGTTTATTAGCTCAATAAATCTTCAATATGTTTAGATTTTCCAATTCCAAGAATGAACTTATGACGCTTAAAATTGATATGAAGCAAGCA
Source organism: Dendrobium nobile (assembly GCA_022539455.1). NCBI lineage: Eukaryota > Viridiplantae > Streptophyta > Magnoliopsida > Asparagales > Orchidaceae > Dendrobium > Dendrobium nobile. The sequence goes on along the minus strand of CM039721.1, from coordinate 25,962,455 downwards.
TATGATAGTATGTGTTGGCAACCTCTATCTAAGTATTTATGTTGTTTTGGGTTTCCCCTGAGACTCATTAAGCTTATTACGGAATGTGTTTAAACTATGAGGGTTTCATTACTTATTAATTGTAGAAGATCAGGTTGGATTAAAGTTAAAAGTGTGTCTACTATCAACATATTTGTATATATTGTGCTCCCAGCTACTTTCTAATGCTATTTATCAAAGGGGTACTGAATTGGGAATTAAGGTATCTCAAAAGTTTGAAAAAAATACACATTTGTTATATGTTGATAATGTATTATTATTCCCAAATGCTTCTATGAGATCATCTCTTTGTATGAAGAAGCTTTTGAGGGATTTATTTGGGTGGACCGACCAAAAAGTGAATAATATAAAATATCAAATTCTATTTTGGAATTCATTATAGAAAAGGTGCAAGAAGATAATTGCTAAAAAGTTGGGATTCATGATAGTGAAATAAATGCAATACTTGGGGGTGAAGATGGCATTAAGAAGGCTTGTAAACTAAGATTCCAAATAATTTTTGACCATGCGTTAGAGAAGTTAAACGTGTGAGGTAATAGATGTCTTTCATTGGCAGGAACTGTTCTTCTAATAAAAAGTACTTTTCGTTCACTACCAATCTTTTTATCTACTCATTTCTTCGTCCCTAAAGGAATTTTATATGAGTTGGATAAAATTTATAGAGATTTCTTATGGCATAAAGACAAAGGTAAGAAAGACTTACACTATGTTTCTTGGGAAGATCTTTATAAACCAAAGATGCTTGGTGGATCCATCATTCTTCAGCTGAAAAAGTGGGACCTTTTAGGTCTAGAATTACTTGGAGAGTCATTCAGAATCCATATTCTTTATGTAATCGATCTATCATCTCAAAATATGGAAGTGATGTGTGGTGTGGTATGGTTAAAAGAGGAAACTCTCCATCATGGAAAATTCTAGTGGATGGAGCAAAGTATTTTAAAAATAATGTTAGATGGAACTTGGTGAACGGAAATAAAGTGTGTATCATGAATTATACATGGATCTTTCATAAACCCTTAGTAAATGGCCTAATATGTTAAATGTTATTAACTCCACAACGAATTATTTTTTAATTTTATTTTAAATCATGGTAGCTGGAATTGTTTGGAATTACAAAATTTATTTAAAGAAGATTTGATTTTGGTTATTAAATCAATTCAATTATTTTTATATTTGAATGAAAATTGCATTGAGCTTATTAAGCAGCATTCAAGTGTATCAATTACTGCTCTTTCATTTGAAGCTTGGATTGAATCTAACATTAATTAGAGGGCAACAAAACAGAGCCAAACTGAGACTTTGCATTGTATCAAGAAATTCAAACTTATGTCTAAAGTTGAATTATTTTGGTGGACGTTATGTAAATATGCTCACCCTACCAACTCTTTTTTGAATTATGGGAACTTATTGCAATCAAATAAATGTGCCTGTGGATGTCATGTGGTGGAGAACTAGCAACATGTGGTTGTTCGCTGTATTCAGTTGCTTCAGATCTTGCATAAGCTTCGTTAATGAGGATTTCAAGTTCCTATCTTTGATTTTATTTCAAATGGTTTGGAGGAGTTGAAAAGCATGTCTTTAGTTAATTTTAATATAATCAAATTATTATGTAGAGTAGTTTATTTTTCCTAGAATGAGTGAAACCAAATAAAGCTAGGATTAGCTATTTCATCTGTTAATTCTTTGGATTCAAATGTTTTAACATCCCTTATACAGCCGTCAAAGAATCAAATATTGAATAATTGGAATGCTGATCTCCAATTGGAGTCTCATGATGTTTGGCATCCTCTTCCTCTAGATTGGATATTTGTCAATGTGGATGCTTCCCTTAAGGAATCATACAATGCAGGAATTGGAGTTATTTTTAAAAGGTAGTTCCTTCAGGATTTTAGCAAGCAGTTGAAGCACGAGATATAGCTTCTCTTGACCTACAGGTTGTTCTCTTACTTAGAAAATAATTGCAAGGGTAGATGCTCCAATATAAGGATTTGTTATTGAAGAAGACAACTCTAATGTGATTAAGTGGTTTCATGAATCCTTGAAGAAGGTGAAATGGAAGCAAGCTAAAGATTGGAATTCTTATTTTCCTTAATGATTTTAATAATGTTATCTTTCATTTGATCTATAGAAATTGTAATAAAGTAGTTGATTGTTATGCAACTTTAGCTTTAAGTAGCAGTTTTGTTTTTATTATTTTTTGTCAATTGCATTCCTTCTTCTTTATTTTATCGATTGAAGGAGTGATTACTATCTTTAGTTGCTTTTAAGTTCTTTATCATTATTGAAAATTGCAACTTTTAAAAAAAAAAGAGTATTTTTTGCAGAAATAGCATGTTGAAAGTCAATATTTGGATCTTCCCATTATTTTTGGGAGTTAGCTCCAGGACATAGAACATTCCTAGGTAATTTTGTACTTTTGCTTAGTAGGGACATTAGGCTCTTAGGTTTTATTTTGACTTTTTTTATACCTCTTCTGAGCAATAATGAGCTAAAGGCCACTTTTATGGACTTTGTTATTTTAATTTAATCAACACATAGGCCCCTCTATGGGTTTTTAACAAAAAAAATGAATTTCATTAAAGCATTACAAAAATCTACAAGTACAAAATAAAATACATTCACCCTTATGGTAAAAATTATAATCAAATAATAAAAAAAGCCTTGCTAAATCTACTTAAAATAAATATATTAAAAATTGAAGAAAATAAAATAAATGAATGAATAAAATATATAAAAAATAAAATCATAATCCAAATGACTCTAAATTATCATGAGGTTCATCTTGGTCTTTCTCAACCTATGGTAAAAGTTTCATAATGTTTATACATCATTAGGTACAAAAAAAATACATAAATAATTAAAAAAATTAAATAATAAATAACAAGAAAACATTAAATATTCAAATCTAATTAAATAAAAAAATCTTAAAAAATAAGCCAAAATGCATTGATTTATAAATAAGCAATAGTATATGAGAAAAAATAATATATCTTAAGAATTTAAACTTTTAAAAAATAGATAAATAATGGTCAAACTAAAATGATTACATAAATACAGGAAAAATAAATAAAAAGCATAAAAGAAACAAAATAAAAATAATGTTAAAACAATTAAATAAAAATAAAAATTCAGTAATATATTCTAAATAAACAATTAAAACATAAAAAAAATTATTAAAAAATAAAAGAAAAAATAAATAAATAAATAAAATAATTCATTTATTAAACATAATATGACTTAAATAAATAAAAAAAGTTAATTTAAAATTAAAGAAAATTAAAATAACATTTAAATAAAAAAAATAAAATAATGAGAATCTCAAATAAATAAATTTAATTTAAATAATTTAATTCAAATTATCAAAATATACAAGTGAAATTCTATTCATTGAACTTAAATAAAAATATAATAATTTAAATAAATGTGAAATAGTTAAAAATTAAATAGATGAAATTAAAATTTTGATACAAATTAATAAAACTTAAATAACTTAATTCAAATAAATTAAACAAATTTTGGTAAATCATTCAAATTAATTGAATTAAATAACTAAAGGTTTAATAAATAATAAGAATTTATTTGGCTTTATATGTTTGCTTCATTCGTTTGGAATGAAAGAAACGCATATTAATGCTAGTAATCAAACATAAATAAATAAAATTCAGTAATATTATTGCGGGCTAGAATATACGCGGCGATAGAATTAAAAAATTCCCGTCTTAGCGTTGTACAGATATCTAGCACACAAACAGGAAAGAAATAAAAACACTAGGATTTTTATGTGGAAAACCTTGAAAAGGGGAAAAACTACGGGGCCACGCCCAGTTGAAAAAGTTCCACTAGTGTTTTGTTTGAGATATAAGAGGCTGACTCATCCATAAAAGTTGGGACGATCAGATTATAATGAATTTCATTTGAATTGAAATTCAGATACAATGTTGAGCAGAGTTCTGATTTCACGTGGAGATCAGGTTAAAATCTGGCGTCCTTCGGAGGTCGGGCAGAATTCAGGTGTCATTCAAAAGTTGGATAGAATTCCAGCATCAGGAAGAACATCGGCGTCACTTAGAAAGAGTTTCGGCATCACCCGGGCGTCTGGCAAAATTTCGGCGTTACTGAGGCGGCAAGAAGGACTCCGGTGGTGGTCGAGGAGGAGTTATTCCCTCCTATCATTCTCTTCTCTTCTTCTCTTCTTCTTGCTTCTTGCTTCGTCCCCTCTCATGAGAAATGAGGGGCCTATTTATAAATAATTTGCAGTGGCATGGCTTGTAAAAAGGCGTGAGATAAAGAGTAAATAGGGAGTGGTCATGGACAGCTGATATTGAATCCCTTGATCATGCACCGTTCGTCAGACATATGAAGGTCTTAATGATGTTGGAATTCAGTGATCTTGGGCTCGTTAGATTTGTCTCGTTGAGCCGCTCAATTTGATTATAAGAACGTCATATTTGGAAACCATTTGGTAACTAAAATTATGGTATGAACTTTCCAATAATGCTTCAGGTCCTTGATTTGGACTCATTTGGGCTCGGATTAAGTCAAATTTGGTGTCATTGGGTTTGTATTTTTGAGACGCTTAGTTTGACTATAAGTTTCCTAAAATTGGAGTTAAGGTGATCCTAAATTTAATTTTTGAAGTTTTCGGGTTGATTTTATCTCGAGATTCGTGCCCGATCAAGATAATTTTTTGAGGATATATCAGTTACCCTCCTATTTTTTGATGTCGAAGCTCCAAGAGTCCAAAAAATACATGTCACAAACTTTGGAGGAATTTTTGTGTGATTCAAAATCCATTCTTGCATTTAGGAGCTCCAAATGACTTTAAAAGTGTCGAAATTGAGTTCGGACGTCAAAAAATAGTCCCGGGGACCCCAAAAACATTCGATTTGACCTTTCTTGGGAAAAAATAGAACCCAGGATTGTTTGGGCAACTGAACCGGCCGAACCGGCCATCGCCGGCGGCGCGGAATAGCATATTGATTTCCAGCTTGAGATGAATAAGATCTTGGATGATTGGAACAATGAGTTTGTGAAGGTTAAATACCTTCAGGGGGATTATAAGAAGAAATATGATGGCAAAGTGAAGGAGTTCCAAGTGGTAGAGGAGCAGTTAGGAGAGTGTAGAGCAGAGCTGGCAAATAGGATAAGTTCAGCCTCCTCACAGAATGATCGGATGGATCACATGAATATATAGTTGGTAGATGCTCAGGCGACAATCAACTAGAAGGCAAATGATCAGCAGATCCTTGAAGCTGAGAATAAGAGGCTCCAGAGTATGTTGTTAGAGAAGGAAGCTCCGTAGTTGCCTTCTGTAGCCATAAAAGAGTTCAGGAAATCTTGTGCCCTCAAGATTATCATGGAAGATCATGTTCAGGAATTTCTCAATCACAATTATGATGTTGAGATGAAGGCTTTGGAGGCATAGTGCTTAGAGGATGGCTTCATCAAAGGTTTTATGAAGGGTGTTCGTGCAGTGCAGCGTAAGACGGGGGCGGAGATAGAGGGGTTGACTCCTAGCCAGGCTTCTGGTGATCCTTCTTCAGACTCTGGTAGTGAAGAATTAGAGAATGAGTTGCAGCATTCTTTTTCCTTAGAGGAGGACGAGGATGATATTGAGATCCTGTACGATTATTCTGATGTTGTCCGTATCACTTTTTCTTTCTAGTGATTATATGGGTGTTTGGTGTTGATGTTTTCGTATGATGTACTCGATGTTCAGTGATATATAAATAAATTATTGTGATTTCTGTTTTTTCACATGCATATGAAATTGATTCAACTTTATTTCAATGATAAATATTTTGGCGGCCTTCTTTGACTTAATTGATTGCGAGATATATCCTCCTTGGATATCCTGACCTATCCGAGGTTGTTAATCAAAGCATTTGTTTGATGATTTTAACCTATATGGAAGAGGTCAGATTAAATCCCCCTTGGATTGATCGTTCAGTGATTGAGATATAATGTAGATTATGTATTTCTTGAATCACAAAAAAAGAGTCTGAGGAGAAGAGATAGTATCACAACAAAGTGAACATCACATTATTGTATTATATAAGACAGTATAATAATTCCTTAGTAAAATTTAGGGATACAGAAAAAGTGTTTTTCTATAATCAACACATAAGGGGCGTACGAGAAATTTGAAAGATACAAAGGATAATGCAAGATAAACTTTACGAACAATATAACACCAAACAAATAGTAGTATCAACTCCTACTGATAGTACTTGTGAAGGTTTCCCACATTCTAAGTTTGGGGGAGCATTTTTCCACTAGCATCCTTTAGTTTGAAGCTTACAGGCTTGACCATAGCCGCCACCAATAAGGACCCTCCTAGAGGGGGGAGAGCTTATTACGCTAAGGGCCTTTTTCAGCAGCTTCAATGCTTCGCAGAACTAAGTGTCCAATGGAGAAAGGTTGAGGTTTCACTCTTCGATTATAGTGACGAGTGATCCTTTGGTGGTATGCAGCTGTCCTGAGTGAGGCTCCATCTCTTACTTTTGAGAGGATATTTAAATTTGTTCTGAGCCTCTCCTCGTTGTTATTGAAGTCAAAAGTTTGTACTCTGTTGCTTGAGACTCCAATATCAACTAGTATGACTGCTGCCATACTGAAACAAAGGTTATATGATGTTCTCCTGTAGGAGTTCTAGCAGTGATCCGATAAGCTCATAGCATATTTGGGAGTTCTTCAGCCCATTGCCTCCCATTCTTTCCTAGGCATGTCTTCAGTCCTTTCAGAATTATTCGGTATATAAATTCTGTTTGCCCATTTGCTTGAGGATGGGTGACAGCTGTGTGAATGAGTTGAATATGAAAATCCTTAAAAAAATATATATGTATAGATCTTCCCAGTAAACTGTGTCTCGTTGTCAGTGATAAATCTCGCAGGAATGCCAAAATGACAAACTATATTCTTCCACCAGAATTGCTTGGCATTTGCTTCAGTAATCTTCGCCAAAGGTTCTGCCTCCACCCATTTGATGAAGTAATCTACATCCAGGATGATAAATTTCTGTTGTCTAGTGGCTATAAGGAAGGGTCCCATTATATCAATTCCCCACTAGGCGAAAGGCCAAGGATCTATATTGATGCGAGCCCCAGAGCGGGTGTATGAGTGAGATTGAAATGTAATTGGCAATTTTTGCACTTTGAGTAAACTCAAGTACGTCATGTTTCATTGTAGGCCAATAGAATCCTTATTTCATGATCTTATAAGCCAATGCTCTTCCTCCCAGATATTCTCCACACACTCCTGAATGAACTTCTCGAAGTGTATAATTAGCTTCTGAAGGTGGGAGACACTTGAGATATGGTCCAATGAAGGCGCACTTATACAACTCATCACCAATAATGGTGAAATTTGTTGCTTGTCTTTGAAGTCTTGTTGTAGCCATGGGTTCTTCAGGTAGTACCCCATCCTGTAAAAACGATAAGATGGGATCGATCCAAGACGCCTTTCTTGGTTCATCGATTAATTGTATGACCCACGGATCTTGAATACTTGGAAAGATCTCCTCAAAACACTTTATTTTATAAACATCTCCCGTTGTTGATGTAGAATGTTTTGAAAGAGCGTCTGCTCCAGCATTTTGCTCTCGGAGAACATGTATGATCTAATTCTCTCTTATATGGGCCAAGAGTAACTTCACAATGCTGCAATATAGGGCTAGTTACGGATTATGGATATCAAACTCCCCCTCCACCTGAGAGGCAACTAGTTGTGAATCAGTATGGACTACTAGGTTTTGTACTAGTTGTGAATCAGTATGGACTACTAGGTTCTGTACCTCACAATCAATTACTAGTTTTAATCCAGCAATAAGGGCCTCGTACTCTGCTGTGTTATTTGTTGCTGAAAACTTGAGTCGGAGCCCATACTCAAGAGTAACTTTATGTGGAGAAATTAATAGAATTTTGACCCCAGTGCTAGAACTTCCAGATGCTCCATCGATATATAACGTCCAGCATGGAGAGGAAGGCGAGGCACTTGGTTGAACATCGGATACTGGGATAGTGCATTCAACTACAAAATCTACAAGTGCTTGAGATTTAATATCGATCCTAAGCAAGTAGTAGATGTCAAATTCTCCCAGCTCTACCAACCACTTAACGAGCCTTCATAATGCTTCTGGCTCCTGCAAAATACTTTTCAGTAGCAGATTTGTATAAACCCCAATTGAATGGGCTTAAAAGTAAGGGCTTAGTTTTATGGCAGAATAAACTAACACAAATGCTATTTTATCTACTAGAGGATAACGTCCCTCTATTTCATATAAGATTTTACTGATATAGTAGATGGAGCATTGTACAGCATTTTCCTCTCGTACCAAAATTGAACTGATAGCCTGGATAGAAATAGCTAAGTACAAATACAATCTTTCTTCTGGTGTTGGTTTAGAAAGTAATGGTGGGAAAGCCAAATACTTTCGTAGCTGTTCAAAGGCATATTGGCATTCATCTATCCATTGGAACCTAGAGCTACGAGCTCCTCTAAGTACCTTGAAGAAAGGAAGATATTTGTCCCCTTAATGTGTCAGGAAACGAGATAATGCTGTAATTCTCCCATTTAGCCTTTGGACCTCCTTGATGTTCTTAGGTGGCACCATATCTTTTAACGCCTTGATCTTTTCAGGATTGGCTTCAATCCCTCTGTGGGTTATCATAAATCCCAAAAACTTTCCAGAAGCGACTCCAAAAGTATATTTAGTGGGGTTGAGTCGCATATTATAATGCCTCGATAAGTGGAAGCACTGCTCCAAGTCAGAGATATATTGAGATTTTTCAAGACTTTTTACCAACATATCGTCTATGTACACCTCCATAGTATGCCCAATAAGGTTTTTAAAAATCTTATTCATGAGGTACTGATAAGTTGTTCCAACATTTTTGAGTCTGAAGGGCATCACCCGATAGCAATATAACCCTTTATTTTTTTGAAAGATGTCGCTTCTTCATCAGCAGGATTCATCTTTATTTGATTATAACCGAAGTAGGCATCCATAAAGCTCAACATATAATATCCAGAGGTGGTATCGACTAACTGGTCAATATGAGGAAGCGGAAAGCTATCTTTCAGGTAGGCTTTATTGAGATATGTATAATCTATATACATTCTCCATGCTCTACTTCCCTTCTGAACCATGACAACATTTGCCAACCAAGTAGGATAGTGTACCTCTCGTATAAATCCGTCTTCTAAAAGTTTATCCATTTCTTGTTCAATCACTTGCTGACAATTAGGTGCAAAGTTTCATTTTTTCTGGATGATTGGTTTGCACGTCGGATTGACTTTGAGGGAGTGTACTATCTCTTCGAGGTCAATTTCGGGCATATCTGCCAGACTCCATACAAAAATATCCTTATTTTTATATAGAAAATTTGTGAATTTTTTCTTCTCATCATCTGAGAGAAGTGATCCAGTTTGTACCATCTTCAAAGGATGTTCTTCAGAGATAGGTATAGTAGTAAGGTCATATACAGGGGAAGCTCTCTAATGGATATCCTCGCTCCGGAGTTCAAAGCCCTCGATGCCAAAAATTAAGGTGAGGGATAGAGGCAACGATCCCAAAAATTAACTGGAGTAGCCTACAAAAGATAGTATTGTAAGCCGATTCTGACTTTACAATAATGAACTGAATGGAGTGTGTAGTCTATCGAGGAAATTCTCCCAGTACAACAAGGAGACTAATTATCCCCTCTGCTCGTACAGTTCAGTTATCAAATCCATACAGTGGACCTGCAGCAGGTTGAAGCATTTCTATGGTGAGGCCCATATTAAGAAAAGTTGAGTAGAACAGGACATCTACGGAGCTAACATTGTCCACAAGAATTCTTTTGACGTTGTAACATGGATCACCTATCCCCGTATTAATCACAAGCGGGTCTTGATGAGGGGTTTTTACTCCCTCTAAATCAAAATTATCAAAGGAGATAGAGTGATATATATGAGCTTTCTTTGGCATTGGGTTTTCATCTACAACCAAAAAGACCTTATCATATAGTAAGGGGCCTCCTATGAAGGTCTCAATTTCACCAACTATTACTCAGTTATTCACCAATTGTCTCTTTTGTTAATTTTTTCCCCCCAGCGGGATGAGTTTCCTCTCGAGTAGGTGAATCCCAAATAAACTGTCGAAGAAAGCCTTGGCAAATAAGTCTTTCAATCTCCTCCTTGAGTTGCCTGTAATCTTTAGTAGTGTGGCCACCACTATGATGAAAGTGGCAGTACTAATCTCTATTTCTTGTGTTCGGCTTCAAGGGATGCGGCCATTTTATAGTATCTTGATCTCGAACAGCCATTAATACATTTGCTCGAGATGTATTGAGTGGAGTGTACTCCTTCTCTTGTCAAGGTTCTCGTCGTTGCAATGAAGGCCTAGGAGGTAGATTATTCTTCCCCTATTTTTTCCATTGTGAAGATGAATTATCTATCCCAGGTGCACCCTTGTGCTTTCCATTAACTTGCTCAAACTACCTTCTATGAGCATTTATGGTCTCATCTGAAGAGATTTATGCCTCCACGCAATGGATCAGATTGGCGTATGAATGAACAATGTCTCACATGAGCGCCTAATAGAATGGGCCAGGATGAAGGCCTCCAAGAAAGACCCCTCTCAATAATTTAGGATCTACTCCTGAAATTTGTTGAGTTTTAATGGAAAATCATTAAAAATATTATTTCAACGATTCACCTTCATTTTGATGGATCCCTGAGAGCTGAGAAGAATCCTTAGCAATTCTTCGATTGGCCATAAACTGATCGACGAACACTTTTGCCAATTTGACGAATGATGGGGTTGTTCTGGATGGAAGCGAATAGAACCATGTACGAGCACGTCCCATAAGGGAGGCAGGAAAGACCTGGCAGAGGAGTGCATCTGAGGCTCGTTGAATATGCATGATAGTCCTATAGTGGTCGATATGCTCATAAGGGTCGGACATCCCGTTGTAAGAGTCGATGTTGGGTACTTTAAATCCAACCAAAATGTGGTGCTGAAGAATGGCTTCAGTTAGAGGTGATGACTCCTAAAAGTCCCTCTATCGGAGAGTTTGCCTAACATCTCCTCAGGGGAACTCTTCCTGTACCAATTTTCACAGATCATGACGTAGAGCATTATGAGGGAGCTCAACAATATGTGGTTGGGCCAAGTCTTCTGGGGGATATGAGAAAAATGCGAGGTTGCCGAGTTATGGGCAAAGGATGTGTAGAACTTGCTGTATCGGCAAGTTCGTTTTCCTGTCATGACTATGGACGTCTTCTTGATAGAGGAAGATGAATCTCCACTTGAAGATGTTCGAGTTGAACATCTTCGGCCAGTGGTGAAGCTCGAGGGAGAAGAACTTTCTACCACTGTGGTAATGTAGGCTGCCGAGTCTCTCGTAGGAGTTGAAGGATCTCATTCTGAGATTCTTCAATTTTTCGGATCCTCTCTTCTAGGGAGGGTCCTGAGGTTCCTCCTCCAACAGCATTTTGCCCCCCCAGGATAGAAACTGACAGATATCGGACGTCTATGATTCATAGACTAATTTCTGGACTGGTGGGAGTTGGAGTGAGAAGCTCCAACAATGCGACTGCTGGGCCTGTTGACCATTGTAGCAATACTTGGAGTTGTGGAATAAGTTTCCCAGAGACGGTGCCAAACTATTACAGGCTAGAATATATGCGGCGATAGAATTAGAAAATTCCCGTCTCAACATTATACGGATATCTAGCACACAAATAGGAAACAAATAGAAATACCAGGATTTTTACGTGGAAACCCCTGAAAAGGGAAAAAATCATGGGGCCACGCTTAGTTGAAAAAGCTCCACTAGTGTTATGTTTGAGATACAATAGGCTAACTCATCCACAAAATTTGGGACAATCAGACTACAATGAATTTCTTCTTAATTGAAATTCATTTACAATGTTTAGCAGAGTTTCGGTTTCACTTGGAGATCAGGTTAAAATTTGGCATCCTTTGAAGGTAGGCAGAATTCAGGTGTCGTTAGGAAGTTGGAAAGAATTCCAGCATCGAGTAGAACTTTGGCATCACTTAGGAAGAGTTTCAGCATCACCCGAGCATCCGGCAGAATTCTGGTGTTACTCAGGCTGCATAAAGGACTGCAGCGGTGGTTGAGGAGGAGCTATTCCCTCCTATCCTTCTCTTCTCTTCTTTTCTTCTTCTTTTTCTCTTCTTCTTGCTTCTTGCTTCGTCCCATCTCATGAGAAATGTTGGGCTTATTTATAGATTTTTTGGAGTGGCATGGCTTGTACATAGTGAAAGTTCTCAGATGACACAAGAAAGTGCTCTGATACCACTTGAAAGTTCATTAGGGATGTTAAGCCCTATAGAACTGGCCCAAGCTAACCAAGCAGGGGGGGGTGAATTGGTATTTTAAAAATTTCTTTTTCGCAAAGAACAAAAATCACATAAACCAAAATCACACCACGATAAAAATAAATACAGAAATTAAAGTGCGGAAGTCAGAAACACGAACACAGAGATTTATAGTGGTTCGGCCAACTCGACCTAAGTCCACTCCTCGGAGGCACCCTCCGAGTATTGCACTACAATCGTGATTCTCCTTTAGTCCCCACAGCTAGGCGGAGAAGCCTTTACGAAGCACCTCCTTTTTGCCACCCCGGCAAGGTAGAGAACCTATCTCCTTTTGCTTCCTCCGGAAGCTGGCAAAGAACTACAACCAGACGTTGACTCCTTACCTCTACCGACCCTTCCACATATGAGAAAATCTAGATGAAGAAGAAGCAGAGCGATCCTTGAAGCAACCCATGTGAATCCCCTCACAAGATCCTCTCTCTCTCTCTCTCCCTCTCTCTCTTTCTCTTCTCAAAGCCTTCTCAGGTCAAGGCAGCAGCACAAAGGTTTTTTTAAAATGTTGAACAAAAGTTCTTAAATAGAAGAGCTTCAAAGGAGCTCATTAATTACAAGTTGCCGACAATATCGTCCAGGCCGATATAGACATCGGCCTGACCGATCAGTACAAATCTCAGAAGATCGGCCAGAACATCGCCCTGAATGCAAACTGGATGATTTTAAAATTGGCTTGATCGTCCAGGCCGATCTCACGATAGTCCCGACTGATCAGTTCAAATCAGAGGAAAATCATCCATAGCATCGCCCTGAATTCGAGCTGGCCGATATTTATCATCCTAAAGTAACTAAGGTTTTTGAATAGATCATCCTGGTCGATCCTGCGATCGTCCAGGATGATATGATTGTATCAATCATCCTTAATTACTCCCTCTATTTCCTGATCAATTAAGGCATAATTTCTGAATATCGTCCAGGCCGATCAATGATCGTCGTTGCCGATTATTTAAAAATACAGTATACCTTAATTGTTTATGGCAGTAACTTCTTTCTGTTTTGAGCTTATCATCCTGGCCGATACACGTATCGTCCAGGCCGATCAGTTAATGATGACAGCCTTAATTAAGAATTCTTATTTAGACTTTCTGTTTTAATCCTAATCGTCCAGGACGATATAAATATCGTCCTGGCCGATATGAGTAAAAATAGAATTTCTAAGTCTCTCAAGTGTGTGTGTGTAGGGTTACTTAGCATCAGTTTCTTTGACCATTACAAATAGACTTAAGAAGAGAAAACATAAAATACAAACTGACTCAACCCTAGACCTACGCAATCTTGAACTGGCTTCATTTGTCTGTCCGATCTTTAATTCCTAAAAAGTTAGAAGTAACAAGCAGTCCAAGAGAATCAATAGTGTTTCTCAATTATCAAAATATAAGTCATGAAAATAGATTTGCAACAATCTCCCCTTTTTGATGATGGCAAACACAAGTAGGAAAAACTCAGAGAAGAAAAAAACAGTTCACTAGAAATTCAAAGTTACAAGCATAGTCTTTTTCCTACCACATCCTACTCCCCCTTTTGTCATCACAAAAAGAGGGTCCTAGACACACGAAGGAAAAAAAAACACCAAACTACAAGACAAACTGCAGAAAATAGAAAACAAACAACAGAAAACACAGTCTAGAAAAATGAGGGACCCTAATCATCAGATGGTGGTGGTGGAGGTGGCTGCTTAAAGTAGCTGGCAAGCGTAGTAAATTGAGCATTGAACCAGGCGATGTCTTGGTCATGCTGCTGCTGCTGGTGAGTAATGTAGCTGTCAAATCAGGCTAAATCCTCTATACGGTGCTGCTCGTAGCGGGCAATGTCCTCAGAATGTTGCTGCTCATGTGCAGCAACATAAGAATCAAAGCGGGTCTCCCATCGATCAAACCTCTCAATCAACTGATCAACCGGTGAGTGCTGGTGGAGAGGAACAGGATCAAGAACGGGAGCGGGAGCGGGAGCTTCCTCCTCTCCAGCCCCCCGAGGTTCCCCATCTCCTGGGTGGAGACGAGTACTATGAAGGATAGTGAAAGAATTGTTTGAGTAGCAAGGAGACACAAGTGGAGAAGGGATGAGGTGGAAAATATGGCTGGATCGGCCAAAATTTAAAGAAACGACCATATCGCCCAGGACGATCGCAAAATCGTCCAGGACGATATGGCTCAATAATTGCGTAAAGGCTGATTGGTCCAAAAGGCGGTCCGATCGGCAGGACCGATCAGATATCGGCCAGGACGATTAGACACAGGCGATCAACCCGAAGAGTCAAATCGGACAATCGTTGAAAAAGCCGATCGTCCGGGCCGATTAGGTGTATCATCCAGAATGATGCACAATAATTGATCGTACCGGTCAAAGTTAAAATGTTTTAAATATGTGCCACGTGTATCATCTAGGATGAACAGTGGATCGGCCAGGATGATTGTCCAATAATAGATCGTCCGGGGCCGATTTTAAAGATTCAAACGTGCTGACACGTGGATCGTCCAGGATGATCCAGTGTATCGGCCAGGCCGATGACCATAAATGCATCGATTAGGATGAAATATTCTATCGGCTAGGACTATCATCATGATTGCAACAAAGTTCGATCAAATCGTCCAGGATGATATAATACCATCCAGGACGATGAGTTATAGTAAGCTCAGAAAAGACCAGTAGATGGAATTTGAAGAGATTTTGCCCTATCGTCCAGGACAATAAAAGTATCGGCCAGGACGATGTGACTAGAATTTGAAAAATAATGAAGGATGGTGATGATCAAAGCCCCCCAAAAAATTAAAACAAAATAAAAGCAGACAAAAACACAATAATAGAAAGCTAAAAACAACGAAAGAAAAAAAATGAATATTTTTTTTTTACTTTTAATTTTTCTTTTTTTTTTTGTTTTATCAAGGCTTCATATGAGAAGTTCTCAAATAATTAAACTTTAGAGCTCCACAAGATCTAGGAGTTTAGCCAATGCTAATCAGACAACGGTAGAATCTCCGATTCTGTTAGCCCTAGATCAGACGTTCTTTATGGTACAAATTTTCTTTTGAAAAACAAACATGCTTAACTCAGAATAAACCTAATTGGGCAAAAAGATGATCCAATCAAAACTTGTTTACAAAGAAAAAATCTCATACATAACAAAACAAAGTAATTTGTCTCAATCATAGAATTTGAAATCAAGCCTTTAAAATCATCAAATAATCAATGAGTTCTCTAAGTTTTAAGAGTTTAGAGAAGAGATAGTAGCTTGAATTTAGTGGGCTCATTTTATGTCTCTTTTGTCTTTGAATTAGCTCTTTGAGCATCTTGATTTTTGATACACTTTTGTGTATAAATATATTTCAAATTTGCATCTTTTCATTTTCCTTCTTAATTCTTTCAAGCTACATTCCCTTTAACGAAACCCTTATGAAGCCCTTAGTTGTGAGTATATCCTCCAAATATTAGAGAATAGGAGCTCTCTCTCTAACATAGGGAAGAACAAGTCACAAAACAAAATCAAAATCTTGTGATAAAAGCAATGGCAAGATTTTAAATAACTTGAAAGATATATAAGAACTTTGGATATTATGTACAAGATAGATTATTGTAGCAAGTTAAAAAGAATCTTAGTTTCAAAAACCATTTGCTAAAATGAGTTAGACTTTTGTTTAGAGAAGAAAAGCATACCACTAAATAAGGTCAGAATGAGGGAAATCATCAACAGTGTTTCTACCTTTAAACAATTTTAGAAAAGCTAAACTCTATCTTCAAAACTCCAAAATCTAAAATCTTGAAAAGATTTAACATATGAGAAACCAATTATAAAAGCAAAGTGAAAACAAAACAAATTAAAACAACAACAAAACGGAAAAAAAAACACACAAAAAAAGGAAACACATTTCATGAAATTATTGAAGCAGCAGGTTTAAGCATTTATGAGCTGCGAGCCTTCATATGTTCAGTTGTCCTATGCTCCCACAAGGTCTTTGGTGAGAGAACTCCTGCAAAACTCAACAATAGTCAGATTTAGGAACCCAAACAGGTTTGGGCCCCTTCTTAGGAAAAGTAGAATGCAATGCAGATATGGTATGCTGTGAATCATGCATCTTAGGTCTCCACACCCAGTGTGTACTACGGTGAACGGTGCAAGTGTGTGAGATGTGTCCTAGCATGCCACATGAAAAACATCTAACTCCAGGAAAAGGGTTTCTTAAATGATTTGAGTTATAATGCCTCTTCCTAGGTTCTAGCTTAAGATTAAAAGTAGATGTCATCCGATTTTTCTTACATATATCCAAATCTTTTTGAATCTTTAAGTTAGTTCTTTTTAATGCATCATTATTAATCCTCAAATTTTTCTCAATCTTTTTAGATTTCTTAAGATCAGAATTAAGTGAGGTGTGTGAAACTTTTAATGCATTATGTTCATCAATTAATTCCAAATACTTTTTATTTAAATCATCAAAATCATCAAGAAGAGCCATGTGATTTGAATCAATTGTTGAATGAACTTTAAGAATGACTTTATACTCTTTTTGCAAATTTACAAGTTCCACTTTTAAGCTAGCATGAGTCTTCTTAAGTTTTTTGTAAGATGCATGGATTTTCTCACAAATCTCAAATAATTCATCATAGGTTGGTTTACATACCTCTTCCTCATCACTTTGCTCAAGATGATCTTCCCCCATTAAGCACAGATTTGTAGTCTCTTCCTCTGGTTCAGTCTCAGAGGAATCAGTACCAGATTCTGCCCAGAACACCTTTTGGACTCTCTTCTTGTCCTTCCTAAAATTAGGTTTCTCCTCACCTTTTTCCTTTTCTTTGCTCGAGTGATCTTGAAGTCTAGGACAATCGGCTCTCACATGTCCAAGCTTCCTGCATTCATAACAAATAACATCAGAAGATCCTTTAGAATGTTTATGATCCATACCTTTTCTCCAATGATGATTTTGCTTCTTCCTTAGAAAGCTTTTGAATTACCTTGTAATGAAGGCAACTTCATCGCTTTCAGACCCGGAAGTTTCAGAATCTGATTTATGCGCCTTCAGTGCAACTGTTTTCTCCTTCTTCTTCTCACCTGCATCAAGATTTCTTTGATTCACCCCTTGCTCATAAGAAATGAGTGAGCCAAGTAAGTTATCAATAGAATAAGTGTTCAAATCCTTAGATTAAGTGATTGCAGTGAGTTTAGCATCATATGATGAAGGCAAGAATCTCAAAATCTTGTTTACTTTTTCATAGTTTCAAAGTTTTTTTTCTAGTGCATGCAGTGAAGTAACTATCTTTGTAAACCTATTGTACATGTCATAAACAGATTCATGAGGTTTCATACGAAAAGTTCGTAATCATGCAAGAGAATATTCAAACGGGATTGTTTAACCTCATTAGTGCCTTCATAGGTGATACACAATTTATCCCAAATATCTTTACCAGTTTTGTAAGTGGAGACACGCATGTAATCCTCAGATTTTAAAGCACAGAAAAAATAGTTCAAATATTTTGCATTCAATTGAGCTAAATCTCGTTCATCGAAAGACCATTCAATAAAAGCAACTTCAGTTTTAACACCACTAATTTCATTAAAAGGTGGAGAATAACCTTCTTTGATAAGCATCCACATACGATAATCAGTAGATTGTAAAAATGTTGACATGTGGGTTTTCCAGAAATCAAAAAGTAAGTTGTCAAACAAGGGAGGTCGTGTAATTGAATAACCTTCCGTAGTGTTACGATTCCCAAGGTTAGCCATGGATAAAAATTCAAAAAGTTTTCAAACTCAATTTTTATGAATCCCGCTCTGATACCACTTGAAAGTTCTTAGATGACACTAGAAAGTGCTCTGATACCACTTGAAAGTTCGTTAGGGATGTTAAGCCCTATAGAACTGGGATGTTAAGCCCTATAGAACTGGCCCAAGCTAACCAAGAGGGGGGTGAATTGGTATTTTAAAAATTTCTTTTTCACAAAGAACAAAAATCACATAAACCAAAATCACACCACGAGAAAAATAAATGCAGAAATTAAAGTGCGGAAGCAAGAAACACGAACACAGAGATTTATAGTGGTTCGGTCAACTCAACCTACGTCCACTCCCCGGAGGCGCCCTCCGAGTATTGCACTACAATCGTGACTCTCCTTTAGCCCCCACAGCTAGGCGGAGAAGCCTTTACAAAGCACCTCCTTTTTGCCACCCCGGCAAGGCAGAGAACCTATCTCCTTTTGCTTCCTTCTGAAGCTGACAGAGAACCACAACTAGATGCTGACTCCTTACCTCTACCGACCCTTCCACGGACGAAAAACTCTAGACGAAGAAGAAGCAACCCTTGTGAATCCCCTCACAAGCTCCCCCTCACAAGATCCTCTATCTCTCTCCCTCTCTCTCTTTCTCTCCTCAAGGCCTTCTCAGGTCAAGGCAGCAGCACAAAGGTTTTTTTTAAAATGTTGAACAAGAGCTCTTAAATAGAAGAGCTTCAAAGGAGCTCATTAATTGTAAGTTGCCGACAATATCGTCCAGGCCGATATGGACATCGGCTTGGCCGATCAGTACAAATCTTAGAAGATCGGCTAGAACATCGTTCTGAATGCAAACTGAATGATTTTAAAATTGGCTTGATCATCCAGGCCGATCTCACGATCGTCCCGGCGGATCAGTTCAAATCAGAGGAAAATCGTCCAGAGCATCGCCCTGAATTTGAGCTGGCCGATATTTATCGTCCTGAAGTAACTAAGGTTTTTGAATAGATCATCCTGGCCGATCCTGCGAACGTCCAGGACGATGTGATTGTATCAATCATCCTTAATTACTCCCTTGATTTCCTGATCAATTAAGGAATAATTTGTGAATATCGTCCAGGCCGATCAATGATCGTCCTGCCCGATTATTTAAAAATACAGTATACCTTAATTGTCTATGGCGGCAACTTCTTTCTGTTTTGAGCTTATCGTCCTGGCCGATACACGTATCTTCAAGGCCGATCAGTTAATGACGGCTGCCTTAATTAAGAATCCTTATTTAGACTTTCTATTTTAAGCCTGATCGTCCAGGACGATGTAAATATCGTCCTGGACGATATGAGTAAAAACAGAATTTCTAAGTCTTTCAAGTGTGTGTGTGTAGGGTTACTTAGCATCAGTCTCTTTGACCATTACAAATAGACTTAAGAAGAGAAAAGACAAAAGTATAGACTGACTCAACCCTAGACCTATGCAATCTTGAACTGGCTTCGTTTGTCCGTCCGATCTTCAATTCCTGAAAAGTTAGAAGTAACAAGCAGTCTAAGAGAATCAATAGTGTTTTTCAATCATCAAAACATAAGTCATGAAAATAGATTTGCAATAAATAGGTGTGAGATCAGGAGTAAATAGGGAGTGGTCGAATGGACATCTAATATTGAATCCCTTGATCATGCACAGTTTGTAAGATATTTGAAGGTCTTAATGATGTCAGAATTTGGAGATCTTTGGCTCATTGGATTTGTCTTGTCGAGCTGCTTGATTTGACTATAAGAACTCATATTTGGAAACCATTTGGTAACTCAAATTATGGTACGAACTTTCCAACAACGCTTCAGGTCCATGACTTGGACTCATTTGGGCTCGAATTGAGTTGAATTTGGTGTCGTTGGGTTCGTATTTCCGAGACGCTTAGTTTGATTATAAGTTTACTGAAATTGGAGTTTAGGTGTTCCCGAATTTAATTTTTGAAGTTTCCGGGTTGATTTTGTCTCGAGATTCGTGCCTGATCAAGATAATTTTTTTAGGATATATCAAATATAATATAAATATTTAACATTAAAGTTAAAATAAATCCCTTATCTTGCAAAACAAATCTTTAATTAGTAGATGATTTAAACCCTAATCCAAATCACTTGTTTTAACACACATATAATTGTTTGATAGGAAATTCGAGCCTTAGGTTAGTGGTAGTCTTTTGTGGTGTGTGTTTACTTTTACTACACTTTATTGATTGTAGGTTAATATTTTGGAGGAAGAGTGATGATGTAAGTATTTCCTTTCCTACACTATGTGATGTGGCATATGGATGTTATTAAATTAATATATTATTTGTACACTAATCCCTGTCGGCGTAAAGTCTTTTTCTTTTATATTCAATTATAAATTTGTTAGGAATTACAAATTTATTGAGTTTTGAAAGTCTTAAATGAAGTTATTTATTATATAATAAAGATGTTTAAATTGTTGAGTCTTCTTTAAAGATGATGTCTTTTGGAATCATTTAGAAGGATGATCATAGCCTCGAGAGCCTGATGAAGACCTACAGATTTAGATCAATAACTACATTTTTTTTCTATAATTGCATCATTCTAGGGTTAGAAATTCAGGCTCGTTGTTGGTGGAGCTTGACCACCCTTACTTTCCTATAAATCCTAGCTTGTATATTAAATGGAACATGCTACATCCATTTTTTCTTTACTTCTCTTACATTCACATTAATTGCTTAATGACTATTAATTGTATATGATATATGAATTAAAAACTGTCTGTTTTCCTATATTTTTTTGCCTTGCATGTGATGTTTTGTTGATACATGTTAGGCTCATAGGATCTTCATGGTTTTATCTTTTTTAAACACCCATATTTACTTTTCATGCTAGCATGGCTTGCATATTTAGTTTTCTTCTATGAACACTAAACTGACGCACTTTAATAGCAAGCAATCAACAACATAAGCAATGGAACCAAGTTTATTATTCCGGTTGGTAGAAGGCCACTAAATTGCCAATGTTTTCATAGAAAGTGAGACATGTAGATCACATGTATAGTGGTTAGTTGGCAGTCAACTGTAGGCAGATATATGTCTAGATGCATAATTTATGCTCTTTCATCTAAAATTATAATCCTTCTAGTCTAATAATTTAAATAACACATACATAAATTCAATTCCATTCTAAATTATTAAAACACAATTGTAATATAGGTTAGAGTACTTCTGGGTGCCCCATAATCATAACTCTCTTCTTTTTTTCTTACGACTTCCAAAAATAAATGTTTAACTTTGATTCAATCCATGCTAATAAATTCTTATTTCAAATCCTTTTTGAATCATTTCAAATCCTTGTTTGCATCGTGATAAATGTTTTTAGTGACTCCAATGGAGATGGTTCCTCTCTTCATCTTTAGAAGTGAATAAATTTTTCATTGATAATATACTTTTTTTCATAGTAGGTTTAAACTACCTTTCATTCATTAGTAACCTTACTCATTTCATTCTTGAGTGAACGTGATCAACATTCATTTTTTTGCCTGTTATATACCAATCTTTCCTGAATTAAACATGTTATTCTCAATTTCCCATTTCAATCATTTTTGAATTACGAGTAACACATTGAGACTAGATTTCCTTGTGAAGCCTTGTTTGGTTTTTTAGACTGTCCATTCAATCAGAACTTATCTCTTCAAGACTTCAACCAAGAAAACTACTTCCTTCGACATGCCTATTAGAGAATTTAGTAGATTTAGTTCAACTTCCCCAAGATTTTAATGTCTTATTTAAAGCTAGTGAGTTCAAAAAACTAATGCATCGTAATATTTATATTTAGAAACAGTTGGCAAGCTAATATTCAACCTTTTTTATATTCTAAACCTTGCACTCATCCAGTCCAAGTTTCTAGCTGGAAGCCTCATTAAGTTTTGATTTGGCTGATAAAACTTAGTCATGTTAGTTAAGGATTCTCAGTTTGTTGTTGCTAAATATTAAGAAATTAAAGAGAAGAAACCTATCCTTGAATTCACTATAGGTAAATCATTGGACATAGCTATTAAACCTTCAATATCTTTAAGGATAAATTTATCTGAGCTCATTTCATAGAAGATGAAATGTGTGATCTAATCTGATCTACTTGTTCCTAGCCCCATTGTGATTGGGTCATCGCCCACTACTATCTCTTCGATGACCAATGCTCAAAGACGGAACAAGAACCATTATTTGAGGTGGATGCATGGAGCGAAAAGAAAGAGAAGTTGTTGGAAGAAGAATTCATTTTGTTTGCCGTAAAAGAGTTGGTAAAAGGAGAGATTTCTATCACTCATGTAGGAAACTCACTTCGCTGCTAATGGAGAGGTGAATGTTAAGATAAATTCCAATTTTCCGCTACCTACCTTTAGTAGTCATCTTTCTATTATATCCTTAAAAGAGAGAAATAGAGCATTCAAAAGTTTGTTGAAGGATCTGGCCTAGAATGGTGCAAGTAACTTTGGACAGTCCTTGATAAACTACATAGAAAGTAGGAATGGAGTCTTAATAATGAAATTTAAGACTGAGTTATTAGAGAAAGATGTTATTAGTGTGCATGATAGGAGGAATGTGAAAAAAAAAATTCATAAAAAGAGGAAAAGTCTGTAGTGTGAAAAGTTGTTGATGATTATCATAAGGAATTTATGTTCTCAAAAAAATTGGATCGTATAGTATTGTCAGGTAGTCAACAGAAGAATAAAATGAATAATGCTTACCGATTGATACGTCATTAAAATGTGGGCTCCGAAAATTCGGCCCCAGCCTTCGCCCGCACTGTGTTGCTTTTTCTTTGGCGAGGGAGTTTTAACAGATTTAAGTTCCGGGGTAAATTTTGGAAGGTAGATGGGTTTGTAGATAAGACATTACCCAGAGATTTTGCCCTCATTTTGTGAGGACTTTATGATCTGAGTTCTGGTTTCCTATAGGCTCAAGCCCCTATAGTTAATTACCCCTCCCGATCACGAGAGATAACTTTCAATTAAGGGTAGTCGTCAATCAGATACGTATAAATACATGTTATCTGGCATATAGTAGCAGCATGGGTATGAAATTTTGAGAATTTTGAAGATTGGAAGATTTGGAGATTTGATATTTAAAATTGAAATTTCACCATCTTGCACTTAAAGCGGATGGTGGGGGAATGGATGATGGACCCGATCAAGATCCCATGGTTCCATCGTCTCGGGCCATTGTGATCCCTGGTCTACTTAGAGGAGGAAATTAATCCAACCTAACATAAGGATCCTTGTCGGCAATCATGGGTTTCTTCATCCAAGGATACCTTGTAGACCTTGGTTGAATATTTGTCTAAGGGGATAAATTTGAATCCACCTTAGCTAGCAGAGGGTTTTGTGTCCTATTAATTATATCTTATTTATTCATATCTCAAAGATTTGATGCCACTAAGGTGCATTTTGCCTTCAACCATAACCTGTATTTTGTGGTGCCATTTGGAAGCAAAACCACTCAGTTCAGAGGGCCCCGGGTCATAACCGTTTATCCTGCAGTGCCATTTGGCCAAAAAACCGCCGGTTAGAGGACACGTACCACATCCTTACTGGTAAGAGATTGTTTGAAAATGGATCCTAGTGATTTGTTTGATTAGGCATTAACTCTAAGTGAGTTAAAGTAAATTTTGATTTGTCCACCCCAACAAACTGTTACGGAGAATGGATGGATTTTTCTTTAAGTGCTTTATGGATGGATTTCAATTTTAAATATTTAAATCTTTAGGTTTTTGGGATTTTGGTTATTTGAATGGCATTTGAAATTATTTGAATCACCCCTCCGATTGAGATATGCATTCAACACGGCCATCATCGGAGTGTACTTGGGGTCATTTTCACTTGAAAATATTTGTATCTTATGGATGAACTTTGTCAACTCTATCGAACTATCAACAGAGGATCAGGTTCCTTGGGCTTCATGCCTTTGTTTGTGAATTTCCTTCATTAAAGGCCCTGAAGACCTAATATGAATGTCAACTTCATGACCGTATATTTATCCAATGGTTCGAACCCTATATACTCCTATTTACCTACTTAGGAGGATCGGATTTCGTAGGCTTTATGCCTTTATTAGTGAATTCTCTTGATCATAGACCTTGAACACCTAATATAAATGTATTAAAACAAATACACCGGTCCGCACAATCGTGTATTTGTTTGAAGGTTTGAACCCTGTCAACTCCTATTCATCGGCATAGGGGGATCGGGTTCGAACTTGAATTCACTTATTAACCCGCACAGCATCCCTAGACGTCACGTGTGTACCAATAACACATTTTCCCAGGCCCATGCAGATTGAGATTATATTTTTCCCCTTTTGTGTACCTATGTGTATACAAAGTACGATGCACGTGCAAGATTATTTTGAAATAATTATAGTTGTGCAAGTAACTTCCATTTGAATGTACATAACATTTTGTTTGAGAATTTGAACGCACCTTCTGTCCACTTGTATGAGTGTTGTGAATTTGGTAGCATAGCACATACATCTGTATTTGTAGAGAGCTTGCATGTGTTGTAGATCTTTTGATACCACTTGTAAGCATTTGCATTTGCATTTTACTGCTATTCCTGAACACCAATAAGTTTCTCCTAGTTGCTTTGCAAGGGATTGATATGCTTACCTACACATCAATCTTCCTTGATTTTAGGAGTTTCACATTTCAATTTCAATTTATTATCCCTTTGACAAATTAGCACATTCGCCAAAAATTTCTTCTTTGTGATGTCTACAAATTGATGTGGTGAAGTTATTACAATTGCTGCATATCTTCTGTATCTGCTTGTGTCATTGCATGACTCACAATCCTCTTACATATGCTAGGATGGAGGTGAATAGTGTTACAACAAGTCTATGATTTCATCTTCACTCTTTGTCAACCACTACTTTCATGACCTGCTAATAAACACATCATACAACAGCTCATTACTCATAGACATGCTGCATTCTTTACATGTCATTTGATAATTACCCTCATTTATCATGCCTTGGCTTTCAGACATTCCACAAGGCATTGATGCATTTTCTTGTGAGTAAGTATTGTTTGTAAGCAAGTTATGCTTGAAGTTTCTTATTCAAAATGCAAATCTCAAACTCATTCATTTTCATTTGATTAGGAATTCACTATCTTGTAAATCATAATTGCGTTTATCATTTTGAGATCCAAAGTGGCTTGTGGCATGTTTCTTATGGTTTGAATGAAACTCACTTTATATTAGAATTCTAATTCAAATCAAATTCTTCTTGGTTGGATTTAATTCGAGTCTTCTGTCATTTATTTAAGTTCAAGTCCCATATGATGTTATTCAGTCCAAGCTCAAATCTTTTTATTTGCATTCAAACAAAACTCCTTGAAACCCAAGGCAAATCCAAGTCTGAGTCCAGTTCAACATCAACCGCTTAAGCTTGATTTAAGTATGATTTTATATTCAAGGCATGGTTCATTGAGGCTTCAGTTTGAGTTCAATATAGACTAAAATTAAATCTCCACTTGAATCTAATGCTGGATTAGTGTCCAAATTAGTGTCCAAATAAGATTCAACATTGTTCAAAGCCCTTGAATTTTTTATCCAAATTTTGGCAGCCTCCTGACGTCTCCCCTGTTTAGGGGAAAAACTAAGAGGCAACCTTCCCCTCGATGCTATGTGAGAGTTTTAGGTAGGTGTCAAAATGACACAACAGTTGCATTTTTTATTTAAAAATCCCTGCCAGCTACGTGAGCATTTAAGGTTTCCGAGCACAATTTGAAAAGAGCACAAATTTCCCCCCTCTGCACTACATGATCTTTTGGGTGGTACTTATTACATATATATATTATATTATATTATTTTTTATTTCCCTCGTCGCAAGCACTGTGCTAGTTTCCCTCCCTATTATGCTACATGAGTGCGTAGGGGGTTTGTCTGCTCGTTGCCAGCATTGAAGAAGGACTTTTAAGTCATCGCGAGCGCCACGCCGGTTTCCCACTCTACAATGCTACGTGAGAGCGTAGGGGGTTTGCTGGCCTGTTGAAAGCTATGAGAGGATTTTTTGTGTTATAAGTTTATACCTTAGCATTCCGGCGATCGAGGTAGTGGCACAAAAATACAAGATATTTTTCTCTCTTTTTTTGTATTTTCTTTTTTTCTTTTTTTTTTGGACTTATATATATATATATATTAGAGAAGGATTACCTTCTCTGAATTTGGCTGTAGGAATAGAAGGTGGGTCGAGAGCTTCAGTCAACCAGGAGTTGTGTGAGGCTATGCTCGGTTGGATGGAGGAAGTAGGTCACTCACTCACTCACTCTCTCTCTCTCTCTCTCTATCTCTCTCTAGGAATGAGAAGGATCGAGAGGCTTAGCAAGGGTCGGAAGATAGTAAGAGTATGAGGAAGATTTGACGGGATCACGGCTTGGATGTCAAGGGATTCGACTACAGGTGAAGTCATCGAAGAGAGTGGGGCTTGCGAATTGAGTGGGGGAGAGAAAGAGTTGTCGTGGGAAAGCTGAGAGCAGCGAGTGAGCAGTTCGTGTGGAGAAGGAAAGAGCTCTCGAAAGCTTCATTTGGTTGGGTATTTAACAATGCAAGTGGAGCTACTGATCGTAGGATTTAAGCAGGATTCTCGAGAACGAGACAGAAACGGCGTTGCTGCAAAGTGTCTCGGTGTAACTTCGTCAAGATTTGCGGGATTTAGGTACGTATGCAATATTTCTGGTCTCCTTTTTTTTATACAGGGTCAACAAGAAAATTGCTTTGATCGAGCATGAATCTCGAGGCTTATTCAAGTTGGGAAATTTCAAAATTAAATTCAAATTATCTAAATTTCAATTTCAGCAAACATATAGTCAAACTGAACATCTCAAAGAGACGAACCAAACAAAACCAAAATTGGTCAAACTCAAGCCCAAATGGGTCCGAATCGGAGGGCTGGACCACATTTGGAAGAGTTATTGTATTATTTGGACAATAAATTGATATTTAAATATGGCATGCTTATAATTAAATCAAGTGGCTTGGTGAGACGAATCCAACCACTACAGGAAAAATGCCAAAATCCGGTGGTTTTTTGCGGCGGTTAGCCTATATTAACCGGCGGTTTTTTTGACTACCGGCGGCTTTACGGCGGTTTTTGCGCCGCCGGAAAAAATCGCGTAGGACACTATTACCGGCGGTTTATGTTGCCGGCAGTTTTCCGGCGGCTCCGACCTCCGGTTTCAACCGGATTTTAAACCGGCGGTTTTCCGGCTGTGACGCAGCCGGTTATTTGACTACCGACGGTTCTCCGGTGGTTTAGTTCACCGTCGTTTGTTTTTAAAACCGCCGGCCTTCACCGGTAGACCGCCGGTTATTTTACCGGCGATAGCTGGCGGTCTATCCGTCGGTATTACCGACGCTCAAAACTGCCGGATGTCCACCGTAGAACCGCCGGTGGCCGTCGGTAACCGCCGGTAATAAACCAACGGTGTAATTCCATTACTGGCAGCTGATTATTGGCCGTATGGTATCGTAGTTTCCAGCGGCCAAACCGCCGGTTAGCCGCCGGAAACCTGTAGCACCTGCAACAAAAAATTGACAGCATCCCCTCTATTTGAGGGAGGTTCACCCTAAAGTCTAAACCTGCAGAAAGAGCAATATATGTTGGGCAACACGCCGCTATATTCATCACAATCATATGTTGGGCAACACGCCGCTATATTCATCACAACCATAAATTATAAATACAATCACAAGCTCATCATAACATTACAATCACAGTTCACAAGTAAGTTCATGATAATGTTACAATCACAAGTTCTGAAGTTCACAAGTTCTAATTAATATAATCATCAAACATAAAATAGATCTAATCATCATCTATATCCTCACTGTCTGCAGATGGCTGCTCCTGTTGGTCCTTCTTCCTCTATTTTTCAGCTCTGTAGGATTGCAACTCTGCTTGCATTTCATTCTGAACCTTTCTCATTTCTTCAATCTCTCTAGATTGAACCCTTTTCATCTCTTCAATCTCTCTAGTAAGCGCTGCAACCCTCACGCTTACAGATTCTTCAGCTCCACTTGGATCATGAAATGTAGAGGTGTATGAACTGTCCTCAATAGCAAAAGCCTGTGAACCCATTCCATATACCCTCCCCTCTGTCTTCCACCAACAACTTCTGACCATGTCTGATACTCAGAAATGTGGGCCGATCCAGAAGATGATCCCTCGCCAGTGGACTGCCGACTTTCTCTAGCTCGTACGAAATCATCCTATGAGTTACAATTAGTTTTATTAAAATAAATTTTTATTATAAAACTCCAATAAATTTTACTCACAGGAGCCTTCTTAGACTTCTCATCAACCCACTTATGGTCAGCTTGATGTTGATGAGTTCTTGTATGCAACTCCAATGGTGTTGGCTCCCGACCAAGGTGCTCTTTCTAAAAATTTGATGCTTAGTTATACTAACATAAATATATGTAATAAACCAATTCAAAACATTTGCCAGTCGCCGCCTATGTTCCGTATGAGGTACAGATCCACCAGTATGAAGAGAGCTTCCTAAACCGCCGCAGTCAGAGGCTCTGTTCTTTTTATTCTGCACTCTCATTTTTATAAACTCCGGGGTAGCCCAAGCACTACTCAAATCTGCCCAAACGCCCTCTCCAATCCAATTAGGACGCTGCCCAGACTTTCTAATGTCCGTGAACATGTCTCGGAGACGGGTCGCTCCTCTCCTCTCAAAATTTGATCTGATTCTCGTGCTGTACTCAGGCAACCACCTAAATTCTTTCTATAAAAATTTAGGCAATATCAAAAAGATTAGTACAAATTAAATCATATATTTGAAATCATACCAAAAAAAATATACCTGAAATTCTCCAAACCACATATCTCTAACTGGCTTTGGGATCTTCTTCCAGGATAAGTAAGGAGCATCATACTTATTCTTTATTATATCCCGGATCATATGTATAGGTGGCCTTGAAGGATTGAAGCTGCAAGTGAATTTATTTATCAATAACATGTAATATATCAAAATAAAAACAACTTAATAACTTAAATTGAACTTACTTATCGCCGTCAGGCTCGATGTATTGACGCTTATCTGTTGCTGCTGCAGGATCGCTAGCGCCAACCTCTGGTGGTCGTGATGGTCCACCCTGTTCATGCTGCACTGGATTGGGGTAGTAATATGGGTAAGGGTAAGGAGGGTGAGGACCAATGGATGGACCAGCTGCCTGTGATGATGGTGGGGGGTAATATGGATAGAATGGAGAAGCATGTGTCTGATCTGGAGAGGGGAAGCGAGGACTCGTCGAGCTGGGAGGGAAGTGGCCAGGGAAGTATGGAGGTACAATAGGAGGTGGATCTAAATGTCCCTGACCCTGCTCTGGTGAATGCTGCTAGCTCCTGGCAGGTGTTGGCGGTGGTGGTGTAGGTGGATCTGGTGGAACTGAAGGCCCCTCACCTACCTCAGCCTGTGTGGGTCTGCTAGTAGTAATCTTCTTCCGGCGGAACTTTGAGGCAAATGATTTACGAGCAGGATTGTCGCCTGAAGCCATCTGTAATATTAAAAAAAATTACTAAACCATTGAAAAGCAGTTAATAAAGCAGTTAATAAAGTAGTTAATGAAGCAGGTAATGAATTACGAGAAGCAGTTAATGAAGCAGTTAATGAATTACAAAAAGCAGTTAATAAAAGACAAGATGGAAAAATACAATATCATTTCTAAGCAGTAAAAATATTACAAAACATTAAAATTCTACAATTCTAAATTATAAAAACTAATCAGAATCATCAGAACTATTTTCATCACTCTCAAGGGTATCTTCACTTTCATCCTCGTTCTCTTCTTCGCCTGAACTAGTTGAACTATTCACATCTTCTAACTCCATTTCAATAGTAGATGTTGTAGTTGTCATCTCCTCAATTTCAACAGGCATACAACTTGACATCTCATCCTCTTGATGTGCAGTTGCTATAATGTATTTTTGATCAATTATTCCTCGTGCTTTTGTTTTTATGACAGCTAGCCAATCTTGTTTGTCTCTACAACCACTGGGATATTTGCTGAAATAAACTTGAATAGCTTGACTTGCTAACACAAATGGATCAAACTTTCCATATCTTCTACTATGTTTAACATCTACTAAACCATATGCAGGATGAATCCTTGTGCCTTTATTCTGTACTGGATCATACCATTGACAGTTAAATAAGTATACAAAATTCTCATCTTCGCCTGGGTACTACAAGTCAAGGACCTCATTCAGAATACCATAATAATCACACTCATCTTCTTCATGAGTGTTCCCTCTAACACATACTCCACAATTTTCAGTTTTTCTTCCTTCACTCCACGATTTAGTATGAAATCTGAACCCATTCACTATATATATTGGCCAAGTTTTAACTTTTCGCATTGGACCCCATGCTAATGCTTGCAAACCTTTATCGAAACATTTGTTATCAGGGTTTTGTACCTAAAAAACATTTTCAAATTTTAGTAATTTTGATAATAAATAATATTTAAATTTATAAAAAAAATGTGCTCACATATGATCTGAACCAAGTTGGAAATTCATTTGCAACAGCTTTCTCAATATCCCTTGAATCTGTCAAAGGCAAATTGCTTACGAAATACCTGGTGACAAATAATACTTTAGTATTTTAAATAAACATTACTAATTAATTATTAACATTATGTTAGAACTTACTCTAAGATTGGCTCAACTTCTTCACAGTTCAGTAGTACATACAAATTCGCTGTATTTATTTCTAAATCATTGAGATATCTTTCAACACATTTGTCACTAGGCTTTTCTTGCCTTCTAAATACTAATAGTGTAGCATGTGATTGTTCTTCTACATCGAAGTCCATGTTACAACCAATTTTTGTTCTTGTACTCCTTACATGTGGCTCGAAATAGTAGGAGCAAAAGTGAGTTGTTTCTTGAGACAAATATGCTTCACATATCGATCCTTTTGGTCGTGCTTTATTCTTAACATATTTCTTCAATTTGTTCAGATATCTATTAATCAATTACAATCATCGTAAAGTTAATCAAAATATGTTATCTCTACTGATTCAAAAATATTGAAGAATTAATAAAAATCTTAACACATTTACCTTTTGAAAGGATACATCCAACGATATTGTACAGGTCCACCAACTCTAGCTTCGTAAGGTAGATGGACTGGAAGATGTTCCATAGAATCAAAAAAAACCGGGGGAAATATCTTCTCTAACTTGCATAGGATGATTGGTATGTTATCCTCGTACCTCCGTAAAGCATTTTCACTTAGTTTAGATGAACATAAATCTTTGAAGAAAATGCTAAGCTCAATCAACGGATTTGATATGTAACCGGGTAACATACATACTATGATCGGAAGAAGAACCTCCATAATTATGTGACAATCATGACATTTGAGTCCAAATAACCTTGCAGATTTCAAGTCAACACATCGGCTTATATTTGATCCATATCCATCAGGCATCTTTAAATCTTTAAACCACTGACATATCATTCTTTTTTGCTCTAACGTGAAAGAGTAAGGAGCTTTAGGCTTCATTAGTTTACCGTCAGCTGTTGTTACTAACTCCAGATTTTTTCGCCGACAAAACTGTTTAATGTCCATCCTTGCTTTGACATTATCTTTACTCTTGCCTTTAACGTTCATAATTGTATTAAAAATATTATCCAGAAAGTTCTTCTCAATGTGCATAACATCCAAGTTATGTCTTATCAAATTAGTTCTCCAATAAGGTAATGTCCTAAAAATACTTTTTTTTATCCAATTATGTTGAACACCATAACCCGGAAATTTAGATTTGGATAGCATTGGATAATCAATAACTGTTGGAATGTCGAAAAGTCTCCGTAGTATATCATCACCACTTAATCTAGGTGGAGGAGGTGATCGCTCAATTCTGTTTTTAACAAATGCTTCCTTATTTCTTCGG
The DNA here is from genome assembly GCA_022539455.1 of Dendrobium nobile. Classification (NCBI taxonomy): domain Eukaryota; kingdom Viridiplantae; phylum Streptophyta; class Magnoliopsida; order Asparagales; family Orchidaceae; genus Dendrobium; species Dendrobium nobile. The sequence continues at coordinate 25,930,381 of CM039721.1, read as the reverse complement.
AATTGATGCTTAGCATTTAGAAACATACGATGACAATCAAACCAAGTATTTTTCCCTCTATGTTTTAATGTGAAATATTTACTGTTCTCCATGCAGTAAGGACATGCTAATTTTCCTGCTGTGCTCCAACCAAACAACATACCATAAGATGGAAAATCACCGATAGTCCACAATAAAGTAGCTCAAAGGAGAAAATTTTGTTTTGTTGATATGTCATATGTGAGCACTCCTTCTTCCCATAATAATTTGAGGTCATCAATTAATGGTTGCAAAAAGATATCAATCTTTGCTTTCGGATTATGTGGTCCAGGTATAATCAGAGTTAAGAACATGAACGGAGTAGTCATACACATCTATAGTGGAAGGTTGTATGGTGTTAATATAACTGGCCAACAAGAATACGGTGTAGCTGTTTGACTATAGGGAGTAAAACCATCAGTACATAATCCCAATCTTATGTTGTGGGGTTCAGCAGCAAATGAAGGATGAACTCGATCAAAATGTTTCCACGCTTCAGCATCTGATGGATGAGAAAGAACATCACTTTTTGCTGTAGTGCACTTTATGATCAAGGAAAAAATACATGCAGTCTCATGAAGTGTTTCTGATTTTCTCCATATTTATGGGTTATAACACTCTCAAATAACCATAAATAAGCTTTCACTCTCTACATGAAGGATAAGAAAGGGCTTGCACTTGGATATTGAACTCTTTTTTGAGATTGAAATAAGCACTGAGGCTCTAAGGATTTGAAAGCACCACTCAAGCACCACCATAAGGCCACCATTGGACCACGACCATTAAGCCTTCACCAGTGGTTCTCTAACCTCTTTGAAGGCCACCATTCAACCACTTAAGAAAGTTTAAGAATGAAAAAAATTGATGAATCAAGTCAAGTTTAGGTTTGCGAATTATAAACTTCCCTAAAAGAGCAAACTGCAAAAACCATAAAATTGAGCATAGGAGAATATATATATATATATATATATATATATATATATATATATATATAGCAATTACTTATGGGCTAATTATATGAATAAGAAGTATTACAGCTTGAATCATTCTTCATGTTGTTTCTTCAAGAACAGTAAATCCCCTATTTAGCATAGATTGTGTAAGTTCAAATGGCTAGGTGAATCCTTTTTGCAATATGGTCTTGGTATGGGAAACTGTTTCTTTTGGCAAGATAAATGGTTGGGTTTTGGCTCTTTAGATGATATTTTACACACTCATTTTGTTTCCAATTTGAAATTTTTGATTTACTTAGTAATGGGAATTGGTTTTATAACAGTTTGATTGAGGTTCTCTCTATTCCAGTGGCTGAAAGGATTATGAATATTCCTTTGGAGATAAACATCCCTGACATTATGATTTTTAAGCATTCTAAATATATGGATTTTTCCCCTAAAGATGTCTGGAATACCATAAGAGTTAAATTTTGTAAATCCATAGTTTTTGAAAAAAATTGGAACATTAATACTCCCACTGTTTATTCAGTTTTCACATGGTAGCTTCTTAACAGTTTTCTTCCAGTTGACTAAAGACTTCTATGAAAAGGTTTTAATATTGTTTCTAGATGTTAATGTTGTTTTCAGGTTGAAACCATTAATTGCATTTTTTAGCTCAATTTATTGCTTTCAAAGTCTAGAATATATTGGAAAGTGATTTGTGTTACATCTTTGATCAATGAATCATCGCTATTAATGCAAACACGTCCCATCACTTATAAGATCAATGAACGCCATCAATATTAATTTTAATACCCAAATTTAACACTTAGATTTATGTTGAATTCATTTTAAAGTTAGTATCAAACCTAGGTTAGAGTTGTTTATCATAGCAAACAAATCTAACACTAAATGGCTTATAATAAATATCACAAACAACAATTTCGATCTACCCTAAAAAAAATTTAGATCTACCAAAATGATTACAACATTTACTATCTAAATCATCCAAAATAACTCTAACACTTGCTTATGTCTAGTGAGAAAAAGGAATCAAAGAAAAAACATAAAATATACCTTAAAATAGAAATCTAGGGTTGAAAACTTGAAGTCGGTCGGTGGTTTGGGGTCGGACTGGGTCAGCGAGGTCAGACGTCGGAGTGCCGGTCGGATCTGGGTCGGCGGTCGGAGAAGTCTCGTCGGCGGCGGTCAGAGAACGTTTGTCGGTCGGGGTCGGACGAGCAGAGGCGAGCGGAGGCGAGGGAAACGAGAGAGAAAGAACGAGAAAGAATGAAATGTGAGTTGCGGGCCTGGTCGTTTTAGGGCACTAACCGGCGGTTTTCTGGCGGTCAAAACCGCCGGTACAAAATCACTTATCAACGGCGGTCCAGACCGCCGCTAAACCGCCGGTGAATATTAGAATCCGGCGATTTGCCGACGGTGTTTTGACCGCCGTTAATACCGGCGGTTTAACGTATAAAAAACACCGGCAGACCGCCGTTAACAGACGGCGGTTTAACCGCCGGCTAAACCGCCGGTAACACCGGCGGTCCATGAACCGCCAGTAATAGCCATTTTTCCTGTAGTGAACGAGCCCAGGATCACTGAATTTTAGCATCGTTGAGACACTTAAATAGTTGAAAAACTCTCTACGATCAGGGAAATCAATACGAGCCATCTGATCGAGCACTCTGAACCAACCCCGGATCTTCTCTAAATTTACGAGGTGTGTCACTCATGAAAATCTAGAGATATACCCAAACTCGAAGGGGACCTTTGGCTGGTGATTAGAGAGAGCTCTGAAACTTCAAGAGCTCTAGCACCACTACCCGGCCGCCCCTGTCGCCGGACTTCAGCCCGACCTTCATCAGACCACCGCTCATCCGTCGCCTTCCGGTCGAACTTCGCTCGGCCACTACGTGGCACCAGAACTTCACCCGACTGCCGCCTGTTGCCGAACCTTCGCCTAGCCGACGAACACCACAAAATTTCAGCCAAACCTTTGTCGGACCACTACCCGCTTACCACCAGACCTTCGCCCGGCTGCCGCTCGCCGCTGGACCTTCAGCCCAACCTTCATCGAAACACAACCCGGTCGCCACTCGCAGCCGAACCTTTGCCTTGCCGACGATCTCCATCGGACATCCTCAACACTGTCGCCAGACCTTTGACTAGCTCTCCAAATTACTATAATTTGACCACCTCTAAATCGAGGGGTGGGTAAACACTTGTAATTCACTCAAGTTTAGTGTAATCTTTTCACATGGGTGATGCCCCGCTGTTTTTCCCTCTTCGCGCTTTCCACGTAAAAAAGATTTAGTGTTTTGCTTGTCTCTTTCTGTTTGTGTGCTGGATATACATGCATCGCTAAGACAAAAATTTTACTCACTCTACCGCCATGAATATTTCAGCCCGCAACAGTTTGGCACCTTCTATGGGAATGTGGTTCCCGACTGAGGGGAAAATTTTGCTCCAACCACAAAGGGTCGTTCGTGTCAACATCCTATCTACAGCTATTGCCACTTTAATTTTATGGAAAATAAATATGGACTAGGGGGAAGCTTTGACTACAATCGTGATCAAGAAGATTCCTCCAAATCTTTCAATATCCAAAATGATATTTTGGGATCATGAAGCTTCTAGCACATGTATGACTCTTCCAAAAAATTATACAGTCCCTAGCTATACTTCTACTCCTTTGGCAAGGTCTTAATCTCGACCTCAAAAAGGTAGTAAGAGTCTAAAGATAGATAATTCTTCATCTCTGAAAAGCGATACAAGCGGCATTCGCGCCCTCCCAATAAGGGAAAAATTGATCCTAGGGGGATTCGATACGACCTCTTCCACAAAGGTTAACGTCATCGAGCAACAGTCTGACATACAATCTCGGATAGGTCATACATCTTTGGTGGATTCTCTCGACCTCTTTTACATAAGTTAACATCATCGAGCAACGCTCCGACATACAACCTTAGATAGGTCATACATCCTTGGTGGATTCTCTCAACCTCTTCTATATAGGTTAACGTCATCAAGCAACGCTCTAACATACAACCTCGGATAAGTCATACATCATTGATGGATTCTCTCGACCTCTTCCACATAGGTTAACGTCATCAAGTAACTCTTTGACATACAACCTCGGATAGGTCATACATCCTTGGTGGATTCTCTCATCCTCTTCCACACAGGTTAACATCATTGAGCAACGCTCTGACATACAACTTCGGATAGGTAATACTTTTTGATAGATTTTCTCGACCTCTTCCATGTAGGTTAACATCATTGAGCAACGCTCTGACATATAATCTCGGATAGGTCATATATCCCTGATGGATTTTCTTAACCTCTTCCACTTAGGTTAACATCATCGAGCAACTCTCTGACGTATAACCTCGAATAGGTCATACATCCTTGATGGATTATCTTGACCTCTTTCACACAGCTTAACATCATCAATTAGTGTTGATCTCCTACCCTCATTAACCTCCATAGTTTGAGGAGCTCGCTCCAGCTCAATCACTTTATGGGTAGAAGGAATAACATCTAACATATCTAGCGACCTGTCTCCTAGAGGGGAGTGCATAAATAAATGAATAAAGCTTAAGGATTGATACGATGAGGATAAGAAAATGAGAAGAAGGGAAAAATAATATACCTAGAAGATCCTCTTGGTTTTTTAAACCTCGCCTTGTATAAGATGCGCCAGGACCACCTCTTTGTGTACTATTCAAGGTGCGCTCATCTCTGGCGGACGACATTCACCTCCAAACAGGGAAAAACTGCAACCACTAGGTCTTGATTGTAGCTTTTGATATTTAAATTCTTGCTGGACAGTTTTTTCCCTAATGGGAGTAAACTGGAGCCTGCGTAAGAGTACCGGGCCTTGATCACCTCCACCGATATTTAAACTCTTGCCGGATAAGTTTACCCCAATGGGAGTGAACTGGAGCCTGCGTAAGAGTATCAGGTCTTGATTGTTTTCGATGTCGGTATTTAGACTCTTGCCGGATGGTTTTTCCCCTAATGGGAGTGCACTGGAGCCTACGTAAGCGTACTGGGTCTTGATCACCTCCGCCGCCAATATTTAAACTCTTGCCGAACAGTTTTTCTCCCAATAGGAGTGAAATGGAGCCTGCGTAAGAATACCAGATGTTGATTGCCACCGCCTCAGGTGTCACGACACAACCCGACCAGGACGGATCCCGCTCGCATCAGGTCGTGAACTAACCATCCAGGATCTAGCTTTAGAATTTGCTTCAGACTTTCTTCCAAACATTAACAGACAGAAAAACAAACACAGAGCTACTATAAACATCCAAATACAGAAGAGTTCATCTATCTTTTCTTTCCTCAAAAGAATCATATACAATACAGATCATGGCTTCAGACAGAAAGAACAGAATAGAACAGGAAAGCCATGACTGTACAAAAATCAAAAGTATCAAGTACCTAATCACAGATCAGACTTAGAACGTCTAGTCCAAGACCTCCTTCCCCTTCCCAGAACTTGAAAACCACGCAGAAAACAAGGATGAGCTAACAGCTCAGTAAGACATCAATCACCAATCAAAATCGTTAGAAACCCACATTAAAAAACACATCCGAAAATATTCGTACAGAAATCAAACAGTTGTACAGAAATCGTATAACAGACAGAACAGATACTTGCTCAATCAAAAATTAAACATCGGATACGGAAATTGAAGTCATATCAAATCAGAACAGAGATCATAAATTAGAAAAGCTTTACAGAATAGATAATTTAGAACAGAACTTCCTTCCAGATTTTAGAACTTCCTCTTATATCTCCCTTGTACTTATAGCACCAGAACTTCCCCTTATGGCTCCCTTTTGTGCTTATAGCACCAGAACAGAATAGATATATAGAATTTTAGATTTCAGAACTTCCAGAACTTCCCCTTATGTCTCCCTTTTGTGCTTATAGCATCAGAACAGAACATATATACAGAATTTCATATTTCAGAACTTCTAGGACTTCCCCTTATGTCTCCCTTCCCAGACCCATACAACGGAATCACATAGGATTTCGACCCCTTATAACTCCCTTCTGATAGCATACAAATAATCAATTCATTCCATATACAATTCAGAACAAAAGCAGAATTCCTACGAAAATCCAGCAGCATAACGGCAATATACGGAATTTATGCAAAATTCACAGATTCAGAATTTTACCAAATTACAACAGAACATTCACAACATAATTACAAGACTTTCGTTGTACTGACAAAACATTTTTCAGCATCCTGATAATTTGTAGTTCAATTAAAACACCACGGAATCCAAAATATCCGGTAAAAATCTTTTAGAAAATACTCAAAACGGGCACAATTATTAACTCATAAACATACCAAAAGTTACGCGGTAAAACATGAAGCAGTAGAAAATAACACCAGAAATTCGCTAACGGAAACAAAATCCGGAACAGAAAAGTCGTCAAAATCCACGTTTCTGAAAATTGAGAAAGGAAGAATGTGTCTTACCTCGAGTCGGTTAACTTCTTTAACTACAGCAACGGACGAAAACGGACCGGAGTTGCCCAAAAATCACGATCTGGGCTCTGTCTGTTTTTCGTACAGACAATCCAAATATCGTCCAGACGAACTGCTTAGTCTCCAAAATTCCAGCACAACCTGTACCGATCATCCCAGGACGATCCAACTTCGTCCCGGACGATCCTGAGAGAAAAATGGTCATTACAATCTCCCCAACTTCAGAAAAATGTCGTCCTCGACATTGCCAATCCAAAACTCAGTCAAAACAGATACGAATACGACTGCCTCATGTCCGACTCCTTCTCCCAAGTCACTTCTTGTGCTGTTCGGTTCTTCCATTGAACTTTAACCATAGGAATCTGTTTACTTCTTAACTTACGAACATCATAAGCCAAAATCAACTCAGATTCTTCTTCATATCTCAGATTCTCCTGAATCTCAACTTCATCAGCAGACACTTTCTTTTCAGAATCAGATATCCACTTTCTCAAAGTAGATACGTAAAAAACATTATGCACATCAAACATCTGATCAGATAACAACAATTTATAAGCAGACTTACCAATCATTTCAAGGATTTCAAAAGGTCCAACATACCTTGGACTAAGCTTGCTCACTCTGCCAAATCTGCTCACACCCTTCATCGGACTGACTTTGACATACACAAAGTCACCAACCTGAAATTCAACAAACATGTGCTTCTGATTGTAATACTTCTATTGTCGATCTTATGCAGCTTTTAATCTTTCTTTAATCAAATTGATTTCATAATAGTTTCATCCACAAATGTAGCACACATTTCTTGTCTATCTCCTACCTCAGTCAGAGTCAAAGGACTTCTACACTTCCGGCCATATAGAGCTTCATAAGGTGTAATACCAATATTGGACTAAAAACTGTTATTATAAGCAAATTCTATCAAAGGAATATGATCTTCCCAGCTTCCTCCAAAATCCAAAACACATAACCTCAGAAGATCTTCCAGTACCTGAATAGTCCTCTCAGACTGTCCGTTAGTCTGCGGATGAAAAGTCATACAGAAAATCAACCTCGTACCCAATCCTTGCTGAATACCCTTCAAAATTCTGGAAGTGAACCGTCCATCTCGATCAGATACAATCACTTTAGGCACACCATGTAATCTGACAATCTCCTTCACATATATCTGTGCCAACTTATCCACCGGATCTGTCTGCTTAATCGGAAGAAAATATGCAGACTTCGTCAGTCGATCCAAAATCACCCAAATAGCATCGTGCCCTTGCCTTGATTGAGGAAAACCCATAGCAAAATCCATCGTTACCTCCTCCCACTTCCACTCAGGGATAGGCAACGACTGCAAAAGTCCTCCTGGTCGTTGATGCTCTGCATTCACCAACTGACAGGCCTCACATCTCGCAATAAAATCTGCTACATCCTTTTTCATTCCAGGCCACCAGAATAAACTCTTCATGTCTCCATACATCTTACCACTTCCCGGATGAATCGTATAGCCTGAATGGTGAGATTCATACAGAATCTCTTTCCTCAAATCTCCAAACACAGGAATCCACAACCTGTTCTTACAGAAAATAATACCAGAATCAGAAACTCGAAGTTCAGGCTTCTTACCAGATTCAAACTGAGCAATCAACTTTGAATAGTCAGAGTCTGACTTCTGAGCTTCCTGAATCCTTTCTTCCAGAGAAGACAGAATGTTCATCTGAGTCAAAACACTAGAATCCGCACCAGTAGAGGAAATCACCTCTAACTATAATCTTTCCATATCACATATCAGATAATCATCAGAAGTGAGCTGAATACTTGATAATCCAGAAGATTTCCTGCTCAGAGCATCTGCTACCACATTAGCCTTGCCAGGCTGATACTAAATTGTCAGGTCGTAGTCCTTGATCAACTCAAGCCACCTTCTTTGCCTCAAATTCAGATCCTTCTGAGTAAATATGTACTTTAAGCTCTTATGATCTGTAAAGATCTCACACTGGATGCCATATAAGTAGTAACGCCAAATCTTTAAAGCAAAAATAACTACGGCCAATTCCAAATCATGCGGCGGGTAATTCTTTTCATGTGGTTTCAACTGTCTCGAAGCATAGGCTATTATCCTACCATGCTGCATCAGAACACTACCCAAACCTTTCAGTGAAGCATCACTGAACACCTGAAATCCTTCCGTACCTGACGGAAGTACTAACATTGGAGCTGATGTCAAACAATCCTTCAATCTCTGAAAACTAGCTTCACACTCCCGTGTCCAAACAAAACCTACTGACTTCTGAGTCAGTCTCGTCAAAGGCATAGAAATTTGGGAAAATCCCTTCACAAACTTTCTATAATAACCAGCCATGCCTAAGAAACTACGTACCTCAAATACTGTAGTAGGCCTTGGCCAATCTGCAACAGCCTGAATCTTCTGGGGATCAACAGAAATACCTTCACCACTCACCACATGCCCCAGAAAAGAAATGCTCTTCAGCCAAAATTCACACTTGGAGAACTTAGCATACAACTGATGCTGCCTCAAAGTCTCCAACACAATGCTCAAGTATCTGGCATAATCTTCCTCGGAAGTAGAATACACCAGAATATCATCGATGAAGACGATCACAAACTGATCCAGATACTCCTTAAACACTCTGTTCATCAGATCCATAAAAATAGCAGGTGCATTGGTTACCCCAAAAGGCAAAACCAAAAACTTGTAGTGCCCGTACCAAGTAATGAAAGCTGTCTTCAACACATCAGCTTCCTTCACCTTCACCTGATGGTATCCAGATCTCAAATCAATCTTCAAAAACACAGAAGAGCCAGAAAGTTGATCAAATAAGTCATCAATATGTGGTAATAGATACTTGTTCTTGATCGTGACTTTATTCAGATCCTTGTAATCAATACACATACGGAGAGTTCCATTCTTCTTCTTCACAAACAGTACAGGTGCTTCCTAAGGAGAAACATTAGGATGAACAAGTCCTCTATCCACCAACTCCTGGAGCTGAACTTTCAACTCAGAAAGTTCCTTCGGTGCCATCCTGTACGGAGCTTTTGATATCGGAGCTGTACCCGGAAAAACATCAATAGAGAATTCAACATCTCTATCCGGAGGTAAACCAATCAACTTCTCAGGAAATACATCTGTAAACTCTCGTACCACCGGGATATCAGAAACAGAACCTATAACTATGTTCATATCCCGTACAGAAGCCAAAAATACCGGGCAACCCTTCTTCCACATTCTTCTAACTTCCAATACAGAAATCAGACATGATAGAACACCTTGTAATTCTTGGAATACACATCTTTCTCCATCCATAAGCAAGCTCGCTTGCTTCTTCAAACAGTCAATCTGAGCCTTATACAGACTCAACCAATCCATTCCCAAAATCACGTCGTAAGAAGAAATCGGCAATAAAATCAAACTCGATTTCTACGTCTTGCCAGAAATATCAATCCCACAAAAACAAAACTTTCGGGCAATCAAATTGCTTCCAGCCGGCAAAATAACAGAAAGAGAAACCGGTAGCAAAATAGAATCCAAATGCAAAGCATCAAAACAACGTTCGGAAAGAAACGAGTGACTGGCTCCAGATTCAAACAAAATATGACAGGGCTGATCAGAAATATAAATCGTACCTGTCAACACATCCGGAGTATCTCGAGCCTCCTGCTGACTCAAACTGTAAACACATGGCTAAATTGGAGCTGAAGCTACTGAACTACTAGGCTCCCGCTGACTACCAGTAGAGGGTCTCCGTGCCACAGAACTCGACCCACCACCTCTACCAGAGGATCCTTCAGTCATGGTATGTGGAGGAACAGTCCTCGACCTTCCTGCTGAACCAACAGGTCTAGCAAAGCTATCAGATCGAAACTCAGATCGTCTATCAAATCCAGCTTGTAGACACTCTGCAATCCGATGCCCTGGCTGACCACATCTGAAGCACTGACCAGTCATCCTGTAGCACTGGCCAAAATATTGTCGTCCACAACTTTGGCATACAGGTGCCCCACTGGCAGATCCAGAATTGGTCGTACTGGTAGTGGCAGTACCAGAAAATCCTGACTGTCCGCTCCTCCTGGAGTCTCCAGAAATAAATCTCCTCTTGCCAGAGGAACCACTGCTTGAAGTATCACCCCCGAAACTATTTCTACTCGCAGTCCACCACTGCTGAGTAGCCATCAAATCATTCTCTATCAAACGAGCTATCTCCATAAGCTCAGAGAAATCAAAAATGTGAAATGGTGCTAGGGGCTGCCTCAGACTATCTCGTAGTCCCCTCAGAAATCTGTAGAACTTCTCAGTAGAAGTACTCACCAACTGCGGAGCATATCGGGCTAAAGCAGTAAACTCGGCCTCGTACTGCATCATAGTCCTGCTCCCCTGAACAAGTCTCAGAAAAGTCTCCTGCATCTGCTGTCGTGCAGAAGGAGGTACAAACCATGATCGGAATACCTCAAAAACTCTTCTCAAGTAATCAAAGAATTTAGCTTCCCTTGGAATTTCTCCTCCTGCAGACCTATCCACCAGCGCTCTGCTTCCCCATCCAACAAAAAAACTGCCAACGGTACCTTCCTGTCAGACGGACACTACATATCGTCAAAAGTCTTCTCTAACCTCCTCAACCATTCTTCAGCTGCTATGGGCTCAATAGTGTCCTCAAACCTCGGAGGTTTCAATCTCAAAAACATCTACATATGTCTATCTATATCCTTAGATCGGACAGTAGAGGCTCTACTTTGAGTCTCGCTCATCATCTGAGCAACCAATATAGCAAATTGAGAAAGCATATCAGAACCAACCACTGGGGAAGTACTACTCATCGGAGCTGCCTGACTAACACTCTGCCCATCTGTCATATCGGGGTCTGGCAGATTCATGATCACACAGAAAACTAAGCACAAAAGCAACACAATAAAAATCCAGACAAACCAGAACTACCCCAGACAGACTCACAGATCACTTCCTATAGCTCTGCCTTACAATCCAAATTCCAAAACCATTGCTCTGATACCACTAAAGTTTGTCACGACCCAACCCGACCGGGACGGATCCCGCTCGCATCGGGTCGTGAACTAACCATCCAGGATTTAGCTTTGGAATTTGCTTCAAACTTTCTTCCAAACATTAACAGACAGAAAAATAAACACAAAGCTACTATAAATATCCAAATACAGAACAATTCATCTATCTTTTCTTTCCTTAAAAGAATTATATACAATACAGATCATGGCTTCAGACAGAAAGAACATAACAGAACAGGAAAGCCATGACTGTACCAAAATCAAAAGTATCAAGTACCTAATCACAGATCAGACTCAGAACGTCTAGTCCAAGACCTCCTTCCCCTTCCCAGAACCTGAAAACCATGCAGAAAACAAGGATGAGCTAACAGCTCAGCAAGACATCAATCACCAATCAAAATCGTCAGAAACCCACATCAGAAAACACATCCGAAAATATTCGTACAGAAATCAAACAGTCGTATAGAAATCGTATAACAGATAGAACAGATACTGGCTCAATCAGATATCAAACATCGGATACGAAAACTGAAGTCATATCAAATCAGAATAGAGATCATAAATTAGAACAGCTTTACAGAATAGATAATTCAGAACAGAACTTCCTTCCAAATTTCAGAACTTCTTCTTATATCTCCCTTGTACTTATAGCACCAGAACTTCCCCTTATGGCTCCCTTTTGTGCTTATAGCACTAGAACATAATAGATATATAGAATTTCAGATTTCAGAACTTCCAGAACTTCCCATTATGTCTCCCTTTTGTGCTTATAGCACCAGAACAGAACATATATATAGAATTTCATATTTCAGAACTTCCAGAACTTCCCCTTATATCTCCCTTCCCGGACCTAGACAACGGAATCACATAGGATTCCGGCCCCTTATAACTCTATTCTCATAGCATACAAATAATCAATTCATTCCATATACAATTTAGAACAAAAGCAGAATTTGTATGAAAATCCAGTAGCATAACGGCAATATACGGCATTTACATAAAATTCACAGATTTAGAATTTTACCAAATTACCCCAGAACATTCACAACAGAATTACAAGACTTTCGTTGTACTGACAAAACATTTTTCAACATCCTGATAATTTGCAGTTCAATTAAAACACCGCGGAATCCAAAATATCCGGTAAAAATCTTCCAGAAAATACTCAAAATGTGCACAATTATTAACTCAGAAATATACCAAAAGTTACAAGGTAAAACCTGAATCTGTAAAAAATAACACCATAAATTCGCTAACGGAAACAAAATTCAGAACAAAAAAGTCGTCAAAATCCACATTTCTAAAAATTGAGAAAGGCAGAATGTGCCTTACCTCGAGTCGGTCAACTTCTTTAACTACAGCAACGGACGAAAACGGACCGGAGTCGCCCAAAAATCACTTTTTCCTTCTTTTCCTTCGATTTTCTCTCTCCTGGGATTTTCTCTCTCTTCAAAATATCTCATTCCTATATATATCCAGACGGATCGTCCCAGACGATCGCAACTTAGTCCCGGGACGATTTGGGCTTTGGACGAATTTCGTCCAGACGAAGTGAAAATCGTCCCTGGACGATCTGGGCTCTGTCTGTTTTTCGTACAGACGATCCAAATATCGTCTAGACGAACTGCTCAGTCTCCAAAATTCTAGCACAACCTATACTGATCGTCCCGGGATGATCCAACTTTGTCCCGGACGATCCTGGGAGAAAAATGGTCTTTACATCAGGTATTTAAACTCTTGTCGGATAATTTTTCCCTCTATGGGAGTTAATTGGAGCCTGCGTAAGAGTACCAGGCCTTGATCGCTACCATCTGTATTTAAACTCTTGTAGATAGTTTTTCCCCTAATGAGAGTGAACTATAGCCTATGTAAGAGTACCAGACCTTAATCCCGCTTCCGATATTAAAACTCTTGCCGGACAATTTTTTTCCCCAATGGGAGTGAACTGGAGCCTACGTAAGAGTATCTTGCCTTGATCGCCACCACCGGTATTTAAACTCTTGCCGGACAATTTCTCCCCCAATGGGAGTGAACTGGAGCCTACGTAAGAGTACTGAGCCTTGATCACTGCCATCAGTATTTAAACTCTTGCCTAATAATTTTTCCCCCAATGGGAGTGAACTGGAGCCCATGTAAGAGTACCGGATCTTAATCACCTTCGTCGCCGGTATTTAAACTCTTGCCGAACAGTTTTTCCCCCAATAGGAGTGAACTGGAGCCTACAAAAGAGTATGTATCGGGCCTTGATCGCTGTTGCTTCCGGTATTTAACCTCTTGCCAAAAAAATTTTCCCGCAATGTTAGTGAATTGGAGCCTTCGTAAGAGTATCAGGCCTTGATCGCCGCCACCGATACTTAAACTCATGCCGGATAGTTTTTCCCCCAATGGAAGTGAACTGGAGTCTGCGTAAGAGTACCGGGTCTTGATTGCCTCTGCCGCCAATATTTAGACTCTTTCTGAATAGTTTTTCCCCCAATAAGAGTGAACTGGAGCCTGTGTAAGAGTATCGAGCCTTGATCGCCACCACCTCAGGTATTTAAACTCTTGCCGAATAGTTTTTCCCCTAGTAAGAGTGAACCGGAGCTTGTGTTAGAGTATCGGGCCTTGATTGCCTCCTCCGATATTTAAACTCTAGCTAGATAGGTTTTCCCCCAATGGGAGTGAACTGGAGCCTACGTAAGGGTACCGGGCCTTAATCACCGCTGTCGGTATTTAAACTCATGCCGGACAATTTTTCCCCCACTGGGAGTAAACTGGAGCCTACGTAAGAGTACCAGGTCTTGATTACCGCGGCCCAAAAATTTTTATTTTTGCTAGTCCGATTTCTCCTAACTTTGTAGGAGAAATTTGGGAACTGACTAAACAGAGGTGGTGCCTTCTCCCTAGCCCTGAGGAGGATATTTATAGTTTTTCAAAGGAGGTTTGAGGGCCAAATTTCTAAATTTTTAATTAATTTTTGGAATTTTTTAAAAAAATTAAATAATTGCCTATTATTGAAAAAATGTAATAGAAAATAAATAAAGAGCAATTCATTTAACAATAAAATAAATGTGCAAGAAATTAATTGTTTCCTTTCAAGAAAATTTCTTGTTTTTTTCTAAGATTTTTTTTTTATAATTTTTTTCAGATTTTTAAGCCAAAAATAGTATTTTACTATTAAAGGTATAATTTATTATTTAATAAAATTCAATTAAAAAAATATCCGGCCTCATTGGCTAGCCGAATTCTATAATAAATAATTTATAAATATACATACATACATACATATATAAATATAGATATATATATATATATATATATATATATATATATATATATATATATATATATATATATAAGGTAATGTCAATCAAGACATACGTAACAGGTAATTATGATAGATATTATTTTATTATATTAACTATAATTAATTACTATAAAATTGTTTAAAACGAATTCATTAAATAATTAATTATATGATTATCCCGGAAAGTTCGATTTGAACATTTTTGTAGTCTACAGAACGGTATTTTGGACAACTTTTTGAGTTGAGCGAATAAATTGTTGATGTTCTGGACTAAATTTTACTAATTTTGAAACTCAAAAGATAAGTTATAAATTTTTTGAAGCAACTTTTTTTGACATTTTTGCTATGATTAATGCTATGATTTTGCAGAATGCTAGAATCATGAATACATTTTTGGACTATAAGATTCAACATCCAAAATAGGGTTTGGGGGGGGGGGGGGGCAACTGACACGTCATCAAAAGTTTCTTTGATCGAGCACGAATCTCGAGGCTTATTCAAGTTGGAAAATTTCAAAATTAAATTTGGGATCATCTAAATTCTAATTTAAGCAAACTTATAGACAAACTGAACATCTCAAAGAGACGAACCAGACAACACCAAAATTGGTCCAACCAAAGCCCAAATGGGTCCGAATTGGGGGTCCAGACCATATTTGGAAGGGTTAAAGTATTATTTGGTTAAAAAATGATTTTCAAATATGGCATGCTTATAGTCCGATTGAGCGGCTCGGTGAGAAGAATCCAACGAGCCAAAGATCCCTAAATTCCAACATCGTTAAGGCACTTAAACAGTTGAAAAACTCTCTAAGATCAGGGGAATCAATACGAGCCATTCGATGGAGCACTCCGAACCAACCCCGGATCTTCTCTAAATTTATGCGGTGTGCCACTCATAAAAATCTATAAATAGACCCCCACTCTCTGCATGAAGGGGACCTTTGGTTGGAGATTGGAGAGAGCTCTGAAGCTTCAAGAGCTCTAGCACCACTGCCCAGCCCCGCTTGCCGCCGGACCTTTGTCTTGCCGTCGTCCACCGCCGGACTTTAGCCTGACCTTCATTAGACCTTCGCCCGGCCGTCACCTGCCGCTGGACCTTCGCCATGCCACTGCTAGCCACCGGACCTTCGCTCGACCAACGATCGCCGCCGAACTTCAACCCGACCTTCGTCGGACCACCACTCGGCCGTCGCCTGCTGCCGGACCTTTGCCTGACCGCCGCCCACCACCAGACCTTCGCCTGGCCGCCACCCGCCGCCGGACCTTCACGCGATCGACGGCCGTCGCCAGACGTTAGCCCGACCTTCGTCGGACCACCGCTTGGCCGCCGCCTACCGCCTGCCACCGGACCTTCGCCTGGCCGATGACCGCCGTCGGACTTCAGCCGGACCTTTATCGGACCACCGCTCGGACACCTCTCTACTGTCAAACTTCAGCCAGACCTTCATCTGACCACCACCCGTCCATCTCCAGCCACCAAACCTTTGCCCGGCGGCCGTCCGCCCGCCGTAGGACCTTCATCGGACCTTCGCCTGGCCGCCGCCCGCCGTAGGACCTTGCATTGTTGTCTCCTGCCACCGAACCTTTGCCTGGCCAACAACCATCACCGGACCTCACCCCGACCTTCGTTTGACCACCGTCCGGCCGCCACCCATCACCGGACCTTTGCCCGGCTGACGATCGTCACCGAACATCCGCACGACCGTGGCCAGACCATTGAATACCTATCCAAATTACTGTAATTCAACCACCTCTAAATCGAGGAACGGTTCAACCCTTGTAATTCACTCAATTTTAATGTAATATTTTTACCTTGGTGAGGCCCCGTGGTTTTTTCCTCTTTGGGCTTTCCACATAAAAAAGATTTGGTGTTTTACTTCTCTCTTTCTGTTTGTGTGTTGGATATACATGCCTCGCTAAGATGAAAAGTTTACTCACTCTACAGTCACGAATATTTTAGCCCGCAAAACTGATATTAGATGTCTTTCCCATTAGAGTTATTATCATTACTTTCCACCTTCATCCATCATCTTTAATAATCCAACAAAAGCCTATCATCACTCTTATGTGCATTTATCACCTCGAGTCAATCGACACCATTTTATGGGTAACAATTTTTCTTCTCGTTCTTATGAAAGGCTGAGCTTCATAATTTAACCAACCATAACATCTAATGAAAAGAATGTTTACCAACCTAAAGTTTTAGCGACTATATTTAGATTCATACTAAGTGAATATTGTGAAGATGTGGAAGTAAGGAGAGCCATAGAAAAAATGCCAATGAAATATACACTAGATAGATAATACACTCCCGTTAAACTTTATTATATATTAGGGAAATATATAAAAGAAATGATGGATTAATTAAAATATTTAATTTAAAGTATAAAAGAAGAAGATATTGTTGAGCTAGAAACTATGAAAATCATGATGAAGATATATGTACGCTAAGATTTACATGGTAGAAACTAGGGCATCTACTTAAAAAGTTATAGATTCTAAAGATGGTCTATTACATGTAGAAGTTGAGAAAGGTTTTGCATTGGACTTAACTTAGAATATGCTAGATCCGTTAATATTGTTAAATGAATATATTCAAGAATGGAAAAGAAGATATAGGAAATGGGGTATGTATGGCTATTAGGGCTACAAGCGAACCAAGCGTTCGACGAGCTACTCGATGCTTGGTTCAATTAAAGCTTGTTTGTGATTGTTTAACAAATTAAACAAAAAAACTTGAACAACATTTTAAATACTCGATCCTTAAATAAAAAAGCTTGAACACTAATGTGTTCGATTCATTTATGTTCACGAACAACATCATTTGATGTTCATAAACAAGCTTGACATTAAGCTCGATAAAAGCTGGAATAGAGAGAAATGCAATAGGTAAACTTCATTTAAGAATATATTCATATAGATTAATCATATTTTCATTTTAAATAGATAACAGCTTTTATCATAAATTTAATTTTCTGAACAAAAGACATTTCATATTTGTCTATGTTTGCTAGATTTTTTGTTTAGGATTTTCATGAACAAATTTAATGATTGTTTGTTCAATAGATTGTTTGTTAAATATGTTCATGAACATAGCTAGTTATGGCTTGTTTGTTTAAAGCTCGATAAGAATTAAATGAATCAAACATGAACCAAACATGAACACCCTTAAATTAAACAAACCAAACATGAACACAAACAATAAAGCTTGAATCAAACGTGAATCGAACTTGAACAAGCTAATGATAAACGAACTCAAACATGAACACTTGCATACTCGGCTCGGCTCGGTTCGTTTGCAACCCTAATGGCTATATTATAAAGTCAAGAGTCTCCTTCACCACGAGTATAGGTTGAGTCACATCAACTAGAGTTTATTCATGTGTTGAGTAAAAAAAGAAAGTAATTAAAGAAGAAGAATATAAATTAATAATATATGAAAATGAATATTTTTTGGCTCCAAAAATTTAGCCCTAGCCTTCGCCCGCTTTGCTTTTCTTCGGGGGGGGGGGGGAGTTTTAATGGATTTAGTTCCGGGGTAAATTTTCGAAGTCTGATATAAGAAACTACCCAGAGATTTCACCTTCATTTTGCGAGGACTTTATGATCTGAGTTATGGTTTCCTATAGGCACAAGCCCATATAGTTAATTACCCCTCCCAATTTCGAGAGAGAACATTCGATTAAGGCTAGTTGTGAATCAGATATATAGAGTATCAAAGAGAAACATGTTATGTGGTATATAGTTGTAGCACTGAGTTTGTGAATTAGAAGTTCAAGGTTTGATATTTAAAGTTAGAAATTGCACCATCTTGTACTTAAAGCAGATGGTGGGGAAGTGATGTTGGGAACGATCATACTCCCATAGTTTCGTCAACCCGAGCCATCGTGGTCCCTGGTCTACTTAGTCAGAGGAAGTAGTTGACCCAACCTGATAGAAGGATCCCTGTTGGCATCCATGGGTTACTTCGTCCAAGGGTACCTTGTAGACCTGGGATGGATATTTGTCTAAGGGGATAAATTTGAATCCACCTTAGCTAATAGAGGGCTTTGTGCCCTATCGATCATATCCTATTAATTAATATCTCAAAGATTTGATGCCACTAAGGAATGTACTGGATCTATCCATAATCGATAATTTGTGGTGTTATTTGGCGATAAAACCACTAGGTTCAGAGGGCCCCCATGTAATAATCATTTATCTTGCGGTGTTATTTGGTGGCAAAATCATCGGTTAGAGGATGCATACCATGTCCTTACTAGTAGTATATTATTTACGAATTGATCCTAGTGATACTTTTGATTAGGTATTAGCTCTATGTAAGCTGAAGTAAATTTTAATTTGTCCACCCCAGTAAACTGTTGTTGAGGGTGGATGAATTTTGCTTTAATCATTTGAATGGTTGAATTTTGATTTTAAATATTTAAGACTTAGGATTTTTGGAGCTTTGAATTTGGGCAGCATTTGAAATATATGGAACTAACCCCTCCGATTAAGATTTACATTCAACATGGCCATCATCGAGGTGTTTGGGGTCATTTCCATTTGTGGCTTGAACCTTCTCATCCCTATTAACTTGTCGATAGGGGATCAGATTTTCTAGGCTTTATGGTTTTGTTATTAAATTTTCTTTGTTGAAGGCCTAATATGAACATATAAAATAAATATCCTGGTCGTCCTCACAATCGTATATTTATTTAATGGTTTGAACAATGTTGACTCCTATCTGCCTACATAGAAGGATCGGGCTTGAACATGGGTTTATTTACTAACCTACACAACATCCCCATACGTTACGTGTGTTTCCACAATACGCTCGTTGGGGCCCATGTAGGTGTTTGGGGGCATTTTATAATTATTTATCTAACCTTTTCAACTCTTATTTACTTACTTAGAAGGATCAAGTTTAAATTTAATGATCCACACAGCATCTCTAGACATCATGTGTGTTCCTACAATTACTCATCGGGGCCCATGAAGGTGTATGATTTCACTTGCCCTTTTTGTGTACTTATGTGTATATAAACTACGGTGTATATATATGTGGGGGCATTCTTTTAGATATTTGATGGCTCATCTATAGTAGCTCCTAAAAGTTCATTCTTATCATAGTCCTTTCAATCTTTGCCTAGGGATGGTGTGTGGGATGCATGACCACTACTCATCAAAGAACTTGCAAGCCTCAATAATCTTATCCAACTCAATGTTCAGGATCTGGTTGAATTGAGATTCACTAACTCCATAATAATTTGATATAGCTTTCTCTTTCTAGAACTTGTATATAAATCAATAAGCGACTTCCTTGTTATATCGCCATCATCATTTTATTTTGATGGCTTAAATAAAGAATCGATCATTTCAATGTTAGATGATTGTGTCCTTGCTGATGTCGTATGAATCAAAATTAATAATTACTACCTCAAGCGTACATTATAAGGACTGCATGTTGAATCTTTCTGTTAGATTCTTAAAGCTTCTTAGCTATCATTTTCACAATGATTTTTAATTTGCTATCATCATGGTTCTCAATATTAGCAAATGTATGGTTGTTGAAGAGCTGCAAAAAGTCATCGTCCTCTAAGCCCTCTAACGTTCATATTTCTTTCTTCTTGTAGGGGATGGATGTGTGTACTTGCCACAGTATTATTGTAAATGATATAAACAATTATCATCATCTTTCATACTCACCATGCCTTATAGAGATATTAGTTTTCCAAGCTTTACTCATGAGCGCATCATTGCACTATGCTCATGTATAAATCATTGTATGCATTTGGAACGACCATTTACAAGATTTCTATGGGCATCATCCTCAAGTCATACCATCATCATTTCTCTCTTCTTGTAGGGGATTCATGTATTTTTTGGATGCCTAATTGACATTGACTATAAGAGTGACCCCGTAATCATCATATGTTGTAATGTTATTGTTACTCAAAAGTGAGTTAATATCTTTATTTATGAGCTATTTGATGTTGAAGGTGTACATGCAATCATAAGGGACCCATTACACTCGTAGAGCATATATCATTGTTATTTATAGATTGATTTAATTGAATGCTCCAAGTAGTTTTAATTCAATTATTCCTCTTCTATGTGCATTTGATATCCTTTTACTGTGTATTTTTTTATAGTCAAATCATTGTTAATGATAGGGACACTACAGCATTTCTTCATGCTCACTTGCTTGATTGATGTAAATACTACACATCATTCCTCATGTATGCTCTGTATATGCTTATGTATGTATTCACAACTAGGTCATAAGACCTTCATTTGCAGATAATGCATCACCATTGTGTGAAGGAGTCATCATATTCATTGGGAGTTTCTTTCATTGGTGATATCCTTCGTTTTGCATGAACTTGTGGATACACTGATACGGATACTACGGACCTCCTGTTGCTTATGTGTGGGTTGAAAGTCTTTTGTTGTAGCATTGAATATTTCGTCATATTGTGAATCCTTTGTCCTCAAATGTAGTTTAGTTCTACTTGCAAACTTTTCATCTTCAAAGATAGTTTACAAGATACAAGATGAGTTTGATATCAATCCCTTCCTTCCAATTGAGATGATCATTATAAGTTTATTATGATTGCTCAAATAAGATTTATGCCAAATCTTGTAATGACTTTATATGTGAGTCTTTGCTTGCATAGATGAGATTCAGATGGATCATCCTCCTTGATTAGTATTTGCATTCCTACTGGAATGATAATTCTTTAACCTTTAAGAGCTTAGTGTTATGATTCAAATTCAAGTTTCATTGTAGCTCAAGTTCGAAGTCCAGTCTAACTTCACTTCACTTAGTGTCCAAATTAGTTTGAGTCCATGTACTAGTTCAAGTTCTTGTCCACTGTGCTTGATTCAAATCAAGTCCAAGTATGATTCACTATGTCGTATTCAAGTCCAAGTCAATTTTAAGTTCACTTCATTGTTCAATGTCAAGTTCACTTGAGTTCAAGTTCTCTATTCAATTTCATTTCACTTAAATTCAAAAATATTTGTTAATCATTTAAGTTTTGTTAAAATTTAAGCTTAAGTTCAAGTCCCATTTTTTATTATCACATTGACTTCAAATTTTCATGCATTTTATTCAAATTCAAACTTAGTTTGTTTGTGTTCAATTTGGGTTCTTTATGTGGTTCAAATCAAGTCCTATATGAATGTTCAAATTATTCCTCCCACTTTTATTCAAGCCCCTTGTGGTCCAAGTCTTTACGTCTTCACTTGAAAATTTAGCAGCCTCCCGACATATCCCTTGTTTAGGGGAAAACTATAGGAGTTTGGGCCTTCCCGCCATGCACAATAAAGGCATGTATGATAGGCATTCTTAGACACCGTGGCTATAGTCTTCTTTCCCACCATGCGCAATAAAGGCGTGTATTGGGTCTTTGAATGTACCTATTTTAAAAGATAGTTGGCATTACCCTCTCTCGAGGGTACTTATAAGTAATTTGACCTAGCCCATCCCACCATGCATAATAAAGGCGTGTATATACGATTTTTCAGTATACCACAAATGGCAAAATGGGGCTGAGGTGATTACCCACCTTGTTGCAAGTAGCGCGACACTCTTCCTCCCACCATGCTAATAAAAGCATGTATAGGTGGTTGTTTTGTTACACTGCAAGATTTGAGGTGGGCTTTTGGAGTTCTAAGATTAAGGGATTATAATTTGACAACCGGCGAGGCTGTTGGCATGCATATCGAGGCAATAGAAGCATTCTCTTTTTTTATATTTAATTTAATTAATTATAAGAAAAAAATTATTAAAATTAATTTATAACTAAATACAAATAATTAAAATTAATAATAATTAATATTAATAATATAATAATTAATGATAATTAAATTTATTTTTTAATAATTAATCATAATTAAAATAATTGATTATGATTTATTATTAAACAATTAATTATTAAATAATTAATTATATTCAATTAAGATTAATAATAATTAACCATAATTAAAAAAATAATTATAATTAATTTAATTATAACTAATTTTTTGATAAAAAATAATTATTTATAATTAGAAATAAATAATTATAATTAATCTTTAATTAATTATAATAATTAGCTTTAATTATAATTAAAAGTAATAAACTATAATTAAAATAATAATAATAATAATACTAATATGATCTAAATCTCAAGCAAATTAAATCCTCAGTTTCCTCTTTTTGCTTAAATAAGGCAATTCGGCAAAGGGTGCATGAATTGAGGATGATTTATGCTAAATCTTGCCAAATGGGATTTTATCTCCTGCAAATCTCACAGTCGAATAAACCCTCTTTTTCCCTCATTTTATTAGAAATCTTGGATTTATTAATCCTGTAGTTCGACGGATTTACAGGATTAGGCCAAAGAGCATGCAAAAGGTAGAAAGTTACCTTCACAATGATCGAGTTCTTGTTGTTGCTTGCTATTATACGTCTAATAATACGTATCTATGGATACAACATATCTATTTGATGAATTGACTTAATCAAAAGTTCTCTCTCATTATCGAGAGGGGTAATTAACTATAGGGGCTAGGCCTATAGGAATCCAGAACTCATATCATAAAGTTCTCACAAAATGAGGGCGAAAGCTCTGGGTAGTGTCTTATCCCCATGTGTCTTGCAAAATTTATCCCATAACATAATTCTATTAAAACTCCCCTCTGAATAAATAAAAAAGCACAGCGGGCGAAGGTTGGGGCAGAATTTTTAGAGCCCATATTCTTATAAGGAGGGACCCTCTCTAAATCCTTGGATCAATATTTTCTAGGCATTGATAAGATCAAGATCTTTCACTACATGCATTTCTATATAAAACCTTACTATGAGTCCCTTACTTCTTTTATCATCTTCATGAAAGCTTTTGAGCTCTTTTGGGGCTTTATGGTATTGGGGAATTTACTCAAAAATATCCTTTTGAACTCAATAAATGTGGTGATCACTTTCAACAACATTTGAGGGAACCATCTAAGCATCAAGTCCTGAAATGCTATAATAAATAGGGGATACTTACGAGCATCATCAATATCTAACAAAGAGATCACTAATTTAAAGGTCACCACATGATCAGTGGGATTAGTCTCACCCATATAAGACCTAAGTGGGGCACATTGAACTTAGGAGGCAGCCTAGCCTCAATGGTTTCCTTATAGAAGGCATTGGTGAGCTAGAGCTTGACTCTCGTAGATCATTTGATTGGTGGTTTATACTCTTAAAATTCATTGGCATACGAGTGGGATCTGGGATAGAGGTTGAAGTAAGTGCTTAATTATCTGCTCCTCTTCAAAGAATTATAGAGTTAGAAGAACATTTTATGGTGCTTTCTCTTTGCAGTACCCCTTTCATGATGAGTGCATTATTGAACAATATCCATGTTACTGATGGTTCTTGTTAAACTCACTCATCGAGTAGAGATTATTTCATAGTTTGTGGCATAAATCATAGCTCTCTGCTTCTAAGAAGATGATGGATCCTAATGTGATTGTGTGTGGCACCCAACTTTACTAGCAAGGCTACTTGGTCAACTAGTTAGCTAAAACCTACATGTGAGAATAAAGAGTGGAGATTATAGCTAGATAGAAAGCAAGAATCTACACAATGCATGTGAAAAGTGTACATCTTAGTCTAGATCGAAATCCATCAAAATCATCCAAAAGATAGAAGATCCATATATCTAAAACAACTCAATATCACCCCTTATTTATAGGATTCTAAGGGCTACAAGAAATGCTACAATAAAAATGTAAATATATAATGTTATACATAACACCCTACAATAATGTACATACTATCCAAGAAACCTATCATCCTCTAATTGGCAGAAGGATAACCAGATAAAAAATACTTTGCCACGGTATCTTTGTGTGAGCTCTATAATGTCAAATAGGTGAATTTACTTGGGTGAGTATTTGACCTAGTGTTGATATAATGGGAACCTATGATTAATAGGCTTACTAATATTACTTGTGACTTGGGTGAGAGATCTTGGGTCACTTGAGAGGAGATAGGCGAGTGAGGCTCCATCATAAGTCGTGATGAGATGAATTGAGGGTCCTATAAATGGGTATTTTGTTATAGCTTATGTTGTTGGGTGAAGAAAGGATGAAGCTAGAGCGGTTCTTGAATGGCTCCTTGATATGAGCAAGTGACAGAAGATGAAGAAAGACAGGAAGAAGAGAAAGTACATTTATTCTTCATCGTGATGTACATGGACATAAATAGAGTATACAACATGGCTATTACATGTGTGATCCCAATATTGGATTACAAGAATGATACGTATAAGTACACATGTATAACTTGAATTGGATAAGGCTTTATTTATATAGGTGGGCTTGTATGAGGACGATCACTTTGGGAGAGAACGAGTGGTTGGGATTGTGGTCCAAGCATGTGGTGGATGTAAAATCACTCGCTTGATGAGGAATCTCATATCCACCCGATAAAGGAGAGCTCATTTGAGGGCCTATGTGAGGTATTCTTTTTTATCTTATTTGGCATGGTCTCCTACGGCCTTTAGGAGTGCATAATCTCTAGAATTGTTAGACAAGTTGCTTCCGTGAGTCGCTCTCGAGGTTGAGTTGCTTCATCATGCCCAACATGCTACTTGCTGACTATGGAAAATATAATTCTATTCTTGCTTGTGAGATTAACCTAATAACTAACCTTTCCCAGTTTTGAAAAAATCAATGATTATTATATAATAGTATCAAATCAATTATAAAATTTACATGCAACTTTAAGGCATACTTCTTAAATGAACTTAGACTATGAAATACAACATAACATGAAGAGGTTCACGATTAAAAGGACAAGATATGTGAGCACAATTCATAGATTTTATTTTAGGCATACCTCATAAACGTTTTGTCAAATATTATGTAGGTAATGATGTCAACAAAATATTAATGCATAATAGTGCATAATTTCAAGTTGTCATAGAAAAATATTAATAATACGTATTACACGAACAAACACTACACTAGACAGAATTTCCCGGGGCAAGACTCCCCACTAGAAAATAAATGTGATATTTCCAACCAGTGTGGCGCCTACCCATACAAGTCAACGATTGAGCAGATGAATTTATTAGAAAAACGGGAAACGAAAGAAAGAACACAGAAACCGCGCTTTCCCTCACGTGGTACGAGTAGTCGGCCAGTCCATTCCTCCAAGGTGGCGGGATCAGGTAACATTACCGCATTGTTCACGTCCTTTGCCGCTTTTTAAAAGCTCTGATTTTCTCCTAGTGATCTCCAAGAGAGCAGGCTCGCTTAGCAGATAATTCTTAGTCTCTAAGCAGTTTACTTCACCATGGGAGATGATGTAGTGTTGAACATAGAAACGCTTGGATCTGAACCCATGGAGAAGAATGGAGAACCATTGGAAGAAGTGCACGAAGAAGAGAACCAGAAGAAAAAACAGTTCCACAGCTTGGATTCCCTCGATAAGGAAGCCAACAAGATCTCTAGTTTACACAGTGCTTCTAAAGTAAGCATTCAATCTTCTTCCCATTGCTCTCTTTCGCTGAGCCTCATGGGCCTTGTTAACTATGGATTAGTTAGATGTTTGCTCTGCTTTTAAGACTTCCCATGCTTCTTCTATTTTCTAACTTTTCTCCTTCTGTTTGTTAATATTCTAAGGTTGTATCCATAGCCACCGTTCTACAACTTGCTTTTCAGAGCATTGGAGTTGTGTATGGGGACATCGGCACCTCGCCTCTTTATGTGTTCTCAAGCACATTCTCGAACAGAGTTCCCAGCAAGAACGACGTCGTTGGCGCTCTGTCTCTCATAATCTACACTCTTACTCTCTTCCCGCTCATCAAATATGTTTTCATTGTCCTCTTGGCAAATGACAATGGAGATGGTAAAGCCAATCTTTTCTGTTCTCTGAGGTGTAGCAAGTAAAGGAACCTAGTTCTTTATGTGTTTGTTTGATTTGGCAGGGGGAACGTTTGCTCTGTACTCACTGATATGCAGGAATTCCAAGGTCAGTGCGATTCCAAATGAGAGACAAGAAGAGATGGAGCTATCTGCCTATAAACTAAAAATTCCAAACAAGAATTTGAAGCGGGCTCAAAGAATAAAGGTGGCTTTGGAGAGTAGCTATTGGGCTAAGACTGGTCTGCTCTCCATGGCACTTCTTGGTACATGTATGGTTATTGGAGATGGGATCTTAACTCCCTGCATTTCAGGTCTCTTATTTGGTTCTATTTATATCTTCCATACTGTAAATCATCAACAATTCTTCCTCTCATCGAAAGATTTCTCAATATTGCAGTTCTATCCGCGGTGGATGGAGTAAGGAAATTTGATACTGGGATGAGTAAAGGTTAGAAAAACAAGAATTCATAAGCACTATACAACTTTGAATCTGATCATAAAGTTTTCCTTGATTCTTATCTTCTTATTTGTTTTTTTTTTATTGAATTTTCAGATGTTGTAGCTATGATCTCAATTTTCATATTAGTAATGCTCTTCTCGATCCAAAGGTTTGGCACAGATAAAGTCGGTTACACTTTTGCTCCTTCTATCCTTGTGTGGTTCATGTTAATAGGTAGCATTGGTATCTTCAATATTCTCCGCCATGATAGTACTGTTCTCAAAGCCTTTAACCCCATCCACATCATTTCATACTTCAAGAGAGATCCAAAAGCAGCATGGATCTCACTTGGCGGTGTTGTTCTCTGCATGACGGGTATGCTTTCCGAGCTCTCTAACCTTCTTAGAAGTCCTCTGAGCTTTACACCTTTTTGCCACTAAAAAAAAAAAGTGGTCTTTTTCCAATGGAACAGGAACTGAAGCTATGTTTGCTGATCTAGGGCATTTCTCAGTGAGATCAATTCAGGTTAAGTGTTGTGCTAGTCTTCAAACATGAAATCAAGCGAATACATATTTGTTAATAAAATTTCTATCTTTGTCTCAACAGATCGCTTTCTCAGGAATAGTTTATCCATGTTTGATATGTGCTTATGTTGGACAAGCTGCTTACTTGTCTATATTCCCCGAAAATATCACCGATGCCTTCTACAAATCAATTCCAGGTAGTAGAAGAGCTTATATATATGCACTTATACCACTTATTTAGCCGTAAAAAGCAAGCCAGGTTTATGAATTGGTTGTATTTGTTTTCGGTTTCTGCAGAGTCTGTTTACTGGCCAATGTTTGTTGCTGCTGTCATGGCATCAATCATCGCTAGCCAAGCAATGATTTCTGCAACTTTTGCTATCATAAAGCAGTCAATGGCGTTAGGCTGCTTTCCAAGAGTTAGAATCATTCACACATCGCACAAACATGAAGGCCAGGTTTATATCCCTGAGATTAACTTTCTACTCATGTTGGCCTGTGTTTTGGTCACTGCATCCTTCAAGGAAACCACCAATATTGGAAATGCGTATGGTATGAACTCTCCTTATTCTCAGTCAAAGCAAGACTTCATTACTTTATTTAACTGACAAATACGATTAATAGCTACAAACTTTATGAAAAATTATTCATTGTGTTTGGAATCATATAAAGGATCCATCCATGAATCTGAATGAACATAAAATGATTTGTTAGGTCATGGAAATTATGTTAATCATTTACTTAAGTTATATGTTGCAGAAACGGTTGGGTTTTGCCAAACAATGTTAATTGACCAGCACAAAAAGTAAAACCTGCAGTTCAACATCTATGAAAGTAACTTTTTTTGCTAACATGAAAGCTCCTTCAGCTTTGCAAGTGTCAACTAATTAACATGACTTTTGTTGAATTCAAATATAGTTATGAGTGATGCCGACTTTACTAGTAGGTGAGATCTGTGAGTATAACCTGAAAACCTGTGGCAATGGAGAGAGAGAGTGAGAGAGAGAGGGAGAGAGAGAGCACACTAGCTCAAGTATTTGTAGATCAGTAGCACACTGAGTATGTAATTATGTTTATCATATCAATGTGAAATTAATAGGAGATATCTGACTTCAACTTAAAATCTTTGGTTGTGTTGTCATGTTAATCAATACCGATCATATAAGCATAGAATTGTCTGTGGCATGATAAGCTATCATAGATGATAGGATTGTTATTAGGTGGTAAAGTAGAACAAATTTAACAACAGTTCTGTCATATGTGCGACGTGAAAGGAGCTTAGCTTTTCTATGGTAATTCCTAGGCTGATTAGTTGTGGGCTATAGCTCAACCAAAGTTTTTTGTATTTGAAAATTTGCGTAAGCATATGCGTGTGATGTCTGCATTGAGACTCAACTTCCACACCATATATATATATATATATATATATATATATATATATATATATACACACATGAAACAAAATTCTTTTAAGGTATACTAATGAAATCCTAAGAAGAATTCCTTTGTAATCAGTCTTCCACATGTTGGTTTGATGATCGGTTCTTAGGCCCACATTAGTCACAAGTTCGAGTAACAACTGGAATGTATTAAGTATTGTATTCAGCACAAACTATTCTCCCAAAGAAAAGGAATTAGTACACTGAAAAATAAATCTTTATAGAATCATGTGGTCTACTTTTTCATGTAGCTCTGTTTAAGTGGGAAAGAATTTCACACTACTATTTGAGAAACGTCTTTATTGGTCCACTTAGAGTGCGTTTGGGACGGCTGCAGCTGTCCATAAAGTAGGTTACAAAATTATTGTACATAAAGTTGCTTTCAAAAATTGATGTACAGAAAGCAGTTCATTTTGTTTGGGAGGTATAACTGTCAAGTTGCTGTGCTGCAGCTACATAGGAATAAATTACTTTTATATCCTTATATATTAAGATGAAAAAAAAATAATGTAAATGTTAAAATTTTCAAAAATATTATATGCTAATAAACTAAGTATTCTAAATAAAAAATTGTATCAATTTTTATGAAATATTTTATACCTATTAAATACCATAATATAATTTCCATAGTTGAAATTATTCGTGCTAGATCTTACGAGCACGAGCACCAGTGAAAACTTCTCTCTTCTTCTCTATCGATCCCAAGAGTCTATGGCCGCCATTATCAACTTCCTCTGCTTCTTCCTCCTCCTTCTATCCCCTTCACTTTCCCTGGTCCCACCTCCCTCCTTCTTATCGACCCCGCATCCGCCGCCGCCGCCGCATCCGCCCTCCCCTGCCGCCGGCATCTCCTGCGGCTCTCTCCATACTACACTCCACCTTGAACCAAATCCAGGAAGTGAGCACCATCGTCTCCAGCTTCTCAGGCACCTTCGGCGGAGACCACCGTCTCTCCTCCGCCATCTCCGACTGCCTCGACCTCCTCGACTTCTCCTCCGACGAGCTATCATGGTCCCTCTCGTCGTCCGGCGCAGCCACCACCGCTACCGTCAACTTCGACACTAGCGACCACCGCGTCGACGTCCAATCATGGCTCTCCGCCGCTCTTGGAAACCAAGACACGTGCAAGGAGAGCCTCTCCTCCACCGGCAGCGTCATCGCCTCCCTCACAAGGAATCCGGCAGCTTCCCGGTGCGGCGGTAACGGGATTTACGTCATTTTGTTTCTCTTTTTTTTTTTCGTTCAGGAATGAGCGAATATTTGCAGCGGGTGGATGTCATTTTTCTGTCGGAGGCGGTGCTGAAGGCTTCAGACGACGGTAGCGAATATTTGCAGCGGGTTTTATGTCATTTTTCTGTCGAAAGCAGCGGACGGCAGCGGACCGCGGGAGATACCGAATGGTCGCGGAAAGCAACTAGGTGCCGCGAATTTTTTCTGCCGTGATTCTACCGCAATGTCCCAAACAATGGTTTAATAACTTTGTATAAAGTAAAGTAGCAGCACCGCCGTCCCAAACGTAATCAGCATAGGTTTTTTTGTTAGTACTTTTTCCTTAATTTTTATTGTGATGGGCATTTTCCATATATCTTAATTGAATCTTATATCTTGATTAATTGCACTAATTCCAACAAAGATCCAACAACACAAAAGCATTGCTTGAAGGAGTTTTGTCACCGAATGTTCTTCATTTGTAGGCAAAACTTATGAAAGCTGATATTTGGCGCTAATTGTTTTCTGTGGTATTGAATAGAAACCCAGTTAGGGTTTCTCAACAAATTTTTTATGAAAAGCTGTGCAAGTATTCTCACCCAAACTCCTATCTGCTACGAGGCAACGTGTTTTGCAATCTTACCAAACGATGCCAACTTAGTAAAAAATTATAAATTATGTACAATATTACTTTCTTTTTATTCATCTTATTTCTGTGTATTTTAAAAGCCTAAGATAATAATTTGTGCTGCCAACTGAACTTCTCTTTTTCCTAGGTATCGCTGTGGTTGGAGTGATGTTAGTCACCTCTTCACTGTTAGTTCTGATAATGTTAATGGTCTGGCAGACAAGCCTCCCACTAATTGCACTCTTTGTGCTAAGCTTCGGCTCCTTTGAGCTGGTCTACTTCTCTTCCGTGCTGTACAAGTTCACAAGTGGAGGCTACCTTCCTCTTACTTTTGCTTCCGTTCTATACTTTGTAATGTATGTATGGAATTATGTGCAGACAAAGCGTCATAACTTTGAAGTAGAGCAAAAGGTCTCAACGGAATACTTAAACAGCCTTGGTTCTAACCTTGGCATCTCAAGGGTCCCAGGACTTGGCCTCCTGTATACTGAGCTCACTCATGGAATCCCTGCTATATTTCCTCATTTTCTCACAAACTTGCCAGCAATCCACTGTGTTCTTGTCTTTGTCTCTGTTAAGTACTTGCCAGTTAACACAGTGCCGGCCGAGGAGCGGTTTCTGCTGCAAAGAGTTGGACCTAAAGACTACAAGATGTATAGGTGCATTGCAAGATATGGATATAGAGACAGGAGAATTGGGAATGAAGAATTTGAGCTTTTGTTAATGGAGAACCTTAAGAACTTCATAAGGAATGAGAGCTGGGAGGAAGGGGACTCTAGTGTGGAAGGGGAGGAGATTAGGTTCTTAGAGAAATCAAGAGAAGCTGGAGTGGTTTACTTGCTGGGTCACAGTGAGGTTAGGGCTAGTGAGAACTCTTCTTTGCTCAAGAGAGTGATTGTCAATTATGTTTATGATTTCTTGAGGAGGAACTGCAGGCAGGGTTTTGTTGATCTGCAGATACCTAACAAGAATCTTCTGCAAGTTGGAATGAACTACAGTGTATGAGGGTATTGATGATGCTATAGCAGAACTATCTACTTGTTTCAGATTATGTTCATTAGAGAAAAGAGGGCTAGCTTAGTTCAAACTTTGATATTGTTAGAGAAGATAATACTGCCTAATGTTACCTACAAATAAGCTGATAATTCCACTGCTGGTATTTAATGTTGGCAATGTATTTAGTGTTGATATCTAATAAAGCATGGTGCACATCTGTAACTTGGCATCAAAAGCTCCTAGATCGTGTGCATAACCTCTACAGTTTTCTTCTTAATGTCTAGTTTCTCTCTCTTTATTTTGCATGTGTTTAGAGCTTTTGTGATATAAATTGCCAATTGAAAATATGTTAGGCGTGTTGGAAGTAAAATATTGTTGCTAATTTCATTCGCAGAACAACCAAAATAAACTGTTGCAATTGAAGAATCTTTTTGAGAATGAAATAACGAAGTAAAGGATGGAAAATTATTATATCTATGATGCTTAAGTAGGTGTCATTTCGTTTTTAAAATTCTATATTGCCAATATTTCTACTGCTTTTGTTTTGTTCATGACATAAATTTATTAATAAGGTTGAGAGGGTGCTGAAGGTACTACAAAAGGTTTTGTCTTTGATGGTTTGATATTTTGGCCTTTGTTGGGTTTTAAAGGGAGTTAGGTTTGATTTTGTGAGGAGAATTTAAAGAAATGAATATTAGATGGTGAGGGGGTGTGTGTGAAAAATTATAGAGTAAAAAAAATATTTTTGAAAATAAAAATAAAATAATCTTATTATTTATCAAAAGAATAATATTGAAGAGATTGTTAAGTGAAAATTATGTTTATTTCTTGTCTTAAATTTTAGTAAAAATTTGTGTTTTAATTGATCTTGTGCAAAAATGTCTCAGGAAAAAAAAAGACTTAAATTTGTAAAGTTAGAATCAGTGTTGTGGTGCCCCAAATACCTATGTCGCCACACCTTTAACGTCCTAATTTCGGAATAGAACATCATAGCACTCCATTTTTTGTCATTTTTTTATTCAAGGTAGCGCCCCAACAAAACATCATGCAACGTTACTGGACGATATCCGTTCGTACGGGACGATCAGACAGTTATCTCCTATTGAGCACATGGAATGAATAGGAACTTGCTCAAAAATTTTTCTAAGTCATATTCGTCCAGGACGAATTTTACAATCGTCCAGGACGAATTTTACAATCGTCCAGGACGAATTTTACAATCGTCCAGGACGATTGGTTCTCTGTAAAATTTTCGTCCAGACGAAATTAAATTATCGTCAATGGCGATTGGTTCTCTGGAAAATTTTCGTCCAAACGAAATTAATAATCGTCCAGGACGATCTGATCTCTGGAAAATTTTCGTCCAGACGAAATTAAATTATCGTCCATGGCGATTGGTCCTCTGGAAAATTTTCGTCCAGACGAAATAAATAATCGTCCAGGACGATCGTTCTTCTGTAAAATTTTCGTCCAGACGAATAAATTTTCGTCCAAACGATTAACCGACTTAGAACGGTTTTCAGCAGTTTCTAGAACCGTCCTTGTAATAACCGTTCGTACCGGACGAACCTAGTTCGTACGGGACGATCAGCTGTACGAAGACATTTCGTACACATATACAAATGGGGTCGTTTCAAATCGTTTAAGTAAAATCGTCCAGGACGATCCACGATCGTACGGGACGATCCACTGCGTGCAGAATTGAATACTTGCAGTTTTTGGGCGGTTTTTCTTGTCTTTTGTATAAATAGTCCACATTAGACTGCCACCCAATCTTTTTGTCATTTGATCTTCGTGCCTCTCGAGAGAATAGCCAAGGAGAGAGTGGAAGAGAGCATTCAAAGGAGGATTCCTACCATTGGAGCGAGAAGGCTTCACTTGGATTTCAAAGGTAAGAGTCTCTACTTGTGAATTGGGATTACTTTACTCTTTTCCTTTCTTCCTTCTAGATTCTTGTGAGAAGATCAGTCAAGGAGATCTGGTTCGCTGCCGACACTTGGAGAGTGTGAATAGCCGAAGGGTTCGCTGCCTACACTTGGAGAGTGTGAATAGCCGAAGGGTTCGCTGCCTACACTTGGAGAGTGTGAATAGCCGAAGGGTTTGCTGCCTACACTTGGAGAGTGTGAATAGCCGAAGGGTTCGCTGCCTACACTTGGAGAGTGTGAACAGCCGAAGGGTTCTCTGCCCACACTAGGAGAGTGTGAAAGGAAGAACGGTTCTCTGCCAACACTAGGAATTGTGTAAAAGGACGACGGTTCTCTGCCGCACCGGGGAGTGGTGAAAAGAGTGTGTTGTAAAGGCTTCTCCGCCTTGCTGTGGGTGCAAAAGGAGAGTCACTATTGGTATTTGTGCAATACTCAGAGGGTGCCTCTGGGGAGTGGATGTAGGTCTGATTTTAGACCGAACCATTATAAATCTGGTGTCATTTACTTTACTGTTACGTTTCCGCATTTTATTTCTTAGTCTTAAAAATTCTATGGTTAAAAAATATTTTCTACAAAACTTAAAGAAACAATTTTTATTTCGGTTCAACCTAATTTTAAAAGAGGGCTTAAAATTTTTAAACTACCATTTCACCCCCCTCTTGGTAGCCTTTGGGACATTAACTTAGGCTTAACAACCTAATTACTAGACTCAACAAGTGGTATCAGAGCTTCGTTTCAAAATCATAAGTTTGAACTACTTTTTGATTAACATAGATGGCTACTTTCAGAAACCGAAACACACCTGAGGGTTACTCTATCACTAGACCTCCACTGTTTGACAATATTCCTTTTGATTTTTGGAAAACACGCATGTCTACTTTCTTACAGTCACTTGATTATCGCATGTGGATGTCACTTCTTGTTACATGAAACCTAATGAATCTATTTCTGACATGTACACAAGATTCACACAAATTGTCACTTCTTTGCATGCACTTGGTAGGGAATTAACCAATGCTGAAATGGTCAATAAAATTCTTCGATGTTTACCTACTGCTTATGATACTAAAATTACTGCAATTATAGAGTCTAAAGATCTAAATATATACTCTATTGACAATCTTCTTGGCTCACTCATTGCTTATGAGCAAGGAGTAAGTCAAAGAAAGATTGATGCAGGTAAACCACGAAAGGAGAAAAATATTGCACTAAAGGTGAAAGAGTCAGAAAGTGAACACTCACAATCTGAGGATGAAGATGATATTGCACTGATGACTAGACAATTCAGAAGTTTTTTAAGGAGGAAGCAGAAGAGACGCCAGCAATGGAACAGAGGTAAATTTAACAGAAATGGCAAAGTTTCTAATGAAGTAATTTGTTATGAATGTAGGAAACCAGATCATATCAAGACTGAATGCCCAAAACTCAAAGCCACTCATAGCAAGGAGAAGGTAGAGGAGAAACCAATGGTAAAGAAGGGCAAGAAGAAGTTTCAAAGAGCATTCTGGGCAGACTCAGCTTCAGACTCATCTGAGACTGAAAAAGAAGAAGAAGTCACTAATCTTTGCTTGATGGCAGACAATGTAGATCATTCAGATCAAGAAGAGGTATGTGACTTAACATATGATGAATTATTTGAAGTTTCTGAACACATGCATGATGCATATAGGAAAATGAAAAAGATGCATGCTAGTGTAAGCTTAGAACTGGAAGAACTCAAGAAGGAACATGAAATCCTTAGGAAAGATCATGCTTTAATAGATGACAACCACATGAAACTACTTGATGAATACGATAAATTGAATAAAAATTTTGAAAACTTAAAAACATCCTATGCTGAACTTGAAAAAGAATTTAAGAATTTTAAGGATGAATCTGAGAGCAAAGCATATAGAATCAATTATACCAATCGAATCTTGGAAGATATGAATTCATTTTACAAACTCACAATAAGAGCTCTCGAGGATAATAGGAAACCCCCCAAACTTGAAGATTTTACAAATCCTAAATATTATCCTAAATTCATGAAATCCCTTAGAAGACAATCACATGGAAGAAAACTTAGGAATATTTTTCCTAATGTTAAATGTAATAATTATGGATTTTTTGATCATATAGCACACACCTGTACCTTGATGATGAAATCTAATTTGGTGTGGAGACCTAAGATGCATAAACCTAGACATATCATACATGCATCTGATTATAAATTGCTAAAAGGTGAACCCAAACTTGTTTGGGTTCCCAGGTCTAACATTTGAGAGTTTTGCAGGAATGCTCTCACACAAGAACTCGTGGGAGCATATGGTACCTGGACAGCGGATGTTCAAAGCATATGACTGGAGATACTGTTCAATTCATAACGCTGGAAGCCAGAAATGGAGGCAAGGTTACACTTGGAGATAATACCACAAAGAAAGTGGTTGGATCAGGTATGATTGGAAATTTCAAAAACTTTTTCATAGACAATGTATTATTGGTTGAAGGCTTAAAACATAATATGTTAAGTATAAATCAGCTATGTGATAAGGGCTATAATGTGAAATTTTTACCTACTAGCTGCATATTAAGCCTAAATGGGAAAGAAATTTTTAATGGAAAAAGGATAAACAATGTTTACATGCTAGATTTGAATTCTATTCAATCTCCTACTGCTTTTTGTTTAAAAACTATTTCTGATGAATCATGGCTTTGGCATAGGAGACTTTGTCATTCTAGTATGAAAAATCTTAGGAGAATTACCCAAAAGAACTTGGTAAGAGGTATACCAAAACTAGACTTTACTAAGGACCATCTTTGTGATGCATGTCAATTAGGAAAACAAGTAAAGTCCTCTTTTAAGTCCAATAAGGATTTTAGGACCAGTAAACCTTTGGAAATACTACACATGGATCTTTTTGGACCAGTAGGAACTGTAAGTCTAGGAGGGAAGGTATACGGATTTGTTATAGTGGATGATTTCTCAAGATTCACTTGGGTTAGATTTCTTTTTCATAAGAATTAATCGTTTGAGAAATTTAGAAATTTTTCAACTTGGATTCAAAGAAAATTAGGATGCGAAATAATTTTTATTCAAAGTGATCATGGAGGAGAATTTGAAAATGAAAAATTTGAAAATTTTTGTAAGGAAAAAGGGATTGATCACAATTTTTCTGCACCTAGAACCCCTCAATAAAATGGGGTAGTTGAAAGGAAAAATAGAACATTAATAAAAGCCGCCCGAGCAATATTGGCAGAATACTCACTTCCTAGATATTTTTGGACTGAGGCGGTTAGCACTGCATGTTATGTTCTGAATAGGGTGAATATGAGATCAAAATTAAATAAAACTCACTATGAGTTGCTAAAAGGTAGAACACCTAACTTGTCACATTTGCATGTTTTTGGTTGCAAGGTGTTCATTCATAACAATAGAAAATCTGCTTTAGGAAAATTTGATCCAAAATCAGATGAAGGAATTTTTGTTGGATATTCAAGTGTTGGAAAATCTTATAGGGTATTCAACAAAAGAACTTTAGTCATTGAAGAAACCACACATATTGTATTTGATGAATCTGGAAATTTGGAAGAGCCAAATATTGTTGAAGAAGAGATTGAGGAAAACTCCCAAAAGATTGATAGATTAAATTTAGAAGAAAATGTGGAAGAAAATTTGGAAAGAGAAAACCCTTTGCCTAGAGATTTGAGATTTTCTAAAAACCACCCAGGAGAATTGATTATAGGTGAACCTAGTGAGGGTGTTAGAACTAGGCGTGGATTAAATAAGGAAGTCAATCATTCAGCCTTTATTTCAACAATAGAACCCACTAATATTGATCAAGCACTTTCTGATGAATTTTGGATATTGGCCATGCAAGAAGAGTTAAATCAATTTGTAAGAAATAAAGTTTAGGAATTAACTACAAGGCCAAAAGATCAAAGTGTTGTTGGAACCAAGTGGGTGTTCAAAAATAAAATGAATGACTCAGGAGTAGTCATTATAAATAAGGCTAGATTAGTTGCTAAGGGGTATAATCAAATTGAAGGAATTGATTTTGAGGAGACCTTTGCCCCTGTAGCAAGATTTGAAGCAATTAGGGTTTTACTTGCCTTTGCCTGTTTTAAAGGTTTTAAATTGTTTCAAATGGAAGTCAAAAGTGCCTTTTTGAATGGGGTTATTGAAGAAGATATTTTTGTAGAACAACCTCCAGAATTTGAAAATTCAAAATACCCAAATCATGTGTTTAAATTAAAGAAGGCATTATATGGATTAAAACAGGCACCTAGGGCTTGGTATGAGAGATTGAGCAACTTCCTACTTGAAAGATCTTTTGAAAAAGGAAGTGTAGATACAACTCTCTTCTTAAAGAAATTTAGAAAGGAAATACTCATTGTTCAAATTTATGTGGATGATATCATCTTTGGATCTTCAAATAAAAATCTTTGTGATAATTTTTCTAATACAATGAGTAGTGATCTTGAAATGAGTCTAATGGGAGATTTAAATTACTTTCTAGGTTTTAGCATCAAGTAACTTGAGGAAGGGACATTTCTTAGTCAAACTAAATATATTAAGGACATCCTCAAGAAATATGAAATGGACAATGCTAAACCTGTTAGTACACCAATGAGTTCCTAAGTTCAGTTGGATAAGGACCTTAAGGGAAAATCTGTTGATCAAAAGAAATATAGAGGGATTATTGGATCTTTGCTTTACTTGACTGCTAGCCGACCAGATATTATGTTCAGTGTTTGCTTATGTGCTAGATTTCAAACAGATCCAAAAGAATCACATTTGACAGCAGTGAAAAGGATTTTAAGATACTTACTAGGAACTCAAAACTTAGGAATTTGGTATCCTAAGTTTAGCTCTTCATTTGAAATTATTGGTTATTCAGATTCTGACTTTGCAGGCTGTAGAGTGGATAGAAAAAGTACTTCTGGAACATGTCAATTCATTAGTTTCTTGGTCCAGTAGAAAACAAAATTCAGTAGTCCTATCTACTGTAGAAGCAGAATACATTGCATTAGGAAGTTGTGTGGCACAAGTACTTTGGTTAAAACAATAGTTGATTGATTTAGGATTATCTATAGGCACTATTCCAATTTATTGTGACAATACTAGTGCTATTTGCATTTCCAAAAATCCTATTCAACATTCTAGAACCAAACACATTGATATAATGCATCATTTCATAAGGGATCATGTATCCAAGGGAGAAATTAAACTCACACATGTTTCAACTGAAAATCAACTTGCAGACATTTTTACAAAACCTTTAGCCTTTGATACCTTCAGTACATTAAGAATAAGGCTTGGTGTTATTGATTTGAATGCTTAAATAAAAATGTTTTGCAACATTGATATTTATGTTTTCTTAGTAATTTGTCTTTCATTTTTGTTTTGATTTTTGTGATTTTTTGAGTGTTTTGAATGAGTTTATTTTAGAGTCTATGGTTTGTCTTTGTTTTCTGTATTTTAAATGTTTTGTTTGATTTTCTTTAATTAAAATTCAAAAAATTCAAAAATTGGTAGAAATCGTCCGGGACGAATTGTTTTCGTCATGGACGATGTGTGGAAAATTCAGTTTACGTGAATTTTAAACATTTTGAGAGCAGTTTTAATGAAGTTCGTCTGTATGATCTTATAATCGTCCAGGACGAAATTTTTTTTCTCTCTCAAACGTCGGGATGATTGAATGCAGCAGTTGAGTGGATAAGGCAGTTTTAATTGTGAAGTTCGTCCGTACAAACTTTTGGTTCGTCCAGACGAACAGACGTCGTTTCATTGTAGGGGACGGTTTTCAACAGACATTAAAACGAATTAACTTTTTGATCGTCTGTACGAAAACATTTTTGTCTGTACGATCCGTCAAGTCAAAAAGCCTGTACGAAGGGACGTATCGTAAATTATGTTGATTACGAAAAGCCGTTATATTTTGGACGAATTGGATTGTCTGTACAAAATGTTTTCGTCCAAACGAACGATAATTTTCGTCCAGGACGAACTGTATCGTTTTTCTTTAAATATGAAGGTTTTCTAACTCAACAATCACATCTCCAAACTTCACTTTCAATCCCTTTCTACTTCAAATCGATAATGGCCTCCTCAAGCAAGAGACAAAAGGTGTTGGCAAAGAAATCCCACAGGAATGCCTCTGAAAACTTCCTGTCAAAAGCAAATGAGGAATCCTTTCCTCGTTTTGCCTCTGCCAAAATAACTCCCTCTCGCATTTTAATTCAAAGCGAGATACACTTTAAGGTAATGCACCTTTTTGCCTCCACCCAGTTTCAATTCATTCTTTCTCTCGTCCACTTTTACAACAAACAAACCTTTCACTATTTCCTAGCCAACATGAGTTTTAATTCCGACCACTCCTCCATAAGTTCTTATGTTTTCAAGCAAAAAGTTGAAATCACCAAGCACGACATTGGTGCCTTTTTGAACTTAAGAACTGAAGGATATAGAGCCCACACCCTAATGACAGAAACCACTTTCAAATGGGATGATGTCAATAGGGTAATTAGACAAAGTAGTCTTAACTATCATGTCGCTAGAGTCTCCGGTATGACCAAAAATGCCCAAATCATCCAGCATATCCTTCGATCTTCAATCATTCCTAAAGTTGGTGATAGGATTAATATTACCCCTCTCCTTTCTGTTCTAACCTTTTTGATTATAGAATGTCATCCTGTTGACGAA
This sequence comes from Dendrobium nobile, assembly GCA_022539455.1. Taxonomy (NCBI): domain Eukaryota; kingdom Viridiplantae; phylum Streptophyta; class Magnoliopsida; order Asparagales; family Orchidaceae; genus Dendrobium; species Dendrobium nobile. The sequence goes on along the minus strand of CM039721.1, from coordinate 25,889,874 downwards.
GCCCAACTTATCATAGATCATCTCTATGGGCTTTCAGAAATAGGACATGCAGAACAGAAGAGAAAAAGGAACATCTCATTAGGACACTTAGTTACATACATTTTGAAAAAGAAATATAACTTAGTGCATCCTGATGATGAATACAAAGAGCCAGTATATTATAATGATGCTTCCTTCAGATTGCTTTTCAAGGAGGAAAAAGGAAAAGCACATGCCAGTGCTTCAGAAGAAGAAGAAGAAGGAGAGCAAACTTCTGCTCCTCTGTCAGATTATCAGAATCTGATTGAAAAATTTGATAGACTTGAGACTCATGTTGATCAAAGATTTAATCAACTTGATGCTCAACTTATGCAGCAACAACAAGACATTGGTAGCATCAAAAATGAAGTACATGAAATCAATACCAATGTAATGTTGATGGCCTCCTACTTCAACCTTTTCGGTGGCTTTCCTCCTCCTCCTCCAGAAGAATAGAGAATGAGAGATAAATTTCTTTATGTTTGTTGTACTCGTATTTTGTTTTTAAATGTTTTGTTGTGTTAGCTTTTTATTCTTAGTGTTTGTTTTTAGTTTATCTTTATTAAAAAGTTCAGTGTATTTTCTTAGTTGTTTTAATATTATGAAATGAATATGTAATCCTTTTCATTAATATTAATGCATGTTGTACTTGATTCAAAATTGATTTGTTTTGGAATGTGGTTAATTTTTATGAATTTCATTAGTCTTATTTAATCTTAATTGTGCTTGAATTAGATTGTAATTTGAGATTAATTACATTAGAAAATCTAGTATTTCTAAATTTAAAAGTTGTTTATAACTTGTTATTTAGAACTTTTAAATTCATGTCTATTCATTTAGACTAAATAAAAGTTAATATTATTATTGCAATATAGATGTTTTCTTATTTTGTATTTCTATGCTCAAGTGATATTTATGCACTTAGAAATATTTAAAATTTTAGATTATTAATTTTGGAAAGAATTAGTTTCAATTACTCTTGAAAATTGTACAAAAAGTACAAAAATTAAAAGGAATGCGCAAAGGTTCGTAAATATGTAAAAGAGGCACAAAATTAGCCCAATGTCAAAAGATGCACAAAAATGTGCTCAAAATTTGAAAAAGATGCGCAAAGTGCCATATGTGGTAATTCTCTTCTTTCCAAATTCTTTCAATCTCTTAATTCAAATTGATCTTATGTTCATTTATATTCTATTGAACTTTGAAATATAGAATTTTTATTCATCTCTCTTGTAATGATTTTCTATATTCGAATGTCTAAATTGAATCATGTTTTTGATAAATTCTTCTTACTTATAATGTTATATCACTTCTTAAATTCTATGAATTTCTATGATTTACCTAATGTCATTAGTTTTAGATTATATACCTTATACCAATCACCATTTAGATTAAATTTTCAAATAAATTTCATATAATTACTTATATTTCTCGTCTATTTCTTCTTCACTTTTTGTTGTTGTCAAAAAGGGGGAGAAATTATTGTGTTCGTATGTTTTGTTTGTGATCTTGTAATATTTTTTTTTTTTTAAAAAATTTCTATGGTTCAAAATGCCTCCTTATTTTCATATATACATCAATTCATGGGGAGTTTAGGAGAATTGTTTAAATTGAAACCATACAAATAATAATTATTTTGCCATCATCAAAAAGGAGGAGATTGTTAAGATAGTTGCTATTTGCATGCTTTACATTTTTGCAACTTATGTAGTTTTGATGATTCCAAACATTATTGTTCAAATGTGTAGTTATATCCTAATAATTTTAGAAGATTTGTATTTGCTCTTGTGTGTACTAACATTTCAGAAAAAATGAACTCCAGACTACGAAGACTTCAAATCAAATTCAGAATGAGATACTTTGTAAAATTTGAAGTTTGTATTTCTTTGAAATTAAATTGAAAGGGAGTGATTGTAATTGAGTGAATAAAAACATACACACACATAAGGAGATCATAAAAAATTTATACTGATCATACTGGACGATATCCGTTCGTGCGGGACGATCAGACAGTTATCTCCTATTGAGCACATGGAACGAATAGGAACTTGCTCAAAAATTTTTCTAAGTCATATTCGTCCAGGACGAATTTTACAATCGTCCAGGACGATTGGTTCTCTGTAAAATTTTCGTCCAGACGAAATTAAATTATCGTCAATGGCGATTGGTTCTCTGGAAAATTTTCGTCCAAACGAAATTAATAATCGTCCAGGACGATTTGATCTCTGGAAAATTTTCGTCCAGACGAAATTAAATTATTGTCCATGGCGATTGGTCCTCTGGAAAATTTTTGTCCAGACGAAATAAATAATCATCCAGGACGATCGGTCTTCTGTAAAACTTTCGTCCAGACGAATAAATTTTTGTCCAAACAATTAACCGACTTAGAACGGTTTTCAGCAGTTTCTAGAACCGACCTTGTAATAACCGTTTGTACCGGACGAACCTAGTTCGTACGGGACGATCAGCTGTACGAAGACATTTCGTACACATATACAAATGGGGTCATTTCAAATCGTTTAAGTAAAATCGTCCAGGATGATCCACGATCGTACGGGACGATCCACTGCGTACAGAATTGAATACTTGCAATTTTTGGGCGATTTTTCTTGTCTTTTGTATAAATAGTCCAAATTAGACTGCCACCCAATCTTTTTGTCATTTGATTTTCATGCCTCTTGAGAGAATAGCCAAGGAGAGAGTGGAAGAGAGCATTCAAAGGAGGATTCCTACCATTGGAGCGAGAAGGCTTCACTTGGATTTCAAAGGTAAGAGTCTCTACTTGTGAATTAGGATTACTTCACTCTTTTCCTTTCTTCCTTCTAGATTCTTGTGAGAAGATCAGTCAAGGAGATCCGGTTCGCTGCCGACACTTGGAGAGTGTGAATAGTCCAAGGGTTCGCTGCCTACACTTGCAGAGTGTGAATAGCCAAAGGGTTCGCTGCCTACACTTGGAGAGTGTGAATAGCCGAAGGGTTCGCTGCCTACACTTGGAGAGTGTGAACAGCCGAAGGGTTCTCTGCCCACTCTAGGAGAGTGTGAAAGGAAGAACGGTTCTCTGCCAACACTAGGAATTGTGTAAAAGGACGACAGTTCTCTGCCGCACCGGGGAGTGGTGAAAAGAGTGTGTTGTAAAGGCTTCTCCGCCTTGCTGTGGGTGCAAAAGGAGAGTCACTATTGGTATTAGTGCAGTACTCAGAGGGTGCCTCTGGGGAGTGGATGTAGGTCTGGTTTTAGATCTAACCACTATAAATATGGTGTCATTTACTTTACTGTTTTTACGTTTCCGCATTTTATTTCTTAGTCTTAAAAACTCTGTGGTTGAAAAACTTTTTCTACAAAACTTAAAAGAAACAATTTTTATTTCGGTTCAACCTAATTTTAAAAGAGGGCTTAAAATTTTTAAACTACCAATTCACCCCCCTCTTGGTAGCCTTTGGGACATTAACTTAGGCTTAACAACCTAATTACCAGACTCAACAAACAATGGGGTAAGTTTGGTGGATTCCATATGACTTCAATTGGTATGAATTAGATTCTCTGCTCATTCCAGACAAATGAGGTGGTGGAATAAATATTTAACGGGGGGCTGTGGTATGTTAATGGGAACATTGTCGGTATGGACAGGTGGTCTCCAGCCTTTGATCCTTATTCCTTCAAGGGAATTTCGGCTCCTATTTGGATCAGACTCCCTTGTCTACGGCTTTACTGCTAGGATGAAGATAATTTGGCAAGGATTGCATCGCGATTTGGAACGCCTATGTACTTTGATGGGAATACTTTCAGATGGGGAAAGAGAGAATTTGCCCGCATTTGTGTCAGGATCGACTTGGAGAAGAAACTTCCGAATGGTGTTTGGATTGATGGACTAGCTGGTAGATTCTTCTAGCGGGTGGAGTATGAGAAGATCCATTTACTATGTTATCATTGTGGTCGTGTGGGACATGATGTGAGGGAATGTCCTGAAAATGTTGTTCACGGGATCAAGGATCAGTTGGAGAAGAAATCTGAAATTGTTGTAGGGGATTTTCAAAAAGTTGAAGATGAAGCTAAAAAAGCGGTGAACAAATCAGAATATAGCCCTTGGATATACGTCCACTTTAAAAACAGAAGATTTATCAAAGGGGGGGTGATGATAAAACAAAGAAAGACAATAACAGGAGCAAGCTTGAAAACAGAGGAGGTATGAACCAGGTGACTAATATCCAGAAGCAGATTCTAAATGAAAAAGTGAATACGGGTATAGTGGAGAAGATTTTGGTTCCTGAAATGACTATAGTTAAGATAAGCAATGCTGATGACAGTCGATATGATATTTCTTTAAAAAACAAGTTTGATGTGTTGAATGAAGATAGTGAAATGGAACTTATGAGAGACCCGAAAGAATTGTATGAATCATAAAGCAGGGACCTGGGATCTGTTGATGTTTTAAATAATTCAACAGCATGTTCAAGTGGGCCTATTAAGGTTAAACTCGCTAAAGAGTTGAAATCCTTAGGACCTATGGATTCAGAGGTTAAGAGAAAGAAGAGAGATGGAAGATTGAATTCCAGGAGTGGGGTGGAGTCCCCTACACTAGTTTAATGTCTTCGTTATTATTCTGGAACTGCAGAGGGGCAACAAAGAAAGAGGCTGCTCTGTATTTGAAAGAGGTTGTTAGAGATCAAGACATTTTTTTCATTGGTCTTATGGAGACAAAGCTGAATAGTATTGACAGGAAGGATGTAGATTGCCTTATTCGAAAGGACTAGGACTATTTCCATTTTTCGGCTAATGGTCTTTCAGGAGGTATCCTAGTGCTTTGGAATATGAAGATTGTGACTTTTAAAGTCAGTGAATCCTCTTCCCAACTGATTATTGGAGACCTATCTATTCCAAACTTGGGATTGTGGAAAGTTGATTGTGGAAAGTTGCTACAGTATATGGAAGTAGATGCTTAAAGAGAGGGAACTTCTGTGGAGCCATCTTGGTTATTGTATGGATAATTCTACCCCCTCTATCATTGGTGGAGATTTCAATTGTCTTGAACAAAGAAGAGAAGAGAGGTGGTAAGAGGTTCCTTTTTTCTAAAGGACCCAAAGATATGAAATTGTTCATGACAAATTTTGATTTTCATGATGTGAGAAGTATTGGACCAAGATTCACTTGGTGCAATAACAAAGATGGAGCCTCTAGGATTTGGGAGAGGCTGGATAGGTGCATTTTGAATTCAGCTGCTCTCCAAAAGCTTCCCATTGCTGTCACTAAACATCTTGCTAGGGTGGCATCGGATCATAGCCCTATTGCCTTCAAGATGGATGATAAGGTGCGTATCAAATCAAAGGTTATTAAATTTGAGGACACCTGGAGATCTTATCCTGCAGCAAGAAGTATTGTGTATCATGCTTGGAAGAAAAGTGATTTTGGTGATGAAGGAACGGTGCTTCAAAGGAAGATTACTAGAACGTTGAAAGCTCTATTTTTCTGGAATAAAAACAAGTGCAAAGACTTGAATATGCTAAAGGAGGATCTTAAAAAGGAGATCTTGGTTCTACAACACAAAGAAGCCGTGGGGATTGGGTGGTCAGCTCAAGATCTCATACTACTTAGAAGCAAAATTCATGCTCTTAATGTTACTTTGAAGAGATTATCCATATGGTGGAATCAAAGAGCAAAAGCAAGATGGCATGAGGATGGTGATGAAAATTCAAAAATGTTTCACAATTTTGCTATAGCAAGGAGGAATGGAAATAGAGTGAATCAAATCAAGGATATGTATAATAAGTTGCAAGTGTATGATGATGAAATTGAGAAGGTGTTCATTCATCACTTTAAAACAAAATGGAAATCCGGAAACTGTGAATTAGCGGGTTGGCCTGAGATCTGTGAAAACTAGAAGTTGACAGCTGAAGACATTAGTGCTCTTAATGCAGATTTCTCGGTGAGTGAGCTACAGCATTCGGTTTTCCAGCAAGGGAACAATAGATCACCAGGTATGGATGGTCTCACATCTTCATTTTACAAATGCTATTGGGAAATTGTGTGGAAAGATCTTTGGAATGCCATTAATTGCTTTTTAATTTCTGGACATATGAGAAAAGATTGGAAAGATACCTTAATTGTGTTGATTGCTAAGGTGAAGAACCCATTACTTCCATCCAATTTTAGGCCAATTAGTCTTTGCCAGACTAATTACAAAATTGCAGCTACTATGCTAGTGAACAGGTTGAAGAGACATATCCCCAAAATGATTACTGAAGAACAAATGGCCTTCATCCCTGGTAGATCAATTTCAGAACATTGCCTTCTTGTTCAGGAGATTTTTCACAAATTCAAGATATCCAAACACAGGAAAGGTTTAATGGCCTTGAAGTTGGACATGGAGCAAGCTTATGATAGCATGGGATGACCAACTCTTGGTCAAATTCTTAGTTGGTATGGCTTCCCTTCTTTGTATTCTAGCCTTGTTTTGGAATGTATTGTAGATGTAAGATTCTCCATTATTATTAATGGAAAAATTCCAAGTGGATCAAAGCTTGTAGTGGATTTCGGCAAGGATGTCCACTCTCCCCTTACCTGTATATCATGTGCTCTCAATTGTTGTCCAACTCTCTAAGGCAAAGGGGGGACAGTATTGGCATTCAACTTTGCCCTAGGGGACCGAGAATTTCTCACCTCATGTATGCAGATGATGTACTTATATTCTCCCATGCCTCAAAGGTGTTAGCTAAGAACTTGAAGAATATTGTTGAAGAATTTTGTAAATGGACTGGGCAAAGAATTAATATCAATAAGTCACAGATTATTTTTGGCAAAAATGTCAGCTACCCAATGAAGAATAAGCTTTCCAAAGTTTTTGGTTTCAAAGTGGTTAAGGAGCTGAACTACCTTGGGATTAAAATTTCTCTTAATAAATTGAGGGTGGCTGATTTTCAAGATCTCCTAGTCAATGCTATGGATAGACTTAATGCTTGGGGTAAAAAGTCTATTTCTATTGGTGGTAAGATCACTCTCATCACAAGCTCATTTTTAACTATGCCAAACTTCTTAGTGACACACTCTTTGGTCCCAAAAAGTGTGCTATATTCATTGGAAAAATGTTGTAGAAGCTTCATTTGGAATAAAACTGATGGCAGCCATAGTATTCATTATGTGGCTTGGGAGGAGTTATGCAAACCGAGAAGATTTGGTGGGCTTGGCTTGCAATCACCTGTTATCAAGGCTGGTTCTTTGAGAGCGAAGTTAGCTTGGAATTTCATACAAAAGCCGAACACCTTATTCCACAGATCCATCAAAGCTAAGTATGGGAAGGATATTATGAATAGCACACACAAGAAAACTACTTCTAAGGCTTGGCAAATCTTAGTAGATGGAGGAAGACACCTTAGAGGTATTACCAGATGGAGAATTGGCAATGGTGGGGAGATTAATGTCCTGAAGGATATTTGGGTACTAGATAGATGTATAAACCGCTGGCGCACTCTAGTTGACTGTGATTCTTTGGAGGGAATGTGTGTCCAGCAGCTCTTGCTAGAGGATGGTTAGTGGAATTGTTCACTTCTTCAGAACGTTTTTCATCCAAATTTCATTGTGTTGATTAATCAAATTCAGATTGATCCAAGTGTAGATGATCGGCTGGAACTGCAGAAATTATGCTCGGGTATGACTGTTTCTGCCTTATCTTTTGATCAAGTTTTGAAATGTAGATACAATTCAAGAGAAGATGAGTATTGTAATTGGCTTCACAAACTCAAACTTAGCAAGAAAGTGGAAATGTTCTAGTGGAGGCTTGGAAATTCTGCTATACCCACCAATCTCTTCCTCAAAAATTGCAGTATTTCGGTGACAGATACTTGTGCTAGAGGCTGTTTAGAGATTGAAAGCTATGAACATATTATGGTCCAATGTAAGTATCTAACTAAAATTGTTATGAAGTTGATTGAGTGGGGCATTCACATTCCCATTTTCCATTCTTTGGAACAATGCCTACGGGAATTAAGGAGGTTAACTGTAAGTCATATTGGCATTGTAAAAATTTACTGCACCATTGTCTATTACTCTTGGAGAAATAGGAATGAAGTTAAGCATGGTAAAACTGCTTTACCTGGTTATTTAGTTGCTGCTAATGCTCTTTCAGTAGTTTTCAACAATTCTTGTCCATATCTTTCCAACTGGGGTACTAATCTCCCTAGGGAGTCTCATGATACTTGGTGCCCCCCACCGAAGGATTGGTTGAAAATTAATGTTGATGCTTCCTTACTCTCTTCTGTGATGGCTGGTATCGGTGGTATTTTCAGGGATTATAGAGGTAGATTCATCCTTGCTTTTGGAAAGAACATGGTCCATTGGGACATTACTGAATTGGAGCTGCAGGCGGCTTTCTCGGTGAGGGAATTTGTTAGAAGCTAGATGCTAGAATTCAAAGGTGTTATTGTGGAAAGTGATAACATTAATGCTATTACTTACCTTCAGAATTCTTTAAAGTCAAAAAAGTGCCTTATGGATAACAATTCGGCCAAGGACTCATTCTTCCTGAACGACTTCAATAAGGTTCTCTTTTTACATGCTTATAGAAATTGTAATAAAGTAGCTAATTTGTGTGCTACTTTGGCTTTAGATAGTAGTTTTTTCTTTGATAGTTTTTTCTTTGATGATATCCCTTCCTTGTTAGCAAAGTTAATCAAGGAAGAGTGTCATCCTATTGACAATTGTATCTAGTTTCTTTGTTTCCTAATGCATATTGCAATTCATCCAAAAAAAAAAAAAAAAAACGCTACACCAGAGCCAACTTAGTAGCGCTAAGGTATTAGTTCATCATTCTAGTACCGTGCCGCCACTATCGAGTGTCGTGGTGCCTAAGTCAGTTTATGTGAAAACTATAAATAATTTTTTTGTTCGTTTTCTTGTTATAGAGATACTTAGAAGAGATTAGATAGACTAGGGATAGTGAAGTTACGTTGAGTGGAGTGGCTAGTCGTCCTTGTAGTGAGTAAAAAACTTCTTAGGAGTGGAAGAAAGTGTAGGGAGCAAAAGTGTAAGGAGGGAGAAAAAGTCTATTTGTAGGATTTGTTGGGGATTCTCAACTCCAGGTGATATTTTCTTCATCTTTCTTTTTGTATCTTTTATAAAAAAATAATGAAACATGTTTTGCTTTAAATTTATTTATGGCGTACAACTTCTTTGTTTGGGACTGATTATGTGAATAATATTTGTTTTTCCTAATGTAGACTCTTGTACGTAAATGCAAATGATTGTTCTCAATTACTCTCGTGCTTAATTTAATTTATGTAATGATCATATGTGAATTAAAATTTTAATGTGATATGTTTTCTTGATAGAGAAATGTTGGAACAGTTATGACGATTGAGATAGAATACTTTCATGTCTAGACATAGGATTATATGGCCTATGGAGATGGAATCATTGTAGAAAAGGCTATAAAACTTTCTTTATATCCTTACAAGCTCAACATATATCTAATGGTGTATATTCTCTAATTCACATCTATCGTACACAAGTCTACTTAGGAAAACATAGGTTCATTCACTATCATTTGTCAAAAAAATCTTTAATATTGATTATCTTCACTATTTACTACATTTCTTAGTAGTGATAAAACCTCGCCTTTTTTTTCACTGTGTAGGATAAATTCTTTGGCTTGAGTAGATAATACTAGAGTTAATTGTAGCATACTTTTTTTCTCTTGGGTTCAACACTCTTCTCATACATTATATTACTTGATCGACAGTTGCCCTTGCATAGTTGGGAGAATATAGAATATATATTCATAGTAGCAAGCAAGTTCATCTACATAAAAATTAAAGTCTCCATCATGTTTTTTGCACCGCTTGCTTGATAATATAATGTGTGGCTTTGCAATTGTCTTTATATTATCCAAAATGTTGCATATTTAATCATACATAATTTGTTTATTTTTTACTTGGTTAGTTGTTTTAGTATTTATTATTGTTGTTATCATTTGTGAAGCTGTAAACTTTTGATTATTTTGCAATTATAATTTTTTAATTTATTTTAATGCATTTCATTCACTGTTTTGGTATATGTATAATAGATCCAATAAGGGACTCTTACAGTTAGAAATGTCCCTAACAAAAATTTATAAAACCTAAAAGATTTTAGTAGTAGGAATGATTGAACCAAATCAAATTTAGGACCAATCTAGCCCTCTTAAGGAGTATGACAATCCCTTAGTAGAAGGAATCCTTGTTTAAAATTGCTCAATATGAGGCTCTCCTTGAGGCCCGCATTTGCCCAATTTTAGTGAAAAATGCCTCGAGGCTTATGCCTCGAGTTACTTTTATGAGGCTTGCGCCTCAACTTGGTTGAGGCCCTCCTTGAGGCGTGCTTCGCCTCACGGGCATGAGGCTTACGCATCACCCTATATATATTAAAACTTACATAAATCCTAAAGTAAAGCGCCGAACAAATCACACTTTATGTACACCGATGTCAAAGCAACTTCCTCTCAAATGCCTCAACCTCTAGCGCGTCGCCTTTGTCATAGCCGCCATCAAGGATCGCTTGAAAGTCCCACACCACCACCACCTTTAAAAATTTTGGAGTATTAATCTCATCTCTATATTGATGAAAGATATTTATGAAAGAGGAAGATGCTTTGGGAGATGAATCCTTCTTTAATTGAATCCTAAAAAATGACCGGAATGAATCCTTCTTTAAATTTTTTTAGAGCAAGAGTGAGAGTGCTTTGGGAGAGTGTTTAAGAGGGTGGATATAGAGATCTTTTAAGTGGAATTTGTGAAGGTTTCACAATGTTACCCAAAGGTGAGGATCTTTTATAAGTTTAACAAATCTCTTTCTTACTTCTTTGAAGACGCTTAAGAGAAGATCTTTGGAGAAGATATAGTTTTGTACCGACACCAGGAGGGTGTGAAAGGATGTCGGTACTCTGCTAACACCAGGAGGATATGAAAGGATGACAGTACTCTACCGACACTTGATGGTGTGAAAGGATGATAGTACTCTACTAACACTTGGAGGGTATGAAAGGATGACGATACTCTGTTGCAATGGAGATTGGTGGAAGAGAGGATAATTATAAGGGCTTCTCCGCCTTATTGTGGGAGCAAAAGGAGAGTCACTTCGATATAGTGCAATACCTGAAGAGAGAGTCTTCAGGGAGTGGATGTAAGTCGTATTGTACTGAACTACTATAAATTTCTGTGTTGTGTTATTTTTATTTTTACTGTATTTTTATTTTTGTGAACTTTTAATTTTTTGGTTGAATAATTGATTTTGGAAAAATTAAATTGTGTTAAAATCATAAAATGATTTTCTATATTTTCTAAGATATTTTTAAATTACCAATTCACCCCTCCCCCCCCCCCCCCCCTTAGTTAGCAATCGAACAATTGTAATAGTTCTAACAGCCTATTTGGACTTTCATACTAATCCTATAATTTACTAGGGGTTATTAAGAGAGTTGCTATTTGCATGTTTTATATTCTTGCAACTTATATAATTTTGATGATTCCAAATATTATTATTTTAAGTATTATATTCTCCTAACACTTTTTAGAAGAATTATTTTTGCTCGTGTGGACTAACATTTTAGGAAAATCGAACTCCATACTAAAAAAGACTTCAAATCAAATTCAGCATGAGGTAGTTTATATTTTTTATTGTATTGAGTTTAAGAGATTATGATTGTAATTGAGTAGCTTAAGACACACACACACTTGGGGAGATCTTTAAAAAATCATACTGATCGTACGGGATGAACCAAGTTCATACGGAATGATCAAGTTAGTTATCCCCTCAGAAGAGCAATGAAACGAATAGGAAGTGAGAAAATTTTTTCTAAGTCCTGATCATCCAGATGAATTTCCTTATTCATCCCTAGACGATGTGCTATATATTCTCACATTAAACTATTTGTCCAGACGAAGTGTACCATTTTTCCCTGAACGAAGTCCTCTGGATACTTGAGTTAGACTAATCGTCCAGATGATCCATTCGGTTCATCCCTCGACGAAGTCCTCTGGACACTTGAGTTAGACTAATCATCCAAACTATCCATCCTGCTCGTCCATGAACGAAGTTCTTTGGACACTTGACTTGAACTATTCGTCCAGATTAACATTCATGTTCATCCCAGGACGAAGACCTCTGTTCCTTGATAATTTGGGACCATCCTGCAGTTTCATCAGAATGAACCCTTGATATAACTATTTATCCCCGGACGAACTTATTTCATACGGGATGATGATTGGGTATGAAGTCAGTTCGTACTAATATACATTGGGTTCGTATGCAACTGATTTAACACTATTCGTACAAGATGATCTAACGATCGTCCAGGATGATTAATTATGTACAGACTTGAAAGTCAGCAATTTTTGGACGATTTTTCATGTCTTTCCTATGTAAAGTCCACTTAAAAATATCTTGTAATCTTTTTGCCTACTGATCTTCGTGTTAACTGAAGGGAGAGTAAAGGAGAGAGTGTGAAAGAGTGCTTGAAGGAGGATTCTTACTACTGGAGTGTGAAGGATTCACTTGGTACTCAAAGGTAAGAATCTCCAATTGTGATTTGTGATTACTTCACTCTTTTCTCTCATCCTTTTAGATTTCTCGTGAGAAGATCTGTCAAGGAGATCTGGTTCTCTGCCGACACTTGGAGAGTGTGAACAGCTGAAGGGTTCTCTGCTTATACTTGAAGAGTGTAAAAGGATGAAGGGTTCTCTACCTACACTTGGAGAGTATGAACATCTGAAGGGTTCTCTACCCACATTGGGAGAGTGTGAAAGGACGGACAGTTCTCTGCCAACACTGGGAGAGTGTAAAAGGACAACGGTTCTCTGCTGCACCGGGTAGTGGTGGAAGAGAGTTTTGTAAAGGCTTCCCCGCCTTCCTGTGGGTGCAAAAGGAGAGTCACTAGTGGTATTAGTGCAATACTCGGAGGGTGCCTCCGGGGAGTGGATGTAGGTCGTGTTTGACTGAACCACTATAAATCTTGTGTTATTTTATTTTCTGCTATTTTTGTTTTTACTTTTTAAATTTGTGGTTGAAAAACCTTTTCTATAAAAATTCACTAAAGTTATTATCGGTTCAATTTTAAAAAGAGGGATAAATTTTAATTATCAATTCACCCCCCCTCTTGGTTAGCCGCTGGGATATAAACTTAGGTCTAACAATCTAATTCATATTGAACAAGTTTCAACAAGTGGTATCAGAGCTTTATTTCAAAATCATAAGTTTAAACTACTTTTTGATTAACGTAGGTGGCTACATTTGGAATCCGAAATACACCTGAGGGTTACTCTATAACTAGACCACCATTGTTCGACAATATTCCTTTTGATTTTTGTAAAACATGCATGTCTACTTTTTTACAGTCACTTGATTACTGTATGTGGATCTTAGTTTAGGAAGGGTATACAAAACTAACTAGACTAGTTGATGGAGTTAGAGTTGAAACACCTTTTGTGGATTGGATAATAGAAGAATGCGACTTAGCACAATTAAACACCAAATGCTTAAATAGTTTCTTTTGTGCTCTTAAATCAGAAGATTACATGTGGGTTTCTACTTGCAAGAGTGGAAAGGACATATGGGATAGACTTTGTATAACTTATGAGGGGACTAATGAGGTTAAGCAATCTAGACTTAATATCTTGTTGCATGATTATGAATTGTTTTGCATGAAATCAAATGAATTCATTTCTGAAATGAACATAATATTCACACAAATAGTCACCTCTTTACATGCATTGGGTAGGGAACTAACGAATGCTGAAATAGTTAATAAGATACTTCATTGTTTGCCTACTACTTATAATGCTAAAATTACTACAATTACAGAGTCTAAAGATCTAAACTACTCTATTGATAATCTTCTTGGATCGCTAATTGCTTACGAGCAAGGAGTTAGCCAAAAAAAGATTGATAAAGGTGAACCATGAAGGGAGAAGAACATAGCACTGAAAGTGGAGGAGTCAGAGAGTGAACACTCATAACCTGAGGATGAAGATGACATCGCACTAATGACTAAACAATTCAGAAGCTTTTTGAAGAGGAAGCAAAAGAGACGCCAGCAATGGAATCGAGATAAATTTAATAAAAATGTCAAGGTTTCAAATGATGTTATTTGCTATGAGTATAGGAAACCTGGACATATTAAGACAGACTGCCCAAAACTCAAAGCCACTCCTAGCAAGGAGATGGTAGAGGAGAAACCAATTGTGAAGAAGGGCAAGAGGAAAATCTAAAGAGCTTTCTGGGCGGACTCAGCTTCAGACTCGTCAGAGATAGAAAAGGAAGAGGAAATCACTAATCTGTGCTTAATGACCGATAACCTTGATCAGTTAGATCAAGAAGAGGTATGTGAATTGACTTACAATAAACTTTTTAAAGTTTCTGAACATATGCATGATGCATATAAAAAATTAAAGAAAATGCATACTAGTCTGAGCTTAGAATTTCAGAAATTACAAAAGGAACATGAAATCCTTAGGAAAGATCATGCTTTAATTGATGACAACCATATGAAATTACTTGACGAGTTTGATGACTTGAATAAAAATCATGAAATATTAAAAACATCCTTTGCAAAACTTCAAATTGAAATCAAGAATAATAAGGATGAATCAGAGAGAAAAATATATAAAATTAATTATACAAATTGAATTTTGGAAGATATGAATTCATTTTATAAATTGAAGATAAATGCTTTCGAGGATAATAGGATACCTCCTAAACTTGAAGATTTCACTAATCCTATTTTGTATCCTAAATTTATGCAATCCCTTAATAGACAGATGAATAGTAAAAGACTTAGGAATCCATTTTCAAAAGTCAAATATAATAATTGTGGATTGATTGGACATATAGTTCACCTATGTACTTTGAAAAAGAAAACTTATTTGGTGTGGAAACTTAAGATGCATAAATCTAGACATATCATACATGCATCTATTAATAAATTGCCAAAAGAAGAACCCAAACTTGTTTGGGTTCCCAGGTCTAACATTTGATAATTTTGCAGGGTTGCTCTCATATAAGATCTCATGAGAGCATATGGTACCTGGACAGCAGATACTCAAAGCATATGACTGGAGATACTGCACAATTCATATCGTTGGAAGTCAGGAGTGGAGGCAAGGTTACACTTGGAGATAACACCAGAAGGAAGGTGGTTGGGTCAGGTATAATTGGAAATCATAAAAACTTTTTTATTGAAAATATGTTATTGGTAGAAGGCTTAAAGCATAGTCTGTTAAGTATAAGTCAGCTATGTGATAAAGAATACTGTTTAAAAATTTTCCCTACTAGCTGTATTTTAAGCCTAAATGGAAATGATGTTTTGAATAGTATAATGGTAAATAACGTATATATGCTAGACTTGAATTGCACTAAAACTCCTGCTTTTTGTTTAAAAATTATTTCTGATGAGTCATGGCTTTGGCATAGGAGACTTTGTCACTCTAGCATGAAAAACCTTAGGAGGATTACCCAAAAGAACCTAGTGAGAGGTATATCAAAACTAGACTTTACTAAAGACCACTTGTGATGCATGTCAATTAGGAAAACAGGTGAAGTCCTCTTTTCAATCCAATAAGGATCTTAGAACTAGTAAACCATTAGAGATTTTATATATGGATCTTTTTGGATCTGTTGGAACTGTAAGTCTAGGAGGGATGGTATACGGATTTGTGATTGTGGATGATTACCCTAGATTCACATGAGTTAGATTTCTATTTCATAAGAGTAAATTATTTGAGGAATTTAGAAACTTTTCGACTTCGATTCAAAGAAAGCTAGGATGTGAAATTATGAGTATTCAAAGTGATCATGGAGGAGAATTTGAGAATGAAAAATTTGAGAATTTTTGTAAGGAAAAAGAAATTGATCACAGTTTTTTTGCACATAGAACCCCTCAGTAGAATGGGATAGTCAAAAGAAAAAATAGAACATTAATAGAAGCCGCCCGAGCCATGTTGGCAGAATACTCACTTGCTAAATATTTTTGGGTTGAGGCGGTTAGCACTATATGTTATGCTCTGAATAGGGTGAATGTGAGATCAAAATTAAATAAAACATCCTATGAGTTGCTAAAAGGAAGAACACCTAATTTGTCACATTTGCTTGTTTTTGGATGTAAGGTGTTTATTCATAACAATGAAAAATCTGCCTAAGAAAAATTTGATCCAAAATCAGATGAAGAAATTTT
Source organism: Dendrobium nobile (assembly GCA_022539455.1). NCBI lineage: Eukaryota > Viridiplantae > Streptophyta > Magnoliopsida > Asparagales > Orchidaceae > Dendrobium > Dendrobium nobile. The sequence continues at coordinate 25,873,667 of CM039721.1, read as the reverse complement.
TATAGTATACTCAAGTGTTAGAAAATCTTGTAGAGTATTAAATAAAAGAACTTTGGTAATTGAGGAGACCACACATGTTATATTTGATGAATCTGGAATTTTGGAACTAAATATTGTAGAAGATGAGATTGAGATTAACTCCGAAAAGATTGATAAAATAAATTTGGAAGAAAATTTGGAGATAAAAAATCCTTTGCCTAGAGATTTCAGATTTTCTAAAAATCATCCAAATGAATTGATTATTGGTGAACCTAGTGAGGGTGTAAGGACTAGGCGTGGACTAAACAAAGAAGTCAATCATTCAGCCTTTATTTAAACCATAGAACCCACAAATGTTGATCAAGTACTTTCGAATGAATATTGGATTTTGGCTATGCAAGAAGAGTTAAATCAATTTGTAAGAAATAAAGTTTGGAAATTAACTGCAAGGCCAAATGATCAAAGTGTAGTTGAAACTAAGTTGGTATTCAGAAATAAAATGAATGACTCAGGAGTAGTCATTAGAAATAAGGCTAGATTAGTAGCTAAGGGATATAATCAGATTGAAGGGATTGATTTTGAGGAGGCTTTTGCCCTTGTAGTTAGACTTGAAGCAATTAGGGTTTTGTTAGTCTTTTCCTATTTTAGAGGATTTAAATTGTACCAAATGGATGTAAAAAGTATCTTTTTAAATGGGGTAATTTAAGAGTATATTTTGGTAGAACAACCTTCAGGTTTTGAAAATTCTAAACACCCTAATCATGTTTTTAAATTAAAAAAGGCATTATATGGATTGAAACAAGCACCTAGGGCTTAGTATGAGAGATTGAGCACCTTCCTAGTTGAAAGATCATTTGAAAAAGGAAGTGTGGATACAACTTTTTTTTTGAAGAAAATTAGAAAAAATATACTCATTGTACAAATTTATGTTGATGACATCATCTTTGGATCTTCAAAAAAAAATCTTTGTGATGATTTTTCTAAAATAATGAGTAGTGAATTTGAGATGAGTCTAATGGATATTTAATTTACTTTCTAGGCTTTAACATTAAGCAAATTGAGGAGTGTATATTTCTTCGTCAGTCGAAGTATGTTAAGGACATCCTCAAAAAGTATGAAATGAATAATGCTAAATCTGTTAGTACACATATGAGTTCCTATGTTTAGTTAGATAAGGACCCTAAGGGAAAATCTGTTGACCAAAAGAAATTTAGAGGGATAATTGGATCTTTGCTTTACTTGACAGCTAGCCGGCCTGATATCATGTTTAGTATTTATTTGTGTGCTAGATTTCAATTAGATCCAAAAGAATCATATTTGACAGTAGTTAAAAGGATTTTAAGATATCTGTTAAGAACTTAGAACTTAGAAATTTGATATCCTAAGTTTAGCTCTTCATTTGAAATAATTGGTTATTCAGATTCTGACTTTGAAGGTTGTAGGTTTGATAGAAAGAGCACTTCTGGAACATGTCAATTTTTTAAAAATTTTTTAGTCTCTTGGTCTAGTAGAAAATAAAATTCAGTAGCCCTATCTACTGTTGAAGATGAATATATAGCATTAGGAGTTGTGTGGCTCAAGTACTTTGGTTGAAACAATAGTTGATTGATTTAGGATTAACTATAGGCACTATTCCCATTTATTGTGATAACACTAGTACTATTTGCATTTCTAAAAATTCTATTCAACATTCAAGAACCAAACATATAGACATCATGCATCATTTCATAAATGATCATGTATCCAAAGGAGAAATTGAACTCATTCATGTTTCTACAGAAAATCAACTTACAGACATTTTTACAAAACCACTAGCCTTTGATACTTTCAGTACATTAAGAACAAGACTTGATGTGATCAATTTGAATGCTTAATTAAAATGATTATGCAACATTGATGTGTGTTTTTTTTAGTTAGTGTTTTGTGTGTATTTTTGAGTTTGTGCTTTTTTCTGTATTTTGAATCATTTTTTATTGTGTTTGTGTTTTAATTTTGAAAAATTCTCACATCTAGATTCTTTTTTTTTAATGCAAGCTTGAAAATTAAGTGAAAATCATCTGGGATGAAATTCATTTCATATGGGACAAATTGTGTAGTGTATTAACTGTCGGATTTAAATGGTTTGCATAAAATTTTTTCAGTTTTCATTTTACTGTTCGTCTATACGATCGTCACGATTATCCGGATGATCTATTAAATCGTATGTACAAATGTAGACAGTTAAACGGATAAGTTCAGTTTCATTATGCATGATCGTATGTATGAACCTATGGTTCGTACAGACGAACGCTTGGCGATTCGATGTGGGGGACATTTTAAACTATCATTCAAAACGATCTTAAATGTCTGATCATCTAGGACAAACACCTGTTCATCTGTATGATCGTTTGGTCAAAAGTTTGTATGAAAGGACACATCGTAACTTTTGTGATTATGAAAAGCCGTTTTATTTTTGGACTCATTTATTCATCCATATAAAATTTTGTTCGTACAGGACGAACTAAAATTTGTACAGGACGAATTTAATTTCATATGTACGAATATTCATTTTTCTTTAAATTGAAGGCTTTTGAACTCACATGTCATCACTTCAAACATCCCTTTCAAACCCCTATTCAACTAAATCTTATCTATGGCTAACTCTAGCAAAAGACAAAAGGTACTGGCTAAGGGACCACCCAAAAACTCTAGTGAAAACTTCCTGTCCAAGGATAATGAGGAGTCCTTCCATAGGTTTGCTTCAGCTAAAATTACTCCATATAGAGTTCTTCTTTAAGAACAACTAAATTTTCAGGTAATGAATCTATTTGCTTCCACCCAATTTGGCTTCATTCTCACTCTAGTCCACTTCTACAATAAGAAGACCTTTCACTACTTTCTTACAAACATGTCCTTTAACTCTGACCATTCTGTGATTAGGTCATTTGTTTTTAAGAAGAAAGTAGAGACCACTAAGGCAGACTTTGGAATTTTTTTGAACTCAAGGACTGAAGGGATTAGAGCCCATACCTTGACCAATTCTTCTGATTTTGATTGGACTGAAATAAATAATATTATTAAAGGACATGGTGGAGTAACTCATGCACCCAAAGTATCAACTCTTAGTAAAAAGGCCCGAATCATTCATCATGTTCTTCGTACTTCTATTATACCTAAAGCTGGTGATCGAGTAAACATTACTCCTCTTCTTTCTATAATGACCTATCTAATTCTGACTAGCTAACCCATAGATGAAGCCCAATTAATCATTGACTACCTTTATGGACTTTCTGAAATTGGCCATGTCTCCCACAAGAGAAAGAAAAACATTGCCTTAGGACATCTTGTGAATTACAGTTTCGAGAAGAAGTATGTTCTAGTTCATCCAATTCAAGATTTTGAAGAACCTCTCTACTGCAACGATGGATCTTTTAGAGCAATCTTCCATAAAGAAACACATGTTATTAGTGACTCAGAGGAGAAAACTGAACCAGCACCTGCACCTGCTGGTGAACCAAATTACTAAGATTTAGTTCACAGATTTGATCATCTAGAGACTCATTTTGATCAAAGATTTAATCAAATTGAAACTCACTTACAACAATAGGATCCTCATCACAATCAGGACATGGGATGGATGCGAGAGCAGCTAGATGATATAAGTTCCAATATGCTTATGATAAGCAGTTATTTTAATTTCTTCAATGCTCCACCACCTCCTCCTTCAAATCAGGGCCCCTCAGAGTGATTAATGTACTTTCTTATGATCTTCTTTAGTTTATGTACTTATGATGAGATTAATTGTGATGTGATGTATTTTAGTGTGATGTGTTTTAGTTATGTGTTAGTTTCATTTGATGTGTTATCATTTGTGTTTTATATTTTTAGTTCAAATTGTAAGTATATTGATATCATTTCTGATTATTATATTCTTCATCATTATATCAATATAAGTTATCTTGTCTTGATTTTAATCTTATTTTAAAATGTGTATTAGCCTATATGAAAATCCTTAAAATTTTTGATCTTACAAGTGCTATACCTTGAAGTGCAATACAAAATTAAATTCATTAGAAAATCTAATTTTTCTAAATTTAAGTTGTGCTTATAACTTGATGTAATTAATAATGTCAATCTCATGTCTCTTGTTAGACTAATTTAAATTTTCATATTATTATAGCAAATTGTGATATTTTCTTATTTTGTATTTCTATTATCAATATAAATATTATTGTACTTAGAGAAATTTAAAATTTTAGATTATTGATTTTGGAAAGATTGAGAATACACTTAAAAATATATAAATGTACAAAAATAAAAAAGAATGCGTAATGGTTCGCAATTTAAAAAAGAGGTACAAAATAAGCCCACAAGTAAAAAGATGCACAAAAAAAGGTGCCACTAATATTGAAAAGATGCGCAAAGCATCACAAGTTATATTTTATTTAGATTTTTTCCTTAATCTTTCAATCTTTTAATTCAAATTAATCTTCTGCATGATTTTATTTCGTGTTGAAATTTGAAATATATAAATTTTATGTTCATCCTTTATGCAATGATATTCTTTATCTCAATGTCTAAATTGACTCATATTTTTTATGAATTTTCTTTACTATCGATGTTATATCTCTTCTTAAGTCCTATGAAGCATTCAATTTGACTAATGATTTTGATTTTATTTGCAAAATTTATTTCAATCACTTTTAAGGATCTCTTATACAAGGATTATCATATGACTTCTCACATTTTTGTTCTTTTTGTTCTTCTCTTTTTTTTGTTGTAAAAAAGGGGGATAAAATATTATTTGTTCTCGTATTTTGGTCATATTTTTGTTTTGTATCATATATGTTTATTTTTTTAATTAAAAATAAAAAAAAGAGAGATAAAATTGTCATGCAATGCCTCCTTACTTTCACATGTTTATCAATTCAGGGGGAGTTTAGGAGATTCTTAAAATTTGAAAATTATACAAATAATAATTATTTTGTCATCATTAAAAAGGGGGAGATTATTAAGAGAGTTACTATTTGCATGTTTTATATTCTTGCAACTTGTATAGTTTTGATGATTCCAAATATTATTGTTTTAAGTATTATATTCTCCTAACACTTTTTGGAAGAATTATTTTTGCTCTTGTGTGGACTAACAATTCAGGAAAATTAAACTCAAGACTAAAGAAGACTTCAAATCAAATTCAGCATGAGATAGTTTGTAAATTGAAGTTTGTATTTTTCATTGTATTGAGTTTGAGAGAGTATGATTGTAATTGAGTAGCTTAGGACACACACACTTGGGGAGATCTTTAAAAAATCATACTGATCGTACAGGACGAACCAAGTTCATACGGGACGATCAAGTCAGTTATCCCCACAGAAGAGCAATGAAACGAACAGGAAGTGAGAAAATTTTTTCTAAGTCCTGATCGTCCAGATGAATTTCCCTATTCGTCCATGGATGATGTGCTCTGTATTCTCACTTGAACTATTCGTCTAGACGAAGTATACCATTCATTCTTGGATGAAGTCCTCTAGATACTTGAGTTAGACTAATCGTCCAGATGATCCATCCTGTTCATCCCTAGACGAAGTCCTCTGGACACTTGAGTTAGACTAATCGTACAGACGATCCATCCTGCTCGTCCCTAGACGAAGTTCTCTAGACACTTGACTTGAACTATTCATCCAGACAAACATTCATGTTCGTCCCAGAATGAGGTCCTCTATTTTCTGATAATTTGGGATCGTCCTATAGTTTCATCTGAATGAACCCTTGATATAACTGTTCGTCTCTGGACGAACTTATTTCATACGGGACAATGATTGGGTACGAAGTCCGTTCATACCAATATACATTGGGTTCGTATGCAACTGATTTAACGCTATTCGTACAGGAAGATCTGACGATCATCTAAGATGATTGACTATGTACAGACTTGAAAGTCAGCAGTTTTTGGATGGTTTTTTGTGTTTTTCCTATATAAAGTCCACTTAAAACTGTCTTGTAATCTTTTTACCTACTAATCTTCGTGTTAAATGAATGGAGAGTAAAGGAGAGAGTGTGAGAGATAGTTTGAAGGAGGATTCTTACTATTGGAGCGTGAAGGATTCACTTGGTACTCAAAGGTAAGAATCTCCAATTGTGATTTGTGATTACTTCACTCTTTTCTCTCGTCCTTCTAGATTTCTCAGGAGAAGATCTGTCAAGGAGATCCGGTTCTCTGTCGACACTTGGAGAGTGTGAACAATTGAAGGGTACTCTGCCTACACTTGGTGAGTGTGAAAGGATGAAGGATTCTTTGCCTACACTTGGAGAGTGTGAACAGCCGAAGGGTTCTTTGCCCACACTTGAAGAGTGTGAAAGGATGGACGGTTCTCTGCCAACACTAGGAGAGTGTAAAAGGAGGATGGTTCTCTGCCGCACCGGGTAGTGATGGAAGAGAGTTTTGTAAAGGCTTATCCGCCTTGTTATGGGTGCAAAAGGAGAGTCACTAGTGATATTAGTGCAATACTCAGAGGGTACCTCTGGGGAGTGGATGTAGGTCGTGTTTGACCAAACCACTATAGATCTTGTGTCTTTTTATTTTCTGCTGCTTTTGTTTTTACTTTTTAAATTTATGGTTGAAAAACTTTTCTACAAAAATTCACTAAAGTTATTATCGGTTCAATTTTAAAAAGAGGGATAAATTTTTAATTACCAATTCACCCCCCTCTTGGTTAGCCGCTGGGATATAAGCTTAGGTCTAACAACCTAATTCATATTAAATAAGTTTCAATAGGGGTTACTAAATAACATTTTTTCTTACAACTTACTTCACTTGGGGTTACTAATTATCATGATTTATTATAACTTAAAATAATTTCCTAAAATAAACATCCTCTAATAAAAGAACAAATCATTAAAACTTATATTTAAACTAAAACATCCTTTTGCCTATAATAAATAAAAAAATTGAAATATATATAACCTAAACCTAAAGCATTCTAGGACCTCTCAAAACCACACAACTTCTTTAGACACTTTAGATGATTTTCTAGGACAACCAACTCTAGCCTATGTTAGGCTAGTGGTTTGTTTATTTGGTGTGATGTAAATACCTTTTCTTTGTGGGTATACTTGCAAATTAGTATTAGATTCTTATTCTTTTTACATAAACCCTATGGTATAAACCATATTAATATATGTTATCATGTCTTATAAAGAATCATCATCCTCAAGATCAAACTCAATAATCCCATTGCTAAGAGGATTATTCTATTTCAAATCAAACTCTATACATCATACTCATCTATTTTATTAAGATTTTTTTTTTCAATTCTTCCATCATCTCCTCTATTTTCCTTTCAAGATAGGTAATTAGAATCAATTGAAGTGTACTCCTAAAAGGAGACTATTTTCATTTCTTCTTTTTCTATTTCTCTCACTCATTTTTTTATTTCTTTCTATTTATCATCCTTCATGTAGTTTTGACTTTTAATATGCATAAATGAAGTGGATACACCTTGGGTCTCCAAACCTTCTTATCAATTGATGAAGAAGAAGGTTGAGCTAGAGAACTCAACCTCCTATCATCACAATGAGAAGATGTTATGTGACTCTGAGTGTGATACTTCTCGATTCTAGGTGAGTAAGAAGCACAAAAAAGATGATGAGCTTTGACAATCTCCTCTGATCATATTAAAGATGTGGGTGATGGTTGTTTATGAGTATTATGAGGCAAAGTTCTCACATCCTGATAATTTAAAGATGCCTTCCAATGTTGATCACCAATCAAAATAATGCTATCAATTTTCTTAGAAAATGACTTTGGATCCTAATGGTAACCATTAGTAACCAGCTAAATGTGTAAAAGTGGAGAGTAAATCACACTCACTTACCTATCTAGAAATAATAGAAACAAATCATCAACTAGTTTATTTTCTATCTATATTCTTCAACTCAAATGATGGATCTTATTTCTTTTTTAGGTATTACAAATTGTTGCACTTGAGGAAGATCCAATCTCAAATGGATACAACAACAACAACATCAAGCCTTTATCCCACTACGTGGGGTCGGCTACATGAATCCTTTTTCTCTTATCCAATCTCAAATGGATAAGAGAAAAAAATTATACAAACTTTTTAGATACGACAACACATTTCATCTTCGTATTCTAATGGGAAGAAGGAAGGCCTACCGTAGTTAATATTAAGGGCCTAGGGCCTTTAGTGTTGACTCTTGATTAGGTTGTTAAGCCTAAGCTATTATCCCAAGGCTAACCAAGAGGGAGGGTGAATTGGTAATTTAAAAAACTCTTGGTGAATTTTAGAAACCCGATTTATTATTTTATCACAAAAGATTTTTCAACCATAAAATATTAAAGTGCGTAAAATAAAAATGCAAAAAATAATGAGAATAGAAGAACACCAAGGTTTATAGTGGTTTGGTCAAACACGACCTACAATCACTCTCTGAAGACTCCCTATTTAGGTATTGCACTATTACTAATGTGACTCTCCTTTTGCCCCCACAGCAAGGTGGAGAAGCCTTCATAATTCTCCTCTCTTCCACCAATCCCCGGTGATGTAGAGAATCATTATCATTTTACACCCTCTAAGTGTCGACAGAGAACAATCATCCTTTCACACCCTCCAAGTATCGGCAGAGAAATGGTATCCTTTCACACCCTTCAAGTGTCGGTAGAGAAACGACGTCCTTTTTCACCCTCCTGGTGAAGGCAGAGAACCCGCGATCGATGTTGAAGAACTTCACTTAAGATCTTCTAGAAGAGATGGGTAGAAACTTGAAGGAGTCAAAGAGATCCTTACTTTGGGCAACCTCTTGTGAATCCCTTGTTGCAAATCTACTTTTTCATAGCTTATGTTTTGATGATTGACAAACACTATCTCTCTTGGACTACTTGTTGCTTCTAACTTTTCAGGAATCGAAGATCGGACAATCAAGAGGAAGCCAAGTCCAGGATCGCGTAGGTTTAGGGTTGAGTCAGTCTGTAATTTTATTTTTCACCTTTTGAGTCTACTTGTAATAATCAAAAAGACTGATGCTAAGTAACCCTTCACACACAAACTTGAGAGGCTTAGAAATTCTGTTTTTACCCACATCGGCCCGGCCGATATTTATATCGTCCAGGACGATCAGCTTAAAACAGAAAGTCTAATTAAGGATTCTTAATTAAGGCAGCCGACATTAACATATCGGCCTGGACGATACGTGTATCGGCCAGGACGATAAGCTCAAAATAGAAAGAGATAGCCACCTTAGACAGTTTAGGCATACTGAATTTTAAATTATCGTCCAGGACGATTCCAGGATCGGCCAGGACGAAATTATCAAATTATGCCTTAATTGATCAGGAAATCAAGGGTGTAATTAAGGATGATTGATACGATCATATCGGCCAGGACGATCGTAAGATCGGCCTGGACGATCAAGCCAAATTTCAATCGGCCAGGACTGTTCCCAGGGCTGTACTCAGGACGATTTACCTCTGATTTGAACTAATCGACCAGGACGATCGTGAGATCGGCCTGGACGATCAAGCCAAATTTCAATCGTCCTGGACTGTTCCCAGGGCTGTGCTCTGGCCGATCTTCCTTAATTTGTACTAATCGGCCAGGCCGATGTTCATATCGGCCTGGACGATAAAGTCGGCTACTTGCAATTAATGAGCTCCTCTTGAGCTCTTCTATTTAAAGAGCTCTTCTTCAACGTTTTGAAAAGACCTTTGGCTGCTGCCTTGACCTGAGAAGACCTTGAGGAGAGAAAGAGAGAGAGGGAGAGAGAGAGGATCTTGTGAGGGGGAGCTTGTGAGGGGATTCACAAGGGTTGCTCAAGGATCGCTCTGCTTGTCTTTCGTCTGGAGTTTCTCGTCCGTGGAAGGGTCGGTAGAGGTAAGGAGTTTTGCCTTTGGTTGTGGTTCTCTGCCAGCTTCAGGAGGAAGCAAAAGGAGGTAGGTTCTTTGCCTTGCCGGGGTGGCAAAAAGGAGTTTCTTGTGAGGGCTTCTCCGCCTAGCTGTGGGGGCTAAAGGAGAGTCACGTTTTGTAGTGCAATACTTGGAGGGTGCCTCCAAGGAGTGGACGTAGGTCTAGTCGACCGAACCACTATAAATCTTGTGTTCTTATTTTTGCTTCCGCACTTTTAAATTCCACATTTGGTTTGGTGGTGTGATTTGGTTTGTGAATTTATTTCTTTGTCTCAAGAATTTTTAAAATACCAATTCACCCCCCTCTTGGTTAGCTTGGGACTAAGTTCATAGGGCTTAACATCCCGAACGAACTATCAAGTGGTATCAGAGCAGGATTCGAAAAATTAAGTTTGAAAACTTTTTGAATTTGATCCATGGCTAACATAGGAAATAGAAACACTACTGAAGGTTATTCGATTACACGACCTCCTCTATTTGACAACTTACCTTTTGATTTTTGGAAAACCCGCATGTCAACGTTTTTACAATCTACTGATTATCGCATGTGGATGCTTATTCAAGAAGGTTATTCTCCACCTTCTCGTGAAATTAATGGTTTTAAAACTGAAGTTGCTTTTACTGAATGGACTTTCGATGAACGTGATTTGGCTCAGTTAAATGCAAAATGTTTGAACTGTTTTTTCTGTGCTTTGAAATCTGAAGATTACATGCGTGTTTCAACTTGCAAAACTGGTAAAGAGATTTGGGATAAATTATGCATCACCTATGAAGGTACTAATGAAGTTAAGCAAACCCGTTTGAACTTTCTCTTGCATGACTACGAACTTTTTCGTATGAAACCTCATGAATCGATTTCTGACATGTACACTAGGTTTACTCAGATTGTTACTTCATTGCATGCACTAGGAAAAGAGCTTTCGAATTATGAAAAAGTTAACAAGATTTTGAGATGCTTGCCTTCGTCTTATGATGCAAAAATAACTGCAATCACTGAATCAAAAGATTTGAATACTTATTCCATTGATAACTTACTTGGCTCACTCATTGCTTACGAGCAAGGTGTGAATCAAAGAAATCTTGATGCAGGTGAGAAGAAAAAGGAGAAAACAATCGCACTGAAGGCGCACAAATCGGATTCTGAATCTTTCGGGTCTGAGAGCGATGAAGTTGCCTTCATCACAAGGCAATTCAAAAGCTTTCTAAGGAAGAAACATAGGCATCATCAAAATTGGAGAAAAGGTAAGGATCACAAATATGTTAAAGGATCTTCTGATGTTGTTTGTTTTGAATGCAGGAAACCTGGACATGTGAGAGCCGATTGCCCTACACTTCAAGATCAATCAAGCAAAGAAAAGGAAAAAGGTGAGGAGAAAGCCAAGTCAAGGAAGGACAAGAAGAAAATCCAAAGAGGATTTTGGGCAGAATCTGGTACTGATTCCTCTGAGACTGAACCAGAGGAAGAGACTACGAATTTGTGTTTCATGGGAGAAAATCAAAGTGATGAAGAAGAGGTATGTAAACCAACCTATGATGAATTGTTTGAAATTTGTGAAAAAATTCATGCATCATACAAAAAACTTAAGAAAACTCATGCTAGCCTAAAATTAGAACATTCAAATCTACAAAAAGAGCATGAAGTGTTTCTCAAAGACCATGCAACGATTGATTCAAATCACATGGCTCTTCTTGATGAATTTGATGAGTTGAACAAAAAACATTTAGAAGTAATTGATGAACATAATGTATTAAAAGTTTCACACACCTCACTTAATTTTGATCTTAAGAAATCTAAAGATCTTGAGAAAAATTTGAGGATTGAGATTGATGCCTTAAAGAGAACAAATTTAAGGATTCAAAATGATCGGATGACTTCCACTGTTGATCTTAAGCCAAAACCTAGGAAGAGGCATTATAACTCAAATCATCTAAGAAATCCCTTTCCTGGAATTAGATGTTTCTCATGTGGCATGCTAGGACACATCTCACACACTTGCACCATTCATCGTAGTACTCATTGGGTGTGGAGACCTAAAATGCATGATTCACAGCATACCTTACCTGCATTACATTCTACTTTTTCTAAGAAGAATCCCAAACCTGGTTGGGTTCCTAAATCTGACTGTTGTTGAGTTTTGCAGGTGTGCTGTCATCAAAGCCCTCATGGGAGCATAGGATAACTGGACATAAGTAGGCTTGCAGCTCAAAAATTGCTTAAACTCGCTGCTTTATCACGTGCTTGAAACATTAGTTTTGTGTGTTTTTTATTTTTTTTGTTTTTGTGCTCACTTTGTATTGATTTTAGTTTGCTTTATTTTTCATTTGTTTTGTTTTATTTTGTTTACACGTTGCTTTTTAATTTTGACCCTCATATGATTAGTCCTTTCAAACTTTTAGATTTTGGAGTTTTTTTTTTGAGATAGTGATTTAGCTTTTCAAAATTAGTTAAAGGGAGTTTTCTGTTGATGTTTTCCCTCCTTCAGACTTTATTTAGTGGTATGATTTTTCTCTAAAACAAAAGTCTAAACTCGGTTTAACCAATAGCCTGTTAATTAAGATCTTTTTCTTATCTTGCTACAATAATTTATCTTATGCATAATAGCCAAAGTTTTTAGTTATCATTCAAGCTTTTGAAATCTTGCCATTGCATTTTTTTTTCACATGATTTTGATTTTGTGTTGTGGATTGTTCTTCCCTATGTTAGAGAGAGAGCCCCTATTCTCTAATATTTGGAGGATATACTCACAACTAAGTTTCTTTTTAAGAGTATATTAAAGAATTTCTAGCTTGCAAAAGTTAAAAAGGAAAGAGGCCAATGAAGCCAAAATTGAAAAGAATGCTATATACACAAAAGTGTATCAAAGAATCAAAAAATGCTCAAAAGAGCAAATCAAATGACAAGAGGCATAAAATGAGCCCACTAAATGCAAGCTATTCTCTCTTTGGTAAAACTCTTAAAACTTAGAAAACTCATTAATTATGTGATGTTTTCAAAGACTTGATTTCAATTTCCATGATTGAGAAAAATTATTTTGGTTTATTGAATATGAGATATTTTCTTTGTAAACAAGCTTTGAATGGATCTTATTATCCCTATTAGTTATTCTAAGCTGGATTTTTGGTTTCCAAAAGAATTTTTGTACCCTGAAGGATGTCTGATCAAGGGTTAGCAAAATCAGATATTCTACCTTCTTCTAATTGAGATTTGTTAAACTTATTGATCTCTTGGAACTTTAAAAGGCTTAAATTTTTTAAAAGAATTCTCATATGATGCCTCCATAGAAAAAAAAAAAATATATATATATATATAAAAAAAATTAGAAATATTACAAGTTCAAAAATATTTGTTTTCATGTGTTCCTTATTTTTTTATTTATTTTTCTGTGTTTTGACTTTTTCTTTATTTTTTGAGGGTCTTGATCATCACCATTTTTTTCTTTAAATTCAATTCCTAGTTACATCGTCCTGGCCGATCCCCTTATCGTCCTGGACGATATGACAAATTCTGTTCAAAATCAATCTGCTGACCTTTTTGTTTGAAAATAATAACTCATCGTCCCGGACGATCCCATATCGTCTTGGACGATTTGATCGAACTCTTGGTGATAGTCCTGGCTGATAGTATATTTTGTCTGGCCGATGCATTTTATGTGCATCGTCCTGGACGATCCACGTGTCAGTACGTTTTGATCTTTAAATTCGGCCCCGGACGATCCATTATTGGACCATCGGCCGGGCCGATCCACTGTTCATCCTGGACGATACACGTGGCAAGCATTTTAAACGTTTTAACTTCGGCCGGTACGATCAATTATTGTGCATCGTCCCGGACGATACACCTAATCGGCCCGGACGATCTGCTTTTTCAACGGTCGTTCGGCCTGACTCCTCGGGCCGATCGCCTGTGTCTATTCGGCCTGGCCGATATCTGATCGGCCCGGCCGATCGGACCACTTTTTTGACCAATCGGCCTGTACGCAATTATTGTACCCTATCGGCCTGGACGATTCTGCGATCGGCCAGGACGATAGGGCCGTTTCTTTAAATTCAGGCCAATTCCAGCCATTTTTCTCACCCTCTTCCTTCAACTCTTTTGTGTTTTCCTGCTACCTCTCTCAGATGGCTGGTGGGAAACGTATTCGTCTGGCATCCGGGAGTTCTTCGAGGGCGACCCTAGACCCTCGATTCAGGGAGGCAGAAGATCAGGCTGCCTATCATTGCTACAAGGAAAGTGGCGTCACCCTGTCCCGGATAATCAATCCAGCATATCTCTCATACCCGGTAATGGACCTTTTTGCCCACACCTCTCTTTGTTTTATACTCACTCTCGCCTTCCCTTTCTCTTCCGAACTTCTCGCTGAATTTTTTGCTAACATACGCATTAACCACACCTTCACAGTCATGACCTCCTATGTGAATCGACGCCCTGTCGAAATCACATATCAGGACTGTGTTGATCTTCTACAGCTATCCACCACTGGGGATAAGCTGCACCAAATAGCCACTAATCTTGATTTTGACTGGTCTACGGCGAATCACTTCCTTCGTCAGACCAATACACATTTCCATGTTGGAGAGACTAGCTCTTTGGTCAAAGATGCTAGGACAATCCAACATGTCCTTCGCACATCCATAATCCCAAAAGCCGGGGACCGGATTCACATCACCCCTCTACTGTCCCTCACTACTTTCTACATTATGGCCCAAAGAGAATTCAATGCTGCTAATCTACTCTTTCGCTACATCGATCACCTAACTACAATTCGCGACCCAGGCCATAAGAGAAAGCCCAATCTAGCCTTAGGACACATCATTGCCTATGTCCTTGAAACCAAATACAATCTCCAATACCCTAATCATCCTGACCTTCACCCTACCTACTACTCAAACAATTCCTTCACTGCACTTCATAGTACTCGTCTTCACCCAGGAGATGGGGAAAGTCGGGGGGCTAGAGAGGAGGAGGCTCCCGCTCCCGCTCCCATTCCTGATCCTGTCCCTCTCCACCAGCACTCACCCTTTGCTCAGCTGATTGAGATATTTGATCGTTGGGAGACTCGGTTTGACGCCTACGTTGTTGCTCAGGAGCAGCAACACTCAGAGGACATTACCCGCTATGAGCAACACCGCGCTGAGGATTTAGCCCAATTTGACAGTTTCGTTACTCAGCAGCAGCAGTAGCATGACCAGGACAACACCTGGTTCAATGCTCAGTTCACCACACTTGCCACCTACTTTCAGTAGCCACCTCCACCACCTCCATCTGATGATCTGGATCCCTCATTATTTTAGTCTGTATTTTGTGTTGTTTGTTTCATGTCTTTTTTATGTGCTTGATAGTCTTTTTCTTGTGTTTCTAGACCCTCTTTTTGTGATGACAAAAGGGGGAGTAGGGTGTAGGAAAAAACTGTTTGGTCTTGGATTTTGTAACCTTGCGGTGTTTTAATAAAATTTTCCTACTTGTGTTTGTCATCATCAAAAAGGGGGAGATTGTTGCAAGTCTACTTTTTCATAGCTTATGTTTTGATGATTGACAAACACTATCTCTCTTGGACTACTTGTTGCTTCTAACTTTTCAGGAATCGAAGATCGGACGATCAAGAGGAAGACAAGTCCAGGATCGCGTAGGTTTAGGGTTGAGTCAGTCTGTAATTTTATTTTTCACCTTTTGAGTCTACTTGTAATAATCAAAAAGACTGATGCTAAGTAACCCTTCACACACACACTTGAGAGGCTTAGAAATTCTGTTTTTACCCACATCGGCCCGGCCGATATTTATATTGTCCGAGACGATCAGCTTAAAACAGAAAGTCTAATTAAGGATTCTTAATTAAGGCAGCCGACATTAACATATCGGCCTGGACGATACGTGTATCGGCCAGGACGATAAGCTCAAAATAGAAAGAGATAGCCGCCTTAGACAGTTTAGGCATACTGAATTTTAAATTATCGTCCAGGACGATTCCAAGATCGGCCAGGACGAAATTACCAAATTATGCCTTAATTGATCAGGAAATCAAGGGAGTAATTAAGGATGATTGATACGATCATATCGTCCAGGACGATCGTAAGATCGGCCTAGACGATCAAGCCAAATTTCAATCGGCCAGGACTGTTCCCAGGGCTGTGCTCAGGACGATTTACCTCTGATTTGAAGTAATCGGCCAGGACGATCATGCCAAATTTCAATCGTCCAGGACTGTTCCCAGGGCTGTGCTCTGGCCGATCTTCCTTAATTTGTACTAATCGGCCAGGCCGATGTTCATATCGGCCTGGACGATAAAGTTGGCTACTTGTAACTAATGAGCTCCTCTTGAGCTCTTCTATTTAAAGAGCTCTTCTTCAACGTTTTGAAAAGACCTTTGGCTGCTGCCTTGACCTGAGAAGACCTTCAGGAGAGAAAGAGAGAGAGGGAGAGAGAGAGGATCTTGTGAGGGGGAGCTTGTGAGGGGATTCACAAGGGTTGCTCAAGGATCGCTCTGCTTGTCTTTCGTCTGGAGTTTCTCGTTCGTGGAAGGGTCGGTAGAGGTAAGGAGTTTTGCCTTTGGTTGTGGTTCTCTGTCAGCTTCAGGAGGAAGCAAAAGGAGGTATGTTCTCTGCCTTGCCGGGGTGGCAAAAAGGAGTTTCTTGTGAGGGCTTCTCCGCCTAGCTGTGGGGGCTAAAGGAGAGTCACGTTTTGTAGTGCAATACTTGGAGGGTGCCTCCAAGGAGTGGACGTAGGTCTAGTCGACCGAACCACTATAAATCTTGTGTTCTTATTTTTGCTTCCGCACTTTTAAATTCCGCATTTGGTTTGGTGGTGTGATTTGATTTGTGAATTTATTTCTTTGTCTCAAGAATTTTTAAAATACCAATTCACCCCCCCTCTTGGTTAGCTTGGGACTAAGTTCATAGGGCTTAACATCCCGAACGAACTATCATCCCTCACAACCCCCCTCACTTGATCTCTCACACTTCACTCTCATAATCTCTCCAAAACATTCACACTCAATGACCACTCTCAAGAGAAATTCACAACAAAGGCATTTTCTGATAGTTTTTAGGACTTCTTATGTCGAAAAGACATGAAAAAACCATCCAAAAATTGAAATTTACAAGAAAACTATCCTAAAATCATACTGTATGATCATATATCATCTCATATGAATGAATAGTGTTTCATATGAACACATAGTGTCCTGTATGAATCAGTCGTATGAATGCATATTATCCCTTTATGAACACGTAGTGTCTCATACAAATCGCTCGTACGAATGCATAGTGTCCCGTACAAATTGTTTGTATGAACCAAGTTCGTCCGGGATGAACAGTATGAAAGTTTTCAAATTTCATAGGTACAAAATGTTAGGACAAAATGAGTGAGAACGGACCCGAGACGTTCGTCCATGTATGAAACTGGGATCGTCCAATCTGATCCATACTTAGAAAAAAAAATTTTAGACGAGAGCAGACCCGAGACGTTCATCCTTGTATGAAACTGGGATCATCCCGTACGATCCATACTTAGAAAAAAAAATTTCATGCGAGAACAGACCAGAGACGTTCGTCCAACTGCTCTTAAGAGTTTATAACTAAACAAATCATCCCGGACAAAATGAATTCGTACAATACAACCAGTTTAAAATTTTTGCAAAATTTAAACACTCCCCTAGTGTTTGTGTGCATAGATACTCAATTACTATCACACTCTCTCATACTCAATAAAATAAAAAATACAAACTCCATTTATAATAAATCCTAATCCATTTTTATTTGAAGTCTTCAACAAACTGGAGTATGATTTTTCTAGAATATTAGTATACACACAAAATAAGTATAGAATGAAAAAAACTATGAAACATAAATATGTGAGCCATAATATTTATTATCATAAAAAATATAAACTCATGAGCAATGAGTCGTAAAAATCTCCCTCTTTTTGATGATGACAAATATTACTGGTTGAATCTACAAATTAAGTTTTATTTTTCTAATAATCTCCCCCTCATTAAGATAATCATTTTTAAAAATAGGGAAAACTAATTTTTTTTTAAATAATAAAAAGATTTCTAAAACAAAAAGACACTATTATGAAGCAAATAAAATAAAAAGATGCTTGTACGAAGCAAATAACAATACATTCTCCTCCTCTGACATTATAAAAAAGAAGAGAAGCACAAAAAAATAAGATAAAAAAAAAAGAAAAAATAGACTAAAGATCAAACGGACCCTGATTAAGTGAAGTTGATGTTCTAGAAGAGTTAGTTTAATTTTTTTGCAAATTTTCTTAGAATGAGAAAGTTACCTCTTGATTTTATTCAAAAATTTAGTAAGACATGAATTGACAATACATAATCCAGAAAGGTTAAATATTCAAAATTTGTTAATCCTAGCTCAGGTTCCTTCAAAGGCTAAAAAACTTTTTAAGTCAACATCTAAATCAAGGAACAAATTAGAGAAAGAAATACTATTCTTTTTAAAACTCCTTTCATGAAATATATCTATAGAAGATTAATATAAAAATTGGTGAATCTAGAATCATGATATTCAAACTCAAGTATAAAAAATATCAATAGATATAAGAGTTTTCTTAAGATTTAAGAAATACAAGAAAGGTAAGCAAACTTATTGTGGGCATATTTTATGCCTCTTTATTAGTTTTTGGCGTACTTTGTGGAACTTTTAATTTTTGATACACTTTATGTATCTTTTCAAATTTGGCGTCATTGCACATCTTTTTAGCTTTTGGCTCATTTTGTGCCTCTTTTATTTTTTACAAATATGCTTCCTTTATATAATTTTTAAAACAAAAGAAAACTCATTCTAGTAATAAAAAATATCTGCTTGATTAAGAAAATAATAAGGTGGATTCAACAACATGCAAAAGATCCCTATGAGATAGAAAAAATGTTGGGAGATGAAAAAAATTCAATTTCAAACTTCAATTTATAATTGATGAAGATTTTGAATCAAAAGTAAAATAACCTCATTAAATGAGATAGAGAGACAAATCATACGTTTCCTTCCTTTCACTATTTTTAGAGAAGCCAATCACAACTTACAAAAGAATTCAACAAAATATGAGATAAAATTTTCATTTTTAGAAAAAATGATTTTTGAAAAGTGATTTGATTCTCTAAAGTGTATAGAAAACAAAATGTGAAGTATATGTGTCTGTGTTAATCAGAGTGACTTTACAAATGATAGAAAAAACATAAATAAACATATAAAAAAAAGTAATATAAAAAATTAAACACATTCATAAAAAAATATCAAAATTTTAAAATAAAATTCATAAACAAAAATAAACAAAAATAAACACAAAAAAAAAAACACAAACAAAATTTTAACCATCATCATTCTCCTGGTTTGATAATTCAGAAGCTTTGTCTGCCCAAGAGATTTTTTGCTTTTTATTGTTTTCCCTTATTGTAATTTGATTAATTTTAACTTTTTTCATTGCATAAAAAATTTTTAAGTTTGGGCACTCATTTTTCATATGACCGAGTATTCTACACCCAAAGCAAATTTCTTTAAAGAAAATTTTAATACTCTTACCATTTTTATCTTTATTCCTCTTTTGTTGATGTTGATGCTTGTGCTTTAGTAGATTTTCAAATTTTCTCATTATCGATGCTGTCTCCTTACTTTCATCATCTACTGAGTTGCTTTTCTCCGTGACATCAGTTTTTAGTACTATCACTTCACCTGTATCCAAAAGTCTTTGACTCATAATTTGCTCGTAAATAATTAGTTATCAAATCAAATTATCAATAGTATAATCATTCAAATCTTTTTATTCAATTATAGTAGTGAATTTAGCATTAAATTTTTCAAGTAGACATCATAAAATTTTATTTAATTTTTCAAAGTTCGAAACTTCTCTACCTACAGCTTGCAATGATGTTACTATTTGTGAAAACCTAGTAAACATGTCTAAGATGGTCTCATATGATTTCATGCTAAAGAGTTTATAGTCATGCATAAAAATATTCAACTTATATTGCTTGACTTCACTAGTACCTTCATATGTAGTGTATAAACTATCCCATATTTTCTTGCCAGTAGTTCATGTAGAGATTCTCATATAATTTTCAGAATTTAAAGTACAGAACAAACAATTCATACATTTAGCATTTAATTGAGCATAAATTTGTTCTTCTCTACTCCATTCAAAAAATGGGATATTAGTTTTGATTCCATCTATAATACGTGACGGTACAAAATAATCAATTTGAATTATATGCCTCATTCAATAATCTATTAATTGCAAGAAAGTAGACATTCAAATTTTTCAAAAATTAAAAGAAATATTTTCAAATAAAAGTGATCTAGTGATCGAATATCCTTCTAATGTATTACGGTTTCCAAAACAAGCCATGATAATTTTCAAAAAATTGTCTAAACTAATAATTTTGAAAAAAAGCTCTAATACTACTTGTTGACTTTTGATTAGGTTATTAAGCCTAAACTTTTGTCCTAAGGCTAACTAATAGGGGGATGAATTAGTAATTTAAAAAACTGTTAGTGAATTTTAGAAAATCGATTTATAATTTTATCACAAAAGATTTTTCAACCATAAAATATTAAAGTGCATAAAATAAAAATGTAGAAAATAAAAGAGAATAGAAGAACACCATGTTTTATAGTGATTCAATCAAACACGACCTATATCCACTACCTAAAAACTCCCTCTTCAGGTATTGCACTATTACCAAAGTGACTCTCCTTTTGCCCTCACAACAAGGTGGAGAAGCCTTCATAATTTTCCTCTCTTCCACTAATCCTTGGTGCTGCAGAGAAATGTCATCCTTTCACACTCTTTAAGTATCGGCAGAGAACCGTTGTCCTTTCACACCCTCCAAGTGTCAGTAGAGAACTGGCATCCTATCACACCCTCCAAGTGTCGGTAGAGAACCAGCATCATTTTTCACCCTCCTGGTGAAGGCAGAGAACTCACGACCGATGTTAAAGAACTTCACTTAAGAGCTTCCAGAGGAGATGGGCAGAAACTTGAAGGAGTCAAAGAGAATCTCGCTTTGGGCAACCTTGTGAATCTCTCAAAACCCCCCTCACTTGGTCTCTCACACTTCACTCTCATAATCTCTCCCAAACACTCACATTCAATGACCACTCTCAAGAGAAATTCACAACAAAGGCATTTTCTGACAGTTTTTAGGACTTCTTATATAGAAAAGATACAAAAAACTGTCCAAAAACTAAAATTTATAAGAAAATTATCCTACGATCGTACTGTATGATCGCGTATCATCCCGCACAAATGAATAGTGTCTCATACTTATACATAGTATCCCCGTACGAACACACAGTGTCCCGTATGAATCGCTCGTACGAATGCATAGTGTCCCCGTATGAACACGTAGTGTGTCGTATGAATCTCTCGTACAAATGCATAGTGTCCCGTACGAATCATCTATATGAACCAAGTTCATCCATGACTAACAATATGAAAATTTTCAAATTTTTTCTGTACGAAACATTAGGATGAAATGAGCTAGAACGTACTCGAGACGTTCGTCTTTGTATGAAACTAGGATCGTCCTGTACGATCCATACTTAGAAAAAAAAATTTCGTGTGAGAATAGACCCGAGACGTTCATCCTTGTATAAAACTGGGATCGTTCCGTATGATCCATACTTAGAAAAAAATTTTCGTGCGAGAACAGTCCCAAGACATTCATCCAACTGCTCGTAGGAGTTTATAACTGAACAAATCGTCCATTATGAAATGAATTCGTACAGTACAATCAGTTTAAAATTTTTGCAAATTTTAAACACTCTCCCAGTGTGTGTGTGCACAGTTACTCAATTACAATCACACTCTCTCAGACTCAATAAAATGAAAAATACACACTACATTTACAATAAACCCTAATCTATTTTTATTTGAAGTCTTCAACAAACTAGAGTATGACTTTCCTGAAATGTTAGTATACACACAAAATAAGTATAGAATGAAAAATACTATGAAACATAAAGATGTGAGCCATAATGTTTGTTATAATAAAAAATATAAACTCGTGAGCAATGAGTAGCAACATTTAGTGTCACCCTCAACTTTGCATCTAAATAAAAACACTAGGATATGCTTCATGTTTAGGATTTCATCAAGTTGCATACAAGTGAACTAGGTACCATAAACAATCATAGCTAAGTTCTCAAATTAAGAGCTAAATTTAATTAGACTTTCATCAAATAGCTTAGATTGGTCAATATATATCCGAGTTAAGGTTATCTAAAAAGAAGAAAATTAACTTTCAAATAATTTTTCATAAAATTAAAAAAAGAACTTGGAGTAGATCTTCAAAATAACTATTTCTAATAACATTTTTTATTATGAGAATTTGAACTTCTCTAAAGATTTTAAAAAAATTTTAGTCGTATTTCACCATACATGTTAATCCACTTTTGAAGGAATAAAAATAAAATATGCAATATCATCTTCTATGTATGGAGGGGAATGTTTAGATGCTTCATTCGAGAATAGTCTCTCAAAATTTATAATAGACTTATGTTGTCCCATACATACTCATTTTAAAAAAATTCAAATAAAACCTTCTTCGAGCTACTAACACTAACTCATTAGCCTTAGCTTCAAATATCATATGATGAGCTTCATGAATATGATTATAGATCTCACTAGAATAGACTAAGGATTTCTTAAATTCATCTGTGTCCTTCAAGGATATAAACCCTACCTAAACTTTCATCTAATGTTATAATAGTTTCTATTTTAGGGAGCAATCTTGAAAATTTCTCCTCAATTTTAGGAGCCTTCTTGTCCATTTTAGAAGACATAATATTTTATAAGCACCTTTATGATATTTTCTTTGTAACATATTTCTAGTCGCAGCTCAATAAACTTATTATAGGAATAATGAATCACTTGTCATTGTAATGAAAGGAAAGTGGATAAAGTTGTTAGCTCAAATCAAAACATTGCTCTTTGGCCTTTTCTCTAGCATTCAACTTCTTATCATACTAACCTTACAAATACTTAATTTTACTAACTCTATATTCTACTTATCCAACGAAGCTTGATATTTTGAAACTGATAATGAATATGCATCAATATTAGGTGTAAAATAGAAAAATATATATATAAATAAAGGATGTTGATAATTTAACGGCTCATTTATTCATTCACATTTAGTGCATATTTGCTTTAATACATCTACTGATATATGTAGCTTTGAAGGCTAACCCCTCTTATCAAGATTAAGGATACCAATATCAATTATTAAGGAATGAGTGCCATCTACAAAATCTTCATCATCGCCTAGCAAAGTCACTCTATCATTTTATTTTCTCTTCTTTAAGGGAGATGGTTCATCATACTTATAACTTTTCAAATGATGAAATTTTGAGAGCACCTGGATAACCTTGTGAGTTTTATTAGATTTTTTTCAAAGGGATTGCATAGGATCAGTCCCCTGAATTAAAAGATCATCCTTAAATAATATTTCCTCCACTACACATTGGATAATAAAAAGTAGAACCTACTAAAGGATCTCAGCAGTTGAGATGCCCAAGATTTTTAGTATATACCCATCATCGATATGGATTGCATTTGTCAGCTCTTTAATCTCCATCTTCTATCGGGAAGACTACAATCATTCTTCACAAAAAAATGCTCCACAACCAACTCTTAGAATGTTCTCATGTTGAAAAGCTAAACCACCTTTACTACTTTGACAAGAAACATGCCCTCAAGCATACTATGTGAATTTGCATGTCCTCTATAAGCATTCAATAATTTTTTTCATCTTGTGTTTCTGGAAGAAGATGATCAAACCCATGACAATCATAATGAATCTAAACAAAAAATGAGATAAAGAAGCACCATAAGATGTTGATCTCAATATTTTCGGGAGCTAGATGGAATCTCAGCCACATGCATGATGTAATGCCATAGATGATAATATATTTAGTGGGGGCATACTTTCCCAATCAGACCTACCAAGAATAAGAATCACTAAATTATTTGGAAGATGAAATATCATACAAAGGATTGCTAGACTTTCTTGGTAATATTGGATAGAACATCATCCATTATGTGCTTCAAAGGAACAATTATTTAGTCCGGTGAACGTACGCTCCTCTACGTTCGGCCACCAATGTTTTAACGCCACGTAGAATGAAGAAAAGTCGTCGACCCGACCCGCTGTGTTTTGGGTTATCGCACGTGTTAAATTTTAAATGGAAAACATCACAAACACTTCGAAGTGCGACGCTTCACCTTTTTACGGAGATTCGAATCCCTGTTACTATTTACTTCATTTTTTAGATTTCCAGTAAATCCTTCGGAGTTCTCCAGCATTTCCTTCGTAGTTCTCCAGCATTTCAACTCGTAGTTCTTCAGCCTTTCAACTCGTAGTTCTTCGTATTCTCCATTCGAAAACTGTCGCTGATATAATGCCTGAGGTTCGAAACGATTTACCGAAAAAGTTTGTTTATCTCGTTACCAATCTAAAAGTACCGAGTTTTAGGGATATTGTAAACATTTCTGGTTGTTTTTAAAACTCGGTACACATTCTAAAACTCAGAACTAATCGGTATTCGGTATTAGGTTTTGTTTGATGTTCTCGGTATTTGATGATTAAAACTCGGTGAACGTCGTTACTGGTTGATAAAACTCGGTACACATTTCGTAGACAAGTTAGGTTTTCCTTAGTAAATCGAACAGAATCCTAAACGACGTGTATTTAGGGTTTAGGGTTCTGTTCTACCATGTTACTCGGTACTCGGTACTCGGTAGTCGGTACTCGGTACACTTGGTACTCGGTACTCGGTACTCGGTATTTCTTGTCAAAACTCGATATTTTTTTAGTATTTGTTACACTTATTTATTTCACGTAGTTTTTCACGGAATATCTTTGTAAAACTGTTATTTTCTTAGTGTTTGTTACACTTTATTATGCAGGGATATACTCCCAAGATTCATTTCAGATGTCGGACATCAGGATTTAGAGAAGTTTGTAATGAATTGGTTGAGAAATTTGGGGATCAGTTTGTTAGTAGCCTAAGTGAGCTACAAATTAACCAGTTTCTATTACTACCTCGGTTCCCACAAAATGTTTCTATTGTTTATATGTTATTGTCAACGTGGGATAACGAATCTGAAAGTTTTGTTATTAATAGCCGGACTTTAACTTTCACTTCTGATGAAATAGCGTTGATTATTGGCTTACCTAACAGAGGTATTAAATTTGAACCTGGGAGTGGTACAATTGCTGGTAAAACAGCAAATGACATAAGGCATGATATTCTGAAATTAGAATCCTCAACGCCTATAGAGATTGTTAGGGAACAATTTATTGTATACTTATTATCCAATATTTTCTTTCCAATGGCCAACTTCCGAGTGCAATCAACAATATTGGACGTTGCAAAAAATGTTGAGAAGTTCAGAGCATACAAATGGCCCAAATCCATTCGGGATTTCCTTGTTATTGAATTTAATACAATAGCAAAAAAATAATCAAAAGGTCAATCATTGGGATATGTTAATGGATTTGTTATGATTATAATTGTGAGTAAATCTTACACATATTACATTGTTTTGTTTATTTCACTATTTTAATAGGTTCTATATTTCATACACTGATTTATATTGTTTTATTTTATGTTTTAGATTTGGTTTTTTGAGCATACAAAGTTCCACCCAGTTGTGGATAATTTGGCTCGACCCCGTCTCCTTCGTTGGGATGGAAAATTTAATTATAGAATTAAAGATGTTGATAATTTACTAAAAAGCCTTCAGGATTCTGAGGTACAATTCATATCTTCACTCATTTAACTTTATTTTGTACACAATTAATTTTTGGTATTTATAAAAGATTTGGTCCAGATCTTGACAGATTTACAAGAGATAACAGATAATGAGAAGACTTTAATTCAGACTAGTAATCCAGCAAATGGTTTGGATATAACACCACTAAGAAGTGTACATATGTCTAGCAGCAAGACAACTCCATCTTTACAAGCAACTTCATCTCCAAAAAGTCCAAGCCCAACTGTTTCTCCTATTCAAACTCCAACGGAAACTGAATGTCCAATTGAACAGCCATTGAAGAATGATCCTACAATTCCTATTGTTAGTCCCACTGATTGTCGAAGTCCCATTGATTCTCCTTTACGAACTGAATTTAGAGAAGAAAGTGATGCACAACGTGGTGTACCTGATGAAACAAATTTGAGGATTATCAATCAATCCATATATAAACTTATTACACAGCATAAATATATGGTCAAAAAAATTTCATCACTCGAAATGGACAAAATTCTGCTTCAAAAACGGGTGGAAGCATTGGACAATGAAGTATTTCAGTTAAAATCTGATAACAATGAAAAATTTTGTGGTATATATAAGATATTAAGTTATCATTTTCCACACTATTTCACGTCTGAGAAAATCGGTAGTCCGGTTCACTCAAGTTCAAGAACGGAATCTAATAACAATTTTGATGAAGTATCAAAAACTGTTGAGAAAATTGTTGATGAAATAGTTGGTAAGAAGGAAACATCCGAAGATGAGGAATTTCCTTTCCCTTCATCAGGAACTGGAGGAATTGCTCAAAGAGTACATCTGAGGAATGACAGGAAAAGGAAAAGAGTTAAAACTCCATTCACAGCAGGTGATAGGAAGAAGAAGAAAGCTCAGTTGGATAATAAAGAAGCTGAAATAGTTAGTAAGAAGGAAACATCAGTTACTAGAAGAAAACCAGTCACGCGTGCTGCAACAAGACTGAAAGAGAAGTTAACTGATACTAAAAAAGCTTCTACGCCTACGGATGAAGCTATGAAAATTGCTCCTTCTACTCCACCAGTTGAAAAACCAAAAACTGCAATTTTTGATGTTGAGGATTCCAAATATGTAGAACGTGCGGCCATGGAATTTTTGGATTACCCAGGAAGATTATTACTTAATGAAGAGAAGAGGAATACAATTGATAACTTTCTTAAGAAGTACACAAAACAGTACGTATTTTAATTAACAATACCGAGTTGTACCGAGAAATAAAAACTCGGTACAACTCGGTATTTAACTTTTTTAGCTATTTTTTCCATATATGAACGTCAAGTACTTAATTTTATTGACAAAACTGTTTAATACCGAGATATAAAAAACTCGGTACAACTCGGTATTTAACTTTTGTTAGGCATATTTTTTGTATTTGAACGTCAAGTTCATTGTTTTATTCGCAAAATTGATTAATAATGAGAAATAAAAAACTCGGTACAACTTGGTACAACTCGTTATTGCTATTATTGTACTGAATACCGAATTGTACCGAGAAATAAAAAACTCGGTATAACTCGATATTTAACTTTAATTATATTTTTTTTCATATATAAATGTCAAGTACATGGTTTTATTCACAATATTGATTAGTAGCAAGAAATAAAAAACTCGGTACAACTCGGTATTGCTATTTTTTTACTGAATACCGAATAAAAACGATATCTAACGATGGTGAGACAAATTATACAGGGAGGATACCATCTTCGCGAGTGGAAATGCAATTATTTTTAGAAGCCAAATGGACGAATTGTTGCTATGCGAAGAGCTTGACACCAACCATATGGACACTTTTGCATTTCTTTTATCTGAGAAAAACAAAATGGTTCCAGGACTAAATCAACCTTTTCTATATGTTTCGACTTTTTATTTGGTTAGTAATCATTTATAGTTAAGGTACAGTGTATATCAGTAAGTGTATATCATTAATTGACTGAAAGGCTTTTTTTCCAGGGTTATTATATTACGAATAAACAGGAGAAAACAACATCATTTGTGGATAATATCACCAAAGATGCTGCTAAGAATGCGAACATTATGTTTGTTCCCATCATAAATGAAAAACATTGGACTTTACTGGTTGCAAACATGAAGAACAAAACATGGGATTTTATGGATTCATTACCCAAAGCAACGCACAAGGCTATTACTCCGGAAGTGGTATAAAGTTAGAATTATCTTTGGTTTAATATTTTTTATTGAAGATAATTGTAATAATTTTATTACCTTTCCAGATATCTCATTTATACGATGATGCAGAAGATGCTTTTGAGGATGATATAAGAACCTGACCGATCCAATCGATCCCAAACTTGCCAACACAAGAAAACAGTGTCGACTGTGGAATGTTTGTCTGTAAATATATGGAACAAGTTATACAAATTAATGATACTGATTGGGACATCCATAAGAATTGGCAAAGTAATATGGCCTTATTTAGGGCAGAATTTGCTTATGCCATTTTTTGTAGTACGATAAAATAAATTTATACTTGTGCATATGATATTTTTGTGTTTTGTTTATTTTGATGAGATTATAACTTCCACTAATACCGAGTATGAAATGCTAGTATCGAATAATACCTTCTTATTCTGAGATCTTGATCACACTTACATAAAGGATGACTGACTTCTTGATTCTGCAGGTGTAAAATATAAAGTTGGATTAGGATAATGCACTGTTGGTTTCACTTTTTTGGCCTTCCTCTTCTCCCAATGATCCTTTAATCTAGCATTTGAAACTCCCTTAGGCCGGCGCTTTGCATGATCTCTAATTGTTTTGTGGAGCCCTTCAGTGATACATATATTTCTTTTTCCTTTCAAAATGTTTTGAACATTTAATGCCAATGCACTCAAACCATCTATCATACACTGTTCTGCATCCTCATTACCTTGAGCTTCACTGCTAATTTGATAAGCAAATCGACAAACATAATTTATAAAAATCATGTTTCGGGAACCTTGATTCAATGTGCACAAACTCGGTATTGTAAGCTGGACATTCAATCCACTATAAAGATCGTTCCTAGTAGTTGCTGACCATCTTGGAATTAAGTATTTCTGAGGAATATTAGTAACATCCAACTGACTCATCACTCTCATGCAATGAGAACACAAGATTCCCATCATCTCGAACTTTCCGCAGCTGCACTTTATAATTCCTTCAGCTGAACTAAACAAAACCGTCAACTTGTGTGAATCAAAAAGTCTGGTCTATGTTTTTCACAGAAAATGTTGATGAGTCTGGTGAAGAGTGATCAATGCGTAGTCCACCTAAATCATTCAAAAAGTCCTCTTCAAAAAATGAATATAACTTTCTTGAATAAAATTTGGCTGCTTGCTTTAGTATCGGACTTCTTTTCATGTACGGTTGTATCTTAGTTTGAGAATATCTAAAAATTTCATCTCATTCATTCCTACGCCAACTGCTTATAAGTTTCTCCAATCCAAGGAAACATTCGATTAGAGAACTTGTAGCCTTTGAAATACCATGGCAAATAAAATTTGTAGACTCACTACGTTGTGTAGACAATATTCCAAGGTTAAAGCAATCTTTGTTGAAAACTGTAGACCACCTTTCCCTTATTTTGTACAGATCATTTAACCACTGATGGTTGTGTAAGTCTCCTTCGCTAATAATCTCATTCCACAAACTATCAAATTCCTCCGCTGAATCACACTTGTTGAAGCAACTATAAAAAAGGCCTTTTACTTTGTTGTTACTATTAAAACACCAAACTTTCGAAGTAGCCTTCTTGTGTATATGCCATCGGCACAACCAATGTCTTGTCTTAGGGAATACAAGCTCTATCGCCCTAGCCATTGCTTGATCCTGATCAGTGAATATAGTAATTGGATGTTTATTATCCATAATTCTTAAAAAGGTTTGAAATAACCAACAGAATGAATCAATTGTTTCATCAGATAGAAAGGCCATCCCTAATATAATGTTTTGCCAATGATTATTGACTCCAATAATAGGGGCACATACTAAATTATATTTGTTCAGACGGTAGCTAGTATCAAAAATTATTACATCCCCAAAGTAGTCATAATCCACTCTCCCCAAACCATCTACCCAAAAAACGTTTGCCAACCTGTCTTTCTCATCAGTTTGCACATCCCATGCAAATAGATTGTCTTCAGCTGACCGGTTTATGAACAATTTGATTAGCGAATTGCTGTCCCCATTCTCAATTTTTGCTCTTCTCTCCTTTTCAATATAGTTGTATGCTTCTCTCTTGGTGAAGCCCAGATTTTCTACTCCTCCAACCTCCTCAGATAGATAGGAGAATGCATTTATTGTTCTTATTCCCGCATCAGCCATTGATTTCAGAACAGAGGCATTCTCTTCAGTGATGTGCCTAGATGATCTCAGAAAATGTTGATCATCCGGTTTTGCCAATTCATGGTTGTGTGTTTCTACCGAATATTTCACCGTCCATATCCCTTCTTCACTAACAAAAAATCTCACCATAACAGGGCATCCAGTTCTTGTAGTTGATTTTCTAAATTTAACCTTATGTATATTCTCTGTTTCCTTCTTGAATCCAGATTTTGAACAGACAAAAACCTTTGTTTTCAACTTCCTGGTACCAGGCCAGTAAGAAAGATGTTCTTTTCGAACACTGAGCCATACTTATGTGCATATTCGCAATATTTAACATATGCTTCCTTCTCAGATTTGTAAACCCCCTATTAAAATAAATTACATTATTCATTAAAACAACAGAAAAATTCCCTAATAAATACATGAAAATCTCGGTACAAGCTCAATACCGAGTTATAAATAACTCGGTACAAATATATGGTTTTTCAATTCTAGGGGTATATAAGTCATAAGTGACGTAAAGATAAGAAAAACTCATCAATACCGAGTTTTAAGTACGAATACCGAGATATTACGAGTTATCAAAAAACTCGGTACAAGTTCTACATAAGTATAATATCTGTACAAAAATCAATTTCAAGTAATAGAAATAAAAATCTAGTTATGTAGAAGACATAAATGACGTAAAAATATTAAAAAATACGTAATACCGAGTTATACTTATAAATACCGAGAAATACCGACTTGTCAGAATTCTCGGTATTTCTTCTTCATAACTATAAAAAACAAATTGAAGCAATATAAACAAATATCGAGCAGTACCTACTTATAAAAAATCAAGTTACATTTAACTAACGACCAGTACCGAGTTATCTAAAGGTTAGGTACAAAGAAATATGAGAGGATCAGACGACGATGGAGGACAACTTACTTGTAAAAAATAGGAAAAATCGTCATCCAAAGTATAAGTGCCAAATGTTTCGTCGAAATCGTCTAACTCTTCCAAAGTAGGAGTTCCCAAAGTAGGTTCCTTCGAATCCATCTCGTGGAACGCTATGCGGAAGTTTCGATATCCCTAAACACTGTATAACGTTCTGTGTACAGTGAAGATAATCGGCCAGAAGTTTATATACCCGCGTCTTTTAAAGTTTTCCCGCCAGTTTAAGCGAAAAAGAAACGTCAAATATCCAAAAAACCGCGGGTTTGGGTCGGGTCGTCGGGCTGCTACGTGGCGTAAATTTAATGGTGGCCGAACCTATAAAACCATTCGGTCAGAGGACGTAATAATTGTTCGCTTCAAAGAACTTTGCAATAAGAAAAACAAAATAAAAGAATCATTGGACAATTACTACAAAAGAAGAAAAGCACTTTGAAAAAGTTTCCAAAATAGTTTTTGAAGTACAAAAACATTAATTAAAGCACAAAAAAAAATTTAAAATTTTATGAAAGAACAAATTATGAAGAATTTTTAAAATCTACTATTAGCAAGATAACAAATTTTCTAGAAGTTTATGTTCATTAAATATCAATATTTAGGTATAAAATAATTCATGAGGATATCATTAGATCGACTTACATATCAAAAAAATTTAAAATTGTTTTTTAAAGGCACAAACGATACAAAATCATTGAAGTCCGCAATCACTCAAATGATAGATTTCTCAAGGATTTAGTTTAGGAATTCAACCATATCCAACAATAAATTTTTAGGATTTATTAACAACAAATAAGACCACAAATTTTCTTGAAGACAAATATACCGTGAATTTAGCTTCAAAATATCTGAAAAATTAAAATTCTTTAAAAAAAAACAAGAGATGGAATCAAGCATCAAAAATATTTTGGCAAAACAAGAACATGCATAAAATCATTTGTCCAAAAAAAAAAATGATGAAATTAAGAAAAGAAAACCCAAAAAATCATCAAAATCATCCAAAAATAAATAGTATCATGCCAATTTTTTATTCTTTTTGACGTACAACATTTTGCGAGCATGCTTACATCACCTTAATGATGATTTGCTGTTTCTTCATCCTGCTTGCCCTTATTTTTTTCACTAAATTTATGGACAATAATCTTTCTACAGAAAGAAAGTTGAAACCTCATCGTAATGACTAAAAGTCTTATTCTCTACTAAATTGTGTTTATCTAATGGGATCAGTCAACCACTTTTTAAGGAAAGACTAAAGCCTCATTGTAAGAACAAAAAGTCCTGATTAAGTCTATATCTAATTCCTTAGATGGGAACTTTCAATAACTATAAGAAAAGATCAGAGCCCTGCCATATGAACTAAAAGCCTTAATCTCCCCCCCCGCATAGAAAAAATTGGTGTCTGCCTCTCCCCTAGCTCCAAGAGGACATTTATAGATCCAAGGCGTGGGGTGATATGAAAATTTTCAGAAAGTTTTTTAGTAATTTTTTTAAGAAAAAATAATAATTTTTACATTCAAAAATTTTTTAAAAAGTTTAAAATTAAAGAAAAAAGCTTTGTTGCTTCCAACCTGCATCTTGGTAATCATCCCGAAATATTTATATAAAAAATAAGCCTTTTTATTTGGGAGGGGGGGGGGGAGGGGGGGATTAGTCAAAGAAAACAAGTATACAGGTATAAAGAACGAAAACCTGCAACAGAGAAAACAAAGCTAAATTATATAAAAAAAATCAAGAGAAAACCCAGGAACCAAAAGAGACAGCGAGAATTTTGTCTGCCTGGACTCAGATTGCATAATATTTCATGTAGCACGGGTCAGCCACTTCCTTTGTTTCACATGGACCATCCAAAGGAAGGGGAAAGTTGGCATCTGTTGCAAATCTGAATTTATGGATTAGACTTTTGATGATAGCAAACATTCATGATTTCTTACGACTGTCTTGCCTACTAACTTTTCAGGTCCATAAGATCGAATGCAACTCAAGCCAGCTCAAGATCGGGTAGATTTAGGTTGAGTCAAGTCTGTATTTTTTTCTTTCTTGAGTCAATTGTAAAAGTGGTTCCTGATGCTAAGTAACCTTACACACACACACTTAAGGGGTTTTCTGAGTTTTTCTGTTTTGAGTACATCGGCCAGGACGATTCAATTAAAAACAAAAATCCTAATTAGGGCATCCTGGTTAAGCAGCCGTCACTAAGTAAATCGTCATAAACGATACTTGTATCGGCTAGGACGATAGACTCAAAACAGAAAGAATCAGCCGTCGTGATCAGTTTAGGTATTCTTTATTTTAAATTATCGGCCAGGACAATATTTATATCGTTCTGAACGATGCATCACAATTATGCCTAAATTAATCTGGCAATTATAGAAAGCAATTAAGACTGATTGATACGATCACATCGGCTGGGCCGATCGCAGAATCGGCCAGGACAATGTCTTGGACAATTGACATCGACCAACATCTATTCTGGGCGAAGTTCAGGATGATTGTACTCGAATTTGAACTAATCAGCCAGGAGGATATTTTATCGGCCTGGATGATGTAACCAATTTTCTTCTGATCGTTCCAAATCGTCCCGGCTGATTGAGCTTATTTTGTACTAATCAACGAGGATGATATTCCCATCGTCCTGGATTATAAAGTTGGTTCTTGAAATTCTATTTAAAGGACCCAAATTTTCTCATGCTTAAGACCTTGAGTGACGCTGTCTTGACCTGAGAGAGCCTTGGAGAGGGGGGGGAGAGAGAGAGAGAGAGAGAGAGAGAGAGAGAGAGAGAGAGAGAGAGAGAGAGAGAGAGAGAGAGAGAGAGAGAGGAACTTGTGAGGGGGAGTTTGTGAGAGGGTTCACAAAGGCTGCTCCAAGCAAGGTTCCAAGTTGTCGTCTCCGTTCTTCATCCTTCATCCTTGGGAGGTTCTTGGGAGGTCTACTTTAGCAAAGGTCTGGGTTCTCTGCCCACTTCAGGAGGAAGCAAAAGAAGTAGGTTCTATGCCACATCGGGGTTGGTGAAAAGGAGTCTGTTGTAAAGGCTTCTTCGCCTAACTGTGGGAGCTAAAGGAGAGACACTTAGTTAGTGTAATACTCAGAGGGTGCCTCCGAGGAGTGGACATAAGTTAAGGATTGACCAAACCACTATAAATCTGGTGTGATCTTTCTTTGTTTTGCTTCCGCGTTTATTTATTTTTTGCAGTCTGATTTATGTGGTGATTTTGGTTTTAATTTTGTGCTTTACCTAAAAAAAAATTTTAAAATACCAATTCACCCCCCCCCTCTTGGTTAGCATCGGGTTTGTTCTTAAGGGCTTAACATCCCTAACGAACTTTCAAGTGGTATCAGAGCCAAGGGTATGCAGCTTATCCCCAGCGGTGGCATCTATAATAGTTCATTACAATCCTTATATACTATCTCGACAGGATGTCGATTCACATAAGAGGTGAGAGCAGTGTAGGAAAAATTTATGCGGAGGTTTGCAGAAATATCAAAAAGAGGTTCAGAACTAAAGGGGACTATGTGGGCGAGAATAAAGCAAAGAGAAGTGTGAGTGAAAAGATACAGTACCGGATATGAGAGATAGGCTTGATTGATTATTCGGGAGAGAGTAATGCCGCATTCTTTGTAATGATGGTAGGTAGCCTGATAGTCTGCCTCCCGAAAATGAGGGTCTAGTGTGCCCCTCGAGGAGCTGCCAGACATCTGACGAGCACGCTTTTCGCCGGCCATTTAGAAGAAAAAGGCAAGAAAACAGTAAGCAACATCAAGTAGAAAGCCCAAGAGAAGGTGTGAAGAAAAAATGGCTGAATTCGGGCTCTATTTAAAGAATCGGCTAGATCGTCCAGGCTGATCGCAGGATCATCCAGGACGATCTGGTGCAATTATTATGAACATCCCGATTGGTCAAAAAGGCAATTTGATCATCCGGGCTAATGAAATATTATCCAGGATGATTAGACACAAGCGATCGTCCCGAGGAGTCAGACCGGATGACTGTTGAAAAGGCAGATCGTCCAGGCCGATTAGGTGGATCGTCGAGGATGATGCTTAATAATGGATCATACCGACTGAATTTAAAATGTTTTAAATCATGCACCACGGTCTCGTCTAGGACGAACAGCGGATTGTCTTGGACGATTATCCAAAAATGGATCATCTCGAGCGATTTTAAAGATTTTAAATGTACTGACACGTGACTCATCTAGGACGAACAGATGTCTCGGACAGGATGATAACAAATAAATACATCGTCCAGGATGAAAAAAGCTATCGGCTAGGACGATCAAGATGATTATAGCAGAGGTCGATCATATTTTTCAGAATGATAAAGGATCATCCAAGATGATGAGAGCAAAAAAGTTAGAATATTCAGTAGATGGAGTTTTTGAAGCATGAAAAACTGATCGTCTAGGATGATATAAAAATTGGCCATGACGATGTGATAAAAAATTTCAAATCAAAGGAGGGATGGAAATGATTAGATAAAGCCCAAAAATAACAAGATCAAAAAATAACAATGATAAAACAAAAGTGAAAAAAAAGTTTTTTTTTAATCAAGGCATGAACATGATATAGTCTCCATATGATTGATTTTAAAAATTTGTAAGTTAATGAGTTAACAACTTTAAAAATCTAAAAAAATAGTAAAATATCCGATCATGTTAACCCTAAGCTAGGACTTCTTTTAGGGCAAATTTTTCTTTTAAAATCAAAGGGCCTAACTTAGAAAAAGTATTTGTATAAGAAAAAGAGATCCGATCAAGACTAGGTTTTAGAAAAATATCTTATAAAATAATATATCAAAATAGTTTGTTGAATCGTAAAACTCAAAATCAAGTCCTTCAAAATCTCAAGTGATATATGAAATCTTCTAAGTTTTAAGAGTTGGAAGAAAGGAAGATAGCTTGCTTTTTGATGGGCTCATTTTATGCCTCTTGTCCATTTGAATGACGCATTTTGCGCATCATTTGATTTTTTATACACTTTGTGTGTGTGTGTGTGTGTGTGTGTGTGTGTGTCTATATATATATATATATATATATATATATATATATATATATTCTTTCTTTCTCAATTTGGTGTCATTGCGCATTTTTTTTTTATTTTTGGCATCATTGGCCACTTTTTTTTTTCATTATTTTTTGCAAGCTAGATTTATTTTCCAAAAACTCTTAAATATTCTTAGTTGTGAGTATATCTTCTAGATATTAGAGAAGAAAAACTCACTCTCTAATATAGGGCCGAGGAGGAGGAGGCTCCCGCTCCCGCTTCTGTTCTTGAACTTGTTCCTCTCCACCAGCACTCTCAGCTGGATTAGTTGGTGGAGAGATTTGATCAATGGGAGACCCATTTCGATGCCTATGTTGCACACCAGCAGCAGCAGCACGACCAAGATATGGCCTGGTTTGGGGCACAGTTTGCTACGCTCTCCAGTTACTTCCAGCAGCCACCACCACCACCACCTCCGTCTGAGGATCAGGGGCCCTCGTTTCTCTGATTTTCTTTATGTTATTCTAGTTTATTTTTCTGTATTTTGTTTCTCTTCTTAGTTTCTATTTTCTGTAGTTTGTTTTTCTAATATTTTGTTTTAGTTTCTGTTATGTTTTTTATTTGTGTTACGTTGTGTTTCCCTCCTTTTTGTAATGTAAAAAGGGGGAGTAATATGATGTATTCTAATGTATCTTGTACTTTGAATTCTGGAACTTAGTGAACTTTTTTTTTCATCACATTTTTTTTACTAAACTGCCATAATTACTTGAAATTTTTTGGGTGTGTTTACCATCATAAAAAAGGGGGAGATTGTTGCAAATCTGAGTTTATGGATTAGACTTTTAATGATAACAAACATTTATGATTTCCTACAACTGCCTTGCCTACTAACTTTTCAGGTCCACAAGATCGAATGCAACTCAAGCCAGCTCAAGATCTGGTAGTTTTTAGTTGAGTCAAGTCTGTATTTTTTCCTTTCTTGAGTCAATTATAAAAGTGGTTCTTGATACTAAGTAACCTTGCACACACACACTTGAGGGGTTTTTTGAGTTTTTCTATTTTGAGTAAATCAGCCTGAAAGATATTCATATTGGTCAGAACGATTCAACTAAAAATAGAAACCCTAATTAAGGCATCCTTGTTAAGAAGCCATCATTAAGAAAATCATCCTGGATGTTACTTATATCGGCTAGGACGATAGGATCAAAATAGAAAGAATCAGCCATCATGATCAAGTTAGGTATTCTTTATTTTAAATTATCAGCCAGGATAATCTCTATATCGGCCTGGACGATGCAACACAATTATGCCTAAATTAATATGGCAATTATGGAAAGTAATTAAGGCTGATTGATATGATCACATCGGTCGGGTCGATCGCAGAATCTGCCGGGATGATGTCCTGGATGATTAACATCGGCCAGCATCTATTCCGGGCGATGTACAGGACGATTGTACTCGAATTTGAACTAATCGGCCAGGACGATATTATATCGGCCTGGTCGATATAACAAATTTTCTTCTGATCATCCCAAATCGTCTCGACTGATTGAGCTTATTTTGTACTAATTGGCCAGAACGATATTTCCATTGTCATGGATGATAAAGTCGGTTCTTGAAATTCTATTTAAAGGACCCAAATTTTCTCATGCTTAAGACCTTGAGTGATGCTGTCTTGACCTGAGAGAGCCTTGGAGAGGGGGGGGGAGAGAGAGAGAGAGAGAGAGAGAGAGAGAGAGAGAGAGAGAGAGAGAGAGAGAGAGAGAGAGAGAGAGAGAGAGAGAGAGAGAGAGAGGAAATTGTGAGGGGGAGTTTGTGAGAGGGTTCACAAAGGTTGCTTCATGCAAGGTTCCAAGTCATCATCTCATTTCTTCGTCCTTCGTCCTTGGTAGGTTCTTGGGAGATTTACTTCAGCAAAGGTTCGGGTTTTCTGCCCACTTCAGGAGGAAGCAAAAGGAGTTGGTCATCTGCCACACTAGGGTTGGTGAAAAGGAGTCTGTTGTAAAGGCTTCTCCGCCTTGTTGTGGGAGCTAAAGGAGAGACACTTAATTAATGCAATACTCGAAGGGTGCCTCCAAGGAGTAGACGTAGGTGAAGGATTGATCAAACCACTATAAAACCGATGTGATCTTTCTTTATTTTTCTTTCGCGTTTATTTATTTTTTGCACTCTGATTTTTGTGGTGATTTTGGTTTTAATTTTGTGCTTTACCTAAAGAAAATTTTTAAAATATCAATTCACCCCCCTCTTGGTTAGCCTCGGGATTGTTCTTAAGGGCTTAACATCCCTAACGAACTTTCAAGTGGTATCAGAGCCAAGGGTATGTAGCTTATCCCCAGCGGTGGACAGCTACAATAGTTCATCACAATCCTTATATACGATCTCGACAGGACGTCGATTCACATAAGAGGTGAGAGCAGTGTAGGAAAAATTTATGTGGAGGTTTGCATAAAATTCAAAAAGAGGTTCAGAACTAAAGGGGACTGTGAGGGTGAGAATAAAGTAAAGAGAAGTGTGAGTGAAAAGATACAGTACCGGATAGGAGAGATAGGCTGGATTGATTATTCAGGAGAGAGTAATGCCGCATTCTTTGTAATGATGGTAGGTAGCCTGATCGTCTGCCTCCTAAAAATGAGGTTCTAGTGTGCCCCTCGAGGAGCTGCCAGACATCTTACGAGTACGCTTTTCGCTAGCCAATTAGAAGAAAAAGGACAGGAAACAGTATGCAACATTAAGTAGAAAGCCAAAGAGAAGGTGTGAAGAAAAAATGGCGGAATTCGGGCTCTATTTAAAGAATCGGCTAGATCGTCCAGGCTGATTGCAGGATCGTCCAGGACAATCCGGTGCAATTATTATGAACAGTCTGATTGGTCAAAAAGGCGATTTGATCATCCAGGCTAATCAGATATTATCTGGGATGATTAGACACAGGCGATCGTCCTGAGGAGTCAGACCGAATGACTGTTGAAAAGGCAGATCGTCCAGGCCTATTAGGTGGATCGTCAAGGACGATGCTTAATAATGGATCATACCGACTGAATTTAAAATGTTCTAAATCATGCGCCACGGTCTCGTCCAAGACGAACAGTGGATCGTCCAAGATGATTATCCAAAAATGGATCATCTTGGGCAATTTTAAAGATTTTAAATGTACTGACACGTGTATCGTCTTGGACGAACAGATGTATCAGATGGGATGATAACAAATAAATATATTGTCCAGGATGAAAAAAGCTATTGGCCAGGACGATCAAGATGATTGTAGCAAAGGTCGATCATATCGTTCAGGATGATAAAGAATCATCCAAGATGATGAGAGCAAAAAAGTTAGAATATTCAGTAGATGGAGTTTTTGAAGCACGAAAAACTGATCGTCTAGGATGATATAAAAATCAGCCAGGACGATGTGATAAAAAAATTTCAAATCAAAGGAGGGATGGAAATGATCAGAGAAAGCCCAAAAATAACAAGATCAAAAAATAACAACGATAAAACAAAAGTGAAAAAAAAGTTTTTTTTTTTAATCAAGGCATGAACATGATATAGTCTCCATATGATTGATTTTAAAAATTTGTAAGTTAATGAGTTAACAACTTCAAATATCTAAAAAAATGGTAAAATATCCGATCATGTTAACCCTAAGCTCGAACTTCTTTTAGGGCAAATTTTTCTTTTAAAATCAAAGGGCCTAACTTAGAAAAAATATTTGTATAAGAAAAAGAGATCTGCTCAAGACTTGGTTTCAGAAAAATATCTTATAAAATAATATATCAAAGTAGTTTGTTAAATCGTAAAACTCAAAATCAAGTCCCTCAAAATCTCAAGTGATATATGAAATCTTCTAAGTTTTAAGAGTTGGAAGAAAGGAAGATAGCTTGCTTTTTGATGTGCTCATTTTATGCCTCTTGTCCATTGAAAGACGCATTTTGCGCATCATTTGATTTTTGATACACTTTGTGTGTGTGTGTGTGTGTGTATGTATATATATATATATATATATATATATTCTCAATTTGGCATCATTGCGCATTTTTTTATTTTTGGCATCATTTGTCACTTTTTTTATTATTTTTTGCAAGCTAGATTCTTTTCCAAAAACTCTTAAATATTCTTAGTTGTGAGTATATCTTCTAGATATTAGAGAAGAAAAACTCACTCTCTAATATAGGGAAGAACAATCCACAAAACAGAAAAAAAATCATGTGAGAGATGCATTGATAGGATAATGAGAAAATCCTGAAGTAACATAAAAACTTTGACTACAATTCGAGATCCAGGTCATAGTAGAAAGCCCAATCTTGCTCTAGGACACATCATTATATATGTTCTACAATTCAAATACTAGCTTCAATATTTTGCTCCTCCCGACCTTCAGCCACCCGTCTACTCAAATAATTCTGTCAACACCCTTCACAGTACTCATCTCTACCCAGGGGATGGGGAAGCTCGGGGGGCCGAGGAGGAGGAGGCTCCCGCTCCCGCTTATGTTCTTGAACCTATTCCTCTCCGCCAGCACTCTCAGCTGGATTAGTTGGTGGAGAGATTTGATCAATGGGAGACCCATTTCGATGCCTATGTTGCACACTAGCAGCAGCAACACGACCAGGATATGGCCTGGTTTGGGGCACAGTTTGCTACGCTCTCCAGTTACTTTCAGCAGCAACCACCACCACCATCTCCGTCTGATGATCAGGGGCCCTCGTTTCTCTGATTTTCTTTGTGTTATTCTAGTTTATTTTTCTGTATTTGTTTCTCTTCTTAGTTTTTATTTTCTGTAGTTTGTTTTTCTTATATTTTGTTTTAGTTTCTGTTATGTTTTTCATTTGTGTTATGTTGTGTTTCCCTCCTTTTTGTAATGTAAAAAGGGGGAGTAATCTGATGTATTCTAATGTATCTTGTACTTAGAATTCTGGAACTTAGTGAACTTTTTTTTTTCGTCACATTTTTTTTACTAAACTGCCATAACTACTTGAAATTTTTTGGGTGTGTTTACCATCATAAAAAAGGGGGAGATTGTTGCAAATCTGAGTTTATGGATTAGACTTTTGATGATAACAAACATTTATGATTTCCTACGACTGCCTTGCCTACTAACTTTTTAGGTTCACAAGATCGAATGCAACTCAAGCCAGCTCAAGATCTGGTAGTTTTTAGTTGAGTCAAGTCTGTATTTTTTCCTTTCTTGAGTCAATTATAAAAGTTATTCCTGATACTAAGTAACCTTGCACACACACACTTGAGGGGTTTTTTGAGTTTTTCTATTTTGAGTAAATCAGCCTGAACGATATTCATATCGATCAGGACGATTCAACTGAAAATAAAAACCCTAATTAAGGCATCCTGGTTAAGAAGCCATCATTAAGCAAATCATCCTGGATGTTACTTATATCGGCCAGGGCGATAGGCTCAAAACAGAAAGAATCAGTCATCATGATCAATTTAGGTATTCTTTATTTTAAATTATCAGCCAGGACGATGCAGCACAATTATGCCTAAATTAATATGGCAATTATGGAAAGTAATTAAGGCTGATTGATATGATCACATCGGCCTGGTCGATCGTAGAATCGGCCGGGATGATGTCCTGGATGATTAACATCGACCAGCATCTATTCCGGGCGATGTACAGGACGATTGTACTCGAATTTGAACTAATCGGCCGAGACGATATTGTATCGGCCTGGTCGATGTAATAAATTTTCTTCTGATCATCCCAAATCATCCCGGCTGATTGAGCTTATTTTATACTAATCGGCCAAGACGATATTCCCATTGTCATGGATGATAAAGTCGGTTCTTGAAATTCTATTTAAAGGACCCAAATTTTCTCATGCTTAAGACCTTGAGTGCTGCTATCTTGACCTGAGAGAGCCTTGGAGAGGGAGAGAGAGAGAGAGAGAGAGAGAGAGAGAGAGAGAGAGAGAGAGAGAGAGAAATTATGAGGGGGTGTTTGTGAG
The DNA here is from genome assembly GCA_022539455.1 of Dendrobium nobile. NCBI lineage: Eukaryota > Viridiplantae > Streptophyta > Magnoliopsida > Asparagales > Orchidaceae > Dendrobium > Dendrobium nobile. The sequence continues at coordinate 25,831,784 of CM039721.1, read as the reverse complement.
AGGGATCACAAAGGTTGCTCCGTGCAAGGTTCCAAGTCATCGTCTCATTTCTTCGTCCTTCATCCTTGGGAGGTTCTTGGGAGATTTACTTCAGCAAAGGTCCGGGTTTTTTGCCCGCTTCAGGAGGAAGCAAAAGGAGTCGGTTCTCTGCCACACCGGGGTTGGTGAAAAGGAGTCTGTTGTAAAGGCTTCTCCGCCTTGCTGTGGGAGCTAAAGGAGAGACACTTAATAAGTGCTATACTCGGAGGGTGCCTCCGTGGAGTGGACGTAGGTGAAGGATTGATCGAACCACTATAAAACTGGTGTGATCTTTCTTTATTTTGCTTCCGTGTTTATTTATTTTTCACACTCTAATTTTTGTAGTGATTTTGGTTTTAATTTTGTGCTTTACCTAAAGAAAAATTTTAAAATACCAATTCACCCCCCTCTTAGTTATCCTCGGGCTTGTTCTTAAGGGCTTAACTTCCCTAACGAACTTTCTACATCATCATTGCCTAGGCTCAAAAAATCTTGCCAGCTAGAGAGAGAACTATGAGAGGCAACAATTCGTAGTAGTAGCAGCAATAGGAGAAGAGTCCCACGGGTGATAGAGATAACTGATTAAGCACCTATTGCAGGTACAGAAAACACTTCACAAGAACACTACAGAGAAGATAAAAATCAACTGGAAATTTAAAAAGTGCTAATCGCGCCTTTTAACCATTTGATTTGTTGCAACAGAATATGTCAGCATTCTTCCACATGCCAATTTTAAGATTAATAGCTCTAAGAATCTTCTCAATTAGAGAACTAAAACTCAAAATGGCAGAGTTGAACTTTCTGTTGTTCCTCTCAATAAACAAGTGATACATGGTTTCTTGAGAAAGAGAGGACGAGAGCTCATTTAAAGTTGCTTGCAATAGATAGTCCTCCAAGGTGACAGAGAGCTTGGAACACATTGGGTCTTAATAAATATGTTTGGAAGATAGGGATGATCCTTTTAAGAACATAGAAGTAGTAGTCACATTTAAATAACAAACGGGATAACATCTCATTGGGTCCATAGTAGACAACATAGTGCTTATCTAAAATAGTAATACTCCTTTTCATAAGTTCATCAACAATTTTCAAACCTCCCCTCAATGCCATCCAAGTGTATACCAAATGCCTTAAAGAGTACTTTTTATGCCAGATTAAGGAGAGCCAATCCATATTAATATCATCATAAAATTTTTTTGCATATAAGTGCTTAAATATCGGATAATCTAATTTATTCCAGCTAATATGAATAGAGGAGCTAGGAGAGATTGCAATAAAAATAGCATAATATCTAATAATGGGAATAATAGCCTCAGGAATAGACCAAGAAGCATGAATAATCCAGTCTCTTAGTCTAGCTTAATGACAATAGAAGAAATGCTGGGAGGGAGCTAGAAATTTTTCTGCAAGAGTTTCCCTAGTGCACCAATGATCCCACAAGATAGCAATATGACTGTTAGAGTTGATATGAAATTTAAAATTCTTTTTAGCCAAAGAAACAATGGAGCAGATAGATTTCCAAAAGGAAGTTTCAGCCGGTTGGAGAGGTCTCCAAGGAATAGAATATCTAGCTTTATTCCAATTGGAGAGAAGAGAAGCATTATTGTAGCATCTATAAATAATCCCACAGTTAATCGCAAATCTAGTTGCTTGAAGAGAAGGAATGCCTAGATGACCTTTGGATAAGGGCATGTAAGTGTTAGCCCAAGAAATGAGATGAAGCCTCTTATAACTACTATGAGAAAAATACATAAATTTAGATCATAACTTCCCAATAACTTTGATAGTATATTTAGGTAAAATCATGCTGCAGATCTAATAAGCCACCATCTTTGCAATGGTAAATTTGATGTATTGAGATTTAACAGCAAAAGAGAGCAGAGACGCCTTCCAACCTGAAAGAAGATTAGTAATTTTATCTACCAAAGGAGTGAAATCTGAAACCTTAGTTCTACCTATAGAAATAGGCAAACCTAAGTAAGAAATTTTGGAAGATATATTAGGGATTTGGAGAAAGGGCAATCTCATTAGGGTTAGGAGAACTAGGGGAAATGATCAAGGAGCTCTTTTGAAGGTTGAGTTACATACCATAGTTATTAGAAAAAATATTGAGAATATTCATGAGAGAGTTACAGTTTTGGTTATCAACTTTACAAAAAATAAGCAAGTCATCTGCATAGTAGAGGTGAGATAGTTGGAAGTCATCCCATTTAAAGCCTTTAAATGTGCCATCCAAAGGGGAGGATAAGGCATCCATGATGATACAGAAGAGATACAGGCTCAATGGATAGCCTTGCTTGATACCAGAAGTGGAGGGGAAGAACCCCTTAAAAGCCCTATCAATACAATAGAGAAATTGACCTCTTTAGTATAAGCTTTGATCCAATTGATGAACATGGCTGGAAAACATTTTTGAGCCATTCTCTAATAAAGAAAGTCCATAGACACAGAGTTAAAAACCTTTTTGATGTCAAATTTAGCACAAAAGAACATGCCCTTATTTCTTTTCTTGATGTGGCTTAACAGTTAAGTAGCAAGGAACATCTTAATAGTTGAAAGTCTTTGAGGAATGAAGGCAGCTTGACTATTATGGATAATACTAGCCATAATAGGTTTCATATAATTTGCTAGTAGTTTGGCTATGATTTTGTAAAAAGCATTGCAAAGGGTTATGGGATGAAAATCTTTGATGTTCTCAACATGCGGCTTCTTGGGAATAAGAGAGATGGTAGTGGCTTTGGCGCATTTGGGAAGATAGCATTTTGAGAAAAAGGATCTAACAACATTACAAACAAGATGACCAATAATACTTCAGGCTTTTTTCTAGAAATAAAAATTAAATTCATCCGAATCAGGGGAGGAAATAAAATAACCCGAGAAAACAACCTCTTTGATTTTATCATTGGATATAAGCTTGGTGAGAGCCAGGAAATCTTGAGGTTGAATGACATTTCCAATAGGGAAAGCATCTATATCAATGGTAGCAGGGCTAGAATTGTTAATCATATCTTGAAAATGAGCAATAATTCTCTGAATATCAGCTAATCTAGATTAATCAGAGCCTAGAAGAAAAGTAGAGAGGGTGTTTTTATTACAACATTTCCTTTGATTGATCTTGGTGTAAATAAATTTGAGATCCTCCTCCCCGTTGGTTAACCATTTCACTTTATCCTGTTGGATAGCCCAAGAAGCCTAAGTAGAATTGTAAAATCTAAGCGCTTTACTAATTTGCACAAATCTATTGCAAAGGTGTTAAGAGTATCTTTGTCCAGAAGACTTTGGCAGATATTTTGATGAGAGGCTAGCTTATCGCACATAGCCACAGTATGGTTGGAGGATTTTCATTCCTTCAGTTTAATCATAGCTTTGAGCTTCTTCAAGTGGTTGTAAAGACAGCAGATAGGGTTGCCTTCAAGTGGACTAACAAAGATGGAAATTAATGTATCCAAAAAATCAGGGAATTCACACCAGTAATTTTTGTACATGAACCTTGATGAGTGTTTGAAATTAGCAGTAGATTTGAAAATAAGAGGGGAATGATCTGAAATCAAACTATTTACCACCTTGTAGATGGAGTTGGGAAACACCATAAACTATTTTTCATTCACAAGCATGTTGTCAAGCCTTAGGTGTATGGGATTATAAGATCTATGGTTATACCAGGTGAAAACATTGCCAACATAAGGAAGCTCCATCAGATGTGATTAAAAAATGAGGGAATTAAAAGGCCTAAACCTGGAAGTAGGGATAGCGTTGCCACTAGCTTTTTTAGATTGAAAATGATAGCGGTTGAAGTCTCCCATAACCATCCAAGGCATATCTTTATTAGGATTCACTAATTTAATATCCTCCTAAAGGCTAAAATGCTCCTCAAAGGAATTAGATGCATAAACAACCATCAAAAGAGTAGGAGGCTGAGTACCAGATTGAATGACACCAGTTATCATCTAACTAAAAGAGAAAGTGGGAATGAATGAGATATTATTAGAGTCCCATTTTATCCAAATGTGGCCTGAGCTAGCAAGGTCAAAACTAGTTTGGCTATGTGAAAGTTCGTTAGGGATGTTAGGCCCCTTATGAACTGGCCCAAGACTAATAAGGAGAGAGGTGAATTGGAAAAGAAAAATCTTTAAATCAAAACACAAATCAAATCCAATATCACTATAATAAAAACCAAAGTGCGGAAATTAAATGTAGAAGTAATAAAGAAAGAACACACCGGATTTATAGTGGTTCGGTCAAAGCTTGACCTACGTCCACTCCTTGGAGGCACCCTCCAAGTATTGCACTAAACTAAGTGTCTCTCCTTTAGCCCCCACAGCTAGGCGGAGAAACCCTTACAAAATCACTTCCACCTTCCTCGGTGTGGCGGAGTCGCCGGGTTCTTTGACACCAAAGAGATCTTCTTTTTTAGTGAACTTCCCTCAAGACAAGCCTTGAATCCGACAGTATTCAGGTGCGAGCTTGCCGGAGCAACCGTGTGGAACCACCTCCACACTCCCTTGAGTCCCCCCTCACAGGATCTTCTCCCTCTCTCAAACTCCATCCTTTCCTCACTCCCTTTCAAGCTCTCTCTTCAAGTTTCCCCCAAAAGAACGAAGCTACAATGGATGCCAAAGACCCTTACCAAGTGTCATGTCATAGCTTAAATATAAGATCTCAAAACATACTCATTAATGTAAGTTGCCAACTTTATCATCCAGGACGATACTAATATTGTCCTGTACAATCAGTGTAAAATAAGCCCAATCAGCCGGGATGATTTGAGACGATCAGAAGAAGTTTTTCATATCGTCCAGGACGATAAAATATCGTCCTGGATGATCAAAATAAATCATGGAATATCGTCGTGAACATCGCCCTGAAAAATAGTTATCTTATGTCCATTCATCCAGCGTATCGGCCTGGACGATTTTGAAATCGTCCAGGATAATTTGATCGTGCAATGAAGTCATAATTGCTTTCCTTAAATTCCAGAGAAATTTTGAAAAAATTGTCCTGCAATGTAGTCCTGGACGATCCTCTGGACGATGTCCAAAAATAAGTAATTCCTAAATAGATCTGGCGGTAAATTCTTTCTGTTTTGAGCCTATCATCTTGGCCGATACAAAATTATCCAGGATGATATTTTTGCTTAATGACGGCTGCTTTAATGAGGATGCCCTAATTAGAATTTCTGTTTTTAGATAGATCGTCCATGATGATATAAATATCATCCCGGATGATATAAATATCGTCCCGGACGATGTTACCAAAAACAAAAATCTTTTAGGGAACAACAGAAATCTTCCAAGTTACAAATCATTAGGAGCCACACCAAATACAATAGACTCAAGAAAGGGAAAGGAAAAAAGGGTACAAACTGACTCAGACCTAGTCTACCCAATATTGAGCTGGTTCCAAATTGCAGTCTGATCGTGTAGACCTGAAATGTCAGTAGATAAGGCAGTCGTAGAGAAATAAGAGTGTTTGCTATCATCAAAATCATAAATCATGAAAACAGATCCGCAACAATCTCCCCCTTTTTGATGATGGCAAACACTACAATTTGAATTTTCAAAAAGGAACATTTTCTCCTAATCTCTCCCTCACTAGAATAACACTTTAAAAATTGGAGAGATAAAAATATTTTTGTTATTTTTAATTTTTTTTAAAGAAAAAAAAAGATACAAATTTAGCAACAGTAAAAAAATTCAACAACAGTACATTCTCCCCCTTTGACATTATCAAAAAGAGAAGGGACACAAAAAATAAAATGATTAAAAGACAGAAACAATCCCTGATATAGTGAACAAAACATACATTCTTAAAATGAGAAAGTTAACTCTTGGTTTTAATCAAAAACTTAGTAGAATTGTATTGACAATGCATAGCCCATAAAATGTTAGAAATTCAGAGTTTGATAATCCCAACTCAAGTTCTTTTAAAGGCTCAAAAACTTTTTAATCCAATATCTAAATCAAGGAATAAATGGGAAAAAGAAACATTGATTTTTCAAAACTCCTTTCATAAAACATATCTAATAGAAGATCAATGCACGAATTGCTGAATCAGAAACCAAGATTTTTAAGCACAAGTTTCAAACATATCAAGGATATTCTTAGGCTTTTAGTAGTATAAGAAAAAATAAGCATATTTTTTTGTGGGCTCATTTTATGCCCTTTATCACTTGAATGGCTCTTTGAACATCTTTTGATTTTTAATACACTTTGTGTATTTTTTTTTAATTTGGCATCATTGCGCATCTTTTGGTTTGGCATCATTGACCACTTTTTTTTATTATTATTTTCAAAAAATATGCTTTCTTTCTTATATTTTCAAATCTAAAGTAAACTTAAATTATTGACACCATGAACAACTTCATTAAGAAAATTTTAAGGTGGATTCTACAATCTTACAAAAGATTCCTATGCGATAGAAAAAATGTAGGGAGAAGAAAAAAAGTTTCAAAATCCAATTTAAAATATGATGACGATTTTGAATCAAAAGTAAAATAACATCTTCAAGAAGAGAGAAAGAGAAATAAAATCATGAGTTCCCTTCCTCTGACTGTTTTAGAGAAGTCAACCACAACTTACCAAAGATTTCAAGAAAAAATAGGAAGTAGATTTTTCATTTTTAGAAAAGTAAATGTGTGTTGATCAGAGAAAAAATTTCATGAAACAAAAAAATTCAAAGAATAAACAAAAACAAAAACACAAAATAAAAATTCAAACAAAATAAATAAACAAAAAAAGAAAATAACTAAAAATAAAATACAACACAAACACGCAAACAAGGCTTTTAACCATTATCTTTCTCCCGTTCTGATGCTTCAAAAACCAGGTCTGCCTAGGAGATTTTTTGCTTTTTATTATCTCCCCAATTTAAAATTTTCTTCGCTTTACCCTTTTCTTTTGTTGGAAGAATTCTTAAATTAGGGCACTGATTTTTCATATGACCAGGCTTCCTACAACGAAAGCAAATAACGTTAGAAGAAATATTAACATCCTTACCATTTTTACCTTTATTCCACTTTTGTTGGTGCTTATGCTTTGGTGAGCTTTTTGATTTGCTTGACAAGTCATTGCATTTGTCACCAACTAAGCTATCTTTTTCCGTATCTTCAGCTTTTAGAATAATCTTTTCACCTGCATCCACAAGTCTTTGACCCAAACTTTGCTCATAGGCAATAAGTGTGCCAATCAAATTATCAATAGAATATTCATTCAAATCTTTTGATTCACAAATAGCAATTACTTTAGTATCAAACTTATTTAGTAGACAACGAGAAATTTTGTTAACTTTTTCAAAATTTGAAAATACTTTTCCTAAAGCATGCATTGATGTTACAATTTGGATAAACCTAGTATATATCTCTAAGATTGTCTCATAAGATTTCATGGAAAATAGTTCATAATCATGCATTAACATATTCAACTTGAATTTCTTGATTTCACTAGTGCCTTTGTATATGGTGTGTAGTTTATCCCAAATTTTCTTATCAGTAGTGCACGTGGATACTAACATAAACTCTTCAGAATTTAAAGCACAGAAAAGTAATTTAAAGATTTTGCATTCAATTGAGCATCAATTCGTTCATCTCTATTCCATTGACTAAAAGGAATGTCAGTTTTAATTCCATTTATAACATGTGATGGTAATGTATAACCAGTTAAAATCATATGCCACATGCGAAAATTAATTGATTGCAAAAAAAATAGACATGCAAATTTTCCAAAAATGAAATGTAATATTTTCAAACAAAGGTGGTCTGGTGATTGAATAACCTTCCGCAATATTATGATTACCAAAATTAGCCATGGATCAGAATTCAAAAAGTTTTTAAACTCAGTTTTTATGAATTCCGCTCTAATACAACTTGAAAGTTCGTTAGGGATGTTAGGCCCCTTATGAACTGGCCCAAGACTAATAAAGAGAGAGGTAAATTGGAAAAGAAGAATCTTTAAATCAAAATACAAATCAAAACCAATATCACTACAATAAAAACTAATGTCAAAAATTAAATGCATAAGTAAAAGAACACACCGGATTTATAGTGGTTCGGTCAAACCTTGACCTACGCCCACTCCTTGGAGACACCCTCCAAGTATTGCACTAAACTAAGTGTCTCTACTTTAGCCCCCACATCTAGGCAGAGAAGCCCTTACAAAATCACTTCCACCTTCCCCGGTGCGGCAGAGTCGCAAGGTCCTTTGACACCAAAGAGATCTTATTCTTTGGTGAACTTCCCTTGAGAAAAGCCTTGAATCTGATCGTATTCAGGTGCGAGCTTGCCGGAGCAATCGTGTGGAACCCCCTCCACACTCCCTTGAGTCCCTCCTCACAGGATCTTCTCCCTCTCTCAAACTCCACCCTTTCCTCACTCCCTTTCAAGCTCTCTCTTCAAGTTTCCCCCAAAAGAATGAAGCTACAATGGCTGCCAAAGACCCTTACCAAGTGTCAGGTCATAGGTTAAATAGAAGATCTCAAAACAATCTCATTAATGCAAGTTGCAGACTTTATCTTCCAGTACGATACTAATATCGTCCTGTACGATCAGTGCAAAATAAGCCCAATCTGCCGGGACGATTTGAGACGATCAAAAGAAGTTTGTTCATATCGTCCAGGATGATAAAATATCATCCTGGACGATCAGAAAAAATCATGGAATATCATCCTAATCGTTGCCCTAAAAAATAGGTGTCTGATGTCCAATCGTCCAGCATATCGGCCTGGACGATTTTGCGATCGTCCAGGACGATTTGATCGTGCAATCAAGTCATAATTTCTTTCCTTAAATTCCAGAAAAATTTTTGAAAAATTATCTTGGATCATCCTGGACGATATTTAATAGTCCTGGACGATCCTCTAGACGATGACCAAAAATAAGTAATTCCTAAATAGATCTGGCGGCAGATTCTTTCTATTTTGAGCCTATTGTCCTGACCAATACAAAATTGTCCAGGATGATGTTTTTACATAATGACGGCTGCTTTAATGAGGATGCCCTAATTAGGGTTTCTTCTTTTGGACAGATCGTCCAAGACAATATAAATATCATCCCGGATGATATAAATATCATCCTAGACGATGTTACCAAAAATAGAAATCTTTTAGGGAACAATAGAAAATCTTCCATGTTACAAATCATCAGGAGCCACACCAAATACAATGGACTCAAGAAAGGAAAAAAGGGTACAAACTAACTCAGACCTAGTCTACCCAATCTTGAGCTGGTTCCAAATTGCAGTCTGATCGTGTGGACCTGAAATGTCAGTAGATAAGGCAGTTGTAGAGAAATAAGAGTGTTTGATATCATCAAAATCATAAACCATGAAAACATATCAGTAACACTATGTTCTTGCTCAAAAACCCTATGAGTTGAGTAGAACCAAGGGACATTCAGATTAGCCTTCATAATACAATTTTCAAGAAGACATACAATATCCAATTTTTCTTCTTAAGACAGTTTCTGATAATAGAAAACTTTCTCCGGGCTATTGAAACCCCAAATTTTCCAAATGGCAATAGATGGTAGAGACATTAGTGCTTGTGGGCATGTTTGAGACCTTTTTTAGGACCCTTGCTTCTGGTGATAATAGGGTCATTCAGTGTTTGAAGGTTATCATATTTTGACTTGGAAGATGGCGATAGAGAAAGGTTTGTAGAGGAAGGGGTGTTTTGGTTTTGTAACTGATTTTCGATGGGAGGCTTCTCCATGCTTTGAGATGATGATGTTTCAAAATCTAGAAGGTCTTGCTTAAGGAAAAATTTGTTAGGCAACATAGTGTTATTATTAAGAGAATTATCTTGGGTGGAAGTGGTAAAAATAGAGGATTCTAACAAGGTATTTGGAGAGTTTAAGTTGGGGATGAATTTAGACACTTGCTCAAAAGGGTCAGAGGAGGTTGGGTGATTAGACAAATCAATAGGATTTAGATCTGGGGATAATTGGAGTTTGAAAGTTTGTTAGGGATGTTAAGCCTTAAGAACTACCCCGAGGCTAACCAAGAGGGGGTGAATTGGTATTTAAAAAAAAATTCTTAGGTAAAGCAAAACAATCATAAACCAAAATCACCACAGAAATCAGATTGCAAAAATAGATAAATGCAGAAGCAAAAATAAAGAAAGATCACACCAGATTTATAGTGGTTCGGTCAATCCTTGACCTACGTCCACTCCTTGGAGGCACCCTCAAAGTATTACCCTAACTAAGTGTCTCTTCTTTAGCTCCCACAACTAGGCGGAAAAGCCTTTACAACAGACTCCTTTTCACCAACCCCGGTGCGATAGAGAACTGACTCCTTTTGCTTCCTTCTGAAGCGGGCAGAGAACTCGGACCATTTGTTGAAGTAGACATCTGAAGAACCTCCCAAGGACGAAGGACGAGGAACAGAGACGATGACTTGGAATCTTGCTTGGAGCTACCTTTGTAAACCCTCTCACAAACTCCCCCTCATAAGTTCCTCTCTCTTAGGTCAAGATAGCAATACATAAGGTCTTTAGCATGAGAAAATTTGGGTCCTTTAAATAGAATTTTAAGAACCAACATTATCGTCCAGAACAATATTTCTATCATCTTGGACGATCAGTACAAATTAAGCTCAATCAACTGGGATGATTTCGGACGATCAGAATAAAATTTGGTTACATCATCCTGGCCGATACAATATCATCCTGGATGATTAGTTTAAGTTCGAGGAAAATCGTCCTGAACATCGCCCTTAATAGATTCTGGCCGATGTCAATCTTCCAATCCATCGTCCTAGCCGATTCTTCGATCGGCCCAGCCGATGTGATCATATCAATCAGCCTTAATTGCTTTCCATAATTGCCAGATTATTTTAGGCATAATTGTGCTACATCATCCAGGCCGATGTTGAGTTTATCCTGGCTGATATTTTAAAATAAAGAATACCTAAAATGATCATGGCAGCTGATTCTTTCTGATTTGAGCCTATCGTCCTGGCCGATATAAGGATCATCCAAGATGATTTTTTTAATGACGACTGCTTAACCAGGATGCCCTAATTAGGGTTTCTATTTTTAGTTAGATCAGCCTGGCCGGTAGGAACATCGTCCAGGCTGATGTACTCAAAATAGAAAAACTCAGAAAACCCCTCAAGTGTGTGTGTGCAAGGTTACTTAGCATTAGGAACCACTTTTACAATTGACTCAATAAAGGAAAAAATACAGACTTGACTCAACCTAAATCTACCTGATCTTGAGCTGGCTTGAGTTGCATTCGATCTTGTGGACCTCAAACGTTAGTAGGCAAGGAAGTCGTAGGAAATCATGAATGTTTTCTATCATCAAAAGTCTAATCCATAAACTCAGATTTGCAATAGAGTTAAGGCCAATAGGATTCAAAAGGATCTACTTTGGGGGATGAGAAGTAGGTTGGTGGTCAGTAATAGAAGTGCCTTCGTTATTGGTAGGATAAGAAGACTGAGTGTGGCGATTAGCATTTTTAGTAGAATTATGAAGAGGTTTAGGAAAAGGAATAATTCCCTTTTTGGAGAGATGTCTGGTCCTCCTACTAGTACTACAATCTCTATGAGAGAAAGAGGTAGGTTGGAGAGTCGGAGAGGGATTGTCTAGGTAGGAGTTGGCATCATGACTTAAGGATTTGCATAGAGAAAAAATAATAGGCCTCGATTCATATATGATTGTAAGATTAAAACTTTTCCCGTCCACATAAATAGGAATGAAATTAGGATATGAGGCAGCTGAGTCAACTTGCGCATAGACACGGGCATAAGTTAATCTAGATTTAGACGTAGTGAGAGTATCAGCAGTGAGCGGAATACTAATTTTTGTAGCTATCTTGGAGATACCAATAGTAGTCTAGTATTAAATATGCAAATCCATAATTTTGAACACAATAGGAAATGAATTGAAATCTTCTCTCTTAGGGCTGAAGTGCGGGTGCCATTTTTGGAAAATAAAAGGTTTTCCAAGAATGAACCATACACCTTTGTTTCACACTAGATCAAGATCTTCTTTGGTAGAAAATTTGAATAGAATAAACCAATCATTAAGAGAGATGAGCTTCAAAGTACCTTTGAGCTTCCATGCATACCACATTAAGAAGTGTTTCGTAGAATGGCCGCTTGCCAAGTGAGTAGCCAACGAGAGCCAAATTTCATTCTTTAGAGGCAGTAGTAACATCTTCATGAGGAAAGCGGATAGTGTCTTTTGGGGTGGGAAAGGATAAGATGTTGAACTCGCATGGGTAAGGGTAGACCATAAGGATATGGTCCCAAGAAAGAGGATGAGGGGGATTGGTAGAGGAGGAAGGAGCATTAGAGGAATGGAGAGTAGGAAAAGCCGAATCAAAGGTGGAGGGATCCATAGATCCCTCTAACAATGCAGGTGGGGGAGCCAAAATCACAATAGAGGAAACCAAACCCTAGTAGAGCAACAATCTCTAAGCATGTTTTAAATAAGCTTGTTGATTGGAAGAATTATATGCACTTCTTTCATGCACGGATGACCGCAAGCGTAACTGATGATGGGATGCTATCAACTAGCTTGGCCCCTTACACACAACAATGTCCTTTTTTGCACTCAAATAATACAATTTTAGCATTTCAATTTTGGAAATTTTAGGGTCCAACAAAATCTCAATAGCTTCACTCGAGCAATTATGAGAATTTTGATGAACATTTTCATGATAACATTTGTTATAATTAATGTGCTAACTTTGGAAAAGGCTAAAATTAAAATATATAAGAATTTACTTTGTTCATGACCCTAAGGGAAAGCCTATGACAAAGTGCAGTGGATGCGCCTTCTAGTTTTCTAAAATCATAATGTTAAACTTTAAATTTTTTTTAAGAACCAAAAGCTATATAAAATTGCTTAAATTGGATATTTTTTGGGAACGAATCTAAAAAATTAAAGGAAAAACTTTTAAAACTCAACTTTAAATTATTCAAATTCCAATGTTAAAAGACTTAGCCAAATTAATGTGCGTAAGGAGATGAACCCAATAATATCAGAAGTAATCTAATTTGAGCCCAAATGAATTGAAATCAATTACTTCATGAAAAAATAAAAATTTTGCATTCTTATAGTCCAATTGAGCTTCTAGATGAGATGAATTCAATGACCTAATGAGAAATTAATTCTAACATCATTATAATACTTATATGCTATAGTTCAATCTATGATTGAGGAAATTAATACAAATCATCCAAGGGAGTGCCCCAATTTTTGTTATATTTATTGGGTATATTACTCTCAAATTTGAAAATTCTCTTTAATAATAGGGACCCATGGCTATAAAAGTTTATTAGGGATGTTAAGCCCTTATGAACTAGGCCAAGCTAACCAAGAGGGGGGTGGGGGGTGGGGGGTGGGGGTGAATTAATATTTTAAAAAAATTATTCAATCAAAAACAAAAACTTAACCAAACCAAAATTTTCACCACAAAGAAATTTAACATGAAGAAATTAAATGCGGAAAAAGCACTAGTAAAGAACACAGAGATTTATAATGGTTCGGTCAACTCGACCTACGTCCACTACCCAGAGGTGCCCTCCGAGTATTGGGCTAAACTCAATGGCTCTCCTTTTGCTCCAAGAGCAAGGCGGAGAAGCCTATACAAAACCTCCTTTCTACCGACACCAGTGAGGCAAAGAACTCAACTCCTTTTGCTTCCTCCTGAAGTAGGTAGAGAACCTTGATCAATTGCTAAAGTAGACCTCTCTAAACCTCCAAGAACAAGGGACGATGATTAGAGAAGATGACTTGGATCCTTGCTTGGAGCAACCTTTGTGAAACCCCTCATAAACTCCCCCTCACAAGATCCTCTCTCTCTCTCTCTCTCCCTTTCTCTCCCTCTCCTCTAGGCTCTCTCAGATCAAGACAGCAGAAAAAGATGATTTCTTGGGTAGAATAAGAGCTCTTAAATAGAAGATTTTCAGAATAGCTCTTAATTTATACAAATCGACTTTATCGTCCTGAACAATATAAATATCATCCTGGACGATCAACATAAATTTCTCCCAATTAGCCCAGACAGTTTGGGAAAATCATAAAATTTTTATTCATATCATCCAGGATAATAACATATCATCATATATAATTAGTACAAGTCGTTAAATATCATCCAAACAATCACACTGAAAGGATGTCTGGATGATGGAAAAATAGCTTGATCGTTCAGGCCGATCTCACGATCATCTCGGACGATTAGTTCAAATCCGTGAAGATCGTCTAGACCATCACCCTGAATAGAAGGTTGGTGATGTTGATCATCCAAGAACAACTAAGGTTTCTTGAACTCATCGTCTCGGCAGATCTTGCGATCGTCAAGGATGATTTGATCGAGCAATCAAACCTTAATTGCTTTCCTTAAGAACCAAATTAATTTAGGCATAATTGTGTTTCATCATCCAGGATGATGTCCTGGATGATGTCCAAAAATAAATAATACCTAAATAGATATGGCGGCTGATTCTTTCTGATTTAAGCCTATCGTTTGGGCCAATATAAATATCATCTAGGACAATGTGCTTAATGATGGCTTCCATAACCAGGATGCCCTAATTAGGTTTTCTAATTTTAACTGATTATCCAGGCTGATTTGTGGATCGTCCCAGATGATGTGACCAAAAATAGAGAACTCTAAAATCAGATAGAAATTTTCCTCCATGTGTGTGTGTGCAAGGTTACTTAGCATCAGGAATCACATCGTTTACAATAGACTCAAGAAAGAGAAAAGTTTATAAACTGACTCAGACCTAGTCTATCCTATCTTGAGCTAGTTCAAATTACAGTTTGATCTTGTGGAGCTGAAATGTTTGTAAGCAAGGCAGTCGTAGAGAAATAGATGTGTTTGATATCATCAAAATTATACTCCCTAAAAGAAAATTTGCAATAGGCTAGAGATTCAAGTATGCTCTAAAGCGTAAAGAATCATAAAGCTCCACTCAAGCATCATGGCTCAATCATCATTTTCGGACCACCACCAAACTGCCACTACTAAACATTCACTTGTTTGCCACCATCATACCATGATAATGGTCAATCCACTACTTGACCACCATCATCAAACCACTTTTTTATCAGGCAATTATCAGTCAATTTTCTTTATTAAAATGCTATTAGACCACCATTATCAGACCAACATCATCTCTACACAACCATCAGGTCGCCACCCATAACCATCATCATCATACCATCTCCATTGCTAAACCACCATTATCATACTATTAATGTCATCCGACCACCATTCTTATATCATTTCCATCACCAGACCATTGCCATTAAATCACCATCATTGGATCATTATCATCACCAAACCATCGCCACCTAACAATTTCATCATACCACTGCCACCTATCATCATCATTATAACCCACCATTAATAGATCACCACCATCAAACCACCACTACATAATTACCATCATTGCCCTATTCTAACATGACAAACATCATTTGATCACCACCATTGTCAAACCATGACCATAGGATTGTTTCTACCCAACATCCATCATCAAATCAATGTCGCCTAACCAATACAATCAAATCACCCTCACCCAACCAAAACTATTCAAGCACCTCTCATCCTCTTCCAACTTTGTGATATTTTTTCTTCCAACAACACATACTTTTGTGAAAATTTGTATAATTATAGTTAGGCCAATGAGAAAATTAGATTTGAGAAGGGATAGAAGGACCGATAGGCCTTTCTTTTCTCTGAACAATATATCTTATCAAACTTTTTGAAAGATAGGAATAATCATGGATGGACAGAGTAGATTAAGAGATATATATACTTTAATTCTCTTTAATAACTTGTGCATAATTATTTTTATTTCAAACCATCCTTGATCCACAGAAATGCTAAGCTTTTGCGATATCAATTCATATTCCTCACTACAATTCATTAATTTTGTTAGCCAGATTAATTTCTTCTTTTTCTTCTCAGAATAAAAGAAATCACAAGGGTCATGTTGCTATGCTTTCTTATTTTCATAGATTTTTATTATGTAAAAGTTTCTTCACTATGGTAAAAAGGTAGTTATTGGTGGAAGCAAAAAAAATAGAGTGAAAAAAAGCATGAAGAAGAGAACCCACTAAAAACTCCTGCTCACAAAACCAGTTCACACAGACACAAACTTCTATTTCTACTACAAAAAAAATTGTTCATGCTAATACAAGAAGTTTTAAAACTGTTTGAAAAAAAAATGAAACACTGCATTGTCTAGTTAGGAAAAATTTAACAATCTCCCCCTCAAACCAAGACTTTTTTCATCCCAAGCATCTTCAGTAGCTTTACAAACCTCAGTGTTGACAATGCTTTGGTGAACAAATCAACTACATGATCCTCTGTACTGCAATGTTCCATACTAATGTGACCCATTGTTACTACATCTTTGATAAATTGGTAACGTACATCAATGTGCTTACTGCTGCCATGTTGTACTGGATTTTTGGCCAATGCGATTGCCTACTTGTTGTCCACATAAATTATTGTAGCTTCATTGATCTCTCCATAATATTCCTTTAACAAATTATTCAACCATATTACTTCACAAGCTGAAGCCGCTGCTGCTATGTACTCTGTCTCACATGTAGATAAGACTAACTTTTTGCTTCTATGTGCTCCAAGTGAAGGTTGCATCACCAACATAAAACACATATCCACTTATGCTCTTTCTTTCCTTATGATCATTTGTCTAATCACTGTCACAATATCCAAGTAACCTTATGTTTTCATTGCACTATTAATGAAGGCCAAACCCCTGATGTATCTAATAATCCTCTTCATTGCAAACCAATGAAACTCCCTCGAATTCTCCATGAATTTGCTTAAGATTCCCATACTAATAGCAATGTCAGGTGTTGTCACTATCAAGTATTTGAGACTCCCAATAAAACTTTTATATAATGTAGGATCAATTAATTTTCTTTCTCCTTCTTTTGTGAAATGAACTCCAATTTGCATTGGTGTTGACACATTATTACAATGATTCATTCTAAACCTATCAAGCAACTCTTTGGTATACCTCTTTTTACATATCAAAATGCCATCATCTTTCTGTTGCACTTATATACCCTAAAATAATGACATGAGGCCAATATCTATCATGTCAAATCTTTTGAACATAACTGATTTAAAGTCTGCAATTATCTGCTCATCATCACCTTCAATAGAAGTAGTGTGCATCAGTCCACAAAAATCTGAATGAATAAGGTCCAATGGATTCAAGGCTCTCCATGATTTTTCAACTGGAAATGGTGCTCTGCTCTTCTTTCTTGCAACATATGCTTCACAGATCTTGTCTTGAACTTCAATATGTGGAAGTCCATTAATTATTTTCTTCTAGCTCATGTTGGAAAGTGTCTTGGTACTCAAGTGACCAAATCTACAATACCATAATCTTTAATGATTCTCTATGTAAGTTTTCAAACAACCATTTAAACTGTAAATTATTTTCATGAGATACATTTTATATGGAGTCACCTTTACCTTGGCTATCAAAAATTCATGCTTGTCTTTAATTGTATAAGTGTCAAGAAAAAATACCAACACATATCCCTTTTGATTTAGTTGCCTAACACTAAGCAAATTATACTTAAAATTTAGAACATATAAGACATCTGATATCTTCTTTTCTCCTATTTTTTATTTGCACCAAAATATCACATTTTCTTTCCACAAATAATCTATTATCATCTCCTATGCGTACTTCACTTTGGATTGAGTTATCCAAAGTTATAATAAGTTTTTTATTTCCAGTCATGTGATTACTATAAATATTATTAATAAATCATACATCTCTTGAACCACTAACTACTTACTATGTGTAAGAAACATTGTCTTCACCTTTCTCTACTTCCTTTTCTTGCATCATATCTACATTTGCCTCTTCATTCTTCCATCTCTTCCAACAAAATCGATAGTTGTGTTCATACCTTTTGCAAAACTGACATTTGATATTGGCAAGGTTTCTTCTTCCTCTACCTCTGATGCCATGTCCATGACCACGTGTACATTCTCCATCACCATGAGCTCCACCTTGAGCTCTACCTCCATCACTTTGTATAGGTTCTCCTCTACCAATATGACCTCTTCCTCTAATACAAAAAGAGCCTCTTCCTCTACTAAAATCTCTTCCATGACCAACTCTGAAATTCCCACGTAATGCCACTTGAGTTTGGAAAGCTTCTTTAAATGGTGTCGAATCATATTGCCTCAATCTTAATTCTTGTGATTGAAGAGATCCAAGCATCCCTTCAATAGACATTTTATCTATGTTCTTTGCCTCTTCTATGGCTACCATTGTGGCTTCAAATTTTCTAGTCAAGCTTTGTAAGATCTTCTCAATAACCCTTTTATCTTCTACAAATTCTTCATTCAACTTCATTTAGTTAATAATGACAATTACACATTTGAAATATTCTTCCACGCTATCAAACTCCATCTTTAACATATCAAATTGGCTTCATAAGGTTTGTAAACATACCATCTTCATGTTCTTATCTCCTTTGTAAGAAGAATTTAGTGTATCCCAAGCCGTAGAGGTCCACTCAAAAATAATTTCATATATCGCTTGATAGATGAAGAAAATGGGTTTTCGATCTTTCTTTCGGTTTTCTTTCAATTCTTGAAGATGTCTTTAACTCAAATCTCTCTCAACTTTGGGTTCTTGAAAACCACTCTCTACAATCTCCCACAACTCTTGAGATTAATACAACACCCACATTTGAATACTTTCTTCTCCATGAACTTGGACAACTGAATTTGAAAATTATTGATGCTTCAACTCACTGCCATTCTCCAACTGGGCTTTGATGCCAATAATGGAAGCAAAAAAGACAAAGAGAAAAGAAATGGAAGAAGAGAACTCAGTAAAAACTTATGCTCACAAAACCAGTTCAGACAAACACAAACTTCTGATTTTACTTAAAAAAAACTGTTCGCGCTAATACAAGCAGTTTTAAAACTTTTTTTTTTTTTTTTTTTTGTAGAAATTGTAAATTGCATTAAAGGAGGAAACTAATTACAAGTACTAGAAAACCTCACATTCCTTCTTTAACAAATTAGACAATTTAGAAGGAATGTCGGTAAAAGAGTAACTATCAAAGCAAAAACTGTTATTTAAAGCTAAAGTAGCACAAACATCCGCTACTTTATTACAATCTCTATGAATATGATTAAAAAATACTTTATTAAAGTCATTAAGGAATAAGAGTTCTTTTCTATACTTTTTGTCGAAATGCCACTTCAATTTATTCAAAGAATTTTGGATAAAGTTTGATATTTATGTTGTCTCCTTCTATGATCACTCCTTTAGCATCTAACATCCAAGGTTGTATGAAATCCTTTATTGTCAAAACAGCATCCAACTCAAGTTGAGAGATGTCCCAATGAAGTTTCTTCTTCCCAAATGCCAACAATAACCTTCCTTTATGGACTCTAAATACACCTCCAATTCTAGCTTGAGTTGATTCCAATAATGAAGCATCCACATTTATTTTGATCCAATCTAGCGGTGGAGGGTGCCAAACTTTAGTAAACTCCCTTAGGAGATTAACACCCCATCTATCTAGATTTGGATACAAATTTTGTTTGCCAAAAATAGGACATTTGCTGCAATAAATGCACTAGAGATCACGGAATTACCATGTACCAAATAATTTCTGTTTTTCCAAGATAGAAAAATAGCTGTGAAGTAAATCTTTACCATGTTAGGAAACCGAAATGAAAGACCTCTAAGTTCTTCAAAAAAAATTTCTAAGGAATGAAAGATTGGAATAAAGAAGCCCCATTCTCGTAATTTAAGAATGATTTCTTTGATGAATTTGCAATGCACCACAATGTGAGCATAGTTTTCTACATCTTGACAGCCTCTTGGACATAAATCATTTTGGCTTAGCTTTCTATATTTAAGAAATTCAAATGTTGGAATAGCAAATTTGCTCAACCTCCCCCAGAAAAGCTTCACTCTCGGGTTCAGCTTTAAACTTCTTAGCCATCCTATAAATTTGTAATCTTCCTCCTTAGGATGCCTCTTCAATGATTCCTCATATGCCATAGCAGTGATAGATTTACCATTGTGGCAATACATAGTTTCCAAATAATCTTTATCAACTTCATGATCAATATTAACTTGTAAAATCAGCACAATAAGTTCTTTATTAAAGAATTGTTGTTAACATTTCACATATATCATAACCTTAAAACTATTGATAGATTTTAGAGAGAGAGAAAGTTCCATTTTTTTTCAAATTTTTCAATTTTGATTCTCTTGGGGGGTAAACCGTCAATGTCGGAAGAGGCGGTGGCCTTCGCGGCTGACCGTCGGATTCCTCCCGGCGATCCTCCTGCAGCTCCTACCCATCCTCAAGTCTCGTTCAATCATCTGAAACTAGGTCCTATCAGATTCTACGAGCCTTCATTTGACATTTTGAAGAAATCGCCACCTATTCCTGGCAAAGGAAAAGGAAAATTAAATCTAGCTGATGATTTCAAGCTTCGTTCAGAAAAACTCCCTTCTATAAAGCATCAAATCAAAGAAATAAAAACGACATCTTCTTCTAGTATGAAACTATTTGTTAACAGGTTTAGCAGTAATACCTCTAAATTTCTGTTTATGGAAGAGGGGGTTTCCTTTGCTCAAAAATTATTGGGAAACACTCAAGACGTTTGTGATAATGTCATTGAGGGTTGCAATCCAGTTCCTGCTCACAACAATATTGGTAATGTATCCAATAATTTGGTTAGGAAACCAAATATCAAAGTTAATTTTTGAAGAGATGACTCCTTAATAGTAGAGGATGGAAAGAACATTAAGTTAAATGAATCCAGTATGAAGATCAACATGGAAAAATTACAATCTTCTATTGTAGTTAAAGTTTTCGGAGACAATGCTCTAGTTTTTGTGAGAGCCAGAGAACTTTGCCACCAATGGAATTTATTTGTAAATTTTATATCACTTCTCTGGGTCTCGATTGGATTCTTTGCTCTTTCTTTGAAATGGATGCGGTTGAAAAAGTATTAGAAGGAGGACCTTGGTACGTCAATGGCCATATCGTGGGGATAGATAGATGGTCTCCTTTATTCACACCTTCATCCTTAAAAGGTCTTTCTTCACTGATTTGGGTAAGGCTTCCTCACCTTCCTTTGATTTGTTGGGATGAAGACAATGTGGCCAGAATTTCTTCTATGATCAGATAGCCGTTATGGATAGATGGAAATATGTTCCAGTGGAGCAAAAGGGAGTATGCAAGAGTTTGTATCAGAATGGCTCTTGATCAGCAATTCCCTACTGGTGTTTGGGTGGAAGGTTCTTGTTGGCGTTTCTTTCAAAAAGTTGAATATGAGAAGGTTTCCACATTTTGCTTTAAGTGTGGAAAGGTAGGACATTTGATTGACAAATGTATTGTAGGGAAGCCAGCTTGTCTAGAAGGTCACAATTCTAAATTGGGCTCTCAAAGGGAATCCCAAATTCCTCTTGAAGCTATAGAATCTAACAAGGATTATGGTCCCTCGGTGATGGTTAAAAACTCAAAGAGAAGGAGGAGATTTGCTTCTAACAATGGCAAGGAGTTCCACAAAGCAGTTAACTCGAAGAATGTTAAACAAATATATGTTCAAAAAATACACATTAATGCAGATCAAGTAAGTGTTCCAAATCCAGAAGAATCTGTTAATGAAGGAAAAGATGGACGCGCTTTACAAAAAGATGATGCTGATTACTCAAAAGTCATTGAAGAATCCACGTTAGAAGAAACTTCAAAATGTCTCAACATGACTGTAGCAAATCCAGACAATTCTGATTTAGGTTTGAAAATTTCTGGCTCTGTTACAGACATAATTTGTCTTAACTTAGCTAGAGAAAAAGACATTTTCTATGACACAGAGAAAGGTGAAATGGAAGAAGGAGAAATTCCTAATTCAAGGCCGGAAAGATTTGTTGCTGAAGCACCATTGGAGTTGACTGATTCTTCAAAAGCTAAAGGAAAATTGATCAAAGAACTCATTTCTCTGGGTAAAGATAATATTCTTTCTCAAAAAAGGAAAGTTGAAAATACTAAGAAGGTTAAAAGTGGAATTTATTCCACTTTTAAGACCAAATGACATCCCTGGCTTTCTGGAATTGTAGGGGGGCTAGAAAGTCAGAAGCCTCCCGGTATTTAAAGAAATTTGTTAAAGACTATAATTCCTTTTTTGTGGGACTTGTTGAAACGAAGGTTGTTTCTTTTGATAGACAAGACGTCAATAAACTCATTGGAGATAGTTGGGATTTTTTCTTTGTCCCAGCCGAAGGCCTTTCAGGTGGTATTCTCATCAGCTGGAAGAGAAATTTTTATTCTTTTACTGTTATGCATTCTTCTTCACAAGCTGTGATTGGAGTTATTAAAATTCCAAACAAAGGAGATTGGATGATAGCAATGGTTTATGGCAGCAGAGAAACTTATGAGAGAAGGGAACTATGGGAAAGGCTAGAAACTCATTCAAACAATCACCTTCCTCTTATCATAGGAGGTGACTTTAATTGTATATTGTCTCAAGAGGAAAAAAGGGGAGGCAAGAGGTTCTCCTTCTCTCAAGGACCTCAAGACATGAATGCATTCATGAATAACTGTGATTTTCATGACGTGGATATCATTGGGCCCAGATTCTCTTGGTGTAACAATAAGCAGGGAGGAGCTCGTATTTTAGAAAGGTTGGATCGCTGCCTTCTCAACTCAGCAGCTTTGAAGTTAATTCAACCAACCGTTGTTCGACACCTTGGGAGAATTGCATTGGATCATTGCCCTTTAGTGCTTAATATTTTCAATTCAAGTTTTAAAAAATAAAAAAAAACTGCAGTTTGAAGACATTTGGACTTCATTTCCTGCTTCCAAAGCCAATGTATCAAAATCCTGGGAAAAATCTGTTAGAGGTGATGACGTTCAAGCTTTGAACACTAAATTTAGAAGAGTTCTTAAGGCTCTACTTCACTGGAGTAGAGCAAACCATTCTAATCTCAACTCTCTTAAAGAAGAATTGAAGAAAGAAATCATCGAGCTGCAAGAAGAAGAAGCAAATTCAGGAGGATTATCAGAATATAAATTCTGCTTGCTGAAATTTAAAGTAAAGGAGCTTAATTCAACCTTAGGAAGACTGTCTTCTTGGTGGAAACAGAGAGCTAAAGTCAAATGGATCAAGGAATGTGATTAATTCAGAGTATTTTCACTCTGTGGCCTCGGCTAGACGGAACTTGAACTACATCAAACAAATTAAAGAATCCAATGGGAGGATGTGTGAGGAACCAGAATGCATTGAAGACACTTTTTTTAAGTACTTCAAGGAGAAATGGAGATTGAGGAATTGTAAATTATCTGGATGGCCGAAACCAAGCAAAATCCTAGAAGAAGCTGACATTGGAATGCTGATAGCTGATTTCTCTATTTCAGAACTAGAAGTAGTTGTCCGACATCTTGAAGGTAACATTTCTCCTGGTCTTGATGGAATTACTTATTCCTTTATTAAATTTTACTGGAAAACCATTAAGGCTGACATATGGAAGGCGGTTTATCAATTTTTGCAATCTAGACTAATGTGTGATCAATGGAAGGAAACATCTGTAATTCTTATTCCCAAGCTTAAAAATCCTATTAATCCTTATAATTACAGACCTATTAGTCTCTATAATTCCATCTATAAAATATCAGCTAGAATCTTGTTGAATTGATTAGTTGGCTGCATTCCTAAAATCATATCAGATAATCAAGTTGCTTTCATCAAAGGTAGATCCATATCGGATAATATCCTTTTAACTCAAGAGATCATCAAAAAATTTAGATTTTCTAAATCTAAAAAAGGCTTGATGGATATCAAAGTGGACATGGAACAAGCCTATGATAGTTTGGGTTGGCAAACTTTGGAGCAAGTATTGTACATCTATGGGTTCCCGAAAAAATTTTCAAAGCTTCTTCTTCAATGTATAGTTGATACCAAATACACCATTAATATTAATGGGTTGAATACTAAATGGATATGGGCTAAATGTGGTTTCAGGCAAGGATGCCCTTTATCGCCTTTTTTGTTTATCTTGTGCTCCCAATTGTTAACAGAAGAATTCATTCAAAGGGGACCAAAAATTGGAGTTAAAGTGTCTCCAAATGCAAAAAAAGTGTCTCACCTTCAATATGCTGATGATATTATTATTTTTTCTATAGCTTCTTGTAGGAATGCTAAGAAAATCAAAAAAAATTATGAAGAGTTACTGTAGCAGGACTGGGCAAAGGATTAATGTGTCCAAATCATCTTTACTCCTTGGTAATTCTGTAGGGAGGAACAATGGGAAAACTATGTCGAAAATTCTGGGCATCAGAATTGTTAATGAGCTGCACTATCTTGGTGTTAAAATGGCGTTGCAAAGACTCAATGGATCAGATTTTAATGATTTGCTAGAGAAAGCCTATGACAAGCTCAATCTTTGGGGAAATCATTTTCTTACTCTATCTGGTAAATTACAACTTATCAAATCTGCCTTCTTGTCTTTGCCAACCTTTCTTTCTACACACTCTTTGATTCCTTTGGGAGTGCTTAATGAATTAGACAAGTTGAGTAGAGATTTCTTATGGAGGAAACAAGATAAGAGTAAAGGCATTCACTATGTTGATTGGGAAACTCTTTATAAAAGAAAGAAATTTGGTGGCCAAGGTGTAAACTCTGCTGTTGATAAAATTGACAATTGGAGAGCTAAATTTGCTTGGAAGCTCATCTCAAATCCTACCTCCCTTTTGAACAGAGTTCTTATTGCTAAATACGGTTCAAAAATCATGGAATATGAACAAAAATATGGAGATTCTTCTTCTTGGAAGATTATAACAAAGGGAACTAAATCTCTACAAAAAAATTCTGAGATGGAAGGTGATGGACAGGAAATTCATCAATACTTCCAAGGATGTGTGGATCCTTGATAAAAGCATTGATAAGTGGCCTACATTGTGACAAATCTGCAAGAAGAACAAGAAAGCTTACATTATTTTATACATGATGGTAGATGGGATGTTACAAATCTAAAGCAAGTTTTCGGTCCAGAATGGGTTGAACTTATTTGTTTTGTTCCGATCCAGAATAGAATTCCTAAAGACGAAATAGAGATTGCATTTAGACATTCTGGGAAATCCTTGTCAGCTATGATTTCTGAACAAAAGTTCATCAATGAAGAGGAGAATGCCAATTGGAGATGGTTGAAGAAGTTAAAACTAAGGCCAAGGATAGAACTCTTTTGGTGGAGATTGCTGAACAAAGCTTTACTAGTAATGAGCTTTTAATGTATAGAAGACTCATTAACCACAATGGCTGTCTTAGAGGCTGCAATCAAATAGAAGATGCTAATCATATAGCAGTAAAATGTTACTTTATTATTGATGTTCTGAAGGTTTTGAAAAGATGGGGATTTAATATCCCGATTTTCAACAATCTAAATTGCTGCATTACATAATTGAAGGAAATTTCAAATTCTAATATTTTCCTGGGAAATCTTTATTGCTCAGTTATCTTTCATTCCTGGAAAACAAAAATAAACTAGTCCATTGTGATAAAGAGGACAGCTTCAATATTGTAGCAGCAAATGCATTATCTTTCACATCCTCATCAATCAATTATGATCTTATCAGGTCAACTAGGATTCTAATCAGCTTAGGCTGTCTTCTTCTATTTGGAATCCCCCTCCAACCGATTGGATCAAATTAAACATGGATGCTTCTCTCGAAAATAACTATGCAGCAGGTATTAGAGGAATTCTAAGAGATAGCAAAGGTAGATTCCTATTTGCCTTTGGGTTCAAACAGATGCATTGGGATAGTTCTTCTCTAGAACTAGAAGTGGTTTTATCCTTCAATAAAGTTCTTCAAGAGTGGATGTTTGATGCTAAAGGAATCATTATAGAAGTAAACAATTATAATGTCTTAAAATTCATTCAAAAGTCCATCAAGGAAGGAGTTCAAGGAGGTAATAACACTAGCTTTGATGACTTCTTTTTTCTTAGGAGGTTTAATCAAGTTATCATTCAAATTGTGAATAGATGTTGTAATAAGTTAGCCGATTGTTGTTGAAACTTGTTCACTATGAATTAGGTTGTTAAACCTAAGCTTATGTCCCAGCGGCTAACCAAGAGGGGGGGGGGTGAAATAGTATTTAAAAAATTTTACCCTCTTTTAAAATTTAAAATCGAGAATTTAAATTTAGTGAATTTTATAGAAAAAGTTTTTCAACCACAATTTTGAAACAGTAAAATAGAAAAATAAAAAAGGCAGCGGAAAAAAAAAAGACACGAAATTTATAGTGGTTCGGTCAAACTTAACCTACATCCACTCTCCGGAGGCACCCTCCGAGTATTGCACTAATACCACTAGTGACTCTCCTTTTGCACCCACAGCAAGGCGGAGAAGCCTTTAACAAAACTCTCTTCCACCACTACACGGTGTGGCAAAGAACCGTCGTCCTTTTACACTCTTCCTAGTGTTGGCAGAGAACCATTCATCCTTTCACACTCTCCCAGTGTAGGCAGAGAACCCTTCATCTTTTCACACTCTCCAAGTGTGGGTAGAGAACCCTTCATCCTTTCACACTCTCCTAGTGTGGGTAGAGAACCCTTCATCCTTTCACACTCTCTTAGTGTGGGTAAAGAACCCTTCGGCTGTTCACACTCTCCAAGTGTCAGTAGAGAACCAGATCTCCTTGACAGATCTTCTCGCAAGAAATCTAGAAGGAAGAGAGAAAAGAGTGAAGTAAACACAAATCAAAAGTAATGATTCTTACCTTTGAACACCAAGTGAAGTCTTCACACTCTAGTAGTAAGAATCCTCCTTGGAACACTCTCTCCTTGACTCTTCTTTCAATAGGCACGAAGATCAGTGAGCAAAAAGATTAAGTGGCAGTTTGGATTGGACTATTTATAGGAAAGATACAAAAAACCGTCAAAAAACTATAAAATTTCAATACAATACGCATTGGATCATTTTGTACGATTGTGGATCGTCCTAGACGATTTTACTTAAATGCGTTGGAAACGAACCTAATGTATATGGGTACGAAATGACTTCGTACACATACATCATCCCGTACAAACTAGGTTCATCCGGTACGAACGGTTATTCTATAAGTCGGCTCCCAAAAACTGCAGAACGTCACCAAAATTTCAGAGTCAGTTCAGTTCGTCCAGGGACGAATATGGGTTCATCCGGATGAAATTTTTCTAGAGAGCAACTCATCTTGGCACGATTATAAATTTCGTCTGAACGAAAATTCTCCAAAGGAGATTTAGTCCCGGGACGAATACACTTCGTCCTGGACGAAAATACTCAAAAGAGCAACTCGTCCTAGAACGAATATAAATTTCTTCTGAATGAAAATTTTCCAGAGAGCATTTCGTCCTAGGACGAATTCACTTCATCCTAGGTGATGAGGACTTAGAAAAATTTTCTTCAATTCCTGTTCGTTCCATTGCTCTTACGAGGAGATAACTGACCTGATCGTTCCGTACGAACTATGTTCTTCCCGTACGATCAGTACAAATTTTCAAGATCTCCTTAAGTGTGTGTGTTTATTCACTCAATTACATTCACTCCCTCTCAAACTTAATTCAAAGAAAAATACAAGCTTTAAATACATAAAGTATCTCATGTTGAATTTGATTTGAAGTTTTCATAGTCTGGAGTTTGATTTTCCTGAAATGTTAGCACACACAACAGCAAAAACATCTCTTCCAAAATGTGTTAGGAGATAACTACACATAAAATAATAATATTTGAAATCATCAAAACTATACAATTTGCAAGAATGTAAAACATGCAAATAGCAACTCTCTTAACAATCTCCCCCTTTTTGATGATGGCAAAATAATTATTGTTTGTATAATTTTAAATTATAAGAATCTCCTAAACTCCACCTGAATTGATGAACACGTGAAAATAAGGAGGCATTGAACAACATAAAACACACAACATATACAACAAAATAAACAAAAACAAAACAAATACACAACATATACAACATACACAAAATACAAAACAAAAACAGACACACATACAATACGATTCAAACAATACCACGAATCAAATAATTTCTCCCCTTTTTGACAACAATAAAAAGTGAAGAAGAAAAAGACTTATGATACTAAAATGTAAGGAGACATATAAAAATTATTTGATAATTCAATCTTGAAAGTGATTGATATAAGTTATGCAAATAAAATTAAAACATTAAGAAAATCATAGTAATTCATAGAATTTAAGAAGAGATATAATATAGATAATAAAAAGAATTTATCAAAAACATAAGTTAATTTAGATATTAAGATAGAGAAAATCATTGTAGAAATGATGAAAATAAAAATTGTATATTTCAAATTTCAATATGAAATATAAATGAACATAAGATCAATTTGAATTAAGAGATTAAAAGAGACTGGAAAGAAATAGCTACAACATGTGGTGCTTTGAGCATCTTTTTCAAAGTTGTGGCACATTTTTGTGCATCTTTTCACTTTTTGGTTTTATTTTGTGCCTCTTTTTCACATTGCGAACCTTTGCGCATTTCTTTGATTTTTGTATATTTGTACATTTTTCAAGAGTAATCGTATTCTTTTCAAAATCAATAATAAAAAATTTCAAATTTATTTAAGTGCATAAATATTAATTGATAAGTGAAATACAAAATAAAAAAACATCACAATTGTAATAATAATATAAACAATAATGTAGTCTAAATAAGTGACATGAAATTGACAATCTTATTAACATCAAGTTATAAGCAAAACTTAAATTTAGAAAACATAGATTTTCTAATTAATTTAATTTTAACTTACAAATCAAGATATATCACTATTTAAGATTAAAAAATCTAATGATTGTCATAGGCTAACACACATTTCAATACCATTAAAGCCAAAACACGAGAACATATATTGATATCAATATGAAGATATTACAATCTAAGCTCAGGATATCAATACAAAAATAAAAACATCTAAAGAAAAAAAATACAACAAACTTTCTTAAAACAACAACTAACACACAAACTATAGAAAATACATAAAATCAAGTGCAACTATCACTGAGATAGACCCTGATCTGGAGGAGGAGGAGGAGGAGGAGGTGCAGCACCAACGATTAAAGTAAGTACTCATCATAAGCACATTGGTATTGATATCATTCATCTGATCCCTCATAAACCCCATGTCATGCTGATATTGTGCATCTTGCTGCTGAAGATGAGTCTCAATTTGATCAAAACGTTGATTAATATGAGTCTCTAGGCGATCAAATCTTTAAACCAAATCCTGATAATTTGGTTTATTGGCGGGTGCAAATGCAGCTTCATATTCTTCCTCAATATCACTAATGACATGTACTCTACTTGGTTCTTCTTTGAAGATTGCTCTAAATGATCCATCGTTGTAGTAGAGTGGTTCATCAAACTCTTGATCAGGATGAACCAAATTGTATTTCTTGTCCAGAATGTAGGCAACTAGATGTCCTAAGGCAATGTTCTTCTTTCTCTTATGCTCTACATGACCAATTCCAGACAGCCCATAAAGATAGTAAAGAATAAGTTGGGCTTCATCTATAGGTTCTTTAGACATGATCAAAAATGTCACCATAGAAAAAAGAGGGGTTATATTTATTCTATCACCGGCTTTAGGAATTATAGAAGTTGTAAGAACATGCTGGATGATACGTGCATTTCGAACGAGATCGGATACTTTAGCCACATGTTCGTTCAAATTATTTCCTCTAATCACATTATTAATTTCATTTCATTCATAATCATGAGTGTTGATTAAGTGATGAGCTTTAGCTCCCTCTGTCCTTAAATTCAAAAAGGCTCCTAAGTCAGCCTTGGTGATTTCAACTTTTTGTTTAAAGACAAAGGAATGGATTATAGAATGGTCAGAATTAAATGACATATTGGAGAGGAAGTAGTGAAAAGTTTCTTTATTGTAGAGATAGACGAGGGTAAGGATAAAACCAAATTGTGTTGAAGCAAATAAGTTCATCACATGAAAGGTAAGTTGTTCTTGTATTAGGATTCTGGAGGGTGTGATCTATGCTGAGGCAAACCTAGGAAAAGATTCCTCATTTGCTTTGGAAAGAAAGTTCTCAAAAGAATTTCTATGTGGTTTCCTAACCAGAATCTTTTCTCTTACTTGAACTTGCCATTTGAAAAAGATATAATGTTTGAAAGAGATTGAAAGTGAAGTTTAGAGTGTGACTGTTGAGTTTAAAAGCCCTTCTTTTTATTGAAAATGACATGTTCGTATCAGACGAAAAAATTTCACCCCGTGCGAACTTTTCGATTCGTCCCCTACGAAAAAAAATTTAGTATGGATGAACCAATGCGTCAAAATGAAATGGCTTTTTGTAATCAACACAACTTACGAAGCATCCTTTCGTACAGACTTTTGACCAGATTGATCGTATAGATGAACACGTATTTGTCCCAGGACAATCAGAACTTATGATCATTTTAATGGCAGTTGAAACTGTCCCCTCCATCGAACCGACATGTGTTCGTCCGGACGAACCAAAGATTCATACGTACGAAGTTAGTATTAAAAACTACCTTATCCATTCAATCGCTTTATTCATTCATCCCATCGTTTGAAAAACATTTCATCCCGGACGATCGTGACGATCGTACAGACGAAGTGACAATTAAAAACTGAAAACTGCACGCAAACTGTTCAAAATCCGACAGTTTGATACACTACACAAATCGTCCCGTACGAAAAAATTTTGTCCCAGACGATGGACACTAAAAAATTTTAAATCATGCACTCAATTAAAACTAAAACACAAACACACTAAAAAACTCTCTGAAAAATAAAGAACACAAATACTAAATAAGGAAAATCACACATGCAAGTTCACAAACACATAAAAAAAACATAAAAACATTAACTAGAAAAACAAATATGAATGTTGCAAAAACATTTTTAATTAATCTTTCAAATCAATCACTCCAAGCCTTGTTCTTAATGCACTGAAAGTATCAAAGGCTAAAGGTTTTGTAAAAATATCTGCAAGTTGATTTTCAGTAGAAATATGAGTGAGTTCAATTTCTCCTTTGGATACATGATCCCTTATGAAATGATGCCTGATGTCTATATATTTGGTTCTTAAATGTTGAATAGGATTTTTAGAAATATAAATAGCTCTAGTATTATCACAATAAATTGTAATAGTGTCTATAGTTAATCCTAAATCAATTAACTATTGTTTCAACCAAAGTACTTCTGCCACACAACTTCCTAATGTAATGTATTCAGCTTCTATAGTAGATATAGTTACTAAATTTTGTTTTCTACTGGACTAAGAGACAAAAAAATTTCCAATAAACTGACATCATTCTGTCCACCCTACAGCCTGCAAAGTCAAAATCTGAATAACCAATTATTTCAAATCAATAGCTAAACTTAGGATACCAAATTCCTAAGTTCTGAGTTTCTAATAGATATCTTAAAATCCTTTTTACTACTGTCAAATGTGATTCTTTTGGATTTGATTGAAATCTAAAACACATGCAAACACTAAACATCATATCGGGTCGGCTAGTAGTCAAGTAAAGTAAAGATCCAATTATCCCTCAAAATTTCTTTTGATCAACAGTTTTCGCTTAGGGTCATTATCCAACTAAACTGAGGAACTCATTGGTGTACTAACAGGTTTAGCATTATCCATTTCATACTTTTTTAGGATGTCCTTAACATATTTTGACTGACTAAGAAATGTACCTTCCTCAATTTGCTTAATGTTAAATCCTAGAAAGTAACTTAAATCTCCTATTAGACTCATCTCAAATTCACTACTCATTGTTTTAGAAAAATCATCACAAAAATTTTTATTTGAAGATCCAAAAATAATATCATCAACATAAATTTGAACAATGAGTATATCCTTTCCATATTTCTTCAAAAAGAGAGTTGTATTCACACATCCTTTTTCAAAAGATCTTTCAAGTAAGAAAGTGCTTAACCTCTCATACTAAGCCCTAGGTGCCTGTTTCAATCCATATAATGCCTTTTTCAACTTGAAAATATGATTTGGGTATTTAGAATTTTCAAAACCTAGTGGTTGTTCTACAAAACATCTTTTTGAATTACCCCATTTAAAAAGACACATTTTACATCCATTTGATACAATTTGAATCCTCTAAAACAGGCAAAAGCTAGCAAAACCCTAATTGTTTCAAGTCTAGCTACAGGGGCAAAAGTCTCCTCAAAATCAATCCCTTCAATCTGATTATGCCCCTTAGCAACTAATCTAGCCTTATTTCTAATGACTACTCCTGAGTCATTCATTTTATTTTTGAATACCCACTTAGTTCCAACTACACTTTGATCCTTTGGCCTTGTAGTTAATTCCCAAACTTTATTTCTTATAAATTGATTCAACTCTTCTTGCATGGACAAAATCCAAAATTCATCTGAAAGTGCTTGATCGATATTTATGGGTTCTATAGTTGAAATGAAGGCTGAATGAATGACTTCTTTGTTTAATCCATGCCTAGTCCTTACACCCTCACTAGGTTCACCTATAATCAGTTCCATTGGGTGATTTTTAGAAAATCTCAAATCTCTAGGCAAAGGATTTTCTATCTCTAAATTTTCTTCCACGTTTTCTTCCAAATTTTCTTTCAAATTTATTTTATCAATCTTTTGGGAGTTAATGTCAATCTCATCTTCTATAACATTTGGCTCTTCCAAAAATCCAGATTCATCAAATACAATATGTGTGGTCTCCTCAATTACCAAAGTTCTTCTATTGAATACACTATAAGATTTTGCAACACTTGAGTATCCAACAAAAATTCTTTTATCTAATTTTGGATCAAATTTTCCTAAAGAAGATTTTCATTGTTATGAATGAACACCTTACACCCAAAAACATGCAAATGAGAAAAATTAGTTGTTCTTCCTTTCAGCAACTCATAGACTATTTTATTTAGTTTAGATCTCATATTTATCCTATTCAGAACATAACATGCAGTGTTAACCACCTCAGCCCAAAAATATTTAGGATGTGAGTATTCTACCAACATTGCTCAAGCAGCTTCTAATAATGCTCTTTTTTTTTCGACTATCCCATTCTGCTGAGAGGTTCTAGGTGCAGAAAAGTTGTGATCAATTCCTTTCTCCTTACAAAAATTTTCAAATCTTTCATTTTCAAATTCTCCTCCATGATCACTTTGTATAGTTATGATTTAACACCCAAGTTTTCTTTGAATCCAAGTCGAAAAATTTCTAAATTTCTCAAATGATTCACTCTTATGAAATAGAAATCTAACTCAAGTGAATCTTGAGTAATCATCCACAATCACAAATCCGTATACCTTCCCTCCTAGACTCACAGCTCCAACTGGTCCAAAAAGATCCATATACAAAATCTCCAATGGTTTACTAGTTCTAAGATCCTTATTGGACTGAAAAGAGGACTTCACTTACTTTCCTAATTAACATGCATCACAAAGGTGGTCCTTAGTAAAGTCTAGTTTTGGTATATCTCTCACTAAGTTCTTTTGGGTAATCCTTTTAAGGTTTTTCATGCTAGAATGACAAAGTCTCCTATGCCAAATCCATGACTCATCAGATACAGGTTTCAAACAAAAAGTAGTAGGAGTTTGAATATTATTTAAGTCTAGCATATAAATATTATTTACCCTTTTTGTAATTACTAAACGACAAGAGGGGGGGGGTGAATTGTAAAAATCATTTTCTTAATAAAAGTAACCCTAAACAAGAGTTCTATTTTTTTTTTTTTTTGAACTTTTATAACAAAATTTTAAGCAAATTTTTTCCTTCCACAAAATTTAACATGCAATAGATATAAAAAATTAAAAGCAAGTAAAATGTAAATGACGATAAGGAAAAAATACACCAATAATTTTATAGTGGTTCGGTCAAAATATGACCTACGTCCACTCCCCGGAGTCCTCCACTCCGGGATTTTCACTATCAAAATAGTTCTCCTTTTGCCCCCCTCGGCAAGGCGGAGAAGCCTTTACAAACCTCCCTTTCACCAACCCGGCGTGGCGGAGAGCCAACCTCTGTTTTCGCCCTCCTAGCGATGGCAGAGAACCTTCTCATTTTTCTCCCTCCTAGAGAAGGCAGAGAACCTCAAGGTAACGGATGTAGACGAGCCTTTCCCTTCGAGATCCTCCCTCAAATCCATCTCGGGCCACAGGAGGAGCAAGATGCAGCAAGCTTGGAGCAACCGTGTGATCTCCCTCACACCTCTTCTCTCTCACAACACTCACCTCCTCCTTCCTCTCTCAACCCTCAAGAATTTCTCTAGAGCTCTCTCCCTTGGAATCCCTCTCTAATCACGTTCACCCCCTCTGTAAATCTTACTGAAAAAGGACTTGATTGATATCTAAAAAAAGCTCCAAAAACCTCTGAATTCAAAAGTAGTCGTTACTGTTCGTACAGTACAATTACACATCGTACAGTACGATCTTTATAAATAGACGTCGTTCTGGTACGAAGATGTACGAACAGTTAAAAAACCATTCGTACTGTACGATATAATATCGTACGGTACGATCCAACAAGATACTATTTGTACAGGACGATGGTCTGGACGATCGGATGTCGTCTCTGTTCATTGTATGGTACGATTACTATCGTACAGTACGATGTGACAAAAACCAAGAGATCGTCCAGGACGATATATGGGACGATCATACTTCATCTCTGTTCATCGTATGGTACGATCGGGTTCATACAGTACGATGTTCAAATTTTAATTAGGTCTGGATTACATGCACTAATCATGGGTTAATTTAAGTAAGTATTTAAAATAGATCGTACAGTACGAACATGTTCATACAGTACGAACGGCGCAAAATCACTTACTTAAACTAAACTACGGCTAGGGTTTTGGATCTGAACATATCGTACAGTACGAAAGGTTTCGTACAGTATGATCTATTCACAGAATCGTCCACATAGCTTGGATCGTACGGTACGAATTAAAATCGTACAGTACGATCTCCAGAGAAGAATTTTAATTACATTTTGCAGTTTTAAAAAAAACTCTCATCCTGTGTGTGTGCATGGTTTCTCTTACTCTTACGCATTTTGTGGCCAGACTCAATAAAGTAAAAACAAAATAAATGGAAAAATATAATGTTTGACTCATACTCCTAATATACCCGGTCTTGAGTCTTCCTTTCTTCCTGAGTCACTTGTGATCTTCCTTAAATGTTAGTGCTCAAGGAAAATAGCAAATAAAATAATATTCAATGAAAAGTTGTTCCAAAACACTCATTATTTGGCATCATCAAAATCTCAAGCTCGGGGTCATGGGTTGCAACAATCTCCCCCTTTTTGATGATGTCAAATAATTTGTTGCAAGTAAGAAAGAAAAATATTTCTTTTGTTTTTTTTTTGTTTTGTTTTATATATTTTTTTTAAATTAAACACAAGAAAAAAATACTAAAAGCAAGTACGAAACAAAAGGAATGCATTTAGATAACAGGCATTACAACAAACTTCTCCCCCTTTTGACAGCACAAAAAGGAGGAGCAACTAAAAGCAAAAAAGCAAAAAAAGAAAAACTACAATGCAAACACAGACAATCTAGTCAGACGGGTCCTGATCAGTTGGTGGTGGAGGTGGATTTGGCTGAAAATATTGAAATAGAGCATCGGAGCGGTGATCAATTGCAGTAAAACGCTCTCCAAACCATTGCATATCAGTCTCGTGTTGCTGATGTTGTTCTTGAATATGCATGTCGAGACGAGTCTGCAGCTGGTCGAAGCGGGCGACTAAATCATCATCAGGGTGTGCTGGTGCTGGTGTAGGTGCTCGGGGTGCGGCATGGCGTCGTGGTCGAGCTGGAGCTGCGGCTGGGGCATCTTCTCCTTCTTCTTCATCAAAGACGGGTTCTTCAGGCTCGTGACCCCGATGAAAGAGAATACGGAAGGAAGCATCCGTATAAAAAATAGGAAGCATGTCGGGTTCACCAGGGTAGGATAATTGATATTTATTATGGAGGATATATCCTATTAGGTGACCAAGAGCCAGATTCTGTTTTCGTCGGGTGGTAGGTAGACGAACAAAAGTCATGTGGAGAATATAGTTGCTAATCAAATCGACCTCATCAAACTTAATGTTGGACATAATAAGGTAGGTAGCAACGGACAAGGTAGGGGTCAGATTGATACGGTCGCCACCTTTGGGTATGATAGAGGTTCGAAGAACATGTTGAATTATACGGGCATTTCGGGTTAAGGATTGAACAAGAGGCTGGTGTTGATGAAAAGCAGTATTCCTAAGGACTCTATTTACATCGCTCCAATCAAATTCATCGGTAAGAAACGAGCGAACCATAGGTCCTTCAGTGGACAGCCCAATATATTGGGCAATGTCGGCTCTAGTTATCTCAATGGTGCGGCCACAAACAAAGGAGTGAAAAGTGGTGTTATCGACGGTGTAGGTGAGGTTGGCGAGAAATTCAAAAAGAAGTTCAGAATTATATGGAAATGCCAGGGTGAGTAGAAATTGAAAGGTGGTGGAAGCAAAGAGGCCCATTACCTTGAAATTGAGAGCGGCCTGATTAAGCATTTTCGAAGGGGAAATTTTGCAGGCTTTGTATCGGTGGTAGGCTTCCTCATTCTCACTATGCAGAAAGTGATCAGGTTGGCGACTCGACGAGGACGAGCTTCCAGCAGTCATCCGACCTCGTTTAGACATCGCAAGAGGCCACGAAAATGAAGTGAAGGCTGAGTGAGGAGAGGATTGAGTGAATTGAACAGCCTAGGCAAGGGTATTTATAGGAAATTTCAGAAATCGTACAGTACGATCTTGGATCGTACAGTACGATAGACAATTAATATTCTGACCGATCATTTCGGGAAAAGGTAGTCAAATCGTACAATACGATAGGTATCGTATAGTACGATCAGGCAAATATCGATCGTCCCTAAGCCTCAGTACGTCTTTTGACCAAAAGTTTCATACTGTACGAATAGGTGTATCGTACAGTATGATACATAATAAATATCGTACCGAACCGCTTTAACTCAAATTTGTCCTTTGTGCTGATGTGGATCGTACCGTATAAAACGGAGTTATCGTACAGTACGATACTCAATAATGTCGTACCAACCGAATTTAATTCGTCCCAATCCGTTGCTAACGTGGATCGTATTGTACGAAGAAGAGATATCGTACAATACGGTAGGCAATTATGCGGGAAGATTATCGTACAGTACGATGTAGGTCGTACAGTACGATGAACAGTCAATGCACAGTGTTGGTGTGGTGAGTGTGTGGTGATCAGGAGCAGCCCTAATTTAATTAATTTTTTTTTATTTTATTATTTTTTTATTATTATTATAATTTTTTTTATGCATTTATATCTATGACATCTAATCTAGTCCTCAAGGTGCTAAAGGTGTCAAAAGCTAACGGTTTTGTGAATATGTCTGTCAATTGATCTCCTGTAGCGATGTGATGTAATTCTATATCTCCCTTAGCGACGTGATCTCTAATGAAATGATGTCTAATGTCTATGTGTTTCGTTCGAGAGTGTTGAATTGGATTCTTAGAGATACAAATTGCACTTGTGTTGTCACACATGATCGAGATGGTTCCAACAGGTAGTCCAAGATCAAGAATTTATTGTTTTAACCATAGTACTTGTGCAACACAACTTCCTACTGCAATATATTCTGCCTCGGCTGTGGAAAGTGCTACTGAGTTTTGCTTCCTACTGGACCAAGAAACTAATGATTGTCCGATGAATTGGCAGGTACCAGAGGTGCTCTTTCTATCTATCCTACATCCTGCAAAGTCAGAATCTGAGTACCCTAGGATTTCAAAGGAAGTGCTGTATCTGGGATACCAAATTCCTAAGTTTGGGGTGCCTAGTAGATATCTAAGAATTCTTTTGACAGTAGTTAAGTGAGATTCTTTAAGATCGGCTTGGAAACGGGCACAAAGCCACACACTAAACATTATGTCCGGTCTACTGGCAGTCAGGTAAAGAAGGGATCCAATCATTCCTCTATATTTTTTCTGATCTACTGATTTTCCACTAGGATCCTTATCTAATTGGATTGTCGAACTCATTAGAGTGTTCATGGGTTTTGCACTATCCATTTCATATTTCCTTAAAATATCCTTAATATACTTTGATTGGCTAAGAAAGGTTCCATTATCCATTTGTTTTACACTAAAGCCAAGAAAGTAATTAAGTTCTCCCATCATGCTCATTTCAAACTCATTACTCATTGTTTTTGAAAATTCATCGCATAAGTTTTTATCCGAAGATCCAAACAAGATGTCGTCTACATATATTTGAACAATGAGAATTTCTTCTTTGACCTTTTGTAAAAAGAGTGTAGTATCTACACTACCCTTTTTAAATCCTCTATCCAAAAGAAATGAGCCAAGTCTTTCGTACCATGCTCTAGGTGCTTGCTTTAGTCCATACAGTGCCTTCTTTAATTTAAATATATGGTTTGGAAATTGTGAGCTTTCAAATCCGGGGGGTTGCTCAACATAGACATCTTCCTTAATTACCCCGTTCAGAAATGCACTCTTTACATCCATTTTATATAACTTAAAGTTCTTGAAGCAAGCAAAGGCTAAGAGCACTCTTATGGCTTTTAGTCTAGCAACTGGGGCAAAGGTTTCTTCAAAGTCTATCCCCTCAATCTGGTTGTACCCCTTAGCTACTAGTCTTGCTTTATTCCTTATTATTGTTCCTGAATCATTCACCTTATTCTTGAAGACCCATTTTGTTCCAACAATACTTTGCTCTTTAGGTCTCTTGACTAACTCCCAAACATCATTCCTGGTGAATTGATTCAGCTCTTCTTGCATTGCTAGAATCCAAAATTCATCTCCTAAGGCTTGATCTATACTTGTAGATTCTATCGTAGAGATGAATGCTGAGTGACTAACTTCCTTCCTAAGTCCATGCCTAGTTCTTACACCTTCTGAAGGGTCTCCTAAAATTAACTCTTTAGGATGACTAGAAGAATATCTCCATTCTCTAGGCAAAGCTTTCTGAGGTTCGACCCTATCTCCTAAGGTCATAGTCTCTACTCCTTGAATTGCCTCTATTTCATCATCTTCAATTTTAGTTTCTGAGGGCATATCTGATTCATCAAATACCACATGGGTGGATTCTTATACTACAAGGGTTATCTTATTAAAAATTCTATAGGCCTTACCTACAGAAGAATAGCCTAAGAAGACACCCTCATCAGACTTGGGATCGAATTTTCCTAAGGGATGTTTACCATTATTTAAGATGAAGCACTTACACCCAAAGACATGTAAATGTGAAAGGTTTGGTGTCCTACCCTTAAGGAGTTCATATGGAGTTTTATTCAGCTTCGATTTAATGTTTAGTCTGTTCAAAACATAATAGGCTGTGTTGACTGCTTCTGCCCAAAAGTATCTAGGAAGGGTATACTCCGCTAACATTGCCCTAGCAGCTTCTACCAAAGTTCTATTCTTTCTTTCTGCTATTCCATTCTGTTGGGGTGTTCTAGGAGCTAAGAAATTGTGCTCTATTCCTATCTCTTGACAGAATGACTCAAACCTATCATTTTGGAACTTTCCACCATGATCGCTATGGGTTGTTGATATTTCACAACCTAATTTTCGTTGAATCCATGTGGAGAAAACTTTAAATTCCTCAAAATACTCATTCTTGTGTGCTAAGAATCTTACTCAAGTAAATCTAGTGAAGTCATCTACAATCACAAATCCATAATTCTTTCCACCTAGACTGGCTGTACTAACGGGTTCAAATAAGTCCATGTGTAGAATTTCTAGTGGCCTAGAGGTGATCACATCTCTAATTCATTTGACTTGTTTTCCTAGTTGGCAAGCATCACATAAGTGATCCTTGGTAAAGTCTAACTTAGGTACACCTCTAACTAGGTTTTTCTGAGTGATGTTTCTAAGAGTTTTCATACTAGCATGGCATAGTCTCCTATGCCATAGCCACGAGTCATCAACTATTGTTTTCAAGCACAATGATTTTGAGTTATCTACGCAATCAAGGTCTAACATGTAAACATTGTTCATTCGTTTTCCTTCTAAAATTATTTCACCAAATAAACTAATCAGGCATCTATCAGTAAAAAATTTAACATCAAAACCTTTGTCACACAGTTGACTAATGCTAAGTAAATTATGTTTCAAACCATCAACTAGTAAAACATTTTCAATTAAAAAATTCTTAGCATTACCAACGATACCTGAGCCTATTACCTTCCTGGTAGTGTTGTCTCCCAACGTTACTTTGCCTCCAATTTTGGTCTCTAATAGGATGAACTTCTTCATATCTCCAGTCATGTGTTGCGAACAACCACTATCCAGGTACCACATGCTCTCACTAGGTCTTTTATGAGAGCATCCCTACAATTTCATTCAAAGATTAGATTTGGGAACCCAAGTGAGTTTGGGTTCCTCCTTATGCTTGCATGAATGAGATGTATGCATGTTATGCTGTGATGGAGGCAGTTTAGGTCTCCATACTAAGTGTGTCCTACGGTGAATTGTGCATGTGCGGGCTATGTGACCTAACATGCCACAAGAGAAGCACCTAACACCAGGAAATGGGTTTACTAATCTATGTGGGTGGTGGTGCCTCTTCCTAAAGTTTTGTGATGCATGATGTGTTGGGGGTTTTCTAGGATGGCCTACTGTGAGTGATGCAATTTCATTTTCTAGTTCTTTTATTTTCTCACTATAAGTTTTATTTTGAGCTGTCAATCCATCAACTTCTATCAATAGCAAGTACTCACTATGATCTACTTCTAATGCAAGTGCAGTTAGTTTTTCAAACTCTACATCTAGTTCAATATGCGATGTTTTCAAGGATTCATGCGCTTTAATTAGTTCAATATGCTTCTTATTTAATGCATCATACTCATCAAGAAGTAACATGTGATCTTTATCTAAATCAGAATTTTCTTTAACTAAGTTAGCATGCTCAATTTGTAAAGAACTAAATTCAATATTAAGTTTAGCATGCATTTTCTTCAGTTTCCTATACGAGTCATGAATATTCTCAGAAATAAGCAATAATTCATCATAAGAAAGTTGACATACCTCATCCTGATCCAATTGATCAAGGTTATCATTAGCCATAAGACACAAATTTGTTACCTCCTCCTCTGCTTCTTCTTCTGATGATTCTGAGGCAGAGTCGACCCAAAAAACTTTCTGTGTCTTTGTCTTTCCTTTCTTGTATTTAGCTTTGTCATCTCCTTTCACCTTTGCTGGTTGACTCTTCAGATTGGGGCAATCGGCTCGAAGGTGACCTGGCTTCCTACACTCAAAGCAAATTGTATCAGATGAAACCTTATTGGGCCTTGAGCTCTTACCTTTATTCCAGCTGTTCTGATGACGCTTCTGTTTTCTCTTTAGGAAATTTTTGAACTGTCAGGTCATCAGTGCTATTTCATCGTCTTCCTCCCCTGCAGAGCTTTCACTTTCTGAGTTGCTAGCTTTTAATGCCATCGTCCGCTCCTTTTTATTTTCACCTGCATCACTTTTCCTTTGGCTCACTCCTTGCTCGTATGCAATGAGTGACCCAATGAGGTTATCAATAGAATAAACATTAAGATCTTTGGACTCAGTGATAGCAGTTATCTTAGCATCATAGGAACTAGGTAGGCATCTAAGAATTTTATTCACTTTCTCAGAATTTGAAATTTCTCTACCTAATGCATGCAAGGATGTCACGATTTGGGTGAACCTAGTGTACATGTCAGAAATTGTTTTGCTAGGTTTCATACGGAATAATTCATAATCATGCAGTAGAATGTTAAGCCTAGACTATTTTACTTTATTTGTTCCTTCGTATGTAATGCACAGTCTATCCCAAATCTCCTTACCAGTAGCACAAGTAGATACTCTCATATAGTCCTCAGATTTCAATGCACAAAAAAAGCAGTTTAAGCACTTAGCATTCAGTTGGGCTAACTCCCTATCCTCATTGCTCCATTCAATAAACGGTACAGGAGTTTTCAAACCATTAACAATTTTAAACGGTGCAACATACCCATCATTTACTAACATCCACATGCGGTAATCTATAGATTGCAAAAATGTAGACATTCTAATTTTCCAGAAATCAAATGGTATGTTATCAAAAAGTGGTGGACGAGTTATTGAATAACCATCCGCAGTGTTACGATTACCAAAATTCAACATGATCGTTTTTTCAAGGTTTTCTAAAATACTATTTTTGAAAAACTAGCTCTGATACCAATTCTAATTACTAAACGACAAGAGGGGGGGGTGAATTGTAAAAATCTTTTTCTTAATAAAAGTAACCCTAAACAAGAGTTCTAATTTTTTTGTTGTTTTTGAACTTTTATAACAAAATTTTAAGCAATTTTTTTCCTTCCACAAAATTTAACATGCAATAGATATGAAAAATTAAAAGCAAGTAAAACGTAAATGACGATAAGGAAAAAACACACCAAGAATTTTATAGTGGTTCAGTCAAAATATGACCTACGTCCACTCCCCGGAGTCCTCCACTCTGGGATTTTCACTATCAAAATAGTTCTCCTTTTGCCCTCCTCGGCAAGGCGGAGAAGCCTTTACAAACCTCCCTTTCACCAACCCGGCGTGGCGGAGTGCCAACCTCTGTTTTCGCCCTCCTAGCGACGGCTGAGAACCTTCTCGTTTTTCTCCCTCCTGGAGAAGGCATAGAACCTCGAGGTAACGGATGTAGATGAGCCTTTCCCTTGGAGATCCTCCCTCAAATCCATCTCGGGCCACAGGAGGAGCAAGATGCAGCAATCTTGGAGCAACTGTGTGATCTCCCTCACACCTCTTCTCCCTCACAACACTCACCTCCTCCTTCCTCTCTCAACCCTCAAGAATTTATCTAGAGCTCTCTCCCATAGAATCCCTCTCTAACCATGTTCACCCCCTCTGTAAATCTTACTGAAAAAGGACTTGATTGATATCTAAAAAAGGCTCCAAAAACCTCTGAATTCAAAAGTAGCCGTTACTGTTCGTACAGTACGATTACACATCATACAGTATGATCTTCATAAACAGACGTCGTCCTGGTACGAAGATGTACGAACAGTTCAAAAACCATTCGTACTGTACGATATAATATCGTACGGTACGATCCAACAAGATACTATTCGTATAGGACGATGGTCTGGACGATCGGATGTCGTCTCTGTTCATCGTATGGTACGATTACTATCGTATAGTACGATGTGACAAAAACCAAGAGATCGTCCAGGACGATATCCGGGACGATCATACTTCGTCTCTATTCATCGTATGGTACGATCGGGTTCGTACAGTACGATGTTCAAATTTTAATTAGGCCTGGATTACATGCACTAATCACGGGTTAATTTAAGTAAGTATTTAAAATAGATCGTACAGTACGAACATGTTTGTACAGTACGAACGGCGCAAAATCACTTACTTAAACTAAACTACGGCTAGGGTTTTGGATCTGAACATATCGTACAGTACGAAGGGTTTCATATAGTACGATCTATTCATAGAATCGTCCACATAGCTTGGATCGTACGGTACGAATTAAAATCGTACAGTACGATCTCCAAAGAGGAATTTTAATTACATTTTGCAGTTTTAAAAAAAAACTCTCCCCCTGTGTGTGTGCATGGTTGCTCTTACTCTTACGCATTTTGTGGCCAGACTCAATAAAGTAAAAACAAAATAAATGGAAAAATACAATGTTTGACTCATACTTCTAATCTACCCGGTCTTGAGTCTTCCTTTCTTCCTGAGTCACTTGTGATCTTCCTAAAATGTTAGTGCTCAAGGAAAATAGCAAATAAAATAATATTCAATGAAAGGTTGTTCCAAAACACTCATTATTTGGCATCATCAAAATCTCAAGCTCGGGGTCATGGGTTGCAACACTTTTACCATTCAAAACATCTTTACCATTTAGGCTCAATATGCAGCTAGTAGGAAAAAATTTTATATAATATCCTTTATCACATAGCTGGCTTATACTTAACATGTTATGCTTTAAGCCTTCTACTAATAACACATTCTCAATGTAAAATTTATTAAGATTTCCAATCATACCTGATCCAACCACCTTCCTTATGGTGTTATCTCCAAGTGTAACCTTGCCTCCTGTTGACCTCATTTT
Source organism: Dendrobium nobile (assembly GCA_022539455.1). Lineage (NCBI taxonomy): Eukaryota > Viridiplantae > Streptophyta > Magnoliopsida > Asparagales > Orchidaceae > Dendrobium > Dendrobium nobile. Next base: position 25,787,627 of record CM039721.1, on the reverse strand, counting down.
TGTATGAGGTCACTAAAACCCTTCCAGAATCCAGATCCTTTCCTAAAGCCAGCCCTTAGGGCCTATTCTAGACCTTAGGATCCTTCCTAAAGCCAGACCTTAGGGCCTATTCTAGACCTTAGGATCCTTCTAGAGCCAAAACCTTAGGGCCTACTCTAGAGCTTAGGATTCTTCCATATCCAAATCCTAGGACTCCTCTAGATCCTAGGATCAATCCAGACTTCAAATCAATCCCATCCCTTTGATCCATTCTAACCTCAAATTAATCCCATACCTTTGATCAACTTTAACATCAAATCAATTCCTACTTTTGATCAATTCAAATCTCAAACTTCATTCAATCCAAATTCTAATTAATCTAAGCTTCAACCACATCCAAACCTTGATCCAATCTACTTGACAATTCAAACTTCAACTTTGACTTTGAGCCTACCCTTGATCTAACTTTGACCCTATCCATTCATTAACAATCACCACATGATTGTTAATGATTTGAATACTTCAATATTAATCTTTCAAACTTAAAATCCATTCCAAATCCAGAAATCCAAACCCAAATCCTAAGCCTTAGGGCCCTGTCCTAAAGACCTTTTTCATTGAATTTTCAAATACTTTGAAACCCAGTTTAATGACCTCTGATTCAAAGTCTACCACTTGCAAAGTGATAGGACATGTCTCTAGAGGTTACCCCTCAAATTTGAGCCCATTCTGAGGTCTCTAGCCCCAGAGTCTAAATCAAAATCCAAAGGCTGTAAAACCTTCAAATATTTACAGCCTATGCCACTGGACCTTTGGCCTTGAAGATTTTGACCTTAGAACTTTCACCAAAGCTTCTAATCAATTCCAGACCATTAATCTTGATATGTTGAGCAGTAAACTGAAACTTTCTGGACTCATTTTAGCCCTTAGTGGTCATGAGCCCAAAGTGACCAAAATACCCCTGTGGGGCTCAAACATGCTTTTTTAAACCAAATGAACTCCAAATTGAATGCAATCACTTGCAGCAAGTTTCAAATATCATTTTAAACCTGTTGAATCCAATCCCAGCTCCTAGGTCAATTCGATTGACCAAGTCAACTGGGTTGACCCAAGAAGACCCTTAAGGGTTCAAATAGGGGTTTTGACCCAATTGACCTCTCTAGACTTGGAGACCACCTCCAATGGCTTCCAAACATCATCTTGAATTTATCCAGCCCAGCCTCACCCATTGGGTCAACCTAGTTGACCCAGTCAACATGGTTTGACCCAATGAACCCTTAAGGTTTCAAATGAACCATTCCAACCCGTTTAACCACATCAATATCTTCAAACTCTTAAAATCATTCCATTCAAAGCCTTGAACATTTCTAAACCTATTTTGAGCTCAACCCAACTTGGTTTGACCAAGTCAACCCTAAATCCTTGGTCAAAATTGTGGTGGCATTTGCTCCCATCCTTTCTAGCCTTGACTTTGACCTTTGACCCTTGATTGAACCATTTCAAATATCCCTCTCCCTCCTTAAGTGCCACATCACTAACCTCGACCTGGTTGACTGGTCAAACCAAGTCAACAAAGCCCTATTTCCTCCTTATATCACATGCCTAAAAGTCTCCTTTTGCTTTATTTCCCTAACTAATCCTGTCTTAAGCTGCTCCAAGGGCCTGGCTTAGGCTATTTAGGCAATGTTCCCTCTCACTCATCCCAAGTCCACCCAATAGGAGCTTGGCTTGTCCAGCCCTTTCCGCAGCCTTCCAGCTTTCCCAGGGACAGGTGGCATCATCTGGAGAGCCCCTGCATCGATCCTAGCCATCCAATCTAGCCCAGCTCGTTTGAATAGGGAGAAAGGCAACTTTTGAGGATGATTGATCAAAGCAGCCTCTCTCACTAACCCTAGCCTCCCAGATCGAACTCTTAGTTCGTTTTGAATCTCCAGGGCCTCCTCTACCTTCCCACTACAAAACCCAGGTGGTTGCACGTCACCGGCGGCGAGTTCTCCGGCGAAACCACCACCTAGACCGTCTCAAGCCCATAGCAGCCGATCCAGACGCGTTCGAGCTTGGATTTTCGCTGGGAATCTTCACTTGGACAATCTACAAGCTCAACCATCCATAAATTTCGAAGATCTAACGGTATAACTCCCTAAAACCCTAGATCTAGGTCACATTAGTTAGGTCTAAATAGCTTTACGCTTTTAGGGTTTTAGCTAAAACAAACTATTCCCCATGATTTCTGTTCATGTCCTTAATCTATGTTTAAAATTTTAAGTGAAATGATTGATCCGATCGAGAGAACGAAGCGAAATATGTTTTCTAGGGCGTCACTCACGGTCTCCGGCGAGTGTACGTTTTCTGGACCGTTGATCGTTCGATCAACGGTCCAGATCGAGCCTTTCCGCGGTTTGATCCGACCGCGCATTCAATCTCTCGTTCGATCAGTCGTCCGGCGAGATCTAGGTCGTCTATTCGGAATAGCGGGATCGAATCTCCGCCGTCTGATCCTCTCCTGGTGAGATCAGACCGCGGGATCTGATCTCAGCCGTTGGATCGAACCCGCGGTTAATCCAACGGCTGTTACGCGCCGCTGACGTGGTTAAGTGAAAACCGCGTGAAACGGCCAGCGGCCGACGCGTGTCCCCGCCGCCGCGCGGTTTCGATCCCGCCAATCCTAGCGCGCCGCGTGTCTGACCGCCGCCATTTAATTAAAAAATAATGAGTTTTAATTAGTTTTAATTGCTGAAACTTAAATAAATCATAGTAAATCAAATATATAACCAAAAATTAAGTATAATATATCAAACTTTTCAGAATTTCATCTAGTTTATTTTAAAAATAAAATCAGTTTATTTTGACTATTATTTTACTGGTAATTTAAGAAATACAGAAATATGTATTTCATTTTTAATTAATTATATATAAATTATTTTTATCTGAAATTTGGCATGCATGTTGTTGAATGCATGGCTGGTCTCCAGAAAAATTTTCAGTATTATTTGAATAAGTTTTGAAGGTATTTTGAATTATTGGAGTATTTTCATCCTTTCTTTATATTTAATTAAATATTAAGTATTTAAAAAAAAATACAAGAAATATATTTTATTATTTCCAAACTTCTATGGAGATCAGTGGATCCTTCAACCCATTAACATGTATTTTGATAATATATTTAATCATTTTATAATATATATATTTCTATTTATATATATAAATTCATTTATATTTATGTATTTTAATATATATTTTGAAATTTTATATATATATATGTAAATCCTTAAGTGTTTAAGAGTCATTTGAGATCTTAAATGTTGATTAAGCATGTTTGAATAGAAATGAAGGGGATGATTAGTGAATAATCATTCCTTGATTATTCACTAATTTTGTCTTAATTATGTTAATTAGTTAATTGCATGTTTAAGGTGCACACACCACTTAGTCTAAGGCTCTCCTAGATTTAGGTGTTGAATGTGTTTATGTGATTCATGCATGCCTTATGTATTGAGTATGAGGGTTAGTTCAAACATTGATTCAAGTCCATCAAAACTAGTGACATATTTAAGGACAATAATTAAGGACTCATGTATAGAAAACTTAGAAAAATTTCAATAATTAGGATTCACCTCCTATTTAGTTGAAACTTTGAACATTTGAACTTAGTGACATCCTCAGCCCCTAGAGAAATTTTCACTAATTTCTGAGGTCATTAGGTCCCCTAATTAGTTTTCTAAGTCTTAAACCCTTAATTAAGCCTTTAAAACTTCTAAAAAATTGTAATAAATCCAATTTAAATCCAAAAATTACATGTAAACCCTCAAACTGACCAGAATTCAGTCCTTAATCTGTGATAATTAAAAGCCCTTTGATTTGACAGCAATTTAAACCCTAATTTAATTTTAAGTGAAAACCAATATGTAATTAAGATAATTAATTAATAATAATATAAAAATACAAAAATTTCCCAAACACTTGGGGATCCCTCCTTAGGTTATTTCTGACCTTTGGAGGTGTTTTCAAGAAGTTGGGAACTTGTTTGAAGCAAAATCACAAAAGAGGCCTTCTAATTAAGAAATTCCCAAAACTCATTAAAATGCCCAAACTTCAATAATCCATAACTAATTCTAGAAAAATCCAAATTACCCAAACTCACTTGCATTCAACTCATATTGATGTCTAGTATTTATTAAAAATATTAAATTCCAGGAATTTGCAATATTTTAAACAGTCAACAAATCGGTCAACTTTAAGTCAAAACTAGTTCAAAACTTCAAACCTTTGTAATAAAATGTAGAAAAATCCGATTTTAACGTACCTACCTTCTAACTGATCGTAGTAAGGTCTAGTATTTTAATAAAATACAAACATTTCAGAATTTGGTCTTAATCAAAAAGTCAATTTTTTTTAACCCCTTAATTAAATCATTAAAATATTCAAAAATTCATAAAACTCATAATCATTCTAAAATTCAGAAAATATTGGTTTAATGTCCAAAACACTTAACAAATCCTTTAAAACACAACAACCACCCTAAAGTTGAAGTTTATTGGCTGGACTACTCCGGGCTGCGGGGCTAAGTGTCCTAAGGAGGCTGGTTCCTCGAGCCTGGTGGCACAACGCCACGAATGGATTCTAAAGGGTGTCAAACCTTAAAATGGATTAACCTTTTAATTATTTAACATTTTTAAAAGTCTCTAATTCAATTACATTAATTTGGTTTATCGGCTGGACTACTCCGGGCTGCGGGGCTAAGTGTCCTAAGGAGGCTGGTTCCTCGAGCCTGGTGGCACAACGCCACGAATCAATTAATGGCAAACTTAAATTAATCAACTTTAAAAATCAGTAATTAACTCATTTTAATATTAATCCACTCTTTTAATTCCAACCAATTTAAATAACTTAATCAACCCCGATTGCTACTGGGTAACCCAGGCCTACGAGGCTATTAGCTTAGCCCCAAGGAAGGTGAAATAAACTTCACGGCCTCGGTGTGAAACAAAGGTAGTAATCAATTAACTTTTAAAACATGTTTAATTAAAATTCTTAATCTACTAATACTTAAATTTTAATCTAAATACCCTTTTAAGCCTTAACAAACTCAGACTTTTAGATAACTTTAATTAATCACCCAACTTAGGATATACCCCCGCCACACTACCTTTCACACACACTTTAGATGTTGTGCTAGGACAACCAACTCTAGATCTAGGTTAGGCCGGTGTTTACTTTACTGCTGTGTGCCGGATTTTTCGTAGTTTTCACTGCATGTTGTGGATGAAATTGCTTTGCTATGTCTGCTTACTTTTTCTGTACTCTGTGGATGGATTGATGTGTTTGGCGACTAGATTACCCTTAGGTTAGGTACGATCTGGATGTTGACACAGTTTTCTGCAGGTGGCCACGCTCATGCAGGGCAATATAAAAAGGGGGCAAATCAAAAAAAAAATGCATAAATATTATAAACTCTTTGCACAGGTGCTTCAGCTGCTAAAGCCCCCAAATCATAAAAAGAGCGTGGCCAGTGTGTTTACTTTCTTTTCTGCTCATATGTAACTGCTTGGGAATAACTGCTTTATTTATATTAATTGCTTAGGATAACCTTGCAGGTGAGTCTAGATTTTTATTTTGATATCAATGTAATTTGTATAATTGTTAAGTGTTGTGAAAGTTAAGTTTGAGTTTGGGATACATAGATCCAAAGCTTGGATTCCAAAGAGGAAAGGATACCCCTTTGGGGAACACTCCTTTTCCATTTGGAAATCCAAATTTGGATCATACCTCTTCCTTACCCAAAGAGGAAAGAGTGGCCTTCCCCTTAGAGGGAAGTGCCCTCTTATCCATTTGGGTAATCTACTACGAAGATTCCAAGAAGATTGAAGAAAAGGAGTCCAAAGAAGAATGAAATTGAAGATTTGAAGATTTGAAGATTGAGAGTATCCCACTCAAAATAACTTGCGTCGTTACTAGGTTTAGAATCCGGGTTGTTGTCAGTGGTGCCCGGCCACTTTACTTTCTGCAATATTCTGGTTTGTAATAAGCAAGGCAATTCTGCCTATGGACATTTATTAATTAATTTATATTTGATGTGATGATTTGATTGCCTCTAGGATTACTTGTTTTTACTAGTTTTTTTTTGGCGATTGCATGCCGCTCTTTGTTTTCGCCTGGATACGTGAGGCTCGTGAGGGTGTGAAACTTTTCTACTCATAATTTTAAAAGTCTAAAATTTTAGTGAGTCTAAACAACATAGAAAGATAACGAATCTAGGGAATTAGCCGGGGATCGACCCCGGGGTCGCATGCATATTTTTGCATTACTCTTTCCTTGCTTTAGACCCTTCCCCGCCTGCGGGTAGAGTCCGGATAGTCTGACCTATGAGGACGAGGTGCCGGACCTGGGGAAGTCCAGTCTTCTAAAAAATTATTTTATAAGCCTGTTTTTAAAATCTTCAAGCATATTTGATTTGAGGTTGTTAACCAGCATGCATTGCATTAGATACAAATTAAAGAGTCTAAATTTTAAATTCATAGTCCTTAGCATTTTATCACCCGACATAAGTTAAAGGGGCCAATTAGGAAAATCTCTAGATGTCGGCCCCGACCCTCCAAAACTTTAATTACAACGTCCCTACCATTCTTTCATAAAAAGACCGGATTCATGTATTTTAAATCGATTAGGTGGTTAGCTGGCTCCCCAATCCAGGCCGGGGTAAGTCCAGACCTTGCATTGCATTAGTTAGGTTCGGATGACTGTGGTCCAGTGTCCAAATTAGATTTAGGATCCGGGGCAGATTTTTGATTATAAGTCCCCAAATTTCGGGAATATAATCCCAAATTTCTAATAAAATGCTCAACTCTAATTAAAATTTTCTTTTAATCCTAAAACATAAAGCCTAACACCTAGATTAAGTTGGGACACTTCCGGATGGTTCTGGAATCTCAAAGTGTCCCCTACCTCTCATCCTTTGAATCTGTTAATAACTGCTCAATTTTGATCCATTCCCTCTTGATCTTTTCCAATAATTCTATTCATACTTTGATATCACTCCTAGAAAATCTAACAAAATTTCGTTCTTATTCTAATCGAGAGTTTTCGTAGGGGACTTTGTCTCCCTACGATGTAATTAACTACGAGGGCTTGCGCTCGTAGGAGATTTGGAACCCCACACACCTGATTTTAAAATTGATTTTAAAACTTCACTAGATTTCTTTGGGAAAAGTTAAAGAATGATCGTCGTCGTTGCATTAGAAGAATTATCGTAGAATGGTGTCATTTCCCTTTGGGGAGATACATCCTTCTTCGATAAGGCTTTGGATGTGAATGCGACGATCATACTTCTTGGATATTGTAATTGGGTACTTAGTTGAACTCTACTTTGTTCCCTCGGGGCCATATGAAGTTCTCTTTAGAACCCGATCATAATATTCAAGATGTGTTTACATAATTCTAAGCCTGAACACCGTTATGAAGGTTTATCTTCGTCCCCCGGGGTGATATATTCTTTCTAACGAGTTGGTTCGACCTTAGAATTAGAACTCAACCTTAATCTTAAAATCCCCAAAGAAAACTAATATTTTTTCAAAACCTGTTTTCAAAATTCCACCAACAAAAAAATGGCACGCCCGGTGGGACCAATCTCTCTCTCTATCTTTAATAAGAATGAAATTTTGTTTCATCGGTAGTCTTAACTACCTTTCTTCCGTTGGCCTCTCAATCCATTTCCCCCTTGGGTGAGTGTGGCCAACATCTAGAATAACTTAAAACATCAAGAGAGAGGTTCTACCTCCAAATGTTCGTTAAAAAAATATATATATGTTAATAATGCCGCTTTCAAAATACCTCTTTTGAAATTGAAAGGAAAAGACTTTTGAAGATTTGAGATACACTAGTCTTAACCTCTTTACCATTCCGACTTTCAAGAATAAAGAGGCTAAACCATTGAATTTACTAGGGATTTTCTTATAGTTCCATAAGCCTTCGGGCAAGGGGAAACTCTGTCCGTTGCATTTTGGATCTTATAAGAAGAATCCGTCTCAAATCATTCAAACTTCAAATTCTTTCAACAAAAAAAAACCAAACAAAACAAAATCCAAAACCCTTTTACTCCAAAACCTCATATGTTACCTCATAAGATTATTGTGTGGGTTAACATATGTTGATTTTTTTTTTGGCATGTACTTAGTCTCTTTATCTCCCTAACATGTGTTGAATTTTTCTACCATTCAATATGTGTTGGGAGGTTGGGATTATCCTACAAGCTTTAAGTTTTAAAATGACAAACACTTCTTCTTCAAGAAATCTAATTTCAAACCATTCTTTAATTTTCAGAAAATATCCGATGGCTGGCAAGTTGATCTTTACCTTTGACCGTGAGCTCTCTTCGACTGTGAATGACCTAGGGAGAACTGTTGTTTTTGGATTAGGCTTTGACACTCTTGAGTTTTACATGGATGGACAAGAGGTAGTCAAGTTGGATGCCACCAAGAATCCCACCCCTGAGCTTGAGTTGATTGTGGGAGCTACTTCTGTTGCACCTGTTAAGATTGAGACACCAAAGTTGCCTGAGTCAGTTGTTGAGATCCCTACTGAGGTCAAATCTGTTTTTGAAAAAGGGTCTTGTTCTGGGCTTACCTTTGCAACTAAGAATCAGAAGAAGAATTACTTAAGGAGACTTAGAAAGAGGATCTCCAAGGCCAAAAGGATTGTGCCTTTTAAGACCTTAGCTCAGGTAGAGCCTGAGGCTGGTGAGGAACTACCTATTCCTGCATCCTCTCCCCTTCTGAAAGGGAGTCGCTTTTTCCCCTTAGCTTCTGCTCAAGGGGAGGAGAGGGTATCTAGGATAGCCCGTTCCCCACCATGCCCAGTCGACTACTCGACTAAGAAAACTTCAAAAGAGAAACATCTGCAGAAGACTAGAGCACTAAGGAATATAATTCACACCTGTGCTGCACAATCTGGACAGACCAAAGAGCAGTATTTGAGTCAGCTGAAGGGAGTGATCTCCCATCGCTTCCAGAAGGAAGTGTTGAAAGAAGAGGCATCTGAGGCTAAGAACCTAACTCCACAACATGTTAGGAGAAACAAGAAATATGTTAGACAGCCTGCTACTTCGGTGCTAGTGGATGGATATCACTGGGCGCCACGCCCTCCTTCTTCCAAAACGGAGGGTATTGTGTTGACTGGGTCCGAGAGAGGCCGCCATCCTCATGGTAGACCCCCGGTACCCCCTCCCAAACCTGTGAGGTTGGCCTCAATGATTGTTAACCCTAAGGAAAATGAAGCGCTAAAACATTTGGATGTTAAGGGAAAGAGGCCCAAGTCTCCTGAGAAGAAATATGTTCCTAAAAGGACCAAGTTGGAGAACTTACCACCACCTCCAAGAACTCCTAAGTTCATTCTCCAACTCCAACGGGTTACAACAACACCTTCTCCAGTTTTGACTGAGTTGAGGGGCATTCAACCTAGCACTTCCGTTGTTGTAGTGGATGGTGTTACTAGAGCAAGTCCTACTCCTGATTTAGCAGTAATTCCGGTTGATGGTCCAGTTGCTGATTGCACTGATCTATGTGTCATTCCTAGGCTTCCTACACCGGAGTCCGAGGACCTTACCTTACCAGATGTAGGAGCTATTTCCCTACAAGCTCCTGCTTCACCTCCTGAGGTACGTGCCCCTCTCCTTGTAGAGAACGCCACTCTTCTGACTACCGATTTTGGGACAGTCGAGGAGGAGGGAATTGACCTGGATCTCAATTTAGAAGAAGAAGAGCCAACCACAGAGCCAAAATTAGATCCTAATCCGAAGCTTACTGAGATAATTTATACGCTAGAGAAGGAAGAACTCTTTGACATAGCTGCTTACAAAGGGTACTTACCCCTCGATCCTGAGTCTATTGGGGACAGACCAATTGGGGAGGTAGTACAAGAAATAAGAAACATTCTGTACAAGAAGGAAGAGGTAGCAACCTTTGATCCAGACCTGGATGACCTCCTAGGAGACACAGATGATCATGTTGGTAGCGTCTCCATGGTCGAAACTAGAGGATCCAGCAAAGAGGCTGAACCTAGCAAACGTAGGCCTACCAAAGACGATGATTCACACGTTGTTGGGTCCGATTCAGATGAGTCTGTGAGGACCAAGGATGAGGAGTATATAAAAAATCTGGAGAATCAGCTGAAAAACATGATGTTACAAGTTAAGGAGATGCAAGAAAGATTCGACAAGTCAGAGCAGGACTCACTCAGAATTCAGCAAACAGCTCGAGAGATTGTGGAAAGAGTTAAGAAGACAGAATCCAATCCCAAGCCTCCCGAGTCAGCACCAGTGATCCCTCCTTGCCTATTAGAGACATCTCCAGCCCCACCTACAGCTCTCCCTGTTCCTCCAACTTTGCCTCAGAAGGATATTAAGCAACTGATCGAGGACCAGGTAAGGGAGGCCTTAGCCTTTTCACAAGAAACTGCATCTATTCCAAAGGGTAGACCATACCCCGAAGAATATGATTCAGTTCCCTACCCAAAGGGCTTTGTGCCACCAACTTTTAAGATTTTCACTGGAGTTGAAAACCCGAGACAGCATTTGGCCCACTTCAGAGCAAGTTGTTGCAATGCGGGAGGGTCTGATGCTCTACTCTTTCGCCAATTTGTAAGTAGCTTATCCGGCATTGCTTTCGAGTGGTACGCAGATCTGCCCAATGGTTCAGTAAGAACTTTCTGTGATTTAGAAAACCTTTTCCTCAAAAGATTTTCTGGAGCACAACAACGAACCACTGTGGGCGATTTGGTTGTTGAAAAGCAAAAGCCGGGAGAGTCTCTGGTTGAGTACATCTTGAGGTGGCGAAACCTCTCGATGAAGTGTGAACCCCAGTTGCAAGAGCAACATGCAGTGGAAATACTTCTTAAGAACATTCACGGCCCTGTTGCTTTTCTCCTGAAGGGTTTCACTATTAAAACTTTTGAGAAGCTTCTTAATAAGGCTAGCAATTTGCAGGAAGAGGCTCATAGGATGCCATTCCTACGGGAGCAGTCTGAAGATAAGAAGGGTCCTAGATTGGTTAAGACATTTGAGAAAAAGGCGGTAGTGTCAGCAGTTGACAAAGGAAAGAGGCCAATGGTCAGTCAGCCTAGTGCTCCTCCACCACCGCCACCACAGCCAGTTCAGAGACAGCCTTTCCAGGTTACTCCTCAGTACACCAGAGACCCTGTACCTTTTAGAGAGAGATTGGCAAAACCATATCCATTTAAAAGGGAGTCAGTTAAGAAGATTTTCAGGAGTCTATTAAAGAAACCAGATTTTCAGTTGCCAGAGGCTAGGAGGCCTGAGGATGAAAGTAAGAAAGATGATCCCAAGTACTGTCCATACCACCGGATGCTTAGTCACCCTCTAGAAGACTGTGTTGTGTTCAAAGACTGGCTTGAGAGGAACTACACCCAAGGTAACATCATAATTCCTAAGGAATACTTGGTTGATCCAGAAAAAGCTTCCATTAAGACCATTTCAGGTAACTCTCTTAACCTTCCTTGTTTTATTGAAGATGGTTGGGACGTCGCTTTGTCCCGGGCACTTAAAAAGTCGATTAACAAGTCTTTTCGTCTTTCTCAACAGCTAACTACGATAGCCCAGGATCCGGTGTGGGAGGTTGACCTGGACGCTTCGCAGGAGGATGTTGAGCCACCTTCCTCTCCAGTAGTCACAGGAACTACTGCCAAATGTTTTAAAGAAAAAGAAGTTGATTTTGTAGAGAGGAAGTGTGTAGATGAGAGATGTATTAGGATGGCGGATGGGGGTGTTAAGACCCTTTCCCCTCTTTTGTTATCTGACTTTTACTTTGCCCCATCAAAGGCAAAGGGTCAGAAGATGAATAAAAAACATCCTTCTGCTTCTGTCTTGATGATTGGCCATGAGAATGAAATGCAAATTGATGACTCTCCTGTCTTAAATAAAAGTTCTTGTGAAGAAACTCTCAACATTAAAGAAATTGATCCTCCCAAACCAGCTATTCAAGAAGAGGTCGAGTCGGAGGCCTTATCAGAAAGTGATTTCCCTCAAATCAATTTTCAAGGAAATCCTATCTTGATAGAGCTTTCAGATTCTGACTCGCTGTCGGGAGATGATGACCCGACGCCTATGGTGTGTGTAGACACTGCCCTAATTTGCCCTCCCGAGGATATCGAGCAGGTGCAACTCCGTGGCGGTAAAGTCTTACCCCCTAGGCTCCCCCCTCAAGAGAAAGGCAAGCAAATTCCCTTCGAAGATCTGAATCCGCATTCCCCTCAACAGTCAGACTCTCCATTAATTCCTCCGGGTTTTGAGTCTGTCATTCCCAAGGTTGATTACAATGTTTTAGCCCATCTTAGGAAGTTGCCAGCAAAATTAAGCATCTACGACGCCCTCCTTCTTTCCAAAGAAATGAGGGAGTCTTTAATTAAAGCACTTCTCGACCCCGAGATTTGCTTGACTCAGTTGGCTGCAACTTCAGAAGATAAGGCACTTTACTTCAAGGAGGTTCCCGGAGTTACCTTTTCAGACGAAGATATGCTCTTGAGAACTGCTGACCATAATCGTCCCCTCTACATTACTGTAGATGTGGGAAACTTTAAGTTATCAAGAGTCCTCATTGATCCGGGTGCATCGGTCAATATAATGAACATAAAGACCCTCGCATACCTCAGAGTTGATACTAGCAAGCTTTCAACCGACAGGTTGGTGCTTCGTGGGTTCAATGAACAGGGTGAGAGGGCCTTGGGTTCAATCACTTTACTTTTAGTAATAGCAGGCTTGAAAACTGAAGCTAAGTTTCATATAATTGATTCGGCCACGTCCTTTAATGCCCTTTTAGGTAGACCTTGGATTCATGAATACAGAATGGTCCCATCTACCCTTCACCAATGCATCAAATACCAACGAGATGGCATTGAACATGTGATTAAGGGTGATTTGCAACCATTTTCTATTCAAGAAATCGGGATCTACGAAGATGCTACATACTTTGTTCCTAAAGGGTCCTCGTCCCGTTCCAAGCTAGAGATCAGAATCGAGGAGAAGTCGATTGGACAAAGTTCCGATCAAATGAAAGAAAAAGGAAAATATATTGAGCAAGAAATGATACAATTGAGTAGTGAAGACGACTCCGACATCGTTATCCTTAGGCCTCCAAATGCATTACCTCAAAGAGGTGGGAGGATGGCTTTAAGGGCACGAGGTCGAGGCCGTATTCCCTCAGAGAGGAGAACAACACCTGTTCATATCGATTTGGAATCTGATTCCGATGTTGAGTCCAAGGACCGAGGTGTTGCTTTCTCCCTCCGTTATAAGAATACAAATACTTCTCCAAAATTCGATCTCACTTTGGACGATGACAGTGACATTGAGGAAGATGTTGCAAAGGTGAAAAGTGACGAGCCTGAATTGACAATGTACGAAAAGCTCAGTAGGAGGATTGAGGCCCTTTCTCTGACCCCACTGTCAGCTGGCAGGATTGCTGGGTTAGAAGTTAAAGTGGCCCCCAACTTGAATGGTGAAGTAAAGAAAGTCCAGAAATTCTTTCCTGGCTCCTCCTCCGCAAGGGATGAAGGTGATGTAACCCTTGAGGAGGCAGATTTTAATGAATTAATGGAATTACCTTTCGGCTACTTCCCTGTTTGTGTGAAGAATACTTTCTTTAAAGGTTCTGTACCATACCGATGGACTAAAGGTCAAGCCAGATACCACGAAAACATTTGGAAAACAAAAATTAAAAATAATCCTACAAGTGGTATTGGCTTTGGAACAGTTAGTTCATTCGACGATGATGAGTATTGCCTAATGATAACTTACCACCTTGAATCACCAAATGTCCCTACGGATCCCTTCTGCCCTCTTGATGGGCTCTGTTTGGAGACTTTGGATGATCCCGATGACCTTCAAGTTCGGGATGCACCCCCTGAATTTGAGGAAGAAATTAAATCGACGGTCGATGAATTAAAAGAAATTAACCTGGGAACCGATGACGACCCCCGTCCGATCTTTATAAGTGCTCTGCTGAGCGAGGGTGAGACTAAAGATTTAGTTCAGTTATTGTCTGAGTTTAGGGATTGCTTTGCCTGGACGTATGACGAAATGCCAGGTCTACCCGCTGAGGTAGCGGTCCATAAACTGGGAGTTCGGCATGATGCCATTCCTGTTAAACAAGCTCCTCGACGCATGCGCTTAGAAATTGAACAACAAGTCGTTTCTGAAGTTAAGAAATTGGCCGAAGCTGGATTTATTCGAGAGGAACAATACCCCTCTTGGGTAGCTAGCGTCGTGCCAGTCCGAAAGAAAAATGGTCAGATTCGGATTTGTGTCGACTATAGGGATCTGAATAAGGCATGCCCTAAAGATGAGTTCCCTTTACCGATACCGGAGCTCATGGTGGACATTGCCTCTTCACATGCTATTTTCTCATTCATGGATGGCTCATCAGGTTATAACCAAATCAAGATGGCCCCAGAGGATGAGAGAAATACAGCGTTCAGAACCCCTATTGGAATCTTTTGTTACAAGGTGATGCCATTTGGCTTAAAGAATGCTGGGGCGACTTACCAGCGGGCCATGACCCGTATCTTTGACGATCTAATTCATAACCAAGTTGAATGTTATGTTGATGATTTGGTTGTCAAGAGCAAAGTCAAAGGGGCTCACCTGTTTGATTTGAGAACTGTTTTCGAACGGTTACGCCGCTACGATTTGAAAATGAATCCTTTGAAATGCGCCTTTGGCGTTACTTCAGGGAAATTTTTAGGATTCGTGGTAAGGCACCGAGGAATAGAAATTGACCCCGCTAAAATTGAAGCCATCTTAGACATGCCATCTCCTAGGAGCCTTACCCAGTTAAGGTCTCTACAAGGTAGATTGGCATATATAAGAAGGTTTATTTCTAACCTTTCTGGAAGGTGTCAACCCTTTTCTGTCCTTGCGAAAAAAGATACTAAATTCGTATGGGGCGAGAAGTGCCAAAATGCTTTCGATAACATTAAGCAATACCTTTCCAATCCACCAGTTTTGGCGGCTCCAATTCCGGGAAGGCCGTTAATCCTCTACACTGCAGCATTAGATGAGTCTTTAGGCGCCCTACTAGCTCAAGTCAATGACGAAGGTAAGGAGAATGCTCTCTATTATCTTAGTCGAAGGCTTCTTCCTACGGAAATTCGATACCCTTCGATTGAAAAGCATTGTCTTGCTTTAGTCTTCGCAGCCCAAAAATTGAGGCATTATATGCTTTCACACTCAGTGAGTTTAATTTCAAGAGTCAATCCTTTGCAATATCTTATGACCCGACCGACGTTGTCAGGACGTTTAGCCCGCTGGTCTATGATATTATTACAATTTGAGATTACTTTCACTCCCCTTCGCGCTGTGAAAGGACAGGCTGTTGCCGACTTTCTGGCAGCACACCCGCTGCCGGCAAATTCCCCTCTGAACGACGATTTACCCGACGAACAAATCATGAGTTTGAGGGAATCTGATGAGGCCATTTGGGAATTGTATTTTGATGGAGCCGCATCCTCTCGTAGGAACGCGACCCAACAGTCTATAATTCCCGGAAAGGCCGGAGTTGGTTTAATTTTCATAACGCCAGAAAAAGGGATGATGCATTTTTCCTACCATTTATCAGAGCCCTGCACAAACAATGAGGCTGAATACGAGGCTCTGATAACCGGTTTGGAACTTGCAATTTTAATGGAGATTAAAGAGATTAAGATTTTTGGAGATTCCCAGTTGGTGATTAACCAAGTGGCCGGAACTTATAGAATCTTGAATCCTAATCTCCTGAAATACCACCAATACACACTTCACCTGTTGGAGCAAATTCCCACCGCTACTTTGTATAGGGTTCCCCGTGGAAACAATTCTGCAGCAGATGCCTTAGCAAAACTAGCAAAAGAATTTGCCTGTCCGGAGGAAGATTCCATTCCTATAGAGATTCAGGGTCGCAATACCCTTTCTCTTATAGATTTGGAACACATTAGTAAGACTCCTCTTCAGATCCTTTCTGCCTCTTTGACAACTGACAAAGAAGGCGATTGGAGGCAACCCTTAATCGATTACCTTAAAGAAGGGAAGCTCCCTCAGGACAAATCACTCTCCAACCAGATTAGGAAACGTGCCCTATCATATGCACTAGTTAACGATTTGTTGTACCGTCGGTCTTTCGATCACATGTGGCTGCGCTGTTTGAACAAGCGAGAAGCCCAGAAGATTGTTAATGAAGTTCATTCAGGACTATGCGGTGCACATCAATCGGGTCCAAAAATGAAATTAAAGATTAAAAGACTTGGATACTATTGGCCTACAATGATTGACGATTGCATGAATACTGCAAAGCACTGTCATCAATGTCAGGTCCATGGTGTGGTTTTACATCAGCCGCCTAATGTGTTACACCCTACGATAGCCTCGTGGCCCTTCGAGAGTTGGGGCACGGATATCATTGGGCCGATTGACCCTCCCTCCGCGAGAGGTCATCGTTTCATATTAGCAGCAACTGATTACTTTTCAAAATGGGCGGAAGCAATTCCCCTACGAAATGTGACATCCCACCATGTCTTAAAATTCTTCCGTGACCATATCGTGTATCGATTCGGCGTGCCCCGCAGAATCATATCCGATAATGGGTCTGCATTCAAGTCTACAAAGATTAATAGTTTTGTGAGACGCCATAATATTGATTGGAGATACTCGACAATCTATTACCCCCGGGCAAATGGATTGGCCGAGGCCTTCAACAAAACCTTGGTGCAAATCATTAAAAAGACCCTTGATGATAACAAGCGACAATGGGATGAGCAGTTGGTGGAAGCTTTGTGGGCTTATCGTACCACTTACAGAACTCCGACCCAATCCACTCCGTTTGCACTAGTGTATGGATCTGAGGCCGTTCTACCCTTGGAAGTACAAATTCCGTCGCTCAGGATTGCAATTCAGAACCAAATTACAAATGAACAAAATGCAAAACTGCGATTGGAAGAACTCGAAGGCCTTGAAGAGCGACGTCTCCAAGCTCAACAAAGTTTAGAGTTGTATAAATCCCGTATGGTTCAAGCCCATGATAAGTTAGTGCGACCTAGGACCTTCCAAGCGGGAGACTTGGTGTTGGTCCTTCGGAGGCCTATTTTAGCCCATCGAAAGTTGGGAGGCAAATTTGAACCTACTTGGGAAGGACCCTTCGTTATAGAGACTGTCTACGAAGGAGGCTCGTATCAGTTAGTAGATTGTAAAGGAATTCGTCCGATGTTACCTGTCAACGGACGTTTCCTTAAGAAATACTATGCTTGATGTAGCTCTTTTGATCAATCAATAAAATTTACTTTCATGATTCTTGATTCTGCTTTGAGTCTTTTAAATTTCATCTTCTTTTAATTTCCTCTTTTCTTTTCCTTAAGGTTGTGTCCTTCATTCCCTTAGGATTAGATTCGCTAGTGGTGGAGTATGCCCTTCGTGGTACCACCCTAGTTTGCCAGTTGAGGTCCTCTGTGTGGAGCAAGTTTCCTCCCCACATGACCATTCGCTAGTGGTGGAGTATGCCCTTCGTGGTACCACCCTAGTTTGCCAGTTGAGGTCCTCTGTGTGGAGCAAGTTTCCTCCCCACATGACCATTCGCTAGTGGTGGAGTACGCCCTTCGTGGTACCACCCTAGTTTGCCAGTTGAGGTCCTCTGTGTGGAGCAAGTTTCCTCCCCACATGACCATTCGCTAGTGGTGGAGTATGCCCTTCGTGGTACCACCCTAGTTTGCCAGTTGAGGTCCTCTGTGTGGAGCAAGTTTCCTCCCCACATGACCATTCGCTAGTGGTGGAGTACGCCCTTCGTGGCACCATCCTAGTTTGCCAGTTGAGGTCCTCTGTGTGGAGCAAGTTTCCTCCCCACATGACCATTCGCTAGTGGTGGAGTACGCCCTTCGTGGTACCACCCTAGTTTGCCAGTTGAGGTCCTCTGTGTGGAGCAAGTTTCCTCCCCACATGACCATTCGCTAGTGGTGGAGTATGCCCTTCGTGGTACCACCCTAGTTTGCCAGTTGAGGTCCTCTGTGTGGAGCAAGTTTCCTCCCCACATGACCATTCGCTAGTGGTGGAGTATGCCCTTCGTGGTACCACCCTAGTTTGCCAGTTGAGGTCCTCTGTGTGGAGCAAGTTTCCTCCCCACATGACCATTCGCTAGTGGTGGAGTATGCCCTTCGTGGTACCACCCTAGTTTGCCAGTTGAGGTCCTCTGTGTGGAGCAAGTTTCCTCCCCACATGACCATTCGCTAGTGGTGGAGTACGCCCTTCGTGGTACCACCCTAGTTTGCCAGTTGAGGTCCTCTGTGTGGAGCAAGTTTCCTCCCCACATGACCATTCGCTAGTGGTGGAGTACGCCCTTCGTGGTACCACCCTAGTTTGCCAGTTGAGGTCCTCTGTGTGGAGCAAGTTTCCTCCCCACATGACCATTCGCTAGTGGTGGAGTACGCCCTTCGTGGCACCATCCTAGTTTACCAGTTGATTTGCCTATTTGGAGTAAGTCTTCTATCAGCATCCTATAGGCCTAAGGTTGGGTGATGCCTTTCCTTAGACCCAAGGCTAGGTATTCCCTACCTTGGTTTTCCCAGTTCTCTTTTCCAAATAGGTGTAAGCCTTTCACTAACTTCCTATGGACTTAAGATTGGGCGATACCCTCCCTTCTACCTTTGAGATTCTACTTCTATTCGGTCAACGCCAATGTGTGCAGCAGAAGTTCCTTCTACCACACACATTGGGGGTCCATTTGTTGACCTCATTTTTGTATGAGGTCACTAAAACCCTTCCAGAATCCAGATCCTTTCCTAAAGCCAGCCCTTAGGGCCTATTCTAGACCTTAGGATCCTTCCTAAAGCCAGACCTTAGGGCCTATTCTAGACCTTAGGATCCTTCTAGAGCCAAAACCTTAGGGCCTACTCTAGAGCTTAGGATTCTTCCATATCCAAATCCTAGGACTCCTCTAGATCCTAGGATCAATCCAGACTTCAAATCAATCCCATCCCTTTGATCCATTCTAACCTCAAATTAATCCCATACCTTTGATCAACTTTAACATCAAATCAATTCCTACTTTTGATCAATTCAAATCTCAAACTTCATTCAATCCAAATTCTAATTAATCTAAGCTTCAACCACATCCAAACCTTGATCCAATCTACTTGACAATTCAAACTTCAACTTTGACTTTGAGCCTACCCTTGATCTAACTTTGACCCTATCCATTCATTAACAATCACCACATGATTGTTAATGATTTGAATACTTCAATATTAATCTTTCAAACTTAAAATCCATTCCAAATCCAGAAATCCAAACCCAAATCCTAAGCCTTAGGGCCCTGTCCTAAAGACCTTTTTCATTGAATTTTCAAATACTTTGAAACCCAGTTTAATGACCTCTGATTCAAAGTCTACCACTTGCAAAGTGATAGGACATGTCTCTAGAGGTTACCCCTCAAATTTGAGCCCATTCTGAGGTCTCTAGCCCCAGAGTCTAAATCAAAATCCAAAGGCTGTAAAACCTTCAAATATTTACAGCCTATGCCACTGGACCTTTGGCCTTGAAGATTTTGACCTTAGAACTTTCACCAAAGCTTCTAATCAATTCCAGACCATTAATCTTGATATGTTGAGCAGTAAACTGAAACTTTCTGGACTCATTTTAGCCCTTAGTGGTCATGAGCCCAAAGTGACCAAAATACCCCTGTGGGGCTCAAACATGCTTTTTTAAACCAAATGAACTCCAAATTGAATGCAATCACTTGCAGCAAGTTTCAAATATCATTTTAAACCTGTTGAATCCAATCCCAGCTCCTAGGTCAATTCGATTGACCAAGTCAACTGGGTTGACCCAAGAAGACCCTTAAGGGTTCAAATAGGGGTTTTGACCCAATTGACCTCTCTAGACTTGGAGACCACCTCCAATGGCTTCCAAACATCATCTTGAATTTATCCAGCCCAGCCTCACCCATTGGGTCAACCTAGTTGACCCAGTCAACATGGTTTGACCCAATGAACCCTTAAGGTTTCAAATGAACCATTCCAACCCGTTTAACCACATCAATATCTTCAAACTCTTAAAATCATTCCATTCAAAGCCTTGAACATTTCTAAACCTATTTTGAGCTCAACCCAACTTGGTTTGACCAAGTCAACCCTAAATCCTTGGTCAAAATTGTGGTGGCATTTGCTCCCATCCTTTCTAGCCTTGACTTTGACCTTTGACCCTTGATTGAACCATTTCAAATATCCCTCTCCCTCCTTAAGTGCCACATCACTAACCTCGACCTGGTTGACTGGTCAAACCAAGTCAACAAAGCCCTATTTCCTCCTTATATCACATGCCTAAAAGTCTCCTTTTGCTTTATTTCCCTAACTAATCCTGTCTTAAGCTGCTCCAAGGGCCTGGCTTAGGCTATTTAGGCAATGTTCCCTCTCACTCATCCCAAGTCCACCCAATAGGAGCTTGGCTTGTCCAGCCCTTTCCGCAGCCTTCCAGCTTTCCCAGGGACAGGTGGCATCATCTGGAGAGCCCCTGCATCGATCCTAGCCATCCAATCTAGCCCAGCTCGTTTGAATAGGGAGAAAGGCAACTTTTGAGGATGATTGATCAAAGCAGCCTCTCTCACTAACCCTAGCCTCCCAGATCGAACTCTTAGTTCGTTTTGAATCTCCAGGGCCTCCTCTACCTTCCCACTACAAAACCCAGGTGGTTGCACGTCACCGGCGGCGAGTTCTCCGGCGAAACCACCACCTAGACCGTCTCAAGCCCATAGCAGCCGATCCAGACGCGTTCGAGCTTGGATTTTCGCTGGTAATCTTCACTTGGACAATCTACAAGCTCAACCATCCAGAAATTTCGAAGATCTAACGGTATAACTCCCTAAAACCCTAGATCTAGGTCACATTAGTTAGGTCTAAATAGCTTTACGCTTTTAGGGTTTTAGCTAAAACAAACTATTCCCCATGATTTCTGTTCATGTCCTTAATCTATGTTTAAAATTTTAAGTGAAATGATTGATCCGATCGAGAGAACGAAGCGAAATATGTTTTCTAGGGCGTCACTCACGGTCTCCGGCGAGTGTACGTTTTCTGGACCGTTGATCGTTCGATCAACGGTCCAGATCGAGCCTTTCCGCGGTTTGATCCGACCGCGCATTCGATCTCTCGTTCGATCAGTCGTCCGGCGAGATCTAGGTCGTCTATTCGGAATAGCGGGATCGAATCTCCGCCGTCTGATCCTCTCCTGGTGAGATCAGACCGCGGGATCTGATCTCAGCCGTTGGATCGAACCCGCGGTTAATCCAACGGCTGTTACGCGCCGCTGACGTGGTTAAGTGAAAACCGCGTGAAACGGCCAGCGGCCGACGCGTGTCCCCGCCGCCGCGCGGTTTCGATCCCGCCAATCCTAGCGCGCCGCGTGTCTGACCGCCGCCATTTAATTAAAAAATAATGAGTTTTAATTAGTTTTAATTGCTGAAACTTAAATAAATCATAGTAAATCAAATATATAACCAAAAATTAAGTATAATATATCAAACTTTTCAGAATTTCATCTAGTTTATTTTAAAAATAAAATCAGTTTATTTTGACTATTATTTTACTGGTAATTTAAGAAATACAGAAATATGTATTTCATTTTTAATTAATTATATATAAATTATTTTTATCTGAAATTTGGCATGCATGTTGTTGAATGCATGGCTGGTCTCCAGAAAACTTTTCAGTATTATTTGAATAAGTTTTGAAGGTATTTTGAATTATTGGAGTATTTTCATCCTTTCTTTATATTTAATTAAATATTAAGTATTTAAAAAAAAATACAAGAAATATATTTTATTATTTCCAAACTTCTATGGAGATCAGTGGATCCTTCAACCCATTAACATGTATTTTGATAATATATTTAATCATTTTATAATATATATATTTCTATTTATATATATAAATTCATTTATATTTATGTATTTTAATATATATTTTGAAATTTTATATATATATATGTAAATCCTTAAGTGTTTAAGAGTCATTTGAGATCTTAAATGTTGATTAAGCATGTTTGAATAGAAATGAAGGGGATGATTAGTGAATAATCATTCCTTGATTATTCACTAATTTTGTCTTAATTATGTTAATTAGTTAATTGCATGTTTAAGGTGCACACACCACTTAGTCTAAGGCTCTCCTAGATTTAGGTGTTGAATGTGTTTATGTGATTCATGCATGCCTTATGTATTGAGTATGAGGGTTAGTTCAAACATTGATTCAAGTCCATCAAAACTAGTGACATATTTAAGGACAATAATTAAGGACTCATGTATAGAAAACTTAGAAAAATTTCAATAATTAGGATTCACCTCCTCTTTAGTTGAAACTTTGAACATTTGAACTTAGTGACATCCTCAGCCCCTAGAGAAATTTTCACTAATTTTTGAGGTCATTAGGTCCCCTAATTAGTTTTCTAAGTCTTAAACCCTTAATTAAGCCTTTAAAACTTCTAAAAAATTGTAATAAATCCAATTTAAATCCAAAAATTACATGTAAACCCTCAAACTGACCAGAATTCAGTCCTTAATCTGTGATAATTAAAAGCCCTTTGATTTGACAGCAATTTAAACCCTAATTTAATTTTAAGTGAAAACCAATATGTAATTAAGATAATTAATTAATAATAATATAAAAATCCAAAAATTTCCCAAACACTTGGGGATCCCTCCTTAGGTTATTTCTGACCTTTGGAGGTGTTTTCAAGAAGTTGGGAACTTGTTTGAAGCAAAATCACAAAAGAGGCCTTCTAATTAAGAAATTCCCAAAACTCATTAAAATGCCCAAACTTCAATAATCCATAACTAATTCTAGAAAAATCCAAATTACCCAAACTCACTTGCATTCAACTCATATTGATGTCTAGTATTTATTAAAAATATTAAATTCCAGGAATTTGCAATATTTTAAACAGTCAACAAATCGGTCAACTTTAAGTCAAAACTAGTTCAAAACTTCAAACCTTTGTAATAAAATGTAGAAAAATCCGATTTTAACTGATCGTAGTAAGGTCTAGTATTTTAATAAAATACAAACATTTCAGAATTTGGTCTTAATCAAAAAGTCAATTTTTTTTAACCCCTTAATTAAATCATTAAAATATTCAAAAATTCATAAAACTCATAATCATTCTAAAATTCAGAAAATATTGGTTTAATGTCCAAAACACTTAACAAATCCTTTAAAACACAACAACCACCCTAAAGTTGAAGTTTATTGGCTGGACTACTCCGGGCTGCGGGGCTAAGTGTCCTAAGGAGGCTGGTTCCTCGAGCCTGGTGGCACAACGCCACGAATGGATTCTAAAGGGTGTCAAACCTTAAAATGGATTAACCTTTTAATTATTTAACATTTTTAAAAGTCTCTAATTCAATTACATTAATTTGGTTTATCGGCTGGACTACTCCGGGCTGCGGGGCTAAGTGTCCTAAGGAGGCTGGTTCCTCGAGCCTGGTGGCACAACGCCACGAATCAATTAATGGCAAACTTAAATTAATCAACTTTAAAAATCAGTAATTAACTCATTTTAATATTAATCCACTCTTTTAATTCCAACCAATTTAAATAACTTAATCAACCCCGATTGCTACTGGGTAACCCAGGCCTACGAGGCTATTAGCTTAGCCCCAAGGAAGGTGAAATAAACTTCACGGTCTCGGTGTGAAACAAAGGTAGTAATCAATTAACTTTTAAAACATGTTTAATTAAAATTCTTAATCTACTAATACTTAAATTTTAATCTAAATACCCTTTTAAGCCTTAACAAACTCAGACTTTTAGATAACTTTAATTAATCACCCAACTTAGGATATACCCCCGCCACACTACCTTTCACACACACTTTAGATGTTGTGCTAGGACAACCAACTCTAGATCTAGGTTAGGCCGGTGTTTACTTTACTGCTGTGTGCCGGATTTTTCGTAGTTTTCACTGCATGTTGTGGATGAAATTGCTTTGCTATGTCTGCTTACTTTTTCTGTACTCTGTGGATGGATTGATGTGTTTGGCGACTAGATTACCCTTAGGTTAGGTACGATCTGGATGTTGACACAGTTTTCTGCAGGTGGCCACGCTCATGCAGGGCAATATAAAAAGGGGGCAAATCAAAAAAAAATGCATAAATATTATAAACTCTTTGCACAGGTGCTTCAGCTGCTAAAGCCCCCAAATCATAAAAAGAGCGTGGCCAGTGTGTTTACTTTCTTTTCTGCTCATATGTAACTGCTTGGGAATAACTGCTTTATTTATATTAATTGCTTAGGATAACCTTGCAGGTGAGTCTAGATTTTTATTTTGATATCAATGTAATTTGTATAATTGTTAAGTGTTGTGAAAGTTAAGTTTGAGTTTGGGATACATAGATCCAAAGCTTGGATTCCAAAGAGGAAAGGATACCCCTTTGGGGAACACTCCTTTTCCATTTGGAAATCCAAATTTGGATCATACCTCTTCCTTACCCAAAGAGGAAAGAGTGGCCTTCCCCTTAGAGGGAAGTGCCCTCTTATCCATTTGGGTAATCTACTACGAAGATTCCAAGAAGATTGAAGAAAAGGAGTCCAAAGAAGAATGAAATTGAAGATTTGAAGATTTGAAGATTGAGAGTATCCCACTCAAAATAACTTGCGTCGTTACTAGGTTTAGAATCCGGGTTGTTGTCAGTGGTGCCCGGCCACTTTACTTTCTGCAATATTCTGGTTTGTAATAAGCAAGGCAATTCTGCCTATGGACATTTATTAATTAATTTATATTTGATGTGATGATTTGATTGCCTCTAGGATTACTTGTTTTTACTAGTTTTTTTTTGGCGATTGCATGCCGCTCTTTGTTTTCGCCTGGATACGTGAGGCTCGTGAGGGTGTGAAACTTTTCTACTCATAATTTTAAAAGTCTAAAATTTTAGTGAGTCTAAACAACATAGAAAGATAACGAATCTAGGGAATTAGCCGGGGATCGACCCCGGGGTCGCATGCATATTTCTGCATTACTCTTTCCTTGCTTTAGACCCTTCCCCGCCTGCGGGTAGAGTCCGGATAGTCTGACCTATGAGGACGAGGTGCCGGACCTGGGGAAGTCCAGTCTTCTAAAAAATTATTTTATAAGCCTGTTTTTAAAATCTTCAAGCATATTTGATTTGAGGTTGTTAACCAGCATGCATTGCATTAGATACAAATTAAAGAGTCTAAATTTTAAATTCATAGTCCTTAGCATTTTATCACCCGACATAAGTTAAAGGGGCCAATTAGGAAAATCTCTAGATGTCGGCCCCGACCCTCCAAAACTTTAATTACAACGTCCCTACCATTCTTTCATAAAAAGACCGGATTCATGTATTTTAAATCGATTAGGTGGTTAGCTGGCTCCCCAATCCAGGCCGGGGTAAGTCCAGACCTTGCACTGCATTAGTTAGGTTCGGATGACTGTGGTCCAGTGTCCAAATTAGACTTAGGATCCGGGGCAGATTTTTGATTATAAGTCCCCAAATTTCGGGAATATAATCCCAAATTTCTAATAAAATGCTCAACTCTAATTAAAATTTTCTTTTAATCCTAAAACATAAAGCCTAACACCTAGATTAAGTTGGGACACTTCCGGATGGTTCTGGAATCTCAAAGTGTCCCCTACCTCTCATCCTTTGAATCTGTTAATAACTGCTCAATTTTGATCCATTCCCTCTTGATCTTTTCCAATAATTCTATTCATACTTTGATATCACTCCTAGAAAATCTAACAAAATTTCGTTCTTATTCTAATCGAGAGTTTTCGTAGGGGACTTTGTCTCCCTACGATGTAATTAACTACGAGGGCTTGCGCTCGTAGGAGATTTGGAACCCCACACACCTGATTTTAAAATTGATTTTAAAACTTCACTAGATTTCTTTGGGAAAAGTTAAAGAATGATCGTCGTCGTTGCATTAGAAGAATTATCGTAGAATGGTGTCATTTCCCTTTGGGGAGATACATCCTTCTTCGATAAGGCTTTGGATGTGAATGCGACGATCATACTTCTTGGATATTGTAATTGGGTACTTAGTTGAACTCTACTTTGTTCCCTCGGGGCCATATGAAGTTCTCTTTAGAACCCGATCATAATATTCAAGATGTGTTTACATAATTCTAAGCCTGAACACCGTTATGAAGGTTTATCTTCGTCCCCCGGGGTGATATATTCTTTCTAACGAGTTGGTTCGACCTTAGAATTAGAACTCAACCTTAATCTTAAAATCCCCAAAGAAAACTAATATTTTTTCAAAACCTGTTTTCAAAATTCCACCAACACCTCCACTCCTGGCTTCCAGCGATATGAATTGTGCAGTATCTCCAGTCATATACTTTGAACATCTACTGTCCAGGTGTCATATGCTCTCATGAGGTCTTGTGTGAGAGCGACTCTGCAAAATTATCTAACGTTAGACCTGGGAACCTAAATAAGTTTGGGTTCTCCTTTTGGCAATTTATAATCAGATGTATGTATGATATATCTAGGTTTATGCATCTTAGGTCTCCACACCAAATAAGTTTTCATCTTCAAAGTACAGGTGTGAGCTATATATCTAAATAATCCACAATTATTATATTTAACTTTTGGAAATGGATTCCTAAGTCTTTTACCATTCATCTGTTTATTCAAGGATTGTATAAATTTAGGATATAGAATAAGATTAATAAAATCTTCAAGTTTAGGGGATATCCTATTATCCTCAAGAGCTTTTTTTGTTAATTTGCAAAATGAATTCATATCTTCCAAAATTCAATTTGTATAATTTGATCTATAAATCTTGCTCTCCAATTCATCCTTAAAATTTTTAAAATCTTTTTCATGTTTAGCATGGGTTGATTTTAAATTTTCATCTTTTTCATTCAAGTCATCAAACTCATCAAGTAATTTCATGTGGTTGTTATCAATTAAAGCATGATCTTTCATAAGGATTTCATGTTCTTTTTGTAATTTTTTAAACTCTAAACTTAGATTAGCATGCATTGTCTTCATTTTCCTATATGCATCATGCATGTGTTCAGAAACTTCAAAAAGTTCATCATATGTTAAGTCACATACCTCTTCTTGATTTGACTGATCAAGACTATCGAGCATTAAGCATAGATTAGTGAATTCCTCTTCCTTTTCAGTCTCTGATGAATCTGAAGCTGAGTCCGCCTAGAAAGCTCTTTGAAACTTCTTCTTGTCCTTCTTTACAATTGGTTTCTCCTCTACCTTTTTTGTGATAGGAGTGGCTTTGAGTTTTGGGCATTCAGTCTTGATATGACCAGGTTTTCTGCACTCATAGCAAATCACATGATTTGAAACCTTGGCATTTCTATTAAATTTACCTCTATTCCAATACTGGCATCTCTTCTGCTTCCTCTTCAGAAAGCTTCTGAATTATCTAGTCATCAATGCGATGTCGTCTTCATCCTCAGGTTGTGAGTGTTCACTCTCAAACTCTTCCAGTTTTAGTGCTATATTCTTCTCCTTTCGTGGTTCACCTGCATCAATCTTTCTTTGGCTAACTCCTTGCTCGTAAGCAATTAGCAAACCAAGAAGATTATCAATAGAGTAAATGTTTAGATCTTTAGACTCTGCAATTGCAGTAATTTTAGCATCATAAGAAGTATGCAAACAACAAAGAATCTTATTAACCATTTCAGCATTCGTTAGTTCTTTATCCAGTGCATGCAAAAAGGTGACTATTTGTGTGAATCTTGTGTACATATCAGAAATGGATTCATTTGGTTTCATGCGAAATAGTTCATAATCATGCAACAAAATATTAAGTCTAGATTGTTTAACCTCATTAGTCCACTCATAAGTTATACAAAATCTATCCCATATGTCCTTCCCACTTTTGCAAGTAGAAACAGCATGTAATCTTCTAATTTAAGAGCACAAAAGAAACTATTCAAGGCATTTAGTTGTGTTAAGTCACGTTCTTCTACTGTTTAGTCTATAAAAGGTGTTTCAACTCTAACTCCGTCAACTAGTCTAGTTGGTTTTGTATACCCTTCCTGAACTAAGATCCACATACGATAATCAAGTGACTGTAAAAATGTAGATATGTGTATTTTCCAAAAATCAAAAGGTATATTATCGAACAGTGGAGGTCTAGTTATAGAGTAACCCTCGGGTGTATTTTAATTTCCAAATATAGCCATCTACGTTAATCAAAAAGTTGTCTAAACTTATGATTTTTGAAACAAAGCTCTTATACCACTTGTTGAAACTTATTCCCTATGAATTAGGTTGTTAAACCTAAGCTTATGTCCCAGCGGCTAACCAAGAGGGGGGGGGGTGAATTGGTATTTAAAAAATTTTACCCTCTTTTAAAATTTAAAATCGAGAATTTAAATTTAGTGAATTTTATAGAAAAAGTTTTTCAACCATAATTTTGAAATAGTAAAACAGAAAAATAAAAAAGGCAGCGGAAAAATAAAAGACACGAGATTTATAGTGGTTCGGTTAAACTTGACCTACATCAACTCCCCAGAGGTACCCTCCGAGTATTGCACTAATACAACTAGTGACTCTCCTTTTGCACCCACAACAAGGCGGAGAAGCCTTTACAAAAATATCTTCCACCACTACACGGTGCGGTAAAGAACCGTCGTCCTTTTACACTTTTCCTAGTGTTGGCAAAGAACCATCCATCCTTTCACACTCTCTCGGTGTAGGCAGAGAACCCTTCATCCTTTCACACTCTCCTAGTGTGGGTAGAGAACCCTTCGCCCTTTCACACTCTCCTAGTATGGGCAGAGAACCCTTCGTTCTTTCACACTCTCCTAGTGTGGGTAGAGAACCCTTCGACTGTTCATACTCTCCAAGTGTCGGCAGAGAGCTAGATCTCCTTGATAGATCTTCTCGCAAGAAATCTAGAAGGAAGAGAGAAAAGAGTGAAGTAAACACAAATCAAAAGTAATGATTCTTACCTTTGAACACTAAGTGAAGTCTTCACACTCCAGTAGTAAGAATCCTCTTTAGAACACTCTCACACTCTCTCATTAACTCTTCTTTCAATAGGCACAAAGATCAATAAGCAAAAAAGATTAAGTGGCAGTTTGGATTGGACTATTTATAGGAAAGACACAAAAAACCGCCCAAAAACTTAAAATTTCCAAGTCAATACGCATTGGATCGTCCCGTACGATCGTGGATCGTCCTGGACGATTTTACTTAAATCCGTTGGAAATAAACCTAATGTATATGGGTACGAAATGACTTCGTACACATACATCATCCCGTACAAACTAGGTTTGTCCGGTACGAATGGTTATCTATAGGTCGGTTCTCAAAAACTGCATAACGTCACCAAAATTTTAGAGTCGGTTCACTTCGTCCTGGGACGAATATGGGTTCGTCCAGACAAAATTTTTCTAGAGAGCAACTTGTCCTGGCACGATTATAAATTTTATCTGAATGAAAATTCTCTAGAGGAGATTTCATCCCAGGACGAATACACTTCATCCTGGATGAAAATACTCTAGAGAGCAACTCGTCCTGGAACGAATATAAATTTCGTCTGAATGAAAATTTTCTAGAGAACATTTCATCCTAGGATGAATACACTTTGTCCTAGACGATCAGGACTTAGAAAAATTTTCTTCAATTCCTGTTCGTTCCATTGCTCTTACGAGGACATAACTGACCTGATCGTTCCGTACAAACTATGTTCGTCACGTACGATCAGTACAAACTTTCAATATCTCCTTAAGTGTGTCTGTTTATTCACTCAATTATAATCACTTTCTCTCAAACTTAATTCAAAGAAAAATACAAGCTTTAAATACACAAAGTATCTCATGCTGAATTTGATTTGAATTCTTCATAGTCTGGAGTTTGATTTTTCTGAAAATGTTAGTACACACAAGAGCAAAAACATCTCTTCCAAAAAAAGTGTTAGGAGATAACTACACATAAAATAATAATATTTTAAATCATCAAAATTATATATGTTGCAAGAATATAAAACATGCAAATAGCAACTCTCTTAACAATTGTCGTGCTAACTATGTTAGAAGTAATGACTTCATTTGTGAAAGTTTGGATATTAATCACATTCCTCCTATTTTCTTTAATATACTAAAGGAGGAATGTGAGATATCCAAATTCACTTAGTTTTTCTTCTTCTTTGGTTTATTTTAATAATATTGCTATCTGCAGTTTCACAAAAAAAAATAAAAAATTATTGTAGCAATTTCTCATTCCATCTGCAGTCTTTCGTGATGAAAAAGTCTAGATTTATGTTCTCCAGCTCGACACAAGCAGCAAGAATGGGCCAAGTGTTGAAGCACCTGTCCAAGAGCCAAATATCCTTCATAACATTTATTTTCTTCCCATCAACAATTTTGCATCTAACAATAGATTTGAGTGAATTTCCACCGTCTAGCAATATTTTCCATGCCATAGAAGATCCAGTTTTATTTTCTTCACTCAAAATATTATCACCATATTTTGTAATAATATTCTTATGTTGCAAATTATCTGGATATTGAATGAATCTCCATGCTAACCTTGATCTAAGAGGCCCCATACGATGGACAGCAGATTCTATTCCCAAACCACCTTCATATTTTGGTTTGCATAATACATCCCATGAAACATAATGTATTCCCTTTTTGCCCATGCATTTATGTCAAATGAATTCTTTACATAATTGATCAACTTGATATAATACTTTCTTTGGAACCAAAGAATGAGTTGATAAGAAACTTGGTAAGGATAAAAGACATATTTTAACAAGAATGATCTTACCAGCCATAGATAGTTGTTTGCTTCCCCAACTATTGAGTCTTTCTAATATCAGGTCAATCATACCTTGAAAATCATGTCTTCTTAATCTTCCTAAAGCAATTTTAACAACCAAATAAAGCATTTCCTTCACCACCTTAAAACCCAACTTCTTTTTTATTTGATTCTTCATTGGAAGCTTCACGGCCTTGCCAAATAAAATCAGAGATTTGGAATCATTTAATCTTTGTCTAGACCATCTATAGAAGTCCGACATAATGGCTTTCAATTCTTGAGCTGCTTTTGAAGAAGCTTGGGAAAAAACTAATACATCATCTTCATACAATAGATGTGTAATTTTTTTGATTTTTGGGTGTTAAATTAACTCCCAAATGCAGCCCTCTTTGATTTATTGCATGAGATAGAAGCTGGGAGCACATGATGAATAAATAAGAAGATAATGGGAAGCCTTGCCGAAGCCCACTTCCAGCTTTGAACCAACTAGAGAGTCTTCCATTTAAAATAAAAGAAAATCTAATATTCATGACACATTCCATGATAATCCTACAAAAAGAATTAGGAAATCCATAAGTTTGTAACACTTGATATAATGCTCGCAAACCCATGTTATCAAAAGCTTGTTTTATATCTATTTTCACTGCCATCAATCCCTTCTTGTCCTTTGAGGTCCTGAATTTGTTGAAGATCTCTTGAGCAAGTAGACAATGCTTAGACATTGATCTACCAGGGATAAAAGCAACTTGCTCTTTCGAAGACATTGATCTGCCAGGGATAAAAGCAACTTGCTCTTCCAAAGTAATCTTGGAGATACATATTTTAATTATGTTAACCAACATAGTTGTGACCAACTTATAGGTTGTTTGACATAAGCTAATAGGTCTAAAATTGGATAGCATCGTAGGATACTTCACCTTTGGGATTAATACAATCAATGTGTCTTTCCATTCATCCTTCATATGACCAGTTTTAAAGAAGCTTTCAACAACTTTCCATGTTGATACTCTCACAATACTCTAAAAGAATTGAAAGAATGTAGGTGTAATCCCACCCAATCCTAGAGATTTATTTCTTCCTTGCTGAAAAATCACAGTTTTAATTCCTCTTGAGTGAAATCACCATTTAGAAATTCTATATCCATAGAATTAAGTATTTGGTTATCAGGGAAAGCAGGCTATCCTGTAAGGATGCATGTTCTGGATCTCCATTTTTTTTCAAAAAAATTCTGGAAATTAGATAAAATCTATTCAAAATTGTCCACCAAGACATTATCTTCACCTTTAATTTGTCTAATAAGATTGCCATTTCTTTTAGCTGAAGCAAAGCTAAGAAAGAAGTTTGAATTTACATCCCCTTCTTCATGCCATCTTACCTTAGCTCTTTGGTTCCACTAAGTAGATAGTCTTCCTAAAGTTACATTGAGTTCATGCACTTTATTTTTGAGTAAATTTAGATTTTCCATAGTCAAACCGCCTTGGGTAGATTCTTCCAATTATAGATCAAAGATTTCCTTCTTTAATTCATCTTTTAACATATTCAAGCTCTTGCATTTGTTCTTGCTCCAAAAAAATAGGGACCTCAAAGATCTTCTTAACTTCCTTTGCAAAACATCCATCTCATTACCATAATCTAATTTTGTCCAGGAATTAGAAACAATGCTCCAAGCAGCTAGATATGACTTCCAGGTTTCTTCAAATCTTATAAAATGAGATTTGTATTGTGTCTCCAATATCTTGTAAGCAATCGGGCAATGATCAGATGCAACCCTTGCTAAGTGTCTAACACGAGCCAAGGGTACTTTTTGAAGAGCAGCCGCATTCAGCAAGCACCTATCAAGCATTTCCCATATTCTCAGAGTACCTTCTTTGTTATTGCACCAAGTGTATCTAGGTCCAATAGTACCTATATCGTGAAAATCATTTTTAGTCATAAACAACTTCATCTCCTACGGCCCTTCAGAAAAAAGGAACCTCTTGCCTCCTTTCTTATCATCTTTAGACAATAAATAGTTGAAATCTCCTCCAATTACTGAAGGAATATTTCCCATAGCAGCCTTCTCAAGCATTTCCCATAAACTTCTCCTTATACGATAGTCCTTGCTAGCATACACCGTGCTCACAATCCAAGAACCAAACAAAGGTGATTTAAGCACTCCAATAACAGTTTGAGAAAAATGATCCATAACTTCAAAAGATAAATTATTTCTATTCCACAAAATAAGGATTCCATCAGACGAACCTTCAGCAGGATGATGGAAGAAATCCCATTCCCTTCCAATAAATTTATCAACATCAAATCTATCATGTTTTGATATCTTAGTCTCTACAAGATCAATAAAACATCCTTCATGATCCTTCATTATCTCCTTTAGATAAAGGGAGGCCTCCCTCTTTTTGCCCCCCCCCCCCCCTGCCCCCCCTACAGTTCCAGAATATAAAGGAGGTCATTAATTCCCTGGAGGGGATGAATCCCCTCCTTTCTTTTTATTTTTGTTTCCACCTATTCTATTCTTGCAAACAACATCAACAGGGCCCAAATGTCTTACTTCTTTGGCAAGCTTTAATTTAACAGAAGTTGTTTTGCTAACAACATCACTAGAAACAACATCTCCTGTTATTAATGTTTCTTGTTTGGTTGGATTTCCTGGTGAAGCACATTCTCCTTTATTTGTACAAGGAGACGAATTCCCATAGTTAATTGGTTCCTGAATACACTCAGCTTCCATAGTTTCATCCATTCCTATATCTTGCATTACCTCTTCCAGATTACTAAAATTGTTTTTCAAACATAATTTAGAACAATTGTTTTTCATTAAATATTGTGAGTTTCTTTCAACAGCAGGTTTTGTGATCAGAACTTGAACATTGTTATTTGATTTAATGATTTTACCCTCTTCAATGCTGGAATCTTTGTGTCCTGGTGGATCATTTGTTTGGTCTTGAATTACAGTTTTTTTATTATGTAGACCTTCAATTTTCCTGAAGAATTTATTCTTCCTGAATTTGACCTGTATCCAAGGTCCTAATTCATCATGCTCAATAGAATTTCCTTTCTCATGAATCTCCCCATCTTTCCTTATATTAGAAACAGTATCAACTATTTTTGTAGAAGAATTATTTATGAGACGGAATGTATTCTTCTGATGACCAATTTTACCACAGTGATAACATAGAGATGAAATCTTTTCATACTCTACCTTTTGAAAAGATCTACCATGCATTCCTTCAATCAAAACACCTTTTGGTAGTTTTTTATCTAATTCAATTCGAACACATACACGGGCATACTCTCTCTTACCCCATTTAAAAGAATTACCATCTAGATATAAAGGACCTCCAATCATAGATGCAATTCTTGAAATATTTTGTTCATCCCAGCATTGTAACGGTAAACAAGGCATGCGAATCAAAATAGGTGCTGTAAGTCCTTTGAGAGATTCGGGGGAAAATTTAGTTGACCATTTGTCCATGCCAATTATATTTCCTCCAATAAACCAAGGCCCTCCCCCACCCCCCTAAGACTTCTTCCAATGCCACAAGGTTATTAAAAGAACAGAGAATCCAATTTAGACCCAATGTTGTGAGGTGGAAATTCACAAATTTAGGCTATTGCCTTCGAAGTTCTCTACTGCAAAATGGAAAAGAGATGTTGTTACCCAAAACTTTAATAACCAGTGAATTCTTCAATACTTGTGAATTGGCGTTTTCACAATCTAAATTCATTACAACAGCATATCCATCCTCAGTAATAGGAGTCGAATTCATATTGTAGTTTAACTTGATGTGATGAGTCTTCTTCCAAGCATTAAGAAAATTTCCTTTAAGGCCACTTTCAGCATTATTCACAGGATGGTCACAGCAATTCTTTACAGCATTCTTCAGAAAATTGTATATTTGACTTAACAGGTAAGTCTGTGTTATCATTAGAAGGTTGCTTATCATCAGGATGAGAATTATTGTTAACATCATTCAGGAAATTCGCATTTATCACTGGCCTGAGGTCAGGGATTGCATTTGAATAACCGAATTTGTTAACATAAATCTTCATATCTGATGTGAAATTGAAAATAAAAAAAATAATAAAATAAAATGAAACGGCGCGTTGCTTGATTTGGAAAAATCAAACAATTAAGCGTTCTTATCACTATCAATAATTTATTTCGTAGATTATTCTGAGTAAATTCTCATTCCATGATTTTGGTTCCCACATCAGGCTCTTTTTGGATTATCTTTGTGATTAAAATGTATTTATATTTTACTGATTTAATCCTAACCCCGTGACTTAGGCCAGACGTGATAAATACTAGATTGAACATAACAACAATGTTGCAACAAAAAAAAAAAGAAGTTCTCAGGAGGACCTTCAGCTTACGGATGAGTGACAAGGTTGTTCATTTTCTTTTTAATGGATCAATTTTAATAGAAAATAAAACATAAATACACTTAGTTGATTCTTATCACTTATTATTCCGCCCTAATTAATTTCTATTTTGGCCTAATAGAAGAAAATTTTGCAAATGTTGGTCGGTTTGTTGAGAGCTTACATGCCTAATACATATATCTTTAAACTTTTGGTGAGAATTTACCTAATGTTTTCAGTAACATAGTTTATAAACGTACAAAATACTAATTTAATTTTCCATTGAGTTAATTTACTTTGTATTTCTTGGCCGTTGAATTCAGAAATAGGAGCTGCCGAGTGCTTAGACATGGCTGAATTTGAGGCGATGAATGCGAAAAAACAATAGGAATTACTTATAGATGAAGTTGTCTATAAACAAAATTAATTAAAGTCAATTAAAAACCCAAAGATCATTTTATTTTTTAACTCTTATTTAGACTGTTTTTGGGTCATCTTTCTTACTGCTTTTTAAATCAGATTTTTGGTACACATTTTTTTAGTTTAAAACTTTTTTATACTAAATACAATTTTAAAAAATATTAAGAAAACTCCATCAAGCGAAGTCTTAATCTTACATTAGAACTATGATTGAACTAGCTGAACTTGCAACGATAGAGCTCCACCATATTGCATGTATTCATTCATCCATGGTTCATGCAACCTAGTTGTCGTTTCTTCCTCGAACCATGTTGCTTCCTTCCTCTCAGTTAAAAATATATTAAATAGTCTATGTATTTTCGCCATGTGTTTTCATAGAAACCGCTGCAACTTCATCCATTTACACCACTTAAAATCATCAATTAAATGAGGTAATAATTTGTTGTCGTTTAACTATTTCAGCTGATATCACAAATTAAATAAAGGCTTCAATTCAATAAAAAAAATTATTTATTCGCCGAGGGATATAACAAATCCCTCGGCGAGTCTACCAGCAACCATCCCCATAGACTGTGGCGGAGCCAGAAATTTTGTTCAGGGGGGGCCTAACGAAAGCCGTTCTAGAGGGTGTGGCTCGTGAATCACGAGAGACGAGTAAAGGAGAAAATGAACCATTGACGCTTTTCATGTGTCTAGAAAAAAATGTTGGTGGCTTATCTGAATTAATAAATAGCTTTAAAAGAATAAAAGGAAGAATTATACAAATTAGAGCAGGATTTCTCGTTTGCAAAATTGTTGCTCTATTAAGCCACTAAAACAATCAACTTTAAGCCCCTTTAGGCTTTCAGTATTAGCTTTAGTATGGAAGTGAAAAGAGGAGTTTAATATACATAGTATTGATTTAGTTAGGTGCACTGTCATGAGTGCGCGCCTGCAGAATTTTCGTTGCCAAAAAAAAATGAGGAAAAGAAAACTCTTCACAATAATTAAATAATTGGATGGTAATTTAATAATTAATAATTAATATTACATAATAAATAATTAGTTAACTATGAAATTTTTAATAAAATCATATTTAAATAGTTAAATATGTTAAATAATAACCCTTTCTCTCTCTACAGATTTAAGCATTGCATGGTCTCAGTAGAAGGTGGATTGGAGGCTTAAAATAGAAAAAGTATGTAATAAATAAAATGAAAGCTGACCATTTACAGGTGCTGCAATAACCGTACATCAACTTTTTACTCTTTTACATAAGTAAATTTTTTTTTAGGGGGGGCACGTGCCCCCCCTTGCCCCCCCCTCCCTCCGCCCATGCCCACAGATGCAGGACCCACAGTTCTTTTCTCTCCACTTTATCAACACAAATAGTTATATATGGCTTGCATTCAAGGATGAAATAAACACAATTAATCACATACTCGTAGGTGCATTTAAACTAGTAAAGTCAAATTTCTTTCCCTTACGCTCTTTTAATACCGACATGCGATAGTTTTAGACATCAACTCTATTTGATTTAGACATCAACTCTAGTTTTAGACATCAAATTTCTTTCCCTTGCGCTCTTTTAATCACCTAACATCTAAAGATTAACTTTGGCAGACACTTCATTGTATTCTAATGCTCATGTTGAAAATCATAGTTGGAAAATTTTGGTCAAAATATAATGCCGAAAAGTTGTTTGTTTCTATTTGATAAATTTATGATTGAGCTACTTAGCCTAACTGCAAATTAATCAAGATTTTGTTTTGTATGGCCAAAATTGGAGTGTAATACCCATTATTATATTTTTTGAGAAAATAAACCTAAAAATTTCTTTCATAAGAAAATATCTAAAAAAATCTCTGTTATTAATGACTACAGTCTTTGATGATTTCTTGATCCATGATTGAACCTCATTCGACTATTTACCAAACATGCCAAAACATGCATAATCCTCTAATTAGTCAATTTTAATTACTCAAAAAAATCCATAGACTTCATAGAAACACTAAACGCGCAGTACATAATGGGCTTCCAATTACTAAAGGTTCTCTTAAACTATGTGCATCCTTTGATTTTGATTGAGTCACTGATACATCAGATGGCTAATCCACAACCAATTAATGTGCATATCTATGTAACTCTAATTTCATGGTATGCATGAAATAATCAATTGCAGCCCAATCATCCACAAAAGCTGATTATCATGCACTTGCCAGATCTACCACTGGCATTATTTGGCTATATCAGTTATTAATAGAGTTTGGTTTTAAGAAAAAACTGACAGCTTCATATTATGATCACATCACATTTTTAGCACTTAAAATCTCTTTTTTTATGAGCGTACATAGCATACTGAAGTTGATTATCATTCCATTTGAGAAGATATCAAATCGAGAAATATTATTGCTCATCGCATTGATTCTTAGGATCAAATCACTGATATCTTCACCGACTTCCTGAATAGCTGCCTAGCTCTTAATTTTTTTCTCTTAGAGACGAGCTAACAATTCATTCCAGTCCACAACTTGCTAGGAGGAATCAAAAGAATAAAAAGATCTACTTCAACTCTAGGGTTGTCAACAACCAACCCGGCCCGAAAACATGACCCGAACCCGACCCGAAAAATTCAGATTCGGGTCGACCCGTTAAATAAACGGGTCGGGTTTTAATTTTGGACCCGTATAACAATCGGGTCGGGTTAAAGTTAACCCGATAACCCGATTCCGACCCGAAAATAACCCGCATCAATGAGGGTTTTAATAACGTCGACTCGTCAAGCGGTCGAGCACTCAAGCCAATGAGCCATGGAGCGGATAAGTTAGAGATTTATCATTTCTGAGTTAGGGTTCTCTATCTCCGACTCCGTTCTCCGATTCTCTCGCTTCTTGCCTTCCTCCAGGCCATTCGCACTTCGTAGTTCACACTTCGCACTCGTAGTTCGCACCTTTGGAATTTGGTCATCCTTGCTTGGTCTGTAAGACTGTAAATCACTAGTCAGTGAACTCATTACTCATGAATAACTTTGGTTTCGTTTTTTAGAAGTATTTTAGCATTTTGCTGAGTTTTGGTTTCTAATCGACTGATCTACTTTTCTACATTATTTCTACTCTTTCTTTATTTCACACTTTATCAATCTGGAAGTTAGGGTTTGCCGGTTTGCAGTTTTTGTAGATTAGGGTTTGCAGTTTGCTGTTTTTAACATTTGGTTTTGGACCTTTTGGTGTCTTCTGTCTAGCACCGTTGCAGAAATTGTTGTTGAGTTTAACTTTTGAGTCTTACATCTCATATGTGATATGTCGGCATGCCGTCTGCGCCTCTGCGGGTCGGGAGTCAGGAAATTTGGTTTTCATTTATCTTTTGCCATTACAGTGAATCAGTGATTACACAATACACAAATAGAAATTGTTGTTCTGAATTTGTTATTTATTAAGTTGTTAACTTGTTATGTTGGATAACTGGATTGTTGGATAATTGGATAATTGGATTGTTGCCTTGTTCTGAATTTGTTTTTATATGTTATAATATTCAATTATTTATATGAAAAGAGAAAAGGTCTCAAGGTTTGTGGTTATGTTGGCCTGTTGGGGGCTTGGGGCCTTTGAATTTTTGATGCCTGAATAGTGAATCAGTGAATAGGTGAATCCTGATGGTTTTGTTGGATTGTTGCCATGTTGTCCTGTACTCCTGTTGGTGCCTTTGATGCAAGAATCCTGATGGTTAAATAGTTAATTGGTTATGTTGGATTGTTGGCCTGTTTAGGCCTTTGATGCCTGAATCCTACTGGTTGATGGTTATGTACTTATGCTGGATTGTTCATTGTTAGCTTGCTGCTTGCATATTTGTTTGCGACTCTGCAAGCCTGCAGCAGTGCAGCCTGCAAAAAAAACATTTTCTGGTTGCTCTGTTGCTCACTTGGTCTTATCTTCTGAAATTCTGTTGATGTTAGTTTATTATTATAATATGGCAATGATGAAGAACCTTGTGACTTTATAAAATAGTGGCAATACATAAGTAAAAATGTTTTGCAACCAGTTTACAAATTGAGGAAATAAGATTTTTTTAATTTGAGCATATACTATTTCACTGAATAGATACTAAAATTATAAAATATATATGCTCAATTTGTAATCTTGGAGGGCAAAATTTTAAAATTGTTGCAGACTAGCAAATGATGCTTCAATTTTCACTAGGTTTATTCTGAGCCGAAGGCCCTAAACTAAAGCCTGTTTTGATTGAAAAATGTAGTTTCGAAAAAGGATTAATTTTCTTTGGGAATATTAAATTTTTGAATTCTAAAATTGAACACGTCATTATGAATAGTATATCACCTCGAAAGACGAACATATCATTCTCTAATGGGTTCAAATTTCAAAATTTTTAATTTATCCGAATTATCTTAGTCAAACTCAAGGGGGAACAATATATGATCTCAAAAGATCAAAATGACGTTCAATCAATTGTTTAAATATAATAATTCGGATAAGAGATCGTTAATTTCATAATCAAAATAATGATAATAAAATAATATATCTTCCTGAAGAAAGATGATATTACCTATTACCAATTATTTGAATATGACGATAACGATCGCCATTTTTTTGTTTGAATTCCCAAAGATAATTAATTAGAGATTTTGAAAATTTTGATTTTGAAAATTATGTCTGGGTTACTAAATCTTCTACAAGCGCGAGCCCTCATAGTTAATTACATCGTAGGAAACCGGAGTTTCCTACGAATACTCTCGATTAAAATAGTGATAAAAATTTTATTTAAGATTTTCAAAGTTTGATATCAAAGAAAGTTAAGGTTTAGAATCTCAAGTGGGATTTGTTCAATGTTGAACACTTATTTCTGGAGTCAAAGGAAGAAGGGTAGGAGATGTTTTGAGATTCTAAATTACTTTAGAAAACATCTCAGCCTATCCTAAGTGTTGGACTTGAATTTGATTGAAAGAGATATTTAATTTAATGGTCAATTTTATTAGAAATTTGGGATTCAATCCCCGGAGGTTGAGGTCTTATAGCTCGAGCTCGTCTCAGAGCCTAAGTCTAAATTGGGTACTTAAAAGTAGCCCGAACCTAGCTAGTGCAGTGTAAATCTGGACTTACCCCGGCCTAGATTGAGGAGCCAGTTAAACACCTAATCGATTTAAAATAAATGAATCCGGTCTTTTATGAAAGAGTGGTAGGGATGTTTTATTTAAAATTTTGGAGAGTTGGGGCCGACATCTAGAGATTTTTCTAATTGGCCCCTTTGACTTTTATTGGGTGAAAAGTGCTAAAGACTAATGCAATTAAAATTTTGACTCTTTTAAATCTGTTTCTAATGCAATGCATGCTAGTTAACAAATCCAAATCAAATATGCTTGAAAGTTAAAAACAGGCTTATAAAATAATTTTTTAGAAGACTGGACTTCCCCAGATCCGGCACCTCGTCCTCATAGGTCAGATTATCCGGACTCTACCCGCAGGTGGAAGGGTCTAAAGCAAGGAGAGAAGAAGTGCAGAAATATTCATGTGACCCCAGGGTCGATCCCCAACTAATTCTCTAAATTCGTTATCTTTCTATGTTGTTCAGACTAACTAAAATCTTAAACTTTAAAGTTATGAGTATAAAAATTTTCACACCCTCATGAGTCTCACGAGTCCAGGCAAAAATAAAAGCGACACACAAATGCCAAAAAATTACGAAAAGTAGGTAATTCTATATGCAATCACATCAAACATCAAATATAAATGAATTAATTAATAAATGTCCATAGGCAAAGTTGTCTTGCTTATTACAAATCAGGGTCTACTGAAAGTAAAGTGGCCGGACACCACTGACAACAACTTGGGTTCTAAACCTAGGACTCAAGTGACTTTGAGATTTGGGATTCTTCTCATTATCCACTTTTTTATCTTCTCACAAGCATCTTGATTCGTCGGTTCCGGATATCCAAATGAAAAGAAACTCCCCCTTGAACGGGGTGTTATCTTTCCTCTTTGAATATTTGAAGAGCATCCAAACTTGATCTTCCAAATGGACAAAAACTCTCCCCTTTAGGGATGTTTTCTCCTTTTTGAAATTCAAGTTGGATCTAAACATCCCAACTCAAATCACTTTAAATACAACTCAAATTATATCAAATTACATTAAGCAAAATTGAAAAATCTAGACTTGATCCTGCATGGTTATCCTAATAATTAATAATTACATATAATCCCAAGCAGTTAATATTTGAAATTTAAAATGCTCAATTACTCATAACACAGAGAGCAGAAAAGTAAGTAAACAAACACATCAATTCTAAACTAGCAACCAACATGCAGTGAAAGCTCAAAAATCCGGCACACAGCAGAAACGTAAACACCGGCTTAGCCTAGAACTAGAGTTGGTTGTCCTAGCAAATCATCTAAAGTGTGTGAGATAGGCCGTGTGGTTTGGATATGTCCTGTGGAGGGCAATTTGTTAAAGTTGTTTTAAGTTCTGGTTGGTAGAAAGCCTTAAGGGAAGATTTAAATTTGAGTTTAAGTATTAATGATTTGATATTGATTTTCTGGTTGATTAATGATTTCTAGAGTTTTAAGACAATTATCAAATTTTAGGAATTTTCTCGATTATTTTAATCATTTAATTAAGGGGTCAAAAGTTAACTTTTTGATTAAGAATGTTTTATTTAAAATTAATATTTTATTAAAATACTAGACCTTAATACAATCAGTTATACTATAAGTACGCTGAAATCAAATTTTTTACATTTAGTTATGAATGTTTGAAGTTTTGAATTGATTTTGACTTAAGTTAACTAAAAAATTGACTTTTTAAATTTAATGGTTTTCTAGAATTTTGATATTTTTAATAAATATTAGACATCATTATGAGTTGAATGCAAGTGAGTTTGGTCAAT
This sequence comes from Dendrobium nobile, assembly GCA_022539455.1. Taxonomy (NCBI): domain Eukaryota; kingdom Viridiplantae; phylum Streptophyta; class Magnoliopsida; order Asparagales; family Orchidaceae; genus Dendrobium; species Dendrobium nobile. The sequence goes on along the minus strand of CM039721.1, from coordinate 25,745,219 downwards.
TTGGATTTTATTATATTTAGTTATGAAATTTTGAAGTTTGAAGTATTTATTGAATTTTTGAAATTGTTTAATTAGAAGAGTTTTCTTGATTTTGCTCTAAATGAATTCCCAACTCCTTGAAATCAACTCAAAAGGTCAGGAATAACCTAAGGCAAGATTCTCAAGTGTTTGAAATTTTTTTGAAATTTTTAATTATTATTAATTAATTAAATTAATTAAATATTCAATTTTACTAAAAATTAGATTAAGATCAAATTTGATGTCAAATTAAATTGGCTTTAATTTTTGTTGATTAAAGGTTGGTTTCTGGTCAGTTCAAGGTATTATATGTATTTTTTATATTTTAAATTGATTTAAAATAATTTTTGGAAGTTTTAAAGTCCTTAATGAAGCTGATTTTTTATTTGCTTAATTTTCAAACTTAATGACCTTCAAATTAGGTGAAATTTTAACCTAAGGTTTAAAATGTCACTATGTTTACTGTGTTCAAGTTTCACTCCTATTGGGTGTATGTAAAATGCCCTAGGAATTTTCTAAGAGTTCTAAACATTTCTTAAATATTTTTCCTAGGTGTCTCTACTATTCAAATTGGCCTAAAATTTGGTGTGTCTAACTCTGGTGCACATGCATTCAAACCACAGAAATTTCACAGCAAAATACAGAGAATTTTGAGAGTTATGAATTTTCAAAATATAGGGTTCAAAATGGACCCTTTACCTTGAAAATTCACATCACAGAAATCCATTGGGTATCTGACCCTAGAAAAATCATTTAACATGCCTAGGATACCCAATAATCTTCCACCAAACTTTTGGGCTCAATTGAACAAAGGATTATGAGAAATTCATAAAACATTCATTTCAAACAATCAACCATATCTCATAACACGGTGACCAAATTACCTTAATTTTAATTTTAATAAATACTACATCAAATTCCCTTTCCAATGAGCCCAAGAAAGTTTAATTTGGTGAAAAATTCAATTTTCTATGAATTTTGGAAATCTAAGCATTTTTTTGAATTTTTTTGACCTTTTTTGGTCAAATTGACCGCCGAATGGCCGCGCCCAATGGGAACGCCCGATGTGGCAGGCTGGAGCCTGCCACTTAACCACGACAGCACCCGCATTCGAATCAGGAGGAAGACATGTGGTATGGCGCGATCTAGGCTGTCCGATCTTTGATCAGACGGTCCAAATCTTCTTGAGTTGATTTTGGGTATGAAATTTCAAATGCTCATATCTCTCAAAATACTCTACGAAATTTGAACTGTAGCTAGAGGATAACATAATCTAACAATGCCTGAAGTTTGGAGGCTCCATGCATTATAGATTTGCCATAGTTTCAAATTGAAATTTAAATTTCAAAAGGGCATAACTTACAATCCAACTATCGGATGTTTAAGTTCTTGGGCTTGTTGGAAAGCTGCTAAGATCCACTTTAACTTTGTGAAGACTTCAGGAGCTGGATCTGATTGGATTTGAAGTTCTTCTGGAATTTCCTGATTCTCTCTCTAAACTATCTCTCTTCTCCAACTTGAGTTTTGGAGGCCATGATCTAGTGGGGGAAGGCTTGGGAAGGCTAGGGAAAAGCTTGGAGAAAGTTTTTAAGGGTTTTGGAGGCTGGGATAGCTCTTGGATGAGAGGAGTTTTTGGTGAGAGAGGCTTAAGGTTCATATTGGCTTAATTAAGATATTTTTTTCCTAATCAAGCCATCTTGATGCATTTGGATGGTTGAGATTAAAAGGCTGAGCTCCCAGATGGTCACCAAGTGCCCATGGAGTTGATGGGAGCAGGAAATCAAAGGACATGCTATGATGGAAAATGTCCTTTGTCCTTATGCAAGCATGTAGAATTGATAGGGATCATTAGATCTCCATCTAAGGGCTGGGAATGGCTCAAGAAGACTCTATAAAGAGTCTAAGAAGGTGGAGATATTTAAATTAGAGTATAAAAGATTTTAAAGTGGTCATTTTAGCCATTTAATGGTCATTTGACCAGTCATTGACTGGTTTGACCAGTCAATGGCCCATGAGAGCTGAGGTGATAGGTGAGAGGGGTTAATGAGCTGGGTTGGAAAGGGCTCAAAGCTATAGGTTCAAAGTTTAAATGAAATAACCCATGTATAAGAAAGTTTGACCAGGTATTTTTAAGTTGACTAAGTCAGCATGACTTAGATTTGATTGACCCATGATTAGAAAATATTTGAGCCATGGTTTGGAGTTGATTTGAAGATTAAAAGAGGTTAAATGGTTTGAATAGGTTAAAATAACCTATTTAAACATTAAAGAGAATTTAGGTCAACCTAGGTTGACTTGCTCAACCAGGTTGGCCCAGGACTCAAATTTTGGCTCAACAAGCTTGGTTTGATATTTTGAGTCTATTGGAGGTGGTTCTATGATTTGGAAAGGTCAATTTGGTTAAATTGCCTATTTTGACCTTAAAGAGCTTATTTTGGTCAACCTAGGTTGACTTGATCAACTAGGTTGACCCAGGGTCTGAAAATGGGCTCAATCAATTTGAAATGACATTTGGAGGCTATTGGAGGTGGTCTCCAGGTCTAGAGAAGTCAAATCAGTTAAAATGCCTATTTTGGCCCTTAAGGGCCTAGTTAGTCAACCAAGTTGACCTAGGATCTAGGTTTGGGTCTGACAGGTTTGATTTGATATTTGAAACTTGTTGGAAGTGGTTCCAAACAATTTGGAGTTCATTTGGTTTGAAATGGATATTTGAATCCCATAAGGGTACTTTGATCATTTTGACCTCTGGTCAACTAGGGGTCGAAATGGGTCCACTAAAGTGCAGTTTAATGTTCAATGGGTCAGGATTAAGTTTTTGGAAGTGATTAGAGGCTTTGGAGAAAGCTCCAAGGTCAGGATCCACTAGATGGTAAGTCTAGTGGCATAGACCGTAAATATTTGAAGATTTTATAACCTTTGGATTTTAATTCGATTTCTAGGGTTAGAGACCTCAGAATGGGCTCAAATTTGGAGGAATACCTCTAGAGACATGTCTTATCACTGTGCAAGTGATAAACTCTGAATTGTTGGTCATTTGACTAGGTTTTGAAGTGTTTCAAAAAGCACTGAAAAAGGCTTTTAGGACTTAACCTTTGGACTTGGAATTTGGCTCTGGATTTTTGGGTTTGAGTTAGATTAAGGGTTTGAACTATCCATATCATTTATGATTATTTGGATAATCATAAGTGATAGGGTAGGGTTGAACTATATCAAAGGTAGGATTAAGGTTTGAACTTGAGTTTGGATCAGGAGTTCAAAGTCTGAATATGTCTGAAATCTGGATTTAATTGAAGTTTGAACGGAATTGATATCTGGATTGGCTTAAGGTCAAGATTGATTTGAAGTCTAGATTGGTTTGAGATTTAGATTAATCAAGATTTTGGATTAATTTGAATCTTGATTGGTCCTAGCATCTAGAGGGACTCTATGGTCTAGAATCTAGAAGTTTCAAGGCCTGGGGTCTAGAAGAATCCTAGCACCTAAAATATGTCCTAAGATCTGGATTTAGGAGAATCCTAGAGTTTAGGTTGATCTGGAAGAATCCTAGGGTCTAGAGTGGATCCTATGGTCTGGATTAATTTGGAGTCTAGAAGGATCCTAGGATCTAGAATAGATCCTAAGGTCTGGATTCTAGGAGAATCATAGAGTCTAGATTGATCTGGAGATTAAATTGATCTGGGGTCAGGATTAATCTAGAGTTTGGGTGGGTCATTAATGACCTCATAGAAAAATGAGGTCAACAAATGGACCCCCAATATGTGTACTAGAATGAAGTTCTAGTGCACATATTGGTGTTGACCGAAAAATGTCGAGTATAGAATTTTGATCCTAAGGGTAGGAAAAGGTCTATCTCTGGGGAATTAAGGTTTGAATTTATACTAGGGTAGTGCCACAGAGGGCATACTCTACCACTAGTGGGTCTGGTCCTAAGGGAAGGAAGGGTCTATCCCTAGGGAAAAGAAAGACTGGGTGATCGTACAGAAAGGAAGAATTCCTAACTATAGAGGATTTAGTAAGGGTTTTGATTCTAAAGAAAGGGAAAACCTGACCCAAGAAGGTTGAATTTGAATTTGATTCTAAGGGAAAGGAAGACCTAAACCCTAAGGAAGAGAAGGCTAGAATGATTGTATAGGAAGGAAGAATTCCTAAATACAGAGGATCAAATTTGGATTTGATACTAGGGTAGTGCCACGAGGGGTGTACTCTACCACCAGTAGATTTAATCCTAATGGAAGGAGGAAAGCTAACCCTAAGGAGAAGAAGACTGGATGACCCTGTGAGAAGGAAGCATTGCTTCCCACAGAAGGTCTAATCTGGATTTTAAAACTAGGATGGTGCCATAGAGGGCGTGCTCCATCACTAAAGGACGATCTTGTGGAGAGGAAACTTGCTCTGCATAAAAGATCAAATCTAGAATTTAAAACTGGGATGGTGCCACAGAGGGTGTGCTCCACCACTAGTGGGTCTAATCTTAAGGATAGAAAGCATGATGACTCGTATCTGACCTTAAGGAAAAGAAACTCAAAGATCTCATGAGAAGGAAGCATTACTTCTCATGGAAGATCAGGTCTGGATGATCGTATGTAGAGGAAACTTGCTCCACATAGAGGATCAGATTTGAATGATGGTATGTAGAGAAAACTTGCTCTATACAGAGGATCGGGTCTGGATTGATCGTATGTAAAGGAAGCTTGTTTTACACAGAGGATAGGGTCTGGAATGATCGTATGTGGAGGAAACTTGCTCCACATAAAATTGAGATCAAGATTTAAATTTCAGGGTGGTGCCGCAAGGGGCGTACTCCACCACTAGAAGATCTAAACTTAAGGCAATAATGTAGAATCATTCACGTTTAGCCTTAAGAAAGAAACACAAAATATTGAGATTGTAAAAAAAATTTGAACAAAATTGAGTAAGCTAGACTTGAAACTTGAAAATTTTATTGATTGAAAGTTCGAGCTACATCAAGCATAGTATCTTTTAAGGAATCGCCAATTTACAGGAAGCATTGGTTGATTTTCCTTTCAATCCAATAGCTGATACGAGCCTCCTTCGTAGATTGTTTCTACTACAAAGGGTCCTTCCCAAGTTAGTTCAAACTTTCCACTGATCTTTCGGTGCACTAAGATAGGCCTCCGAAGAACCAAGACCAAGTCGCCTACTTGGAAGGTTCTAGGTCGCACTAACTTATCGTGAGCTTGAATCATTTGGGCTTTGTATAACTCTAGGTTTTGTTGAGCCTGAAGACGACGCCCTTCAAGTGCTTCAAGCTCTTCTAAACGGAGTTGTGCATTCTGTTGAGTTGTAATTTAGTTCTGTATTGTAATTCTGAGTGAAGGGATTTGAACTTCTAGAGGGAGTACGGCCTCAGATCCATACACTAGTGCAAACGATGTAGATTGGGTCGAGGTTCGGTAAGTGGTACAGTAGGCCCACAAAGCTTCCACCAACCTCTCATCCCACTGACATTTATTATCATCGAGGGTCTTTTTGATGATTTGAACCAAGGTTTTATTAAAGGCCTCAGCCAATCCATTAGCTCGTGGATAATAGATTATTGAGTATCTCCAATCAATGTCATGGCGACATGAAAAGTTATTGATCTTTATAGACTTGAAAGCGGACCCATTATCGAATATGATTCTGCGTGGCACGCCGAATCTATATACGATATGATCACGAAATAATTTCATTACATGGTGTGATGTTACATTTCTTAATGGGACTGCTTCCACCCATTTTAAAAAGTAATCAGTCGCTGCTAAAATGAAGCGATGACCCTTTGAAGAAGGAGGGTCAATTGACCCAATGACATATATGCCCCAACTTTCAAAGGGCCACGAGGCTATCATGGGGTGCAACACATTAGGCGGCTGATGTAAAACCACACCATGTACTTGGCACTGATGACAATATTTTGTAATTTCATGCAATCGTCAATCATCATAGGCCAGTAATAACCAAGCGTTTTGATTTTAATTTTCATCTTAGGACCCGATTGATGAGCACCGCACAATCCGGAATGGACTTCGTTGGCAATCTTCAGAACCTCACATTTATTTAAACAACGGAGCCACATCTGATCAAACGACCGTCAGTACAACGTATTTTTGACTAGTTCGTATGATAGGGCACGTTTCTTGATTTGATTGGCAAGTGATTTGTCTTGAGGATGCTTGCCTTCTTTAAGGTATTCAATTATTGGTTGTCTCCAATCTCCTTCTTCATCGATTGTTGAAGAGATAGAAAGGACTTGGAAAGTTTGTTTGTTGATGTACTTCATATCTATAGGAGACAGGACTTGACAACCTTGCACTTCTATAGGGATAGAGTCTTCTTCTGGACATGCAAATTCCTTTGCAAGCTTTGCAAGGGCGTCCACCAAAGAATTGCTCCAACAGGAAATCCTATACATAGTTACGATGGGAATTTGGTTAAGAAAGTGACTAGTGTATTGGTGGTACTTTAGGAGTTTAGGATTTAAAACCTTATAGGTTCCTGCAATCTGGTTGATCACCAATTGAGAGTCACCAAAGATTTTAATCTCTTTAATCTCCATTAAAATTATGAGTTCCAGGCCAGTTATCAGAGCTTCGTACTCAGCTTCATTATTTGTATAAGGTTCTAATAAATGATAGGAAAAGTACATCATTCCCTTATCCGGTGTTATGAAAACCAGGCTGATTCCGGCTTTTTCAGGGATAGTAGGTTGATGTGCTTTGCCCCGCTGGGAGGACACAACTCTATCAAAATACATTTCCCAGGTTTAAGTGTTAGATTCCTCAAAACTCTTGATTTGCTTGTCAGGTAAATCATCGTTTAGAGGAGATTCTGCTGGCAACGGGTGTGCTACAAGGAAGTCGGCGACGGCCTACCCTTTTATAGCACGCAGGGGAATGAAAGTGATTTCAAATTAGAGCAATATCATAGACCAACGAGCCAAACGTCCTGAGAACGTAGGCCTGGTCATAAGATATTGCAGGGTATTAAAGCTGGAAATTAAGTTGACTTGATGAGAAAGCATTTAATGTCTTAGTTTTTGTGCTGTAAAGACTAAGGCAAGATAATATTTCTCAATCGTTGGATATCAAATTTCTGTTGGGAGAAGTCTCCGATTCAGGTAATAGAGAGCATTCTCTTTCCCCTCATCATTGACTTGAGCAAGGAGGGCCCCGAGAGACTCGTCAAGGGCCGCAGTGTAAAGGATTAGAGGTCTCCCCGGAATGGGGGCTGCCAAGATTGGTGGATTTATCAAGTATTGTTTGATATTTTCAAAAGCAGATTGACATTTCTCGTCCCAAATGAATTTGGCATCCTTTTTAGCAAGGACCAATAATGGTTGACATCTTCCGGAAAGATTGGAAATGAATATTCTTATATACGCTAGTCTACCTTGAAGAGACCTTAGTTGAGTAAGGCTCTTAGGAGGCGGCATATTTAAGATAACTTCGATTTTAGCAGGATCAATTTCAATTCCGCGCTGCCTTAATACGAAGCCTAGAAATTTTCCTGACTTGACACCGAAGGCACACTTTAAAGGATTCATCTTAAGGTCGTAGCGGCGCAACCGTTTGAAGATGATTCTTAAGTCATAAAGATGAGCCTCTTTAACTTTACCCTTGACAACTAAATCATCGATATAGCATTCAACTTGATTATGGATTAAGTCGTCAAAGATTGGAGTCATAGCCTGCTGGTATGTTACACTGGCATTTTTAAGGCCAAATGACTTCACTTTATAACAAAAGATCTTTATAGGACTTCTGAATGCAGTGTTTCTCTCATCTTCTAGGGCCATCTTGATTTGATTATAACCGGACGAGCCATCCATAAAGGAGAAAACAACATGCGAAGAGGCAATATCCACCATGAGTTCTAGAATAGGCAAAGGAAATTCATCTTTAGGACATGCCTTATCAGGTCTCTCTAGTCAACACAGACCCAGATTTGACCATTTTTCTTTCGAATAAGCACGATGCTGGCTACCCAAAAAGGATATTATTCCTCCCAGATAAATCCAGCCTCGGCCAATTTCTTGACTTCAGAAATGACTTGTTGTTCGATCTCCAGACGCATGCATCGTAAAGCTTGTTTGACAGGAATGACATCATGCCCAATTCCAAGTTTATGAACTACTACATTGGCGGACAAGCCCGACATTTCATCATATGCCCAAGTGAAACAATCCTTAAACTCGGATAGTAGTTGAATTAGATCCTTAGACTCATCCTCACGTAACAAAGAACTTATAAAAGTGGGGCGAGGGTCGTTCTCTGTTCCAAGGTTGATTTCTTTAAGTTCATAAATTATCGATTTGATTTCTTCTTCAAATTCAGGGGGTGCATCTCAAATTTGAACTTCATCGGAATCGTCTAAGGTCTCCAAACAAAGTTTATCAAGTGAATCAACAACTTCTGTAGGGACACTTTCAGATTCAGAATGACTAGTTATCATCAAACAATATTCATCATCGTCAAATGAACTAAGGGTACAAAAGATGATACCATTTGTCCAATTTCTATTGAGTTTTGAATTCCAAATATTTTGGTGGTACTAGCCTGACCCTTAGTCCATCGACTCAGAGCGAAACCTTTAGAGATAAGAGCCTTAACACCAAGAGGAAAGTAGACAAAAGGTAACTCCATTAATTCATTAAAATCTTCCTCTTCAAGGATTACATCACCTTCATTCCTTGAAGAGGAGGAGCTAGGGAAAAACTTCTGGACTTTCCTTACCTCTCCATCTAAGTTAGGGGCATCCTTAGTTACTAACCCTGACACTCTGTCAGCAGACAGTGGGGTTAAGGTTAAGGATTCAACAACCCTATTAAGCTTTTCATATAGAGTCAATTCAGGCTCGTCACTTTGAAGTTTTGAATTGTTACCCTCCTGGTCACTATCTGAATCTAAGGTGAGATCAAACTTTGGAGGAGGATTGATTTTCCTATAGTCAAAAGCAATTCTAGCACCCCTCTTTTTTGATTCTTCATCAGAACTTGTCTCAAGTTCGATGTATAGTGGGGAATTTCTCTTTTCAACCGAAGGGCGGCCTCGGCCATGTGCTCTTTGGGCCATCCTTCCACCTCTTTGAGGTAGATTGAGTGGAGGCCTAAAAATCACGCGCTCGACGTCGTCTTCACTACTTGAATTCTATCTTTTTTTATTCTTGACTTTTTCTTTTCTCAACTTTTGAATTACTTTTGAACTTTGAGTTTTTGCCTTTTCCTCCTTAACGTTGATCTCTTCCTGAGATTTGGTAGTGGACCCTTTGGGAACATAATATGTAGCGTCCTCGTAGATCCTGATCTCGTGAATAGAGAATGGTTGCAGATCAACCTTAATTACAAACTCAATGCCATCTCGTTGGTACTTGATGCATTAGTGTAGGGTGAAAGGAACCATCCTATATTCATAGATCCAGGGCCTACCTAAGAGAGTGTTAAAGGATGTCACCGAATCGATTATATGAAATTTCGCTTCAGTTTTTAACTCTCATATCTCTAGAAGAAGTGTGATTGAACCTAAAGCCTTCTCGCCCTTTTCGTTGAACCCACGAAGCACCATCCTATCGATTGAGAGCTTGCTAGTAACAACTCTAAGATATGTCAGAGTCTTTATGTTCATCACATTAACAGATACACCCGGATCAACAAGAACTTTTGATAGCTTAAAATTGCCCACATTTATAGAAATGTAAAGTGGTCGATTGTGATCGGCAGTCCCTAGGAGTAGATCTTCATCGGAGAAGGTAACTCCTAGGATTTCCTTGAAGTACAAAGCTTCTTCCTCAGAAGTTGAAGCGAGTTAAGCTAAGCAAATCTCTGGGTCGAGAAGTGCTTTAATTAGAGTCTCCCTCATCTCTTTTGAAAGGATAAGGGCGTCATAAATGCTCAACTTAGTAGATAACTTCCTAAGGTAAGCTAAGATGTTGTAATCAACACTTGGAACATTAACATTAGGACCCGGTGGATTCGAAGGAGGATTTAATTACTGAGTAGGGATTTGAATTGGATCAGTGGAAACAACTTGCTTTCCTTCTTCCTGTGGGGGAAGCCTAGGGGGTAAGACCTTACCATCACGTAGTTGTTCTTGCACGATCTCATCGCAAGATCAAGCTACGGGGAGGTCTACGCTCTCCTTAGGCGATTGATTATCATTTTCTGGGTGAGAATTTGAATATAAGAAATCTATCATAACGGGGCTCCCTTGAAAGTTAATTTTGGGGGTATCACCATCTAATAAGACATCAGATTCATTTTCCCCTTGAAAGGTCAAATCTGAAGAGCTGAGTTTTTGAACTATTTGATCGATCTCAGCTGGTTTTTGGTTATTTTCAACAAAAGAGTCATCTGGAATCACATTCTCAACATTAATTATTAAGATTTGAGTAGAAGGTTCTTTCTTTTTATTTATTTTTTGACTCTTTGCCTTTGATGGGGCAAAGCAAAAGTCAGATAACATTAGTGGGGCTAGTGGTTTTGAGCCACCATCCACCACTTGTACAGATCTCTCATCAATAAATTTCCTCTCTACAAAAGGTTCACTCTTTTCATTTTTATTTATTACAGTAGTTCTTATAACTACTGGAGAGGAAACCGTCCCAACATCCTCTTGCGATTCCTCTAGGTCAACTTCTCAGATTGGACCCTGGGCTCTCGTCGGTAACTCTTGAGAAAGATGAAAATATCGATTAATCAACTTTTTAAATGCCTGGGATAATGCTATATCCCAACCATCTTCAAGGGACAAAGAAAGATTAGAGTTTTTACCTGAAATGGATTTGATAGACCCCTGATCTGGATCGACCAGGTACTCCTTTGGAATTATGATGTTATATTGACGGAAGTTCTTCTCGAGCCAGTCCTTAAAGACTATGCATTCTTCGATTGTGTGGCTTAACATGCGGTGATAGGGGCAAAAAGTTGGATCATCATTTTTATTTGCCTCTTCCGCCTTCTTGGCCTCGAGCAATCAAAAATCTGGCTTCTTTTGAAGGCTCTTAAAAATCTTTCTCACCGACTCCCTTTTAAATGAATACGGACGAGCCAATCTCTTTTTAAAAGTAATCTGGTGAGATTCTCTGGTAGGTTGAGAAGTTACCTGAAAAGGTTGAGATTTTTTAGTTTGTTGAGTTGTAGGATTACTCACTTGGGTATTAATCGGATTCTTCCCTTTGTCAACTACTGAAACTGTTGCTGTTCTCTTTTCAAAGAACTTCAACGGTTTACTAGCCTTCTTATCTTCAGTAGAATCCTTCAGGAATGGCATTTTGGAGGCCTCTTCCTGTAGATTACTAGCTTTATTAAGAAGCTTTTCAAAAGTTTTGATTGTAAACCCCTTTAGCAGAAAAGCAATAGGCCCGTGGATATTCTTTAGAAGAATATTCAATTTATGTTGCTCTTGCAGTTGGGGTTCATATTTCATCGAAAAGCTTTGCAATCTCAAGATGTAATTAATTAAAGGCTCGTCCGATTTTTGCTTTTCGATGATAAGATCACCAACGGTTACACGTTGTTGAGCTCATGAGAATCTCTTTAAAAGGAGACCCTAGAGCTCTGTGAAAGTTTTCACATAACCATTTGGTAAATCTGAGTACCACTCAAAAGCAATACCGGATAAACTACTCATAAACTAACGAAAGAGTTGAGCATCTAACCCTCCTGCATTACAACAGCTCGCTCAAAAATGGGCCAAATGCTGCCTCGAATTTTCTAAATCACTAAAAACTTTAAAAGAAGGTGGCACGAAGCCCTTCAGATAAGGGACCAAATCATATTCCTCGGGGTAGAGTCTACCCTTTGGAATAGCTACAGTTCCTTGAGAATGAGCTAGGGCCTCCCTTATCTAGGTTTCAATCATTTGGCGAATGTCTTTATCTGCCGGCAAAATTGGAGAAGTAACTTCTGGAGGTTTAGGGTTTAAATCAGCTTTCCTGCTATGCTCGCCCATTGTGTGTACTATAGGCTGCAACTGCTCCGGTTTAGACTACTGTGACTGAATAAGCTAATTCTGCATCTGTTTAACTCTTATCATTATCTCCTCAAGTTTTCTTTCAAGACTCAAAATATATTCATCTTTTTTCCTCAATTTGACAGAAGTATTTGAATCTGAATCTACCGCTGCTGATTCTTCATCTTTACCAGAGCGGTGTTTAGAAGCCTCAACATCTTTAGTTGATGATCGAGTTTCAACCATATGAACATCTGCTACTGGATCTTCCTCTACTAATAAATTATCATCATCTGGATTAAATTCTTCAACAGCCTTCTTTTTAAGAATGTCTCTAATTTCTTGTACTACCTCCTTAACTGGTCTCCCATCTAATGCTTCAGCATATATTGGGAAGTATGCTTCATATTCTATAACTCGATCAAACTCTTCTACATTTTGTTTAGCAAAGATGTCGTTAATTTAAGCATTTTCTTCAGTGAGTTCTGAAAGTTTGTTAGGGATGTTAAGCCCTATAGAACTGGCCCAAGCTAACCAAGAGGGGGGGGGGTGAATTGGTATTTTAAAAATTTCTTTTCACAAAGAATAAAAATTGCATAAACCAAAATCACACTACAAAAATAAATACAAAATTAGAAGTGCGTAAGCAAGAAATAAGAACACATAAATTTATAGTGGTTCGGTCAACTCGACTTACGTCCACTCCATGGAGGCACCCTCCAATTATAGCACTATAAAACGTGACTCTCCTTTAGCCCCCACGGCTAGGTGGAGAAGCCCTCACAAGAACCTCTCTCTCTCCCACTCTCTCTTTCTCTCGTCAAGGCCTTCTCAGGTCAAGGCAGCAGCCAAAGGTCTTGAAAAATGTTGAACAAGAGCTCTTAAATAGAAGAGCTTCAAAGGAGCTCATTAATTGCAAGTTGCCGACTTTATCATCCAGGCCGATATGGATATCGGCCTGGCCTATCACTACAAATCCCAGAAGTTCGGCCAGAGCATCGCCCTGGATGCACTCCTGGACGATTAAAAATTGGCTTGATCGTCCAGGCCGATCTCACGATTGTCCCAACCGATCAGTTCAAATCAGAGGAAAATTGTCCTGAGAATCGCCCTAGATACGAGCTGGTCGATATTTATCGTCCTGAAGTAACTTAAGGTTTTTGACTGGATTGTCCTGGCTGATCCTGCGATCGTCCAGGATGATATGATCGTATCAATCATCCTTAATTACTCCCTTGATTTCCTGATCAATTAAGGCATAATTTGTGAATATCGTTCAGGACGATCAATGATCGTCTGTGCCGATAATTTAAAAATACAGTATACCTTAATTGTCCATGGCGGCAACTTCTTTCTGTTTTGAGCTTATCATCCTGGCCGATACACGTATCGTCCAGGCCGATATGTTAATGATGGCTGCCTTAATTAAGAATCCTTATTTAGACTTTTTTGTTTTAAGCCTGATCGTCCAGGCTGATGTAAAAATCGGCCTGGCCGATATGAGAAAAAACAGAAATTCTAAGTCTCTCAAGTGCGTGTGTGTGTAGGGTTACTTAGCATCAGTCTCTTTGACCATTACAAGTAGACTCAAGAAGTGAAAAACAAAATTACAGACTGACTCAACCCTAAACCTACGCAATCCTGAACTGGCTTCGTCTGTTTGTCTGATCTTCGATTCCTGAAAAGTTAGAAGAAACAAGTAGTCCAAGAGAATCAATAGTGTTTGTCAATCATCAAAACACAGGTCATGAAAATAGGTTTGCAACAATCTCCCCCTTTTTAATGATGGCAAAACACTACAAAAACAATTAGCAGTAAAAGTTTAGGATCGACAAAAAAGGAACATCATAAACTTCTTCCCCTTTTGGCATATCAAAAAGGAGGGAACAAAAAAGAACAATAGCAAAGCACAAAAATCCCTTTTTTTTTAACCAAGTCATGAAAATGATATAGTATTCCATGTGATTGATTTTTAAAAAAACTTGTGAGTTAATGATTTAACAATCTCATTAATTCATAGAATAGTTTCGATCATGGTTACCCTTAGCTCAGACGTTTTCTTAGGGTAGAATCGTCTTTTGAAATCAATGACCTAACTCAAAAAATTAATTGGATATGAAAAAAAAAATCCATCCATCCCTTGGCTTAAGAAAAAAATCTTTATAAAAATAATGAACTAAAGTAAATTTATCACGATTGCAAAATAGTCAAAATCAAGCCTTTGAGAACCAAAACTTCTAAGTTCTAAAAGATTTAAAAAGGGAGAATAGCTTACTTTTGAGTGGGCTCATTTTATGCCTCTTGTCAATTTAGTGGCACTTTGCGTATCTTTTTATAGTTTATTTTTTCAATTTTTTGGCGTCTTTGCGCTTCTTTTGTTGGCATCATTGGCCAAATTTTGTTATTTTTGCAAGCTAGATTCTCTTTTATAATCCTTTAAAAAATCTTAGTTGTGAATATATCTTCTCAGATATTAGAGAATAGGAGCTCTCTCTCTAACATAAGGAAGAATTACCATAAGCAGAATTAATAATCAAAGACAAGAGTAACGAGGGATCTTGATGTGATAAAAAGACTTTAAACATTATAAATACAAGATAGATTTGCTTAAGCATGCTTAAGAAAAGATCTCAATTTCATAAACAATCTTTAATTTGAGATAGACTTTTGATTAGAAAAGAAAACTATGCCACTAAAATAGGTTAGAGAAAGAGACACAATCACAAAATATTCCTACCATCTAAGAGATTAAGTAGATGAAAACACATTGACTACAAATTTTCAAAAATAAGGACAAGGAATATAATACCATATCAACGATGATTTTGAAAACTAAGTAAAAAGAGACAAAAGAAAAATAAAACACACTAAAAAGCCAAAACAATAAAAAAAGAAAACAACAGCAAAAGAAAATAACTAAAAGTTTCATGCATTTAAGTCAATCACACCCAATCTGGTCCTTAAAGAACTGAAGGTGTCGAAGGCCAGTGTGAAGTTCGTTAAAGATGTTAAGCCCTATGAACTTAGTCCCAAGATAACCAAGAGGGGGGGGTGAATTGATATTTTAAAAACTTTTTTCACAAATAAAGAAAATTGCATAAACCAAATCACACCATAGAAATAAATGCAGAATTAAAAGGCGCGGAAGCAAGAAAAAGAACACAGAAATTTATAATGGTTCGGTCGACTCGACCTACGCCACTCCTTGGAGGCACCCTCCAAGTATTACACTACAAAACGTGACTATCCTTTAGCCCCCACGGCTAGGCGGAGAAGCCCTTACAAGAACCTCTTTTTTGCCACCCCAGCAAGGCAGAGAACCTACCTCCTTTTGCTTCCTCCTGAAGCTGGCAGAGAACCAAAACCAAAAGCAAACTCCTTACCTCTACCGACCCTTCCACGGACGAGAAACTCTAGACGAAGATGAAGCAGAGCGATCCTTGAAGCAACCCTTGTGAATCCCCTCACAAGCTCCCTCTCACAAGATCCTCTCTCTCTCCTCTCTCTCTTTCTCTCCTCAAGGTCTTCTCAGGTCAAGGCAGCAGCCAAAGGTCATTAAAAATATTTAACAAGAGCTCTTAAATAGAAGAGCTTTAAAGGAGCTCATTAATTGCACGTTGCCGACAATATCGTCCAGGCCGATATGGACATCGGCCTGGCCGATCAGTATAAATCAAAGAAGATCGGCCAGAGCATCGCCCTGGATGCAAAACTGGATGATTAGAAATTGGCTTGATCGTCCAGGCCGATCTCACGATCTTCCTGGCCGATCAGTTCAAATCAGAGGAAAATCGTCCTGACAATAGCCCTGAATATGAGCTGGCCGAAATTTATCGTCCTGAAGTAACTTAAGGTTTTTGATTGGATCGTCCTGGCCGATCCTGCGATCGTCTAGGACGATATGATCTTATCAATCATCCTTAATTACTTCCTTAATTTCCTGATCAATTAAGGCATAATTTGGTAATTTCATCCAGGCCGATCCTTGGATCGTCCTGGCCGATAATTTAAAAATACAGTATACCTTAATTGGCTATGGTGGCTACTTCTTTCTATTTTGAGCTTATCGTCCTGGCCTATACACGTATTGTCCAGGCCGATATTTTAATGACGGCTGCCCTAATTAAGAATCCTTATATAGACTTTCTGCTTTAAGCCTGATCGTCCAGGCCGATCCAAAAATCGTCCTAGCCGATATGAGTAAAAATAGAAATTCTAAGTCTCTCAAGTGTGTGTGTGAAGGGTTACTTAGCATCAGTCTCTTTGACCATTACAAGTAGACTCAAGAAGTGAAAAACAAAAGTACAGACTGACTCAACCCTAAACCTACGCAATCTTGAATTGGCTTTGTCTTGTTCGTCCGATCTTCGATTCCTGAAACGTTAGAAGCAACAAGCAATCCAAGAGAAATAGTGTTTGTCAATCATCAAAACATAAGCCACGAAAATAGATTTGCAACAATCTCCCTCTTTTTAATGATGGCAAACACAAGTAGGAAAAAAAAATATCCAAAAAGATTCATTAGAATTTCAAAGTTACAAACACTTTTCCTACCACACCCTACTCCCCCTTTTGTCATCACAAAAAGAGAGTCCAAAAACAAATAACGACTAAAAGCAAACAATAGGAAACAAACAACATAAAACACAGACTAAAAGAACGAGGGATCCTGATCATCAGATGGAGGTGGAGGAGGTGGCTGCTGAAAGTAACTGGCAAGCGTAGTAAACTGAGCTTTGAACCAGGCGATGTCCTGGTCATGCTGCTGCTGCTGCTGAGTAAGGAAACTGTCAAATCGGGCTAAATCCTCAGCGCGGTGCTGTTCGTAGCAGGTAATATCCTCAAAGTGTTGCTGCTCCTGTGCAGCAACGTAGGCGTCAAACCGAGTCTCCCAACGATCAAATCTTTCAATCAACTGATCAACCGGAGAGTGCTGGTGGAGAGGGACAGGATCAGGAACGGGAACGGGAGCGGGAGCCTCCTCCTCTCCAGCCCGCTGAGGTTCCTCAGGGTGGATACGAGTACTGTGAAGGGTGCTGAAGGAATTGTTTGAGTAGAAGGGAGTTGGGAGGTTTGGTGGAATAGGATACTGAAGTTGGTATTTGGTTTCAAGGACATAGGCTATGATGTGTCCTAAGGCTAGATTGGGTTTCCTTTTGTGGCCTGGATCACAGATTGTGGTTAAGTGATCAATATATCGGAAAATTAGGTCCGCAGTATTAAATTCCCTATGAGCCATGATGTAGAAAGTAGTGAGTGAAAGTAGAGGGCTGATGTGGATTCGGTCGCCGGCTTTTGGAATTATGGAGGTGCGAAGGACATGTTGGATTGTCCTAGCATCTTTGACTAAAGAGCTAGTCTCTCCAACATGGTAAGGTACATTGGTCTGGCAAAGGAAATGATTCGCCATGGACCAGTCAAGATCAGGGTCAGAGGCGATTAAGTGCAGCTTATCCCCGGTGGTGGATAGCTGTAAAAGATCAACACAATCCTGATATGTGATTTCGACAGGGCGTCGATTCACATAGGAGGTCAGGGCTGTGAAGGTAGGGTTGATGCGAAGGTTTGCGAAAAACTCTCGAAGAAACTCTGAATTGAAAGGGAAAGCAAGAGACAGAATGATGCAAAGGGAGGTGTGAGCGAAAAGATCCATTATCGGGTATGAGATGTGGGTAGGATTGATGATTCTTGAGACAGTTATCCCACATTCTTTGTAACGATGGTAAGCGACTTCATCTTCCACTTCCCTGAATCGAGGGTCAATCCTTGCCCTCGAAGAACTCCCAGAAGTTTGTCGGACGCGTTTCCCACCAGCCATAGAGAGGACTAAGAGAAAAACACAAGAGGAGAAAGGATGAAGAGTGGAAAATCATGGCTGGAACGGCCTGAATTTAAAGAAACGGCCATATCGTTCTGGCCGATCGCAGAATCGTCCAGGCTGATATGGTTCAATAATTACGTACAGGCCGATTTGTCAAAACGGCGGTCCAATCGTCCGGGTCGATCAGATATCGGCCAGGCCGATTAGACACAGGCGATCGTCCAGAGGAGTCAATCCGGACGACCGTTGAAAAAGCAGATCGTCCGGGCCGATTAGGTGTATCATCCAGGATGATGCACAATAATTGATCGTACCGGCCGAAGTTAAAACATTTAAAATGCTTGCCATGTGTATCGTCCAGGACAAACAGTGGATCGGCCCGGACGATTGTCCAATAATGGATCGTCCGGGGATGAATTTAAAGATCAAAACGTGCTGACACGTGGATCGTCCAGGACGATCCAGTGTATCGGCCAGGACGATGCAAATAACATGCATCGGCCAGACGAAATATTCCATTCGGCCAGGACTATCACCATGAGTTTGATCAAATCGTCCAGGACGATGAGTTACATCAAGCACAGAAAATTTCAGCAGATGAATTTTGAAGAGAATTTGTCACATCGTCCAGGACGATAAAAGAATCGTCCAGGCCGATGTGACTTGAAATTGAAATCAAGAGAAGAATAGTGATGATCAAGACCCTCAAAAAATAAACAAAAGACAAAACAGTCAAAACAAAGTAAAACAACAAAAAACACAACGAAAATCAAGCAACGAATATTTTTGGATTTTTCTAATTTTTTTTTGTATGATGCATGAATTTTTTCACAAATTTCAAACAATTCATCATAGGTTGGTTTACATACCTCTTCCTCATCACTTTGATTCTCTCCCATGAAACACAAGTTCGTAGTCTCTTCCTCTGGTTCAGTCTCAGAGGAATCAGTACCAGATTCTGCCCAAAAACCTCTTTGGATTTTCTTCTTGTCCTTCCTTGACTTGGCTTTCTCCTCACCTTTTTCCTTTTCTTTGCTTGAATGATCTTGAAGTGTAGGGCAATCGGCTCTCACATGTCCAGGCTTCCTGCATTCAAAACAAACAACATCAGAAGATCCTTTAACATGTTTATGATCCTTACCTTTTCTCCAACTTTGATGATGCTTTTGTTTCTTCCTTAGAAAGATTTTGAATTGCCTTGTGATGAAGGCAATTTCATCGCTTTCAGACCCGGAAGATTCAGAATCCGATTTGTGTGCCTTCAGTACAATTGTTTTCTCCTTTTTCTTTTCACCTGCATCAACATTTCTTTGATTCACCCCTTGCTCGTAAGCAATGAGTGAGCCAAGTAAGTTATCAATGGAATAGGTATTCAAATCCTTAGATTCAGTAATTGCAGTGATTTTTGCATCATAAGACGAAGGCAAGCATCTCAAAACCTTGTTAACTTTTTCATAGTTCAAAAGTTCTTTTTCTAGTGTATGCAATGAAGTATCAATCTGAGTAAACCTAGTGTACATGTCAGAAATCGATTCATGAGGTTTCATACAAAAAAGTTTGTAGTCATGCAAGAGAATGTTTAAACGAGATTGTTTAACTTCATTAGTACCTTCATAGGTGATGCACAATTTATCCCAAATCTCTTTACCAGTTTTGCAAGTAGAAACACGCATGTAATTCTCAGACAAAGCACAGAAAAAACAGTTTAAACATTTCGTATTTAATTGAGCTAAATCTCGTTCATCAAAAGTCCATTCAGTTAAAGCAACTTCAGTTTTAACACCATTAATTTCACGAGAAGGTGGAGAATAACCTTCTTGAATAAGCATCCACATGCGATAATCAGTAGATTGTAAAAACGTTGACATGCGAGTTTTCCAAAAATCAAAAGGTAGGTTATCGAACAGGGGAGGTCGGGTAATGGAATACCCTTCCATAGTGTTACGATTCCCAATGTTAGCCATGGATCAAATTAAAAAAGTTTTCAAACTTTAATTTTCGAATCAGGCTCTGATACCACTTGAAAGTTCATTATGGATGTTAAGCCCTATGAACTTAGTCCCAAGCTAACCAAGAGGGGGGTGAATTGGTATTTTAAAAACTCTTTTCACAAAGAAAGAAAATTGCATAAACCAAATCACACCACAGAAATAAATGCGGAATTAAAAAGTGCGGAAGCAAGAAAAAGAACACAGAAATTTATAGTGGTTCGGTCGACTCGACCTACGTCCACTCCTTGGAGGTACCCTCCAAGTATTGCACTACAAAACGTGACTCTCCTTTAGCCCCCACGGCTAGGCGGAGAAGCCCTTACAAGAACCTCCTTTTTGCCACCCCGGCAAGGCAGAGAACCTACCTCATTTTGCTTCCTCCTGAAGCTGGCAGAGAACCAAAACCAAAGGAAAACTCCTTACCTCTACCGACCCTTCCATGGACGAGAAACTCTAAACGAAGACGAAGCAGAGCGATCCTTGAAGCAACCCTTGTGAATCCCCTCACAAGCTTCCCCTCACAAGATCCTCTCTCTCTCCTCTCTCTCTTTCTCTCCTCAAGGTCTTCTCAGGTCAAGGAAGCAGTCAAAGGTCATTAAAAACGTTTAACTAGAGCTCTTAAATAGAAGAGCTTCAAAGGAGCTCATTAATTGCAAGTTGCCGATAATATCGTCCAGGCCGATATGAACATCGGCCTGGCCGATCAGTATAAATCAAAGAAGATCGGCTAGAGCATCGCCCTGGATGCAAAACTGGATGATTAGAAATTGGCTTGATCGTCCAGGCCGATCTCACGATCGTCCTGGCCGATCAGTTCAAATCAGAGGAAAATCGTCCTGACAATAGCCTTGAATATGAGCTGGCCGAAATTTATCGTCCTGAAGTAACTTAAGGTTTTTGATTGGATCGTCCTGGCCGATCCTGCGATCGTCCAGGACGATATGATCATATCAATCATCCTTAATTACTTCCTTGATTTCCTGATCAATTAAGACATAATTTGGTAATTTCATCCAGACCAATCCTTAGATCATCCTGGCAGATAATTTAAAAATACAGTATACCTTAATTGACTATGGCGGCTACTTCTTTCTGTTTTGAGCTTATCGTCCTGGCCGATACACGTATCTTCCAGACTGATATGTTAATGACGGCTGCCCTAATTAAGAATCCTTATATAGACTTTCTACTTTAAGCCTGGTCATCCAGACCGATCCAAAAATCGTCCTGGCCGATATGAGTAAAAATAGAAATTCTAAGTCTCTCAAGTGTGTGTGTGAAGGGTTACTTAGCATCAGTCTCTTTGACCATTACAAGTAGACTCAAGAAGTGAAAAACATAAGTACAGACAGACTCAACCCTAAACCTACACAATCCTGAATTGGCTTTGTCTTGTTCGTCCGATCTTCGATTCCTGAAACGTTAGAAGCAACAAGCAGTCCAAGAGAAATAGTGTTTGTCAATCATCAAAACATAAGCCACAAAAATATATTTGCAACACAGTGGTTTAGTAAAGGTATCTGCCAGTTGGTTTTCAGTTGTCACATGGTGTAACTCAATATCTCCCTTAGTCACATGATCTCTAATAAAGTGATGCCTAATGTCAATATGTTTAGTCCTTGAATGTTGGATAGGATTCTTAGAGATGCATATGGCACTAGTGTTGTCACAAAAGATTGAGATGGTGCCTATAGGTAATCCTAAATTCAATACCTGTTGTTTCAACCAAAGGACTTGGCCCACACAACTTCCAAGAGCGATGTATTCAGCTTCAACAGTGGAAAGTGCAACAGAGTTTTGCTTTCTACCAGACCAAGAGACCAAAGATTGTCCAATAAATTGATAAGTTCCAGAAGTGCTTTTTCTATCCACCTTGCTTCCTACAAAATCAGAGTCAGAAAAACCAATAATCTCAAAAGAAGTGCTATGTCTAGGGTACCAAATCCCTAAGCCTTGTGTCCCCAAAAGGTATCTAAAAATTCTCTTAACAACAGTCAGGTGAGACTCCTTAGGGACAGCTTGAAATCAAGCACAAAGGCAAACACTAAATATGATATCAGGTATGCTCGCAATCAAGTAAAGTAAAGATCCAATCATGCCTCTATACTTCTTCTGATCAATAGACTTACCACTTGGGTCCTTATCTAATAGAGCACTAGAAGTCATGGGAGTGTTAATTGGCTTAGCTTTGTTCATCTCATATTTCTTCAAAATGTCCTTTATGTATTTTGTTTGATTTAGAAAAGTTCCATCCTCCAATTATTTTATGCTAAACCCCAAAAAGTAGGACAACTCTCCCATCTAACTCATCTCAAACTCTCTTCTCATTGTTTTAAAAAAATCATCACATAATTTTTTATTAGAAGATCCAAAAATTATATCATCCACATAAATCTGAACAATAAGTAAATCATCTCCAACTCTCCTAAGAAAAAGGGTGGTGTCTACGCTCCCCTTGACAAACTCCCTCTCTAGTAAGAATGTGCTAAGCCTCTCATACCAAGCTCTTGGTGCCTACTTTAAACCATATAAAGCCTTTTTTAATTTAAAAATCTCCAAATCTTTCATTTTCAAACTCTCCCCCATGATCACTATGGATGGTCAAAATCTCACAACCTAACTTTTTCTGAATCCAAGTAGAAAATATTTTAAACTCCTCAAAAGACTCATTTTTATGTGGAAGAAATCTAGTCCAAGTAAACCTCGAGTAGTCATCAACAATCACAAAATCATAGACTGTCCCTCCCAAACTGGCAATGCTAATGGGTCCAAACAAATCCATGTGAAGGACTTCTAAAGGTCTACAGATGCTAATGTCCTTAATGGGGTGAAAAGTGGAGTGGACTTGGTTTCCTAGTTGACAGGCATCACAAAGGTGGTCTTTTGAAAACTTAAGTTTGGGGACACCTCTAACTAGATCCTTTTGGGTCACTTTCCTAAGGGTTTTCATACTTGCATGACAAAGCCTCCTGTGCCACAACCAAGAATCATCAATCACAGTTTTTAAGCAAAAAGAAGGAGCACATTCAATGTTATTTAAATCAAGCATGTATACGTTGTTGATCTTTATTCTTTGCAAAATAGTGTTGTTACTCAAACTTACAATGCATGAATTTGCAAAGAATTGTATGATGAAGCCTTTGTCACAAAATTGACTGATGCTAAGCAAGTTGTGCTTTAATCCATCTACAAGAAAAACATTTTCAATCATAAGGTTCTTAGAGTTATCAATTATACCTGCTCCTACCACCTTCTTGGTGGTGTTGTCTCCAAGAGTAACCTTGCCTCCAGTCCTGGACTCTAGTACAACAAACTGGCTGGCATCACCAGTCATATGTCGAGAGCATCCACTATCCAAATACCACATACTCTCACGAGGCCTTTTGTGAGAGCCTTCCTACAAAATTACCAAATGTTAGATTTAGGAACCCAAGCAGGTTTGGGTTCCTTCTTATGAAGAGAAGAATGCAATGCATGTGTGGTATGTTGTGGATCATGCACCTTAGGTCTCCACACCCAATGTGTACTATGGTGAATTGTGCAAGTGTGTGAGATGTGTCCTAGCATGCCACATGAAAAACATCTAACTCCAGGAAAGAGATTTCTTAAGTAGTTTGAGTTATAATGCCTCTTCCTAGGTTTTGACAATTGATCAAAAGTAGATGCCATCCTAGTTTCCTTACATGCTTCTAAATTATTTTGAATCTTCAAATTAATGCTTTTTAAAACTTCATTTTTAATCCTTAAATTTTTCTCCATCTCCTTAGACTTCTTAAAATTAGATTCAAGTGACGTGTGAGAGACTTTTAATGCATCAAGCTTTTCAACTAACTCACAATGATTTTTATTTAACTCATCAAATTTATCAAGTAAAGTCATGTGATTGAATCAATTGTTTGATGGTCTTTAATTAAAATTTCATGCTCTTTTTATAGATTTAAAAATTCTAATTTCAAGCTAGCATGTGTTTTCTTTAATTTCCTATATGATGCATGAATTTTTTCTGAAACTTCAAGAAGTTGATCGTAGGAAAGTTCACATACCTCTTCTTGATCAGGATTGTTGTCTTCCATCAAGCACAATTTTGATGTCTCATCTTCTGGTTCTGTCTCTGATGAATCCGATGCAGAATCCGTCCAAAATGCTTTTTATACTTTCATCTTGTCCTTCCTTGGCTTAGGTTTCTCCTCACCCTTTCCTTTGCTTGAGTGATCTTTAAGTGTAGGGCAATCAGTTCTCACATGTCCAGGCTTCCTACATTCAAAATAAACAACATCAGAAGATCCTTTAACATGTTTATGATCCTTACCTTTTCTCCAATTTTGATGATGCTTTTGTTTCTTCCTTAGAAAGCTTTTGAATTCCCTTGTGATGAAGACAACTTCATCGCTTTCAGACCCAGAAGTTTTAGAATCTGATTTGTGCGCCTTAAGTGCAATTATTTTCTCTTTTTTCTTCTCACCTGCATCAAGATTTCTTTGATTCACCCCTTGCTCGTAAGCAATGAGTGAGCCCAGTAAATTATCAATAGAGTTCGTGTTCAAATCCTTAGATTCAGTGATTGCAGTGATTTTAGCATCATATGAAGAAGGCAAGCATCTCAAAATCTTGTTTACTTTTTCATAGTTTGAAAGTTCTTTTCCTAGTGCATACAGTGAAGTAACTATCTGAGTAAACCTTGTGTACATGTCAGAAATCGATTCATGAGATTTCATACGAAAAAGTTTGTAGTCATGCAAGAGAATGTTCAAACGGGATTGTTTAACCTCATTAGTACCTTCATAGGTGATGCACAATTTATCCCAAATCTCTTTACCAGTTTTGCAAGTGGAGACACGCATGTAATCCTCAGATTTTAAAGCACAGAAAAAGCAATTCAAACATTTTGCATTCAATTGAGCTAAATTTCGTTCATCGAAAGTTCATTCAGTAAAAGAAACTTCAGTTTTAACACCATTAATTTCACGAGAAGGTGGAGAATAACCTTCTTGAATAAGCATCCACATGCGAAAATCAGTAGATTGTAAAAACGTTGACATACGAGTTTTCCAAAAATCAAAAGGTAGGTTATTGAATAGGGGAGGTCGGGTAATAGAATACCCTTCCGTAGTGTTGCGATTCCCAAGGTTAGCCATGGATCAAATTCAAAAAGCTTTCAAACTTAAATTTTTGAATCCCACTCTGATACCACTTGAAAGTTCGTTAAGGATGTTAAGCCCTATAGAACTGGCCCAAGTTAACCAAGAGGGGGGGGTGAATTGGTATTTTAAAAATTTCTTTTCACAAAGAATAAAAATTGCATAAACCAAAACCACACCACAAAAATAAATGCGGAATTAAAAGTGTGGAAGCAAGAAATAAGAACATAGAAATTTATAGTGGTTCGGTCAACTCGACCTACGTCCACTACTTGGAGGCACCCTCCAAGTATTGCACTACAAAACGTGACTCTCCTTTAGCCCCCACGGCTAGGCGGAGAAGCCCTCACAAGAACCTCTCTCTCTCCCATTCTCTTTTTCTCTCCTCAAGGCCTTCTTAGGTCAAGGCAGCAGCCAAAGGTCTTGAAAAACATTGAATAAGAACTCTTAAATAGAAGAGCTTCAAAGGAGCTAATTAATTGCAAGTTGCCGACTTTATCATCCAGGCCGATATGGATATCGGCCTGGCCGATCAGTACAAATCCCAGAAGATCGGCCAGAACATCGCTTTGGATGCACTCCTAGACGATTGAAAATTAGCTTGATCGTCCAGGCCGATCTCACGATCGTCCCGACCGATCAGTTCAAATCAGAGGAAAATCATCCTCAGAATCGCCTTGGATACGAGCTGGCCGATATTTATCGTCCTGAAGTAACTTAAGGTTTTTGACTGGATCATTCTGGCCGATCCTGCGATCGTCTAGGATGATATGATCGTATCAATCATCCTTAATTACTCCTTTGATTTCCTGATCAATTAAGGCATAATTTATGAATATCGTCCAGGTCGATCAATAATCGTTTGGGTTGATAATTTAAAAATACAGTATACCTTAATTGTCTATGGCGGCAACTTCTTTCTGTTTTGAGCTTATCGTCCTAGTCGATACACGTATCGTCCAGGCCGATATGTTAATGACGACTGCCTTAATTAAGAATCCTTATTTAGACTTTTCTGTTTTAAGCCTGATCGTCCATGCCAATGTAAAAATCGGCCTGGCCGATATGAGTAAAAATAAAAATTCTAAGTCTCTCAAGTGTGTGTGTGTAGGGTTACTTAGCATTAGTCTCTTTGACCATTACAAGTAGACTCAAGAAGTGAAAAACAAAAGTATAGACTGGCTCAACCCTAAACCTACGTAATCCTGAACTGGCTCCGTCTGTTCGTCCGATCTTCGATTCCTGAAAAGTTAGAAGAAACAAGTAGTCCAAGAGAATCAATAGTATTTATCAATCATCAAAACACAGGTCATGAAAATAGGTTTGCAATAAGTTGTTGTGCAACTATCTGATCTAACATTTCTTCATCATGATTTTGAATCTTCTCCTCCCCTTCAACTGTCCCAGGGTTCGTAGTCGCGAGGGTGAAATCCTAAGTAGGGTGAGGGATATCAATCTTAATTTGTGATGGAAGAGCTATAACAGTGGGGACTCCAACATCAATCAGAACAGAATCCTCACATCCTTGAACTGGGAGTCGAGGGAGTTCAACTGACGGCTGAATTTGAGGTTCTCTAATTTGAATGCCAATAGATCTGCTAAAATTCTTTCACACATATGATTCATCTGGAGACATGGGCCTCTTACCCTTAACATCAACTGGTATCTGCTCCTTAATGATTTCTTTAGATTTGGCGATCACTGGGCTAGCCTGGAAAGTTTTAAAGGTGGGGTTAGTGGTCTACCACTAAAAGGGTGACTCTGGCTGGACCCGGTTAACACTATCTCCTTTGTCTTTGTAGATGGGAGGCGAGACACCCAATGATATCCATCCACTAGAACTGAAGTTGCAGGTTGCTTGACAAATTTCTTATTCTTCCTTACTAGCCGAGGAGTCAAATTCTTTGCTTCAAACTTTTCTTCCTTTAACACTTCTTTATCAAGTTTATAGTGGATGATGTTCCTCAATATCCTAGTCCTCAAAGTGAGCTTTTCCTTTGGAGTTCTCTTAACGGAGTAATCCACTGGGTTCGGTGGAGTGCTAGCTATCCTAGTAACTTTCTCCTCCTTCTCAGCAGCTGCAAGGGGGTGAAAACGACTCCCTTTAAGGAGTGAAGAAGAGGCAGGGATTGACAGCTCCTCAGCGGCCATGAGTTCAACTTTAGTTAAGGTCTTCAATTCAGCTATCTTCTTTGACTTAATAATTTTCTTCCTAACCCTCCTAAGGAAGATCTTTTTGGCATTCTTGCTGCCATAGAGGGTTTCAGAACTGGAAGATCCTTTCTCAAACAATAACTTGCTTTCAGTGGCAGCTTCTAGCTTTTTCGCATCCTCAAGGAATTCTTTTGGTGCGGAAGCGAGATTTAGTGCTGACCAGAGACTAGGAGGGGCATCATTTCCGGCTCCTACAGCTAATTGAACTAAAGGGGCATCCTTCTCACCCTCGACAACAAGGTCCACTAAAGTATTCCCATTCATTACCAATCTCAGATATTTAAACCCTATTCCAAATTGAATTGAATTCTCATGAATCAGTTCTTCAATCAGTAGGTCGCGGTCCATTGAGAATAATAGTTTTCCAGCCATTGCAAGTGATTTGATTATCTGAGATTTAAAAGGAGAAGATTTTAATTAAAATCTTGAATTTTGAATTTGAAAATAAATTTATATTTTATCAAATATATCGGATTATAAGAGCTACAACCCAGTATATAATGATAAGATATAGGGATTAATTTTAATTGAAAGAAAACTTGAATTTTCATTGTATATGTTCAACTACAAGAGAATGTTGTAGAAAAATATATAGCAATGATAATGGATTTAAGAAAGAGGATTTGAATTTTGAAGGTTAAAGGATTTTCTGTAAATTGTGAAACTTAACATGCTGGATTTATTCACATGCGAGTTTGCAAACATACACAGAAGAATTTTGGCTTGACTCTTTCGCTCTACCAATCGAGTTGGAGGCAAAATGTCAAAGCCCGACTTAGAGGGAGGTATCCTACACTCACCTCTCTTTTGACATGTCTTAATTGAGTTGGTCACACTCACCCAAGAGAGAAATGAGTAGATGGATCAATAGAGAGAAAAGTAGTTAAAACTATCGATGAAATAAAATTTATACCGCTATTAAAGATAGAGAGTGAGACTCTTCCCCAGCGGAGTCGCCATTTTTTGTTTTGATTGAAAAAAGTAGTTTTGAAAAAGGATTAATTTTCTTTCAGAATATTAAATTTTTGAATTCTGAAATTGAACACATCATTATGAATAGTATATCGCCTCGAAAGATGAATATATCATTCTCTAATAGGTTCAAATTTCAGAATTTTTAATTGATCCGAATTATCGTAGTCAAACTCAAGGGGGAACAACATATGATCTCAGAAGATCAAAATGACGTTCAATCAATTATTTAACTAAAAAAATTCTGATAAGAGATCGTTAATTTCATAATAAAAATAATGATAATAAAATAATATATCTTCCTGAAGAAAGATGATATTGCCTATTACCGATTATTTGAATATGACGATAACGATCGCTATTTTTTTTTTTGAATTCCCAAAGATAATTAATTAGAGATTTTGAAAATTTTGATTTTGCAAATCATGTCTGGGTTACTAAATCTCCTACGAGCTTGAGCCCTCGTAGTTAATTACATCATAGGAAACCGGAGTTTCCTATGAATACTCTCGATTAAAATAGCGATAAAAATTTTATTTAAGATTTTCAAAGTTTTATATCAAAGAAAGTTAAGGTTTAGAATCTCAAGTGGGATTGGTTCAATGTTGAACACTTATTTTTGGAGTCAAAGGAAGAAGGGTAGGAGATGTTTTGATATTCTGAATTACTTCAAAAAACATCTCAGCCTATCCTAAGTGTTGGGCTTGAATTTGATTGAAAGAGATATTTAATTTAATGGTCAATTTTATTAGAAATTTGGGATTCAATCCCAGGAGGTTGATGTGTTATAACCCGAGCTCACCTCAGAACCTAAGTCTAAATTGGGTACTTAAAAGTGGCCCGAACCTAGCTAGTGTAGTGCAGATCTGGACTTTTCCCGGCCTAGATTGGGGAGCCAGCTAAACACCTAATCGATTTAAAATAAATGAATCCGGTCTTTTATGAAAAAGTGGTAGGGATGTTTTATTTAAAGTTTTAGAGAGTTGGGACCGACATATAGAGATTTTTCTAATTGGCCCCAATGACTTATGATGGGTGCAAAATGCTAAGGACTAATGCAATTAAAATTTTGACTCTTTTAAATCTGTTTCTAATGCAATGCATGCTAGTTAACAACTCCAAATCAAATATGCTTGAAAGTTAAAAACAGGCTTATAAAATAATTTTTTAGAAGACTAGACTTCCCCATGTCCGATACCTCGTCCTCATAGGTCAGACTATCCGAACTCTACCCACAGGCGGGGAAGGGTCTAAAGCAAGGAGAGAAGAAGTGCAAAAATATGCATGCGACCCCGGGGTCAATCCCCTGCTAATTCCCTAAATTTGTTATCTTTCTATGTTGTTCAGACTCGCTAAAATCTTAAATTTTAAAGTTATGAGTATAAAAATTTTCAAACCCTCATGAGTCTCACGAGTTCAGGCAAAAATAAAAGCAGCACACAAACACCAAAAAACTATGAAAAGCAGGTAATTCTATACGCAATCACATTAAACATCAAATATAAATGAAATAATTAATAAATGTCCATAGGCAAAGTTGCCTTGCTTATTACAAACCAGGGTCTGCTGAAAGTAAAGTGGTCGAGCACCAAAGACAACAACCCCGGTTCTAAACCTAGGACTCAAGTGACTTCGTGATTTGGGATTCTTCTCGTTATCCACTTCTTTATCTTCTCACAAGCATTTTGATTTGTCAGTTCCGGATATCCAAATAAAAAGAAACTCCCTCTTGAACGGGGTGTTATCTTTCCTCTTTGAATATTTGAAGAGCATCCAAACTTGATCTTCAAAATGGACGAATAACTCTCCCCTTTAGGAATGTTTTTTCCTCTTTGGAATTCAAGTTGGATCTAAACATCCCAACTCAAATCACTTTAAATACAAGTCAAATTATATCAAATTACATTAAACAAAATTGAAAAATTTAGACTTGATCCTGCAGGGTTATCCTAATAATCAGCAGTTATATATAATCCCAAGCAGTTAATATTTGAAATTTAAAATGTTCAATTACTCACAACACAGAGTGCAAAAAAGTAAGTAAACAAACACATAAATTCTAAACTAGCAACCAACATACAGTGAAAGCTCGAAAACCTAGTACACAGCAGAAACGTAAACACCGACCTAGCCTAGAACTAGAGTTGGTTTTACACGCAAACCATCTAAAGTGTGTGAGGTAGGCCGTGTGGATTGGATATGTCATATGGAGGGCAATTTTTTAAAGTTGTTTGAAGTTCTGATTCGTTGAAAGGCTTAAAAGAAGATTTAAATTTAAGTTTAAGTATTATTGATTTGACATTGATTTTAAGGTTGATTAATGATTTCTGGAGTCTTAAGATAATTTTCAAAATTTAGAAATTTTCTAGATTATTTTAATCATTTAATTAAGCGGTTAAAAGTTGACTTTTTGATTAAGAATGTTTTATGGAAAATTAGTATTTTATTAAAATACTAGAGCTTAATACGATCAGTTATACTATAAGTATGCCGAAATCGGATTTTTCTACATTTAGTTACGAATGTTTGAAGTTTTGAACTCATTTTGACATAAGTTAACCAAAAAGTTGACTTTTCAAATTTAATGGTTTTTTTGGAATTTTGATATTTTTAATAAATATTAGACATCATTATAAGTTCAATGTAAGTGAGTTTGGTCAATTTGAATTTTTTTATATTTAGTTATGAAATTTTAAAGTTTGAAGTATTTATTGAATTTTTGAAATTGTTAATTAGAAGGATTTTCTTGATTTTGATCCAAATGAATTTCCAACTCCTAAAAATCAACTCAAAAGGTCAGAAATAACCTAAGGATAGATTCTCAAGTGTTTGGGAATTTTTAATTATTAATAATTAATTAAATTAATTAAATATTCAATTTTACTTAAAATTAGATTAAGATCAGATTTGATGTCAAATTAAATTGGCTTTAATTTTCATTGATTAAAGGTTAGTTTCTGGTCAGTTTAAAGTATTATTTGTATTTTTTAGATTTCAAATTGATTTATTGCAATTTTTTGAAGTTTTAAAGTCCTTAATGAGGCTGATTTTTTATTTGCTTAATTTTCTAACTTAATGATCTCCAAATTAAGTGAAATTTTAACCTATCGTTTAAAATGTCACTATATTTACTGTGTTCAAGTTTCACCTCTATTGGGTGTGTATAAAATGCCCTATAAATTTTCTAAGTTTTCTAAATATTTTCTTAAATATTTTTCCTAGATGTCTACTATTCAAATTGGTCTGAAATTTGGTCTGTATAACCCTGGTGCACATGCATTCACTCCACAGAAATTTCACAGCAAAACACTAAGAATTTAGAGAGTAATGAATTTTCAAAATATAGGGTCCAAAATGGACCCTTTACCTTGAAAATTCACATCATAGAAATCGATTGGGTATCTAACCCTAGAAAAATAAGTGAATATGCCTAGGATACCCAATAATCTTCCACCAAACTTTTTGGCTCAACTGATCGTTGGATTATGAGAAATTCATAAAACATTGATTTCAAATAATCAACCATATCTCATAACATAGTGAACAAATTAACTTAATTTTAATTTTAATAAATACTACATCAAATTCCCTTTCCAATGAGCCCAAAAATGTCTAATTTGGGGAAAACTTCAATTTTCTACGAATTTTGGAAGATCTACGCATTTTTCTGAATTTTTTTGACCATTTTTGGTCAAATTGACCGCCGAATGGCGGCGCCCAATGGGAAGGAGCCATGTGGCAGGCTGGAGCCTGCCACTTAACTACGTCAGCACCCCGCGTTCGAATCCGGAGGAAGACTCGCGGTATGGCGCGATCTGGGCAGTCCGATCTTTGATCGGACGGTCCAGATCTTTTCGAGTTAATTTTTTGTATGAAATTTTAAATGCTCATATCTCTCAAATTACTCAACAAAGTTGCACGAAATTGGAACTATAGCTAGAGGGTAACATAATCTAACAATGCATGGAGCCTCCACAATGCTTGGAGCTTGGAGGCTTCATGCATTGTAGATTTACCACAGTTTCAAATTAAAATTTAAACTTCAAATGGCTATAACTTACAATCCAACTACCAGATTTTTGAGTTATTGGGCTTGTTGGAAAGCTTCTAAGATCCTCTTTAACTTTGTAGAAGACGTCAGGAGCTGGATCTGGCTGGATTTGAAGTTATTGTAGAATTTCTTGATTCCCTCTCTAAATTATCTCTCTTCTCCAATTTGAGTTTTGGAGGCCAGGATCTGGTGGGGGGAAGGCTTAGGAAGGCTAGGGAAAAGCTTGGAAAAGGTTTTTGAGGGTTTTGGAGGCTGAGATAGCTCTTGGATGAGAGGAATTTTTGGTGAGAGAGGCTTAAGGTTCATATTGGCTTAATTAAGATATTTTTTCCTAATCAAGCCATCTTGATGCATTTGGATGGTTAAGATTAAATGGCTGAGCTCCTAGATGGTTGCCAAGTGCCCATGGAGTTCATGGGAGCAGGGAATCAAAGGACATGCCATGATGGAAAATGTCATTTGTCCTTATGCAAGCATGTAGAATTGATAGGGATCATTAGATCTCCATCTAAGGGCTGGGAATGGCTCAAGAAGACTCTAGAAAGAGTCTAAGAAGCTGGAGATATTTAAATTAGAGTATAAAAGATTTTAAAGTGGTCATTTTAGCCATCTAATGGTCATTTGACCAGTCATTGACTGTTTTGACCATTCAATGGCCCATGAGAGCTGAGGTGGCAGATGAGAGGGGTTAATAAGCTGGGTTGGAAAGGGTTCAAAGTTATAGGTTCAAACTTTAAATGAAATAACCTATGTATAGGAAAGTTTGACCATGTATTTTTAAGTTGACTAAGTCAGCATGACTTATATTTGATTGGCCCATGATTAAAAAATATTTGAGCCATGGTTTGGAGTTGATTTGAAGCTTCAAAGAGGTTAAATTATTTGAATAGGTTAAAATAACCTATTTAAATATTAAAGGAAATTTAGGTCAACCTAGGTTGACTTGGTCAACAAAGTTAGCCCAGGACCCGAATTTGGGCTCATTAAGCTTGGTTTGATGTTTTGAGTCTATTGGAGGTGGTTCTATGGTTTAGAAAGGTCAATTTGGTCAAAATGCTTGTTTTGACCTTAAAGAGTCTATTTTGATCAACCTAGGTTGACTTGATCAACTAGGTTGACCCAGAGTCTGGAAATGGGCTCAATCAATTTCAAATAAAATTTGGAGACTATTAGAGGTGATCTCCAGGTTTAGAGAAGTCAAATCAGTTAAAATGTCTATTTGGCCCTTAAGGGCCTAGTTGGTCAACCTAGGTTGACTTGGTCAACCAAGTTGACTTAGAATCTAGGTTTGGATATGACAGGTTTGATTTGATATTTGAAACTTGTTGGAAGTGGTTCCAAACAATTTGGAGTTCATTTGGTTTGAAATGGGTATTTGAATCCCTTTGGTCATTTTGACCCCTGATCAACTGGGGGTCAAAATGGGTCCACCAAAGTGTAGTTTAATGTTCAATGGGTTAGTAAGTGTTTGGAAGTGATTAGAGGCTTTGGAGAAAGCTCCAAGGTCAAGATCCACTAGATGGCAAGTCCAATGGCAACCCGAATTGACAGCCCTATACAACTCTCTTCGTCCACCACTTATGTGGTCCAAACTGTTAATATCTAACAAGATATTTAATCTTAGACTTCATTTAGGATGGCTTCCTTACTGCTTCTTAAAGTAGTCTTTTAGTATACAAATTTTAATTTTTAAACTAAAAATCTATTTTTAGAAGAAATAAAAAAATCATCCCAAACGAAACTTTAATCATTGATTTGTAACTACTATGACTACTGTAATGATATGTTTCCCTGATTTGTATTTAACAATTTTTATTGCAATACTAACAATAGAATGGAATGTCATCTCTTCTTCTTCGTATCACCTTGTCTGTTTTGGCTTTATCACGCGTTTATACTGTACAGTGACTTTAATCATTTTTATATTCACAGGACAATAGCATAAATATAATATGATACAAAATGATATAGCTGACACCACATTTTCGCCAACATATGAACCTTCAATTCAATATTAATCAATTCATCAATAGAGATATTCTAGGTTTGCTAGATTCAACTATTCTATCCGTCATGAATATGGTTTAATGCTGCTATTAAGGGCCATAAATGGTAACGCATATTTGTAGCGTCACTCAACAATGTGATGTCAAAGCTTACATTGAAAAGCTCCCAAATTGCCTATTCCATTCTTCGTAAGTGCCGAGATGACTAAATGAAATTGAAGGCCTCACTTCTTGCAAAGTGTTCTTAAAGTCCTAAAAAGAGGACATTAAATGAAATATATTTGATTACTTTAACACTGAAAGAAAAAATAAGATAAGTATAGCGACCTCTTCTTTAACTCATGGGAATAAATACCTGAAGGGTCACTGGTCTCATATCCTCCTTGAGCTTTGTTAGCTCGATACCCAGCCTGAGGGCCTCTCTTAGTGGTCCGATGGATGCATCCTTGAAAAGGTTATTCATGTCAAGCTCTCTCAACCAAGTAATTCTCTACATCTGCCTTGCCATTTCAGCTTAGCAAACATAGATTGGCTTAATACTCACTTGGTCATTTCAACCAGGCGAATAAAGAGTCAAGATGGTGGAATGTGCCTCCCTGTCGGGCACCCCTAACAAGGTAATTCTCTACACCTGCCATACCATTTTAGTTTATCAGATATAGATGGGCTCGATGTCCACTTAATCATTTTAATCAAGTGAATAACGAGTCATGGTCTAACACCTACCTGATCACTACAGGACATTAAAGAAGTAAAAGTTGGTAAGGAATGCCTCCTAGAGACTCTATTGGGCACCCCTAACCAAGTAATTCTCTACACCTACCTTACTATTTTAGTTTAGCAGATATAAATGGGCTCGATGTTCACTTGATTTTTTCAATCAAGTGGATAAAGAGTCGGGATCTGATGCCTACTTGATTACAACGGAGCATCAAAGAAGAAAAGGTGGTGAGGAATGCCTCCCAGGGACTCTATCGGGCTCTCTCAACTGGGTAATTCTCTATGCCTGCCATGTCATTTCAGCTTAGCAAACATAGATGAGCTCAATACTCACTTGGTCATTTCAACCAGGCAGATAAAGAGTCAATGTGGCAGGGTGTGCCTTTTAGGGGCCCTATCGGGCACCCCTAATCATGTAATTCTTTACACCTACCTTACCATTTTAGTTTAGTACATATAGATGGGCTTGCTGTCCACTTGATCATTTCAATCAAGTGAATAAAGAGTCAGGTCTGATGCTTGCTTAATCAAAATAGAACACTAAAAAAGAAAAAAGGTGGTGAGGAATGCCTCCCAGGGATTCTATCGGGCCCTCTTAACGGGGTAATTCTTTATGCCTACCTTGCCATTTCAGTTTGGCAAACATAGATGGGCTCAATATCCACTCGGTTATTTCAACCAGGTGAATAAAAAGTCAAGGTGGTGGGATGTGCCTCCTAGGGGCTCTATCGGGCACCCCTAACCAGGTAATTCTCTACACTTGCCTTACCATTCCAGTTTAGCAGATATAGATGGGCTCGATATCCACTCGATCAATTCAATCAAGTGAATAAAGAGTCAGGGTCCGATACATGCTTGATCATAATAGAGCATCAAAGAAGAAAAAGGTGGTGAGGAATGCCTTCCAGGGACTTTGTCGGGCTCTCTCAACTGGATAATTCTCTATGCCTGCCTTGCTATTTCATCTTG
Source organism: Dendrobium nobile (assembly GCA_022539455.1). NCBI lineage: Eukaryota > Viridiplantae > Streptophyta > Magnoliopsida > Asparagales > Orchidaceae > Dendrobium > Dendrobium nobile. The sequence goes on along the minus strand of CM039721.1, from coordinate 25,709,371 downwards.
GCAAATATATATGAGCTAAATGTCCACTTGGTCATTTCAACCAGGTGATTAAAGAGTTAAGATGGTGGGGTGTGCCTCCTAGGGGCTCTATCAGACACACCTAACCAGGTAATTCTCTACACCTGTCTTACCATTTCAATTTAGCAGATATAGATGGGCTTAAGTGAAAAAAGAGCCGGGGTCCGATGCCTTCTTGATCTCAACAAAGCATCAGAGAAGAAAAAGGTGGTGAGGAATGCCTCCCAGGGACTCTGTCGGGCTCTCTCAATCGGATAATTCTTTATGCCTGTCTTGTCATTTCAGCTTGGTAAATATAGATGGGCTTAATGTCTACTTGGTCATTTCAACCAGGTGAATAAACAGTCTGGGTGGTGGGGTGTGCCTCCCAGGGGCTCTATCGGGCTCCCCCAACCAGGAAATTAATTAAATAAGGAAGTGACCAACTACCTACATGACCTTATCAAGGCAGCAGGATGGAAGGCGAAAGTCACCTCAACGTCAACCTAACATGATTTGTGTAGGGATGTGAGGGAGATAATAAAGGAATTTTAAAGAAGAATTTTTAGTGAAAAAGTTACCTAAGAGGTTTTAAACCGACTTCTAGTTATCTCGTGGTGGAAGATAAAGCGTCGTGGCCATGAGTATCTAAATTCCAGTAGAATTCTTTAAATAACTTTATCAAAAGATTTATCATGATGTAGAGAAGGAGGAATTTGAGTTCTCTGAGAGTAAAGCCGGGTTCCACCTATGACAAGAGAAACCAAATTTGCTCCTCTTACATATATATATATATATATATATATATATATATATATATATATTACATCAATGAAGATAATAAGAAGAAAAAGGGGAAAATTGGGCTCTTGGAGAGTAAAGTTGGGTTCCTCCTATGACAATGGAAACTGATTTTGCTTAACTGAGAGCTCCCTTTCTTTTTATTACATGTATATTTTTTATAAGTTCGTGGTCAATGAGCAGAACACATAGAGGGAAATAGGATTGGCTTTGATAACCCAGGCCATATTCACCACATAAACAAAACTAGGGAGGGAGAATTTAGATAAATTTTTTTAAAGATTTGAAATATTGGCTTTGATAACCCAGGCCACACTTGAGGTGATAAGAAAAATTGGGTAATACAAGCATAATCACTAATATCCCTTCGGAATATTAGTATATCACCTTCAAGGATAACCTTATACTATTCGTAGCGAACATCATGTGTAGAGGACAAATCATCGTGGCCATATTGACTGTCAAAAAGTAAGAGGGATCTTGTTAGGAGGTACATATACAGAGGGATATTTACAGAAGGTAAGAGACTCCTCCCGCGACGTGTAAAACTTAAGCATATTAATTTATTCGTGTCTTCTTCATCGGTGAGAGAAACAACCAGAAGAAAGTGAGAAACAACAGGAAAGATGGCATGAGTAGACTAACTCTGCCCCATATAACCCACACCTTCTAGGTTTCGAGGGAAATCAGTTTGCCAAACACATGCTTACTGTAGAGCTTCTTTATCAAGCCAAGTAGAAGGAATGAGACCCCACTCTACGTAACTCTCTACAATAGTGGAAAACTAACGAGGGGCACTCATAAACTCTATATACAAAGCGGTCTCCTCCGGATCCTAACTTCCAGAACCCAATGGGGCTCCTATACTATGGGGTAAAGAGGTACACTCCTTAGATCTTGTTGGCCCAAATGTCTCGTACAGTGGAGGTATAGTGCATTCACTAGTCTATAAAGAATTATAACCACTAGTAGAGGGAGCATCAAAAGATCTTTGATGGGAATCCTCAACTCTTATTCCGCATATTTGATGGGGAATATGTTATCCACTAGTAGTCTGACGTCTGAAGCCTTCTTCTTCATCTGAGCTACTATCAACAACTAAATCACCCTCAGGTATCAAATTCCTACAAAAGGTAGGAAGTGGATCATAACCAGCAGAATCTGGGGGTGATGAAGTGACTGAATGATGAGGGTCATCGATCATTTCATCATTCGAAGAGTCAAACTTGACAGTCAAAAAAGAAGTTTAAAGGCGTGGGGGAGGGGGAGTCCGAGTGCCATAGTTTTACGGCTCACGGGTCGACCATCTGCCTCTACCTCTTCCTCCCTTAGCTCTACTAGCGGGAACATCATGCCTCACTACAAACTGAAAGGAGCACTATCAGAATGCATAGTGAAAACACCTGCTTCAATACTAACCTATGATGGACCCTGTACTAATGATTATATAGGACCCAATGCAGGTGACTACATTGGACCCTATATAACACTAGCGGGTATCACTGGTGACTGGGCAAGGGGAGGTCTACGAGTTTTTTAAGGTACATAAAACTCTGCGTCATTGTAAATAGAGACCTATGTATAGAAAAAGGTTGGGTATCTCCAGGAATGGTATACTCAATATCATTCCTCATGAACTTCATACATTGGTGCAAGGTAGAGGGCACCATTCTATATTTGTGGATCTAAGGCCTTCCTAAGAGAGCCCTGTATGAAGTGTCAGCCTCAAGTACATAAAACTTCACCATAGTTAGAAAATTTCTAAACTTCAAAGGCAAGGTAATAGACCCTAGAGCTCACTGGCCTTGGTCATTGAAGCCTTTCAATATAATGTTGTTAGAAGTAAGCATTAAGTAACCTAGGGAGAGGCCCTTTAAAGTCTCATATGTAAGAATATTTACTGAAGCCCCTGGGTCAATGACGATCCTATTCAACTCATAACTATTGACTTCAGTAGTGACATATAAGGAACGGTTGTACTTAGAAGTCCCTAAAAGAATATCACATTTTGAAAAGATAATGTATGGCATTTCTCCCAAGTGGCCTTTATCCTCAATAGAATTGGAAGCAAAGAATGCTTGATTGCACTCTAGTTCGAGTAGGGCTTCCACCAGTGTCTATCTCAAGTCAGAGGACATCAATAAAGCATCATAGACGCTAAGTACAGAAGAAATTTTCCTTAGATGAGCCAATACATTATAGTCGACCTCCAGCTTCCTTTCTCCTTAGATTGCTCTTGAGAGGAAGGGGTAGGATCATCTTGCTGAGTAATGTTATTTTTATCCTTTTTTTTATATTTTTAGCCATCCGGGGTAGAAGGACCTTCCCTGAATGCAGGTGAACTTCCTGTATCGAGACATCTTCAACAGGAGATTCACTTGGCTCTAGGGTGGTCACTTGTGCTAGCTCTAAGGAAAGTGCTTTGAGTGGGTTTTTATATTCATCTTCTGAATCCATGTAACAGCCACCCTCTAGAATTATAAAAACTAGCTCTTCTTCATACTTAGACTCATCTTCACATATAAAATTATTTATTTTATTAGAAGTATGTAAAATATTAAAAGAGTGAGTACTAGAAGAAACAAAAGTAAAAATAGGAATAAACAACCAAAAATAGCCAAAATCACCTTTTTTTTATTATTTCATCATCAATAGAAAGAAGAACAAAGTCCTTCAACATAAGTGCTGGAAGGAACTTTGTCTTCCCTTCTAAAGTTACAATGAATTTTTCCTTTTCATACATCTTTTGAGTACATGTAAGAGAATAAGCAAAAATGTGCTCAATAGGCTCTACAATAGAAGGAGGAGAAAAAGGTGTTGGTATAGTAACTGGAGCGGCAACTATCGAATTGGCCTTGGGAGACGTCCTCTCAACTGCCTCTGAACACTAAACTGCCCGATCGATCATCTTCTATGTCTTCTGAAAGAGTGCTAGCTGCCACTCTCCCTAAGAAACTCTAGGTGACCTGCTGCTACTACCCTGACTGGAACTACAGTTGGAACTACGGCTAGAAATGATCATATGAACCGTCTGAGTGTTCTTGCCCTAAGGCTGCACTAAGTCATTATCCTACAAATGGATCTTCCCACTGGCCATGAGCCTCTCAACCTTGTTCTTGAACACATAGTAGTGCTCCAAAACATGCCCAAAGTGTCTATGGTAAGGGCAATAAAATGGGTGGTCTGTTTGTCCCTCCTTCTCCTCTCTATTATTATCCGAGAATATCAGGATATTTTTCTTAACCAGGAACTTGAAGATCTTACTCACACTCTTCCTTTTGAAAGGGTATTGATTGCTAAGCTTTTTTTTTTCAGGTACTGTTGGCCCTCTGAAGTCCAACAGAAAGGCTTGGACTGTACTGCTGATTGACCAGGTGAGTACGACTGCAGTGGAGGTGTTAAATTGATTGTGAGCCTTTTAACCTTATCCAGTGTCCCATGAGTACTATATACCTCCCCTCTCCTAGAAGGAGGTGGCCGTAAAGACTCCTGCTACTGAGGTCTGCGAGAAGGTTGACTCTCCACCTTAGGAGGGACTACATCGGGTATGCTGTCCTGTAAGCTAATAACCTTTGTCAAGAACTTTTGGAAGGTTTTAATACTGAAACCCTTAAGGTAGGGTGCTATGGGACAATCGATGTTCTTTAATATGATCTCCACTGCATGATGCTCCTGTAACTGAGGCTCACACTACATGCTAATATTCCTCCATCTAACTATATAATCTGGGAGACTCTCTTGGGGTCGCTGTCTAGACACAATTAACTCTCCAACTATAACCTGATACTTCACAATAACAAATCTCTGAACAAAAAGATGGTCTAACTCTACAAAGGTCTAGACTGTGTCATTGGGGAGGTCGATGTACCAAACAAAGGCCACCCCAACTAAGCTGCTAATAAAGAGTCATAACATCAGTGCATCATTCCCCCTTATGTTGCAACACACAGCTCGTTACTAAGCCACATGCTGCCTCAGGTTCCCAAACCCATAAAAAACTCTAAAACATGGGGGAACAAAACCAAGAGGGTAGGGCTCCCTCTTGAACTCCACCAGGTAGGGTCTCCCTCTACTAACAACCTCTCTAGCCTTGCTGGAGGAAATCACCTGCTCAACCTTCTAGGCTATCAAATTATGAATATGGACCACTGTTAGCTGTGCTGACTGACCCTGGACTAGAGTGTTAGCTGTTGTAGGTGGGCCTGGTACTAGTAGCGATACTACTAGATCATCTCTATATGTGGTAGGGGTACTTACACCCATCATCTAGACTATAGCCCCCAAAGTTGTCAACTAGACAGTCATCGCTGCCAAGGCCTTGGCCATTTTGGCCATATGATCCTATAAGTGCAAGACTATCACATCCGTAGCTACTGATCTTGAACATCCTCCCGCCTCGGGGTCTCCCTACTCATCCTCATCCTCGGGCTTTCTCTGCTCATCTGAGTGACCTCTATGGGTAACCACACAAACTCTGTGTACTGATAAGTCCTCGTATGACTCATCCTCAAGTAAATCCTCCCAGTAAAGGTTTGACAAAGTGCCTCTGTGTATGGACCCAGTGAACCCTCAGGGGAAACTACAACATCTGCATCACAGACCATCAGAACCACCTCAAACCCAGAAGGAACAGCTGAATCTAACTACTCAACTGCCTCTATCTGCTGCACTGTTTGGATAGGGCTGTCTGCCTATCGTCATCTCCAAACCAACATACTATGGTGGGACCCAATAGAGGTAATTGCTTGCTCGGGGGCTACAACAACAGAATGGACCTGAGCCCTGGAAGACTCTAACCTCTATCTCAGTCTCTAACGTTGTGGGGGATATCCAACTTTAAGGGCTATTGACTGTGGTCGGACTGTCAGGCCTGAAGTAACTGGCTGCCTAAGTGGCTGTCCTCTCTGCCACCTATACCTTTGTCTCAAGGTTTATCTCTATAATTGGAAGGACGCTTGAGAGATCTGGCAGAGTAACCTCCCACTACTGACAGGCCCTCGACCTCGTACTAGGCGGACGTTACTCTGAATCCTCTGAGAGAGGGTTTCGAGTAGCATCGTCCTTGGGAGAACTAGCTCGAAATAAAGTAGTGGTAACAGGAGGGGTTGCTGCAATGGAAGAAACATTCTCCTCATCACCACTATGTACCAGTGGAGAGAAGCATCCTCCTTGGACTACTCCTATCTCAAGCGCTACTACAACTGCTGGGGTAAGCGGTACTAACACTGGTCGTGGCGCCCGCTGCACGGGACCTCTCTCCTCTAAATAGGCTCCTGGTGAGCCACTGCCTCTACCATCCTCAGTTTATTTACCTCAGACATAATCAATCTCAGTCTCATATTTCTATTCCTCCGGGCTCTTCTCCCAAGGCCGAAGGTGGAGGAGGAGGGAACATCGGAACCCACTGCCTGGATGACCGGGGGAACTAGAACTACAAAACATTTTGGGGTCTGCCTGGCAACTCAGGGTGAGAGAGTCGAGCGAACACATAAGCCCAATGAGCGGAAGGTGAAGGAGCCTCGGTGTAGGCACCCCTCTTCCTAGAGGAAGGAGGGGGAACCCGAACTCGAGCAGCCTCCGCCAGAATAACAAGAACAACAGGGGGAGAAACAACTGGAAGTCGGTGCTGAGGGGCCATAGCAGCTCGCAAAATAGGTGCAATAGGTACAGTCTCTTAACCATTGGACAGGTAGGAGGAACTCGAAGTGACCTAGGCACTAGCTGTCTAACCATAGGGCACACAGGCTACTTAGGAAGCGGAGCAGGACGAGCAGGTGCCTGGGCTGTTTGTCGAGCAACTGGTCATCCGAAAGGGGGCATGGCTGCGTATCCTCTCCTCTGAGGAGGAGAGAATACAACAGCCTCAACCGGGGTCGGCCCACCATGAGTGACAAAATCCGAGTTAGTGAAGGGACTAAAAGGGATCCCTCCAACAAGGGGACAAGCCAACAGAGACTCAGGGAGAGTCACCTGTACGCTTGAGCCAAAGCAAAAAGTCATGGAAGAAGCACGTGAAGCCATGGAACTACTATCAAAAGAAACGATAATTGAAAAGATTTGTAAGAGTTGATAAAGAAGAGGATTTGATAAGGTATAGAATGGCCTAGAAGGTCGGAAGGAAAGGGACCATAGCTAGTGAGAAACCCTAGCTAAGAAGGAAACCTAACCAAGAAAGGGATCCTAACTAAGAGTAGCACGAACCTAATCTAAAGAGTGCCAATTGTAGAGTACACATAATAAGGAATAATATAGGATCCAAAGATGGAGAGAGAAATGAGTCCCATCATGGTTGCCAGAAACATGTGGACCTCCGAAAGGACATCGTCGATGGTAGAGTGTAGAGCAGCATACGATCACACCATCCTGAGCGATAGAGACAATCGTAGACCTCCGTACTCCTTATAATTGGGCCAATAGAAGGGCAGATTAGATTGCACATACAACTGATCATTGAGGATAGCGGCTCTTGCCAGCACACCTCGATGGGTAGTAATATATACAACCTGATCGTAATAACGAGTTTGCCCCACCCAATGCATCAGCTCGAGTGGGGTTTATTTGATGGTGGAGTTCTGTTTTCCATAGGTGCAAGCCCCCGTGATTAATTACATCTCTATCCTAGATAAGGGATTGGCTTATAAATAGGAGACTAGAAAATCCTACTCAAAAGAGAAAGAAAGGTCTCAAGTGGGCTTAGTCAGCATGCACAGTTCATCTTAGCATCCGAAGGGACTAAGGCATTAAGGATAGAAAGAAACTCAAACACTCATAGCACACAAAGAGAAAGGATAGAAGTGGCACCATCTATGTGACATGAACGAGCAGGATTTATAGTCCATGAAAAAAGGGACTTACCCACTATTCAAGTATACTATGGAACACCCGATGTAGTAGCCTCAAATCATAGAACTAAGGTAGGCTTAGTGTTTATCCAACACTAACACCCGTTTCCTAGCTAATGCACCTAGGCTTATACCCTACCTGAAGAGGGATGCCAGCTAACCACCTAAGCGCTTAAAATCCATGAGATCCTATCTTTATGAAAAATTGGTAGGAAGTTTTGTATTTTGGAAGTAAGGCCGACATCTAGAGAGTTTCCTAATTGGCCTTGGGCTTTTATTGGCTGAATGCTCCTAGAGCTAATGAATTAAATTTTAATTAGTGAATTTCTAATACAATGCATGCTAATTAAAAAGGTTAAATCATGTATGCATAAGATTTTAAAATTCGCTTATATAAAATAATTTTTAGAATGAGACTAGACTTCCCCAAGTTTGACACTTCATTCTCATAGGCCAGATTATTCAGACTCTACTCGCAGGAGGAGAAGCGTCTCATAACAAGGAAGATGAAGGATGCAATAATATGCATGTGACCCTAGACGGCTCCAACAATTTCCTAGGTTTCTATATTATTTAATTCTTAAAATTTTAGAATTTTATTATGAGTAGAAAAATGATTTTTATTCTAAAGAGCCTAACGAAAATAGGTCAAGCATATGCAAGAAAAGAAACCTAAAAAAATCAGATAATTTCTAGTATGCAATCAATATAAACACATTAATATAAATAATCCACAAAAAAGTAAAGTCCAAAATCCGTGGCAAGTGCCAAATAAATATAACCCAGGGTCTGCAGAAAAATAGTGGTAATCAGGATCCATCGAGAATAACCTGGATTCTAATCCTAATAAATGATACAAGTCTTAAAAGATGGACAATTCATCTTCAAGTCTCAATCTTCGAGTGGAGCGTCCTTCTCCGGATCATCTCCCTTTAGATTATCTCCTTTGAGCTCCACCTAGCTCGTCCTTTAGAAGAGTACCCAAATGACTAAGAAATTCTCTAAAAAGGGGCCTTTCTTATTCTCTTTGGATACCTTATTTTGAAATGCCAGACATTTAAACTTTCACAACTCAATTAAATCAAATTATATTACATTTAAAAATAAAATCTAGACCTAGACTCCTACATGGTTATCTTGAGCAGTTGGATAAATCACATCACAAGCAGTTAATATTATGTATAAAAGAAAATACACTTGGCCACACTCTTTTAATTTAAAGGGGGGCTGAGCATTTCTCTGGAGTATCTGTGAAAAATAATATTAGTATTTAAAGCTTAATTATTAATTCCCCCTTTATTAGTGCTGCACGAGTGTAACCATCTACATAAGACTAAATTAGTATAAAGGCAGCCCTAGCCCATAGGTAATCTAACATACAATCATTCTTAAGCAAATTATAAAAAGCATAATAATAAAATAAATAATCATCAACAACATACGTGCCACAAGCAAGATCATCATAGTAAGCAAAAAAAGAAAATATCGGCCCTAATACTAGAGCTAGAAGTGGTGCCCTAGCACATCTATGTGTATGTAATAGGGTTGTGTGTTTTTAGATAGGTCCTATATAGGATAGTTAGTTCAAGTTGCCTAAAGTTCAAGTTTGTTAAAGGTCTGAAAGGGAACTTTGATTAATATTTAAATATTAATGAATTAGGATTAATTTTAGTTAATTTTTTTTCCATTTTAATGCTTAGGATAGTGATATTTGAAGTTCAAATTATGTTAGCCAGTTTTGAAAAGTCCCAAGTCTTCCTAGGTGCTAGGCTAAGGGGGTTCAAAAGATCATTATAGAAAATGTGCTAATTTGGAAGTTCAAGCATTTTAGTTAAATATTAGGGCTTAAAAGGAGTAAATAGGCTTTAAATTTGCAAGATTTGGAGTTTTCTAGGTCAAGCTATAAATTTTAGAAGTTTTCAGCCATTAATGAATTATTAAAATTGGTTAATTAGGGATGATTTTATGATTTTGATTCAAATCAGCTTTAAACTGATTGGAATCACCCCCAAAGGTCAGGAATGACCTATGAAGATATTCCCAAGTGTTTGGGAAAAATTTAGAATTTTTACTAATTACTAAGTTATCTAATAAGGGCAAAAAGATAATTTTTAGTTAAAGTTAAATTAAGGGTCAGAATAATGTTACATTTGAGAGCCCTAATTATCTAAGATTAACGGTTAAATTTTGAAGAGTTTGAGGTATTATGAAAAATTTTCTGAGTTAAAATGAATTTATTAGAATTTTTTAAAGTTATGGGGACTTAATTATAGGTTAAATTAGGATTTATTAATTTAGGGGACTAAAAGCTCCTAAAAATTCTTAAAAAATTCAGAAAGGTTTAGGATGTCGCTAAGTTTAAATGTTGAAAGTTTCATGTCAATCGGTAATCTATCCTAGCTACTAAAATTGTTTTAAGTTTGCTAGATGGGTCGTTAATTATTGTCATCAGGGTGTCACTACGTTGAATGGGTTTAAATTGAGTTTTAAGCTGACCCTTAAGGAAACATGCAAAAAGTACATAAATAAATAAACACACCAATCCCTAAGTTAAGTGCTTGTGCATCATAAATTAAGTGTTTGTGCATCCTATACATGTAAAAGATGACAAATGAATAATTAAATGATGCTTATCGAGGTGATTAGTGAATGATTGAGACTCAACCACCCACTAATCTACCTCCCCCATGAATACTATCCATAAGTAAAATCTATTTTTAAAATTTAAAAAGTGGATCTCCCAAAATTAGGGGATTTAAAATATAAGTAATTTTAAAATAATTTAAAATACCTATAAATATATAAATTTTAAAAAAAATGTAATTAAAAATAGATCAATTTGTAATAAATAAATATAAGGGAAATCCATTGGTCACCCAAACGAAGCTTCAAAAAGGATTTGAAAATAATTTTTAATTTTAAAATAATTATTAGTAATTAAATAATAGAAAAATTCAAATATCAAGAAAATAATCTAGAAAAATAAATTTTTTATTACTGAAAATAATTTTAAATGAAAGTACATATTTTTATGAAAAATATGAGATATTATATACAAAAATCATATTTAAATATAATTAGTTATGCATTTATGAAGTTTAAATTAATCAAAAGTAATTTTAAAATAATAAAAAAAGATTAACCTTTAAAAATAATTACTAAATTAGGTTAAAAATAAATTTTAAAGTTTTGGGTTTTAAAATAAATAAAAAGATACTTAATGTATAATAACAAAATAATACTAAAAATATAACTAGTAATTATACTTAAAATAATAGTAATAAAAAAATAAAATAATTAAAAAATAATAATAATAATTTAAAAATAATCATAATAAGTATAATAATACTAATAATAATAATAGTAAAAATAATTTAGAAAAATAATTAAGGCAATAATAATAATAATAATAATAATAATAATAATAATAATAATAATAATAATAATAATAATAATAGTCATAATAATGATAAATGAAAATAATAATAATAATACTAATAATAATGATAATACTAAAATAATATTATTAATTTTAAAATAATAATAATAATTTTAAAATAATAATAATAATAGTAAAATAATTTTAAGATAATAATATTAAAAAATTAAAAAATTAATAATAATAATAATAAGTATTATTATTATTATTATTAAATTATTGTGTTATTAATATTAAAATATATAAATATATCATTTTAAATTAAAACTAATTTTAAATTAAAGAGAATTAAAATACGAACAAAATGATATATTATACGTATTTTTAGGATTAAAAATAAATTTTTGATGAATTATTGAAACTAAAATGAGTTTAAAATTAATTTAAAACAAAAATAAACATAAAAAAATGACAGGGCGACACTTGGCCGCTCGGGATTGATCCCGCGGTATTCAGGCAATCATTGCCTGGCGGCATAATGATTGTGCCACTGGTAATGATTGCTGCAATCATTGTCGCGGGCCGTGGTTTCACTTAACCACGTCAACGTGGTTTTATGGCCATCCGATCCGCACTGTTTCGAACGGACGATCGTGGTGGAGTCGGACGATGCACAAATCTGCGGGATCTATACAACAATTGGACGGAGCCGCATTTAGGCCAAATTTGCACCGTTGGTGATGAGATCGACGATCCATAACACACCTAGTGAAACATCAGCCGAACCGAAACCCTAATAAGAGAAAACGTCTCATTCTCCCAAATGGCTAGACCAAATTTCATGAAATTTTAAACCTAAGCTCCACACATAAAGAGCAATCATGAGGTGGTGTTTGTTTGGCTTAAAAGTAGCTTTTCGAAAGCTATTTTACCTTATGTTTTATGACCTATGATAAGGGTTTTTGAGAGATATAACCATTAGATCTTCAATTTCTTTGAATGGTTGAGCTTGTAGATTGTCCTCATATGTTTTTCTAGTTGAACTCAAGCTCTGATTCTCTTTGGATTGAACAAAATTCGGCTAGGAATATTTTTGCCTTCGGTTCGCTGGAGGATCACCGCCGACAAGCTTTTACTGATGGACTTTGGGTTGGAAAAAGTAGGGGAAGGTCGTGGGAGCTCTCTCACTAAATCTCAGGGCTTGTGGGGGTCTAGGGAGAGAGTAATTGCCAAAGTCCATAAGAAACCCTAGATTTCCCTATTTATAGGCTAGGGTTCCAGGGCAGGGGGGGGGGGGGGGGGGGGGGGGGGGAGGGGCTAGGATTCAAACCAAGGTAAATTAGGAGGGAAATCAGACCATCTAACTGTGGTTTGAGTCTAGGGGGATATTGAACCGGAGAATGCTACTCCAACGTCTGATGTTAATTTAAATTTTAAAAAGGCAAAGATTTTGAAGGATTAAGTTTCTTATTCTGTTGGTAATAAGGATGGCAACTCTTCCAACTCTAAACATAGGTTGTTTAAAGAACTTCAATCTTTAGGTCCAATGGAAGATCTACCTAGAAGAAGAAATGCTGATTTCAGATTTAAGAATGATAAGGGGGGTATTTCCCCTTCATCTCACTAACATGCTTTATCCAAAAGATTGGGGCATTGATGAAGGCCATATAAAGATTCATGTCTATCTTTATATTGGTTTTAATCAAGGTGGGTTTCATTTGGCGGTTTGCGAAAGTTCAAGATCTTATAAAATTAATAAGATCTTGTTTCTTCCGTTGGAAGCAGGGTTGATAATTCTATGGAGATCTTTGTTCTCGAAGGATACATCCTTGATTGGTTCAAATTTGTTGAACAATGTAGAGGGATTGTAGTGGGTGGGCTACTTAGCATTATTGTTTTTTATTTTATGTTTTATTTGCATAATGAGATTAAAGTGATGAAATTTAGGATTTTTATTATTTCTTATTTTATTCCTCTTTAGGATCACTGGGATACTAACCAACCCTTTGGATTGTTTTATTTTTAGTGTCCCCATCACCCCGATTGGTTTAAAATGAGTAGTGGATCTTATCTTTGTCATGATCTTCTACTTATTGCAAATATTTATCTTTAATTAGTTTTTTGCTTTCACTAATTGTTACTTACCATTTGTTTCGTAAGGTAACATCCTTAGTTGTTTTTAATTTCAGGTTGTAATAGGTTTTATTTTTCTATTTAATGCAATTTGCATTCTCTCAAAAAAAAAAAATTATGCTTAAGAAAAAATTGATTAAGACTAGGAATAAAAGAAGAGATAATAGACAAAGAGAAATTACAATAAAAAAATAGATGATTATGAGTTTCTAAATCAGAATTATACAAAACACAAATAGGGGAAATATAAATACTATTAGAAAGAATATCAACAGTTTTAAGAAAATTTGGCAAATGCCAGTCTCGAATTGGTCGGCTTGTTGAGAGATCATATGTCAAATACGTATATCTTAAAACTTTGGGTGAGAATTTACCTAATGCTTTCAGTAACATAGTTTATAAACGTGCAAAATATTAATTTAATTTTGCAGTGAGTTAATTTACTTTGTATTTCTTGGCCGTTGAATTCAGAAATAGGAGCTGCCGTTGAATTCAGAAATAGGCTCCACCATATTGCATGTATTCATTCATCCATGGTTCATGCAACCTAGTTGTCGTTTCTTCCTCGAACCATGTTGCTTCCTTCCTCTCAGTTAAAAATATATTAAATAGTCTATGTTTTTTCGCCATGTGTTTTCATAGAAACCGCTACAACTTCATCCATTTACACCACTTAAAATCATCAATTAAATGAGGTAAAAATTTGTTGTCGTCTAACTATTTCAACTGATATTACAAATTAAATAAAGGCTTCAATTCAATAAAAAAAATTATTTTCATAGCATAAACTTCCTTTTTTTTTGTGGAACGGGGGTATCTACCCGCTGCCACCTCCTGAAAGAGGCGCTTGGTGGCGTAACAAATCCCTCGGCGAGTCTACCAGCAACCATCCCCACAGGTGCAGGACCCACAGTTCTTTTCTCTCCACTTTATCAACACAAATAGTTATATATGGCTTGCATTCAAGGATGAAATCAACACAATTAATCACATACTCGTAGGTGCATTTAAACTAGTAAAGTAAAATTTCTTTCCCTTACGCTCTTTTAATACCGACATGCGATAGTTTTAGACATCAACTCTATTTGATTTAGACATCAACTCTAGTTTTAGACATCAAATTTCTTTCCCTTGCGCTCTTTTAATCACCTAACATCTAAAGATTAACTTTGGCAGACACTTCATTGTATTCTAATGCTCATGTTGAAAATCATAGTTGGAAAATTTTGGTCAAAATATAATGCCGAAAAGTTGTTTGTTTCTATTTGATAAATTTATGATTGAGCTACTTAGCCTAACTGCAAATTAATGAAGATTTTGTTTTGTATGGCCAAAATTGGAGTGTAATACCCATTATTATATTTTTTGAGAAAATAAACCTAAAAATTTCTTTCATAAGAAAATATCTAAAAAAATCTCTGTTATTAATGACTACAGTCTTTGATGATTTCTTGATCCATGATTGAACCTCATTCGACTATTTACCAAACATGCCAAAACATGCATAATCCTCTAATTAGTCAATTTTAATTACTCAAAAAAATCCATAGACTTCATAGAAACACTAAACGCGCAGTACATAATGGGCTTCCAATTACTAAAGGTTCTCTTAAACTATGTGCATCCTTTGATTTTGATTGGGTCACTGATACATCAGATGGCTAATCCACAACCAATTAATGTGCATATCTATGTAACTCTAATTACATGGTATGCATGAAATAATCAATTGCAGCCAAATCATCCACAAAAGCTGATTATCATGCACTTGCCAGATCTACCACTGGCATTATTTGGCTATATCAGTTATTAATAGAGTTTGGTTTTAAGAAAAAACTGGCAGCTTCATATTATGATCACATCACATTTTTAGCACTTAAAATCTCATTTTTTATGAGCGTACATAGCATACTGAAGTTGATTATCATTCCATTTGAGAAGATATCAAATCGAGAAATATTATTGCTAATCGCATTGACTCTTAGGATCAAATCATTGATATCATCACCGACTTCCTGAATAGCTGCCTAGCTCTTAATTTTTTTCTCTTAGAGACGAGTTAACAATTCATTCCAGTCCACAACTTGCTAGGAGGAATCAAAAGAATAAAAATATCTACTTCAACTCTCTTCGTCCACCACTGCTGCTGTCCAAATTGTTAATATCTAACAAAATATTTAATCTTAGACTTTGTTTAGGATGACTTTCTTACTGCTTCTTAAAGTAGTATTTTAATATACAAATTTTAATTTTTAAACTAGAAAGTTAATTTTAGAAGAAATAAAAAAATCATTCCAAACGAAACTTTAATCGTTGATTTGTAACTACTGTGACTACTGTAATGATATGTTTCCTTGATTTGTATTTAACAATTTTTGTTGCAATACTAACAATAGAATGGTAATGCCATCTCTTCTTATTCGTATCACCTTGTGTGTTTTGGCTTTGTCACGCGTTTATACTGTAGAGTGACTTTAATGATTTTTATATTCACATGACAATAGCATAAAAATAATATGATACGGAATGATATAGCTGACACCACAGTTTCGCCAACATATCAACCTTAAATTCAATATTAATCAATACATGAATAGAGATATTCTAGATTTGCTATATTCAACTGTTCTATCCGTCATGAATATGGTTTAACGCTGCTATTAAGGGTCACAAATGGTAACGCATATTTGTAGCGTTACTCACCAATGTGATGTCAAAGCTTACATTGATAAGCTCCCAAATTGCCTATTCCATTCCTCATAAGTGCCGAGCTCATTAAATGAAACTGAAGGTCTCACTTCTTGCAAAGCGTTCTTAAAGTCCTAAAAAGAGGACAGTAAATGAAATATATTTGATTACTTCAACACTGAAAGAAAAAATAAGATCAGTATGGCGATCTCTTCTTTAACTCATGGGAATAAATACCTGAAGTGTCACTGGTCTCATATCCTCCTTCTTGAGCTTTGTTAGCTCGATACCCAGCCTGAGGGCCTCTCTTAGTGGTCCCATGGATGCATCCTTAACAAGGTTCTTCATGTCTGATCCCGAATAGCCTGGATCCTCACGGTAGTTCATAAACTATGGTTTTAAACATGGCAATCAAATTGGAAATCGAATTTAGAAAAGACAAATAGAACACCTTCAGTTAACTTGCAGATGGTGGCATTATCTTCATCTGAAAGCTGGAATAGCCCATCCTTATCCAGAAGATTACGTACAATACAGGCTCTAGCTTCTTCATCACCAGTGAGGAAAGTTTGAATTGATTTCAAAAGACCAACAGAAAACTGAACTAAAACTAACCTGAGGAAGGGAGAGGTATGTACAGCCGCTTTGTAAGTCTTCTCCGTGCAGCCTCATCGAGTTCTTGGGGTCTGTTGGTTGCACCTATAGTTTCTCCCAAAGGGTAGGTTTAGAGGTTCAGTAAGGACTCACCACCCAATAATCCCACATCAATCAGGTACTTTAAATGAACAATACTGATAAAAGTCGCAAAAAAAAAGGACCTTAGAATCAAGTTCATTATTGCAAGACAGAAATTGGGTCGGAAAGTAAATCTTGATCATCTTAGATATGCTTGACAGTGTTCAACCTAACTTGATCAAAGGATCATAGTCGATAGTTATATGTTGCTTCGTCCAAAAGAACCCTATAGAGGTATGATGGATATTTATTTAAGGAGTGAATCAAATGTTGGCTCTAAAAATTCACGCCCCGGCCTCTCCTCTTCTTTCGGAGTATTAATAGATAATGTTCTGGGTAAATTTTCAGAAGGTAGATTGGGTTTGAAATAAGACACTACCCAGAGATTTCACCCTCATTTTGCAAGGACTTTAGATCTGAGTTCTACTTTCCTACAAGCGCAAACCCCTATAGTTAATTACCCCTCCTGATAATGAGAGAGAACTTTTGATTAAAGCTCGTCGTCAATCAGATACGCAGGGATACATTGTATCTAGTGTATAGTAGCAGCATAAGTTTAGGCATTGTAAGAATTTGATATTTAAAATCAGAAATGAACCATCTTGCACTTAAAGTGGATGGTGGGGAATGATGATGAGTCCGATCAAGATCCCATGGTTTCGTCGTCCAGGGCTATCATGGTCCCTGGTCTACTTAGTCAGAGGAGGTATTCGACCGAACCTGATAGATGGATCATTGTCAGCAGCCATGGGTTGCGTCGTCCAAGGGCACCTTGTAGACCTAGGGGTGAATACTTGTCTAAGGGAATAAATTTAAATCCACCTTAGCTAACAAAGAGCTTTGTGCCATACTGATTCATAAATCAAGGATTTAGTGCCATTAGGGAGCATACGAGCTCTAGCCATGACCGTAATTTGGTGGTGGCATTTGGTGGTAAACCGTCCGTTTCAGAGGGCTCCAGTCATAACCATTTACTTGCGATGTCATTTGATAAAAAAACTTTTAGTTAGAGGACGCACAATGTCATTAGTGGCAAAAGACTGTTTGAGAATGAATCCTAATGATATTCTCGACCATACATTATCTCTTTGTAAGCTGAAGTAATATTTGAATTTATCCACCTCAGAAAACTGTTGTGAAGGTGGATGAGTTTTGTTTTAAGTGTTTTACTGGTTAATTTTGATTTTAAATATTTGAAATTTTTATACTTTTTGAAAATTTGAATCTTATTGGCATTTGGGAGGCATTTTATATGTTTATGTCCCCTCCGGTTGAGATTAACATTCAACACAGCCATTAATGGGATATTTATGAGCATTCGGGGGTTTCATTTTGTTGATTGAACCTTGTCGACTCTATCAACTTGTCGATAGAGGATTGGATTTTTCGTAGGCTTAATGCCTTTATTGATAAATTTTTCTTGTTATAAGCCTTGAAGGTCTGATATGAACATATGAAACCAAATATCCCGGTTGATGCCACGACCGTATATTTGTTTATTGGTTCAAGTCATGTTGACTCCCGTCCTATCAAAGAGAATGATTGGAATTAAACTTATGCTCATTTCATGACCCGCACAACATTCTCAGACGTCACGTTATGGGCTCCAAAAATTTGCACCCCGGCCTCCTCGACTTTCAGGGAGTTTTAATGTATTAGGTTTCGGGTAAGTTTGGAAAGGCAGATTGGGATTATAGATAAGACACTACCTGGAGACTTCACCCATATTTTGCAAGGACTTTATGATCTGAGTTCTGGTTTCCTATAGGCGCAAGACCCTATAATTAATTACCCCTCCCGATAATGAGAGAGAACTTTCGATTAAGGCAAGTCTTCGATTAGATACGTAGAAATACGTGCTATATGGTATATAGTAGCAGCATGGGTATACGTATTAGAAGTTTGACTTTTACACAAAAAGGGAGATGTCGGCTATGGAGATTGATGTTTTTCACGACTTGAGGAGGTTGAATCGGGCAGAGGAGATATGGAAGTTGACTTCGACTAGGTAGAGACGATGGGCTCTTCAGTTTAGGGTGGAGATCAGAGCACAAGGCAAAAGGGCTTGCTACAGCTAGTGGAGTCAGCTTCGGCAAGATAGGGGCTTGTTTGGCTTTGGCTTGTGGTTCGAGAAGAAGATAAAGGCTAGAGTGGTCGTAGCTGATGCTCGAGTCGGAAGAAGGGAGTCAGATATCTTGCGAGATGTGGGAGAAGAGACGAAATGAAAGCCTCGTTCATTGTCATATTTAATGACTCAAATGGAAGGGTGACTAAGGAGTGATACATGTTTTGTGGAAGTTTTGATGCGAGCTACGCCGAATGCACTGGAATTTCTGTGGGATTTCGATAGGATTCGCATATTCGATGGGTACGAGCCCCTTTTTTTGTTCTTTATATAAAGGTCAACAAATGACCCGAAACAAATGTGGTGTACGTCTAGAGCGAATCACGTTTGTTGTATGCTGATTGACCCTATGGATCTCCAGATATTTGCTCTGGATGTTACATAGAAGTTCTCATTTCACGGATCTCCAAAAGCTTATTTGGATGTCATGCTAAGGGCTTCATTTTGCGGATCTCGAAAAGCTCATCTGGATGTCACACAAAGGTTCTTATTTTGGTGCTCTTCAAGAGTCTACCTTAGTGTTTTTATTGATCTTTGAATGCGCTTGTATTCATTAGCACGATTAGCATATTGGCTTTAGTCAAGTAGAGACTCATAGGATAGTAACATAGCACTTCATACTCAAATCCCTAGATTACTACTTTGTTGATGGATGATAGTAAATAACATTGTCTCCCTAGCTTCTAGCATTTTTGCATAGGTTCAATATTCATTATTATTGCAATCATATATGAATATAATATTTTTGTTATACAATTGCATGTGTCATTCAAAATTTGCCCAGGCATTGCAGATTCGCCAATTTCTAGGACTTCTCTATTTGAAGCATAGCTTTAGAATATAGATTTTAGTCCTCTACGAAGGGATTTGTACTTTTTTGTGTTTGATATAAGCTTGTAAAAGATGCAATTTATATATTTTTATATGAATTTGTATTAATAAAATAAAATAATTTTATAAATTCAGTTGTTGACAAGCTCTCCTTTTCTTTTTACTCACAACTTTTGTGGTTGTTGTGCTCATAGCTTTAGACGTTCATCAAAGTTAGTAGTTGCACCTTTCATGGCTTTAGCTTGAGTTTCATAGTTCTGGTTCCTTTTGCCTTGTGCATTGTGAGGCAGACTTTGGTGAAGGATTATCTGATTTGTTACTATTGACTTATCTTGTGTGCCTTCTTCCCTTTGCTTTTTGCTTTGACGGGTTTGATGAAGGAATAGATGCCGGTGACCTAAACCATTTGGGCTTATATTAAGTCGGTGGCAAGGAGTCATCAAACTTGTTGATGACAATAACAAAAATCCTCTTATTTCAGGCCTAAGCTTTACATGAACTTTGGGTAAATTCCTTCGATCATTTTCTTTATGCTTTGATGGACTTTTGAAGAAATGTTCCTTCGATCCTCACTTTCCACTTTACGGATTTGTTGAAATATTTATAGGTTTTGGGTTTAATTGGTAGTACAAAATGCAGGTAATACTTTGACCCTTAATTAGTCGAGAAGACTTCAATCTAGATTACTTGAACTTATCAGATTGAGTGAGCTAAACTTGATAGCTCTTCGTCCTCTGGTTGTCTGAAATGAGGGTTTTTCTACTACGGACTTTCTTATGACATGTTGAGTAGACGAAGGCCTTTTTTATAAAAGTTGATAGCGATCCGGCCTTTTTTAGGCTTGTTGGATCCGGCCTTTTACACCCATTCAGGCTTCAGACATGAGCTATGGGAAATATGATTCCCAATGCTGATTTTATAAAAGTTGGTCGATTTGAAGTCATCCTTTGTAGTTGAAGATTTAGAGCCTATACATATTCAGTAGTTGCTCGCAACTCCTTCCCATTGGAACTTTGATTCTCCAGCAATTAAGAGAATTTAATGGACTGCAGCCGAGTCAAATTAGCCTCTGTACTTCCTACAGTCAATACTGACGGATTGACGAAGTGGAGGTTCCGCTATTACGACCTTTCTTATGGCGTACTCATCAGATGGAGCTGCCAGCGATCCAAACATATTTAGGCTTATTGGATCCGACCTCTTACACCCATTCAAAATTTAAGCTTCTAGCTGTTGAAAGATTTCGAGCTTCTCAGGCTCGACTTGTTGGAGTGTGTAGTCACAAAAATCTCTTTCTTGACTTTTAGAATCTTGGTACGCTAGGGAAAGTGGTGTCCCGAGCTTATCGGAAGATCACGTACATATACTTTGAAAAAGAAATCGTTGTATCTTTCAGCACGAAGGATTATACATGTTAATGATTTTAAATATTGATTTCGGAATCTTGGCATGCAGTGTGATGTCAACCTGAATAAACATTTAGAATGTCACCTATATTGCAGGGAGATTTGCAATAGGTTAAATTTAATATTTTGATATTTTAAATGTTTATTTAGGGATCTCGGCACGTAGCATGATGTCGACCCAAATAAATATTTAAATTGCCCCTTATCCTATAGGGAGATTTCACATAGATTTTATATTTTGAAAATTTAAATATTTATTTAGAGATATCGGCATACGATGCGATATTAACCTGAATAAATATTTAAAATGTCCCTAGTCTTATGTTATTCTCTTTTGTTCTTGGTGAGTATCTTCTTCAATAGCTTTACCATCGTCTTATTGAAGGCCTCCGCAAAGCCATTCTCTTGGATTATATATGGAGGAATATCGCCAAATAATTTTATGCCTATCGACGAACTTGTAAATTGTTGCACTTTTGAATGATGTGCCATTGTCTGAGATAACATGACGCGATACGCCAAATCTATAAACAATATTGTGGGTGAAGAAGTTGATCATATGCTTAAACGTAACTTTTTTGAATGGAGCCGCTTTTACCCACTTAGAAAAGTAGTATATTGCTATCAGTATGAAGCAGTGTCCGGCCGATGATAGCGGATCTATCGGCCCAATTATTTCAGTGCCCCAGCATTCAAATGGTCAGGATGCTACAATTAGGTTTAGTGGATTTGACGGTTGATGTATGACATCACCGTAAATCTAACATTCATGGCACCTCTTAGCGTGGTCAATACAATCCCTCACCATTGCTGGCCAATAACAACCCATCCTCTTGATTTTAGCCGTCATCTTGAGACCTGACTGGTGTGCGCCACAAAGTCCTTCATGGACATCTGCTATTACTCTATCAGCTTCTATGGTCCCTAGGCATCTTAGTCATATTTGATCAAAAGCTTGTCGATACAACAAGAGGTTATTTTTGAGATGCAATAGCAATGCCGAAGCGACATGCTAGAATGAAATCCCAGCATCCTATAGATGCATGCCGGCTTTTAGAATGTAATGGCAATGTCGAGATGATATGTTAGAATAAAATTCTCGGCATCTTACATATCCATGCGTAAAAGGCCCTTGGCCATGCACATACGACACATATGCCTGTAAATGCAATGTTGAATGAAATGCTTATATAACCTATAATGCCTATTGCAATGCATATATGAGGGGCTTTTTAAGATATTTGCATGCAATATAAAGGGGCGTCTGACTGCATAGGTGACTATTATTGCCGAATGCACAAGGCTTTATTTTGGGCTTCATTGAAGCCTTCTATCTTCTTGTATGAAGGTTGCAGATGAATTGACATGATGTCGAACTATGGTGGCCCATGGTTTTACTATCAATTCCTTGTTTTTGCTTACAGGTGAATCATAGTGTTGTCACCCGATTATCATGAGATAATTCATTATTCTGATGTAGACTCAATTTTTCTCATTCATCGGGAGAACGAATCTATGAATTAATCGACCTTTATTTTGATTGGATAAAGATATCTAAACAAAACGATGTAGTTTTGTGATAGATGATATATTACAAGCTAACGTCTGATGAGACCAAAAGCTTAGTTAATACATTATATTACTTTTTCCCTGACTCGTCACGAGGGTAGGATATTGAGTTAAGGGGGTTGATCTACAGGCCTTCACTCGAATGGCGCAGCATGGTTTTTGGGAGCCCCAGAATTTTTTAAGAGATGATAGAATGAGATATCATTCTTTTTTTTCTTCAAGTTCTTATTCTTTGACTCTACATAATCATTTAGAAAATCATTTGACATCGCAAAGTTAATGCCATAATTGAGGCCTTCTACTGACAGCAGATCAACGAGTTTCTTACAGCGCTTTATAGACACTCGCAGTTGTCGGGAGTCTCCAATATCTCTGTAGAGATGAGATGAAAGATCTTTTCAACTGATCATTCTTTCATTCTATAGAATCCTTCAATTCCTTGTACTTGTGGGCTCCGAAAATTCGGCCCCGGCCTCCGCTCGCTTTTCTTATTCGGCGAGGGAGTTTTAACGAACTAAGTTCCGAGGTAAATTTTGGAAGGCAGATGGGTTTGTAGATAAGACACTACCCAGAGATTTCGCCCTCATTTGGTGAGGACTTTATGATCTGAGTTCTGGTTTCCTATAGGCGCAAGCCCCTATAGTTAATTACCCCTCCCGATAACGAGAGAGAACTTTCGATTAAGGCTAGTCGTCGATCAGATACGTAGAATATACGTGTTATCTGGCATATAGTAGCAGCAATGGGTTTGGAAATAGTTGGAGAATTTGGGAATTTGGAAAGGGTTTGAAAAGTTTGATATTTAAAAATAGAAATTTTTACCATCTTGTACTTAAAGCGGATGGTGGGGGAATGGATGATGGGCCCGATCAAGATCCCATGGTTCCGTCGTCCCGGGCCATCGTGGTCCCTGGTCTACTTAGTCAGAGGAGGTAGTCGACCCAACCTGACAGAAGGATCCTTGTCGGCAGCCATGGGTTGCTTCGTCCAAGGGGACCTTGTAGACCGGGGTTGAATGTTTGTCTAAGGGGACAAATTTGAATCCACCTTAGCTTACAGAGGGCTTTGTGCCCTATCGATCATATCCTATTGATTCATATCTCAAGGATTTAACGCCATTAAGGAGCGTATTGGCTCTGGCCATAACCGCTATCTGTGGTGCCATTTGGCGGCAAAACCACTCGGTTCAGAGGGCCCCGGGTCATAACCGTTTACCTGCAGTGCCATTTGGCGGCGAAACTGCCGGTTAGAGGACACGTACCACATCCTTACTGGCAAGAGATTGTTTGAGAAATGGATCCTAGTAATATTTTCGACTAGGCATTTGGCTCTTTGTGAGCTAGAGTTTATTTGAATTTGTCCACCCCGACAGACTGTTGCGGAGGATGGATGGAATTTGCTTTAAGTTTTAATGGATTTATTTCATTTTTAAATATTTTTGAGTTTTTGGGTTTTTGAGATTTTTGTGAAGTTTTCTGGAATTTGGGATTTTTGAGAATTTTCTGGGATTTTTGGATTTTTTTGGAATTTTATGGGTATTTTGGGTGGAGCTATGGAATATTTGAAATGTACTTTGGATATTTGGGAGATAATTGAAAGTATTTGGGAACCCCTCCGGTTGAGATCTGCATTCAACACGGCCATCATCGGGGTATTCGGGGTTATTTCTCTTTATGGATTGAACCTTGTCACTCTGTCGGGCTGTCGATAGAGGACCGGGTTTCTTATAGGCTTTGAGCCTTTGAAAGTGAATTCTTTTGATTTTAGGCATTGAAGGCCTAATATGAATGTATTAAAATAAATATTCTGGTTGCCACGGCCACATATTTATTTGTTGGTTCGAACCCTGTCGACTCCTATTAATCCGTATAGGAGGATCGGGTTCGAACCTGAATTCACTTGTCAACCCGCGCAGCATCCCTAGACGTCACGTGTGTACCAATAACACGCTCGCCGGGGCACATGCGGGTTGAGAATATATTTCCCCCTTTAGTGTACCTATGTGTATACAATTTATAGTGCACGTGCAGGGGGTATTTTGAAATAATTGTAGACGCCTTCTGTCTGCTTGTACGAATGCTGCAGATCCGGTGGCGTGGCGTTGTAGTTTGTGGACGCCTTCTGTCTGCTTGTACGAATGTTGCAGATCCGGTGGCGTGGCGTAGCAGCTTCTGGATAGAATTGTTCGCTGCTTCGTACAGGTAGACTGTCGTGCACTATTGTTGATATTCGTAGGCGGATCATAGTGCACTAACTAATCTCCTGCCTTGTAATCTCTTCAATAGGTATTGTAGTTGATCTCTTGTCAATGATTGATAAACTTTTATATTTCTCCAAGGCTGACATGGAATATGTAGAAAAAGAGGATCGTTTTGGAGCTTCTGCTAAGAAAGAATATTCTACTTTCAAGCCATTCACATTTGTTGGCTCTAGGAACGTGTGAAATTTGGGAGAAATAATGAAACTAAGGTCATTGATAGAAACTCTTATGGAAGACGATTCACTGGGTCTTGTTACAGATGGTAAACCAGAATCCTCATCAAGTCATGATTTAAGAGCTGCCCTTAACATCGACTCAGCGAGATAAGAAGAGATGGATGTCATAAAATTTTCTGTAACACTGACAGTTTGATCATAAACAAAATTGGACTTTGAAGGATGACAACATAAATTTTCCTTTTTTTTATCTTCATTAATATCAGCTATTGATGAAGAAGAAGGGTTGTCTGGATCATGGTATCACTTGCCAACTCGTTCCCCTCACTCTCTACAAAGCTTGTAGTAGATGCGTCTGAATCAGTATAGGAGCCACTTTCATCGATGGCAGATCCAGAATCGAGTAACCCACGAGGAGCCGTATGAAGCATCACATATTTTGAGCCAGGAAATAACTTTAGGAGAAATGGAATTGACTTTACAGTTCTCTAAACTTTCTCATTTGGTGCCATGATCTAATAGCCAATCATCATTTTTGATGGATGTTGAAGCCACATAGTTCAGGTGATATTGATCTTCACCAACATTTCCATTTGTAAAATCATATTGTAACAAACATTCCTCCCATCCTTCAATGTAACGTGAAAGGAAACTCAATCAAAGTAATCTGTCCTCATTCTTCAATATCTGGAAGGGATTCACATAGCCTTCTAAAGTATATACTAATGAGTGAAAGATTTTTTAAGCATAATATTTTGAAGGCAACTGCAGAAACTCTACAACTCCAAATGAATGGTCACTCATGATGATATTGACTAGCTCTTCAAGAACATTATTTTCCCCAACCGTGGAGTGTAGTGCCCATGCTCTAACTAGTGGATCTAGATTAGACAAGTCTTTTTGAAAGCAATTAATTGACAGCAAAGCTTCATTGGGGCGCTCTCTAGCATATGGGAGAAGATGAAGATGAGCAAACTTCTTCATTGTTTTCTCAATTCATGTCCAAGTTCACAAGTCCTTGTTATCATATTGAACAATTGAATTTTAAGTTTTTAATGTATTTTGTTCAAGCTTGGATTTAATTCATTTGAGTTCCTTCTTAGTCCAAGTTCAAAGGTCCCCTGCTGTCCAAATAATGTCTAATATTTGTCCAAGTCATAAGTCTGAGTTCAAGTCCAAGTTCTTGTCCACTTTGCAAGTTCAAGTTCAGCTCAAGTTCACTTGAGTTCAAATAAGTCCACCTTTGGGTCCATGTCTTGTTCAAGTTCAATGTTCACAAGTTTTGAGTTCAAGATCATGTTCTAATCATTTGATTTTTAAAACAAATGTAAGCTCCAAATCTTATATCTTCAAATTTATTTGAGTTTAAGTTCAATTAGGTCTATTTGAATCAAGTCCACGAGTCCAATTTTGCTTCAAGTCCTTGTCTTTTTCAGACAAAATTTCGGCAGCCTCCCGGCGTCTCCCCCGTTAAGGGGAAAAGCCAAGAGACCGCCTACCTGCCACGTCAATAAAGACGTGCACGGTTGGTGTTGGTGAGACACCGCGGCAGTTGTATTTTTTTGTTTTCTCCCACCACGGCCAATAAAGGCGTGCATGGGGTTTTAAAAAGACATTTTTGAAAGATAACAATTGCTTTCCCCCCGCCCGGGGGTACTTATAAGTTACCCCGCTTCGCCGTACGTGCCGCACCGGGGTCCCATCCCACCACGGCCAATAAAAGCGTGCATGGGGCGATTCTCCGGTTTGCCACGAATATTGAAGCAAGGTTTAGGGTTTAGAAAAAGTTCATACCTCCGCGGGGTTGTCGTGGTTGACACATGGATCGAGGGGTCACTCGCCTACCTCGTCGTAGGTGTCGCACCGGGTTCCCTCCTACCACGGCCACTAAAGGCGTGCTTAGGTGGTTTGCCGGTCCGACACGGACATCGAGGTAAGATAGTGGAGGGAAGGATTAATTGAGGTTGGATCGAGGATCGAGAGAAGAAGCACACATTTCATTTTTTTGTTATGTGTATATATTAATTATTATTATAATTAATCAATCATTATTATTATTAACTAATTAGTATTAATCATAAATTAATTTAATTAATTAAAATCTATATATAATTATTTAATTAATTATAATTAATATTAATTAATCATAATTAATTATGATTAATTAAATATTGATTATAATTAATATAATTAATTAAAATGATTTAATTAATTACTATTAATTTATAATTAAAATTAATTAATAACAATAATGATAATTATTATTATTAATAATAAAATACAATAATCCCTCTCCTTCTCATTCTCGGGCTCGACAGAGTCATGGGATTTGGCCGGAGTAGCGTGCGAATAGGAGAAAGTTTACTTACACAGCCAGCGATCTCCTGTTCTGGCTTCCAATCCAACAGGCAGGGAATGTCGTCGGGGTGAGCAAGGTCGAATAGCACGAGCGGAGCCGAAGAAGGGATGCGAAGGGGAGATCGTTAGCTTCACGGTCGGCGAGCTACCGTCTTGCTTCCGATCCGACTGGGGAAGGAAAGCCGTCGATCGAGCGGGGTCGGACAGAGGAGGTGGAGATGGGTTCGGCGAGCTCCCGTCGTTGATCCCGATCCAAATGTCGTGACTTCCGGTCCGACAACAGGGAAAGTCGGGGTGTAGGAGCGAAGTCGACCGACCACGACGGAACCAAAGAAGCCGCACAAATGGGAGAAAGCTTCCTTTACAGCAAGCGAGCTTCGATGTTGCTTCCGATCAGAACGTCAAGACTTCCGATCCGACTGGATTGGAATATCGTCGCTGGAGCGAAGTCGAATAGCGACCAAGGAGCCAAAGAAACTGCGGGGAGGGAGAAAGGTCTGAGTCGGACAGAGAGGAGAAGAGCTCGGGACAGAGACGAAGAGGGAGGAGGCTGGGGTCGTGTGTGTATGGAACGAGTAGAGCAGAGAGCCGAAGCTCTCATTTGGGTCGCTATTTAACAACTCTTGGCGAGGTGCGATCGAGGCGGTTTCACGGGATTTACGGGATCTGATCGCAAACGGCGCCGAATCGGCAGGGAATCAGCGGGATTTGAGCAGAATTCCTGGAGAAGTTCGGCATGTCTCGTGGATCCAACGGGTACGAAATTTGCACGTTAGATTTCTTCCTTCTTTTCTTCTTTTATTCTCTGTATATTGGTTAACAAATGCCCCTCAACAAATGTGGTACGCGTCTAGAGCGAATCACGTTTGTTGTAAGTTGTTTGGCCTTGTGGATCTCTAGATATTTGTTCTAGATGTCACACTAAGGCTTTCATAGAAATCTGTGGGCTCCGAAAATTCGGCCCCGGCCTCCACTCGCTTTTCTTATTCGGCGAGGGAGTTTTAACGAATTAAGTTCCGAGGTAAATTTTGGAAGGCAGATGGGTTTGTAGATAAGACACTACCCAGAGATTTCGCCCTCATTTTGTGAGGACTTTATGATCTGAGTTCTGGTTTCCTATAGGCGCAAGCCCCTATAGTTAATTACCCCTCCCGATCACGAGAGAGAACTTTCGATTAAGGCTAGTCGTCAATCAGATACGTATAGAATACGTGGTATCTGGTATATAGTAGCAGCATAAATTGGATTTTGGAAATTTGAGAATTGGGTTTGGAAATTTGATATTTAAAAATAGAAATTTTTACCATCTTGTACTTAAAGCGGATGGTGGGGGAATGGATGATGGGCCCGATCAAGATCACATGGTTCCGTCGTCCCGGGCCATCGTGGTCCCTGGTCTACTTAGTCAGAGGAGGTAGTCGACCCAACCTGACAGAAGGATCCTTGTCGGCAGCCATGGGTTGCTTCGTCCAAGGGGACCTTGTAGACCGGGGTTGAATGTTTGTCTAAGGGGACAAATTTGAATCCACCTTAGCTTACAGAGGGCTTTGTGCCCTATCGATCATATCCTATTGATTCATATCTCAAGGATTTAACGCCATTAAGGAGCGTATTGGCTCTGGCCATAACCGCTATCTGTGGTGCCATTTGGCGGCAAAACCACTCGGTTCAGAGGGCCCCGGGTCATAACCGTTTACCTGCAGTGCCATTTGGCGGCGAAACTGCCGGTTAGAGGACACGTACCACGTCTTTACAGGCAAGAGATTGTTTGAGAATGGATCCTAGTAATATTTTCGACTAGGCATTTGGCTCTTTGTGAGCTAGAGTTTATTTGAATTTGTCCACCCCGACAGACTGTTGCGGAGGATGGATGGAATTTGCTTTAAGTTTTAATGGATTTATTTCATTTTTAAATATTTTTGGAGATTTTGGGATTTTTGGGTTTCGATTTTGTGGATCTTCGGGATTTTGGAATGAACTTTTGGGAGGCATTTGAAAATATTTGGAAACCCCTCCGGTTGAGATCTGAATTCAACACGGCCATCATCGGGGTATTGTGGGGTCACTTCTCTTTTATTGATTGAACCCTGTCAACTCTGTCGGGCTGTCGACAGAGGATCGAGTTTCGTAGGCTTTGTACCCTTGAAAATGAATTCTTTTGATTTTAGGCATTGAAGACCTAATATGAATGTATTAAAATAAATATTCTGGTCGCCACGGCCACATATTTATTTGTTGGTTCGAACCTTGTCGACTCCTATTAATCCGTATAGGAGGATCGGGTTCGAGCCTGAATTCACTTGTCAACCCGCGCAGCATCCCTAGACGTCATGTGTGTACCAATAACACGCTCGCCGGGGCACATGCGGGTTGAGAATATATTTCCCCCTTTAGTGTACCTATGTGTATACAATTTATAGTGCACGTGCAGGGGGTATTTTGAAATAATTGTAGACGCCTTCTGTCTGCTTGTACGAATGCTGCAGATCCGGTGGCGTGGCGTTGTAATTGTGGACGCCTTCTGTCTGCTTGTATGAGTGTTGCAGATCCGGTGGCGTGGCGTAGCAGCTTCTGGATAGAATTGTTCGCTGCTTCGTACAGGTAGACTGTCGTGCACTATTGTTGATATTCGTAGGCGGATCATAGTGCACTAACTAATCTCCTGCCTTGTAATCTCTTCAATAGGTATTGTAGTTGATCTCTTGTCAATGATTGATAAACTTTTATATTTCTCCAAGGCTGACATGGAATATGTAGAAAAAGAGGATCGTTTTGGAGCTTCTGCTAAGAAAGAATATTCTACTTTCAAGCCATTCACATTTGTTGGCTCTAGGAACGTGTGAAATTTGGGAGAAATAATGAAACTAAGGTCATTGATAGAAACTCTTATGGAAGACGATTCACTGGGTCTTGTTACAGATGGTAAACCAGAATCCTCATCAAGTCATGATTTAAGTGCTGCCCTTAACATCGACTCAGCGAGATAAGAAGAGATGGATGTCATAAAATTTTCTGTAACACTGACTAGTTTGATCATAAACAAAATTGGACTTTGAAGGATGACAACATAAATTTTCCTTTTTTTTATCTTCATTAATATCAGCTATTGATGAAGAAGAAGGGTTGTCTGGATCATGGTATCACTTGCCAACTCGTTCCCCTCACTCTCTACAAAGCTTGTAGTAGATGCGTCTGAATCAGTATAGGAGCCACTTTCATCGATGGCAGATCCAGAATCGAGTAACCCACGAGGAGCCGTATGAAGCATCACATATTTTGAGCCAGGAAATAACTTTAGGAGAAATGGAATTGACTTTACAGTTCTCTAAACTTTCTCATTTGGTGCCATGATCTAATAGCCAATCATCATTTTTGATGGATGTTGAAGCCACATAGTTCAGGTGATATTGATCTTCACCAACATTTCCATTTGTAAAATCATATTGTAACAAACATTCCTCCCATCCTTCAATGTAACGTGAAAGGAAACTCAATCAAAGTAATCTGTCCTCATTCTTCAATATCTGGAAGGGATTCACATAGCCTTCTAAAGTATATACTAATGAGTGAAAGATTTTTTAAGCATAATATTTTGAAGGCAACTGCAGAAACTCTACAACTCCAAATGAATGGTCACTCATGATGATATTGACTAGCTCTTCAAGAACATTATTTTCCCCAACCGTGGAGTGTAGTGCCCATGCTCTAACTAGTGGATCTAGATTAGACAAGTCTTTTTGAAAGCAATTAATTGACAGCAAAGCTTCATTGGGGCGCTCTCTAGCATATGGGAGAAGATGAAGATGAGCAAACTTCTTCATTGTTTTCTCAATTCATGTCCAAGTTCACAAGTCCTTGTTATCATATTGAACAATTGAATTTTAAGTTTTTAATGTATTTTGTTCAAGCTTGGATTTAATTCATTTGAGTTCCTTCTTAGTCCAAGTTCAAAGGTCCCCTGCTGTCCAAATAATGTCTAATATTTGACCAAGTCATAAGTCTGAGTTCAAGTCCAAGTTCTTGTCCACTTTGCAAGTTCAAGTTCAGCTCAAGTTCACTTGAGTTCAAATAAGTCCACCTTTGGGTCCATGTCTTGTTCAAGTTCAATGTTCACAAGTTTTGAGTTCAAGATCATGTTCTAATCATTTGATTTTTAAAACAAATGTAAGCTCCAAATCTTATATCTTCAAATTTATTTGAGTTTAAGTTCAATTAGGTCTATTTGAATCAAGTCCACGAGTCCAATTTTGCTTCAAGTCCTTGTCTTTTTCAGACAAAATTTCGGCAGCCTCCCGGCGTCTCCCCCGTTAAGGGGAAAAGCCAAGAGACCGCCTACCCGCCACGTCAATAAAGACGTGCACGGTTGGTGTTGGTGAGACACCGCGGCAGTTGTATTTTTTTGTTTTCTCCCACCACGGCCAATAAAGGCGTGCATGGGGTTTTAAAAAGACATTTTTGAAAGATAACAATTGCTTTCCCCCCGCCCGGGGGTACTTATAAGTTACCCCGCTTCGCCGTACGTGCCGCACCGGGGTCCCATCCCACCACGGCCAATAAAGGCGTGCATGGGGCGATTCTCCGGTTTGCCACGAATATTGAAGCAAGATTTAGGGTTTAGAAAAAGTTCATACCTCCGCGGGGTTGTCGTGGTTGACACATGGATCGAGGGGTCACTCGCCTACCTCGTCGTAGGTGTCGCACCGGGTTCCCTCCTACCACGGCCACTAAAGGCGTGCTTAGGTGGTTTGTCGGTCCGACACGGACATCGAGGTAAGATAGTGGAGGGAAGGATTAATTGAGGTTGGATCGAGGATCGAGAGAAGAAGCACACATTTCATTTTTTTGTTATGTGTATATATTAATTATTATTATAATTAATCAATCATTATTATTATTAACTAATTAGTATTAATCATAAATTAATTTAATTAATTAAAATCTATATATAATTATTTAATTAATTATAATTAATATTAATTAATCATAATTAATTATGATTAATTAAATATTGATTATAATTAATATAATTAATTAAAATGATTTAATTAATTACTATTAATTTATAATTAAAATTAATTAATAACAATAATGATAATTATTATTATTAATAATAAAATACAATAATCCCTCTCCTTCTCATTCTCGGGCTCGACAGAGTCATGGGATTTGGCCGGAGTAGCGTGCGAATAGGAGAAAGTTTACTTACACAGCCAGCGATCTCTTGTTCTGGCTTCCAATCCAACAGGCAGGGAATGTCGTCGGGGTGAGCAAGGTCGAATAGCACGAGCGGAGCCGAAGAAGGGATGCGAAGGGGCAATCGTTAGCTTCACGGTCGGCGAGCTACCGTCTTGCTTCCGATCTGACTGGGGAAGGAAAGCCGTCGATCGAGCGGGGTCGGACAGAGGAGGTGGAGATGGGTTCGGCGAGCTCCCGTCGTTGATCCCGATCCAAATGTCGTGACTTCCGGTCCGACAACAGGGAAAGTCGGGGTGTAGGAGCGAAGTCGACCGACCACGACGGAACCAAAGAAGCCGCACGAATGGGAGAAAGCTTCCTTTACAACAAGCGAGCTTCGATGTTGCTTCCGATCAGAACGTCGAGACTTCCGATCCGACTGGATTGGAATATCGTCGCTGGAGCGAAGTCGAATAGCGACCAAGGAGCCAAAGAAACTGCGGGGAGGGAGAAAGGTCTGAGTCGGACAGAGAGGAGAAGAGCTCGGGACAGAGACGAAGAGGGAGGAGGCTGGGGTCGTGTGTGTATGGAACGAGTAGAGCAGAGAGCCGAAGCTCTCATTTGGGTCGCTATTTAACAACTCTTGGCGAGGTGCGATCGAGGCGGTTTCACGGGATTTACGGGATCTGATCGCAAACGGCGCCGAATCGGCAGGGAATCAGCGGGATTTGAGCAGAATTCCTGGAGAAGTTCGGCATGTCTCGTGGATCCAACGGATATGAGGTTTGTACGTGGGATTTTCTCTTTGCTTCTCCTCTCATCTTTTCCTTTGGGTATAGCATGAGGGTCAACAGTACTTCACGTCACAGTTGAGACCTTTCTTCGATGATGTATTAGCAGGTTTTCTCCATACATCGAGTTGCCTTTATACCCAACCGTCATTATCATAATATTTTGGAATTATCAATTGAAAAACTTAATTGTACTTGATCAACAAAACGTCAACTCTGATTGGGTGAAAACACCTTCATTCTTATAGAGGATCTACAATACATGCAGCACCTCAATCATCACTCTTGTAGGTATTGCATGCATTTGTATCCATAGGAGATTCACTGTACTTGCGATATACCCACTGTTGTTATCCACAAATCGACCATATAAGCCACACTTGTTTACAGAGAATGGTCGTATTCATTACGATCTCTCGTATGTGTTTGCAGAAGAGCCATTGCACTTGCATCGCATCCACCTTCGCCATTCACCGATGGATTGGCATACTTGTTTATAGTGACAGGTTGTATACAAGCGATTGATGTCAACTATAGGGCATTCTTGTATTCAATGCTTGCTGTCTTGATGTGATTAGTTATATTATAGGTTGTTTTTCATTAGTTGTCAGTGTTGTCATTTCAATCTACACACACTATTGTTTGTACTGAGGCTCACATCGATGCAAGTAGAAGACATCCCATACATTCTATAGTCGGCTCTTGTCGCTTGCAAGTACAGTGTATTCAGTTGCATGGGGATTACTGTAGGAGTTTGTTGTGTGCATGACGGGTCTTATACTATTGCTTGTAAACTCCATTTTAATCTACAGATTGACTATTGCTTGCATAGCAAGTTCTTTATTGTTGCATGTGGGTGATATTTGAGCATTTTGTAGTTGACTAATGTTGTTTGCAAGTCAATTACATTTTTAATTTTTTTCAGTTTTCACCACAAGTACCCTATTTATTTGCTTGTATTTATTTCAATGCATTAAATTATTATTTAACATTTAAATTTTAAATTTTAATATTTTATGGTTATGTTCCTTGCATTTAATTCAAATTCAATCCCCTATTTTTCAGTTTGAATCAGATCCACTATTATACAAGTCTCCTGAGCATCTATTTAGGTTCTATGCATTTATGTTCAGGTACAAGTCCTTTATGTTGCTGCTCAAGTGAAGTCTTCTTGTTGTTCAAGTTCTATGCATTTTAATCTGAATTTCGACAACATCCCGACATATCTCCTATTTGGGAGAAATTTAGGGATCTGGACCTTCCTACCATATTAAGAAAAGCGTGTATGGTAGGTGTCCATAGACACCACGACACTAGTCTTCAATCCCACCATCCTTAGAGAAGCATATATGGGTCTTCAGAGGTACTCACTTGTTCAATTCAAATTTGGTTCCCTGTTGTTCAATCTTTGTGCAACTCACTCCCCTATTTGGAGGATGTTTAGGAAATTGGGCCTTCCGAACAAGCTAAAAAAATGTGTATGGTAAGTCTCCATAGACACCACAGTCGTGGTTTTCAATCCCACACACAAATAAAAGCGCGTATGAGTCTTCAGGGTACGTGCTTAAAAATGCACAATTATTTCTCCGCCGGCACTATGGCGCCTACAGGTACTTAAATTTGTCCCCACCAAGCTAAGAAAACCATGTACAGGGCCACGTCGCATGTGTTGCACTGGGTTTCCTCCTATCACGGTAAGAAAAGAATGTATAGGTAGTTGACCGTCATGTCACGCACACCGAGAATAAAACTTCAAGTTCGAGATATTTTATCTTGGCAATCAACGAGGTGACTAACGCCGATGCCAGGTATATGACGGTTGAGGGACACATGTTTAATTTATAATTAATTATAAATTAATTATAATTAATAAATTTAATTCATAAATAAGTACAAATTAATTATACTTAATTTATAATTAATTATGAAAAATCTATAATTAATTGCATTTAATTTATAATTAATTATAAAACAAGTGTATTTAATTTTAAATTAATTATATTTTAATCTATAATTAATTATATTTAATTTAAAATTAATTGAAAATCAATTATTTTAATTTATAATTAATTATAAACAAATTATATTTAATTTAAAATTAATTATATATCAATTATTTTAATTTATAATTAATAATAAAGTAATTCTAATAAATTATATTTAATTTAAATTAATTATAAATCAATTATTTCAATTTATAATTACTTATAAATTAACTATAATTAATTATATTTAATTAATTATTAATTATATTTAATTATAATTAATTATAATCACAACAAAATTTGAATAGGATTTAGGATTCATGATAAATTCCATCAAATAAGATTTAGGAGACAGTTAAACCTCCCAGTGAGTTAAAGTCTCCATTTCCCTCATTGGAGTTCGGTGGCTTCACAGGATTAGTCCAAAGAAGCACGTGAAAGGAGAAAGATGCCTACCTTCGTTACAAGCAAGCTTGCGTCTCCGTCATTACTTCATATCCAACAAGGAGGAATATCGTTTAAAGAGGTGGAGGTCGGGTGATTGCACCCGCAGCTCTAGGACAGACAGAGGCCGGTGCCTAGGGCTGGGCTTCAACAGTTTCTTGTAGTTAAAGGGCTCAATGGGGTCGGAGGTTGAAGTGGTCGGACGGATTAGGTCGGATGAGGGAAACTGGATAGAGATTAAAGCTTGCAGTTGGGTTCGATGTGTGAGGGATTTTGGTGAGTGGAAGAGACGCGAGAAGCCATTTCCTCCCTCATTTTAATGACGCAAGGAGGTCGGAGGACGTGCGGGGGTTGTGGGGGATATGACATCGATGAGCATCATGTGGAGGTCAACGTACCGAGATCGTGCAGGAGTTCGGAATGGTACGCAATGTAAGCTTTTTTCTTTCTTTTTTTCATTCAGTACAAAGGTCAACAAATATACAGAATGCTGACTCACAAAGATGCAGATTTTTTTAATTATATGATCCTTAAGTGAAGGTTGTTATATGAGACTCACTGGGCTATGCATGAGCAATTTGAATTTTGGAAAACAACACTTATCATGCAAGCTTTTTTATTTACTATTTATTGTGCCCCCTCTTGAACATACTTACCAGCAAGAAAAAATATGTATATATTTCTACACTATCCATTTAAGGGCAAGTGCCCACACCATAGACAATCTAATATTCATTGCACCAAATCATCAATCACTTGAACAAAAAAAATCATAATCCAAGCATGCGTAGAGTTTGTACATCTAAGTGTGTGAGACTTGTGTGGTATATCACTATAAGAGGTGCTTGGGTAAATGAAATGTCTCTTAAAGTTTGGGTTTAAGAGAGATATCCAATATTAGTTTTTGGGCTAAATGTTGGAGGACTCTTCTTAACTTTTAGAGCTAGATAGAGGAAAATTTCCTACAACTTTTGAGTTAGAAGAAATTTGATGAAACTTATAGCTTTGAGGCTAAGGAAATGGGTGTTTCCTTTAGCTTTGAGGCTTAAGAAAAAGGGAGAGAATATCCAACATATGACTTTTGAGACAAATGTTGGAGTTTTCTCCTTAGCTTTGGAGCGAAGAAGAGGGGAAATCTTTTACAACTTTGGGGTTGGAGGAGAATGAGAGGAAACCCATAGCTTTGAGTTACGGTTGAAGCTCTTCTAGGGCTTTGGGAGCTCGTAGAAATGAGGAAAGATTTATAGCTTTGAACCTACAAATCAATGAAAATTTTTTGGATTTTTGAGGTGAGGTATTCATTCACCCAATTCGAGGTAGGGGAATGAAAGAAGGTAGGGCTTTGATTCCTACACTTGATATAGAATTATTTGTTGTTTTTTGTTCAACAAATAGATGATTTAGTGTAAACTAGTTGTTAATTTCGATTCAACAAATAGATGATTTGATGCAGGTTTGATTCACTCAACATGAGTTGAAAGAATTGCAACTTTTTAGTTGTAGAAATAGATAAACTCCTCTATAATTTTAGATTATAGAAAAGATATAAGAAAATGCAACTTATGGGTTGCAAATTCATGAATGTCCCTTAAACATTTGTTGTTCAAAAGAAGACATACATTCTCCTAATTTGGGTTCAGGAGAATGATGGCATTTCCTAAAATTTTTTAGTTCTAGGAGAGAGATTTAGCATATAACTTGAGGGTTGTAAACTAGGAATGAATCATTGAATTCTCTCTTCAATGAGAGGTGACTATTTACCTAGTGTGTTTAGGTAAATATGAGGAGCAACATGCAACTTAGGTGTTGCACATTGGATGAGAACCTTTGAACTTCTAATTCTTCGAACAGAGGAATTCTTCCATCCAACTTGGGTTGGAGAGATGGAAGAGAGAAAGTACAACTTAGGAGTTGCAAATTAGGAAAGATCTCCTTGAACTTTTAGGTGTTCAAAGAAAGAGGTGCACATTCACCTATCTTGGATTGGTGAAAGGGGAGTTTTCCTACAACATTTGGGTTGTAGAAAGGGAGAAACAACCTCCAACTTGTGAGTTGCAGGTTTGAAGGAGTAGATCATTGAATTTTGCCTTCAAGGATGGATTTTTACCAAATTTGTGTTGGGTAAATGTGGGAAAACGATGTGCAACTTGTAGGTTGCAAATTTGAGGAATCTCTTTGAACACTTGGTGTTCAAAGAGAATGATATACACTCACTTAATTTAGACTAAGTGAATGGGGAAGGAAGGCTAGGATTTGGACCCTAAGTCTAAGAAGAAAGTTTACTTGTTTATTTTGTGTTCCAACAAGTGAAATGAAAGAACCTAGAATTGGGTTCTAAGTTCAAATGCCTTGTGCAATAATGTTGTTGAAGTTTTTAGGTGACTTCAAGCTATCATGTAAGGAGAAAGAGGGTGTTATTTGTTGATTTTATGTCAACAAACAAAGGGTGGATTACTTAGGATTTGTATCTAAGAACCTAGGAGCCATGCACTATAATATTTGGAACCTTGAGGAGGTCCCAAAAAGTTACGCATGGAGGGAAAAGAGGTCAAAGTTTATTAATTTTTTGTATCAACAAACAAGGGGTGGAATAATTGATCGTAGGATTTTGATTCTAAGGTTACAAGATTCATGCAATCTAATATTTAGAGTTTTGAAGAAATTCCAAGTATCATGCATAAAGGAGATATGCATGAGAAAGAGAATTCCCTATTCCTCTACAAATGTTTGGATTCATCTGGAGAAGGGAAAGGTTGATTTCTTAATGCTTAGGAACTAAATCAATTTTGGCATGATTTAACTCATTGGAAGCTTAAGAGAATTGCAAATCTTTTAGGATTTGTTCAACAACTTAGGATGTCAGTACACTTATTTTTTTCAATTTTCAAATCATACAAAAATAAGGTTAATTAATTTCTAAGTGTGATGGAATATTTATCTATGAACCTTTGAGGGCCCATGAAACTCTCCAAATTAATTCCACAAGCAAGTAGAATTAAATGAGCATATTTAGGATAATTGTAAGTTTAGAAAATATAGTGATCCTAACAAGAGACCTATGAAGCGTTGCTATTAGTTCATGATAGGAAGGGAGATAGGGGTGTCAATTTCGGGTCACGGGTCGGGTTCGGGTCGAACCCGAAACTGACCCGGTACTATTCGGGTCAACCCAAACCCGACCAGTTTCTGTAAACTGGTCGGTTTTCCGGACCCGAACCCGACCCGCTTCGGGTTCGGGTCAACCGGACCCGACCTGAATGACCCGAGTCGGACAAAAAACTGCTAGTTTTCTGGTTCAAAAATGGGTCAAACTCTGCTTTTCAGGTCAAGAAAGGGTCAATCTCGGGTTCTCGGGTCAAAAACGGGTCATTTTTGGGTCAATTTCGGGTTGACAGGTCAACCCGAAGCCGACCCGATTTTTGAAACGGGTCGAATTATTGAACCCGAACCCGACCTGTTTCAGGTTCGGGTCAACCCAAACCCGAAATTTTCGGGTCGGGTTCGGGTCGGGTTCAATATTGACACCCCTAATGGGAGACATACACCTAAGATTTTGGAGAGGACTTCGATTAATTTTAACATGATTTGAGTTATGTATATGCTTCTACAAACTATATCAATTTTGTGATGATTTAGTATGTTGAAAGCATGAGGGCGAGTTTCTAATCTCTAGAGATTATGCATGTTAGACGAAGTGATTATTTGTTAGGACCTCTATGAGTTTTTGCAAACTGCCCAAGATGAGTTTGTTAAGTTCTAGTTGTTCTAGGATTTGCACAACATGATTTTTTGGGGATTCATGTAAAAATCCTACAACTTGTTTGATTTTTCAAACGATCAAATACATTTTGGACATTCAATAAAATCATAGAAAATTCACAAGCTTCACTAAATACAAACTCCTATACTTATGCATTAATCTTGTTAGGACACATTTCTAGGAGAGAGAATGCGAGATGCAATATTCGGAAATAAATTACTCCTTCATATGCGACTTTGTAACGAAAGAAATCACCTAACCTAGGGTTTGATCCTAGGTGAAGGCTAAGCATGCGATATGAATGATATTTCATGCATTTGGGTGGCCGACGGACGCAAATCTGACCACCCTACGTGTATCGACATGCCTCTCTGACTCTCACAAGAGAGCAAACGAATGGAAATCACCAGATTTCCGCTGTTTTGCGGAGAGGAAAGAAACAAAACAGGTTTTGGGAAAGCAAAACTCAAAGTTTCTAAATGACGTATGGCTTGGGAAGCATCATACACACAACCAAAGGGCTTGTGGACCTAGGTTTTGCTTAGTTCTTAAGGGTTCTACCTCGCCACGTTGTCACGGCGCAAACCACAATGCACTCATCTAGTCAAAAGGCAAGAAAGCGGAAGGAAAGCGGTGACGAGCTGCTGTCCAAGCTACTTTGGACGTTATCACTGCTGTCCAAGCTCTTATGGAAGTCAATTTTGTTGTTTGAAAGCTTCCAAAAGCCTTCTTGATTGCTACGGACCTGCCAGAATTGAATGTGGAAGGAGTAGAAGCCTCCAACTAGATGAAACGCCGAAGAGATCGAGACCTGGATGGGGTCGGAGACTTTGGGTCGGACGAGGGTTTCGAATGGAGGCTGGCGGCTTCAAATGGTTTGACGATTGAGGGATACGGAGCTTCTGGGAGACCCAGCGGAAGACATGGACGGGGTCGGATAGAGTTTTCGCATAGATGGGGAGGGTAAGGACGGAGTTGCCAAGCGCGAACGAATATTGCATATGAGTTGGGGTTGTGGGAAGGAGGGCGTGCACGGATAGATGATTACGCGGGGGCTAGAGTATGGAAAAAGGATTCCGGGCCAGTTTG
The DNA here is from genome assembly GCA_022539455.1 of Dendrobium nobile. NCBI lineage: Eukaryota > Viridiplantae > Streptophyta > Magnoliopsida > Asparagales > Orchidaceae > Dendrobium > Dendrobium nobile. Next base: position 25,668,827 of record CM039721.1, on the reverse strand, counting down.
GACGTAAATGAAGGGTTCGGCGTGGACAGAGGGGGTCGCACGTGAACTGGTCGTGGATGGAGGGTTCCTCGCATGAACTAGTCGCAAAAAGAGGATTCAGCGCTGAGCTAGGCTTTCTTCTCCTTCGAGATACCTTTCCATTCGACTTGCATACAGAAAGATGGACCGAATACCCCTCTCCGCTCTCTCCTGCCTTCTCTATACTCAAAATCGAGGATTATCTGCCCAATGCAATCTTCTTAGGGGTGTCAAAACGGGTTTGTGGGTCAGGTTCGGGTCGAACCCGATTGACGAGGGTTTAATTGAATTGACCCTAACTTGACCTGTCTTTGCAAACGTGTCAAAAAATCTAACCTGGACCCGACCCGCGTGGGTTACCGGGTTGACCAGGCACACACTAAATGGGCATAGTTTCGTGTGTGCAGGCAGAGCCTAGTAGAGCGCAGCGAGGTGAGGGCCGTGTGCGTGGCCGAAGGGAGTGGGAAAAGGCGACGGCAGACAAGCAGTTTAAATTTCTTGCAGTCTAATAATATTCACGTCCCTCGCCCTGACCCTTTTCTCCTATCGAGACAAGCAAATGAAGAAGATGTGCCTGCCACTAGGCTCCATGGACTTGCCATACATTGGCGAGACATTCCATCTTTATTGATAGGACCCAAATGTCTTCTTCTCTTCCAGGCTGAAAAAGTCTGATCTGCAACCCATCAACGCTTGCCTTTCTCTAAAATATAATCATCCATCGATCATTGTGTCTATTGGAATAATTTGTTGCAAATTTTTGATTGATTCAAGTGATGAAATTGATCAATTAGGTATGGTGAGATCTTTAAGGCCACCTACCCACAGAGCAAGGAGCAGATGATTGGCCCTTGGGCCCTCTTCTTCCATCAGGATGATTACCATGCCCGCATACGGAAGCTGGTGCAAGCCTCACTCTAGCCTGAATCGCTCCGTCGTCTTGTCCATCAAATTGAAGGCACCGCCTCTGCCATTCTCCGCTCCAACTGCCTGAGATCTCGATGGAAGATGTCGCAAGAGTAGAAAAAGGTGACGACGGATATGAGCTGGTGGAAGAGGCATCGAGTTTGGTGTTGTTGGAGGTGTTTGGGATTAGAGGCAGGCGACACATGATGAAAATCTCGTGATTTTTACTTTGGCGAAGGCACCTTCACAGTACAGGCGTACAGCAATAAGCCGGGTTAAACGGGTCAACCCGAACCCGACCCATCTTTTGGAGCGGGTCGACTTGTCGAACCTGAACCCGACCGGTATGTCAAACGGGTTGACCCTAACCCAGAGTTTTCCGGGTCGAGTCTGCGGCGAGTTTCGGGTCATGTCAAATATTGACAACCCTAGATCTTTTGTGCCATATTCCTCCTGTAGCAGCCCAAATCAGAGGGAAGTGACGAGTGAATAGCAGCTTTTTGACAGTCATTTTATTTAGTTTTTGATATGAAAAAATGATTGCAAAAGGTGAAGAAGTCAATTTAACATGTTTGGGATTAAATTGAACTCAAGTTGGGTCAATTGGGCAAAATTTGAGCCTAAATCAAACCTGAAATTGATCGGTTTGAGTTGACTCAGGTTCGATTGCATTCTATCAAGTCGATTACAATTGAACATGAATCAGCACCGAATCGCGTCGAATTTCGTTTGACAAGACTTTATGAAGCTTAATTGGGTTTGATTTCGACTCGACGTGAAAATATATGACAAACGAAAGTTTGGGATAGAGACTTGACATCAGCCACAATCATACCAAAAGCTCCTTACCATTTTAATGGCTAATGTATGGGGGTATTATTTCCTGAGGGCATCTATACAATGCAATCCTTTTTAAATTTGTTTCTTCTTTTTATCATCATAAAAGAGCAGAAAAACTGAAGGAAAATCATTAGACAATTTATCAATTCTTCCATACAAACAGAAAATTTCTAGTTATTTACTACCTATAAGAAGGATTTGTTCGTTTCCACTGTCAAATCCTTCCATCTCGATTAGGAATTGTGTTTTAAGTCGCCTGCTTGATTCATGTTCACCATCTGACTTCCTCTGCACTCCAAGTAGCATATCATCAGCAAACATTTCAATAATACAGCTTAACAACGACAGCAATGAGTACCTGCGAGAGAAGGGAGTCTATTTCGTCCACAAATATTACTGCTGGTTGGCGACAACTTGCAACCCCAAAAAGTGCCCTGACAAGCTTCTCCCCTTCACCAATCTACAGAAAGAAAATTAAAATGTGCACGCTGGAATTAGAAAAAAATCGTAAGACTCTCAAGAAAAAGTGAAAAAAAAAAAATCAGAAAACAAAAATATATAAAGGTCAACTAAGAGGATAGATTTTCTTAATTTTTTTCAACATTGAAAGCTTGGTCAGCAATCCACCAAAACGAATGTGTTATCAAGGAGCATTCTTCCGGTTACATCTTTTTTCTTTAATTTCCGTAAAATTCTTGGTAGAGGACTTAGAAAAACGAAATTTAAAATGGATTGTTTTGTAGTTTATGACCATCTCAACCTAATTTACAAATTTTGTGTACTTGCCAAGTGACATTAGCATCAAAAGGTAAAATTTTAAAGTACAACAAATTTATAACTTTATTAATTAGAAAGAGAAGGGAAAATTTTTAATTTAAAAAAAAAAGATCTAATCGCTATGTGGCGAAAATCTCCTTACACAAGGCAACTGATGTAGAACTACGATGATTGCAATGATTTTCTTAAGATTTTGCACAACTTCTTGATTAGAGAAATAACAAATAATTCTACTAGCAAATAAAATGACGAATCAAAACGTAAAAGAGGACACAACCATTCAGGCTGAGTTGCATACCAAAAGATTTGAAGCTTCAAAATATCGTAGGAAAATAATCTCATGCCAGAGTAGTAGTTTCAATAAAATTCCTAGTCTAACAATGAGATTAATAAGCAAATGAATGCGCTCAAATTCCTAAAATTTACTAAGCTTAGCAAAAACAGGCGAAGGTGTCCTTCGTGACCACAATCAAATCACAAGAAAGGGTTAGACTTAAGAAATACAAGGAAAGGGAAAAGTAGAACCTCCGTCAAGGATCGGCGGCAATCCTCCACTCGATGATCTCAAGTTGTTCCTCAATCGCTTCCACCAAGGTGTCCAAGATGTGTTCGATATAGTCTTCAACTGTATGATCGATCCTCGGGTTGACGTCGAAGAAGGTTGAATGGAGAATGCTTACGAAACCATGGTCGTCGTAGGCAAGTCCGTAGTCAGTGTCGGGATCGGCCATTCATGAATGCTAGTTTCTGATTTCCTTCAAGAATTGCTTGAAAACTTGAACCCTGTTAAAGAGAAAGAAGTTTCTCTGAAATTTTGAGGTGGGGCAAAGAGGGGTGGTCGGCTAATGAGGGAGGGAGGAGTTAAAACTGGTTTAGGTTTTGGGAGGTTTAGATGGAGGGAAGTTCAATTCAAATACCTCCTAATTATTCTCTTGATTGAGAATAATTAAAGGAAGGTATAGAGGAGAGGGGGCGGCCAAGCAAGAGAGGGAAAGGGATATAATTTGCTTCCAATAAGAGATCCTCTTTTGGGAGGAAATTAAATAGAAGGGATATGAGGAGGTTTCGGCCAAGAGAGGTGGGCTTGTTGTTTGAATTGTTTCCGGAAGGCTGAAGTGATTTTAGGAAATAATTCCAATGGAGATCTATATGGGGTCGGCGGCATAGGGAGTAAGAGGAGAGAATTATGGAGGAATTCAATGCTTTCTTAACTTAAGAAATTCAATTTGGAATCAGAGATTCACCTAAATTTAATTCAAAATTCAAATAGGCTATGAATTAGAAAGTTTCCTAAAATAGGATTATAATTTAGGTAACTATTTGAAATTCAAATGAATTTGAATTTACTCATAAATAAAGTTACCTAAAATATGAAAGGGTAATTTAGGCAAGGTTTAATGGCAAGTTGATGATGGGGAAAAAGACCTAGAGGAGGGGCCGGCGTGTTGGAGGTTTGGCTGTGAAAGGTGGTGGTGGGGTTTGGGCTTAACCGACGGGTGGGGTGGGAGATTACGGTGGCCGACGGTTTAGAGGTTTCAGGGAGATTCTAGGCCAGCGGTTAGTGGGAGAGGGGGAGGGGAAAGAAGATAGCGAAGTTAGAACCACGAACCTGACTTATCTAGGTTGGTGGGTGATGCGCCGCTCTCCCTCTCCAAGGGATCTCTCTTTCCGATTTCTCAAGCTCTCACAAAAACTCATGCATTGAAGAAATTTTTAATTAATCATTCATTAACCTCAAAACAGAACAAGGAGGGCTATATAAAGTCTCATACAAAGGACTCAAAGACAAAAGATAACAATGCCATTAGGGCTTACATATAACATCCCCTCATAGAAGGGTACAACAAAAAACTACAATAAAGCAAATAAAATACGACAACATAAATAAGAAAAAATATATATAGAACAAATCAAAAATACAATGACTCAATCGTGACCATAGAACGGCAGTCACGTCTCTGATAAACCTTCCATGATCTGATGTCCCCATCATTCTCCCGGGGTGAGAGAAAACTCGACTCCGTCGAGTAAGTATCTCTGGTGCTCTCATAGATCCTAGTGCATCCGGGTCAATCTGCTGCAACTCCTCGCGATGCAGCCAAGTATCCTCCGACTCGAGCTTTCCTTTTCACCTGATCAAGTATTTCCTTCGTCCACCTTCCCTTGTGGAAACGATATCATCACTTAAGATTGCATCCATCTTTTCTGCCATGGGTGATTTAGGAATATTTGGTAGTGGAGGTAGTTTTGGGATCTCACATGGTGGGGTCATACAAGGCTGCTATATGAGTGGGTTTGGATGGTTAAAATCAGGACCTTCATATGTAACTAAATCTTCAATGTTAAAAGAGGGATTGATGTTGAAATCTGCAGGCAAATCTACTACATAAGCATTATCGTTAATTTTCTTAAGTATTTTGAATGGTCCAGCACTCTTAGCATGCAACTTCTTAACCGTTCCCTGCGGGAACAGTTCCGGATGGATCTGCACCATCACAGAGTCACCAACCTCAAAATTTTTAAAATGTCATTTTAAATCTGCATATAGTTTGTATTCATTATTGCTCCTTTCAATTTGTTGTGCAATTTCATTATGAAGCTCGTGCAAATAGGATGCAAATGATGATACAGACTCAGAGATCTTATAATTAGAACACATGGGTATCAGGTCTAACGGCTGCCTCGGTTTGAACCCGTATACAAATTTAGAAGGACTTAGGCCGGTGGTTCGGTTAATAGAATTATTATAAGCAAACTCAGCAGTAGGCAAAATGGAATCCCAATCTCTAACGTGCTCGCCAACCAAAGACCGCAACAGATTACCCAAACTCCTATTAACTACCTCGGTCTGACCATCCGTATGTGGGTGAAAGGCAGTGGAAAATTACAATTTAGTGCCCATTTTCGTCCACAGGGTTTTCCAAAAATAGCTAGTAAACTTCACATCCCGATATAATACGATGGTTTTGGACAAACCATGTAAACGAACGACCTCATTGAAATATAACTTCGCAATATGAAAGGCATCAGATGTTTTGGAGCAAGGAAGAAAATGAGCCATTTTGGAGAATCAATCAACTACAATGCAAATGGCATCATTCCTACAGAGTGTCTTGGGCAGGCCGAAGATGAAGTCCATGCTAACATCCTGGCAAGGATAACTAGGGATAGACAGAGGAGTGTAAAGACCACCGTGTTTTGCTTACGTTGCTTGGCCAGTTGGTAGGTGTGACACCGACAGATCATGCGACCGACATCTCTCTTCAGGATGGGCTAAAAGAAGCGATACTCCACGGCTTCGATGGTTTTGTTCCGACCGAAGTGCCCAGCCAGGCCTTCGGTGTGGAGTTCCCAGACCAGAAATTCCCTAAGGGAGGTGCTCGGGATACAAAGCCTCTGGGTTTTGAAGAGTTAACCATCCTCCAATAAGAAATCATCCACAAGGCGCATGCTTCCTGTGGACAAGAGAGAGTAAGTCTGCTTGAAGTCAAGGCATTCCAAATAGTCCCTCTTTATTTGGTCAAATCCCATGACTTCTGCTCTCATCTCAATAGTAGTCATCATATGACGACTGAGAGCATCGGCAGCTTTATTTTCAACTCCCGCCTTATGTCTATGGGTATACGTGTACTCTTGAAGGAACTCGACCCATCGACCGTGGCGTGCATTTAATTTCTTTTGGGAGTTGATATAACACAGAGCTTCGTGATCCGAGAAAATGACAAACTCTTACGGGAGCAAGTAGTGTCGCCAATAACAAAGAGATTGGATCACAGCATAAAACTCTTTGTCATACATGGAATATCGCTGTCGAATATCTTTAAGTTTTTCACTAAAATAGGCTACTATGTGACATTCCTGGGAGAGGACTCCTCCAATTCTGACCCCCGAAGCATCACAGGTTACTTCGAAGACTTTGAAGAAATCAGGAAGTCTCATCACTAGGGCTTCCACCATCTTTTGTTTGATCTCATCAAAAGCTCTGGTGGCTGTCGGGGTCGATTAAAAATTACCCTTCTTTAAACAATCAGTGATAGGAGATACGATTGTGCTAAAATTCCGAATGAATCTCCTATAGAAGATGGCTAATCCGTGGAAGCTGCGGACTTCCCGGATGTTCTGAGGGACAGGCCATTCCACAATGCCCCTCACCTTCTAGGGGTCTACGGAAACCTCTTGGGTTGAAAAGATGAAGCCCAAAAAAATGATGCGATCTACTAGGATAGTACATTTCTTAGGATTGGCAGAAAGTTGTTACTTCCTCAAGACCTCACAAACTTGCCTTAAGTGGTCCAAGTGCTGGCTAATCGACTGACTGTAAATAAGAATGTCGTCAAAGTAGAAGACGACAAACTTTCCCATAAACGGGCACAACACTTGAGTCATGATCCTCATGAAGGTGCTCGGGGCGTTAACCCAAAAGGCATGACTAACCACTCATAGAGACCATCCTTGGTCTTGAAGGCAGTTTTCCACTCGTCTCCGGGTCGGATCCGGATCTGGTGGTACCCACTTTTGAGATCAATTTTGGAGAATAAAATGTCACCCGTCATCATATCGAGGATATCATCCAGTTTCGGAATAAGGAATCGATATTTGAAGGTGATCTTGTTAATAGGACGGCTATCACCACACATTCTCCAAGACCCGTCCTTTTTCGGTGTAAGAAGGGTCGGTACCGCGCAGGGACTAAGACTCTCCTTAATGAAACCTCGCTGAAGTAACTCATCAACCTGCTTTTTAAGCTCAACATGTTCCGTGGGGTTCATGTGATAATGTGGCAGGTTCGGGAGGGAAGCTCTAGGGACGAAGTCTATGGCATGCTGAATGTCTCTAAGTGGAGGTAACTGATTTAGAAGATCATTGGGAAAGACATCAGCATACTGTCCCAAAATAGGTTGGACTTCATGAGGAATAGGTTCGTCAGATTCGGCGGGAATCTCACGACCCACTAAGGCGTATAGAGGTGCGCCTTGAGCAACCTCAACGTTCAGATCCTTGGCGGTGACAAGGTTCAATTCTTTCTTGGATTTAACGGGGTTGGATTTTTAGTCATCCGTAACCCGGCACTGCGATGGCAAAAGCTTAATATTTCTGCCCGCATGTTCGAACACGCAGGTGTTCAAACGCCCAAAAATGTGGACATCGTTATCATAGATCTAAGGGCAACCTAAAAGGATTTGTCCAACATTCATGATCAACACATCGCACCAAACATTCCCCTTGTGGTCAGCAAAGGAGATAGATACGAAGCTTCGTTCCTTCACCTCCAAGGCAGTGGAGTTGACCCACGCTACCTTATACGGGTTGGGGTGAGGAATGACAGAGAGACCCAACTTAGATACCATGCTGAAAGAAACAGCATTTATGCAGCTACCACTATCCACAATGACCTTACAGTTCTTATCTTTGATTTTGGTGTAGGTGTGGAAAATCGAGGTCCTATGCTAGTCATCCGCGGGTGTCGGCTGGGATAGCACATATCTCACCACGCAGATGGGAGAGGTATCAAATTTCTGAAGGCAATAGAGGACCGTAGTGTCGTCATCCTCCTCAAAGTATTCGCCTTCATCCTCGACCTGGTGGATCTGATCAACCTCGAGCTCGAGATCGTCCTCAATAATCTCCTCGATGATCGAGACTTTATAGGGACAGGAGCACTAAAAAGCAATATGCACATACTTTGAGACACAAATTTATTGTCCTTCTTAAGTATTTGGGATGTCCTGAACGCAGTGGCAGAGTCCGTTTCGGATCAGACTTCGTTTGGACAGTGCCGAGGCCAATTTTATTTAATATGCATGTTTTGTCTCAAAGTTCGTGCCACCAATCCGAATAATCAAAATTGAACATAGAAAATACAGTTCTTGAGTATTTGTGTTATTCCAGTCACAATGACGAAATCCATTTCGCGAACGGATATCATTTAAACAATGATGAGGCCAATTTTCCTTGAAATTTGTGTTGTCACATTGGGATCCGTGCCACCATTATGGATACTCCAAATTGAACAAACAAAATATAGTTTTTAGAGGTTGACAACGTTACGGGCGCAACGACGAAGTATGTTCGTTGATCCGACGTCGTTTGATTCGCACTGCGTTTTAATTTCGGGGGTCGATCGTCCCTTTTAACCGATCTCATCTTATTCGATTGTGAGGGACCTCGGCCTAGCAGAATTCGACATCCTGACTGCAACAACGCCGTCCGTTTGGCAATCAGAGGTCATTTGACCATTTAAGTGGTGCGCCGCACCAACCCGCGCGTTGCTTGATTTGCCATTTTCGTCTTTTTTCCACGCAGTTTGATGTACATGGGTCAACAGTTATGCTAGATGTCAAAGGTTTTAGTATTAAAATTAAGACGTTATATTCAAAGTGACGTGGTACTATTAAAAAAAAGGAGTTCCAAGTAAATTTAAATGTAGATTTAACAAAATCATGTTCAGAATGCACAATATAATGTTGAGAATTGGATAACAAATGATGTAAGCACACTAGTTAGAAAAGCCAAACAAGGAGAACAATGGGCAAAACTAAACCAAACTCGATTCAAATAGTAGCAATCATCTATAACATCCAAAATCCGACAAAAAAATAGAAGAGAAGTCAAAAGAAACAAAGAAAATAAAAAAAAACGTTATCCTCAGACAACCGTCAGAACGGGTTCCTCACATGCATCGAAATGTAGGTTAAATAAAATAAGTGCTTAGGGCTAGCAAACCGATGGTCCACCAAAGAAAGATAGTCCAACCGTCCAATCCAAACTCCTCCAGCAAATGCTCCCAAATCAGCCAACCAACACCACCAAAACTCAAGAAGGATACAAATGGAGTGGTACTTGCGGAGAGACGAAAGAGATAAGAAGCCGAGACGAAAGAGGAGAAACTCGCAAGCTTTCCTAGAAGAGAAGGAGAATGGAACAAGCTCTCAAGCTTTCCAAGAAGAACCCTCAGGTTTTTAGCAACTTTGTTCTCAATAATCAACTCCCTCTCTCTCTCAAAATATCTCATATTTATAGGCAAGAGAGGAGAAACCAAACAGCCCCAAAAACTCTTCAAATTCTAAATTAAATGAGGGAAATGATAAGCCAACAGCCACCTCACATCATTCCCCAAATGTTCACAGGAAACAAAGCATCACAAGCCACGAAAAAGCCCCCAACACCCACGGGAAAGCAGTCCAGCCAGGGACCCGAAGAGGCAGCCGCAGAAACCAAAGAGGCCCGCACGGAACCGAAGCACCAAAGACACGGGAAGGCCACCCAGCACAGAAAACTAGCAGCCAACCGTGGAAACCAATGGACAAAGGCACGGAAAACAGCCAGCCAGCATAGAAACCCAAGGGACAAGCTCAGAATTTTAAGAAGAGAAGGGGAGGAGAAGAGACAAGACCACTCCATAATGAATCCAACTTATGAGCTTACCTTAGAAGATTAATGAGCTAACAACTTAGCAATTAAAGCTCAACACCAATGAACCACCTCCTTCCAAACATCTCCATAAGCCCAAAACCGTGGACCATAAGCCAACCCGAGAACCAGCTGCAGCCAAGGACCAATCGAGCTAGCAAACCAAAGGTGTACCAAGCCCCAAGCACAACCTACCATGATCATTGGATGCCTTCCATCATTGGATAGCTAAAAAAAATAAAAACTACATTAACATACTAATGTTCAATATTAAAATAAAAATACAGAATATTTGATAGCATCAACAAAGAAGTCATTAAAAGATTAGCTGGAAATAGAAGATATTAAAATGTTAAAAAAGGTGAGATAAAATAAGAAATGATAGAATGTAAATTGATCGTATTAAAGGATTAATGGGAGCATCATTTGTTAAACATGAAGCGATGGAAAAAAAAAACAATCGGTGACCTGAGCAAATATGTACAAGTAGGAGTAGAAGATGTATCAAAAAGGCAAGTCTAATGATTGCTGTGGATCGAATCCTAAGGTTAATATGGCCACAAATCGTCAAAATGAGTAATAAGCAATAGAATTAATATTTCATACAGCACTCCTGGAATGAATGAAGGACTTGACAACTTACCCAAAACAAATGTAATAAGGTGAATGTCGATGCATAAGATTTGATGTATTTAAATATTAGTTAATATATCTTCAAACCAAACCTTCAACAAAAAGAAATAATTACACTAACAGAACTTCCGTACATAAGTTATTTACATGGGGGCAAGGAGCATAGACACATCCTGCATATAATTAAAGCATTCTTTCAATCAAAACCAATGACACCATGGAGCTTTTTATGTATTATATACTTCAGCAACTAGATTACATAGAAATTTTTATTCCCACAAAGGGAAAAATATATCACACATTGGAGCATCATATCCTTGCAACCTATAGTATATCTTTCCATACTAAATGCAACAACAAACTTCAGATGCAAGCTTTAAAAAAAAAATCAAGTCTGCGTAGAAAAGTATATTAGAAAAATGAACCATACCCATTTGCTTGTCAATGAACTAGCTGATATGTAAAAAAAGGTTGCTTTGGCTTCTCCAGCAATGGCTTTACCTATCATTGTTTTACCTGTTCCCTAAGATAATGCAAGAATCAAAGGAACATCTTAACTAATAATGCTATGAAAAACTTTATTTCACATAAAAATTACTTACTGGGGGCCCAAATAAAAGTAGGCCTCTTCCAGGAGAGCGACAACCTCGAAATATGTCAGGCCGCAATAGAGGCCAAATAACCATCTCCGTAACGCATTTCTTCGCATGTTCCAAACCAGCTGTAACGAGACAGGTTAAGAATCCGCAAGCACAATTTAATAACCCTGAAAAAGCTGAAACCAATAAAAAGAGGGTTGCTCTAGGAATATCATAAAAATACCTATGTCATTCCATCGAACATTAGGATCCTTGTCCATTATCTCATTACTAACATGTTCAATAAGACGTGGTTCCAGATTTCTCAACTTCTCAGGAAGCTCTCCATCAGGACCACACAATATTTCCAAACTGACATCAAAAGCTTAAAAGTTGGATATTATCATATCGTATTGAAAGAGATCTTTGACTGAAGAGTTCATGATAATTAGAACTCAGAATCCTTAAGAATTGCTATAAATCTAGAAAAAAAAACCAAATAGATGAACCAAAGCATAATATTTATTTATGATTTGTAGTTACCTATTAAAGCGTGACAGATTTGATGTCTCACAAGTGAATTTTCAGATAAGAGTTGTATAAGTTTAAGGAATGGGAAAGTGAATGTTTACCCCGAGCATCAAAACGAGAAGGAACCTGAAGTTCCAAAGAAACACCAATGAAAGAATTGAAGAACAAATTACTCAATAAACAATAATATAACATAAAATTGAATAAGAAACCCAAGAATCATCCTTAACACTTTAGCTTTTCTACTTATTTCAGTTTTTACCCTTTTGGACAGATCTTTTTTAGATACTTATATGCTCCATAAAGCTCATGAGCGAGTGCCAGAAAACAACTGATCTTTCAGCAGACAGACAGTATGTTGGATAACGAACGTCCAGCGAATTTGTCCTCATTGAGGCCTTATATAGTTATTCTACAAGGCTTCCTACAGTAAAAGCCACGGGATTAGCATCCTCTCGGAATCACTAGAGAAAACCATCAATTAAAGATGTCATGAGTCTCCACTTTCATATTTTAGCTCCATGATGGCTTCTTGTCATTTAATGACGATGCATTGTGCATAGAGAGGATGGCAGGCAGATGAAGAGATGATACTAAGCTCTGTAAAGATGCAATGAGTAATCCCTTTATAGGTTTTGTCCCAGTCTAAATATTCAAAATGTGTGAGGAGAACATTAGGTTTTATGCCTTAAGTCAGGTCTTTGGTTTGACCTAAGGGCTTGACTAGTAGCCATAGGATTCCCATGTCCAAGTTTATCCCGATAAATTAACAGTGTAAAACATGCCAGCGAGAGTGATTTCATAGAAACATAAACAAAAACATGGCATGTGTAAAACCCGAAAAATAACGATCTTCAGTGTCGCACGCATTTCGATGCGCTGTAGCAAAATTAGGCTAAATTTCAAAGTCGTCGAAATTCAACGCAATAAATTTTATAAAATAGTACACAAAATTCTAACCAAATCGGTATAAAGAACCCATACGAATTTCACGTATTTTGGAAGTTAAAATTCGTAGAAGTTTCAATATGACGAAATTACTCTTCATGGCATTTAAGTGGAGATAATAATAAGTGAGGGCATTTAAGACCATTTGCTTTGAAACCTATGCCTTCACTCTTATTAGAGGACCGAAATACATTCGGTCCCCATTTCTCTAGTGCTGCCGAACCGAACGGAAGGGAGAGCGATGGGGAGAGGCGAACGGCGACCTAGGAGCGGTTTTCGGTGGCCGATCGTGGAGAAAATAGTAGCGAAGACTAAAGGAAGGATAAGGTGAGTGGTATTTAAGAGATTTCTCATGCTTTTGTAGAGTTTTTCTTAAGAAAGAAATATAGGGTTTGAGGAAAACTTCAAAACTCTTTAAGATAATGATAGGGAAGATTTAGAGGATGACTCTAAGCATAAAAATGAAATGATTCTTAAAAATTTTAGATTTCAAAAATTAGGATTTTCTCCGAATTTTGTATTCTTTCAAAATGGCTTTGTAAGAAAGCTTCCTAATGGCATTAGAAAGCTTTTATAGGAAGATAATTTAATTTCATGATGAAATTTCAAGTTCCAAGAATTAGAGCTTTGCAAAACCATAAATATTTTTAAGTGTCTTGGTTCCAAATATGTTTAGGAAGGTTTTTAGAGGCAAGAAAAAGGGCTTTTGTACAAAAACCTATTTTTTTATTTTTAAATTAGGTAAATCAGAAAATTCATTGTATTTTAATTAATATTTAAATGTAAGGTAGGTTCTTTATGCATGTATTATGCGATGGACATGAGGGAGGTTTCCAAAAAGGCTAAGATTATGATTGAATCTTAATTTAGCGAAAATAGGAATGAGATTAACCTTGAATTGGTAAAAATGTTCAATTAGAAAGCATACGAATAGTGTATGGATGAGTTCTTTATTCACATAGATTAGGGTTTTGAGAATTTTATGTGGGAACAAGTGATGTTTATACTTTATGTTATGTCTCTTTTAGATATTGATCGCATAAAGAGAAGAACTCGTTAAGACTTTAGGCAAATCACCGTGGTGAGCTAGGTAAAATAAAATTCTTTTAAATTTGAAAAGTTCTCTAAATACAATCATGTAGAAATATTATTTTTTTATATGTTACTTGTACTTTCATATGTGGCTAGCATGTTCATACATGAATGCTTCTAAACACATGATGCAAATGAAAATCTCTTATGTATTGATAGTAGAAAGTGTAAAGCTCATGTTTCTTTTTACATGTAATATATATGCCTTCTTTTACATGCAATATATATGATCATCTCACTTTTTCATGTAATTATACAAACATGTAACATCATATTAGAACATATACATGAATGGCATGCTAAAGCCTCTTTTATGAATAAATAAGGAATGTTTGCATGTGCATGTTTGATGTAGAGTATCAATGGTAAAGGTGTCATGACCCGGCCCGGTAAGCTCGCATAGGCGAGGCGGGAACAGAGGTCGGACAGGATGAAATAAGCCTTCATAGCATAACATCAATAGATCTAACATAAACCAAACATCTTCAACTATATAATGAAAGAGCCACTAAAGTAAATCCAAATAAAACTTTCATTTTTCATTCATCTTTCAAAAGAAACATGTACATAGAGATTTCTTCCAAAAGAAGAGATCCAAACAAATCTAACTCTCTAAAAAATTTTACATACATCCATCTATAATCAAAATAACAAAACTCAAAAGAATATGCCGCCCGTCGTTTCCCTACGATGGTAAGTGCGCGGTGGTTGGCCTGTCATTATCTAATTGCAGGATCTCCTGAAAATTTCCCACAACATGGGTGAGTCATAACTCAATTGGCAAATGCTTTTTCAATTAAATTTAGAGAAAATAGGGCGAGGGAAACAACATGTATGTCAATACTTTGTGTAGGAACATTAAACAAATCATAAAAATTAAGTAACATGTCTCTAGGTCGACCATTAAGCCTCTTTCTTCAGTTAAGCTTGCCACCAATCACTTTACATAATACATAAATTATTTTCATAAATCATAAGATGTTTTATATGCATATAATATAATATATATCTTATAATCACCCGTCTCGGAAGTATCTTTTGTACTGATTAGGTACATTTTGTTTGGCTAAACCATTTACCATTTGGTTCAAAAGAACCCCTTTACCCTTTAGCTCAAAAGAGCCCCTTTACCATTGGCTCAAAGAGCCCCTTTACCAAAGATACCTCCGCATCAACATGCACATACATTCATTCTTTAATTATTCATAAAAAGATCCTTATTCATGCATATGGTCAATTATCTCCTAATGTGATACATGATTTCATGATAGTTTGAGAAAAGAAATGAGCTAAGTACATTCTTTATTCATCACTTTAGAAAGAAACAAGTGCATTATATACTATCACAAAAGAGATGTACTTACAATGTAAGATAACACATGAGTAAGAACTTATGTATGATATTAAGTATAAGCTCAATTGTCTCTAAATTATTTCCAAATGAGTTCATATAATTAGGTAACAATAGAAACATGTGCATGACATTTAGAGCATAATAAGATATAAAAGTAATACGATTGAAATAATGCTCAAA
This sequence comes from Dendrobium nobile, assembly GCA_022539455.1. Taxonomy (NCBI): domain Eukaryota; kingdom Viridiplantae; phylum Streptophyta; class Magnoliopsida; order Asparagales; family Orchidaceae; genus Dendrobium; species Dendrobium nobile. The sequence continues at coordinate 25,653,560 of CM039721.1, read as the reverse complement.
ATTTTCACAACAGTATAAAACATGCTATGGTGGAAAGAATTAAAATTTTCTTCTAAATTTAAAAGTGCCACATTTACCTACCTCAATACAATGTGCTCCGCCAATTATCCTTACGAATTCTTCCTTTCCACGCGTTCAATACCTAAATGAAACACACACATCAAGTAAAAATCACTAATCCCACATAAATTCTCTAAACCCTTATGCTATGGTAATAAAGGACCCCTCCCTAATTCATGTTCATGCTTCCCATCTAAACCCCTTAAATCCTACTTTATTTTTTTTATAGAAGAGTCACACTCCTAAATTTCTATTTAAGCACACACCATTCCCTACACTCAATTAGCATCTTAAAATTAAATTTTATTTTTAGAATTTTTAAATACCAAAAATAGGAAAATTGGTTTTTGATGTAAGAGTCCTAAATTTGCTTATAAAAGTCTTCCCGAACCTAATGGAAACCTTCAAGCTCAAAAAAATTCTATGATTAGAGAAAAACCCTAATTTCCAAACCAAAATTTTCTTCATAAAAATGCATTATTTCTATTATGGGACTCCTAATGTCATTTAAAAACTATCCTACAAAATCAATTTAAAAGAAAAGAAAATATGAGGAAACCCTAATTTTTTTTAAATCCATATTTTTAGGGAAAACATTTCATTCTTAGGTTTAAAAACATCACTTAACTCTTCTATCAACTTATCTCAAAGGAAAATTTAGTTTTCTCAAAACCCTATTTTCCTCCCCTTAAGGAAAACTCAAGGAAAAAGAAAGGAAACACTTGCAAACCACTTACCTTAACCTTCTCTTAGATTTCTCCTTCAATCCTCCTCGAAATCGCCGGCGTCGCCGCCGGAAACCACCTCCAAAAGCTTCGGTTCAGCCTCCTGCCCGACACCCCACTTTCTCTTGCTCGAATCGGCCGCAAGACGGAATAGGGGACCGAAATATTTCGGTCCCCTATTTAGAGTGGGAGCCTCATTCCATTTGTCTAAAGTCCAAACTACCCTCACTTAAACCATTTGTGTTTTAACACTCCTTAAGGGCATTATAGACATTTTCGAGCTTACGTGAATTTAATTCTTAAATTATGTGAAATTACATATGGGTTCTATATATTGTTTAGCTCAAAATTTTGCGCTCTATTTTATAAAATTATTTACGTCGAATTCCGACGACTTTGAAAAATTTATTTAAAACTCATCGCGACGCATTGAAAAGCGTGCGAGGTCTAAAACGACATTTCTGCGGGTTTTACAAAAGGGGCTCTTTTGAGCTAATGGTAAAGGGGCTCTTTTGAGCCAAATGATAATGGAATGACTAATTAAAAATGTACCTGATTAGTACAAATGATACTTCCGTAACGGATGATTAATATTATGATACAAATGTTTTTAATTTCTACTGTTCGATTTTCGTTCTTGCCTCACCTATGCGAGCTTACCGGGCTGGGTCGTGACAGCATGTTCAATAACAAATGGATCACGCGGCTCAGAGGCTTAAAAGAATAGCCATTGGTGAGTTGTGGGTTTTATATCATGATTGATGTGTGCCACCAATCAGGCATAACCGCTCAGTCCAAAGGAATTTAACCCATCCTTAACATCTAAGAATCTAAAATTATAACTTGGTAACAAAGATATGACATGCATTCTTTTATGAACGTTGATCTATTTATAACTTCAGCACCCTTGTAATATTTTTATTGCAATGAGCAGATTATCTCAATTAAAAAAATATTTAGCAATCATAGCTATTTTGTTGGTACTTCAATATTTTTCAATTAATTTGTAGCTTTTTATGGTAATTTTTTGTTTACCAGATGAAGGCTCGTCCTCTTTGTCATCAGGAGAGGAATTTATGTGGCCCTTTATTGGGTGTCAAGTCTAGGAAGCCATCACTATATCCATTTTTGGCCATTCTTTAGGTGCACTGATCCAAAACATACTTGGCAGAGCAGATAAGGGAATATCTTTCAAGAGCAATTGCAAGTTAGAATAGTCTCGAAAATAGTTTGCCATTTTGTCTGGCAGGAGTTCATTAGAATTCTTCTTAAAGTAGGTGGTGAAGTATTAGATCATTCATACTCTAATCAAGGCAGGTACAAAGCCGACAACACTGATTATTGTTGATCTTGTATGGAAGCAGACTAGTAAATTCAAGCTTTATTGAGGAATAATCATAGTCGCTCTTCTAATGTGGCATGCTAATGTGGGATGACATATGGCATCGTTGGCACCAATAGTTAGCACTGAAAGAACTACAACAGATATCAACACCTAAAAGTATATGCAGAAATATGAGATTCGTTAGTGCCCAACAAGCTCCCTGCAGAAAGTAACAAGTATTGCACGACAATCTACATGCATGCAATAGACAAATGACCGAAGTGCCACGCCACACCACCGGATCCGTAACATGCATGCAAACGAACATAAGGCATGTACGATCATCCAAGTAGAGCGTTGCATTCAAATGATTGTTGCCCTCTCAACTAATCAACGCTAAATATTCAAAAATGTCCCCACAACATGCACTATGATTTGTATACACAAATACAAAAAAATGCATGTGCAACCAAATACCCGTATGGGCCCCGACGAGCGTGTTTTGCATATCCAAATACAGTGCTGATCGAAGAGTGTCTAGGGGTGCTGCACGGGTCAATAAACGAACCCAAGTTCGAGCTCGATCCTTGTATATGGATGGATAAGAGTCAACACTGTAAAACCCACAAAATGTCATTTTAGACCTTGCACGCTTTTCGATGCATCGCGACCAGCTTTAAGTGAAAATTTCAAAGTTATCATATTTCGACAAAATTAATTTTATAAAATTATACGTAAAATTCTAAGACATTTGATATATAGAACTTATATTTAGTTTAGCTTATTTTGGGAGATAAAAAATTTTAGAAATCTCATAATACCTATTATACCCCTAATCAATTCTAAAGCCGTTATGTTTTAAGTGAGGGCATTTGGGTAATTAGATTTTTCCTAACTCCCTAAGATATGAAGAGGCCGATCCCTCTTCACCCCATTCGCATGTTTTGTTCGACCGAACCGAAGGAGCACGTGGAAAGGAGAGAAGGCGGACGGGCAAGGAGGCGGGGAGGCTTCGGACGGCAGTTTCCGGCGAAGCTTTTTGAGAGAAAACGTAGAGGAGACTAAGGGAAGGCTAAGGTATGCATTAGAAATTCTATTTCTCCACTTTTCTCAAAGATTTTTGGATGAGAAGAATCTAGGGTTTGAGGGGAAACTTTGATTTTCTTTAAGAAAATGATAGGATATGTTTAAGAGATACTTTTATGCTTGGAATTGGGGTTTTCTTCAAAAAAATTTTGAAAGTTAGGGTTTTGCAAATTTTTTATTTCCATGAAAATTTCTTAAGTTATAATATTTCTATTGGCCTTAGGGAAGTTTTTAAGGGAAGAAATTAGAAATTTTCATGAAATATTATTATTCCTAATTTTAATTTAATTTAAATCAAAAAATTAGTTTTCCAAAAATATTAATTTGATGAATGGGAAGTTTAAGCATGCAAAAATAACAATATTAATGAAAATGTGTTTTCCAAATTTAGGGTTTTAAGTTAAAACCAAAAATATAAGTTAATTTAAATTATTTTGGTTAGGGTATAGGAATTTTGGGCAAGTGTAATAATAAAAATATTATGAATATTAGAGGGAGAGTGTGAGAGAAAGAGAGAACTTAGAGTAGTTTACAATGAGAAGAAGAATCTTGAATTTAGATTTATTTTATAGATTTTTAAGGAGAATTTATGCTTATAGGTGATAATCGTGGTGACCTCGAAGGAAGGAAGACTAGCAAAGAGAATCAAATTCCTAATTTCTGTAAGTATACATAATTCTTTAATTACAGTAATGTCATTTGTTTCTCTCCAGTTATATGTTTTGAATATTCAAGCATGCTTATGAAATATTTATGATTAATTTAAAATATGATTTTGTTATTCTTGTTAAAGGGTTGATCATGCAAATTTCATATTACATTTTATGGCATCGTATAATAGAATTTATGTATTATATGAAATGAAATGATATGAGATGATATGAATGTTATATTGAATATTTGTATGTGCTTGCTGAATAGATGGAGCTCACACCCTTATGATACTAGCTAGAGATGCTGTACTCGTGCACGTTAAAATGGTAAAAGATATGGAAAAGAAAATGGTAAAGGATATTGAAAAGAAAATGGTAAAGAATATGAAAAAGGAAATGATAAAGAAGTACCTTTAAGGTACTAGACGGTGGCTCCTATGACGGTTGTAATATATACCAAATGAGAAAGCTAAGCATATTGATATGAATATGGAAATGAAAGTGAAAGATATGGATTCATGATATGATATGTTTAATGGTATGTTTATAAGAAATTGAATTATGTTATATTCATATGAAATGTGACATTTAGCATATTATGCAATTTGCCATGATTACTGTAATTTAGAATCGTGTTTTACTTACTGAACTTTGGCTTAATGTTAGTTGTTAACATTTTTCAGATAAGCTTAAGTAAATCAAAATGAGTAGAAGAGGTGGTAACATATACCATAGGAGAGGAGCGTCTGAAGAAAAGTAACTTCATGAATATTACTAATTTTATGTTTATGTGATTTCAAATTTAATGTTTTAAAGACTCTTTTAAATATTAAGGTGATAGTTTTAGGAATTAAATATTTTATTCTACCGTCTGCCCTTTGTTCCCGCCTCGCCTACGCGAGCTCACCGAGCCGGGTCGTAATAAAAGTGGCATCAGAGCAAAGGGTTTAGGAATATTGATCAATATGAAAGAGCCAATAGGATGATCCTCTATGATAGTTAAGGTATAGGGTATATGTTCTAGACTGCTAATTTTGTTTCATCACGTTATATCTCAGAGCCTTGGATCCTCAAAAACGATGCCATTGATGGCACTACGGGAGAGGTTAGGAGGGAGATTCCAATTGTGGCAGAACCTTCGAGTAGTAGCATCAATACTATTATGGAATCTTTTACACAGATGATGGCAGCTATGACCCAAATGATAAAGAATACTCAAACCCAGGCTGGAGGCAGTGGAAGCACTCCAATGAACAAAAACTTAAAATTATTGCAAGACATGAAGCCTCTATCATTCATAGGTGGTGGACCCATAGAGGCGGAAGACTAGTTAATGAGGATAGAGAAGATATTGGAAGGAATGTTATGTTCTTAAGATAGAAGGGTTACGTTAGCTGCCTATGCCTTCAATGGAGAAGCAGAGAGATGGTGGAGAAGTCAATTACAAGAGACTTTTGGAGGAAAACCAAGCAGCCAAGTTACTTGGGAGGAATTTGTGAAAGTATTTAGAGATTGGTATGTAGTGATGTGTGCTAGAAGACAGATGCAAGATAAATTTAATAGATTGGAGCAAGGTGATAGAACTATTACTCAGTATGAGGCTGAGTTCACAATGCTCTCTAGGTATGCCTCTCATTTAATCTCTAATGTTGAAGAAAAATGTCATCGCTTTCTGAGTGTCTTAAAAGATACCATTAGACAGCCATTAATTCCTTTTGGCACTGAGAATTATGCTATCTTGGTTGAGAGGGCAAGAAGAATTGAGAGTGACTTATAGAGTACTCAAAGGAGAATGGACCAACATAAAAGGAAGAGTTCTAAAGAGGATATTCAAAGTAATCAGACAGAGGAATCAAATGAGAAGAAGCCCAAGTTTAGTCCTAGTGGAGTCAGTGGTGAAACTGTAAGTAAAGTCACAGAACCTTATGCTAAGTGTGGCAGATTACATAAGGGTGAATGTTTGATTGGTTCCTACACTTTCTATTGGTGTTATCAGCCTGGACACATAGCAAAATATTGTCCTGCATTAGTTCAGAAGACTTCAGGAGAAATAAGATCAAATGAATCACCTTCACAGAGGAATTATGAAAAACCCAAGATGATAGAACCATCAGCTGCAGGTTCAATACAAAATCAATCCAGGCAGAATGTCAGACCGAGAGTTTATACTTTAACTCAGCAGGAGCCCAATGAATCTGTAGATGCTGACAATGACAATTGAGATGGCTTTTTTGTTTATTTTTAGTGACTTGAAATGTTAAATCATATGTTTTGATGTTTTGGATTTAGTAGTTTATCTTGTTATATCATGTCAGATGTTTTTAGATTGATCAGATTATTTTCTTATGATATTTCAGAAGTTTAGTTTGTTCTGTTCCAATGTTGAAGTTTATGTTAAATGAAATGGAAGACGTTGGTTGATTTGCAACTAGATGTTGTATGTAAATTTTAAGGATGAAATTTTTATTAGGAGGGGAGAATTGAAAAACCCGCAAAATATTATTTTAGACCTCGCACGCTTTTCGGTGCGTCACGACGAGTTTTAAGTGAAAATTTCAAAGTTGTCAGATTTCAATGAAATTAATTTTATAAAATTCTACGTAAAATTCTAAGAAATTTGATATGTAAAACTTATATTTAGTTTTGCTTATTTTGGGAGATAAAAATATTAAAAATCTTATAATACCTATTATACCCCTAATCAATTCTAAAGCCATTGTGTTTTAAGTGAGGGCATTTGGGTAATTGGATTTTTCTTAACTCCCTAAGATATGAAGAGGTCGATCCTTCCTCACCCCATTCGCATGTTTTGTTCAGCCGAACCGAAGGAGCACGTAGAAAGGAGAGAAGGCGGACGGGCAAGGTGGCGAGGAGGCTTCGGTGGCGATTTCCGACGAAGCTTTTTGAGAGAAAATGTAGAGGAGACTAAGGGAAGGCTAAGGTATGCATTAGAATTTCTATTTCTCCACTTTTCTCAAAGATTTTTGGATGAGAAGAATCTAAGGTTTGAGGGGAAACTTTGATTTTCTTTAAGAGAATGATAGGATAGGTTTAAGAGATAGTTCTTTAATTACAGTAATGTCTTTTGTTTCTCTCCAGTTATATGTTTTGAATATTCAAGCATGCTTATGAAATCTTTATGATTAATTTATAACATGATTTTGTTATTCTTGTTAAAGAGTTGATAATGCAAATTTCATATCATATTTTATGACATTATATAATAAAATTTGTGTTATATGAAATGAAATGATATGAATGTTATATTGAATGCTTGTATGTGCATGTTGAATAGATGGAGCTTACCCCCTTATGGTACTAGCTGGGGACACTGTACTCGTGCATGTTAAAATGGTAAAGGATATGAAAAAGGAAATGATAAAAAAGTACCTTTATGGTACTAGACGGTGGCTCCTGTAACGGTTGTAATATATACGAAATGAGAAAGCTAAGTATATTGATATGAATATAGAAATAAAAATGAAAGATATGGATTCATAATATGATATGTTTAATGGCATGTTTGTAAGAAATTAATTTATGTTATATTCATATGAAATGTGACATCTAGCATATTATGCAATTTGCCTTGATTACTGAAGTTTAGACTCGTATTTTACTTACTGAGCTTTGGCTTAATGTTAGTTGTTAACATTTGTCAGGTAAGTTTAAGTAAATCAAAATGAGAAGAAGAGACGGTAACGTATACCGTAGGAGATGAGCGCCTGAAGAAATGTAACTTTATGAATATTACTGATTTTATGTTTATGTGACTTCAAATTTAATGTTTTAGAGGCTCTTTAAAATGTTAAGGTGATAGTTTTAGGAATTAGATATTTTAGTCTACCGTCCAACCTATATTCCCGCCTCGCCTACGCGAATTCACTGGGCCGGGTCGTAACAGACACGGCTCGAACTATCAAATATATATAAATTCGAGATGTCGACCGAAATATTTGTTTTATACATTCATATTAAGTCATCAAGGTCCATAACAAAAAAAATTCATCAACAAAAGCATAAAGCCTTTGAACCGATCATCTATCTGCAAGTTGATATAGTCGACAAGATTTAGTCAACGAAATTTCAAAATAACCTCATATACCCGGATGATGGTCGTGTTGAACATAGATCTCAACCAGATTGGTTAATTCCAACTATTAAAATGCCTCCCAAATACCCATCAAAATTTAAAAAATTCAAGAAATATCAAAATCCAAATATTTAAAATTGAAATCCAACCGTCAAATTCTTAAAGAAATATTCATCCATCCTATATAATAATTTGCCGAGATGAACAAATTCAAACATGGTTTAAAATTGCGCAATATGAGGCTCGCCTTGAGGCCCACCTTTGCGTAATTCTAGTAAAAAACGCCTCGATGCTTACGCCTCGAGTTCTTTTTATAAGGCTTGCGCCTCAACTTGGTTGAAGCACGCCTTGAGGCCCGCCTCGCCTCACGCCATATATATTAAAACTTACATAAATCTTGAAGTAAATGCCCGACATTGGACTCTATAGGAGAGGAGGAAGGGGAGAGAGCAGTTCATCATAATGATAATTCAAATGAAGAACCCCTTAGTGATGACAGTGTTGATGACTTATGAGTTCTTATGTGATATGTCATTGCTATTTATTTTTGGAAATTTGAATTATATGTTAATGAAAAGAATACTAGAATTTGGGAAAGATAGAATTTTGAGTTGAACTATATTTCATGTTGTCTTATTATTGGGATATTTTGATTTCACTTCATATCTTATGTTTTTTTATGTTTTATATTATTCACTCATTAGTATATAAAAAATTTATCATTTTATGTTTACGCAATCTTTTGATTTTGAGGCTTACGCCTCGCCTCACGAATGAAAAACGCCTAAATACCCGAATACGCAATTTTAAACATTGAATTCAAATATCACTCCAGCTCACAAAGAGCTAATATCTGGTCGAGAATATCACTAAGATTAATTCTCAAACCATCTCTTACCAATAAGGACGTGGCATGTGTCCTCTAACCGACGATTTTGCCTCTAAATGACGCCACAGGTAAACGGTTATGACTAGGGCTCTTTGAAATGGGTGGTCTACCGCTAAATGACACCACTAAATTATGGTTATTGCTAGAGGCCGTATGCTCCCCAATGACATTAAATTTTTGAGATATGAATCAATATGATATGATCGATATGACACAAAGACCTTTATTAGTTATGGTGGATTCAAATTTGTCCCCTTAGATAAACACTCATCCTAGGTTTGCAACATACCTGTTAACGGCGAATGGCGCACCATGGCGCAAAGGTCCATTTGGAGCCATGGCGCATAGCGCACGGCGCGGCGCGCGCTATTTTGAACATGGCGCAAGCTATATAAAAATTATAAAATAATAAGCATGAATATGAAATATTATTAAAAATGAAAGACAAGCTATCATAATAATAAAAGACAATCATAACATATATAAGTTCGACTAAGTAACATCCAAATATCTCATAATTCAAATATTACAATCTTTTTTTAAAAGATCAAATAAGAATTTAATCTACTCTTCTTGTGAGTCATCATCATCAGCAAATATTAAAAAAGCTTCGTTATCTTCTTCAACATTGTCTCCTACTTCATAATCCTCTTCATCACCCTCCTCATCATCATTCTCAATAGCAACATCATGCCTAATTGAAGATTCTTTCTCTTTCCCTTTAGATCTTTCCCGAATATTATAGCTTTTATCATAAACACCAGTAGTTTTAGCAACACTTGTCCAAGTTAAATCTTCCTCTCCAGCAATAAAGTCATTTTCTTCATCAGACTCATCATCTAATTTTCCTGTTAGCCATTCATTTGCATCATCTATCTCAGTCAAAGAAATAGGATCAATGACATCACGATGATTGAATCTCCGAATCAGTGCTCTATTATATTTCACATAAACTAAATTCTTTAAGCGACCATGATCCAATTTGCTTCTTCGTTTGCTATAAAGCTGCAATTAAAATATTATTACATTACTATATTATGAACATATATAAAAAATCAACACATACATTATAAAATACTTACATGTTCAAAAATACTCCAATTGCGTTCGAACATTTTCACAGCATTCTTGGAGAAAGAACTAGCATCAATTGATTCTATGAATGCACTACCTCTTGGACAATTAACAAGAAAATTGATTAAGCTTTTCCCATTCCTCGACGTCCATCCATCTGCCAGTAGAGAACAACCATATCGTACACAATCTTCTTGATGGCGTCGCAATAGCTCATGTGTATGTCCAACCTCTTTCTTCAAACAAGTAACTCGTACCTCATGATAACTAGGAGGTTTCATTCCAGGTCCAAACTACCCAAGTGCCTCCACCATAGCAGGGAAACTATCATAGTTCACAACATTAAATGGAATCCCAGCATCGTACATCCATCTACTGAACACTTGAACAGCCTTTCCCCTCATTTCTTTTTTAGCTGCATTCATTTCTTTGTTAAACTGATCTTTTCTAAGCTTTACTACATCTTCAGGATTTGGTGTAAAGAAAGTATCTAATGGACTTTTAGGTCGTGATGTTTTGAAGATACATGTAGATGTCGATCTTTGATTAGATGTGTTAGATTTATTTATCCGCAATATTTTGGATGGTTTAGCAACTAAAATATCATCTGTCATCACATCAAAGTCTTCTCCTTCTTTTTAAGCAAGGTTTACATTTGATATGTCATTAAACTGTTCCTTTAAATCTTTTTTTTTTCAACATGGATGCCTTAATTTTAGACTTCACGTGCTCGGGACAGTTAGAGCAAGGCCTTGCATTCCTAAAACCCCCAACGAGGTGTTGTTTGTGGCGTGTAATTCCTCCTTTTGTTATTTTACCAAAAAAAATGCATGTCACACTGTTGTTGTCGGATTCATTTGTTAGTATAGCATATTTCCATGGTGGATCTTTTTTTAAAGATTGAACTAAATCTGACATTTTATGATCACCTAAAAGCAAACAAATTTAGATAAAAGAAACATAATATTGTCCAAGAAACATAATATGGGGGCTGCCGGGGGTCCAAGGGGGCGCTGCCCCCTGGCGGGGTTCGACCTGCCCGGTCAGGTCGTGGGGTCAAGGGGCAGGGCCTAGTGGTACAAAGCATGTACCTAGTTGTACCGAGCGGTACCGAGCATGTACCGAGTGGTACCGAGCATTTACATAGCAGTACCGAGCGGTATCATGCATGTACTTAGCAATACCGAGCATGTACCGAGCGTGTACCTAGTTGTACCGAGCTATACCGAGTGGTATAAAGCATGTAACTAGCGGTACCGAGCATGTACCGAGCGGTACCGAGCATTTACATAACGGTACCGAGCGGTATCATGCATGTACTTAGCAATACCGAGCGTGTACCGAGCGTATACCTAGTTGTACCGAGCTGGTACCTAGTTGTACCGAGCTGTACCTAGTTGTACCGAGCTGTACCGAGCGGTACAGAGCAAGTAACTAGCGGTGTCGAGCGGTATCCAGCATATACATAGCGGTACCGAGTATTTACTTAGCGGTATCGAGCATGTACCTAACGGTACCGAGCATACCTATTAAGTTGTAAATTCTTGTAAGAAATAGCCGTGCAAAACAACAGAGCTGTGCGGAATAGACGGAGGTTGCAAATCAGAGTCAGCTGGTAAGATTTTTTATTAGAACAGACGGAGGGGGCGGATTTGGCAGAAGCACTACTCTGCGGGAAGATACGGCGGAAACAACGACTTCAACTTCGAGACAGATTCGGCTGGATTCGGCGGAAGCAGCGAATGCAGCAAACAGAAAACAGAAAACCTTCGACTTCGGGATAGATTCAGCGACCTCGACTTAGAGACTGCGGGATGTGTTCGGCGGATGCAGCAAAAAGAAAATCTTTCGTGAAATTAGGGCAATGAATAGTCGTTTCTCTTAAAATATAGATATATTTTTAAATGTAAAAAAAATTCATAAGTATACCAAAATTTAAAAACAATTTCGCGTGCTATTTTGCGCCGTGCGTAATGCGTCATAGCTCACATTTGGCGCAAATAGCGCGCGCTATTTTAAACACATGTGCCTCGCCATGAACATGGCGCCGTAGGTGCGCCGCGCAGCGCCGTGCGTCATGGCGCGCGCTATTTTGCGCCATTGACAGCTATGGTTTGCAATGTACACTTGGACCAACCTATGTCTGCCGATAAGGATCCTTTGTCAGGCTGGGTCGACTAGCTCCTCTAACAAAATAGACTAAGGACCACAATGGCTCGGGAAAACGGAACCATATGATCTTGATCGGGTCCATCATCCATTTCCCCACCATCCGCTTTAGGTGAAAGAGGGTGAAATTTCCCATTTTAAATATCAAAATTTTCAATACCCAAACAAATGCTGCTATTATATGCCAAATACTATGTATTTCTATGTATTTATTTAACGACTAGTCTTAATTGAAAGTTCTTTCTCGTTATCGGGAGGGGTAATTAACTATAGGGGCTTGCAACTATAAGAAACCATAACTCATATCATAAAGTCCTCGCAAAATAAAGGCAAACTCTCTGGGTAGTGTCTTATCTACAAGCCCAACTGCCTTCCCAAAATTCCCCCAAAACTTACTCCGTTAAAACTCCCCCGAAAAGTAACAGGGAGGCTGGGGCTAAATTTTTGGAGCCCATTGAAGGCGCAATTGGATTTCCCCGCCACACTACAAAAGAGTGTACATGTACTTAGAAATGCCCCTGCCACACCACGAGAGCGTGTACAAAGTCTACCCGCCTTGCCATATGTGTTTAACCGGGCTTCCTCCCACCGTACTATGAGAGCGCGTATAGGGAGTTTTCCGTCTCGACATAAACGCCGAATACGAGATTATTGGGTTTAGAGAATATTAGAAAATTCAAGTTGGATGGCTGAAATGGAGGAATGCATTGAGCTTATTGTGTCATAGAAAAGTCCCACTCAAACTTAAGGGGAAATTCTATAAGATGGTGGTTATATCTGCAATGCTTTATGGTGCAGAATGTTAGCCATTAAAAGAGAAGCATAATATTATTAAGTGTTGCAGAGATGAGGATGTTCAGGAGGATGAGTGGCTTTACTCTTAGAGGCAGGATATGAAATGAGCATATATGTGAAAGGTTGGAGTAGCTCGAGTGGAAGATAAGATCAGAGAGAGTCGCCTTAGATGGTTTGGTCATATAAAACAGCAGCTTTCCGATGACTTGGTTAGGAAAGTAGAAGTATTATATTTGGACTTATGTTAATAAAGGTAGAAGTAGACCTAAAAAAGACTTGGTTAAAAAAATATTAGAAATGACATTTCTTTAAAATTCAACTTTTAATAGAGCACAATAGAAAAAAAGAATTCATGTAGCCGACCCCACATAGTGGGATAAAGGCTTGAAAGGATTCATGTTGTAGTTGTTGTACAGTATTAAGCCACTTTTGAAAGTATTTTTAGACAATCAAGATCAAGAATAATGCATAAAGGACCCATGAAGCCAAACCGAAATAGATATGATAAGTGTTGTGAATAGAGAATTATTTGAGTTCTAGATCATGATAGGTAGTTTCAATCTATTCTTCTTTTTATCCTTCAATTTTCCCACCAATATCTGGATGATTTGATTTTAATTTCCAATAAAAAAAAGTCAGATTGCATTTACATTGACTTTAGCATTGGAGATATTTAACGTGACTACCAGAAATTGTGTTACTTTGTGTGGCAAACCTGAGTATGCACATTCTTGTGAAGCCTTTGAGTAATCATAAAACTAGATCTGAAAAACTAAATTGAAAAAAAGAAAAAACATGGTGCATCAGCTCAGCACAAGTTCAGATTCTACTTAGAGAACAAACCATATTCTTGTAGAATCATCCAACAAATCATCATTTTTCTCTGAAATCCGTGAGCTTATTGTATTTCCAGCATTCCCCCCGTTTGATTTAATGGGAGGTACAAAATTACCACGAAATCCACGGCGAGGAAATCCAGACCTCATGCCATAGTTTCTTGCTGTTCCAGCCGGATTATTCTCCACATGAGGAGATATAGCAGGATTTAAAGAACCCCTACCACTGTGCTTTCGCCTGGCATCCATTTCCTGTAAATAGATTATATTTCTGATATAAGTTTAAAAACATTCTGAAACATCAATAATTAGAAATAAACCCCTTTCTTCTAATGGAGTAAAACATACCCTTGAAGAATGCTTAATACACAACCACAAAACTGCATGCTCATGCAAACTCACTCAAGTATGTACATCAAAGCATGCACACGTGCAAATAACCACAAGCGCAAAGATATAGGATGTCACTCACATAATCACACAAAGACACATGCATGAGTAGAATTCACACGATCCATATGACCATACATTTAAAACGAATTAAACAGAAAAAAGTAAGCATAGTGGTAAGTATAGCCTGAAGTGTTAAAATTCAGGCATACAAAATGGTAACTCATAGCAGTGATCTATGACAACTTGAATGGATATGGAGAAACCATTCTAAAGTAGCAAAAAGCCTACCATGGGCCATTTTTGAGGAGGAAAGATGTTACTGAATATTAAGAAACGAGCAAATCAATTACATTTAACAACATTGTGATGGTTTCGTTCCAGATTTTTGAATGAGACATTGATAAACAGCAACCATGAGCCAAGCCAGAGAACTTCAAGAAAGGGAAAAAAGGAGAACATGGTAAATTAAACCGGAGAAATTGGAATTAAAAAAAAAGAATGTGGAGATAATTTTCTGCGTGCCTTTCATTGTCCAAAACATGCTACCTTAATACCACCTTCTTCTGATAGCTTTTCTATTTAACAAACCAGCATTGGACGCTTGTCTTTCTAACAAATAAAATCCTAACTACTTGAAAAAGACCCATAAGGCATTTGTTTTCATTTTTCATTTCCATAAGACAAATCTAGCCTTTGCGGAAATCAGTTTGCCATGCTGGAGGTCGCTAGTGGACCATTGACTTCAAAGACGGTGCTGGAGCTGCGTCTCCTGCAGAGGACTCGCCGATAGGGGCCAAAACACAATGTCAACTTATTTGATTCCCACTTTGGTTAATTCTATGGTAAAAACTAAAGAATAGCAAACAATTCACGATATATTTGCAAGCGAATCAAAATGGTTGACTGCAATCAATCGTACAGACAACATTTTTAGGTCATATCAAAAGCTTCTAATATTCATACTTTGCTTTTTTTTTTTTTAATCCAAATGTCAAATAACACAAGAATAGAAGAAGCCACATACGATAACGAACAAAGAAAAAAATTGCATAAACAGTAGCATAACTACACTTGGCCAATTAATTATGCACAGCAATTCAATAAATCCATCATTGTATCTGAATGCTCCTCAAATGGGGTTTCAATGCTCACATTCTTTTGGTTCAGCAATTCTGAATATTGAAGATGGATTAACATATGTAAAAACTAAAGACTGACCATACAACTTTTACAGTGTCATTGAAAATTCTCCAATAACCATGCCAGTCTTCATGTAGGAATAAGGCCAGCCCTCTTATGAAAATAATATTTCAATTTACTAGAACAAGTCTAAACATAAGAGTTGCCTTAATTTTGTTAAGTTAGCAAAATTGATGTTTTACTTGGGTATGTTTCAGTAAAAACTCACTTAATTTTTATTATTTTGTGCAGGAAATTTCTAAAGAAGAAAAATGTGAAAGAATTTCAGTCTAGCAACACGGTGCTATCATGACAGCACCACCGTGCCCTCAAACAGAGGACTTAGGGCTACAATGCCAGAACTCTTCAGCATTGCAGTGTGCTTTCGAAATTGAGCTCCGCAACACTAAACATTTTGCGGCACAGCATTTGAGCATGAATTATAAATTGAAGGTTGAAATTCTTGTTAAGGGGCCTATCTTTCATGCATTTCTTCAATAGCCTAAGGAGTGAGAGTGAGAGAGTTTGAAAGTAAAATTGGCCGGGAGCAAGCCTTCAAAAGAAGGAAAGACTTGATTGTAGTGTGGATTCCTGGTTTTTTCTACTCTTGTACTTTTACTTTAAAGTGAAATGAAATATAGGATTTTTTTAATGCAAATTAGATGTTAGAAATCTTTTTGAATTTATGATTTGATCTTGGTGTAGTGTGCAATGTAGATTAGGTTATGATCTTATGTTGCTAATAATTATTTCATATTTCTCTAAACTTCATATAGTTGTGCTTTGGTCATTCACAAACTTAAAACTTAGCGTAATCTATGACATCGATAGAGGCATCATGGAACAAATGGGGAAACTTAATAGAATCATGAAAACATAAACATATGAATTTTTTGGATTTTGGGATAATTAAGAAGATGTTGTGCATGTAGTGAAGCGAGTGATTAGCGTAGAGTACATTTAGTCATAATTTCACAAGGATTCCAACGAGCTCGACAGAAACAAGGTGGAAGTAATGCTCTAATTCATAATTAAATTTTATAAAGCAATTCTGCATACACATAATTAATCAATCATAAATTCAAATTCATGTTAAATTAGAAAAAACTTAGAAAGAATTGTAGTTTTTCTTTTCATGCTTGATAAAAACATCAATTTGTGGCATGATAAATTAGTGATTTACAAAAAAAAAAGCACTTAACTTGTAAGGATAGCAATTGATTCTTCGAGAGAACAATACTTGTTTATCACTTTATTACTTCTAACGATATGTGCACTAGCATATTACCGTATCAGTTGGTCAAGCTTTTGGTGTTGTTGTCGGAGATTGACGACTTGACTTTATTAGTTAATATTAATTTTAACATCCTTGTTTTAATCATTTCTTTTATTTGTTACATTGTGACACCAGTGATTTAAAGAAAGCATATGATAAAGTTACAAGGGAAGTGCTATTGAGAGTTCTTGAAAAGAAAGGAGTTAATAATGCTTATATTCAAATCATTAAAGATATGTATGCAGGAGCTATTACTTGTGTTCAAACACAAGGTGGTTTGACCAAGTATTTTCCCATCTCAGTTGGATTACATTAAGGATAAGCCTAAGTCCATATCTTTTTGCTTTAGTCATATATGTTCTCACTAGACATTTGCAAGAGGATGTATTTTGGTGTATGCTTTTCGCTGATGATATTCTTCTTGTTGATAAGACTAGAGAGAGAGTTGAAGGCAAACTTGAATTATGGAGGTTAACCTTGGAGTCTAAAGGTTTTCGCTTGAGTAGATCTAAAACTGAATATATGGAGTGTAATTTTAGGCAATAGACCTAGTGAGGGGATTGTGACTTGTGGCGATCAAATCATTAATAAGAGTACACGTTTTAGATATCTTGGTTCTACTGTTCAGAGTGATGGTGAAATAGATGGGGATATTATCAGCAAAATTCAAGTTGGAAGGTTGAAGTGGAGGAATGCATCGGGCTTATTGTGCAATAGAAAAGTCCCCCTCAAACTTAAGGGAAAATTCTATAAGATGGTGGTGAGACCTGCAATGCTTTATGGTGTCGAATGCTGGCCATTAAAAGAGAAGCATAATACTAAGTTTAGTGTTGCAGAGATGAGGATGCTTAGGTGGATGAGTAGCTTGACCCTTAGAGATAAGATACAAAATGAGCATATACGTGGAAAGGTTGGAGTAGCTCCTGAGGAGAATAAGATTAGAGAGAGACTCCTTAGATGGTTTGGTCACATTAAACGAAGGCCTTCTGATGACCCAGTTAGGAAAGTTGAGGTATTAGATCCGACTTATGTTAAGAAAGGTAGAGGTAGACCTAAAAAGATTTGGTTAGAAAATACTAGAATTGATCTTTCTTTATTAGATTTAAATGAGAATTTGAATTTTAACCGGGCACAATGGAGAAAAAGGATTTATGTAGCCGACCCCACATAGTGGGACATAGGCTTGATGTTGTTGTTGTTGTTGTTGTTGATTGTGACACAAGTGAATTGGAGTTTTCATTGTAGTGTTGTGTATTGTATTCACAACTTTTTGTTGTTGAATTTGCATTCCATTGTGTTTTAATAAATTTTGCATGTGAGTTCTTGTTGTGTAATCAGTGTTATATGCATAGTAAAGATTAATTGTCATTGTTTTCATTTGACTCTAAAATAGAAAAAACTTATGAAAAATTTTGAAAATCTCAAAAATCTAAAAAAAAATAAAAGAAATGGCTAATTAACAAAATACAGAAGATCAACGTTGAGCCCTTAAGGACTTTGAAATTCATTAGTTGATGAAATTCATTATAGTATCAATAGATTGGTCAATTAGGCTAATAATTTTAAGCTTAAACCAGCTATCACCCAAAATGACTAAAATTTTAAGTTTGGAGGTTCACCAATAGAAGACTCTAATTTACACATCTAATTTTTTGGAAATTTATGCAACCTTAATGTATTACGGAGTTTCTAACGATATATTTGACTTCAGTTGTTCCCATTTTCTTTAAGAGACAACTAAATTATAGTTAAATTATTTACCCCCAAGCTCTATCACAATTATGAATGAGTTAGCCAAGAAATTTTTAGTAAACTATTTTCCTCCTTCAAAGAATACAAAATTTAGAAGTAATATAACCTCATTCACCCAACTTAATAATGAGACTTTTTATGAAGCTTAGGAAATGTTTAAGAAATTGTTAAAAGAAATGCCCCCATCATACATTACCGGATTGACTAATTATTCATACTTCTTCTAATGAGCTAGTTAGATTATTGAGGTTTATTATAGATGCTGCGGCGGGAGGATCTCTTATGTCTATACCATTTGAAGAGGTCTATATATTGATAAAGGAAATGCTTATTAAAAATTTTCAATGGCCTTTAGAAAGAGCTCACACTAAGAAAGTACTAGCATCCATGACTCAAATGTCCTATCACAATTACCAGCAATCTCAAGAAAGTTGGATAATTTAAGTGTCACTTCAAGCCAAGAGTACTATAAGTATAGAAGAGAATGCATAGTCCATGAATATGATAAATAATATGCAAAATAACCCAAACTCAAAAACTTATAATCAAAGTTGAAAAATCATCCTAACGTTAACTAGAATAAAAATCAACACATAGTAAATAATAATTAATCTAGCAACCAACTTGACCTTATAGGTTTAAAGATAAGAAGCCATTTTTGGAAGATTTAGTATTGCAAATGAGAACTCAGTTATCGAGAGAAGCTACAGCGATAAGGAATGTTGAAAATCATCTAGGATAATTGACTAATTTATTAACTAATTGACAATAAGGGATATTGCCCAGCAGCATTGAAGTGAATCCTAAGGCAATTTAATTGAGTGGATAATAGTTAGAAGAAAGACTTAGAATAGAAAATAAAATTGATGACCCAAAAGCTGAGTTTAACCAACCAATTGATGAACTTGATAAGGACTTAGTAGTAAAAAAAGTAAATTAGGAAGGTTATAGAGAGACCACCACCATGTTTTCCACAGTCTTCAAAAATAAAATTTGGATAAAAATTTTTCTAGGTTCACAGAGGTGTTCAATAAATTTATCATTAACATTCCATTATTGAAGCTCTAAAACAAATGCCCAGTTATGTTAATTATTTTAAAAACATTTTAAATAAGAACGAAAATTTGGTGATTTTGAGACTATGGCATTGCCTCTAAGGAGTGTAGGGCATGAGAAACATTCCATCAAAAATTAAAAGATCCGGACAGTTCTACCATTCCTTGCACGATATGGGATAAATTCATTTGTAAACCATTATGTGACCTAGGAGCTAGTATTAATTTGATTCGTTTATCCATCTTTAGAAAATTAGACCTAAGATACATTCAACTTGCCACTATGAGCCTTCAAGTAGCTGATAGGTCTCTTACTCATCCTATGAAAGGTTATAGAGGCAGCTTTGGTTAAGGTATATTAGTTCATCTTCCCTGAAGATTTATAGTTTAGACAAGAAAGAATATAAGGATAGTTCAATCATCTTAGGTAGACTTTTCCTAGCAACTGGAAGAGCTAGAAATGATATTCAAAAAGGAGAATTGACAATAAAAGTGCAAGATCAAACAGTTACTTTTAATGTATTTAAATTTATGTAATTCTCAAATGACTTCAGAGATGACCAATACTTGAGGATAGATATAGTAGATGGGTGTGCAAAGGACAAGTTAATTAAAACAATGGATTTGGACAAATAGAGCAAGAAAAATATAAAGTACCTAGGATGATTACTCGTGATGGAGGAAGTCATTATTGCAAACAAAAAGGTTTGAAACATCATCAGAAAAATGCGATCTTAAGGATTACTACTGCTGGAGTAATCCACACTCATTTTGTCCCTCATAAAGGGGGTTCGACAGTGAGATTAAATAAGAAGAATGAGTTAATTACTACTAAGTCAGTGACAAGATGGAAAGAGTCAGGCTGATTGTGCGGGTGCTTTGTACAAATTCGGGTGCCTCGAATCACACCAGAAGCTTGACCCTTGGTTCCATTTCTCTTGATATCGGATTCTTTCTCTGGCTCTCTCCCAAGGGGGAAGATTCTTGTGGAGAGATCATGGCATAAAGTTGTTGTGAAGGATTGAGTTACTCGGTTGTATTCCTCGACATTGACATCACTGTTAGCTAGTTCCAACAGTTATGCTAGTAAATTTGGTTGTTGCAGGCCCAATGCGTGCCGGAAGACACCTTTCAACCTCTAGGTTAGGGCTTCTTGAGCGACTGCGAGCTCAAGGCCTTTTACGTCAAGAATTTCTTTCTGGAATCGCAATATGAAACTTCTTAGTGGCTCGCCAGATTCCTGTCTCATTTTTAACAAAACTAAATAACACTTGGGATGCTCTGGACACTGACGAAATGTGAGATAAACAACCGCTTAAACTCGGTGAAGGAGGTGATCAACCCACTAGGTAGGCGAGTGATCCTCCTTAATGCTAAATCCTTTTAAGTAGTAAAGAAGAGTTGACATCAATGTTAAGGAGGGAAGTTATAGACTCGAAAGTCGCCATGTGATCCGTGGGATCAGTCTTGCCTCAATAGGCTTCAAAGTGAGGTACCTTGAACTGGGGAGGTCCTCTTACTTCGAACATTGGTCTGGAAAAGGCTGCAGTCGACCCTGGTTTGATTTCTTTGGTACATTTGGCTGTCAGATTGGAGTTCTCATCTCTTGTTTGAGAGGGAGCGATGTTAGCAGTTGGATCTAAAGCATGAGCTTCTTCTGGAGGCTCGCAACAAGCAGCAAAATTGGATGGCCCTTCAGGCGTGCTGATCGTTCGCGACGGGTGGCAGGAAGAAGCAAGAGCATCCTAAATGGACTTTAGAAGTCGTTTCTCCATTTCTTGTACCTCATGATGAGTGGTGTACTCAAGGTTCATTATATTCTCTGAGGCCTTAGGTTGCTTAGTAAGCAGCAGTTTTCTTGCCTTCAGCATTGATCCACACTCATCGCACCTAAGAGGATGTTGGATCATATTTTGTTCGGTGGATAATATTGAGCCGTACTTTGTACCATTTGTAAATTGAGGGCATGTGTGGAGAAGGAAATGAAGTTTGAGTATGGAAAGTAAAAGAGAGGATGAGCCCAAGAGGCATGGATTAAGACAAAATCTTTGTTATCCAAGCCAGAGATATAAGAATGCTATAAGCGAGAGCTCTGCACTATGGAACTTGAGCTAAGAAAGGAAAAATGATACAACATTTTGTGGGTATGATTGTGTATACTCTTATATACTCTCCTTCATCTCCTCTTGTTAACAAAGTGTTCCCCTTAGTCCCAGTCGTCCTCCTTTTCTCTTTTCTTTTTTAGAGAGTCACCCCGGAGAGTCCTTTCTTGTGATGCCTCCCCTTTTTTACAAGGTTTGGAAAGATATGGGAGGTGCGTACCTGGTACGATGGCTATCCCATCAATCTGCATCATAGCTAGGCTGTTGGTGCAAAGTGGAGGGGCGTTAAGGGCAGGTCGAGTGAGCTTGTGGACCTTATCGATGATGACTAATAACTAGTCTGGGTCATAGTGTCGAGTATCGTCAAAGCATAATTAGGAGAGCAAATTGTCGTAGAGTGGAAAGTCATTTCAGGGTTGCCTGGTTGAGGTTAGGAACGAGTAGCATCTTAATGCGGTCTTCAGATCGACCCAATTGTGAGAGAGTGGCATGTGCAGTCGGGACTTTGATGTATCTCGCATAGGAAACTTGGCTATGGCTTAGATGAATAAAAATCTATCTAGTTAAGGGAAGAACTTTTGAGGTCGTCCTCACCCGAGATGAGGACGACTATATGGAGAATGTAATTGGTGCCAGTCGCTGAGCTCTAGTGATGAACTCTTTCCTAGCTCCTAAGCAAGTCCCTCGAACTAAAAGATCTCAACATAGAACTAACTAAGAGATGCAATGCAACCACCAAGAAACTCAACTCATAATTAAAAATGAGAATGAAAACTGTCCAGCATGCCTCGCAGTGCTGTAGCGCCAAATTGGAGCACTGTTGTGCTCAATTTTCTATCTCCAGTCTACTTGTCAGCGCCGCGACATCGTGGTCTGAAGCGCCGCAGCGCTCCACTCTCTATTTTTTCTCCAAGAAAAATATACAGCGACGAGGCACTCAAGTACGCAGTGATGGGGCACTCTTGTGCACAACGCCGGGGAGCTTGGGTATATAGCACCAAGACATCAGATACCAAACAGGATAAGAACCCCCTACAACCCTCCAGCAAGCTCGACATACTCAACTAAACTTCATGGACACCATATAACACAATTAATCAATCAGATTCCACATAAAACTAAAAAATCTCCCACTTGAAAACTGATTGCAATTAATCATTCTCCCAATCTTTAACACAAATCATAGTACCTATAGTGTAACTCACCTCTGCTCTCATATTTCATGAAGATGTTAGGTCGATTCCTCCTGAACCGGCCCAATCTTCCCCAAATCTTGAACCGGCCTTAGATGGGCCAGTTTTGATCCATAGGAGGCGGACTAGTACCGTCGCCTCTTCCTTTGCCGCAAACAATAGTGGATCCCAATATTTAAATTGAATCCAAAATAAGAAAGGAGGGGGCGGTTAGGGTTTTGGAGGGAGATTTGATTTAGAAGGTTTATGTATTAAATAGCATGTGGTGTTTTAGGGTTGGGGGTTATGCTTTAATATGTTTCTTTCGTTCTCTTGAAGTTGAGCTCTAAATTCATCTTCTAGAGATTGGGTGAGGACGATCCTCCTCTTGAATTGAGGATCAATTGTATCTTTCTTTTTGTTTGCTTTTGCTTCGAATCCACTATTACAATCTATCATTTTGGATTGATTTCATTGAGATTATCGCATTATTCCTACTATTATTATCAATTGTCACTAGGGCTGCTTGCGAACTCAAGTATTTCCTATCAGAAGACCAACTGAAGCTACGCATAGCTTCCTTTTATCAATTTTCACTGTCTTCATCATCATATCTGTAGGATTCTAGGTCATGTATTTTCTCCAAAGATAATTGACCATCTTCCAGAAGCGATCTAATGAAATGATACAAATGCTAGATGTACTTCATCCTAAAATGGAATGCAGCATTATTAACTTGATAAATAGCACTCATACTGTCACTATACAACTTCCTATTACTTTGCCCCTTACCAAGTTCAACTATAAAATTTTACAACCATATCATCTCCTTGCTAGCCTCAATAATAACATTATACTCAGCTTCTGTAGTTGAGAGTGCAACAATCTACTGTAACTAAGAAACCTAACTCATTGCAGTCTTTCTCAAATCGAAGATATAATTAGTTGTGCTTTTCATAATATCAAAATGTCAGGCAAGATCAGAATCTACATATCTTGATAGATCAATCCTGCATCTCCAAAGAAAAGAGCTTTGTCAATTGATCCTATCAAGTACCTGGGAATCCACTTAATCGCCTCTCAATGAAGTTTGCCTAGGTTACTCATAAATCTGCAGACTAATCTCACTGCATATGTTATATTTGGTCTCGTACAGATCATACCATACATCAAACTTTCAACAGTTAAAGCATATGGAATCATCTTCATATGTTCTTTCTCAACTTCATATTTAGGCTATTATTCCTTAGATAGCTGAAAAATGATTATCCGAGATAGTGCAAACTAGCTTTGCCTCGCTCATATTGAATCTTTGTATACTCAGCTTGAGACAACTTTAGTATACATGCATTTTCATCTTTGTTGATTCTCAAACCAATAATTTTCTTTGTTGGACCCAAATCTTTCAGTTCAAACCCCTTTGATAACTATTCCTTCATACATCTTATCTTCTATATATCTGACCTTGCAATCAATATGTCATCTACATATAAAAGTACACAGCACCAGGGCGTTCAGGTACACAGCACCATGGTGCCATAACCCAAACAGGGTAAAGAACCCCTACATCCCTCCAGCAAGCGCGACATACTAAAGTGAGGTCCAAGGCAATAGTACAACAAGATTGATCAATCAGATTCCACATAAAACTAATAATAATATGAACTTTTTCCATTGTTACTTAACTTTTATATTAAGTATTTTCAACCTATGTACATTCTTCTTATGATTGACTACCACCAATTACTAAATCGAAATATTTGTGTGACATCAAGGGTGATAAATAAGTTCGAGTTAAATACCATAATCTATCATTTGATAAAAATATCTATATTTTTATTATGTAACCTCTAAAGAACTTATTTTGTTTGTAATATTCAATATTGAATCTATCTCGAAAATGAAATGAAGTTGTGCTTTATAAATTAGTTTATTTATCTTTCAAGAGAATTTAGAGAACATTTTAGGATATGATTACAACAATTTTATTGATGTTTATTGATCAATTTAGAATGTTAACAAAACTGGATTATTGTGGTGAAATTTAACCACTAAATCTATTTATCGATATAAAAAAACTCATATTAATTAACAGTCTAAAATAAAGCGTTCATTAGTTTACCTTCGATGATTAATAAAAATTATTTTTCATGATACATTATCCTTTCTCATCAATCTATTAGTTATGCAATCATATACTCTTGCATGTGCTAGTTTCCACAATTAACACATCATTGCTTCTACTGTGCTTCCAATTTAAACCCTATTCTTTGTAGAGCAGTACATAACAACTTTGCTCATTACAATAAAAACATGCATCATTGAGCATTTAAAAATAGGTTTTCCAATTAAGGAATTCATCTATTAACTCAAAACAAAGAATATAATTTTGACTCAATAAAAAGAGAGGGGGGGGGGTGTATTGTATATACCATTAGAGTAGGATATAATACCAAAAAATGTTCGAAAAGGTAAGCATAAATTTGCCTCAAAATCATACCCCATTTTTCATACATTCAAAAAATATCAAACTTATTTTTATTAAATTCTATTTTTCATTTTGCTCATTTTTATATTAATAAGTGCACAAAAAATATAAGCCTAATAGGTATATAAATTAATTTATTTAGGAAATCAAAACTTAAAAAAATTACTGTTCATTAATTAAAAAATTATAGCAAAGCTTAATGCACTGTAGCAAATTAAATTTTCCACTTATCGGCTCATGCAATGGCTGATTCACTAAGTGCATAAATCACACGGCTGGAAATTTATTGGTGGTATATTCTAACTTATATATATATTAGTTAACTATTAAAACATTTCCCCTTCTTTCTTCCACCCGTAATTGGTCTCTGAAATCGAAGCAATTGTCTGCGAAGTGCAAGCCGCGACGCATAAGAAGCGGGGGAGTCCTTATTGGCTGTCGTAGCTAAAGCTTTGAAATTGGAAAAGAAGAGAAGAAGGAAAGGAAAATTAAGGAATAAGAGGAAGGAGGCTAGGGATTAGATAAGGAGTCTAATATGAATGAAGAGAAATTTAGTTAAGGTAAAATTTTATTTCTTGGGTTATCATGAATTGTTCTCTAAGTTAGGAAATTTTTTATGAATTTCAAAATCATTATTATTTAGGTGTCTATAGAAGGAAAAAATGTTGGGATATTCTAGGAGATCAAATTTATCTCACTAACCTAGAAAACGAGGTGAGATACCAATCTCTAATACAGGAAGTGGAAAATTTTTAAATCTAACTTTTATAGCATTTCTTCATATTAATCATAAGATGAAAATTTCAACAACAAGAACAATTTTAGTTTTATGATCACTTGCTCAATATGAATTTATTTCTATATATAATTTTTTTTCATACTGTGACATGATATTCTGGACGTCTACTAAGCTAGTTTAGAAGTTATAGAAAAAACTCATAAAATGGGGGATAGGCATGCACAAGTAAAGGCAAAAGATCTAATAAGATAAGCCTTAATATGGATTATATTTGTGTTGGTATAGTCTGAATAGATTAATTTCTTACTCACTCGATCCTGATAAATATAGTTTAGGACGGGTGTTAGTAAGAAATATTTTTGTTCGAATTTTGCCTCTCTATTACACTTCATGTTGACTAAAGAGGGTCAAAATGGGGTGTGACAGGATTTATGCTAAATCCTACCAAATGGGATTTGAGGACATCTTAAATCTCACAGTGAAATAAACCTATGTTTCCCTTTCTTGGTTATAAATCCTTAATTTACAAAGTCCGAGAGTTTGACAAATTTACAGGATTTGGCCAAAGAAGGGCGCGAAAGGTGAGAAAGATGGTTACCTTCACAACAAGCAAGCTTTTGTCAGTACTTCCAATCCAATGTTGAACTATCGTGATGGGAACATCATTGAAGGAGGCGAAAAACATTTAGTAACTTGTTCAAAACACTACCTCAGGCAATGCATGCGAAGTTGAAAAGCAACGAAGAAATGGAGAGCAGAAAAGCAAACTCTAGATAATAAAGCACTTTTAAATAATTAATAATATAATTAGTAATTAATAGTATAATTAGAAATTAAATTTATTAAAATAATATTTAAATAATTAATTAAATAATTAGTAGTGTAAATAATAATTAAATAATAAGTTATTTTAAATAGTAATTAAATAATTAATTAGACAACTATTGTTATAATTAGTAATCAAATACTTATTAAAGTAACATCTAAATAAATAATTAGATAATTAGAACAATAATTAGTAATCAATTTATTAATTAAATTATTTTCTAATTAAATTAGATTCTATTTGTATTATATAAAATTGTAAATTCTTGGCATTCATTAATACTATAATTAATAAGTAACTCCTATTTAAAATACAAATTAAATTTAAAATATAAATTAATTTTGAAATTTTAATGAACTAACCATTTTAAATCTTGAGTTATATTACCAAACAATCTAAAAGAATTTACAAGGATTTAACATCTTTTTTTTCAGACAATTTTTAGGATTTAGTAAATCCAAATTTACAGGATTACTAAATCTTACTTGAGTTAAATCCTACTTGTTGCCAAATAGCCCCTTAAAAGTTCAAGGCACTAAGGAGTAAGTGTTTTTTAATTCCTAGCATCACTAAAAGCCCTAGGACTGTATGTCAGGATAAAATTTCAAAATTATAATGAAAAAAAAAAAAAAAAAAAAGTTACTATGATAAAGCAGATATATGATTATAATCTCCATAAAAGAATTGGAGCTCAAATAGGAAGATAGACTTTGGGGCTCTTATTTGTTTTGCATAAGATCATGCCAAGCTCAAACGATTGTACTTCTTCCCCCGACCCTCTTTTCATCTTTACAAGAGGTGAAGCTAGCAAATTGGTGACCATTGGGGCAAAGAACAATAAACTCTCTTATTAATGACTAATGGTATAAAATGATGATGCTTGATGAAAACCATCAGAGGTATGAAGATACAAGTTATGTAATGATGGAAAATGAACAATAAAGATATAGGATTAAACATCACGGAAGTCTGGAAATAGACAAGAACAATTAAAAGGAAAATGGCATCACATTGGAAGGAAAAAAGTTACCAATTTTGCTCTTGCCGTAACAAAAACATTGCCAGGGGCATCTACATTGGCTTCTTCACATAATGGTGGGGATTTTACATTAGCACATATTGGACTAGTAAATTCTGAGTGTTTGCGTTTGGGTTTCAGGGTAATGGCGTGAGACTTTTCTTCTTCCTCAGTTTGCAGGGCAGTGTCATCGGCATTCCTAGCAAAATTGCAGCTCTCTGAATGTTCATTCTCAACATCAATACATCCCATAGAAATGCAACCTTCAGAATTTTGTTGCTTTTTGTTATGTGTCTGATTCAACTTCATGGAATTGCTGCCATAAATAGATGAAATCTTCATCTGTGTCATTAGTTTAGATGCCCTGATGCTAAGCTTTTCATGTTGCCTATTAAATTGGATTTCTAGTTGTTTCTGTTGCATCTGGGTGTCACAGCCTTCCGTAGAAAATAAGTTCGCATCTGAGGATGTACTTGATATCTACATGATCAAGATCAGAAAAGAATGATAAACGGTTAATGAAAACATGCATTTACGCTGTTTGCACGCAAGATCTACAAACTAATGCATATTGAAAGGATAAAAAATGCCATATCAGAATCAAAGTTGTGATGAATAAGAGAGAAAAAACTTAGTTTTCTAACTCATAAATAACGAAGCTTACAAGATTGAAAAAAAAATACAGCAAAGAATATAAACTTTTTAACATAGTAATAGGAATCATTAATTTCCATATCAGCATATTTTACCATTTGGACTTCAATATTTCCTCTGGGTATACGTAGAAAATCTCGAAAGTGCTTGGAGATTGTAATATTCTGAATGTCCGTAGCATCACTCTTGACAAATATATGACTGACATCTCTTCTCGCCTGTTCATATGCCCGTCTGAATTAACGAGTTTAAATATGTTAGCATTTCATGAAAAAAACATATCAAAGCATGATGCGAGGTATGGATCATTTAAAAAACAAAACGTTCAGAGAGAACGGCATTAGACTTGCAGTATAACTCCATAACAAGTAGCTGCTGCAAAGCATAAAAAAACTGAACGCAACATACATCTAGAAAGTACATATAACGAGAAAAATAATAGATTGATTAAATATCGCTTCTACCCCATTGCCCGTGATTCAAAGGTACAGCAATCAAAGGCTCATTTCTAGTCAAACTAACGTTCCTATATAACTTGGTACACAAAAAAAAAGGCATATCTTAAAACCAAAAAGACAATATTAAAAAATATCTAAACTACACGAATTCCATAATACTAATGAGACAAAAACTATTTCCCTCCCTCGAAGCAATGATTGCCATTAATACATGGCAAATATTCACGGTTTCAAACTTCTAGCCTAAATAATCCAATTCGAAGTTTTTCTACAAATTTCTCATGATTGGATTGTATTTGTACCTCCAAACATCCAGAAAATCTAGTTCACGTAAAGTCAACCCCATTCAAGCTAAATCAAAGTCAAGCTAACTTGGTCTAATCAGTTCAAATTCAAAAAAGACTAATTAGTCGATAAGGGAACTCACATCAAGCTGGCAACTATGACCTATGAACTCATCCCAGTTCGACAATTATGACCTAATGATTATTATCAATGATGCCGTCATTGACAACTGCTCGAGGAATGAAGAATTTTCAAGGAAAACTATTAATC
The DNA here is from genome assembly GCA_022539455.1 of Dendrobium nobile. NCBI lineage: Eukaryota > Viridiplantae > Streptophyta > Magnoliopsida > Asparagales > Orchidaceae > Dendrobium > Dendrobium nobile. The sequence continues at coordinate 25,624,189 of CM039721.1, read as the reverse complement.
AGTTATTTGGCTATTCAACTAAAAATACATGCCAAGTCAGTGACTTCTTATTAGCTGGAAGATGATTTTATCAAACCGTACCTTCCAATCAGGCAACATAATTATTGTACTTTATGTTAATTTTTATATAATTGTGTATGTAGTCAATTATGTAATGCTCAAACCTCAACCAAAATTTATAAAAATGGAGTCACGAGGTGAGCTCCATTTATGCTATTTTTAATAATTAAGTACATATCACAAAAAACATAGGGCTTCTTACTCTAGAACTCTTCCTTGCCTCTCAATTTCTATATTCTCTTTTACACTCGGTATTATAAGTATAGTTAGGTGTGATTCAAGAACAATTTTAAATTCAACACATCTTAAAATATGCGGTGTGCTTGGGGCATGCCATTAACAAAAAGAGGAGTACTGCAGAAGCATAACAACATCAAAGATGTGAAGAAGAATTCGTAAACATTGAGAACCTAGAGTACGTGACTATTTGACAGCTTGCTAGATAGCTACATTCAAGGAGAGGAAGACTCAAATGATGCAGGGTGCGCTAGAGAGAATTTCAAGAACCGCTCAAAGTTGGAGGACGCTTGAAGGATCCTCTGATTCTACTATGAGGAGAAGAAAACTATCTAGAGCTAGCACCTTAACCTTCTACTCCAATCACCGTTAAGAGATACTATCCTGACACTAAGGAGTAACTTTGTCTCTTCATAGGAAGGAAAGGAGGATTAGGAAGAGAAGGTCATCACTAGTCAATACCTTCATGAGAGAAATTGTTGTTGCCAAGTCTAACAAAAATAAAAATCCCTCACCAGGATTCATATAATGAAAAAAAAAAAAAAATCGCACCAACTATGTTGCTTACTTTCCGTGGGTTGTCTCTTTTCTTGATATCAACTAAGCAACCTATTCTTCACTATCTTCAAAAAATCACCTCTAAGATAGTTCACACATCTGCCACTCAATATCCCTAATTCATCAATATATAAAAGTCGCTAATGAACTTGCAAGCCTTAATGTGGATGAGGTAAAATTCAGAGTTAGTAGTTTTGAAGTTGTATTACTCGGTTTCAAAAAGAGTTGCTTGATGTGAAGGATTTAAAACCAACTGTGACCCAAGCTGCTCTCACCCAAGGCTTGTTTGAACAATCTTTCAAGAATATACTCGGCCTACAATAGCTGGGGATTTTGGCAGAGTTGCTCAAACTCGCTAATAGTCATAAAAATGCCAAGTAGTACAGGATGGAAGTTGGCACCTCTATTTTGGCTAAAAAGAAAGACAAGAGCCCACTAAGAGGGAAATTATATCAATTTCTTAGGGACTAGAGAGGTCTCCCTAGGAGTCAAGGGTTGACAGAAGATTTTATCATGATTAGAGGAGATCGACTGAGTGTTAGAGAGCTAGTCACTTATAAGGGAAAGTAAGAAATGAAGAAAGGCGCGATAACCTATGATAGACGGACACTTCATCTCTAAAAGGTATGCGGTGTTCAATACATATCGGACACGACATGCATCTAACACGCCTCTTTCATGCCACATCCCATTTTAACTCCTCTTAGTCAACCTAAAGTGTAATAGAGATGAAAAATTCAGACATATATCTTTCTCACTAACACCCACCCTGAACATCAGGATCAAGTGAGTTGAAAATTAATCTATTTAGACTATCCCAACACACGCATTTTTCAACCATAGAACTACACCTCACGATTACATGTTCGAAAGCATGCATATTATTCATTAAAATAAAATACTGAGTTTTACTAAAAACTTCAAATAAAATTTTGTATACCCAAATACTTTAATTTATAGCTTACTAATTAGTCTTCTATCTAACACCCAAAATGACTATGTACACAGAGCAGTCGGTCACTTGCCTAAAGCCCCGCTAGCTCCTTTCTGTTTCCTACAATACATTAACTAGTGAGCTAAAAAATCAATGAAATACACAATTATACTACAAGATTCAATATACAATAATTAATAAGAAGCAATCAATATGAATGGTGATATTTCGAACTAATACAAAAGTCATAAGCAATACATTTGTGTAATTTGAAAAAAATTAATAAACTGTATCGCATTTTAATAAATGATTAATGCATAACAATATGTAATTTACTATATGAAATCTTTTAGGTTCTCTCATGTCTCTTTAGAAAAATCATATGATGACTATAGGCTTTAATACATTCATAATAAATCATCACCTAGCTCGTCGGCTAACCATTTATTCATGAAACTCCTTTCAATATTGGATTTAAAAATTCTAACATTTTAAATGAGAGAATCGGGTATCTCCTGTACGGTCCCTACTAAGCCTTACCTCGTTAGATCTTTTGCATATCCCTGTATAGGTTATTACTTATTGGTCTATCTCCAATAGCATGACTTTTATTAATGATAATTAAACTATCATAGCAATTGTCAAGAATATCATGTAACAGTACACAAGGATCAACAATCTAAAATATTATATATAAAATAAATTCATCGTGAACAAGCGATCATAAACCTGAAACTTTTATTGTTGCCGGAATTTTTATTTTATGTTTAAAATGAAAAAATGCTATAAAATTTATATTTAAAAATTTGTTGATTTCTTACTGGAGATTGAGCATCTCACCTCGTTTTTTGGGTTAACAGGATGAACTTGATCCCTTAGGATACCTCGACTTATTTTTCTTTTATAAACTACCTAAATAAATCATGATTTTCGTAAATTATAAATAGTTTCTAATTTAGAAATCCAATTTACAACAAAATCTAAAAAATAGAATTTTACCTTAGTTAAATTTCTCCTCACTCAAGTTTTTTATTCCTACAACACAATTCGAACACTATAAAACTTTCGTGCCTAAGTTCTTTCTCCCTCTTTCTTTACTCTTCTTTTCCTTTTTCTCTTCTCCTTTTTTACCTTTTACGATTTTTATTTTTCAACTGCTACAGCAAATTCACAACAGTAGCATTGCTGATGTGGCGTTGGGTATGATGCGGGTTGTTTGCGTTGAATCTATGTTTATGTGTATTCAAATATAAATCTCCACTAAAAATGCAAATACGCATGTTGATCAAGTAATAAAAGTGTTTATGAGAGAGTGTCGATCCCACAAAAAAGTGTTCTACTTCAGACAATTGTTATAGTATTGCCGACTTCAAGCTACAAAAATTATTCTATGCAATGAAATCAAAGTTGTATTATGTCTAGAATGAGAATTGCAAAAGAAAAGTGAAGATACCAATAGATAAAGTGTTTTGGACTAATGATAATAAAATCTCCTTTACTTTCTTAAGTAAACTCTCCAAAATTAGTTGTGAATCAGAGCATGTGCATCATTAAATCGTTGTCAAACTTCTACAAATATGAAGAAAGGTTTATACTCTTCTTATAGTTGTTCTATGTAAAATCCGAAAATAATGATCTTCAGCGTCACATGCATTTCGATGCTCCGCGACGAAATTAGTCAAAATTTCAAAATCGTCGAAATTCGACGCAATAAATTTCATAAAATAGTACACAAAATTCTGAGTGAATCGATATAAAGAACCCATATTGAATTTCGCATATTTTGAAAGTTAAAATTCGTAGAAGTTTTTATATGACAAGATTGTCTTTGATGTCATTTAAGTGGAAATAATTTTAAGAAAGGGCATTTAAGACCTTTTGTTTTAAACCCCAATGCCCCACTCTTATTAGGGGACCGAAATGTTTCAGTCCTCATTTCCTTTGTGTGTCTAGAACCGAACGAGAGAGGGAGAAAGAGGCGTCGGGGAGGAGCGGCAACGGCGATCTTAGGGGCGGTTTCCGGCGACGGTTTGTGAAGAAGAATGAAGAGAAATCGTAGGGAAGAGTAAGGTGAGTTCTTATAAACTTTTTCTCATAATTTTTCCTTAAGATTTTCTCAAGAAAGAAATCTAGGGTTTTATGAAAACTCAAATCTCTTTGAGATAAGGATAGAGAAGGCTTAGAGGATGCTTATAAACACAAAAATGAGATTATTTCTTGAAAAAAATATAGATTTTAAAAATTAGAATTTTCTCCGATTTTTGTATTCTTTCAAAATGGCTTTGTAGGAAAGTTTCCTAATGACGTTATAGAGCTTTTATATGAAGTTAGTTAAATTTTAAGAATAGAGTGGTATCAGAGCAAAGGTTTAAGAATATTGATCAATATGAAATAGCCAATATAAGGATTATATAGGTTAGAGTAGGTACAGGATACATGTGCTATAGACTGCTTAAATTATTTTGTTGCATTATGTTCAGGGCCGTGGATCCTGAAATTGATGTCACTGATGGCAATACTGGAGAGGTTAGGAGGGAGCTGCCAGCAGTAACGGAGCCTCAAAGTACTCTTTTATACAGATGATGGCAACTATGACCCAAATGATTAAGAATACTCAAACCCAGGCTGGAGGCAGTGGAAGCACTCCAATGGACAAATACTTGAAATTATTCCAAGACATAAAGCCTCCATCGTTCATAGGTGGTGTACCCACAAAGGCGGAAGACTGGTTAATAAGGATAGAGAAGATCTTGAAAGGTATGTCATGCTCTCAAGATAGAAGGGTTACCTTAACTGCCTATGCTTTTAATGGTGAAGCAAAGAGGTGGTGGAGCAGCCAATTGCAAGAGACCTTTGGAGGAAGATCGAGCAGCCAAGTTTCTTGGGAGGAGTTTGTGAAAGTATTTAGAGACTGGTATGTACCGATGTCAGCTAGAAGATTGATGCAAGACAAATTCATGAGACTGGTACAGGGTGATAAAACCATTATACAGTATGAGACTGAGTTCACAATGCTTTCTAGGTATGCCTCTCATTTAATCCCCAATGTAGAAGAAAAATGCCATCGCTTTCTATGTGGCTTAAAGGATATCATTAGACAGCCATTGATTTCTTTTGACATTAAGGATTATGCTATCTTGGTTGAGAGGGCACATAGAATTGAGATGGATTTGCAAAGTACTCAGAGGAGAAGAGATTTTCAAAAGAGTAAGAATGAAGATAGGTCAAAGTCTACCAATCTTTTCATTCAAGAAGACCCAATTGGAAGAAGCCCAAACCCAAAACTTCAGAGAGCAGCACTCCTTCTACTATATGTAATAAGTGTGGAATGGCACATAAGGGAGAGTGCCTTTCTAGCACTAATACCTGTTATTGGTGCCATCAAGCAGGGCACATGGCAAAATCTTGCCCTATTTTGGGACAAAGTCTACCCCAGAGGTCAGGGAAGGTAGTGCTCCTCAGAGGACAACTAGAAGGCCAAGGATGGTAGTCTACTGCATCAACTCCATCTTAAGGCCAAATTCGTCAGCCTGTTTAGCCAAAGGTTTATAGTTTATCCCAACAAGAAGTCAAGGACTCTCCTGATGTTATTACAGGTATAGACTTTATTTAAATATCAATAATTTCCCTTATGATATATGAGTAAGATAAACTTTATGCTATGCTGGATGGCATTAGGAACAATCTTTGTGTGTAACAAGTATGTTAAGGTATTGTTTGATACGGAAGCGTTGCACTCTTTCATTTCAGAAGAGTTTGTTAAGTTTGTTGACTTGTCCACTTCAGTTAAGCTTAAACCCTTATCAGTTTTAATGCCCAATGGGAGTCAATTAAAAACCACCAGGAAGTGTTATGTGGAATTGACAGTAGGTGATAAAATTTGGGGGCAAATCTTATATTATTGCCATTATCAGAATTTGATACAATTTTAGGTATGAATTGGTTGTCTTGTCACTTTGTAACAATAGATTGTAATAAGAAAGAGCTTAAATTTTGTATGCCATTAGAGAAATAATTTAAATTCCTAGGGGAAAGAAGCATAACTTCCATGTTAGTCTCATCCTTGGTGGCATACAAACTGTTGAGGAAAGGATATGAAGGCTCTTTAGCCTATGTTAAGGAGGAGAAGAAAGAAGAGAAGGGATCAGAGGAGATATATGTTGTGCAAGAGTATCCAGAAGTGTTTGCAAATGATTTACCTGGCTTACCTCCAAGCAAGGAGATTAATTTTACTATCGAGCTGATTAGTAGAGCGAATCCTGTTGCTAAAACCCCTTATAGCATAGCAATAATGGAATTGAAAGAATTGAAAGATTAATTATAAGAATTGCTTAATAAAGGATTCATCAGGCCTAGCACTTCTCCATAGGGTGCTCCTGTGCCTTTTGTGAAGAAGGATGTAAGTTTAAGGCTCTGTATAGATTACAAAGAATTGAACAAACTGACTATAAAGAATAAATATCATATTCTAAGAATTAATGATTTGTTTGATCAGTTGGAAGGTGCCTCTGTGTTTTCCAAGATTGACTTGAGATCAGGATACTGAAAGCTCAATATTAGAAAAAATAGAGACAGCATTCAATACCAAATATGGGCATTACGAATTTGTGGTGATGTCATTCGGACTTACAAATGCCCCTGATGTGTTTATAGATCTTATGAATAGGATCTTTAAACCATTTTTAGATCTATTTGTGATAGTCTTCATCAATGACATTTTGGTATACTCCCTTGATGAGGCACTTCATGCAAATCACTTGAGGGCTTTGTTGCAAGCTTTAAGAGGGAATGAATTGTATGCTAAGTTCTCTAAATGCGAATTCTGGTTGAAGAGTGAATTTTTCGGGGCATGTGATAAGTAATGGAGAGATTTCTATAGAATAGCACAAGGTACAAGCTATAGCAGATTGGTCACGACCAACTATAGTAACGGAGATCAGGAGCTTTTTGGGTTTAGCTGGTTACTATAGAAGATTTGTTGAGGGATTTTCACGAATAGCTATGTCATTATCTAGATTGACTCAAAAGGCAGTGAAATTTGAATGGACAGTTCAGTGTGAAGAGGCTTTCAAAGACTGAAACAGTGTTTAATGACCGCTCTAATACTTACTATTCCTTCAGGGACATGGATTTCAGCTTTATAGCGATGCCTCACACAAAGGGTTGGGTTGTGTAATGATGCAGAATGGAAGGGTCATTGCCTATGCTTCTAGGCAACTTAAAAATCATTAAAAGAACTATCCAACCCATGATCTGGAATTAGCTGCTGTGGTTTTTGCCCTGAAGATATGGAGGAGACATTACTTGTATGGGGTTAAATGTGAAGTTTTTACTGATCACCAAAGTTTAAAATATAACTTTACATAGAAAGAGTTGAATTTGAGACAGAGGAGATGGTTGGAGCTTATTAAGGACTACGATTTGGATATCAAATATCATATAGGTAAAGCAAATGTGGTTGAAGATGCCTTAAGTAGGAAAACTTCTAGTAATGTCAATTGGATGATTACACAACAACATGAATTGATAAGAGATTTGAAGAAGCTAGAAATTTCAATAGTCCAACCCAATGATGTAGAGTTTATGGCTTTAAATCAGATGATCATTCAGTTAACATTGAAGTACAGGATAAGGGAAGCTTTGCCATAAGATGCAGAATTTGAGAAAATCTTAAATATGGTGAAGGTAGGTCATGTGGAGAAGTATGAACTTGATGAGGATAATCTACTACGGTATAGAGGCAGTATCCCAGATGTTGAGAATTTAAGAAAGAACATTCTTCAAGAAGCTCTCAATTCAAGTTATACAATTCATCCAGGTAGTAACAAGATGTACCAAGTTTTGAAAGTATTTTTGGTGGCCAGGGATGAAGAGAAGTGTAGCAGAAGTGGTGGCTAAGTGTACTATTTGTCAAATGGTTAAATTCGAACATCAAAAGCTAGGAAGTTTATTGCAGCCCCTACTTATACCGAAGTGGAAGTGGGAAGACATAGCCATGGATTTTGTAGTTAGTTTACCCAGGTTCAAAAATGGTCATGATGTTATATGGGTGATAATAGATAGGTTGACCAAATCGGCACACTTTTTACCTATTAAACAATCTGAAGCTGTTGAGAAATTGGCAAATGTGTATGTTAATGAAATTTTCAGACTTCATGGTGTACCAAGATCGATAGTATCAGATAGGGATGAGAGATTCACCTCTAGACTGTGGAGGAAGGTTCAGGAGGCAATAGGTACCAACTTACTTTCAGTACAGCTTTCCACCCTCAAATAGATGGTCAAATAGAAAGAACTATTCAGACCTTAGAGGATTTACTCAGATTATGTATAATTGATTTTGGTGGCAAATGGGAGATACATATACCATTGATTGAGTTTGCTTATAACAACAGTTTCAATCAATTATAGGTATGGCTCGTTATGAAGCTTTATATGGAAGAAAGTGTCGAACTCCATTATGGTAGGCTGAAATAGGAGAAAGTAAAATCATTGAGGGCTGATTTAGTAGATGATGTTACTGAAAAGATAAGACTGATCCGTGACAAATTGAAAGCTGTGCAAGATAGAAAGAAAAAGTACTATGATGCTAAACATAGATCAGTTGAGTTTGAAGTTGGAGAATTTGTATTCCTCAAAATTTGTCCTATGAAAAGTGTGAAGAGATTTGGCAAAGTCGTAAAACTGAGTCCTAGATATGTAAGCCCTTTTGAAATTGCAGAAAGAATCAGAAGTGTGGCCTACAAATTGATTTTACCAACTCATATGAGAGAAGTACATAATGTATTCCACATCTCTTCTTTGAGGAAATACATTTCAGATGAAGCTCAAAAGATCGGTACTGAATCAGTGGATATCCAACCAGATCTGATATTTATAGAAGAAACTGAGAAAATCATAGATTATAATGTTAAGCATCTTTGAAGTAGGGAGATCTCTTATGTTAAAGTCATTTGGAAGCATGGATCTGAAAAAAGATGCCACTCGGGAGAATGAATCAGAGATGAGAGAAAGCTACCCTCACCTATTTGACAAAGGTATGATTTCTTAAGCTTGTTATAAATTTCGAGGACGAAATTTTTATAAGGGAGGGAGAATTGTAAAACCCAAAAAATAACAATCTTCAGTGTAGCACACATTTTGATGCGCTGCGACAAAATTAGTCAAAATTTTAAAGTCGTTGTAATTCGATGCAATAAATTTCATAAAATAGTACGCAAAATTCTGAGTGAATCGATATAAAGAATTCATATTGAATTTCGTGTATTTCGAAAGTTAAAATTCGTAGAAATTTTTATATGACAAGATTGCCCTTGATGTCATTTAAGTAGAAATAATTTTAAGTAAGGGCATTTAAGACCTTTTGTTTTAAACCCCAATGCCCCACTCTTATTAGGGGACCGAAATGTTTCAGTCCCCATTTCCTTCGTGTGTCCCGAACCGAATGAGAAAGGGAGAAAGAGGCATCGGGGAGGAGCGGCAACTACGGTCTTAGGGGCAGTTTCCGGCGACGGTTTGTGAAGAAGATTAAAGGGAGATCGTAGGGAAGTGTAAGGTGAGTTCTTTTAAGCTTTTTCTCATAGCTTTTCCTTAAGGTTTTCTCAAGAAAGAAATCTAGGGTTTTATGAAAACTCAAAATCTCTTTGACAAAAGGATAGAGAAGGCTTAGAGGATGCTTCTAAATACAAAAATGAGATGATTTCTTAAAAAATATACATTTTAAAAATTAGAGTTTTCTCCGATTTTTGTATTCTTTCAAAATGGTTTTGTAGGAAAGTTTTCTAATGACGTTATAGAGCTTTTATATAAAGTTAGTTAAATTTTAAGAATAAATTTTCATGCTCCGAAATTTAGGACTTTCCAAAACTATGAAAACTTTTAAGTGTATTGGTTCTTAATAGACTTAGGAAGATTTTTAAAAGCAAAAATAAGCGCTTTAGCATAAAATATTATTTTTCTAATTTTTAAATTAGGTAAATTCGAAAATTATTATATTTTAATTAATAATTATGTGTAAGGGATATTCTTTATGCATGTGGTAAGCAAAGGAATTGAAAGAGGTTTCCAAAAGTTAGATTTATGATTAAGACCCAATTTAGAGAAAATAAGAATGATATTTATCATGAATTGAGGAAAGGGATTAATTAGAAAGTCTAAACATGGTGTATAGATGAGTTCTTTACTCATAAGTTAAGGGTTTTTAAGAAATTTAAGAGAGAACAAGTAATATTTATACTTTATGTATATCTCTTATATATATTAATCGCATAAAGGGAAGGATTCGTAAGAACATTTGACGAATCACACCGCGGTGAGATAGATAAAATGAAATTTTTTTAAATTTAGAAAATTCTCTAAATACAAACTTGTAGAAATGGTATTTCTCTTTATGCTATTTGTAATTTCATTTATGGCTAGCATGTTTTTACATAAATGCTGATGATCACATTATACAAAAGTAAATTTCTTATGTATTGATAGTAGAAAATGGTAAAACTCATGTTTCTTTTTTTTTACAAGTATTACATATGTCTTCTTCTACATGCAACATATATATGAGCATCTCTCTTTTTCATGTAAGCAGCAAACATGTAACTCTAAATGAGAACATACACATGAATGGTATGCTAAAGCCTCTTTTATGAATAAATAAGGAATATTTGAATGTGCATGTTTGATGCGGAAGTATCAATGGTAAAGGAGCTATTTTGAGCTAATGGTAAATGGGCTCTTTTGAGTCAAATGATAAAGGGGGTTGTTAGAACCAAATGATAAAGGTGACAAATTAAATATATACTTGATCGGTACAAATGATACTTCCGAGACGGGTGTTAAATATTATGTTAATATGATATCATATATTTTATGTTATATGTATATGAGACATCTAATGAGTCATGAATGCTTAAAAAGATATCATTGCAAGTTTATGCAAAGAAAGAGGTCTTGAAGGTTGACTTAGAGGCATGTTTATGTTAGATACTATGTTATGACATGTTGAATGTTTATTTATTGAGAAGTTGATGCATGTTGTACTTCTTTCCTTTTCTGTAAATTTAATTAAATGTCATTTTATCTACTGAGTTGTGACTCACCCTAATTATAGGACACTTTTCAGGTAACTCGATAAAAGATAATGGCGGATAAACCTCCATTTACGTACCGTCATAGGGAGACGACGGGTGACAAGTTCTATCTTTTCAGTTTTTGATATTTTGAGTTTAAAGGACTCAGGATGAATTGTAAAGAAAGATTTTTAGATATCTTTTTCTATGTTTTGAACATTTATGTTTTAATATTGATATGTTGAATGATAGATAAATAGAAAGAAAGAAAATTTTCACTTGGCTTTTTATATCGTGACTCTTTCTTTATGCATTGGAGATATTTTGATATTATAATTTGAAGGTTTTTAATTTCTACTGTCAAACCTCCGTTCTCGCCTAGCCTATCCGAGCTTACCAGACCGAGTCGTGACATTCTATCTCCGTAGACCTTAGAAGACTAAAAATTATATGTCTAGACATGCAAGTATTCCATTCCAATTCTCCAACTTATTTCAATATTCCTCTGTCGATACAATATATCACACTAGGTTTAATCCTACACATGATCACTACATAGATTAAATTAACAACGAGAGATATTGAAAATAATCATTCATAATTTAAAGCACAAGAGTGTACATGAGTAATTATTTAGATTTTTGCATCATTATTACAAAATTAGGAGTTAACTGGCCATAAAATAAAATAAAACAACACAATTTCCATTTATTGCTCAAAAAAGAAAGTACAAATAAAAAAGAGTAAAAAGATATCACCTAAAAAGAGGATCTCAAATAGATCATGTAGACGAATCCTACCTAAAGTGAATCTCCACATACAACTTTGCTCTCCACACTCCTTTCCTCTCCAAATGTTAGCTTACTCACTACAATGTTAGCTAGCCACTTTAAAGTATGCACATTACTTTCCTCTAGCCTCTCCTCTAAGAAATCTATTAAGAACTGTAGTACTCCCAAACACAAAACAGAACAACTAATTATACTTATTACAGAAATGGCTCAGGCATCGTGGCGCACGACAAGGTGACACCGCAGCATTACAATATGAATAAGCACCTCAGCGCAACTAAAGATTCCCTGCTGCGGCGCTGGACTAACCAAGTGCGATTGTTTGCTAATCCGGAGCAACGGTTGACTGATATGCCGCAACGGTTGACTGATCTAGCACGACGTTGCTCTTACTCAATTATTCCACCGAGACGCTGTAAAAGTTGGGCGATCTGGCACTCGCTTAGGACATCTGGCACTGCAGCGCTTTTACGATTGGCACTCCAATGTTGAATTATTGTATAATTTACTCGAGACTCCGGCATTACAATGTTGATTTCTGGGAATTATTGTACAATTTACTCGAGACTCCGGCATTACAATGTTGATTTCTGGCACGGCATCGTTGTAAAGCGATACAGCGTTGTGAAGCGCCATAACACTAACCTTAGTTATGTTAGAAGCTGAATTAAATGTCATTTTTCTCTAGACTCCGGCGCTACAATGTCCTGATATGGCGCTAGGGTGTTAACGATGCTGCTAATTGTTCTGAAGTTGCAGTTTGGTCAACACCTGCAAATTTTGGTGGCCTATCTCATCAAAGCAAGGAAACTTAAAGAGTTTGTGCTTGTTAAGAAGAGGATCAAGGAAGGTGTCAATGAAAGAGGTCCGCAATGAACCAATCCCAGCACAAGTAATTCATAAAGTTAGGGTGGTTCTCATAATCCATAGAGGATTTGGCAAAGAGGCTTCTCACAAAGCTAGTCTTAAACAACTTCACTCAAGATAAGTGAACTTGATGAGTACCTCAAGGATGATTACTGTTGAGGTGCCCCAAATCATCTTTATGGAAGCTAATTGAGCAACAAACGAAAACCTCAACAACGATGTGGTGGCCGTCACAAAACTTTCACCAACTATCAAATTAATAGGATCCTCATAAATGCAAAAAGTTCAAAGAACAATATCTTCAATACTGTATATGAGAAGATGAACCTTGGCACTTTTCGCTAACACCAACTTTCAATCCTCTCTTCAGCTTCTCTAGTCTAGGTAGTGCAGAAGGATAGGAGTGATTTCTTTGTGAAACACCTATGGAGAGGAACAATGGCAATTTAATTCCATAGCCAACTTCATTGTACTCAATGTGCTACCTATCTACAATGCAATCTTCGGCCAACCATTGTTGAACACCTTCCGAGTAGTTGTCTCTAGATACCATGTCTCCATGAAATTCTAGGTAAGAATTCATGCAATGAAAATAAAGGATGGCTTGCTACAATCAAAGATGTATTATTTCAAAGCTATGGGTAATGTTCATGAAGCAATTCTCCAACTCTATGTGCAAAGGGAGTCTAGGTTGGAAATTACATAAGTCATTGAGGAAATGCTATTTGAGAAGAAAATTCAAATCGCAATTTTCAAACCTATACCGCTTTCAATATGGAGCAAAGGGATGATTTGATCACAACTCACAATGTAAATGTGGATGTGATCACCTGGTTGGCCGATGATATAAACTCAAATTTTTCAAAAAAATGTAAGCATAATTTTGTCTAAAAAAAATTATCTCATTTTATCATCTCTCCCTAAAATATCAAACATACTTTCATTAAATTTTATTTTTAATTTCGAGTATTTTGATATATAGAAGTATACCTAAATTATAAGCCTAATAATGTGTGTGTGTGTGTGTGTGTGTGTGTGTGTGTGTGTGTGTATATATATATATATATTAATTTTATAATATTTAAACTTAAGTATTTGATTAATAGTTAATTTATTGTATATTATTGTAGCATTGAGTTTAATTAATAGTTAATAATTAACTTTTACTGTAGCAATTCCACTTAGCTAATCACGGAGGGGACTGATTAAATAGTTGCAGGAATTAGGTGAATTAGTGGAATTAAAGTACATTAAAATATACTTTGAGGGAAATGCTTGAATTAACTTAAGCCTATTCCATTCCATCAGCTAACCCATCACTCCAAGGTGGATGGAGGGAGACATGTCCCCCCCCCCCACAAAAAAAACATTTAAAAAAATGATTTGTTTAGTTTTTAATTAGGTTTTGTCGGTTCAGTTAATGTTTTGTTGTTCGCATCCCAATATTTTCCATCACGACGAATTCTTCGGCTCTTGCTATCGTGCCGCAACTCACAAAGAATCGGCTCTTCCTCCCAACGGTGGCTGACGGACGACAGCATCACGTTAGGCGTGTGGCTTGTCATCTCCTCCCTTGCCTCAACCCTCACGCCATCACGCGTTTGCTTCCTCAGACAGTTGGATGAGAGCCGAGACTCGAGAGGGTTTTTTTTTGTTGATTTTATAAGTTATAACCTTCTTGTTTGGCATCTTCCTCCAATCTTTTGTTTTTATTGCTTTTATTTTGTTGTAGGTGTAGTAAGATCTTTGACATTTTTTGTTGATTTTATAACCTTCTTGTTTGGCATCTTCCTCCTTTAACTTTTGTTTGTATTGCCTTTATTTTGCTGTAGGTGTAGTAAGTTCTTTGCCTTGATTTTGTTAAACTATTTTGATTATTGTTTGTTCTCTAGTAGCCTTGTTCTTGTTGAATTGTTTAAATGTGCTATCTCATTTGAATTCTCAATAGATATCTAATCTTAAGTCATCTTTGAGTACAAGTTTGAACATCATGGAAATATATTTCAAGCGATCTTCGAATTCAAAATTATCAAATTATATGGATGACAATAGCAATCAGGTTGAATAACAAAATGAGAAACGCATTCGAGTGGATGTTGATTTACCCAAAAGTATTGAAGTGTGGAAAATTTTCCATCTGATCCAGGACTATGAATTCCTATTGCTAAGTTTAATCCAAACATTCGAGATGAATTCCGTATAACATATTTACAATGAGGGTCAATTCAACCTCGCAGTCATGATTTTCAAAAAAGTAAATTCGGGATGAAAGACAGACGATTTAATTTTACTTGGTTTAATAAATACTCTGATTGGCTTGAGTATAGCATATACAAAAATAAATCATATTGTCTTTATTAATATCTTTTCAAAAAACCAAGTAGAGGCAAGAAGAAGAAGAAGCATTTAATAAAAATGAATTTTTAAATTGAAAAGAAAACAAATAAATTTGATCTTCATGTAGGAATCCATAATTGTGTGCATAATAATGCTAGACGTACCTGCCTCAATACTTCTATTGATTGAATAAGATTTATTTTTAAGCAAAAACTAGTTTTTCGAGGACATGACGAGTCTTGTACATCAAAAAATTAGGGTAATTTTCTTAAACTGATATAGTTTTTGGTTGAGCATAACAAAGACATACAAGATGTGCTGCTAAAAAATGCACCTGAGAATTTAAAGTTAATTACACCTGATGTTGAGAAAGATATTACTAGAGCATTCGCTATTGCAATTACAAACTTTATATCTAACGAGATTGATGTAAATTTTTTTCAATTTTAGTTGATAAATCGCGTGACACATCCACTAAAGAGCAAATGGCAATTATAGTATGTTTTGTTAATAAGAAAGGCGCGATAATATAATATTTTTTTGGAGATTTCTCATGCATTAGATACAACTACAAATAGTCTTAAAATGGAAATTGAACAACTCCTATCAACATATGGTTTGAGCATTTCTAGAATACGGGGTCAAGGTTACGATGGTGCTAGCAATATGAGAAGGAAGTTTAATGGTCTAAAGGATCTTTTTCTTAATGAAAATCAATCAGCACATTACATTTATTACATCTAACATCAGCTTCAATTAGCATTGATGATAGTTGTAAAAAGTCATGTTCATATTACTTTATTATTTAATATAATTTTGAGTGTAATGAATCTTATTGGTGTTTCTTGTAAGCGTCGTAAGCAACTCCAAAGAATACAACTAGATAAAGCATTAAATGAATTACAATGTGGAATACTTTTATTTAGGCAAGACTTAAATCAAGAAATAACCCTTAGGCGTGTAGGCAATACGAGATGCGGTTCACACTATGAATCAATTTTCAGGTTAATTATAATGTTCTCTATAATAATTGATGTTCTAAAAATCATTTTGAAAGATAGTGTCACCTCAAAACAAAAATGTGAGGCGTATGTTATATTAGAATCATTACAAGCCTTTGGTTTACTTTTTGCCTATATCTAATGAAAGATGTTCTTAGTATCACTAATGAACTATCACAAGCTTTGCAGAGAGATTAAATTTTAATAAGCAATAGATGATTAGCTATCTCAATAAATTTTAATCTCAATATGTAGTAGGGTTCTGCCAAAACTTGATTGGATAAGCAATAGATGATTAAATTTTGTGTGTTAAAAATAATATTAAACGTGAAGGGACATTTGCTGTATACTGCACTAATAAAAATGGTATGCTTGTGTGAATATAAAAAGATTCATGTCAAATAGAGTATTAGAGAGTGAAGAAAGATTACTGATCGGAATCGGGAGCGAGGGCTCGGGAAGCGGAAGCAACTCTCGATTGCACCTCGGTGCGAATTGGAGTTATATAGGCTGCGTCTAAGGGCGACACGGTGCGGGAGTCGAGAAAGCCAAGGAGGCGGAGGCCAAGGACCTGAGCTGTTGCATGATCCCCGCACTGGGCGGCGGATTCCGCTCCGAATAGAAGGGATTGGAGACGACTGAGATTCTCCCCCACCTCCGCCCTCCAATTTTTCCCTTTATCCTCCATAGCCTCTCCCCTTCTCCACCGCCGCCAAACTAGGGAGCTTTAAAAGCAAAGCGTACTGAAAAAATCTGGTTAGATAAATTTTATATTAGCATGGCTATTATTTTATACTTACTATCATTGATTTTATAAGTATTGTTCTTCAATAAACTTAAGCTATTAAATAAAATAATTAAATTTTTATATAAATATGATTAAATTATTGGATGGTCAAAATATTTTTTCTATATTATATTTGAAAGCCCAATAATTTAATTCTATTTATCAGACAATTTAGTTATATATGTCTAATAATTAAATTGTACTGATAATACGCAGCTCATCTTGGTCTGTTGATTGGGAGTTTTGGTTATCAACTAAGTGATTTTGGATATGACTTTCACTTATGTGATGTGTGTGAGAGTTTGTCTTAATTGACCAAAATGTTCCAAATAAAATTTGTATTAATAATTAATGTATGTTGAATGAAATCAAAGACATATTACAAAAAAATATATTAAATTATTCTGTCAATTTATCATTGAAATAATGATTATTTTTTGATTATTAAAAATATTATTATATTTATATATATTATATATATATATATATATATATATATATTATATATATATATATTCTATTTTAAGTAGTTTTTAATATATATTGTTACAATACTGAAGTCCAATCTTATGTTTTAATGATTACAAACATAATTAGATGAATATTTATTTACTCCTCCATACTATTTTTTATATTTATTTTGTACAATACTAATCTTTCAGGTAGCAACGTACAATAAGGATCAAAACAGAATTAGAGCTTATGAACGGGTTGCATAGGTTAAATTTGTTTGAAAGAGTCGATAATTTTATTTTCCTTAAGTCAATATATGTAAAAAGGTGTATGTCAGCTTAGCAACCGTGCACACACAAGGGGTGAAAAATAAATATTTTTAATTTTTCTGTTAATTGTACTATAAGATCTAGATCGTATTGTACGATCAGTTGCAATATAAATTATATAAAATGTTTAATTTAAATAAAAATAAATTTGAATTATAGCTAATCGTACAGTACGAACACCGTATCACATCATATTGAAAGATTAGTTGTAATTAGAAACCCAGTTATCAAATTTAACTTACCTAAAATAGGCAAATTTGACTTTTGAAATATGTAATGTTCGTACTATACGAAGCCTTTATATTATAAGATAGTTTGAATTATTGACTAATTAGATCAGTAAATTAAGGAATAAAATCAAATTTAAATTGATTATAGATCATACTATATGAATCACTATAGGAGTCTCTAGACGAAGTTCAATTAGTTCAGTATGATCACAAGATCAAATTGTATGAAAAAATTGAGGGCTCTCTTGATAAAGTTTGGGTCATCCTGTACGATCTGGTGCTTTATTTAAACTAATCGTATTGTACTACCGTTCATTCAAACAGTATGATTAGTTAAGAAATTGAACTGATCAAAATGTAGTACTATTCATCGTATAGTACTATAATGGGTTAGTTAAACAAATCGTTGTATATGAGCAGAGAGACTTCTATACGAACAAAGTCAACAAAAATAAAAAAAATTAGGATTTTTTTGGAAGCCTGCGTTTTACACTTTCTTATTAACAATTGCAAGAGACTTTGGCAGTCAAAGAGTAAGTGTGTTCTATAAGTAAGGGTTCAAAAATAGATATTTATGCAAGAGAGAGAGAGAGAGAGAGAGAGTTGAAGTTGTGAGAGAGGGATAAGATCCCTATGGGTTCATAATATTGTGAGATAGAGTTTTCACACGGTTGTTCCAGCCAAAGTTAATCTTTGTTCCTTCATAAGTCAAGGGTTATCTCGAGAAAAACTCTGTGAAGAAGATATTAGTGTTAAAGGATCATCGGTTACTCCCTCACACCAGGGAAGGTGAAAGTGATTGGGCTACTTTGGTTTCATAATATTGTGAGATAGAGTTTTCACACAGTTACTCCAGCCAAAGAAAATCTTATTGTTCTTATAGTGAGGAACCTTTACTCTTATTTCTTCTACTACACATTTATTGAAGATAGGCATAGTAGAAGTGGCAACTATTTTAGAATGTCAATTGCTATTCTTATTAGATAGTGAGTTTGACTAATTTTTTTGTTTTAATCTTGTCATATTGGGATAAGAATATGATTTATGTCCTTTGAAATGATGTTGATCAGCTCATGGTGATTGATGATCCAAGGATTGATGGGAGACTTTAATCACACTAATTTTAACTAGTATAAATTTTGGATGTGGGATTGGATTATAACTTTGAGAGTTTGTAACTCTATACCTTCGATCATTGCGAGGAACAGACTTATGAATTAATTCAGAGAGTTTGATAAAAAGATATAGTTTAATAAGATTTAGATTTTGATTTAGACCATGAATTCAGTGAATAGATTTTATACATAAGGGAATACAACTTTGGGATTTATAATCTAAAGACTAGATTTTACATAAACATATAAGACTATAAATGGGTAGAACCCCTACTTGAGCTATGATTTATTCAATATTCTGATTGGCCTAGTCTGCTTGGCTTTTATGATGAGACCAAGTATCCATGGGACATGCTTATGTGAGTAAACATGGGCATACAAAATAAAAATTCAAATAAACATGCAAAAATACAAGACTATACACGGGCAAAACCCCTACTTGATTTAAGACCGATTCAGCATTTTGGTTGGCCTAGTTTGCTTAGTTTTTAGGATGAAATCAAGTAACCATGGGACATATTATGTGAATAAACATGGAAATACAAAACTAAAATTTAAATAAACAAGCAAATTTAAACATGCAAATGCAAGATTATCATAAACATGTTTATACAAGATTGGATTAAACATGAATATATAAGACTAAACTAAACATACATATACAAGACAATAGTAAACATAAATATATAAGACTATACCAAATATGCATATACAAGATTGAAATTTAAATAAATATGAATATGCAAGAAATTTGATAACCCAAGCATTTAATTAAATCTATATATTCTTAAAAAAGTTTGTTCCTCACTAAAGATGGAAAGAAGTCTATCCTCAATGGAAAAATTTTACTTTCATTGCCACATAATTTTCTTTAAATATTTCTTTTGTAAAATCTTCATAAATTAACATTATACTATCCTAAAAGATAGACTAATATTTTACTATCAATTTTATAAGAGAAACTTAATTTATTTTCATAATCAAACACATCATAAGAAATATTTTGTTCCTCTCAAAAGATAAAAGGAATATTCACTTATCATTTTAATTATGAAATAAAATTACTATATTTATTTTTATAATTAAATAGAATAAGGAATATTTGATTCATTCCAAAGGATAAAAAAATATCCACTTATTATTTTGATCATAAAAGTAACCTAATGTTTAAACCCTAGAAAGGAACTAAGGTAGTTTTTTTAAAATTATAGGTCCTAGATTTCCTATAGGGGAAAGCCCCTATAGTTAATTATATATCTGAAGAGAGTACTCTTGATTAAAGTAAAGATAAAAAAATTTTAAAATTCATATGGAGTTAAAGAAAGGCTTGGGGTATTAAGATTTTTGTATATAGGCTTACATTGCAAATCTTTAAGTTGGATTTGGAATTTAGACTTGCATTAGAAATTTTGGATTTTTAAATGACAGAACATAAAGAATATGTAGAGATTGAGGGGTATATACAATTTTGCTTTACACTTACCTAAAGAGAGCAACTAGCTAACAATCCTAAGCATAAGAAATAACCATATGAATGTAGGATTAGTTGGCTCTATCCTAGGAATTAAGGAATTATAATTCATAAATCTTTATTGAAGGCTTTACAATATGTATAAGATCACACAATGTAATGATGCATGAACAATAATATATAAATAAAAAGCTTTTATTCAATGATAATTTATTAGAGTATAACATAGGGTATGTTATAAAGTAAAGGAGGTCATACCCCATTAATAATAAGTATGGATTTTGATTCATATAAAACTATATATTTGAATATGATTATTTATTTTATCCTTAGAATATTTAGGCTTCTCGATCTTCTATAAAATTTTAAAAGATAATATCTTCAAAGGAAGATGAATCATTTCCTCTTGGAATCTACAAGTGTATATAAACAATCATTTTCAAATCTTTTATAACTCTTGATATTGTACAATATAGCATAGCTATACAATATAATATAGCTATACAAGTATCTAAAATATTTAAATTTATATCATTATCTTTATATTTACATCATTACCTTGATACATTCTACTTTAAGAGAATAATAAAGAGCTATAGTTGGTTATCCTAGAAAACCAGCTAAATTATGTATATAAGGCTATGTGGTTTAGATAGGTCCTAGATTTTATGTTTTTTAAGTTGTCTATAATTGAATTTATTCGTTTAAGGTCATTGAAGGTTAGTTTGAATTCAAGTTTTAGTGTTTTAGAATTTTGGATTTATTTTAAAGGTGTTTTGGATTCTCAATAACTTTTTAGTGAAATAAATCATTGATTAATAAGTCTTAAGCTCATATTTTATTGCCACCAATCCTCTAAAATTTGAGTAGATAGATTACATAAAGTCCTTGCATTTTAATTAATTGTTTTAGTTCTTAATCTTTCAGTTCAATACACATTTGCTTCTTAATTGGAGTCAAACAAAGTGTATGAAAGCTTCAACATCTAATTTTTTTATTACTGATTATAATGATTATTTAGATTGAATAGCACTTACCTTGTTAAACTAGGGTTGTGAGCTTTATTTTATCCTCCTTGAGGCTAAGCTAATAGCGTCGTAAGCAAAGGTTATCTACAAATTACCTTTTTTATTTATAATTAATTATTGGTTATTGATTTTTATTAATTAAATTCATTAATTACTAATTAATAAAATTTGGAATTTAACGTATACATCCATCAATTCATTTGTGGCATTATCACAATGGGCATGAGGAAGAAAGCCTTCAAAGGATATGTAGCTCCGTAGCTCGAGGTATTCAAGCCTAAAACTATATTGAAGGAATGTGGATTATTCATTACAATTGTTTATCTGATTTAATTCATTGAATTGATGATTTGCTTAATTGTTTTTATTGAATTTAAATATTTATTTAATTATTTAATGAATTAGGTCTAACCAATTAACGACTTTTCTATTCACATTATATTCTAGAAGTTTTATATTTTTCATAAATACTATAACTAATTATGAGTTCAATGCTTTTGAGAATTTTTCATTTGAATGTTTTGTAATTAGTTGTGATTTTTGCATCTTGAGCATTTTAATGAATTTAATTTGGCCAAAATTTAACTTTCTAATTAACATTGAATTGTAAAAATTTTATATTTTTTTATAAATACTAGACCTAATTATGAGTAAAATGCCTTTGAGTTCATGTCATTTGTTTTTTTTTTATAATTAGTTGTGATTTTTAAAAATTCAACATATTTTAATAAATTAGTTTATTATTTAATTGAGGAGATTTTTAATTTTTGTACCAAATCAATTCTAAACTTTATAAAAACTTCCCCAAATATCACTGATGACACTAGCGATGAATATAAGTGTTTAAAACTATTTATTGGAATTTTAATTCTATTTTAATTATTCAATTTAGTTAATTATTGGATTTTCTTGATTTTCATTTTTTTATTTTAAATGAATTTTGAGGAGCTTTTAATTTTCTTATGCTAAGCACTGAATTCTAAGCACCCTAAATCTTACAATGTATTTCTTTTAATTTATTTTTGTTTTAATATGAATTAATGAAAATTTAAGTATAATTTTCTGTCATCTTTGGGTTCACTAATTAACAAACCAATTGAACTCCAAATACAATAAAACTTGAAACATAGGTTCATCTAAACATGAGCTTTAAATACACTAAATTTGGATTCAACTAAACCTTCCTAGGTGTCATAATCAAACACTAAAGATAACTGCTTATATAACTTTGATGATTTAATTTAGGCAATCTATTGACAAGATTTGGGTAAAATATCCTTATATAGACATAAACACATCACAGATATTTCAAGCCATAATTATGTGTAGATTGAGAGCTATGAATTTTCAATTTTTTTATCAAATTGTAACCCATAACTTTGAACATTCAATTGACCAAAATTCATTGATCACCAAGGCCCAAGAAAATTAAGCTTTGTATCATACATACCATAGTTTGTGCTGTCCAAATTTGAGTTCAATTGGACCACTAATTAGGGAGTAATTAAAGAATTTCTATGGGCATTCAAACCAAATTACTCTCTAAATAATGGTCAAAATGGTTTTAAAATATTTTTGTAAAAATAAACATTGGTTATATTTGGGTCCAATGAGCCCAATAACTCCAAATTTCAATAAAAAATAGATTTATGATAAATTATTGAAGTTTATAGAAATTTCTAGATTTTTTGTTACTGTTGAATCAATTTTAAAGTTATAGACAATGGTTTTCCATGATTGAGCAGTAAAACAATCATTACTAGCGAATTTTATCCATGTGTCACCCCAGGATTTGTCCCACGATTTCACTTAACCATGTTAGATGTGGATTTGATCTATCTGATATTATATGGATATGATGGTTGGGCCTGATTGAGCTAGATAGAAATGTGAATGGTGTAAGTTTGAAACTTGTTGGGCAACACACATTATTCGGCTTAATCCAGGTCGTGCAATCAAATACATAAGCAATCAAACAACCTAGATTGAATCAAATTGAAAAGTTCAAAAAATAACTGTAAAATCAAATGGCCAGACCATTTTATACACTCACCCAATTAAGAAAAAATTCTAAGGAGAGCATCTTGATAACCTAAGGCTCTAATCTATGGAGTTTGGAAGCTCCATGCATTAAGATCATAATGTAATTTGTATTTGAATTTTGAACACTTAAATGGAAAATTTCTTCTATCGCATGAGTGTACTGGATTAATTTTAGATCTTATGAGCTGCAGAAGAAGTACTCTTGATCTTTCTTGAAGACTTCAAAGCTTGAAATGAATTGAATTGGAAGTTGTTTGGCTTCTTCTCTTTGAACACTTCAATTTAAGTATTCTAGAGTTAAGAGGGTGGGGTGTTACAAATTGGGATCCCAAGCTTATAATTTTGATGATAACAAATATTATTTGGTTTTTATTTTGATTCTCATCATATGATTATTGGATATTTATTTTGCGCATACTAATATTTCAGGTACATCATACACCGTGCAAAAAGACTCATCTCACGATTGAGTAGAATATGCTAATATTTTTGCAAAGAGTTTGTATTTTTATTTATTTAATTTATATATTTCTTGAGTCAAAAGTCCTGTAAAAGGTGTATTGAAAGCTTAGCAAACATGCACACACAAACACACACCGAGGAGGAAATTTAAGTGTTTTAATTTTTGTTAATATGATATTGTACAATCTAGATCGTACTATATGAATTGAGTAAAATATAGATTAATTAAATAATTTATTTAAAAAATTAATTTGAATTAGTCATATTATACGATCCACATCTTACAGGATTATTTCTAGAAATAAAGATTCCTGCTGCCATTAAAAAAATTAGGTAATATTTTGAAATTCAAAATATGACCTAATCATATTATACGATACCCATCATATTGTATGATATTAAGAAATCTTGCATAATTTAATCTTATGATTAGGAAATCAAACCAAGATTACTTGATTCTTTGTGGCTTACTGTATGATGATCCTAATCGCATTGTACGACCTAATTTGCTCTCTGGGCGATATTTAATCACCACCAATCATACTTGACAAAAATCTTATTTGATTTAAATAATTATACTATATGATGCTGAACTTGTATTAAACGATTCATTCATGAAATTGAACTAATTATATAGGACCTATTTCATAGTACATTACTAACTGGATTAATTAAACTAATCATTTGTACGATCCTATATCGTATTGTATGATCAAAAGTGACAGAATAAAAAATGTAGGATTTTTTAAGAGCCTTATATTTATACTCTTATGTTAGACTTTAAAAAAGTCTTTGGGTATTGAAGGAATTTTGTGAGAGAGTTTTGTGAGGTCTAATATCTTGGAGCGGGAGAGGGAGAAGTAGTGTGAGGGAGGTTCACACAGTAGTTCCAGGAAAGATTCTTCCTTTGCTCCTCCAGCTATCTTTATTGATCTCTTGGGTTACTCTAGAAAAAAAGGCATCAAGGTTGAAGATTATTGGGTTCTTTATCTTCATCAGGAGGGTGAAAAAGAATTTTAGGTTTATTGCCTTTACTAGGAGAGTGAAAAAGCTTCCAGGTTTATTGTCTTTAGCAAGAGAGTGAAAAGGCTTTCAGGTTCTTTACCTTCATCAGGAGGGTGAAAAAAAGCTTCAAGGTTTCTACCTCACCAGGAGGGTGGAAAGGATTTCAGTACTCTACTGTATTGGGTTGGTGGAAGAGATTATTACAAAGGTTTCTCCACTTTGATGTGGGGGCTAAAGGAGAGACACTAAAGATTTAGTGCAATACATGGAGAGGAGGACTCCGGAGAGTGGATGCTGGTAAAATTTTGACTAACCTTTATAAAATTTGGTGTGCTCATTCTACTTTACTTTCCTTGCTTTTATTTTTCCTGCATTTTTATTTTCTTTTCCATTTGTTATTCTTGCAAATCTATGTGTTGATTATCAAGTTGTGTTTGATTTAATTCTTATTGAAAAAGAAAATAAAAAATAAAATAAAGATAAGTAGTTTGTCATTGATATTTATTACAAAAATTAAAAAGAGCAAAATTAAATTTCTTTTTTATTATTAAGTTCTTCCACTTATATTTGTGATTTGTTTAACTAATAAAAAAGAAATTTAATAACCAATTCGCACCCCCCCCCTCCCTACCCCCTTAGTATACATAGAATAGTACAATAAGGTAGTTAAACCTCAGTTGAACTTTCAATTTGCATTAGAGTGGGTCTCAAAATTAGTGATTTAAGAATCCTTATGAAAATATCAAATGACACATTTTGGAAATCGAAATACTATAGAGAGCTATTCAATAACTTGTTCACTGTTGTTTAATAATATTCCCTTTGACTTTAAAAAAATATGCATGTGTATATTTTTATAATTATTTGATTTTCATATGTGGCATATGATTCTATAAGGTTACTCTACACCATCTTTATTTAATAATAGTATTAAAGTTGAAACACCATTTATTGAATAGAGTAATGAGGATAGAGATCTCATAAGGAGATCTTGGATTATATGAGAGTTTTTACCTATATTACTAGCAAGGAGATCTAGGATATGCTATGCATTACACACAAGGGTACAAATGAAGTCAAGAAATCTCATTTAAATATTTTTTTACATGACTATAAACTTTTCCGTATAAAATCAATTGTGACTATCTCAAACATGTACACTATGTTTACTCAGATATTGACAACGCTACTTACTTTAGGTAGAAAACTATCAAACTTAAAGAAAGTTAATAAAATTCTATATTATTTTCTTGATAACCATGATGCAAAAGTTACTGCTATATGAAAATCTAAAGATATGAATGTCTATTCTATTGATAATCTATTCGGATCACTCATTGCCTATGAGAAAAGTGTGAGTCAAAGACATTTTGATGCAACTGACAGGAGGAAAGAGAAAACAGTGACACTAAAGGCCAATAATTTTGTAAGTGACAACTCTGCAGCTAATAAGGATGGTTACATAACATTGATGACCCAGCAATTCTGTTGAGTCTAATAATTAGGTTGTTAAGCCTAAGTGAGTGTCCCAAGGCTACCAAGAGGGGGGGTGAATTGGTAGTAAAAAAAGAG
This sequence comes from Dendrobium nobile, assembly GCA_022539455.1. Classification (NCBI taxonomy): domain Eukaryota; kingdom Viridiplantae; phylum Streptophyta; class Magnoliopsida; order Asparagales; family Orchidaceae; genus Dendrobium; species Dendrobium nobile. Next base: position 25,597,844 of record CM039721.1, on the reverse strand, counting down.
TTTAAAATTTAAGATCCCCTCTTTAAAAATTATTGAACCGAAATAAAGATCTCTTTTAAATTTTAAAATTTTTTTTTTCAACCACAGAGTTTTTAAAACTGAAATAGAAAGTGCGGAAATGTAAAAACAGTAAAGTAAATGACACCAGATTTATAGTGGTTCGGTCTATAACCAGACCTACATCCACTTCCCAGAGGCACCCTCTGAGTATTGCACTAATACAATTAGTGACTCTCCTTTTGCACCCACAGCAAGGCGGAGAAGCCTTTACAAAACACTCTTTTCACCACTCCCCGGTGCGGCAGAGAACCGTCCGTCCTTTTACACAATACCCAGTGTTGGCAGAGAACCGTACATCCTTTCACACTCTCCTAGTGTGGGCAGAGAACCCTTCGTCCTTTCACACTCTCCTAGTGTGGGCAGAGAACCCTTCGTCCTTTCACACTCTCCTAGTGTGGGCAGAGAACCCTTCGTCCTTTCACACTCTCCAAGTGTCGGCAGAGAACCGAATCTCCTTGACAGATCTTCTCACAAGAATCTAGAAGGAAGAAAGAGAAGAGTGAAGTAATCCCAATTCACAAGTAGAGACTCTTACCTTTGAAATCCAAGTGAAGCCTTCTTGCTTCAATGGTAGGAATCCTCTCTTGAATGCTCTCTTCAACTCTCTCCTTGGCTATTCTCTCAAGAGGCACGAAGATCAAATGACAAAAAGATTGGGTGGCAGTCTAATTTGGACTATTTATACAAAAGACAAGAAAAACCGCCCAAAAATTGCAAGTATTCAATTCTGTACGCAGTGGATCGTCCTGTACGATCGTGGATCGTCCTGGACGATTTTACTTAAACGATCTGAAACGACCCAATTTGAATATGTGTACGAAATGTCTTCGTATAGCTGATCGTCCTGTACGAACTAGGTTCGTCCAGTACGAACGGTTATTACAAGGTCGAATCTAGAAACTGCTGAAAACTGTCCTAAGTCGGTTAATCGTTTGGACGAAAATTGATTCGTCTAGACGAATTTTTTACAGAGGACAGATCGTCCTGTACGATATATTATTTCGTCTGGACGAAAATTTTCCAGAGAGCCAACCGTACTGTACGATAATTAATTTCGTCTGGACGAAAATTTTACAGAGAGCCAATCGTACTGTACGATAATTAATTTCATCTGGACGAAAATTTTGCAGAGAGCCAATCGTACTGTACGATAATTAATTTCGTCTGGACGAAAATTTTGCAGAGAGCCAATCGTACTGTACGATAATTAATTTCGTCTGGGCGAAAATTTTCCAGAGAGCTAATCGTACTGTACGATAATTTAGTTTTGTCCTGGACGAATAGGACTTAGAAAATTTTTTGAGCAAGTTCCTATTCGTTCCATATGCTCTATAGGAGATAACTGTCTGATCGTCCAGTACGAACGAAAATCGTCCTGTACGATCAATTAATATGATCTCCTTATTTGTGTGTGCATGTTTTTATTCACTCAAGTTACAATCACTCCCTTTCAATTTGATTTCTAAGCAAAGTGCAAGCTTCAAAAATTTCAAAGTATCTCATGCTGAATTTAATTTGAAGTCTTCGTAGTCTGGAGTTCGTTTTTCCTGAAATGTCAGTACACACAAGAGCAAATACAATTCTTCCAAAATTGTTAGGAGATAACTACACATTTGAACAATAATGTTTGAAATCATCAAAACTTTATAAGTTGTAAAAATGAAAAGCATGCAAATAGCAACTATCTTAACAATCTCCCCCTTTTTGATGATGGCAAAACAATTATTGTTTGTATGATTTTAATTTAAATAAATCTCCTAAACTCCCCCTGAATTGATGAATATTTGAAAATAAAGAGGCAATTTAAACCAAGAAAAAATTTTAAAATTTTTATTTTTCAGACACACAAAAAACACACAAAACAAACACAATAACAAAAACACACAAAACAAATAACAAAAACACACAAAACAAACACACACACAAAACAAATAACAAAAACACACAAAACAAACACAATAACATAACAAACACAATAACATACAAACATAATGATTTCTCCCCCTTTTTGACAACAACAAAAAGTGAAGAAGAAAAAGACAAGAAATGTAAGTAATTATATGAAAATTCATTTGAAAATTTAATCTAAATGGTGATTGATTCAAGGTATGCAATTTTAAACTAAAAACATTAGGTCAATCATAGAAATTCAGAAAATTTAAAAAGTGATATAGCATTGTAAGTAAGAAGAATTTAGCAAAGACATGATTCAATTTAGACATTTCAATATAGAAAATCATTACTAGAGAGATGAAGAAAAATTTGATATTTCAAAGTTCAAAAGAATATAAATGAACATAAGATCAATTTGAATTAAGAGATTGAAAGAATTTGGAAAGAAGCGAATTACCACAAGTGGCGCTTTGCGCATCTTTTTCATATAGCTAGCACATTTTTGTGCATCTTTCTTTATTGGGCTTATTTTGTGCCTCTTTTTCACATTTGCAACTTTGTTGCGCATTCCTTTTGATTTTGTACATTTGTACAATTTTCAAGAGTAATTGAATTCTTTCCAAAGATAATAAACTAGAATCTCAAAATTTTTTAAGTGCATAAATATTAATTGAGCTAGGAAATACAAAATAAGACAACATCTAAATTGCAATAATAATATTAACTTTTATGTAGTCTAAATGAATAGACATGAATTTAAAAGTTCTAATTACAACAAGTTATAAACAACTTTTAAATTTAGAAAGACTAGATTTTCTAATGTAGATAATCTCAAATTACAATCTAATTTAAGCACTATGAAGATTAAATAATACTAATGAAATTCATAAAAATTAACCACATTTCAATAACAAATCAACATTGAAACAAGTACGAAATGCATTGATATTTATGAAAGAATTACACATTTCATAATATCTAAACACAACTTAAAAGAAAAGACAAACAAACACTTAACATAAGCACTAACACAACAAGACATAAAAACATGAGTAACTAACACATCAAAACAAAAAAAATACAACACGAGTACAACAAAGACACAGAAATTCATCTCTACTGTTCTGGAGGAGGAGGAGGAGGAATGCCACCGAAAAGGTTAAATTAGGAGGCCATCAACATTACATTGGTATTGATATCATGTACTTCATTTCTAATTATACCAATGTCATGTTGTTGCTGCACAAGTTGAGCATCAAATTGATCAAACCTTTGATCAATATGAGTCTCTAATCTATTAAATCTCTCAATCAGATTCTGATAATTTGACTGAGGTGCAGAGGTTTGCGCTCCTTCTTCTTCTTCTCCTTCTGAAGCACTGGCATGCGCTTTTTCTTTTTCTTTTTCCTCCCTGAAGAGCAATCTGAAGGATGCATCATTATAGTAAACTGGCTCTTCATATTCTTCATCAAGATGCACCAAATTATATTTCTTCTCCAAAATGTAGGTAATTAAATGTCCCAAAGAAATATTCTTTTTCCTCTTTTGTTCAGCATGTCCTATTTCTGAAAGCCCATAGAGATGATCTATGATAAGTTGGGCTTCGTCGATAGGGCGACGATCCATAATCAAAAAGGTTAGAACAGAAAGGAGAGGAGTAATGTTTATCCTATCACCAGCTTTAGGAATGATTGAAGATCTAAGGATATGCTGGATGATACGGGCATTTTGGGTCATCCCAGATACTCTAGCAATATGATAGGTTACGCCACTTTTTCTAATTACCCTATTGACATCTTCCCATCTGATTGTGTTTTCGGTCATAAGGTTGTGAGCTCTATATCCTTCAGTCCTTAGGTTTAGAAATGCACCAATGTCATGCTTGGTGATTTCTACTTTTTGCTTGAATACAAAGGAACTAATGGAAGAGTGGTCGGAGTTAAAACTCATGTTGGCTAGAAAGTAGAGAAATGTTTGCTTGTTGTAGAAATGGACGAGAAAAAGTATGAAATGGAATTGGGTTGAGGCAAAAAGGTGTATTACCTTAAAATTTATCTCGCTTTGGATCAAGATGCGAGATGGAGTGATTTTTTGCGGAAGCAAAATGAGGAAATGATTCCTCATTTGCCTTAGAAAGGAAGTTTTCCGAGGCATTCCTATTCGGCTTCTTCGCTAACACCTTTTGTCTTTTGCTTGAGGAGGCCATTGAAAGAGAAGTTTGAAAGTGTGATTGTTAAGTTAGAAAGCCTTCATATTTAAAGAAAACGATATGTTCGTCCTGGACGAAAAAGGTTCGTCCTGGACGAAAATAATCGTTCGTCTGGACGAACATTATTTCGTACAGACGATCAAATTCGTCCAAAATGTAACGGCTTTTCGTAATCAACACAACTTACGATGCGTCCCTTCGTACAGACCTTTGACTTGACTGATCGTACATATGAACAAAAGTTCGTACAGACGATAAAAAAATAAACCGTTTAAATGTCTTTTGAAAACCGTCCCCTACATTGAACCGACATATGTTCGTCTGGACGAACAAAAAGTTCGTACAGACGAAATCCATATTAAAAACTGTCTTATCCACTCAACCGCTGCATTCATTTGTCCCGACGTTTGAGAAAAGGAAAAAGTTCGTCCTGGACGATCTTCATATCGTACAGACGATTTAATTAAAAACTGCTCTCAAAACGGTTAAAATGCACGCAAACCAATTTTTCTCACATCGTCCAGTACGAACTAAAATTCGTCCCGGACGATTTCCTCCAATTTTTGAATTTTTGAATTTTAATTTAAGAAAATCAAACCAAACAAAAAAAGAAAACATACAATAAAAAACTTACACTCAAGAACAAATTCATTCAAAACATACAAAAATTCACAAAATAAAATAAAAAAAAAAAAATAAAAAACAAAACAAAAACATAAACATCAATGTTGCAAAGACATTTTGTTTAGGCATTTAAATCAATAACACCTAGCCTTGTTCTTAAAGTACTGAAGGTATCAAGGGCTAAAGGTTTTGTAAAAATGTCTGCAAGTTGATTTTCAGTTGAAACATGTGTGAGTTCAATTTCTCCTTTGGATACATGATCCCTTATGAAATGATGTCTTATATCTATGTGTTTAGTTCTAGAATGTTGAATAGGATTTTTGGAAATACAAATAGCACTAGTATTGTCACAATAAATTGGAATAGTGCGTACAGATAATCCTAAATCAATCAACTGTTGTTTTAACCAAAGTACTTGTGCCACACAACTTCCTAAAGCAATGTATTCTGCTTCTGCAGTAGATAGGGCTACTGAATTTTGTTTTCTACTGGACCAAGAAACTAATGAATTACCAATGAATTGACATGTTCCAGAAGTGCTTTTCCTATCCACTCTACAGCCTGCAAAGTCAGAATCTGAGTAACCAATAATTTCAAATGAAGAGCTAAACTTAGGATACCAAATTCCTAAGTTTTGAGTTCCTAGTAAGTATCTTAAAATCCTTTTCACTGCTGTCAAATGTGATTCTTTTGGATCTGATTGAAATCTAGCACATAGGCAAACACTGAACATAATATCTGGTCGGCTAGTAGTCAAGTAAAGTAAAGATCCAATAATCCCTCTATATTTCTTTTGATCAACAGATTTTCCCTTGAGGTCCTTATCTAACTGAACTGAGGAACTCATTGGTGTACTAACAGTTTTAGCATTGTCCATTTCATATTTCTTGAGGATGTCCTTAATATATTTGGTTTGACTAAGAAATGTCCCTTCCTCAAGTTGCTTGATGCTAAAACCTAGAAAGTAATTTAAATCTCCCATTAGACTCATTTCAAATTCACTACTCATTGCATTTGAAAAATCATCACAAAGATTTTTATTTGAAGATCCAAAGATGATATCATCCACATAAATTTGAACAATGAGTATTTCCTTTCCAAATTTCTTTAAGAAGAGAGTTGTATCCACACTTCCTTTTTCAAAAGATCTTTCAAGTAGGAAAGTACTCAATCTCTCATACCAAGCCCTAGGTGCCTGTTTCAATCCATATAATGCCTTTTTTAACTTAAAAACATGATTTGGGTATTTTGAATTTTCAAATCCAGGAGGTTGTTCTACATAAACATCTTCTTCAATAACACCATTCAAAAAGGCACTTTTGACATCCATTTGAAACAATTTAAAACTTTTAAAACAAGCAAAGGGTTTTCTCTTTCAAAGTTTTCTTCCACATTTTCTTCCAAGTTTAATCTATCAATCTTTTGGGAGTTTTCCTCAATTTCTTCTTCAACACTATTTGGCCCTTCTAAATTTCCAGATTCATCAAATACAACATGTGTGGTTTCTTTAATAACTAAAGTTCTTTTGTTGAATACCCTATAAGATTTTCCAACACTTGAATATCCAACAAAAATTCCTTCATCTGATTTTGGATCAATTTTTCCTAAGGCAGATTTTCCATTGTTATGAATGAACACCTTGCAACCAAAAATATGCAAATGAGACAAATTTGGTGTTCTACCTTTTAGTAACTCATAGGGTGTTTTATTTAAATTTGATCTCACATTCACCCTATTCAGAACATAACATGCAGTGCTAACCGTCTCAGCCCAAAAATATTTAGGAAGAGAGTATTCTGCCAACATTGCTCTGGCGGTTTCTATTAATGTTCTGTTTTTCCTTTCAACTACCCCATTTTGTTGAGGGGTTCTAGGAGCAGAAAAGTTGTGATCAATCCCCTTTTCCTTACAAAAATTTTCAAATCTTTCATTTTCAAATTCTCCTCCATGATCACTTTGTATAGACATTATTTCACATCCTAATTTTCTCTGAATCCAAGTTGAAAAATTTCTGAATTCCTCAAATGATTCACTTTTATGAAAAAGAAATCTAACCTAAGTGAACCTAGAGAAATCATCCACAATAACAAATCCGTATACCTTCCCTCCTAGACTTACAGTTCCTACTGGTCCAAAAAGATCCATGTGAAGAATTTCCAATGGTTTACTAGTTCTAAGATCATTATTGGACTTAAAAGAGGACTTCACTTGTTTTCCTAATTGACATGCATCACAAAGATGGTCCTTAGTAAAGTCTAGTTTTGGTATACCTCTTACTAAATTCTTTTGGGTAATTCTCTTAAGATTTTTCATACTAGAATGATAAAGTCTCCTATGCCAAAGCCAAGATTCTTCAGAAACAGTTTTCAAACAGAAAGCAATAGGAGTATGAAATGAATTCAAATCTAGCATGTAAACATTGTTTACCCTTTTTCCATTTAAAACTTCTTTCCCATTTAGGCTTAATATGCAGCTAGTAGGTAAAAATTTCACATTATAACCTTTGTCACATAGCTGACTTATACTTAACAAATTATGCTTTAAGCCTTCAACCAGTAGCACATTGTCTATAAAAAAGTTTTTGAAATTACCAATCATACCTGATCCAACCACTTTCTTTGTGGTATTATCTCCAAGTGTAACCTTGCCTCCATTCCTGGCTTCTAGCGATATGAATTGTGTAGTGTCTCCAGTCATATGCTTTGAACATCCGCTATCCAGGTACCATATGCTCCCACGAGGTCTTGTGTGAGAGCAATCCTGCAAAAATATCAAATGTTAGACCTGGGAACCCAAACAAGTTTGGGTTCACCTTTTAGCAATTTATAATCAGATGCATGTATGATATGTCTAGGTTTATGCATCTTAGGTCTCCACACCAAATTAGATTTCATCATCAAGGTACAGGTGTGAGATATATGTCCAAAAAATCCACAATTATTACATTTAACATTAGGAAAAATATTCCTAAGTTTTCTTCCATGTGATTGTCTTCTAAGGGATTTCATGAATTTAGGATAATATTTAGGATTTGTAAAATCTTCAAGTCTGGGGGGTTTCCTATTATCCTCGAGAGCTCTTATTGTTAATTTGTAAAATGAATTCATATCTTCCAAGATTCGATTGGTATAATTGATTCTATATGTTTTGCTCTCAGATCCATCCTTAATATTTTTAAATTCCTTTTCAAGATCAGTATAGGATGACTTTAGATTTTCAAAATTCTTATTCAAGTCATCATATTCATCAAGTAGTTTCATGTGGTTGTCATCTATTAAAGCATGGTCTTTTCTAAGGATTTCATTTTCCTTCTTGAGCTCTTCAAATTCTAAACTTAAACTAGCATGCATCTTTTTCATTTTCCTATATGTATCATGCATGTGTTCAGAAACTTCAAATAATTCATCATAGGATAAGTCACATACCTCTTCTTGATCTGAGTGATCCACTTTGTCTGCCATCAAGCAAAGATTAGTGACTTCTTCTTCTTTTTCTGTCTCAGATGAGTCTGAAGCTGAGTCCGCCCAAAAAGCTCTTTGAAACTTCTTCTTGCCCTTCTTTACCATAAGTTTCTCCTCCACTTTCTCCTTAGCAGGAGTGGCTTTGAGTTTTGGGCAATCAGTCTTGATATGACCTGGTTTCCTGCATTCATAACAAATCATTTCATTAGAAACCTTGCCATTTTTGTTAAACTTACCTCTATTCCATAGCTGGCGTTTCTTCTGCTTCCTCCTTAAAAAGCTTCTGAATTGTCTAGTCATTAGTGCAACATCATCTTCATCCTCAAGTTGTGAGTGTTCACTCTCTGACTCTTCCACTTTTAGTGCTATATTCTTCTCCTTTCGTGGTTCACCTGCATCAATCTTCCTTTGACTTACTCCTTGCTCATAAGCAATGAGTGAACCAAGAAGATTGTCAATAGAATAAATGTTTAAATCCTTAGACTCTGTAATTGCAGTAATTTTTGCATTATAAGCAGTAGGTAAACAACGAAGAATTTTATTGACCATTTCAGCATTAGTTAATTCCCTACCAAGTGCATGCAAAGAAGTGACAATTTGTGTAAATCTTGTGTACATGTCTGAAATAGATTCATTAGGTTTCATGCGAAACAATTCATAGTCATGTAACAAGATATTAAGCCTTGATTGTTTAACCTCATTTGTCCCTTCATAAGTTATACAAAGTCTATCCCATATGTCCTTTCCGCTTTTGCAAGTGGAAACCCGCATGTAGTCTTCAGATTTTAAAGCACAAAAGAAACTGTTTAAACATTTGGCATTTAATTATGCTAAGTCACGTTCTTCTACAGTCCAATCAGTAAAAAGTATTTCTACCATTACTCCATCAACTAATCTAGTTGGTTTAGTGTAGCCATCCTGGACTAATATCCACATGCGATAATCAAGTGACTGTAGGAAAGTAGACATGCGTGTTTTCCAGAAATCAAAAGGAATGTTATCAAACAGTGGAGGTCTAGTAATAGAGTAACCCTCAGGTGTGTTCCGGTTTTCGAAAGTAGCCATCTACGTTAATCAAAAAGTAGTTCAAACTTATGATATTGAAACTATGCTCTGATACCACTTGTTGAGTCTAATAATTAGGTTGTTAAGCCTAAGTGAGTGTCCCAAGGCTACCAAGAGGGGGGGGGGTGAATTGGTAGTAAAAAAAGAGTTTAAAATTTAAGATCCCCTCTTTAAAAATTATTGAACCGAAATAAAGATCTCTTTTAAATTTTAAATTTTTTTTTTTCAACCACAGAGTTTTTAAAACTGAAATAGAAAGTGCGGAAATGTAAAAACAATAAAGTAAATGACACCAGATTTATAGTGGTTTGGTCTATAACCAGACCTACATCCACTCCCCAGAGGCACCCTCTGAGTATTGCACTAATACAAATAGTGACTCTCCTTTTGCACCCACAGCAAGGCGGAGAAGCCTTTACAACACACTCTTTTCACCACTCCCCGGTGCGGCAGAGAACCGTCCGTCCTTTTACACAATACCCAATGTTGGCAGAGAACCGTACGTCCTTTCACACTCTCCTAGTGTGGGCAGAGAACCCTTCGTCCTTTCACACTCTCCTAGTGTGGGCAGAGAACCCTTCGTCCTTTCACACTCTCCTAGTGTGGGCAGAGAACCCTTCGTCCTTTCACACTCTCCAAGTGTCGGCAGAGAACCGAATCTCCTTGATAGATCTTCTCACAAGAATCTAGAAGGAAGAAAGAGAAGAGTGAAGTAATCCCAATTCACAAGTAGAGACTCTTACCTTTGAAATCCAAGTGAAGCCTTCTTGCTTCAATGGTAGGAATCCTCTCTTGAATGCTCTCTTCAACTCTCTCCTTGGCTATTCTCTCAAGAGGCACGAAGATCAAATGACAAAAAGATTGGGTGGCAGTCTAATTTGGACTATTTATACAAAAGACAAGAAAAACCGCCCAAAAACCGCAAGTATTCAATTCTGTACGCAGTGGATCGTCCTGTACGATCGTGGATCGTCCTGGACGATTTTACTTAAACGATCTGAAACGACCCTATTAGAATATGTGTACGAAATGTCTTCGTACAGCTGATCGTCCTGTACGAACTAGGTTCGTCCAGTACGAACGGTTATTACAAGGTCGAATCTAGAAACTGCTGAAAACTGTCCTAAGTCGGTTAATCGTTTGGACGAAAATTGATTCGTCTAGACAAATTTTTTACAGAGGACAGATCGTCCTGTACGATATATTATTTCGTCTGGACAAAAATTTTCCAGAGAGCCAACCGTACTGTACGATAATTAATTTCGTCTGGACGAAAATTTTGCAGAGAGCCAATCGTACTGTACGATAATTAATTTCGTCTGGACGAAAATTTTGCAGAGAGCCAATCGTACTGTACGATAATTAATTTTGTCTGGACGAAAATTTTGCAGAGAGCCAATCGTACTGTACGATAATTAATTTCGTCTGGACGAAAATTTTCCAGAGAGCCAATCGTACTGTACGATAATTTAGTTTCGTCCTGGACGAATAGGACTTAGAAAATTTTTTGAGCAAGTTCCTATTCGTTCCATATGCTCTATAGGAGATAACTGTCTGATCGTCCAGTACGAACGAAAATCGTCCTGTACGATCAATTAATATGATCTCCTTATTTGTGTGTGCATGTTTTTATTCACTCAAGTTACAATCACTCCCTTTCAATTTGATTTCTAAGCAAAGTGCAAGCTTCAAAAATTTCAAAGTATCTCATGCTGAATTTAATTTGAAGTCTTCGTAGTCTGGAGTTCGTTTTTCCTGAAATGTCAGTACACACAAGAGCAAATACAATTCTTCCAAAATTGTTAGGAGATAACTACACATTTGAACAATAATGTTTGAAATCATCAAAACTTTATAAGTTGTAAAAATGAAAAGCATGCAAATAGCAACTATCTTAACAAATTCAAGAGCTTTATGAAGAGAAAGAAAAGTCATCATCAACACTAGATTAAAGGTAAATCAGGTAAAACTACTAAGGCTTTCTCTAACACTAGTTATTTTAAAAGTAGAAAACCATAACATTTAACATATGGTTTCCCTAACTTAAAAAGATTCCCCTATCAAGGAGAAGGGTGAGGAGAAGACATATTTCAAAAAGGGAAGCAAAGGATGCAAAGGGCCTTTTGGGAAGATTCGGCCTTATATTCATTAGAATCTGAAGCATAAGAGGAGGTATCTAATTTGTTACTTATGGAGAATGATAGTCTTAATCACTCTAATCAAGATCAGGTATATGAACTCACCTATGATGATTTATTTGCTATATTGAAAAAAAAAATGCATGAATCATATAGGAAACTAAAGAAACTCCATACTATTTTGAACTTGAAATTTTTTTTAACTACAAAAAGTGCATAATAGTCTGAGAACTAAACATTCTTCATTAGATGAAGAACATGATTATTTACTCAACGAGTTTAATGGATTAAATAAGAAGCATATTAAATTAACCACATTGCATGAATCCTTGAAATATGAGTATGCTAATTTAGAAAATTCATACAAACAATTAGAAGAACTTGCAACTGAATTAGATTCTAGTGAGTATGCATTAAAATGTAAAGTTCAAAGCTTTAAAAGTGCAAATGAATTTTTTAAAGAAAAAATTGATGAGCTTAAAATAATAGACCACCACCTACATTAGCGCAATGGTATCAGCCTAAAATACAGCATATATCTTGTATCTAAAAGGATGCACTACCACTCACGTAGGTTAGTGAATTTATTTTGAGATGGTAGGTCCTTTCCTTGTGGCGTATTAGGATACATAACCCACACTTTGAACATACACCATATAACACATTTAGTGTGGAGGCCTAAATCAAGTGCATTACAACATAACATGCATGTCATTTATTCAAGTAAGCATAAAATGAAACCCAAAGTCGTTTGGGTTCCCAAAATTTAGGAGTGTCAATATTTAACCTGATCGAAATTGATCAAAAAAAATATTTGAGTTAGGGTCAACCTATTTGGAAAACCGGTTGGGTCTGGGTTCCAAAATTTAACCTGTTTAAAAAATCAGGTTGAGTCCGAGTCAACCTGCTAACCCGAAGTTGACCCAAATCTGATTTGTTCCCCCACACTCAGGGATAGTTTTGCTTGGGTCAACACACTAACTCACCGTGCTTTTGTTGGATGAAAAAGGAAAAGATGAGGAGAAAGGTAATGGAAGAGTAGGGCTAGGGATTTTGGGGAAGAATGAAGATTAGAACCAAATTTGAGGATAGGATAACATCAAAGCAGAGGAGAAGAGGACACGCCACCACGACACAGCTCGTTGTTCTTTTATTAGATCATAAGTAATGATGACAACAGGACTCTAGAGTCGGGGGGCTGAGGGAGCTCACTTTTTACAAAGGTAACCAATAAAAGACTTCTTCACCTCATGATGTTCCTTCTTATCCCTTTAGAAGTCATGACATCTTGGTGAGCTTGTAGCTTTCCATTCTTTTAGTTGATAAAAAATAACCATCGTACAAGCTTTCAGCTCATTATGATTTAGGAAGGCAACCAAAGCCTCCTTCGATGATGTTCCTTTTGGTCAGGTCCAAAGTTATGAAAACTCGCCATTTTTTATTGGATCAAAAGTAAAGTCTATAATGGCTGGGAGCTCGAACAGTGGTTTAAATCAAAATTTTTTATTTAGACTGAGTTGACAGGTCTTGTTAGGTTGACCATGATTCAAAGCATGTTGGTTTTGGGTCCGACAAAGTGACCTATTTTTATAAGTGGGTCAGGTTTAGGTTGGGTCAAATAGTGCCTAGTCATATTCTGGTTGGACCTAAACCTGACCCAAAACTCAATTTTGATAGCCCTACCAAATTTAATCCTTGATTAATAGTGTAGGGGTGCTCTCACAAATGGCCTAGTGAGAGAATATGGTACTTGGACAGTGGATGCTCATAGCAGATGATTAGAGATTTAAATCAATTCATAACATTAAAGGCCAATGAAGGAGGCAAGGTTATACTAGGAGAAGATATTGCTAGAAAAGTGGTGGGTTGAGTTATGAGGGGTAACTCAAAAATTTAATCATGGAAAATATTTTGCTAGTAGATGTGTTGAAGCATAACTTGCTTAGTGTCAATCAATTGTGTGATAATATATTTGATATTAAATTTCTTTTTACTAAATATTTGATTAGTTTAAATGAAAAAAATCAGGTAAAATAATAAATATTGTTTATAATGTTTGATTTGAATTATATTTATTATTAAAATTCTTTATATTTAACTTAGTTGTTGATGAATTCTAGCTATGACATAAGCAACTATGTCATGCAAGCATGAAAACCCTTATAAAGATTGCCTAGAAAAACCTAATTAGAGGCATACCAAAGTTAGAATTCTCTAAGGACCACTTTTGTGACGATTACTAATTAGGAAAGCAATCCAAATCTTTATTTCATTCCATTAAGGACATCACCACCTCTAGGCTATTAGAAATTATGTATATGAACTTGTTTGGGCATATTACTTGTTATGTTCTAAACGGGGTTAACATTAAATCCAAACTTAATAAGACACCCTATGAGTTACTTAAGGGTAGGACACAAAATCTTTAGCATCTTCATATTTTGGGTGTAAGTGTTCATTCTTATTAATGAAAAATCTCCTCGAGGTAAATTTGATCCTAAGTTTTATGTAGGAGTCTTCTTAGATTATTCTTCTACAGTTAAAGCCTATAAGATATTTAATAAGAGGGCCTTAGTTGTAGAGGAGTCAACTTATATATTATTTGATGAATTCGAAGAATCTGGAGAGCCCAGGTTAGAAGAAGAAGAAGAAGAAGAAGAAGAAGAAGAAGATGATGATGAAGAAGAGGTAGAGGTTACCCAAGGAGTAGAGTCCATTGATCTAGAAGCGATTGCCTAGAGAATGGAGATATTCATCTAGTCAACTTAGAGAACATATCTTAAGAGATCCATCTGTAGGAGTTAGGACTAGGCATGGACTTAGCAAGGCATTTAGTGATTTTGTATTCATCTATATGGTAAAACCCACTAGTGTAAATAAAGCCTTATTAAGCATTGAACAAATTTGTTAGTAATGATGTATGGGATTTGGTTAGTAGATCTAAAAACTATAGAATTGAAGGAACTAAGTGGGCATTCAAAAATAAGATGAATGATTCTGGAGTAGTGCTTAGAAAGAAAGTCAGAATAACATTTAAGGGGTAAAATTAAATAGAAGGGATTGATTTTGAGTAGACATTTGTCCCTATAGCTAGATTAGAAGCCATTAGAGTTCTATTAGCCTTTGCATATTTTAGAGGCTTCAAATTATACCATATGGATGTTAAAAGTGTCTCTTTGAATGGGGTTACTAAGGAAGATATCTATATAGAACAATTACCTAGATTTGAAAATGTAACCTTTCCCAACCAAGTCTATAAATTAAAGAAGGCATTATAATGTAAGCACCTAAAGCTTGGTATTAGAGGCTTAACATATTTCTCCTAGATAGATCTTTTGTTAAGGTTAGTGTAAATGCCACCTTATTTATAAAGAAAGAAGGAGATGATCTACTGTGATATATGTGGATGACATACTGTTTGGATTAACAAATGAAATATTATTTATTAGTTTTTTTAGAAACTATGAGTAGATAGTTTAAGATGAGTATGATGGGTGAACATACATATTTCGTTGGATTTAGTGTGAAATAAAGAGATTAATGAACTTTCTTAGTCAAAGTAAATACATTAAGGAGATTTAAAGAAGTATGAGATAGAAAGTGCTAATGTAATAAATATTCCCTTGAGTTCTATCATTTAATTACACAAGGATCTAATTTGAAAATCAATAATTTAAAAGAAGTATATGGGGATTATAGGATCACTTCTATATTTGACTACTAGCAGACCTAATATAATATTTAGTGTGTGTCTCTACTCTAGATCTCAAGCTGATCCTAAGGAATCCCATTTGGCTGCAGTTAAGAGAATTCTTAGATACCTTTTTTATGCACATAAAACTTAAGTATTTGGTATCTTATAGATAGCTCTTCATTTTAAAATTATTTGTTATTAAGACTTAGACTTTGCAAGGTGTAGAATAGATAAAAAAATATTTTTAAAACTTATCAATTTATAGGACAATCATTAGTTTTTTGGTCTAGTAGAAAATAAAACTCAACAGCTTTATCTAAAATTGAGGAAGAATATATATTTCTAGGAAGCTTTTTTGCTCAAGTCTTATGGCTAAAGCAACAAATCATTAACATTAGACTATGTAGGTGCTATACAAATCATGTGTGATAACACTAATGCCATTTACATTTCTAAAATCCAATTAAACACTCCCACATTAAACAAATTTCCATTAGATATCATTTTATTAGAGATATTGTAGCTAAGGGAGATATAGAACTGCATCATGTAGCCACTAAAAATCAGTTGACATATATTTTTACCAAATCCTTGAACTATGATACTTTCAACACATTGAGTACTGCATCATGTGTCATTGATATTCATGCTTGATTCTAGGCAAAATGAAATCTACCATGTGTGTAGTAACTTATTTTTTGTGTGTTTATATTTTTTTTGAGTTTTTTTTTTCATTTTTGTTACTATTTTTTGTATTTGATAATTCTATGTTAATAATTATTCCATGATCTTCACACACCAATTTATCTAAAAAAAAGACTTTAAAATAATAAAATGATCACTCGTACTATACGATTCTCTTTTATATTGTATCATCTTTACAATGTCTACACATCCTCACCACTCGTGAAATTAATTTCCCTGATTTGACCAATAATTGGTGATCATAATATATGACCACCACTTTTTACTATACAATCCATATGTCATTAGCTATTAGTTGAAATCAATTCATCCAATACAATATTTAATTCTACATCATCCTATACGAACACATATTCATACTATACAATATCTTAGTCAAAGATTGTACATGATGACTCCTCGAGAAGATTAATTTAATGAGAATCATTCAGAACAATTTTGAACGTACTGCACAATTTGACTAACTTTTTTAATTTACCAGCCTAGACAAATTAACTTATTATAATTATACTGTACGATCGTGATCATACGGTATAATCTTCCTAAACTTTATTTAGGTAGAGGGAAGTCTAGAGCTTTAATCATAACACCGTTCTTTTCTTCCCTCATGGTATATTATTCTTCATTCTCAAATGGATAGAGGAAAGCCTTCTATGGCTCTAGTAGGTAGATATTTTATATGTCTTATAGACCCTCAATTTCACAAAGCTGCCAATGAAGATGCCTACCATCGATATAAGGCTATTGGGATAACTCCATCCAAAATCATCAATCAGGAAGCTCTTAACTTATAGGTTTTAAATCTCTTTACTGGCACTACACTCCATTTCATTCTCACCTTAGCTTTTCCCTTTAACTCCAAATTGGTCTTTGAATTCTTTTTCAATCTTAGAGTTAATAGTAAGGGGACAACCCTTCGATATTTTGTCTACAGGAAACCTATAGAAATCACCTGCAAAGATTTTGACCAAATCCTACATCTCTGCACTACTAGCATTAAAGCACACTCCATTGACTTTCTTTCTGACTATGATTGTGGGATACTCCACTGAACAGTGACATTGCTTTAGTCTGCACCCATGTCAAGATGCTCACATAATTCATCATATCCTTCGTAACACAGTCATTCGAAAAGAAGGTGATAGGGTAAATAAAACAGTTCTCCTATCCCTAGTCACCAATACATAAAAAATTTTAGAAGCATTCATGATCCTAAGAATGAACATAAGAAAAATCTAGCATTAGGTTAGTAGATTACTTATGTCCAGGAATCCAAATAAAACTTGTTGAGATAGTTGCTACTTAGTTCTTGCCTGTTTGTTATTCTTGCAACTTGTATGTTTTTGATGATTCCAAATATTATTGAATTGATTTTTATTTCTCTTAACATATTTTGGAAGAATTATTTTGCTCTTGTGCATACTAACATTTTAGGTAAATCATAGTCCGGATTGTTGATGATTTTA
This sequence comes from Dendrobium nobile, assembly GCA_022539455.1. Taxonomy (NCBI): domain Eukaryota; kingdom Viridiplantae; phylum Streptophyta; class Magnoliopsida; order Asparagales; family Orchidaceae; genus Dendrobium; species Dendrobium nobile. The sequence continues at coordinate 25,580,529 of CM039721.1, read as the reverse complement.
AATCAATATCAGTTTAGAGTTTATTATAATTGAAGTCTATATTTTTTATTTTATTGAGTCTTAGAGAGTGTGATTGTAATTGTATAACTGAGCACAAACACACCGGGGGAGAATTTAAAATCTATTTTTTAACTAATCGTACTATACAAATGAACTTTATATGGGATGATTTGTTCAGTTAATTTCCCAATGAGCAGTAAAACAAACATAAATAAAAAAATTTCTAAGTATAAATCATACAGTACATTCACCATTCGTACATGCCTTCTAGACTACAAAATGGATAAGTCCCTTTTTGCCCAAAAATATTTTTTCTAAGTTGTTGACCTCATTTTTGTATGAGGTCACTAAGGCCCTTCCAAACTTCAGATTAATTCTAGACCTTAAGATCCTTTCCTAGAGCCAGACCCTAGGGCCTACTCTAGAGCTTAAGATCCTTTCCTAGAGCAAAACCTTAGGGCCTACTCTAGAGCTTAAGATTCTTCTCTAGATCCTAGATCTTAGAACCCCCTCTAGATCTTAGGACCAATCTAGACTCAAATCAATCCCTACCTTTGATCAACTCCAACTTCAAATCAATCTCTACCTTTGATCAACTCCAATTGCAAGTTAATCCCTACCCTTGATTGATTCAAATCTCAAACTTCACTCAATTCAAATCCAAATTAATTCAAGTTTCAAACATATCCAAACTTTGACTCAATCCACTTGAGAATCCAAATTTCAACCTAGACTTTGATCCTACCTTTGATCTAGCCTTGACCCTATCCATTCATTAATAATCACCACATGATTGTAAATGATTTGGATACTCCAATATTAATCATTCAAACTTAAAATCCATCCCAAATCTAAAAACCCAGACTCAAATCCAAAGTCTTAAGGCCTTATCCTAAAGACCTTTTTCAAAGATTTTTCAAACATTTCAAAACCCAGTCAAATGGCCTCTGATTCAGGGTCTATTACTTATAAAGTGATAAGACATGTCTCTAGAGGCTACCCTCCAATTTTGAGCCCATTCTGAGGTCTCTAACCCCAAAATCTGAATTAAAATCCAAAGGCTGTAAAACCTTCAAATATTTACAGCCTATGCCATTGGACTTAACACCTTGAAGATTTTGATCTTGGAGCCTTTATCAAAGCCTCCAATCTCTTCCAGACCCTTGATTGTGACCAATTGAGCAGTAAACTGCATTTTCCAGACCCATTTTTGACCCTAGTTGACCAATGGGTCAAAATTGACCAAAATACCCCTATGGGGTTTCAAATGCCATTTCAACTCAAATCAATTCCAAACTCTTTGAAACCACTTTCAATGAGTTCCAAATATCAAACCCAACTTGTTGAACTCAAACCCAGACCTTGGGTCAACTTGGTTGACCAAGTCAACCAAGTTTGACCCATTAACCCATACATCTCTTCTCTTTCAAATTTTTGAACCAAGTCCATTCCAAGTCCTTTGAATGCAAGGGATGACCCCTTGGGTACCCAAGAGACCTCTCTTGGAGACCCAAGCTTTGGGCTCACTTGGGTTAGCCATATGGCTTGACCCAAGTGACCAAAGAGAGGCCTCCCTTGAGCCATCTCTTAACCTTAATCAAATTGAATCCAAATCAAGGTGTCATTGAGTTCCCATTGACCCAATACACCTTCCTTGACCAGCCCAACCCTTGGGCTCACTTGGGTCAAGAGTTAGGCTAACCCAAAGTGCCCAAAAGCACTTGAGATTGAGCCAATTCTCAACCTAAGCCCAATTGAACTTGACCAACACCTCCCATAGGTGGCCCTAGGTCCAACACACCTCCTCCAGCCAGCCCATGCCTTGGGCCCACTTGGGTCAAGAGTTAGGCTAACACAAAGTAGCCAAAAACACATGGACCCGAGCCATTTCCCAACTCAGATCAAATTGGACCCAATTGCCACTTGCATTGGGTTCACCAGACCCAGACCCACGTCCCATTTCAAGCCTAGGGTCTGGCCCTACCTGGGTTGAGCCCAAATCGACCCGAACCGAGCAGGTTTGGATCAACCCGAGCCATCTTTTAACCTAGATCAAATTGGATCCAATTACCACTTGCATTGGGTGCACCAGATCCAGACCTATCTCCCATACCGAACCCAGGGTCTGACCTGACCTGGATCCAGCTCGATTCGACTCAAACCGAGCAGGTTTGGGCCAAACCCAGCCGCCAGTTCAATCCAGACCTCCCTAGGCCAAATTGACTCCACCTTTGGCTCCAGCACGTCCCCATCAGCCTCCCCCAGTCAACCCGACCCAGACCATGGCCAGCAACGGTCGGAGCCAATGGGAATTGAGTTCCGATTGTCCCCCCAGACAATTCCTGGTTCAAGGCTGCTGTCGACCGGTTTGATCCCCACGATCTCCCCTGGACGTCGCCATCGTCCACCTGGCAGCGATCTGAGCCCTCTCCAGCTTAATCTCGGCCGTCCAAGCTCCCAAAAGGTGGCCGAATACCCTCGAGCTCACTAGTCCGCCAGAGGCATCGAAATTCCTAGAGCTCCTTCGAACTCACAGACGCTCCCTTCGAGCTCCCAGATCGATCCCTCCTTCCGTTTGAGCAAGTGCCCGTGAAAGCTTTCGGCGTCCCGCTCGAAGTCGCACCTCCGGCCGTCCTCCGGTCCTGACCTCTGAAGGAAATCTGTTCGCTATCATCCCTTGAAGCTTCCTGATAGAGAAGCTCATTCGTTGAGGCCTTCTCTGCGGTAATCCCTCTATCCCGAGCTCCCTAGCTAGGTAGTCCGGTCAAGTGTGAAGGAAACCTTCACCCCAATGGATCTCCACCGTTGGATTGAAGGTTTCCACCGTCCTGATCCTCCCTGTGAAACTTCATCGGAGTTTGCCGACGGGATCGCCCGGATCAAGCCGGAGAAGCTCTGCGATCTCGGATACGCGCGGGAGGTTGAAGACGAAATCTCAGCCGTTGATTTCGATCAACGGCTCAGATTAGATCCCGCGGTATCGGAGCGTCGTTAATCCCACCCATTTGATCCGCCATCCAACGGCTATGGTTAACCCAGCCGTTAACAGTTAGCGCCAATGATTGCTTGGCCAATCAGCGCGCGGCGCGTGTAAACGGTTGCTGACTGTGTAATTGCCGGATTAATAAATCCAGAAATTCAAGGGAACTTAAAAAATTCATCTCCCTCCACACTTGTCCAAATTAGGTGTTCTTAGACTCATTGGAAAGGTCTCAGGGAGATCTACAAAAGCCCTATGGTTCCAGACCCTGGTTAGGTCAGTGTTAGGTTTAATTTTAATTTGAGCATTTTATGAATTTCCTTAATTAATTTTTAAATACAAGTCCACCAGGTCTGGAATTTTGGGAGATTGAAATTGAACATGTTTTTGACATGTCCAAATTTTATTTTCCCATTTTAACTTGTTCAAGGGCATTTTCCCCAATTTTTAAGTTTAAGGGTCATGGTTTGACCCTTAAATTCAAAAGGGGATATAGACCTATCCAATGGGATTTAGGGTGTGATTTTTTGTGTGCTGATGATGTGTAGGATAAGGAGTGTAGAGCCACTAATTTCGCCCCAATCCAAGCTTAGGATAGACCCCTATAGTGATTTAAAGGTGACTTAGAACTCACCTTGGGTGGTTTGGTTAACCACCTTAGAGTACTCCATTTGAGCTCAAATTTGGTGGGTTTAGTCCTTAGGGTCAGGTGATCCTATGGTCCAAATTTCATCAAATTTGGAGTTCATTTGGTTCTCCAAGTAGGAGCCTCAAAAATCCTTCTTAGAAATGGCCTGTAAACCCTAATCAGTTGATAATGAACTATTCTTAACTTATAAAATCCATTAAAATGTCCTTAATTGTTCCTAATTAATCCCCTAATCAATAAGAATTGAAACCCTCTCTTAAAGTGATTTCTAGATTTGTCTTAGTTTGATACTTAGGTGATTAAGGTTTAACCAATTTTACTTAACTTTAAAAATCTTAAAAATCCCAAAAGGGCTTTAAACACTTGTTGGTCTATCCTTAGGTAATTTATTACCTTTAGAATTGATTCCAAGGAGTTTAGGACTCATTTGGGTTCAAGTCCTTAAGCAGCTCCCTTAGTTGTAATGACTTGGTAATCCCTACAAACTTGTAAAACTTTTAAAATTCACTGTTAATTATAAAAAAATTTTGATTAATCAAACTTAATGGCTAATGAATTCAATTAGAATTTATCATTCCCTAAAAATATTAAACCTCCATAATTTGGTTAAAATCAAGGACTCAACATCTTAAGTGACCTTAGGTCAAAATAGGCCAGAACTTCTAAAAATCATAACTTTTCGTAGAAAACTCCAAATTGAGTGTGCTACCTGTCTAACAACTCATAATTAGGTCTAGTATCTATTAAAAATCTGAAACCCTTGAGATTAACTCTAGTTTTGAAAGTCAAATTTTGAACCCTTAGTTAACGTACCCGGATAACCCTTTAAAATCTATTAACTCCTCCAACTCCTAAAATTTTCTTAATAGGATAATAAAATTATCAACCAACCCATTAAAATTAGTAACCAACTCCCTTTTATATCAATCCACTTCTTAATTTCAACCAACTTAAAATAGCTTAATTAACCCTGATTGCAACTGGGTAACCCAGGCCTACAAGGCTATTAGCTTAGTCCCAAGGAAGGTGAAATAAACTTCACGGCCTCGGTGTGAAACAAAGGTAGCAATCAATTAACTCTTAGAATACATTTAATTAAAATTCCTAATTTAACAATATTTAAAGTTTAACTTAAATCCCCCTTTTAAGCCTTAACAAACCCAGAATTTTAGATAACTTTGATTAATCACCCAATTTAGGATTTACCCTAGCCACATGACCTTTTACACACACTTTAGATGATGTGCTAGGACAACCAACTCTAGATCTAGGTTAGGCCGGTGTTTACTTTACTGCTGTGTGCCGGATTTTTCGTGGTTTTCACTGCATGTTGTGGATGAATTTGCTTTGCTATATCTGCTTACTTTTCTGCACTTTGTGGATGGATTGATGTGTTTGGCGTCTAGATTACCCTTAGGCTAGGTACAATCTAGATGTTCACATAGTTTTCTGCAGTTGGTCACGCTCATGCAGGGCAGTAAAAGGGGGCTAAATCAATAAAAAAATTTATTTTTAATTGTTATAAATGCTCGCACAGGTGCTTCAGCTGCTAAAGCCCCCAAATAAAAAGATCGTGGCCAGTGTGTTTACTTTCCTTTTTGCATATATATAACTGCTTGGGAATAACTGCTTCTTATTTATTAACTACTTAGGATAACCCTACAGGTGAGTCTAGATTTTATTTTTGATATAAATGTAATTTGTATAATTGTCAAGTGTTGTGAAAGTTAATTTTGAGTTGGGATACTTAGGTCCAAAGCTTGGATTCCAAAGAGGAAAGGATGCCCTTCTGGGAACTATTCCTTTTCCATTTGGAAATCCAAATTTGGATCACACCTTTTCTATACCCAAAGAGGAAAGAGTGGCCTTCCCCTTAAGAGGGAAGTGCCCTCTTATCCATTTGGGTAGTTTACCACGAAGAATCCAAGGAGTTTGAAAAAAAGGGGTCCAAGGAAGAACAAGATTGAAGACTTGAAGATTGAGAGTATCCCACTCAAAATTACTTGCGTCACTACTAGGCTTAGAATCCGGGTTGTTGTCAGTGGTGCCTGGCCACTTTACTTTATGCAGAACTCTGGTTTGTAATAAGCAAGACAACTTTGCCTATGGACATTTATTAATTAGTTAATATTTGATGTGATGAATTGATTGCCTTTAATTTTGTTAATAGGGAAAACAATAAGTTAGTCGATTTTAGTGCTGACTATGCTTGTTTTAGCTCCTTTTGTTGGAAGGATTTGAGTAGTAGTACTATTCCGAACTCCTTTATTAATCTGTTAATGAAGGAATCGGATAGTATTAAGATGTAACGATTTTTTTTTTCCTTTTATAGCATTTTGGTGCTTGCTTCAAAAAAAAAAGAATTGATTGCCTTTAGGATTGCCTACTTTTCTTAGTTTTTGGCGATTGTGTGCCGCTTTTATTTTCGCCTGGATACGTGAGACTCGTGAGGGTGTGAAAGTTTTCTACTCATAACCTTAAATGTCTAAAATTTTAGCGAGTATAAATAACATAAATAGATAACGAATCTAGGGAATTAGCCGGGGATCGACCCCGGAGTCGCATGCATATTTCTGCATTACTCTTTCGTTGCTTTAGACCCTTCCCCGCCTGTGGGTAGAGTCCAGATAGTCTGACCTATGAGGACGAGGTGCCGGACCTGGGGAAGTCCAGTCTTCTAAAAAATTATTTTATAAGCCTGTTTTTAAAATTTCAAGCATACTTGATTTGGAAGTTGTCGACCAGCATGCATTGCATTAGATACAAATTAAAAGAGTCAAAATTTTAATTGCATCAGTTTTAGCATTTTAGCACCCAACATAAGTTGAAGGGGCTAATTAGGAAAATTTTTAGACGTCGGCCCCAATTCTCCAAAACTTTAAGTACAACGTCCCCACCACTCTTTCATAAATGACTGGACTCATCACTTTTAAATCGATTAGGTGGTTAGCTGGCTCCCCAATCCAGGCCGGGGTAAGTCCAGGTTCTGCACTGCATTAGTTAGGTTCGGACGACTGTGGTCCAGTGTCCAAATTAAAATTAGGATCCGGGGCAGATCTTTGATTATAAGACCCCAAATTTCTAGAATATAGTCCCAAATTTCAAATAAAATGCTCAACTTCAATTAAAATTTCCTTTCAATCCTAAAATGTAAAGCCCAACACTTAGATTAAGTTGGGACACTTCCGGATGGTTCTGGAATCTCAAAGTGTCCCCTACATTTCTACCTTCGATTCTGTTAATAAATGTTCAATCTTGATCCATTCCTTTTTATTTTCCAAAAGATTCTATTCAATTTTTTGGTATCACTCCTAGAAAATCTAACAAAATTTCATTCTTATTTTAATCGAGAGTTTTTGTAGGGGACTCTGTCTCCCTACGATGTAATTAACTACGAGGGATTGCACTCGTAGGAGATTTGGAGCCACACACACCTGATTTCAAAATAAATCTTTTTTTAAAATCCTTTTAGATTTCTTTGGGAAAGTTAAAAAAAATGATTGCTGTTATCATATTAGAAGAATTATCATTGATAAGGCTTTGGATATGAATTCGACAATCATACTCCTTGAATACCATGATTGGGTTATTTAGTTGAACTCTACCTCATCCCCTCAGGGCCGTGTGGAGTTCTCTTTAGAATCTGGCCATGATATTCAAGATGAATTTCATAATTCTAAGTCTGAACACTGTTATGGAATTTTATTTTCGTCCTTCAGGGTGATATACTCTTCCGAACGAGTTGATTCAACTTTTAGAATTAGAATTTAATCTCAATTTTAAAATTCCCAAAGAAAACTAATATTTTTCAAAACCAGCTTTCAAAATTCCACCAACAAAAAATGGCACGCCCAGTGGGACGAATCTCTCTCTCCATCTTTAATAAGAATGAAATTTTGTTTCATCGGTAGTCTTAACTACCTTCCTTCTGTTGGTCCCTCAACCCATTTCTTCATTGGGGGAGTGTGGCCAACATCTAAAAAACAATTAAAAAAAAAACATTAAAAGAGAGGTCCTACCTCCCAAAACTTGTCGTTTGCTAACCTTATCGTCCTGATTTTGACCTTCTGCCCTGGGATTTCCTATGAGGCGACAGTGTCAAATCAGGTCCCCAAATTTTATTTTAAAATTTTGATTAACAAATGTCACATTCAATATATCTTTCCTTTTCAAATTGAAAGGAGTTTAAAAAAATCTTTGACTTTGAGAAAGTTTTGAAGTATTTTAGTCTTAACCCCTTGAACTTTTAGGAGTGAGGAGGGTTAGACTATTTACTTTACTTGGGTTTTTCTTACAATTCCATAAGCCTTCGGGCAAGGGGAAACTCTGTCCATTGTGTTTTTGATTCCGTAGAAAAAACCCCATCTTAAGTCATTCGAAATTCAAATTCCCTTCAAAATGTGGAAAGAAAGATAATAACAATTTTCTCCAAATTCCAAATCTTCATATGTTACCCCATACAATCATCTTATGGGCTAACATATGTTGACCTTTTGAGAAAACCTTCCTTTCGGCATGTATTTAGTCTCTTTATCTTCCTAACATGTGTTGGGTGTGTTTTTTTTTACCACTCAACATGTGTTGGAAGGTTGAGACTATTCTACAAGCCTTAAGTTTCAAAATAACAAACTCTTTTCCACTTCTCTTAAAAAGAAATCTAATTTCAATCATCTCTTTAACTTTCAGAACATTCAAATGGCTGGCCAATTGATTTTCTCTTTCGACCGAGAGTTGTCCTCGACTGTTAATGACCAAGGGAACACTATCATCTTTGAAATGGGATTCAGTACCCTTGAGCTTTCTATGGACGGACACCAGATTGTTAGTTTGGATGTCAGTAAGGAAGTTCCTCTAGTGGTTGAGTTGATTGTGGGATCTGCACCCACCTTGCCAGTGATTAGTGATGACCGAAAACAATCTGAGACAGTTGTTGAGCCTCCCACTGAAGTCAAATCTGTTTTTGAAGAAGGATCTAGTTCTGGACTTAACTTTTCTACTAAGAATCAGAAGAAGAACTATTTGAGGAGACTTAGAAAGAAGATTTCCAAGGCAAAGAGAGTTGTGCCTTTTAAGACTTTAGCTCAAGTAGAGCTTGAGGCTGATGAGGACTTACCTATTCCTGCTTCCTCTCCCCTTCTAAAAGGGATCCGCTTCTACCCCTTAGCTTCTGCTCAAGGGGAGGAGAGGATAGCAAGGATAGCCCGTTCCCCACCATGCCCGGTCGACTACTCGACTAAAAAGACTCCAAAAGAAAAGCATCTGCAGAAAACAAGGGCTTTGAGAAACATAATCCATACCTGTGCTGCACAATCTGGGCAAACAAAGGAGCAGTACATGAAACAGTTGAAGGGAGTGATCTCTCATCGCTTCCAAAAAGAAGTGTTAAAAGAAGAGGCGTCTGAGGCAAAGAATTTGACTCCACAACCTGTTAGGAGAAATAAGAAGTATGTTCGACAGCCCGCCACTTCAGTACTAGTTGATGGATACCACTGGGCGCCACGCCCTCCTTCTTCCAAGACGGAGGGTATTGTGTTGACTGGGTCCGAGAGAGGCCACCATTCTGTTGGTAGACCCCCGGTACCCCCTTCGAAAGCTGTAAGGTTGGCCTCCGTAGTTGTCAAACCAAAGGGGAATGAAACTCTAAAACATTTGGACATCAAGGGCAAGAGGCCCAAATCTCCTGAGAAGAAGTTTGTCCCAAAAAGGACCAAGTTGGAGAATTTACCACCACCTCCAAGAACCCCAAAGTTCATTCTCCAACTCCAACGAGTCCCAGCTAGACCTACTCCAGTCCTGATTGAGTCGATGGATGTTCAATCCAGTACTCCAGTTGTTGCAGTGGATAGTTCTCTTGCAGTCAGTCCAGTTCCTGATTCAGTGATGATTCCAGTTAATGATCCAGTGGGTGATAAACTAGATTTATGTGTCATTCCTAGGCTTCCTACACAAGAGTCTGAGGACCTCACCTTACCTGATGTAGGAGCTATTTCCCTACAAGCTCCTGCTTCACCTCCTGGGGTATATGTCCCTCTCCCATTAGAGAATGACACTTCTCCGACTACCGATCTTGGGACAGTCGAGAAGGAAGGAATTGACCTAGATCTGGAGATAGAAGAAGAGCTAGTTACAGAGTCTCAATCAGATCCTAACCTGAAACTTACAGAAATCATTGCCCTCCTGGATTCTGAAGAGTTATTTGATATGGCTGAATATAAGGGATACTTACCCCTCAATCCTAAGTCAATTGGGGATAGACCGGTCGAGGAGGTAGTTCAAGAAATAAGAAATATCCTGTTAAACAAAGAGGGAATGGCTTCTTTTAATCCAGACCTGGATGACCTCCTTGGAGAGGAAGATGATTATGTTGGTAGTGTCTCCATGGTCGAAACTAGAGGTTCCAACAAGAAGGCCGAACCTGGTAGGTGGCGGCTTGCTAGAGATGATGATCCTCAGGTTGCCGGGTCCGATTTAGATGAGTCCGTAAGGGCTAGGGGCGAAGAGCATATTAAAGATTTGGAGAAACAGTTGACAACTATGATGTCACAAGTTAAAGAAATGCAAGAGAGATTTGATAATTCAGAGAAGGATTCACTTAAGATTCAACAAACGGCTCGAGAGATTGTGGAAAGGGTTAGAAAGATAGAGTCTGGTCCCAAGCCTCCCGAGTCAACACCAGTGATCCCTCCTTGCCTATCAGAGGCATCTCCAGCAGCACCTACAATTCCCCCTGCTCCTTCAACTCTACCTCAGAAAGACATTAAGCAACTGATTGAGGACCAGGTAAGGGAGGCCTTAGCCTTTTCTCAAGGAACCGCATCTATTCCAAAGGGTAGACCTTACCCCGAAGAATATGATTCAGTTCCTTACCAAAAAGGCTTTGTGCCACCAACTTTTAAAATTTTCACAGGAATAGAAAACCTTAGACAGCATCTAGCCCACTTCAATGCAAGTTGTTGCAATGCGGGAGGGTCAGATGCTCTACTATTTCGCCAATTTGTAAGTAGTCTATCCAGCATTGCTTTTGAATGGTACGCTGATCTGCCCAATGGTTCAGCAAAAACCTTTAGCGATCTAGAAAACCTTTTCCTTAAAAGATTTTCTGGAGTGCAACAACGAACTACTGTGGGCGATCTTGTTGTTGAGAAACAAAAGCCGGGAGAGTCTCTGGTTGAGTACATCATGAGGTGGCGAAACCTCTCGATGAAGTGTGAACCCCAGTTGCAAGAGCAACATGCGGTGGAGATCCTCCTTAAGAATATCCACGGCCCTGTTGCTTTTCTCCTGAAGGGTTTCACCATTAAAACTTTTGAAAAACTTCTTAATAAGGCTAGCAATTTGCTGGAAGAGGCTCATAAGATGCCATTCCTACGAGAGCAGTCTGAAGACAAGAAAGGTCCTAGATTGTTTAAGACTTTTGAGAAAAAGGCAGTAGTGTCGGCAGTAGACAAGGGAAAAAGACCAATGACTAGTTAGTCCAGTGTTCCTCCACCACAGCCAGCTCAGAGACAGCCCTTTTAGGTCACTCCTCAGTACACCAGAGATCCTAACTTTGTCCCTTTTAGAGAGAGATTGGCAAAACCATATCCATTTAAGAGGGAATCAGTTAAGAGGATTTTCAAGAGTTTGTTGAAGAAACCTGATTTTCAGCTGCCAGAGGCTAGGAGGCCTGAAGATGAAAGTAAGAAAGATGATCCCAAGTATTGCCCATACCACCGGATGCTTAGTCACCCTCTTGAAGATTGTGTTGTGTTCAAAGATTGGCTTGAGAGGAACTACACCCAAGGTAACATTATAATACCTAAGGAATACTTGGTCGATCCAGAGAAAGCTTCAATTAAAACCATTTCAGGTAACCCTCTTAACTCTCCTTGTCTTGTTGAAGATGGTTGGGACATTGCTTTGTCCCGGGCACTTAAAAAGTCGATTAACAAGTCTTTTCGTCTTTCTCAATAGTTGACTACGATAACCTAGGCCCCGACGTGGAAGGTTGACCTGGACGCTTCGCAGGAGGATGTTGAGCCACTTTCCTCTCCAGTAGTAACAAGAACTACTGTTAAATGCTTAAAAGAAAAGGAAGTTGATTTTGTAGAGAGGAAGTGTGTAGATGAGAGATGTATTAGGATGGTGGATGGGGGTGTTAAAACCCTCTCCCCTTTTTTGTTATCTGACTTTTACTTTGCCCCATCAAAGGCGAAGGGTCAAAAGATGAATAAAAAACATTCTTCTGCTTCTGTCTTGATGATTAACCATGGAAATGAAATGCAAGTTGATGACTCCCTTGTTTTAAATGAAAACTCTGGTGAAGAAAGCCTTAATGTCAAAGAGATTGACCTTCCCGAATCAGCTATTCAAGAAGAGGTCGAATGTGAAGCTTTATCAGAAAGTGATTTCCCTCAAATCAATTTTCAAGGAAATCCTATGTTGATAGAACTTTCAGATTCTGACTCGCTTTCGGGAAGTGATGATCCAACGCCTATGGTGTGCGTAGACACTGCCCTAGTTTGCCCTCCCGAAGATATCGAGCAGGTGCAACTCCGTGGCGGTAAAGTCTTACCCCCTAAGCTTCCCCCTCAGGAGAAAGGCAAGCAAATTCCCTTCGAAGATCTAAATCCAAATTCCCCTCAGCAACCAGACTTTCCTTTAATTCCTCCGAGTTTTGAATCTGTCGTTCCTAAGGTTGATTACAACGTTTTGGCCCACCTTAGGAAGTTGCCAGCAAAATTAAGTATTTATGACGCCCTCCTTCTCTCCAAAGAAATGAGGGAGTCTTTAATCAAAGCACTTCTCGACCCCGAGATTTATTTAACCCAGTTGGCTGCAACTTCAAAAGGTGAGGCATTATGCTTCAAAGAGGTTCTTGGAGTTACCTTTTCAGATGAAGACTTGCTCTTGAGAACTGCTGACCATAATCGTCCCCTTTACATTACTGTAGATGTGGGAAATTTTAAGTTATCGAGAGTCCTCGTTGATCCGGGTGCATCGGTCAACATAATGAACATAAAGACCCTCGCATACCTCAGAGTTGATACTAACAAGCTCTCAACTGATAGGTTGGTGCTTCGTGGGTTCAATGAAAAGGGCGAGAGGGCTTTAGGTTCAATCACCTTACTCTTACAAATAGGAGACTTGAAAACTGAAGCTAAGTTTCATATAATTGATTCGGGGACGTCCTTTAATGCCCTTTTAGGTAGACCTTGGATTCATGAATATAGAATGGTTCCATCTACCCTTCACCAATGCATCAAGTACCAACAAGATGGCATTGAACACGTGATTAAGGGTGATCTGCAACCATTCTCTATTCAAGAAATCGGGATCTACGAAGATGCTACATATTTTATTCCAAAAGGGTCCTCGTCCCGCTCTAAGTTAGAGATCAAAATTGAGGAGAAGTTGGTTGGACAAAAGTCCAATCAAGAGAAAGAAAAAGAAAAATTTATTGATCAAGAAATGATACAATTAAGCAGTAAAGACGACTCTGACGTCGTTGTCCTTAGGCCTCCAAACACATTACCTCAAAGAGGTGGGAGGATGGCCTTAAGGGCACGAGGTCGAGGCCGTGCTTCATCAGAGAGGAGAACAACACCTGTTTACATTGATTTGGAATCAGATTCCGACATTGAGTCCAAGGACCAAGGTGCTGTCTTCTCCCTCAATTATAAAAATGCAAATACTTATCCAAAATTTGATCTCACCTTAGAGGAGGACAGTGACATTGAGGAAGAAATTATAAAGGTGAAAAGTGACGAGCCTGAATTAACAATGTACAAAAAGCTCAGTAGAAGGATTGAGGCCCTTTCTCTGACCCCACTGTCAGCTGGCAGGATTGCAGCGTTAGAAGTTAAAGTGGCCCCCAACTTGAACGGCGAAGTAAAGAAAGTCCAGAAATTCTTTCCTGGCTCCTCCTCCGCAAGGGATGAAAGTGATGTAACCCTTGAGGAGGCAGATTTTAATGAATTAATGGAATTACCTTTCGACTACTTCCCTGTTTGTGTGAAAAACACTTTCTCTAAAGGTCCTGTACCATACCGATGGACTAAAGGTCAGGCTAGATACCACGAAAATATTTGGCAAGCAAAAATTAAGGATAATCCTACAAGTGGTATCGGCTTTGGAACTATTAGTTCATTCGATGACGATGAGTATTGCCTAATGATAACTTACCATCTTGAATCGCCAAATGTCCCTACAGATCCTTTCTGTGCTCTTGATGGGCTCTGTTTGGATACTTTTGATGATTCCGATGAACTTCAAGTTCGGGATGCACCCCCTGAATTAGAAGAAGAAATTAAATTGACAGTCGATGAATTAAAAGAAATTAACCTGGGAATCGATGATGACCCCCGTCCAATCTTCATAAGTGCTCTACTGAGCGAGGGTGAAACCAAAGATTTGATTCAACTTTTATCTGAGTTTAGGGATTGCTTTGCTTGGATATACGACGAAATGCCAGGTTTACCTGCTGAGGTAGCGGTTCATAAACTTGGAGTTCGGCACGATGCCATTCCTGTCAAACAAGCTCCTCGACGCATGCGCTTGGAAATCGAGCAACAAGTTGTTTCTGAAGTTAAGAAATTGGCCGAAGCTGGATTTATTCGAGAGGAACAAACTCCCTCTTGGGTGGCCAGCGTCGTGCCGGTCTGAAAGAAAAATGGTCAAATTCGGATTTGCGTCGATTATTGGGATCTGAATAAGGCATGTCCTAAAGACGAGTTCCCTCTACCAATACCAGAACTCATGGTGGACATTGCCTCTTCACATGCCATTTTCTCATTCATGGATGGCTCGTCGGGTTATAACCAAATCAAGATGGCGCCAGAAGATGAGAGAAATACTGCGTTCACAACCCTTATTGGATTCTTTTGTTATAAGGTGATGCCATTTGGCTTAAAGAATGCCAGAGCAACCTACCAACGGGCCATGACCCGTATCTTTGACGACTTAATTCACAATCAAGTTGAGTGTTATATTGACGATTTAGCTGTCAAGAGCAAGGTCAAAGAGGCTCACCTGTATGACTTGAGAGTTGTATTTGAGCGGTTGCGCCGCTACGATTTGAAAATGAACCCTTTGAAGTGCGCCTTCGGCGTCACCTCAGGGAAATTCTTAGGATTCGTAGTGAGGCACCGCGGAATCGAGATTGACCCTGCTAAAATCGAAGCCATCTTAAATATGCCATCTCCTAAGAGCCTTACCCAGTTAAGGTCTCTACAAGGCAGATTGGCGTATATAAGGAGGTTTATTTCTAATCTCTCCAAGAGATGTCAACCCTTTTCTGTCCTTGTGAAAAAAGACACTAAATTCATATGGGACGAGAAGTGCTAAAATACTTTCGATGACATTAAGCAATACCTTTCTAATCTGCCAGTTTTGGCAGCTCCAATTTCGGGAAAGCCGTTAATTCTCTACACTGCAGCCTTGGATGAGTCTTTAGGCTCCCTGTTGGTTCAAGTCAATGATGAAGGGAAGGAGAATGCTCTCTATTACCTTAGTCGAAGACTTCTTCCTACTGAAATCCGATACCCGTCAATTGAGAAGCATTGTCTTGCTTTAGTTTTTGCGGCTCAGAAACTGAGGCATTACATGCTCTCCCACTCAATCAATTTGATTTCAAGAGTTAATCCTTTGCAATATCTTATGACCAGACCTACGTTTTCAGGACATTTAGCTCGTTGGTCTATGATATTACTGCAATTTGAGATTACTTTCACTCCTCTTCGTGCTGTGAAAGAACAAGCCGTCGCCGATTTTCTGGTAGCACACCCGCTGCCGACAGATTCTCCTCTGAACGATGATCTACCTGACGAACAAATCATGAGTTTGAGGGAATCTGGCGAGGCCATCTGGGAATTGTATTTTGATGGAGCAGCATCCTCTCGTAGGAATGCAACCCAACAATATGTAATTCCTGGAAAGGTTGGAGTCGGTCTAATTTTCATAACGCCGGAAAAAGGAATGATACATTTTTCCTACCATTTATCGGAGCCCTGCACAAATAACAAAGCTGAGTACAAATTCCTACCGCCAGTATACACTTCACTTGTTGGAACAAATTCCTACCGCCACTTTGTATAGTGTTCCCCGTGGAAGCAATTCTGCGGCTGATGCCTTAGCAAAACTTGCAAAGGAATTTGCATGTCCTGAGGAGGATTCCATCCCTATAGAGATTCAGGGTTGTAAAGCCCTCTCTCTTATAGATTTGGAACACATTTATAAGACTCCCCTTCAGATCCTTTCTGCCTCTTCGACAATCGACGAAGAAGGCGATTGGAGACGACCCTTAATCGACTACCTTAAAGAAGGGAAGCTTCCCCAGGATAAATCACTCTCCAACCAGATTAAGAAACGTGCCCTATCATACGTGCTAGTCAACAATTTGTTGTACCGCCGGCCCTTCAATCACATGTGGCTGTGCTGTTTGGAAAAGCGAGAAGCCCTGAAGATTATTAATGAGGTTCATTCAGGATTATGCGGTGCACATCAATCGGGTCCAAAAATAAAATTGAAGATTAAAAGACTTGGATACTACTGGCCTATAATGATTGACGATTGCATGAATACTACAAAGCACTGTCATCAATGTCAGGTCCATGGTGTGGTTTTACATCAGCCGCCTAATGTGTTAAACCCTACGATAACCTCGTGGCCCTTCGAGAGTTGGGGCACAGATATCATTGGGCCGATTGACCCTCCCTCCGTGAGAGGTCATCGTTTCATATTAGCAGCGACTGATTACTTTTCAAAGTGGGCGGAAGCAATTCCCCTATGCAACATAACATCGCACCATGTCTTAAAATTCTTTCGTGACCATATCGTATATCAATTCGGCGTACCCTGCAGAATCATATCCGATAATGGGTCCGCATTCAAGTCTACAAAAATCAACAGTTTTGTAAGATGCCATAATATTGATTGGAGATACTCGACAATCTATTACCCTCGGGCAAATGGATTGGCCGAGGCCTTCAACAAAACCTTGGTGCAAATTGTCAAAAAGACCCTTGATGATAACAAACGACAGCGGGATGAGCGGTTGGTGGAAGCTTTGTGGGCTTATCGCACCACTTATAGAACCCCGACCCAATCCACCCTGTTTGCACTAGTGTATGGATCTGAGGCCGTTCTACCCTTGGAAATATAAATCCCTTCGCTCAGGATTGCGGTTCAGAATCAAATCACAAATGAACAAAATGCAAAACTGCGGTTGGAAAAACTCGAAGGCCTTGAAGAGCGACGTCTTTAAGCTCAACAAAGTTTAGAGTTGTATAAATCCCGTATGGTTCAAGCCCATGATAAGCTAGTGCGACCTAGGACCTTCCAAGTAGGAGACTTGGTGTTGGTCCTTCGGAGGCCTATCTTAGCCCATCAAAAGTTGGGAGGCAAATTTGAACCTACTTGGGAAGGACCCTTCGTTATAGAGACTATCTACGAAGGCTCGTATCATTTAGTAGATTGTAAAGGAAACCACCCAATGCTACCTGTCAATGGACGTTTCCTTAAGAAATACTATGCTTGATGTAGCTCATCTTATCAATTAATAAAATTTCCTTTCTTGATTTGCAACCCGGATCTTTCCTTTTAAATTCTTTTACTTTTTAACGCTCTTCGCCTCCTCCTTAGGGTCGGATCGTTCGCTCCCTTAGGATTGCACCTTGCTAGTGGTGGAGTACGCCCTCTATGGCACCACCCTGGCATTTGACTTGGGGATTAGTGGTGGAGTACGCCCTTCGTGGCACCATCCTGATTCACACTCGCTAGTGGAGGAGTACGCCCTCCGTGGCACCATTCTAGTTTGCCAGTTTCGGTCCTCTGTGTGGAGCAAGTTTCCTCCCAACATGACCATTCGCTAGTGGTGGAGTATGCCCTTCATGGCACCATCCTAGTTAGCCAGTTTCAGTCCTCTGTGTGGAGCAAGTTTCCTCCCCACATGACCACTCGCTAGTGGTGGAGTACGCCCTCCGTGGCACCATGCTAGTTTGCCAGTTTCGGTCCTCTTTGTGGAGCAAGTTTCCTCCCGACATGACCACTCGCTAGTGGTGGAGTACGCCCTTCGTGGCACCATCCTAGTTTGCCAGTTAATCTGCGTATTTGGAGTAAGTCTTCTATCAGCATCCTATAGGCCCAAGGTTGGGTGATGCCCTTCCTTAGACCCAAGGCTAGGTATTCCCTACCTTGGTTTCCAGTTGATCTATCTACTAGGAGTAAGTCTTTTGTCAGCATCCTGTAGACCTAAGGTTGGATGATGCCCTTCCTTAGACCCAAAGCTAGGTATTCCTTACTTTGGTTTCCAGTTAATCTGCCTATTTGGAGTAAGTCTTCTATCAGCATCCTATAGGCCTAAGGTTGGGTGATGCCCTTCCTTAGACCTAAGGCTAGGTATTCCCTACCTTGGTTTCCAGTTGATCTGTCTACTCAGAGTAAGTCTTCTATCAGCATCCTATAGACCTAAGGTGGGGTGATGCCCTTTCTTAGACCCAAAGCTAGGTATCCCCTACTTTGGTTTCTAGTTAATCTGCCTATTTGGAGTAAGTCTTCTATCAGCATCCTATAGGCCTAAGGTTGGGTGATGCCCTTCCTTAGACCCAAGGTTAGGTATTCCCTACCTTGGTTTTTCCAGTCCTTTTGACCATTAGATGTAAGCCTTCTATTAGCATCCTAGAGGCCTAAGGTTGGGTGATCCCCCCCTTACACTCTTAAGATTCCACTTCTATTCGGTCAACGCCAATGTGTGCAGCAGAAGTTCCTTCTACCACACACATTGGGGGTCCATTTGTTGACCTCATTTTTGTATGAGGTCACTAAGGCCCTTCCAAACTTCAGATTAATTCTAGACCTTAAGATCCTTTCCTAGAGCCAGACCCTAGGGCCTACTCTAGAGCTTAAGATCCTTTCCTAGAGCCAAACCTTAGGGCCTACTCTAGAGCTTAAGATTCTTCTCTAGATCCTAGATCTTAGAACCCCCTCTAGATCTTAGGACCAATCTAGACTCAAATCAATCCCTACCTTTGATCAACTCCAACTTCAAATCAATCTCTACCTTTGATCAACTCAAATTGCAAGTTAATCCCTACCCTTGATTGATTCAAATCTCAAACTTCACTCAATTCAAATCCAAATTAATTCAAATTTGAAACATATCCAAACTTTGACTCAATCCACTTGAGAATCCAAATTTCAACCTAGACTTTGATCCTACCTTTGATCTAGCCTTGACCCTATCCATTCATTAACAATCACCACATGATTGTAAATGATTTGGATACTCCAATATTAATCATTCAAACTTAAAATCCATCCCAAATCCAGAAACCCAGACTCAAATCCAAAGTCTTAAGGCCTTATCCTAAAGACCTTTTTCAAAGATTTTTCAAACATTTTGAAACCCAGTCAAATGGCCTCTGATTCAGGGTCTATCACTTACAAAGTGATAAGACATGTCTCTAGAGGCTACCCTCCAATTTTGAGCCCATTCAGAGGTCTCTAAGCCCAAAATCTGAATTAAAATCCAAAGGCTGTAAAACCTTCAAATATTTACAGCCTATGCCATTGAACTTAACACCTTGAAGATTTTGATCTTGGAGCCTTTATCAAAGCCTCCAATCTCTTCCAGACCCTTGATTGTGACCCATTGAGCAGTAAACTGCATTTTCCTGACCCATTTTTGACCCTAGTTGACCAATGGGTCAAAATTGACCAAAATACCCCTATGGGGTTTCAAATGCCATTTCAACTCAAATCAATTCCAAACTCTTTGAAACCACTTTCAATGAGTTCCAAATATCAAACCCAACTTGTTGAACTCAAACCCAGACCTTGGGTCAACTTGGTTGACCAAGTCAACCAAGTTTGACCCATTAACCCATACACCTCTTCTCTTTCAAATTTTTGAACCAAGTCCATTCCAAGTCCTTTGAATGCAAGGGATGACCCCTTGGGTACCCAAGAGACCTCTCTTGGAGACCCAAGCCTTGGGCTCACTTGGGTTTGCCATATGGCTTGACCCAAGTGACCAAAGAGAGGCCTCCCTTGAGCCATCTCTTAACCTTAATCAAATTGAATCCAAATCAAGGTGTCATTGAGTTCCCATTGACCCAATGCACCTTCCTTGACCAACCCAACCCTTGGGCTCACTTGGGTCAAGAGTTAGGCTAACTAAAAGTGCCCAAAAGCACTTGAGATTGAGCCAATTCTCAACTTAATCCCAATTGAACTTGACCAACACCTCCCATAGGTGGCCCTAGGTCCAACACACCTCCTCCAGCCAGCCTATGCCTTGGGCCCACTTGGGTCAAGAGTTAGGCTAACCCAAAGTAGCCAAAAACACATGGACCCGAGCCATTTCCCAACTCAGATCAAATTGGACCCAATTGCCACTTGCATTGGGTGCACCAAATCCAGACCTATCTCCCATACCGTACCCAGGGTCTGACCTGACCTGGATCAAACTCGATTTGACTCGAACCGAGCAGGTTTGGGTCCAACCCAGCCACCAGTTCAATCCAGACCTCCCCAGGCCAAATTGACTCCACCTTTGGCTCCAGCACGTCCCCATCGGCCTCCCCCAGTCTACCCGACCCAGACCATGGCCGGCGGCTGTCGGAGCCAATGGGAATTGAGTTTCTGTGGCCCCCCCCAGACAATTCCTGGTTCAAGGCTGCTGTCCATCGGTTTGATCCCCACGATCTCCCTTGGACGTCGCCATCGTCCACCTGGCAGCGATCCGAGCCCTCTCCAGCTTAATCTCGGTCGTCCAAGCTCCTGAAAGGTGGCCGAATACCCTCGAGCTCGCCAGTCCACTAGAGACATCGACATTCATTCTCAATTGATTCCCAGAGCTCCTTCAAACTTCTAGACGCTCCCTTCGAGCTCCAAGATCGATCCCTCCTTCCGTTCGAGCAAGCGCCCGTGAAAGCTTTCGGCGTCCCGCTCGAAGTCGCACCTCCGGTCGTCCTCTGGTCTCGACCTCTGAAGTAGAACTGTTCGCTATCATCCCCTGAAGCTTCCTGATAAAGAAGCTCATTCATTGAGGCATTCTCTGCGGTAATCCCTCTATCCTGAGCTCCCTAGCTAGGTAGTCCTGTCAAGTGTGAAGGAAACCTTCACCCCAACGAATCTACACCGTTGGATTGAAGGTTTCCACCGTCCTGATCCTCCCTGTGAAATTTCATAGGAGTTCGCCGGCAGGATTTCCCGGATCAAGCCGGAGAAGCTCTGCGGTCTCGGATACGCGCGGGAGGTTGAAGACGAAATCTCAGCCGTTGATTTCGATCAACGGCTCGGATTAGATCCCGCGGTATCGGAGCGCCGTTAATCCCAGCCATTCGATCCGCCATCCAACGGCTGTGGTTAACTCGGCCGTTAACGGTTAGCGCCAATGATTGCTTAGCCAATCAGCGCGCGGCTCATGTAAACGGTTGCTGACTGTGTAATTGCCGGATTAATAAATCCAGAAATTCAAATCAACTTTAAAAATTCATAACTCCCTCCACACTTGTCCAAATTAGGTGTTCTTAGGCTCATTGGAAAGGTCTCAGGGAGATCTACAAAAGCTCTATGGTTCCAAACCCTGGTTATGTCAGTGTTAGGTTTAATTTTAATTTGAGTATTTTATGAATTTCCTTAATTACTTTTTAAATACAAGTCCACCAGGTCTGGAATTTTGGGAGATTGAAATTGAACATGTTTCTGACATGTTCAAATTTTATTTCCCCAATTTAAGTTGTTCAAGGGCATTTTCCCCAATTTTTAAGTTTAAGGGTCATGGTTTGACCCTTAAATTCAAAAGGGGATATAGACCTATCCAATGGGATTTAGGGTGTGATTTTTGGTGTGCTGATGATGTGTAGGATAAGGAGTGTAGATCCACTAATTTTTCCCCAATCCAAGCTTAGGATAGAGCCCTATAGTGATTTAAAGGTGACTTAGAACTCACCTTGGGTGGTTTGGTTAACCACCTTAGAGTACTCCATTTGAGCTCAAATTTGGTGGGTTTAGTCCTTAGGGTAAGGTGATCCTATGGTCCAAATTTCATCAAATTTGGAGTTCATTTGGTTCTCCAAGTAGGAGCCTCAAAAAGCCTTCTTAGAAATGGCCTGTTAACCCTAATCAGTTGATAATGAACTATTCTTAACTTATAAAATCCTTTAAAATGTCCTTAATTGTTCCTAATTAATCCCCTAATCAATAAGAATTGAAACCCTCTCTTAAAGTGATTTTTAGATTTGTATTAGTTGGATCCTTAGGTGATTAAGGTTTAACCAATTTTACTTAACCTTAAAAATCTTAAAAATCCCAAAAGGGATTTATACACTTGTTGGTCTATCCTTAGGTCATTTATGACCTTTGGAATTGATCCCAAGGAGTTTATGACTCATTTGGGTCCAAGTCCTTAAGCAGCTCCCTTAGTTGTAATGACTTGGTAATCCCTACGAACATGTAAAACTTTTTAAATTCACTGTTAATTATAGAAAAATTTTGATTAATCAAACTTAATGGCTAATGACTTCAATTAGAATTTATCATTCCCTAAAAATATTAAACCTTCATAATTTGGTTAAAATCAAGGACTCAACATCTTAGGTGACCTTAGGTCAAAATAGGCCAGAACTTCTAAAAATCATAACTTTTCGTAGAAAACTCCAAATTGAGTGTGCTACCTATCTAAAAACTCATAATTAGGTATAGTATTTATTAAAAGTCTGAAACCTTTGAGATTAACTCTAGTTTTGAAAGTCAAATTTTGACCCCTTAGTTAACGTACCCGGATAACCCTTTAAAATCTATTAACTCCTCCAACTCCTAAAATTTTCTTAATAGGATAATAAAATTCTCAACCAACCCATTAAAATTAGTAACCAAATCCCTTTTATATCAATCCACTTCTTAATTTCAACCAACTTAAAATAGCTTAATTAACCCCGATTGCTACTAGGTAACCCAGGCCTACGAGGCTATTAGCTTAGCCCCAAGGAAGGTGAAATAAACTTCACGGCCTCGGTGTGAAAAAAAGGTAGCAATCAATTAACTCTTAAAATACATTTAATTAAAATTCCTAATTTATCAATATTTAAAGTTTAACTTAAATTCCCCTTTTAAGCCTTAACAAACCCAGAATTTTAGATAACTCTGATTAATCACCCAATTTAGAATTTACCCCAGCCACATGACCTTTTACACACACTTTAGATGATGTGCTAGGACAACCAACTCTAGATCTAGGTTAGGCCGGTGTTTACTTTACTGCTGTGTGCCAGATTTTTTGTGGTTTTCACTGCATGTTGTGGATGAAATTGCTTTGCTGTGTCTGCTTACTTTCCTGCACTTTATGGATGGATTGATGTGTTTGACGTCTAGATTACCCTTAGGTTAGGTACGATCTGGATGTTCACATAGTTTTCTGCAGGTGGTCATGCTCATGCAGGGCAGTAAAAGGGGGCTAAATCAATAAAAAAATTTATTATTAATTGTTATAAATGCTCGCACAGGTGCTTCAGCTGCTAAAGCCCCCAAATAAAAAGAGCGTGGCTAGTGTGTTTACTTTACTTTTTGCATATATATAACTGCTTGGGAATAACTGCTTCTTATTTATTAACTGCTAAGGATAACCCTTCAGGTGAGTCTAGATTTTATTTTTGATATAAATTAATTTGTATAATTGTCAAGTGTTGTGAAAGTTAATTTTGAGTTGGGATACATAGGTCCAATGCTTGGATTTCAAAGTGGAAAGGATGCCCTTCTGGGAACTATTCCTTTTCCATTTGGAAATCCAAATTTTGATCACATCTTTTCTATACCCAAAGTGGAAAGAGTGGCCTTCCCCTTAAGAGGGAAGTGCCCTCTTATCCAATTGGGTAGTTTACCATGAAGAATCCAAGGAGTTTGAAGAAAAGGAGTCCGAGGAAGAACAAGATTGAAGACTTGAAGATTGAGAGTATCCCACTCAAAATTACTTGCGTCACTACTAGGCTTAAAATCCGGGTTGTTGTCAGTGGTGCCCAGCCACTTTACTTTCTTCAAAACTCTGGTTTGTAATAAGTAAGGCAACTTTGCCTATGGACATTTATTAATTAGTTAATATTTGATGTGATGAATTGATTGCCTACTTTTCTTAGTTTTTTGGCGATTGTGTGCCACTTTTGTTTTCGCCTGGATACGTGAGACTCGTGAGGTGTGAAAGTTTTCTACTCATAACCTTAAATGTCTAAAATTTTAGCGAGTCTAAATAACATAAAAAGATAACAAATCTAGGGAATTAGCCGGGGATCGACCCCGAGGTCGCATGCATATTTCTGCATTAGTCTTTCCTTGCTTTAGACCCTTCCTCACCTGCGTGTAGAGTCCGGATAGTCTGACCTATGAGGACGAGGTGCCGGACCTGGGGAAGTCCAATCTTCTAAAAAATTATTTTATAAGCCTGTTTTTAAAATTTCAAGCATACTTGATTTAGAAGTTGTCGACCAGCATGCATTGCATTAGATACAAATTAAAAGAGTCAAAATTTTAATTGCATCAGTTTTAGCATTTTAGCACCCAACATAAGTCGAAGGGGCTAATTAGAAAAATTTCTAGATGTCGTCCCCAATTCTCCAAAACTTTAAGTACAACGTCCCCACCACTCTTTCATAAATGACTGGACTCATCACTTTTAAATCGATTAGGTGGTTAGCTGGCTCCCCAATCCAGGCCTGGATAAGTCCAGGTTCTGCACTACATTAGTTAGGTTCGGACGACTGTGGTCCAGTGTCCTAATTAGAATTAGGATCTGGGGCAGATCTTTGATTATAAGACCCCAAATTTCTGGAATATAGTCCCAAATTTCTAATAAAATGCTCAACTTCAATTAAAATTTCCTTTCAATCCTAAAATGTAAAGCCCAACACTTAGATTAAGTTGGGACACTTCTGGATGGTTCTGGAATCTCAAAGTGTCACCTACCTTTCTACCTTCGATTATGTTAATAAATGTTCAATCTTGATTCATTCCCTTTTGATTTTCCAAAAGATTCTATTCGATTTTTTGGTATCACTCCTAGAAAATCTAACAAAATTTCATTCTTATTTTAATCGAGAGTTTTTGTAGGGGACTCTGTCTCCCTACGATATAATTAACTACGAGGGCTTGCGCTCGTGGGAGATTTGGAACCACACACACCTGATTTCAAAATTAATCTTTTTTTAAAATCCTTTTAGATTTCTTTGGGAAAGTTAAAAAAAAAATGATTGCCGTTATCATATTAGAAGAATTATCATTGAAAGGTGTTATCTCCCTTTTGGGAGATACATCCTTTTTTGATAAGGCTTTTTTGGATAAGGATCTAAAGGAAAAATTTATTAATAAAAAAAAATTTAGAAGAATTAATAAATTCAAGGAGTATGATTGCCGAATTCATATCCAAAGCCTTATCAAAGAAGGATGTATCTCCCAAAAGGGAGATAACACCTTTCAATGATAACTCTTCTAATATGATAACGACAATCGTTCTTTTAACTTTCCCAAAGAAATCTAAAAGGATTTTAAAAAAAGATTAATTTTGAAATCAGGTGCGTGTGGTTCCAAATCTCCTACGAGCGTAAGCCCTCGTAGTTAATTACATCGTAGGGAGACAGAGTCCCCTACGAAAACTCTCGATTAAAATAAGAATGAAATTTTGTTAGATTTTTTAGGAGTGATACCAAAAAATTAAATAGAATCTTTTGAAAAATCAAAAGGGAATGGATCAAGATTGAACATTTATTAACAGAATCGAAGGTAGAAAGGTAGGGGACACTTTGAGATTCCAGAACCATCCGGAAGTGTCCCAACTTAATCTAAGTGTTGGGATTTACATTTTAGGATTGAAAGGAAATTTTAATTGAAGTTGAGCATTTTATTAGAAATTTGGGACTATATTCCAGAAATTAGGATCTTATAATCAAAGATCTGCCCCGGATCCTAATTCTAATTTGGACACTGGACCACAGTCGTCCGAACCTATCAATGCAGTGCAGAACCTGGACTTACCCTGGCCTGGATTGGGGAGCCAGCTAACCACCTAATCGATTTAAAAGTGATGAGTCCAGTCATTTATGAAAGAGTGGTGGGGATGTTGTACTTAAAGTTTTTGAGAATTGGGGCCAACGTCTAGAAGTTTTCCTAATTAGCCCCTTCGACTTATGTTGGGTGCTAAAATGCTAAAACTGATGCAATTAAAATTTTAACTCTTTTAATTTGTATCTAATGCAATGCATGCTGGTCGACAACTTCCAAATCAAGTATGCTTGAAATTTTAAAAACAGGCTTATAAAATAATTTTATAGAAGGCTGGACTTCCCCAGGTTCGGCACCTCGTCCTCATAGGTCAGACTATTCGGACTCTACCCGTAGGCGGGGAAGGGTCTAAAGCAAGGAAAGAGTAATGCAAAAATATGCATGCGACCCCGGGGTCGATCCCCAGCTAATTCCGTAGATTCGTTATCTTTCAATGTTATTTAGACTCGTTAAAATTTTAGACATTTAAGGTTATGAGTAGAAAACTTTCACACCCTCACGAGTTTCACGTATCCAGGTGAAAACAAAAGCAGCACACAATCGCCAAAAAATTAAGAAAAGTAGGCAATCCTAAGGGCAATCAATTCATCACATCAAATATTAACTAATTAATAAATGTCCATAGGTAAAGTTGCCTTGCTTATTACAAACCAGAGTTTTGTAGAAAGTATAGTGGTCGGGCTCCACTGACAACAACCCGGATTCTAAGCCTAGTAGTGACGCAAGTAATTTTGAGTGGGATACTCTCAATCTTCAAGTCTTCAATCTTGTTCTTCCTCAGACTCCTTTTCTTCAAACTCCTTGGATTCTTCGTGGTAAACTACCCAAATAGATAAGAGGGCACTTCCCTCTTAAGGGGAAGGCCACTCTTTTCTCTTTGGGTATAGAAAAGGTGTGATCCAAATTTGGATTTCCAAATGGAAAAGGAATAGTTCCCAGAAGGGCATCCTTTCCTCTTTGGAATCCAAGCTTTGGACCTATGTATCCCAACTCAAAATTAACTTTCACAATACTTGACAATTATACAAATTACATTTATATCAAAAATAAAATCTAGACTCACCTGCAGGATTATCCTAAACAGTTAATAAATAAGAAGCAATTATTCCCAAGCAGTTATATATATGCAAAAAGGAAAGTAAACACACTAGCCACGCTCTTTTTATTTGGGGGCTTTAGCAGCTGAAGCACCTGTGCAAGCATTTATAACAATTAACAATAAATTTTTTTTTGATTTAGCCCCCTTTTACTGCCCTGCATGAGCGTGACCACCTGCAGAAAACTATGTGAACATCCAGATTGTAACTAACCTAAGGGTAATCTAGACGCCAAACACATCAATCCATCCACAGAGTGCAGGAAAGTAAGCAGACACAGCAAAGTAGTTTCATCCACAACATGCAGTGAAAACCACGAAAAATTCGGCACACAGTAGTAAAGTAAACACCGGCCTAACCTAGATCTAGAGTTGGTTGTCCTAGCACATCATCTAAAGTGTGTGTAAAAGGTCATGTGGCTGGGGTAAATCCTAAATTGGGTGATTAATCAGAGTTATCTAAAATTCTGGGTTTGTTAAGGCTTAAAAGGGGGATTTAAGTTAAACTTTAAATATTGATAAATTAGGAATTTTAATTAAATGTATTTTAAGAGTTAATTGATTGCTACCTTTGTTTCACACCGAGGCCATAAAGTTTATTTCACCTTCCTTGGGGCTAAGCTAATAGCCTCGTAGGCCTGGGTTACCCAGTAGCTATCGGGGTTAATTAAGCTATTTTAAGTTGGTTGAAATTAAGAAGTGGATTGATATAAAAGGGAGTTGGTTACTGATTTTAATGGGTTGGTTGAGAATTTTATTATCCTATTAAGAAAATTTTAGGAGTTGGAGGAGTTAATAGATTTTAAAGGGTTATCCGGGTACGTTAACTAAGGGGTCAAAATTTGACTTTCAAAACTAGAGTTGATCTCAAGGGTTTCAGATTTTTAATAAATACTAGACCTAATTATGAGTTGTTATACAGGTAGCACACTCAATTTGGAGTTTTCTACGAAAAGTTATGATTTTTAGAAGTTCTGGCCCATTTTGACCTAGGGTCACCTAAGATGTTGAGTCCTTGATTTTAACCAAATTATGGAGGTTTAATATTTTTAGGGAATGATAAATTCTAATTGAAGTCATTAGCCATTAAGTTTGATTAATTAAATTTTTTCTATAATTAACAGTGAATTTTTAAAGTTTTACATGTTCGTAGGGATTACCAAGTCATTACAACTAAGAGAGCTGCTTAAGGATTTGAACCCAAATGAGTCCTAAAATCCTTGGGATCAATTCCAAAGGTCATAAATGACCTAAGGATAGATCAACAAGTGTTTAAAGCCCTTTTGGGATTTTTATGAATTTTAAGGTTAAGTAAAATTGGTTAAACCTTAATCAGCTAAGGATCAAACTAAGACAAATCTAAAAATCACTTTAAGAGAGGGTTTCAATTCTTATTGATTAGGGGATTAATTAGGAACAATTAAGGACATTTTTATGGATTTTACAAGTTAAGAATAGTTCATTATCAACTGATTAGGGTTGACAGGCAATTTCTAAGAAGGATTTTTGAGGCTCCTACTTGGAGAACCAAATGATCTCCAAATTTGATGAAATTTGGACCATAGAATCACATGACCCTAAGGACTAAACCCACCAAATTTGAGCTCAAATGGAGTACTCTAAGGTGGTTAACCAAACCACCCAAGGTGAGTTCTAAGTCACCTTTAAATCACTATAGGGCTCTATCCTAAGCTTGGATTGGGACAAAATCAGTGGCTCTACACTCCTTATCCTACACATCATCAGCACACCAAAAATCACACCCTAAATCCCATTGGATAGGTTTATATCCCCTTTTGAATTTAAGGGTCAAACCATGACCCTTAAACTCAAAAATTGGGGAAAATGCCCTTGAACAACTTAAAATGGGGAAATAAAATTTGGACATGTCAGAAACATGTTCAATTTCAATCTCCCAAAATTCCAACCTGGTGGACTTGTATTTAAAAAGTAATTAAGGAAATTCATAAAATGCTCAAATTAAAATTAAACCTAACACTAACCTAACCAGGGTTTGGAACCATAGAGCTTTTGTAGATCTCCCTGAGACCTTTTTAATGAGCCTAAGAACACCTAATTTGGACAAGTGTGGAGGGAGTTATGAATTTTTGAAGTTCCCTTGAATTTCTGGATTTATTAATCCGGCAATTACACAGTCAGCAACCGTTTACATGCGCCGAGCACTGATTGGCCAAGCAATCATTGGCGCTAACCGTTAACGGCCGAGTTAACCACAGCTTTTGGATGGCGGATCGAACGGCTGGGATTAATGGCGCTCGGATATCGCGAGATCTAATCCGAGCCGTTGATCAAAATCAACGGCTGAGATTTCGTCTTCAACTTCCCGCGCTTATCCGAGACTACAGAGTTTCTCCGGCTTGTTCCGGGCGATCCTGTCGGCGAACTCCGATGAAATTTCACTGGGAGGATCAGGACGGTGGAAACCTTCAATCCAACGGTGGAGATCCGTTGGGGTGAAGGTTTCCTTCACACTTGACCGGACTACCTAGCTAGGGAGCTCGGGATAGAGGGATTACCGCAGAGAAGGCCTCAACGAATGAGCTTCTTTATCAGGAAGCTTCAGGGGATGATGGCGAATAGTTCTCCTTCAGAGGTCGGGACTGGAGGACGGCCGGAGGTGCGACTTCGAGCGGGACGCCGAAAGCTTTCACGGGTGCTTGCTCGAACGGAAGGAGGGATCGATCTGGGAGCTCGAAGGGAGCGTCTGGGAGTTCGAAGGAGCTCTGGGAATCGATTGAGAATGAATGTCGATGCCTCTGGCAGATTGGCGAGCTCGAGGGTATTCGGCCACCTTTCGGGAGCTTGGACGGCCAGATTAAGCTGGAGAGGGCTCGGATCGCTGCTAGGTGGATGATGGTGATGTTCAGGGGAGATCGTGGGGATCAAACCAGTGGACAGCACCTTGAACAAGGAATTATCTGGGGGGGACCACCGGAACTCAATTCCCATTGGCTTCAACCGCCGCCGGCCATGGTTTGGGTCGGGTTGACTGGGGGAGGCCGATGGGGACGTGCTGGAGCAAAGGGTGGAGTTAATTTGGCCTGGGGAGGTTTGGATTGAACTGGTGGCTGGGTTGGACCCAAACCTGCTTGGTTTGAGTCGAATCGAGCTCGATTTAGGTCAGATTAGACCCTGGGTTTGGTACGGGAGATAGGTCTGGATCTGGATCTGGTGCACCCAATGCAAGTGGCAATTGGATCCAATTTGATCTGGGTTAAAAGATGGCTCAGGTTGATCCAAACCTTCTCGGTTCGGGTCGATTTGGGCTCAACCTAGGTCAGGCCAGACCCTGGGCTTGAGGTGGGACGTGGGTCTGGGTCTGGTGGACCCAATGCAAGTGGCAATTGGGTCTAATTTGATCTGAGTTGGGAAATGGCTCGAGTCCATGTGTTTTTGGCCACTTTGGGTTAGCCTAACTCTTGACCCAAGTGGGCCCAAGGCATGGGCTGGCTGGAGGAGGTGTGTTGGACCTAGGGCCACCTATGGGAGGTGTTGGTCAAGTTCAATTTGGCTTAGGTTGAGAATTGGCTCAATCTCAAGTGCATTTTGGGCACTTTGGGTTAGCCTAACTCTTGACCCAAGTGAGCCCAAGGGTTGGGCTGGTCAAGGAAGGTGTATTGGGTCAATAGGAACTCAATGACACCTTGATTTGAATTCAATTTGATTAAGGTTAAGAGATGATTCAAGGGATGCCTCTCTTTGGTCACTTGGGTCATGCCATATGGCTAACCCAAGTGAGCCCAAGGCTTGGGTCTCCAAGAGAGGTCTCTTGGGTACCCAAGGGGTCATCCCTTGCATTCAAAGGACTTGGAATGGACTTGGTTCAAAAATTTGAAAGAGAAGAGGTATATGGGTTAATGGGTCAAACTTGGTTGACTTGGTCAACCAAGTTGACCCAAGGTCTGGGTTTGAGTTCAACAAGTTGGGTTTGATATTTGGAACTCATTGAAAGTGGTTTCAAAGAGTTTGGAATTGATTTGAGTTGAAATGGCATTTGAAACCCCATAGGGGTATTTTGGTAAATTTTGACCCATTGGTCAACTAGGGTAAAAAATGGGTCTGGAAAATGCAGTTTACTGCTCAATGGGTCACAATCAAGGGTCTGGAAGAGATTGGAGACTTTGATAAAGGATCCAAGATCAAAATCTTCAAGGTGTTAAGTCCAATGGCATAGGCTGTAAATATTTGAAGGTTTTACAGCCTTTGGATTTTAATTCAGATTCTGGGGTTAGAGACCTCTGAATGGGATCCAAATTGGAGGGTAGCCTCTAGAGACATGTCTTATCACTTTGTAAGTGATAGACCCTGAATCAGAGGCCATTTGACTGGGTTTTGAAATGTTTGAAAAATCTTTGAAAAATGTCTTTAGGATAAGGCCTTAAGACTTTGGATTTGAGTCTGGGTTTCTGGATTTGGGATGGATTTTAAGTTTGAATGATTAATATTGGAGTATCCAAATCATTTACAATCATGTGGTGATTGTTAATGAATGGATAGGGTCAAGGCTAGATCAAAGGTAGGATCAAAGTCTAGGTTTAAATTTGGATTCTCAAGTGGATTGAGTCAAAGTTTGGATATGTTTGAAACTTGAATTAATTTGGATTTGAATTGAGTGAAGTTTGAGATTTGAATCAATCAAGGGTAGGGATTAACTTGCAATTGGAGTTGATCAAAGGTAGAGATTGATTTGAAGTTGGAGTTGATCAAAGGTAGGGATTGATTTGAGTCTAGATTGGTCCTAAGATCTAGAGGGGGTTCTAAGATCTAGGATCTAGAGAAGAATCTTAAGCTCTAGAGTAGGCCCTAAGGTCTGGCTCTAGGAAAGGATCTTAAGCTCTAGAGTAGGCCCTAGGGTCTGGCTCTAGGAAAGGATCTTAAGGTCTAGAATTAATCTGAAGTTTGGAAGGGCCTTAGTGACCTCATACAAAAATGAGGTCAACAGCACTTCAAAAAGTCCTATTCAACATTCTTGAACCAAATATATAAACATAAGTCATCATTTCATTAGGGATCATATATCCAAAGGAGAAATTGAATTGAACCATATTTCAACTGAAAATCAACTTGTAAATATTTTTACAAAACCACTAGCCTTTGATACTTTTAGCACATTAAGAACAAGGCTTGGTGTGATCGATCATAATGCTTAATAAATATTTTTTTTGCAAACTTGATTTGTGCCTTTGTGTTCTTTCTATTTTTGTTTTCAATGTGCTTATTTGTGTAAGTGTTTTTCTATTTTTATCTTATGTTTTGTGTGTTTTTGAGATATTTTCAAATATCAAAACTCCTATTTCTGATCGTTCGTGTTGAATGTTTTGTGTTATATTCATACTGTACAAAATTATTTTTGTCCCGTATGAATTATGTAGCATATAAATCGTTGTTTTGGATTGAATGCATAAAGTTTTGATTTTCTAATATATATCATATTGTATGATATTTATATCATCCCGAATGATTTATATGCATTCGTCTATATGCATTTAGACGGTTATACAGACATAATAAGTTATTATAACCGATCGTACATACGAACCACATGTTATTCAATATGGGGGATGAACCTAACCTTCATTAAAATGATCTTAAAAAATTGATCATCCCGGATGAACACCTGTTCGTCTATATAATTATCTGGTCAAAAAGTCTGTATGAAAGGACACATTATAACTTGCATGATTATGGAAAGTCTTTTCATTTCAAACGTATTCGTTAGTACATACAAAATTATTTTTGTCATGTACGAACCATTTATCGTACTGTATGAACCCCTTTTCATACGTATGAAAGGTCATTTTCTTTAAATAGGAGGGCTTTAGAATTCATTTTCATTCACTTCAATAGCCTCTTTCAGACCTTCTCATTGTAGATATGGGCAGTTCTAGCAAGCGTGGTAGAGTCACTAAGGGTTCATCTTTATGCGGTATAAATGAAAATTTTCTATCTAAAGAAAATGAGGATTCTTACTTTAGGTTTGTCTCTACTAAAATCACTTCATCTAGACTTTTGATTCAAGATGATATTCACTTTAAAGTAATGCCTCTTTTTGCCACCACTCAATTTGCTTTCATTCTGACTTTGATTCATGCCTACCATAGAGAAACCTTTCACTATTTTCTGGCAAATATGTCTTTTAGTTCTGATGAGAGTAGGATAAGAACTTATTTCCTAAGGAAAAGGGTAGAAACCACAAAGGAAGATTTGGGAACCTTTCTGCATTTAAGAACTCAAGGGATTATATCACACACAATAACTTCCAAATCTGATTTTGACTGATCTGAAATAAATAAAGTTCTTAGAGGGGTTGAACAAGTTGGTCATTTGCCGAGGGTCTATACTTTGAATCAAAATGCTAGAATCATCTAGCATGTCCTTAAAAGTTTAATTATTCCTAAGGTAGGTGATCACATAAATATTACTCCTCTTTTGTCCACTATTACCTATTTCATCATGACTGGACAACCAATAGATGAAGCCCAACTTATTCTTGATTATATTCACGGACTTTCTAAAATTGGGCATGTTTCTCATAGGAGGAAGAAGAATATTGCATTTGGACATCTTATAACCTATGTTTTAAAAAAGAAGTACAATATTGTTCATCCTAAGATTCCACTTGAAATGCCAATATATTTCACTCATGCTTCATTTCGAGCACTTTTTGGGAAGAATGGCAATACAAGTGAGGATTCTGAGGAAGAAAGGGGAGCATCTACATCTGCACTTACTCATGGACCTAACTTTCATGAGATGGTCCTACGCTTTGACCGATTAAAAAGTCATTTTAATTAGTGCTTTGATCAGATTCATACTCACCTAAACCAACAGGATGCACAATATCAGCAAAAATGGGTTGGATTCAAGGACAATTCAACTAGGTGAACACCAACGTAGCTATGATGAATAGCTATTTTTCTATGTTCAATCAGACTCGTCCTCCAGACCAGGGCCCCTCAGACTTCTAGATGTACTTCTTGTGTGTTGTCTTTGCCAATCTATTGAGATGTGATGATCTTAGTGATGATTTTTTGTAGTTTGTATACTTATGTTTGTTTAGTGATTTATATACTTGTCCTTATTCTAAATTTTATTTGATGTTATGTTGTTTTTGTTTTTATGACTTCATATCAAAACTGCTTCAATGTATTTCATCTTTAAATTGATATCAATAAAAAATATATTATTTTCGTTAGTTGCTTTTGTTAGTTATGTGAAATGTAAGTTTGCCTATATGTTAATCCTTTCTTAATTGGTTTAAAAAGAGTTATAAATTAAAATTGCAATAAAAAAATTAATTCATTTTGAAATCTAATTTTTCAAAAATTTAAGCTAATTTATAACTTGATCAAGTTAAGGCTATTAATCTCATGTTCTTTTTAGGCATACATAATTTAAATATTATTATTTGCAATTTTCATATTTTATTATTTTTATTTCTCTTTTCAATATAATTATCTTTGTACTTAGAGAAATTTGAGTTAATAGATTATTGATTTTGGTAAAATCAATTTTATATATATAAAAAAAGAGTATCGAAAAAAAATGTACAAGTGTATACAAATCAAAAGAATGCGCAATGATTTGCAAATTAAAAAGAGGCATAAAATTCGACCAAATACAAAAAGATGCACAAAGTGTGTCACACATAATTGAAAAAGATACGCAATGTCACCAATTGAATATATTCTTTCCTCTATCATTTAATCTTCAAATTCAAATCAATCTAATGTTTAATTATATTTTGTATTGAAAATTGAATTTAACTAATTTTTATTTCATCACTTTTATAATAATTCTCCTTATCTAATTGTCTCGAATGTTTCATGACGTTGATCTATTTTTCATGTCTATGTTATATCTTAATTTAAATGTTTTGAATCTTTATTTTTATCTAATGGACATTAATATATTTATTGTCATTATAGTTCAATCTCTTTCAAGATCAATTATTAATGATTCTCATATGACTTCTTTCATTTCAAACATCTTTTTCCTTTTTGTTATTGTTGTGAAAAGGGGGAGAAGTACTATTTGTGTTTGATTGTTTAGTATTTTAATATTGTTTGTGTTTGTTGTTTTTATTTGTTGTTTAGGGATTTTTTAGGGTTTTTGCTTTTTTTTTTTTTATGTTTAGTCATTTATGAAAAATTAAAATTTTTTTTTATTGATTTGTTCTTAAAGGAATTTCCATATGTTCACATGTTTATTCATTTAGGGAGAGTTAAGGAGAAATCTAGGGAATTCATTTTTACTCAAACAATAATTATTTTTCCATTATAAAAAGGGGGAAACTGTTGAGATAGGTTCTACTTAGTTCTTGTCTGTTTAATAATTTTGTAATTTTAATGTTTTTGATGATTCCAAATATTACTGCTTTGATTATTATTTCTCCTAACATATTTTAGAAGAATTATTTTGCTCTTGTGTGTACTAACATTTCAAGGAAATCATACTCCGGATTGTTGAATACTTCAAATCAATATTAGTTTAGAGTTTATTATAATTGAAGTCTATATTTTTCATTTTATTGAGTTTGAGAGAGTGTGATTGTAATTGTGTAATTGAGCACACACACACCAGGAGATAATTTGAAATCTAATTTTTTTAACTAATCGTACTATATGAATAAACTTCATACAGGATAATTTGTTCAGTTATTTTTCCGACGAGCAGTCAAACAAACATAAATAAAAAATTTACTAAGTATAAATCATATTATACGATCACCATTCGTATATGCCTTCCAAAGTAAAAAATGGACAGGTCCCTTTTCGCCCAAAATATTTTTTCTAAGTATGGATCATACTATACGATCCTAATTCATACATGCCTTCCAGAGTATGAAATGGATGGGTCCCATTTCGCTCAAAAAAAATTTTCTAAGTATGAATCGTACTGTATGCTCACAATTCATATATGCCTTTTAGAGTATGAAATTGTGAGGTCCCTTTTCGTCTTGACATTTAATCCTGATGAATGTGAAAATTTTCTAACTACTCATACCGAATGAACTGGATTCTTACCGGATAATGATCATATACAAATTAATTTATACCGATTCATAATAGGTTTGTACACAATAGTTTTTAAACTATTCATACGCATGAACTGTGATCATATTGTACTATCGTGTATGCTCTAAATTGAAAATTTCAATTTTCTGGATAGTTTTTCGTGTCTTTAGTATAAATGGTCCACTAAACATTAACGTGAAAAAGTCTTATCTTTATTATTTTTCAAGGGCAATTGAAAGAGAGAGTGAGGGAGAGTGTGTGAGAGAGATTTCTTGTAAGTGGAGTGTGAAGGGTTCACAAGGTTACTCAAAGGTAAGGATATCTTTGTGGTTTTGGTGTTTACTCTTCCTTTCTTCTTTCTAGTTGCTCATGAGAAGATCTTTGGAGAAGCTTCAGTTCTTTGTTAACACTTAGAGAGTGTGAACAGATGACTGTACTCTACCGACACTTGGAGGTGAAAGTACACTAAAGGCACTTGAAAGTTCATTAGGGATGTTAAACCCTTATGAACTAGTCCCAAAGCTAACCAAGAGGGGGGGGGGGGGGGGGGGGGGGTTGAATTAGTATTTTAAAAAAATCTTTCACGATGAGAACACAAACTCAAACCAAACCAAAATTTACCACAGAAATTAAAGTGGAGAAAATAAATGCGAAAATAATAAATGAAAGAACACACCAAATTTATAGTGGTTCATTCAAACCTTGACCTACATCCACTCCTAGGAGGCACCCTCCAAGTATTGCACTAAACTTAGTGTCTCTCCTTTAGCCCCCACAGCTAGGTAGAGAATCCCTTACAAAATAACTTCCACCTTTCCTGGTGTGGTGTAGTATCTGGGCCCTTTAACACCAAAGAGTTCTTCTTCTTCCCAAAACTTCCCTCATGACAAGCCTTGAATCAAATGGTACTAAGGTGCAAGCTCACTAGAGTAACCGTGTGGAACCCCCTCTACACTCCCTTAAAACCCCCTCCAAGGATCTTTTCCCTCTCTCAAACTCCACCCTTTTCTCTCTCCCTTTCAAGCTCTCTCTTCAAGTTTTCTAGAGAAGAATGAAGCTTCAATGGCTGTCAAAGACACATATCATGTGCCTTGGCAAAGCTTAAATAGAAGAGCTCCAAAAATGCTCTTAAATGCACCAAACCAATATTATCGTCCAAGATGATCGCCGAATCATCCCATATGATATGCTTAAAAAGAGGGCTTCAAAAAATCCTAAAAACTCAATTTTGATGCCAAATATCATCTAAGACGATCGCATGATTGTCCCGTACTATGCGCTTAAAAAGAGGGCTTCAGAAAACTCTAAAAACTCAATTTTGGTGCCCAGAATCATCCTGGATGATCGCAGGATCATCTAGTACGATGTATAGAATTTGACCTGATAAGCCTGCACGATATTTGAATAGTCTAGGACGATTAGTACAAAAATGAACAGATCATCCATGATGATATTATGGATCATCCAGGATAATTAGAAGAAAAATTATGGTACTTTAGCTTGGACGATTTAGGAAAATCAAGTATGTCGGCAAACATCGTCCTGTACGATACACAACTCGTCCAGGACAATTGGATTGAAAAATTTAACCATAATTAATGCCCTAATCATAGGATCAATTTAGGAATGATTGTATTGATCATCCTAGATGCTCCATATCATCTGGGACGATTAGAAAAAAAATTAAATCTTAAAATCTTGCCTAAATTAACATTGGCGTCTATTTTCCAAGGTCATAAAGGATCGTCCTGGATGATCCAAAATTATTTAGTATGATTAGTTCAAAACCTGATCTTTTGGATTTGACTAGATCTCACTCCCTTGAGTGTGTGTGTGCATGGTCACCAAGCAAGCATACACCCTTACAATACTTGACTCAAGAAATCAAAATTACATCAATAAATATTACAGACCCTTTTACAACATAACATTATTCAACCCAATCTTGAGCTCTGATTCTTTGTTTGATGTTACATGGTATTCCTAAAATATTAGTATACACAAAAATAAACATATATTACAAATACAAGTAGACAACAGAAAGTGAGTCATAATATTTGTTATCATAAAAAACATAAACTCATAAGCTCGAGTTACAATAATCTCCCCCTTTTTATGATGATAAGTATTATTGGTTGAATTTATAAAATTAAAAAAAATTTCTCCTAATCTCTTCATCACTAGAATAAAAATTTAAAAATAGGGGAAGACAAAATTATTGTTATTATTTTTTAAATAAAAAATTGATACAAATACAACAGTACTTTCTCCCCTTTTGACATTATCAAAAATAGGAGGGGCACAAACAAACAAAGAAAAAATAAAATGATCACTGATCTAAAAAAATTGAATATTTTTAAAATGAGAAAGTTACCTCTTAATTTATTCAAAGTCTTAGTAAGAAATGGATTGACAATGCATAATCCAAAAAAGGTTAGAAATTTAAAAATCATTAATACAAGCTCAAGTTGTTTTAAAGGCTCAAAAACTTTTTAATCTAATGTTTAAATCAAGGAACAAATTAGAAAAAAAACCAAATTTTTTAAAACTTTTTTCTTAAAATATATCAAATAGAAGATTAGTGCTAAAATTGGTGAATCAGGAATTATAATTTTCAAGCTCAAGTATTGAAAATATCAAGGGCTTTTTAAAGCTTTAAGAAGTACAAGAAAGGTAAGCATTATTTTTTATGGGCTTATTTTATGCCTTTTATTAGTTTTTTGGCACACTTTATGCATCTTTTTCTTTTT
Organism: Dendrobium nobile; assembly: GCA_022539455.1. Lineage (NCBI taxonomy): Eukaryota > Viridiplantae > Streptophyta > Magnoliopsida > Asparagales > Orchidaceae > Dendrobium > Dendrobium nobile. The sequence goes on along the minus strand of CM039721.1, from coordinate 25,541,990 downwards.
GATACACTTTGTGTATCTTTCTCAATTTGGCGTCATTGGCCATTTTTTTGATTTGACACCATTGGCCATTTTTTTAATTAAATATACTACCTTTCTGAAATTTTAAAAATAAAAGTAAACTCATTTTATTGATAAAATGAATAACTTAATTAAAAACATTATGAGGTAGATTCAACAACTTGCAAAAGATCCCTATGCGATAAATAAAATATAGGGAGTAAAAAAGATCAGTTTCAAAATCCAATTTATAATATGATGAAGATTTTGAATAAAAAAACCTCTTTAAGAAAAGAGATAGAGAGACAAAATCATGAGTTTCCTTCCTTTGACTATTTTGAGAGAAGCCAACCACATCTTATATAAAAATTCAAGAAAAATAAGAGGTAGGTTTTTCATTTTTAGAAAGGTGAACGCGTGTGTTGATTAGAGAGAACTTCACAAAAAGAAAAGTAGAGATAAATTAAGAATTTAACGAAAAAGAAAAGAAAGGAAACAAAGAATGAAAAATAAATCCAAAGAAAAAGACAAAAATACATAAAAATGAATAAAACATACATACACAGAAAAATAAACAAACAAACCATGGTTTAAACATCATCTTGCTCCTGGTCTGTTGATTCAGAAGCTAGGTCTACCCAAGAGATTTTTTGCTTTTCATTATTTATCATTTTTATAATTTGCTTAGCTTTACCCTTTTCTTTTGTAGGAAGAGTTCTCAAATTAGGGCACTAATTTTTTATGTGTCTAAGCTTCCTACATCCAAAGCAAATAATATTAGAAGAAATCCTAACATTCTTATAATTTTTACCTTTATTCTACTTTTATTGATCCTTATGCTTTGGTGCACTTTTTAATTTGCTTGATAAGTCATCGCTTTCATCATCAACTAAGTCACTTTTCTTTGAGTCATCAATGTTTAGCACTATCATCTCACCTGCATCCAAATGTTTTTGACCCAAACTTTGCTCGTAAGCAATGAGTGAGCAAATCAAATTATTAATAGAATATTCATTCAAATTTTTTGATTTACAAATAGAAACAACTTTGGCTTCAAACTTATCAAGTAAACAATGTAAAATTTTATTGACTTTTTCAAAGTTTAAAAATTCTTTACCTAAAGCATGCAATGATATCACAATTTGAATAAACCTAGTATACATGTTTAAGATCGACTCATAAGATTTCATGCAAAATAATTCATAATCATGCATTAAAATATTTAATATGGATTGCTTGATTTCTCTGGTGCCTTCATATATAGTGTGTAATTTATCCCAAATTTTCTCGCCAGTAGTGCACATAGATACAAACATAAAATCATCAGAATTTAAAGCACAGAAAAAATAGTTTAATAATTTAGTATTCAATTGAGCATTGATTTGTTCTTCTCTACTCCATTGATTAAACGGAATAGCCATTTTAATTCCATCTATAATACGTGACAGTATAGAATAACCTTTTAAAATAATTTACCACATTCAAAAATTTATAGACTGCAAGAAAGTAGACAAGCAAAATTTTCAAAAATCAAAAGTAATATTTTCAAATAAAGGTGGTTGAGTGATTAAATAACTTTCTGCAATATTATGATTACAAAAATTAGCCATGGATCAAAATTCAAAAGTTTTCAAAAACCCATTTTTATGAATCCCACTCTAATACCACTGGAAAGTACACAGAAGGTATTTGAAAGTTCATTAGGGATGTTAAGCCCTTATGAACTAGTCCCAAGGCTAACCAAGAGGGGGGTGGGGTGAATTTGTATTTTAAAAAAAATTTCATGATCAAAACACAAACTCAAACTAAACTAGAATTCACACAGAAATCAAAGTGCGGAAAATAAATATGAAAATAATAAAGGAAAGAACACACCATATTTATAGTGATTCAGTTAAACCTTGACCTACATCCACTCCTCGGAGGCACCCTCCAAGTATTGCACTAAACTTAGTGTCTCTCCTTTAGCCCCAATAGCTAGGCGAAGAAGCCCTTACAAAATCACTTCTACTTTCCTCGGTGCGGTGGAGTAGCCGGGCCCTTTGACACCAAAGAGATCTTCTTCTTCCCAAAACTTCGCTCAAGACAAGCCTTGAATCTGATGGTACTAAGGTGCAAGCTTGCCGGAGCAACCATGTGGAACCCCCTCCATACTCCCTTGAGACCCCCTCCAATGATCTTCTTCCTCTCTCAAACTCCTCCCTTTTCATTCTCCCTTTCAAGCTCTCTTCAAGTTTCCTCCAAAAGAATGAAGCTTTAATGGATGCCAAAGATACATATCAAGTGCCTTGATAAAGATTAAATAGAAGAGCTCCAAAAAGGCTCTTAAATGTACCAAACTGACATTATCATCTATGACGATCGCCGGATCATCCCGTATGATATGCTTAAAAAGAGGGCTTTAGAAAACCCTAAAAACTCAATTTTGACAGCAAATATCATCCAAGATGATTGTATGATCATCTCGTATGATGCACTTAAAAAGAGGGCTTTTAAAAACCCTAAAAACTCAATTTTGGCACCCAGAATTATCCTGGACAATTACAGGATCATCTAGTACGATGTGCAGAATTTGATCTGATAGGCTTGGATGACATTTGGATAGTCCAGGACGATTAGTACAAAAATATACAGATCATCCTGGATGGTATGTGGATCGTCCAAGATGATTAGAAGAAAAATTATGATATTTCGGCTTGGACGATTTAGGAAAATCAAGTATGTCGGCAAACATCATCCTATATGATATACAGCTCGTCTAAGAAGATTGGATTGAAAAATTTAACCATAATTAATCCCCTAATCACAGGATCAATTTAGGCTTGATTTATATTGACGATCCAGATCATCCGGGATGATTAGAATAAAAATTAAATCTTAAAATCTTACCTAATTTAGCTTTGGTGGCTATTTTCCAAGATCATAAAGGATCATCGTCTATAGACGATCCAAAATAGTTTAGAACAATTAGTTCAAAACTTAATCTTCTGGATTTAACTAGATCTCACTTCCTTGAGTGCTTGTGTCCATGGTCACCAAGCAAGCATACACCCTTACAAGACTTGGCTTAAGAAATCAAAATTACATCAATGAATATTACAGACCCTTTTACAACATAATATTATTCAACCCAATCTTGAGCTCTGATTCTTTATTTGATGTTATATAATATTTTTAAAATGTTAGTACACACACAAACAAATATATATTACAAATACAAGTAGATAACAGAAAGTGAGCCAGAATATTTGTTATCATCAAAAACATAAACTCACAAGCTCTATTTGCAACAATCTCCCCTTTTTAATGATGAAAAATTTTACTAGTTAAATTTGCAAATTTAAAAACATTTTTCTCTTAATCTCCCCTCATTAGAATAAATTTTAAAAAAAGGAGAAGACAAAATTTTTGTTATTTTTATTTTTTAAAAAAATCGAAAATAGATACAAATATAACAGTTCTTTCTCCCCCTTTAATATTATCAAAAAGAGAAGGGGCACAAACAAATAAATAAAAAATAAAATGATCCCTGATCTAAGAAAATAAATTTAATATTTTTAAAACGAGAAAGTTACCTCTTGATTTTATTCAAAAACTTAGTAAGGAATGGATTGACAACGCATAATCCAAAAAAGGTTATAAATTTAGAAATTGTTAATCCAAGCTCAAGTTCTTTTAAAGGCTCAAAAACTTTTTATTCCAATATCTAAATCAAGGAACAAATTTGAAAGAAAAACTATTTTTTCAAAACTCTTTTCATAAAATATATCAAATAGAAGATTAGTGCTAAAATTGGTGAACCAGAAATCATGATTTTTAAGCTCAAGTATCAAAAATATCAAGGGTTTTCTTAAGCTTTAAGAAGTACAAGAAATGTAAACATTACTATTTGTGGGCTCATTTTATACCTCTTATTAGTTTTTTGGTACACTTTATACATCTTTTTCTTTTTGATACATTTAGTGCATCTGTCTTAATTTGGCATCAATGTGCATCTTTTGTTTTGGCATCATTGGCCATTTTTTTAATTAAATATTCTACCTTTATGAAATTTTAAAAACAAAAGTAATCTCATTCTTTTGATAAAATGAACCACTTGATTAAGAAATTTATGAGGTAGATTCAACTACTTGCAAAAGATCTCTATGCAATAAAAAAAATATAGGGAGATGAAAAAGATCAGTTTCAAAATCCAATTTATAATATGACAAAGATTTTGAATCAAAAGTAAAATAACCTCTTTAAGAAAAGAGATAGATAGACAAAATCATGAGTTTCCTTCGTTTAATTATTTTTAGAGAAGTCAACCACATCTTATATAAGAATTCAAGAAATATAGGAGGTATATTTTTTATTTTTAGAAAGGTAAATATGTGTGTTGATCAGAGAGAACTTCATACAAAGAAAAGTAAAGATAAATTAAAAATTTAACAAAAAGAAAAGAAAATAAATAAAGAATGAAAATTAAATCCAAAGAAAAACACAAAAAATACACAAAAACAAACAAAACATGCATACACAGAAAAATAAACACACAAATAGTGGTTTAAACATCATCTTGCTCCTGATCTGATGATTCAAAAGCTAGGTCTACCCAAGAGATTTTTTGCTTTTCATTATTTATCATTTTTACAATTTGCTTAGCTTTGGTTTTTTCTTTTGCAGTAAGAGTTCTCAAATTAGGACACTGATTCTTCATGTGTCCAAGCTTCCTACATCCAAAGTAAATAGCGTTAGAAGAAATCTTAACATTCTTACCATTTTTATCTTGATTCCACTTTTGTTGATTCTTATGCTTTGGTGAGCTTTTCAATTTACTTGATAAGTCATCACTTTCATCAACAACTAAGCAACTTTTCTCCGAGTTTTCAATGTTTAACACTATCATCTCACCTGCATCCAAAAGTTTTTGACCCAAACTTTTCTCGTAGGCAATGAGTGAGCCAATCAAATTATTAATAGAATATTCATTCAAATTTTTTGATTCACAAATAGAAATAACTTTGACATCAAACTTATCAAGTAAACATTATAGAATTTTATTAACTTTTTTAAAGTTTGAAAGTTCTTTACCTAAAGTATGCAATGATGTCATAATTTAAATAAACCTAGTATACATGTCTAAGATCAACTCATAAGATTTCATACAAAATAATTCATAATCATGCATTAAATTATTTAATCTAGTTTGCTTGATTTCACTAGTGCCTTCGTATATAATGTGTAATTTATCTCAAATTTTCTTGCCAGTAGTGTACGTGGATCAAATATAAAATCATCAGAATTTATAGCACAGAAAAAAATAGTTTAATGATTTAGCATTCAATTGAGCATTGATTTGTTCTTCTCTACTCAATTAATTAGAAGAAATATCCATTTTAATTCCATCTATAATACGTGATGGTACATAATTTCCAGTTAAAATTATTTCTCACATTCGAAAATCAATAGATTACAAGAAAGTAGACATGCAAATTTTCCAAAAATTAAAAATAATATTTTCAAATAATGGTGGTCAAGTGATTGAATAACCTTCGATAATATTATAATTACAAAAATTAGCCATGGATCAAAATTCAAAAGTTTTCAAAAATTCGTTTCTATGAATCCCGCTCTGATACCACTTAAAAGTACACTTAAGGCACTTAAAAGTTCATTAGGGATGTTAAGCCCTTATAAATTAGTCCCAAAGCTAACCAAGAGGGGGGTGAATTGGTATTTTAAAAAATCTTTCACAATCAAAACACAAAATCAAACAAAACTAGAATTCACCACAGAAATTAAAGTGCGAAAAAGAAATACAGAAATAATAAAGGAAAGAACACACCAGATTTATAGTGGTTCGATCAAACCTTGACCTATGTCCACTCTTTGGAGGCACCCTCCAAGTATTGCACTAAACTTAGTGTCTCTCCTTTAGCCCCCACGCTAGGCAGAGAAGCCCTTACAAAATGACTTCCACCTTCCTCGTTGCAGCGGAGTAGCTGGGCCCTTTGACACCAAAGATATCTTCTTCATCTCAAAACTTCCCTCAAGACAAGCCTTGAATCCGATGGAACTAAGGTGCAAGCTCATCAAAGTAACTGTTGGAACCCCCTCCACACTCCCTTGAAACCCCCTCCTAGGATCTTCTCCCTCTCTCAAACTCCACCCTTTCCGCTCTCCTTTTTAAGCTCTCTCTTCAAGTTTCCTCCAAAAGAATGAAGCTTCAATGGTTGCCAAAGACATATATCGAGTGCCTTGACAAAGCTTAAATAGAAGAACTCCAAAAAGACTCTTAAATGCACCGAACCAACATTATTGTCCAGGATGATATGCTTAAAAAGAGGCCTTTAAAAAACCCTAAAACTCAATTTTGATGCTAAATATCATCTAGGAGGATCGTATGATCATCCCATACGATGCGCTTAAAACGAGGACTTCAGAAAACCCTAAAAACTCAATTTTGGCGCCCAGAATCATCCTGGACGATCTCAGGATCGTCTAGTATGATGTGTAGAGTTTGACCTGATAGGCCTGGATGATATTTGGATAGTCCAGGGTGATTAGTACAAAAATATACAGATCATCCAAGATGATATTATGGATCGTCCAAGATGTTTAGAAGAAAAATTATGGTATTTCGGCTTGTACGATTTAGGAAAATCAAGTATGTAAGCATACATCATCCTGTACGATATACAAATTGTCCAGGATGGTTGGATTGAAAAGTTTAACCATAATTAATCCCCTAATTACAAGATTAATTTAGGCAAGATTTGTATTGATCGTCCAAGATGATTAGAAAAAAAATTAAATCTTAAAATTTTGCCTAAATTTGCATTGGGGGCTATTTTCCCAGATCATAAAGGATTATCCTAGACGATCCAAAATTGTCCAGTAAGATTAGTTCAAAACTTGATCTTCTAGATTTAACTAGATCTCACTCTCTTTAGTGTGTGTGTGTGCATGGTCACCAAGCAAGCATTCACCCTTACAAGACTTGACTCAAGAAATTAAAATTACATCAATGAATATTACAGACCCTTTTTCAACATAACATTATTTAACCCAATCTTGAGTTCTGATTCTTTGTTTGATATTGCATGGTATTCTTAAAATTTTAGTATATACACAAACAAACATATACTGCAAATATAAGTAGACAATAGAAAGTGAGCTATAATATTTGTTATCATAAAAAATATAAACTCATAAGCTTGAGTTGCAATAGGAGGGTGTGAAAGGACAAAGGTACTCTACCTACACTTTGAGGGTGTGAAAGGATGATGGATCTCTATCGACACTTGGAGGGTGTGAAAGGATGATGGTTATCTACTAACACTTGCAGGGTGTGAAAGGATGACGGTTCTCTGCTGCATTGGGGATTGGTGGAAAAGAGATTTTTGTAAAGGCTTCTCCGCCTTGCTGTGGGGGCAAAAAGAGAGTCACTTTGGTAATAGTGTAATACCTAAAGAGGGTGTCTTCAGGGAGTGGATGTAGGTCGTGTTTGACTGAACCACTATAAATTTTTGTCTTTTTAATTTTCATATTTTACTTATTGTAAGTTATTTACTGTGGTTGAAAAGTTCATTTTAAAACTTTAATTAACTTGCTTAAAATTATAAAAATGATTTTCTATTTCTAAAATCAAAGAGAATTTTTAAATTACCAATTTACCCCCCTCTTGGTTAGCCTTGAGATAATAGCTTAGGTTTAACAACCTATACAGAATCAATACAACTTGCAATATCCTGCACCACATGATCACCTTCCGATCTTTTGCTCCAATATCTCCTTCCACGTCCTCCATATAGTGATATATACCACCATAGATGTTATGTGGTAGATCCCGATTAGAGGAGTTAGAGGAGCTCCAGCATTAGGTTTAGTACCATCTCTAACACTAGCTCCTACCTATGACTCTATAGTGAAGGGCTATACTGATTGGAGATGAAAACAACCACCCATTATCAAAAGACTAGTCAGCAATGGGAGTGGCTTCACTAGCAACAAAACATTCTCTAGCATCAACTTCAAAAGATCTAATAGCAATGCGAGGATGATTGGGCCTAGTTTATGACCAATTTTCTATACTTCACCAATTTTTTCAGCCACCAACACCACCACCTGATCAAATCCTTGTTACCTATGAATGTTTTTCTATTATGTGGTTCTTATCATTTTTTAATGTTTTATCTTTTATTATCCTTTTTATATTATTTTGTCATTTTTGTCTTGTATTTTCTACCTTATGGTGACGTCAAAATAGGGTGTAGAATGTATCTCTATTATTGGTAAAATATCTTTACAATTATGTTTTTTTATATATTATTGCTCTTGTGCTTATATTGTTTTTATATAATTTTAAATAATAACATCTCCCTATTCTTAAAAAAAAATTTGTTAGTAAGGGGGAGAATAGGAGAATTAACTTTACTTGAAAATTCAACTAACAATATTTACCATCATAAAAAAAGGAGGAGATTAATACAAATTAGGATCATGAGCTTGTGATTTTGATGATAAAAAACAAATTATTGGGTTTTTATTTTGGTTCTATTGATATTATTATTGGATATTTATTTTGTGCAAACTAGTATTTCATGTACAATATCGTATACCGTATAAAATGCTCACCTCAAGATTGGGTAGAATAGGTTTGATATTTTTACAAAGAATCTATAAATGTATTTATTTAATTTTTATACTTCTTGAGTTAAGAGTTCTATAAAAGGTGTATGCTACCTTAAAAACCTTGCACATACCAACTAGGGAGGAAAATTAAGTGTTATACTTTTTTATGAATATCATACTGTACGATCTAAAAATTTGGGCATTTAGTAGGTTAGTGATATTGGATCCAATGGTCAAGATCTTGCCACCTAACTAATGACTATCCACTATCTCAATTGGGGACTATCAAATAGGATGCAAGGGAAAGTTCTAGATAATTTTAACTCAAATATATAGAGGGTTAATTAGTTAGGATTGAACCAATCATTGCTTGGAGGTTATTTTAGATAATCTTTATTGCAAATTAGGATCTCGAGCCTATGATTTTGATGATAACAAATATTTTTTTTTTGTATCTATTTTTTATTCTCCTAATATTATTATTAGATATTTATTTTATACACACTAATAATTCAAGTACATTATACACCATGCAAAAGGCCATCTCTAGATTGGGTAGAATAATCTTGATGTTTTTACAGATAGTCTATCTTTTTTAATTTAATTTTTTTCTTCCTTGAGTCAAGAGTCCTATTAAAGATGCATGCTAGCTTAGCAACCATGTACACAAATGCACATGAGAGGAAAAATTAAGTATTTATAATTTTTGTAATTAACATACTATATATAATCTAGATCATATGATACAATCAAAGTAAAACAAATATTTTTTAAAAACTTAAATGAGAAAATTTAAATTTGAACTAATCAATTTGTTCAATCCATATCATACTGGATGATTCGTAAAAATTAAGATTCCAGCCACAAATCATAAATTAGGTAAAAATTTTGAAATTCAAAATATAGCTTAGTCTTATTAAATAATACCTATCATACTGTACGATGCCAATAAATCTTGCCTAATTTAATCCAGTGATTAGGCAATCAAATCATGATTAATTGATTATTATGATCATACTATATGATGTATTATATTGCACTGTACGACCCAAATTACTATTAGGATGATAATAAATCACTAATGATCATATTAAATGAAATTTCTATTCAATTAAACTAACCATACAGTAAGATTTTGAAATCATACTGGATGATCAGTTCAAGAAATTTAACTAATAGTACATGATCCCTACTGATCATACATTACTAATTGGAAAAATTAAACTAATCATGCTCTACGTTCACATATCGTACTGTACGATCAAAAGTGACAAAATTGAAATTTTAGGTTTTTTTTATGCCTTATTTAAATGATTTCTTATAAGACACTTGAAAGATCTTTGGCTGTTGATAGAATTCTTTATGGGTACTTGAGAGAGCTTAGAGTTTGTAGAAGGAGAAGGAAAAGTTGTGTAAGAGGGATAAGTAGTGTGAGGGGGTTCACACGATTTCTCAAGGCAAGCTTCTATTTTATTTCTTCACAGTGTCTTTTTTGGTCTTTTAGGTAGCTTTAGGTTAAAAGTATTCAATGTAGAAGATCAAAGTTCTCTGCCTTCAACAGGAGAGAGAAAAGGATTCCATATTTGTTTCCTTTACTAGGAGGGTGAAAAATCTTCCAATACTCCATCACACTAGGTTGGTGGAAGAGATTATGTAAAGGCTTCTCTTCTTTATTTTGGGGGTTAAAGGAGAGAAACTAAAAGATTTTGGGCAATACAAAGAGAAGAGGACTCATAGGAGTGAATGTTGGTCAAGTTTTGATCAAACCACTATAAAATTTGGCGTGTTCATTATACTTTACTTTTTGCATTTAATTTTTTTCTTCATTTTAATTTCTTTCACCTTTATTATTTCTACATAACTGAGATTGGATTATCAAGCTTTATTTGTTTTGATTCTTGTGGAAAAAAAATAAAAAATTTAAGAAATAAAATAAAGAAAAATATTTTGTCACTTATTTTGTTATGAAAATCAAAGTAGAAAATTTGCATTATTTTTATTATGTTCATATCCTTGTGTTTGTGATTGGTTCGAATATTTAAAAAGGTTTCATTGAGAAAATTTCAAAATTACCAATTCAACTCCCCTTCTATGAGTGCAAAGGGCAGTTTAATAAGATTTAACATCCTTATTTGAACTTTCAATTGGTATATAGTGGTTTTTAGAATTGGTGATTTAAAAATATATAAGAAAAGATCAAATGGCACATGTTGGGAATAAAAACACTATGGAGGGCTATTAAATATTCTATATTCCTTTATTTGATAATATTTCATTTAATTTTTGGAAAATTCGCATGACTACATTTTCTTAATCTTTTAACTATCGCATTTGGCAAGTAACTCAAGTAGGATATTGACCTCCATCTCGTATTATTAATGACATCAAGGAAGAAATTCCTTTTATTGAATGAAGTTATAAAGATAGAGACTTTGCATAACTAAAAGCTAAATGTCAGAACTATTTTTCTACACACTTAAATCTTAAGATTATTTGATAGCCTTTACATGTACTACTAGCAAGGATATATGGGATAGTTTATGCATCACTTACGAGAGTACTAGTGAACTTAAATAGTCTTGATTAAATATTTTGTTACAATATGATGAACTCTTTCACTTGAAATATAATAAGACTACCTTGTACACTAAGTTTTTCAAGATAGTGACATCCCTATATGCCCTAAGAAGAGAGCTTTAAATCTTTGAGAAGATCAACAAAATTTATTGCAATCCAGGTTCCCTAGCTTGTAATTTTGATGATAATAAATATTATTGATTGAATTTTTATTTCTCCTAGTAATGAATTGTGTGTACTAATATTTTAGGTACATCACACATCACTTAAGCATGATCAAGGCACAAGTTTGGTTAAAATAAGATGTTTTTTGAAAGAGTCTATATTTTTAATGTTTTTGATTTTATATTTTTTGAGTCTGCCCTAGAAGGGTGTATGCTAAATTGGCGACTATGCACACAGAAATAGGAGAGTAAGAAAAGTGAGTTAAAATTTTTCTGAACTAATACTACAATACTATTCAAATCGTACTATATGATTAGCTATATAAAAATTGATCTTTATGGCTAATTTTATAATTAATGCTTATGAACTAGTCATACTATATTTTGTGGATCAAATTGTATGATTTATTTTCATCAGGAAACCATAGTTGTGGATGACTTAAGTAAGAATTTTTGAAATTATATTTTATACTAATCGTACTGTACCATCCGAATCATAATATACAATCCCAATTGTACTATATGATATTTAAAATATTACTTAAAATTGATCCCCATGATTAGTTAATCAAATCAAGGTTTAATAAATATGGCCAATCATATTATATGACATAAAAAGATGAAATTCAATCTTCCTAGATATCGTACTAGATGAAACCTTATTTTTATAACTAATTGTATAGTACGATGTTAATCGTAGTTGATGAATCCTAAATGTTTGAACTAAATAAATAGTGTGATATAAATCATACTAGGTAATTGATAGAGATGATTTTCAATCATTTTGGTCATCAATGTGTATAAATAGAAGGAAATTGAACTAAATTCTTAAATTTTCTCTTGGGATAGAAGCTTAAAGGTCAAGGGTCGTGGGTTTTCTTCCTTCATCAGGTGAAAAAGGATTGAGGGATTTTTTCCATCACCAAGAGGGTGAACATGATTTCAAAGGTTCACTGCCATCACCAGGAGGGTGATATAACACTCAATTCTTCATCGCACTGGTTTGGTAGAAGTGATTTGTAAAGGCTTCCCCACTTTTCTATGGGGGGCTAAAGGAGAGTCACTTATCTCAGTGCAATGCCTGGAGAGGAAGACCCTGGAGAGTGGGTGTAGGTCAAGATTAACCAAACCGCTATAAAATTCTCTTTTTTTTTTGAAGAAAATGCCAATAACATTAAAGAGAGAAAAATTTACAACCTAATGAAGATAAGCTAACCCATCACATTCCTCCTTTAACAAAGATAAGAACAAAGGAGGAATGTTATACTACTAATGTCATCCCAAATAAAATCTCTAAATTAAGCAAAGTTAGCGTATAAATTAGCTAACTTATTACAGTTTCTATTAGATAAATTGAAAACAACTTGGTCAAAATCCTTTAGCATTGAAAAATGAATATTTGACAAATGCTTGAACAAAACCTTGTGGCCTTCAAAAGATCTTTGAAGAAATTTGATCACATTGTAATTGTCTCATTTAATAATTATACCTTTAGCTTCCCACATCCAATCTTGAATAATTTTCTCCAATGAAAGGATAGTTATTAATTCCACCTGAGCTACATCCCAATGTAATGCCATAAAGCCAACCACAAGTAAAAACCTCTCTTTGTGATTGCTAAAGACTCCACCAATACCAGCTTTATTATATCTTAAAAGAGAAGCATCAACGTTCAGCTTTATCCACTCGAGTGGAGTAGGATGCAAAAAAATAGATGAAAGTTTGTTAGGGATGTTAAGCCCTTAAGAATTAGCCCATGGCTAACCAAGAGGGAGGGTTGAATTGGTATTTTACTGATTTAGCATTCAATTGAGCATTGATTTGTTCTTCTCTACTCCATTGATTAAAATGAATATCAATTTTAATTCCATCTATAATACGTGACTGTATAGAATAACCAGTTAAAATTATTTGCCACATTCGAAAATCAATAGAATGCTAGAAAGAAGACATGTGAATTTTTCAAAAATTAAAAATAATATTTTCAAATAAAGGTGGTCTGGTGATCGAATAACCTTCCGCAATATTACGATTACCAAAATTAGCATGGATCAAAATTCAAAAGTTTTCAAAAACTTATTTTTGTGAATTCCGCTCTGATACCACTTGAAAGTTTGTTAGGGATGTTAAGCCCCTAAGAACTAGCCAGAGACTAACCAAGGGGGGGGGGGGGGGGTAAATTGGTATTTTAAAAAAATTTCTTAAGCAAAGCACAAATAAAAATAAAACTAATATCATCAAAAAAAAATCAACGTGTAGAAAAATAAATGAGAAACGTAGTAAAAAAAGAACACAGAGAATTTATAGTGGTTCGATCAACTCGACCTACATCCACTCCCTGGAGGCACCCTCCAGGTATTGTACTTCAAACTTGACTCTCCTTTTGCTCGCATAGAAATGCGAAGAAGCCCTTACAAAAACTCCTTTTCGCCAACCCCGACGAGGTAGAGAACCAAACTCCTTTTACTCCCTCCTGAAGCAGGAAGAGAACCTCGATTAATTGTTGAAGAAGACCTCTCTTGAATCCCCAAGGATGAAGGACGAAGACTAGAGAAGACACCTTGGAACCTTACTTGGAGCAACCTTTGTGAATACCTCTCATAAACTCCCCCCTCATAAGTTCCTTCCTCTCTCTCCCTTTCTCTCCCTCTCTCTCCCTCTTCTCTTGGCTCTTTCAGTTCAAAACAGTAGAAAAAGATCTTACAAATTGAAGAATAAGAGCTCTTAAATAGAAGAGCTTTGAAATAGATCATTAATTGTAACTTGTCGACTTTATCATCTAGGATGATATAAATATCATCCTGTATGATCTGTGTAATTTAAGCCTAATCAGCCGGGATGATGAACAGAAGAAATTTATTCATATCGTCTAGGAAGATAACATATCATCCTGTATGATTAGTTCAAATAACATATTATTGACCAAACAATCACTCTGAAAGGAGGTCTGGATGATCCAAAATTAGCTTGATTGTCCGGGCCGATCACACGATCGTCCCAGACGATTAGATCAAAATTTAGAAAAATTGCCCAGAACATCACTCTGAATAAGAGCTGGCCGATGTTGATCATCCAGGAGCAACCAAGAATTTTTGAACTGATTGTCCCGGATGATCCTGCGATCGTCTAGGACAATGTAATCGTATCAATCAAGCCTTAATTGCTTTTCTTAATTACCAGATTAATTTCAGCATAATTGTGTTAAATCATCCCGGCTGATGTAATGGATTTGCTTTTCCAATGCCCAAAAATAAATCTTACCTAAATAGATTTGGAGACTGATTCTTTCTGATTTAAGCCTATCATCCTGTCTGATACAAGGATCATCTAGGACGATGTGCTTAATGATGGCCACCTTAACTAGGATGCCCTAATTAGGGTTTCTATTCTTAGTCGGATTGTCCTGGCTGATATGGACATCGTCCAGGTCGATGTACTTAAAACATAAAACATTAAAAAAAACCCTCAAGTGTGTGTGTAAGGTTACTTAGCATCAGAAACCACTTTTACAATGGACTCAAGAAATAGAAAATTACATCAATGAATATTACAAACCCTTTTACAACATAATATTATTCAACCCAATCTTAAAGCTTTGATTCTTTATTTGATGTTGCATGGTATTTCTGAAATATTAGTATACACACAAACAAACATATATTGTAAATACAAGTAGACAATAGAAAGTGAGCCATAATATTTATTATCATCAAAAATATAAACTCAAAAGCTCGAGTTGCAACAATCTCCACCTTTTGATGATGTCAAGTATTAGTGGTTGAATTTGAAAAATTGAAAACATTTTCTCCTAATCTCCCACTCACTAAAATAAAAATTTAAAATAGGGGAAGATAAAATTTTTGTTGTTTTTATTTTTATATTTTTTAAAAATAAAAAACATATACAAATACAACAGTACGTTCTCCCCCTTTGACATTATCAAAAAGAGGAGGGGAACAAAATAATCAGAATAATAAAAATAAATAAAAACAAAATGATCCCTGATCTAGTGAAAAGAAAAAATTAATTATTCTTAAAATGAGAAAGTTACCTCTTGAATTTATTCAAAAACTTAGTAAGGAATGGATTGACAACGCATAATTTAGAAAAGGTTATAAATTCAGAAATTATTAATCCAAGCTCAAGTTCTTTTAAAGGCTAAAAAACTTTTTAATCCAATAACTAAATCAAGGAACAAATTAAAAAAAAAAATAATTTTTTCAAATACTCCTTTCATAAAATATATCAAATAAAAGATTAGTGCAAAATTTTGGTGAATCAGGAATCATGAATTTCAAGCTCAAGTATTAAAAATATCAAATGTTTTCTTAAGCTTTAAGAAGTACAAGAAAGGTAAGCATTATTTTTGTGGGCTCATTTTATGCCTGTTGTCAGTTTTTTGGCTCACTTTGCGCATCTTTTTCTTTTTGAAACACTTTATGCATCTTTCTCAATTTGGCATCATTGCGCATCTTTTGATTTGGCATCATTGGCCACTTTTTTGATTTGGCATCAATGGCCATTTTTTTAATTAAATATGATTAAAAATAAAAGTAAACCTATTCTATTGATAAAGCGAACTAATTGATTAAGAAAATTATGAGATAGATTCAACAACTTGCAAAGGATCTCTATGCGATAAATAAAATGTAGGGAGATGAAAAAGATCAGTTTCAAAATCCAATTTATAATATGATGAAGATTTTGAATCAAATGTAAAATAACCTTTTTAAGAAAAAAGATAGAGAGACAAAATCATGAGTTTCCTTCCTTTGGCTGTTTTTAGAGAAGTCAACCACAACTTATATAAGAATTCAAGAAAAATAAGAGGTAGGTTTTTCATTTTAAGAAAGGTGAACGTTTGTGTGGATCAGAGAGAACTTCACAAAAAAAAAAAAGAAAAAAAGGAAAGACAAGTTTAAAAGTATAACTTAAAAGAAAAAGAACGAAAAATAAACAAATAAATAAAAAAAATTACATAAACAAACGAAAAAAAATGAACAACAACAAACAAATAAACACACAGATAAGGGTTTAAGCATAATCTTGCTCTTGATCTGATGATTCAGAAGCTAGGTTTGCCCAGGAGATTTTTTGCTTTTCACTATTTATCATTTTTATAATTTGTATAGCTTTACTCTTTACTTTTCCAGGAAGAGTTCTCAAATTAGGGCACTGATTTTTCATATTTCTAGGCTTCCTACAACCAGAACAAACAACGTCAGAAGAGATCTTATCATTCTTACCATTTTTACCTTTGTTCCACTTTTGTTGATGCTTTTTCTTTGGTGAGCTTTTAATTTGCTTGATAAGTCATCACTTTCATCACCAACTAAGGCCCTTTTCTCTGAGTCTTCAACATTTAGCACTATCATCTCACCTGCATCCAAAAGTCATTAACCCAAACTTTGCTCGTATGTAATGAGTGAGCCAATCAAATCATCAATAGAATATTCATTCAAATTTTTTGATTCACAAATAGCAACAAATTTAGCATCAAATTTATCAAGTAAACAATGTAGAATTTTATTGACTTTTTTAAAGTTTGAAAGTTCTTTACCTAAAGCATGCAATTATGCCACAATTTTTATAAACCTAGTATACATGTATAAGATCAACTCATAAGGCTTTGTGCAAAATAATTCATAATTATGCATTAAAATATTTAATCTAGATTGCTTGATTTCACTAGTGCCTTCATATATAGTGTGTAATTTATCTTAAATTTCCTTACCAGTAGTGCACGTGGAAATAAACCTCAAATATTTAGAATTTAAAGCACAAAAGAAAATAGTTTACTGATTTAACATTCAATTGAGCATTGATTTGTTCTTCTCTACTCTATTGATTAAAAGGAATTTCAGTTTTAATTCCATCTATATTACGTGACGGTACAGAATAACCAGTTAAAATCATTTGCCACTTTCAAAAATTAATAGACTGCAAGAAAGTGTACATGCGAATTTTCCAAAAATCAAAAGTAATATTTTCAAGTAAAGGTGGTCTGGTGATTGAATAACCTTCTGCAATATTACGATTATAAAAATTAGCCATGGATAAAAATTCAAAAATTTTCAAAAACTTATTTTTATGAATCCCTCTCTGATACCACTTAAAAGTTTGTTAGGGTTGTTAAGCCCTTAAGAACTAGCCCGATGCTAACCAAGAGGAGGGGTGAATTTGTATTTTAATTTTTTTTAGGCAAAGCACAAATAAAAATCAAACCAATATCACCACAAAGAAATCAACATGCAGAAAAATAAACGTGGAACGTAGTAAGAAAAGAACATAGAGGATTTATAGTGGTTCGGTTAACTCAACCTATGTCCACTCCTCGGAGGTGCCCTCTGGGTATTGCACTACAAATGTGACTATCCTTTTGCTCTTGCAACAAGGAGAAGCTCTTACAAAAACTCCTTTTCTCTAACCCCGGCGAGGCAAAGAACCCAACTCTTTTTGCTTCCTCCTGAAGCAGGCAAAGAACCTTGAACAATTGCTGAGAAGACCTCTCTTGAACCCCCAAAGGTGAAGGATGAAGACTGGAGAAGACACCTTAGAACCTTGCTTGGAGCAACCTTTCTAAATACCTCTCACAAACTCCTTCCTCACAAGTTCCCCCCTCTCTCTCCCTCTCTCCCTCTCTCGCTCTCCTCTTGGCTCTCTCAGGTCAAGACAGCAGCAAAAGATCTTACAAAGTGAAGAACAAGAGCTCTTAAATAGAAGAGCTTCGGAATATCTCTTTAATTGCAACTTACCGACATTATCATCCAGGATAATATAAATATCGTCCTGTATGATCCATGCAATTTAAGCCTAATCAACCGGGAAGATCTGGGATGAACAGAAGAAATTTGTTCATATTGTCCAGGATGATAACATATCATCTTGTACAATTAGTTCAAATCATAGATTATCGGACAAACAATCGCTCTGAAAGAAGGTTTGAATGATCCAAAATTAGCTTGATCATCCGGGCCGATCGCACGATCATCCCAGACGATTAGTTCAAAATCAAGGAAAATTGTCCAGAACATCGCTCTGAATAAGTGCTGGCCGATGTTGATCATCCAAGAGCAATCAAAGATTTTTGAACTAATCATCTTGGATGATCCTTCGATCATCCAAGATGATGTGATCGTATCAATCAAGGCTTAATTGCTTTCCTTAATTTCTAGATTAATTTAGGCATAATTATGTTAAATCGTCCAGGCCGATGTAATGGACTCAAGAAATAAAAAATTATATCAATGAATATTACAAACCCTTTTACAACATAACATTATTCAACCGAATCTTGAGCTCTGATACTTTGTTTGATGTTGTATGGTATTCCTGAAATGTTAGTGTACACATAAACAAATATATATTGCAAATAAAAGTAGTCAACAGAAAGTGAGCCATAATATTTGTTATCATCAAAAATATAAACTCATAATCTCGAGCTGCAACAGTAGAAGGTAGCTGAAATAGCTGACTAGCATCCCATATTTTTTAATGAATATAAGTAAGAGATTAAATCGAAGCAAAGTATACAGCATTTTCTACAATCAACGCCACACCATCCTCTTTCTCTCCATGCATAAGTTTATTCCAGCTTTTTCAAGAAAGAAAAATTGTTGTATAATATAGCTTTCCAATAATAGGATTATTTAACGGAAGCCTTTTTAACTTATTAATACAATCAAAAAATGAAGAAGAAGTAGAAACTTGGAAACCCCATTTATTCGGAAGTTTAATCACAAGAATCAAAAGAGAACAACCAGTTGTAATATGATTCTCATCTTCAACTACATCACAACCTTCCAGGCAAAAAACCTAATCCAAAAGCCTCCTATGACTTAAGAATGCCTTAGATGGGATGGCATCTATAAACATATGTTATAATAGATCCACATAAAGAAAAAGTTTTAGATTTCTAATCCAATTCCTATGATTATCCTCTACCTAGACATTTGCCAGATTTTTTGAAATCATTCAAGAAATTATCTTCTCAATCATCTTTGTCTTCTACTCCATTCAATCACTAAGCAATCCAGAGTGTATGGGAAATTGAAGGATTAATTCTACCAGATGCTTACCAAAATATTTTCTCAGCTGAAAAGGATCCCACAAGCCATCAAAGATGAAACTATTAAGCCTATAACCCACCTCTTCCAAATCAGCAATAAAGGTAGGCCATTTTAACAAACTCCTATCAAGAATCGATACATCATTTAGAGTATTAACTAATTCTCCATTGGAAACTTCCCATCTAACAATAAGGTTCAAGGACATAGCTCCATCCACAATAATTCTCTAAGTAGTTAAACTTTCTCGTTTGATTTTAGCATTCCAAATAACACTACCATATTTTGCCTTTAAATTTTAGTTAAGAAGTGATTTTGGTTTTTTACAAAAGGTCAAAGCAAATTTGGCATGAATCAAACCTACTTTGGAAATTGCTGAATGTACTCCATATCCACCTTGATATTTCGGTTTACATAGAACAACCAAAGAAACATAGTGAAGACCAAATTTACCTCTCTTCGTATGCTAGATAAAGCATCTACACATCATATCAATTTCATAAAGAACTCTCATTGGTACAAGAGAATGCGTGGCCAAAAAATGTGAATAGAAAGAAAAATAGATTTAACAAGAACCATTCTACATTCTAAAGAAATAAACTTGTTAGACCACCTATTCAATTTATTTAATGCTCTTTCCAACATACCCTAAAAATTAATCGCAACAAGCCTTCTTAAAGCCATTTTAACTCTCCTTGATAATCTTGAAGTCCAACACGAGGGAAATAGCCTTCTTCTTTTTTAAATTAACAGATTTATCAAATAAAATGATAGATTTTTGCATATTAATTACTTGTCCTGACCATTTTCAATAATTAGAAATAAGAGTTTTAATTTTCTTCAACTCTTAAACTTAGCTTCAGAAATAATAAGAATATCATATGCATAGAGAAGGTGAGAAATCCTAGGGGTAATATGTGCAATTTTAATACCAAGGTTACCTCCTTTCTATTTGAACTCATCCAACAAAAGTCGGGAACATAGAATGAATAAATAAGGAGATAAGGGACACCATTATCTAAAGCCACTCTTAGCATCAATCCAATTATAATTATTGCCATTAACCAATAAAGAATATTTAGGATCTGCCACGCATTCCAAAAGCAGCTCTGAAAACTTAGGAGGAAAATTAAAATACTTTAGAACTTTCCTTAAAGAAGACCAAACTATGTTGTCGTAAGCTTGGACCATATCTACCTTGAAAGCCACCAACCCTTTCTTAGATTTAGAAAATTTGAACTTGATGAATACTTCTTGATCAAACAAAACATGGTCAGATATGGACCGGCCTTTAATGAAAGCCCCTTATTCCTTTGAGATGATTTTATGAATTACTTAGTCTATTAAACAATAGTTTAGCCACCAATTTTTTAGATGGACAAACAAAGACTAATTGGCTGATAGTTAGATGGAAAAACTGGATTACTAACTTTCAGAATAAGGGAAAAAGTTTATTTATCTGATTGAGATTCTGTTTTCTAGTGAGAGAAAGTCTGGTTTTCTAGTGAGAGAAAGTTCCCGATTTTGAAATTTTCGTTCCCGCGCGTTTCTCGACAGCGGGTGGCGTGGCCACCGGATGTTGATCGGCGACATTGGCGGTTCATATGGCTTCTCAACGACCCCCAACGTCAGCTCGGGCAGGTGGTAGAAGCGGTAATGGGGTGGTGATCAGAGAAGGATTGAGACCTGTGTCTCGTCTTCTGGAGATTGAAGGTAAAGGGAAGAAGGTGATTGTGGATGATAATGCAAATTCGAAGAAGGATGTTCATGGAAGGCCTAGCGACATGAATCTTGGAGTTTCTAAATTTGGATTGGCTTCTGTGAAAGTTAGTGATTCTTTCATTGGCATCGGTTCAAGATCGGATCGAACTCCTTGTTTAAATCAAGAAGGATTGGTTGTTCTTGATTCTGGCGAAGAAGTCGGCAGGGTTGTAGAAGGTGAGAATCTAGGGTTGAATGTTGAAAAGCAATCAGATAATTGGAATGAGGTGGGTAATGTGTGGACGAAGCCGAGACATATTAAGATTGAATGGAACAGTGAAACTACTGAACTATCGGATGATGGGGTAGCTGTCTTACTAAATTCGGAGAAGGAAGAGAAGAACAAACATGTTCCAAGGAACTCGGTGGTGATCAAAGTCCTGGGCAACAATGTTCCTTTCCCAATGTGTAGTCTGGAATTGAGAAAACAGTGGAGCAGGTATGGAGCTTTTCACTTAACATCAATCGGGATGGACTGGATCCTTTATTCCTTCAAGACAGAGGAAGCTGTGGAGGAGGTTATTAATGGCGGACCTTGGTTCATTGGAGGTCATATAGTCGGAATGGATAGGTGGACCACTGAGTTTGATCCTTATTCTTTTAAAGGGATCACTGCTCCCATTTGGATCTGCCTCCCCTGTCTGCCGCTGTATTGCTGGGATGATGACAACATTGCAAGAATTGCGTCTCGAATTGGAACGCCGATGTATTTTGATGGTAATACCTTCCGTTGGGGGAAGAGGGAGTTTGCTCGAATTTGTGTTAAAATGGATTTAGAGAAGAAGCTACCAAACGGTGTTTGGGTAGAAGGAGCTGCGGGCAGGTTTTTCCAACGGGTAGAGTATGAAAAGGTTGATTTACTCTGTTATAAATGTGGTCGTGTTGGACATAATCAGAATGGATGTCCTGTTGAAGTTGCGCAGGGGATTTCAGATCAAACCACGGTTGATAATCAGGAAGTTGCTGAAGTAAATCTGGAGGTGATTAAGAAGGAATACGGACCGTGGATACATGTTCAGTTCAGGAAAAACCAATCTGTCAAGTCTTGGGGTGACGCGAGGAAGATGAAAGAAAACAGGACACTTAAGAGGGAGCAATTAGCAATGAAAGAAGATCAGTTGGAAGTAAAGAAAGGAGATAATGTTTCTAACCAGAGCTTCACACATGAAAATCTGCAGTCATTTCCAGTGACTGGTGGACAGCAAAAATCTGATATTGAAGTTCAGCCTTTGGAGGTTAGTAACAAATTTAATGCTCTTGTGGATGAGGTTAATGATGAACCTGTGATTTTGGAGGATGATGAACATATTGCTTTAGCAATACAGAGCAATGGGAAATTGATAGATGAAGGGAATGAAGATTTAAAATCTGTTGAAATAAATGTGCAGGGATCGGCTTGTGACATACAGACTGGCAGTAATAAGGCTAAATTAGCCAAGGAAATAAAATCTTTGGGACCTATTGTTTTAGGTCAGAAAAATAAGAGAAGGGATGGAAAAGGGAGTTCCATGAGTGGGGAGGCTTCCCCTATCATGTGTTAATGTCTTCTATACTATTTTGGAATTGCATGGGGGCTAGGAAGAAGGAGGCCGCCTTGTATTTGAAGGAGTTGATTAGAGATCATGATGTTTGCTTTGTTGGTCTCTTGGAGACTAAGTTGACACATATTGGACGGAAGGAGGTTGATTATCTCATTGGGAATAGTTGGGATTATTTCCAAGTTCCAGCAGTTGGTTTATCTGGTGGTATGGTGGTGCTTTGGGACACTAGAAGTGTTTCTTTTATGGTTAGAAGTAATTCTTCACAAGCTATCTTGGGTGATTTGTTGATTCCTAAGATGGGTCTTTGGAAGATTGCAACGGTTTATGGGAGTTGTTGTTGCAATGAAAGAGATGATCTTTGGAGACAACTTGAAGAAGGGTTGAAGGAGCCTTTTCCATCTATTATTGGTGGGGACTTTAATTGCATCTTGAACAAGGAGGAGAAGAGAGGTGGGAAGTGATTTATTTTCTCTAAAGGCACTAGGGAAATGAAGAACTTTATGACAAATTCAGATTTTCATGATATTAGAAGCATTGGTCCAAAATTCACTTGGTGTAACAACAAAGAAGGAACTTCTAGAATTTGGGAGAGGTTGGATAGATGCTTGTTGAACTCCATTGCTCTTCAAGTGATCTCGACAGCTATGACTATGCATTTAGCAAGAGTGGCTTCAGACCATTGTCCAATTGCTATTAAATTGGATAGGAAGATTCAAATTAATAGAAACAATATCAAGTTTGAAGACACTTGGAGATCCTATCCTGCAGCTAGAACTATTGTTTATCATTCTTGGAGTAAGAATGACTTTGGGGAGCATTGTGAAATCCTTCAAAGGAAGAGTCATAGAACTTTGAAGGCTTTGTTCTTTTGGAGCAAATGTAAATGTAAAAACTTGAAGACCCTTAAGGAGGACTTGAAGAAAGAAATCATTGAACTTCAAAAGAAAGAAATGGATGGAGTGAATTGGACTAAGGAAGATCTTACTTTGCTTAGAAGTAAGGTGCATGAGCTAAATATCACTTTGAACCGATTGGCTACTTGGTGGAATCAAAGGGCTAAGGCTAGATGGCATGAAGAAAGTGACAACAACTCCAAGATGTTCCACAATTTTGCTTTGGCTAGAAGAAATGGCAATAGAGTGGTACAAGTTAGAGATATGAATAATGTAATTCATGTTGAAGAGGAGGAAATTGAGAAGGTTTTCACTCATTTCTTTGAATCTAAGTGGAGGAATAGAAGGTGTGAGCTAAATTGATGGCCCAACATTTCGGAAAAACAGAAACTAAACCAACAGGCCATGGATGAACTTTGCTTGGACTTCTCATTGGCTGAAATGAAACTCTCGGTTTTTCAACAAGGAAACAATATAGCTCTAGGTATGGATGGTGTGACATCTTCTTTTTATAAATGCTATTGGGATATTATTTGGAGTTCTATATGGAATGCTATTAGTAGCTTCTTCAAGTCTGGTCATATGTATAAGTCTTGGAAGGACACCCTTATTATTTTGATTGCCAAAATCAAAGATCCATTAACTCCATCCAACTACAGGCCGATTAGTTTGTGTCAAATTAATTACGAAATTGCAGCTACTATGTTGGTTTATAGATTGAAGAAATGCATTTCTAATATGATCTCTGAAGAACAGATGGCCTTTATCCCTGGTAGATCCATTTCTGAACATTGCTTGGTGGCTCAAGAAATTATTCATAAATTTAATTTCTCCAAAAACAAGAAAGGTTTGATGGCATTAAAGCTTGACATGGAACAAGCTTATGACAGTATGGGTTAGCCAGCATTGGAGTAGATTCTTGAATGGTATGGATTCCCTCATATGTTTTCTAATCTGCTTATGGATTGTGTTGTAGGTGTGAGATTTTCCATTATGATTAATGGAAGAAACTCTGATTGGATTGATGCTCATAGTGGTTTTCGACAAGGATGTCCACTCTCTCCTTATCTCTTCATTATGTGCTTCCAATTTTTTTCTAACTCTATTGAGCAGAGGGGACATGATCTTGGTATCAGGGTTTCTCCTAGAGGCCCTAGGATCACTCATCTTCTTTATGCAGATGATGTGCTTATTTTTGCACATGTTTCTATTTCTCTTGCCAAATCCTTGAAGAAGATTGTTGAAGAATTTTGTAATTGGACGAGCCAAAGAATCAATGCTAACAAATCTCAGATTTTATTTGGGAAAACTCTCAGATACACAATTAAGAAGAAAGTGGCCAGATTTTTTGGTTACAAAAGTGTGAAGGAGATGAGCTACCTTGGGATCAAATTATCCTTAAGTAGATTGAAGATGGCAGATTTTCAAGACATGCTTGGCAATGTTATGGATAGATTAAATGCTTGGAGCAAGAAGGATTTATCTCTGGGGGGTAAAATCACTCTTATCTCTAGTTCTCTTTTAACTATGCCAAACTTTCTAGCTACCCACTCTCTAATTCCTAAGAAGATGTTGTATGAGGTGGAGAAACTTTGTAGAAAGTTTCTTTGGCATAAATCGGATGGAGATCATAGTCTTCATTATGTGGCTTGGGAAGAATTATGCAAACCAAGGTGTTTGGGTGGTTTGGGTCTTCATTCTCCTTTAATGCGTGTTAGCTCTTTGAGATCCAAGTTAGCTTGGGATTTTTATCAAAAAGAGGACTCTCTTTGCTATAAAGTTATAAAGCACAAATATGGAGATGATTTGAGGATTGGAACTCATAAGAATTGTTCCTCAAATGCTTGGAAAATTCTTGTTGATGGGGGTAAACAGCTAAAGAACATTACCAAGTGGAATGTGGGTAATGGTGATAAAATTAATGTGCTTAATGACACTTGGGTGTTGGACAAGTGTATTAACAAATGACCAACTATGGTTAACTGTGATGCTTTGGAGGGTCTAAATATAAGCCATTTGTTAACTAATGATGGACAATGGAACTACAACCTGCTCAAGGAGGTCTTTCATCCAGATTTCATCTCCATGATCAACAATATCCAGATTTCGCCTGGATTGGAGGATCAAAGAGAGCTGCTGTCTTTGCTGTCGGGTAAGACAATTTCAGCCTTGTCTTTTGACAACATCTTGAAGTGCAATTACAATTTTGAATGTGAAGACTATTTTTCTTGGTTATTTAAACTAAAACTCAACAAGAAGGTTGAGATTTTCTGGTGGAGATTAGGGAAGGCTGCTATTCCTACAATGATTTTTCTACATTACCGAAAACTGGTGCTGGATAAAAACTTTGTTAGGGGCTGTAATTGTAGTGAAAATTATGAGCACATCATGGTAACTTGTAAATATTCGATTGATGTTATCAAACAAATACAATTGTGGGGTATTAGTATCCCTGTTTTCCAAGATTTGAATAGCTGTTTAAAGGAGCTGAGAAGGCTATCTGTCCGAAATTCTGGAGTTGTTAAACTGTACTGCATTGCTGTGTATCTTTCATGGAGTAATAGAAATCATGTGAAGCATGGGAAATCTGCTTTGCCATCTTCTGTTACAGCTGCTAACACATTGGCATTGGCTAGTATTAAAGATAGTCCATATCTCTCACACTGGGGAACCAATCTCCTTAGGGAGTCTTGTGAATCTTGGTGCCCTCCTCCGAAAGAATGGATGAAAATAAATGTTGATGCTTCTTTGGATAGATCCAACTGTGCTGGAGTGGGTGGGATTTTCAGAGATCACAAAGGAAGGTTTATCCTTGCTTTTGGAGAAAAGAAGACTCATTGGGATATAACCAAACTAGAGATGGATGCTGTTTTCTCGGTCAAGGACTACATTAGAAGTTGGATGCTAGAATACAAAGGCTTGATTGTTGAGAGTGATAATCTCAATGTCATTAGATTCATTCAAGATTCTTTCAAGATGAAAAAGCAAATTGTGGATAATCGGCCATTGGAGGAGATGCTCTTCTTTAATGACTTTCATAAAGTGGTTTTTAGTCATGTTCATAGAAATTGTAATAAGGTCGCTAATATTTGTGCTACCATGGCTAGTAATAGGAGTTTTTTCTTTGATAGCTCTTCTTTTAATAGCATCCCTTCCTTGCTTTTATTTGCTATCAAGGAAGAATGTGATGCTATTCATTCCTTTCAATTGTAATTAGCTTTGCTTTTGCCTATTAATGCAATGTTTGCAATTCATCAAAAAAAAAAAAAAAAAAACTTTCAGAATAAGGACTATAAGTCTTTCTTTCTAAGAAGGAGACATCTTACCAATTGAACAAAACTGACTAATGACTATCCAAACATCTTTACAAATAATTTTTAATAAGACTTGATAAAGGAGTATGTAATCTCATCAAGACTAGGAGAAATATTGCTCCCAAGGTGATCAACCACCCATTAAAGCTCATCTTTTTAAAATTCCTTGTTCAATAAAGAGAAGTCAGCATCTCCAAGACTAACCAAAGCTTTTGACCAACCATGCAGCATACACTTCATTTCCATCCATTTATCTTTATAGAAATCAAAGAAGATTTCTACAATTAACTTCTTATTTTTAGCAAGAACTCCATTCCCATCCTTAACTTGATTTATCCAATTAGAATTCCTCCTAGCACTAGCAAAAGAATGGAAAAATTTAGTATTAAAGTCTCCTTCTCCCAACCATTTAGCTTTGGCCTTATGTCTCTACCAAGTGTTCAATTGAGTAAGGGAAACATTTAGTTCATGAATTTTTGTCCTCAACAACCACAACTATCATCCAATAACCCACCATATGCATCCTCCAACTGCAGTTTTAAGATCTCATCCTTCAAGGACTCCTTCAAACGCAAAGGATTTTGAGGCTAAGCTCTACACAAAAAAAAAAAAAAAAACGCTCTTAAAGTCCTGCTAAACTTCTTATTCAGAATATGGACATGATCACCTCTAACTGACCTATTCCATATTTTAGCAACAATCCTAGTCGAAACATGATAAGAAGCCCAGACATCTTCATACCTAATCCTCATCTTCTGGCAAATATCTGGTTTGAAAACCTCCAAAGCAATTGGATAATGGTCAGATGCAACCCTCAAAAGATGCCTGACAACCCTAAGATGAATCATATTTAAGGCTTTGGAATTAACTAAACATAGGCCAAGCCTCTCCAAAATATGAGCATTCCCATTTTTATTATTACACCAAGTAAATTTAGGACCCAAACAGTTCACATCATGGAAATTATTATTGTTCATAAACATCCTCATCTCCTTGGGCCCTTGAGAAGAGACAAACTTCTTACCACCCTCTTATCTTCTTGAGATAAAATATAATTGAAATCCCCACCAATAACTGAAGGAATATGATTAGAAGAAGCCAATTCCAAACTATTCCATAAATCCCTCCTTTTATAAATATTTCTACTACCATGAATAGTGGATATTAAACAAGCACCTTTATTCATGATCTCCAACTCAACAATAACAGCTTGAGAAGAAGCCACCTTCATAACAAATGATGCCAAATCAGACCTCAAAAACACTATAAGCCCACTAGATAGCCCAACTACAGGAACAATGAAAAAATCCCACTCCACACCCAAAAACCTATTGACCTCCATCTTATTTAAAGAAGAAATTTTTGTTTCAACCAGTCCCACAAAAAAACACCATGATCTTTCATGACTTATTTTATGTATAGATAAGCTTCCCTTTTTTCCCTTCTATAATTCCAAAAAATGATTGACTTCATTAAGAAATAAAGGGGGAAGGACCCTTGTTCCTTTCCTTGATAAAAACTTCACTTTTCCTTATATGAGGAAGAATACTTACAAGACCTAGTGACTTTAGTTCCTTTTGAAGTTTTAATTTAACAATAGCCAAATTTGCTTCATAAGTAATTCCATCCTGATTCCAACAATCAACTTTGTTATCAATGTTGTACTCCAAACCAGCTTTACCTTTGTTATCCTATCCCATATCAAAATTATCGCATATTCCATTCAATACATTGATACATTAATTGAACAAGGAAGAAGATCCAAGCCAGGTTCAAGATGTGAATCAGTGCCAATTTCCTTAGAATCCCCAGGAATAGGATATTTTGGCTTCAATACATTTCTACCTCCCACCTCTTCAAATTCAACACCTTGTAACTCTTCCTCTTCTAAGACCACAGGCAGCTCATGATTACCCAATGAGCTATCCCGTAGCTCCTTGTTGACCTTCGAGCCAATAGAAGACTAACCAACCTACAGAGATTTCATCGGAACCATAGATTCACCTATATAAACAATCCTCATATTATTTTCCCAAAATCTATTCTGCCTCCATCTATTAGATGCAGCCAAAACTTTTCTCCTTCTATTATAGTTTACATGCACCTAAGGACCATAAGAAGCTCCAGACTGTATTCCTTCCGATAATGAAATACCCAAAGTTTTAGATTCAACTTTAGACTTCGACCCTTCATTATCACTAGCATCTTTCTCCTCCAAAACACATTAATTAATGAGATGACCAATTTTACTACATTTAAAACAAAAAAGTAAAAATCTTTTCATATTTGACTTTTTGAAAGAACCGCCCCAAAAATATCTCCACCCAAACACCCAACAGAAGTTTCTTGTCAAGGAAAAGAAAAATACAAACTCTAGTATAGTCCCTTTTTGCCCATTGAAACATAATGCCATCAAAAGGGATATCCCTACCAAAGAAGCAATCCTTAAAACATTGATTTCATCCTAGCATTATAATGGGAGGTGAGGCATCCTAATCCAAATTGGGGATGATAAGCTATTCAATGAAGTATATGAAAAGCTTCGACTCCATTTCTCAATTCCCATATTATGTCCATTAACATACTAAGGGCCACCTGATAGAACATTCTCCATAGCTTCAATAAAAAAAAAGGAACATAAAATCTAGCCTAGTCTAAGAGTAGTGAGGTGAAATTTTCCAAACTACGACCATTGCCGACATAATTCCCCCTTAGTTACATGAATAGGGATACCTTTCCCAAAAACTTTAACAACTACAAAAAACAGTAGTTTTTTTTAGTTAGGTAAAACACAAGGCTCATGCAGTTTAATTCCCATTACATCTGTAGTATGGAAGGAACCATCCCCATAACGCTTAACCTTAATATTTGGCCTCTTAATACATGAATTCACTATAGCTTACTGACTGACTCACTATTTTTCCCATCCATACAAATATCCCCTATAGCTTTGCCTGCTGAATTCAAAATCACATTCCCCTCAAAATAATTTAGACAAATTCTTAAAACCTTATCACCGTTGACTATAACTGGTGATGCATCCTTGGGCAATATATTTGATTTTGGCATTCAGAAACCTATTCACAAAAATTTTCATACTAGATAAAGATGAGACTTTAAAAACTTTTGGTCCATCCACAATGGATTTCTTCCAAGAAGAGTTAGGTGTTTTGAAATCCACACCATTATCAACTTCAATGCCTTTACCTTTACTAACAAAAGTTGAAGAATCTTTCAAACGAGCCAATGAACAATCTCTTATTACTAGAGGACCATTCGAAACAACCCTATGGTGTAGAAGATCACCATGTTGTGAAGATTTAGAACCACATAGGAACTTAAAAGAAGCCATTGCCCCCCAAAAGGATTTTGATGACCAGTAGTGGTTGCTAATGCTATCGCATCATCCATCAGATAAAAAATTACCAAATTAGCAAAAATAGGGAAAGTTTTAAGAAATGGGACTTTCTCACTCTAAAAAATGGGACTTTCTCACTCTAAAGATTTCATCACTATAAAAAAGCCTAAATGATATTTTCTCTTGAATTAGATTTAACTGCTATAAATTCTGATGTGTTCTTTCAGGGTTTTTTTTTGTTCCTTTATTTTATGTAGTTTCAATTTCTTGCTTGAATTTAAATTTCATTACAAACTATAGTTGAATTGCTAATCTTACTTGGTTAAATTTAATTTATGTTAGAATATATATATAAAAGCACAAATATGAAATATAAAATAACAAAAAGATGATAAAAATGACAAAAAGAATAAAAAACAAAGTTTTTTTTTATAAAAGCACAAATATGATAAATTGTCCTTTTGATGGAATTAAAAATTTATAAGAGAACGAGTTAACATCATCAAAATCTAAAAAATGGTAGAACATTCGATCCTATTAACCCTAGCTCGGACTTCTTATAGGGTAAACAATCTTTTGAAAACAAAGATCTAAGTTAGAAAAATCAATTAGATAAGAAAAAGTGATTCGCTCAAAACTTAGTTCCAGAAAAATATCTTATAGAATAATATACCAAAGTAATTTGTCAAAAACAAGAATTTTGAAATCAAGTCTTTGAAACTATCAAGTGACACATGGATTCTTCCAAGATTTAAAGGTTTGAAAGAGAATGAAGCTTGCTTTCTTGTGGGCTCATTTTGCGCCTCTTATCAATTAGTTGGCGCACTTTACACATCTTTTGATTTTTAATACACTTTGTGAATCTTTTAATTTTTTTGGCGATCATTGCGCATCTTTTCAGTTTTTCTTCTTTTTGGGCTCATTTTATGACTCTTGTCAATTTTGCAAGCTAGCTCTCTTTCTTTTTTGAAAGATGCATATAGCATTGAATTAAAAAAAAAGCTATTACAAACTAAAAAAACCTAGGCAATCCTTTAAAAAAGAAAGGAAGCCTTTATTTGAATTATTTTAAGCATTGAGAAGTAATTCATAAAGCAGGAAAAATCATAGTGAAAATAGGATCCTCTACTAATCATTTTAAACCAATTGGGGTGGAGGGGATACCAAAGATCAAACAACCCAAAAGGTTGATTAGTATCCCAGAATTCCAATTAGGTAAAAAATAAAAAAATAGATAGATAACGAGTTCTCATTAATCTAAATCCCCTTTCCAAATTCTAACTTGTGTTTAAAATAAAACTAGATAAAGCAAGAAAACTAAACATAGAACAAAAAAATAAATAAAATCCTTAATCCTTCCCTGAGAAGGAAGCTTCAATCTTTAGTTCTTCATCCATTCTACTATTCATAATCTTCAACATCTTTATCCAATCCAAAAGCCAACCAAGGATTCCTTCAGACATTTGAAAGATCATATTTATGAGACAAATGATGAAGTGTGTCTAACACTATCACAAATACTCAACTTCTTACCTCTTAAACTCCCTTTGATTGGACCGAACTTACTCAAATCTCTATTAAAATTTTTCTTCAGACTCCCTGATTTGGATGGAATAAAGAATTTCCCATCTTCTACCATAGCTTCATTCCTATTTACTTTGTTTATCACATTCAAAGGAGATACAGAATTAAGCAAGCCAGCCTTCATTTTGATTTCTTTCTTTTGTTCTTTGCATTTTAAACCTTCAGCCAAGAGAGTTCCTCCGTAGTAGGATTATTGAATACAACATTTTCTGCCCCGAGAGCCTCTGAATTGTTTACTACAACTTATTCTAAATTTGTAGAACAAACTTGTACTTCTTTTTCCATTCCAGCATATTCATCATTTGGATTTATTCCCCATCTTCAAGTTGTTCTAGTTCAGAACTTACCCAGCCACAATCTTTCTTATTTTTTTCTATCACTGAGCAATGAAAATCTCGATCTCTCCTGCTTTCTATGGCTACTATTTCATTTTCTTCACCATCCATTCTAATGAGTTCTTCAGCAAAAACCTGGGACAGTAATTGAAATTTGTTCCCATTTATCACATCAACTGGATCCAAGCTTTCTACAGGAATCTTCTCAGCTAAAACATGATAATTTTTCTTGACAATTGATAAATCTTCCTCCAAAATCCCTTCTTCCACCTGCTAGTTGATCCCTGCAGTTTCTTTTTCCTTGGTCAGCAAATTTCCCTCCCAAAAATCTTTGCAACCAGTGAGTTCTCTAATCTTTTAGCATTCAAAACTTCAACGGATTCATCTATCTTGATAGCTTTTCCATCTTCAGATAGCACAATATCCTCTCTTTTGAAATTCAACTTAATATAATGTTTATACTCCACAGATTACTCATCTTGCTATTATCTTCTATGTTTACAAATGATTTCTCTATCACCGCGGTAGTTAAGCATTCCCTGCTCCCCACATCATTTTTCGAAGGATCCACCCTCTCCTTAATGTTATTATGAAAATTTTTGTCAATTGAATTCGAAGAATTCCCATTTATCTCGCTGTCATAAACAGGGATTGCATTTGAATTCCCAAATCTATTCATAAAGATTTTCATACCAAATGATGAATCCTCTTGATCAAAGGATTTATTTGGAAAAAATCCATTCTGTTTCAAAATACGTAGAGTCTTACATATAGCATTTATAGAAACATTCTTACCTTTTCCTTCAACGTACTTCATCCTCTCATATTGAAAACCAACATTTTCAAATATGACTAGTTCGCCTTTCAATCTACGTTTGTGAGCCTCCTCTGCTTCAAGATCCATTCCAATCACCTGTCGCCTAAGCACAGGCTTATTCTGCATATCCCCTCCTCCTACTGCTGTTGCATTCCCAATCAAAGGCGGTGATGGCCAGCGGCCATCCACCGCCATGTCCCACCTCCCTCCCGAATCCAAGGAGGAAAAGCCGGGATTGAAGAAATTTGGAAAATTTTGAATTCAAAAATTTTCCTCTCTAGAGATAAACCAGGAGCTTCTCTCTCCTCACGTCACTTCGACTGTATTTTTTCTCCTTAATTTTCCTCTCTAACTAGCTCTCTTTTAAAACTTTTAAATACTCTCAGTTGTGAGAATATCTTCCAGATATTAGAGAAGAAAAACTCACTCTCTAATATAAGAAAGAGTAAACCATAAAGAAGAATCAAATTCATCTGATAAATGCAATGACAAGATTACAAAAGCTTGAAAGTTATTTAATGACTTTGAACATTATTTATATAATTTAGATTACTATAACAAGATATAAAATATCTCAAAGGCAAAGTCTAGTTGTTAATTTGAGATAAATTTTTATTTAGAAAAGAAAATTACACCGCTAAAAAGAGTTTGAGGAAGAAAGAGAAACAATCAACGTTGTTTCTCCCTTTAACTAATTTAGGGATATCAAACATTGACTACAAATTTTCAAAAACAAAAATAAGGCATAAAATATTATTTTACTGTGACCAAAAAGAAAAACTGAAAGAAAAATAAGAACATCAGAAATGAAAATACTAAAAAATACTAGCAAATAAAAATCGACATTTAAAATTAAAAATAAAAGAAAGAATAGAAAACAATAATAAACAACAGATCAGAAAACATAAAAATCAGAGTTCAGAAAGCATCAAGTTCATACATTTATGTCAATCACACCAAATATGATCCTTAAGATGTTGAATATGTCAAAGGCCAGTGGTTTAGAATAGTTGTTAGCTAGTTGATTCTCAGTTGCCACATGGTGTAACTCAATGTCTCCTTTGGTAATATGGTCCCTAATAAAGTGAAGCCTTTTTTTTTAGGGGGGGGACCCACAAAGGGGCCTATGCTTTAATTAAAGTAAAATTATACACAGTCCTTAAGGGGAACTCAAGCTCGCTACTACTCAAAAAGCTACAAAAATAAAGAAAAGAAAAATCTAGGAGCTTGAGTTCCCCACTAATAATCAATATAAAAATCCCTAAGTACATGCTACGGTGCTTAAGAAAAAGCACCCAAAAAGAAGAAGCTAACAAAAAAATAGCCAAAATGCTCCCAGCAACTAGTTCCCTTGGTAACCTTGCAATCATCCACCCAAAAAATAACCTGCAAAAATGACTGATATGTAAGAGAAATAAAATAAAGCTGTAAATATAAGAGTAATAATGCCTAAACCTTATATGAGGATAGCCCAAAAAATGATACAACCAAAATAAGGGTAACCATTCCAAGTCCAAGAAAGACCAACTACTAGAAATGATATCCACCCAAAAAGGATACATCTCAATGCTCCCATCATGTAAACCATACCAGATAAGCAGAAAATCTAGAGAGCACAAAAGAAAACAAACCAAGCCATTTAACCAGAAATGCACAACCACAGCCTGCACCCTAGCAAATAGAAAAATGCCTGCACACCTGCAAGAAAACAAACCAGAAATGCACAACCACAGCCTCCACCCCAGCAAACTCCCAAGCTTAGAGACAGAGTGAAACCAACCCAGCAACAGCTTAAACACAACCAACTAGAGCACTTGGTACTCCAAAAAAAAAGAGGTAGAGCCACTGGCATGAAAGAACAAAACTAGAAAGAGGACACTGGATGGAACCCAAAAAGAACTCAACGAAGAAATCCAATAAGAGGGACAGAATGCAACAGAATAAAGAGGAAGCAATAAAATATACTAGCCACAAACCCAAGTAGCAGAAAATAACAAAATAGAGCCGAGAGGCAACAGAACACCCCCAGATAAACAAATAACATACAGTAGAACAGAGGAATCCCACAACCACCTGAAGGAAGTAGGGACACCAAGGCTAATGCTTAAAATAAGATAACCCAATTTGATTTAGTTTAAGAAGGCCTTTAATAAGAAATAGCAACTGACAAAAATCAAGCTCATTCAAACCATTAAAGTCACAACCTAACTTGGCCATAGCCTTCACACATGCATTCCCCACATCCAAAATAATATAAAAGGAGCAGTTTAGAGAGTTCAAGGTGTCTCTAATATCCCACCGAATGTAAAATAAAGTAGAAGAACAAGTGATATCCTCCTTAGCATGGAAAGACTTGTAGTCAAAATAAGAAACCACTTCCAGCACAATATTAACAAGATAAAGGTAAGCACGGAGCCTGAAGCCATGAAGCACGACATACTAAATAGTAAAGTTAACATCACCATAAGCAATAGGCCAAGCAAACCCCAACATATAGGTGCCATTGTGATCTCTAATGACACCACCACAACCAATAGTATTACCAAATCTAGCACTGGCCACATTCAACCTAAAATAATTAGGAAGAGGTTTATTCTAAGTAATGCACCTTGTTACCTTATTAAAGTTATCCATCTCCAAATTAATATCAAAGGTGGGATAAGTAAATAAAAAATTCTTGAAATCCTTAAAAGAGAGTAATTTAGCATAATAAAGTGCAACCACTTTATCCATGACTTTTTGAATAATTCTCTTTTAATTCATAACAACACCATTGAAACGAGAATCATTTCTCTGCAACCAGAGAAACCAAAGGATGGAATAACATTTCTGACATGCCCTTTGGCCATAACAAACCAACAATCCAACAAATAGTATACAGAAGAACTCATAGTAAAAAAGTTGAAATGGAAGATGTTTTCAAAATAAGTCTAAACCTTAACATCAATGGGGCTAGAGATGAAAACAGGGTGCATATTGTCAACATGATAACAACATTGACATTTAGAAGGAAAGTTAAAATCTCTTTTCCTAAAATTCTTATCCGTAGGAATAATTTTGTAAAGAATTCTCCAAATAAAGATAGAAATCATAGATGGGATACTTTTGTGCCAAATCATTTTAAAAAACTTAGAAGACTCATTTTTAGCTCTAAAGGAATGCTAAGCATCCTTGACTCTAAAAATACCATCTTTAGTAAAAGTACAAAGCAACACATCCTTAGAGGTAGTGTTTAAAGGAATCTATAATTTCTCCAAGTCCCAACCATTATTAGAAAAGAAGTAGTTAACCTTCACCTTAGCAATGAAAATAGAGTTTAATAAAGAATCAATTGATTGACCATTGAGCCACCGATCTTGCCAAAAGAAAATGTTGCCATTACCAAGCCCCCAAATAATATAAGGCTCAACCTTCCATTTAACCGAGCAGAGCCATTGCCAAACTTTAGAGTGGCCTTTACTAAAGCAACACATGGTAGGATGTCCCCCCCCATAATACTTGGCAATCATAAACTTGGCCCAAAGACTCACATTGTCTCTAACATTATACCAAAGTTTGAAAGAAAAAGCAGAAGCCAAATCAAGCATAGTCTTACACCCTAAAGCCCCTTCTTGCAAAGTCCCACAACATTTACCCCAGGAAGACCAATGAATCTTAAAATTGTTCCCATAACCTTTCCATAAAATTTAGTAAAAATTCTATCAATTCTATGGAAAACAATCTTAGTAGAAAAAAGAGTTTGAAAACTATAGACTGGAATAGAGCAAAGAATACTTTTAATAAGAATGAGACGACCTCCAAAGCTTAAAAAGTTAGAATCCCAAGAAGACAATCTGTTCTGCACAGAAATTAAATCATTGAAAAGGAAAGACTTCTTTCTACCCTTATAGAAAGGGATACCCAGATATTTTAATGCAAAACACCTTGAGTAAAACTAGTAAGATTTTTAATTTCCATGACATGACCAAAAGAAACATTCTTAGCAACAATAAAATAGCACTTATGTTTATTAAAAGCCAAACCACTAACAAATTCAAACTGATCAAAGAAGGTCATAATTTTGTTAATCCTATTCATAGAAGCATTTGAAAACACAATGAAATTGTTAGCAAAACATAAATGAGAGATTTTAATACCACTTAAGGTTCTGAAATAGAGACTAGGGTGTTTCTCAAAAAGATTAGCAAGACCCCTAGAAAGGTAATCCGTAGCAATAATAAAGAGTGCAGGGGAAATAGGATCCCCTTGTCTAAGCCCATAAGAAGCCCTAAAGAAACCATGGCTCTTACCATTCACAATAATGGATAAAAAAGGGCTTTCAATACAAGACTTAATGAGATTTATGAAACTATGATCAAAACCAAATAAACTCAATATATTATAAAAAAAATTCAAATTAATATTGTCATAAGACTTTAAAATATCCAGTTTCATGATCATGTTACCACCTCTAGCCTTAATATCCAAGTCTTGACAAAATTCATGAGCCAACAGAATATTGTCAGCGATGGCTTGAACTTTGATCAATCCCATTTGAAAAGGAGATATAAGGTTAGGCAAAAAAATAGTTAATTGATTCATCAAATCTTAGAAACCAGATTATAAAAAATAGTACATAAACTTATAAGTCTATAATCATTCCAGGAATTCACAACATTGTTCTTGGGAATAAGCACAATATAAGTAGATGAAAAAACTTCAAAATAGGAGCACCATTGAAAAAACCAATCACAATAGAGAAAATATCATTATAAATAATAGGCCATTCTTTTTGAAAGAACTTAGTAGCGAAACCATCCGGGCCAGCAATAAAGTAAGCATTCTACCAAATAAAGTATCTTTCACCTCCTCAAGAGAAGGAGACTTAGATAAGCTAATGTTATCCTCTTGAGAAACCATATTAGGAATAATGGATGGGTTGGCAATAGTAGAAGGATTAAAAAATTTATTAAGATGGTTCTGAAAATAATTAATTGCAAGATTAGCAATCTCATCACTATCCTTAGAAACAGAGCCATCCTCACGAGTAATTTTATGAATGCAATTAATAACACGCTTATTCTTAACCAAAGAATGAAAATATTTAGTATTATTATCACCATCCACAAAGTGCTTGACAACCTCTTTCTGCTTCTAAAAAATCTCTTCTTGCGATTGGAGATTACAAAGCTCCACTTTAGCCTCTTTCAAAAGATTAAAATTGGACTCAGAAGGGTCCAACTGACAAAGTTCCTCAGTAGAATTCACTCTATCTTTCGCAAATAAAATGTTAGAAAATAGATCTTTAAAACATTATGATTCCACCAATTCAAAACTTGTTTATGCCTTTTCAATTTAAGCCAAAGTCTATTCATACCCGAAATAGAATCATCAGGGAAAAGAGGAGCTTGCCGATTATTCTGGACCACATCAAGAAAAGAAGCAAGAAGCAACCACATATTTTGAAATCTAAATTGGAAAGGGATACCACTGGTTCTATTCTTTATTTTAATAAGAAGAGGAGAGTGATCAAAAAGGGTGTGGCTAAGTTGATCAACCTTAGTCAACCCAAAAGCATTAAGCCAAGCATGATTGAATAGAACTCTATCAAGCCTTTGCCACAAATGCTCACGATGCCAAGTAAAATTATTACCAGAAAAACCAATATCAATAAAGTTGCACTCCATAATCATATCATTGAAGTCCTCCATCGATTGATATATAGGAAGAGACCCACCAACAAGCCAAGGAAGGTTGCAAACACTATGAAATTAAATGATTTGATCCCATAAAATACTTCTAGTATACCGAGAAGAAGCAGCACAAATAAAAGATGCATAATATTGGAAATTAGAACTTTCAATATTACAATGCAAAACTTGGGTAAATTCTCCAATGATATCAGTTCTAACATACTCTTTCCAAAAGCCCAAATTTTATTGGCAACATTCGACTTAGCAAATTTAAAACCCAGATATTTAGTAGTACCAAGTAATTTATCCACATCAATAAGAGGTTCAAGCAAAATAAGAATAGACACATTATGAATACAACATAAATTTTTGACTCGAATTTTAGAGCAAGGACAACCAATACCTCAGATATTCTAAATAATAACGTTAAACATAAAAACTAAATTAATGTGAAGTATGAGAGCGGGTGCTTCTATGGGAGAGCAAGACAACATTTTTTGGTTTTCTTCCTCTCTTACCACGACCCTTAGAGAAACTCAAATCATGATCTTCTCTAGCATAACATTTAGCCAAAATATCCACCTCTGTGTTAGTAAAAGCATCATAATGATAATGGTCAAATAAAAGAAGCTTACTATCATTTAAATTACCAAAAATCCCCTTAGAAAGTGTCAGCTCACCTTCCATATAAAAATACAATCTTCCAAAGTAAAAATATTCCTCTCAACACCTCCACATAATTCCTTCACACTCTCAGTTTGGTCATTTGGAGGGTATACTTGTTTAGAGAAATCTTTCTCCGGCAATAAAGGATCAGCATTTTCCTGAATAAGGTCATTCACAATCATAGATTGAAGAGAATTAGAACATTTAGTATTAACATCATAAATAACCATTTAGGGCAAAGTTTGTTGAGAAACACAAGGAATAGATGAAAGAGACAGATTAGGTAAAATCTTGGAGTTAATAGGTAATGTTTGCTCCTCCCCATCAGACAAAATAGGTATAGATGCCATTAATGGTTCCAAAGTTTGAGCACTAAGTAATTCACCTTCAAAAGAGGAGGGGGGAGCAACCTGAATAAGATTAGGCTGAATACCCTCAACATTACCCTATGTTATAACTCCATTACCTTCCACCATAATATGATTCACAACAACATTAACATGAACATTTGAATTTCCCTCTTGCCCTTTAGAAGGCCTAACCAATTCTTTTTCCTTCTTAAGGTGAGGATGAAGTTTAAAGCATTCACTCAAACCATACCCATG
The DNA here is from genome assembly GCA_022539455.1 of Dendrobium nobile. Classification (NCBI taxonomy): domain Eukaryota; kingdom Viridiplantae; phylum Streptophyta; class Magnoliopsida; order Asparagales; family Orchidaceae; genus Dendrobium; species Dendrobium nobile. The sequence goes on along the minus strand of CM039721.1, from coordinate 25,502,024 downwards.
CATCTTACAGTGGGAACAGAAAATTGGATAATTTTCAAACTCAACCCTTTAGAAATAACTATTTAATTCAGAACCTAGCCATATTTCAGAAGAATGTTATTTGGAAATATCTAACTCAACCAAAACATGAGCCACTGATGGCCTTGAAACCGAAGCCGTAGCCTGGTTCATTTACAAGGGTTAACCAAGAATGGAAGCAAGCCCAAAAAGAACTTAAGAATTGAAAAAATGGAGCCTCAAACTAGGAAATGAAACCCACACAGGAGCAATTGGCGATTCCTTACGGACATCAAAGTCAGGAGTCCATTTAAGGAGCATCATTTGGCAAGCCTGAATGTAATAAGATTTCCTTGAAAAAATTTGGCTATAATCCAAATCATTAATCAGTTGGATCGTCACATAGAGGGGGTCAAGTAATCCAATATGAAATGAACTAGAGAGCTTCAAATTCATGAAAAACTTGTAGATTACATCAAGGTTAGGATGCCTCAAACCAAACTTACCCACAAGAGTAAGAGCTAAAGGGGCATCTAATTGAGGCACAATAGAATCATCAAACGTTAATATAGGATAGCCCTTAAATGACGAGTGAACAAAATGGAATGGGGGAGAAGAAGCAGACGATCCAGAAAGCACATCCTTAAAAGATTGTGATTTTCCATTCAGACCAAAAGCCAGCAAAGGGTAAGATGACGATGGGGTTGTCATCCCCCAAAACTAAAAAAATAATGGGCGCAATAAAATAAAAGCTCAAAAATAACACAAGAAAACTAAAAGATACGGGGGAGTAGCCGAAGCGATAGAAGAAGCCACAGACCTAACAAGGGACAATAGGAATTAAAATCACATGGGGAGCCAAGGAAACAAATCAAAAACCCAAAGCTGTAGAAAGAAAAAAACATAAAAAATAGTTTGAAACAGTGCAAGAAAACCAACCAGGAAGCCACCAAACTAACGCACGAAGAAGAACCCTAGAATTGCCTCAAAAGCCAGAGCCTTGAATAGTTTTGTAGTTAGTTTAGGAACCAATAAAGTGATGCCTTATATCAATATGTTTGGTCCTTGAATATTTGATATGATTCTTATAGATGTAGATGGCACTAATGTTGTCACATAGGATTGAAATTTTTCCTTCATGTAATCCTAAATCTAGAATTTGTTACTTCAACTAAAGGACTTGGGCCACATAACTTCCTAAAGCAGTGGAAAGTGCAACAGAGTTTTGTGTTCTACTGGACGAGGAGACTAAAGATTGTTCTATGAATTGATAAGTTCCAGAAGTGCTCTTTCTATCCACCATGCACCCTACAAAATTTGAATCAGAATATCCAATAATCTCAAAAGAAGTATTATGCATAGGATACCAAATTTCTAAGTTTTGGATCCCTAAGGGATATTGAAGGATTTTGTTAACTGTAGTAAGGTGGGATTCTTTAGGATCAGCTTGAAATCTAGCTCAAAGACAAATACGAAACACTATATTAGGTCGACTAGCAGTCAGGTAAAGTAGTGATCCAATCATTCCTTTGTACTTCTTTTGGTCAACAGATTTTCCATTTGAGTCCTTATCCAACTAAACGCTTGAGCTTATGAGAGTATTTATTGGCTTGGCTTTATTTATTTCATATTTTTTCAAGATGTCTTTAACGTACTTTAATTGATTAAGAAAGGCTCCCTCATCTAATTATCTTATCCTAAACTTGAAAAAGTAGGATAACTCTCTCATCATACACATCTCAAATTCCTTACTCATTATTTTAAAAAAATTATCACATAATCTTTTATCAGAAGATCCAAAAAGTATATCATCAACATAGATCTGAACAATGAGTAACTCATCTCCTACTTTCTTTAGAAAAAGGGCGGTGTTTACGCTCCCCTTAACAAACTCCTTCTCTAGTAGGAATATGCTAAGCCTCTCATACCAAGCTCTAGGTGCCTATTTTAATCCATATAAGGTCTGTTTTAATTTTTAAATATGATTTAAAAATTGGGAAATCATAAAACCTGGGGGTTGCTCTATAAACACTTCATCTTTTGTTACCCAATTTAAAAAAGCACTGTTGACCACCATTTGGAAAAATTTAAATCTCTTATAACAGGAAAAGGATAGTAGCACTCTAATGGATTCCAATCTAGCTACAGGGGCAAAAATCTCCTCAAAATCAATCCCTTCTATTTGGTTTTACCCCTTTATCGCCAATCTTATCTTATTGCTAACCACCACACCAGAATCATTTATTTTATTTTTAAAGACCCATTTGATTCCTACCACACTTTAATTCTTAAGACTTTCTACTAACTCCCAAACATTATTCCTCATAAATTGGTCAAGTTCTTCTTGCATAGCTAAGATCCAAAATTCTTTAGAAAGGGCTTGATTGATGTTGGTGGGTTTACTCATTGAGATAAAGGCCAAGTGGTTCAATTCCTTCCTAAGTCCATGCCTAGTTCTAACACCTTCAAAAGGGTCTCCTAAGATCAGTTCTTTAGGATGACTCGAAGAATATCTCCAATCTATAGGAAAAGTGTGTCTAAGTTCTATCCATTTCTCCAGATTTGCATTTTCTACTCCTTGGGTAATCTGACATCCTCCAATAGTGTCTTGCAGCTCTACCCTTTTCTCCAAATTTTTAACTCCTTGGGTAATCTCTCCAACTTCGTCTTCTTGCTCAACTCCAGACTTTTTAGGATCAGATTTATAAAAATACTATATTAGTAGTCTCGTCCACCACCAATGTCCTCTTGTTAAACACCCTAAAGGATTTCCCCATACTTGAATATCCTAAGAACACTCCATTAGATTTTGGGTCAAATTTACCTAAGGCATACTTCCATTGTTATGAATGAATACCTTACACCCAAAGATATGGAGGTGGGAAAGGTTAGGTGTCCTACGCTTAATGATCTCATAGGATATCTTATTCAGTTTGGACCTAACATTCATCCTATTTAATACATAAAAGCTATGCTTACTGCTCCAGCCGAGAAGTATTTGGAAGTGAATATGGTGTAAATCTGATTTCAGGAATTATAATTTTGATGATTGCAAACATTTCTGTAACTTCTATTTTTCTACGACTGCCTTGCCTACTAATATTTTGGGTCCACAAGATCAAATTTCAAATCGAACAAGCTCAAGATTGGGGAGATTAAGACTGAGTCAGCTTGTAATGTATGTCAAGTATCTTTTACCTTTTCTTGAGTCCATTATAATAATGTGGATCCTGATGCTAAGTAAACTTATACACACACACACTTGGGAGATAAATTCTAACTGTTTTAGAGTTTTCTTATTTCGATCATATCGTCTAGGATAATCCCAAATCGTCCTAGGTAATCGGTTAAAATAGAAACCTAATTAGGGCACCCTGGTTAAGGAAGCCAAAATTAAGCAAATCATCCTGGATGATATTATCATCATCTGGGATGATATGATCAAATCAAGAAGAATCAGCTGCCATAACTTTTTAGGCATATTTTATTTTTTGATATCATCTAAGACATCGTCCTGGGCGATGCATTACAATTATGACTAAATTAGATTGGTAATTAAGGAAATAAATTAAGGTTTGATTGCTCGATCATGTAGTCCTAGACGATCAGTTAAACAAAACTTGGTTCTTCTTAGATGATCAATAATTGGGCTAGCTCCATCCAAGGCGATATTCTGGCCGATATATGATATTTTGTACTAATCATCCCGAATGATTGTAAGATTCGCCTAAATGATCTAGTTATTTTTTCATCGTCCAGACAACCATCCAGGGCAATGTTTTGGATAATATGTGACATTTTATACTAATCGGTCCGGACAATCAAGTTACTTTTTCATCATCTAGACATCCATCCAAGGCGATGATCTGGGTGATATTCATTGACTTGAACTAATTATATAGGATGATAGTATATCATCCTGGATGATCTGAACAAAGGAACCTTCTAATCATCTAGAAACTCCCAAATTATCCTGACTGATTGAGTTAAATATGAACTAATCATACAGGGCAGTCAGTCAAACATCCTGGATAATATTTGATGATTAGTTGTAAATTAGGGAAATTTTGGAGCCCTTATTTAAAAGATCTCTTATTTTCTCAAGAAAAAATCTTTTGCTATTGTCCTGACCTAAGAGAGCCAAGAGGAGAGAGAGAGAGTAAGTGAGAGAGAGAGAGGATCTAATGAGGTGAAGTTTGTGAGGGGTTTCATAAAGGTTGCTTCAAGCAAGGATCCGAGTCATCTTCTCTAGTTGTCATCCCTGCTTCCTTGAAGGTTCAATAGAAGGTCTACTTCAGCAATAGATCAAAGTTCTCTACTTGCTTTAGGAGGAAGCAAAAGGAGTTGGGTTCTCTGCCTGCTTCAGGAGGAAGAATAAGGAGTTGGGTTCTCTGCTTGTTTTAGGAGGAAGCAAAAGGAGTTGGGTTCTGTGCCTCACTGGGGTCGATGGAAAGGCGTTTTAGTACGGGCTTCTCTGCCTTACTGTGAGGGCAAAAGAAGAGACACCAAGTTTAATATAAAACCCGAAGGAGTGGCTCCGGGGAGTAGATGTAGGTCAATTTGATCAAACCACTATAAAATATATTGTGTTTTTCTTATTGTTCTTCTGCATTTAATTTTCAAACTTTAATTTTTATGGTTATTGTTTGGATAAAATTTTAAATACCAATTTACCCCCCTCCTGGTTAGCCTTGAGACTAGTTCATAAGGGCTTAACATCCCTGATGGACTTTCAAGTGGTATTAGAGTAGGATTCATAAAATTGAGTTTTTGAAAACTTTTGAATTTTGATCAATGACTAACTTTGGTAAGAATAATACTACGGAAGGGTATTCAATTACTCGACCACCTTTATTTGACAATATTCCTTTTAATTTTTTAAAAACTCGCATGTCTATATTTTTACAATCGATTGATTATCACATGTGGATGCTTGTTAAGGATGGATATTCACCTATAAAACATGAAATTAATGGCATTAAAATTGATCTTCCCTTTACTGAATGGACTTTTGATGAAAGGGATTTAACACAACTTAATGCAAAATGTTTGAACTATCATAACATCATAGGAAAAAGGCAACATCTCTGTTGCAGATTTGGTTTCATGAATTATGGTTTTGATGATAGCAAACAATATGACTACCTTTTTCTACTGACATTTCAGGGCCAAGAGATCAGATGACAAATGGAACCAGCTCAAAGATTGGGTAGATTAGGGTTGAGTCAGTCTGTAACTTTTCTTTTCCCTTTCTTGGGTCAATTGTAATCTTGGAAGTGTCTGATATTAAGTAACCCTACACACACACACTTGAGTGATTCTTTCCTAAATTGATTTAGAATTTTTGTTTTTACTCACATCATCCTGGATGAAATTTATATAAACCTGGACGATCGGGTTTAAAACATAAACCCTAATCAGGACTCCTAGTCAAGGCAGCCGTCATTAGGATATCGGCCTGGACGATACATGTATCGGTCAGGATGATATGCTCAAAATAGAAAGAATTCACCGACATGATCTATTTAGGCATTCTTTATTTTTGGATATCGGCAAGAACAATCGTGTATCGTCTTGGACGATTTGATATAATTATGCATAAATTGATCAGATAATTAAGGAAAGCAATTAAGGATGATTGATATGATCACATCATCCGGGATGATCTAAATATCATCCAGGACGATCAGTGCAAAACCTTAGTTGCTTCTGGACGATCAAGATCGGCCAGATCATATTCAGAGTGATGTTCTAAACGATTTACCTCTGATTTGAAATAATCGTCTGGGACAATCGTGAGATCGTCCAGGATGATCAAGCTAAATTTGAATCATCTAGGCCCCAATTCAGGGTGATGTTAAGTATGATAGTCCACGATTTGTACTTATCATCCAGGACGATATCCATATCATCCTGGATGATAATGTCGGTTCTTGAAATCTATTTAAAGGATATAATTTTTCTCATGTATGAGACCTTAAGTGCTGCTGTCTTGACCTAAGAGAGCCTTGGGTCAAGAGAGAGAGAGAGATAGAGAGAGAGAGGAACTTATGATGGGGATTTTGTGAGAGGCTTCATAAGGGTTACTCCAAGCAAGGTTCCAAGTCGTCTTCTCTGGTCTTCGTCCTTTGTTCTTAGGAGGTTCTTGGGAGGTCTACTTTAGCCAAAGGTTTGGGTTGAAAGTTTGTTAGGGATGTTAGGCCCTATGAACTAGTCCCGAAGCTAACCAAGAGGGGGGGTGAATTGGTATTTTAAAAATCTTTAAACAAAAAGAACAATTATCATAAACCAAAGTCACCACAAAAAAATAAGTGCAAAAAATTAAAGTGCGGAAGCAGTAAAAAGAACATAAGGATTTAAAGTGGTTTGGTCAACTTGACCTACGTCCACTCCCCGGAGGCGCCCTCCGAGTATTGCACTACCAACGTGACTCTCCTTTAGCCCCCACAGCTAGGCGGAGAAGCCCTTATAAAGACACCTCCTTTTTGCCACCCCGGGCAAGGCATAGAACCCCACTCCTTTTGCTTCCTCCTGAAGCAGGCAGAGAACCACGATCACTTGCTGAAACTTACCTCTCCCAACCCTTCCAAGGATAAGAGACTCTAGGGAATAAGAAGTGGAACAATGCTTGGAGCAACCCTTGTGAACCCTCTCACAAGCTCCCCCTCACAAGATCCCCTCTCTCTCTCTCTCTCCCTCTCTCTCTCTCCTTTACATTTTCTCAGGTCAAGATAGCAGCCAAGGATGTTCAAAAATGTTGAACAAGAGCTCTTAAATAGAAGAGCTTAAAGAGAGCTCATTAATTGTAAGTTGCCGACTTTATCATCTAGGACGATATAGAAATCATCCTGGCCGATCAATACAAATCTCAGAAGATCGGCTAGAGCATCGCCCTGAATGCAAACTGGACGATTAAAAATTGGCTTGATTATCCAGGATGATCTCACGATCGTCCCAGCTGATTAGTTCAAATCAAAGGAAAATTGTCCAGAGTATCGCTCTGAATTTAAGGTGTCCGATCAAGATCGGCCAGAACATCGCCCAGAATTTATGCTGCCCGATATTTATCATCCAGGAGCAACCAAGGGTTTTTGAATAGATCATCCTGGCTGATTCTACGATCATCCGAGATGATGTGATCGTATCAATCATCCTTAATTACTTCCTTGATTCCTGGATCAATTTAAGCATAATTATGTGATATTGTCCAGGCCGATCTCATGATCGTCCTGGCCGATTTCCAAAAATACAGAATACCTAAACTAATCATGGCGGTAATTTCTTTCTGTATTGAGCATATCGTCCTGGTCGATACAGGTATCATCCAGGCCAATTAGTTGCCAATTAGTTAATTACAGCTGCCCTAACTAAGAAATCCTGATTAGATCTTCTATTTTGAACTTGATAGTCCAGGACGATATAAATATCATCCGGGATGATGTGAGTAAAAACACAAGTTCTAAATCTCTCAAGTGTGTGTGTGCAGGGTTACTTAACATCAGTCACTTCAAACAATTACAATTGACTCAAGAAAGAAAAAAGAAGATTACAGACTGACTTAACCATAATTTACCCAGTCTTGAGCTGATTCTGATTTCCATCTGATTCTTAAGTCCTGAAAAGTCATTAGAGAAAAGGCAGTCGTATTATTTGCTATCATCAAAATCATAATTTATGAAACCAAATCTGCAACAATCTCCCTTTTTTTGATGATGGCAAAAAATCCGACGATTATTTCAATAACACAAGTATAAAATAAAAATTCAAAATAAAAGTTCAAACATACAACCAAATTCAGAATAAAAGTTCAAACATACAACCCTACTAACATACAACCCTACTACTCCCCCTTTTGACATATAAAGAAGGAGGAGGAAACTAAAAAGCAACTAAAGTAAAAAAAGTACAAAAAGAAGGAAAAACAAACATAAGCAACTACAGGAAATAAAATCTAAGACTAGAAAAATGAGGGTCCCTGATCATTAGATGGAGGTGATGGTAGTGGTGGCTGCTGAAAGTAACTAGTCAAGGCAGAAAACTGTGAGCCAAACCAGGCCATGTCCTGGTCGTGCTGCTGTTGTTGGTGAACAGCAAGAGTATCGAAACGGGCTATAACCTCATCGTGCTGCTGCTGCTGCTAGTGAGCTACAAAAGTGTCGAATCAGGTCTCCAACTGATCAAATCTCTCTACTAACTGATCAAACTGTGAGTGCTAGCGAAGAGGAACAGGATCAGGAACAGGAGCGGGAGCCTCCTCCTCCTCGGCCCCTGAGGTTCCCCATCTCTTGGGTGGAGACGAGTACTATAAAGGACATTGAATGAATTGTTTGAGTAGCAGGGAGGTAGATGGTTGGGGTGAGCAGGATATTAAAGATTGTATTTAGTTTCAAGAACATATGAGATGATGTGTCCCAAAGCTAGATTGGGTTTCCTCTTATGACCCGGATCACAAATTGTAGTTAAATGATCAATGTATCGAAAGATTAGACCAGTAACATTAAAATCTCTATGGGTCATGATGTAAAAAGTGGTAAGAGAAAGTAATGGGGTGATGTGGATTCGGTCCCCGGCTTTTAGAATTGTGGAGGTGCGAAGGACATGTTGGATTTTCCTAGCATCTTTGACTGAAGAGCTAGTCTCTCCAACATGAAAGGGAGAGTTAGTTTGGCGTAGAAAATGATTTGCAGCAGACCAGTTGAAGTCAGGATCAGATACAGTTAAATACAGCTTATCCCCGGTGGTGGATAGCTGCAGCAGTTCAGCACAGTCTTGATATGTGATCTCGACCGGACATCGATTCACATAAGAGGTTAGGGCAGTGTAGGCAGCATTTATCTGGAGATTTGAAAAAAATTCAAATAGAAGTTCGGAGGCAAAAGGGACTTCTAGAGTAAGAATGAAGCAGAGAGAAGTGTGAGCAAAGAGATCTAATTCCCGATATGAAAGGTAGGAAGGATTGATTATCCTGGAGAGAGTGATGCTGCATTCTTTGTACCGATGATAAGCTGTTTAATCTTCAGCTTCCTTAAATCGAGGGTCTAGAGTAGCCCTCGAGGAGCTCCCAGAAGCTTGATGGTCTCACTTTCCTCCAGCCATATTAAGAAATCAGTAAGTAAGCAGGTGAGGAGAAGAGGTTTGAGGTGAGAAAACATGGCTGGAATGCTCTGAATTTAAAGAAATGGCCACATCGTCTAGGACGATCGTAGAATCATCCAGGATGATATGGTTCAATTATTGTGTATAGGCCGATTGGTCAAAAATTCGGTCCGATCGGCCTGGCCGATTAGATATCGGCCAAGACAATTAGACAAAGGCGATCGTCCCGAGGAGTCAAGCCGGACGACCGTTGAAAAAATAGATCGTCCGGGCCAATTAGGTGTATCGTACAGGATGATGCTCAATAATTGATCGTACCGGCCAAATTTAAGATGTTTTAAATCTGTGCCATGTGTATCGTCCAGGACGAACAATGGATCAGCTAGGATGATTTTCGAATAATGGATCCTTCGAGGCCAATTTTAAGGATTTTAAACATACTGACACGTGGATCGTCCAAGACAATCAGGTGTATCGGCTAGGATGATGACCATAAAAACATCGGCTAGGACAAAAATTGTATCGACCAAGATGATCAAAATGATTATAACAGAGTTTGATCATATCGGCCAGGATGATACAGGATCGTCCGGGACGATGCGTTACAGAAAGCTCAAAAAAGTTCAGCAGATGGAATTTTGAAGAGAAATTATCATATTGTCCAGGACGATAGGGGTATCGGCCAGGACGATGTGACAAAAATTTGGAAACCAAGGAAAGATGGAGATGATCACAGAAAGCCCCAAAAAAATAACTAAAATAAAAAAACTAACAAATAACAACAAAAAAACTAAAAATAATTAAAGGAAAGAAAAAAAATTTGGTTTTTAATTTTTTTATTTTTTTTGTTTTTAGCAAATCAAGCATATGAAAAATTTCTTAAATAATTAAATTTTAAAGATTTGAAGGATCAATGAATTAACAATGTCACAATCTGAAAATGGTAGAATATCCGATCCTGTTTACCCTAGCTCGGACTTCTTTCAGGATAAAAATTATCTTTTGAAAATAAGAGGTCTAACTCAGAATACATTGGATAAAAAGAAGATCCGTTCAAAACTTGGTTACAAATAAAATATCTTATAAAATAGTATACCAAAGTAATTTGTCTCTATCATGGAATTTGAAATCAAGCCTTTGAAAACATAAAATAACCCATGAGTCCTTCTAAGTTTTAAAAGTTTTGAAAAGAGAGGATAGCTTGTATTTAGTGGGCTCATTTTATGCCTCTTATCACTTTGATTGGCTCTTTGAGCATCTTTTGATTTTTGATACACTTTCGTGTATATACTTTTCTTTTCAATTTGGCGTCATTGGCCACTCCCCCCCCCCCTTTTTTATTTTTATTTTTGCAAGCTAAAAACTCTTTAACAAATCCTTAAAAAAAGTTCTTAGTTGTGATTATATCTTCTAGATATTTGAGAAGAGTAGCTCTCTTTCTAACATAGTGAAGAACAAGCCATAAAACGAAAATCAAAATTATATGATAAGTGCCACGGCAAGATTTCAAATAACTTGAAAGATATATAAGAACTTTGGATCATATATATAAGATAGACTATTGTAGCAATATAAAAAAGATCTTAATTTCAAAAATCATTTGTTAAAATGAGATAGACTTTTGTTTAGAAAAGAAAACTATATCACCAAAAGAGGTTAGAGGCAGGGAAACCATCAACGGTGTTTTCTCCCTTTAACCGATTTAGAAATGCTAATCATTGACCATAAATCTCCAAAGCTTAAGAACAAGAAAAAATCATCATAAAGAAAACAAAAGTAAAAACGACTAGAACAACTAAACAAAACTATCACAAAAATAAAACATAACAATAATCAACATGCCATTCAAGAATTTTTGTTAAGCAGTAAGTTTAAGCAGTTAGAGCTGCGAGCCTCTGTTTGTCCAAGTATCCTATGCTCTCACGAGGTCTTTGGTGAGAGCAATCCTGCAAGAATCATAAAACATTAGATTTAGGAAACCAAATAGGTTTGGGTCACCTCTCATGAAAAGTTGAATGCAATGCATATGTGCTATGCTATAAATTATGCAATTTTGGTCTCCACACCCAATGTGTATTAATGTGAATGATGCAAGTGTGTGAGATGTGTCATAGCATGCCACATGAAAAGCATCTAACTCCAGGAAAATGATTTCTTAAATGGTTTGGGTTATTATGCCTCTTCCTAGGTCTTGGCTTTAGATCAAAAGTGGGTGTCATCCTATTTCCCTTAAGTGAGTTCAATTCATTTTTATGCCTCAAGTTAGTATATTTCAAAGCATTATTATCAATTCTCAAGTTGCTCTCTATATCTTTAGATTTCTTAAAATCAAATTTAAGTGAGATGTGTGAAACTTTTAATGCATCATGCTCATCAATTAATTCCGAATGCTTTTTGTTTAAATCATCAAATTCATCAAGTAGACCCATGTGATTTGAATCAATCGTAGAATGATCTTTGAGAATAATTTCATACTCTTTTTATAAATTTGAAAGTTCCAACTTTAAACTAGTATGATTCTTTTTAAGTTTTTTGTATGATGAATGAATGTTCTCACAAATTTTGAACAATTGATCATAAGTTGGTTTACATACCTCTTCTTCATCACTTTGATCAAGATGATCTTCCACCATTAAGCACAAGTTTGTTATTTCATCTTTAGGTTCAATCTCCGATGAATCAGTTGTAGAATTCTCCCAAAATGCCTTTTGAAGTCTCTTTTTTTCCTTCCTAAGCTTGGGTTTTTCCTCACCCTTTTCTTTGCTTGTGTGATCTTGAAGTGTAGGACAATCCGCTCTGACATGTCCAGGCTTCCTGCGTTCAAAACAAACAACATTAGAAAATCCTTTAGAATATTTGTTATCCTTACCTTTTCTCCAATTTTGATGATGCTTGTGCCTCTTCCTTAGAAAGTTTTTGAACTACCTTGTGAATAAGGCAATGTCATCGCTCTCAGACCCAGAAGAATCAGTGTTCGTGTTATTAGCCTTTAGTGCTACCATTTTCTCTTTTCTCTTTTCACCTGTATCAAGATTTCTTTGATTCACCCCTTGCTCGTAAGCAATGAGAGAGCCAAATAAGTTGTTAATAGAAAAAGTGTTTAAATCTTTAGATTCAGTGATAGTAATGATTTTAGCATCAAAAGAGAAAGGTAAGCTTCTTAAAATTTTGTTCACTTTTTGATAGTTTGAAAGTGCTCTTCCTAAGGCATACAAAGAAGTTACAATTTGAGTAAACCTTGTATACATATCAGAAATTGATTCAGAAGGTTTCATACAAAAAAGTTTGTAGTCATGCAAGAGAATATTCAAACGAGATTGTTTCACTTCATTGGTTCCTTCAAAAGTAATGCACAACCTATCCCATATCTCTTTTCCAGTAGAGTAAGTAGAAACACGCATGTAATCCTCAGACTTTAAAGTACAGAAAAAATAATTCAAACACTTCGCATTAAGTTGAGCTAAATCCCTTTCATCAAAAGTCCATTCAGAAAAAGCAATTTCAGTTTTAATTCTATTAATTTCACGAGAAGATGGAGAATATCCTTCTTTAATAAGCATCCACATGCGATAGTCAGTTGATTGCAAAAAAGTAGACATGTGAGTTTTCCAAAAATCAAATGAAAGGTTGTCAAACAAAGGAGGTTGTGTAATAGAATATCCTTTAGTCGTATTACGATTCCCAAAGTTAGCCATGAATCAAAATTCAAAAAGTTTTTAAACTCAGTTTTTATGAATAAAGCTCTGATACCACTTGAAAGTTCATTAGGGATATTAGGCCCTATGAACTAGTCCCAAAGCTAACCAAGAGTGGAGTGAATTGGTATTTTAAAATCTTTAAACAAAAAGAATAATTATCACAAACCAATGTCACCACAGAAAAACAAGTGCGAAAAATTAAAGTGCAGAAGCAGTAAAAAGAACACAAGGATTTATAGTGGTTCGGTCAACTTGACCTACATCCACTTCCCGGAGGCGCCCTCTGAGTATTGCACTATCAACGTGACTCTCCTTTAGCCCTCACAGCTAGGCGGAGAAGCCCTTACAAAGACACCTCCTTTTTGCCACCCCCGGCAAGACAGAGAACCCCACTCCTTTTGCTTCATCCTGAAGAAGGTAGAGAACCATGATCTCTTAAAACTTACCTCTCCCAACCATTCCAAGGATAAGAGACTCTAGGGAAGAAGAAGTAGAACAATGCTTGGAGCAACCCTTGTGAACCCCCTCACAAGCTCTCCTCACAAGATCCTCTCTCTCTCCCCCCCCTCTCTCTCTCTCTCTCTCTCTCTCTCTCTCTCTCTCTCTCATTTAGGTTTTCTCAGGTCAAGACAGTAGCCAAGGATATTCAAAAATGTTGAATAAGAGCTCTTAAATAGAAGAGCTTCAAGAGAGCTCATTAATTGCAAGTTACCAACTTTATCGTCCAGGACGATATGGAAATTGTCCTGGCTGATCAATACAAATCTTAAAAGATTGGCCAGAGCATCACCCTGAATGCAAACTGGACGATTGAAAATTGGCTTGATCGTCTAGGACGATATCATGATTGTTCCGACCGATCAGTGCAAATTAGAGGAAAATCATCCAGAGTATCGCTCTGAATTCAAGCTGTCCGATTCCAGATCGGCCAGAACATCTCCCTGAATTTATGCTGGCCGATATTTATCATCTAGGAGCAATTAAGGGTTTTTGAATAGATCGTCCTAACTGATACTGCGATCGTCCAGGATGATGTGATTGTATCAATCATCCTTAATTACTTCCTTGATTCCTGGATCAATTTATGCAATATTATGTGATATCGTCCAGGCCAATCTTATGATCGTCTTGGCCAATTTCCAAAAATATAGAATACCTAAATTGATCATGGAGGCAATTTCTTTTTGTATTGAGCATATCATCCTGGCCGATACTGGTATCGTCCAGGCCGATCAGTTAATTACAGCTGCATTAACTAAGAAATCCTGATTAGATTTTTTATTTTGAGCTCGATCATCGAGGATGATATAAATATCATCCGGGATGATGTGAGTAAAAACATAAGTTCTAAATCTCTCAAGTGTGTGTGTGTGTGTGTGTAGGATTACTTAACATCAGTCACTTCAAACAGATACAATTGACTAAAGAAAGAAAAAAGAAAATTACAAACTGACTCAATCCTAATCTACCCAGTCTTGAGCTAATTCTGATTTCCGTCTGATCTTTGAGTCCTGAAAAGTCAGTAGAGAAAAGGTAGTTGTATTGTTTGCTATCATCAAAGCCATAATTCATGAAACCAAATCTGCAATAATCTCCCCCTTTTTTATGATGACAAACACTCCGACGATTATTTCAAAAATAGTAGTGTAAAATAAAAATTCAGAATAAAAGTTCAAACATACAACTAAATTCAGAATAAAAGTTCAAACATATAACCCAACTAACATACAACCCTACTACTCCCCCTTTGGACATATCAAAAAGGAGGAGGAAACTAAAAAGCAACTAAAATAAAAAAAGTACAAAAAGAAGAAAAAACAAACATAAGCAACTACAAGAAATAAAATCTAAGACTAGAAAAATGAGGGTCCTTGATCATCAGATGGAGGTGGTGGTGGCTGCTGAAAGTAACTAGTCAAGGCAGCAAACTGTGAGCCAAACCAGGCCATGTCTTGGTTATGCTGCTGTTGTTGGTGAACAGCAAGAGTATCGAAATGGGCTATAACCTCATCATGTTGCTGCTGCTGGTGAGCTACAAAAGTGTCAAATCGGGTCTCACATTAATCAAACCTCTCTACTAACTGATCAAACTTTGAGTGCTGGCGAAGAGGAACAGGATCAGGAATGGGAGCGGGAGCCTCCTCCTCTTCGGCCCCTTGAGGTTCCCCATCTCCTGGGTGGAGACGAGTCCTGTGAAGGACATTAAACGAATTGTTTGAGTAGCAGGGAGGCGAATGGTTGGGGTGAGCAGGATATTGAAGATTGTATTTGTTGAGTCTAGTGAATAGGTTGTTAGACCTAATTTAATGCCCCAAGGCACCAAGAGGGGGGGTGAATTGGTGTTTTTAAAACTAAACCCTCTTTGAAGTTTTGTTGAACTGAAATGAAATTTTTATAAAAAAGTTTTTCAACCACAGAGTTTTTTAAACAAAAGTAAAACGCAAAAAATAAAAATAGTAAAGTAAAAGACACAAGATTTATAGTGGTTCGGTCTAAATCAGATCTACATCCACTCCCCAGAGGCACCCTCTGAGTATTGCACTAATACCAATAGTGTCTCTCCTTTTGCACCCATAGCAAGGCAGAGAAGCCTTTATAAACACTCTTTTCACCACTACCCGGTGCAGCAGAGAACCGTAGTCCTTTCGCACAATCCCCAGTGTTGGCAGAGAACCGTCCATCCTTTCACACTCTCCTAGTGTGGGCAGAGAACCCTTCATCCTTTCACACTCTCCTAGTGTGGGCAGAGAACCCTTCTTCCTTTCACACTCTCCTAGTGTGGGCAGAGAACCCTTCGGCTGTTCACACTCTCCAAGTGTCGGCAGAGAACAGGATCTCCTTGACAGATCTTCTCATAAGAAATCTTGAAAGAAGAAAGAAAAGAGTGAAGTAATCCTAATTCACAAGTAGAGATTCTTACCTTTAAACACCAAGTGAAGCCTTCACGCTCCAGTGGTAGGAATCCTCCTTTGAATGCTCTCTCACACTCTCTCCTTGACTTTTCTCTCAATAGGCACAAAGTTCAAATGACAAAAAGATTGGGTGGCAGTTGAAAGTTCGTTCGGGATGTTAAGCCCTATGAACTTAGTCCCAAGCTAACCAAGAGGGGGGGTGAATTGGTATTTTAAAAATTCTTGAGACAAAGAAATAAATTCACAAACCAAATCACACCACCAAACCAAATACGGAATTTAAAAGTGCGGAAGCAAAAATAAGAACACAAGATTTATAGTGGTTCGATCGACAAGACCTACGTCCACTCCTTGGAGGCACCCTCCAAGTATTGCACTACAAAACGTGACTCTCCTTTAGCCCCCACAGCTAGGCGGAGAAGCCCTCACAAGAAACTCCTTTTTGCCACCCCGGCAAGGCAGAGAACCTACCTCCTTTTGCTTCCTCTTGAAGCTGGCAGAGAACCACAACCAAAGGCAAAACTCCTTACCTCTACCGACCCTTCCACGGACGAGAAACTCCAGACGAAAGACAAGCAGAGCGATCCTTGAGCAACCCTTGTGAATCCCCTCACAAGCTCCTCCTCACAAGATCCTCTCTCTCTCTCTCTCTCTCTCTCTCTCTCTCTCTCTCTCTTTCTCTCCTCAAGGTCTTCTTAGGTCAAGGCAGTAGCCAAAAGTCTCTTCAAAACGTTGAAGAAGAGCTCTTTAAATAGAAGAGCTCAAGAGGAGCTCATTAATTGCAAGTAGCTGACTTTATCGTCCAGGCCGATATGGACATCGGCCTGGCCGATTAGTACAAATTAAGGAAGATCGGCCAGAGCACAGCCCTGGGAACAGTCCTGGACGATTGAAATTTGGCTTGATCGTCTAGGCCGATCTCACGATCGTCCTGGCCGATTAGTTCAAATCAGAGGTAAATCGTCCTGAGCACAGCCTTGGGAACAGTCCTGGCCGATTGAAATTTGGCTTGATCGTCCAGGCCGATCTCACGATCGTCCTGGCCGATATGATCGTATTAATCATCCTTAATTACTCCCTTGATTTCCTGATCAATTAAGGCATAATTTGGTAATTTCGTCCAGGCCGATCCTGGAATCGTCCTGGATGATAATTTAAAATTCAGTATGCCTAAACTGTCTAAGGCGGCTATCTCTTTCTATTTTGAGCTTATCGTGCTGGACGATACACGTATCGTCCAGGCCGATATGTTAATGTCGGCTGCCTTAATTAAGAATCCTTAATTAGACCTTCTGTTTTAAGCTGATCGTCCCGGACGATATAAATATCGGCCGGGCCGATGTGGGCAAAAACAGAATTTCTAAGCCTCTCAAGTGTGTGTGTGAAGGGTTACTTAGCATCAGTCTTTTTGATTATTACAAGTAGACTCAAAAGGTGAAAAATAAAATTACAGACTGACTCAACCCTAAACCTACGCGATCCTGGACTTGGCTTCCTCTTGATCGTCCGATCTTCGATTCCTGAAAAGTTAGAAGCAACAAGTAGTCCAAGAGAGATAGTGTTTGTCAATCATCAAAACATAAGCTATGAAAAAGTAGATTTACAACAATCTCCCCCTTTTTGATGATGGCAAACACAAGTAGAAAAATTTCATTAAAACACCGCAAGGTTACAAAATCCAAGACCAAACAGTTTTTTCAAACAGTTTTTTCCTACACCCTACTCCCCCTTTTGTCATCACAAAAAGAAGGTCTAGAAACACAAGAAAAAGACTATCAAGCACATAAAAAAGACATGAAACAAACAACACAAAATACAGACTAAAATAATGAGGGATCCAGATCATCAGATGGAGGTGGTGGAGGTGGCTGCTGAAAGTAGGTGGCAAGTGTGGTGAACTGAGCATTGAACCAGGTGATGTCCTGGTCTTGCTGCTGCTGCTGCTGAGTAACGAAACTGTCAAATCAGGCTAAATCCTCAGCGCGGTGTTGCTCATAGCGGGTAATATCCTCTGAGTGTTGCTGCTCCTGAGCAACAACGTAGGCGTCAAACCGAGTCTCCCAACGATCAAATCTCTCAATCAACTGAGCAAAGGGTGAGTGCTGGTGGAGAGGGACAGGATCTGGAATGGGAGCGGGAGCGGGAGCCTCCTCCTCTCTAGCCCCCCGATTTTCCCCATCTCCTGGGTGAAGACGAGTACTATAAAGTGCAGTGAAGGAATTGTTTGAGTAGTAGGTAGAGTGAAGGTCAGGATGATTAGGGTATTGAAGATTGTATTTGGTTTCAAGGACATAGGCAATGATGTGTCCTAAGGCTAGATTGGGCTTTCTCTTATGGCCTGGGTCGCGAATTGTAGTTAGGTGATCGATGTAGCGAAAGAGTAGATTAGCAGCATTGAATTCTCTTTGGGCCATAATGTAGAAAGTAGTGAGGGACAGTAGAGGGGTGATGTGAATCCGGTCCCCGGCTTTTGGGATTATGGATGTGCGAAGGACATGTTGGATTGTCCTAGCATCTTTGACCAAAGAGCTAGTCTCTCCAACATGGAAATGTGTATTGGTCTGACGAAGGAAGTGATTCGCCGTAGACCAGTCAAAATCAGGATCAGTGGCTATTTGGTGCAGCTTATCCCCAGTGGTGGATAGCTGTAGAAGATCAACACAGTCCTGATATGTGATTTCGACAGGGCGTCGATTCACATAGGAGGTCATGACTGTGAAGGTGTGGTTAATGCGTAGGTTAGCAAAAAATTCAGCGAGAAGTTCGGAAGAGAAAGGGAAGGCGAGAGTGAGTATAAAACAAAGAGAGGTGTGGGCAATAAGGTCCATTACCGAGTATGAGAGATATGCTTGATTGATTATCCGGGACAGGGTGACGCCACTTTCCTTGTAGCGATGATAGGCAGCCTGATCTTCTGCCTCCCTGAATCGAGGGTCTAGGGTCGCCCTCGAAGAACTCCCGGATGCTTGACGAATACGTTTCCCACCAGCCATCTGAGAGAGGTAGCAGGAAAACACAAAAGAGTTGAAGGAAGAGGGTGAGAAAAATGGCTGGAATTGGCCTGAATTTAAAGAAACGGCCCTATCGTCCTGGCCGATCGCAGAATCGTCCAGGCCGATAGGGTACAATAATTGCGTACAGGCCGATTGGTCAAAAAGCGGTCCGATCGACCGGGCCGATCAGATATCGGCCAGGCCGAATAGACACAGGCGATCGGCCCGAGGAGTCAGGCCGAACGACCGTTGAAAAAGCAGATCGTCCGGGCCGATTAGGTGTATCGTCCGGGACGATGCACAATAATTGATCGTACCGGCCGAAGTTAAAACGTTTAAAATGCTTGCCACGTGTATCGTCCAGGACTAACAGTGGATCGGCCCGGCCGATGGTCCAATAATGGATCGTCCGGGGCCGAATTTAAAGATCAAAACGTACTGACACGTGGATCGTCCAGGACGATCCAGTGTATCGGCCAGGACGATGCACATAAAATGCATCGGTCAGACAAAATATACTATCAGCCAGGACTATCACCAAGAGTTCGATCAAATCGTCCAGGACGATATGGAATCGTCCGGGACGATGAGTTATTGTTTTCAAACAAAAAGGTCAGCAGATGGATTTTGAACAGAATTTGTCATATCGTTCAGGACGATAAGGGTATCGGCCAGGACGATGTGACTAGAAATTGAAATCAAGAGGTGAAGGCTGATGATCAAGACTCTCAAAAAATAAAACAAAAGAAAAACAGTCAAAACACAAAAAAAAAAGGGACACAAGGAAAAATAAAAAATGAATATTTTTGGATTTTAATTTTTAAATTTTTTTTTATTTATGGAGGCATCATATGAGAATTCTTTTCAAAAAGTTAAGCCTTTTAAAGTTCCAAGAGATCAATAAGTTTAATAAATCTCAATTAGAAGAAGGTAGAATATCTGATTTTGCTAACCCTTGATCAGACATCCTTCAGGGTACAAAAATTCTTTTAGAAACCAAAAATCCAGCTTAGAATAACTAATAGGGATAATAAGATCCATTCAAAGCTTGTTTACAAAGAAAATATCTCATATTTAATAAACAAAAGTAATTTTTCTCAATCATGGAAATTGAAATCAAGTCTTTGAAAACATCACATAATTAATGAGTTTTCTAAGTTTTAAGAGTTTTACCAAAGAGAGAATAGCTTGCATTTAGTGGGCTCATTTTATGCCTCTTGTCATTTGATTTTCTCTTTTGAGCATTTTTTGATTCTTTGATACACTTTTGTGTATATAGCAGACTTTTCAATTTTGGCTTCATTGGCCTCTTTCCTTTTTAACTTTTGCAAGCTAGAAATTCTTTAATATACTCTTAAAAAGAAACTTAGTTGTGAGTATATCCTCCAAATATTAGAGAATAGGGGCTCTCTCTCTAACATAGGGAAGAACAATCCACAACACAAAATCAAAATCATGTAAAAAAAATGCAATGGCAAGATTTCAAAAGCTTGAATGATAACTAAAAACTTTGGCTATTATGCATAAGATAAATTATTGTAGCAAGATAAGAAAAAGATCTTAATTAACAGGCTATTGGTTAAACCGAGTTTAAACTTTTGTTTTAGAGAAGAAAAATCATACCACTAAATAAAGTCTGAAGGGGGGGAAAACATCAACAGAAAACTCCCTTTAACTAATTTTGAAAAGCTAAAACACTATCTCAAAAAAACTCCAAAATCTAAAAGTTTGAAAGGACTAATCATATGAGGGTCAAAATTAAAAAGCAACGTGTAAACAAAACAAAACAAAACAAAACAAATAAAAAATAAAGCAAACTAAAATCAATACAAAGTGAGCACAAAAACTAAAAAAAATAAAAAGACACACAAAACTAATGTTTCAAGCACGTGATAAAGCAGCGAGTTTAAGCAATTTTTGAGCTGCAAGCCTCCTTATGTCCAGTTATCCTATGCTCCCATGAGGTCTTTGGTGAGAGCACACCTGCAAAACTCAACATCAGTCAGATTTAGGAACCCAAACAGGTTTGGGATCCTTCTTAGAAAAAGTAGAATGTAATGCAGGTAAGGTATGCTGTGAATCATGCATTTTAGGTCTCCACACCCAATGAGTACTACGATGAACGGTGCAAGTGTGTGAGATGTGTCCTAGCATGCCACATGAGAAACATCTAATTCCAGGAAAGGGTAGATGATTTGAGTTATAATGCATCTTCCTAGGTTTTGGCTTAAGATCAACAGTGGAAGTCATCCGATCATTTTGAATCCTCAAATTTGTTCTCTTTAAGGCATCAATCTCAATCCTCAAATTATTCTCAAGATCTTTAGATTTCTTAAGATCAAAACTAAGTGAGGTGTGTGAAACTTTTAATGCATTATGTTTATCAATTAATTCTAAATGTTTTTTGTTCAACTCATCAAATTCATCAAGAAGAGCCATGTGATTTGAATCAATCGTTGCATGGTCTTTGAGAAACACTTCATGTTCTTTCTGTAGATTTGAATGTTCTAATTTTATGCTAGCATGAGTTTTTTTAAGTTTTTTGTATGATGCATGAATTTTTTCACAAATTTCAAACAATTCATCATAGGTTGGTTTACATACCTCTTCTTCATCACTTTGATTTTCTCCTATGAAACACAAATTCGTAGTCTCTTCCTCTGGTTCAGTCTCAGAGGAATCAGTACCAGATTCTGCCCAAAATCCTCTTTGGATTTTCTTCTTGTCCTTCCTTGACTTGGCTTTCTCCTCACCTTTTTCCTTTTCTTTGCTTGATTGATCTTGAAGTGTAGGGCAATCGGCTCTCACATGTCCAGGTTTTCTGCATTCAAAACAAACAACATCAGAAGATCCTTTAACATATTTGTGATCCTTACCTTTCCTCCAATTTTGATGATGCCTATGTTTCTTCCTTAGAAAGCTTTTGAATTGCCTTGTGATGAAGGCAACTTCATTGCTTTCAGACCCGGAAGATTCAGAATCCGATTTGTGCGCCTTCAGTGCGATTGTTTTCTCCTTTTTCTTCTCACCTGCATCAAGATTTCTTTGATTCACACCTTGCTCGTAAGCAATGAGTGAGCCAAGTAAGTTATCAATGGAATAAGTATTCAAATCTTTTGATTCAGTGATTGCAGTTATTTTAGCATCATAAGACGAAGACAAGCATCTCAAAATCTTGTTAACTTTTTCATAATTCGAAAGCTCTTTTCCTAGTGCATGCAATGAAGTAACAATTTGAGTAAACCTAGTGTACATGTCAGAAATCGATTCATGAGGTTTCATACAAAAAAGTTCGTAGTCATGCAAGAGAAAGTTCAAACGGGTTTGCTTAACTTCATTAGTACCTTCATAGGTGATGCATAATTTATCCCAAATCTCTTTACCAGTTTTGCAAGTTGAAACACGCATGTAATCTTCAGATTTCAAAGCACAGAAAAAATAGTTCAAACATTTTGCATTTAACTGAGCCAAATCACGTTCATCGAAAGTCCATTCAGTAAAAGCAACTTCAGTTTTAATACCATTAATTTCACGAGAAGGTGGAGAATAACCTTCTTGAATAAGCATCCACATGCGATAATCAGTAGATTGTAAAAACGTTGACATGCGGGTTTTCCAAAAATCAAAAGGTAAGTTGTCAAATAGAGGAGGTCGTGTAATCGAATAACCTTCAGTAGTGTTTCTATTTCCTATGTTAGCCATGGATCAAATTCAAAAAGTTTTCAAACTTAATTTTTCGAATCCCGCTCTGATACCACTTGAAAGTTCGTTCGGGATGTTAAGCCCTATGAACTTAGTCCCAAGCTAACCAAGAGGGGGGGGGGGGGTGAATTGGTATTTTAAAAATTCTTAAGACAAAGAAATAAATTCACAAACCAAATCACACCACCAAACCAAATGCGGAATTTAAAAGTGCGGAAACAAAAATAAGAACACAAGATTTATAGTGGTTCGGTCGACTAGACCTACGTCCACTCCTTGGAGGCACCCTCCAAGTATTGCACTACAAAACGTGACTCTCCTTTAGCCCCCACAGCTAGGCAGAGAAGCCCTCACAAGAAACTCCTTTTTACCACCCCGGCAAGGCAGAGAACCTACCTCCTTTTGCTTCCTCCTGAAGCTGGCAGAGAACCACAACCAAAGGCAAAACTCCTTACCTCTACCGACCCTTCCACGGACGAGAAACTCCAGACGAAAGACAAGCAGAGCGATCCTTGAGCAACCCTTGTGAATCCCCTCACAAGCTCCCCCTCACAAGATCCTCTCTCTCTCTCTCTCTCTCTTTCTCTCCTCAAGGTCTTCTCAGGTCAAGGCAGCAGCCAAAAGTCTCTTTAAAACGTTGAAGAAGAGCTCTTTAAATAGAAGAGCTTAAGAGGAGCTCATTAATTGCAAGTAGCCGACTTTATCGTCCAGGCCGATATGGACATCGGCCTGGCCGATTAGTACAAATTAAGGAAGATCGGCCAGAGCACAGCCCTGGGAACAGTCCTGGACGATTGAAATTTGGCTTGATCGTCCAGGCCGATATCACGATCGTCCTGGCCGATTAGTTCAAATCAGAGGTAAATCGTCTTGAGCACAGCCCTGGGAATAGTCCTGGCCGATTGAAATTTGGCTTGATCGTCCAGGCCGATCTCACGATCGTCCTGGCCGATATGATCGTATTAATCATCCTTAATTACTCACTTGATTTCCTGATCAATTAAGGCATAATTTGGTAATTTCGTCCAGGCCGATCCTGGAATCGTCTTGGACGATAATTTAAAATTCAGTATGCCTAAACTGTCTAAGGCGGCTATCTCTTTCTATTTTGAGCTTATCGTCCTGGATGATACACGTATCGTCCTGGCCGATATGTTAATGTCGGCTGCCTTAATTAAGAATCCTTAATTAGACCTTCTGTTTTAAGCTGATCGTCCCGGACGATATAAATATCGGCCGGGCCGATGTAGGCAAAAATAGAATTTCTAAGCCTCTCAAGTGTGTGTGTGAAGGGTTACTTAGCATCAGTCTTTTTGATTATTACAAGTAGACTCAAAAGGTGAAAAATAAAATTACAGACTGACTCAACCCTAAACCTACGCGATCCTGGACTTGGCTTCCTCTTGATCGTCCGATCTTCGATTCCTGAAAAGTTAGAAGCAACAAGTAGTCCAAGAGAGATAGTGTTTGTCAATCATCAAAACATAAGCTATGAAAAAGTAGATTTGCAACAACAGTCAAATTTGAACTATTTATACAAAAGACAAGAAAAATCGCCCAAAAACTGCAAGTTTTCTTCTATACGCAGTGGATAATCCCATACGATCGTGGATTGTCCTGGACGATTTTACTTAAATGGTCGGAAATGAACCTTATGTATATTGGTATGAATTATTTTCGTACACGCTAATCGTCCCGTATGAACCAAGTTCGTCCGGTACGAAACAGTTATTACATAGGTCGGTTCACGAAATTCTTCAGGACGTAACCAACTGACGTAAGTCGGTTCAGTTCATCCTGGGACGAATAAGTTTCGTCTGGACGAATTGAGCGAGCCTAAATACAGAGCCGTTCGTCCTGGGACGAACCTTATTTTTTGTCTGGATGAACATGGCACGGTGAGAATACAGAGACGTTCGTCCTGGGACGAACCATTGATTTCGTCTGGATGAACAGTAAAAAGTGAGAATCCCGAGACGTTCATCCCGGGATGACTATTAAATTCATCCTGGACGATTAGGACTTAGAAAAATTTTCTCTCCGCCTGTTCGATCCATTGCTCTCCTTAGGGGTAATTGACATGATCGTCCCGTACGAACTAAGTTTGTCCTGTACGATCAGTAAAAAAAAGTTCCCCAAGTGTGTATATTATGATTTTTCACTCAATTACAATTACTCTCTCTCATATAAAAAATTATGAAAATTTATTGAATTTGATTGCAAGTCTTCAATATCTTGGAGTTGATTTTCCTGAAATGTTAGTACACACTAGAGCAAGAAATAAATGTTCCAAATAGTGTTAGGAGATATATGTAAAACAATAATAATTGAAATCATCAAAATAATACAAGTTGCAAGAATGTAAAACATGCAAAATAACAACTCTCTTAACAGTATTTGGTTTCAAGAACATATGAGATGATGTGTCCCAAAGCCAGATTTGGTTTCCTCTTATGACTCGGATCATGGATTGTAGTTAAATGATGAATGTATTGAAAGATTAGATCAGTAGCATTAAAATCTCTATGGGCCATGATGTAAAAGGTGGTAAGAGAAAGTAATGAGGTGATGTGGATTCGGACCCCAGCTTTTTGAATTATGGAGGTGCGAAGGACATGTTGGATTGTCCTAGCATCTTTGACTAAAAAGCTAGTCTCTCCAACATGAAAGGGAGAGGTTATTTGGTGTAGAAAATGATTTGCAGTGGACCAGTTGAAGTCAGGATCAGAGATAGTTAAATGCAGCTTATCCCCGGTGGTGGATAACTGCAGCAGTTCAGCACAGTCTTGATATGTGATCTCGACCGGGCCTCGATTCACATAGGAGGTTAGGGCAGTGTAGGCAGCATTTATCCGAAGATTTACAAAAAAATTCAAACAGAAGTTTAGAGGAAAAAGGGACTTCTAGAGAAGAATGAAGCAGAGAGAAGTGTGAGAGAAGAGATCTAGTACCGGATATGAAAGATAAGCAGGATTGATTATCCTGGAGAGAGTGATACTGTATTCTTTATACCGATGATAAGCTGCTTGATCTTCATCTTCTTGAAATTGAGGGTCCAGAGTGGCCCTCGAGGAGCTCATAAAAGCTTGACAGACTCTCTTTCCTCTAGCCATATTAAGAAATCAATAAGTAAGCAGGTGAGGAGAAGAGGTTTGAGGGGAGAAAACATGGCTGTAATGCTCTAAATTTAAAGAAACGGCCATATCGTCCTGGACGATTGTAGAATCATCCAGAACAATATGGTTCAATTATTGCGTACAGGCTGATTGGTCAAAAAGTCGATCTGATCGGCCTGGCCGATCATATATTATGTGTATCATCCGAGGCGAACAGTGGATCGGCCAGGCCGATCAGATATTATTGTGTATCGTCCAGGTCGAACAATGGATCGGCCAGGACTATTTTCCAATAATGGATCGTCCGAGGCCAATTTTAAGGATTTTAAACATACTGATATGTGGATCATCCAGGACAATCAGGTGTATCAGCCAGGACGATGTACATAAAAGCATCAAACAGGACAAAAATTGTATTGGCCAAGATGATCATAATGATTGTAACAGAGTTTGAATCATATCGGCCAGGATGATACGGGATCGTCCGGGACAATTCATTATAGAAAGCTCGAAAAAGTTTAGCGGATGGAATTTTGAAGAGAAATTATCATATCGTCCAAGATGATAGGGGTATCAGCCAGGACGGTGTGACAAGAATTTGGAAACCAAGGAGATGATAAGAGAAAGCCCCAAAATAATAACTAAAACAAAAAAAACTAACAAATAACAACAAAAAAACTAAAAACGATTAAAGGAAAGAAAAAAAATTTTGGTTTTTTTATTTTTTTATTTTTTTATTTTTAGCAAAGCAAGCATATAGCTGATTGTATTGGTTTGGAAAATCTTACATTGCAGAATTTTCTCACGGACGGGCATTGGAATTATACTGAACTCAACCGTTACTTCAATCCAGATTTAGTCAACCTCATTGTTGCACATTGTATCATTCAAAATGATGATAATGATAGTTTGGAGCTTCTTTACCAACATTCTGGCAAATCAATCACTTCGTTGGCTTATGCTGAAGTGATTAAATTTCAGAATACCTTTGAAGATCATGGCTTTGCTATATGGCTACGTAAGTTGAAGCTTAAGCCAAGGGTTGAGCTTTTTTGGTGGCGCTTGAGCAGATTTGCCATTCCAACGAATGAGTTTTTGAAATATAGAAGGCTAACTCCAAATGATCTCTGTGCTTACGGTTGTCTGGATACTGAAACCAGCGAACATATCTTGATACATTGCAAGTCTCTAACTGAGATTTTGAATAAACTGAGAGCTTGGGGATTCTACATTCCATTATTTAGCTTTCTTGAAGATTGCTTCCAACACCTTAAATTGCTTTCCAGCAAAAGAACTGACACTGCTAGGCTTTACTGCACGGTAGTTTATTACTCCTGGAACCGCAGAAATGACAAGAAGCATTGCAATCTGGTTTCCCCTATTTCAGTGATTGCTGCTAATGTGATCTTTGCTGCCACTAACAAGTTCCAATTTCTAGTTAACTGGGATGTTAACCTCCTAAGGGAGTCTGGTGCTACTTGGCATCCCCCACCACTAGATTGGATCAAATTTAACGTTGACGCTTCACTCCTGGACTCTAGCTTAGCAAGTATTGGCGGTGCAGCACGGGATTCTAAAGGTAATCTACTACTTGCTTTTGGAAAGAAGAGATTACATTGGGATATCAATCAACTAGAATTGGAAGCTGTCTACGCTCTGAAGGATTACATCCAAGACTAGAAATTTAATTGTAAAGGACTGATTATAGAGGGAGATAACTACAATGTTATCAATTTTTTACATAACACTGTCGTGAAGAATGCCGCTGCTAGTCAAGACAACGAGAAGCTCCACTTCTTACACGACTTCAATAAGGTGATTTTTCAACATACTGATAGGAATGGTAAAAAAGTTGCTGACTTATGCGCAACTCTTGCTTTGAAGAACGATTTCTTTTTTGATTCTATTTCTTCTACCGATATTCCTTCTTCCCTATCATGTCTTTTGAAGAAGGAATATGAGGCTGTTTTTCTTTGAACTTGTTGTAGTTTTTTTCTTTACTCATTAATGCATCTTTGCAATCTTCAAAAAAAAAAAAAAAAAAAGCAAAGCAAGCATATGAAAAATTTCTCAAATAATTAAATTTTAAAGATTTGAAGGATCAATGAGTTAACAATGTCATAATCTAAAAATGGTAGAATCCGATCCTATTTACCCTAGCTCGGACTTCTTTCAGGATAAAAATTATCTTTTGAAAACAAGAGGTCTAACTTAGAGTACATTAGATAAAAAGAAGATCCATTCAAAATTTGGTTACAAATAAAATATCTTATAAAATAGTATACCAAAGTAATTTGTCTCTATCATGGAATTTAAAATCAAGTATTTGAAAACATCAAATAACCCATGAGACCTTCTAAGTTTTAAAAGTTTTAAAAAGAGAGGATAGCTTGTATTTAGTGGGCTCATTTTATGGCTCTTGTCACTTTGATTGGCTCTTTGAGCATCTTTTTATTTTTGATACACTTTTGTGTATATAGTTTTCTTTTCAATTTAGCGTCATTGGCCACTTCCCCCCCCCCCCCCCCCTTTTTTTTTTTTAATTTTTGCAAGCTAAAAACTCTTTAACAAACCCTTAAAAAGGTTCTTAGTTGTGATTATATCTTCTAGATATTAGGGAAAAGGAGCTCTCTTTCTAATATAGGGAAGAACTAGCCACAAAACAAAAATCAAAATCATATGATAAGTGCAACGGCAATATTTCAATTAACTTGAAAGATCTATAAGAATTTTGGATCATATATATAAGATAGACTATTGTAGCAAGATAAAAAAAATCTTAATTTCAAAAATCATTTGTTAAAATGAGATAGACTTTTGTTTAGAAAATAAAACTATATCACCAAAAGAGGTTAGAGGGAGGGAAACCATCAATGGTGTTTTCTCCCTTTAACCGATTTAGAAATGCTAATCATTGGCCATAAATCTCCAAAGTTTAAGAATAAAGAAAAATCATCATTAAAAAAACAAAAGTAAAGATGACTAGAACAACTAAACAAAAACTATCACAAAAATAAAACATAATAATAATATTCAAAATGCAAGTCAAAAATTTTTGTTAAGCAGCAAGTTTAAGTAGTTATGAGCTGTGAGCCTCCATTTGTCCAAGTATCCTATGCTCTCATGAGGTCTTTGGTGAGAGCAATCCTGCAAGAATCATAAAACGTTAGATTTAGGAACCCAAACAGGTTTGGGTCCCCTCTCATGAAAAGTTGAATGCAATGCATGTGTGCTATGTTGTGAATTATACAATTTTGGTCTCCGCACCAAATGTGTATTACGGTGAATGGTGCAAGTGTGTGAGATGTGTCCTAGCATGCCACATGAAAAGCATCTAACTCCAAAAAAATGATTTCTTAAATGGTTTGGGTTATTATGCCTCTTTCTAGGTCTTGGCTTTAGATCAAAAGTGGGTGTCATCCTATTTCCCTTAAGTGAGTTCAATTCATTTTTAAGCCTCAAGTTAGTATTTTTCAAAGCATTATTATCAATCCTCAAGTTGCTCTCTATATCTTTAGATTTCTTAAAATCAGATTTAAGTGAGGTGTGTGAAACTTTTAATGCATCATGCTCATCAATTAATTCCAAATGCTTTTTGTTTAAATCATCAAATTCATCAAGTAGAGCCATGTGATTTGAATCAATCGTAGAATAATATTTGAGAATAATTTTATACTCTTTTTGTAAATTAGAAAATTCCAACTTTAAACTAGCATGAGTCTTTTTAAGTTTTTTGTATGATGCATGAATTTTCTCACAAATTTCGAACAATTGATCATAAGTTCATTTACATTCCTCTTCTTAATCACTTTGATCAATATGATCTTCCGCCATTAAGCACTAGTTTATTGTTTCGTCTTCAGGTTCAGTCTCTGATGAATCAGTTGTAGAATCCGCCCAAAACGCCTTTTGAAGTCTCTTTTTGTCCTTCCTGAGCTTAGGTTTTTCCTCACCCTTTTCTTTGCTTGTGTGATCTTGAAGTGTAGGACAATCCACTCAGACATGTCTAGACTTCCTGAATTCAAAAGAAACAACATCAGAGGATCCCTTAGAATATTTGTTATCCTTATCTTTTCACCAATTTTGATGATACTTGTGCTTCTTCCTTAGAAAGTTTTTGAACTGCCTTGTGTTTAAGGCAATGTCATCGCTCTCAGACTCGGAAGAATCAGAGTTCTTGTTGTTGGCCTTCAGTGCTACCATTTTCTCTTTTATCTTTTCACCTGCATCAAGATTTCTTTGATTCACCCCTTACTCGTAAGCAATGAGTGAGCCAAGTAAGTTGTCAATAGGATAAGTGTTTAAATCTTTAGATTCAGTGATAGCAGTGATTTTAGCATCAAAAGAGAAAGATAAACATCTTAAAATTTTGTTCACTTTTTCATAGTTTGAAAGTTCTCTTCCTAAAGCATGCAAAGAAGTTACAATTTGTGTAAACCTTGTATACATATCAGAAATTGATTCAGAAAGTTTCATACGAAAAAGATCGTAGTCATGCAAGAGAATATTCAAACGAGATTGTTTCACTTCATTGGTTCCTTCATAAGTAATACACAACCTATCCCATATCTCTTTTCCAGTAGAGGAAGTAGAAACACACATGTAATCCTTAGACTTTAAATCACATAAAAAATAATTCAAACACTTTGCAGTAAGTTGAGCTAAATCCCTTTCATCAAAAGTCCATTCAAGAAAAGCAATTTCAGTTTTAATTTCATTAATTTCACGAGAAGGTGGAGAATATCCTTCTTTAATAAGCATTCACAAGCAATAGTCAGTTGATTGCAAAAAAATAGACATGCGAGTTTTCCAAAAATCAAAAGGAAGGTTGTCAAACAAAGGAGGTTGTATAATAGAATATCCTTCAGTCATATTACGATTCCCAAAGTTAGCCATGGATCAAAATTCAAAAAGTTTTTAAACTCAATTTTTATGAATAAAGCTCTGATACCACTTGAAAGTTTATTAGGGATGTTAGGCCCTATGAACTAGTCCCAAAGCTAACCAAGATGGGGGGTGAATTAGTATTTTAAAAATCTTTAAACAAAAAAAAAACAATTATCAAAAACTAAAGTCACCACAGAAAAATAATTACAAAAAATTAAAGTGTGGAAGCAGTAAAAAGAACACAAGGATTTATAGTGGTTCGGTCAACTTAACCTACGTCACTCCCCTGAGGTGCCCTCCGAGTATTGCACTACCAACGTGACTCTCCTTTAGCCCCCACAGCTAGGCGGAGAAGCTCTTACAAAGACACCTACTTTTTGCCACCCCCGGCAAGGCAGAGAACCCCACTCCTTTAGCTTCCTCCTGAAGCAGGAAGAGAACCACGATCACTTGCTGAAACTTACCTCTCCCAACCCTTCTAAGGATAAGAGACACTAGGGAAGAAGAAGTGGAACAATGCTTGGAGCAACCCTTGTGAACCCCCTCACAAGCTCCCCCTCACAAGATCCTCTCTTTCTCTCTCTCCCTCCCTCTCTCTCTCCTTTAGGTTTTCTCATGTCAAGATAGCAGCCAAGGATGTTCAAAAATGTTGAACAAGAGCTCTTAAATAGAAGAGCTTCAGGAGAGCTCATTAATTGCAAGTTGCCGACTTTATCTTCCAGGACGATATGGAAATCGTCCTGGCCGATCAGTACAAATCTAAGAAGATCAGCTAGAGCATCACCCTGAATGCAAAATGGATGATTGAAAATTGGCTTGATCATCCAGGATGATCTCACGATCGTCACGGCTGATCAATTCAAATCAGAGGAAAATTATCCAGATTATCGCCCTGAATTCAAGCTGTCTGATCCAAATCGGCCAGAACATCACCCTGAATTTATGCTGGCTGATATTTATCGTCCAGGAGAGACTAAGGGTTTTTGAATAGATCATCTTGGCCGATCCTGCGATCATCCAGGATGATCTGATCGTATCAATCATCCTTAGTTACTTCCTTGATTCCTGGATTAATTTAGGCATAATTTTGTGATATCGTCCAGGCCGATCTCATGATCGTCTTGGCTGATTTCTAAAAATACAGAATACCTAAATTGATCATGGTGGCAATTTCTTTCTGTATTGAGCATATCAATCTGGATGATACAGATATCATCCAAGCCGATCAGTTAATTACGGCTTCCTTAACTAAGAAATCCTGATTAGATATTCTATTTTGAACTCGATCGTCCAGGACAATATGAATATCGTCTGGGATGATGTGAGTAAAAACACATGTTCTAAATCTCTCAAGTGTATGTGTGTAGGGTTACTTAGCATCAGTCACTTCAAATAATTATAATTGACTCAAGAAAGAAAAAAGAAAATTACAGACTGACTCAACCCTAATCTACCTAGTCTTGAACTGATTCTGAATTCTGTCCGATCATTGAGTCTTAAAAAGTCAGTAGAGAAAACGATAGTCGTATTATTTGCTATCATCAAAACCATAATTCATGAAACCAAATCTGCAACAATCGGGTTCTCTGCCCGCTTTAGGAGGAAGCAAAAGGAGTCAGTTCTCTGCCCGCTTTAGAAGGAAGCAAAAGAAGTCGGTTCTCTACCGCACTAGGGTTGGTGAAAAGGAGTCGGGTGTAAAGGCTTCTCCGCCTAGCTGTAGGAGCTAAAGGAGAGACACTTACTTAGTGTAATACCTGGAGGGCACCTCCAGGGAGTGGATGTAGGTCAAGTTGACCGAACCACTATAAACCCTTGTGTTCTTTTTACTGCTTCCGAATTTTAATTTTCCACACTTATTTTTTCTGTAGTGAGTTTGATTTGTGCTTATTGTGATTTGATCTAAGAAAGATTTTTTTTTAAATACCAATTCACCCCCCTCTTGGTTAGCCTCAGGCTAGTTCTCAAGGGCTTAACATCCGTAACGAACTTTCAAGTGATATTAGAGCGGGATTCATAAAAATTGAGTTTGAAAACTTTGGGGATCGTAATACAACTGAAGGATATTCTATTACACGACCACCTTTGTTTGACAACCTTTCTTTTGATTTTTTGGAAAACTCACATGTTTAATTTTTTACAATCAACTGATTATCGCATGTGGATGCTTATCAAAGAAAGATATTCTCCACCTTCTCATGAACTTAATGGAATTAAAACCGAAGTGTCTTTTACTAAATGGACTTTTGATGAAATAGATTTAGCTCAACTTAATGCAAAGTGTTTAAACTGTTTTTTTTGTGCTTTAAAATCTGAAGACTACATGCTTGTTTCTACTTGCTCTATTGGAAAAGAGATTTGGGATAGGTTGTGCATTACTTATGAATTAACCAATGAAGTTAAGCAATCTCATTTGAATATTCTCTTGCATGATTACGAACTTTTCGTATGAAACTTTCTGAATCAATTTTTAATATGTATACAAGGTTTACTCAAATTGTAACTTCTTTGCATGCCTTTGGAAGAGAACTTTCAAACTATGAAAAAGTGAACAAAATTTTAAAATACTTGCCTTCCTCTTTTGATGCTAAAATCACTGCAATAACTAAATCTAAGGATTTAAACACTTATTAGATTGATAACTTACTTAGCTCATGTTAAGATAGTTGCTATTTGAATGCTTTACATTTTTGCAACTTATGTAGTTTTGATGATTCCAAACATTATTGTTCAGATATGTAGTTATCTCCTAACAATTTTAGAAGATTTGTATTTGCTCTTGTGTGTACTAACATTTCAGGAAAAATGAACTCCAGACTACGAAGACTTCAAATCAAATTCAGGATGAGATACTTTGTAAAATTTGAAGTTTGCACTTCTTTGTAATTAAATTAAAAGGGAGTGATTGTAATTGAGTGAATAAAAACAACACACACAAATAAGGAGATCATAAAAAATTTATACTGATCGTACTGGACGATATCCATTCGTATGGGACGATCAGACATTTATCTCCTATTGAGCACATGGAACGAATAGGAACTTGCTTAAAAATTTTTTTAAGTCCTATTCATCTGGGACGAATTTTACAATCGTCCAGGACGATTGGTTCTCTGTAAAATTTTCGTCCAGACGAAATTAAATTATCGTTAATGGCGATTGGTCCTCTGGAAAATTTTTGTCCAGACGAAATTAATAATTGTCCGGGACGATCTGGTCTCTGGAAAATTTTCGTCCAGACGAAATTAAATTATCGTCCATGGCGATTGGTCCTCTAGAAAATTTTCATCCAGACAAAATTAATAATCGCCTGAGACGATCGGTCCTCTGTAAAAAATTTGTCCAGACGAATAAATTTTTGTCCAAACGATTAACCGACTTAGAACGGTTTTTAGAAGTTTCTAGAACCGACCTAGTAATAACCGTTCGTACCGGACGAACTTAGTTCGTACGGGACGATCAGCGTGTACGAAAATATTTCGTACACATATACAAATAGGGTCATTTCAAAGTGTTTAAGTAAAATCGTCCAGGACGATCCACGATCGTACGGGACGATCCACTGCGTACAGAATTGAATACTTGCAATTTTTGGGCGGTTTTTCTTGTCTTTTGTATAAATAGTCCAAATTAGACTGCCACCCAATCTTTTTGTCATTTGATCTTTGTGCCTCTTGAGAGAATAGCTAAGGAGAGAGTGTGAGAGTGCATTCAAAGGAGGATTCCTACCACTGGAGCGTGAAGGCTTCACTTGGAATTCAAAGGTAAGAATCTCTACTTGTGAATTGGGATTACTTTACTCTTTTCTTTCTTCCTTCTAGATTTCTTGTAAGAAGATCTATCAAGGAGATCTGGTTTGCTGCCGACACTTGGAGAGTGTGAATAGCCGAAGGGTTCGTTCCTGACACTTAGAGAGTGTGAATAGCCAAAGGGTTCGCTGCCTACACTTGGAGAGTGTGAATAGCCGAATGGTTTGCTGCCTACACTTGGAGAGTGTAAATAGCCGAAGGGTTCTCTGCCCACACTAGGAGAGTGTGAAAGGATGATGGTTCTATGCCAACACTGGGGATTGTGTAAAAGAACAACGGTTCTCTGCCGCACCGGGGAGTGGTGAAAAGAGTGTGTTGTAAAGGCTTCTCCGCCTTGTTGTGGGTGCAAAAGGAGAGTCACTATTGGTATTAGTGCAATACTCAGAGGGTGCCTCTGGGGAGTGGATGTAGGTCTGGTTTTAGACCGAACCACTATAAATCTGGTGTCATTTACTTTTCTATTTTTACGTTTCCGCATTTTAATTCTTAGTCTTAAAAACTCTGTGGTTGAAAAACTTTTTCTACAAAACTAAAAAGAAACAATTTTTATTTCGGTTCAACATAATTTTAAAAGAGGGCTTAAAATTTTTAAACTACCAATTCACCCCCCTCTTGGTAGCCTTTGGGACATTAACTTAGGCTTAACAATCTAATTACTTGACTCAACAAGTGGTATCAGAGCTTCGTTTCAAAATCATAAGTTTGAACTACTTTTTGATTAACGTAGATGGATACATTCGGAAACTGAAACACACCTGAAGGTTACTCTATCACTATACCTCCACTGTTTGACAATATTCCTTTTGATTTTGGAAAACACGCATTTCTACTTTCTTACAGTCACTTGATTATCGCATGTGGATGCTAGTCCAGGAAGGTTACACAAAACCAACTAGATTAGTTGATGGAGTTAGGGTAGAAACACCTTTTGCAGATTGGACTATAGAAGAACGTGACTTAGCACAATTAAATGCCAAATGTTTAAAAAGTTTCTTTTGTGCTTTAAAATCTGAAGACTGCATGCGGGTTTCCACTTACAAAAGCGGAAAGGACATATGGGATAGACTTTGTATAACTTATGAAGGGACAAATAAGGTTAAGCAATCAAGACTCAATATCTTGTTACATGACTATGAATTATTTCGCATGAAACCTAATGAATCTATTTCTGACATGTACACAAGATTCACACAAATTGTCACTTCTTTGCATGCACTTGGTAGGGAATTAACAAATGCTGAAATGGTCAATAAAATTCTTTGATGTTTACCTACTGCTTATGATGCTAAAATTACTGTAATTACAGAGTCTAAAGATCTTAACATTTATTCTATTGACAATCTTCTTGGTTTACTCATTGCTTATGAGCAAGGAGTAAGTCAAAGAAAGATTGATGCAGGTGAACCACGAAAGGAGAAGAATATTGCACTAAAAGTGGAAGAGTCAGAGAGTGAACACTCACAACCTGAGGATGAAGATGATATTGCACTGATGACTAGAGAAAGCAGAAGAGATGCCAGCAATGGAACAGAGGTAAGTTTAATAGAAATGGCAAGGTTTCTAATGAAGTGATTTGTTATGAATGCAGGAAACCAGGTCATATAAAGACTGATTGCCCAAAACTCAAAGCCACTCCTAGCAAGGAGAAGGTAGAGGAGAAACCAATGGTAAAGAAGGGCAAGAAGAAGTTTCAAAGAGCTTTCTGGGCGGACTCAGCTTCAGACTCATCTGAGACTGAAAAAGAAGAAGAAGTCACTAACCTTCGCTTGATGGCAGATAATGTTGAACAATCAGATCAGGAAGAGGTATGTGACTTAACCTATGATGAATTGTTTGAAGTTTCTGAACACATACATGATGCATATAGGAAAATGAAAAAGATGCATGCTAGTTTAAGTTTAGAACTGGAAGAGCTTAAGAAGGAACACGAAATCCTTAAGAAAGATCATGCTTTAATAGATGATAACCACATGAAATTACTTGATGAATATGATGACTTGAATAAAAATTTTGAGAATTTAAAATCATCCTATGCTGAACTTGAAAAAGATTTTAAAAATTTTAAGGATGAATCTGAGAGAAAAACATATCGAATCAATTATACAAATTGAATCTTGGAAGATATGAATTCATTTTATAAATTGACAATAAGAGCTCTCGAGGATAATAGGAATCCCCCTAAACTTGAAGATTTTACAAATCCTAAATATTATCCTAAATTTATGAAATCCCTTAGGATACAATCTAATGGAAGAAAACTTAGGAATATTTTTCCTAATGTTAAATGTAATAATTGTGGATTTTTGGGTCATATAGCTCACACCTGTACTTTGAAGATGAAATCTAATCTGGTGTGGAGACCTAAGATGTATAAACCTAGACATATCATACATGCATCTGATTATAAATTGCTAAAAGGTGAACCCAAACTTGTTTGGGTTCCCACGTCTAACATTTGAGAGTTTTGCAGGAGTGCTCTCACACAAGACCTCGTGGGAGCATATGGTACCTGGACAGCGGATGTTCAAAGCATATGACTAGAGATACTGTTCAATTCATAACACTGGAAGCCAGGAGTGGAGGCAAGGTTACACTTGGAGATAATACAACAAAGAAAGTGATTGGATCTGGTATGATTGGAAATTTCAAAAACTTTTTCATAGATAA
Organism: Dendrobium nobile; assembly: GCA_022539455.1. Taxonomy (NCBI): domain Eukaryota; kingdom Viridiplantae; phylum Streptophyta; class Magnoliopsida; order Asparagales; family Orchidaceae; genus Dendrobium; species Dendrobium nobile. The sequence continues at coordinate 25,465,150 of CM039721.1, read as the reverse complement.
TGTGTTATTGGTTGAAGGCTTAAAACATAATCTGTTAAGTATAAGTCAGCTATGTGATAAGGGTTATAATGTGAAATTTTTACCTACTAGCTGCATATTAAGCCTAAATGGAAAAGAAGTTTTAAATGGAAAAAGGGTAAACAATGTTTACATGCTAGATTTGAATTCTATTCAATCTCCTACTGCTTTTTGTTTGAAAACTGTTTCTGATGAATCATGGCTTTGGCATAGGAGACTTTGTCATTCTAGTATGAAAAACCTTAGAAGAATTACCCAAAAGAACTTAGTAAGAGGTATACCAAAATTAGACTTTACTAAGGACCACCTTTGTGATGCATGTTAATTAGGAAAATAAGTGAAGTCCTCCTTTAAGTCCAATAAGGATCTTAGAACTAGTAAACCTTTAGAAATTCTTCACATGGATCTTTTTGGACCAGTAGGAACTATAAGTCTAGGAGGGAAGGTATACGGATTTGTTATAGTGGATGATTTCTCAAGATTCACTTGGGTTAGATGTATTTTTCATAAAAGTGAATCATTTAAGGAATTTAGAAACTTTTCAACTTGGATTCAAAGAAAACTAGGATGTGAAATAATCTCTTTACAAAGTGATCATGGAGGAGAATTTGAAAATGAAAGATTTGAAAATTTTTTTAAAGAAAAAGGGATTGATCACAATTTTTCTGCACCTAGAACCCCTCAATAAAATGAGGTAGTTGAAAGGAAAAACAGAACATTAATAGAAGCCGCTCAAGCAATGTTGGTAGAATACTCACTTTCTAGATATTTTTGGGCTGAGGCGGTTAGCACTACATGCTATGTTCTGAATAGGGTGAATGTGAGATCAAATTTAAATAAAACACCCTATGAGTTGCTAAAAGGTAGAACACCTAACTTGTCTCATTTGCATGTATTTGGTTGCAAGGTGTTCATTCATAATAATGGAAAATCTGCCTTAGGAAAATTTGATCCAAAATCAGATGAAGGATTTTTTGTTGGATATTCAAGTGTTGGAAAATCTTATAGGGTATTCAACAAAAGAATTTTAGTCATTGAAGAAACCACACATGTTGTATTTGATGAATCTGGAAATTTGGAAGAGCCAAATATTGTTGAAGAAGAGATTGAGGAAAACTCCCAAAAGATTGATAGATTAAATTTGGAAGAAAATGTGGAAGAAAATTTAGAAAGAGAAAACCCTTTGCCTAGAGATTTGAGATTTTTTAAAAACCACCCAAGAGAATTGATTATAGGTGAACCTAGTGAGGATGTTAGAACTAGGCGTGGATTAAACAAGGAAGTCAATCATTCAGCCTTTATTTCAATAATAGAACCCACTAATATTGATCAAGTACTTTCTGATGAATTTTGGATATTGGCCATGCAAGAAGAGTTAAATCAATTTGTAAGAAATAAAGTTTGGGAATTAACTACAAGGCCAAAAGATCAAAGTGTTGTTGGAACCAAGTGGGTGTTCAAAAATAAAATGAATGACTCAGGAGTAGTCATTAGAAATACGGCTAGATTAGTTGCTAAGGGGTATAATCAAATTGAAGGAATTGATTTTGATGAGACCTTTGCCCCTGTAGCTAGACTTGAAGCAATTAGGGTTTTACTAGTCTTTGCCTGTTTTAAAGGTTTTAAATTGTTTCAAATGGATGTCAAAAGTGCCTTTTTAAATAGGGTAATTGAAGAAGATGTTTTTGTAGAACAACCTCCAGGCTTTAAAAATTCAAAATACCCAAATCATGTTTTCAAGTTAAAAAATGCATTATATGGATTGAAACAGGCACCTAAAGCTTGGTATGAGAGGTTGAGCAACTTCCTACTTGAAAGATCTTTTGAAAAAGGAAGTTTGGATACAACTCTCTTTTTAAAGAAATTTGGAAAGGATATACTCATTGTTCAAATTTATGTGGATGATATCATTTTTGGATCTTTAAATAAAAATTTTTGTGATGATTTTTCTAAAACAATGAGTAGTGAATTTGAAATGAGTCTAATGGGAGATCTAAATTACTTTCTAGGTTTTAGCATTAAGCAACTTGAGGAAGGAACATTTCTTAGCCAAACTAAATATATTAAGGACATCCTCAAGAAATATGAAATGGACAATGCTAAACCTGTTAGTACACCCATGAGTTCCTCAGTTCAGTTGGATAAGGACCTTAAGAAAAAATCTGTTGATCAAAAGAAATATAGAGGGATTATTGGATCTTTGCTTTACTTGACTGCTAGCCGACCAGATATAATGTTCAGTGTTTGCTTATGCGCTAGATTTCAATCAGATCCAAAAGAATCACATTTAACAGCAGTGAAAAAGATTTTAAGATACTTGCTAGGAACTCAAAACTTAGGAATTTGGTATCCTAAGTTTAGCTCTTCATTTGAAATTGTTGGTTATTCAGATTGCAGGCTGTAGAGTGGATAGGAAAAGCACTTCTTGAACATATCAATTCATTGGAAATTCATTAGTTTCTTTGTCCAGTAGAAAACAAAATTCAGTAGCCCTATCTACTGCAGAAGCAGAATACATTGCATTAGGAAGTTGTGTGGCACAAGTACTTTGTTTAAAATAATAATTGATTAATTTAGGATTAACTATAGGCACTATTCCAATTTATTGTGACAATACTAGTGCTATTTGCATTTCAAAAGATCCTATTCAACATTCTAGAACCAAACACATTGACATAAGGCATCATTTCATAAGGGATCATGTATCCAAGGAAGAAATTGAACTCACACATGTTTCAACTGAAAATCAACTTGCAGACATTTTTACAAAACCTTTAGCCTTTGATACCTTCAGTACATTAAGAACAAGGCTAGGTGTTATTAATTTGAATGCTTAAATAAAAATGTTTTTGTAACATTGATATTTATGTTTTCTTAGTTATTTGTCTTTGATTTTTATTTTGAATTTTATAATTTTTGAGTGTTTTGAATGAGTTTATTTTAGAGTATGTGGTTTTGTCTTTGTTTTCTGTATTTTGAATATTTTGTTTGATTTTCTTCAATAAAAAATTCAAAAATGTGTTGAAATCGTCCGGGACGAAATTTTCGTACTGGACGATGTGTGTAAGATTCTGTTTGCGTGATATGAAACATTTTTAGAGCAGTTTTAATGTAGTTCATCTGTACAATCTTATAATCATCCAGGACAAAATTTTTTTCTCTCAAACATCTGGATGATTGAATGCAGCGGTTGAGTGGATAAGGCAGTTTTAAATGTGAAGTTTGTCCGTATGAACTTTTTGTTCGTCCAGACGAACAGACGTCGTTTCATTGTAGGGGTCGATTTTCAACTGACATTAAAACGAATTAAATTTTGATCGTATGTACGAAATTTTTTTCGTCTGTACGATCGGTCAAGTCAAAAGTCTGTACGAAAGGACGCATTGTAAATTGTGTTGATTACGAAAAGCCGTTTCATTTTGGACGAATTGAATCGTCTGTACGAAATTTTTTCGTCCAGAGGAACGATAATTTTCGTCCAGGACGAACTGTTTTCGTCCAAGACGAACGTATCATTTTCTTTAAATATGAAGGCTTTCTAACTCAACAATCACATCTCCAAACTTCACTTTCAATCCCTTTCAACTTCAAATCAATAATGGCCTCCTCAAGCAATAGACAAAAGGTGTTGACTAAGAAACCTCACAGAAATGCCTCTGAAAACTTCCTGTCAAAAGCAAATGAGGAATCTTTTTCTCGTTTTTCCTCTGCCAAAATAACTCCCTCTCGCATTCTGATTCAAAGCGAGATTCACTTTAAGGTAATGCACCTTTTTCCCTCCAACCAGTTTCAATTCATTATTTCTCTCGTCCACCTTTACAACAAACAAACCTTTCTCTATTTCGTAGCCAACATGAGTTTTAATTCCGACCACTCCTCAATAAGTTCTTTTGTTTTCAAACAAAAAGTTGAAATCACCAAGCAGGACATTGGTGCCTTTCTAAGCTTAAGAACTGAAGGTTATAGAGCCCACACCATAATGAGTGAAGACACTTTTAAATGGTATGATGTCAATAGGGTGATTAGACAAAGTGGCCTAACATATCATGTTGCTAGAGTTTCAGGAATGATTAGAAATGCCCGAATCATCCAGCATATCCTTCAATCTTCAATCATTCCTAAAGCTGGTGATAGGATCAATATTACCCCTCTCCTTTCTGTTATAACCTTTTTGATTATGGATTGTAAGCCTATCGACGAAGCCCAACTTATCCTAGACCATCTCTATGGACTTTCACAAATTGGGCATGCAGAACAGAAGAGAAAAAGGAATATCTCATTAGGACACTTAGTTACATACATTTTGGAAAAGAAATACAACTTAGTGCATCCTGATGATGAATACGAAGAGCCAGTATACTACAATGATGCTTCCTTCAGAGCAATTTTTAAGGAGAAAAAAGGGAAAGCACATGCCAGTGCTTCTGAAGAAGAAGAAGAAGGAGAGCAAACTTCTGCACCTCAATCATATTATCAGAATCTGATTGAGAAATTTGATAGACTTGAGACTCATGTTGATCAAAGATTTGATCAAATTGATGCTCAACTTATGCAGCAACAACAGGACATTGGTAGTATCAAAAATGAAGTACATGAAATCAATACCAATGTTATGTTGATGGCCTCTTACTTCAACCTTTTTGGTGGCATTCCTCCTCCTCCTCCAGAAGAATAGAGAATGAAAGATGATTTTGTGTTTGTTGTACTTGTGTTTGTTTTAAATGTTTGTTATGTTAGTGTTTATTTTAGTATTTGTCTTAGTTATGTTTGTTTATGTTTGTTATTTTTATTGTTGTTTTGATATTATGAAATGATAATGTAATCTTTCTCATTAACATCAAAAAATGTTGTAGTTGATTTAATTTTGGTTTGTTTTTTAGAATGTGCTTAATTATTATGAATTTTATTAGTCTTATTTATTCTTAATTGTGCTTAAATTAGATTGTGATTTGAGATTAATTACATTAGAAAATCTAGTCTTTCTAAATTTAAACCTTGTTTATAACTTGTTATAATTAGAATTTTTTAATTCATGTCTATTCATTTAGACTAAATACACGTTAATATTATTATTACATTTTAGATGTTTATTTATTTTATATTTCTTTGCTCAAGTGATATTTATGCACTTAGAAAAATTTGAAATTTTAGATTATTGATCTTGGAAAGAATTGGTTTCAATTACTCTTGAAAATTGTACAAATAGTACAAAAATCAAAAGGAATGCGCAAAGGTTCGCAAATATGAAAAAGAGACACAAAATTAGCCCAATGTCAAAAAATGCACAAAAATGTGCCAAAAATTTTGAAAATGATGCGCAAAGCGCCACTTGTGGTAATTCTCTTCTTTCCAAATTCTTTCAATCTCTTAATTCAAATTGCTCTTATGTTCATTTATATTCTTTTGAACTTTGAAATATAGAATTTTTATTCATCTCTCTTGTAATCATAGAAATTTATAGAATTTAAGAATTGATATAACATTGTAAGTAAGAAGAATTTATTGTGTTTGTATGTTTTGTTATTATTATTATGTTTGTATGTTTTGTTTTGTTTTGATTGTTTTGTTTGCATTTTGGTTTTGTGTTTGACTTTGTGATTTTGTTAAAAAATTTTATTCTTTGCTTCAAAATGCCTCCTTATTTTCATATATTCATCAATTCAGGGGTAGTTTAGGAGATTTGTTTAAATTGAAACTATGCAAACAATAATTGTTTTGCCATCATCAAAAAGGGGGAGATTGTTAAGATAGTTGCTATTTGAATGCTTTACATTTTTGCAACTTATGTAGTTTTGATGATTCCAAACATTATTGTTCAAATATGTAGTTATCTCCTAACAATTTTAGAAGATTTGTATTTGCTCTTGTGTGTACTAACATTTCAGGAAAAACGAACTCCAGACTACGAAGACTTCAAAACAAATTCAGAATGAGATACTTTATAAAATTTGAAGTTTGCACTTCTTTGTAATTAAATTGAAAGGGAGTGATTGTAATTGAGTGAATAAAAACATACACACACACATAAGGAGATCATAAAAAATTTATACTGATCGTACTGGACGATATCCATTCGTACGGGACGATCAGATAGTTATCTCCTATTGAGCACATGGAACGAATAGGAACTTGCTTAAAAATTTTTCTAAGTCCTATTCGTCCGGGACGAATTTTACAATCGTCCAGGACGATTTGTTCTCTGTAAAATTTTCGTCTTGATGAAATTAAATTATCGTTAATGGCGATTGGTCCTCTGGAAAATTTTTTGTCCAGATGAAATTAATAATCGTCCGGGACGATCTGGTCTCTGGAAAATTTTTCTCCAGACGAAATTAAATTATCGTCCATGGCAATTGGTCCTCTGGAAAATTTTCATCTAGACGAAATTAATAATTGTCCGGGACGATCGGTCCTCTGTAAAAATTTCATCCAGACAAATAAATTTTCGTCCAAACGATTAACCAACTTAGAACGGTTTTCAGCAGTTTCTAGAACCGACCTAGTAATAACCGTTCGTACCGGATGAACTTAGTTCGTACGGGACGATCAGTGTGTACGAAAATATTTCGTACACATATACAAATAGGGTCGTTTCTAAGCGTTTAAGTAAAATCGTCCAGGACGATCCACGAACGTACGGGACAATCCACTACGTACAGAATTGAATACTTGTAGTTTTTGGGCGATTTTTCTTTTCTTTTGTATAAATAGTCCAAATTAGACTGCCACCCAATCTTTTTGTCATTTGATCTTCGTGCCTCTTGAGAGAATAGCTAAGGAGAGAGTGTGAGAGTGCATTCAAAGGAGGATTCCTACCACTGGAGCGTGAAGGCTTCACTTGGAATTCAAAGGTATGAATCTCTACTTGTGAATTGGGATTACTTCACTCTTTTCTTTCTTCCTTCTAGATTTCTTGTGAGAAGATCTATCAAGGAGATCCGGTTCGCTGCCGACACTTGGAGAGTGTGAATAGCCAAAGGGTTCGCTCCCGACACTTGGAGAGTGTTAATAGCCGAAGGGTTCGCTGCCTACACTTGGAGAGTGTAAATAGCTGAAGGGTTCGCTGCCTTTACTTGGAGAGTGTAAATAGCTGAAGGGTTCACTGCCCACACTAGGAGAGTGTGAAAGGACGACGGTTCTCTGCTAACACTGGGGATTGTGTAAAAGGACAACGGTTCTCTGCCGCACCGGGGAGTGGTGAAAAGAGTGTGTTGTAAAGGCTTCTCCGCCTTGCTGTGGGTGCAAAAGGAGAGTCACTATTGGTATTAGTGCAATACTCAGAGGGTGCCTCTAGGGAGTGGATGTAGGTCTGGTTTTACGCCGAACCACTATAAATCTGGTGTCATTTACTTTTCTGTTTTTACGTTTCCGCATTTTAATTCTTAGTCTTGAAAACTCTATGGTTGAAAAACTTTTTTTACAAAACTTAAAAGAAACAATTTTTATTTCGGTTCAACATAATTTTAAAAGAGGGCTTAAAATTTTTAAACTACCAATTCACCCCCCTCTTGGTAGCCTTTGGGACATTAACTTAGGCTTAACAACCTAATTACTAGACTCAATAGCTCACTCATTGCTTACGAGCAAGGAGTAAACCAAAGAAATTTGGATGCAGGTGAGAAAAGATAGGAGAAAACTGTGGAATTAAAGGTCAACAACACGAACTCTGATTCTTCCGGTTCTGAAAGCGATTACATTGCCTTAATCACAAGGCAATTCAAATGCTTTCTAAGAAAGAATCATAAGCATCTTCAAAATTAGAGAAAAGGTAGGGATAACAAATATTCTAAAGGATCTTCTGATGTTGTTTGTTTTGAATGTAGGAAGCCTGGACATGTCAGAGCGGATATTCCTACACTTCAAAATCACTCAAGCAAAGAAAAGGGTGAGGAAAAACCCAAGCTCAGGAAGGACAAAAAGAGACTTCAAAAGGTATTTTGGGCAGATTCTACAACTGATTCATCGGAGACTAAACCTAAAGACGAAACAACAAACTTATGCTTAATGGTGAAAGATCATCTTTATTAAAGTGATGAATAAGAGGTATGCAAACCAACTTATAATCAATTGTTCGAAATTTATGAGAAAATTCATGCATCATACAAAAAACTTAAGAAAACTCATGCTAGTTTGAAGTTGTAGCTTTTGAATATACGAAAAGAGCATGAAATTATTCTCAAAGATCATTCTACGATTGATTCAAATCACATGGTTCGCTTGATGAATTTGATGATTTAAACAAAAAGCATTTGGAATTAGTTGATGAGCATGATGCATTAAAAGTTTCACACACCTCACTCGAATCTAATTTGAAGAAATCTAAAAAGATAGAGCGCAACTTGAGGATTGATAATAATGCTTTAGAAAATACTAACTTGAGGATTAAAAATGAATTGGACTCAATTAAGAGAAATTAGATGACACCCACTTTTGATCTAAAGCCAAGACCTAGGAAGAGGCATTACAATCGAAACCATTTAAGGAATCCTTTTCCTAGTGTTAGATGCTTTTCATGTGGCATGCTAGGACACATCTCACACACTTGCACTATTCACCATAGTACACATTTGATGTCGAGACCAAAATTGCATAATTCACAGCATAGCACACAAGCATTTCTTTCTACTACTCATAAGAAGGGACCCAAACCTATTTGGGTTCCTAAATCTAACAGTTGTTGATTCTTGCAGGATTGCTCTCACCAAAGACCTCGTGAGAAGCATATAATTCTTGGACAAATGGAGGCTT